>OX596031.1:16267442-18908959 GCA_951394125.1 Epistrophe eligans
TATATATATTAAAATATAATAATGTGATTATTATGTACAAATATGAACTGTACGACTTTTGCTCTCTCTAAATTTTGTAGAATATTGAACATTTTAGAAAAGCTTCGTTGACGATGGAGGCAGATACAATAATACTAAATGTGTCTATGTCATAGTTTTCCATTATTATAATAACTGGAGGGGTGGTGTGTAGATAAAAAGTGTAAATTAAATTTGTGAACAAAATTATTTATTGAGGGATATTAAAAAAAATAGAGCTTATGCTTGAACAGAAACACGTGAAAAACCTAAATAAAGCATTAATGATGTTATTAATTAATATATAGTGATATTTTGGTGAGATTTTGTAGCCAGCTCAGCAAATTCTTTTTACACGTTAACAACACAGTTAGAACCGGCGCGGCGCCCAGTGAACAATTTTATATTCCTCACTAAAGGCAACTTTAAGTTGCTCGCCAAAAGCAACTTATAATTCCAAGCAACTTTTAATTGCACCAAATTGAATTCATGGAATTTATTTGCTAAAAACACAAAACAACTTGAAAGTAGCTCTTCTTCGCCAAACGAGCAACTTTATCTGTCAAAAGAAGGATGCCGAAATGGCGTTTCCATTTGCATTTGTGACATTTTCCGCTTTCTAGTTGTGCCAGGCTTTATTTTTTACATTTTTTTTTAGAAAAGTACCAACGTCTTTTAAACTTGTTTTATGCTAAACAAAGTTTTCAAATTCCCAAAAGTAGCTTGAAAGTTGCCTAGGGAAACTTTTAAGCAAAAGTTACTCGAAAGTTACCTAGGGAAACGCCAAGCAAATTTCGTTGCTCCGTGTTGCGACAAACTTGAGGCAGCTAAATTTCTAATTGGTGCCAAGCATGTGTTTATTTTTTATTTTTAAAGAAATAACAACTTCTCTAAAACTTGTTTTAAGCAAAAGTTACCTAAAAAAAACAACAAGCAACTTAATTTGCTCTGTGTTGTGAGTTACCTAATACAACTTAATTCCCAGTGGGTGACAGGCATTTTTGTTTATACTTTTAAATGAAGTATCAGCTTCCCTAAAACTTGTTATAAGCAAAACTCGCTAGAATGTTACGTAAGGAACGGCAATCAAATTTATGTTGCTTCTTGTTGCGAGCAACTTGAGGCGAATAAGTTCCTAGTGGGTGCAAGGCATTACTGTTCATATTTTTAAGAGAAGTACCAACTTCCTTAAAACTTGTTTTTAGAAAATCATTTTTGAGCCATTCTATGCAGGACTTACAATAATTTAAAAATCATTTCTTGCTCGTTAAAAATATATCTAAATCATTATATACAGATTGAAAGAAAAAACAAGCTTCGGTAATGCACCATTTTTTAGCTTAAACCAATTTTTTCACAATCTTTATAGAAAATTTTAAATTAAAAAAAAAAATGTCATAATGCAAAGATTTTATTTTCTTTTAAAAAATTTATAAGAAGTCGTAAAAATGTTGAATTGCCTTTGAAGATAAATAAAGAAAATCAAAAAGCGAACAAACCAATCTCCATATAATTTCCAAATTCAAATTATTATGCGCCCTTCTAGGTATATTAGTAAAGTACATAGGTAGGTATAACGTTTGTAATCTTATTTCATCTTTAATCACTCAGCTTATGATAATTACAAAAAACCTAATCCTAAAGAATAAAATATTATGTGTGTCGTGATTTATGATTTGAATTATACCCTCGCCTCGTCTCACACAGTCAAACCCCAACATCAGAAATCTCAAGTTGATTATCGTTAATACACTTACCTACCTAAAGAAAAGGTATATGATTATAACCGACTTGATATTATAACGTTGCGTTATTGCTTTACTTTTTCATGTTGGTAACCCAAGCTATTTGTTGGGTCGATCTAAACTCACACGTCTATAACTAATGTATAAACTTTCATATCAAATTGTATGTATGTTTGTACAGTTAGGAACATGGCTTCCAGTTAACATTGAAAATCATCTCAAATTACTCTCTCCACCTCCCGCATATATATCTCTCCCATGGATCCAACACAGATATATCGAACGATTTAGGTTATAAGTATGTATGTATGTAGAATGTAGATGTATATACACATTGTCACAAGAAAAGTAATTTCTTTTATCGTTATTGGCATTGCACGGCACACATGTTGCCCGCGCTTAGATACCAATAAAAAAAAATACAACATTTCCAAAGCAATTCAATATAAGGATGCGAAAAATCCCAACACATTTGCGTGTCCTTTTCCGTTGTAGGAGTTTTTTTTTTTTATTTTTTTTTTACTTCCGAAGAAACAAAAAATAAACAAACTTTCTTCAGAATGAAAGAAGGTACCGGTGCTGTGTGTGGTGTGGTGGTATGTAAGATATATGTTAGCCTTATACTTTTTTTTTCTTAATGAAATGTTCTTACAAACAAAGTACCAACATACTAACTTATGTATGACTGAAAATATCCTCACCAACATGCTATCCATTCAAACTTCCAAGTCCTGGCAATATACCTGCCAACAAAAAAAAAAAAAACATTCACCCTCGTCTCCTTGTTGGGAGATTGGGAGAAAGGAAGCTGTATGAAAAGTTAACACAGCAGGAGATGACGAAAAAAAAGGGGAAAAAGGACATTATGCTATGATTTTGTCAAAAACCATCATCAACCGTTGATTGTAAGTTCTTACATGAACAGCTGACTCAGCTATTAAGATACTATTTTGCAGATATCTAAAAGGTACAAATACCTTTACATATATGTATGTAGGTAGGTAATAGGAATGACAAAACTTCTTGTGAAATGAGGGATATTATCTTACTGACTTTCTCTTGCATATAAAGCTTTGCCTGCCAAGTGCCCAAAGCAAACACTATACCTATATAGCCCCCCCGCCCTATCACCCCTTAGCTCTGCTCTTATACAGTCCTCTTTGTCGTCATCGTAGATAGTAATGGAATAGGTACTTCTTTTTTCGAAGTATAACATGATGAACAGAATTTCCTTCAGCACTTGGTTCACCTAACATAAGGTTTTCTAATAAAATTATACCTCCTTTTTGTGGATGCATATGGAAGTAGGATGGGGGGGGGGAGATCTTTTAAATAGAGGGTGAGTTTGTTCGACTTGAGCTCTTCTCAGAGTGAACTTACTAAAATGGGTTGTCAGAGGAGAGAAAAGGTTTAATAAAGAACTACAATTCGTTGTCATTTTTTGATGACGCAGTGAAGTAGGGGTATAGATATACCTTTTATCCTTAGTTCGAATAAAGGATATACAATAAAGATATACTATACACATGCCATACAGACAGATGGATAAATTTATATATGTGTGTACCTTACCTACCTTTCAAAAAACATGAGAAAAGCTGAATTTGTTCTTCTTTCAGATTTTACGATTATTGCAAAATAAAAGAGTGAGTGCTTCAATTTCGGTCATGCGTTAAGTTTTCTTCTTTATACTCGCACTATATAGGAATTTACCTTTGAATATACACTTTTTGCTTAAGGTGTTTCGTTTAAACCCCAAACCGGAAAAATATACTCAAGCAATTTTCAACTGATATACGAATAGCTTGGTAGCATACATACAAACATTCATACATAGATATAGAGTAAAATGGATAAAACATCATGTTTGTGGTTGAATGTTTATCACGCGTGTTCCTTTCTCGGTTATCTATTGAACTATTATAACAAAACTTTGTTTGCCTTGACTCTAAAAACGTGTGTAAATATATAAGGATATCTAAATATCTATACCTACACCTGGCTTCGAGCAAAAGCAAAAAAAAAAATAAAGGGAAATATAGTTATTACTGTTTTTGCAGATAGGTGTTGTTTTATCTATACACACTTTTTTTATGGAGCTATACACTTAAGGATACGATATACTTGATACGGCGATAATAAAAATAGATACGAATTCTGATGGTATAGAGTTTGGGAACAAATAAGGGATTTATACCTGAGAGTATAGGTTTTTTTTTTTTTTTTTTTTTTAATTCAAAACGCTTACAATAAAGAAGATTGAGAAAATGGCCACTGAAAATACTACTGATAAAGTTTTGTGTTTTTAAAGCTTAAAAATATGAGTAGAATATTCTTAATAATATTGAAGCTTCAAATTTTATAACCGAAAAAAGAAATTTGATTATAGTTGCAAAAGTTCGGCATTTAAAAATATCTCACCTGGAAACTATATAGTTGTGTTTTGGTGAAACAATATAGCAACTCAGCAAAACTACGAGTAAAAATATTTGCTGGATATACAATCTAACCAAATATAAATTCTTATTAGTAAGATTTTTCTCAGATTCTACGAACTTATAGCGTGAATGGATACATGTTATATAGCTAACGGAATTGTGGAATGGGGGTATTTCATTAAACTATAATGGTGAATATTGACAAAGGAGTCACATTCAATGTTGCCAAATTCGATAAATGTATCGAAATTTACACTCAATCGAGCAATACAGCAACTTTTGCTAGATTTTTTCTAGCGACTTTTTAAGCAGCTATTTCCAGAATTAGAAACTACTACAAGGTGTCACCGGTTGCAAATGGTGGCAAATGTCAATTCTACTTTGACATTTTTGTAAACTGAAACAGATACAAATTACATGTCAACAAGACACTTATAATTACTATATACTCTACTATATGTAGAACTGCAAGAGTCACAAACTCATGGCAGTGATCGAACGAGAATGAGCGAATACAAGAAAAATCATATGGTACGCCCGCCCTATGGTTGATATCAACTTTTTCTTCAATTTAGTTCACTTTGGTTTTCGTTAGTAAAAGTTATCCCGAGCTCAGCTCCAATAAAATTTGGTAAAATAGGAGTCATTAAAATAAATAGTTCGTTTCACTTCAATGACAAATTCGGAAAGCATTTACTTTTATTTATCCATATGGCCCATTATATAGATTTGTGCAATACTGATCAATAATAGTCAGAAAATGTATGTAGACGTCCTAATTATTTTTTTTGTATAAACTACATTTTTGTTCACAACTTTTATCGCCAACTATTCTCAATGCGACAGTTACAGAACACGGGCAGAGTTTATTTTATTTTAGTTCTCTGATATACATTATATATCATATATCTGAACACGTCTTATTCTAAAAGTAACAATGACGTTTGTATAAGTTTATCCAAATAAATTTGCATAAGTTTCCGCAGAAAAATCCTTAGATGATTTTATCAAAATTGTGTAAATCATTTCCCATACAGTTCATTTACCAAAAGATAAACTTATCTAAAAGATAAACTTATCTAGTGTTTTAAGACGTTGAATGAATCCCCTTAATATTTCTTTTTTAAGCCAAAAAAATGTATTCTTGATAAATTGTTCTGTCACTTTTTTTTTTCTTGCAACTTTTAGCGATTTCTTGTACCTTTTAGTCATTTTAAATATAAAAACAGGTTAATAAGGACAAATTCAACGGAAAGCTGGATTTTGGAATATAGCCCATGGTGTTCTTGAGAAACGGTGAACAAGTTTCAATCGCAAGGCACGCCGCTAAAAATTTAAATGGTTTTTATGAATGTCTCCCAAATGGTAATATTTACCGAAAAAATGGGAATAATTAATTTGTTGGTTAAAATGCTTCAACTTTTTTTTTTTTAAATAACCGTTTTCGAAATAAACCAATCAGAAAAGTTTGGGGTTTTACTTATCTACATAGTTAAACAAAAATGTGCATTTTGTGAAATACGCATCAAGTTTTTTTCATTATTGGTACATTATTTGAACATGTTTTAAAGATATTGGGTGACTTTTTATGTCCACCCTGTGGGAGGGCAAATTAAAAAAAATCGATATAAAATATAAAATTAATATTAATATTAAAAAACAAAGATAACACTTACAGTATTATGTTATAAAATTTAAAGCCAGGAACTCATTCATTTAAAAAAAAAAATTATTTTTATTGTTTTGAAAACTCCAAAATGAAAAGGTCGATCGTTTTTAAATTTGAAAATTTAACGGTTTTTTACTACAGCCTAGAAGTTAAAAAAAAGTTATGTATAATAAGCAAAAATAACGGTACCTACCTATCAACAAAAGAAAATCTAGTATTTACTTGAAAATTACTCTAATGCTTTTTTAAAAAAAAATTGTATGTGCGCTGAAGTAGAAACTTTTTTATTTTAGTTTTAATAAAGCACTACTGCTTATTTTTAAAAAATCATATTTTTAAATTCAATGTTTCTATTTTCCTGACTTTTGTTAATTTAATTTTTACTTAAATTTTACATACCAAATTTTTTTTCATAAAAACTTTTTTGTAGGAAAAATCATTTTTCTAAAGAAATCGCTTAGCCAATTTTTGCCATATTATGGTACCTCCTAGCTATATACGGCAAGATCGTAAGCTGAATTTCAGTCGGGAAAGGGGGGGGGGGAAAATTGATGATGAGTTAAGTTTAAGTTTATGTTTCAAGACTTATACAAATTTTATATACCTATGTTATAAGTACACCGACCTATTTGACAAATTAATCGATCAGCTTTGTCCTTGACCCCATACGAATCCATCATGTTTAGCTCTCATAATAAGAAGATAATTCGATATTTTTTAATAAAAACTTCTTTCTAAAATCAAATTTCTAAGTGCTGTCCTTTCCTTTTATGGGGAATATATGTATGTATGTATACTTTTTTTCAACTATACGAAACGTGTAACTATTTTCTTGCTCCGAATTAAAAAGCTATAAAAGTGAAATAAAATTTATTTGGCAGCTTAGTTTGCATAGCCTTTTCAACCAAACTACTCAATAAATTCCATCCCTCAATTATAAACCATACCAAGTACAAAATAAGGAATGTATTAAAAAAGGTCTATTAGAAAACCTTTGTATGTATGTACAGATATATGTGTTTTCTTTAGTCCATGAATAAATTTAAATAAAGTGTATTTCGTTCATATGTATCTATGTATATATAATTAACCATCACCTGCCTTAAATTCACATGATGCCAAAGTGAATGAGCCTTTTAAAGTCTCTTCCTTATAAAATATACTTTATACCTAACCCACATTTCTATACATACTTAAACAAAAAAAAAAGGATATACAGTCTTCTATATAAGAATCATTACCATATTTTTAAACCATGTAAGATGTAAACGTTAATCAAATGCGTTCCTTTCAAAGAGATAATGTTTAAATGCTTGACCCTTCTTCAGAAAGCAATAAAATGAAAACCCTTTATAGTGGAGACTGGAGAGATATATATATACGACAACAATCCAGTTAAAATAGAATTTGATATCCTTTCAGCTTCATTTCACGCCAACAATCGTTTATGTCCTCTCTCGTCTTTGTTGTCCTTTTGCCCTTTTTTTTCAAAACAGCTATATTCTTATACTCAACAATGTAGAAAAATAAATAGGGCAAAACTAGTGACATTTCACGTAAAATTTCACAAATACAAATATATACACGGGAATGTACGTACCGTACATGCGATGTACACATAGATATTATTCGAGCGAGTATAAAAAAAAAAAGCAAAAAACAAATCCCTTAAATATACCTATACATATGTACCTAACCTACAGACGAATAGAGATACTTTTACAGATACAAAACAAAATTGTGTGCTCATCCACTCTTTAAGTCCTCACTTCTAATTCAACTTTAATTATTTGGAACCGGAAAAATCTCACCAACAACGGGCGGGTATATCGCCTCGATTTTTCTTCCATCTATATTATTTTTAGTCAGTCCAAAATGGTTTTTTGGAGGGGAGTGCGTGAGGTCCAGTTCTTTTGTATTCTTGTTCATTGACGCCAAGTGGACCGTTGAAATGGACTTACAATCCCAGTCCCAACCCCAACTCTGATGTTCTCCATTTAACTGAAGAAAAGAGATGTTTTGGGCTCTGCAGTGTGTATAGGTGCAAATGTACCACCGCCTTTGCTTATACCTATTATATCTGTTGGGACTTGACAAAGGTCTTGTGAAAAAGGCACCAATAAAGGAAAAGGGGCGCACAAATTAGACAAAAGGCAATTCACGTTTTAAAAAGTTAAATAAAAGTAAAAGCTCTCTACTGTCACCTCATTTTTCAAAAAAAGGAAACAATAACAACTTTAAGATTCTTCATAGTATACTTTTTACTTATCTTATAGGGCAAGAATTAGTATTGATTTCATGCATCAGTAAAGATATTTGAAAGTGTTAAACAAAAAGAATATTAACCGAAAAGTAATGGAGAAGTCCAAACTCTACAGTACAGTACATTGAGCTTAAACCTAAGCGGATAAGAGAAATTATTAAAGATTAGTACAAGAGCCTTCTTATGTGAGAAATTTGAATTTTTTGGATTTAGTTAATCTAAAACAAGTAGCTCCTTTAAAACAGTTCTAATTTTTTAAATTATGTCGAAAACGGGTTAATAGATTTCGATTAAACTTCGTATGTGTAATATCGCAAACAATTTAATTGAATCTGCAATTTTAGGCTTTGACAAAAATTTTTTCATTGCCTGATCATTTGTGGTCCGAGTTTTAGCTAAAAAGTGTACAATTTTACTCAAAATTTTTGTGACCACTAAATTAGCGAAATATAATTTTAAACATATCTCCAAACAATCGATTTTTTTTTTTAATTTGATAAACCTTTTCGATTGGTCTCTCTTGGAACATTATTAAACTTTTTTTCACCCCGACCTACAGTATTTTTTTTTCTCTTCTTTTAAAATTCAGAATTTGGAAGAAGATAATAACTGTGCAAGCTTAAGTTCTGAAAAAAATAAATAAAAATAATAGAATTTTTTTATTCATAAATTAAAAAAAGGTGATCAAAAAAATTTAAAGGATGGAATGATCAATAAATGAAAATTCTAAAAACCTTATCAAATTAAAAATAAAAAATAAATAAAATGCACAACTTTAAAAAAAAATAACCATCCATTTTCGAATTATAGAATTTTCAAAAATTTATTTTGAGTTTTTTTTTAGACCTAAAATTTGATTTTTTGAAAATTTGCAATATTATTTGGTCTTATTAAGAGCTCTTGTGTAAAAAATTTCATTAAAATTTATTTAACAGTTAATGACATAGTCGACAATCAAATAAAATAGTTCTATGGAAGGTACCATTTATAACCATTTTTTCGAAATTTTTATTTAAATGGTAGCCTTTTTGTAACAAAAACTACTGATTTTTTTTTATGTTGTGGGCAACGTTTTGAGAAAAATAAGGTATTCATTTTTTGCTAAAAAAAATTGTACAGCAGGTACCGTTATTTTTGCTCTTAAAAAAATAAAAAAACGTGTGGAGGGAATGCCCAAAAACGCTAGGTTCCAAGTTTAAAGAAAATCGATCCACCTCTTTAAAAAAAAACAATTTATTGGGGAAAGCGATCTTTAGGCTTCTCATTTTTTTGTAAATCGACTTTTTCGATAACTATAAACATACATTAAAAAATATTTAATAAGATGGTCGAAAATATTTAGAAAATAGTAAAAAAAAGTGGTTATTTAATCTATCTTCTTACAAAAATTACGGAATTACCTGCTTATTTGATGAATTATAATTTTATTTTAAAAATGCTAATTTTATTCAAGAACTTCATTTATTTGTTAAATATTATTCCAATAAAAATGAACCCTAAAATGAACAATTCCACTTTCCAATTGGTCATATTTTGACATGTGACAAAAGATCGGTTCAATTTATTAGATTCGTGCATTTAATTAGCCTCTGATTGTACCGATAGTAATATTTTACTATTTTAGCTAATCTATAAAAAAAAAAACTTAAAAACCTTTGTTAATCAAAGTGAATTTTTATTTAATAATATATTTTTAAGTTTAAGTTCAATCGGATGGATAATTTTTTTATTTTTGGTCAAATTTTTAAATTTTTAGTCTTAAACGAAAAAAAAAATAAAAAAAAAATAAAAAATAAATAAAAAAATAAAATAAAACTCAATTAATTTATTTATTTATTCACTTTATAAGAAATATTTTGTGTAAGTTTCATTTCAATCGGATGGTTAGTTTTTGAGTTTAAGCTAATATTCATATTTTAGCATTGAGCGCCATCTATCGCAAAATTTTTAATTTTTTTTATTTATTCGCAAACCTAATTACTATTATATGATTTAAGTGTTTCCGGGGAAAAATGGAAATTTGTTTTTCAACTCAAAAATAATGCTTAGGAAAAAACTACATATTTACCTCAAACTATTTTTATTGTATTGCATATTCACAGGGTATGGTTTAAATTTAACCTAGACATTTTTATAGAAACATTTTTTATTAAATTTTAACTTTCGACTTTTTTCTTATCGGGGAATGATCAACATTTTTTGAAAAATTACTCCTTTATGACAAAAAAAAACTTTAAAAAATTAAAAAAAAAATTCTATTAGATTTTTATTTTCGCAAACATTTTGTCTATTTACAAAATTTATAAGGGCCCATTAAAGCAAGAAGCTTTTAAAGTATTATTAGGGCAAACCTAAATTAAAAAACAAAATATTTAAAATATGTACTTGAATTTGGGCGCACGAAAGCAACGATACGACTCTGGCTAAACATGTGTGTATTTTGTGTGTCATTCACCGTTACGACATACAGTAGAATAGATATATACAATATACATACATACATATACTTTTTTTTGTTTTAATCGAATTCTCTATAGGGTTGAGTGTCGAATGGTGATTGTGGATGCGTCGCCCCATTGCCATTGGTGCGTGTGAATGTTTTAATTAAAGGACATCATTATCCTTTCTCTCAATAACAATTACAGTCAACTACCAAAATGCTAATCAGATTAAAATTAATTGAATTTCGAGCTCAGCACAATGAAAAGTAGGTATGGGAGGAAGATATAAAAGAGAATATATCCATACCGTAGTATGCAGAGGTATGAACTTGGACAATAGAATAGACCATCAAGACCAAGACCATCATGAGCTAAAGCTAAGACCATTATCAAGGACATAGTAGTGTAGGTATAGTGAGTATAGAATAAGACAAAAAGAACAAGAGGCCATCTTTTCATTAATTTTTTTTTTTATTTATTTTTTTTTTCTTTTTGTTTCTTCCATTTATACTCTGTTCTTGCCATTAAGCAAAAGCCTTTTGCTTTTGTTTGGTTAGCAGATAACATTTACGACTTCATTTATACTTTGTGTTATTAATTTTTTAGGAGTTTGTCGTTTGTTAGAAATTGAAGTCATGCAAAAGCTTAAGCCAAACAATGCCCAACGGAAATATTGTGATCTTAAATAAATATCTAAGTCTGCAAAGAAAACACCAACAAAAAAAATATCATGGCCAAATCGAGTAAGAGTATAAGGAAAGGCGAAGTTACATTTATGTCCGTATAACATATACCGTATCCGTATACACCTATAATTGGTATAAGCCAATTCGGAAAAGTTTATTCCTGTCACAGGATCATCTGTAGTATAGATTATGAGTTTCCTAGAAAAAAATAAAAACAGATACAATACCTAAATTCTCAAAGAAATGTATCTTTCTAACAATTTTTTTACCAAGACCCATAGTAGGTTAGGTACCCACCTTTAGGATTGGTACAGGTACTATACCAGGCTTCATATTTCTGTATTGTGCTGAGCTCATATTATTTTTCTTTCTCGTCCTTTATGGTATGGAAAAAACGTAACTCCATTGGGAAAATGTCTGCATAGCTGATTTCTATACCTACCCTACATATATAGGTAGCTGGCATCATACATGGTTAGGCTGATATGGTTGAGAGGCATAAGGGCAGGCAGGCATATAGAACCAATTAGGTGAGCCCCGTGTTCAACTATCTGATTGAGGGCCTCCGAACGTGTGGGGTGAAACTTTGAAGGTAATCGGTTTCTAGGAGTTTATATATGGCTATGGCATTCGAACGTGAAAGCGCTATTCAGTGCGATGATGATGGTGTGTACGGCGCGGTGCGAGCGGCGGCGGTGTGGCATAGTACTTTTGATCCCACTCTTTAGGGTTGGGATTTTCCATGTCAGTGATTATTAGACGTTGGTTTAATATAATGATGGTTTAATATAATGGATTTGTGGAAGTTGTACCTTAGCTACTATACCTACCTATGTACATATATGGGAAGAAGGAATAACGTTATCACAGTTAAATTGTATTATGTTCTATATGAAAAGGGAAGGCTAAAGCTACATAGAATTATATTATACAAAAACCTATAGGTAGTGGGTAATCAATATTTTAAAATAGTTTATGTGGTTGTTTTTGTATTAATATAAATGATATTGTATCTAACTTTATTGATGTTTATTTATGTAAGGGATATTGAGAAAGTTCAAGAGCAAAAAGTAAATTAAGCGAGGGAATGATGATATGATGGTGAATATGAGGTTGGTCTTGATATAGATAAAGGTATATGGTATAATGGAATGGATATCGTTTTCAATGATACTTGATATTGATTCATGAAAGCGTGCTGCTTTCTGCTTCTTCGATGAATATATACCTTACCAATATTCAATATTCACTTGGTTAAGTATACATATAATGTACTTACATACCTACTTAAGGGTTTATATTATTTTCAGTTTATTTTGTATTAATTTTTTTATTATGCAGGGTGCTTTGCATAATCACACAGAGCAAGTTTTTGGGGGGCGAAGGTTGGGTACAGAAAAATTATAAATCTTTTGTGGAAAGGAAGCCATTGCCCCTAGTTTAAGTGTGGGGAACTTGTAAACTTGTATACTTAAGGAAGACACCAAATCATTTCAAGGCTACATCTACGATATCACGATGGGGGTAGAAGACCGTAAAACTACGTTTCGTCATACCGTCCGGTGTCCTTGCATCTGTTTGTCTGTGCGTCTGTGCGTCAGTGCATCTGTGCGTCAGTGCTTCTGTGCTTCTGTGGGTCAGTGCGTTTGTGAGTCCTTGATTCCATGCATCCATGTCTTTGTATGTCGGTGTGTACGTGTGTCCAAACCGTACTTACAATATGCTTAAAATTTGATTTTCAATGCCCAAGAGGATATATTCAGACTTTAGTTCTCTAGTTTAGTTCTCTCAAATTTTCTCAAACTTCGTACCTATTTATAACAACATAAGTGATTGTAAGAAAATTGTATTTGAATTTTTTGGATAAAAACCACAAATCACATACTTAGCTGAAACATGATTTTTGATATTTTAGGATATTCGCCATATTTTTGGGATATTCAAAAATATTTTTTAATCGGATCATACGATTTTTTTATAATTTTAGAAATGCGGGTCTTCTAAAAAGTTCAAAACAACGTTTCATTAATTTCAAAATTTTACAAAAAAAAATCCATGCAAAAGTTTACTAACGATATATCGTAACGTTACTAAATCATTATTACCATTTAATTGTAATAGCTAGCCACATTTTAGTTTTGGACCATAAGAGCAGATTCGTGTAAAGCAGTTGTTTAGATGCTGATGATGCTGAGTTTGGGGCATTTTTTAGGGTTTTCTAAAAGGGAGTAACTCCAGATATTCCAACAGCCTGAAAGTGTTACAGTGTGGTGGGTAACTTCGGCTTTAAGTGTGACAATATAACACTATCGCTCTTAAAACAAAATATACCCGAAAATGTACCTCGCTATCACACTGCTATTTTATTTTTTCCGTATTTCGATTTCGGGCAAAAATTTTCGTTATTATGACTTTTGGGTAATTCCGGCCCTCGGGATTTTAGATTTTCTTAATTTTGGGTTTTATGGATTTTGTGTTTTCGAGATTTTGGATTTGCTGTAAATAATGTCGGTTTTCGGGACTATAAGTTTTTGGGATTTCGATTTTCAACATATTCACCTCAATCCTTTAAAAAATGGTTTAAAATGTCTCAAAAATATGTAAAACAATTTTAATAAAATTTTGGTTTCCTAATTTAGAAAGTGTAAAATAATTTTTAAATCATTTTTTTCATTTTGAATTTTAAAAACATTGGGGAACATTTTTTTGGGACACAAACTACAGAGAGTCAGACTTTTGGCACGAAATGTTTTAAAGGAGTTTAGAAAATGTAGGACGATAGTTTCGACACTAGGAAAAATTTCTTTAAAAAAAATCCAATTTTTGAATAAATCCAATAGTAATTTTAAATTTTTTTTTTTTTTATTATGGTATCAGAAATAATGTCTTCAAATTTCAAAAATATCCCATACAACTTTTAAACTGTAAATTCTATCCAAAGGCACTTTATAATATAAAACCTGCTCATTATGCAATTCTATTGGCATTTTTGGTAATTTTTTTCTCTGACTCATAGTTTGGAAAATTATAGCCATTTTAAAAAACGTAAAATGAAAAAAAAATTCTCCTATATAACATCTAAATGGTAAATTTAATAAAAAAGAAAACTCTAACTGTTAAAACCTTTTGAAATGTTTTTATCCAAAAAACAGATATTTTCAATTTTATGCGAGATTTCCAAATAAACTTTTTAGGCAATATAATTTCTTATGCCTAAATAAAATTTTCAATTTCTTAAAATCCAATTTGTAGCGTAGATTTATATTATAGCCCAGAAAAACTATAATTTGTTAGAAAAATGAAAAATTGTTAGAAAAATGGCAAATTGTTATTATGGCAGGGTTTATCTACAAAGATTTGTTTAAAAGATTTAATTTTTTACAATAAAAACTGCATTTCTTAAATATACAAAAAATCCCTAATTTTCCATTAATTAAATTTTCACAAAAATTATATATTCCCAACATAATTTTCAACTAAAAACATTAATAAAATAAAGCTTTATTATATATTACTAAAATAAATTAAGCCATAAATATAGAGCTTTTGTATATACATATTTATATTTTATTCAAAACTTTTATTTTGCGAATATTCAATTATCTTCTTGATTTATGATAATTTTCCGATTCCATTTATTGTGCGTCGATAATGTGACCAACAAAAAAAAAAAAAAAAAAACAAAAACCAGCAATTCAAAGTTATCCATATATCTAACAAAAACAAAAATAATGATAAAAGCTTTATTCTCCCTTGTGCTCTGTTACCAATCATTGAAAATTTTTGCTAATTGTTTCCATTTGCCCTAATATGAAACAATTATGAACAATAACGCCCGCCACAAAATGGTCTAATTTTATCTTTTGGTTCTTATGGACATTCACAGAACCATACTGCTGTCGTCGTCGTTGTCATCTTGCCACTGCTAGAGCTGTGGCTATACATATGTACATATATACACCACCCAATTTTACCACACAAAATGTTGTACAGTTAGGTATAAATAGATGTGTGCTTTCTGAAAAATATTATCTAACCTTCAGCATTCAACTTTTGCCTTCATTGGTTCCCAAAGGACGAAAATTTCTTTAACAAAGTTCAACACATTCGGTTTATACTGGATGTTAAAAGAACAAGAAGAAGAATAGAAGGATAAAGGAATAGGGTGGGTTGTGGTGTGTGGGTGTGTGTGTGGGCGGTCTAGCTATGTCCATCGACTGAAAGGAAATTAAGTGTCATCTTTTCGTCGCATGGCAAGGACATTAATTTATTGTTATTTGGTTAAGTGGTTCTGCTTGCTGCCATCGATAAGAAACCACGAACAAAGGCACAAGAAGGACAACAACAGCATTTTCAACCAACTTATACCAACCGAACACACTAAAATAAAAAGAACCCAACCCAAAAAAAAAAAACTGTCACAGAAAGGAGATGGATAAAAAAAAACTTGCATCTTGCAACAGGGTAGTCGACTTTGGATTATTAAAAGAAATGCATTTAATTGAATAAGAATAAAACTCTTGGGGTTAAAAATGCACTCTAAACTAATTGGAAATATTATGTTGCTAGCAACTTCTTTGTTTGATTCAGATGACTTCAGCACAAAACACGTGAATATGGTCAACGGAAAGTTGTCGACAACTTTTTTCTAGCAATTTGCTTCATTGGGTTGCTCGCAACTATCAGTAACAAATACTACTTTTTTCTTGAGAAAAAGAAAATATTAAAAAATTAATTTTGTCTTTGAAATTCGATCAACATCTTCCTTGATGGATCACAATACTATTTTTGTATGTATGAATTTACTTTATTCAAACGACAGCACTGTGGTATCTCTTTAGTATCATTTAATTCCTAAAGAAGTCAGTCCATATTCAAGTCCATCCATCTAATAGGTATATAACATTAGGAAAAGGACCCCGCTTCACACTCATACACACACACATAATGTATGTTGGTTGGTACCTAGTACCTATAGTACTGCCACTTGCCGAGAAAACTGTTTCTCTGTCAAGTTATTGGTCGAGGGCCGAACACAAATGTGTATAGGGGTATAGGTATCCTTAAAGACATATCTCTCTAACTCGAGGATATAAACTGAAAGGCAAAAACAGAGAAAGCACATACACCAAAAAAAAGTTATAATCGAGTTTTGGTCCCTGCCAAGGATGAAAATTAAATTCAGATTTTGTCATAAATTTTATATTGCTCCCGTTCCACATGGGGCACTCTCAACGTTCTCCTCCATTCAACGACGAGTTTGGATAAATGTCCTATTGCTGCTTCATACTACAACTCTAATATACTATAACGGTCCTTTTCAGCTAAAGTGCTTTTTTTTATATATAATACATAGGTACATGTATAGGTTGGATAAGGATGTGGGTTCAAAATACTGAAGAAGTACCAATTGCTGTGCATTAGAGCAGATATTTGGGTATTCTTTGGAGTATAATGAGGTTGTTATTAAAATTATGATGATTATTACTACAACGGTTTTTTTAACAAACACATACACACATACACTTTAACACACAAAAAAGAATTTAAAAAAAAAGACAACCTAACACCGAAGCCATTTTCGCCAGTTAGTGCTTTAAAGTGGTGCTTAAAAAAATAGGACAGCAGCGTTCAAAAAAAAAAAAAAAATGTGAAATGAAACGAAGAGAATTGGAAAATATTTTGTTATTAATTATAAAGGGCAGAGTTTTTTTTTTATGTGAATGTGTATCTAGAGCGACGTGTCTGTCTTACGTTAAAATTAAGGTCATGGTGTTGTACGTACAATAATAATTATTTCAAGAGGTTTGCATTAGAAGAATACTCCCTAGACTGGATATAACAAATATTGATTTTTGAAAATTTTCTGGCACAGCCTAGATAAAGGGTTTACAATCGCCAGTCAACTGTAGACATTTAGGCGAAAGCCATATTTGCATAATAATGTTATAATATATAATATCAATCAGTAAATTAAATTTGTTTGTTTAATATTGAGAAGCGTGGTGTGTGACAAAATTATTTCTATAAGAACTAGGTACCTAGTTTAAAAATCAATATTAATATAATAATAAGTTTATTATTATTAAATTAATATCTTATTACTTTAAACGAGCTATTCTTGTATATTATATTTATATACATATATTTGGTCTCTTGGAAATGGCTCAAAGGATTTTAATAAAATTTTCAGAGTTTATTACGATGAATGAGAAAAAAATAAAAAATTGGATTTTCAGTAAAATCCGCCCACTTCCACGCCCACTTTTCTTACTCCTTAGTATGACGGAAACGGTTGGAAATGTCTTTTTTTCTCGGAAACGGCTCAAACAATTTGAAAGAAATTTTCAGAGTTTACTTTTATAGGTACAAACAAAATCTAAAAAATAAAATTAGTAAAATCCGCCCACTGCAAAGCCCACTTTTGTTAGTTTTTGGTTTTTCGAAAATGGCTCCAACGATTTGAATGAAATTTTATGAGTTTATTCTTAGAAACAAGAAAAAAAATAAAAAACTAGATTTAGTAAAATTCGCCCACTGCCACGCCCACTTTTATTATTTCTTAGTTTCTCGAAAACAATTCGAACGATTTGAATAAGGATATGAGTTTATTCTTATAACAAAAAATTTAAAAATTCTTTTACTTAAATCCACCCACTACCACGCCCACTTTTATTATTGCTTGGTTTCTCGGAAACGCAACTAGCTATTTTAATGAATTTTTCAGAGTTTTTTCTCCTCAAAAAAAAAAAAAAAATGTTAAGAAAAATTAATTTAAATCCGCCCACTGCTCCGCCCACTTTTTTCGTTTTTATTTTATAGCAAACGGCTCCGACAATTTGGATGAAATTTTCAGAGAGCGTTCTCTTTTATAGGTAGGAACAAAATTTAAAAAGAAATAAGTAAAATCCGCCTACTGCCACACCCACTTTTATTAGTTTTTGGTTTCTCAAAAACGGATTTGTATGAAATTTTCAGTTTATTTTTATGAACAACAAAAAAAATGAAAATTGGATTTAGTAAAATCCGCCCACTGGCAGGCCCACTTTTCTTATTTCTTAGTTTCTCAGAATCGGTCAAAAACATATCTTTTTCTCGAAAACGGCTCAAATTATTTGAATGAAATTTTCAGAGTTTGTTCCGATGAGTGAGGCAAAAATTTAAAAAAATATTTAATAAAATCCGCCCACTGCAACGCCAACCTTTATTGTTTTTTTAGTTTTTTTGGAAACAATTCGACTCGATTTGGATGACAGCGAGTGTAATGATGATAGAGAAAAAATTTCAGAAAATAGTCTTGGGAAAATCCGCGCATTGCCCACTTTTATTGTTAATTGGTTTTAAGGAATGGCTTTAAGGATTTGGATGATAATGGTAGGGATTGTTCTGACGAATGAGAAAAAAAATTGAAAAAAGAATTTTCGTTTTCCTTACAGAATTATGATCAAATTAAATTTTGGTAGATGCGAACACGTTGTATCCCACATCTGACTCTAAAGTGAGTCCGTTCATAGAATACCAAATGCAATGAATAAAAGAACAATACAAGCTCGCAATATTGATTTTACAATTTTAATTGAAAAGACCATATCCCTAGAATACAATAAATCGTATCTATGAAATAAATATTATTATTATTTCATAACTACCCGGAATTGCTAGGTATTTTCTAAATCACCATATTCCTGTCACTGCATGTTTTACGAAAACACAGTTATTTTTTTTTTTTTTTTATATTTTTGATATTCACAAAAACATGCATTTCAACAGGCAAGAACTTTAGATCTGTCCTGTCCATTTCCGGTGTTGCATATATGTATATATTGCTGACCTAGTTTCAAGACCTTGTACACACTTCCACTCATGAAATAATAAAAATATATTTTGGGTACTGTTGAGCCTGATTAAATAAAAAGGACGATCTTTACTTGATGATGGTTTGTATAAAAAGGAAAGAGATTTTATTAACAGAAAGTTAAAGTCAAAAGTTACAAATAAATTATCTGCATTATGCAGTTGGCACAATTGATAGTTATTGTACAGTGATTCTCAAGATTAATATTACAATTTTCACACTCCCTCTTAATATTAACCCATTAAACAAAAATTTCAATTCATTACTATAATTCAATTATTCAATATTTCAGAAAATTAATTTCAAATTCATTTAGGCACAATATTTAATTTTTGGCAAAAGTATTCAAATTTCACTTTACTCAATGGCTTCGTAAGAACATCTGCAATCTGGTCTTGCGTTGGCACATACACCAAGTCAAAAAGCCCTTCTTTAAACTTCTCTCTGATGAAGTGGAACCGGATATCCACATGCTTGGTCCTCTTGTGAAATTGAGGATTTTTCACCATCTTAAGGGCACTCTGGTTGTCCATGAAAAGAACCGCTTTAAGTTCCCTTCCAGAAAGGAGATCCTGGAATAGCGACTTGACCCAAACTAGTTCCTTTACGGCTTCAGATGCAGCAACATATTCGGCCTCCGTTGTCGACAGACTAACACTTTTTTGTCTCTGCGAAGCCCAACTGATTGGTGTTTTATTTATCAAAAAAACGAAACCACTTGTAGATCGCCGAGTTTGAATATCTCCGGCGTAATCAGCATCGCTGTAAGAATCAAGATTAAGTTTAAAATTATTTTTAAAGAGTATACCATAAGTTGTAGTCCCCTTTATGTATTTTAAAATACGTTTTACAGCATTAACATGCTCTCCACACGGTTTGTCCAAATGTCTTGATACAACTCCTAGAGCATAGGAGATGTCCGGCCTTGTTGCTACTGCCAAGTACATTAGGCTCCCTACAGCCTCTCGAAAAGGAAACTTGCCGACAGGAATGTCTGAAGATGCAGGCTTTGATGTTTCTGCAGGTGTGCACACAGGATGACAGTCTGACATATTAAACTTTTGCAGCAATCTTTCAGAATAACAGGATTGGTTAAGATGAATGGACCCATCCCTTTCACGCTCGATTTGAAGTCCCAAATAAAATTCCGCATCAGACACTTTTATCTCAAAAAATGTTTTTAAATATTCGATGAGTTGAGCCACAAGTCTTCCATCACTTGCAGCAATGAGTCCATCGTCGATATATAACGCCATTAAGACCTTCTCTTTGCCTGACTGATGGACAAAAACACAAGAATCCGCTGAACATGGGCGAAAATTGAACTGTTCCAACAACCTTGTGAATTGTAGGTTCCAACATCTGGAAGCTTGTTTCAGCCCATAAAGGCTTTTATTCAATTTACACACACGTCCGCTGCAGTCATCATAGCCTTCAGGCTGCGACATATATATATCTTCATCGAGTTTACCATAAAGAAACGCCGTCTTGATGTCAAACTGCTTCAAAATGAGATTCTCAGCAACAGAAATAGCAAGGATTGCTCTGATTGATGCGAATCGGGCAACTGGACTGAATGTCTCCGTGTAGTCTATACCTTCCTTCTGAGTAAATCCTCGCACGACAAGGCGGGCCTTGTATCTGTCAATTTTGGCATCCTTTGACAGCTTTACCTTAAACACCCACTTGTTGTCAATAACTTTTCTGTTGTCTGGAAGAAAAACAAGATCCCACGTTTTATTAAAATGAAGTGCATAAATTTCCTCGTCCATCGCAGCTCTCCACTTTTTGGCATCAACAGATCTTATCGCTTCATCATAACCTTTTGGCTCCAAACATTCATTTACTAATGCGTACCCTTCTAACATATTTGTTAAAGCGCTAGTCGTCGCACAAGCTTGATTTTCTTTGTGGCTGCGAAGCCGCTCTCGATAATGCTCTGTTCTACCCAAATCTGCGACATCTTCTTTGTCTTCTGTGTTGTTTGGGGGGTGATCCGATTCAGAGTTTTGTGACTTGAAGCTTCGAAGCTTCTCTCGATAATTTTCTCTGTTTTTCTGCTCATCGTTTTCCAGGCGGTCACATTTCTCAGGCTGTTTCAAGGGCCCGAGGTCCAATTGTTCACCTTCGATTGTAGTCTTATTGATAGGGTCTGGAATTATAGAAATATTAGACTCATTTTTGAAAATAATATTTCGAGAAATATCGATTTTATTTGTTTCGGACAACCAAACACGGTAACCCTTTTGATTGTTAGGATACCCAACAAAATACCCATGTTGCGACTTTTTGTCCCATTTTCGGCGCTTTTCTTTAGGAACATGAACAAATACTTCGGTACCAAAAACCTTAAGGTTTTCTAAAGAGGGCTCTTGATCAAACCAAAGTTGGTAAGGATTTTTGCCCTTTTTAGGGCTTGGGCCATATCTGTTTATAAGAAAAACTGCAGTATTTACTGCCTCAGCCCAAAGCTTAATTGGAAGTTTCTTTGCGTGCAACATTGTACGAGCAATTTCAACGATGAATCTCATGTCTCGTTCCGCACGCCCATTTTGTTCGGGATTGTATGGAACACTGGTTTGATGTCTTATTTTGTTGCGCCTTAAGATCCCCGCCACTTCATTGTTCTTGAATTCTAGCCCGTTATCCGATCGAAGAGTGGCTATGGTTCGATTTACGTCGAGGTTAACGGAATCCAAAAAAATCTGAAGAATAGAAGAAAGTTCACCTTTTTCTTTAATAAAATATACATATCTGTAATGGGAGTAATCGTCCTTGAACAAAACGAAATATCTTGACCCGCCTACCGATGGTGTCTGCATCGGACCACACAAATCCGTATGGAATAATTCACCAGCCGATGTAGCCCTAGATTCACTACTTTTGAAGGGTAACCTCGATTGTTTTCCATAGATACAATCGTCACAAAAAAAACTCTTGTTATCTACAAATTCGATATTCCGTTCCTTAAGCACATATCTTACTTGATTTGCACACAAATGGCCAAACCTCTGATGCCACAATTCCAGCGTAACACATTCCTTCACCACATTTGCTACTCCCATCTCACCACGTGCACCTCCAGTACCAACATAATTACCTCCAGTGTCACCATAACCACCACTAGAACCACCATCATCATCTCTAGCACCATCATAAACACCTCCAGAACCACCATGATCACCTCCAGCACCACCATGGTCATCGTCATGCACTAAGACATGAAACATCATCTTGTAGAGTCTTCGACATCGTACTCCCACGGCCACAGTGCGATCATTTTTCAAAATTTCACATTTTCTTTGATCCGAAACCATTTTAAATCCTTTTTCCATCACAGTTCCTGAAGAGAATAAATTCATTTTTAGTTGTGGAACAAAATAAACATTTTCTAGACTTTTTCGCAACCATTTCTTTTGATCAAATACTAAAACGTGGACAACACCGACCCCAAGAGCAAATATTTTGTTACCATTCCCTATAACCACAGGCATTGGTTCGTCAAGCAATTTGTAGTTATGAAACCACTCGTGACGAAAACTCATATGATGACTGGCACCTGAATCAAGTATCCAGTCGTCAATTGTTACTGTATTGTTATCGGGTGCCAAAGTGTTTACAATAAAGGCATCAATATCTTTTGTTTCGGCGAAATTAACTGTAGATTTTTTTTTCATGGGACAATCCCGTTTCCAATGCCCATTTTCTTTACAAACAAAGCACTTGCCCTTTTTGTTGTAATTTTTGGACTTTATTTTTTCACCGCCCCTCCTAACTCGATGGGCTGCTAAGGCACTCTGCTCTTGTGTATGAGTCACGCTCGAAGACGATGTACAAGTCTTGTTCAATGATTCCAAACGTGTTTCTTCCATTATCAGCCTCGATGTTAAATTCTTCAATGTTTTCTCTTGAGAAGTTGTCGACTCCCAAGCGCTGAAAAAATGATTCAAACGTGTTGGTAGAGTCATCAGTATTTTTGTCATGACCATATTTGGGGGTATAATTTCTCCAGCTTCTTTCAGTTGTTGCACTATTGATTCCAACCTTGAAATGTGCGTTGCTATGTCATCGTCCGAACTTCTTCCGAGTGAATAAAATTTCTGGTGTAGCATATGAACACTTGCTTCCGATTTTTGTTCATAAACGGCATTTAATTTATCCCACATATCTTTTGAATTCGTGCAGTTCAGAATATGGACAAGTGGTTGCCGTCCTACAGTTGTAGCTATGATCTTTTGCGCTTTTCTGTCCTTTGAAACCCAAGACTGGTATTCTTTTTCAAATTCCTCCGCTTTTACCTTGGCTGTTTGAACGGGTACATCTTCTTCGCCAGTTACAATCTCAAGAAGATTACTAGCGTTTAGCAAAATTTTAACCTGAAATTTCCAGGTGCTCCATTGCTCACTTGAGACAAATTTATCGATCTTCAATAAATCACCATCCATTTCGAATTACCTAAAGGTTTGACACAAATTTTGCACCTAAATTTTAACTAACAACCAAATCTCAATCTTAAATTTATTATTAAATGTAAAACCAAAAAATACTTTTTTTTACTAAATCAAATTTAAGATTACCGAGATTAAAACGGATTTGAACTTTTAATTTTTTGTGTAGTAGTCTGGGCCCATAACCTGTTGAGCCTGATTAAATAAAAAGGACGATCTTTACTTGATGATGGTTTGTATAAAAAGGAAAGAGATTTTATTAACAGAAAGTTAAAGTCAAAAGTTACAAATAAATTATCTGCATTATGCAGTTGGCACAATTGATAGTTATTGTACAGTGATTCTCAAGATTAATATTACAATTTTCACAGGTACCTATCTACATATACATTTTTGTAGGTATTCCCAAAATACCATACCTTTTTTTATTATTTTATTTGTATCCATATGTAAAATTGGGTTTATATACCTGTGCAGACAAAAAATTATTCAACGTGAAAAATTGAGTGGTTTCTCGTCATTCTCATGTTTGTCCACAAAAGTTTGCAAAAAAACAACACGGACAAAAAAATCACTTTTAAGGATTTAGAAAAGGATAAAAAAAAAATAATAAAAAAAAACCTATCACAACAGAAACCGGAGCACTGTTTTCACTTGCATTCAGCACAAATTTGAATTATGTATGGCTATCGGAGTTGAGAGAGGACGACGGCAACGATGATGGCCAGTATATGGAATAGACACGTATTAAGAGCACAAAAACGGAAAAAAATTTAAAAAAATGCGGAAAATCAAGGTAGCGAGAGGGTATGCTGATGACATCAGTTTAGGGATTTAGAGAGATTCCCCATTCCTAATAGTCGTTTTTTTTTTGGCCCAAACAAATGCAGGCAAGCATGAGAATTGGGGACTTATTTTTTTTGGGCTCCTCATGGAAGAACAACTTATTCTGGACAACACAAAGAGTACGAAAAGAATTATATATGGATCCCCAACATCCACCCTCATCCTTGCCCAAATAAACGTATACACATATACATACATATGCAAACAGGGACACTCGTTAACATCATAGAGGAAGAGGGGCGACGAGCGACAAGCGTGTCGCCTGCCAATTATTATCAGACGTCAGACAAATTTTTTTTTCCGCTTCACTTTGTTCGTGCTGCTGTTGTTGTCCTATTTGTTGTATATATGTATGTATATAGATATATGTCCTTTCCCGGTAATTTGCTGGGAATAAAAAAATCTTTTTATGGCATAAGTTTTGGCATTTGAATTTTGATTTCACGCATTTTTTTTTTTCGCTTCGTGCCTAAATAAGGGTAAGGGCATCCGAAGGATCCTTTATTGGGGATGTTATTTTTTTTTTTACTGCGCTGAGGAAGTGAGGTTGAAGGGCCATTTTGGGCATGACGACGTGGGTGCTATGAGACAAATTAAAAATATCAATATATATCCGCAAAAGTGACACATTCATGCTCGCAAGCCTTATATAGAAATAGATAGTGATTGTACAAATATTGGTGTGTATAAGGGCAGAAGTCGTCGTCGTAGTCGTAGTCGTTCTCGTTGTTGTAGAGATGTCCTTGTCATTCTATGTCGGCGTCGTTGACAGCAGCAAGGAAGCGAGGGATAACTTTTTGCAATAAGATAAAGTTCGGTTGTATACGAGTATGTATATATATGTAGCTATCACACTATACCTACTTAGCTTCTTCTTCTGTTGCTTCTGATGATGGCTCTGGCCAGGGTTGGCTTTTTGGTTGATCCTGATGATTTTGGTTTCTAGGTATAGTGATATTATATTGTCGTCGTCGTCGTCTTCTAGTTGTATAAGGGAATTGATTGGAAGTGGATTAGGAGGCGACATTGTGGCGACTTCCCAATAACCAACCACACGGACACGAAAAACCTTATAAAGGACGAGGCAAGGAGATTTTTCAACTTGATATACCTATATGTACTTACATATAGATTGAATTGAAAAAGAAGAGAAACTTACTCTGGGTATAGTGTTATGTGGTATTTTGAACACGTAAATGTTATTGAACAAAGCATTAAGGATATATGCTTCTCCATAGTTGTTTGCGCTGTGACCAAAATTACAGCATTAAAAGTTTTAAAGTGACAGCAGCTTAGTGTTATTTTGTACTTTTTTTTTCTTTTTGTTTTTTTTTATATTTTTTTTTGCTCATCATTGAAAGAAGCTCAAGGGATTCAATTGATTTTTCTTCATTAAATGAGACATAAAATGATCAAAATAATATCTACATTATGGGAAAGTTCATTTAATTTAATTTAATTTAATTTAGATTCACCTACTTAGTGCTAATGTATTTAGCTTAAACTTATTTAGGTATAATTGGAAAGTGTTGTTAATAAAATGAAAGCTTGGTTGATTTTATTTTAGAAAATATAATTTCTTTAAGTATCGAGCCAATAGTCTCCGCAGCTAGGCTCTATAAATAATTTATATTACCCTGTAATTTAAATTACTTGTTAATAAATAATAATAATAATAAATTCTTTAAGTAGGTCTCCTATTAGAATAATTAAGGTATTTAATTTAAGAAATTGCAAGCTAATTGATTTGAATTTCAAATCTAATCTAAAGGCTACAATTTTTTTGATTTTTGATTTTCTCAAAAACCGTTCAACTAATGTTGATCAATTTTTTTTATAGAGATTGTTAATAATAATTTTAAAAACATTATGTACCGAAATTTTCAAAAACTTTTTTTATTTGAATTTTTTAAATAGGGTTTCAAAATTATTTTTTGAGAACTTAATAATTCGAAAAAAGACTTGGTTGATTTTTTATTAAGCTTGTCATTTAGTTTTTTAAGATTGTTTAGCAGATTTTAAGTAAAATTTTTTCTTATAACCAAAAATAACGGTAACTCCCATACAAATGTTTAAAAAACGAATTTGAAAATCTCATTTTTCTGAAAAACGGCTGCTCTGATTTACGCTACAAATTTTAATAGCTGCAATTTTTGTTAAATGAGAAGGAAATATATCTCCTCACTCTTTACTCCGATTATGACTCAAACAATAAGAAAAAGCACAAAGAAGAAAGAGCGATAACTCTGCAATTATTTCAACCTCTACAACTTTGTCTACCCCGGACACCGCATACGTCCCTCGCCTACATGCTTAAAAATTGCAGGGGGTAATTGCAGAGCAATTGCAGCGTTTAAAAGCAGTCTATCATTTAAAAATGGTACCTCTCTAGAACCACTTTTTTGGTTTTCGACTATCTCATTATCTGTTGAACCAATTTTAATGAAATTTTTTACACAAATTCTACTAATTATTCCTTTTTTGTGACCTTTATTTCTTAATTCAAATATATCAAATTCTACTAATAAATTTGAATAATATTCCATATCAAAATTAAAAAAAAAAAAAAATTTCAAAATTATTTTTTGAAAATTCGATATTTTGAAAATGGGTAAATGATTTTTAAACTTCGCATAAATAAGTTCTAAAAGTGGCGTGCCAATTTGTTTCTCAAAAATATATTTAATATTTAATATTCAAAAAATTATTAAAAAAAAAAAAACTCCTCCAACTATTATTAAATTTTGTTCTCATAAATTGAGATTTGTGTAAGAAATCACTTGGTGTACCTACCATTGGTGTTGGTGTCAAATCAATTTCAGATATTTTTTTAATCAATTTATTTCTAGTTTTATTGATATTTTAACATTTTTTCAGTCCAAACTGTAAATTCCATGCATATGTGAGAAGTGCAAGACAACACGGTGCTATACTGTTCATATTTATGTACCCACATAATATGTACTTCCTTAGACCTCAAACTATTTTTGGTAGGTGGAATAAATTATAGGCTCCAATAATAACTAATAAATTTCTTTTATCAGATGAAAAGTTTTTAAAATTATTTTAAGACTTTAAAACCACAGTGTGATCGCACATAAGAGCAAATTCGTGCTACCTAGTCGTGCATTTTATTTCATTAGGTAGGTATATAAACTAAGTAATGTATTTTGAAAAAAAAAAAGTTTAACTTACATGAAGTTTTTAACAAAAATCCAATATGAACTACATAGATATCCAACAAGACCAAAATTCTCAATCATTAACCTAAAAATGTTGTCACTCAAATTTAAATAAAGAAAAAATACACATTTAGTTAAAGTTACTTCCACTTCTGATCTATGTAAGTACTAACCCTTTAATAACCTTGAACTTTCAACTGAAGGGATTATAAAAAATCACTAACCAAAAATTAACATAAAACATTTAAATTTCCTTTTGTTTGCAGAATTTTTTTATTTTTTTTAAACACCTTACCGAATAAATATTCTATTATAAATTCAAAATAAAATCCTCAGGTAACGGTTAAGATATATTTTTTGTCACCATCAGCGAAGTATTATAGCCACGACCTTGTGCTGTTCTCATAATATAAACACGTATATATGTATGTACATGTATAGCTTAGTATAGAGAACACATCATAAGTTAAATCTTTGACCATGGCCTATGAGCATGATAAAATGCCTGCTAAATATTTAATTTAAATATACACCTATAGAAAGTGTGCATCTCCTCCAAGGACCAAAGCTATGCATATTTTCACTCAGAGGACGATGAAGTCGAAGTTATATACCATAATGCCATATCACCAGGCTAAGTCATCTTCTTCATGACCAAGCTTCTCTGTTCGCACTTCTGTGTGTTTGCAAATTCAAAGACTACTTCATTGTCGTCGTATTCATCGTCATCGTCATCGTCGACGTTGTCGTTGGTACCGGCACCACCGTTTATATAGTATCTTCAAAACTGGATATAGGCTTGTTATAGAGTTCTGTGCTTCAGTGAAGCTTCTTATACTATATGCACTTAAAATGTGAAGAAGTCCACCATTGTATTCATAAAAGTTCATACTCATAAATGCATGCCATATGGGTATAGGTATGTACCTATGTATATTTATGACAAAAAAAAATTTACATAAATGTGTGTATGAACATTCATATCCTGGAATACTAGATACATACATATATGGTGTGTTTGAATTTCAGTCCTTTTATATAAAATGTATTTTCACACTCAATAGTTTTGCTTGACCTCTTTCAAAAAGTGTCTCTAGGAAAAAGTTTTGTTTTCATTTCTTTTCGAAATATTCTTCAAGAATCTACTGGGTACCCAAGACAACGTTTTAGAGAAGAATACTAGATTCGTTCTTGATCCCTCTCGCTTCACTCTCCTGGCCATATTCCAATTCCAGTATACAGCTAAGTTTTTCCGTCTTTGACCAACCGGAAGAAGAGGGTATCTAAGTTTCTTGATATTTTTTTCTTCGAAGTATTTTGCATAGAATATGAACCAAATAGCATCGCAACACCAACTACATATATACACATAATAATAACGTAAATGTATAGGATGCAATCTTGTGTTGCAAGCAAAAATTGCGGTATTATAAAAATATAACGAGCAAACCAAGACTTGTTTAAAAGAACAGAAGATGACCATCATAGAGTTCTCAGCGTGAAATTATTCATACATTCAAAAATGTAAAAGTGGATATATGTGATTTTATTCATGCAGAAAATTGCAACAAAGATTCCTGAATGCAATCATCTTTTCGGACAAACTTTTCCATAAATAAATACACACATACATATAAACACAGATAAATAATTTATATTCGTTTCAAACTTTTATCTTTTTAGATATTAAACTTTATATTTTTTGGAATTGTTGTTTTATTTGAATATGATGAAAAGTGATTAATCAGATTATGATTGCTAAGCAATCAAAAAGATTCTTATACTAAAATCTTGCTATATAAGTTTTTAATTTAATTTAAATTTATTTAAGTTTTGGAGATTGCCAAGAAAAAAAAAAAAACCAGGAGATGGCTTCATGCATAAGTCAGAGCTTTGCTTTGCTTTACTTGCTTTTTTTAAATCTATATGGTTGCATTAGATTTTATTACTTATTCTTCATTAGTATACTTTTACATAACGATACATACAAGCCAGGCTAGGTAGGGTAGGAACTTTATTTTTGAGGGTTGTGCCAAGTTGGAAACTAGCAAGAAACCTACACTTTTCAAGGCATATATAGATGCGAGGAATATAATAAATTTGTGTTTTTTAATTATGAATCTGTGGCAGCTTTTGGATATGTGAATGCCAGATTTATAGTTTTTAAAATAGGGTAAACGGTGGTAAAGAAAAGTTGGATCGAAAAACTGTTTGAGATAGAGAAATATTTTTTTTGTATTTGAATTCTCGCTCGTTAGAATGAAATTAAATGATTTGAAAAACCTATTTTCGAGATAATATGAATGTTTGAAATAAATTAGATAGATAGATATTTATTTTCGTAGAATAAAGCGTTACAATTTACATGATTTTGTGAATACACACAGCTTGCACAGAGATATGATATTTAATTTTATATCTTACAACTGAAAAATAAATACAATTTTTGTAGGGAAATATAGATAAATAATGGAAAACAATTGAAGAAAAACTACGGAAGAAAAACCTTCATTTGACAATTTCTTAAACTAAGGATTTCTTTATTAGAAATGTGTTGACTAGATAAAATGGACTTAAAGCTAATTGAATTGCTAATTATTTAAAGTATAAACATCTTATTTGAAATAAATTAAAATACAAAAATTTATGATGTTTGAAAAATTTACAGATTTCACTCATAGAGTAACTATATGGGACATTGAAAATGACTTGTATTACATCGATAAAACAAAAACATGTCTAATCTTTGTAATTTTTATTTTGTATACTATTGTTGCATTATAATTTCATAAACTGTCTTAGAAACCATTCTACAGTCTGAAGTTCCAATTTGTAAATTTAATGTCACTTCCCAGCTGGCGGTTAAATTAATGTTGTTAATTTTTTTAATAAGGTGAATCTTAGTTTTAATTGTAGCTTAACTCGCAATTATACAATCATACTCATTTTCATCCGCACCGGTACAGCACTTATACACGAAATTAAAGTTACATACCATCTACATATCTTAACGTATATCTGTATTTGACATTTTTGCATAGCTAAGCATTGCAGAAAGGTAACTGAATTATTACAGATCGATTAAAGCATACATATAATACGGTTCAACTTAGTTCTCGACTCAGTCGGTTGTTGTTCAAATCAACCCGTGTCTTGGCTTGTTATTTGATCAATTTGACGGTTGATGAGAAAATCAAAAGATTTTGAATTTTTTCAAATTGATTTACAAGTATTTCAAATCATTGAACTATGTATATTGTATAAAGCCAAGACATTTGATTTACTGTCCAGGTAAACCTTTTTTAAATCGAGACAAAATTTACAAAGAATTTGATGCGAAGCCCAACCTCACTGCTAATTGTTTTTATTCTATAATATTTTATTTTAAAATATTTTGAACTCATCCTTTAATCAATTTAACAATATCGAGTCGCGTAATTTTTTTTAAACAAAAATAATGTTTTTGACACTTGGAGCTGTATTCTTTTAACTGAGTTTATGAAATGTGTGGCCGAGCGGCGAGCATCAATTTAGTTGACAACCAAATTGAATAATTTATGGTCTACTTTAAGATGAAGCCTAAAATTTTATTTGCATTTGAGGACCTTTAACTTGAAGATCTGACCATTAGGGCTTAAGTTATAAGTTTATTAAAAAGGTTCAAGTAGGTACTTATGCAATATGCATGTTCTAGGTTAAAAAATAAATTGATTTAGAAGTTAGTAACGTTTTTTCCCAAACGTTGTCTAGCATATTCTAGGTTCTTTAGGTTGATTTAGAAAAAAATCAACTTTTGTCACATTTTACCTTAATTTTGAGACCTAAACCTCGAACATCCGATTATTAGAATAAAAGTTAGAAGCTAACCAAGACCTTAACCTTGATGATCTGGTCCTTAGAACTTAAGTTATAAATTTGTAAGAGAGGTTCAAGTAGGTAGCTATGCATATTCTAGGTTAAACAATCAAATTGATTTAGAAGTTAGTAAAGTTTTTACTCAAACGTTGTCTAGCATATTCTAGGTTCTTTAGGTTGACTTAGAAAAAAATCAACTTTTGTCATATTTTACCTTAATTTTGAGACTTTAACCTCAAAGATCCGATGATTAGAACAGAATATATCAGCTTACAAAATCGACCCTTTTTGATTATAATATTTTAATTGTTTAGCTAAGTTAATTCTAAGAAGTTAAAAGCTAACCAAGACCTTAACCTTGATGTTTTTTTCTTAGAACTTAAGTTATAATTTTATATAAGAAGTTCAAGTAAATACTTATGTATATTCTAGGTTAAACAGTCAAACAGAAGTAAGTCAAGTTTTCTAGTCTGACATTTTACCTTCAGGCCGTAACCTCAAAGATCCGATGATTAGAACAGAATATATAAGCTTACAAAATTGACCCTTTTCGATTACAATATTTGAGTTGTTTAGCTAAGTTAATTCTACCTCTTGCCTGATTTACCTAAACATATCTTAACCTTGAGCATCTGGCCCTTAGAACTTAAGTTATAATTTTGTGTAAGAGGTTCAAGTAGGTAACCTATACATATTCTAGGTCAAACAATTAACTGATTCAAAAGTAAGTTAAGTTTTGTCAAATAGATAATTAGATCAGAATATATCAACTTACAACATCGACCCTTTTTGAATATACTATTTAAGTTGCTTAGCTAAGTTGATTTTCCCTCAAGCCTGATTTACCTAAGTTTAAATACCTTAACCTCGCGTATCTGGCCCTTAGAACTAAAGTTATAAGTTTATTAAAGAGGTTCAAGTAGGTACCTATTATGCATATTATAGGTTCAACAATCGATTGATTTAAAAGAAAGTCAACTTTTGTCACATAATTTCTTTAGACTGACATTTTACCTTAATTTTAAGACTTTAACCTCAAACATCTGATTATTAGAACAGAAGTTATAATCCAAACAAACCAACCAAATCCAAACTTTACGATTTTATTATTTGTAAAATACCTACTAAAAATAATGTTCATGCACATACCTACATAATATGTACATACATGCATAGCTACATACCTACATAATGTATATCATTTTTGTGCCCGATGCAAAGCCAGTTTTGTTTGCCACGTGGTGTTTTTTTTTTATTGCACACACTCCACCGTCTTCTCCCTTCTATCAATATGTTCTTTATAGGTACGTACCTATATATGTACATACATACACATTTTGTTTGTTTTTTTTTTTCTTTTGCCGTGATGAAATTAGTTCTAAAAAGACAATTTTTCAAGTTTCTAGTATGAATTTTTTTACGCCTTTGCTAAATTTTGTATGCAGATTTGTAGCTTGCCATTTAAGCTTTTATTATCTAGCTTAATATCGAACATCCAATAATTTTAACTAAAGTTATAGGCTTCTAAGTGGGCTCAAATCGAGCATTTTTCAAATTTTACATTCCTCCACTGAATCTCGTTCGTTGGCGATGATCAAAATATATGTACGCTGGCTGAAATACATCACTTGTGTTGTTTGCTTCATTTTATTCATTTTGGTAGTTTCTTTGGTAACACCAACCAAAAATTCAATCGTTCTCCCCCTATACGCTAGAGTTCATTCTATATCTTTGTTCATTTTGGTAACACCATACTTTTATCAAAACGACCCTATAAACATTTTCAATGTTAAAATAATTTTTTGCTGACTAACAGTAAGAATATAAATATGGCATTAGGAAATTGAGTTTATTTTTTTAAGGTGAATTTTAGAAGTGACAAAAATTCTTTCTTGAAGGATTTTTTGGTAAAAATTCTTGTTGATTCTGGGCATTCTAAATTCAAAAGTTTTTAAAACACCCAATTAGTTAATCAAACCTTTCTCTAAAATAATTTAAACGTAATATATTATATATATGTATGTAGTTGCAAGATAAGAGACAAATTTTGTTAGAAAATATATTTTTTAAATACGTAAAGGAACCTAATATTATGAATTCAAGATTCTGCTAAAATAAAATTGAAGTTAGTGGACGAAAATATGCAAATACTATATTTACGTTGGTGTTCAAAATTGTAGTTTTGAAAATGCTAATGAAATTTTATTAGTTTTGTTTTATTTAAAGTTCCAGTTTAGAGCAGCGTTGCCACGCAAAATAAAATTTTCTAAAAAAAATCGTGCCTTTTTCTTGCCATATGAAAAAAAAAAACGAAAATTCTTATATTAAAAAAATTTAAATATAAAAAGAAGAAGTTATAATTTGCTCTATTAGTGAATTGTCAAACAAAAAATGTTGACAGTTTTTTCTCCATTTGGAGAAAATTTCTACACTTTTCTTTAAAATTCGTGCCACCGTGCCACGATGAAATTTTCGTATATAAAAAGGACAAACATGCCACTTCGGCAACGCTGATTTAGAGAATTTTAAAATGCTGACAAAAACTTGATTTTTCTCATTTACTTTACTTCTCTTTTTAGTTTAGAGCTTAATTAAACTTTGAGCTTATTTTAGCGGAAACTTGAACATAAAATCGCAAATTTAAGCAAAAAAAAAAAAAAACTTAAAAAATAGTCATTTGTCAATTGAAATTTTGAATACCAAATAAAAAAATTAAGACATAAGAAAAACTTTTAAAACTCATTAAAATCGTTTCAAAATTTAAAAAATAAATAATAATAAAAATTATGTTTAAAAAAATTTTACATATAAAAATTAGAAAATAAATTTTTGCACAGCAAATTTCGACACCAGTAAAAATATAACTTTCAAAATTCTTCAGACTAACATATTACCTACTCATAAATTAATTTTTGAATTAAAAATAATTATAAAAGTTGGACATTTTTGTCAGCAAGAAATTAGCATTTTAAAAATGGATTTTGGAAACAAAAAAACATATTACATAATTATAAGTTTTTGTCCGCTCAGTTCAGTCTCTTAATTTAACTTAAGAAATTAAATATATTAAAAACATCATTCGACTTACAAAATCGGGGTTTAATCAACAAAAGAGCAATTCATAAACTATAAATTCAGATGCTAATTAAGAAATTAAATTCCTATATAAATTATTATTTTTTCCGCTTACTTCAAACTTATTTTAGCAGACACATTAACTACAAAAAAAAAGTATTCGAAACATAATTTTTTTGGTTTGGACAGCAAATTCATATTTAATAATCTACATATTTATACAACAATTAACTAGTTGATTCCTCAAAAAAGGTCCGCAAAAATACGGGACTTGAAATTGTATAATTTACGAATTAAAGGTCACGAAAAAGGAATGATTAGTAATTTTTAACGTAATATAAAATTTTGAAATTGTATACTTTTTAAAATTGTATATGTATATATGTACATACATAAATATTGATGATTTGTTAACTTTCCATTGGAAGTTATTATAATTGGTCCGATTTGTCGAATTGAAAATTTTTATATATCTCCACGTTTCGAGGTCCTAAGAATCCGAATTTGTCGTTTTTAGAGAAATTTCGCATCTCGAGAACGAATAAAAATATCGATTTCGAATAAATTTTATTTTACAGATAATAACGCCATAAAGTGCAGAAAACGTTTTCAATTTGTTTGAATATGCGGTTACATCAATTTAAAAAAAAAAAAAAAAATTAAAAAAATCTCTCGTCTCGAATATTTCGAAAACAAGTAATGGAATCGACTTCAGCTTAATTTTATTCTACACATAATGACGTAATGAAGAGTTAAAAAGAATAGAAACAAAAAATCAGTACACTTTTTTTTTATTAAAAAAAACATGCTCAAATTTGTTGAAAAATGTTTTTCGGCTCAAATACTCGAGAACAAACACTTATGTCGAAGCCTTATTTTAATGTACACACAAGAACGTAGCTAATTAATATCTGATAAAGTTTGTAGAAATATTCGATTCACAGTTTTTTTTAAAGCAAAAATATGCAAAACAAAACTAATATCTCGAAAACAAACAATAATGCTATAGACTTCGGAATAACTTTATTTTACTCACAATGCTGTAGCTAAGAATTGATGGGGTTTGTAAAAAAAATTCCACTGACTAAGTTTTTTAAAGCAAAAAATCTGCCAAAAATACTATTCCAATAGTTCAGAAATATAATACGTCCCAACTTTGATTTTCACTTGATCGCATATTGAACACATTTGAATTCGGAATTTCTTTATAACAAAATAATATGGGCGTCCAGTTTTCAAGAGCACCAATATGTGAAGTTACCAGTGTGGGTCACACCCTTTTTCTTCTATTTACGGCAGTCTTTTTAGACGACTTATAATATTATACTTTGTCGAAGAATTTCAATTAAATATCTTGAGTTCACAAGACCTTGGCTGAAGTTTTGCACACATTTTTGTTTCTGATAACAAGACAATTTATAGTTTATTTAATATTCTGAAAGGTCATATACTTAAATCTTCCCAAGATTTCAGCAGAATGTATAAATGTAAACTTTATTCTTAACGCAAAATTAATAACAAGTATAGAAACAAACAAGTATAATAGATAAATAGCGAATTCTCAATTAAATCATAGTTCTTGATATTAATTATTCTTGTTGTTAGGTTCTTGTGTTAGGTTGGTAATGCATTCATAATTTACGCGGTGTACCTACCAGCATCATCTTTTTTTAGCAAAATTATTTAACTCTTTTTTTTCAATAAATTTAACAAGTAATAAGTATTTTAATAAAAATAAAATGCAAACAATAAAACAAATAAATAGAAATGAAAAACAATAAGCAATAATTGAAGATTCTCTTCAAATGCTTATTGTTTTTTTTTTTTTTTTACAAAAAAAAATAAAATAAATAAATAGGTACATATATTATTTCTGTCATCAAGAACATGCTTCTTCTGCATATTTTCAAACGAATTGAATCTACAGATAGTTTCTGCACAAAGAACGGTAAACAGTAAACAAAAAATAATAAAAAAAAAAAATTGATAGGAAAAAGAAACGGTTACCTATACATTTTTTTCAAATTTTCTTCTTTTTTTTGTTGCCGATTTTTGCCATATATATGTACAATATCCTTAACCTATCTTTTCGTCTTCATGTATATATATATATACATGAAGGGGTATAGGTTTATAGGAGTACCTTCAAACAAAATGTTAAAGAAATTGTATTTTGTTGTTGCTTCCTGTCGACAAACCAAACCAAAAAAAAAAAAAATTTATATAGAGCAGTCGGAAGCAGTAGCAGCAACAAGGATATATTTATACACATTCAACAACTCAACCGGATATAGATTTCAACTTAAAGTTTTTCACTTTGTACATTATTTTTCCGTTGGATGTATGTATGTAAGTATGTATATAGTGTTTCCTTGCAATATACCTTGTATCTTATGCGTTGTTATAGAAACGAACGATGGGTACGGTACTGGCTGGCTGGCTGGGTAGGTACCTATGAACTGAACACATCATATAGACTACACCCTCTCTGATACTGGTTTTTCAGCAACGCTCCATATATATATGTAGTCCTAGATGAAATGGTTTTCATTTTGTTCAATTCAATTTGTGTAAGAACGTCTCGTGCAAGGCAAAGGCTTCTTCTTCTTCTTCTACTTCTATATACTAGAAAAAGGCTTGCTTTTGCCTTTGCATCTCTGCCTGCTTGAATCGGTTTGGTTAGTAGTTGTTTGGCTTGCTGGTTTGGCTACTGTGGATGCAGCAGCAAGAATAAGAATTTTATTTTATTTTTTTTATTTTTTTTTTAATATAAAAAGCAAAACGATTTAACGCTGTTTCCGGTTGAGCGGTTGAAGAAGAACTATACAAACGCCACCCAAAGCCAACAAAACAATATATACATACACATACACTATATACACATGTATATATATGCATAGGTAAATATAGTTATGGTAGAAAATATCTACACTCATTCTTCAATGCCCCGCAGATTCAATTTAAACAATCCACGACGAAAGCACACTAACAAGGACTAAATCTTAAGCTGATTGCAAAGCGATGATTTTGTAGATTTAATATACCTACATATGTATGTATAGGAACGTCTGAGATCCTTCTGAATTTTTGTTGTAGTTTGTTTTTGTTCATTCTTGCACTCAAGCCCATAAAAAAGGCTTAATCTACAAAAAATTCCCAAACCTACAGATGTATGAGAAAATCGAGTTAAGTAGATTAATATGCAATTTATTTATACATTAAATATAAGCTTTTCAGAAAATTTATATAAGAATAGACCTGACTTTTCCATAGAAAAATATTTAATTTAAAAAAAAAAACACCAACTCTTAAATTCAGTAAATAAAATCTAAACGATTGATTCCATTCAAAATAAGTAGATTTACATTTAAATTTATACCTACTTAAAATTCAATAGCAAAAAGCTTATTCATCATATTCCCCTTAAAAGTTTTATCACTAGCAATAAAAAATATTTATTTATCCTTTTTCTTATTGGATAACCTATTCTAATAGGTGATTATGTACAATATTTCCACCAATATTTTGTTTAAAAAAAAAATAAAAATAAAAGTTTCTTTTTAAATTAAACTTCAAAATATTAAACTCTCATAGAGGGAGAGAGAGAAAGACAAGTCCAATTAGTTGCTGTTTAAAAAGCGATTTAAAAATTATGTGAGTGGATATATTACGTAAATGTGGTTAATATTTGGGATTTGTTAAACTTTGACTATGTCATAAGTATCAATATCGAATTTTAAAATCCTTAAATCCACAACATCAATATATATAGCCACCTGCTACACACACACACCCACCCTCTCAACATCCACATATTCATAATAATAATCGAATTTTTTGTCAAGTTATATGCTCCTATAGATAAAATATTTTATACATCAGTCAAACGAACGAACAAACAACATCCTGAATTTTGATCCTTTGGAGAGTTCTGCAAGAGAACAACATCAAGCACAAGGACCAAACCGAAAACAAAATTTCAAGCACAAGGACCAAACCGAAAACAAAATTTCCAAAGTTGTTTTCTTTCAAGTCACGTCTTCTTCGACGCATTATGATATTTGATGTTGTACCTTATTTTTCTTCTTCTTCTTCTTCTTCCTACCGGCAATGCTTCCGCATTACCATATTATCCTGACCGTGTTAATATTCATAAAGTGTTGTGCATTGGGATTTGTCCATTTTCTCCCTCAGATTGACTCATCCTTTTTGGTTTTTTTTTTTTAATATTAAATTTGTTTTGCTTCGTATAATTTTATTCATATTTTTTGTTGTGTTGGTTGTGTTGTGAACAAGAAAAAAAAAATAAAATAAAAATTAACGTACAATTCCTCAATTTAAGTCTTAAGGTGTAATGAGAAAAAGATTTTTTCTTACTTTTTTTTTTTATTTTTTAAATCAAGTTATGTATTTTGTCCGAATATCATTAGGTAGATTTTTTTTTTGCTGTTGCTGTATAGCTTCAGGTTGAAACTTAGACGTTTACTTTAATGTCAATTCCCTTTGGACTTGTGGTTTGGGATTTTGCTATCATTTGTTTTATACTTTTAAAATTCTTTTCTTTTTTTTTATAATATAAAAACCCACCCCTTTGAAAGAGATAAAGTTAGGGTATACCTATAATTAAATGAAATTACTAATTATCCAATTTAAAATTTTAATAATTATAATTGCTTGTTGTGGCAAGGAAAATTGAAGCAATAAAACAAAAGGAAACGGAAACGCCCCTATTAAAACAACAAAAAGAAAAAACAGATCAAATTTTAGCGTTGATTTTTAATTTTCATTGTTTCTCAAGTAGTTTGGACTTTTTTAAAATAAACACACGTATTTGAGCTTATAGTTTGAGATATTTAAAATTTTAAAGATTTATTATATATCAAAATGTATAAAAGGTGTGATTAAGGGTTTAATTTAAAGAGAAATGGTACTTAAACGTTTTTTTTTTTTTTTTAGGAGAAGTCTATTTTGGTGCGTTTAAGTGGTAAGTTTAACTTTCCAACCAGTTTGACTTAAAATGGATACAAAACTACTGAAAAAAACAGCGACAAGGGCAACACTTACAACATTTTGTTATCATTTTTTTTTTTTTCAAAACCAACATACATATCATTTTGTATTCTAGTGTCTTTTTTTGTTAAAAAAATTGAGATTTTTTCCATACCTGAAAATAGAAAAAATAAAAATGATCAGAATTAATATAATTGTTTTTAATTTAAATTTATTAATAAAAATCTACTCAAATAAGTTTGAACTTTAGAGAAGTATTATAGTATTATAATGTATCTTTCTCAATATATATGTTATACATATACTATAAGGTGGAGTAAGTGGTTATGTATTTAAGTTTTTTTTTTAAGAAAATTAGGATCATATTGAATTTTCATTAATTGATATTATCACACGAAAAAGTGAGTCCCGCAATACTGTCTGTAACTTGACCTTCAACATAAACCACTTAAGTTATATTTTCTTTGTAACCTACTTATTAGTGATTTGTTTAGCGAAAGACATTTAAACTAGAGATGCCGCGAATAGTGAACCGGCCGAATACCGAATATTCGGCAGCCGAACATTCGGCCAACGATGTGTATCTAATTAAGAGACTATTTTCAGAAGTGGAATTGTTTACGAAGATAGACGTAATCGTTTGCTACCATCGAATGCCGAAAAAGTAGTTTTTATTCACCACAGTAGATTTTAAATACTAAAATACAAATTTTTGAATAAAAGAAAACATTTATTGTAAGATAACAAGCCTTTTTTTATTCTCGATTTGTTTTTCGGTATTCGGCCGAATGTTGTTAACTATTCGGCCGAATACCGAATATCAAAAATATAGGCCGAATAGGCCGAATGCCGAATAGTGGCCGAATATTCGCGGCATCTCTAATTTAAACATTACTTATCTAGAAAACGGGTGGAAGGTTTTTTTTTTAATCAGGTTTTTATTAAGTCCGTCAAGTTAGCATTATCACTTCAAAATTATAAGATACAAACTTGACGGGCAAGGTAGCATTACCACCCCTCAAAAAACAAAGTGCGCGATTACATATGTCGTGAATTTGTCGTGAAAGAGAAAAAATTGTCGGAAATTGTTAAAAATCGACCAAGTCGTTTTCGAATTATTTAGTTTTCAAAAAAAAAAAAATAAATTTTTTTTAAAATCCAAAAAAAAAAAAATTTTAATTTTGGTATGCAATACTTTTTAAACTTTTTGTTAAATTTTCTATACAAAAATTCATTAATTTCAGAATCATTTTTGAGAAAATCGAAAATCAAAAAAATAGTTCTATGGGAGGTACGATTTATAAAAATTTTTCGGATTTTTTTTTAAATCGTAACCTTTTTGTTAGTTAGTTTAGTTTTCAATGACTCCTTTATTTCTTAACATAACATTTTGTAATATAAATTTTTTAAGCCTAGATTGGTATGGCCTATATGGCCGTCTACCAGTAACCTTTTTGTAAAAGACCCAAATCAAATTAGTGTTAATGCTGGATTTATTGATGCAATACAATTAAAAAAAAAAAAAAACCGACAGTTTTTTTTTCATTATTTACTATTTGATTTACTACAAATTCACGACATTTTAATGACATTTCCATTTTTTTTTTGAGGTGTTTATTAAAAAAAAAAAAACGTACGCGACAATTTGTTTTGTTTCACGACAAATTTCCGTCAAATTCACGAAAACTAATCCTATTTATTATAGATAAATAGATATATTTATTGTAGCAGAAAATATATTACATAGTTCTCTTAACCTATATTGCACAATTTACAGAGTTATGGTATAATATAACTACCTTGCTACTGACAATAAGAACAACAGTTTTTAAGCAAATGATAATTTACAGTGAAGGAAAAGCTACTAAAAACCTTCATTAAAATAGTTTTAACTAATGGGAGGCGGTGAAGCTTTTGATAGAACCAATCTTTACAATGTATGTATAATGTACAATGAACAAATTTATTAGAATCTTAACTTGACGACCATGTTTTTATTGGTACTTGCGTCCTAAATTAATGTATATAATTTACGATGAAAAAGTAAGAAGTGCCGAACAATAAAACCTTTAAAATTTTTAGACGCTCAATAGCACCATTAATAATTTTTTTAGAAAAGAACGGAAATTTATTTGGTTTGCAAAATCTGTACCTACAAATTATTTTTTTTACTTATACCGAAAAAACAATTAGGATAATAATTGTCAAAAGTGCCATAGAAAAATCTTTTACTCAACAGTAACGTAAAACCGAATCAATTTAAAAAAAAAAAAAACAAAGTACGGCATTGACATAATCTTGATACGTTATTTTTTCTCATCATGAAAAATTTCAGATGTGTCGAACAAGAAACATTTAGATTCTCAACAACACCGTAAAAATTAAATTTGCAAAATCTCTACTCATGAATTCTAAAAAAATTAAAAAAGTTATGATAAAAAAAGTCGGAAGTGCCGAACATAAAACTTTTAAAAAATATGAACTCTCACCAGCAGCACCAGCACCTTAAAAATGAATTAATTTTTTTTTTTCTGAAGTACAGCGATTTGCTTGTTAAATCCCACACACGTCATCAAATCTAGTTTTTTTACGACCCTACTAATTTGGACCCTAATGAAAGCCTAGAAAGTATAAAAAATTTGTCTGTGTTCTGAACTCCAGAATCCTGAAATTTGAAATTCTATAAATTATATTTAAAAAAAAACATGTATATGTATATGTATATATACAGAATTTTGGAAAAAAAACAACTTTTGATATATATGTAGGTACAAAATTTTATAATTTCAACTTTTTTTTTTTTTTAGAAAAACTGACTTACTTTTAAGCTAATACCTACCTTACTTTTTTAACGACTTCATCGATTTTGTTATAATTTTGCAATGCAGATGCTTGTTAATAATTTTCTTTTAAAAATATTTTTAAGGGCAAATAAAATCAATTTATCAGTACTTTTGACTTTTTTTCTTTAAAATTAAACTTCATTAAAAATGTTACATGAGCAAGTTCGTGCGATCAGTCGTCTATAATTTTTACAGCAGTAATATTCCTAATAGGTATTAGTAGAAATTGCATGCTAAAAAGTCACTAATATTTTTGCACATTCTCCTTAACTCTGTCAACATAGACGAAAAAAACATAAATCATCAGCGTATAACTTGTTAAAGCTTTAAATCACTGCATTCGATTTTCTAAAAAATCGAGAATCCCACCGTAATGAAGTATAATTTTGTTCATACTTCATATATCTTCAATTAAACTAAATTACTTTAGTTTTTTTTTATTTTTCTATAAAATCCAATTTAAAATTTAAGAAATCCCACACATGTACACTCTTTTTGTTTTTTATTGATGGGTAAAAAAAAATAAGCCCCAAATGTTTCTAAAAAAAATCGTTTAGATGAAAAAAAAAATAAATGGAGTGGAAATTAGCCAATTTCCTGCAAGAAGTGTTTAAGTCCTTGACATAAAATCCTTATTAAAAAATGACAAATCATGCACCTACATACATACATATAAATATATATATGAGATTGCTGAATCCCAATTTTCAGATATTGCTTAATATTCCATCATTTCCGAAGATAGCTTTTTCTCATTCGTCTATCCTTAGTCTTTACTTACCTGATGATCCTTTATACATATGGGTATCTATTCCATAGAGAAGAAATCTTCTTCAAATTCTACTCGTAAATATTATCTGATTTCAACAACTAAAAACCTTTTGAAATGAAAAATCCTTCAAAAGGATTGTAATGTGCAATTCAATAATAAAAAAAAAAACTACTTTCAAAAAATAAAGTAAAAATTTAAAATCCAACAGAAGGGGCGATACTTCAATATTGAATTGAATTCAAAGGAAAATCAAAAATATCGAATGGCTTCTTTTAACAACACAAAGATAGAAAATAATCTTTTACTTTCTTCCTAAAGGACAAGAAATTACTTCAATGGGATTGAATAAAGTAGATTTTTGTGTTGTTTTTGCTTTTTTGTGAGAGAATATTTCGTCATGATGAAGTAAAGACGAAGAAATCACGAGTTAGTGATTATCAGAAAACATCTTTGTTTTGGCTTTCGACGACGGATTCTGATGCCTGACTTGTCTTGCTTAAGGCGATTAAATGTTCACCCTTTTCTCCTTATAAACAAAAACACAAGCATAACCACGAACACGCGGCCAGCGATTTCTATTCATGGAATACAAAAAAGAAACACAAATATGAACAAAACCTAACCATAAAAGCAAATGATTTCCATGTCCTTCGGAAGAAAACACGATATACACAGAAAAACCAACCATCACCGCCACTGCCTCTGCTTTATATGATGTTGCTCTGTTTTCTTAACACACAATTTCGCTAACGCACTACCATCATCATAATATCTTGACATTGTGTTTTACTTCCGGTTCCGTGATGAAATATATTTTAGGGAAACTTAAACACACAAATCTGGTGGCACATTAATAATAATTGCCAAAAGGGTTTCGGCCCTGTCAACCCTCCTTTCAATCATTTTTTCCGGGATATATTCATGCATTAATCCCCGACATTTCGACAAAACACACTCGTAAAATATATACCTAAACAAAACTGTTATAATATATAATAATAATAACAACAACAACAATAGGAGATCCTTATAAAGTCTGAAATAAGCATCTGAAGCCACTGCTTCCCTTCGTCTATAATAACGGACAACAAGCAGGATCACAATGAGTATGATGGGGGTTTGGCATTTTAGTTCGGTTTGGTCTTAAGAGTATGAGAGGAAGCATGGGACTACAGAACACAGACCCAAAGAGTATAGAAAGACCTTTATGATTAATTTGTTGCAAATGCGCTTAAAACCAAAAGCTTATATTTTCTCTCTATGTCTCTCTTTCATTCTTGTATTCTTTTAAACCTCTCACTCTGTGTCTCTGTACCTTTAATATATTGTTTTAAATTGTAGCAACATTTCTCTCCAGCCATATAGGGTTGTGAGTTTATTGAGGCAGAAAGAAAAGGAATGTCAATACAGTCTGCTACTAATATTTATGGGCAAATATATACATATATATTTATATATATATAATTTCCGTATAGCATAGAAGGTGACGTTGTGAAATAATCCAGGAATATGTTATGGAAATCAAAAGAACGACAAGTAATATTAGAATTAAGGTAGGAGCATAGCATTATTTTAATTCTTCCTGGAAAATTCTTTGAAACTTATGATTTAGAAATCAAATAAATATTATACAGTTGTGTAAATAATTAAAATGTTTTAGAGAGAAAATTTTCAAATTAACCTAAATTCTTTACAACACAATATGCTACAATATTACCTAAATGCCATCATGAAATAAATAAATAAATAATACTTTAATAAATCAAATTAGACGAAGTACAAATAAATTGAATTCGGTAATATCTAACAATCTTATTGTTGGAGTAAGAATATTGGTGTTTTTATGCAAAAGATTTCACTTCATTATTTGAATTGGGATTTAAGGAAAATAATTCATTTGAAATTTAAGTTGAAATCTTTTGCATAACTATGTAGGTATATTGTTTTATTGTTTTGTTGTTTTATCTTATTGATCTGATATTGATAATTTCTGTAAGACAATTTCCATAGTTTTGGTTTCCTTTTTACTTGCGAAATATACATAGGTACTATATATAGCAAGTTATGCATTCGTAAAAAACATCTAACTCGAGATTTTGATCAAAGTTGACATTGCGATGATAGCGAAGTCGAAAAAAGTGGGTCTTGCAATTCTGATTGTCTGTCTGTCTATTCGGCTGGAGCCTAAACGGGTGGGTCGAATAGGTATCTTTAAACTTGGTACATAGCGTTTTTTATGCATTCCCCCCACACGTTTTTTAAAAATTTTTTTAAGACCAATAGTAACGGTACCTGTCATACAAATTCTTTTAGCAAAAAATGAAAATCTTATTTTTCTCAAAAACGTAGCCACAATTTAAAAAAAAAAAATCAGCAATTTGTTTTACAAAAATGCTACCATTTTATTAAAAAAAAATCGGAAAAATATTTTTAAATGGTACCTCCCATCATAGAACCATTTTTTTGATTTTCGATTTTCTCAAAAACTGTTCAACTGATGTTGATAAATTTGGTATAGAGAATGTTAACAATAATTTTAAAAATATTGTGTACCAAAATTTTTGAAAAAATTTTTTGAAGTTTCAAAATTTTTTTGTAGAACTTAATAATTCGAAAACGACTTGGTCGATTTTTATTAAATTTAGCACCCAGCTGTTTTTTTAACATTATCTAGCAGATTTTAAATAACATTTTTTCTTATAGCCAAAAATAACGGTACCTCCCATAGAAATTTTTAAAAACCGGTATTGAAAAAATGGTTTTATAAGAGGTACAATTTTTAAACGACTGATAAAAGTTTTTTCCCAGTAATATGGTCGATCGTTCCGATATTAGTTCACACACAAATTTTAATCAAAATCGTAGGAGCCACTTTTGAGAAAAATGAGATTTTCCATACAGATTTTTAAACATTGTTTGTGAAGTACCGTTATATGTATAATATTTTTTTTATTTAAAATCTGCTAGATAATCTTAAAAAACTACTAAATTCCAAGTTTAATCGACGTTTTCGAAATATTAAGTTCTCAAAACAAAAACTAAACTTTTTTTAAAAATCCAAAAAAAAATTAATTATGGTACTTTTTGAGACATTCGCCGTTTTTGAGAAAATCGACCATTTATAACCATTTCTTTGAATTATTTTTTATAAAATAGTAGCGTCTTTAAAAAAAAAATAACAGATTTTTTTTTTAAGTTGTGAGCACGTTTTAGGTAAAATGAAATTTTTGCTAAAAGAAATTGTACGGCAAGTACCGTTATTTTAGGTCCTAAAAAAATTAAAGAAACGTGTCAGGGAAATGTCCAAAAAAAGCTAGGCACCAAGTTTAAAGAAAATCGACCCACCCGTTTATGCTGCTCAAAATCAAAATCTCGAATTCAAATTTTTTTACTAATCCATAACTTGCCATATAATACCTACCTATGTATCGCAAGTAAAACTGACGAGACTGTTAGGGCTCAGAAAGGCGACAGCAAATTATGGGAAGGGAAAGTATAAGTAAAATATGAGAACATAGGTTAGTTAGTAATACCGTGCAGCGTTGCAAAAGTGGCACGGAAATTTCATAGTGGGATAATGACACTCTTTTCTTATTTCCATTTTTACTTCAAATAATAGAAGTTTGAAGAAATTCTAGGAAAATCAGAACCGCTGCACAGAAAATGTCCTAAAAATTGTAAAATATTTCATTAATTCCTCTTTTTCAACAAAAATTTGTTGCATTTGTCGTTGCGGTTGAAAAAAAAAAGTATTCGGGGAAAAATCTCTCCCATGAGTCATGAAATATTTTTTTGATAAATTGGATCAGACCACTATACGCAATACTGGATCCGCAATGATTCGCAGTGCAGGGCTCTCTTTTCTCTTTACTCATTTGTCGTGAAAAGAAAAGAGAACACTATACTGCGGATCCAGTATTGCATATTCCATAATCGACATGATAGTATTTTTTGTTCAGTACACAAAATGGTGGGATTTTTTTCGAATATTTTGGGGTTTTAAAAACCTTCTCTGGCATCACTGATCAGGGCTCACGTTGTATCTGCTTTATTGATCCCAAATTATATTTATCAAAACGACCATGATTTATATGAATAAAGGCCGTGTTCCGGCAGTAACAAATAAAATCTGTTTTCGGTGAAAAAAACCAAAGATATTTATAAATATTTAACGAAAAATTCTCTTAACAAAATTCGAAGCGACTGTACCTCTACGTATAGATAAAGACACAGACTAACAATGACAAAATGACCAAAACAAATTTTGTCAGGATTGATTAAAAATTCAATTTTTGTAAAAATTAAATTAAAATATTTCCTAATTTGCTTATTTATCTATGCATAACTTCCCAAGCCTTAAACTTATCAAGAGGCTTTATGCCTTCGTATAAAGGTTCATGAATAAATATAAAATATTAAGTTTTGTGTTACATATTTATATACCTAATATTGTAAAGTTTGATCCCTAAGAACACTTATAAAATGGGATACTTTCATGTTAGTGTCTCTGAAAATGGAATCAAAAATAGGATTTCAAAGCAATTTAATCAAAACACTGTTATTATTATTATTTTACTTCTTCAGTTACTATGTCTACGAAAATATCCAAAAATTGAGAGAAAATAATTGTTTCATTTCGAACTTTATACTTTCGATAAACTACCTACTCCTCCTTCCTCTTATACTCTTTGGTTATATTATTAATTTAAATCTAATAAGAAGCTTGTATAAGAAATTTTGTATATGGACAGAATTTTCTAGTCAGCTTTATAACAAAACCTTTTAGCTTTGTTTTTTTTTTTTTATTTGGTCAATGGATCGATCTATGTTATTTCCTATAAATGTAAACACATACAAAACATACTTAGAATAAACAAGACCAACTGGGGGCACAAGAATTCGGTACAGCGAGGAGCCTGATGAAAGGATTTATTATTTGCTTTTATATTGGTTTTGATTGACAGGTGTATGGGTCCAAACAAAAAAAAAGGACTCTCTAGTCGAATCCTATCAAAAGGGTTCATAAGAATAACACACAAAAAATTTTAACATAGTGGGTATATCTATAGATGTGTGTGTTGAAGTCAAGGGTATGGATAGATTTATTATTTTACATCACATTTTATACATATATTTATATATCGATGTGGAAATGGAAAATATAAACAAAACGAATTTCGAAATGATGTTATGTTTAAATCCTTTTAAGGGCAAATCGATGAATAGACGAAGGGTGAATAAAACAATAAATTATGAAAGCTTATTGAAGTCCAATTAGGAAACGTGTTTCTAGTTTTGAATAAATTTTTGCATAGTCGGCAAAAAAAAAAGAAATACCTACATACATTGCTTTAAAAAGTTAAATATGTGTAGAGGAATGTGGTTAAAAAAATTTAATAAAAAAATGAAAAAAAAAATATACATGATATAGATGCAATGCATATAGAGGATAATTAATAATATGTAAATGGACCCATTTTTTTACGAATTTTAATATAGATGCAAATTTTTGATTAGTCAGTATAATCCAAAGGGTATTGGCATTTGTTTTTTTTTTCGGAATAATAAAATCAATTCACTACCACGCATGGTGAAAACCTTGCAGATTTTTTTGGTTTTGATTTATTTATTTTAAAAGAGAATAAATTAATTATTATATTAGATCTTCTGTTCTTACAATCTCTATGAACTATCTGGGAATGGCTGAGTTCCACAACGTCAAACAAAAAGTTTTGATGCGATAGCATTAGGTACACTGTTTAAGTGTTCATTTGGAACGCACCCCTAATGCTTTGCATACATTTAACTTCGCTTCAATTTGACATTTCGAAACCCATTTTCTGCAGCTTAAAATTACGTGAATAACAAACCATACATTCCGAAAAAGAACAATAACAATAGAAAAATATAATAACTTCACTGGAGACTCAATTTATTCAAACGTCAAATTGTCAAATGAAAGCATCCAAATAAAATTGAACTTATGTTTATAAAATAGAAACTCATGTCTCTGTCCACTTCCAGTTTACACTACATTACCATAATAATAATAATAAAAAAGTACTAGTTTTTGGATCATTGAATGGATCCAGATAAAAAGCAGAATTACATGTTGTTTTTGTATTTACGTGTTAAAATTTGATCCGTATCAGATCAGGTGGATTATAAAATGCAGCTAATATTTTCAAAACACAAATTTTAAAAAATTTAATATGTAAGTTTCTCAATAGTTCAATGACGTCCCTGTCTAAATATTTAATCTAAGTCTAGGTAAGAATGTCTATTAAAAATGTTTTTCACGGGTTACTGCCTCTTGCGAGGAATTGACAAATCCTCCAAGAGCATCTCTTGTCAGGAAAAAATGCTTCTCACCCTAGCCGTTCGCATTCGGCAGAAAATTTTAGGTCCCTCTCCACGCACACAGGAATGGTTGAGAATTGTAAGTGACTAGGTCCTGGTTCTACAAAATCTGTCGCGCCGACCAATTTATTTATTTATTTAGGTAAGATTACCAGATATTTCCAAATAGTTGGATATTTTTTTGGTAAATTAATTATTGTTATAAATAAACATGGTTGCACAACAGACAGTTAAATTTCTGGTGGACGTGGAAAGAGGGAATATGCATAATGCATAATGTACTCAGTACAGAAACCTTTAAGCAAAATGCATGTACATAGGTTGACATAAGACGGAAAGGAAATCTATTATCTATTAAATTTAATTTTTATTAAATTTTAAATGTACTTTCATTTGTACATTTAAAATTTAATCAGTACCTACACTTTACAATATTCAGTACAAATCTAAATAGAAAAAAGTATTCATTACAGTAAGTTACATAGTGAATTAAAGTACTGAATAGTAATGAGTCTCTCTTATTGTTTTAGCAACATGGTTTCAAAAACTATTCTACATTCAATGAACAAAGTAAGGAAGTTTTTAATTACGAATTAAAAAGTTATCTTGAAATTAATGGAATTTAAATGAACTTATTCAAAAGTTAACGATGTTGATAGATAGATTACAGGGATGTCACTGAATATTATGAAGTCATGTTGACAACTGTTACAATGCATTTATAAATAATAGGGAGATGTTCAAATATTTTGAAAAAAGACTGGATGGAAAAATGTCCTAGTGTGTTCTAATAAATCTAATATAAATATGACAAACGGTGTACTCAATAAATTCTCTAATAATAATATGTCTTTATATTTCTAGTAGCGAATGAAAAGAATACTTAGGACTTAGAAGATAAATTTATTTGATGATTAAATCTTAAATCTACCTACATGCACATTGTATATTTATGCAATGAGTACATTCATTTTTCCTCATTACATACTGTATTCCATTTTACCAGTGCCGTCGAAAAAATAACTATAGTTTTTTGTCCACTTCAAATTCAACTTAGTATAAAAATACTTTCTACTCCTAAAAAAAATTATTAAATATCTAAGCAAAGGACAAAACGAATTTGTCCAAGGAAGAATAATTAGGATGTTTAAATTAAAAATTCAGACGAAGATCAATTCCTTCTTTTCCATAATTTTAATTTTTTATTAATTTAATGTAATAAATATGCAATTTAAACATTGAGACGTTTTTTTTTATTCTTTTGAAAATTTTCAATTTGAAGAGATTCCTTCAGAAGGAGCAAAAATGACGGCACTGGCACAATTTAAGAGTTGTGTGTGTGTGTGTATGTACTGCACATTCATCTTCTGTAAGAATACTCTAAGATAAACTGCTTACATTTACCAAGTGCATGCAACGAAAAATTGTTTAATAAATATTTTGTTTGATATGCCCTGTGGTAGTCTTACGTTGTAACGGGTCAATGCTAATATTTAAACCGATTCCAACGTAATACAGTTATATTTCAAAAATTCTGTTTTAATTTCTCATTGAAAAGAAGAAGAAAGTATATTCTGTCCACACCCATTGTCCTTGTTATCATCGCATAAAAACAAAAAAAAAATTCTCAAAGGACATTGTTTTTATAATTAGAATGAAAATATTTATATGTTTTTTTTTTTGTTTGTTTGTTTGTTTTTTTTTTTTTCATCAATTGAGTCACATCAAAATAGAACAATAAAAACAAAAGGATCTCATGAAATTCCCCATCAGGAGGCCCCTCAAACCAAATAAAAGCACAAACAAAAAAAACCAAAAAAAAAACAAAACAAAACAAAAGAAACCACTCTATAATAAGGAGTCAAAAATCACAATACAAAAAATCATCATTACCAAGTGAGTCCTCTAAGTGTGACTTCTGTGCCCCTCAAGCAGCACTTACAAAATCAATTCACAGCCATTTACTAACCTATAAAAAATAGATAGACAGAAATAATTTGTTTTTTTGCTTTGGCATTTATTTTTTTTTTTCTGTGTTCTTTTTGTTTACGCGTTGAATGACGCATTTATATATATGTATGTATGTCCGATGTCAAATGTTTATGTCGTCCACCACTACCACTAATATTGGCCCTTGCTTGTCCGCCCCTGAAACCACAAAAATTATTCCTCCTCATCAAACACCTCTGGTAAACAAGGGACGAAATTTATATATGTAGGACAACGATTTTTGTTGCGTCAACAACGCATTCCCTGAGACTCTCTGTATGACTGGGAACTGGATGGAGAGAGAGAGAGACTGAGATTCACTAATCCGACAACAAAATTGGGCCACGTTAATGATGATAACATTCAATGGCATTCAATATCATACGGACAACAAAATAACAATGCGAATAATGGGGGGCATAAAATCACTCCGTTAAACAGGAAATACCCTAACGGTATCCATGGGAGATTTCAGTTTCAGTGTTCATCTTATTTGGATTTGTGAGTTTCTCTATTCGTTGATAATGATGCCATAGATACATATAGATATACCTTCTACTCTGACACACCACTCCGCTAAGATACCTAAGCTATGCCAAGTTCCGGTGCGATGAGGATGGAGAGGGCGTTCTTGGTGAGCGAAATCAAATGTTTTCGTATATGGCTGTGTGTGTGTGTGTGTGTAGAAAAGAAAGAAGTTTTAAATGTACAAAAAAAAAAAAACAAGAAATTTTAGAAGTTTAGTTAAAAAAAAAAATGGTATTCGTGGTCGTGGTTTGGCAACGCCAATGTCGTCGTTGGTCCGCAATAGATAGATAGATTCTCTGCCAACGCCCACAACTTTTAGTTATATATTGCAGAGCTTCGTTTTTTTTTTTTTTTTTTTGTGTTTTTTGAAAAACCAAACAAAAAAGATTTTTCGATCATCAGGGCGTTATCCAAAGCCACCGAAATATTATCCAGCACTTTCAGTGGTTTTTATGGTTTTTTAAATGTCATAGTGATATGAGAGTTTTTTTTTTCATTATGGATTTTGCTTTTATATCTTTTTCCATGATGGCAAATCCAAAATAGAATAAATTTTAAATCGCATCGAATTAAACTGACCATATTTTATTCGAAAGTACCTTACGAGTACCATTAAAATAAGGCCGGAAAAAGCTTTTATTTTATCATATTATAATGTAACAGTAGATAATAATAAACCATAAGTGTATGATGTGGGTATACCCTAACTATATTCGACAAAATATAGATAATTGGATGCTAAATATTTTTGTTATAATAAATGAGATAATTATTTTAAAATTTTGACTGAGTCGGATGTACTTGCACATGACTCCTAACCTAGATTCATAAAAAATTTCCTTTTTCACTGATACTACATTCAGGCCAGAAATAGAAGGGAATAGATGTCAGAAAAATGTGGAGAAAAAATTATTATATCCCAGCTTTCAAACAAAAAAAATTCACTAAGATTTTAATTTTTAAAATTTAATACTTTTTTTAATAAAAATTGAATCAGAATTATTTTGACATTACGATGATATCGAAGTCGAAAAAAGTGGGTCTCACAATTCTGTCTATGTCTGTCCTGTTATTTCGGCTGCAGCCTAAACACGTGGGTCGATTTTCTTTAAAATTGGTATTAAGCGGTTTTTGGGCATTCCCAAGGCAAGTTTTTTAATGTTTTTTTTTAAAACCAAACATAAAACTTGTCGTAAAAAATTTTTTACCAAATCTTATTTTTCTAAAAAAAAACGTGCCCACAACTTAAATAAAATCAGTATTTTTTTTACAAAAAGGCCACCATTTTATAAAAAAAAAAATAATTTTTCTAAAAAACTACTACGATTTTGATTAATGTACTGAACTAATATCAGTACAATCTACTATATTATTGGAAAAAAATGTATCTCTGATAGAACCATACATTTTTGGTTTATTGCTATCTCATTAGCTGTTGAACCAATGTTAATGAAATTTTTTACGCAAGAACTTCTAATAATTTTAAATAGTATTGCATATCAGAATTATTAAAAAAAAACGAATTTTGTGTTGCTAAAATCGTTTAAAATTAGCAAAATCTTCCTTTTAATTTAGTAACTTACTAAAAATGGCTTTAACATTTTACTAAATCGTTAAAAAATGTGTGCCATTGATTTTTTAACAATTTTGTATTCTGAACTATAAGTTTCATATGCATATGTGCAACAAGGTACTATATTGTTTATATTTTTATGTATTCACATAATACTAGATTTAAGCCTTTAGTACGCACGTAACTGAAGCGAAAGTTAAGTCTCCAAATTAACAGCGAAAATGTAAACAAAAAAAAACTACGGACAAATATTAATGGACAGTTTTATCAGATGATGCGTAACGAAATTTGTTTGTGGTCTCACTTTTCCGCACATATAATTAATAGTTCATGCAAATAATTTAGTGCCAAAAAGGAGTGCAGACTTCTCCAAATTATTTTGCTATAATTATCGATTTCGCTCATTGAACAACGTACTGCAAAACGTAGAGCAGAACGAAATTTTTCGTTTATGATTTCGTTGTGTTATATTTGTATGGAAATTTTCATTTCATTTCAGCTGCGTACTATGCTTAAACTACACTACGTTTTTGGCAGGAGGCATAAAATATAGGCTTCCATAACTCATTTAATTTTTTTTATCAGATGAAAATTATTTAAAATATTAAGACTTTAAAATCACAGCGTAATCGTAGGTACATATTTATACAAGTTCGTACGACCTAGTCGGGCATTTTATTTCTTACCCATTCTACACTTGTTGATTTGAAATAATTATGTTCATTTTTATGGTGCTATGTGACCATGACCTATAATCTAAACACTAAGTGTTTTCAAAGCTATTATACGAAATAAAGCTATTGCATTGACTAGGTCTCATTAACTTTTCATTCTTATTGTGCAATCTGCAGATTATCTTTACTCAAGGTCCAAGGCAAAAAAATCTACTTGGTATATGATACATGTGCTGATACTCTCGTTACCTACATACTTACCTCCTCTTGCCACGAGTGTCACCGGACATGGCCCGCATTCTTTATTTTCTTTTTCTGATGGAAAACAAAAAATAAAACACAAAAAAATCATAATCCTGCTTTTAAGCGTTACAATACGTATGTCATCTCGTACACACACATATAGACTTATTCTTTATCTCAAACCCTTCGTCAACCACCTAAATCCGCTGCCGCAACTCGTATATATGTATATGCTCTTACGGGATTAAGAAGTTATTACGACGAATGCACTATTCAAAGAATAGCCTCACAAAAGGATTTCTGCAAAACATATTTACATACCTACATAGGTATACACATATACATATATGAGAACTTACATTTCACACACTAAACCCCATTGGAGTAGAATATGAAAATTGAATGTGAACTTTTTTTTATTATTATTATTTTGTTGAAGAAGAAATATAATCTTCAAGGTTCAAGCCTTTTTTGTGTGATGTGGATACTGGATAGTTTGAAAAGTCTCGGGAGTAAAAGATAAATCGCCCTCAATTCAACCTTAAGAGGGGGCGGCGGTGGCGGTGGCGGTGGCGTTTGGTTAAAGGGCTTGGGCAGAGCGCTATATAATATGGTATAGAAAATACCTTTCATTTTATATAGAATTCATATTCAAGCAGCTAAAGTCACCACAGCCACACACAGGAAGTAGGTACATACATACACATCAAGAGAGAGATTAGATGCACTTAGAAAATTTTCATTGTAAAATGAAATATATGTATGTATCAATGTAGTTACACAACCCTAGTTGCTTCTGTGTGTCGAACATTATATGATTGTATGAATCATGTCTTGAAAATGTATAAATTGTGTGTGTTTTTTTTTTTTGTGTTATAAATGAATAGAAGAACCGGAAATTCCAGGATAACATTTCGAGAAATTTCATATATGTACATTCATTTTTTTTTTTTTTTGTTATTATGTTAGTTTTGCTGTTTGATTCTTCTCCTGGACACAATGATGGCCTTTAAAAGATTTGACAAAGAAAAAAGTTATACAGTTATTTTGCCAACTTCATTCGCAAACAGTTTTAGAAAATTAAGTTCAAACAGGATGTTGGAATTGTAATTGATTTTATAATAGAATTCGTTAAGATACATATATTTATATGAAAAGATTGTATATAATGTGAATGTTTAATATTAATCTATAACCATGTCAAACAGTTTTATTGAACTGTCAAACAATTAAATTGGGAAATAAATAAATTTAAATCATAGCTTTAGAGAAGTTAAATATTAGAAGCATTTTATGTTATTTTTAAAGAATATGGAGTTTCTTTCTTTTTTTTTCGTATATCCTCTATTTATGTAAAAGTCAATAAATTGTTATAAGGGAGGAGATAGGTTGTTGTCATATAAAAACGCTATTTCAATTAAAATTAATTGATGCCATCAAATAGGAGTAGAACCCAAATTCTATAAAATTTATTTAAATGTTCTGAAAAATTGTATCCCTCTGTGGAAAGGGTATAGTGTTTAGATACAAAATATTAAAAAAGATAAAATTTACATAAATCAAAATGTTCGGGAGAAATTGACTGAGAAATTAAAAAAAAAATCGAATTCATGAAAAAGAGGATTAATTAATTGTGAACAAACTTTTGGGCGAAAAAATGTTGAATCCTAACAAGAATTCAAGGTCCATATAGAACCACAATATAAGGATTAAGGAACCCTGAAATATATTTTTGACAAAATAAATCACCAGCAGTGGTACACATGCCCACCAGGTCTATATCCGGGTGGTGAGATTATGGACATGCAATTCGTTTTTTATTAATTTACATGCCTACTTTGAGAACATGAAAAGGTGTTTATGAATAAAAAGTTAATCGGGTAGCTGCAAGCGACAGTGAGCGAAGAAGTAGAATTATAATGAAAATATTTATAACTACCTACATATGTCCTATATAGTTTATAGAATAACGAAATTATTGAATGTATGCTTGAAAATTGAGGTGAAAATCAAAGTTTGTGAAATTGTAAATTATATATTATTTATTTATTTTTTTTTTTATTTTTGAGAGAAGCTCTATGGGTAGGGATGAAAATGGACACGTTTACAATGCAATTCAAAGAAATCTTTGCTAATGTTCTGAAACTCTTGCATTGATAAACTCTTAGAACAAATTTTAACTTTTCAGAAGTATCATATTCCAAAATAAAAACAAAAGATATACTTACTTGAATAAGCACATTTTAACAAAAAAACTTGGAATGGCTATTTCCATTTGGTTATTAGTTATAAATGGTAGAACAATTTTTTTGATTTTCGATTTTCTGAAAAATAATTCTACTGAATTTGATAAATTTTTCTTATAGAGAATTTTTTAAAAAGATCAAAAAGTATTGCGTACCAAAATTTAAAACTTTTTTTTTTATATAAAAAAAAGTGTCAATATATTTCTTTGAGAACTTAATAATTCGAAAACGACTAGGTCGATTTTTTATCAAACTTGGCATGCAGCAGTTTTTTGACATTATCTAGCAGATTATTCTTAAAGACAAAAATAACGGTACCTCCCATACAAATGTTTTAAAACCGGTATGGGAAATCTCATTTTTCTCAAAAACTTTTACTGCGATTTTGATTAAAATTTTCATGTAAGTTAATATCAGTATGATCTACCATATTATTGGAAAAAAAATTATCTATTGTTTAAAAATGGTATCTCTCATAGAATTCGACTATTTCATTATTTGCTGAACCGATTTTAATCAAATTCAAAAGCTTCTAATAAATTTTCAAATAATCTTTAATAATTGCTAACAAATCAGAAATTTACAAATTTTCAAAAGAAAATTCAAAATTATTTTGAAAATTCGATATTTTGGGTAGATGATTTTTTTTCAAAATTAATTTTTAAACTTCACATTAGTAAACACAAAAAAATGACGTACCAATTTTTTGTTAAAAATGTTTTCAAAATTTTTAATATAAAAAAAAACTTTGTAAAATTTTTTTCTCATAAATTGAGATTTGTGTAAGAAATCAGATGATGTACATTGCGTTGGTGTCGAAAACAGTTTCAGAAGTTGTTTTATTAATTTATTTCTGATTATATTGAATTTTTAACAAGTTTTCAGTCTAAGGCACATAAAAGCAAGTTCGTGCGACCCAGTCATTCATTTTTTTTTGTCAAATTCAATGTCCACTACAGAGACCAGAAAAATAAAATCGTGGAAGATGGAGTTATATTTACTCCCGTTTAGGTTTAAGCAAAAAACTCCTATATAAAATGGAAACAAAATTATTTAAAAAACAACGACAAGAATATTATTTTTTTTTTTTTTAAATTGTTTAAATAAAGTTTTTGGAAAAACTTATTTTTGATTTAAAAATTAAAAAAAAAAATAAAGATAAAAAAAAATGTGTTAGTACCGGGACTCACGGTTAAGATATGTATATGTAAACATAAACGTTCGACCAAGTGCCAGATCTCGGTTTATATATTACAACGTAATACACGTAACGTGCATCACGTAAGATGATAATAATAAAAATACTAATAACTTCCACATTTGTTAAGTAATCGATTTCAATAAAGTAAAACGCAAAGAAAACAAAAAAAAAAAAAAAACATTGACAAACTGTTGCCAAAAACGGATTTAGAATTTTTAAAATTTTATGAAAAATATGTGTTAATTTAAGAAAATCTCTATAAAAAAATGTATGTTCTCAAAAATGGCTTATATTCTCCTTTTAAAATTCGCGTTTTTTAAAACGTGTTCAAAAACCGTGGATTATTAACAACATTTTTAAAATTAATATTTTTAATATTTTTTTATTTCTAAAATTTAGTTAAATTTTGGATACATACATATGTATGTATGTAGATACATAAATATATACCAGAAATCCCAATACCCCTTTTAAATGAAATCTATCAACATTTAAAGTATGAAATCAAAGGAATATTAAAACCAATTTTAAAGGTTTTGCTGATGCGCATCATCAAAAATGTTGATGTTTAATATTTCCCTAATTAAACAAGCTCATTAAAACATAAGCTACATATGCATGATATTTTTTCAATTTATCTGTTTTTTTTTTTGTTTTGATGTTTTGTTTGTGATTTAATATTCATGAATATAGCTTTTCCTCCTTTGCATATACAATTATACACTACATAAATACAGAGGTACCATCATATGAGTCTCACAACTCTCATTCAAAATGATGTTCCCTTTCATCAATAATCCTCATATGTATATACTATGTAGGCAAGGTACGGAAAACATCACATATATAACATTATCATCAGCAGCAGCCCTAACAAGTTCATTATGCCGTGATGCACCAAACAAAATAAAAATATTAGAAACAACGATTTAGTCTCTATGAATATTAAAAAATTTTGTCTACATATTTAGTGTACATAGGTATTTGTATTTTATATGTATGTATGTATATGTGGCTGTGTAAATATTTCGTTATTATAATATGGAAATCAGATATTTTGTATTGCAAAATAAAATCAACAGGAAAAGAAAAACATGAGAATTTTTTAATGTTTGTTTTTATTTTTGGATGTGACAGATATTTTCAGAAATTTTGTCTTTGATTACATTATTGATTAAACGTAAAAGTGACACAGATTATTTGTTTAAATTTTTAAAATTTGTTTCTAATTAAATTTCAATAATTTAAACAGTATAGGTATGTAAAATAAGTGGATATTTTTAATTTTAGAATACGATTATTTTGCACATTTTAAAAATTTTTAGTTAAATCAATATACACAAATAAGTCTGCCTGGAAAGTTAAAGAATTTTATGGACGAATTAGTTAAAACTTTTGGTAAATATTTTATTCATATGGATATGTGTATATTTAAATATAAAGTTATATTCCGCATGTCTTTATCTTAATTTTACAGACGCATTTATTTTTAAAATAAGTTTGAACTTTAGGGCTTTAGGGTTTCAAAATGTCTATAAGGTTCTCTACGACCGACCTGTCAACCTACGACTACGACTACTAATTTATTTACTTGTATGGATTTGCCATATCATTTGTCGGTCCCTGGACCAAAACATCTAGCAAAGATAGAATTTAACACAATTATATATATGTACCTACCTACATATAAATTTTATTTTTTACACCTTTAGGGCTTTAACCACATAAAAAGAACTCCAACAGACAGTTGCCAGACGATTTTGGTTGGGTTTTCATTAGTTTATTTATTTAAAAAAAAAATTGTAGTCCCTTAAAAATATTGCTGTTTATCCAATATTTAAACATTGACTACAATTTTGTGTAAAATAAAATATACCTCACTATATTATAGAAGGTGACCTTTTTTTCCCAAGACTAATCCTATATTAAAATAGAATTATTTGTTTTTAAATATTTATTTGGACATTAAAGTTCTTCTTTTTTTTTGCATCACGTATTGAAAATAACATCGTTTAAGTGGCCGTCTCGTCGTCTCCACTGTTTATTAGAATTTTGGCCATTTTTGTGTGTCACAGTTTTCTTTGGAACTTCGGGTGATAGGTTCTTGACAGATGTTCACCTTGAGGGTTGCGCCAAATTGTGTGAGTTTTTAAACCTGATTAGCAATAACTTCATACAAAATGGTGGTCAAATATGGCCATCTAATGGGCCAGTGCAAATCGCTAATATTATGTTAACAACCGAAAAATATTTGCTTCAGATTGTCGATTGTCGTTTGAGCCTCTCGGGTTGTATTCGCCGCACAGTGGTGCACTTTGTATGAGAAAGTGGCAAAAATTCAATTGAAACTAAACATCTTAATCCTTGTTGATGAAATTTTAACTGTTATAATGAATTGGATAAGAAATCAACAAAATTAATTAACGCCCACTACCACGCCCATTAACAAAATTAATATCGTCTTCAAAATTGATGTGTGTTGTCTTGATTAAACTTATCGTATGGTTCTTTTAAGAATATCATATAAATAATAATAATAAATAATAAATTCAATAATAATACAAAGTTCATTTCACGCCTATTTTTTGGGAGTGTTTTTTACTTGTTTTTTTTTAATGGAGACAATCTTAGTTCGATAAAATCTGAACTATTCAATCGATTTTAATGAAATGTTCAGACATGATGAAGAATAGTAACTATAAGGAATGACCAACAAAAAATGTCCGCCTATCGATACGCCCACTTAAAAATTAATCTAATCATTTTTTCGCTTTTCGTATCCCACAGTTTATAGTTTATAGCTGTGTTAAAACCAAAAGTGGAAGGATGATTTTTTTTTTCTTGATGTGAACTTTTAACTTGTACCTATAGACCTACAGCGAGAAGAAACCTTCTTCATCTTGGAAGAAAGCTAAGCTTTCACATATTACTACCGCTCTACATTAATGTCGACTTATTTCTGCTGGCATAATCTACTCAATACTTTCTTTGCTAGATTTAATGAATTGCATGGCATTTTAAGGATATTATTTTTTAACTTGCTGGTAACAGGATTGCCAAGTTAACTTAAATTCACATAAAATTTCCTTTATATTTTGACTTAAAGCCTTTATTAAGCATAACATATCTTATCAGATAGTTTGGAGGAAATATTTTGAAAAACAGAAATCAACTACATATTTCATAAAATCAATTTTTTCACCACGGCTGCAATGTGAGCTTTTCCTCCTTCTTACTGGAATCCAATTTCCTCCAGTTCATCAAATTTAGTCAATTTCGAGTAATTCAAAATTTATTGATCATTTACTACCACTAGAAGTAACCAGAAAAATGGAAACGAAATGTAGGTTGTACGAAAATCACTGACGAATTGTTCGTGAAAAAAACGTGACGATCATTTCTACCAGGAGTAAAACGCTTATTCACTTAAATTCTAAGTCGGTTTGATTCACACTGATTTAACATTCGACGCCATGTAAAAAATCTATGGAGCTGTGGAACGATATAGAGTCACATTGTATGTCCCACCTTGTTCCAATATGTGCTATTTTCTCAACAAATAAAAAAGCATTTGACCATATTATATGTCCCACCTTATTTAATTCAATGTGTGCAATTTTTGTATCTAATAAAAAAGAATTTGACTGAATTTCTATTCAAAATTGTTGTTTTTCAATAAATCAATTCCAAAGCACCAATTCTATAAATTTATTTGTGACACGTTCGAATAAGCTGTTAAACCAGCAATTTTTAAAATAAAAAAATTCTCAATGTCTGCTTCTGCTAAAGGTATGACACCTCAGTTTGTAAAAAAAAAAATTACTTCTGCACAAAAATACAAAATACGATTGTTTGATGTGTTTTTATAGTGCCTATATCTATAAGGATATAAACCTGTCTCAAGGATATCTTATTCTACTTTTTATGCCAAAAGACAGCCTATAATTTGCAATGCCAATACATATAACATTTTTACGCATGTTCAAGTAGGCATCATAAATATATACATCAACGTCAGAGCTTCCAAACATAAGAGATCAGGCAGTAAAGTGGTTTTCAGTGAACTGTTAAACTTGTCATACAGCAAGAAGTCCATAAAAAAAATAAACTCTTCCACCTATATCCAACTCCATATAGATATTCTTATAGTTATTGATAAAATTGCTTTATTTATGGTTTGCTTCTTGCATCACACAACAAAAAAACATAAAAATAAAAATCTACCGTTTAACTGTTTGATTTAACATACTAACGGCTGGCTCATCGATGTCTGTACCAATAATAAATTTTTTTATATCCAGCCATCCAAATGTCCCATAAAGACATGCGATTAAGAAATAAATGTTTTTATTAATCATCAAACAATACTTCCTTCCTGAAACTCTAAAAACAGACGAAAAAGAAAGAAAGATAGAAAATAAAAAAAAATACACACACACATACACCCAGAGATAAAGTCTATAAAAATAAAAGAAGAAAACTTCCTGATTCCTGAATCTTAATCAATAAACATATTTTTATTATATTGTTTACCTACCTTTAGTCTTCAGATGCTTATTCAGGGATAAAACCTTTCGTTTCTAAATGAATTCACTTCAGTTGTTCGCTGTGACATTCAAAACTATATAGTATATGTATACCGACGACAAATTAAGGAGTGAAGGGAGGAAGAGGAATGATGGAAGAAAAGAGGGGCTATGATGCTGTGGGTGCAAAATATTATATAACCTTGGCAGTAAAATTACCAACAGACCCTCCGGTTATATATCTATTTCGTAGAAACAAGGTGTTGTTTGGTATTCTAGCTGCCACAAAAATCATTCGTTCCCACACACACACACACACACACCAACCCACTTATACAGCCCACTCCATGCCAAACACCAATTATTATCATTTGGAAAAGCAAACAAATGAAACGTCATGTCATACAGTATTCCTCGAATAACAAGAAGTCCTTACCATCCCCCTCCACAAGCTCTTCATTCATTGCCTGCATCACCACTGTTTGGTTATTGCTTTGAAGAGTGGAGGTTGAGCATTTCCAATTAACTTACCGTTCAGCGTTCACACCATTAACTTCAGGATCCTTCTCCGTTCACACGTTAAGGTGTTTATTTTTGCATGAAATTTCGAACACCAACACTTTCTGCTGCGCGGATGTCAAAATGTTATGTTGTTTGTGTAGGTATCTATCTGTCTAGGTTTTTTGATTCGATTCGGATTCAGAATTTAAGAGAAAAAAAAAAAATAGAGGATGAAAGTCATGATCATCAATAAAAACCTGAAATTATAATTTTCTTCTGTGGCAAAGTATATTTTTTTCGAAAAGGACCTTTCTCAGTTTGAATATTATGTCTATGTAAATGTGTACTATATCCTGGAAAAGGGAGTTTTTTTTTATTTTGGCCAAAACAAGAAGAATTCATTTTTATGTAGTATCTTGATTTTATTAAAAATATTATAGTGAAGACTTCAATTTGAGGTCCTCCGACAATTTATGAATAAATATTGGTGATTTTTTGGTACAAAGATTATTTGATATTTTCACTGTTCAAAGCCGGCTAATTTTTTTTTTTTTAATTTGGATGACATGAGAATAGTGAAAGTTTTATTAAACAAGCTTCGTCGCAACAAATCTTTACTTGTCAAATTATATTAATTTAATATTTCATTCGGGAAGAGTTTCTTATGCGGTGCTTAAATTACAATGTCCGACCAAGAAAATTTTCCGGATTTACCACCACCTTGATTTTTAAAGAGCGAACTTGTATTTCGCTATTTTTTTTAAAGAGGGGAAATAGCAAACTATTTTTTTTTTGTTTTTTTAGATTTTTCGTATACAGTAAAACCCGCTTAAGAGAAAAACCCGTTGAAACACTTTTTTCATCCCCGTGCATTTTTCGACCAATTACCTATAAAACACTTCGCTTAAGTGAAAAAAACACGCTTACCTGAAACATATTTTCAGTTAAATTTTATATTTTTTATTGAAAAAAAAACTCTCTTAAGTGAAAAAAAATTGAATCGAACAGAACAAAAAATTTGCTGAACACTTTCACTTCTTTTTTATTTTTCACCTCCACCATTTTTGCCACAAAAATGACATTTGAATTTCTGATATGTCACAACCATTGCTATTTAATCTACATATCTATTAATTATTTTATTTAATTTTTTTCTAGGTAATTCCAAAAGATAAATTAAATTTGTTCTAGCTTTTAGTGGAATTTTTAAATACGCTCAATTTTTTTCACTTATCCATACTCCGCTAAAGTGAATTTTTTTTTCACTTAAATGGGGTTCGGCTAAGTGAAAAACCCGCTTAAGTGAAAGAAATACTGTAAAATTTTGTCGTTTCTCTTAAGCGGGTTTTACTGTATATGAAATTCGTATGAATATATTATGTAGCATTTCCAATTCCAAATTTTAGAGATCTAGTAATGTATTGATTTTCATGAATTTGTCGTATTTTATTTCGCGGTTGTTTAAAAAAAAAGTAGCACTGGAAAATGAAAAAAGAATATGTAAATAACTGTCGTAAAATTGTTTTAAAAGAAAAAACATTGTCCCGATTATTTAATTAATAAATTTTAAATAAAACCTTAAGACTGCATTTTTCAATAAATTAAGCATTACCACAGCTTTATACATTTGCTATATTTTTTCTCCTAAGTATTTATTTATAATCAATTTGTTTATAAAATTGTTCCTCGATGTCTTTAAATAATTTGCATCATGAAAAAATTTGCCACGCCCTTCTTTCTTAAAACAAATTTCTTAAATATGCCAAAAAAAAAAATAAAATTGATAAATTGATAAATTGACGAAATTTATTTTTCAGTAGGCGATAGACAATTAAATCCAAATTTGCCACCATAAATCCCTTTAAGAGTTGCCACTATCTTTAAATTAAATATTTAACTTGTTCTTTTGTTTGTTGACAAGAAAATCAAGTTACAATTCTTTTTATCTTTCGAATATTGTGAATAGTTCAATATTCAAAATATAAAATACATATAAAAACAATATCTTACTTACAAAAAATAGAATTGATAATTTTTTGCTGCTCTTTGTAAAGGGAAATTAATATTTTTATAATATTAAAAAAAAAACAACGGCAATACTTACAATAAATATTTTTTTTAAGTAAAAAATTGTTTCTTTCATTTCGCTTTAAATTAAGTTGTTTCAATCAGTAGTTCTTCAAATCCAAAATTTGGGAAAAAATATAAAAAATTAAATAAAAACATTTTTTTTTTATTTTACGTAAAATTATACAATTTTTGTTTTTAATTTTCAATGCTCTTACTAAATTTAAAGCAAACACTAAAAATATACCTAATAATTAAAGGTTTTTAAGTAAATTTAGCCAATTCAATTTTCTCAAAAACTAAAAAACATTTAAGCATTTTGTTTCTAAACTTTGATTTAAGATTTGATAAAGGCATTAAAAATATTAAAAACAAATAAAATTTTAAAAAATACGTTTTCAAATTAATTCACAAATCAAAATTTAGAAATATTTTTTTTTTTTTTCAAAAATTGTATAAGCCATACCTAATATTTTACATTAAAACCTCGCTTATAAAATTTTTGATCAGAATCTGATAAGCCGTTAACGAGAAAGAGGAAAACTTAAAAAAAAGACGACCCTATGGCCCGTAAAACAGTTTTTATTTTTTTTTTTTTACAAAAATTCAGAGCACCCCTACAAACCTACACACAAATTTTTTAACTAAAGCATAGAATCCAGATGCATCTAAATTTTTATATTTTAGAGGAAATTTCATTCAAAACTTAACCAAACATTTTAGCCAGTGGTGATACGTTATTCCAGAATAAAAAATATTTGTTTTTCTTACTATACATAAATCATTTATCTTTAAAAAAATTTATCACAAAATAAATTATTCAGCACAATAATTCTCTAACAAAATTTTAACAGATTCTTGAACTTTGTTTGAACTTTGTAGACTTTTTACTTGTCTATAGGACAAGTATTCGTTTAGTGGAGAATTTCGTGATTGTCATCAAAATTAATATTATAATGATGGAGAAGTCCGACGTGGGCTTCGTCACATCGTCCGTGCGTCCACTGTAATTTTAGCTAGAGCCTGAACGCGTGCACCCGATTACTTCAAATTTGATACTGAGCATTTTTATGTGATTTCCTTGAGAAAATAAAATTAAATTTTTAGTTTTAGCTCAACGAAAACAGGGAAAACAGGGCGGCAATACAAAAATTTCGGTTTTTTGCAATTTTCTCGAAAACGGTTCTAAGGATTTTATAATTAAAAATCTTACCTGTGACCATAGGAAAACTGCGTTTCAAATTCAATAAAAATATACCAACTTAAAAAAATAATTATTAAATGGATTGGGAATAAGTTGACGATTTTACTTTTCACGCACTTTAACCCTAAATTGGGAAGAGATAGGCGATGGCATCAAAGTATACCCACAAGTCCATGTTAACAATCAAATTCTATACATCCATTTTACCATCATGATTGTCGTTAAAGTAAAAATCGTCGTATAGTCAACCAGACCTAATCGTTTCTTATATACATAGAAACCACGAGTCAATGATAAAATTCTAAATAGAGTACAAATTGGAACAATTTGGGTTTTGACAATAGATTATCCCTGTGTCAACTCACAAAGGACTCGTATAGAAATTTTGTGTTAAAGGAAACAAATATTTCAAACAATAACAATTTGATTCAATTAGAATTAAACTGGCATCCAGAGATGTGGAAGAGATGTCAGGAGTTTCAATTGTTTTAGCTGACAGGATGCACACTCGTAGCTATATACAAATATGTACATACAAACTCACTAAATAGATATAAAGTATAACTCCAATCTCCAACTATTAAATGGTTCTTAGGTATGCGAGTATATACCTAGGTACCTACGAACAGAGTCGCTGCGCTGTAGTTTCATTTTTGAAATAAACTGTCTTCATCCTTACTGACAATGGAAAACAATTTTCTTGAATTTTGCACAATAAAATGTTGCGTCAACAACGTTATAACGGTAACGACAAGGACAACTTCCAACTCCCGAACCAAGATGCGGTACCTTTACCTTCATAATATTATACCAAGAGAAATGAAGATTTAATCTTTAAACGAATGTTTATGCTTTTGTGAATGTGTGTGTACTGGTGTGAGTCTCGGAACAGAAATATCTGTTCTTCTGGGCAAACTATCTGTACAATTGTCTATACCCACTTAATTCTATACGAAAAGAAGAGCTCCTGTGGATGTCTTATGCTTGCATCGGGCACTGCCACTTGAAGCTCAAGAATCATTATCGTCAGCATCATATAGTCCACCTTCATCGTATGAAGGTGGTATACCTACTTTGCAGAATCCAAATCTACAAAATGATGTAGGTACCTACAAAGACACACAACTGAGCTAGTGCTTTGTTCAGATCCAAACGTGTATACATTTAAGAAGGTACACTAAACACGTATATATGGCACTCTCTTCCTTCCTAGCTAAGGATAAATCAAATTCTCATTGCTACACCAGCTATACACCTTCTAGAGGATTTCCAATTTTCTCCACTTAAGGATATACACACACCTGTATAAACGAATAACAAAGATTTGGTATTTTATTTTTTATATACAATAAAATACTTCTCGAAGATTTTATAAGTAGAGAAACTCCTGAATCCTGACACCCGTATCCCGTTTTATGAGTGTTCTGCTGGTGTTTGAATTTCAAATAATATATGTCAGGTACATTTCCTACTGTTTGTTTTGTTGTGTGTTGTACAACAATTTCGACAAATTATTTTGAAGACTCATTTTTATAGAATAATGACTTTATTTTTTAATATTTTATTGCTTCGTTAAATGGAACAATATATTTTCTATTATTCCTATTTAAGAAAATCAATGCAATCTTTGCCAATGGAAAACCCTCAGAAATAGATTTTATAAATTGACTTTTATATAGTTTAATTCAACTTGAATGTTTTTGAAAATGTACTGATTGTACAATGAACATTCCGTTCTTTTGTTTGACGGTATGAGGGTTTTCCCATTACCTTCAGTCCTTCAAGTTATAGCATTAAAACTTCAAAATTTTAAGGGTCTTTCAATTTCATTAACTGTTATAAATGGGTGGATCAGTTTTCTTTTAATTTGATATGTAGCATTTTTTAGGCACTCCCCCATTTATTTTAAGACCAAAAATAATGGTAGATACATGTCGTAGAATTTTTTTTCAAAAACTTCACCACAACTTTTTAAAAAAGAATTCAGTTACATTTTTTTTAAGTAAGATTTAATGTAAAAAGAAGTTTCAGAAAAATGCTGCCTCCCATAGAACCATATTTTTGATTTTTATCAATTTCTTTAAAACTGGTTCAATCTGTATTTTGATATTTTTTTTATTGAGATCATTTAAAACAAAAAAATCAAAGTTTTGTATGCCAGTTTATATAAGTTAATTTAAGTTAAAATTGATTTTTTTTTTTTTTTTCAAAACTTAATACCTACATATTAATACTTAAACTTAATACATATTAATTGGTCGATTTTTATTAAATTTCACACTTAGATTTTTTTTTACCTAGATTTTAAATAAAAATTATTCTTATAGCCAAAAAAAACGGTGCCTACCTACCATACAAATGTTTAAAAACCAGTGGGGAAATCTTTTCGAAATCTTTGATTGAAAACAAATCTTACGGTTTCGATTAAAATTTTATGTTAACTCAATTTTTTTTATTTTTTATTCTGGAATGTTCTTTGAGGCAGACGGCAGCCATGTCCTTATTCGTAAGAAATAAATATTGTAAAATTTTAATTAGAAAATAAAGAAGAATCTATCTATTCGGTTTTTACGTGTTCGGTTAAATTTAATATTTAATAATCTATATCTATTTACATATCTATTAATTTAACATCACTACAATCTACCATATTATTGGAATTTTTATATTTATTTATTTATTTATTTATTTATTATCTATTAAACTTTTTTTCTAACTACTAAAGCTGGAACCATTGCCTACCTCGAGGTTTTGGTGTGTTGTGGTGTGATGTGATGGGCACTACAATTAGACTAATTAGAGTTTTGTGTTTCAAACTTTCAATTTTTGCTTTCGCTATTTATTTATTTTCTTCCTCCAGCCTTCTGTTTTATCTTTCTTAGAGAAAAATATGTCTCCGACACAGCGTGGTATGGTAAAATCGGTAAAAGATTGATTGCGACACATTACACCACACCAAAAAATATCATATGAGACAGATAAGGCTCTCTCTCAATGCATATGAAATACATTAAGCGATAGCGACACACCATCTCCACAAACCTGTGACGAAAATCATTTTTTTAAACTTCTTTGTATGTTAAGTTTGATTTAAATCAGTTTTTTTTTTTTTCTTTTTTTTTCAACATGAAATTTAAAATCATGATAGAAGCTTTTCTTAAATGAAGGATACTTACCACCAATCATGTCGGAATTGCAATTATTCACATTCTCTCCGTTCCACACATTCTTATAAATGAAATTCAGTTAATTTTAATTTTTATTTTTAGACAACCTGATGCGTAAAAATGGTTATTAATGGCCGCGTTCTGGTGCACGTGTATGTATGTTTCTGAACGTAAATCAGCAGTGGTTGTAATTTCTCACAGGATAGATGAGTATTCCAGAATTTTTAGGATAACTTGAGATTTTTTTCTCGATAACACCTGTTTTACGTAAGCTGTGTTTTTACAAGGGATTACAAAGCTATCCAGATCACTTTGGAAACAAATCTGAACGCGGCCAATGGCTTCTTCTATATAAAACTATTATTTTTGATTGTCACTTTTCTCTCTAAAATCATAAAAACTGATTTTGATAAATATTTTCATGAAGAAACTTTCTAGAAAGCATAAATAGTAATGTTAACTAAAATTTAAAAAAATATTATGTGGTTCAAAAAATATAACCGATTTAAATTAAATTCTTTGCAAGAAGTGATAGTCTTATTAAATATTGAAAGTCAATCTTTTCAAAAAACCATGTTTTAGATTTTAAAAAAAATTCAAAATAATTTTTTGAAAATTCGATATTTCCTGATGATTTTTTCGAATTACATTTTTAACTCAATATTTGTTGTAAATGTAATTGGGGTACAATTTTTTTTTCTTAAAAATGTTTAAAAATTTGTAATATATTAAAAAACCACTCGAATGATTTTTGATAATTTTTAAGTAAGAATAGGTATTTTCCACAACGTAAAAGCTGATCAAAAAAATATATGTCATTGTTATAGGTTAAGTATTAAGTCAGATGTTTATTAGGTACACGTTTATGTATAGGTATTACGTATTCCAAAAAAAAAATTTATGAAAACCCAAAAAAAAGAAATAAGCCATCATTACCCATCGGTTGAAGAAAGAAATTCAAAACTGAAAATCACATTACAGATCTCTTGTGAGACTATGTGCGTCGTCGCCTCGTTGCGTCCACTTTTCTCCCATCATCTATCCTCCTCATGGCGACCGTTTTCTTTTTCTTCTTCTTTAGGGTAATATTTCAAATTATTTTTTTTTTTTATTATTATTATAGGTACTGTTGTATCCTTATTCATGGAAATATTGATATTTGTTATATAAATATTATGCATGAATATATTGGTGTTGTTTGATATTTTTTTTTTTTGATTTAGATAACTCAGCTTGAATGCCATGCATGTATAAAATGCACAGTATCTACTTACATACATACACTAACGCTATGTAGAATGTAGATATGATGGCATCATTCAAATTTCAAAACTTCGAAAACTATTTCCATATGGTTAGAAAGGCGACAGCAAAAATGCATACAAATAAATCAGCTGGAAGGATAAACGAGCAATATTATGTACCTATATGTATGTAGATTGTAGAACCATGGGAGCACCCGAAGCAGGAGCAAGTTAGGTAGGTACATAGATATATAGCATCAGCAGGATATAAATAAACAACATAAAGTATAGAACAAAAATGAAATAGCAAACTTTAAATGGAACCGAAACGAGTTGCAAGAAAGTTTGTTGTATTTTTTCATATTTTTTTGCTTCTTCTTTTTATATGATGGCAAAGAACCACCCGCTGCTGACTGGATTTTTCTACAACTCTTCACCATAAAATGAGGTCAGACTACTCACTATACTGTATATGTGCAGTAAAGTCCTCTATTTCTCTATGCATATGTATTTATAATATATTCTGCATATATTGCTATACCACGGCCCTAACACAGTATGGGGTACGTTAGGTTCTACTCAAATCTCCATGCTGCCATATATAGCCATATATTACAAGAGAGCCCCCAAAATATTCCCGTTTGTGAAGTATTAATCGAATGTTTCCTCAGTTTTCAGATGATTCTGGGTATACGAAGACAAGGACCCGACTTACGGGAATTGTATACGGTACTTTAAATTACAACTACCAGAGCGAGAAGATTGGGCTCTCTCTCACCCTTCAACGTAAAATTAATTTGTAAGCTTTATCCTCGTCCCGACACCGCCGCGCCGCACCAAGCAAACAGGGTGAGTTGAGTACATTTCTAATACAGCCAAAGAGGAGGAGAGAAGCTGGATCCTGGATGCTGGCAATGGGATGCCATGGAAGCAAGCCAGACCATGGTAGGACGGACAGGACGAAGACATGGTGATGGAGGCACAATTGCAGTCAAACACAATAAGGGAGTGTATGATGATGAAATTGGGGGAATAGCTGTATGTGCGTAATTGCAAGACCACCACATAACAAGCAATTTTTTTGTACATGTTTTTTTTTATTATTATTATTTACTCCTTGCGCGGACGGGATCCTTGTTTGGAGAAAATCGAGGACTCAAACTCGTATAGCATCGTAGAGTACCTATATTTATACATATAGTTAGAAGTTGGAACTCAGGACGTTCTGGCTGCCTTGTGTGTTAGCAGGCAATGGCGCTGGAAGTCCTCCATTTTGGGGTCATAAATAAACGAAGGGAAGCAACGTATTGTTTTACCATGTATGCAAGATGCATTGCGGCACTCTTGTCTATATTAAAAGGGTGTAATTAACTGTGGATGCTTCGGAGTTTGTTTTACATTGTTCGCGCTATGAGAAAATGTTTTTTTTTTTTCGTTTGGTTTTTGTTTTTAGGTTGTAGGGTTAATGTTTGGTTTCCCAGAATCTAGATTCTTGATATAGAAAATTGTATTGTACCTACATACACACAAAAAAAAATTATAAGCAAGTTATAATGGGAGTAGGTAAGTAGATATATAATGTAGTTTTAGTACAGTTTAAATAAAATTTATTGCATTTAGAAGTCGAGTTTTTTGTTGTTGTTGTTGTTTTGTTTTTGTAAGGGCTGAAATCACAGGCGATCTTATACGAACGGCAACAAAGTAAACCATGACGGTATACTTATTTATAATTCTCTAAAAAAACTACTGGAGTTTTATAGTTTTTTGTTTGTTTAGTTAGAAAATGATATCGTAGCATGATGAATAAAATAGGTACTATTGTATATGTATATCTATATGTGTGTGTCTGAAGTCAGGAAAATGTATTAGTTTTTTTACTATAAGTAAAAAGGTTGAAGTAGAGGTCAAAATATTGCAAGGTTTTGCGGTAAGAATTATTGTCGATTGATAAGAGAAATTAAAACGCTTAACAAGACGAAAATATGTGAGAACTATTAGTTCCGACCAAATACTTTTTGCATAAGAACTCACGAAATCTCAAATGTTAAAGATTCAACTCATTTTAAAGTATGGGAACTCAAATTCGCAGTATTTCGTTTTAAAAAATATATGTAAGTGACACTCATGTCACGATATTTATCTTTTTTTACTGACATTTTGCTTAACAGTGAATTTCTGTCTTTAGACTAAAATTTGGTAGGAACTCTATCGCTAAGAATCTTTTCTGTGAAAAACTACGAATTTTTTTTTTATTACGGGAACGACTTTGGATTAAAATGCATGCAAATTTACAGAAATACACTGTAAGGGAACGAGCCTTTTAAAGAACGAAGCTTAAAAACTAAATTTTTAGAACATCAAATCAAACCCTTGGAGTGTTGTCAATTTTTTGTTTAAATTAAAGCTGAAGTATTTCGGAAATAACGTATTTTTGTGTGTTGCACGTTGATTTGATAGAAAAAACACGGTTTTTTATAAGCTTTGTTAAACCAGTATTTAAATTAATTACTAAGTGCATTTATGCATCGTTCTAAAAAACTATATTTATTTGGTTAATAAACTGTCAATTTTTTTTAAGTGAAATGATTTAAATAAATTGGATAAAAATTCCCAACGAATTTATTATTAAAATTTATTTGGATTTCATACCAAAATACACAACTCAGAGAACTAAAATTAAAATCATGCACGTATTGTGCCTACACCTAAGGCATGGCATGTGTTATTTTTTCAAGCCCTTTACCACGCCCACTTCTCTTAAACATATTAGAATTTTACCATTAAAAAATTTTTATAAACAGCTGAAGATTTATAATAAACCTCTTGAGCCAAAATCACGAGATATACCTATGTAGTTTTTTTTTTTTTTTTAAACCCACCTACTATCACACCCACTTTTCTCATACATACCCCATAGATTCCTCTTTATTTTACATCTCTAGAAACTTAAAATTTTGTAATACAAATATCTTTAACCTAAATCATGATACATATATACAATTCTTTTAAAGTACACCTACTGCCACACCCACTTTTCTTATATTTCATTTTTTTTCCTTATAAATAAGCCTTATATGTACTATACATATATGTAAGTACCTACCTATGTACATAAAAAGTTTTCTTTGAAATTTTTATTTTTTTCTATTGACAAATCAGCCAAATTTTCTTGTCAAAATTAAAAATTAAAGTTTTTATTCTAGAAAAAAAAAATTTAAATAGCAATAACCCTGTAAAAGGCTCTTGTGAATAAACTAGACTATATAAATAGTTATTTAGTTAGAGAAGCTTGCTTAGCAATAACAGTACAATATACATTTATACAAGTGAATTCTCTTGGCTTTAATTTATTCAGTTTACATTTGATTTAAAATCACCAAAGGGATTTTTATCATTTTAAAATAATAATATTTTTTACACGGCTTCAGCGATTTTAATGGACGTTGCTATCATATAACTAAATGTCCATTAAATTAAAAACAGCTTTTAACTTAAACGACATTAACTAAATAAATAAATTTAAAATTGCTTTTATGTAACTTAAATGACAAAATCTAAGATTTAGCCCTAATGAAATAAAGCATTTCCATATTTATTCACTCTTAATTAGCACTGACCCTTTTTTTTAAATTTTGATTGGAAAGGGTGTAATAAGAGCAATAGTAATTTATAATAATTTATAAAAGTTATAACAGTTTAATCAAAGGTGAATAAACAAATGATCCATTAAACCTCATTCAGTTCTAAAATTATCGTTCGTATAATAACAACAATAATATCCCTGGAATTAAAAGAAAAAAAAAGGCTCCATTATTAAACTAATGTGGAGTGAATATAAGTTAAATCTCAATGAAATGTTCTTAATCACATATTCATAGCTTAAAAGCGGCTTTAGTTAAGGCAACAAAAAAAAACTATTTTTAATGGAGAGTAAGTGAAGTGGCCATTAGCGACGAAGAAAACATTTTTCCTGAAAAGGAGTTTTTGTGTGATAACACACTCGCAGTAAAGGCTGCAAAGTTTTCGCACCATCATTTTATTTTTTCATTTTATTTGTTAATTTTTAATTATTTAAAATCTTCTATAACTTTGAATTATGTATGAGTTTAACCATTTTCTTGAAATTAAATGGATTTTTGGGTTTAAATGGATTTTCATTGCAACATCAAAAGAATAAATCTAAGCGTTAGATAGAATTGTCTGTCACGCCATTCAACACTTTAAGTCGGTGAATTTAAAAAAATACCTATATTCACACACACGAGTAACAATTAAGGGCAAAAATTTGCAAATGTACATATACGTGAAAATTTATGTCAACAACAAAAAAAAAAAAAACTAGATTATATCCTTGAACGTGCAAAAGAAGAAGTAAACAAAGATTAAATTAAACCTTCTGAAGGGTAAAGGACTATAAGCTAAAAAAAAAAAAAAACTCATCCAACAACAACATCAAAAAAAACACAAAATCTAAGGAAGAAAATGTAAAGATAAGCCTCAAGAATGACAAAAGTTAATCTGTACAAGAACGGGTGGGTAGGTGGAACGAAAAATGATAAATTACTAAAGTCTCTCTCTCTTTCTCTCTCTCTCACACACTCTCCCTCTCTATCTTTCGATATAAAGCTAAAGGATAACAAATTTTCTATCAATTTTTACGATGAGAGAGATTGATTGGGTGGGTCTCTCAGGCTTATCGACTCCTTGATGTTTAGGGCTTACAACAAAATTCGAATACAATTTTTCCAACTCTCATCCCCCTCAAAAACAACAACAAAAAAAACTCACCCCATCACCAATATTGAAGTAAGTTTTTGTATTTTTTTTGTTTTCATGTGTATAAAGGAACATTTCGAAATGGCACAAATGTTGTTTGAGCCTTTTGGTGTACGACTTCCAATTGGAAAACATTTATTGGTCACTTTTGGCGTATAGCGCGTTAGTATGTATAGAAGAAGATTGAGAAGTTTGGTTAGTGATATTAATGATTGGATAATGGCGTACCGGGTGCGTCTGATAGTTAAGGAGCAAAAAGTTTTTGCGGAATAGTTTTTTTGTTTGTTCTTTGTGTTCTGGCTTTTATTTTCATTCTTTTTTTTTGCGCTTTGTTATGACTACGTGGAGGAAAAGTTTTGTCTAAAGTTTTTCCCAAGTTTTGCAAGAAAAAAAAGTTTTTTTTTTCTTCTTCTTCTTTTTATTATGATATTTCTTCACTCTGAATGCGCTAATGCGAGGCTCTTTAAGAAAGTGTGAAGTTATTTCTTAAAATAAGACAAAAAATAATGTGCGACGTTAATGAAATAAAAAAAATCGAACGAAAAGGCGAGGCATCGAAGAAACAAAAAAAAAAAAAAACTCATCATAATTATTATTTGGTAAGTATAAGTTTGCAAATGTCCTTATAGGATTTTGTCAAGCGTTGATATACCCATGGAAGTTTATAATTATATTGGTACTTGGATAATATTTTGGCAAGAGGGATTGCCAGGCTTGATAAACTTTGGCCAGACAACAAAACAATTAATTATGTGTTAATCCTTAAAAAAAAAATAAACAAATTAATTAAATTGTTGAAGCTTTCTAGAAAAGTTTTAATTTTTTCTAAGACATTTTTTACAATGGAATTGTTTTTTTTTCTTTTAACTCACACTCCTTTTTTATGGGAAAATTATGCTGAAAGATTTTTATAGTATTGTAGTGTGGGCAAATATCTAACTTAGTCCGAAAGAATTTTTCACGTTTGAGGTCTTATTTTTTTATAATTTTTATTTTGAGCGAACTGTAACTCGTCCGTTTCCCTCGACACTCCGTCTGGACCTTGCCGTGAAAAAAGAGCCCCTATTTCCTATAGTTCACGAAAAAGTCGATACCAAATTTCAATGGAATCCGTTTAGCCGTTTGAGAGTGATTGAAGGACAAACTTCCAAACAAAGAATCATTTGGGAATGCACGATTGGATCACACGAGCTCGAAAATTAATATATTACTTTTTCAAATTGAAAAAAAAAAAGAGTTCAAACTTGAACTTTGTAACTGAAAAAACGAATAATTTAAAGGTATAACGTCAAAATAATGACCTAAAAAAAATACCCACCATAAAACACACATCAAATTGACTAACCATGCTTGAGAAAAAAAAAGATTACAGATAAAATGAATGTTTTATTCGCATTTTGAGGCAATTTTTGTTCAAGCAATTTCGCAGATAATTTATCAAAGTACTGATAAAATAAAAATTAAACCGAATCTAATGAATCCAGCTGCACAATGGTCAAAGGACTCTCATATCGAATTCAACAACCTGTGTATACATCATTTAATAATATATACAGAGTAGTATGATGATGCTGAGTAACCTTTTTGCCCTCATTCTTATGAATAAAACAAAAAAGTAAGTAGGATTTAAGGATCCCAATCGGATAAGCATATCTCTCTAACTTTCTTGTGAAGTGTTTTCCATAGCTAGAGCATACACTCGTACATTTATTTTTTTTTGTCTCTTTCCTAGTTGATGGTATATACAAATCCAGGAAAAGTATAACCTTCAGTATATAATATGTACGTAGAATATAGAAGAAGACTACCTGAAGACAAGTTCACTTAATACGATATAGTCAACCCTGTGTGTCATACACAAAAGGGAGCATCCGTCGCGGAGGCAATTTATTCAATATCTCGATGTCCTTTGGGGGACTTTTCGTCTTCTGTTTCTTTTTGTACATTATTGATACTTTTTTCCTTTGGGGCAATAAGTCTGATAATAGTATCTAAAGATCAGAAAATCAAAGAGAGGCAAATGTCTGTACACTGTATATATATATATATCTACTCTCTTGATGTGAAGGTCGTAGTAGGTAGCTATATAATAGTGATGGCAGACAAAAGCGACGACGACGATGATGACGACAAGGACCAGTATCAGCACACCCAGCACCAGCAACAGCAACAGTACCAGTACCAGTACCAGGACGTTCGAATTAGCAAACTTCTTCTTAAAGGTGTAATGGGGGATGAGTGAAAAGCATCTATCAATATACGACATTTATTTGAACTTTGTCCTGTTGGTATTATGAAGGTACATATTTTTTTCTGCTCAGAATAAGTATGATATCGACTTAAATCAAAGAGATTTAAGGGGCAGAGCAGCAGGTTTAATAGGAACACTTTAGTGACAAAATTGTCAATAGCTATACCTACTTGACTTTTAGCTACTCAAAGTGAAAAAGATGTCTTATTATTTTAGGGGAAAATCTCTATAGGTATATGATATGCCAAAAAAAATGAAAAAAAAAACTGCAAATGACTTTGGAAGATATAAAATTGTGTGCTTTGTATCCATTGAATGGTGTATTTATATTAAAACAGAATACAAAATGAATACAGTTTTTTTATGGGAAATTGAACAGATATCCAGGTTAAGTATGTGACTTATACCTTCTTCAATAATAAATATCTCTTAATTTTGAGTAGTTAAGAATGATGGACTGAATTTTGTATGCGTTAAGCTTCACCATTAAACCTTGTGAGAATTTACGATTTTATTTATTTTTTTTTATATTCCAAGAATTTACTATAAATGTATTTATTTCCTATTATAAAAAGTTACTACCAACTCAATTATAGCCATAGAGTTTGAGACGTATGGTGGCGGCGACAGCGACAGCGTTTATAGTCAATAAGTCTATAAAGTTATGATCAATTCCTTAATAAAAATTATCAATTATTACAGCCCACAGCGTGTTCTATATACTGTACCAAATTCAAGTATAGCAACCAGTGGCGGATGCACGGCTGGATTTTTCGGCTCCGGATAGCCCAGCCACCCCAATGAACTAAGAACCTATATGTAAAAATTTCCTGTAAATTAGTCTTTTTAAGTAATTTGTATCTCCTGGAACAAGTTTTATTAAGCTGCTAGTTGCATCTGAACTTATTAACTTAAAAGCTGGGAGTATACTTACTTTCAGATTCCACAACAGTGTTGATGGGTACAAATCAATTCGATGTCACAGTGCTTTATTTGGACAAAAGGGGTTGCAAAAATTAGTTTTTCGGTGAGTGTGGTATAATCTAAATTTTAAATTCACTAAATTAATATTAACAAATGTATACCTACGTATGGCTATCGTACTTAAAAAAAGTTACATACTTAGTTTGGATTAATGGCTTTTCTTGTACAGTTGAAGTATAGATTAAGTCTAAAGTTTAATAAAAAATTATTTTTCAATATTTTTGTGTTTCTTTTTTTTTTCTTTAAAACTATAAAAACAAGAGGAAGTATTTAAAAATTATTCTTTTCTTCTTCTTTGACATATGTACCTACCTACATATATAAAAAAAAAAAAAAAAAAAAACTTATTTTTGTCAAATTTCTCACAAACAAAGTTTTCTGGTTGGATTCATGTGTCAATATCCAGATTAAAATTTTGTGTCAAAGTTCATCAAAAAATTATAATAAACAAAAAATTAAATTATTCATACAAATTTAACAAATAGACAGATGTTCAGATTTTCCTGAACCATTTATTTTATTTCCGATCATTGTAATGTCATCGAAAATGTATTGCGGAATTATTACCTACCCAAAAAAAAATCACTGAAAAAAATCACATTGAAGAATTTCTTAAGAGTTATGATATGTACATATATGTATCATGTTAATTCTGGTCTCATTATAAATCTAAAATCAAAAATGGCCCTAAAATCATAATATAAAGTAATATAGATTAGAACAAAATAAGTATTTATATAGTTGGTGACCCATCACATCTCCCCGTCTATTAAGTGTTTTGATTCTTCATTTCATGAATTTTTTTCTTCGTCCCTTTTTACCAGCAATATAAACACAAATTCTTCGAAATTCCGATAAAAAAATCACTTCAATTCGGTTTTATCACTAAATTTCAAATCATCGGGATCTGCAATCGCTTATTTGAATAACTAAGCGAATTTGAGCGAGTAAAAAACGGACAGCTGAGCTGAGTCTAAGGAATCGAGTCTGCCTACCGTAAAGTACACTTAGAAGAAGTGAAAGAAGAAAGAAGAAAAATCAGCAGACAACTAAAGCGGTGTTACTTTTCTACCTCTTGCAGAAAATTCAAGGAATAAAAATATTTACTCGCCATAGAAAGTTCTGCAAACCTTACACTTAGAAAAAAAATTCAAGTACCAACGTGTGTTGAGAGGTATCCCTGCCTCTATATATAAAAATAAAAAAAATAAACTTAGGGTAGCCCGAATTAAACTCAGGTTAAGTGAAGTCACGGGGATTAGTGGTTTGTAAGCAATTTCCCCTGCCCCTAGTTGTTTTAGAAGCATACAAACTGAGCTATTCTTGAGATATTTCAACTCTTCCAAAGTTACTTAGAAGAAGTAAACAAGACAAAGAAGTTTTCTAACTAAATTGACGCCCAAGTATTGCTCCAAGTGAATGTTGTTTTTCAGCAGCAATCCCTTCCGTTCATTTTTGTAATATTCTGCCAAATCCGAACGATAAGATATCGCCGCGATGGTGGTGTTACAGTTAATCGCACTTTTACTCCATCCGATGGTCCAAATTTTCGATGACGCTGAAACATAATTGAGGTTCTATGCCGTTAATGCGCCGAATTATTTCATCCTTTAGCTCTTGAATTGTTGCTGGCTTATCGACGTACACCTTTTCTTTCAAATAATCCCAAAGAAAGAAATCAAACGGTGTCAAATCACATGATCTTGGCGGCCAATTGACATCGCCACCCCGTGAGATAACACGGCCATTGAATTTGTCGCGCAAAAGAGCCATTGTTTCGTTACCTGTGTGGCACGATAGCGAACACCATTCACAGTAACTGCCTGACCGGCCTCATTTTGGAAAAAATACGGCCCGATGATGCCGCCAGCCCATAAACCGCACCGCACCCACAACAGTCACTCTTTGTGGGTGCATTGGTTTTTCGAAAATCACTCTTGGATTATCATTCGCCCAAATGCGACAATTCTGCCACTGAGGTGAAAATGTGCCTCATCACTGAAGATGATTTTCTTCGAAAATTGATCATCCACTGTTGCCATTTCTTGCCACCATTCTGACCATTGATGACGCTTGAAATGGTCAAGAGGCTTAATTGAGTTAGTCTGAAATTGAGAAATGTCAAATGAAATGCAGAAAAAAACTCGACGTTTAGGTGTGGTTCACATTCAACATCGGCCCTTAAAATTTAACCACCTGTTATTAAATTAATAAAGTTCATAACTTCCGGTCCTTACTCGCTTCATTGACAAGTGGCAACAATTCTGGTTCCTATTTACTTAAAATAGTTTCATGGAAAATCAGGAAAATTCAAAGTTCTATCTATCCAAATAAAAAAAAAAAACAACCTACATATAATAATTAATCTATCTCATCCAGTAACTATGATCGATTTCATCAAAGTAAAGCTTCGCCAACACTCAAATCCCATTTCTGCAAAGAAATATTGTCCGTTTAATTTTTTTTTACAGTTTTAGAATTATTTATGCTTATTTCTCAGTAATGAACTATGAAGTCAATTTTAACCAAAATGTACGTAAATAAAACCATTTTTTTTGTGAATTGTTTCAACCGCATGTTTACTTTTTCGAACTCGGTTTATTTTATTTTTTTTTTTTTTTGCAGAAATGGATGCTAGTATAAGTATTATTCCAAATTATCTATAAAAAATTAAGTGCAACAAAAGTGAAGAACCTATAAATCAAGACCTGAAACTTTGTTATTTACAAAATTTTCGTAATAGTTTTTGTGAAAGCAAATTGAGTTGTTTAACATTTTGATTTTCTATAAAATTCGACGTTTAAGAATTCAACGTTTTAAAGTTTTTCACGCCGAAATTAATATTCTTATAATCAAGAAGAAACTATCTATCACATTGGGTGCTAGATTAAATTAATATCATAATATTTTAATTCTTTAAAATAAAAAAAAAAAATATTTTTTTTAACAAACAAATCAACCAAAATTTGTATAGCTTTATATTAGCAAAAGGATTATTTTTTTATAAAAAAAAATATATATGTGTATAAATTAAATGCCTAGCATCAATTTTATGAAATTGTTCAAATAATCAAAAATACTATCCTGGGAATTTTTTGTTTAACAATAAAAACAAAAAATTTAATCCCCTTGTTCATTACCATAAAATATTAATAACTAACGAGTAAAATCTTTTTAGTTATTATTTTCAACAAATATCCATCTAAATTGCAAAAAATTGAAATAGCTAGATAAAAAAAAATATATAGAAATACAAATCCAAATATATATTATGTAGGCTACATCTACATACACCTACATACATGTGTATTTACATTGATTTCCATTTAACACGCATATACGCGCTTTAAAGTTATTTTTTTATTAAATTTAGAATTTTTTCTGTTGACGGATTTACATATAAATAATCTATGTATATATGTAAATATACGACTGTATGGATGCAAAAATATATATATTATGGATTTATCGTTTAATCTCTGATAAATTTTTTTTTTAAATATTTATTATATTTTATTTCAATTAAATTTCATCTTGAATAACATCAATGTATATAAAACACATTTAGTTTGAGGATTAGCTTGATGCGGATCAAATATACAAATATCTATAATTGTGTATTCTCATGGTATTATTTAAATTCAAACTTAAAAAAAAATATAAACAATTTAAAAATTTGATGTTTTTGTTCTTAAAAAAAAAAAAAAACAACATCCCTACCTACGCTATGTTTCATTTTAATTATTTTTCAACATATTATAAGCTTTATTTATTTTAGGAATCAATAAAAGAAATTTAAAATGCAATTAAATAAATAAATAATTTGAAATCTCTTTGAATTAAATTTAATTACTGCAGATCCATTACACTGAATGCATAATTACAAAGAAAAACAGAAAATAACACAATACATTCATTTGTCATTTCTGGAGATAACATTCGAGTTCTTTTATCTTAATCTCTCGAAACATCTTAAAAAAGCTTCAAAAATATTTCAAAGCATGTCAAATTATCACTGGTGAGACATTTTTTAACCTAAATAACAATAATCATTGCGAAAAATGTAACTTCAAAGAAAAATAATACCAAAAACGTATACAACACGATAAGAATATAAAAAGAAAAAAAAATTATAAGACAACAAATATTCTCAAGTAAAAGATTTTTCTTTAGAAAATAAAAAATTAATGTCGTTGAGATTTTCTTGATACTTTTTGCTGCTGATGCTGATGCTACTGCTACTGTTCTGTATACATATACTTATACAGACATTCATACAAAATTTTTGAGCTTTCAAATATTATGCGAATTATATAAATTAGGGTTTACCATAATTACATGTTGTAAGCTTATTACCGTTAGAGTGATGCCGCGCCTTTATTCGTTTCCAAGAAATTTCATTTGAATTAATTATGTATGTTTTCCTCACATTATGTTAATTTTAGTGTTTTGCTCTTTGTGGAATTATCCATAGTAATGCTTTCCATGGGTTGGGCTCATCTAGGATTCGGATAGACAAAGTGTTGAATGGAAATCACAATCAAGAGTCCTTCAAAATCTTGTGAAGGAGTAGGTATGTGTGTATGTATAAAATGTAGATATCTGCAATTCCATTTATAAAAGGAAAAACATGATATTATAATACAGAAACACAAAATCACAATCACAACCTTTTAATAAAATTAAAAACAAAATACAGTTCTTTGAGTCTGAGACAGGGTTTCTTGTGGCAACAAATTGCTTTGGTTATAAATGCTAGAGAAACATCTTAAAATGTATATACATATACATACATATAGATAGAATAAGTACCTATTTTCCATTTTTTTATTGCTTGGTGGTAGAATATACATTGACTTTGACAATTTGTTAGATTCTAGATTCTATAAGAATATTAAAATTTACTTTTCATGAAATGGAAAACACTTTTTTTTATTAAAATCTCTTGATAAACAAAACAAAAGTCCGGGACCTATGTGTGGATATACATAGGAGGAATGAACAGAAGACACCTTTGTCTTTGGTTCCATGTTTAAACAAATAAATGCAAATTAAAAATCATACATAAACCAGCTGTTCTTTGATTTTATTCTTCATTTATTAAAAAAAAAAAAATATTATCACAGTAGGGCTAGTCTAAAAGTATCTTTTTGCACTAAATTTGATGCTCTTTTAAAAAATTTTAAAAAATTGTAAGACAGTAAAAACTTTTTATGATGAAAGAAAAAATATTTCTAAAAAAAAATAAATTCGCGGCTATATTTGAATTTCATTTTGTTCAAGAATTTTCATCAGAACTGATGGTAGACAATGACAAATGTAACTCATCGATATATTTATTAAAAAGATGGTCTTTGTAATTTCTTCTTTTGCAGTTCTTCTGATAATCAATTCTGAAGAATTGGTCAGAACACCTGAAAATTACTTTTGAATGCAATTTTATTGAAAATTTCCCAGCGCGCAGTCCATAAATAATAGAATTTCCATACAAAAATCTAAATAATTTCAAATTAATTTTTTGCAAAGCTCCTAGCACTACTAAAGTGTTTTCCAATTTGGGCAGCTGTCACTTTTGAAGCTGTCATCTTTTGACATTTTGACCTTAAAGATGGAATTCGTGAAGTTATCGAAGATATACAGCCGTAAATGTGCGAATTGGTCATGGAAAATTTCATGAAAAGGATATGGTGCTGCAACCGCAGCGGTGGCGGTCATTTGGCTGATATCGTTTTCCATTGTTAATGGAAACCTCTTTTACAATTAAATAATTATATATTGATTTCTTTTAAAAAATACTCGTTTTTTTAATATCAAAATGAATCTCTTATTCGAAAACCCTTTCTTTAAAAATGATTTAGAGCTAGTTATGGTGCACAGTTATATTTGGATTGGTACGATTTTCAATTAATATTTTAAGCTTTTATAGCTAAGTTTAAAAAAAAAATCCATATGTTAATAAAACCAATAATATCCTTCGGTCTGAGAGCCTGTGTATAGTAAAGTCCATCCATCTCCATCTGTAAATTGAATTAAACCTTAAATGTTTGAAATTATTTTATTAAAAAGGTTTTGAATTTTACCTTTTCCTGTAAATTGTTTAAAGCCACATTGTTACTTTGAAATTGCGTTAAGGTGACTTTCATTTTCTCGATTTTTTGCAGTAATAATATTTTAGTTGAATTTTTCGACTGCACTTTAACCGTCGATATCTAAAGGAATATTGTGTCAATAGTTTTTTGCCAAATTGGTCATAGTTTTGTTTATTCCGCGTATAAGTATATTATTATAAAAGTGAGTGCTATTTCTTGCTTTTGGATCGACTGATTTTTCATAAATTTTGTAAGCAGGTAGGTATATAGATAGCTACTTCTCCAAGGCCCAATTTTTCAGTCCGAGTTCAACCAAGTTTTTTGGTTTTTCAGTCAATTAAGATCCTAAGTTAACTGAAAATTTCTTAATTGAACAGAGATACATATTTCTGACAGATGCTGTATTGTCTGCGTCAAAAGTTATATTTAAATCAAATAATATTTTCTTTAATTTTTAAGTATCTAATTTAATATTTTTACGATATCTAACTAAATATGAGGTTTTGCTGAAACTGAAAAAACTGTTTTATGAATAGGTTTTAATTTATTTGCCCGATTAATTGGCTCTGATCTGATCAAACTCGGATTAAACTTAGCATTAAAAAACTCTCGTTAAGTAACATATGTTATCCATACTGACATTTAAAAAAAAAGGATTGTTGTAAACTTGATAGATGTTTTTTTTTTCGCATTAACTTCTGGTTGATTCCATTAATTCACTTTCACATGTTCTTTTAGACCAAATTAATTTAATAGTAAGAAGTCACAGTTCGAAGAACTCTGACAATTTTCATCTCGTACGAAATGAGCCATTCTCTGACTCGTATAAAACAAAAAGCGAATAAAAACCAGAACAAGTTGTATATACGTTTTTATAGTATTTCTTAATTTTGTCCACAACTCGGCATAAAAAGTTTGCCTTTGCATTGGTAACATTGTTGCCACTGTTTGTTTGTTTATCTAAATGTAATTAAATTTTGTAATATTTTGGCTTGAATAGTTACTTTTGTAGCCTCGCATGAATGTATGCATGTTTTATGTCATATTATTGTTGTCTTTAATAGTTTTTAAGGGTTTGTATATATTTTACTTACACCAAGCTAAATAATGACTTTGACAAGTTGATATTTTCCAGTTGAAAAAAAAAACCGATGACAAAAGGAATGCTTGCATTAAGCAATGCTGATAGCGTTTAAACTGTCTCATTATTGCTTAATGTTGAACTTTTATATTTAAGTTTCAATTAAGCAAATAAACTTAAGTAAATTATTTTTCTTATAAAAAAAAAACTATCAAAACTGTTTAGATTCAATAATTTAAAAACTAATGATCTTATTTATAAACGCTGTCTAACTTTAGACAACTGTCCAATTTTCAAAAATGTGTTCAAAATCATTATTAATTGTTGTCTTATAGCTGCCTAACTTAGTAGATGGTCCTTAACCTTGAATAATTTGATATTTATTTTTATTTAAAAAAAAACATATTTCCACCAATTTGAAAATAGTTATACAGTGTCTAAGTATAGACAAAAATCTAATAAATACGACTATAAATTTTTATTCAATTGAAGTTTTATAATCATAATACTAAACTATAATTATTGGCTAGTCTATAGGATTGTTAAAGGTCCATGTAAACTCAGCTTTCCCGTTCCCAATTTGTCTATAAGAGATTAAAATTTATAATGTTCAACTTCTATCGGGCAAGTTATTGAAAAGCTGCCAAAAATATGTAGGTACTTTTAAAACAATGACTTAAAAAATTTAAATCAATCTTTATCAAAATGTCTTTTCTTTTTGAACTTTAAGAACTAAATGTAATTTCTTAAAATTATCTTGAGCCAAAGATATCAAATGGAATCAACTAATTTAGAAGAAAAATAAAAAAAAAGTGTCAACAAAAATGACATTTATGACATTTGACCTAATTTAAGTTATATTCATAACAACTTATACCTATCTACCATTATCGTTCAACAGTTTAACTACACCAGCCTCCAAAAAAATAATCCCACTTTTGTAATGAATAGAAAATGTTTCTTTTTTTTGGTTCCTGCCTATCTATATATAGGTATACTTACATTGTTTCTTTTTGTTTATATTATTATACAAATGTTTATTCAAAGTTACAAAATAAATTCAGACGCATTTAAATAAATGTCATCCCTTAAACCCAAACCAATCTTCCAAATGAAGGTAAAGATATAGGAATGTAGACATATCTAATATACCAAAGGTAAAATTAAATAACAACAAAATTCTCCCTTTTTGCCTTTTGTATATAAACGACCTCAGAATTCTATATAGACATACGACTTAGGGGGGAGGCGGTAAGGAGGATAGGTTATAGCTTATACAACGGTATCTTACACAACATCCTTTAAAGCAAAATGTATAACGCTCATTAATTTACCTTATCCAAGTTTTTTTTTTTTTTTTGTTATTGTTGTTTTGTTTTGTATTCCGGATGTGTTCATAACTCGTGTCTGACAGAAAGTATATCCTTCCTCATTTTCACCCAAAAGAAACCAAAAAAAAAAAAAAAAATACAACTTTAATCCATGAATGTAGAGAGGTAGGTAAGGTACGTATGTAGGTATATATAGGCAGATACCTATTTGTATATTCCCATTAACCTGTTTTCACGTGAAGGATTTTCAGTGTCAGCCTTATAACACAAGGTTGGCATGTAGATTCATCACTATGTTATGAACCCAAATATAAGTTCCACCTACACAAAGTTATAAGTAGATTGTATGTATGTAGGATATATAAAATTTTACCAAATTCGTTATAAAATACAAAAACAAAAAATAAACCTAAACAGACATTCAATTCGAAGGGATTTTAAAGGTTTTAACCTCCCTTAATATCCGATTTAATTAATTTTTGAAATATCCTTTATTCTTATAAAAATAGGTACATCAAAAAGAAATAAAAATTAAAATCTTGATATTTATCAATTTATCATCACAGGGAATTATGGCAATTCTAAATTTAATAAACTACAATCATTAAAAAAACATCTTGAGAAGGATAACATAGCACAAAGATAAACTTACCATTTTCTTCTTCAATGTTCCTTGTCAAAGCGGTCGATGGACTTCCTCGAATCCTTGTCGAATCCAAATCTCCAACAAATAAAAATAAAATCAAAAAAATCAATTGTATATCCATGGTTAATCAATCTTTCTTTTTTTTTCTTTTTTTCTTTTTATTCTCCCCGCACAGCAATTCTTATAATACACTGTTTTCTCCCTTTCTCTCTCTCTCTCTCTCTTTATATATATTTCTTTTTTTTTTTCAATAAATTCCAATTATTTTGTAACACTTCTTGCTATCTTAATTACTTTGACACTTTTCTTTCATTCTTTATTTTTTTTTTTTTACTTTTACTTTATTGCATCCTCACTTTCAAATAAATAATGAAAAGGAGAAAGGAAGGAAAAGAAAATAATATAACACTTCACTTCTTACAAATTGGCTAGCAATTACAATCAATGGTAATTGACGTCAGTTGCACACGCATTTAGAAGAGATATTTCCACCCCAATGACCAACGACCACCATATTGTGCGTGTATATAATTTAGAGGATCGTTATAGAAGAAAAGATTGAGAGGGGTTGTTGAAAAATGGAAATGGAAATGGAAATCCGACAAATACTCAACATTTTTTTTTGCCTTCAGCTTCCTTAAGGATTTTTTTAACAGAAGCAACAGCGGACAAAAAAAAAATAAGATACTTTAGCGAAAAACGAAATAGCGTTTGTAAGGCAAAAGGCCAACCAATATATTAACAACAAATATACACCCCGACCCGATACACCAACGACGAAGACGATTACGGCGACAAGAACTAGGACGACAAGGACGAACACCAAAACGACGTATACGACGAGAAGGATGACGAAAATGTATATGTAGCAGTAGCAGTGTAGTATTTATATTTTAGTTAAAGGTAACGCACAAACGAAAAACCGAGCGATGTTGACGAAGACTAAGAAGGAGGCCCAACAAAACCAAACCAAAAGCGAGAGATTGTTTATATGAGGTTACATTTTACAAATCATCCCGAATTTGTGTTCCTGACATTGCGATTTGTTTCCGTTTCCCCCTCTGGTTCATCTATATACGCTATACCTATATTACGAGAGTAAAACACAGAAGGCGCTGCTTTTATAGGTTTCTTGAGGTATTATAGGTTTTCATAATATGTAGGTAGGTATATATGGACCAACAGCCCCCGAAGCACCAATAACTTACATAGGCAAATAACCGCAAGCAAATTTACTTTTCAGCAGTTGTAGGTAGTAGTTGATGATTGTTATTATTGTACTGAATCTGAGAGGCTGAAATTTGCAGCAGATGTGTATAGCTTAGGTAGGTATAGTTTAGATGTGGCACGAATATTACATCCGGTCTAATAGTTCAACAACATTTCGCCAACCGCAACCCCATTACCATAATCTTTGCGATAGAGTAGGTAGGTTTGTTGTAGATATTATTATTTATCATTCGTTATATTGTTGCCCCCAAGAGTGCCGCGACAGCATCGTTAGCTACAACTACTGTAGCCTTTGTTGCATTATCAAATTGATGCAATGATTTCATCCTTGTGTGTCTGTCTCTCTAGGTATAGTTTGTTGTTCGAAGTGTATCTGTGATTTAACATAATCCTATTTATTTAATCAGAGTTTTTTTGTTCTCAAGAACAATTAAAGAAAAAAGCACACATTTTTTTTTTTGTTGAAATTCTTTATCAAACCGTTATTTATTTTGTTTTTTTTTTTTGTCAGGTTGATTTTTTTTTTGTTTCTTTATTTTAATATTTTGTTATTCCGAATAAAGATGAAAAAAAAATTTGTAAAATCCGAAAGTTTCGACCGTACCCGCGGGATCGCAAACTCTCACTAAAAGATTTTTATGGTACACTCAGATTCTGATACTGGCGAAATGGCATAGAACATGGAACATGGGATGTCTGTATGGCAGCTTAAATGGTGATAATGACGACCACGACGACGACGACTATGTCGACTAGGTATGGTTGTTATACGAGGACGACACCAACGAAACGACGACGACTTTTGCACAAAGAATCGTTGTCGTCGTCAACAATTCAAACCAACTTCGTTCTCTCTTGGTGCGTGTGAAATTGTGTTCTCATCAAGGGTAATATCGAGTCGAGTTGATGTTATGGGGTGGTATAGATATGGTGGTTATGGGGGAGGGGGGGTTATATGAGAGGGATGCGCAATGAAAATCTGTGGAATTTTCTCTCAAAAATGAGTTCACTTTTTAGTACAATTTTATTGTTATTGTTATTTTGTATTCACTGAGAGAGAGAGAGACACACACAATATTATTTGCCATTTGGTTGTAAAAATTATGGTACTCGTATAGATTGGGTGCAGTTTTGGAAATGTTATTGTGGAATGTGGATTGTATTTACACAGCTTCATCTCTGATTCTAACTAAATCTCTCTCTCAATATTTCTCTGGCTCTTTCAAATATTATACCTACTCATTTTGCAGCAGGAGATAAATTCTGTATAACTGTTTTTTTTTTTTTGTTCGAGATGAAAAATGAAAGCTCTAAGTATAATGTGGACCTACCCTAAGCTACTACTAATAAATAGGGGCAGCATTGAATATAGAATAGTGGTTTTTTTGGATATAAGTACTAACTACGCAGTGGGTTGATTTGATTGAGAGGGTTGGTGGGTTGTTTTTTTTTCCACGGTATAATGATGAAAGAGAGATTTTTCGATGTGTTATTGTTCTAGCTTGACAAACCCATACAGAGCTTAGAAATAATAGATGTTTTGTCTGCATTTCTATGAATTTATTTTCTATAATACAAATCACTTCGAGCATTTAGCTTTTTTATCCCAAATAGTAAATAAATGAAAATTACAAAAGAAAAACTTAAATTTAAATGAAGAATATTGACAGTGGTTTCATTATATAGCTATGTATATGTATTTTCAAAATTTAATTTTCTGAGAAAAATCTTTAGGTATAGGTAGCAAGACAATGGGTTTATATTTTATTTAACTGTTACTTTGATACTTATACGATAATTGATAACTGAATTTCCATGTTTTTTTTTTTTTTTTTTTTAATGTTTGAAGTTTAATGGATGGCGAATTAGTGAAGTTATTATTTATTATATCTTTCTAATAAAAAATACAATACATAGAGGAGGATTTAAGACTTCAAAGAGTTTATATATTAACACAGACAGTAGGTAAAGTACCCATGTGTATAGTCAATAGCTGCATTAACCCCTTTATTATGTACAAAATAGTATAAGTAACTCTCTAGGGATACACAATAGTTCATGACGACCATGACGTGTTGCCAAGGTTGGTCATTGCCTTTAAATTCTACTATCTGTAAGTAGGTACCTTAACCTACGTATAATAAAAGCTTTTCTCTTAACTCTACCTCCCCATTTACGATATTGGGAAGACTTAAGAAATAATCGGTTAACATTATCTTTCTTTATCTATATAAAATAGTAAATGAACTAAATAACTCAAAGTTCAACTGCAATTAATTTTTGATCTAAATAATTGGTTTTTCCAATATTATAAAACTTAAACTGAGACTGGCTATGGGACTTACACGACTAATCGGTTGTATATATTTCTTTCAAACAAATTGAAAAAAGTAGACAAATTTATTCTTTTGAAAGTTTTTTTTTTACAGAAAAACTGTCAATTTGTCAGTGGTGTAAATTGAGCTTTATGAATTTTTTTAAATAAAATAGTTCTTATCAAAAAAATAGGTATGACATATTTTGTTTCTATTTTGGAGAATTACAAAAATAGTAATTTTCAACTCTTAACATTTTTAAAATCGCAATTTCTTCTGCTGGTAGAATATGGGAGCTAAAACAGTGGGGCAGTGATGGGGGATTGTGGGAAATTAATGATTATAAAAAATACGAAAAATACATTACTACAAAAGAATTTAAATCGATTCTTCTAATTAATTTGAAAAAAAAATAATAAATAATAATAATAAATAAAAAATGAAAACTTCACAAGAACTGAAAAGATTCAAAATACAATATACGACAGTGAATATAGTATCATACTAGGGTTGACCGAATTTACAACACTACATTTTCTATACATAATTCACTATGCGTATTTAATTAAATAAACTAACGCTTTATTTACTATTTACAATTTGTTATGACTTCTACAATACAGGAAAACCATAGAATTTCAAAAAACGAGATTAAAGAATTTTGAAAATTAAAGTTCAGAACAGAATATTAATCCGAGTTAAAAAAAAGAACTAAAACACTTATTTTGTCATCAAAATTTCACTTCGCTGCGATAGAAATAAAATCTTAGATACAAATAACTGAATTATTCAGACATATTATTTAACATTTAAAAATACTTTTGCTTCAATTTATTTCATAAATAACTACATTTAACTTCATAAACTACTCAGCAGATATAGAAATAAAGAATTAAGAGTTCGACTAAACCACGGTATCCTGCATTTGTCGGAGATAAAGTTAATATTTTCATGCGAAAAATAAGTGAACTACTTTACTAGGTATAGGTAACTATGAATATGGCAAGTTATGCATTCGTAAAAAAAATCGAACTCCAAATTTTGATCGAAGTTGACATTACGCTGATTCTGTCTGTCTGCCTGTCTGTCCTTTCGGCTGAAACCTAAACGGCTGGATCGATTTTCTTTAAACTTGGTAACAAGCATTTTTTGGGCATCCCCCTCACACTTATTTTTTTCATTTTTTAAGACCAAAAATAACGGTACCTGCCGTAAAATTTTTTTTATAAAGTAAAGAAAATCTTATTTTCTCAAAAACGTGCCCACAACTTTAAAAAAAAAAAATCCATAATTTTTTTTATCATTCTACCATTTTATAAAAAAAAAAATCGCAAAAATTGTTTTAAATGGTAGGTACTTCCCACCGAACAACTTTTTTGATTTTCGGTTTTTTTCAAAAACAGTTTAACTGATTTTTGATAAATTTTTTTTTTATAGAGACTGTTTACAATAATTTTAAAAATATTGGCGCAAAATTTTAAACGATTTAGTAAGATGTTAAAGCATTTATTATCATATTAAAAATACTTTAACATCGTACTAAATCGTTTAAAATTTTGCACCATTGTGTACCAAAATTTTCAAACATTTTTAATTGATTTAAAAAAAAAAATTCGTAATTTTTTTTTTTTTGAGAACCTAATAATTAGTCCACAAAAATTGGCGTTTCATCTCGGCGATCTCACTTGGACTCATGAGTTTCTTTCATTACCTTCAAAGACTTTTGGAATTAAATTAAAATTAAGGGCTTGTTTTTTGTTGAAGCATATTTATATATAGGAACATATGTAGATTAATTATTTTTATTTGTTAATTCAAAACATAACTTTATATACTTCGTAATTAGTGAAAATATTTTTCTTTTCTAAAAAAAAGGAAAACTAAATAAAAAGACGAAAAAAAAAATGTTTGCATTGGTTCAAGGATTTTTTTCTTAAAAACGACCTCAGAACTGTTATACAGGTATACCGAATAAAATTTTTGAGCTAAAAATATCTACTTGGTGGAAATAAAATAGAATTTAAAAATTTCTAGCAAAACAAAAATTTGAATATATCTTTTTTTTTTTTAGATTTTGTCCGCCAATTTCCGTTTTATTTTAATTTAACAGGAAATGTGTGTTTTAAACTTAAAATACAAATAAAAAATTATCCATAAAAACTAAAAATTAGGATTTAAAAATCTACAAATTTGGGTGTTAATAAAACTTAAATACTTAATCGTATTATCAGACTTATTTTAGCGGAAACTTTAATAACTATAAGAAACTATGCGAGCTTTAAATAAATATTTGGTTTGCGCAACAAATTAGAATTGTTTACTAGCAACAAATTCAGTTATCAAAATTTGTTGCTTTTCTCCAAAGTAAAGACAAAAATGGAAAGAAGGAGGAATTTGAAGTGCGACCTTCTTAAAATCGGTCAAGGAAAACATCGGCGAAGATGTTTCATCTGATTATATGATAAATTGAATAATTAAATAACTTCTAATTGAAACTCAATGATATTTCTATATGGTAACTAAATTTAGAACACAAAAATCGTATCAAAATCGTGAGAATCGAATTAAAAAAAAACTACTAGTTTCGAACACCTGCATGGTATAGGATCATTATGTAAAAAGAATTTTTGTTTTTATATTTTAAGATAGTATTAAAAACAGCTATGAGTTAAATGTATCCAAACAAAAATCTACCTTATCCTTTTCGAAATCCATATTGGGCTTTAAAAAAATATTGTTGAAAATTTAGGATTCAACTATATCTACAATAAAAACTATTAAAACCTTAAAGAAGCTGCATACAAAACTTGATCAAAATCAGAGATATGTAACTCAAATCCAAGAAATGTTCAAATGTTCAAATTATACATGACATTTTTGGGAGAAAAAAAATTATCAAAATTAAGGTACCTTATAATAAATTTTATAATCAACCCTTTTTTTGAGAAATATTGCGTTTTCTTAAACAACTGAAAAAATTGTATTGAATTTGATTGAAATATTTTCGTTTGGGAATATTAAGCGTTTAATTTATAGAAACGCAATTTTATAATAATCAAATTAAATACGAAATTTAATCAAAATCGTTACAGCTAGTTTGTTTAAATTTATGAAAAAAAAATTGTATGAAACAAATTTTTTTTAAAAGCGTCAAAACATAGATTTCCTCTTCAATTATTTTGTTTTTATGAAATATTTAATTTTACTCAGATATTTCTTCTATTATTCAAAAGTATCTTTCTGTTAAAAAAATTTGAAAAAAAAACCTTTGGATCCATTTATGAGATATACCCAAAAAAAAAAGAGAAAATTTATAAAACAAAAACAATCCCCAAAATCCATATTTCGCTTATTTAAAATTTCTGCAAAAAAAAATTGAAACAATTAATGTACAAAGTTTAATTATTATTCACATTTTTCATCCATTCCGCTTTTTTGGAATTAAATTACCTACAAAAGTTGAACCAAATTTGAACCAAATCCAAAAGTCCGTTTAGGCTTTAGGTCTATGCACAAATGGACAATGAAGGACCCCTTAATATCGTATTGTTCAACATGTTTTTTTTTTTAAGAAATCAATTAACAATACATGAACGAATTCCAAAAAAATAGTTGCTAGTAGGTATAGGCATACAAATTTACCATAATTCAAGTTAACACTTAAAATCAATCACATCGAAACCCAAAGCTAATTTTATTTCAAAAAAAAAATTAAATAAAAATAGGAAACAGAATTGGTACGAAAACAAACACATACTAGAACTTTATAGAAAGGATATTTCACTTATTTTTAATTTTTGTAATAAACTAGGGCATCTAAAACTTTCCAAGCACCTCCTCTGAAGCTGTGTACATATCCTACCAAGCATTTTATAGCGTTTTGAACGAATGTGGTACACCTACACTTATAGATTTTCCCGCAAAAGTTAAAACCATATGAGGGTGCACCTCACTCTGATCATAAGTGTATATGTATATATGTAGGTAGCACTTCAATTGAGAGTAGGTATAAGGTACACATCATGAACTATACTATTTACCCCTCTATTGAAGTACTCCACATGCAAACGAGTGTGTGGTTCATTCAATGTGCCCTTTCAAATCACCTTATGAGTACGTTCTAAATAAAATTATGTAGCGCACTTATTAATGAAAATACCATCCAATTCAATGAGGCACAGCGACATCACACACACATTTCGATTGCTTTCTCAATTTTGGGAATTAAGTACTCAAAATTATTTTTAAGTTGAATCATAAAGGTATGTATATAAATTTTAGGGAAGTCAATAGAAACGTTATTCAAAGGAAAACCAAATATTTTTAATAATTTTAGACTTCAAACACATGGCAGGTTAATTTCTATAGAGAAAAAGCAACCCCAATTAAAAACAGAGCTCTTGGTCTTATTAATTTATTACTATATTAATGTATAAATAGTCTATTGTTTTCGAGTCATTTTATAAATTAAAACACCCCTCAAAGTTGATAATTGCAATGCCACTTTGTATTTTTAATTTTCAAATGATGATTGTTTGCAGTGAAAAATTAAAAATTATTATTATTTAGTGCTCTAGTGGTGTTTCACCCTCGACTCGTGTGAAAAGAAAAATGTAAATAGGTAAATGGAGGGTGGTGTCCTAAATATATGACTTTTGTTTAGTGGGCGACATAAAAATTATTTTTAAATTAAATGTTGAATACCGTTTTCCTATCTCGATGTGTTAGATAAAGCGTTTGTCTTAAAAATATAAAGGTAATTTTTTTTTTGTAATTTGGTCCTTTTACCCACAATCCAACATTTTAAGGTCCCTAAATATCCTTGAAGTTTGGTTTTTGTTTGTTTATCAAACAAAACTTCAACTAATCAAAACTCGAGCGAAATTAAATTTAAACAAAGGTTGTACAGAAACTCAGAAACTGGCAGGATTCTTTGTTTTGGAATAACGAACGTAACGTGAGAAAGACAATAGACGGAATGGAAATAATAGCGACGATAACGACGACTACGCCATCAGGAGATGATGACGATGTACGCGAAGCGGCGCGGCGGTGGTGGCGTGGCATGCGAGTTGGAAACAGCATCATCATCATATTCACACATTCGCATTCGCAATGTGAAGGCAAAACAATAGATTTTATTATTAGTTAGGCAAACCAACCAACCAACGCAACGCAACGTACCTATACAAAATTGTGCAGCAGTCAGAATTTCAAAGTATTTGACATTCAATATTTATAGCAAACGAGATGGAGGTGTTTTTGTTATTTGAATGGCATTTTGTTCTATTTTGCTTAGACACGTGTTATATTGTCATAAAAAAAAAAAAATTATCAAATGAATGAAACGATAATGGGACACATGGTTAAAAAGATTTATGTATGTATGTAGGTATTTAATTTTTTTTTATTTATGATATTTTGATGTCGATCCTCCTTGATGCGGTTCAGATCGGATTTTATAACAAGTCAACTTGGAGCAGAAAATAAAAATTGGTTCTTAAAAGTTACAAAAATATTGGTAAAATAAATAATTTGCATTTAAGTCTAGTTAAATAATCTGAATTATTTTCGTTTTTATCCCGATGAATTAAAAACCCAAAATTCGATTTTCTGGAAAAATTGTAATCCGGAATTACAAAATGCTCCTTTTTAATTGAGACATATGTATGTATGTATATATATGTAGGTACTATATGGCAAGTTATGGATTCGTAGAAAAATCAAACCCGATATTTTGATCAAAGTTGACATTACCATGATAGCGAAGTCGGAAAAACTGTGTCTCGCGGTTCTGTCTGTCTTTTTGTCTGTCTGCCAGTCTGTCTGTCCTATTGGATGTAGTTTAGGCTAGGGTGGATCGATTTTCTTTAAACATGGTACTCAGCGTGTTTTGGGCACTCCCCCACACGTTTTTTTTTTTTTTTTCATTTTTTTAAGACCAAAAATAACGGTACCTACCGTACAATTTTTTTTTATCAAAAATGAAAATCTTATTTCTATCGCAAACGTGCGCACAACTTTGCTAAAAAAAATCCTGTAATTTTTTTTTTTACAAAATGGCTACCATTTAAGAAAAGAATCGTAAAAATGGTTATAAATGGTACCTCTTTTGGTACCATTTTTTTTATTTTCGATTTTCTCAAAAATGGTTCAACTGAATTTGTTAAATTTTTTTTTATAGAGAATTTTGCAAAACGTTTAAAAATATTGCATTAAACAATTTTTAAAACATTATTTTTTGGATTTTTAAAAAAAGTTTCGAAATATTTTTTTGAGAACTTAATAATTCGAAATTGTCGATTTTTATTAAACTTGGCATCCAGCAGTTTTTTGACATTATCTAACAGATTTAAAATACAAATTATTCTTATAGCCCAAAATAACGGTACCTTCCATAAAAATTTTATAAAACAGGTATGGGAAATCTCATTTTTCTCAAAAACGATTCCAACGATTTTGATTAAAATTTTTATCTAAGCTAATATAAGTACGATCTATTATATTATTGGAAAAAAAATTATCTATCGCTTATAAATGGTATCTCTCATAGAACCACTTTTTTAAATTTTGGACTATCTCATAATCTGTTGAACCGATTTTAATCAAAATTTTTACACGAAGGCTTTCAATAAACTTGAATAATATTGCATATAAAAATTTTTACAAAAAAAAAAACATTTTTGAATTTAAAAAAAAATCAAAATTTTTTTTTTGAAAATTCAATATTTCGGAAACGGGCAGTTGATTTTTTTTAAACTCTCCAATAATAAACACTATAAAATGGCGTACCAATTTTTTTTCTTAAAATTTTTTCAAACTAATTTATAAATAAAAAACGATTTTTAAAATTTTTTCTCATAAATTGAGATTTGTGTAAGAAATCGAATAGTGTACATTGCGTTGGTGTTAAAACAGTTTCAGAAAATGTTTAATTTATTTATTTCTCATTATATTGAATTTTTAACAAGTTTTCAGTCTAAAGCACATAAGAGTAAGTTCGTGTGACCCAATAGTGCATTTTATTGTTCTTGGAGTTGTACTCATGATTTAACTTTCAGATTTTCCAAATGAGCTAGTGTGAGCCCTTACATAAAACTCCAACAATTGGATCTCAAAACTTTTAGCAGTGCAAACTAATCCACCATTTAACTTCCAACTCAGATTTCCCCCATCCCTCCCTGAAAACCCACAAATAATTTCTTTCAATATTTAAAATTAAAACAAATGCTATCACTTATCCGTGTTGCAACGTTGCCAAATATAATTCACATATTCTTATCTAATTCCTATACATCTCTCCCATTCCTTTCTACACACTAAATATCAATTTTTCATTAGGACAACAATAATACAAACAAATATAATGTTAGAAAAAATCATTAATAATAATAAATTCATCAAAATAATCATCACTCTCTCGATGAGTGCAAATATTGTTTTTGTATTTTTTTTTAGATCATTATGAGAAACTTTAATCCTTTCAATAAACAATTATATATGTTTTTATTCGCTCGATTAAACTTCAAAAGTGAAAGTTTTTAATAAATAAAAAAACAAACAGAATTTAATTTTAGTTCTGTTATTTCATCTGTGGCTTTTTGATTTTCTACATTTTTCAGTTATAATGTGTTCTTAAAATTTGTGTCTCGACTTTAAATTTGTATTGAAATACATTTAAATTATTAAATTAACTAATGAGACATGAAAAGTTTCATAAATTAGTTTCCGATTGAGTTCAGCTTTGAGATCTGTAAAATGCTTCCAAGTTATAATATTTTTTTCATGTCTTTTTAATAATTTGTTTTCCATTTAAAATAATATTTTTTTAATGTTTTTTTTTAATGCCCCTCACTTCCTATTAATCCTTTTTTCCGTTTTTAGAAGCAACTTACATATTTTAATATATTATGCGAATCACCCTGTACATTTAACAAAATAATAACTCTTTTTTTCTGGGGGAGCGTATATCGCAATACCATTTTTAAAATACTGTTTTTCAAAAATTCTAATAAAACGTTTTAAAATCACTTCTACTAGAATACTATTTTTATTAAATACCTGTTGTTTTCAAAAATCCAAATGCATTACTTAAATTGTTTGTCTCAAACATTCCAACCAAATTATAATAAAACTAAACGATACAGTTTCTACAAAAAGATGCCAAAAATTTAGAAAAAAAAGTGCGATTTGACTTCAATTCGTTATAAGATTTTATTTTTATTAATTTTTTTAGTTACTTGAAACTTGAAACATAAGAAATTAATTATATAGAAATTATTATAGTTTTAATATTATTTGTGTTTAAATTTTCCTAAACTTAATTTTCCTCGCTGACATTACTCGTTTTTTGTTTTAATTTAAAATTCAAAATTATTTCTCTTGATATTTTTAATCCATCATTCACACTACTTATAGATTTTAATAATAGGTATGGGAAGCGAAATTTGCATTTTTTGTTTGTTTTGAACAAATTCCTATAGAAACCATCAATGAGTGAGTGGCCTTTGCAGATTTCCGTTTAATACAGTAGTATGGTACCTACATAGTAAAAAGCTTTTTCCTGCTTTTCAAGTAAATTTGTCTATGGAAAACACCACTAGGTAGGTACATCTCATATACGCGCCATCACTGACTAAAATGGGGTTTGCTTTGCTGCCAATTAAAAAAAAAAAAAACAACAACAAAAAGCCAAAAGTTAACACAAAGTAAACGTTCCATGCCGATAAAGACCGTTGTTGCAAGTGGTTTTGAACTTTCCAAAGGATATATACCTAATACCTATACGCATAAATGAGAACGAACAATAGTAATAACATATACCTAATACCACATTGAGTTCTAAAGCACTCGTGGGTGTGAGAAACATTTTAGTACTCAGAATCAAGAAAACTGAGAAAAAGTCCGAAAATGAGATAGGTATCCAAAGCTTATTTCTGCAAATTTAATGAAGTTGGCTGCAAGCAAAAAAAGTTAAATCAAAGGATGCTGCTGGATGCTCACAAAGTTAAATTATCTCTCTGAAAAAAATTCTCTCAGTTTATATTCAAGCTTTGAAGTTTAATTTAAACAAAGTAAAACATTTTTCAAAATAAATATTGTTTTGATGATTATTTTTAAAAAAATTGATCCATAAATTTTAAAATTTATTCATAATTTACAGAAAAGTATTTTTATATAAATTTAGATATTTTTATTTTGACATCTCGTGACATAAGCTTTTGCAGGTGGTTAGTTATTTTTGTTGTTTTATCTTTCCATTTAAATTTTCCAATCATCAAATTTTGACATTTTTGTTCATAAATTCTTTCAATTGAAATCAATTCAGGTTTATTTTTTTTTTGCTTTGCTTCCAAATAAATTCCAAATTAATTATTTCGTTGAAATTATCTCATTTTGTTAATTTTTATATAGGAAATGAAATTATTTTTGGAATCGAATGTTTCAACAAATCTCATTCGCCCTTTTTTTTATTTTTTCTAATATGTAGCCTTTCTTCGAAAATTCTTGTTAAGAATATTATTGGGCATAATATTATTGGATGGTCAGAACTCAAAAGAAAATATCGTAATATCGTAAACAGAAAGCTCAAAACTAGAGTAGAATTTCATGCATAGAGGATACAAATCTCAGAACATACAAAACTCCTCTTCTCTTCTCTTATCCGGTTATTTATTTTGTTCCTTAAAGGTGTTTGTCAAGTTCAGAAGCATCTTCTTTTTATAACGCTCTATCTGGTAGCGTGTTTTAAAATATATTGAAATATATAACAACGTTTAAATGATTAAGATAGTGTTTGAATATAATTATTTTTTTTGAATATATTTTCAGTAAAAAAAGAGTATTTATTGATTGTTATTTTGAATTTAATGACTCCAAGCATTAAATTTATACTTTATAACTTGTTTAATTGCTTAATTGTTTCATTAATTTGCGTTATAATAGGAGTATTCATATGCAATGGCGCAAAGTTATTGTAAACGTTGTAAACTGCATTAACCTGTCAAATTTGTATGAACATTTGACAGGTTTACGCAGTTTACCGCGTTTACAAGGACTTTACGACGCACGTTGCATGAGTACCCCTAATATGTTTATACCTATGGCAAGTTATGGATTCGTAATAAAAAAAAACAAACTTGAGATTTTGATTAAACTTGATACAACGATGAAAGGGAAAACAAAAAAGTGATGGGTCTCCCAATTCTGTCCATTCGGCTGTCCTGTCTGCTCGGCTAAGCAGATCGATTTTCATTAAGATTTTTACCTAGCGTTTTTTTGCACATTCCCTTGACACGTTTTGTTAATTTTTTAGTGTCGAAAAAAACGGTAACTGTTATTAAATATTTTTTAGCATTTTTGGAAAATCTTATTTTGCTCAAAAATGCCTCCATAGATTTTTAAATTAAGAAAATGGAAAATAAATTAAATAAATAAATGAAAGCTTTTCTTGGAAAAAAAATTTAGAAAAATGACAATTAATGGCACCTCATAAAAATTTTTTTTTTATTTTCATTTTACTCGATTTTGATCAGGGGCGATTCCTCATAGTTACCAGGTTTAGCGGCGGTAAACCAAGTATTTTAAAATAGTTTTTTTTTTGATATTCGTAAAAGTTTGCGCTTCAAAATTTGATACGACCTTCAAAAACAAATAGGAACAAACATTTCATTAAATGCCTGTAAAAATAAGATTAGCGCAAAAAATAGCGATCGTTCAACCCAGAACGTAGCATACAAAAATCTATCATAACACGTTACCGCAAAAATTTGCGCTATCCAATTTCATACAATCTTCAAAAACAGATAGATACACACATTCAAATAAATGCCCGTAAAAATTAAGAGAAAGGTTAGCGCAAAAATAAGCGATATCCTTTGACTGAGAACGAGAAGAGAAGGCGAGAATGCAGAAGTAGAAAATGAGAAAGTGAGAAGAGCAACAGAAACACATTCTTTTTTTTATTAGCACGAGGCACGACGACGAAGAATTTTTTGTTGTGGACTAAATTGTGAGTTTTAATAATTATTGTCATTATTGTTTATGTTTATACATTGGTTTAAAAACTGAGATTGAGGGTTTGTTTTACAATGTCCCATTAAAGTTATAATTACTTACTCGACATTTAAAGTTTCCGACAATTAAATCTTCCCATTAAAAAAATTTGCGTTTCACAATTTATCGAAATAATAAATCTATGTGTCAATTAGTTTTCCAGTTTTCCAGACAAAATAGTTTTTTCTGATGAAAAATTCAAAAAATAGTTATTGTTTTCGTTGCCATGTGAATTTGATAATCGACGATAACTTTACTTAAAAGTTTGACTATTCAGATGTTGTGAAACGCAAATGAGGTTGTTAAGTGAAGAGTAAGTTCCATGTAGCCTAATTGAAACTTTAATCAGACATTGTGAAACAAGCCCTGAGACTGCAAAATATTTTTAAAAAATTAAAATAATCCTGTGTGATATAAAATTTAGGCGAGAGTACGATAACTCCGGTGCCAAGAATTAATTACGGTTTTCGCTAGAGGGGTTAAATACAAGCATTTTTTACTATGGGAGGAGGGGGTCTATCTCGCCCCGTTTGTGCACAAGCGGCAATTTAATGAAAAAGTACTAAAAGTGGAAAAATAATAATTTAAAAATAACGGTAATACTTACAATTAAGTTTAATACTTTTTTTTAAAGCCAATTTTCTGTTCCATAAGTCAGTTTTTCAATCAAGTCAAATTTATGCATAGTTTCAACGAGTTTCAAACTCAAAATTCACTAAAAAACCATTAAAAAAAAGTTTAAAGTGTAATTTCTCAAAACCGTATGATTTAAATTTTATTGAATTATTAAATTTGACTAGGTTTTGAACAACAACAACTTTGAGGTTTTGTTTCTTTCTCGAGGAACGTAGGTAACCCAAGGATCATGACCAGGAATCGCCACTGATTTTGATGAAAATTTGTATGCAGAATATTTTGGAAAGTTCAACTAGCATTTTGAAGTTAAGTTTTCAAAAAAAAAATAATATTTTTTTTATATATTATCAATTTTTTTTTTGAAAACTCAATATTTGCCAATCGATTTCAATTAAAAATTAAGCACCAATCGGGTTTTTGGGACTATTTAGCAAATTTTGAAAAAAAAATATTGTTTTGGCCGAAATTAACGGTGCCTTCCATACAACTGTTTAAACGCCATTCGAGAAAATCTTATTTCTATTGAAAACGAGCCCTGCAATTTTTATTAAAATTTGTCTGTGTCTTAATATTAGTACACTTTATCATAAAATAGAAAAAAAAAGTGTGATTGCCGGGACTCATGGTTAAGATGTGTATACATCAAATTAAATATTCAAGATTTTGTTTTACACCACAGAATGCGGTGTGTTCGAACTGTCAACCAAATTTCAACCAAAACTCAACTCAACCTTTCGATTTTATTTGAGCTACGAAGGAACGTACCCAATATTGAACGTATCCAATGTACATCAACGTATAGCAAAGTATAACAGCGCATCGTAATGTGCTACAGAAATTTCTACGTTTTTACTTTAACCCACCGCCGGCATAGATGTTTACACATCAAAAAATTTACATAAAATTATTAATAACAGTATACTTCTCATAAAGCTATTTTTTTTATTTTTGATGATCTCATTATCTGTTTAATCGATTTTTATAAAAAATAATTTGTATAAGATTTTTTCAGAACTTTAAATAATATTGAATAATAATATTTAAAAAAAAAAAACTAATTTTGAATTTAATTAAAAAAAATTAAAAATAATTTTTTTGAAAAACCAATATTTCAAAAATGGGTAGGTTATTTTTTCTTTTAAATTAATTTTTAATCTCGCATTGATAAATACTTAAAAAATATTGTACCAATTTATGTTTCTTAAAAAAGTTTACCGGCTTCAACGATTTTTAAAATAATTCTCAAAAACTGTTTAATCAGTTTATTTCTAAAATTATATTGTTTTTAAAACCACATTTTGTATTAGTATGCATGTAAGAGCAAGTTAATGTGACTTAGTCGTCCATTTTATTTATTTATCTTATTTTACATTAAATTATTCAAAATCACATTTCTATTTAATTTTTTTTTTTGTAAATGTAAATGTAAAATAACAACAAAAGTTGTGAGAAACATTAAATAATAATGCTCCTCATTTATTTAAAAGTGGAAAAATAATGGCTACCCACAATTATATATTACAAAATACAAAATACAAAATACAAAACCAACTAATAAACGCTGATTTTTAAAATGGAAAATTTTGTATTTGGCCTGCCACACACGTTTGGTGTTAATGCTTATTTCGTATATGTAAATATATTGACAATTGTCAATTATAACTTTTTGTCAAAATACTTCACCTCTCACTTGACGTAGACCGCTGGACTGACCGACCGATTGACCGACACAACGTTGTTCGAATTAATTTAAATTTTTCAAAAGTACATATACATAATATATACATATGTAGGTAGGTAGTACTAAAAAAATCCTGCCTGAATGCATCCAATTAATGAATGAGTATTATAGGCTTCATTGCACACTAATGACAAACTATGATGAAATAGATAGATACACCTGTTAGCTTAGGTTTGCTTCAACAAAAAAAAAAAAAAGGATAGGTATCCCGAAACCAATATACAAACATAATATTAATTTCCTTTTTTGCAGGTTTTGCACCTATGTACATAAAAACATTTATGTATATATTCGATAACATCTATAGTTTTGAATTATATCCATACAAATCGGATTAAATAACAAAAATTTAATTTTATGATCATCGAGCGTCACAGATGAAATCAAACATAAAAATCTACAAAATTTATCCTTTTTAGTAGGTATGTATAATGTATATTTAAATGGACAAATGATTGTGCGCGCGAGAAGGATGTGGTGTGGGATGTGGCTGAGAGATGGTTTATTAAAGTTTTATTAAGTATTGCAAACAAGGATACAGGATAAATGCAGTATAGGCTTAGCACATATACATACTTATTGTGCAAATTTTGAATTATTATTAATACATATATGTATGTAATATCCACACAGTAGGCAATGTGCATTGATTGTAATATGCGATGCGGTCAGCTAAAAGTAGCATTTCATTACCACCAGCAACCGATTGCACTCATCGGGCGGTCAATAATAGTAATGATTATTTACATTGCATTTGGTCAAACGAATATAATGAATAAATATAAGCGTATTACCCATTATGCTAGCTCATCCCTTTCGCTGTTGGACATATATAATGTAATCATGATGCGTTTATACATCCCTTTGCCTTTGGAACTCGTTTTGAGGCCTTATTTTGATCTTTGTTTGAAATTGATACAACGCCCTTTGGGATTGCTGAAATGGCTGATATGGCAAATTATGACATTTAATTTTATTTTCTTTCGAAAAATTCGAAAACGTTCTAAAGTTTTATATACAAGGAAAAAAATGTTCTAAATTAATAAAAAGCGTATAATTTTCGAATCAATTTCATAATGGTATATGCTATATCTGCTCTGTGATCTATATAATGGCTTTGTGTAAATGTTGCACTAATATTAGTACACAGACAGGCGTTAGGCAATAACGCCCAAATCGATTTGGAAATATCGCCCAAATTTTTTTATCGTCCAAAAAAAAAAAATTGGAAATATCGCCCAAATTTATATTTTTCCAAATCTTAAGTTGGAAATATCGCCCAAATATTTTCAATGTAAATTTTTTTTTTTGTTATTTCTTAAGATTTGGGCGTTATTTAATTTTTCTGGATTTTTTTGGGCGATATTTCCAATTGTGATCGTTATTTCCCATTTGACTTTTAAAATTTGTATTATGGGCTTTCTTTCCTTTAATTTTTTTTTATTTTAAATAACGCCCAAATCAAGAAAAAAAACCACAACAATTAATCAGAGTTTTTTGAGCGATATTTCCAAATTGGTTTGGGGGTTATTTCCTTGGCCGTTATTGCCTGACGCCACACAGACAAATTTAATTAAATATCGTAGGATTTGTTTTGGAGAAAATAAGATTTTTAAACGGTTTCTTAAACAGTTTTATGGAAAGTACTTATTATTTAAAAAAAAAAAACTAATAAATATTTTTTATATGCAACTAAGATACAAACTTAGTTTTTTTGAAACCAAAATAAGTAGATATCTTGACCTTGTTAAAGTTTTTAATTTTTTTAAATATTTATTTAATTTTAATTTCTACTTTTTTATTTTATTTACTTCATTATTATTTTATCATGTGCTTAAATGAAATATTTAGCATTTTTCTCCCTATACGATTTGTTGATATTTTTAACTTAACGATTTTTTGTATTGGTTTTAATATAAGGTAATAATTATTTTGTACATTTTATGCATTACATATACACACATAGGTAATATTTTTTTAAAATTTATAAAATATGTTATAGTTTAGAAAGTGTGTTCATTTTATTTAATTATATAATGATTGTCATTTTGTAAATACCATTATTAAAACCTAATTTGAATTTCTGGGAAAATCATGTAGGTATACATATAATGAATATTAAATTGAATAAAGAATAATTATATTACCTATAATATTATAATCATTCTATCAATATACAATGTATACATATGTATTATATTATTTTTTTTTTAAATCCGTGATATTTAACAAACAAAATGTTACAACAAGTCATTAAATTCCACGCCTCCCCGCCGTCGTGCGTCGCCAGCCACGCTGCCGCTTGTTTAGAAATATACCTAATTAAAATAATTTATATACAAAAATATTTTTAATTTCTCAAAACAAATACATAATGTGAAAATATTAGTAAATTCATTAGTTATTAAAAAGGGTAAACTTTATTTATTTTTAACACTTTAATATTATTTCATACATCTGCCTGAACTTTTTAGTAATTCTATTGAATCTGTATAATGATTCCTGATACCGGTAAATAATGATTAATATATAATCTGATTTAATGCAAATATATTTTTATATATATGGAACAAGGCAATTAGTAAAGAATAAAAAAGTTGATTCGATTTTTAGTTTTTTTTTTTTTTTTTTATTTAATAAAAGGCGTTTACAACAAAAATATCCTTTTATTTACAAAAGAATTTTTGGAGAAAAATTAAATGTCCTTAAGTTTCAAGTTTGTGGAAATTCGCTTCAGTACAGTTTACAGGCTTCTATTACCTTCTTTATCATCGTAATGTTATTTCTGAATAAAATATCGATTTTTTTTTGTATATGTAGATTCAAAACTCACCCTATAATAGTAAAGGTAGACTTATTGTTATTGCAATTAAAAAACTGCAATCCATCAATAAAATTTTTGGTAAAAGAATTGAATAACAATGTTATAGGTACTCTTGCATTGTATGTATGTGTATATGTGTAGCTTGTTCCAAACATGCATATTATGATTTACGACAATGTAGCACACACAGTATTGTATCGGTTTATCCATCCGTCCTGTCCTACCCCAAAGTAGAACATGCGTTTTTTTATTTTGACCCTCATTTATTTGAGTGCGCAACGCCCGCCGCCGGCCAGCCGCGTTACCGTCGTCACCACCCCAACGACGCTCCCATCATCACCACCTCGACCACCCTATATGTACATATTATAGAGCCTGATTGTTTTGAATGCACATGCACAATGCTACACTGACTCTCTCGGTCTACTATACTGACTTATGGTGCTGCAATTTAATTGCTCACCACACTGATAACATTGTGGAAGGAAATAATTGGCCACCATGATGATTTTTTTTCTTTCTTTATTTATTTCGGTTTTATCCCCTTCGGTGGTTTGATAATTTTTTTTTTTTTTTTTTGTATATTTTATTATTTTTATTTTATTCTCTTTAACAATTCAGCGGTTCAGTGTGCCTGTGCATCATTCATTTAAATTGTGCTTTTCAATTGGACCAATTGTTGTACATGATGATGATGATGATGATGTGCACTTGTGCATCCGTCTGTATAGGACAGACACACGAGAATGAAATGAGGTACAGTGTCTGACTACATGTGTCAATGCTGTGATGAGTTCTTCTCTCTATTTATAGCCGGGTTGTGTGGCTTATTTCATTTGTTAATTAACAATGCATTGTGTATAATTAAAGAGAGAAACGTGCAAAAATTCATCTACTCGTCGAACTGGATGTTAGAAAAAAAATGTACAAATTGATAAAAAAAAAATACAAAATAAAGCCAAGATCCGGGATGTGGGGTATTTTTTTTTTTATTGGCAGAACAATTTGATTAAAGGCTTAATAGTTGATTTTAACTTCAACACTGATTTCATTTCGTATTTTTTTTGATAGTTTCGCAAACAAAAATAAAATTGAATTTAAGCGTAAATTTGGAGACTACAAGTTGGTTTAATATTAAAGAGATGAAATACTATTCCTCCTTTTTAAAAATTAATTTTTTAGAAAATTCTACTGACTTTTGCTTTGAAATAAGAGGGGTTTTTGTATGCTTACACAATTGATGAGAAATGCTTAATGCAGGCCCAGGGATGGGGAGTGAACACGAAAAAATCGACAAAGACAGAAGTTCCATGTTGTAAGCAGCGCCACACAATATTGTGATATTATATTGTGATATTATATATTTAAAAAAAAATCAAACAAAAAATATTCAATTCAAACTTCAGTGATGGGAAATCGCTACAGCTTAAGAAGCTTCAATCCCGTCGGGTCTTCAGTTTCTGACGCACACAAACTGTGTATAACACAAATGTATCTATAAAAATAATCTCTTCATCGCTAAAAATAAAAAATAACACCATCGATTTTAGTTGTTATGAGAAGTGCACGTAAATAAAAATGGCAATGTCACTTATAATCTCGAAAAGCAGTAAACCAATTTCGCTAAAATGTTCACAGTTTATAAGTAATATCGAAGAGAATGTTTGGAAAATGATTTGAATAAAATCCGCCTACTGCCACGCCTTTATTTATTATATTTTAGTTACCTCCTTACTCAATGACATGTCTTTAGAAAGCAAATAATTTGTTATTCAATTATCTTTAACTTATGACATGTGATATATAATTTGTATGTGGCCAGTAGCTACCACGCCCACTTTTCGTCTTTACGTCTTTAGAAAGCGTTTAATTTTCTATTTAACTCTCCTGAACTAAAGATATGACAAACATACCTATTTTTTTTTTTTTTGAAAACCACCTACTTACCACGCCCACTTTTTATTTATCAGAATTTAGCATTTCAAAAAGCTGACATTTTCTAATTTAAGTCTATTGAATCTGACATGACATGTGTATTTTTTTGCAAAATCCACCTACTGCTCCGGCCATTTCTTTTATAATCTAATTTTTTCCTTAAAAAATCCCAATTAAAAGTTGAACTTTTGTTTTTGGTTTGATCTCTTCTAAATATATTTAGCTTTTAAATATGTATTTAGGTACCTACATTGAGATAGAGGAAACCCACCCAAAGGACTATCTATAATTGAGCAATAATAGAAGTATAAACTTAAAATTGAAAGGACAATTTACCCTTCGCATCGTATAAGCATACTTACTCTATATCTACCCAACAACGTATATTTTATTGTGAATCCTTCTTATATTGTATGTACCATACAACGGGAAATTCTCGATTCGGCAGGCTGACGCTTTCAGATAGATAATATGTATCAGTCACACCATGTCACACAAATATACGAAACCCTCTGGGTATATCTACATACTTTAAGCCAAGCGTTTTAATATAACATCACAGAAGACCTACCGCACGCAAAAGCCTCGAAATATATCCACAATGCGGGCAAACAGAAATCGTCATTGCACTCCAGCAGCTTCATTCAGCAGCCTGTTTACATTTTAAACCAAAAACTTCGGTCATCGCTTGCGAACTGGCAGTACTAGCAAGTATGGGTATATCTTCTCTCATGTGGACTTTTATTGAATAGGTCACGAAGCACGTGATACTTGTCCTGAAGCCGCTGCTGTTGGTACGTAACATACGTTGTATGTATATATAGGAACACCCAAACCCACATTCGCTTCCCTTTGCCCACTTTTAATGCTAAAGGCATTCCTCTTCTGTGAAGGCAACATCGAAAATAAGAAGCCAACCGATATTGTGATAACCCAAACCATATACCCCGCACCGAACATCACGCCACGCCATGCCATCGCCACCTCTCCATATTGCCATTTGCCACCATGACCACACCAACACAATCGAGCGAGATATGAATGAACGCTTGGATGCCCTTGCCCGTAACTCACGTGGCATGTCTAGTATTACGCTAGTAATGTACACATAATAGAACTCATTAAACGTTGTTATGGGTGCAAATGCAGAAACGAATACAATTTACTTCCGTCCGATTCCGACAAAAATTAAAGAATTCCCAACTCAAAACCTTGCCTTGGCTCTATAGAGGGAGATATTTGGGTTCGGGTGTGCTATAACTATACGGGTGTGTGTTGTGTGTCTGTGTGTGTGAGTGGTTTAGTTACTTGGCAATATAACGGTATAGCTGGGGTGTTTTATTTTCTGTGGCTGAGTGCTAGCTATCATGGCCCGTGCGCTCTTCAGACGCAAACACTTTACTTTTGGAGCTTATTTTTCTTCTTTTTTTTTTTTTTTTATTTCAGTTCTCTGGGATAAAAATGATAAAAGGGGTCACCATTGCCATTGGCTTCGATTAACAAGGACTGCATACTCTGGTCTCTGATAGCTGGTATTGTATATGTATGTACTTGGGACATTTCTCGCAGGCAATTAACCAGCAGCGTCAGCGTCCACTGTTCTTTTTAAAGTCAACAATTAAAATTTAAAAAAAAAGAAAACGAAATCAATTACATTGAAATTGAGTTCCAAATTGACAAAGAAAAATAAATTTTTTTTTAGATTGAAGGTTGTGTTGATTGGCTTTTTAGTAGAAAGCCACCTACATAATATTAGTTTCAATTATTTTTTTTTCTTTTAATAAAAATACAATTTGACTAACAAAATGCATGACGTTTTGACTTTTAAAGTTCAATTGGTTTAGAATTCAATTTCAGGATGCAAGTATTAAGGCTACCTTTATAACTACATATTTAATACATATTAATGTGGCTTTAAAAAAAAAAAAAACATCTACTGGTAGTTTAAGGCCAAATATTTATTTATGAAATCACTGGTCAAACAGGTAGCTTTAGTCAGAAAATTGCCATTTTGTAATATGTACATATGTATATGTAATATATATGTAATGTATATTTAATGTGTATCCTACATTATGCCAAAGTGTTCAGGCATTTAGATTTGCAAAATTTTATTATTCAAACTTTTTTATATGAAGTTCTTGTTTTTTCGTCGAAGTGTCCAGGAAAATTAAGCTTTTACTTTGAAAAAAATCCGAAAAGATTCTATTTCTGTGAAAGCTTTATTTTTATTATGTTAAGCATTTCCTAAAAAGTGCACAATAAACATGGACCAAAGCTTTTGTGTAATAAAAGGGGTACATTTTTGTTTTGTAAATTTCTCGAAAACTATCAGTTTTTTGTAAATAATTCCAAAGAAAAAATTGCAGTTTAAAAGAATTTCAACAACAAAAATCTTAACACTTTTTTTAAGTAAGAGAAATAGTTTTTGAGAAAAAAGTAAGCAAACGCAGCAGATGACTTACATCAAGGTGATATGGAGAAAGTACATTAAAACAAGCAAGTTCAAGGAACAAAAAAAAAAAGTAGATTCGTAGATACAATAAAAGAATTTATTGGGACACTTAATTTTTTATCAATTTTCGTCCAATAAACTGGTTTATTGAGACAGTAAAAGGCAGTTTATTCACTCAATAAACGTTTATTGTTACAAGCAAAAGTTTATCCTGTTTAATAAATTATTTATCTTTTATAATATTAGTTTATTGCGGCAATATACTTTTTTGTTGTTTGAAGGAACGAACTTGTTAGGACATAGGACAATAAATAGTTTATTGAATCGACCAATTTTGTTTATTGTGCCAGTAAATTATTTCGTTGAATCAAGCAAACTTATTTGCTGAGCCAATGAAATAATTTATTAAATTATTAAAAAAAAATGCTTTCTATTTGAATTGCAGCCTCCCTTTACTATACTCACTTTTTCTATTTATTTTCCCAGAAATTGTTTGAAATTGAGGTCACTTGAACTCAATTCAATAATGAATATGAACAATATAGCACAGTGCTGTCTTGCACTTCGCACATATGAATAGAATTTACAGTTTAGACTAGAAAAATGTTAAAAAATCAATAACATTAGAAATAAATTGATTAAAAAAATATCTGAAATTGATTACAAATTAAGTACACAAAGTGATTTCTTAAACAAATCCCAATTTATTAGAAAAAATTTGTTTAAAATCATTCGAACGTTTTTTTTTTTTTAATATTTTTTTTTTGTATAAAATTTTGAATATATTTAAAAACAAAAATTGGTACGCCAATTTTTACTACTTATTTATGCGGAGTTTAAAAATTAATTTTGTAAAAAAATCATTCACACATTTTCGAAACATCGAATTTTCAAAAAATAATTTTGAAATTTTTTTTTTTTAATCCAAAAATTGATTTTTTGAAAATTTTGATATGCAATATTATTTAAACTTATAAGTAGCTTGTGTGTGTTTTCATTAAAATTGGTTCAACCGATAATGAGAAAGTCGAAAACACAAAAAATGGTTCTATGAGAGGTACCATTTTTTAACGATAGGTACTTTTTTTCCCAATAATATGGTAGATTGATCTTATATTAGTTCACACAAAAATTTTTAATCAAAATCGTAGCAGCCGTTTCTGAGAAAAAGGAGATTTTCAATACCGGCTTTTAAACATTTGTATGGGAGGTACCGTTATTTTAATAATAAGAAAAAAAATGTATTTAAAATCTGCTAGATAATGTCAAAAAACTGTTTATTAAAAATCGACCTAAAGGATTTTTTTGTTCAGTGTTTTCGCACGTTTTTTCTTAAAATCTGTTAGTCTTAAGAAAACAGAAAAATTTTATAAGCTACTTTTTTGTTTCGGGTATTCTCTAAAAAGAAAAACAAAACTAAATGCAGTGGTTCAAACTTAGGGTTCTTTGAAGGAAATGATTGAGACGTCAGGGTCTTCACTAAAATACAGCTTTTACGTTTTTTTGTATACTAAGTTACATTCAGAGAATGAGTTCGATAGAGTTAATGAATTTTTTCATGTCTCTGCAACGTTTTGTTAATATTCCTAGCTTCTAAAATTTTTTCTGTTTCTCCAACAATTTTTTTTTTTTGGTGCAAAATACACCTGTTCAAATAAAATCAATATATCAAACATAATACCTATTTATATGTATGTTTACTAAATCTACATATTATGTATGTTCTTTCCATAGAGGAAAATAATATTTCCTTTCAAAGAAAAAGGCCTGTTAATCCCAAAGCTGTATATATGTATGCCTATGAGCATTATAAGAACTAAACTAAATTTACTCCTTAAATTTGAAATAAATCAAATAACCAATGGGCAAGCGCATCCCCTTTGCACCCACTCACATTATCACATTGACACCTTAATCGCCATACCTAAGCCGATAATGTCCAATGATTTACATTTGGATGTCAGGTGACACATTATAATCCCTAAAACTTGAAATTACTGACACAATCTTAATAAGTACATAGATATAAACGTATATAGCTATGTATGCGAATGTGCGATATATTATTATGAGTCAAGAAGTACTTACTCGCTTTATCCCAAACTGTCTGCTATTTAATGCAAGTCCACTCACAAAGAACTCTAGGTATAAAAAGAAAATAAGAATCCTTTTGTCGGACAAATTCCATCGAATTAACCCTGTCAGGAATATTTTAGTTTGACCATTTCAGAACTTTTCGCAGGGGTAATAATAATAGTCAGAGATTTTAATTTATCATCAAAATACTTCAGAACGTATATTTCATCAAAAAAAATAAAAGAAAAAAAAGGCAAGTAGGAAAATTAAGTTTATACAAATTATGTTAAAACCCTTTTCATCAAACTATCTAATAATGAAAAACTATCTTAAATTGTCCAAGTCAAAGAAATATTTGAATTATTTTGGTCGTTTTGTTGATGATAATTTTATGGAAGTCATAAATCCTAACCTAATAAAACATAATACATACCTATATACAATATACATACATATAATAGAAACTACCCACTTCAAAATACCCTTGGTTATATATTTCGACCAGAAAAATAAAACCTTTTAAAGGATCTTTGCTTTAAACCATCAAAGCAAAGCTTGTTAGGACAAATAAGAAGAAATTCTTAGAAAATTTATCATCAAATATTTATAGCTTAACATTTTGAAATAGAATTATAGTTATTGTGGTCCAGTGAAATACCCCCATCTTAACTTAATTTAAATAACAAAAAAAAATTAAATTTGAAGATTTAACAATTTTAAATGCAAAATAAGATTATTTTATAATGAAATATCAAGAAGAGAAAATAAGATGAAATTGAAACATAATTTTGTATAAAACTAATGAAAAATATCTTCCTGATGGGATTTTATGTCGTTTTCGTTTCTTGGATTTTGGGAGTATTCCATCTCTATCGAATATGGAAAATATAGATTAGAAGATGTGCAAATATTTTCCATATTCGATAGGAACGAACAAATCTTAAAATAAAAAGAATAGAAAATTGGAATTTCCTAGAAACCTGAAATGATATTTTAACGAATTATGAAAAACAAATATTTCAAAATTTTATCCAATAAAAAATAAAAAACTTCCTGATCACTAAAACTGCACAGAAAATTACAAAAATGCAGGTAAAGCCAATTTTTCAGTACGAGATTAAAGTTAAATCACCAAATTTGGCGCAGCGCATTTTCACGGATTTTTTTCTGCTGCATCAGCGCGGCGGCGGCGGCGGCGGCGGCGCGCCATATCTCGGTGACGAAGTAAAAGAATTACTATTACTGAACTGGATCAGTTTTCTCGATTCGCTTTAAATAACCCAACCATCTCAGTAATAATTTGTGCTTTTACATATTTTGCTAATGTAGGTCGGTGTCTATGAAGCAGCTCGTAGAGGTTGTAAGTCTGATTTTATGTTTCCTGTATATCCTCTAATTTCCAATTCTTAAAGAATCATTTTTGAGGTACTTATAGCGTACCTACTCATTAAGTACTTTCAAAAAAAAAAGTACGAATGATCAAAAAAATTATTTTACTGTATTTGTATTAAAATTCCAGCTGAAAACGATTTTAAAAATTTTAAAATTAGAACAAATATGTATATTTTTGAATACCTTTAAAAAATCTACACACGAATTTGAAGAACGAACAAAATAATTTTTATTCTGAAAAAGAACAAACATTTTTTCAACTAAATTGGCCAACAAATGTTTTGGTTTTGTTTTTTACAGCAAATTGGAAATTAAAGTGTATTGAAAAATTTGTAAGTAAAATATTTGAAAGTATTTAACCCAGATCTACAGTTTCGACTGGGTAAATTGAACATTTCAGAATTACTGTACTAAAATTTTACAATTTGTGAGTTGATGCCTGTCTATTGGGTTTTATTTCAGTTTTTAATTTAATTTCCAATTTTAATTAAAAACAATACTATGGATAAAATTTTTTTAGAGGTTAAAAATCACCAAGAAAATACAATAAATAAGGCTGTTAAATATTTATTTCCCCATAAAATCTTTCAAGGTGTACCTCCTTATATTAGTCAGCGGTAGGTCGCATGTACTACTCCTTTTAGTTGAAGTCACTGTTTTTTTGTTTTTTTTTTTTATTTAGTGTATAAAATATGTAATTAAGAAATTATTAAATTATTTTAGAAAAACATGCAATAAGTTAATTTAACAGAAAATAAAGTACGCTATCAGTTTTCTTTATTAAAATTGAATTTTTAAAATATTTGTCTCATGATATTTTAAAATTAAAATTAAACTCATTGACAAAAAAATATTCACGACGTTCTCGCACCAATTTTCTTTTGTGCTTTTAAGGCTAAAATGTAACTAGATATTTAAAATTTATAGTAAAGGTTCAATGGCGTTATGATATTTCTTTGTTAATTTGTGGGCTTCAGGTCAAAAATAAAACACTTGTTTTTTTGTTCACGACGTTTCGTCCATGTCTATGGACATCTTCGGGTGAAAATCAAATTTTTTTGACCTGAAGCCCACAAATTAACAAACAAATATTCAAACAAAAAAGGTCACTTATTATAACATATTATGATATTTCGTTAGAGATAAAATGTATAAGAAGTCAAAATAAAAGGATTATTTTTTGTATTTTTGATTAAAGCCTAATATACAGTTCCTCCTCGAAAAAAAATACATGTATTTACTTCTTATGCGAGTGATTTTATTGCAAACAAAATTGTTTGACGTTTAAAATTTATTATCGAACTGTGAACCAAACCTGTTGTAAAATATTTATATTCACCACAGATACTTTTTCGCGCAAAACAATGTTGGTGACATTGTTTTGCGAAAAAAAAAATATTTTACCATTTTTGAATTGGTTTTGATTGTTCGGCTTGTCGGTAGTGTTTTGTTTTTAATAATTGTTTTGATATTCACCTGTTTTTTTTTCGACTTTTTTGTTTCACCACACACATTTTTCTTGCGGAAAAAAAATATGTTTTTCATCATCATTTTTTTTCGTGGAAAAGAACTGTATACTAGGCTTAAATTAAAAAAAAAATATTTGTAAAATTTTTAAACGCAATAATTTTTTATCTTTTTTCAAGCACCAATTAAAATAAAGTCTGTTTAGCCATTAAAACTTATGACGAGATAACCCAAAACACCCATCGCCAAAACTCTGATTTTTTTTTTGGTAAAAATCTGAATGGCAGTTTTCTGCCGATTACAGAGATATAAAAAAGATAAAGTTTAATTTAAATCGTTAGAACTGTTTTTAAGAAAATTTGAAAAACCAAAATTTGAATATCTCCTTCAGGACATTACATAAAAATTGTATGTATCAAATTTGAAACAATTCGGTCGATAGTTCAAATTTCATTGCACGCACAGACGGCATCATAAAACCGGACAGTATGGCGGAAGCCCCCTTTTCGAACTTCTCCATCATTATAGTCACAATTTTGAATTAAATCTCGCCATTTTATTCACGAAACCAATACTTTCCATTTACCTAAATCCTTATATGTACTGTACAGTAGGTACATCATGTATGAAATTTAGTACAAATACCTTAAAAGTGAATTAAAAAAAAAAAAAAACATATTTTGATTTTAATTATAATAATTTGAAATATCGATTTTTTAAAGTACCTACCGACCAAAAAAATTCAATATGCAATACCTACTGTTCCTATAAAAATTTCATTAAAATAAAAAAGTCAAAAATTAAAATAATAGCTCAAAATTTTAAACATTTTTCTCACTTTAAAACTCTTTACTAAAATATTCTCAGTTTTAAACATTTTTCAACTAGTATCATACTTAACCTATTTTCTTAAAAACTCCAACTGAACACGCCTATAAAAGTGACAGTGCAAAAAATTAATCAAACACGTCATTTTCACATTTTGTAATTGTCAAAGTGACATTTGAGTTAGTATGATACTAAAAAAATAAAATAAGAAGTTGACTTTCACGTCGAAGTTAATCGTCTGGAATTTTGCGCCAATGGTTCTACTGCAAAGGTACTTTTTAGCTACGGTTAAAAGAAGACCATTTTCATAGTACATACTACAAAATCTTCTAGCGACTTAGTTTTAAAAAAATTTACAAAGTCGTATTGGAAATATTAAGTTTATATAAAAAATTCAATAATCAACTAATCAAATTGTCTAAAAAAAATACAAGATTCTCAAGTGAAAATGGATTTTATCAAAATTAACACGAGTTCTAACCACATTTATTTTCAAGGTTTTAATCAAACTTAACATTGACGACGCGAAGTGTGCAAAAAGTTGAGTCCCAATGCATTTTTTGCTGATTAAAATAATAATTCAAGACATGCGTTTTTTGTATTAAAATATAAGTTGATGTTGCTTTTTAAAAGCTTCGAAGTTGAAAACTAAGAAAACGGTCCTAAAATGCTCAATGATGATTTACAATGATAGCTGTACGGGCAACTTTAAGGTATTTTGTTTTAATTTAAATTTATCTTTTTGATAAAAAAATCGGATATTCCACTAGTCTTGTCTCAAAATCCCAATTTTTATCAAAACGTCAGTTTAAAAAAATCGAAAACCCACCTAAGACTAAGAACATCTTCGATTTTGAGGATCCAAATTAATTGAAGTTAAATTTCTATTAGGTTCCTCAATCGGAATTTTATACCACATTAGAGTTAGATGAAGAAATTAATGAAAACTTAATTTGTTTAAATCAATTTTAACAACAAACCAACAAAGTATTCATGAATTTCAGTGAGTAAATTGACGTTAACTTCAAAAACAAGTATTTAAAAAAACTGTTGGATGAAACTTGTATCTATACCATGGAGCCTTAAAAGAACTTATGTTCCGACTAAAATGAGGAATTACGGGGAAACAAACTGAATAAAATAATGATATTTTGCATGCAAACTAAATTATAACAAAAATTCAATTTGTTTAGAACAAAATTCAAATATCACACAACCCATATAGGTATACCCTTCTTTAAGCTAATTTCCCTAATAAAATAAATTATTTAAATCTCCATAATATGTGTGGCGATATACCTAGATGTATTTGTAAAAGTTTACTCTTAAAATATAGTCCGAAAATATGAAATGAGACTATATGTAAATTTTATATCAAATATGCTTTTAAAGTTTTAAAAACTAAATCCCCAAAGAGAAACAAAGCGATAGATAGAGAGATGATTGGTCTGAGTTTTTCCCATGGTCCATATTCCATCGATTCGAATTCATGCCAGATAATATATTAAAAGTTAACGAATAACCCAGTAACAAAAGCCAAAAGTATTAAATTCGATATACCGTCACAAACACAATGCATTTAAAATGGCCTACATTTTTAAAACATATACCTACATAATATGAACATGTGTTACTATCAAACAAGCTATACGATAGATAATGTTCATTCCACGAGTATCGTTTTGGCTTCGAACCGAAGAAGTGACGCCATTACATTACATAAAAGTAGGTTGGTTTGGTTGGTTAGCTCCATCAAATATTCTATAAAATCATTATCATCATCACTTCACATGCTAAGTCGCCCATCTATCTGTCACGGATATTCTGTGTTCTATTTTTTTTTTTTTTTTTTCGATTTTATATCTTAGAGAATGTTGTTGGGATTGGGTATTGGGATGAACGGAAAGATGAAAGGGAACATTGGCGTCGGTATCGACGAACTCGTTTCTCATATTTGCTAACTTCCGACAGCAGCGATATCGGAAATTGAACGTTGTTCAGTGTTCACTGTTTTCGGCACCCTCTGCTCCTGTGTTTCTGTTTCTGTTCCTGAATCCCGAACTGCTTCTTGTCAGCCTTTGCTCTGCCTCTACTCTGCCTCTATACTTTGCTGCAGCATTGCGCAGCGTATAGCTAGCTGTTTTGGAAAATTGTTCATACCCTTGTCGGGGATGTGTGCTATGTTTTTCTCTTGAATTTCCACTTCAGTTCTTTAGGAGATGTTTATTTTTTTTTTTTTATTTTTAGTTCTCTTTTTTTTCGTTCGATTTTATGATTTCTGAAATTTTAGAGACGTGTTCCATGTGTGTTAAAGAAATACGAAACCATGGTATCGGATCTCGTTGGGTGTATGTGTTATAGTTATATGGGGAGTTAAAGGGTAACCGCTTTTATGTTATCCTATTTTAAAATCAGATTTATGTTAATCGCAACAGAGCAGAGCTGAGTTTGAAGCATCCACCCAACCCATGATGATAGTTATGAAAAGTTTGACGAATTTTCAGACAATGACATGGAGTTTTTTTTTCTATTCTTTTTTTTTATATTTTAATGAATGTGTATAGTCTTCTAGAGAGGACGAGTTGTGTTTTGTAAAAGTGTAGTCGGAAGGAAATATAGAACTTGTTATCTTTTAAGCTTACAATGGTTCACCTCGGGACTGGTAGAAAATAAAAAAATAAAAAAAAACTTGCTCTCAGAAGTATGTCACATATGCATATATAGATAGAAATTCTTAACATTTTCCACCGATGTTTTTATAATATGTAGTTCTTTTAAATTTAATATAAAAGATTTTTTTTTAAATGGTATTTGGAAATATTTACGTCAAATAATTTGTGATCTTTGGACAAAGAAGATAAAGAAATGGATGAGTACTATTGTGCTTTTCAAAACCTAAGCCAATACCTATGCAAAATATTAAAAAACTCACATAAACAATTTTGTCTTCTTGTCAAAAATAGTTAAGGCAAACCTTATTTTAATTCAAGATAACGGCAACCCTGTAAGTGTTTAATAGTCGAAAATTTTTATTTTACCTTCTTATACTAGGCGTATTCAGAAAAATCAGATCTCGAAGATCTCAGCAATCTCAGTTCCATGAACAGGGCAGGATAAGGGTTGCCCCTGAAGAAATTCAAAAGGGGTCCTAAAAAGGGGTCCACGCCAAAAAAGGGCAAAAACAATAAACTGCAGCAAACACAAATTAAAAAATTTATTAAAAGCAAAAAAAATAAAAAAAAAAAATAAATAAAATGTATTCTAAATACCTACATATTTTTAAATAGTGAACCTATTTTTATTTTATTTTTTTTTGTGTATAAGGTTTTTATATTTGGTACCCAATTTTCCAAATCTAATAAATTAAGTGCAGATATATCATAGAATCGCAAGTCTTAATTTTAGTGCTTCGTTCTTTTTCATTTTTTCTCGTTCAATAAAGAATACAATCTTACTTGAACAGAAAAAGGGGCATTTTCGATCATTTTTGAAAAAGTGAGGGCCACGTGTCTCGAGTCTGAAAATAGGGCCATTTGGGACCCTAAAGGGGCCAAAAGCCCAAAAGGATTCTTCAGCAAAATTTCTCAGTTTTACTGTCAAAACTCTGAGGAAAAAAAATGTTGGATTTCGCTTGCTCACCTTTTGATTGAGAGAAATCTCTAAGATCTCACAAATCACAATTAAAAAAAAAACTTAATCATCGTTTTCAAATGAAGAAATAAATAAATTTAAATAAAATCAGCTGGTACCTAATTCTCCGGTCATTTAATTTGAAAACAAGAAAATTATGAGTCGACGAGCTCGTAAGTCCTAATTGTTAAAATATTGTATACGTTCTCTTATTATATTTTCTTCTTCGACATAGTGTGAACTTTAAAGGCAATAAAATAAATATAATTATTTTGGGTGATGACGGCGAAATGTTTATAATTACATATGTATAATTTGTGGTTAGCTGGTATGTGTTGATGATAGAATATTTATGTAGGGTGCTTGTGCTTGGCTTTTGAGTGATGTTGGATTATGATGTAGGGTGCTGATGGCAGTTCGTCCGGTGGTGTAATCCGATTTGGAAAATGCAAACTTTATTTATACAGAATCAATTCAAAAAAATGCAAGAATTTGTTATTAGGAATTTAAGATTGTGGTCAAACCTCACTGCTCACTTTTTCCAACTAAAGTCTGAATATAATTTTTTTAAATATTTTATATTATATCTCCCTCCTATGCGGGGGTAAATAGAACTCTCATCTGTAACTTTCTCATTCCCAACCACATGCAACAACGATCAAAATGTCACATGAATGAATGAAATTCTTGATTGACGTTTTTGGATGACGTTTTATCAATCAAATTTGATGAAATCTTTTTTTAGTTGTAAATAGGCGATTTTCTCGAGTTGACCTTTAAAGTTGCGTTCAGTAGTTGTTTGTTTTTACGTTTAACAGTTTATTTGTTTAGGATGTAGGTATGTTTCTTTACACGAAAAAACAAGTGGTTGGAGATTTTTTGACGTTCTTTTAGTTTAATTTTTTCTATAAGATCCTTTTTACCTTTTGCATGAGGAAACAAAATCGTAAGAGATTCTTTGTAGTTTTCTTTAAAAGTCTCTTGTATGAACGCACACTGAAGAAATGTCAAAAAACTCCTCAAAAAGTAAACATTTTTTTCACCCCCTTGCAGCGTTGCCACCCAAACAAAATTTTCCATGAAACTTAGTTTTCCCACTAGGACTAGAGGGTCGCTTCATTGTCATGAAAAATATCGTGATTAAAACGTCAAAATTATTTATGTTGAGAACCAAATTTTAGACATAATACATTTAACCATCGACTACTTGTTTGCTTCTTTAAAAAAGAAAAATTTAATGCAATTTTTTTTTTTTTTTTTAAACTAATGTGGAATCAGTAGAGTGCCATTGAAGTATACCTATAAATATATTTAACATTGTTCGACATCCTTACTGAATTCCTTTGACCTCACAATGTAACTTAAAATTATTGAAAACCCTCACGGAAAACTTTGTTTGAAACGTGCGTTGGAGGAATATTCCAAAACAAAAAAAAAATGATGTCTCACGAATCTAATTGCTTAACGTTACATACATTTAGTTGTAAAAGAAATAAATTCATCCTTACAATACCAAAAAAAAAATTACCTATACATAAAATATTTCTCTTATATTTCAACTTTCATACTGCGTCTAAAAATCCAGTTATACAAGAAAAATAGTTTATGATAGTGAAAGAATAAAAAAGACAAGAAAAAGAAAAAAAAGAAGCAGGAGAATATAATACGTGCTTACCTGCACTAATACGAAAATTGCACTCAATCGCGTTCAATATGTAAATGTTGAGAACACACTATGCACATGAAACTACTAAGTCACGAATTCGTGCATGTATTATGGAAACCCTTTTTTTTATTTTTTATTTTTTTTTGTCTTCATTTTCTACTGGTGGCTTTTGGGGTCGAGGATATCCATATATCGAAAAAGTCAACAAGGATTCTCCATACGTGATGGGAATTCATGTTTCTACCCCCAAAGACGTGAAAAGAATATTCTGTCTTATACACTTCGAAAGATTATTATAATATGCATTTGCAAGGACGACGGACGCGACAACGCTAGGCTATATGCAACGCGTCCAATGAGCAATGACTGCGCATCATCGTGTGGATAAAGTCGTTATACATAGACATATTACATAGGATAACAAAATATCCCAATATCATTTATCCATCGACACATCCTTATAGCGAGATCAATCATAAAAAAGAAATTATATTCTTTGCTTTCAATTAAGACAACATACTACAGACAGGTTCAGCATTTCCACTTTGTAAAAAGAGTGCCAAAGTATCATCATCATCACCGTCGTCGTTGTCGTCGTCGCGTCGCAGTGTTTTCCTCCCTATTTTTGTATGGTCTACTTACTCCACACTCGCAGGTCGGTCGTTGGCGCTATGAACCACATCAAAAGGCATGTTCAGAAAAATTCACACGTTCATATATTTATATAGATATAGATATAGTTATATGTGGTAGTTGATATAGTCCTGGCAAGCAAAGGCTTCGCTTCCTTCAACATAAAGGCAGAGAAGTATTGACGGACATCCTTTCTTCTATTTGATGGAAGACCTGACATTAATCGATTGCACTCTGTGAAATGCATTGAATTGAGTAATAAATCATCAAAAAGGACACCACTTTTCCTGTTTGAAAGAGTCACAGCAACACTCACTATTCTACTAGAACCGGGAATGGAAAGGAAAAGCATGAGCAAATTCTCAACTGTGCGCGCTACCGCTTGCTATAGAAGTCCTTTATACAACAGCTGTAACTTCACCATCCTTTGGTTTTGTTCTATATGTAACTATGTATGTATGTATATGGTGCTTTTATAGGGTAGAATATATATCTACTGGCTATATAGGAAATGTGGTTATTTTTTTTTGCGTACGTTTTGATTTTGATTTTTGAAATGATTTGGCAATAAATTAAGTGTGAAATATGTCTTTTCTTGGGTTGGAGAAAATTCTGAAAAGTTATGACTTAAATAAGCTAATACACAGCCGATATTTAGTTACGTAAATTAATTTTTAACTAAACTATTTTTGTTTAAAAAAGGAGATCACTTTCATCTACGAAATTCAATGGTCATAAGAAACATGAAAAACTGCGATGTATGGAAAGAAGTCTTGAGTTTCAATTATGTGAACGAGCACTTCACGACAATTTGCATCAAGGCTAAATTCACCAACATAAGCCTCATCTGCGTACAGTACATGTCCCGACAGAGTAAATAAATGATGATACAAAAATAAAAAATAAATTAGTCGGCGCCACAGCTCGTGTAGAACCAGGGTTACTTACAACTCTCAACCATTCCTGTGTGCGTGTTATTGACAGGAATAGAGTGGAGCTACAATTTTCTGCCGAATCCGACATGACAAGAGGCAGTACCCCGTGAAAAATCTTTCTTTTTCTTTAAGGTGGCATAGGCTGATGGGAATCGAACCCAAGACCTTCGGCGTTCATCGCATTAACCATTACGCCACGGGCTACTAGATGATGATGATATCGAAGAATATTCTACGAGCTCCTGAACAAGACATGTAAACAATACCTTAGCTTAGATATTAAAATTTTCCTAGGTGATTTCAACGACACGCTAAGAAGAGAAGAAAACTCTAGTGATACGTTTGGGAAGTAAGTACAACCTGCACGACAATATCTCCACTAATGGAATCAAGTTGATCAAATTGGTGCAGGCGAACTTTTGTCGACAGTTTTTTAAGTCAACAGTATATTAGGTGGCCCAATTCGAGGGTTCCAAGGCTTTCAACTTTCTCTTTGGGTCCTCTGTACCCCTCACGCAAATTCGTTTTTCTGCTTAGAGTATATTCTGTCACTAAACATCATGTGCCAATTTCAAAAGTTTTCTTGGACAACAAAACCTTGGGGTACTTCCCAAATGTATGGTGGTAATAGTCCGAAAAACAAAACATTTCGGAGTTTTTCTATTGGGACTTATGTCCTATTTTCGATGAAAAAATTGAACAAAATTATTTTGAGGACATTTGGGCTAAGGACTTATGTGCCTGCGTCGATTGACTTTGCTATTGATGTACCAGCATATACAGTTCTTACATCTCAACATTCACAAGGGGGCTTGGAACTCTCTTAATTAATTAACCGTCAACCAGATTGACTTGAGGAAAATACAAAACAAGGAAATACTTCAACTGCTGATTCAACTTTAAGATATCCCCGAGTCTATTTTCGATCGAGTCTCTAGTAACCTCTTGAGAAATCCAGGATTCCGCTCCTTTCGACGAAAATTATTTCGTAAATGAATTTTTAAAATAAGTTTAAATCGACTCACAATAGTTATTTACTAATTTTTGTCCGTCTTTTGATTAACCCGCAAACCGATCGTTTCCCGAAAGCAAATTCTTTTGCTGTTTCTTATATCCTTTATAATCGTTATCAGGGCGTTTTTATATCTCCCAAATTCTGTTTTACCGAAGTTTTGTTATCATGCCCTTTCAGAATATCGTTTGTCCTTTTATTATCTGGAGGATAAATGACATCATGATGGCAAGAGGCATTACCCCTGAAAGAAAAAAAATTGAGGTACGACCTCATATAGACCTCTGAAGTGACAGACCATCGCACTAACGTTTACCAAACGGCGTACTACAAAAACTATGTTTTAACCATACAAAAAAATAATACATAATCAATGTTAACTTACCCTATATATGTATGCGCATCATATCGGTAGTTTTATGCACTATGAATTGTCAACATCAACGCTATCTGTTGGGTTGGTGTACTTTGTAGATGTATCTTGAAATAGCGCATTCAATTCAATGAGTGTTTCGTCCTTTGAGTATTATAATGTATATGTACATCGGATATATACATGCATACATATATATTTGTATATCAACTATATGTATATGCTTTGTTGTTTACTTCGTTTGGTGAATAACACCAATGAACATACATATAAATGCAATGGATCTCAAGTGCACGCTTATAACGAAACCATCTCATCGCTATGGTTTTATATTATAAAAGGACATATTGCACCCAGCTGTCTGTCTCTGTAATGGAACATAAAATGACGGCGAAAATGAATAATTTTGAGATTTAATGGATTGTGAAAAGTTTTTGCCCCAGAGGGTCGTGTGTATTGAGGAGCATCAGTATAGGTGGTGGTGAAGGTTACAAAAATTTTGTTATTAAGTGAAAATCATTCGTATTATGTTGGAATTTTAAAGCTTGCTATTTCAAAGCATTCATTGTTGTGTTTATAAAACAAAGTAAACGGAGTGTTTTGAATAAACAACATCTACATTATTTATATTTTCAGTTTGTTTAGAAGATATAATAACCAAAGTATATCAAGATATTTATACCTATTCATTTGACAGAAGAAGATTTCTTTATGAAAAATAAATATTTCCAGCGTTGAAAATATCACATCTTAACTTCTATTTTAAAACTGGGTTAATTAAACAAGGTTCTGAAAATGTTTTCTTAAGTTTTGCCTTGATATAAATAGATAAGTTTTCGGGTTAAGAATTTCAATTCCAAACAAATGAAAAATTGCTTCGGAAAACAAACTTATAATTTTTTTACAAGTTTTTATTTTGTCATTTAATCCAATAAAATTGTAAGGAAGGGTTTCAAAATTTAAGGTACTTTAAATTTTTTGATATAGGAAATTACAGTTTTCCCATGCCCCACATCACCGTGACCGTGTGACCTACAATCTTGAAAAACCTCCTTTTCTTTGTGCACAAAAACTAAATAATTGTCAAATTTTGAAAAACAGCAAGAAATTCTCTCAAAAATATTAAAACTGTGTAAAAGTAGGGGAACGCAAAGACGCAACTCTTAAGAAGAAAAATCTTGGATGCGCTTGGTCACCTTTTGAGTGAGAAATTAACTCCCATATCTACTGACATTTTACTTAACTGTCAACTTCTGTTCAAAGAAATTTTTCGCATAGAAAATCACAGATTGGGGAAATAATTTACTCTCTTCGCGAGCGTAATTCTACTAAAATGTCAGCATTTGTGGAAGTTGGCTTGCCAAACAAAAAAAGTCCAATGTGTTTTTTTTTTTTTTGGGACCGACACTTTACAAGATATTTGAAGAAAAAACAGGGTCAACTTTAAAATGGTGGCACGTGTATCAACCCAGACAACAAAGCGAAAAATTAAAACTACGTTAACTTTTGACTAGACAAATTTTGAAACTGTAAACTCTGGATTTTGAAAAAAAAAAATTTTAATCTCAGAACCATTTTCTCAGTAAGGTATTAACTTTAACTTTAAGGTGTCAAAAATCTATCGAAATAAAAATGCGACACTATGAAAATGCGGTTTCACTATCGAAAGATGGCGACACTACTGCCGTCTAGTTACCAAAACTTTCAATTTCTAGCAAAATTTTAATCCGAGGTTCTATCAAACTTCACATAAAAAAAAAAAAAAATTGGTAGAAAATGAAGTTTTGCAAACATCCGTCAAAAATATCTAATCTAATCTAATCTTTATATAAAAATTAAAGTTTGGTTTTGTGTACGTTCGCTAACCAGCCAAACCGGTTGACCGATTTTCTTAATTTTTTATTTTTTTTTTTTTTTTAATTAAAGAGGAATAAGGGTAGAAGGTTTAGGACAAAAAAAATATAAAAAAATAAAGAAAATCTTTTAAAAAAAGAAATGAAATTTCAATTGGTCATTGGGGTCTCAGGTTCGATTCCTGTCATCGGCAACATTTTTTTTTTTATTTTTAATAATTTTCTCTTTTTTTTCAACACATTCGCTGCAAAACAAAAAACAATATTTTTTTTAACGCCCTGCGAAGCGGGCGGGGGTTTCGCTAGTCAATTTTAATCCATTTAAATTATTAAATTTGATTAGTTAACTCGAGATTAAAATTGACTTAAAAACATTTTTCATGAATGTTATACCTATAACTTATAGCATTTAACTCCGAAACTGAGATGATCTCGCACTAAAAAACCGGGCCTAGACTAAATTAAATTATAAGAGACCTCTTACCGCTATACACAGTGCCGCACAATCACAAACTTTTTCTCATATCTGAGTTTTCTCCGTATTTGTTATCTTACAACAATAGAAAGTTTAAAGTTTATTTTGTTTTAATGATGAATTTTTATTTATTTTTTCTAACCTTCCAATTAATGAAGCTGATGCTTAAATATAACTAATTTGCAAAATAAACTTCAAATTTCACTTTAAATTGATTTATATTAAAATCCAGCTGTTATTTTATCCAGAAAAGATGCAATTGTGAATGACTTTTATTATTCCAAAAATAAAAACGTATTTATTTCATCAAGAAACTCCGATATCCGCGCATTATAGTTTATTAATCCATTTGTTATTATAATGGGTCATTCATTTCGTGATTTCAAGTTGGTGATGCTGACACCTATCAAACTAATATTATTTGAATGTTTGCCATTTACGATAAAGGATCGCTTAGCAATCGAACAACGCGTTAAAATTATTAAAACTTACTACAAAAGTGGTGATTCAAATGTAGGCACTTTTCGCGCATTATACGCGATGATTATGGTCGTCATAATCGACCGACTACGTAAGCAATCAGTAAAATTGTGAAGAAATTTCAAGAGAGTGAAAGCGTTACTGATATCGTAAGGCATCATCGTAACGCACGCTCAGTCGATAATATTGCTGCTGCAAGTGCAAGTGTTGCTGATGATCCGAATTTATCGATTTCCCGGGGTTCGCAACAATTAACCGACTTTTTTTGGCCGATGCGGCGACGCGCGATGGAACGGAAGATCATGACTTGAATATGTGGTTCCAGCAAGACGGGCCAATAAGCTACACAACACGACCGTCGCGTAATTTCACGTTTTAGCGACGCACGTCATTTAGCTAAAAAGATCATGCGATTGGACACCGTTAAATTTTTTTCTGTGCGGCTATGCAAAAGACCGCGTTTACGCGAATTATCCCCAAACTACGCATTAAAAATCAACATTACTCAAGTTATAGCCGAAATAGCGCCCAAAATGTGGGAAAAAGTGGTTAAAAATTACCTCAAAAGAATCGCATGCTGCAAATCTTCCAGATGCGGCCATTTAAATGATATTGTTTTTCACACTTTATGGCAAAGTCCAAACTTTGTAATGAAATAAAATTTTCATCAAAAATGTATCGCTATGTTTTATTTAGCTCTACTTACAAAAACCTAAAATGAATAACCCTGTACATCAATAAATTATTCTCACTATAATTTAGTTAATGTACTTGAATATAATTTAAATTGTTTTTATTCAAAATAACTTTTAAGACATATGTACCTACTCTAGGTACTTATTAAAAAAAAAATTCTTAAGAATTTATCCAGACAATTATTATTATTATATTTTGAAGTAGGTATGAGCTCAAAAAAGTTTTCGCAACTTTCTTTGATGCGTTTCACAAAATTTTTCTTTTTTAATAATCTTTAAAGAATTTTTAAAAGTAATTTTTAAACGATGAAATAACAATGATGCGGAGTTGCCTACATAATCTTCTCATAATATTGTTTGTGATTTTTGTTTAAATTTAAAGCTGTTTGAAACATATTATAAAACCATAAGACATATTTAATCACATTTAATTATTGTCTTTGCTTAAAAATCAAATTGGCAGGCTAACTGTATTAAAATTAGGTCTGTTCGTTAACTTCACAAAACTGTCAATTTCTACTAATTTTAGTCAAATTTTATTTATTAATTTTTTTAACTTTGATAGAACTTTGGACTTAAATTAATTGAAATTTTTAGTTTTGGGAAGTTAATGAACTATGGTCATATTTGTTTGCTTAATAAACCATTCACTAAAACCTTCGATGTTTATAAGTAATTATATTCATAGAGAACGAACCAAATTGGCAAGTTCGTGTGATACACTCAAATATTTATAATTTTCTCAGAGGAAGAGAAAAGGTGATTTTTTTGCAAGATATAAAGGTAAAAGAATTAATTTTAAACTGTTGTGAAAGAGAAAGAGCGGAGGAAGGTTTTGAAGTCTGGGGGACTTTCAGAAGAACTCAAAAGAGCCAGATCATCAAATTAATAAACTTAAAAAGTTAGACAAAACCAAGGTCTCTTCTTTCTCACATTCATGTCTAAATTGATTCGTAGAAATACAATCAAAATAATACAGACTAATTATTTGGTATTTGCAAATCAACTATACATCATAGTGATGGCCAGCAAAAATAGAGAAATTATCATAAAGGTGATATACAAGTTCATTTAGTTTACTTGAATCTATTTACTTTATTCATATAACAGTATACCGCATAAAGTTGTCATAAACTTCAAAGTAATTTCGTTAAGAGGCTATTTGATAAAATAAAATTATCCCTAAACGTAAACCTCTTTACCATCAGCCAGCTAAATAACACTGTGAAGAGAAGGAGAAGACCGAATAGCAAATACATAAACAATGTGTCTACAGTCTATTTTCGCTATAAAGCGAATATAGTTGGTATGAGTGTGTGTATAGATATATGCTTTACTTTTATTGACTTATAAATTATAGTTATTGCCACTTTTGCACGTCGAGTTGTTTTATGCATGAGAATGTCCTGTATATTCCGAGACAACATTTATTTATTGAAAGAACAAACAGCAGTTGTATAATAAAAAACACAAAAACACCAAATAAACTTACTAAAGGCATTTGGCGGGGCTTTTGAGTGCGAGGCAGAGGCAGAGGCAGAGGCAGAGGCAGAGGCAGATCTCCACAACTTCACATCCTTGTTTTCTATAAAGTTTGTATGTTTATGTTTGTAATAGTAGTTGTAGTATAGAAGGTTTGATATGAAAATATACTTTTTGCCATTTGGTTGTTCTTTAGCTATAGGTATATGCCATAACATCAGTAGGTATACATATATACAGTAGTTTGTTGTTGTTGCTGATTTTTTGGTACGCAAAATTGTTATCACCCAACTCTTAATACTCAAGTGTTTGTGCTTACATTTGCTATTTCATCGGTGAACAACAGCCACGCTGCTGTTGCTGTTGCTGGTGCTGCTATTTTATTTTATTCCACGCCACGCAACGCACAACAAATCAGCAAGGACATTCAAACACACAGAGTTGTTTTTCGAACCAATATCTTCGCTTTGGCACCCTCATTCCAGGACATATACCCCTCCGCCGCCGCCACCGCGCCAACTCCACCGGTCGGTCACCCCCTCAGATGGATGGTGAAAGTCGATAGAAATAATAATACTACAGCACAAAAAACAAACCGGTTGGAAGAACATTCATTTAACTGTTCATATCACTGGAATATCCTTATTTTTGTTGCCTTCGTCTTTTTTATGTTATTCTGGGTAGGTACCTACTTCAAATATTTCATAAAGTTTAGTTTTAGTCCTTTTTTCTGTGTTTCTAAATTGAAGTATATCTATGAATGCTGCTGGTTCGTTCGTGTGGGCGGAGGACGCGGGTGAACGGGCGGACGGTCGGTCGGTCGGTCTGAAAGTTTGCTTCGAAAGTCAGTGAGTGAGTGAGTGAGTGAGCGGTGGTGGAGCAATATAAGGTCTAGGCATCATGGGGAGAAAACTTTGCAATAGGACATGTACATATATCAAAAGAAAGTAGTTTGCTTCTGGTTTTTTGTTGTTGCAGGATTCTCAAATGTGCTAACTCTCTCTTCTCCCCGGCACTTCCTTCCCTACTCCCTCCCTCTATAGTCGTTGGACCCACAAGAAGGTTTCCGCTTTTTTTTATTTTTTCGTCATTGTCGCCGTTGTCGTCGTTCCCTTTGACGTGAATCAAAAATGAAACGGCGTCAAGATATCGTAAAATTTAAGAGGATATTTTTTAGTTTTACTCGTCATATGGTCGTTTAGTGCTATGTGGGTCTCGATTTTAAGAAATATCATGAAAATCTCCTTCTGGTTAGATCTGATGGTGGGAAGCAGTTTTTATTTATTGGCAACACCATTTTGATCCAGTTCTTTTAGTCAAGACGAGGTTATATGGGGTTGGAATTATATATGGAGGCGAAATTTTAAAATGAAATAAAAATATGTGGCTTAAGAATATTTAGGTGTATATGTATGTACAATATTGTTATCTATATAGGTAGGTATAAAATACGAATATATGAAAGATTAGAGAAAGGGTTTGATATGAATAGTTTTTCGATTAAATCGACTGTGTGGAATACAATCAGAGTTAAAATAATAATAGAAAATTTGCCACTAAATTGGATTTTATCTTTTATTTATACTTGATTTTCAAGTTGTTATTTTTGTGGTAGTTTTAGTTTTTTTAGGTAAAATATTTTTATGATTTTAACGCCTGAAGAATAACCTTAAATGGTTTTAACAAAAAGATGGTTATCATTTTTTTTTTAAATTAAAGCAACATTAATTTAAATTCTTTTACTCATGCGGCTCATATCTTTATTATATTTTATACAAAATCACGTACATGAAATCAAATGTTCACTTCAGTAACTTAACCTTTAAAAATATATTATGAAGGTAGTTCCTACGTGTGGCCTTGTATTAATCTGTCATATAAAATAAAGTAAAGCTTTTTAATTGGTTAGATGAACTGGGTAGGTACGTATAAGAAGAAGCCATTGTCTAGGACTGTATATAGAAGTACAGTAATTATATTAATGTTTAAAACGAGACGGATTTAAGGGAACTATATATTTTATGGGCAAAGTCTTATCTTTACTACGTTAAATGGTATTTGAACTGAATTACATTTTAGAAAATACCTACATGTCGCTTAGGACAAATTTCAGAAAATACACTTATCTACCTGAATAAGTGGCACTAAAGTCCTTCCATATACATAGGTACATTGGCCACTTAAGTGCTACTTACCTAGGCTATGAAACTGGGGTTTAATATTTTTCAATGTCAACATTTTATTGAAAAGAATAAACGTTTTCATTATTTTTGTCAAGTATTAGCTACCTACAGTTATAGTTTTTTTCAAATGACTGCCTTGGAAATAAATTTAAAAAAAAAAAAAAAAATCGATAGATGAACCGTCGAAATTTCACAACACAGTATCTACTTTGAAAATATGTTCTCAAAATATTGCTTTAGAAGTGTTATGATTTACTGCGTTTCTGTCAGGTTTTTCTTAATTTAAAATTTTTTTTTAAAGAGACAGAAAGAATTCTTTAGAGATAATCAACGGTTATACCAGTTCCAGTAAGATTGAACTACTTTACACCTTTAATGGAATACTACGATATATTCAAAGCTAAGGCCTGTAGGAAGCGGTTAACTGCCTGAACACAATGGAGATGGAGCTGCAACTGTAGCTGCAGGTGAAATAGCTATCAAAATATTCAATACACACAAATTCAATGTTACCAACACAACGCAATGCAGCTGCAAATGGAGTTTCTGCAATTGGTGCCGCAAGAGTTTCTGACTGAACACAATCGAATACTGCAACTAGAACTGAAGATGCAACAGCTTTTTCTATTCTATTTTTCTATTTTTAATAATTTTTCTTCAATTAATAATATTTTTCGCGAAACAAATAACCACAAAAGTTTTCAATATTTTTTTCCGGCTCTTTTTTTCTTCATACAAACTGAAATGTCAAAAGTTCTGCACGCGTGAAAAGTTAAAAGTTGGTGAATTCTTGCAGCACCGACTGCAGTTGCGTTGTGTTGGGTTGTGTTCGTAACATTGAATTTGTGTGTATTGAATATTTTTGACAGCTATTTCATGTACAGCTCCAGTTGCAGCTCTGTATCTATTGTGTTCAGCCAGTTCACCAACTTTTAACTTTTTACGTTCAGCACTTTTGACGTTTGTATTTGTATGGAGGAAAAAATGCCGGAAAAAAATATTCAAGCTTTTTCTGCTTTTTTGTTTCGCGAAAAAAGTGTGATTGCCGGGACTCACGGTTAAGATGTGTAGACATCAAATTAAATATTCAAGTGCTGGGTTTACATCACAAAACGCGGCGAGTTCGAACTGTCAACCAAAATTCAACTCGACTTTTTGAATTAATTTGAGCTACGAAGGAACGTGCCCAATATTGAACGTATCCAAAATAAATCAACGTATCGTAACGTGTAACAGCACAACGTCATATGCTACAGAAATTTCCACGTTTTTAGTTTAGTTACGATTTAATTTCAATTACTATATAATATATATGAAACAAATTTTAATAAAAAAAAAATTGAAAAATCTTGCCTCACTTGAATATCACTCTCTCACTATGAGGTGACATCAAAATTAGTCGTACAGACTTTTTTGCTTTTGTTGACTTTTTGTTGACGTTTAAAAATTAGCAAATATTTTGGTTCAAGGCGTTCGGGTATTTTCGTAAAGTTTCACTTCTCTTTGAGAGAATTTCACCCCCACTCCTCAAAATTTGACAGATTGCCATTTTTAATCCGGAAAGTATACGATTAAGTATATTATTAACACCGTCTTTAAGTAATATTTTGACAATTGCATCTGTCAGGTTGCAAAAATGATGTTCTATATTCCTTACCACAGAAAATAATGACGGTTCCCAACCAACAACAAGCTACGGATACAAAATGATTAAAATGGTGAAGACTCCAACAAACGAAACAAGAATTTCGGATACGCACGCGTCGAATATCCAAACCTTAAAGACACCACGTTAAGCCGAACAATTATTGAAAAATTTGGATATGCTCAAGGTTGATATTACAGCCAGAGATTATGAATTATAAAGGTTGGAAAGCTCGGCTGTCATTCTGGTTTGCCTACAAGCTGGCGGACGATGGTGAGTTCATATTTTTGCACTAGTGTCCATGTTTTAACGCACACTAGTGCAAAAATATGAACTCACCACTGCATAAATTGTTGTTGCAATTCACATCTATTCATCGACACGAGATGAAATTACAAAAACAACAATGTAAACAAATGGGTTTTGGAGGGTGGAACGTACGAAAGATTCCTATCTTTATAATTCATAATCTCTGATTACAGCCATCAATGAAGTGCGATGAGATGGACATGGACAAGGCATATACAAACGATGAAATCGTCTGATGCAGAGCAGGTTTAACTGCTCTTTGGTTGTAGTTTTGTGATAGGGGGAAGACCTGGGCAAGAGGTCGTCGACTTGGATCAAATTAAAATTCAAAAACGTTAAGTTAATTTGTGCCATCCACCCAAACGAAATACAAAAGAGTACTCAACGAGAAAAAAACCAGTATGCGATTTTTGTGAGACAACGTTTGATATGGTCCCGAAGTAAGACGACGTCAAGATTTTTTTTTTTTCGACTTCAACGCAAAAGACGGAAATGCGATATTAGGAAGACATAGCCTACGTGACAATCCTTCCGATAACGGACTCAGGCTAATAGTCTATTACGGGGCGGCGGGACAAAATGTCGCCATAGCAAGTAATCGATTCCAATATACCAATATACACAAAGACTCCTTGCGGTCTCCAGATCAACGAACCGTCAACAAAATTAGTCATGTTGACGCCAGGATGTCCGAGCTTTCCGAGTGGACAATATTGACCCGGACTACTACTTGGTATAGTAGCTCAAGTAGGTACTTATACGGATATCCATGAAGCAACAACGCCGTCGAGTTAAGCCAAAATCGTAAGAAACCACCCTTGATCCTTTATTGATGTCAAAATATTGTCAAATTTTCATTTACAAGAATTTTTTTGTCGAAATGTCCAAAACTTACTTTAACTTTAAAATAAATTTATTTTTGTAATAGGTACTTCTTCTTCATTTTTTTTATGAATTAATCATTCTCTGTCATCTTTATTAGTTCCTTCGGCATCTTTGAAGCCTTTTACCAAGGAAATACAATATCAAGGCTTATGCAGGAGAACAACTTTCATATTTTTTTTTTATAATTATTATCAAATTCCAATTAAAACCGCTTGTTACTTCCAACTCACTGACTAACAATTCGTATCAAATTCAAGAACATATTGCTTTTAAGTGTTCAGTTAAAGGGAAATAGAATTCATAATAATTAGACAACATTCTGTTCTGTATTAATTACAAACACAATATACGCTTTAGATTTATTAACACCTACCTACCTTACTATATATCTATTATCTTCATTTTTGCTCACCATAATAATGGTATATCCTTAAAGGCAACTTGCAATTCAATTAAATTTACTATAGCAACCGTTTTGCCAATAACAATTATCGTTTCGTGTGAGGATATTCTATACCTTGATATCTATTGACTGGACTGGTAATATGATCACACAATATAAATGTACTGTACACACATATAACCATATTTTATATACATACCAATAAAATACACAATGGAGAAACACCTGGACGCTGCTGTTGGCCTGTCGGTCAAGACGATTTTCATTATAATGATTGTTGCGAGTGTGTGTGTATATGTATGTGTGTGTGTGTGTGTGTATGTTGCCAAAGTGATTGCCTTCCGTTAAGTGCCACAAGTGTGATTTTTATTAATTTATCGCTTTTAATTGCACACAACACTCACGTACTAATGACATCCCACCATGTATCATATACGTACGTTCGTGTATAGTGACTTCAGCGTTTCACTGGTTCTGGTCTGGCTCCATATTCTCTGTTGGGCGCCATTATAATGCTATGTCACTTGTTTTCGCTAATAATATGTGTAAAGAGAGTAAGAGAGAGTGGTGCCCTTGTGTGCTGGTCGGTATGTATGTATGTAGGTACGTATAGAACACTCGTATAGGCTGTTTGGTGTTTCATTGGCTTTTTGATGCTGTAGGTGATGTGTATGGCATTTTAATTGCAAAAAGGTTTTTATTATTTAATGGAAACTGGCAATAATTGAATCCGTATCAGAGAAAGGCGCTTATATGATCTATCGACAGAATGTGTGACGTGTAAAAATATAAAACTGATATAGTGTCATTGATGTGATGAATGGAGTTCTTATGAAATATTGGTTTAATGAAGTTAAATTTTGTGTTTTTTTTTTTTTTTTTTGATTGTTTTTATTTTATAGACGTCGAAATTATTCAATTATTTTTGACGTCAAAATGAAAATCATTGTGCTCTTTATTTCTTCGTGATTTTGTAAAATTATTCAAATCACTTTTTAACTCGAATTGATGTCTTTCATCGCTGTTCGTTGATGGTCAAATATAGTTTTTTTTTGTTTTGTAAGATCTAATCACTGATTTTACTAAATATCTAAGCTTATAAGGCAGTCAAATGTAAAAAATTGCCCTAGGTGAACAATCTAAGTTAAATGAAGGTACATAGTTTTATAAGGAAATAATTATATTTAATAGTAAAGTATTTTTTATATAAGATCCTTTGATTAAAAAAAAAAAAAATAACTCCATAGTCATAGAGTTTTGTCATTATACCTTGCCCCCACATATTACTATCATTTCGATATCACTTGAATTGGTCATTAAGAGTTTGTTTGGTTCCTTAAATCTGTAATTTATAGCTTTTTCATTGAAGGTATTTATATGTTTATACATATGTGTGTGTTTGTCCGAGTATATATATATATAATGAACATCTTTTCAAAGTCAAAGAACAATCAACTTATACTAAGCCTTCTTAAGGCAATCCCTCTCATTTATCCATGATTAGCAAGGCTTACAGAATATATGATTATGTCGTCCAATTCAGCATTTTATGAACGCCCCGCTGCACATTATCTATATAGATGGAGATATAGTGTATACACTACATGTGTATATGATGGGCTTTAATTTAAAACCTAAAGATCCTTCTTCTGTGCAAGTAAGCAGCAGCAGACTTAAGAGTGGTGCTCTGATGGGTCTTGCTGAGAAGTTATAATAATAAAAGTTAACTAAAACTATTTTATGTGAATGTAGGTTCTTGTGTATAGGAGGTACATACCTACATATGTATGTATATATGTTGGTATGTATGTGTTGTAAAACTACACAAAATCGCTGAAGCGAGATGATATGATTTCAAAGGCCATTTGCTCCTGTCCAACTGTCCTATTTCCTCCTTTATTTTTTTTTATACACATAGGAGGTCCTTTCTGGACCTCTCCATACCATCATCAGTAAGATTCATACTCCCAACTTACATCCCCTATACATATATATCCTCGTATATTGTGTCGTCCAAAGTCGTTGTCGTCGTAGTCGTCGTCGAAAGTACTTTGTGGCTTTCTGACCATCGACTTAACCCTCCCCGCAATAAAAGAGCATAGAGAAAACTATGAAAAACTGAAAAAGAAAATGTGCAAACTGAAAATCCACTCGGCAAAGTAATCGTATAATTCACCCAGCGTGGGGCGATTGTAAAAAAAAAAAAAAAAAAATAATCGAGAATGGAACACAGTTTTCCATGAGAGATTACACCAGTTTAGTTTTGGTTAAATGTTTCTTGTCCTCGTTCTGATGCTTCTGCCTGCTCCTCGTCCATGGGATATTTTATAGAATTTTTTTTTATAAATGTTTTTTATATATGCAAGAAAGTTGATGCAATCTGCAGTCGTGTTCTTGTTTTATCCTTGCGAGCAATCGTTATGTGAAAAACTTGCTGTTAAACACACTTACTTTTCTGTATATTCACTCATTTTCACATTTTTTCATTTAATTTTTTTTTTTTTCGTCTTTTGTGTGGAATTCATTACAGTTTGTGGTTTTATCGATTCACATTCATTTTATAAAATTCTAATTTTTTTTTTTCATGCATACCTAAGCCACAAATTTTATGCTTGTACGAGTATCAATTTAGATATGCGATAAAAATGACTAAAGTTATTTTGTTACAAAACACCTCATTTTGTATAGAAGTGTAATAAGGTCTCTCGAAGTGTGAATAGGTTGCGTTGGTTTTAAATGCAATTTTATGGCATATTAAGTACTGCCAGTGAGTGTTACCATCTTGACTTGTTTTCATTCAGATTTGACTGGATTTTATAGCCGGAAATGAAATAGAAATCCTGCTGACTGGTTTCGAATAATTCAATATGCATGCACATTAACTTTAAAAAATATAAATTTTAAAATACACTTCATGTGTGTAAACCAAGTGTAAACTGTTATACTGAAATCAACGAATTAGTATGCAGTGCAATCAACGAACACATCCATTTTGAAATCTCTCTCACTTTGACAGTTCACACCAGGCAAGTTCAGGAAATTGAGATCTCGGGGATCTCATGTCAGTTACATGAACAGAATTCCTCAGCAGAATTTCGCAGTTTTGCAGTCAAAACTCCAAGGAAAATAAATTTTGGATTGGCTTACTCACTTTTTGACGGAGCGAAATGTCTGAGATCTCATTTTTCTGAACGCGACTATCAACTAGCAGTCATAGTGACAGTCTGATATTTATTATTTGGCTAGTTTATATTTCTGAGTCTCACTAATTTTGCTCCGTCAAAAATTGAGCAGACAAATCCAAATTTTGTATCTTTAGTATTTGACAATAAAGCAAAAACATTTTGTTGAGGAATTATCTTTATGACTTTTCTGATATCTCCGAGTTTTCAAATATTTAGTAAAATCAATTTTTCTTATATTTTTTATTTTGATATTGACAGTTTTTTTTTATGAAAAGTTTCCTTATGTTTGACAGGTTTCTTTCAGCTAGGCTGGTAGTTCGTGTCTTTTAAAGAAGTCTTCAATCTAGCTATTGTACCAGGCGTATACCCTTTTTGGTCTGGGCAAGTATCGATCATAAGATTTTCTCAAGAACCATGTTCAAGACGTTCACTGATTATATTATACTTCACCTTAAGTTCCTAATTCCTGTATACAAATTTCTAATTCTACTCTTCAATTTTACATTATGAATCGTTGATTAAACATCGCTTGCCAAAACAAATTGATATGACATACAAAATTATATGTTTTGTAATTTACAAAATGGCTTTTATGTACGTACATACATACATACAAAATCAATTCCTTCATAGCTCAACTATAACATGTTTAATACAAACAAAAATAATTATGTTAAACATCATCGTTATTTCTGCACTTTCCCACTTAAACAAACACACACACATATGTATACAATACATGTCATAATATATTTACAAAGATGTGAAGCCTAGACAATATCTACATACAAGTGTAAATGGATCTCTATTGATTCATTTTAATATATATATATCCTTGGAGACCAACATAACCATCAAATTCAGATTGCAAATTATTTATGTCATCCATTGAGTTTGTTCGATATTCCTCTATAACAAAGGAATGATTGCAACAGATTGCATAATCGATATTTCTGATCAACTAACATATACAATATATATATATATACCTATAGTTAAACCGTTCATTGTCTTCCTTATATATATATCATGGCATCAATATAGATATTGGATATTTTATTATTCTCAAAGGTTTAAACATATACATTTCTGCATATTTGATATGAATATAATTTCTATCTCATATTTTAAATAAATTTTGAATTTATTTGAAATATTGAACTAATTTTTGAAGTTTAAGTTTTGTTTTTTAAAACTTTATTATGTGGAAAAAGACATTGGTCAAAGATCGCAAGAACAAAAACTTTCAATTTTCTTAATTGATAGCTATTGTGAATAAAGCCATTTCAAATTAGATGTGTCCTTGCAGTCAATTGAACTAATTTTCAGAACATTAATCTTAAACTTAAATATAGACATTAAAATCCAATTATAAAACATTAGTGTGTATATTTATATATAAAATGGAATAAAAAAAAATTGGGGTACTCATGCATCAATTTTATATACTGAATAAGTTTACCATTTGCGTAACTTTACCATCACTAGATTTGACAGGATCAACGATCAACGAACTGTCAAAAAATGTATGGGGAATTGATTTATCGACACAAATTAGATAAGATTTGTATCCATTTTGTATAGATAAATCATTGCCTATACAATTTTTGACAGTTCTTTGTCCAATAATAATAAATTAACGAAACGCATTTTCTTCGAAATTTAGAAACTGTGTTCTGTCTGTAACTATTACATCGAGATTAGATGGCAATTGTGATTTATAATCAAATTCATGCAAGATAAAATAATCAACAGATTTCTTGTTGTTGCTCATTTTTATTATCTTTTTAATTGTTCTTATGAATTTGTAAAAATAAAAAAAAAAAAATAATATTTGACGTTTAATTAACAGCTGATTCAATTACATTTTGCACCACCGAAATGATTAAAGGGCGTTTATTTAAACTTTTGCCTTAACTTATACGACGTGAAAATTACTTACAATTTTTTTAACAATTGCATTTTACCTTGAAAAGGAAATCAAAAAATAAAAGATTTTTCTTTAATCTGCTACCATTAATCTGACACGAGCATACAAAGTTTTTCAATTTTAAGTTTTTAATAGTGAATGCTTTCGGGACGATAAGTAATTTGAATGAAATTTGTGGCCCATGGAACTTTGTACTAAAAACATTGACATAACTAAGAAAATATCACTACATATTTAAAAAAAGGTACCCCTTGTTTCCCGAGAACTGCTGCAAGCCCTAAAATTTATTTATATTTATTTGTTTTTTTTTTTTAGAGGTACTTAATCGTATATGTACTTTAAAATTAGATCTGTTTGGTATCTTTTTTAAGAAAAATCAGTTAACCCTATCAAACTTTGAAAGAAGGAGAAAATACTCTCAGAGAGGAAAAACTTTACAAAAAGTTAACAAACGGTCTGAACAACTTTTTGTATTAAATGTCACTTTTTTGTACCAGACGGCCAATAGGTGATAAAACATTTTGAATCTTGTAATTTTTTAAATTGTAAAATTTGGACAAACTATAGAACTACCAATTGTGACATGTCGGCACGTTTGGCCGTAGATGATTTAAAATTAAGATGGCGAATACCGAAATCAATTTTTTTTTTTATATTCTTAGCTGACGTCAAGTGATAGACAATATAACAGCTGTGTGTTTGACAGTTTTTCCTTGTCCAAAGAAATTTGTAAAGCAGAAATGTGCAAGTTATACAATGGAGGGGAAATTATTTGCTCTCCCTTTTGAAACTTCTTTAAGTTAACAAACACGAATTTAAAAGAATTTGTGACAATTTGTGAAAATTTGTGTAATTTTGCAAGAAATTTAAAGTTACCAAACAAAGCTATTATAATTAAAAAGTCGCAAACCACACTGAGCACAAATCATCTGTCACTTTACAAATTTGTTGTCACTATAAACAGTGTTGCCAATTTAAAAACGAAACGTTTATACAAAATACTCCTTTGACAGTTGATAGAGTTTAGGCAAAAAAAAAGTAGAAAATAAGGGTCATGTAAGTATAATTTATATACATATTTAAGATTTATGTCATCAAACATAATCTAAGTATTTTTTTCTTAATTCTGTACAACTTGATTATATAGAGCAATTAAAAAAAATGAATTTTGATAAACCATCCGTCGTGACAGTTTGTGCGTTTCTGCATATGATGTGAGGCTGTTTGTCTATGCGTCAGTGTTTCCTTGCATTAGGTCGTCAGTTCTCACGTGCGTCCGATGTTATTTAAACTACACCTTAAAAAGTTGGTCCAATTTGCTTTAAATTTGGTACCTACAGAGCATTTTTATAGGAGCAAGTAAATATTCAGCTTTCGAAGTTTTACATTCCTTTACAAAAATTCAGCTAACCTTTAAAATAAATCTGAAATATTTGGTTATCAACCAAAAGAGCAAGTAAGTGCGAACCAGTCATGCATTTTTTTCTTTTCTGCCCAAAAAAAATCGGCTTCACAAAGTAAAAGGCTTTTCAATCATCACTCTGGTTCCTTTCCTTTTAACTAAAGTACCAATCGATGCTTCAAAACCATCCTACAACCTCACTTTATATACCACCGCCAATGCATTTTGAGCCAAAATAAAAATTTTACTTATATATGTACAAGTAATATATATGCAATTAATAAACCAACACCAATAGGTGCTCATCCGAAAATTCATAAATTTCTTTCCCAAACGAAAATAGGGTCATTAACAGAATGTCACGTGAAGGTGTACCACCTACAGGTACTGGTACATATAACTATATTTATAAGTGTGATATGGCATGATACGAAGAACGCATTGAAAGAGCAATTAGCATCAGAGCGCATATAAGTTAGTATATATACGTTGGCATCCATGTGGCTTTTGGTTCTAAGTGGAAGACTTATGAAGCATCTAAGTCATACCCAGGACTTGTGCCTGGCATCAGGCAAGGCAATCTCACTAGCTGTATAAGGTACTATAGTACCACATGTACAAGCTCCGATTTTGCTATAGTTGTATATAGTTGCACTAATTAAAATTTTGCGCAAAGTGAAGTTCATATCCTTTCCAGATGCCTTCTGCTCGCCTCAGTGAAGGAAGAAGGTAGGCTTACAGTTAATTACACACTTTAATGTAATGATGTTCGTTCTTGCAGCAACACTCCTACTTTTCCAATTAATTCTCAATATTTAGAACTCTGCTGCTTCTGCACTGCATTCTCTTCAATTCCTATATACATACAATTGTATGTATGTAGCTGGCTGCTGTTGTGGCTGAGCTGCTGTGCTTATATATATAAAGAAGATGGTATAGATGGATCAAGGTGGGAGATTGGAATGGGAGTTATGAAAGTGCACTTATGGCATCCACTAATCAGCGAACTTTATGAGGTTATCGTGCATTTAAAGTGTGTAATTGAAATTTCATACTTCTACACCTTTAGTCTGCGAATGAATTTTTTCCGTAATGAAGCTTAAAGCATCTCATCGCGTATGGAACGTTTTTCCAAGTAGTGAAGTTATTAAAACGCAAAAGTTTCAGGTACAATAATATTATTTGTACGTCATCAACATTGCCATCTAACACACACACACACACACACATGTGGACGCATGGGAATGGGGCACAGGATAATCTTTCCACTTTTTTTTTTTCATTGATTTTCCTCCTTTTGAGTTACTGTCGGACATGTTAAGATCTACGATGTTTCAAAACTCACAAGCGTACGTGACATTTACTTTTGATGATTTATTGCCCTGCCATCGACGTCCTCGTCGTCGGAGTCGCAGTTGGAGTTGGAGTCGCATCCTTAGCTTAGAAAGCTATACCTAACTACATATATGTACTTCATAGAAAAGAGGCAAGTTCCAAGTTACCTATACCTACATATCTAAATGTATTGGAATTGGAACCAATATATATTTATGTACATACATAGGTACCTCACCTACTCTGTGTGTATTGAAAACTTGATATGATGTCCAATCGATTAGTGTCACATGCGGAAATGGTTCGTTGAGAATTTTAAAATGCATTTTGTACGTGAGTTGAGAGTTGACATGGCCAATAAAATTTTCTGTTTATTAAAGAATAAAAAAAAAAATAAAGTCTCTCTCATAGACGTTGTGGATACAAATGTGGGTTCATCATCATCCATTGCAATGGACAAAAAAAAATAAATAAAAAAAAGAAGTTGATTTCCGTTTTAAGATTTTTCGTTTCTACTCGAATAATTCTAAACCTGTCGTTTGTATGAGTTATTATACTAGTATAGCAAGGTTCTAAAATTGAGAAACTTCAATTTAGCTATTTGATTTACCTTTCAGTCCTATATACATATATATGAATTATACCTACCTTTCTTTCGATTCATTAGACTTATATTCGTAGACCGCACATCAGAATCATACAAATTGATCAAGTTTTGCTTGGTATGTGAAATGCGTTATTAGAGTTTACAGCTTGGAGCTTCATACATAATATCTATATGACTTTTGATGGAACATGGTGAAATTATATACCTACGTAGATAGAAAGCCACAACACCCAAATTATCATCCTCTCTATATTAAGTAACTTCTATAAATGATTGAAACTTGATCCATTTCAGATAAAAAGTCGATAAGCCAACCTATCATCGGTTATATTTAAATACAGACTGACATTGTTCATTGAGAATAATGTGATTCTTGTTAGAGATCCATATTTCAAGGATGTAACCTAACCACATGGGTAGTCATGTGACTATTTACACGTGTCGTTTTAAATACACATTATTTCATAAATACACTTTCAATCAAAAAACTTTTGTTTTGTTTTTAAGCACCAAGATAAAAACCAACTTCAAAGATCTTTACTAAAATATTCTTAGTTTTAAACATTTTTGAAATTGCAAACTACTACAAGACCTGTCTTACAAAATTACACCTGAACAGCCCTAAAACAGTGATAGTAAGCAAACATACAATTTTCACATTTTTAATTGTCAAAGTGACATTTGTATTTAGTACGACACTGAAAGGATCAAATATACATTTTTGGTGATTTTTACTTCCAAGGGAGTTGCCATCAATAAATGTTTTTCGGAAAAAAAAACAACTAGTTATTTTTTTTTAAATCTGTGAACCAATTTTTAAGAAAAGTAAGATTTCCCAAAAATGCTTAAAAAACATTTTATGGTTTTTTGTTTGTACGTAAATAACTCGGCTGAAATTCATCCGATTGGGATGGGGATATTGTTTTTTTTGGATTTGTATCGACCAGTTAAAAAACATTATGAAGCCAAAAATGGTAAATTTCGAGGGAAAAGTTGGATAATCGTGAAAAACTGAAATTGCATACTTTCAGGGGTTGATGGTGGAGACATCTGAAAATGTTCCCATTTTGCATGGGAAAGAGAATATATTAATTCTAAGGAATGACAAACATTACAAAATTGACAATCCGCTAATTTTGTACCAAACAAAAATGGGATCGCTAATAGTAGGCGTTGAACTTTCAAACTTCTACATTTCTGTATAAAAATTATTGCAGCGTGGTCAAAAAATGTATTGTAAAAGTTCGTTTGAAGACCCCTATATAAATTTCATCTTCCTTTTTAAAATACTTAAATTTAAGAAAAATTCCTTGCGAAGCCGGGCGGACCAGCTAGTAAAATTTAAAAATGAAATGATTTTTATACGCACATAACTCGTTTGAACATTAACCGATTTGCGTGTTGGATTTGTATTGAAACAGGTAAAAAAACTACAAAACCAAAAATCTTAAATTAAGTCCGGAAAATTGGAAAACCGTGAAATTAAAAAAAAAAAAAAAATTGCATACTTTTAGGCGCGGACGATGGAAATATCTGCAAATTATATTTTATGTGGGAAGGAGAAAATTATTGATTCTAAATAATTACAAACACAAAGGAATTGAAAATCCGCTAATTTTGACCCAAACGAAAATGGGCTCGTCAACAGATGGCGTTACGCTCTCATACTGCATTTGTATATAAAAATTTTTCGAGCGTACCAAAAAATTTAAAGTGCTGTTTCAAGACCATATAAATTTTATTTTTACTTTTTGAAATGTTCAAATTGATGAAAAATCCCACACGAAGCCGGGCGCACCAGCTAGTAATTTTATAAAATTTAATTCATAATAATTTTAAAGTTAACTCATTACTTTTGAAAGAAATTTTTGAATACCTACACAATTTTTCACCTTCTTTGACAAACAACTTCATTATTTTAAATAAAAAACTGAATATGACTTTGAAAGAAAAATGCTTCATCCAATTTTCACCTACTGTACATATGTAGGTATTTGAAAAGGATTCTATTTCCTTATTCGATATTGAAGCTGTCAATCTTATTAACATAATACATTATGCATTAAAAAAAAAATATTATAACACTGTCAGTCCCAACATCACCTATGTATATTTAGGTATACATATATTCCACCTCTTGTGCCTATTAACGACTATTACACCACAACAACAACAACAAAAAAAACAAACCAAAACCAACCTCCCACCCTAATTTTGGCCTTTTAGTCAAAGTTTGACACTCTTCTAAAACATAAATCTTCTTTGAATTTCGATTTTAAGGATAAACATGATCCCGAAATGTGTTCAACTTAATGCAAAAAAAAAAAAAACTGATTCGATAAGAAAGCATAGAATTATACAATATATTCTAAAGGGATAGGGCAAATATCCCTGAAATAGGATATATATCGCCATCGTAGAGGAAATGATGGGAAAGTCTAACTGGATCCATAATATGCTCTCGTAACTAAATCGTATACCTCTCGACACGAGACAATAAAATGGAGTCGAGACAAAAAGACCTCCAATTTACGCAAAAAAACAAAAATTTCTATACAACATGTATGTTGAAGAGATGTATTGGTAACATAAAGCCCTTAATCAGGGCTGGCGAATTAGTATTAAAGGAATATTTGTAGGGTAGTGGAATTCTATATGAATTTTTTTTTTTGTTAGTTAAACTTAGCATGCTATGATAATTTTGGGTCTTATTTATAAACGTTGTTTATAAACTTTGGACAGCCGTCCAAGTTATAAATAAACATGTTTAATTGTTGTCTAAGAGTTATCTAAATTAGGCAACAGAATTTGTTGTTTTAATCTTGACTAATATGCCATTTTATTAAATTAAATAAAGCATACATTTTAACTTTTTCAAAAACTGTAGACCCTGTTAGACACTGTCTTACTAGTCAAAAATCTAATAAATAAGGCTGTTTATTTTTAAATCAAGGGCTTAGTTTAATCGTTATTCAATTTTTATTATTTTCCTTATTTATAAAAAAAATATTTGACCTCAAAATGGAAATTACCTAAGTTCCACTTAGTACGCACAAGAAAAATAAATATTTTTGTTTCGCTAGAGCTGAATAAATTATAGACGTTGTAAAAATATTTTAACCATGGTTTAACAATTCTAACCCACAAATTTCAGTGCATTAACTGTGTTTAAACTGTGCTTCAGCGGTGGTTCAACGGTGGTTCAAGTATGTTATAAAGGGCAATAATATGCTTAGTCCCTGGTTAATCCTCAGTTAATCTTCTGAAATCAGTAATTAAAATCTTAAATCTAAACTGAACCTTGTTTATACAACAGGCTCTAAGAAAACTATTTTTTGTAATTAAAATGGTGTCAATTTAATTTCCTTGGATGCTTCCAAAATTCTGAATATTATTAAGTTCTTTATTTTAATACTCATATCTTAATTAAAAGCCGAAAACCAAGGATTCTTTTCACATGCAATTTTTTAGACAAGAAACTTTTCTCGTTATCTTTATAATGTTCACTTCTTCCACCCCTTACGTACACCATTTTAGGTGATTTCTTTAATTACTTTTATTTTACTCTCAATTTGTGTCCAACGACAGCCCTGATATTAACAGATTTGGCATTTTAGAGTGTGTAAAGGTATATTTGTCAAGCTCATGTACTCGATTGGTATTTTTTTATACAATCGGATTTGTTTTTGTTATTTATTTTTTTTTTTTATGCTTAGGGTGTAGGTAAACCTTTTTTGCCCAACAATGATGACAGGAGTAGGTGTTCCATTGAAAATGTCGTTCCGTTGCGTGTAGTATAATACATATGTACATAATATATACACAGCTAAACGTGTACGCATTTGGTGAATTTTGTTGAAATGAAAAATTTAAACCGTTGACATATTTATTGTGACGTGTGATTTATTTTTATTCGATTATCAATAGGATTTATTTATATGGTGATGCCCTTTTGGTCGTTGTATAGTCATCGTTGTCGTTGTCGTCGAATGTCGAATCGACAGGATTCGGGATGACTTTGAATTTTCTCAGCTCAGGCATGAAGAAGAAAATCGTAAAAAAAAAAAAAAAATATATAATTTTCTTCTTGACTGGAATCAGCAGAGATATTTATTTTATTTTATTTTTTTATTTTTACGGGAGTAGGTTTATATTGTTGTGACAGGTTTTTAAATTGAAGTTTATTCCAATTAAATCAGTAGAATTTATTTTTTTTTTTTTGTTCTGTTCAAGACACATGTAGGTACCGATTGTACATATTTAATTTCAAAAATCATCGCATTATTTATAAAGATTCACATGAGCTCAGTTTCTTTTATTCATACATTTTAATATTTTATTTTCAGAAAAAAACATATACAGTCGTATTTATTAGATTTTTGTCTACTTAGACACTATCTAACTATTTTAAAATTCGTGGAAATATGCTTTATTTAATAAAAATAAATATCACAATATTTACGGTTAAGGCAATCTACTTTTGTGTCTAAGTTAGGCAGCTATAAGATAAAAATAAACAAGGTTTTTGAACACAAGTTGGACAGTTGTCTAAAGTTAGACAACGTTTATAAATAAGACCAATAGCGTTAATAAAACACGCAATTTTCAATTAAATAAAATAAAGAATTTTATTTATCACCTTATAGCAAACAAAAAAACTTTTATAAACCAAAAGTTCCTTTTTACTCAAAAGGCCATTTTGAAGTGTCTCAATTCTCGTTCACAATTCTGCGAAAAAACCTTGTCAACTTGAGGAAAAGTTCTGTAATTTCACAAGAGGATTTCTAATAAAATTTATATGTATATTTAACAGGTGTAGTGTGTAATAACTTGCAGGCATCTAAGTTCCTTATATAGTTCTCAAGTCTCAATTAAGATGAGATAGCGGTCATACTATAACTAACCTCCGGTATTTTCGTGGTAAATGAAAGTCGCCGTGTCGTGTGGTGTGTAGCCAAGAGATGAAATTTAGTTGTTGTTTTTTTTTTTAAACTGGTACTTAGTTCGAATTTAGTCAGTTGACATTTAATAAATTTTATGTTGCAGAGTGGTAGTAGAAATAGGTCACTCTGGCGTATGAGTAATTAAAATGAATTTAAATTATTTTCTCTCTTTATTATCACTATCAAACTCTTACATATTACATCTTAAAATGTTTGTATGAAATATAATTAAATTTAATAAAAGCAGCTACCATTTCTTCATTCTTATTCATTCAAATTTCAAAACCGTTGTCGTGGGAGCTCCTAAAAAAATTTTTACTTTGTGTCAGATTTTTGTCAAAAAAATTGAATTCCAGATTTTGATCATCATTGTATATAATGAAAAAATATACAGCTCAAATTTATGATGAAATTGGTATCTCAGTCGTCTGCTAATTTTCCAAAAAAAAAATAAGCGAATGAATCGCACGAATTTATTCTTGTGGTTTACAACCAAAATGTAGGTACATAATAAATCTTAACAAAAAAATTTGAAAAAAATCAAAAGTAATGGAGTTTTTATGTTTAAAAAATACGTTTTCAAATTGTTAACATACAATATTGTCTAAATTATTAAGAAGCACTAGATAACGACCCTGCAACAAAATTCGTCAAGTCGTTTAAAAATTAACAAAAATATATCAATTTTCTTAAACAACGTTAAAACGCTATTTTCGTAATGCGGACGTTTTTACAAAAACCCTAAACGCAAATAAAAATATTCCGGTACTTCCCATCAAACCATTTTTTATTTTTTTATTTTTTTCAAAAACGGCTTTGATCAAATTTATTATGCAAAAGAAAAAAATTAAATTAAATTAGTTTTTGAATTTGAATAAAAAGAAATAACATTTAATATTGTTATATTTTAATAAAACTCTGCACCAAAGGGTGTTGAAATTTTTAAATCATTTTAACGGTACTTTTCGTAGTAGGTTTAGTGCGAAAACTGTTACGCTACCGAAGGTATTGGGTTCGATTCCCAGATTATGCCACCTTAAGAAAAAAAACAGAAATGTCTTTCACGGATTCCTGCCTTTTGCGAGGAATTTACAAATCCTCCAAGACCCTCTCTTGTCATGAGAAAGTGTTTCCCATCATAGCATTTCGGATGCGACAAAAAATATGTTGTTCCCCTCCATTCCTGCCAATTATACGCACACAAAAATGGTTGAGAATTATAATTCACTAGGTCCTGGTTCCACACGAGTTGTCTTGACACGCAATTTATTTATTTTAACGGTATAACTTTCTATACAATCTGTCTTAAATTCGTCTACGCAAATCTTTTATTTCTCGAAAACAACTTCCACGATTTTGATTCAAAATTTTCTGTATTGTAATATTAGTAACGATCTTCTATTTAATAGGAATACATTTTACACTTAACTATATACACAGTAATTCTCATAAAACAGTTAATATTTTTAAAAATTCTTTGTTTTAAAAACGAATCTAATTTTTTTAATAATTGTTTTTAAAAATTAAATTTTGCCCCGTTTTATTAAACTTACAATTTTTTCTAATTTCTCCGACAAATTATATTCTAATTAAAATTACAATAATGCTGCTATTGTTTATAAGTTAGTTTCACACTCCACAAAGTACCACATCAGGAGACGTCAAATTGACATAACAAACGTGTACAAGTCTATCAGTTTCGAATAGTTTTATGTTTGCATGATTCCTACGCATTTCAGATAAGTTTTTTTTTTTTTTTTACTTTTGCCTCTTTTTCCATAAAATCAACTTAAATCAAATAAAAAATTCATGTAGGTATGTATGGTATTCCCTAAAGGCTGAAATATAGCTCTTTGGTCTACCTATCCCACATTGCTCTTTAAAATTCTTCAACTCAAATCTACTATACAACTTTTAAATAAATTGACTTGTCTAAAAATTGATGTTTTTGTTCCATATGTACAAAACTTTCTAAGCTCTGTAATCAAAAACAATGGCATGAGTTTTAAAACCACAAGATAAAAAAGGACATGCATCAGACATTTTGTTTTTTTTCTATATTTTTGTTGATTTAAAAAAACAAAACTATAGTCTGTTCAATTTAACCTATGAATACAAATCACACCACACACAATAAATACTCATATATGTACATATATGTAACTCGATGATGCCCTTTGGCTAGGCCATTCAAACTCTGTAGGTATATCTGGTATACCCAAAAAAGTAATCTTTTAACAGAGAAATCCATTTCGAAGAACATTTTTCAAAGTCTTCTACTGCCAATAAACTCTTCTGAACCAATAATCAATTTCCGTGATTAGATTACGCTTGCAAACTTCCGACATATGGTTTGGCACTAAAAACGGTTGTTCGACTCCAAAAACTTAGTCTCGGATTCGGTTTATCGGTCTCGGTGAGTATTTGTCCCGTCTGGAATTTCACACACTCTCATATATATATTTCGAAAGTAGCAATCAAGCGGAGCAGAAAAATATTTTTTTGTTTGTTCTGCAACTACTACTGCTACTGCTGCTGCTGCTGCTACTACAACTGCTATAGGTTCTCTGTTTTTCACTTCCTACCGATTTTAACCAATCTTTCCAATGATATAGCGACAGACCAAGAGTCTTCTTTCGAAAGGGAAAACTTCTATAGCTTCAGAGAGGTTCTCCTTTTGAAATAGCATAGCATAGCATAACAGAATGAAAATATAACAAACGCAAAAACCGCAAACGAAAAACCAAGAGAGTGAGGAAAAAAACTAAAAATTTGAATCAGGGATGCAACCCAAAAAAATATAAGTAAACAAAAAAAAAAAAAAAAAACTATGAAAAGACCAAAGTGTCGTTTCTCTCTCTTTCTGTTTTTCCCTCCACCAACAATTCCTGATGAACGAGAGCTTAGCCAGCCCATCATGTGAGTTGTGAGCACAGTGTATGCAGATTGTTTTCAGGATATTCGCTAGAACAAACATTTTTTGAATTCCCAGTCGCATCGCAGCCAGGATGAATCGGTGGTGTCAACCTAGTTATAAGACTACGACGACAACGACACCGGCACCGACACCGACCGCGACTACGGGGACAACTGCTTCGAGTATCCGTGCCGTGCGTCTCTCTTGTGTTGAATCGATTTGGAATGTGGAAAAGACAACAAGGAAGGTTTGTCATAAAACTTTCTGTGGTTGGGCAAAGTTATCAAAAACAACAAAAAAAGTTTCTTCTTATATTTTTTTGGGCTTCCTTTTTTTTTTTGTTTTATATCTCAGTTTTGTTTTTTTTGTTTTTTTTTTTTTTTAAGTCCTTTGGCGCTTGAAAAAATTCATTCCGTGGAATTGGCAAATAACCAGAAAAATAATATGGCAAATAGAAACCGGAGATTTAAGCCCGATATCAAGTGCTGCGCCGCAACGATCACGACCAGCAATTAAAGTATGAAATGGAATAGTTAGAAGTAGGTCCGGCTTGTTTTTTTTTATTTTTCGTGTCCTTTATTTTCCTGCCATAATCCTTGTCTATAATGATGGTGTTTCCTAAGAAAATTGCTTCCTGGATACAAAAAAAATGCATTATATAATGTTTGCTTAATATGTGCAATTTTTTTATTTAGGGCGAATAGGTACATACATATGTATCTAATGAATCCTTCTAACACCAAGGAAGAGATTTGTGTTATATTTTTTTTTTAAGAAAAAAAAAATTGTGCGGCAGATTGAAAAGGCTAAATTGTTTGGCAAGTGTTTGAAAAAAAAAATACATTATAAAATCTACTTTGACTGATTGAAAATTATACGTGAGAGTTGACGGTTTAAGGAAAATATAACTTTTTTTATTTTCAAACGAAAATAAGTATGTCTCACATTAATGTATACAAACTTCCATGTTAAAGCTGGTTTCAATTAGATTTTTTAAATGTTCACTGTGCATAACTTGTTTGAAGTCACTTTTTTCGAAAATTACGCCAAATGTTTTGGGTTCGATTCCCAGCCTATGCCACAGAAATATTTTTCACGAGTTCATGCCTCTTGCGAATTGACAAATCCTCCAAGAATATCTCGTGTCATAAAAAATTGCTTCTCACTTAAGCCGTTGGGATTCAGTAGAAAATTGTAGGTCCCCTACATTCCTGCCAAAAACACGCACATAGGAATAGTTGACAGTTGTAAGTCACTAGGCCCTTCACGTCATTAAAATTATTTATTTTTAAGTATAGATGTACAAACAGAATTATAACTATTATAACTGTCATACTATGTTCATATAGAAACCTTTCATTGCACAAGTTATATGAGAAGTTGTACCACAAATATGCGATAATTCTTTGTAAAAGAAAATATTATTTTATAGCGCAATTTTTGAAATGAATAAAATATAAAATAAAGTAGGGATTTTTATTTTGGTGCAAAATTCAAAGACATGTAATTTAATGAAAGCCAAAAAATTGCAAAACAACTGAATACCAAATAAAAAAAAAAAAAAAAAACAACAAAATGTCAAATAAAAAATTGCTCAACTTCAAAAATCAAATCCAACAAAAAACTAAATGACAAATCCGAAATGAAAAATGCCAAAAGAGAAGTCTTCATATCATTTAAAAAATTAAACTTATAGAATGCGAAATAAAAACAATTCGAAACGAAAACGGCAAAATTAACCCCCGCAATTCTTGCGAAATACAACATACCTACTCTTATAACAATCTTGTAGTATTCTTCAATATTACTTTTAGCTCCCTTATATTAATCTCGTAAAGCTAATGGAGCTACCGAAAACGGTGAAGGGTCCAAAATACACTTAATACCTGTACTTGGACTTGGGCTTATGACCCTGAGCCAGTATAACAGTATCGGCTATTTTCACACATATTTTATGAGTACCTACACAAATAATTACTATTATATAAAGACGAAGCAATATTTTATGTCCGTCGTAAACTCAGAAAGTATTAAATTGATTTACTTGAAACAAATTTTATAATATTCTTTATATTTATAAGATAGTTTAAGACAATTTTTTTTTTTATTTTTCTAATTTGTTTATTTAATCAGAATATTAATTTTGTTAAATTTTTGTCAACTTTTTCATTGAGGTTAACACACATTTTCACTTATACGTCTAAATATTTTGGATGCTTAACAATAATAGATATTGTTTCAAAAAGTCAATATATTTAAACGCAAATTTTAAGGCCTTAATCTTTTCTTAATTACACCTACAAGCTGAGAAATATCTACTTAAACAAATTTTAAAATTACAACTTTTTGTATTTTTTAATTTCGAAATTGGGTTTATGCACAATCAAGCGGTCGCTGCTTTGTTCCACTTCATTATCATTCCGGTGTTTTTGCATTTTCTCTTCCTCCTTTTTATATTTGCTTTTTTTCTATCCAATTCCAATAATTCCTCTCTGTGCCATTGAACTGCTCGCTGTTTTAACTGACGTGCGATATATATGTACATATGTACATATATATCGTAAGAACTATAATATATATATACATATATATTTTTTTAACGTTTGTTTCGAATGTTCCCCCGAAACATTACAGTCGTGCATTTTATAAATGGTATAAGAGTTAGATGAAGAGTTTATATTTTTTTTATTTTTGACCCTAAACAAACGTGACACTTCCCAAAATGAATTTTAATGAATTTTATGTAATCATCGCCTGGCTTCCTCCATACCCACTGTTAAAACTAAGAAATACTTTTCCGTTCTGAAATCTATTTTAAATGTTCACTAAACCTCATCATATAATAATACTTCGTTCAACTATATAAATTACATTCAAATACTAAATACATATTTACCACAAATATACCTACATTCAGTTTGCAGAAATCTTTTTATGCCAACACCCATTTACCTATTTTTTTTTTCATCATACAAAAATTTAACAAACTTACTTATGTTGTCAACACTATATACATATATATATAGGAATATTCTTTCCTTGTTTTCAAAAATCCACAAAATTTTTTTGAATAATTCTACATATATTATTGCAAGTTAACAATTTTCTCCTGGTTCTGCACTATATCCTGTTCGGTTTGCTTACCGAAAATAACAACAATAACGAAAACGACAAAGTATACAGGAACTAGTACTTAAGTCAAAAATTGAATAAACATTTTGTATATTCCTGTCCATTTTAGAGTTGTTGTTGTTTTTTGTTGTTCAAGGTATAATTCTATGGCTATTGTGTAACTAAAAACTGAATCATACATTTTTCATGCAACTTATATTATTATTTTTTGAAACAATACCTACGCGTTAAGAGAACGTAACGGTGAAACATGTTGACATACAAGAGCATATAACACACACAAAAAAAAAATGGTAACAAAAACTTTTCTGTAGAAAGCATTATAATAATACCAACGGCGGCGGTGGTGGAGATAGTGGTGGATCCTTTTTTGCAGCAGGACGAAAAATGGAGGCATTGTTTAAAGATACTTAAGTACATGTCCCAGAATGAGGCAAACATTTTATTTTTTTTCCAGTTCCACTGATAGAACTTGCAAACATTTTTAAAGAAACACCCATTGGGCGGAAATAAAGGGCTGCTAATATCCTTTAATTTTTTAATAGCAGCAATTTAATTTCTCGAGATACATGAAAAATTTGTTTAAGGCACATATTTGTAGTTTTCTTTTTTTTTAACTAAATCAACAAAATAAAAATTATATTTTAAAAAGAAGCTTTCTTCAGAGAGTTAATAAAAAAATAATATGATAAAAAAAAAACCCTAATTCAATACCTGCAAATCTTATTATTCCCCCTTTTTGTTGGTTTCGAAAAAAAAAAAATATTAAAGGCGATTTGTATTGTTTTTTTTTTTGTTTTGTTGAAATAAAATAAAATTTTCTATGGGCCATGGGCAATAGAACAATAAAATCGTTTCCGACAATAATGCTCTAAAAGTATCTAATAAAATCACCTTGAAATCCATTAAAAGCTTGTAAATTTTTCTTTTGTAATATATAATTTTTTTTTTATTATTATTTTTGAGGAATTTCATTTCTCTGGCCTATGAATTTTCTACGAACTTTATTCAATTTACGTTTTCAATTCGATTTCATTTTTTTATTATATTTTTCCTTTTGACTTTGAAATGGACTTAAAAGCGGAAAAAGTGATTGTTGTAATTTAGACAGGATCAAAGGAGATACATTTTTTTTTGTTATATTTCATATAAGTGGGTTACATATTTTTTTATTTTATTTTTTGTAAATGGTCTATGCGTATTGCTACAGCAAATTGAAGATAGGGAAGAATACCAACCATTTAATTGCATTTAAGTTTTAAGTATTTTTGAAATGAATGAAAAAAAAAAATACTTTTAAAGTAGGGTAATTGAAGAAGAAAAGTAATTATTTTAACCTTGAAAGAAGAATTGATATTAACATTTAATGAAAATGGATTTGGTTTAATTGAATTAGTGTTATTCTCTTATGAGTGTCAATTTAAGTTGTCTACATTTATAATTAGATAAGTGCATCAATACTGTCAACATCGAATCGTTTTAAAAAAAAAATCTCTAAAAGTGAACATTCTTAATGTCGCTTAATTATTTCAATACTGAAATAACTTTTAAACAGGTTAAATGTTTTTTTTTAGTCGTTTATTATTGCATAGATTCTTAAAAATGTTCTCCTATTTTTTTAGAATAAATAGTAAAATAGAAAGATGGTCGTAAAAATAAAAATAAAAATTTAATTTTTTTTGTATTTGTTTAAAATCTTAAATCACAGAAAGTTACCTATTGTATTAAAATTTAAATACATTTAGGGATTTAAATAATCAAGTATTTTTGTATTTTTTTTGTAAAAAAAACAGTCATCTGTTGTTGGCAAAAGTAACACATCCTGAGCTGAGATCTCAATAATCTCAGTTAACCGTTAAAGTAATGAGAACAAACACCTTGGAACCGCTTCCAAAAAATTTAACAATTTTTAGGGACAAATAGGGTAAAAGAATTTTAAAAATTAATTTTGGGTTTAAAAGATTTTGCTTAAGTGATGGGTAAATATTATTTTTTCTAATTTTGCTATTTGTAGAGTGAAATGGGATAAAATAGCAAACACCATTTAATTTTTTTTTCTTTTTTTATGTTTTTAGATTTAAAGGAAATGGACTTCGATGATCGCTAGATAGGTATTTTCAAAACTGTTATTTTTATAGCGTAAAATGGGGGAAAAGTGACATCTGATTTTGTTTCTATTTGAAAGGTAATAGTTAGAGAATTGGTTTCAACAATCAATTAAGGGCAAGGTTTTTTTTTTTTAATTTTACAATTACTATAAAAAAAATATGTTATGTTGAGACGAAAATAGAAAACATCGTTTTACCAATGAATAAGAAATTCAAGATATCTGTTATCATTCTGAGCAAGAACTGTTCAAATAACAAAAGCTGTTACTTTTTTCATTTTTAACTTCAAATTTCTATCCAAAAATTCTCATGCTTTTAATTAATATTATAACTGGGAAAGTATTGAGTGGATAATGGATATCCTCTATAAAAACCAAGGTTCGCAAAATATCGCTCGCGAATCATAAAATACGGATCTTTATCATTCTTTATCGATCTTCTCACGAACAATAAAAAATATAGTTCGCCAACGATAAAATGTTCGATCTATAAAAATGTATAGTTCTCTCACGAACGAACTATATCCATTTTTTGTCTGTATCTTTCGTTCGTGAGAGATCGAAAAAATAAAATTCAGGTAGAATATGATTCGCTCGCGATAAGTATCCGTAAAAAGAACCATTCGTCATCAAGTATCCATTCAGTGCGGATGTGAAGTGATTTATTTTTCAAATGATTTTTGTTGAAATGGGGAAAGTAAAAACATTTGAGTTAGATAAATATGTTTCTTGTAATGAAGAAGTAGTTGGCGAATCAACTTGTTTAATTTGTAAAAACAAAATTAAAGAAAAAGTGACAGGAAACATAGAAAGGCACTATGCAACAATACATAGTGTACTGGAACTGGAAGTGTGCCAGTTCGAAAAGAAAAAAGTAAATCGGTCTTAATTGACATGAAGAAGAGTGATTTTTAAATGTTGTGTGGGATTAGTTACGATAAAAAATATCCCTATTTCCTATAATATATGATATTTATATAAAATTTAAAATAACATTTTTTTCTTATTCGAACGGTTCGGGAATGGATCTCCAATAGTTCACACGTGATAAATTCGCGAACGAACCATATTTTACAGATCGCAACAGATATGATTCGTTCGCGAACACGAATTTTATTTTAAAGGAACCAAAAAATAAGATTCGCGATCGAATCAAAAATAAAATTCCTTTACGAATTTTTCGCGAGAGAACGAATTATATTTTATCGTTCTTCGAATTAATAAAAACTATGTATATAGTAAAATTTTTACAATATCCAGCAATGTGCTTATTGCTTATGTAACACGTTACAGCTAATATTTTTCCAATCCGTGCAAAGCCGAAGTGGGCCAGCTTACCAAAAAAAATTAATTGTGAAGGGTTGAAGGTGAATCCCCTATAAATTTTAATTCGATTAATTATTTTAAAGAAATTTTTAAAGTATTGTTTTCTGAAAATTTCAAAACAATATAAATGTTTCTTTAAATTTAAAGAAAGCAGTGTTAATTTTTTTTTTCTAAAAACTTTATTTTATTGATCAATTTTTTCAAATTTCTTATCACAATTTATAAGGTACAAAAAAAATTGATTTTATATGCAGAAATCTTCCAAAAAGTCTTCTATTGATTTGAAAATTTGATATATTAATGTTTTTTTTCCAAATTTAACTTTAAACTCCACATTAATAAACCTTAAAATGTATGTATATCAATGATTTGTTTTTAATTGTAAATGGAAAAAATTAATTTAAAAAAAACTCTCAATTGATTAATAAAAAATGTCCCAACGATTTTTTAAATGATTTTCTTATAAATTTAAATATGTTTTTACACAATCTCGCGTTAATGTCAAACAAACATTTTGGCAATTAAAAATGTTGTCATAAAACATAAGCTATTTTTAGTATTATTTTAAATTTGACTACAATTATTTAGGTATTTTATTATAACATATTATTAGCTTACCTAATTAAGCTAACCTAAGATAAAAAACAAAATATGTCGAAAAACGTGTATTTGTCCTTGTTTTATTCAAATCGGGTTGCCAAGTACATGTGATTATTTTATAATTAGGCAACCCTATTTTTATTTTCAGTCCAATTGTAGATAACTTGATTTTCATTTATTGGCATCAATTTTTTACTTGAACACCATGCATGACCGTCGTGGTTAAAAACCAATGTGATTAAAACTTAGAACAACCCTGTATTTTTCGAAATATCTTTGTAAGTTCCACAGTGTGAGTGTGGGTTTAATCTTGAACCCAATGAACTAATTTTTGGTCGTTTTTAAGAGAAAATGGAAATTTATCCCCATGCAACCAGAATTTATTAAAAAAAAATTCATGTGCATTTTGTTTCTCTAATTGGGTATCTTTATTTAGTACATATTAATGATTTTTAGATTTATTATTATTTATTTTATTAATTATTATGAAATATTAGGCGGGTTCTTATAATGGGTGATTTTTTAAGAGGTTTAGAACTTAAAAAAAAAAAAAAACACAAAAAATTCGAAAAAATGAATGAAATATTTATTTGAATCGATAGTTTGAACCTTGCAATTTAATGTTTAAAGATAATTTCATGCAAATGTTGACCGCGGCTGCGTCTCAGGTAGCCCATCCGCTGAGTCCAATTTTGGCATACTCTTTCACACATATCGGCCGGTATCTCACGAATGAATGCATGGATGTTGGCTTCCAGTGCGTCCAGTGCGTCAATCAAAAACCAAACTGAAGCTGTTTGACAGTGACACAAGGTACTAAACACACGTCAGCTGTCAAAACCAGTGTTGCCAAAACCAAACCAGCTTAAAAATCACCCGTTATAAGCCCGGAGGGAATTGGACGAAAAAAACAACGTCGTCGGTGCTAAACAATCATCATGTTAAATACAAATACAACTAATCCCCTATACGGACTAAATTAAACCCAGAGAATTCTTCGTGCTTAACTTAAGCACACAGAAAAACTGTGTTATCGGCGTGAATTATATACTTGCTATCGATAGTTTGTATGAAAACAACATTTTGTGATGCTGTCGCTAATCCCTGTGGTCGTTTTTTTCGTGCAATTCCCACCGGTCTTACAAAAAAAACACGCTTATTATATCAGTGATTTTAAGTGGAATTTTATTGGAAGATTCTGGACCAAATATCTCATTGACATTTTCAACCCTCAACTATTGGTCTACTTTATTAGAAAACAAAAAAAGATTAAACCAAACATAAACAATCATAATCTCAAGCAGAATTATAAATTCCCTTAAAAAAAAAAAAAAAAAAATATATACCTACATTAAAGTAGTGACAAGTCTGTCATATATGTATGTACCCCAAACTGGGACATCTTCTTTTGTATAGAAATAAAAAAATAAAAACTTTGTCTATAATATTTATGCTTAATAAATTGCAAAAATTATAGCCATAATAAACAACCATTAAGTTATAACATATGATCCTGCACTTTCACATGAAAAACTCTAGAAAAGCCCACAAAACCGCATATAGATATCTGCTTCTGTCCTCAATTCTCAGTCTTGCCCTGCCCTTATGCCCTTGCCCAGCTAGCTCTGCATCACACCACAAAGTATATGTATTATAGAACAAAACACACACACATTGTTATAATCTATGAAAATAAAAGACCTAAAAATGTATAGAAATGAAAAAAAAAAAGTAAAAATCAAGGCGAACACAGGGATAAACGAAGAGATTATTCCTCGTAACGCTACTTCGTTCAATTTACAAGGACTTAGGTGAGATCCACGTTCGAATCAAAATAAACTCATAAAATCAGGCCAAACCGAGTGAAAAACCGTCCAACTCGCGACGACCGACGACGGGCTATCAATTGATATTTTTATGACAACATATTATATATATTTTTTACGGCTTTTTTTTCTATTTTTTTTTTTGAGATATAAACCAAAATCATGGAAAATGAAAGAAACAGGAGATCCTAGCTGTTCAGTTTTTTTTTTTTTTTTGTCGTTGTATCCACATGACATCATATGCGCGCAACCGTTTTTTCCTCTTCAGACATCATGCGGCATCAGCATCATACACATAATATGTAGAGGCAAGGATGCTGCAGAATGTTTTGTTGCGATTGTAAACATGATTAGATATACATAGCAAACCAGGAACAAATTCTTCAATAATCCCTAAACGACCCCGCTACTGCCTTCACCCCAGCCCTTATTTGTGGGGAATATGTAAGTATATATACAAATACGAGTACAACAGCCAAATGCCGAAACACGCACTACAGAAATAAACACTTACTGAGGCGTTGATGTTTTAGTCGTAAAAAATGTTTCTTAAAAATCCATAAAATGGGCTTTTCCGAACGATACCCATAAATATTGGTATATGTATTTTTTTTTAAGGATTTTGCTTAGTGTGGTTATGTTTTGCCTTAACTTAGCGTTTACCCGTCAAATTATTTTATGTGTCATCTTTAAGCTTCTGTGATAGATAAGTATCGGGTATCCTTCTTTATCCGGGTTAATTTTAAGTTTTATTTTCTCATTAAGTTTATTAATAAATAAAAGCTTATCAACACTTGAAATAGTAATTTCCTTAAACAAACAAAAAAAAAACATCAGCAGAACTTCAGTATCCTTAGATCTTTGTTTAGCTTTGATTTGCATTAAAAAATACATGGGAATTTTTTTGTAACTTGAGCAGAATATCTAGAACATTTTATAATTTATTTTTTTATTTTTATTTTTTATTATTAAAGGTAAGCCAAAAGAAATTTTTGGTGAAACAGTTAATTTTTTAAATTTTTGTTTTAATGTTTTTAAGTTTTGCATCTTTATTTTAATGACATGGCATATCTAATAATCAGAGTTACCGTGTTGAGTTTTTTTTTAAGTTTTATTTGTGACAAAATTTGCAAAAATGTTTTTCTTTTTTAAAAGTCAATTTTTTGTATTTGCCAAAAACTTTGAAAACTTTAATGCCCTCTTAGTTTTTTGAAACTAATGTGGGGAGTATTTTCCATCCGATTTTTTTTTTTTTCAAGGAAATAAAAGAGAGTTGAGCTCTGTTCCCACACTAATTTTTAGAGAATTTAATCTAAAAGCAAGAAATGTTCAGAAATTTTATAAAATAAATTTTCCAAACTCACTACTATTTATCTACTGTCAGAAATTTACTGTATTTGGCGCTTGTGATCGTGCCATGGCCAACTGACTATTTCCTGCATGAAATTGAAGCCCGTATGTTCCTGATGATATTTTGTTCAAATAATATGGCGCTACTTGTCATAAAGCTCATGAAACCATGGCTTTATTACGAAAAATAATTCGATGAACAGTACACTTTTAACCTATAAATTGCCTGTCTAGATCACGTGGGAACTGGACCATTTTCTCCATATTCTGAGCCTACAGGGCGCTTTTCTTGCAAGTTTGTGAAGCGGAGATATGGAAGCGCTTAGTTGCACCTCCTCGTGATAGTTCCTAAAAACTGATGGGATGGTTGAGAGGAGGGTAAACACGATACCCGAATTTCATCCTGATTGTCTGTGAAACGCAACAAGCTATAGCCATTATAAAATAATGGCAAAATAAATGTATTACAAAAAGGGATACTCGCTCCTTACCTTTGAGGGAAGCTATGGCAAGTGTAAATTCAGGAGCCATTTCCTGAATGACATGCCAAAAAAATTATCCAAGCTTAATATGGGTACCATTGGGGGATAAATATGCCGTGTAAAAATTTATCCGATTGAGGTTGTCTTGTCCCCATAGTGGGAGTTCACGGTGGGTTATGTCAAATGCGGCAACATATGGTACTCCGAATTCTCCGAATGCAGGTAGGGCCGCACGTTAAACTCATTCTCGATATGTCTAACATTACTTGAGTAATTGGTCAATTACCACTTGAAATGCTCGAAACCGTTATACAAAATTGGAACTTCGGAATAAACCACGTGAGCCGCAGAAGCGGTCAACATTTGAAAGAAATAAACAATACGAAAATAAATAAAATTTGTATGATGATACAAATTATTCGATTAAATTGATTTTTTTAAACTTTTAAACAGTAAACTGTTGAAATTTAAATAAAGCACCAATTATAAATACATTGCTGTCGTAAGACCTCGCGTGGAAAACTAGGGCTTAGTGACTGACAACTCGAAATCATTTGTGTCACTTATTATTCGTCGCGTCGGGAAGAATAGAGAACGAGAAACATTAAAAAATGAAACAAAACTCATATGATTTGTTACAATTTCCATCGGTTCTCGACCAATTTTATCGATGAGAGAGTTACAGACCGTATAGGCACTGAACTGCTTAGATGATATGCACTTAATTTTAGGTCAGAATCCTCCTCCGGTAGCGCAGTTAATCCAATTGACTAACCACAGCGCCAAGAATATTTAAAAGACATTATGTATACCTATTTAAAGTTAAATTTTAAAACGATATTAATAAATGTTAAGTAAGTTACGTACTATTTGTCGGCAATGATCTTCTGTAATTTACAAAAAAAAAAAACATAAACTTCATTTGTCAATTTAAAAACCATTTGACCTTAAAAAAAATTACCTTCTAATATTATAACCACAAATCTTCAATGTCAGTAGCTAAAATTAAATAGGGTAAAAATCTCCCCAAGGATGAAGCCAATACAAAAAAAAAGAAAAAACCCCATCATCAACAAAAAAAAAGGAAAATATTCTCTTCGTTCCCGCATACACATATGTACATGAGTTTATATACAAACAAAACTTAGAAACGGGATACTGAAGTGCTTTTATCATTAATAAATAACTTCAAGACACCTTAAATTGTATAATAAACGTGAGTAGAGTGCCTTTTAAAGTGAGATACCAAAAAAAGGTCAAATATGGAGACCCAATTTTCTGGACATATATCCAATCTAACAACCGTCAAACATTCGAATCATCCTCTTAACTGCTGCTGTTATATCAATCATTGTACTTTATATATATATGTAGCCCCTTGGGAACTCAATGACACTTTGCATTGTTGTTAGCGAGAGAGAGAGTTCTTTTGCTCTATACTTTCGTCCGTCCGTCCATTCTGTTGTCGAACCAAAAATCCCATTCAACAACACACCGTTGAATTTTTGAATTGTACACATTCTACATCAGGATCCTCCTAACTTTGCTTTTCAAACATCAATACCCAACAACAACAACAATGCAAAATTCTATAACGATTGGTATAGAATAAAGTATAGGTACCTACCTTAAATATGTGTTTGAGGAGTCAAGTCGGGTGATTTCTTAGGAGGTAGAGAATAGGATTAGGATAAGGTCCCATAGTAGCATCAGAGCCACCACCTACCGGAACCCCTCAAAATGAACCCTCATTTTCATTTAACCTAATAAATTGATGCCCTGTGTTTATTTCCTGCCTCATGTTTCTCGGTTGTTCGAGCCAAACGTGTTCTCCTTTTCAAAATCCCACTGCTATATATATGTATATAAATATGTATAAGTACGACTGAAAAACAGGAGAGTCCTTTTTCCTATGGAACTGGCATTAAATTCTTCTCTCACAGCTTTGGTATTTTTCTTCCATAAACAATTTAATTGTGCCTTTTGTGTCTGTTATTTTTTATTTTTATTTTTTTGAATAGAGGTGAAGAGTTATTCCGGACATTATGGACAAACAAAAGGATTGCCGATCCATTTCTCACAACAAAACAAAACAAAACAAAACAAAACAAAAAAACATGTTTAGGATGAGAATAGCATTGAAAGCATCTTTGACATTTTGGTAGTGACATTATATGAGAAATCTTTTGGTGCAGACATTTTCTCTTAACCTTTGTTTTTTTTTTGTTACGTTAATTCTAAGTGGAATTTATAAGACCGTGATTTGATAAAGAACATTTTTGATTTTAGAGAATTTAATTCTGTTGTATTTTTATCGAGGGGAGGATATGTCAAATCAAGAAATGACATTTTAATTTTAAATATTAAGGTACTAATATGAATTTATAGAAATTAAAAATAATGTTTCATTGAGCATTTTTATTTCTTTTAAATTAAATTGATTTATTATTATTAAGCTTAGTACAAGCATTATACATTACACATATATAGTTATAACTTAAAACTAAACATCAAATTCTTAAAACTAGATAGGTATATGAACATGCTGATAATAATAGTGTATAAGGATGGGATATCGGAAATGGTAAGGATTATTATTGGAGAGCGTTTTTGAGAGCGGTTTTTGAATAGCTTAAATCAAAAATATTGGAAATGTTAGCTAATCTCAACATTCTTGTGATGGGTTCGTTTTGACCGTATTCAGTTCGGTGAAAGGGTATCCAGAAGAGTGGTATTAATCTGAGACGTCGATGGTTTGTATTCTGCCGTATATTGTGAAGTAAGGATACGCAGTCAATACCTCCAGCTAACAACTGGTGTAAAAACAGGAGGTCAGCGTTATCGCGACGTTTTCTAAGGGTTTGTAAATTTATCAATTTAAGTCGACTTTCATAGGGGGGGAATTGAAAAGGGTCGTCCCATCCTAGATCCCGCAAAGCAAATCTTATGAATCTGCGTTGGACGCTGTCAATACGTTGAATGTGGACGTGATGGTAAGGTGACCAGACCTGAGAGGCATATTCAAGTAGAGGCCTTACAAAAAAGTGACATATAGGGATTTCGTGACGTAGGGATTTGAGAATTCTTTGGACCAGCGCTTAATGAATCCTAGGGTTGAATTAGCTCTGCAAATTTTCTAAAACAAAATAAAATTGGTAAAAAAAAATTGGACAGCTTTGGAAAGTAAATGAACATACCTAAAGGACTGTTCACATTAAAGCGAACAACTACCGACGAATAAAAGAACAAATGGGATTTAAAACATTTAATAAGTCTAAATCCTTCACAAAAACTAGACAAAATGGTAAAAAACTTATTTAAATTAATGTTAAAATACTAAAATTTGCGTTTTAATTGCTAAAATAAGTGAAATTTGAGAAAATGAATTGGTCGTCACGTATTGCAATCTGATTGTTAAGAACTGTCAAACTCTATTCGCGTTCCACATACCATCCACACTGTAACGACTGAATTGTTCGCGCGCGAATAACTTCAAAATCATTCTTGTTTTTGTTTACTTGGTAATTGGTCATGGCCGAAACAAAAATTTAAATGTCATTCGCGACCAATAAAAAAAATGCTATGTGAACGAAATATAAAATTGGGCGAATTTTCATTAATTCGTTGGTTGTTGGTCTTACTTAAACAAAATCAGTCAAACCGTTTAGACGGGAATAACTAACAAAATAGACTTTTGCGTCTTAAAATTTCATGACTGAAATAAAACCACTAAGGGTTATACCATAATGCTTAAAAAAATCACAAGATTTTAATTGTATTAATTCAAATATCAAGCCAATTTATAGAAGCATTAGCAATTCTTTCTTTCTTGTCCCTCTTTTTTTTTTTTTTGTAAAGAACCATCCTAATAATTATATGTAAATTGAAGTAAAAATGTTGTTTTTACATATTTAAATTCTTACTTCTACCAATTCTGCTTCCACCAGCATGAAATATAAAAATAAATTCTTATTCATTTATATTTCTTTCGTTTTTTTTTTTGTCTATTTTAAAAACGTCTGACATTAAGTTATTTTGATATCACTGAACTGAAGCCACACCGCACTTAGTATAAAGTTGGTTAGAATGCCATGGAATGGAATATACAGACATACATTCATTTTTTTTTTTTTTTTTTGTCCAGTTCCTTCGAGTTTCTGCCACTCTTACCTATGCATATAGTATAACGCTAACCACATTAAGAACTTTTCATTTTAAATTCTTCCCAGTAAGCCAACGTTCATTAAAATAAATTGTGACTTGTGGTAGTGTATAGTAGGTATTCCAGTATCTACCTACAAATGGAGGAGCTCCTACATCAATTTTTGTTCTGTTTAAGTATGCAGGCTATGCCAGGCATGTTCCTATAATGTAAATGAAACTCTATTTGAATTTCAATTGCATTTTAGCTTTCTAGAGCTTCATGATGTCTCTAAATCGAGTTGCGTATCCAACTCTTGATCTTTGTGTACTCTCTATATTATATTCATCGTAACGTATATATATATGTACCTTCCTCCTCCAAATTTTACTTATTGTATATACTCGAGCATTTATTAGCGCTTTAAAAGTGAACCTTTATCTCAGTGTTCCTCTTTTACCTATACAAACCTACCGCTGCCCTTTCGTTAAACCACAGCACAGATAGAAAAATAGAGGTACCTATATCTACTACTGCTTGAATACTTGAACTTATTATGATAACGAAAAGGGTGGCAGAGGCTATTATTATGGACACGACTGTATATTTTGAGTTTTGTTAGCCTTGGTAATAAAGTACTAGTACATGAGAGTGCACGCTCTGAAAGTTAACGTCGTCGTCGTTGTCGGTCGTTGTAAGGGTAGATACCTATATTAGGTTTTTGCTTAAAAAATAATCAAAATATAAAAAAATGTCAAGATATGCTTTGCTGATATGAGAGAATATCCCTTCGTATATAGATAAACTTTTGTGAGTAGTGACGGTGCTGTGTTGGTAAAGTCAATGTTTGCCTTAATAAAAGTTCGACTGGACGTTTCCTGTAATTGAAGCCCAGTTTTTTTTTATTATTTTTCTTCTTTTTTTTTTTCTATGGATGGCTACCTAATATTTCCGTTATAATAACATTCCAGTGTATAGCTATATGAAACAATTTTATCCGCTCGCTTAAGTATTTCAAACAGACCTAAATGTATACACGAGTATAACGTACATACATATACCTCAATAAATGTAAAAAACAAACAAACAAAAAATAGAAAAGAATAAGTCATATCTTTTTATTTCCTAATATAAAATGAGTTGGTTTTTAGACAGATGCAATGTACTTGATATGAATAATCCAATCTTCGAACATCAAATTTTTATTTCTCGGGATTATGTGATTTTTCAGGATTTCATATATATGTACGATTCCGTGGATTATTTATATATTTTTGTTTTTCTGTTTTTTTTTTTTTACAATTTGTGAAAGAAAAACAAAATTAAATTTAATAAGCTTTTTCATTGCAATCCATTGTGCCCTGAAGCAAATAATATTTTCATAACTTGTGTTTATATGCGATGCATCCTAAACAATTTATACCTACATAATATTTAAATGATTTAAATCTTTCTCATTTGATTTGCTAAAAGGTATAACTTTATTCAGAAGTAATTTCTCATTTTATGTCAAAATCTAAGTTAAACGCTGTTTATATATCTGCTCTATTTTACATTTGATTTTCCGCTGTTTTCATTATAATATATTCACATAACAACACAAATCCTATACATTCTATATTCACTCTGTCATCTCTTTCACTCCAACAACGTCAATCGCCACTCAACAATGAATAAAATAAATGAAAATGTCAAAGATAGAAAAACACGCGCCGCAAATAAACAATTAACAAAAATTACTTCTTAACCTTGGTTTCAAAAAATACTTCTTCTTCGGCGGCGGCGGCGGTAGGAAATTTTATGTTTTTTTTTTTTTTTTTTTTTTTTGTAGAGGGAGTTTTTATGAAAAAATGATATCTTTCGAATTATTGGCAAATCTCAGATTTGGATTCAGCACCCCAAAAAATAGAAAAAATAAAATCAAAACTACGCCAAGACTCTCCTGGTAAAAACACATTTTAAATTGTATATATATATTTATCTAGAACACAAGAAAACAATTAGGCTGCGTTCTGAAATGCATCACATGCGTATTTGAAGTAAAGTCTAACTCATTTAATTTTTTTTTGTTGAAAAAATCGGTGTTCCAACAACGGCTTTATGATGTTTATCACAAATTATGCTACGTTTTCATGAGAGAGGCCATTTTTTAAAACGTCAAATTAACATCAAATTGATTGACAAATGATCGTCAAATTAGAATGAAATATGCAATCGTCCTACTTTCACAAAATCTGTTTGATCAACGTCATTCAATTTTCTTGTAAACGGATTTGACGTTCTGTTTGATTGATGTTTACAAACACGCAAAAAATTATAAATGTATGTATCCTAATTTCGAAAAAATGAAGGTCGGAATTTTAGTATAACAATTATTATAACAAATGAAAATTATTTTTAATGAATAAAAGGAAAGCAATTTTGTTAAAATTTCAAAGTTCTAGATTCTAAAAGCTTCCAGATGAGAAATTCTTTGGATATTTTAAAAAGTCTAAAAAACTATTTGTTGTTAATACAAAACACAAAAAAAGTAAATTAGTAGTCAGCTCGATTCTTTATTGTAGATTTGTGCCGTAAATGATGTTATTGAACATATGACTTTAGCAAACTATACTTTTTGTCAGAGTTGGGAAATAATGATTACTTTTTGTAATTTATTTCAACTTTCATTTCAATTAAAAGTAATTAGTTATAGAAATTTTTCCATTACAATTACACTTAATTGTAATTGAAACAAACATACATTTCCATTATTTGTAATTGTAATTGAAAAAATTCGATTACAAATTACAATTGAAAATAGTAATGGGTTTTTGCAAGTATTTGAAGGAAATTACTGTGTTAATTACATTAAAGGTAATTAATTTCATTGAATGTAATTCATTACAAGTTTTTATTAATTAATAGTAATAATAAAAGTAAATAAAAGGTATTTTAAGAAAAAACTAAACCAATATTTGATTCAGAAAAGATTTTAACGGCCTTTAGTCCACAAAAATTGGCGTTTTGTCCTGGTAGTCCCCAATTGAATATTATTTTTTTCTAACAGGGCTTATTCAAATAACGAAATGTAAATTCAAAAACTTGATAAAAACGAATAAAATATATGTTTATTAATTAAAAACAACTATTTGTGCAATATCTCGTAAAATGTAATTGAAAAAAAATATAATTTAATTACATTTTTGTGTAATGATTACTGAAAAAGGAACCATTACTGCTTTTTTTATGATAACTTGTGTTTTCAATTACATTAATGTAATTGAATTATATTTAAAAGTAATTGAAAAAATGTTTGGAGATTTCAATTACAGGTAATTGTAATTGAAATTTTTTTAACATCATTTTTTCCCAACTCTGCTTTTTGTTAGTAATACTTTCGTATAAAAATCTCCTTTTGGGATTTCAAACAGTTGACTTTTACAGTTTGCGTTTAAAAACATTATGCAATTGCATTTTTGTATGCATTTTCCGTATTCGAAAAAGGCTTAATTTCGCAAAATAAAAATTAGTGTTTTCATCTAAAATATTACCAATTTGTTATGAGAGCTTATTTCACTTTGAATTGAGCCGCTTGATTTTGTTGTATTTTTGTTGTTTCTGCTTCGAATGTTGTCATTTTAATGGTTTCCACTTTGAATGGATTCCACATGACGGGTGTGTTCGTAAAGTTTTTACGGAATTTCTTAGCTAATTTCTTGCAAATTTAGATGGAATTATTTTAATTAGAAATAAGAATTTGTGTATGGGAAATAACATGATATGGAATAGAATTTGGAAATTTTTAATGAAATGATTAATTAATCAGTATTGAAATAGAGCAAACATTTTATTTAACCCATATATAATTAGGTAATAATTCTAGGAAGAGGAAGAATAAAAGATATGTGCTTGTTTCAATATGAAGTGAAGCTAAATTACGCCAAAAAAAAAATACAGAGTCCAAAATTTTCTCGTATAGTTAAAACGGATATGGTATATGTTTTGCAAAAATTGTCTATCAAACTAACGTTTCGCAATGTTCATTTCACCTTTTTCGATCCGCATTTTTGTTTGTTTAACATTTGGTTATTTCGCATTTTACGTTTTTCAAATTACATGCCAAAAATAGTAGTCCAGTTAAAACTGTCAGTGCCTTGACCGATTTTTTATTATTTTATTTTTTATTTACTAAGCGCTTCTTATAAATTCAGATAGTACTGCATACCAACGTTTCCCAGCTGAATTTATTTTTTATGACGCAAACAAAATAAAAAATGAAATCAATTTCAGTACGTTTCACACTTTCTCATTAACGATGTTATGGTATTAATATACCATTACCTTAAATCTTAAATGTTTATAACAACGTTATAGTCTTTGAACACAATGGCAAGTTCGTTTAAGAATCCCAGTCGTGCATTTTGTATATAATTTGCTTTTATTATCTTTATATACCTTTTTTTTCTATACACAGTTCATTTATTGAATTGATTACTAATGCACAAGAGCAAACCCACATTCGAGTATATTTCCAAACGATTTGATACAGCTTTGACCTTCAATTTTAGCAAAAGACTTTAGATATACACATATTTTTTTTTTTTATCAAAATCAAAAGTATTTGATTCTCTGGCAAGTCCAGCCACAAAGACTTTTCCTAAACTTTTGATCCTTTTTCACAGTTATAAAGTTCTTAATCTATCAAAGCATCCAAACAACAATGCCTACACATAAAAGATTTCAATCCCATTTGCAAGTTTTTTTTTTTTTTTATTATTATTATTTACACCAAGCGATAATACAATCGATTCATTTAAATTACAACAACAACAACAACAGTAGAAGCAACAAAAATATAACAAAATTAGATGAAAGCTTGCTTAAACTCTCTTTGAATGCAAAGTAGTTTCAATATACCAACGAGTAGGTACATACATATATACGCGCACACCAACCATAAGCAACAATGATCCCTTTCATTTTGTCCCCTTAATGATGCTAATACACCAAGACATCGATCAAAATAAAGCACTTCACGTTCTAGTAATAAAACTTACTTCTGTTTCCCAATTCTGCTTATCATCAACAGCATCTTTATTTACCACCACACACCACCTCCGCCTCCTGCGCTGCCCTGCCCTGCCCTGTGCGTTCTGCCACGTTTTTACTTTTACTCCTATATATTTTTGAAACACAATTTAAGTAAATAGTTGAGTAATGAAGATTAAACTAAGTGGTTTTAACCTTTTGTACCTAAGACTCTCTCTTTTTTTTTTTCTTTTTTTTGAATGGCGAGAAATGAGCACCATAAAGGGAACAAGGAAACCATAACATAATACTTAGAACAAAATAAAAAAAAAATGTCCTATAGCCCATGCCAAAAAGGAAGAAACGAAGTCATCAGGAATTATTTTCAAAAGAGAAAATATTTTCATGATAAAAATCGGTTCACCCACTCGTTTTCAAAGGGAAAGCAAACACAAAAACACATACCATTTTCAAGCGCAACCATTTATTCCTTGGAGCCTAATACGCGCATTTGTATTTCCGAACACGCTTCGTTTTTATGAAAACGGGCCATGCTCGTCTAATTGACCCCCAAAACATTCCAAGAGTATACGACTACGACTATACTGGGATGAGTTTCCAAAAACCAGGGTGCCTAATAATGCTAAGTAACTGTAGCAAGTGTTTGCTTCCGAAAAATGGCCGCATCTCGTATCATCTTTTCCAACCAACTATACCCGCCGCCCGACACATTGCCGCCCGTCGCGCTTTGTAATGTATCTTTTTTTGGGGAAACTAAAGAAGACAACAGAACACACCGATGACGACGACGACGATGAGAATGAAAAACAACGATAGGGAAGAGCATGGACATCAGGACATCATAGAGAGAGAGAGAGAAGAGAAGGCATTTTGTTTTCTTGAGATGTTGATTTCCTTTACTTATTAGAATTGGGATGTTTCTTAACCCCACTGGTGAGGGCCGGAAATTAAAGGAGAAAACCGAGACGGTTTCCGGTCTGTGAATGTGAGAAAATACAAAAAAAAACCCTTAAGACAAAAATATATACATACATCTCTTGAGACGTATGTACGTACGGACGTTTGGTCGTCGTCGTACGTGGGTAGGGCACCTGCTGAACTGCTTTGGCTGCTTTTGAAGTTTAGTCACGATTATCTAATTGTCATGACATCCCTCTTGCCCAGCAGCAGCAGTGTGTGGGGTTGGGGTAAAAATATCACAAGTTAACTTGTCACACTCAGTTCAGGCGTTCGGCTGCTTTAACTGCTCCTATAATGCTTGGCTCTGATGGTGCGGTATGTACTATACTGAACTGGCTATTCTTCACATTTTGACAAAGATATGCCAGCTACTCAGAAACACCACTTGCCATCACATGAAGCTTGCTTCAAGTAAATGCTCAGCTGCTATAATATATAGGAATGTGCTTTGTCTTCGAGTCAGGTATGCATGTTAACGAAGACACTATCTTAACATTCCGGATGTTAACCTTTAATTGTGTTTGTGTATTGTTCAAACACAACATTCAATGTATATATAGTATAGTTTATACATATATATATGTAGGTTAGGTAGGTATAAAAGGAATCCAAATTCTTAAGCATCACTCGCAGAAGTGGCAAATGGCAATGTCCTATATCATATATAAGGACTGGACAAATATGCATTTTGTGGCCATATTGTGTGTACGGCTAAGATTAATGTGAATTTGTTAGAAGACTGACTTCTGTTTGGTCATTTGTTTACCAATTAAGTTTCTGTTTTGATGTTAAGATTTTAAAGAATTTACATGAATATTTAAGTGATAGCAACTCAGAAACTTAAGTCGGTTAAGTCATTATTCATGTCAGGTTTACCATATACTTACAAAACTTTATCCCTTAAATCGACTTTGAATAACATTGTTTTCTCTTCTCCTTGTTTATATTTGTATATAGGAAGTTTAATTTAATATATTTACAACCTTTTGATCTGTAATTGAAATCTGGAGTAATTTTTTGTTGAGATAAGAAAGTGTTGCATTTAATTTATCGATTTTCAATTTACATAAGTATACAAAAATTTAGGAACCTTCTTTCTTAGTTTAAGTTAAGAAAGCTTGAAAATCTAAGTATTTGATAATGCAGCCGAGTTCTTTATCAATTCCGAATAGATTTTGAATGCTACGTCCATATGTCTGTTTTTCAACTGTCCCGTGAGGTAATTCTTTAATATAGTTCCGTGAATTGAAGTCTGATTTTCAGAATAATTCTGATAGGTTATGAAGCATTTTTTTCCACATATGTCGATTTCCATTGTTCTCGAAAAAGCTTGAAATATTTTCGAAATCAAATCCGGAAGCATTTCCCCTCTTTTCAGAAGAAAATTTGTTATTTGTAGGGGTTCGCAGAAGGTTTTTGGATTACCAATTGAAAACACTTATCACTTGTCTTTTGGAACGGACGAAAAACCAATTTTGACATAACTAGGTGCTTGCTTGACACAAACAAAAAGCAAGATAGTATTGGCAACACTGTTTTCTCAAAGTTGCTTTTAAATCAGTCGCGAGAAAAGAAGAGGAAACTAAGCATAAGTCTATTTCTTATAATTTAACAAATAGGTACTGTACTAACTTTAAATGTCAAAGAGTTGTCAAAAATCAATTTACCTATGAGTACAACTTGCTTTGATGGGTAACCTTTTAGAACCGAGATTTACCTCGTGGCTGTCCAGATGTGAAAGATTGACACACGTCATAACAAGATGTGACAATTAAGTAAACATGCATAAGGGTATGAGCCTCTCACTTTTTCTTTTTCTTCCAATAAAAGATAAAGCACATGTGATGTTCTCACTTCTCACTAATTTTTCATTCTTAAAATTGGCATAAGATTAAGTGCATTTATAGAGATTCAGCAATTCAGCAAAAAGTTTTATCATTTTCTAAATTGCACTTCAGAAAGTTATAGTAAACTTTTGTATACGTTTTAAATGCAACTTCAGTTATTTAGCTGCATGTTTGAAATTGCCTTTATATTTTTGAAGTATATCTTAGAACCGTCCTTCAAAAGAAAGAGATTAGCCATTAAAATAAAAATTACTTATGTATATGTAGGTACAGCCAGGGCATTTCGAAAGTTTAGGTAGGTTTTTAAAGAAAGAGACACAAAAAAAACTTACACTATATTTAGACACGTATGGGAATAAGAATACATATAGTTTTTATTACCACCTTGCACAACAACACTGTTATAATTCTTCTTTTATATATGTACCTACCTCCCTTTGGCCTTTGACTTGAAGGTTTTGTAAAGTGAATGCTGACCCAGCCTACAACTTTCTTCCAATGTAGGTAATGTACTTGCAAAAGTTTTTAAAGTTCAATAAAAGTTGCATGACTCGAGGGAAAATTTACGGCCTTAAGACTTCTTCGGTTAACCGCCAAGGATAAGAAAGACTCAATTCCAACAAATAAACAGAAGGCAAAAGAAAAAAAAAAAAAAAACGAAAAGGCAAAAGAAAGAAGATTAAATAAGTCAAAGAAATGTAAAAAAAAAAAAAACGAGCTTTTCCTGGTTTTTGAAGAAGATTTTTTTTGCTTACTCTCTCTTTCTCTCTCTCTCTATCAGTAGTCCTTGTCCACAGTTTACTGCTATGCAACGAAGAAAGAAAAAATCCCTTCTAGAATCTACAAATACTCGTACCTCTGACACTCTCTCTTCTTTATAATAAATTGATTTTTTTGTTCTTGTTTATATTGTCTCTGTTTCCCGGAATCCCCATTTTAAATTCCTGGTCACAAACGAACCAAAAAAAAAAACAAAAAAAATTAAACAAAATAAATGGATTATTGCCTTTTATTATTCCCTTTCTCTATGTAAAGTTTTGTTCACGAATGTGTTCGCATACCCGAAGCCACTTTGAATTGACGCCAAATATGCTGGTTGAGCAGAAGATAAACGATTGTCTATCTAGCACATCCACTAATGTGTTTGGCTTATACAGCCACACAGACAAAAGAAATCACTAACCACATTGTGTTTCAGATTTTACTGGATTGAGTGAAACAATTATTCACGAATCCAAGAGATAGCCTTGCAGAAAGCAATCACTTCAGTATTCGAGAGAAAAGCCCAATATTTATTCATTTGTGAGGCAAAAAATATGAAAATTAAATTGATTATTGAATTCAAGAATATCCAAATGAATTGTAATTTAATATTAGAATTTAATTTATTAAAACAATAAAATTATAACTTCTAGACAATTATTCTAATGATCAAATATTAAAAAAAAAATCTTTTTTTTTTTTCTTTTTTGGAGATATTTCAAGCAAAAACCCAAGAAGAAGTAAGAATATTAATAAGCAAACCAAGGCCACAGCCAAGAATTTGTCTTGCAAGTTTTTATCAAAATCTATTACTCATACGAAAAAAAGGTATGAGTGCAAGTACCCAGTGAAGATGTGACCAAAGGCGTACTTCATATTCTGAACTTCCCTTAACTTAAAAAAAAAAAACGTAAAAATTAAATTAATATTAAATTCAAATTTCAACCAAATATTTAAAAAATTTCCCTCGAAGGAAATGGTAAAAAAGCCATTGCATATTTTTAGATGTACAGTATCCGGATCGTGCATTTGGTAACCAGTATTTTTCAGAGACAACAGCCTAGATATCAAATTATAGCTGTTTCCGTTTTCGTAGTTTTGCCAGGTCCGTTGACGTCGTATTTAAAATTTTCCTTTACCGACAGCTAAGATCTTTACACGTCAAAAAGTGTTAAAAATTTTTCGGGTCTTTAAAAAAAAAACTGATAGTTTTCGAGAATACGTACTTACTATTTTATATTTAACTCCCCTATTTAACTCGAACCCTCTAAAAACTTAAGCACTGGTACAAATAATTAATAGTACTTTTTAGGAAATGCAAATACAAATTAAACTTTTAATATTCAGCTTCGTCGAAATAAAAAAAAAAAATAATAAAACATTAACGTTTACGAAAAAAAGTTGAAGGTTTAGTTAAGTTATCATTTCATTGATAAACATGTCCAAGTTTTTAGTCATCCGTACGCACAGCGTCCTAAACAATTTTAATGATCTGATCAATAGAACCCGAGATATAAGCTTTTTACACTAACCATTTGGATTCTATGAAAATTTTTCGCTAAGCAAACTAAATCGTATTTGTAATCTCTTTTGGAGATTTTTTTTTTTCAATTGTTTGTTTTATAAAAAGCTTACATCTCGGGTTCTATAGATCGGATCATCAAAATTGAGGTCTTTAGGCTTAGGAAAAATGACAGAGCTCCAATTTTTGTTTTTAAAATATGAATTTAAGTAAAAAGGAAAAAAATCAAAAACCAAGAAAAATTGATTTAAAAAATATTAATTTTTCAAAAATTCACCTAGCCAAGAAAAAAGCTCAAATCAAAAATTTGGCAAAAACGGATCTTTTCATTTTTTATCGGCTTCTCATAAATATAAAATGTATTTCTAGAAAACATTTCCCTGATTTTATATGATTTTTTTCTCCATTATTAATTTTTTGACTTTAAAATATAATAAATATATGCATGACTTTCTTGTATTTACAAGATCTATCGATAAACAAAAAACTCTATATCACTTTTCGTTTAGAAAATAGAATCTAGACCTTTCTCTTCTTTTGCCCTAATTTACCCTATTGAAATTCCGATTAAAAAAAAAAACACGTATTTTATAATTTTTAAATAAAATTTCCTTTAATAAAACATTTTTTTTTAGCGCTAAAAAATTAGAACTTGGTGTACTTTAAATTTCATTGGTTTTTGTGACTAACTTGTTACAGACTGGCTTTGCAGATTGAGCTATTTTTCGAAAATTTATTTCAAATTTCCAACAACATTTTAAATAGTACTTTTTTTTCTCCCTAAACATACCCTTAACAAATTCTACAAATTGGCAACACTTTATATTCACTGAATTCATTCATTGATTTTGACATTTCAAATCAACCGCAAAAATCTTCAGATTAAAATTAAGTACGTTCCTTAACATTGAAACTCTTTCATTTTCTGCCTTAAACAACGCAAAATTCTGTCAAAGTTCATATAAAAAAATAAAATGTGTAGTTTTGGTGAGTTTTACATTATTTAATTTTTCTGTTGGAATAAATTCGATTTTAAAGACTTTTGCAGCCTCATCTGATATGTTTAATTAATTTAACCAAGCAATGTACCAATGCGATAATGATGCTGACCGTGAAAACAACTAGATGTTAAATTCGATAATTGTTAATTATTTTTATTTTTATTGTTTTTTTGTTTTTGTCTCTTATATCATAAAAAATTATTTTTTGTCCGTAAATTTTCAAAACAAAAATTCATTCTTATTGCAGTTATAAAAAAAAATAATTGTAAATAATATAATTGGGCTATACTATTTAGGCTACTTTTTTTGGCACCGATTTTGGGCTACAAAATTCTTAAAATTTGGCTTTAACGAACTAGTTCAAGACATGCAAATAGGCAACCCTGGTTACACACAGGTTTTTTGTATATAGAGGAACTTGGCTGTTTTTTAACATTTATTTCTTTTTCACATTTTAATTTCACTCCTTTTTGCAAATTTTTATTTTATCTTTTGTCAGGTAAATATAAAGTCTAAAATTTAAATTTTTCAATGTTCTAATGCTCTACCAATTTTCATCATTTTATGATCAATTATTCCATGTAATTGATAAGAATTCTGAAGAATTGTACCCCCTTGTTTCGGGAGAGCTGATATTTATCAACTTTTGAGCTTTTTGTCTGAATATCTTTTTTTCACTCTTTTCCAGACATTCATTGAATATTCGCAAGCTGTTTCAAAATTGATTGATTTTGTAGCCGATTTTATAATGTAATGCTTTTGTTGTATTTACATTAAAAATGGCATCGTTTTCATGAGAACTTTTTTTTTTTTATAATTTGATTCTGACTTCTATCTGATAAGCATTTTCAATCATCTCACCAAAAATATATTTTAGCAATGTAATTAGCCTCAAAAGTGCATGTGCATGTGCAATGTGCATGCAATATGTTCTATAAAATAAACGACTAACCCTTAAATTCTCATCATTTTAACAAAACCATCTCATTTCCTTGTCTAAGTTATATTAACATTTAACTGACCTTATAAACATAACCTCAAAATTGATTTAAGATATCCTCCTTTAATTGATTTAAGATAATGCTTTTGTTTTCTTGCACATATAACACATTCACATATGTATTATATGTACCTAACAGTATTTTATGTGTGCCTTCAAAATGGCTAGTGCATACATTAGTATACCAATAACGTTGACCAACCAAATTGTGCTTTTCCAAATATAGTACGCCAAGGAGGAAGATATAGACCATTCTCAATTTGCATTGATCATTTGCCGTCCTTTTGATTAGGCAATAAATAATTAATTTATCAAGTGTATGCAATATCTGAAGTGATAAATTAAGTACTGACACGTATGTATGTATGTATTATTAGTATTTTGGTACTATGGGTGTTTGTGAATGCTCATAGCATTATATTCTTGTTTAAGCCAAATATCTATACATCTAGAGAAAGGGAAGATGCCTGTACCAGACATACTACATGCTATTGCTATACTCTTGCTTGCTGTAGTTTATGGTCAAATTGCCAAATTAATTGTTAATTACGTCTAGTCCTATATATATAATGGTATTTGGAAATAATTTGGTGTCTGTTGTAGATATAAGGTTAAGTAAACACAAAATTATTGTATTAAAATTATGTTCTTGAGCATTATAGCCACACAAGTTGTGTCTTTTCCTGGATATTTATTGCATTTCTCCAAAGTGCTAACCTTTGTAATAAAGATTGTTTTTTTAAGAGGTCTCATAATTTATCGTCTTCGTACAGTTTGCCGATTTTCCGAAAATGCTGATTTCATTTTGTGTCAGTAGAGGAACTATTTCTTATGATTTCCTCTGTCATGTTTGAAAATTTCATTAAAATCGGTCAGTTGGTTCAGATTTTATCGAACTAAAACTGTAGAGTAGAGAAACACGCCTAAAAAACTTGGCGTGGGAAAAACTTTGTAGATCTGAATTTGTGAAAAACACATTATCTTAAGTAACAACCAGCATTTTAATTCATTTTAACGACTATATTAATTTTTTTCAAAAGTTGGCGTGTTAGAAGGCGTTACTTATTTTTTTTTGTCATCCTACTTCTTATCATGCCTTAAAATTTCAATTTCATTTATGCCGATTTAATTGGTGAATTTCTTATTTCTTTAGACTAATTCGACATAGTGGGAGTGGTATGCAGTGTTGACATCTCGGATAAAGGCTAACGATTTTCTGATAATTATGCTAGTATTCAGACCCTGAAAAAGGCCCTCGACTGCTATGAGGCTGCCCCGCAAAAAGAGGATAAAAAACTGTGACATTTATTATACAGTGACTGTTCATGTTTCTTGAAAAAGGCGTCAACATCGTTTAATATAGTCCCTAGCACCTATATTGATCTAAAGTAATTTGCCACCAAAAACCAATTTAAATCGAAAAAAAAAATAACCACACAAAAAAAATGTAAAGAAAATATACAAACATTTAACCACCCACTCACTCAGAACCTACATACCTACCTACATATTATACAAAAGCCGTCGAAGACATTAGGTCAAATAAATGAGAATTATATCCTTTCATTCATTTAACACATTTATTCCGAATGGCTTTTCACGTCAAACAAAATTCAAGAACACACTCTCACAGAAACAAACGTCCATTGAATTCTACATCGCAGCAAAAAAAAAAAAAATCGAATCGAAAAAAAAGAAGCAACCAAAAGAGCCTGATGCTTAAGCTTTGCGTATAAAGCAAGACCAAAGAGCCAAAAGCACAGAAGTCAAACCCATCACTGACACCGACCCCCCTTCGATTGAATCAAATTGACAAATACCTTTGTTTGGCCGTAATCCCTAACTGATTGATTTCGATGATCCTCGAGATTTGATAGAGTAATTGTTGGTTGTGTTTTCTTTCTGTTTTTTTTTTTTTTTTTTTTTTGTCTACCCTATTTTTTATTTCTTTTGCAGCCACCGTTCTTTGCGCCTCCGCCACCGCCGTGAAAGGACACAATGAAAAGAAACAAGAAAAGCCAAGAGGATATCAAAGGATTTTTCATGTGCTCTGCATTCATCAGATACAATACCTACTCGTATTATGATTCCACTTGCTTTTTCAATCCCATTCTTCACTCATCCTTAATCCCCTTTTCCCCCGCTTTCAACCCTCTCTCGAAACCCTAAAATAAAGTATTTATTTCAATTTAATTTGAACACCCTTCGTTCGCATGGTGTGGAATCTGTCCGGCCTGGCCTGGCCCAGCCAGAGGCAGAGGCAGAGGCAGAGCACATCTTCATCTTCATCGGCATTCTGTATGGTGTGGTATATCGGCATCGGAACAAGAGCCATAGGATGTTGCATTACAACAAGCTATATCTCAGAATCCGAACCGAGCCGATCCGAGGTCCCTGTGCAAACAGCACAGAATCGGGATCTTTGACAAAAGTATAGTTCCACAACAAACACTAGAGAAAAGGATAGGACTAAAGTGTATTATTTATCCTATTTGATAAATAGCAAGGACAACGTCAAATAGCGAACAGAAACGGAAGCGATGAAAAGGATGACAACAGACAACAGCAACAGAAAACATCCAGGGCAAAGCAAACAATCATCTTTTGACACTTCCTCGCGTCAATGATTCCCAAAGTATGATATAGAATTAGATGCCATCTGCTGGTGAGAGATGGGCATGGGAGTTGGTATTGGTATGGTATTTTGAATGGTGTTGAAGAGAATATGGGGGGCCTTGGCATTTGGTGTTCTTCTTCGACTATATGTATAGAACCGTCTTTCTTCGATTACTTTCATTAGGTTCTATTGGTGGAGCCGTGGAAAAGTGCCCCGAAAGGGGTGAATTTCATTCGATGTAAAAAGCAGACAATATTTTTTCTTTGCCCTGTCTTTTGTAAAAAAAAATTAAAAAAAAAAAAGTTCTTTAATGAGAAAAGTTCTTGCCGGATATAATCATCGTATAGCAGCAGCGTAGCGTTTGTGGTGGCAAAGCGGAGGCGACATAGAGAGAAACACTGAACAGAAACAAACACAATCACAAAAGTCACAAATAATAGCAGCATATATAGACTAAAGTCTCAAGCCAAGTAAAAGCATCAGCATAGCAATAGTAACAACAACAACAACAACTATCACCATCACACTCTTAAAAGTCTAAAGGATCTTTCCTTTTAGAGTGTCATCCTTTTTTCCGGCTTTTTGCTCTATTTTCTGCTGTTTTGATGTTGCGCCTTTTTACTTGTTTTTTTTTTTTACTTTTTTTTTCTTACAAAGCGCAAACATGAAACGTGATAATTTGATGAGGAATTTTCCTTAAATGCCATCATGGGAAATTTACTTTGGGTTTCATCTCATTAACATGGGAGAGGTTGACGGAAAAGATATAGAAACAATTCGCCTTACAATGATTGCGTGCTGACAGCCCTGGCGGTGTTGATGGATTTGTTTGTTTGCTCTTCTTTTTTTTTGTCTAAGAAAAAGTTTTTTACTTAATACCAATAGAAGCTATGGCTGGCAGGCAGGCAAAGAGGGTGGGTATTTAAAAAGTCATTTAAATTAAATGAGACCTCGTCAAAGCATCGAATGACACTGAAAATTGTTTACTATTTTTAAAGGAATGGGATTTTATACTTATTATACTTGCAGGCTTTTTGTTGAAATAATGTTTAGAAATTGATTAAACTTTATATATGTATGTGAAAATAATGTAAGTTATATAGTTTTTTTGGTACACTTTATATTCCTGCAGTCATTTGCAAGGGCTTTTCAGGACTGCATGATCAGAAAAACAAAACAATTAAAATATGAAATTTTAAATTTAATCGATATAAATGTTCTGTAATTTTGACAGCTGTCAAACTTGAATTGTATTTTGTTTAGTTTATGGTTTGCCCATTTAACGATTGATCTTTTAACTACTATAAAAAATTTTAAAATTATATTTTCTTAATAAGCTGAACAAGACTAAAATCGTGACAGTTATTTTAAAAATTCCTTATTTGACATTTGTAATAGATAAATTGTCAATTTGGCATATTTAATTATTTGTAAGTTTTTTGCGACCTGTAGTCTAAATTTGTTTCGCTCAGGCACGACAATTTGACTCATAAGATAGATGCTGTCGTATACTCTTCTAAGACACAAGATTTTTTCCCTTTTTTTAAACCAGTATTACACTTTAAATATTCTGACATTATCGTGCTAAATCTTGCCCCATGTTTTCAATCACATTTTACTTATAATTAAAATCAACTAAGAAAATGTTTAAATTAAGGAGCTTACACTTACGGTTCAGCTCATAAATTTCCCATGAAGCTCTTTGCAAATAACTAAACTTTTTTATTTCAGATGAAATAAAAAAACACTTTTACATTGTGATTTGAGGACTTACATACATTAATTCAATGTAATCTTTATAGAAAAAAAATGTTTCAAACTCTTATTACATTTTACAATCTATTTCATGTGCTTTTACTTTAAAATCAAATGTCACTCTCAGTTTTTTTTTTTTTTTACATTTTCATGAATTTCAATTGTGCACGCAGCTAAGCAATGTTTTTTCAATTTAAATGAAAAGAATTTATCCACAGGGAAGCATTCTAAGAAATGATAATAAAAATTCTCTTTCTCATGTTTTCTCCTTTTTTTCTTATTTCTTTCACATTGTTTGTAATGTTGGGTGAAAAAAGGTTAAGTTTTTAAAAATATACAATATTTATCCAGAATATTATACGAAATAATAAAAAAAGAATGAGATTCAGGGCAAGGACAAGTCAGATGTAAAACATATGAATACATAGTTTATCATAGTTTTCAGATTATGACTAACTACTTACTGACGGGAAAAAAACCATAAACTAGAATTACAAAAAAGTAGATCAAATCACAAAATATTTGATGTTGGGATTATTTTGTTAAATTTAGGGCAAAAACTAAAAAAATTATAGAGACGTTCCACAACAAATTTACAACAAAGAAGCTACAATAATTAATTGTGTGCTTGGAAACAACAACAAAATATTAAAATAAAACAAGTAAAGGGGAACTGCATCCACCATTTTCCCACCATTATATCTCGATTTTGACAGATGCGCAACAAAAATGAAAACTTTAATGAAATTACCTTTAATATGTGTACTGTGGGTAGGTATTTGGGTCGTTGAACTCAAATTTCAATCAGTTTTTATTCTAAAAATAAAAATAATAATAAAAGATTTATTAAAGCTTTAGCACAAAAACTATACCCAGTTCTAATTTCTTAGGAACATATCGCAAAATTTTGGATTTTTCTTTCTAAATTTGGTACTTATCTAATTTGCATTTATTTATTTATTTATTTATTTATTTATTGAATCCTTTTATGTAGAATAAGACAAATTGACTTATAACTTAGATATAAGCTACAATTCAGTGAATTTTAACAATTTGAATGCGTTGTTGAAGCATATATCGTTCCATTTTTAGTAATGGCGTAGTTTTTACTTGTCAAATGTCAAAAGATGACAGCTTCAAAAGTGACAGCTGCTCAAATAGCGGGCTATTCAAAATGAAACATCTTATTGGAAAATTCTTTATAAAGTTGAAATCTTTCTTGTGTTGAATTGCATACATTTAAATTTTTGCCCTAATTGGTAGAGCAGTAAACAAAAAGCCAATAATCAAGAAAAATGATTCAATAGAATGTACGTCTTATAAAATCCTTTTTGGTATATTTTAATATTTCATGATTGCTTTAATAAATAAGCCAACAGGTTTTTAACTTTACAGGCCTCACAAATACATAGCTTGTTAGATTAAAGACTATTGATCTTAACATTCTAAACATTCAAGTAGGTTAGGTAGATACATATGTTCTTCTTTGTTTTCATTTTAAAAATCAAACTTATTATGAAATATGTATTGTTTTTGAAGTATAATGTTTGAAATCTGACAAAGTTTCAACGAACAATGAACATTGCTAAAAATAAATAACTTTATTTTCAAAAAAAAAAAAAAAGAACACCGAAACCTCAAAAAAGCTGTTAATATTATGTGTGTGTGATGTGTGTGTGTACTATAAAAAGCAAAAGACCTTCAACTCAAAGATATTTATTAACTTTCTTCATCTCAAATGCATATTTTCTGTAACATCTTTTTGTTTTTTTTTTTTTGTATCTAAAACAAAATCTAAAACTTTTTCATAAAAGGAACACATAAAAAACGGATGAGGAAACACCGCACCTTATATTATCCTCATAAACAGTATTATACACTCGGGTGTATATGTGTGGAATAAATGCTAGACCGTCTACACATCCTATCTTATATACAATCCTTGATGTTAGTAGGTTTACTCTTTAGCAAGTGTAGTGTATTTAAATTAGCTTGTCTTCTGAAGTCCTTGTGCTATCTTAATATTTCATTTCAACTTTGGTAACAAGTTGAAAATGATTGTGAAGCCAGCCTCTTGCTGTGTGAGATTCAAAAAAAAAAATAAAAATAAAAAAACCTCAGCACTTCAAGGTAATGTACGAGTGCAGCAGTATAAAAGTAACTGCAGCACACAAAAATTAAATACACGACATGATTGCATGAACTTGCTCTTAAGGTCTAAGGTTATACGGTGCTTAAGCATTGAAGCTAAAAAGTATTGGTTTATTATACAATTTTTAACGAACAAACGGAAAAAAAGTAAAAATATGTATTAACAAATAATTTTGTTTTAGTAGTAAAATTATTGCTGATACACGTCTAGGTACATTTTAAGCTTCTTGTTGTCTGAGGGATATTGAAATAATCCAAAAATATTATAATTTATTTTCTCAAAAACGTCAAATTCGTTTGCTAAAATTTCCGTAAAGCTGAAGGCACTTTTATTGCAGTCACTTTGAAAATTGCAAGTAAAAATTTTAGTCAAAATCGGTTGGGCTGTTTTCGAGAAAATTTGAATAAACTAAAATGTTTGTTTGGGAACCACTCGTCCTAGATGAGCCTAAACAATTTTTAATCTTTATAATGGAATCACAAAATCCCGTTTAGGCTCTAGGTTGAACTACAATGCACGTACACGTACAGACATATGTATATGTACAAGCCAATGGATGGTAAGAAGTTAATCACCTTTCTGGACTTCTCCATCATCCTAATGTTAAGTTTGATTAAAACCACGACGTTTAAATTTTCACACGAATCCAATACTTGAACCCTGTAATAGACCAAGAGTATAAAAAGTTTAATTTCATGTGCAAGTTTCGACATCAACATCCTGAGCCTCTTTCTTCGCATGCTATCTTTCTTCTTGTTGCCGAAAAGTATATATGTATGTACATATATGTATACCAACCGACTGAAGTAGTTTACATCTTGGCTTTTGTTCACTTCCTGCGATCCGTTTATTTTGAACCAAGAAATATGGGCAGTGAGAAAGTTGGTCCTTGTTCCGGTCTGGTTATCCACAATATTTCTTTGCAGTGAGCAATTTCAGTTCTACTTTTTATTTAATATATTATGCATAATACATTACACATACATACGTTCGTCGCCGTCGTCTCGGTCGGCTGTATACATCTACATATGTATATATATTTTATTTTGTGTGATTTTATAAAAGAAAATGTTTGAATATGCCTTTAGCATATTTTATTTTGAATTAAAAAAGATGTAGCCAAGTTTTTGAGCCTTTTATTATTCGAACCGTTATAGCTATTTGCAATATAGCATACGCATAATTTTTCTCATAACAGTGTTGACTGCTTAAATTCGTTTTACTTACGATGTGTAGATATTATTATAATGGCAAGTTATGTATTCATACAAAAAAAAAAAATCAAAGTCGAGACTTTGATAAGCATTATGTTACGATGGTTGGCGAGACAAGAAAACGTGGGTTCCATTCTTCTGATGCTTATCTTTACTTGAGTCTTTAAATGGAGTCATTTTAGATGCGGGCGATCCAATTTGTTACAGTTATAACAGTTTATTACCATTGAATGTGCATTAACGACTTACAAAAAAAACCTGAATGCCTGAAGTATGCCCACCAGTGGTGGAATAAAACCCGGGAAACTCAAATAGTTTTTAAATAAATCTATTGAAAAGTATTCATTATGCAAATGCATAATGTAATCGAAACATGTAAAGTGTAAACGTCAAGTTGACTAAAAATACCCAAATCTGTATACTAGAGGCGCGTGAGTAGCTTGGAAGACTTCAAGAAAGAAGAGATCAGTTCAGTGGGCATAAACTTCATTTTCAAAGAACCAATTCTCCAATAGTCTAGAGAAAAAGAAGTCATTTTTTGTTCATAGGATAATTTGTGTATTATTTTATTATAATATGAACAAAAAATATTTAAATATTTACTTAATCATTTTGGTCGCTTATTGTTTTAATTTATATTTAAGACATTTTGAGAATATAATAAACATTTAAAATTAAAAATAGATTTGTTAATTTTTTTTCTTATATTTTTACTTAAACTTAAAACAAAATAAAATTCCAAACAAAATCACAAACCGGATTTTGTAAAAATTGTAGGTAATACAAAAATTCAAATCTTTTTTTAATTTATGTATTTTGTGAAATTTTCTTATGAACTGTCTAGAAGTTTTCACATACAAAAGTTGAGGTTCTGTAAAAGGAAGTTACTTTGTTAGTAATAAATCCTCAAAGAGTATCTCTTGTCATGAAAAAGTGCATCTCATCTTAATCGTTCGGATTTCGCAAAAAATTCTAGGCCCCCTAAATTCCTGCCTGTAATAAAAAAAAATTATTGAGAGTTGTAAGTTAGTAGACCCTGGTTCTACACGATCTGTTGTAGCCACCTAATTTATTTATATTTTTTTTTAAGTTTAAATCATTTTTTAAATTTTTAAAATTGTCATTAAAACATCATCTAGAAGATAATCTGCGCGCTAATATAAATAAATAGTTAAATCTACCTGTTTTTTCGCCAGTTAAATTTAAGATAAAATTTCCAATTTACTTTCAAAATGAACAAAAATAAAAACTCAATTTTTTTTATACTTCGTTATAATTTCTTTTTAATTCGCAAAAATCTATCTATACAAAATGGTGTCGTGTCGGGTAGATGAAGTTGAATGATGACCTTTCTTTTCTTTTATGAAGGTTAACAAAAAATTACAAACGATGACTTGCATAATTGATTACATTAATAATTAGTTTGACAAGAAGTGTCACATTGGGCTAATACTCGTTGGGTTTCAAAATAATTAGTTCACAATAATAGTAGTATATTTAAAAGTGTTATACATTTAATTTGGGTAGTGTATAATTTGTGTTTTTAAATAATAAATATACATATATATGTAGTATGTCAAACACTACCATTTATTAGTTAATAATTTCACATCAAGAGCCGTTATTTATTCTATATCCCATAGGAATTTTTTTATTTTAAAACTTTCTTAAACAAAAAACAACTTAGACATAATGCAAGTAAGATAAATTAAATAAATACAAAAATAAAACCGATAAATGTTTTCTGCAGAAGTTTCTAATTATTTTTAGATAATAGTCCATACCAAAATTAAAAAAAAAAAAAAAGTATTCTGTGTATTCCTAAAAAAAATTCAATGTTTAAATTTTGAAAATATTTAAAACGTGAGTGACTTTTTAAAATTTAATTTTTAACTGTACATCAATAAAAACCATAATTTGTTCTTGAAAATTAAAAAAAAAATCTTCTCCCTCCTTTAAACCATATTTAAAAATCATATTTAAAATCCACTTCGTGGATACTTGCAATAAAACTGCGTTTGCCTTATAGAGCAATCAAAAATGAAGTAAGTTAATTTAAAATATAATAAAAACTATTTATAAATAAGTTATTTTTTTTTTTGTATATCATGGGATAAAAGTTTATCACCATCGTTGTTCCTGAATATAATTTTATCTTGAAAAACTAAACATATAAATATAGAGAAGAAGTCAATTTGTTTAATACAAAAACTTATAACCTTCATATTTTATTTTATAGTCCATTCAATCAATAAACACTAAAATGTTATCAAACAATCCACTCTCACAGTGTTTTTATTTATTTTTATGAAAAGTAAACTAATAAAGTTATGATATATCTCTAATGTTTGTCATATATGTAGGTACATACGTATATTATGAGTTATAGAATTAATGGATAAACTTGTTAAGATTATGAACACAAAATGTCAGAAAAAGAACTCTTTAACATAAGACATTACAATAAATCCTTTGACTTTTCTTAAATATACTTTCAAAAGAATATAAATAAAAATGTTCTCTTTGTTTTATTGCAAAAAAAAAAATAATATGGGTGTATGTATGTATGTAGGTATTTTAGCTTTATTTTTTTTATTTTTTCACTTTTCATATTGAGTATTTGACAAAGAAAGAGTCCTCAAGCATTTATCCATCATATATTTTGTCCAGTCAGTGGGTGATTTTGCTTTTACATAAATTGACGCTTTGAGGGAATTATGTATGTTTTTTTTAATCATCATGTAGAAATGAAATTCAACTTATTGGCCTGTCAAAAAATTATTTTGTATTTAATAATATCCCAATAAAATTACATCATAGGAATTAAACACCCCTATTAATAAATTCAAATTAAACATGAACTATTTTTAATCGGAGAGGTAGTTGCGATATTTATTTTATTTCTATACTACACCGATTTTGATAAATGAGATGTCAAACGAAAGTGAATGTTAATAATATGTGCAGAAACTCCATTTGTTTGTTAATAAAAATGAACACTCCCACTTTCCAATTGGTAATATTTTGTCATGTGACATTAGGACGGTTCAATTTATTAGATCTGTTCACAAATTTTTTGATATTAAATGTCAGTGCGTCTTTTATTTTTATGTAATTGCGAGATTTCTTGCACGGGACGGCCAGTTCATGTTAATAAGCTAATTCATGCAAGTAGGTGGATTAACGAGTAATTAAGCTAAAAATACCTGATATATTTTTCACATGATTATAAGATAAAAAAAACAAACGACACTACAGGCACTTTTTTATTAAAAACCTAAAATAAGAAAGCATATGTACAAAAGTTGAACCGTTTTGTGAGAAAGTGTATGTGTGCATAATGAATAATAAGTACCTACTCTTTGGGGTCAGCAGAATTCTTGTTGAATGTAGTAGATTTTCGTTAAGATTTGCTACTTAACAAAAATGTTCTCTTTTTAGACAAATTTCTTTATTTTTACATTCTATGTTCCGTACTTTAAATTTAAAAACATAAGTCTTAATTAATACAAGAGGCAATCCTTCAAGTAAAATTATAGCAAGTTAAGTCATTCACTTTAATGTAACTTAAACTTTAATGTAACTTAAACTTTAGGCATATATTTAGTTCAAGATAAATATGAAATCCAAGTACCTAAATAAAAGCAATTCCATTAGCTTTCACGTTTATGCGATATGGCGGGAAAAGAAACTTCAATATTTATTTTCATGTTAAAATTTTCTTTTCTTCCATTCATGTTTCTCTATCATTCATACATACATACATATACTTTCATAGAATATATAATCAATCCTCAAGTAATATTCCTTTTTATTCTCTAACAGCCCCGCATAAAGCTTATACTCGTTACTTACATACATACATATGTATATTCACTAATGTAATAATCGAATTGTTAAGGAATACCATTACAAGCCCTCTTAAGGCTATACAAATTTTCTATGTAGGTACAGATGCTGCTTATAACCTCTACAACACCCCCCTTCCCACCTCCCTTCCTTTCCATACAAATCCCAATTGCTAAATTTGCATTTTCGAACACAAGTTTACATTATGAAATTGAATTGACTTTTTAGTTCCACATACAACTTTTGGCAAGAATCCATCCACATTCAAAAACTCGGTAAATATCATCTGCACACAGAAAGCCAAAGAAAGATTAAAAAACAAAAAAAAAAAAAAAAAACAACGACGAACCAAGAACGAAATTCTTGAAAAATAGATATTTCAATATGCAGGCGCACAAGAGCCCCATCATATCCTTTTGTGCAAATTTTAGTGCATCCAGAGGTTTCATTGGTTTTTTGAAGTTAATATTGTTTGCACAGAACTCAACCCCCCAAGTGCTACACTGCTCTATGTCAAACACACTTAAAAAGCATATCCTTAATGCTACGAGTGTATATACTATATGGTATATATAGAAAAGTCTCCTGACCCAGATTAATCTTCTTCCTTCTTCAAGTGGGGGCGAACATTTTTTTGGAAATTGCCGTAAATAATGCGATTAGTTGATGAAGTGATTTTTCGAATCATTTTATGTATACTACTATTTGTACTTAAATAACAACAACAACAAAAAACAACTGTCTCTCCTGTCATATTGAATGTGGGAGAGATCCATTATAATATGGGGCAATGGAGGTGTTGCGAATTTCGATTAATAAAAGTCGTGATGACACAAGTCGATTGGAGATCATTTGCCACCTTATACAAATTGAAGTGCTTTTCAATCTTCTCATTAATTTTATTTATAGTTTGATAAACAAAAACAACAACAACAAACCATAGAGCCAATCCAATCCTTTGGCAGGCTATTAATTTTTTTTTTATTTTTGTTTTCCTTCTTCTATACAACTTTTCTGAAATCCGAAAATGGATAAGCAAAAGTGGGGCTATAACAATTTTTCGTTTCATATATACATATCTTAATATAGATACTTTATATTTATGGAACGTGTTATTACAATGACATTAAAGATTTTATCAAAATAAAGTTGGTCTTTTTCCGGTAGGTATACTATAAGGATTTCGTATAGAATTTATTGTGACTTATCGAATAATAAATTGTAATTTATTTTGATGATTATGTTGAACCATGATTTAATTATGAAAGTTTATATACAGTTAAACTCTCTCAATTCAAAATTATTGAACAAGTTTACCTTATCAGTTATTCAGTGTTGTAATTTTTTAATTGCTTGACCGTCTCGTTGTTTTAGGATCTTAAATCTACAATTATTGTACTTTTCTACTTTTCTTTCATTTAAAATTAATGTTAGATTTAGGTTACTAATGAAATTTACCAATTACACCAATTACTAATTCAACAATTTAATATAGTGACAAATACAACAATTTTAATATTGTGACCAATTCAACAATTAAAATTTGTGACCAATTCAGCAATTGAATATTGTGACCAACTCAACAATTGAATATTGTGACAAAATAAACAATAATTGAATAGTGCGACTAATTCAACAAATAAATATAGTGACCAATTAAACAATCGAATATTGTGATTGTGACTAATTTAACAATTGAATAATATGACCAAATCAACAATTAAATATTGTGACCAATTCAACAATTAAATATAGTGACCAATTAAACAATCGAATATTGTAATTGTGACCAATTCAATAATTGAATATTGAGACTAATTCAACAATTAAATATTGTGACCAATTCAACAATTTAATATTGTGACCAATTCAGCAATTGAATATTGTGACCAACTCAACAATTGAATATTGTGACCAATTCAACAATTGAATATTGCGACTAATTCAACAAATAAATATAGTGACCAATTAAACAATCGAATATTGTGATTGTGACCAATTCAATAATTGAATATTGTGATCAATTCAACAATTAAATATTGTGACCAATTCAACAATTTAATATTGTGACCAATTCAGCAATTGAATATTGTGACCAACTCAACAATTGAATATTGTGACCAATTCAACAATTGAATATTGCGACTAATTCAACAAATAAATATAGTGACCAATTAAACAATCGAATATTGTGATTGTGACCAATTCAATAACTGAATATTGTGACCAATTCAACAATTAAATATTGTGACTAATTCAACAATTTAATATTGTGACCAATTCAGCAATTGAATATTGTGACCAACTCAACAATTGAATATTGTGACCAATTCAACAATTGAATATTGCGACTAATTCAACAAATAAATATAGTGACCAATTAAACAATCGAATATTGTGATTGTGACCAATTCAATAATTGAATATTGTGATCAATTCAACAATTAAATATTGTGACCAATTCAACAATTTAATATTGTGACCAATTCAGCAATTGAATATTGTGACCAACTCAACAATTGAATATTGTGACCAATTCAACAATTGAATATTGCGACTAATTCAACAAATAAATATAGTGACCAATTAAACAATCGAATATTGTGATTGTGACTAATTTAACAATTGAATAATATGACCAAATCAACAATTAAATATTGTGACCAATTCAACAATTAAATATAGTGACCAATTAAACAATCGAATATTGTAATTGTGACCAATTCAATAATTGAATATTGAGACTAATTCAACAATTAAATATTGTGACCAATTCAACAATTTAATATTGTGACCAATTCAGCAATTGAATATTGTGACCAACTCAACAATTGAATATTGTGACCAAATAAACAATTGAATATTGCGACTAATTCAACAAATAAATATAGTGACCAATTAAACAATCGAATATTGTGATTGTGACCAATTCAATAACTGAATATTGTGACCAATTCAACAATTAAATATTGTGACTAATTCAACAATTTAATATTGTGACCAATTCAGCAATTGAATATTGTGACCAACTCAACAATTGAATATTGTGACCAATTCAACAATTGAATATTGCGACTAATTCAACAAATAAATATAGTGACCAATTAAACAATCGAATATTGTGATTGTGACCAATTCAATAATTGAATATTGTGATCAATTCAACAATTAAATATTGTGACCAATTCAACAATTTAATATTGTGACCAATTCAGCAATTGAATATTGTGACCAACTCAACAATTGAATATTGTGACCAATTCAACAGTTGAATATTTCGACCAATTCATTAATTGAATATTGTGATTGTAACCAATTCAACAAATGAATATTGTGATTGTGACTAATTTAAAAATTGAATATTGTGACCAATTCAACAATTCAGTGAGTAACTATACCAATTTACTTATATGACTTAATTCCTTTTATAGATCATTCAAGTTTTATTTAATTGAGCATGTTGTGTGAATTATTTATAAAATTATGACCATTTGTGTCATATCCGTAACAATAGAAAACACCTTTAAGCTTTTTCTAATATCACAAACATCCTATATGAAGTGAGGATATTTCTTCTTTGTTTCTTTGTTTTGTTGTTAATGTTCATCTTAAAGCCAATTTAAGCACAAATTATAGATTTAGCCAAATTATTATCTTGTTTGTTTAGCAACGTCACTTATATATTCATAATTTCATCCATTAATTAATCTCCATAAATTTTGAAAATGTGTATTTTAAAAAATTAATTCCATCATATTTTTCACCAAAAATTCTTCTTAAACTTCTAAAAACCACGTTAATTATACGCCTTTAATTCTTTCACATTTTTGTTTTCTAAAATTTATTTTTTGTATTAATGGTATACACTTATACCTGTCACGTAAAAAGTATTAAACCTTTAAAGACAGTTGAGAGTTAAATGATGTTGAAATGTTCTTTTTGCTGTCAACGGAGGAACCTTTTTATTGTCTTTTTGACAAGTTAATTAAATTCAACAAGGGAAAACAGAGGAAGTCTATCAAATTTCTTATATGTATACTATAGTATTGGGGCTTTGCTTGTTTTTCATGTAATTTCTTTCTTTTATTATGTATTTTCTTACGGTGAAGATTTACCAGGAAGAAAAATTAAACAAGCAGATATAAAATACCTTCATAATTGTTATGATTTTTTTTTTTTAAGAAAGTTAATTAATTTGCGGCCGTTAGCAGGTTGTGTCTTTGGCATTCGTTTATTTTTGTCTTTACGCCTGGAGAACATACTTTGCTTAGAATATAAGCAAATTAATGAAAATTATTAGGAAAACGTTTAATAATATTAAAGGGTTTGTTGTTTTTTTTTGAAGAGGCATCAGATTTTAGATATGGAAAACTGTCAAATGAGCTTTCATTTATTATATTGAAGTCAACTTTATTATTTTTATAAAGAAGGTTCTTACAAATAATAAATTATACATTTATGTACAGCAAAAATACCAGGTAGATGAGAATATAATTTCTGACAGATTTAACGTTGTATACCAAATTTGGAGGTCATCCATTTATTTTCTTAGAAATTAAACGCTTTGTTATGACTACTTTTATTTTGAAGTTTTATTGCAGCGAAGTTCTTTTTTAATATAGTAGATTTTCCATTTTTCTCATGTGCTTCTCAAAACCTTTTGTATCTTATTCTTTTTTTGTGAAAGAAGTCAGAAGTTATTATTTTTGTTTAAATATTTTTTCCAAAAAAAACTGAAAGTTTTCATACAATTTATAAAAAAAAATGAATTTTTGCCCGTTTCATCCAACAATATCAAAAGCTCTAAATGTAGGAAATATTTTACACTAAAATTCAATTTTGTCGGAATTTTTGTAAAAGTTTGACCTTTATTTTGTCTAATTACCCCGCAGCTAACATTAAACCTTGTTGAATTTAACTTACATTTTGCTTACATCTTAAGTGTAAAATATTTTTCGTTTTGCACCATTGCGAAAAAAACCTTGAATTTTATTTTTTAACTAATTCATATGATTTCCAAAATACATTCAAAAAACTCAAAATGTAAATGCAAAAAAAAAAAACTATCTTCAATCAACTTCAGACCATATTTTTTGTCACTCTTGAACGAATTATTATAATAACATGATTTTTCAATGTTGCTATTTCAATATAATCAAGTTTTGTATACATACATACATAGAAGATTAAATTTGCAACCTCTAATTGAATTGCAAAGATGTTTTCAAATTTTAAATCATAGTTAGAATTTCAGCAGCACAAAAAAAAAACCGACAGCAAGAAAGAAAAGATGTCAAATACATTGGCTCTTAAAATCTTTACCACGACAAAGTTGCAGAAGTAAAAGTTTTAGATGAAACGGTGACTCTTGCTCGTGGCGGACGTACCTACCTAAACCTACAAAAAAAAATCGTTTTTCATTGAAAAACTTTTTTGATAATAATTCTTTGAGTAAAATGAAAGAGAAAGTGGGTTTCTATATATAATTTTTTTTTTTATTTATTCCAGAACAGAATCTGAAATAGTTGTCTATAAGAAAAAGAAGAAGGTATACCAGAGCTACATATACATACATATATGTAGGTGCACAAAAATATGGAATCTTAAAGTTTGTTGAGGTGAAAAGTTTGTTCTCACTTAATTTTTTTTTTTCGCTTATTTATTTCAAGGAATTATATTATATAGTAAAAGAAATGCGACGTAGTTCCAAGCATACTGTTATGAAACTTTAATTTCTACTTAGAACACCTTTACCTAACATACATACATATATATAAAGAGTTTAAAAAAGCTTCAACAAATGGCAGTGGCAACGAAGTGCAAAGCACTTTGTTCAACATCAAAGAAGATTTTGTTAGAATGAGAAATAAATCAAAGTTAATAGTTGGGAAGGTAGGGTTACAAAGTCATTTGAATATGCTATTTAGTTCGCTATATATATGACTACCTAAAATCTCTAATGTTTAGAGATGGTGGTGACCTTAAATCTGATATTTTGAAAGTCGCATGGTGTATGAATAAAAAGCGAAATCCGTTTTTTAATTGTTATTTCCATTTCCGTCACGAGAAGTTTTCAAAACATGCGCTCGAAATTTTGCCTCGAACGTGCAAGATGTTAACGAAAATGTGGAAAATAAAAAGAAACGGTTTTACTGAAGTTTCTGTTAGTTTGTACTAAAATTTTGACCAACCCTTTAACTTAACCAGGCTTTAACTTCCAGTTACGCAAGCTCTTTTCTTAACAATGTCATAGCAGGTACCTACCGTTAGTTTGTACAAGTTGTATAAATTAACGGAACTTAATTTAGGATTTTGTTAATGCAAAAAATCGCTTCATTTGATATAATACCGGCATAACTCAGAAATTGACGACTTTTTTACATTTCGAGTAAAGTTCTGTCAAAAATCAAATTGTATACATCCCTTTCTCAGTTACATACAAGCTTCTTATGTTACACTACTGTCACTCTTAAATATTTTTTTTTTTACAAAAGCTATATATTTTCAACCACCAACCGATATTGCAGCAATACTGAGGTATATGTACGTATAATGTACCTACATATGTTGCCTTTTGTTCGATTAATAATAATTACTGTCAAACGTACATCTGTGTACCTATATGTTATGCATGCTCACATACATATGTATATAACTATGTCATGGACAAAGGACACCGTATGTTTATTTAAATTTACCACCTCAGGCAAATATTGTCTTCTGCAACTATGGTATACATACATATAGTATACATTATGTGTGTTGTGTATGCCTTCATACATACATATATATACCCACGAAGTGCATTAAGCAAACATTACGCCGAAAGGTATGTATATGAGAAGCAAATGAAAACTCATTTGTATGCTAATTTGGCCAACATTTTGTGATATTGTTTAATTGTTATAGAGTTTCAGATGTTCCAACCTACCTACTACTTTACTATATGTTTCGGATGAGTGTAATATGAGCTTTAGCATCTTAACTTAAGTGTAAGATGGATTTGAAATTTGTTTTGTAAATTTTGTAATCTTTTGTTTTATCAATTTGGCGTAGGGTTCCTTAAAGTGCAATTAATAAAGTTAATGTTTAAAATAAAGCAAAAAAATTAGTTGGGCTTTAAGAAACAAATAAAATATAAAACAAAAAAAATTAAGACTTTTGTAATTTATTTGTTTTAAGGCTATAAGAAAAATATAATTGAAGTGTAATCAATGTAAAGGCTGACAAATGAAATACATAATAATTAAATCGCATGAAGTTGATTATATCATTCAAGACTATGATGGCGGCTAAGTGGCTGGAATGACTTGAATCATTTTTTTTTTTCGACTGTTGGCAATAATCCGAATAAGAGTTTTTAGGAAACAAAATTGGAAAGGTTGCCGAGAATATCTGAAAATTCGGCAAAAACTAATAGTTATTTTTTCCAACGGATTTTTGTTTGAATTCGTGACCATAACCAACGTAAGTCTTTTATTTATCCATTTAAATGTTTAATTGGTTTGAGTTAAATCAGCCTTCTACCAGGCCCACTTTTATTATATTTGAGTTTTCTTGTTATTTATCAACCATAGAAAACTGAAATGCTTTAAAATAAGCTTTCTTTAACATAAAGCTTGTAATTTTTCCCTCTGCCACGCTCATTTTTACCTACATTTAAGTTTTTTTTAATAAATTCACTTTCAAGAATAAAAGCAATAAAATGCTAAATTTTTCTCGCTAATTTATCCAAACACATTATAAGGAAATACCATCATTCCTTGAATCCATATAGCGTTGGAAACCACTTGACCTATTAAAACGAAATTTTCAGAATTTGTTATTAAATTCTTAAAAGAAAAATTTAGTAAAATCCTCCCACATCCATGCGAAGTTTTCTAATATAATATTAAACATTGTTAGAAAGTTAAACATTGTAAGAAGTTAAATTATCTTTAACTTAAGACATGAGATGAGTTATTTTTTCCATGCCCAGTTCCAAACCTACTTTCCTTATACAAAGTTTTCGAATAGGGACTTTACAACTTTGAATTTAATTTGTAAACGCACCCTTTCACTAATCATCAAACTGTCATTGTCAATTTATTCAGTAAAGACAACATTTTTATCGTGGACCATTTTGAAGCGACGTATACGTTCTCCGATTGGGCTCTGGAGAAGATGCGCCAAGATGATGAATTTCATCGCAAAATCATCTTCAGTGACGAAACTCATTTTTGGCTCAATGGGTTCGTCAATAAGCAAAGTATGCGTTATTGATCGGGTGAAAATCCACATTTGCTTCATAAATCACCACTTCATCAAAAATAACTGTTTGGTGCGGTTTGCATGCCGGCGGCGTTATTGGGCCATATTTTTTTCGTCGACGATAACAATCGTCACGTTACTGTGAATGGCCAGCGTTATCGCGCCATGATTACCAATTATTTTTGGCCCGAATTTGAAGATATGGACTTGGACGACATGTGGTTTCAACAAGATGATGCCACAAGCGACACAGCACACCTTACAATCGATTTATTGAATAGTTGTCAAGTCCTTATTGGAAAACCCTTTATTTAAATGTTCTCTTTATTTAATATCTTCAAGAACTTAAAAATTTATCTTTACGAGAAAATGTGTAAAAAAAAAAAACTCAAAAGTAGGTACTCAAATTGGATTTGATTTTTTTGTTTAAATGCCTAATTCGTTTTTAAAAATTGCAAAGCAATATTTTTTGAACTACAAATTATAACAAAATGATCAAAGCATTGAAAAGATATCCGTGAATAAGCCAAAATTAAGACCAATTTCTCAAAATCCGTAGAATGGTAATTTTCGTTATTTGAATGTTTTGCCAAAAACCTTAAACACAGATTTTTTTACAATCACTTTGATCATAACAGGTACAAATTTTAATCAAAATCGTTAGAGCCCTTTTCAAGAAAATTTGAAAAAAAGCTTAAAAAATTCGAATTTAACTTTTATGAAATTATATAAAAATTCCCTATACTAAATTTAAAGTAAATCGGCTCACTCGTTTAGGCTCTAGCTATAGAATAACAATAAACCGCACGGACGCACACATCGGCGGACGATATGACAAAACCAAATTTTTCTAACTTCTCGATCATCGTAATTCGACATCGATTTTTTTTTTACACAAAAACAACCTCGAAATTTGTTCACACAAAACTAATAGATACTTGCTCTTTTCTCTTTTTTTTTTATTCTAGAAAATTACATACAAAGGCCCTCTTCCACATTTCGACTTCAATTCTATATACAGACAAATGCGACAGATGGTATGAAGAAAGCCATTTTTTTAAAACAAACATTTCCAGTATAACAACTCCCTACATTTAATTACAACTTTCACATATAAAATAGTTTTAGTTTCCGTCTATATGGCATCGCATGGCGATATATTTTTGAAAACAAATTTCTACCTAACTGTTATCGCATAAATTCAAAAAGTATTTTCATTAAGATCGCCTATCATTATTGTTGGTGTATGAACAAACTAACCTATATGTATATTAACTTAGTTTCTAAGTAAACCATTGGGTCGCATTCAAAATAAAACCGAATAAAAAAATACTTAAATACAAAAGTTTTAATAACTTTCATATCTTTTCACATACCTAGATAAATTTATACTTTTACCAAGTTTAAAATTATAACCCAGAGGGTTAATAATATTTAACCCATACATGCATTATGTAAAGTTTGTGCTTTTTACTTACAGCAAAAACCTAACCTAACCCTTTAGCTAGCTATAGTTAGATATATGTAGTTACTGCGAAAATATACAATTATCTAACATATATACTTGTATGTATATGTATTATTCTTTCTATTTCAATGAATGCTTTTCAGGTGGCAGATTAACACACATAAATATTTACAGAGGTTTATCTTTTCGAGGCAATGAAAAAGAAACAAAAAACAAAAGAAAAAAAAAAAAACAAATTGCTTTCTCATTTTCTCTGCTAAAATTAGGGTTCAGATCCTGTTTCTCTGCCTTAATCGATTCCAATAATGACTATCTATATGTGCCATTCCGAATGAAGTCTGACTCTAATAAAATTCTGCCTCTGCCTCTAGGGGGTTGTTTAAATATTAAACCTTATATATAAGTAGAAAGATATACCAAAACTTTTAACTATAATTAATTTTCCGTTAACCAAAGATATATTATGTGTTTCATATTTGGGAAGAAGACCATTTCAAACAAATTATCAGGATGAATTGTGTGCACGTATATGGAATTGACTAAGTCCATTTATGCAGGGTGTTTCTCAAATAAGATGCGACAGTAATAGCTTTATTATTTATAGGCTGGGTGCATTGATTTATAATTGATTCAAATCAAAAGAAAATTTGATTTAGCTGCTTTTAACAGTGATTTCAAAAAAAAAAGGCATAGATTTAAAAATAGAATGCATTTTATTCAACGTTATATATAATAGTACCATCCGACGAGCCACCGCCGCTGCCGATGGGCTTGCTTGGGGCTTTTAAATTTTTTTTTAACATCATTTTTGCACACCTATTTACCTAGACTCATCCATCAAAATTAACTTGCGAATTGAATAAGAATGTTGAAAATCAATTAACGCATTATAAAGTTATACATAATTTGGGTGTCTTGAATTTGTATTTATAAAATAAAATCGTAGTTTCTATTTCTTCGATTAGATTTACCGTTAGAAACGACTGACAATATTTACTTTCTATCAATAAAGACTCCCGCCCAATACCCTATTATGCAAGGTTTGTTATAGAATGCAATTTTTAATGACTTCAATGAAAATATTACATTTATTAACTTTACTTTGAGGCTTTGACTTCAAATTATTTTTGTTATTTAGGTTTCCATTCATTTTACATTAAACATATTACTATCTTTTTTTCATTTATTTTACTTTTTTCAACTGAATGCAATCTTTTGAGACATCATGCATTATTTGTTTGAAAAAAAAAAAATAGAGAAAAACACTTTTGATTCAAAAGAAACAAACGGAATTAATATTTCAAGTTGATTTAATTATTCAATTAATGATTTAAAAGATATTTAAGGAAATATAAGGATATTTAAGAGTATGCGACTTATCTGTTCAATAGTTCAAGGAAGAAGAATGTAACAATATAAAAATGAAAAGCTTTAAAAAGAAACAAATTTGACTTTTAAGTTTAAATATCATTCAGCAAAATATGATCGCAATGGGGATGTTGTATTGTTGAAAGCGATATTTCCAACACTTTGTATTCTCTGCATTTTTTATGTCAAATAAATGGTGATTGCATTATTTGAAGTCGAAGACTTTAAGTTAAGTCAACGAATTTAGTCTTTTAATTAATAAACCATAAGAATACGAGCTTTAAGTATAATATTTATATTTATATTTATACATTACTTTTAGTATAATATTTAGTATATATAACTAAATAAACCTCATTTGCGCATTTTTACATTTAATTTTTAATTATTTATATAAATAATGCATCTTATGCGAATCACCCTGCATACTTAATATATTTAGAGTTAAATTTAATTTGACTATTACGTTTCACCTCTAATCTTCAATTCGAAGGCTTCTTAAGCTTTTGTGCAATTAGATAAGTAAATATATAATTTTCGGTTTTCGTTTTGACTTTAAGATAAATTATGACTTGTTAAATTGAGAAGATTTTCTTATAATAATTATAAGCGAATATGGAAATGCTAAGCCATTTGATATTACATTGTAATTTATAGTAACTACCAGATTCAATTTACATCTCTTACTATTCATTACTTTTGCTCCTAACAAAACAAAAAACTCAAGGTTTATTAGGACAGAAGAAAATGATAAAAAAAAATGATAAAAAAAAAATAAAATACACAACTTAATCGCATGAATTTGTTCTTGCAGTTTAAGGCCATTAACGTTGCTAAATTAAAATCATTAAAGATGTATGACCATAGTAAAAGAGTATAATATTAAGACGCATTATGAGCAATTTTGAAAAGAGGTAAAAAATACTAACAAAATGTGTTCTTTCTTCGATTTTTATTTCTTTAATAAAAAAAAGAGGCCCGTGGCAACTGGACAACTGTTATAAGGAAATTCCTAATTCAAAATCTTAAAAGACCTTATCAAATGTTCAATATGCGATCAAGTGAAAACCAAAGTTCGGGCGTATTATATTTTTCAACTAATTTAAGTTGTATTTTTGGCAGATGTTTTTGCTTTAAAAAAAAATTATCAATTTAATTTTTTTACAAACCCCACCAATTCATAGTTACAGAATTGTGTGTAAAATAAAATTATTCCGGAGTCGATAGCTTTGTTTGTTTTCGAGATGTTCGAGTCGAAAAAATTTTTTTTTAATTCAAAATAGCTTTTAACGGCCTTTAGTCCACAAACATTTTTGGCGTTTCGTCCCGGCGATCTCACTTGGAGTCATCAATTGAAATTCGTCATGAAATCTATGTGAGATGAACTGAACTTAACAAAAATTGCGTATTGACAAGGTCCTCACTAGTCAACTGATGAATCCAAGGGAGATCGCCGGAACGAAACGCCAAAAAATTTTGGTGGACTAAAGGCCGTTAAAAGCTATTTTGAATCAATAATTCAACAAGTCCAATTAAAATAGTGCTAAGTCTTCTACTTGGCTGATGATTTCAGTAGTATATAGAATTTGTATTACTTATTTATTAAAAAAAAAAACCTTAATTTTTTTTTATTTTTTAGTGGTTTTAGTTTGAATATTTGTTGATTTAAAAAAAACTGTCAATTGAATAATTCTACAAACCTTATCAGTTATTGATTATGTCACTAAGTATAGGACAAAATTGGCCCGGCTTCTAAGCTAGTGTTTGTTTTCAAAATATTCGAGCCGAAAAACGTTTTTCAACGATTTTTAGTATTTTCTTGTAAGTTTTTTTCATTTAAAAAAAAAACAGTTAATTGAATTTTTTTTTTAATTTATATCAGTAACCAAATATGGCAAAATTTTCCCAAATTTAATATTGTTGTTTGTTCTCAAAATATTACAACCGAAACACGTTTTTCACTTTTAGCATGTTTTTTGATCTTAAAAAAAATGCCCGCTGATTTTTTTAAATTCGTTTCAATTCCTTACCCTTCCTTAGAATAAAATTAACCTGAAATCGATGACATTTTTTGTTCTCAAAATATTCGAGGCGAAACATTTTTTACAACTTTTTTTTTTTAATTGCTGTAGTAAAACCGCTAAATGAATTTTTTTGTGAACCCTTTCTGCACTTCGTGATGTTATTATCTGTAAAATAAAATTCATTCGAGGTCGATATCTCTATTCGTTCTCGAGATACAGTGAACGATAGAAACGCTAACGAACGTACGAAAGTACGAACGTACGAAAGTACGAACGTACGAACGTACATACACATTCATACAGACATCTCTCTAAAAATGATGGATTCGGATTCCTGGGACCTCGAAACGTCGAGAAATGTAAAAATTTTCAATTCGAAAAATCGGACCAATTGCAATAACTTCCAATGGAAAGTTAAAAATTACTTAATTTAGAAATGCAATTTATATTTTTAAGAAGCAACAGATTACGGAATTGTATACGAGAATAATTAAAAAACAAGACCATTTTTTTTTTTTTCAAAAAACGTCAAACACCTATTTCTGTTATGTAAATTTTTTGCTAAAACCTGAGACAGAGTTGTCTTTCAATTATTTTAGATTTAACAGTTAAAAAATGTAATCAAAATTGTTAAAGTCGTTTTCGAGTACATTTGAAAAAACATATTAAATCGTTATAAAAAAGTTCAAGATGTTCAATAATGAACATTTTTGGTGCAAAAATAGTTTTATTAACATATACATAAACTTTATTGAATGAAAAACTTTCTAATAACAATTGCTTTCATTTTATTCCAAGGTTTAAAAGAAACTGTTTTCTTTTTTAACTCAAAATAAAACAATATAAAAAATCAAAACTACATGCTTCCTGGTGGTGCTGGTCCTGGCATTGGAAAACCAATATCTTCAGGAATTGGAGGCATTTGGGGCATATCAAATGATTGTATCTAAAATAAAAAAAAAATATATGTATATTAAAAACGTAAATAAAAAAAAATTGGCACAAATTATACTCGAATATTATTTCTAATTATACAAGCTTACCTGATTTCTGGCAAATAAAGGTACAGCGGTAACACCTGATAAAAGGCTTACCAAAACCATCAAAGCCATATTAATGAAAAATTTCAAATTCATAATTTTCCTTAATTTTTTAACAACTGATTGTTGAGTCTATAAAACTAAATTGACAATTCCAGCAATTTGCAAGTTATTTTATATGCCGCAGGTACAACTAATGAGTTACATATGTAATTTTTTTTTTAATATTTCCGGCTTGTTAGTTTGAATTGAATTTGTATCTTATATTGTAATCAAACTGAAATCATTATTTTAACTTTATTACTATAGTTTGATATCTCGCATGAAATCATTTAGGCTCCACGGAATCCGTGGAGCTATGGATTGTAGGTGCTATAGAATTTGTAATTAACAAGGTGCATTATTAGTTAGCTTTTTTTATAGTACATTGATGAAGAGACATCTAAAATCTAAAATTATTATTAAGAAGTTATTTTTAATGGATTTTTGTATTTGATATTTGAATTTAATTTAATTTGACTATGGCATGTTAAGTATTATCTGATTTAAACACGAAGAAATGTACATACATAGTTAATTATAGATTTTCTGATTTGACATCAAAGTTTTTTTTTGTATTTAAAGTAGTTAGCGTTTTACACTTTACACAATGGAATCGAAAATTATGAAAAATTGGAAAGATTTATAACAATTTGTCAGTCGTGTAAATCAAACATTATATTCCGATAGTTGCTGCTAATATAATTGGAGTCATTGGAGAGTGCTAGAAAAATTGTTTAAAAAAACAGAGGGGGACATTTCCCTGCAAAAAATGTCCAATTTCATGTGACTTTGAAAAGCATTTTGTAGAAACATATATATATATACCTACATAATTATGTATATGTACATCCCAGAAAATTTGTCAGATAAGAAACAACAAACAAACATGTGCGAAGCTTAAAAAGCAATATAGGTATGGTATAAAAGTTTGTTCTTATTAACCGAACTGCTTTGTGAACAAAAAAAAAAAAAAAAAACATCATAGAAAAAAATAAACTTTTCCACTTCCTGAAAAAATGTCTAACTAAACTCTGTCTATACGCAGCTATACCTACATGCAAAGCTAAGCATCGGTGGCTAGCTTATCTTTCGTTATATTTCTGTTTGACGGTGGCGGCTTCTACATCATCCAACTCAACGCCAATCAAACGCAACAAACAAACAAAAAACTCTTTGGTTGTTTCAAGATTTTATATCCCTCTCTCTTTGATCCGGTCATGGATCACCATCATCGTCGTTGTCATTAAGCAAATAAAATTAAAAGTTTTCAATTTGTATTAATGAGTTCTGGCGTTTGGGACACACAAGAAAGAGAACAAACGATGATAGCCAGCCCAGCCCAGCCAGCATCTCAGAAATATAATAGCCAATATAGCCACAGGAAAGGATGGATACTTTCAGACGCACCATTCATTCATTCATTGATTCATTCATTTCATTTGGAGTTGGGACTAAAGAAAGTTTTTTGTTTGTGTCTGTGTATGTATGTGTGTGTGTGAGAATTGAACAAATGGAAAATTACACATGGACGATAAAAATCAATCGTCACGTATGAAAAGAATGTTGCCTTAGCTCATTTTGACTGCAACAAGGGAGACGAAGAAAATTCATTTTCAAATTCCCATCAAGCTTGATTGATTACGTGATGGTGAAAGTTTACCAATCGATGTTGGTAATACATACATATCTGTTTAGTTCTAGAACTGCTCAATCAATTGAGGACAATGTATAAAGATGCCAAAAGTATAAACATCGAAGTAAAGGAAATAATAATGCTCATGTCTTAGCTGTGTGTATTGGCTTAATAATAGTTAATTTATTGTGCCAAACTGATTTTTTTTTTCCTGTTGACGATATTACATAAGTCCTTGATGAAAATTAAACTACCTCACTGTTTAGATGATTTTCTTCAACTACCAATAGAATTATTATTGATAGTAATGCGGGTGCAGGCTTTGTCAAGTTTCCCCACCAGTAAAGGACCAGTATGCACCAATAATGCTTCTTTATAGATCTTCTTTTTTATTTTCGAATCCTGCAGAAATTTCAAAGAAACCAAGTTAAAACCGTGAGGTGTGCAGAGGGATATAATATATATATCATACTGTTTTTATGCAACATACTGAAGTGATGCTTAAAACTTTACTGCATTTGCATAATGTTTTCGGATATTTGTTTACGTACTGCGTTTATGTAGTAAGTATCGATCAATTGTGCAACTTAGCATTGAATAATGTTTAAATATGTTTTTTTTGTAAACAACAATTATTTAAATTTTTAAATTAAATACGTATACGCCCGAGTGCACATCTGGGTTTTTTAATTGATTGACTGAAGTTCACCCAAAAAAGTAAAGTTATGTTATACTTTACTTTCTAACTTTACAAACTCCGGACCCGTAAAGGTTCCCGAAGCTCTAGATCCTCCTCGATTCCGGGAACTACTACTTCCAGTCATTCAGATCCAGCGCTCTGGGCATGGACGATGGTTTATCTGTTGTGTTTGTCAATCTTGTTACCTTAAACTGGTAGGCTAAAAGTATGTGCTGTCTTTAATAATGAATGAATATTTTTTGGCGCTAGGTCCAATCGTGTAAAACCATAAAATCCAAATTAAAAATGTGACAACACCCTTAAATTTTCGGAAATTGTTTTTTTTTTTTTTTTTGGAAAAGTTTTCGTGGTTGGCGTGATATGACATTGGACTGGATAGTTATGACATAATTTTCGATCAAAATATAATTTTAGATATTATTGCTTAAAAGTCATACTGAATAAATTAAAAAATTAAATTTCGCTAAAAAAAACCGACACATGCGAGAAAATCTGAATGTTAAAGTGAAAAAATAATAAAATATCATATTGCTCAAAAACGTTTTGCTGAGGAAAATAAGAATGATATTTCCATGGCTCGGAAGTAAAACTGAAATTATTTTAAAATAAACTGACCTAATAAATTTAACCGACCAAATGTCACATGCCAAAATATTACCAATTGAAAGAATTCATTTTAGACTTCATTTTTATTTGAATAATTTTTAACAAATAAATGCAGTTTTTGAACAAATTATTAAAATTCGTAAAATCAGCAGGTAATTCCGCTTCGTTTGACACCTCATTTGTCAAAATCGGTGTAGTATGAGAGTCGAAAAAAGGATCCAAACTCTAGATGACCCATGATCGAGCCAAATGGCTCAATCGTTTATGGTCAGTTTGCATTTGGATCGACGACGATTTGTTTATCTTCTTTTTTTTTATCAAAAGTTAAGTTTTCAAAACAAAACATTAAGATTTTTTTAATTGTATTTTTTTTTAATTTGGATTATGTAATATCTCTAGAAAAGCAGCAGCGAGGGTGTTAAGCACATGCAGAAAAATTTGACAGCATTTGGGGCGTTTAAAAAAAATGAGATTTCAGAGATTTTTCTCACTCAAAAAGTGAAGAAGCAAATCTAAGATATTTTTCCTCAGCATTTTGACAGCAAAGCTGAGAAAATTATCTATAGCCAACAAACTAGCGAGTAATCGTCTGTGTTGCGAGTAGTTTTGGTGGAATACTTGAAATGGCATCGTAAAAATGAGGTTTTAAGAAAAGGATTGAACGAATTTATTGCGAAAGCATTCAATTTATTAGCCAGTGTTCACATTTCTGAGATCTCATTGAGCAAACTTCTGTCAGCTTCACGGAGCAAAAGGAGAAACCTTAACAAGATTTCTCCGCTAGAAGTCACAAAAGCCCTCTCCATCTCTTCTTTAAATATTGATCAACTGCTACAAAAAATAATTGAGCAAGCGAATCTAAAAATTTATCAGTTTCAACTTTTTGACAGCAAAATTGTGCAATCTCACTAAGAAATTACGTTCAGATACCTGATATTGCTAAGATCTCAGATGTCCTGAGAAAGCTGAATTGGCTAAATATATTGTGCTTATTTACAAAAAAAGAGTCCAAATGTTTAAAAGGAGTCAAATTGCAATGATTTTCAAAAAGATGAGTCCTTGAGTCCTAGCAATTAAAAATAGTTAAAAGGACTCTAAGGAATTCCCAAGGTAACGCCGCCTCAATGTTATATGATATGTATGTATTTTCATATGTACATATGTACATTGTGCAGTGTATATATTTATGTATGTATGTATGTACATACATATACATATATGTACATATGTATGTATCTTTTTTCAAAAAAAAAAAAAAAAAACAGACAAAAACAGTCCATCCAATAAAATTATTATGATACATATTAATGAATAAAATTATCCTTAACAAATATCAAAACACTCCTACGCCGCCATGCGATTATTATCTAAAAATGATAAAGTACAACAATGTTCTTTCTAAAATACAAAGCAACATTTTTTTCTAGTTTCTCTACGTCAATCAATTCGATATGGAAATTTCAAAGAAAAAAAAAATATATTTAATCAGCTAAGTGGAAATGAAAAACTTCTTTATGTTTTCCTTTCGCACTGCCAAGCTTCTCGGCATCAGCATCATCATCGTTATCGTTATCCATATATAGTCATGATCACCAATCTCAGTCATTGTTTTCTTTGTCGTCGCTAGCCCTTTTGGAACAAGAAGTTTTGTATATATGTATGTCTCCCAAAACCAAACCATACCATGCGCCATTGCCAGTCGGTGTGCTAATATAAAATCTGCATATTTTTCATTTATACAAAATCGCCCAGAGTAAGATTTGCTTCCTTTGGTCGATATGAATCACTTAAATAAACGAAGCTTAATCAAATATTCACAAGGATATTTAAGGAAGTTAGGTTAAAGAATTTTTCGAAACCCTTTTCATCTTAAACCATTATATGCTTCACACGAATGCATTGCTGCACTTTATTCTTGAAAGTAATTCAATTGCAACAACTCTCCATACACACACACACACACACCATTTTCTAGCTGATTCTATCTCATTCTCTAGCCCTTCCAGAGTTAAGTCTTTTTGACATTTTCACTCTGAAAACGACCGCCTGTAGAAAGAACGGATTCTGTTGATGTGACATGACATAATGGCAATAAAACGAAGAACAAAACCCAACCAACAACAAAAAGTTAGCAAAAAAAAAAAAGTATTAAAAAGGACGACTATGAGAAAATGAATAAGATGTATGTAGTTGGGTTCATCACAGAAACTTTACGGCAAACTTTTTAAACAAACAGAATTGTGGTTTACTTAAGAATAAGACATAAAATATATGTTTGATTGATGATGAGTCTGGAAATGAAAATGGTAATGAAGACATTCATCATCAGAGCGGCCTTAAAGTTGGTACACATTCTATCCTAGAATGAACTATAGAGAAGGACGATGAAATTAAAAAATATATATATATATATGTACATATAGACGGAATCATCGTTTTCAGTCCGGAGGAGAATCAAAACTTCTGTTTTCATAGGCTGAAGGAAGCCGTTTAGTTTATTTTAACTTCTCGAACAAGGGAAAAAGGACAAAAAAGAGACATGCGGCAAAAGCTATGGGAAAAATTTACATATCCTTGAAATATTTAGTTGTTCTGATGAGGGAAAATTAAGGTTTGCATAAAAAATCTTTTATTTGTTGACCAAGTTTTTGGGAAATTAATTTTCTAACAAAAAAAAAGAAGAAACTAAGACAGAATGGCAGTTTTTGAGTTGTAGATATATATAATTTTAGGTTCTTTTTTACCCTCGTTTTGGATCAAACATAATAATATTGTTGAAAAGTGATCTTTTATTTTTCTTGATGCGCAATGTTGTGGAAGTGCGCGTACAAGCTATTTCCCTGCTTTTGTTGATGAGGTGCAAATAAGCTGTTCTAAGCAAACATTGCTCAATATATCACTGGGTGTTTGTAGCGGCAACAGAATTGGTCTTAATTTGTTGGTGATGGAATTCCATCTACGCAACAATTTAAAACAGTCATCCCGTTCGAAGTTTTGATGCCGTTTCATTTCAATTTCAAAGTTTGTTCATCTGGAGCTGGTTGTCTCAAATTATTTTACTGATATTGTCAAATGTCACTTCAAGATAGATTTTAAAAATGAATGTGTTCGTTAATTGGAGAATAACAGTTAACACTTGGTTTACACTGAATCTGAGGTATATATATATTTAAATTATTTTTTTAAAGTTAAATTTTTTTAAAATAGAATACATAAAAGTTTTTAAGCCAATTTGTTTTAATCAAACAAGTTGGCATCCGAAATTGGAGAAACTGGGTTGAGGACGCAGCTGGCTTGAGAAGTTTATTGGTTGAGAACTAGGCTCACACCAATTATGGATTTTTTTTTACTCAAAACTGTGCATATAGATTGCATAAAAATAACAAAATTGTAACTTTGTGTCTTCACAATACAATATTGTTATGTCATTGGTTGGATTTTAGGAGTATTCCATTTTTATCGAATATGCGAAATTTGTAACAGAATTGAAAAAAAACTTTTCATATTCCAACTCTAAATTCCACCGATATAGACGTTAAATTCATTGAAAATGACTATGTTAGTAGCAAATAATTCCATTAGGGATGTTCACATTCAACGACATGTTCATCAACACTTGTCGTGTAGTTAGATTTTTGTAATGCGAACAACAGTCGGACAACCGAAAATTTAATTTTACACCTTCTTTCCATTTTTTTTTGTTAGAAGAGAATAGGTTGAAATCAAGGTAAAAAAATAAAACGAGATTGGAAATTAATGCGCTTGTATTGGTGCAAATAATGAAATTCGCGACATGTTCACTCTTTAAAAATTTATTTTCGATACGACAGTCGTTGAATGTGAACGCTACCAAAACGACTTTGGTCAAGCATCATGTCATTGAATGTGGGAAAGCTTCGAACCGACAGGAAATAGCTGTCAATGAACTGACTAAGTAACTTGCTAAAATTTACAGGAAATTCCTGATGTCAATGAACTGTCAAAGTAACTTGCTAAAATGTCTATAAATGTGTAACAACAACAAAATATAAATAATGAAGCTTTCAAAAATGTATTTTAATTGTTTTCTGTTAAATTAATTTATGTAAAAATTTCTATAATTTCTGCCATCATGATAACGGGAAAGCACCTCAATTTAACAAAATTACATTTACCACTATTTTTAGTTTTTCGTATGTTTATTTACCAATGAACTGAACAATTTACATATTGAAAAAATTTACGAATATCTTTTCAGGTAATCGAATCAAACAAAATAATTTTTCTGTTGTTCGAAACTACATAGTCAAAAATACAAAGAACTACAATTTGCAATCTTTTGAAGGTAATTTTATTTACAATTAACTTTTGAAAAGCTTCATTATATAGTATAATTTTAGTAGATACAGAAGAGGAGAATGAAGATGCTCAAAAAAATGAACAACCTTCAAGCGAAAACGGAAACGGCAAGCTTAAAATAATGCCTTCGTCATATTCAAAAATAACCAAAAACCGACAGCGGAGATCTGAAATATCATGGCATTTGGCACCAAACAGATATAATATCCCAAATGAATTAGGCTGCAGTAAAAATGGAATTCAGTGGTCGCGGTCAAAAAAAACATCCCAACTTAAAAAAGATCCGAAATTAAAAAATCAAAATACATTCTACGAAATTTCAACGAATTATTTTGAAAAATCAAAAAATAAATGCAATCGTCTAAAAGGAAAGTTTTTAACAGGTAAGTTCTCTACTATTCACAGTGCAATAGACCCCAATATATTAGTCATTCATTCAAATATCTCTCATATCATTGTTTGGCTCACAGATCCTAGAAACAGAAGGCCCACTTCAAGGTTCATGATAAATAATCCTGTTACATGCTGGCGAAACCAAAATGATCCTGGACCGACAAGTTATTTTTTTGAAATAGTTGAAAGATCTAGGTACTATAAAGTTGTTTCTTTTTAACACCCATATTGAAAGCCTCAGTTTTTAGTTTTTCAAAAATTGCCAACAAACATGTTGTACCTTATAAGTTCCTTCGATATTCTTGTGTACCTGAAAATATACGACTGCAAATTTTAGGCAAATCATCATTTAGTCCAGGTCCAGGAAGATATGAGCTCATTGATGATGAACAATCACTTCGTATAAGACTTAGAATCCAAACCCAAAAACGATTAAAATTTCGTCGACTTCACTTCAAACAAATAAGTTTACCCAAACAAAAACCAGATTCTGTAAGACGACACATATTCGGTTACGGCTTTACAAGGCTCTTCATGGGTTCAATTATAAGTTCGAAAAAGATGGTTGATTTGCCAAAGAAAACCCACAGAACTGGCCGTGAAGTTAGAATGTTTCCAAGTTTTGAATATATCAAGATGATTACTAATCCAGATCGCAGTACTTTTTCTATGCGAACAGAAGAATTACTTGAGACATCGAGCGTCTTGCGATTTAACTGTTTGGTAAAAGCTCACAAGCGACGTCAATTACGTGATAATAAAAAGGTTGTTTTTGGTAGTGGAGTGCCAAGATTTAAAGATTTCGAAATACCAATAGTTCGAAATCAACCTAAACCCCCTCCATTGGTAAATTTTCCTACTATGACAGTAAATGCTAAAGACATTAAAACAAAACTTGATGCTCTACCTGAACGTTTGAGGGGAATCTACAAAATCAATCGTATGCAACCGTTTAAATTTCAACCCATTCCACCAGTAAAATTGCTATTAAATGAGAAAGAAGTTCATCCAGAATCTGAGGAAAACTTGGGGATATATCCCAAGGAATTGAACCCAACGAATTATTTTTTAAATCAATTCAGTAAGAATTTAAATTAATTTGGTGTCAATGAACACAAAATGTTTTTTTTTTTTTTCATTTTAAGACAAATATACCTATCACAACTTAAAATTTCTGTTACATATATCGAATAATTTTATTGAAAACTTTTTTTTAATTTGGCTTGTTTTTCTTCTCAGTTCAATGAAACTTCAACTTGCAGAAATTACAATTTATTTGTATATTATATTTTTTTTTTTCAAAACCTAATTAATGTTAAATGCTACGATTGTACATATTTAAAAAATAAATGTATCATCATTTATTTAACATTTAATTCAATTGATTCAATACTTTTTTTGGAGTCAATACCCTAGACTATGCAAGAACCAGTCATCAGTCTTTGCAAGGCCGTAGCCAGGGGGGGTATCACAGGGGTTTGATCCCCCCCGAAATGTTTGAGGAGTGCATTTCTAAATCACACTTTTTCTCTTCAGTTGGTATGATATTTTACTCAGATTTCTGCTGTAGTTATTAATAATGTTCAAAATTTTCTGATTTTAGCATAAAGAGTATATCTAGGTTTCTTCATAATTTATAATGAACATAGTAAGGTACCTACCCTGACAATTTTTAAATACAACCGCAAACGACATAAGCTCTTTTGCTTCAACTGCATGCGGTATATCTAAAGCGGCCCATGCATGAGGAAGTTATCGATGTATTTGCAGCTAAGAAGGCCAGAAGACTGAATATAGTTTTGTAAAAATATGTAATACTTTTGTAATGATACTATTTAATTATGTACCTACCTAATAAATAATAACTGTACGATTATATTTTGTATAAATAATACCTTTTCGTAAATTTGTCTGCTTAGGTACCTATTTAACGGAACTGCATATGTACATATTATGTATATGCATAAACCTGCATGCCCAAATGTTAAAAAAAAAATTGTGTGGGCTTTTTTTGATTACTAATTGGTGAATTTTTCTTTCCGAAAGATTATATCCCCCCCCCCCCCCCCCGAAAAAATTGTCTGGCTACGGCCTTGAGTCTTGGAGTGCCTATAAAAAAAATAGAACTTAATTTTCGTACTCTTCAAGAAAATCTATTCAAATGAATTCGGATTTGTATTCTTCCATATCCGAATTTAATGGAAAAACTATGTTCATTCTTCTTGTATAGTCGATTGATGAGTTTTCTTTGGCAGCTTATTGTTTTGAAAACAATTCAGCGAAAAATATCCCTTTTCATTTAGATGAAGTTAATTGTTACCTATAATAACTTTTATTTCCATGACCAACCATTTTACGTTTTCCGTATTGATTAAATTTGTGCGTTTATGCATTTGATTCCATTTTATTAAAATTTACATAGCGAAGTTAGCATAAAAAATTAGTCATAGAATGACAATTCTTCGTATTAAAAGATGAGATAATGCTGCTTTTTGTTTGGCTAAATGCGCCAACTTTTGACTGAAATTGATATTTTGACACTATTTTCTTAAGAAACAAATTTTTCACACTTTTTACTTTTACTCACTTTTGTCCAATGAAACTTAGTTGAGCAGAAAATAGAAAATCAGTTTTTATATGAAGCCCTTTGCAACATTTTTTGTGTATTTTGCTCTCCTTTGAAATTTGTAAAAGTGGACAGTGGCATAGCAGTTTTACGCATTTAGCTGACGATTTATTAATATTTTCCTTAAATTGTTTAGCTTAGGCAATGGAATTAGTTGTTCAAATCCTAGAAAGGTAAGGTAAAGACTAGTTTCTGGTTACAAATTAAAAAGTTATGTTGATGTTCATTAAACGTATCCAAAAATTCATTTTCATTAATTCATTCGATATAAACAGATTACAGATATGTCGGTGATTATAATGAAGACAAGCTTAATCAATTATTAGCATTTATAAATAATAAGGTGTAGGAAGTAAAATAAATTTAAAAAAAATTACAACACATTTCTCAAAGACCAGTCAAGAAAACCCTGATTTTAACATTGAAAATGTTTATAGGGTCGTTTTGATAAAAGTATGGTGTTACCAAAATGAACAAAGATATAGAATGAACTCTAGCGTATAGGGGGAGAACGATTGAATTTTTGGTTGGTGTTACCAAAGAAACTACCAAAATGAATAAAATGAAGAAAAAAACACAAGTGATGAATTTCAGCCAGCGTACATAAATTTTGATCATCGCCAACGGACGAGATTCAGTGGAGGAATGTAAAATTCGAAAAATGCTCGATTTGAGCCCACTTAGAAGCCTATAACTTTAGTTAAAATTATTGGATGTTTGATATTAAGCTAGATAATTAAAGCTTAAATGGCAAACTACAAATCTGCAATAAAAATTTTGCAAAGGCGTACAAAAATTCATACTAGAAACTTGAAAAATTGTCTTTTTAGAACGAATTTCATCACGGCAGAAGAAAAAAAAAAACAAACAAAATATGTATGTGAGTAGTTAGGTACGTACCTACAAAGAAGATATTGATAGAAGGAAGAAGACGGTGGAGTGTGTGCAATAAAAAAAAAACACCACGTGGCAAACAAAATTGGCTTTGCATCGGACACAAAAATGATATACATTATGTAGGTATGTAGATATGCAAGTATGTACATATGTAGGTATGTGCATGAACATTATTTTTAGTAGGTATTTTACAAATAATAAAATCGTAAAGTTTGGATTTGGTTGGTTTGTTTGGATTATAACTTCTGTTCTAATAATAGGATGTTTGAGGTTAAAGTCTTAAAATTAAGGTAAAATGTCAGTCTAAAGAAATTATGTGATAAAAGTTGACTTTCTTTTAAATCAATTGATTGTTGAACCTATAATATGCATAATAGGTACCTACTTGAACCTCTTTAATAAACTTATAACTTTAATTCTAAGGGCCAGATATTCAAGGTTAAGATATGTTTAGGTAAATCAGGCAAGAGGTAGAATTAACTTAGCTAAACAACTCAAATAATATAATCGAAAAGGGTCAATTTTGTAAGCTTATATATTCTGTTCTAATCATCGGATCTTTGAGGTTAAAGTCTCAAAATTAAGGTAAAATATGACAAAAGTTGATTTTTGTCTAAGTCAACCTAAAGAACCTAGAATATGCTAGACAACGTTTGGGTAAAGACTTTACTAACTTCTAAATCAATTTGATTGTTTAACCTAGAATATGCATATTGCATAGCTAACTACTTGAACCTCTTTAATAAACTTATAACTTAAGCCCTAATGGTCAGATCTTCAAGTTTAAGGTCCTCAAATGCAAATAAAATTTTAGGCTTCATCTTAAAGTAGACCATAAACTATTCAATTTGGTTGTCAACTAAATTGTTGATGGTTGTCAACTGATTGATGCTCGCCGCACAGCTCCAAGTGTCAAAAACTTTATTTTTGTCTAAAAAAAATTACGCGACTCGATATTGTTAAATTGATTAAAAGAAGGGTTCACAATATTTTAAAATAAAATATTATAGAATAAAAACAATTAGCAGTGAGGTTGGGCTTCGCATCAAATTCTTCGTAAATTTTGTCTCGATTTAAAAAAGGTTTGCCTGGACATTTAATCAAACACACGGGTTGATTCAAAAACAATCAACTGAGTCGAGAACCGAATATGATAGGCGTGTTTTTTTGTAAGCCCAGAGGGAATTGGTCGAAAAAAACAACGTCGGTGCTAAACAATCACCATGTTAAATACAACAACAACTAATCCCCTACGGGCTAAGCTAAACCCAGATAATTCTCCGGGCTTAACTTAAGCACACAGAAAAACTGTGTTACCGGCATAAATTATATACTTGTTATCGATAGTTTGTATGAAAACTCCATTTTGTTTCTGTGTTGCTGTCACTAATCTCTGTGGTCGTTTTTTTTCTGCAATTCCCACCGGGCTTGCAAAAAAACTCGCCTGATGTATGCTTTAATCGATCTGTAATAATTCAGTTACCTTTCTGCAAAGCTTAGCTAGGCGAAAATGCCAAATATGTACCTAGATATACTTTAAGATAGATATGGTATATGTATTTTCAATTTCGTGTATAAGTGCTGTGCCGGTGCGGATGAAAATGAGTATGTTTGTATAATTGCGAGTTAAGCTACACTTAAAACTAAGATTCACCTTATTAAGAAAAATTAACAACATTAATTTAACCGCCAACTGGGAAGTGACATTAAATTTACAAATTGGAACTTCAGACTGTAGAATGGTTTCTAAGACAGTTTGTGAAGTTATATTGCAACAATAGTAGGTATACAAAATAAAAATTACAAAGATTAGACATGTTTTTGTTTTATCGACGTAATATAAGTCATTTTCAATGTCCCATATAGTTACTCTATGAGTGAAATCTGTAAATTTTTGTATCGAAAAATGATACAAAGATTTTAGAAGGTCAACAAAATACGCCTATTCTTTAAGTTCTAAGTCAATTCACAGTTGTAGGCCACCATTCATGGAAATAAAATTTTAAATTCGCAGTTTGCTGTTCGTGTCTCATGTGCAAAACTCTTTAATACGGCAAAATCGAGTAAAAATGTTAATCCTCAAAAATGTAAAAATTTGAATAAAGAGAAAAAACAAATAAAGGAAAAAAAACTTCAATATTAAATAAGCTGTCAAATGAAATTAGTAAATTTGAAATGAAAACACTCTCTCTGTAATTTGTGAAATAACCTCATTTCGGTGAAAAGATAATGAAATAATGAAAATAAAGTATAACCGGGGCTGAACTACGTTTGTACAACTGAACTAGTGTGGAATGAACCTTAAATAACGGCAAATTTCGATTTATTGGCATCACTGACAAATGTCATTCTAATCTGTGGATTGTGGATTGCAAATTTCAACTCGTTAATTTTTTTTTTCAACCACAAAAAGTGTATGTACATATTTTTCTTCACAAATCACAAATGGCCGCCATTTGTCCCAAGAAAGACCAATTCATATTTTCCAAGCCATTTTGAGATTTAAGTTTCATCAACAAAAAAAGATAAAAACGAAAATATTATAAACCATTTAATTCCACACAAGTACGTATAATTTATTTGTGTTTTTCTGTCCGCGAAATGTGATTAATTTCTATTTGAAAATAAATACGGTACGGCGTTGAATGTGCTTCTTGAATTTTTATCGTTTGCCTACAGAAAGTGATTAATCTAAAAAAAAAATGAATTCCTTTTGTGAACTCAGGACTCAAAAACATCGAAAAACATTTATTCCTGAAACAAAGAACAGAAAGACACGCCAAATAGTGCATTTACCTTTTTTAATATAATTTATACCCTTTTTTTTGCACTTCATTTTGGCATCTTTTATAGTACTTAAACTTATTACACTTAAAAAAATAATAATTTAACAATAAAATAACAACAATATATTACAGCTTACCCTGGATTCTCGTCGTCGTTTTATTGTAAATTAGTCCCGAATCGGGGTGACTAAAAGAACAATCGCGCGTCGTTGTCGTCTGAAGTACAAAGTGGAGCCACAAGGCACAAACCCTTAAACGAACAATTGGCCACCACTGTTCCGAGGCAAATTTTTGTCTCCTTGACTCAAATACTCGTTCGTCGCGGCCCTAATTAGTACGTCGCACGCCGCTGAAGAAAATTAATTGTTAACTCGTGTCTCACCTCGCGGAGGAGGGAGGAAATGTCTAGGCGACGGGACATTAACCCAAAACTACGGATGGATAGGCAACCCGCTATTACCAGAATAACAGGTACCTATCCCAACGACCGACAAGCAGACAGCAAATATGTGATGTCTGGAAGATGAGTTTTATTTCCAAGTTTTGGTTTAGGCTGTTTTCTTACCTCGATTAACTTTACTTTTCTGAAATCATGAATCATTTTCAATCGACTTAACGTCTTTTAATGCTTTTCCGTAAGGGGAAGCTCTGTGTGTCGGCTGGCACAACAACATCAGTTGCTCCTCTTGTTTGCTTTCCTCCTTGGTTCTCATATTCTCCCTATCTAAATTCTTTAATATTTTGTTTGATGAGTCCCTCTTCACCTCTTTAGATCCAAGTTTACCAGCTGGAAAGCGTCGTGAAATCGACAACGTGATGAAGAAAGCACGAGCCAACACAAACGACTATTGGGATAAGAAGCTGCTGGAAGTGGAGGAGAAGGATCCGAATCGCTGGCGGCATACTGGGTACAAAAAAATGTACATTCAAGGAGAAAGCAGTTCGGGGGAGAGTGATCGCGAAGGAAATTTTCGTTATAACGCTGGCGGTGCTGGTCCAAGCGGCGTTGGTGGCGGTGGAGGTGGTGGAGGAGGTCCTTCTGGCCTCAACGGTCGTATTGGAGGCGCTGGGATGTACCACCGTCCGTCGCGTTCGCCTCGTAGTCGCAGTCGTTCGCGCTTACGTAAATCGCCACCATTGTCGCCGCAGATGCGTCGTCGGTCGCCAATTGATCACGGGCGTCGTATGTCACCGCCACCAATGGATCGTCGTCCAAGGTCTCCTGAACCGGGAAGGAGAATCATGCCGCCGCGTTCACCTCCGGATATGGGTGGTCGGAGACCTGGTCCGCGGCCTCGGTCACCGCCTGAGCCGCTGAATAATGCGCGTCGTGGTAAGTCTCCGCCGCGTTCGCCTATGGCTCGTCGTCGATCACCGGGTGGAATGCCTTCGGCAAGGCGTCATTCCCCGGCCACTGGCAGTTCGATGCCGCCGAATAAACGGGGTCAGATATTGCCGCGCTCAAAGAGGCCTCCGTCGCCTCCACCGAGGGTAAGTAAATCAGCTCGCCTTAAATTCTTAATAAATTTATATATTTAATTTAATTCTTTCTTTGCAGAATTCGTGTCGGTCGCGGTCAAATAGTTCGGTAAGCAGTTGCTCGGACGACTCCTGCTCGGTTTGTTCACCAAAGCATCATCGTCAATATTCGAGGTACGTTTAATTTTTACTAAAGCTATTTATTATGAAATAGATTATATCTTTTTGATAATATGGAATATTCCAATGAATCAAATTCCAATCAAAGATTTAAGAAAAGTCTACTATAAGCTTAAAATAGTTATATTTTTAATCCGAAAATATTAGATTGAATTCATTTTTCTATTTGACTCCGAGAATCCTATTTAAAATGTTTGAGTTTTGCATAACGGTGAATTTTTGAAGAATTTATTAGGGTAGGGTCAGGCGAAGAGAACTGTTTGGAAAGATTCAAACCATTTCTTTAAGGGGAAGGCTACAACTTTCTGCCTTCAATATTTAACCCAAGAGCTGACAAAATTTTTTAGGAGTTGATGTATAGAGAAGTAAGTACGTGGGTTTATAGATGCATACATATAAACACCATTATATCCAATACAAAAGTCTGTAGGGTTTTTTCAGCGATTTTAATTACAGTTCAAAGTAACCAACCGCTTTCGAGAAACAATAATGAATGTCTATTGCCTTCTGCTCCACGCCAAGCGATTTGCCCTTAATTTGAGCTATACACAAGCACAAGGAAGCCTAAATAAGCGTCTATGACGCGACGATGCAGAAGAAAATACTTGCTTTAATGTTGTTCATGTTTTTCTTCAAAAAGTCTTAAATTCCTTCCTCTTGTAGAAGTTTAAAGTCGTGCTAAATATGATGTATTTTAAAAAAAAAAATCCAGCATTAAAAATAATTAAACAATTTTTTTAAAAAGATTATTTTATTTTTCAGATCGACATCCTTGTCACGTTCGCGTCCTGCGGGTGGTCCTCGGTCGCCTCCACCAAAACAAGGACCCCGTGGTCCACCGATTTCGCGTCCTCCAATGCAATACAGGGGTGTGCCTCCAAACGCAATGCCCTCATCGTCTCGGGTACGTCCGTCGACTCCTCCTCAGGTCCGTGGAGAAAAGTACAGAGAAGAGAAAGTAAGTTTCCATAAACAAGTGGTTTTTTTTTATCTTTCTAATTTTCTAATGTAATGTGTTATCTTTTTTATCAGCTTCGTCGTTTAAGTAGAGAACGTAGTCGTGATATGTTAATTGAAAGACCCGCACCTGAAAGCTCTCTGCAAATGGCCCGTGCACCTCGTCACTCGCCGCCGGAAGATCCACGTTTGAAAAATAGGCCACCAGAGCCTATGGAACAAGTTGTTCCAAAGAAAAAAAAGAAGGAATCTAATGATAAGTTGGTAATATAAAATCACAACCTCGGCATCTTCAATGTGAATAATGTTTTTATTTTTTCATTAAATATTATGAATATTTACTTTTTAAAGGTACGTACTCGCATAAAGATTGAGGGTGAAAAGCGCAAGAAACATGGCTCATCATCTGAATCTGATGACTCTGGATCGGATAGTGAAAGTTCATTGCCAACATTTACGGCAACTACTCGATTAACATTGTCGGAGAGATTTGGTAAAATGGCTCAATGGAGTAATGATCGTAGCAATATGGAAAATATGCGAATTACAAAAGATTCAACTGGTGGGGCACTCAAGGTGATGATCGAAGAAGGACTGGAGTCTCCGCCGCGTCGGTATTCGTACTCTCCAGCTCCGGCTGGCCATTTTCCCGAGGAATTGGCCACAACCGCGCCGTCGGGTATGTTATCGTGGGATGACGTACGTGTTCGCTACGAATATTACAAAAATCGTGGATATCTTCGCGACTTAGATTTAAAGGTAAATATATAATAGAAACTTGTTTACAGAATAAGTTCCGAAGCACATCACTGGAAACCTGATAAATATTAGTACACAATAAATTAATCTAAGTTATCACATTTAAGCCTAGTAAACTGCTGGTGCGAATCGAAAAAATTTATGAAAAAAATTACACTAACAAAAAACTTCGTTCTACCCTATGTTCTCCAGTACGCTGTTCAATGAGCAAAATTGATAAATATGGCCCACTATTTTTTCGCACTAAAGTACTTGCCCGGACTATTAATTAGTACGATGCAATATTGCAATAAATTAGTGATGCGCAATAGAATTTATTCAAAATTTCGGTGTGGGTATAAAATTAATTATTAAACATTTATTTTGTTTTTTTTTAGGACTACATAAAATGGGAAGAATGGTGGTACAAGTATCAGGAGTGGTTGAAGCAAGAACGTTATTATGAATTCTGGGAGAGGCAACAAATGCATAGACGTCGTCGTAAGAAAATTCCCATCGCTCAACGATTAAATTGAAACATCTAAAGAGAAAGCTAAATAACGGAACAAAAACTCAATATAAATAAATATTAAATTCGGAATTTAAGTTTCAATGATGGATATCTCTTTATGTAATTTAAGAAAAAATCCCTGCGTAAAATTCGATCAAAAATACTTTATTTTTTTATAGGTTACGTAGTAAACAGCTAAGCTTTTTTTGAGAGTTTTACGCAGTACTACCGAAATATCATTTGCATTAATATTAAGAATAAATTAATAATTTGGTAATTAGATTGCATATGAATAGAAATACTAAATTTGAATTAGTATTGCAATCACTAAAAATATTAATGTATATGTTTTAAATGTATGCATTTGTCGGATATAGCCATCAAGTAACATTTAATCTATCAAAAAAAAAAGTGTTGATATAATAATATTATATTTTCCAATTGAATAAAATAATAAAATATTCTGTTTACATAGACTTATTCACAGGAAATGCCAACAGAATACAGCAATCAATAACCGGATGTTACATCATAAATAATAATTACAAAATCTTTCAACCGTTGGAAATAGAAAATTATTTGTTACATTTTTCAATGAAAACATTTTGTAAATTGAAACAGACTGTTTCCAAATCCATGCCATCTTATTTTCCGCTCGTTTCGATATTTTAGATACTGTTGGTCAAATCTTGTTAGTGTGTGTGCAAATTGGTGCGATTCTTTTTGAAATCTTGCAAAATATGAATTGTTTGACAAGATTCGAATCTGGTTGAAAGGAATTCCACATAACTGAAAGGTGCATCTAGTGAGACAGGTATATAGTTATGTATGACTGCTTTTAAACGCAATTTTTAAGTGTGTTTACGGGGGACGTATGCGGTATCAGGGGTAAACAAAGTTGCAGAGGTTCAAATAATTGCAGAGTTATCGCTCTTTCTTCTTTGTGCTTTTTCCTATTGTTTGACACATAGGCGGAGTAAAGAGTTTAAAGAGATATTTCCTTCTCATTTAATAAAAATTGCAGCGATTAAATGGATGCTGCAATCCGAAAGAAATTCAAAAGAGAATTGCGGATAAAAATTGCAGTCTATGACTGCTTTTTCTTATTGCTTGAGACATAAGCGGAGTAAAGAGTGAGGAGATATATTTCCTTCTCATTTAACAAAAATTGCAGGTATTAGTATTTGCAGCGTTTAAATAGATGCTGCAATCGGAAAGAAACTCAGAAGAGAATTGCGGATAGAAATTGCATACGTCTAAAAGCAGTCTATGCAGAAACGCGGGAAGGATTTTGGGATGGAATCTACCCTTCTCGTTTCTACGCACACAATCTACTGACTTACTGGCTGCGCCTTTCAGTAAAACGACTTGGCATCACTTGGTTTCATCATGATCTAAAAATGTATGATTTTATTTATAAACGTTGTCTAACTTTAGACAACTGTCCAACTTTGGAAAATGTGTTCCAAAACCTTGTTTATTGTTGTCTTGTAGCTGCCTAACTTAGCCACAAGAGTAGATTACTTTAAGCGTGAATATAATGTGATATTTATTTTTATTAAAGATAGCATATTTCCACGAATATGAAAATAGTTAGACCATTGACCTATTATCTAGTAGGTCAATGAGTTAGACAGTGTCTAAGACAAAAATCTAATTAATACAACTGGTAGTTTTTAATCTGGCTTTTTAGTAGTGTAGAGATAAGAGCATATTAATTCACGGTTGACAATCTACTCTGTTGGCTAAGTTAGGCAGCTATGTATAAGGCCAGGCGCGCACATGCAACTAAACAGTTTGGTTTCGATTTTGAATCCTATAAGTTTATATGAGACAGTGCGCACATGCATGAACACATTTTCCAAAGTTGGACAGTTGTCTAAAGTTAGTTGCCCATGATCAACAGAATCACTCACATTGATTGATAAGTTTTTGAGAGAATCATTTTCACATTCTTTTAGTGCATTTCACTTCACCAACAGATTTGTCATTAAAAACGTTTATCTTCTTGTTTCTCTGAACTCTCCCATTTTGGTTATCTATCTCCATCTACATGTCACATATTCTGGATGACACACGCCAGTTGCTTTTCGGAAAATCGTTGACGCAGAATCCTGTACTAAAATATTTCGAACACAACTTCGGAGCAAAAAATTACAAAGCCGCCATTTTGATTGAGTACGACATTCGTAGTGGTGGTGATTTTCAGCCTTTTTTTTGCTAAAACTATTTCTACGAAATTTTTAACCAAAAATAAAACAACCTAATCAAATAATTGTGTTATTTTGTGCTTAAATATATAATGCGTATATTTCACTAAAAATGGAGAATGTTATTGCCTTTAATAATGAGGTAAGTTAAAATGGGAAAAAATTAAACAGCCTTTTGCAAATGGGAGCATAGAAACAGCGCCCGGTCAAAGCTGCCTGCTTATAGATTATATAAAAAAAAAGTTAAAATGTTAAAAAATAAAGTTTTCTTGTTTCGGAATAAATAATTTATAAATCGAAAAAGTGAAGTGAAAGTAAACTTATTTTTAACATTCTTGCTTCAGGGGCGCAATATCATTGACTAAGTGCGAATGAACTTGACTAACTTTTTTCTCATTGAATTTTTAAAATTTTTAGCTATCGGGACTCTATGAAGCAAAACCGCCAATTTCCAAGGCGAAGATGGCAGCTATCACCAAAGCAGCCATGCGAGCCATTAAGTTCTACAAGCATGTCGTGCAGAGTGTGGAGAAGTTCATTCTTAAGTGCAAACCCGAATACAAAGTGCCAGGATTGTATGTAATCGACTCGATTGTGCGTCAATCGCGGCATCAATTCGGAGTTGAAAAGGATGTGTTTGCACCACGTTTTGCACGCAACATGAAGGATACCTTTGCCAACTTGTTTCGCTGTGCTCCGGATGACAAGAGTCGTATTATTCGCGTGTTGAATTTGTGGCAGAAGAACAATGTCTTCGCTCCGGATGTCATACAGCCAATATTCGATCTAGCTGACCCCAGCCATCCGATATATCAAATGCCTCCGCAGCAGAGTAGTGGTGCATTAGACATTTCAACTAGCTCTAATGGATTGAACGTGTCTGGGTCTGGAATGGATGTCAGTGGAGTAGGATCTATGGCGGGAAATCAGTCGACAACCGATGACAAGTTGGTGTTACCCGATTTGTCGGTAAGAATAATTTTTTGTCGTTAAATCAGATTTAATTTTTTAATGTGTTTTTTTTTTATAGTAAAATTAGCTCTTCGTAGGCTTAGTACATTTATGCAAGAAACAACTTTGTACCTAGGTGTTTATAGTTCCTTAAACTGTTATGAATTTCTATTTATTGTTGAGTCGATGGTTTGTATCTTGTTACTATTTCTGTGAACAGAAAAGTGCTCAACGCCTTTAAAAATTTTAATTTCCATCCAGCTAGATTAATTTATACAATTTTGTAACTTAGACTTCCAATTAAGGATCTATCGAATCTGTTCGGATGTTTGTTAACATTTATCCTTTTTAGTTGACATCGAAAAGCCGAGGGATCAACAAATAGTTTGAAATGATTCCTTGAATTGCTTTTCCTCTCGATACAACAATTTAGAATTTTAGAGTATATACAAAAACCAAAATCAAGTTCTGAATTTGTCGCACTCGTTATTTTCACACAAACAACATTGCACCCGAAAAGTTTGACATTCACTTTTCGCCTATTGTGAGTTTACCCGGAAATTTTATCTTGGGTACATTCCCCTTATTGTGGACATTTATTTCAGGCGGAAGGTTATTGACAGCCTAAAATTTCACTAATTTTTAGTAGGTGAACGAAATTTCCGACGAACGAAAAATTTTAGGGTGAGGCTGAGTTTTATTCGTTATGTTTAGTTCTGGGATTAGATACAAGTACTTGGGTTTACTTCAACTACAAACCGCTGTTATGCTGAAAGTGTGTTACTAGGATACAAACTTCATTTTAAATAAATTTATGCGATAAAACATTGTTATTTGGCGATTTTGTTTTTCCAACTTTTCGTTAAGGTTGTAACAAATCAAAAACATTTTTCGGTTTTTTAACAATGTTATTAATTTTTTGTATTTGGGCATTTTAGTTTTGAGCGGTAATAAAAATGTGTTTTTAAAATTTGTGAAAAATCCTCCAGCCAGCTTTCCCTCTACTTTCCTTCCCTAGAACTAACCGGCAACGTTTAGTAGTAGTACCTACGTGTTTCTATGATGTGACCTAGAATCATGTCAGAATATTGAAATTTTAATTTTTGGTACAAATTCCACACAGAGAAATCTTAATTTGAAGTTTATAATTTTTTTTATAGTGGGATTTTCTGAAAACAAATAAACGATTTCACGAAAAGGAAAGCATATTTTGTAAATATTAAAAGTTGAAAATTAGTAATATCAGATTTTGTCAAGTTTTTGAAAAAAATGCGTTTTTTAAATCTTACGCTTAAAATTTTATTCTTTTTGCCAGCAGATAATTTTTTTCAGAATTAAAATAAAATTATTGAGTAGTCAAAAGGCTTAAATATTTATTTTGTCGTTGTTATAAGACTGTGAGTGTAAAAGTAGTCTAATTTTTATTTCGATAATATTGATTTTTGGATAAAAGAGAATATGGATATTCAAGAATCTATAGCAGTTTCTTAAATAAATTATGTCATTAAAAAAAGACAAAATTTACAAACTTTTGAAGATAAACGCTACACCAATTTTGCACTCAAATCCTCATATTATCGTCATTCAATGGAAACTCCTAAGTCAATTTTTCTATTCTTTAAAAATTCCATAAATCCCAACAAATAAATAGAATGTATCCTAAAAATACCAAAATTCTTAAAACAAATTAAATGGTCTTAGGGAGTTTCTATTGAACGGCGTCGACGATATGATAGGAGATAAAAAGGGAAATGTTCTATTATTTTTTTTTTTAAATAATTTTGTTGATGGATAACTAATGAAATTACAATTTTAAGGTTTTGCCACATTTTTGGGGTGGGATGAAATTTTTGAAAAGTACAAAGTGCATTTGTATTTACATGCGTAACTGCATGTACATACATGCGTAACTGCTATGCTAAATTTTTGTTGAAAATTATTTCGTAGTGAATTCACAATTTCTAAGTAAATTTTATTATAAAAAATAGAGATTCTCACAACGGCGATTAATTTGTTAATTTGTCGATGGCTAGTTTCGATTATTGACCTCAAGAATTGATAAACAAAATTCTACAGAAACTACCCCTTTTATAAAATGATTTCATTGTTTGTTCTAACTATCCCCCCTTATACATTGTTTGTTGAGTAAAATTGGATATATGTAGCCTGTGTATAATCGAAATGTACATATATTAGTTCATTTTCTTTGTGTTGTGTTTAATTTACTATTTTTTTTTGTTACTAAAACTTCTTGTTACTTCTTGTATGGTTGTTAACAAAACATAAACAAAAAAATCAAATTTTTAACTAATATGTGTTTCCATTAGATTGGTCATCAAAAGGTACAAACAAGTGCCCTTGATCAAAGCACCATTCGTCAATTGCAACAAATCCAACAATTGCTAATAAGACAAACGGCTAATGAAAACGCATCATCAACATCTGGGGCCATGAGTCAGTCGGACTCGGTTAAATTTAATAAAAAGCTACTCGATTATGATTACGGTGATGAGGACGAAGAGGAAAAGAAATCTGCTTCTCCGCATGTACCAAACCTTCTAGACGTAATTAATTAGCATTTCTATTTACCATAAAATGTTAATGTTATAGTTTCTTTCTGTTCCTTTAAAGCCAACATCTTGTGTTTTTTTTTTTTTTATTATTAATTTACTATCAGTAAATGAGTAAAATTTTATTTCCTTTCGATAGATATTTTTATTTTAAATCAACTACAAAGGTATTTTTTTTATTCATGATTACTTTTTTTTTCTATTAAACTTTTAGAACAACAACTTAAAACAATTGTTAAAGGATCCTAATGTTTTGCGACAACTTCAGACCTTACAAAACTTCCAAAAGTTCAAACAACAAGAGGAGAAACAGCACAAACTCATTGAGTTGCGTATGCAAGAAGAAGCCTTTGAAAAACACATACAAAATGTACTGAAGGTATATTTAAATTATTTTGTATATAAGCTGCGTTTTGGTGAAAGTGTAACTCAGGAAAATGTTTACATGCAAACAATAACAAATACTTTTTTTTTTCGTATACAAATAATAACAAAGTATTTTTTTGTTGTTATTGTTTACGACACGTGCAAAAAAAAAAATTGCCGAGCTGGCTAAATTCTCTCACCATAACAAGGCTATAATGAATATTTAACACATAATTATGTAGAAACGTTTTCTAAACGATTTTTTGTGTCTTTTTTTTCTTTTTATTTTATTGATAGGCATCGGCGAGTAACGAAGCTGCTGATATATCTGCGAAAGAAGTGGAATTTGTTTCAGAAGAATCCAAAATTGAGGTAAACTAATTTACTATTTCGTCACATAAACCCACAAAAAATTGTTGGAAAATAATTGGTGAGATTGATTGATCATAAATCATAATTATACTCCAACTTTTTTTTGGTGCTGACGTGTCTAGTAGTCTTTCTTCGGTGCAAATACAAATCAGCTATACCTAATGTTGTTATACAAAAATAGAAATTCATAGAAAATATGGCTACAATGACGAAACATAAAAGCTCAAGAAATTTAAAATAGAACTTCATTCGTTCGTTTTTTTTTTAAAGAATTAAACGGAACACCATATTTTTTTCTAAAAGAAATCTACAATAATTTACTAATTTCTTTTTTGAGCTTTTTATCTTTCTGAAAATGTTGTTTTAACATTTTTTTTTTTACAAAATGATGCAGTTAATAATTAGTTGCATTATTTATTTAATTAATAAAAAAAACGATATAAGAAAAAAAGAACAAGAGATAGGAACTATAATAATGAGAGAATTAGGTTTCGGTAACAAAGTCAGGGATTTTTTCAAGTTCCTTTTTCACAATCGGTTAAATATTTTATTCTTAAACAAAAGATTAGGTTTTTAGATCGTAAGAAATGTTCGTTTTTTTTTTAAAGAAGTACATATTTTGTTTTAAATTATAAGAAATCTAGATAAAGAAAAAACATTTTATTTTTTAAGAAGAGTTATATACATATATAAATAAATAATTGACCAGGAAATACGAAGATTCTCAATAGGACCCACAGAAAAAGACGAAAAATTTCGACAGCGGACAGGGAAATGTTTCCAATTGTTTAAAATGAGAATTTTTTTGACAAACTAGCGTTATTAATTGAAGAGATTTATGATTATTTTTGTTTTATAATTTAGCCTGAAGCCCATTATTACTTTTTTCTTTAAAAAAAATTACTCTTCCGAAGGGTTTTCCTCCATATACTCCAACTTTATGTATTTTCTCCTGTGTTGTATTCCTACTATCTCTTAAAGATAAAACATTATATTGCCCCAAAAAATAACGATCTAGGCTAATGCACAAACCAGAAACTATATAAATATTCAATACCAAGACAAAATGAAGTCAATTAAAAAACAGAACATCGATTTTTAATTTCTAAACTCCATTTCACAATCTCCATTTCCATGAACGAGTTGTGGGGGACACCTTATTTTGTAAAACCTCTCACTACACGAGAAAAATATTTTTCAATAATATCTTTAAATTTCTGAATTTCGGTTAAAAACAACACAGGCAAGGTTATAATCATATTGAATACTTTTACACGAGTTTTGAAGAAGAGATACGAAGTAAAAGAAGTTCGTTTATACTAACATAATGTGCTTGGTAAGTATGTACATTTAAATTGTAATTTGTGTATTAATTTTCAGATAATTTATTCAAAACAATCATATAACCTGAAATTAATTTCGAAATTTTCATGAACTATTAGAACGGCAGTAGATATTTAGGGTCGTATTTATAAACGTTGTTCAACTATTTTGAAAACGTCGAAAATCTAATAAATACGGCTATTAGTGTTCTAAATGTGATAAAATACAAATTTTAATTATTTTTTTCGTTTAATTAAATAATTTTGAATAGCTAATTTCTTTTAAGCAACGAACAAAAACATTTAAAAATTTAGAAACATGTACAAAAAATATTTTGTATTGGGTTTTAAGGAAAGCACTTTACAATAAAAACATTTTAAATTTATTACTTATCCGCAATTACATTAAATATGCTCAGAATAATTTTTGTCAGTTTTAATTAAAATTGAAAATCCCACAGACATCTTGGATCAGAGAAATCAGTTTTCATTACAAATTACAAAAAATTGTGTTATGTACATGTTTGGCAAAATTTGATTTCATTGCTGAGAGCAAACATCAACACCTCTAAAATAGTAAACAATTTTTCAGATGAACATTATTTATCTGCAGAAATGGTACTTGAATATGATGGTGTTGCCCAAATTAAATTTTTATGAATTTGAACGTATTCACTGAAAAAAAGAATTTTGTATGTTTAAACTTACCTCTAAATCGATTATCAAACAAATCCTGTATCTGATCTCAATTTTAAGCATTTGTGCATCGTGGCACTCATTAGTAATAGAAGACTTGAAAATGCATTTCCAGTCTTGGAGTTAAGTTCTTCTTTATACAATAGCTTTTAACGGCCTTTAGTCGAAAAAAATGTTTGGCTATTCGTCCCGGCGATCTCACTTGGACTCATCAGTTGACTAGTGAGACAATTCCAAACTTTAATGTTTAATGTTAGTTGGAGAAAGAAAACTTTTTGAAACGAATATGAATATTGATCGCAATAAAGGGAGCGGGTTAGAATTCATCTAATTCGTAAAAACGACGGAAAACCTGGAGAAATGAATTATATTTTTGTGTTATATGAGATCTTTTATTTCAGAGTGGAATAATTTTCTTAAAAAAATGTATTTTGTTAGAAAAATTAAATTAATTATATCTTAAAGTTATCTTTTCCTTTGGAAGTTTTTTTTTTTTTATAAAAATAATTTAAAACTTTTTATCAGAATAATCACCAATTTTCCATTTAAAATTTCAATTTAAAAATTTTGAAAATAAATTAAAACAGCCAAATAGATATACCATATTTAAGTTCAAATTTCGGAGGCTTATTTTTTTTTTTTTAATTAATGATTGAAAACCGAAGCTTTAATTAGCCAGTCCAGGTTTCTCAGGCTGACTGAGATCTTAGCAATATCAGAAATCTAAATGTAATTTCTTAGTGAGATTCTTCACGTTTGCTGTCATAAAGCTGACTCTAATATTTTTGGATTCGCCTTCTCAATTATTTTTTTTCGCAGTTGATCAATTTTTAAAAAAAGAGATGGAGGAAGTTTTTGACTTCTAGCGGAGAAATCTTGTTCAGGTTTCTCCTTCTCCCCATTGAAGCTGACAGAAGTGAGATCTAGTGAGATCTCAGAAACGTGAACTGGCTAAATATGAAAACAACTGACACTTTATGTTTTTCAATCAATGAATTTTTGAAAAATGATGTTTAGTTTTATTACAACCTTTCAATATTTGTTCAAAAATAACCAAGGTCTTCAAATGAATTCTTAATCTATTTTTATACGTACATATCCATATATTTCTATCTGATTTTTTTTTTGTAAATTGTAAAATGTTCTATTTCAAAAATAGGTAAAAAAAAATTTCCCAATTTTAATGTTAACAAATTATAGATAGTTTTATTTATAAAAAAATAAATAATGTATGTCATTGAAAACACCAATACCAAAAAGAAAAATTAAATAACTATATAACGAACATTCAAAGCGCGGTTTAAGTAAATATGAATTTATATTTTTAAGTCCTTGTTAAACAATCTAATTGCGATTTTTTGATTTTAATTGAATGTGTTTCATTGACATACAAATTTTAGTATTGCAAGTACATTGAAATGCATAGACAAGCTAAACGCATTATTAGTTTTTATATTTAAAATTAAAAAAAAAAAAAAAAAAAAAAAACAGAAACAAACAGAAACTCTGCCAAATAATTCATATCTTCGTCGGAATTTCCAACTTTAAAATAAGGTAAGGTTAAATTTGTAAATGAAATTCCTTCGGACTAACGGTATAACAACGTTTGGTACCAAGCTGGTAAGTTATTTTTAATTTGATCAATAGACAAACAAAAATTAATAAAACAAAAAATCCGCGCGATCGCAAAGATGAAGATACGTATAGTTAACATTTCAATCGGAAAAACAAATGCACACGTCAACATACGACTGTTATATGGAACGAAATATATATTAAACAAAAATTACCATAAAATATGAGAATCACGTAATTTTTATTTCGTCATTTTGTTTTTTCTTTGTGTTTTTTTTTTTCTTTTTTACATAATTTTGTTTCTAAACAAAAAAAAAATAGGTTATCAATTTGGATGGTAATGATTCAAGGACCCCTTCACCCGATCGAGATCGCTACAAGAGAAGAAGGAGCCGATCAAGGTCTCGAGACAGAGCCCAGCCGCGCGATATAAGAAGACGTCGATCTAGGTCAAGATCATCCAGAAGTCGTTCACCCAGAACAAATAGACGTCGTCCTTCTCGTGAAAGGGATCGTGAGCGTGAACGTCTTGCCGAACGCAATCGTGACAAAGAAAAGGAGAAGGAACGAGAACATGAACGTGAACGCCGCCGCAAAGGTTTGCCGGATATAAAAAAGGATCATTTGAGTGGTAATTTTCTTTCAATTAAAACAAATCAAAAACTCTTTGACTATTAATCAATTTTCTATAATATTGCAGTCGTATGGTGGAGCTTAATTTGAGCAAACGTTTGACATGCTCTTAAACTTTTTTTTTTTTGTAATAAAGTTTCCGTGATAAAAATTGCATTTAAACTCGTAAAAATTCTATCTTCATCAATGCGTCGCAAAGAATTTTATTTTATTAATTAATACCTACATAATATGTACTAGTGAAAATAGTTATTTTAAAAAAAATGTAACACATTTTAACAAAACAAAAACAAAATATTCTATGGACAAGGGATTATAAGTGATGTATTGAAAAACTATTTAAACCAATTCACAGTTAGTTATTTTTAATCTACAAGTCATGATTAGGGATATAAAATTTATGAACAAAAAAATGAAAACAGCGAGTGAAACATACAACAAACATTATTTTCAAAACATTTTGAGAAATATCAATTGCATTTCAAGAACTTGTGTTTTTTGTGCAATTATCATAGGACTATGATATTTGTAATATTTCAAGTCCCTAACAAGAAATCGAATGATATAAGGGTCGAAGTTTTGTAAAAATTCGTCTGAAAAGTTACCATATTCTTCTAAATTAAAGTTTTGAAAGAATATGAAAATTTTTTTAATAATACAAATTCTATATACTACGAAATACATCAGACAAGTAGAAGACTTAGCACTATTTTAATTGGACTTGTTGAATTATTGATTCAAAATAGCTTTTAACGGCTTTTAGTCCACACAAATTTTTGAAAGAATCCCTAAACAAAGAAGTTATGCGATAAGTTTATTTTTATCCTTTAGAATTATTATACAGAAAAAAAACAAATAAACTTTATTTCAATTTGAGTTAGTCATTCGATTCATGACTGCAGCTTCTTCAACATAAACTTATGATAGGTAGCACTCTCACTCTCAAGCACATTTAAGTTGTTGTTGCAATCATAATTTTAAATATAAATTTACATACGTTGCAATTTCCTTCCTTTTAGAATGTACTACATTTATGGTTATCATACAATGCCCCTTATAATTTTTGGCATCTAAAATCTAATGTACCATATTTTTTTGGAAAGTCTGAAAAATTTCCAGAGGAAAAATAATTGACTCAAGATTTATTATTCGAAAATGAGCTGTGTTCGAAATGAGTTTGGTACTAATATTAATGTCAAGGCTCTTATTGTAACGGTTATGTCGAAATGATCCTACATTATCTCAAGTCTCGTTGAAACTTAAAAACTGCAACCTATGCATTGGCTAGACTTTCCTTAAAATTAAAAAAAAAAACTCATTTAATTTGAGTAAAAGGAAAAATATTATCTTGGCATGAAAAAAGGCATTTTAAAAAAAAAAAACATTTAGTTTTGTTTTTTTTTTGGGTACTCAGTAGGTGATGCTAATATTAAATGGTACCATGTATGAAAGTAGGTTCAAATTTTAGTAGGGCTGTTCCATTTTCGTTTATCTAATCTTGTTACGGAACTTCAGAGTTGAGGTTTTACTGATTCGATTTTTTTTTTTTTTCGAAATATGTACGTAGTTGGGCTGCTATTTGTTTTATTAATTTTTTTTCGATATTATGTAAATTGATTTATTTATTGTGTTCCGTAAAATGAACATTTCCATTTTTTTGTGAATAAAATTTTATAGTATTGAAACAAAGCAAAATACTTCTGTTTTAAAAAAATTGAGGCATCGTTTAGTCAAGAGAAGAGAAATTTAAAATATAAATTCAATTCACCATTTTTATGGCTTTTTCTTATTTTTATTGCTAATGCCTACTTCTTCGTTTCCGACGATATTGTAATTAATAAATAATGAATAAAAATGCCAGATCATCTGCTTTGAACAAAGAATTATGTTTTTTTCAAGATTTAACTTTTACTGAATCATAGAAAAATTAACAAAAAAAAATCCTCTCAGCAACTGAAAGTTTTGTTATCGAAAGGTTTTAAAAGTTTATTCTCTTAACCAATTACCCTCATTACTTATCGTTGAAATAACTGAGCATTTAAAAGGGATGATGTGAAACTTCTAGCATCCAAATCTTAAATATTTTATGGACTTGCATATTATGTAACCAGTTGATAACTTGTAAATAGGTTTCGAGGTTTCGATGATTTCTTAAAAAAATTGGAGTTAGGCATGGGTTAGAAGATGCAGCAATTAAATGACTTGACCTTGAACTTTATTATTACGACCAATAGATGTTGCCCTAGAATTAAATTTTTTACATCAATCGAATATTAATGAATAAAAATATTGAACATCAACAGATGCGACTTAATTTGAAAGTTTATTTCGCAAATCCTTAATTGTTGACACAATATTAAAATTAATTGGAATAAGAAAATCAAAAATATATTCTTTTTAATTAAAAATATGAAAATTTATATGAATAAGCTCCAAGATACGACGATGGCACCACAAATAAATTTAATTCTCATTTTAACTTCTGTGTGCATTTAAATTAAATCAATCCTTGCATTATTTTACAGTTTGCAGTACAACTCTCTGGGTTGGACATTTGTCGAAATTGGTATACCAAGAAGAACTATCCGATACTTTTGGCAAATATGGTGACATTGTTAGCATAGATCAAATTGTTCCACGAGGATGTGCTTTCATTGTTATGAATCGTCGTCAAGATGCCAGTAAAGCAATGAGTTCTCTAAAGAACCACAAACTTCAGGGCAGAGCAATAACGATATCCTGGGCTGCTGGTAAAGGTGTAAAAAGTAAGGAATGGAAAGATTTCTGGGACTTGGAATTAGGTGTCACCTACATACCATGGGATAAGTTAGAAAAAGACACAGATCTTGATGCTCTTGAGGAAGGTGGCATAATTGATGAAGATTCAATGCCCGATTGGATGAAAGAGAAAATAAATAAACTAAAAAATGTCAAGGAAAATGTTGCTGGTGGCTCATCGATTTTGTTCGGAGTTGATGGAATGCCGAAAATTGATATAACTCAGCCACCGCCACAAACAGGGGGAATGATGCCGATGGCGCCGTTTACAATGGCACCACCAATGGGTGCGCCACCTCGAATGATGCCTCCGATGGGTGTTCCGATGCCCGGCAATATGGTATCTGGAATACCGATGCCACAGGGTATGGTTACAGGAATGCCGCCTCCACATGCTATGTTGATGCCACCAGGCATGCTGCCTCCACCTGGCTTTCCTCCAATACCATTGGATAAGAATATTCCTCCCCCAAATATGCGCCCTGATGCTGGTATGCCGCCAAATCCGTTTATGGGCAATCCAGGCATAATGCAGCCAATGCCAATTCCCACTCCACACCAATTTCAACAAAGTTCAGGTGGAAATGCTTCTAGTGATGATCAAATGGACATTGAGATGGAAGATGATATGCCCAACGATAATTCTCAACATGCTCCTCAAATGAGCTTTAACCAGCCGCCCCCTATGTTCCAGGGTGGTGGGTCAGGAGCAGGACCAGGCCCAGGACCAGGGGGCTTTTTAGAAGGCGGAATGCCCCCGGGTACTGAGGGCGGCGATGATTATGGCGGACGGGATAGAAATCGTGGTAGTAACTCACGCTGGGGATCACGGGATGAGCGAGATCAAAATCGTGATCGCGGGAATCGAGGTGGCGACCAGCCTGAAGGTGACATGTGGCGAGAAAATGGGCCACCAATGGGGGGCCCACCGAACTTCAATGATTCTTCCCGACGTGGTGGTGGTCCGCCAGGGAACATTCCTCCGTTCGACATGAATAATCACCCCCAAAGGCAAGAATTCTTCGACATGCGACACGGTGGTGGCCCTGATGGTAACTTTTTCACCTTTTGCTATTTAAATGTGAAGGTTTAATTTTTTTTTGTTTTCTTCAGATTTTAATGATCGCCGGGGAGGAGGAGCAGGTCGTGGCGGTGGAGACTTCTTCCCAAATATGCAAAACAGATTCAATCAACCGAATAGTTTAATGCAAATGCGCATACAACCACCCGCAGTGTTTAATAACAGAATGAATGGACCTGGAATGGGTTCCGGTCCGGGAATGTTTATGCGTGGACAAGGTCCTCGTTCCCAAGGTGGTCCACAAGGTACATTTATAATTTTTTTAAGTCTCCAATCCAAAAATCTTGAAATCTTTTTTCAATTTTGCAGGTGGTGGTGGTTTCGGCTTCAACGATCGAAATCCATTTGACCGTGACATTGACGGAGGCAATAGAATGCGTGGTGGGCGTGGTATGAATGACAGACGCGGTGGTGGGCGAGGTGGAGGACCTGGCGGTCGTGGGGGTCCAAATAACTGGCGAGAGAATGAAGAAGATGATGAAGGTGGAGTTTTTAAGAGACGAGGAAATCGTTTTGGAGGTGGTCGTGATCGGGATGGTCCCGATGACAATCGCATGAGCCGCGAACGAGATCGTGCAGGCGGCCGGAGACAAATGAATGATCGGAATTCCCGTGACAGATTCGATCGTACATCTCGTGAAAGGCGTGAAGGTGGCAATGACCGACCTCCAAGAAATCGAAGAATGTCAAGTGAAAACCGTGATTCCTCAAGACCGCGTGAAGAACGGCAATCGTCGCCAAAGCAGAGCACGAACAAAGACTTTGATCCAAAGCCACAAACTGCGAATGTCCCATTAGATACTGAGGAAGATTGGGATCAGGAACTTTCTGAGCACGATTTTGATAATACAGCAAAATCATCGGAAAATCCACCAGATGAGCCAGCTCCCCAAAACGAAACGACCAACACATTAAGGGATGAACACTCCATAGAATCAGAATCGCACGATGATAAAGAGGAAGAGTTTGCAGAACCGATTCCAGACCCTAAAGAGGAACCGCAAAGCAAACAAATAGAAAGAATGAATTCTGTAAATACTCCATTATATGATGAACCGGCTCCGGCCTTTGAAAACAAAGCCGATAATTGTGCTGAAAGTGACCATGTTCAAGAAAGTGAAGAACAAAACACTGTTACACCAGAACCAACCCACGAACCAGAACCATCCGTGGAAGCACCAGAAGAATAGAAATAATGCCCATGATACAATCGTATCGCTTTCAGTTATAAGAGCAACCTAGAATAAATTAATAATAATTCGCTCAAACGAACGATTATTATGTATTATCTTTACGGTTTGGGCGCTAGCATTTATTTTTATTTCATTATTGTTTCTTAAATATTTATTAAACCGTTATAAAGCAATCCGAAGACACACATACATACATCTCCGAGGCCCATTTGCACGAAAGTTTTTGACAGTAATTTGAAAGCTTAAGACTCATCGTGAAAGTGGACCTAACTGACAAAAGTTAAGAAGAAAACCAAACAACAAATTTGGTCTTTTAAAATTTACTATTAGTTAAAGTAATTTGTTTTCTTTTTTAATATAATTTATTAATTCTTCTTGATTATGATTTTTAATCAGAAATAAAACAAAAATGCAATTGGTTTCCATTGGCTCAACCGTATTTGTAAACTTAAAATTATTATTATTATTATTATCTATAAAGGCTGAATACATACATTGAGCGCGTGTAGAAATACAAATCTTGAAATTCTAATATGAAAATATTTCATATAATTTTGTTTTAAATTCACTAAATTGATAAAACGATAAATATTGCGTAAATATTTTAATAAAATTGTATGTATTCATAAAATAGTTTTAATCATTTTAATATAATATCGTTATATGTATCATTATCATAGTAAAGCTAACAGAAAAATATAAAATGATAAAACTGTAATCAAAAGAAGTTTAAAATTCACATACAGTCTATATATATAAACAAAGTAAGAAAATTCGTTTTTATTCAATTTAGACAAATATATGTAAGTTAGTACAAATATTCATGTGTATATGTACTCGAAACTAACAATTTATTTTTCGCCTTCAAATTATTTAAATGGAGTCAATGATCGGGAAATGGTAGTTTTTTATGTCGCAGAATCGACAACTGATTTTGTTTGCAACCGCGTTTGACATATGTGAACAATATCGTTTTTTTCATTTTTTAAAACACTGCTGCAAAACAGATGTTTTCGAACATTTGAATTTGAGCAAACAATGCGAACAATACAAAGCGTAAGCAGTTAAAATGATTAGTATTTTCGAACAAAAGACTTGCAGTTTGCTTTTAAGAACTAGATGACGTTTTCGAAAATGAATTTTTCGTTATTTTGATAGTTCTATTCTATGTACATAAATCAGGCAGTCAAAATACATAAATTAGCAATTTTTTTCTAATATAAATTTGTTTGGGAGCAAGTCGAATCCACCAAAATGTAAGTAAATTTTAATTTTATTAATTAAATATTTAACATTTTTTATTCTCACAATATGATAAGTCGAGAGCGAAAATCATACTCAACTTTTAAGTATAGTACTTAATACTACGTTTTTATTATAGCAAATGAGGACATGAGGTCATTCCGTTGAAAATTTCCAAAATCAACTCATTTCCCATACAAATTCATATTTCGAAATGAGGTGATTTCATTTGGTGTATAGAAAAATACAACAAAAACAGGCTATTAACGACCAAATGAAATTCAAAATTATCATTAATTATCAAAATTATTATTACCATTTCGACTCTAATGGAAACATAGTAAAAGCAGCTTTTAAAAAAAATTCTTTGCCTTCTTAAAACACAGCGAAATTCAATTTGAAATTTTAGAAATGTCAAATCTTGGAAATCATCGTAAATTCTTTTTGAAATCTTGCAAAATATGGAAGATTCGTTTCAAAATTCGATTCTTTTCAGAAAAAAATTCAAAAAAGAATCGAATATTTGTTTGAAAGGAATTGCACATAAAAGTCATCTTTCTTTTAATGATAGAACCTCTAAAAATTCTGAAAATTGGAATGTAAAACGTAATGGTTTGAACCCGGCGCATTAAAAACTCTTACAGCGGTTTTTTTTTGGAAAACAGCTGTCCAAATTTTTGACATTTGGCAAAAAAGGTAAATATTTCTCTAAACTCGCCTAGTGACTACGTCGAATCGAAGTGGATTTTAACTTAAAATCAGAAATATTTTTTTAATAAAAATGCAAGAAGAAATATCTTCCAAGGAAGAATATTATAAAAAGCTAGAACACTGGGTTCGTCAAGCACAACTTCTTCAGAATGCTACAGCGTGTTTTCCCTACTATTTGGCTTCTAACTATCCAAATTACTTTTCACTAAATGGGGGGGTAAATATCGATGGATCTGCAACCACTACTCCTGTTGCTGCGACAAATCCAACTCCAACTCCAAACGCCGAACGTTCAAGATTGAACAATATTCAAAACAGTAAATTATTTTATCTGATAACAGAGACAACAACTTTATTGTTAAATGATTTTATTGTAGCTTCCAATCAAGACGAAGGGTATGAATTCGTTGTTGCCCCTCTGTGGAAGCGTTTTGTCGCTGAAATGGTGGATGTTTCTATCCTTTTGCTCCTGAAAGTGGCACTTACGTTCACATTCTTGAATATTTTCGATTTGGATTTGTATAATTTATACATTAAGGCCTCATAGAACATAGTTAATCGCTTTTTCTCTTTACAGAAGTTATGAATTCGATAGTGATTACTTGAGAAAGACTGTCAACGATAGCGATACAAAATTTTTAAGCATAGCTGATTTGCTATCATTATCGTCGGATCTTGTAGCCCTTGAGATCCTTATGAAGGTATTTGTTTGTCTCTACGAAGCTGTATGGACCATGAATGGGCGTGTAGTTATTGGTGGAGCAACGCCGGGAAAACTGCTTCTTCGCTTGAGAATTGTCTACGTTGAATTCCTAACAGTTAGATTAGATGAACCAGACTTAAATGGGAACGGTCCAATACGTGCCATTATGTATCCAGCATCGAATCCTGGTTTTCGAAGAGCTTTTTTCCGAGCTGTTGCAAAGAATCTTGTTTTGGCCTTGCTGTTTCCGGTTTGTTTTGTTTTCTTATTTTTAAAGAACAATCGAACTTTCTATGATGTTATAACAAAAACAGTTGTTGTTGAGGAAAATCCTTCACCTCAACGAAGAAGTCGTTAAATTCATGTTAAATTCTTTTTTCTTTAATAGTTTAAGTAAACCATGTAAATTTTCTTTTGTATTTAAATTTCCCTGCGACATGAAAAATTAAAAACGCATGAACTATATTTTTTATTTAACCTTTACCAAAATTAAAATATTTTACTTTTACATTCTTACCTTAATATTTGGAGCTTTACCAAACTTAAGCTATTAAAGGGAATATTTATAAATGTCTTATTTTGTACGATAATAATAATGAAACATCCGATAGGAGATATCTTAATACACGCAAACTTATATTGTTAAGTTAAATAATTTAAGACAGGATCGTAGAAGAAAAAAAATTTATTGAAGAGTTTGCATAAAAGGAAAGACAATATGGTCCCCGATATGTACACAAATATATCTTATTCCTGACACAGAAAAAACTCATTGTTTGATTTGAGCTTATACGGCTATCAGGCTTACTGATCTCTTTAATTGGAGTCAAAAGAACTGTTATACTTTGAAGGGAATACACTATCCAGTGTATTATAGAGATCAGTGATCAGGCTGAGAACCAAATTTCTATTTTATGATTTTCTTGCAAATTTGTGTTATTAGCTAGAATTTTTAATCACCTGAATTTGAAAATGCGTATTTTTAAAGTATATTGAGTATAACCTCGAAAATTGGACAGTTATAACAACAGAAGTTAAAAGCTTCGGAAGAGAAGCAAAAAAAAAAATGGACGAACTGGGGGTAGAAGGCAAATTTCTAAATAATTTTTTTTTTTAAATGACGGCAGCTACGTGTTATAAGTAGGTGGGACCACCCCTCAAAAAGGTATAATTAAAAGCTTTCTACCAACATTTCACTTTCTTTCCATTTCCTTTTTTAAATAAGGATTAAGAAGTAATTTTCTTATAAACATATGTATTTCTAAAGCAAACACTTTTATTTTTTTTTTTGTTTCATATCTTTTTACATAAAGCCCTTAATACATAGACAGAAAAAGCTCTATATTATCTTCAATCATTAACGCCCTCTTCGATTTCGATATACTTCTGTAATATTTTGAACATTTCCACCTTGGCTTTAATCTTATGAACTCGATTCAATTGTCGCAGATAGACACACACGCTCTTGCAGAAAAAGTCATCTTCGGTTTCTGTGTTCTCACTAGCTTTAGAAATATTGACTTGTTTGCTGGTTTGGGGAGATGCTTCTATTGGGTTTTCTTTAATTATAGCGCAACTTTGAATTGTGGCATGTCCGGGACTATGATCGTCAGCTATCATTTGAACTTGATACTCGTAGTTTGCTGGATTCATCAAAGTTTCATCGTCGACCTCGTTGGCCTCGTCGCCATCTTCGTTTATTTCGTTGTTTGAGTCCATCACCATGGACACACTGTCGGCTTTTTCTACTTGATAATTTTGCAACATTTCTTCGACGTTCACCTCTTCACTCGTGTTATGTTCCTCTGATTCCAACTTACAATTATTCGAATAGCTACTGTCACAAGTGCTGTAGTCTTGCTTATCTAACCTGCCTTCCCAACTGGTTTTCGATTTTATTTTACAAACTATTGAACTTCGTTCCCTTGAAAAATTGAAGGATATTTTAAAAAACCCTTCGCACCAATCACAATTACTCACTTGCGTTTGCGAACATACGGTCGGAGAAAGTCCATCTCTCTGTAAAACTCATCTTGTGGGTATTCCAAGTTGGGATTGGAACGTCGATTTTTAAGCTCTCTGGTGTATCTATCACGCAAGCATGTCCATCGTCGACGTGCATCATTCACTGAAAATAAAATAAAGTTCCAAAATGCTAATCAAGGAACAAAACCTTTTCCTATCTTACTGTTGATTCCAAGGTATTGTGAGAGTTCCACCCATATTTTTTCTTTTCTATAGGCAAACTTAAAATCCGAGTTTGTGTTATCAAATAATGCTGGAGTAGCACGGACCCCACGCACAAGTTCCAAATCGGACGGATCCATTTGATGTTCAGCTGGAGTAAATATTTTTGTTAAATAAAAAGTAAACAAAACAAATAACAGTTTCCGTAAATTCGTAAAACCAGAAAGTTATGTTGATGGATGACAGAAGTTTATGCTACGACAGTGCGTGCGTGAAATATCACGTTCACGTTTTCTTCACGAAGGCGATTCGTTATAATACTTGACGAAATGATACGATATGCAAGAAAAAGAGTTGCCATTTGAACTAAAATTTAGATGAACAATAAAAGTATGTTCTACACGTGTATACCTTTTTTGTGACATTTATGTAGACTTAGGCCAGGCGCGCATATGCAACTAAACAGTTTCGAAACAGTTTGGTTTCAATTTTTAGTCCTATAGGTTTATATGGGAGTCCGCGCACATGTACGTGCGCGCTGTATCAAATGAACCTATAGGACTCAAAATCAAAACCAAAAAGTTTCGAAACTGAAAGTTGCATGTGTGCGCCTGGCCTTATTCCGTGCCGTTCTCGCCTAGAAACTGAAAGTTGTTGGCAACACAGTTTCTTCGTGAGAAAAGGGAATAACAAATTTTCACAAAATGGTTTTGGACAACAAATTTTTACATTTTGTAAGACTGCTTTTAGACACTTATGGCCTTATTTATAATCGTTGTCTAACTTTAGACGACTGTCCAACTTTGGAAAATATGTTCAAAAACCTCGTTTATTGTTGTCTTATAGCTGCCAAACTTAGACACAAGAGTAGATTGTCTTAACCGTGAATAATGTGATATTTATTTTTATTAAATAAAGCATATTTCCATCAATTTGAAAATAGTTAGACAGTGTCTAAGTAGACAAAAATCTAATAAATACGACCGTTACGATACATCCCTCACCAACGGGCTCAAAAATCACAAGGATAATTGCAGCGTTTAAAAGCAGTCAAACAAACATCATGTGTTTCAGTAACGAACGCAACCATTGAACACGAATTCTGAACGCACAACTTTCTCTCTGCAACTGTCACTTCTGCACATTTTTTGCAGACTGTTTTTTTCGATTTAATTTTTGATTCAAATGTCAGCGGTTTTAATTTTCCTCAAGTTTCGTGCAAAATAATTAGTTTTCCCTTCCTTCCTTATTAGAATATTAAATTAAAATCCATTTATATACAAAATACTAGTATATTAAATAACTGAAATGAAACATCTGTAATTTCCTTTCATATTCAGCAATATTCTTGACCCGAAGATCTTCAACACTTAACAAAAAAAAAATATGCCAATATGTTTTACTTCTAATTAGCATGATTTTGCTTAAGTTTTTGTTCACTATAATTTTTGTTATTTCATGTAAACAAATAAATAATTTAGCAATTATGGACGAAATCTGTGTCTCGCATTTGTCGGATATAGAAATTGCAGAAAAAATGCGACGTAGTAACTACGAAAAGTTCAAAACTCTTGTAAGGATGCACCTTTCCTTTCAGCTGGACCTTAATACGGATGAGTGAGTGTGATAATTTTGGTGTATATGCCCTCATGTTTTTATTTGGGTTTATTTTCCCATAATTTCAGATTTGATTTACCGTGCCATGAGGTAATTTACTATGAAAAAGGAAAACTGAAGAAATGGAATCGTTTATCTAAGAAAATGAAGAGCTGCACATCTGGAAAAGCTAATTCTAGTCCCCCGGAAATGAATCGTTCTTCATTGGATCAGAACTTTATAAAACAACTTCGGCATTTAAAAATGTTCATTCTGATGGAAGAAAGTAAGTTTTTTTTTTTTAATTACATAAGTCTTATTTAAGATAAGCAGTTAAAATTCTCCTCATACAGACAGACATTCATTTTTAATATATATATAGATTTTGTTTTTTTTATTGCGATCCCTAAAATTTATTTGAAAAACTACATTGTTTTTTCCAGATGTAATTCAAGAAGGTATATTTCGAAAAACAGGGTCAGCCTCCCGACAAAATGAACTCCGTGCTCTCATTCAAAGCCAAAAACAATTGGATCTGAGTAAAGGATATTCAGTTCATGATTGTGCAACTGTCTTTAAAAGCTTTCTCGCTGATCTGCATGAGCCTGTATTAACTGACGCTCATTACCCAGCTCATTCTCAAATTGCTCCTCTGTGCAATGCTATGCCGGCTACGATAGTCGACAAAAAGAAGGAGCAGCACATATTAAATTCAATGCAATTACTTCTTCTTTTGTTGCCCCATGAAAATCGAACTTTACTCCAGGATATTATTGAAATGCTTCACATTGTTTCGAGCCATGAAAACGAAAATAAAATGTCTTCGGAAAATCTCGCTACTTTGTTTGCACCCCATTTAATTTGTCCACGAAATTTACCACCTGAAGCTCTCCATTATGTGGCCCAAACTATGTGCGCCATTATAACCTACATGATAACCAAAGGCATAGTTGTATTTGAGATTCCTGCAAAACTAGCAACAGACATAAGAGCTTATTTCCTAGAGCGAAAACGAAAAAAAACTATGTCTCCCGAACAAACACTTGATGAATCAATTTCAGACATTTCGACTGTAAATACTGTCTATACATTTGTTGATCGGGAAAAAACTGCTGCAGCGCATAGTTCGAATAATACAGACACCGAATTGGCACAATTATACGCTCATATTCAAACACTTCCTGAATCATCAAAGAAACGACGATTAATCAAGCAATTTAATAAACAAAATGGACAAGGTCGGTTCATTAATGCTCTGGAAACTTCAAACAGTTGTTGACGGTTTTTTTTTGTTTTGCTTTCTATTTCAGGGACTCCACTTCAGTTGGTAACTTTGAATCGAATTAAACATTCTGAACCCTCACGTAGTGGTAAATCAATAAGTGATTCCATAAAGAAGCATATCTTTCACAAGGGAATAATATCAAGGACACCAAAAAGGACGGCCGTCACAATAAATTCTCAGGGTGTGAGTAAAACTATAATACTTTTGATTTTTGTTTGTAGGTACTATGTAAGTGCACGTTCTTTTGTATGTATACTAAACCAAAAACCTAAATACTTTTCATCCAAGTCTAGTTAATGCTATACTATCCACAAATAAGGATTTTTAAAGACTGTCGCTGCGTAAATTATAAATCAAAAAATTCTTTGTAGTCAACATTGAAATTTGGCCGGATATGCCTAAAATAAAAATTTGGTTTCATCCGAATATCGAAATTAAGCATCGTCTAGCGCAGTTAGTACTTATTTGCGCTACCGCTTCTGCATAAGAAGTGTAATTATAACTAGAGTATAGCGTCTCTCATCCTTTTGTTTAAATAATTATTTTTGTATACAATTTGAATGAATTCATATTTAATTAGAATTTTCGTATTATAATGTGCGTTCCTTTACTTTGAAGCTCTGTGATTTTATGTCCAAAACTACTTAAAGTTTTGAACAGTTAATCATAGGGATCGCACCTAACTCAAAAGAATTATGTATCTCTACAAAAATGTATAGTCAAAAGTTTACATTTAAGGTACATAGTAATAGGAAAGTAAATAATTATTTATAATAAATTTTTGCTTTATTCCTTTCTTCAACTCAATATAGACACCTAACTTCTCGACAAAGAATCCAAAACTTCGCGTCCTCTTTCAAAGTCCAATTTCAAATACATCCTTCCATAAAAATTCAGGCACACAATCTAGTTCATCACCATCATCATCATCATCTCATTTATTTTCAATTAAAACGCATCCTTTGAAAAAATCTATTTCTTCATCTTCTCTATTACTAACAAATTCGATGAGTTCCCGTCAAGATCATACATCTATTTCGGCACCAGTTAGTCGAACTACTTCAAGTGAATTAGAGGAAGCTTGTTGCACAACTCCATTGAAAATTGTTTGTGAAGATACATCTTATGGAACCTCAACACCTGTTCCAAATATTTTAGAAACAAAATCTGTAGTATGGCAATCTACAACATTACAAGAAGACGAAGATCCAAGTAATCCATTAACTCCAATGAATAAGCAAAATCAAATAGAATATCAGTCAAGGTATAAATCCGAACCGAATCTGAGTCGAATTATAAAAGAGCAGCATAAGGAAATCCCAATTGCGAAAAGTAAATCATTAACACGAAAGTTAATAAAAGGTGTGAGCATGGGAAATCTACGATTACCATTTGCTAATGATTCTAGTAAAAGATTTGGACGCTCAGCGCTATCATTAAAACGTGATGTAAGTGATGAAAGTGGAACTTTTCAAGAAGAAAACGAATCAGATTATGAATTGGAAAAACCCATGGAAGAAGAAGAAGAAGAAGACAATGATGATAATAATACAATTGAAATGACCACGTCCCATTTGTCTTACTATCGGAATTTGGAACTTATAACAAGTACTCCATCTATGATGCTCGAAAGAAGATCAATGTCTCCAATAACTAAATCTACACAAAGAATGCCCAAATCTATGCAGGTAAAGTCTTAACTTAACTCTTATTAATCCAGTAGTTTACTGAATGAATCGCATGTATATTTTTGTTGATATCTTTGCCTTGGTTTTGAATTGTTTATTACAAAAATAGTTTTTTAAAATTAGGAATCTATTATGACACCACGTTCAAGAAAACCTGTGATGCTAACGACAACCCAAGGGTCCTCAGAACAAAATCAAACATTTTACCAAAGCGATTTATCTAGTTTTCGAGAACAAGATGAAGATTCAGCTGCAGGCCAAATTTCATGTGGTCCAATACAGAAATTCCCGGAAGAAAGACAAGAAGTTGAGCAAGTCGGGGTAGAAGGAGCTCTTTCCAATCACTTCAAGTAGGAGTTAAATTCACAATTACTTGATTGTTCAATGTATTCTTTTACTTGCAGGAATTATCTTCTTAGTCGCAGTGTTTTAACCGCTAGCCCCGTTGACTCGTCCTTCTTTAGTCAAACTGATGACTATGGTTCTACCCAGGATATCGATTTAGAGCAATCTCAAATGAGCTCAAGTTTAATATACTGCCTCGATGGTAATCAACCTGCAGAATTTGAAGATGAAGGAAATCTGCCAACATCAAGTACAAATTCTGTCAGTCGCAAACGAGCAGCTTGTAGCGTAGAAAATAAGGAAAACAATGTTATAAAAACGGAAAACTTTTTATTGACAAAGAAATTATTTATAACCGAGTATGAAGGCAATACAGGAGGAGAAACTTCGATATGACGATTAAGACTTAATTTAATGTATAAAAAAAAAACAAATAGTAAACCAAACATAAAACATATAATTAAAATTATATCTGTTCATATATATATTTATATATTTAATGGAATAAGGAAGAAATTATATGATTAAGTTTTTTTTTATATTCAAATTCTATCTTCCCATTCTATATTTTATCTATCCACGTGTTAATATTATGAACGTGTGTACTACAAAACGGTTTGACAAATAAATGTTTCTTTAAGTCATTTTTGTGTTCACTTTTTCCATTTAATTGACAAACATTCTGGATGTGATTCTTCCTTCATTAAGTCCATTTGAATTTTGAGGTTTCGTATCCCCTAAAATGTTAAAATGTGACGTCACTATCACCGTTGTCTAAAACACAACTTTTTATTGATACAATTTTTAAGTGTAGAGCTTGGTAGGTAAAAATTCTTGTATCCCGAATCATTAAATAAACACCCTTAGGTATTCCTTAAGGCGTCCAACTTTATATGTACGTTACCGTATCGAAAAAAAATAATCACCAAATCTGTTCGTAACGGCAAATTGTATTAGATTTTCCACTATAATGGATTCGATGATATGATGATGATTTTTTAGTTATTCGTAATAAGTATCCGATAACGATTGAATTAATGATAGGAAGAATATCTAAATCGTTACGATCTGTCATAAAAGAAAACGTATGTAGGTAAATAGGTAACTTTAACAAATAAAAATATTTTAATAATTATTATTAATAATTTATTTTATTATATTAAAAGCAATCCTCATTTATAATATCAGAATTCACAGCTAAACCTCTCTCTTTCAATGCCTTTGATATCAACCTATGCTTTTCCTGACGCTGTTCTTGCTCTCGACGTTGGGCATCAAGAATTTCCTCTACAGAAATTTCTTTCAGTGGCAAATTAGATTCTTTTTCTCGATCCTTTTTAATAAAAATTAAATTAAAAAATGTATTTCGACCATCGACAGGTAAATATTTATGTCAACTCACAATTTCACCCAAGAGAACGACATTTTCCCCACGAATAAGAAAAACACCTCTTGGGATGTCACCGTACTCATTTCCCACATGAATTCTTTCAATTGTCCTGTGCAAAACTAAATTGGCAAATTGATCGACAGAGCGAAGATAACCAATAAGCGTTCGTCCATCTCTTAGAAGTACCATTAGTTTTTCTGCAAATAGTGGATTCGTATAAGTAAAAAGCAGCTGAAACCTTATTGTCTTTTTCTACTATCAACTTCTTCCAGCAAGTGAGCAGTTCCAGCAAGAGGATTAAGGTCATCCATTGTTTATGGTAAATCTGAAATGAATGATTTATTTTATAATAAACAAATATGTGTTTTTTGTTATTGCATGGACAAATCAAGCCGAATTAAAAATAGAAATGCAGTTTACGGCAAAACATTTGAAATGTCAAAATTACTTGACGTATCGCTAATGTGTCAAAAAAGAGCACTGTTCGATTGAAAATTTCTGTATGCGATCGTTATTATTTTTCTAGTAGGTCTATTGGGCACCGCCGTATAGTTAGCAGCACTATGTCGGGAATTTAAATTTTTTTGATTCCTAGTATTTGGAAAACATTTGGAAAATTTTGGAAAACCATTTTCAGAATTTGGAAAACCTTATTTAATTTGTTATTAACAATGAAAGGTTTGGCGTATAATTAGCAGCACATAGAAACAAACGTTGACTTTTTTGGTATCAAACGATCGGGATTGGTTTTCTGAAATTTGGAAAACCTTTTTTAGAATTTGCAATTAGTTTAGTAAATAATTAACAAAATGTGAAAAACATGACAGTTCTATAAACAATTACAATGGGAGCGTTCAATCCATTACGTATATGTCGTCTGTTGACAGCAATTTTTAGGTGTGAAGATCACGAAGTAAGAGTAGTGGAAGAAATCTCACCGGTCAACGATTTCAAAAAAGATACTTTTAAAGGAAAAGAGATTTTAGTAGAAATAAAGGCCAAGACTAAAAAAGTTGGCATATTAGAAGCTAACGGTTTCCGTGCGAAAAATAATAGGTCTATTTGGTAACGTGAATTTTCTGGCAAATTTTCAAAATTTGCTGTAAAAACACATATACAAAAAACCCCAAAAACAAATTTGTATGTTCACATTGGAATGTCTCCTCCGAATTTTTTTGAAGTCTTTCTTTTTTATCTCACTCCCACTTAAGTACAAAGTCAAAAAAAGCCGGAAGAGAAAGTCCAATGTCAACATCGTCGTGTATGAAGATATTCACACCTTGTGTTTATGCCTTAACTCTATATCTTCGTAAAAACAATAAACAAACAGATCCTAAAAAAATAGTTTCTCTTGTCGCTAGTATCGATAAATAGAAAAATCATGGCATCTTGCCTGCTCATGTCAAAATAGTCTGAATCAGAATCATATTTTTGATGGTACGCCTTTTGATTAGAAACGCGAATTGACGATTAAAAAAATACGAAATTAAATGAAAGTAAAATTAAGTACTAATAATAACATTAAAACATTAACCAATTAAAAATATTAAACATTTAAACAATTTTTTAAAACCAGTGTAAGTTTTTTTCAAATAAAAATAATGTATATAAATATAATATGTAATTTTTTATGAATGTTTCATAGGAAGATTTAACCACATCAATCAAACCATTCCCTAAGTTCACCAAAATGAATTTCTTACTGCGCCAGCAAAAAGCTGTTTTCAAAATTGGATTAAAATCCCCGGTTGGGGTTTCAAATAAATGTGAGTTTTTTGTAACATTATTATTTTTATTTTGGGTTCGAAGAAATGCAAAATTTTCCACGCATCATCGCAGCATTACATCAGCTGTGCGTCTGTTTTGGTGGTCGTGTCGTCTGTCGACAAATAAATGTGTTTGTGGTTACCTTTTCTTGATTTTGTTGCCACAATGTCTCGTTGTTATCGTTTTCACTCGATGTCCATAATTTTGTGTGTATTCTAATAAGAAGGTGTGATGGTGCTAAATCAGGAGATCGATTAGTAATTTTGGAAAAGCCAGACAGAACAGAGAAGACAAAACTTTCTACTACTTCTAGTTTGTTCTCAATTTCATGAAGTTTGTGTGATGAGTGCGTGGACTTACGTAAGTTTCTTTTATTCTTTGTTATGTCAATGTTGCTGTTGCTGTCATTGACGAATTTGAACATAACAAAATGTTCCTTTACAAGTTCATGAATAACCACCTGTTATATTGAAAGAAAATCCATTTTCATGGTTTTGTTTTAAATTTTGAAATTTATAGGTAGGTTTCTATTAAAGAAAAATAATGCTGAGTTGCGTGATGTGACGACTGCCTTTTGCCGCTGCACGTTGTTGTTGTTTGTTTGTTTTTAGTTTAATTATCTTTTTCTTATCGAAAAACCTTATCGATTCTTGAAAAAAGATTTATAAAATTTGGCAAGCAATTGTTGAGAGAGTAAATACAAAGTCCATTTCATTGAATGTTTATCAATAGGTTAATTATTTAAATAATAGCTTTACTGTTAATTAAAGGCAAAAGATGTGTTATTGTAAGTCAAGTTTGTCGGCTTTAATAGGTTAGGATGAAATACCTCTTAGGTATATATTTTTATTTTGGAAAAAATTGATAGTATGTTGTTTTATTTTTAAAATAAATTAATGCGACGCGAAGAATAAAAAAAAATATAGAATTTCTCAACCTCTTTCCAAAGTTCTTCTTACACAACTCTGTCTTTTTAGATTTGATGGTAGGAACCTTTTGTAAAATCTTTTTCCCAGAATTACCCATCAGAAAATTTCTTGATGGTAACTTTTTTTATAGAACTTAATTGTGGCCACAAAAGATTCTATGTTCCATGCACCAAGGCTTTGCAAAATGGTATATATTTTTTTTCATTGGTTTTATACAATTGATTAAAAGCTTAAATAATTTTTATTGTTAAAATCTATGTATAGTTTCAAAATAAGTCAAATTTATAAATTGTTCACATTTGCTTTCAGATACGCGACCACACCATCGTTCATTTATTGCTAATCATCAATTTAAAAAATACAGCTACACACATCTTGGTGGTGCACGAGCTCTGCCTTCAACAACAATCTCTAACACTGGAGATGGCTGGAATGCTCATAATTCAAATTTGTATGCACATGATCCGTTTGCCCGTCAAAATCGGTTCATTTCACTCAGCAGTAGTCTGTCAGAGCAATCATCTTCAAAAGTTGAAGAAACTGTTAAACTTATGAAAAACAAGCAGAAAGAACGAGAAGAAGAATTGATCAAAAAGGAAAATGGTCAGATTAAGACCACAGCTCCTGAAATTCCTAAACCAATTCCTGTGAAAAAGTCACTCAAGGAACGTATCTGGGATGAAATTGTGCACTACTATCACGGCTTTCGACTTTTGTTTATCGATATAAACATCTGTCGAAAACTTTTGGGCCGAGTACTTAATGGCAAAACATTGACACGTCGAGAAAATAAACTTCTCGTGAGAACCACTTCGGATTTGTTTCGATTGATTCCGTTTTCGATTTTCATAATTGTGCCGTTTATGGAATTATTGTTACCAGTTTTTATAAAGTTTTTCCCCGGAATGTTACCCTCGACATTCCAAACTAACCAAGACATTGAAAAAAAACTGAAGCATAATCTCCAAGTGAGACTAGAAATGGCAAAATTCTTGCAAAAAACTCTTGACGAAATGTCGGTTCAGCACAGTGACCACAATAGTGAAGAAGCCAAAGCATTCGCTGAGTTTTTCCAAAAGATAAAAGATCCCAACGAATTTGTAGACAGTGAAAGTATTATTAAATTTTCGAAACAATTCCAAGATGAAATAACCCTTGACTCGCTTAGTCGAGACCAATTGGTGGCACTGTGTCGGGTCCTTGAACTCCAAACAATGGCGGCAACAACTAACCTTTTGCGTTTCCAATTGCGTTTGAAATTAAGAAGTCTAGCAGCTGACGATAGAGATATTGCTCGTGAGGGAGTGAATGCTTTAGACCTCTTTGAATTGCAGCAGGCTTGCAAGACAAGGGGTATGCGAGCATACGGATTGTCGGCTGAGAAACTGCGATCACAATTGCAAGAATGGATTGACTTGAGTTTGAATGAAAAAGTTCCTAACACCCTTTTGCTGCTATCAAGGGCTTTGATGATCTCAGACGATGCTTCAACTACGCATAAACTTAAAGAAACTATTCGTGTGCTACCCGATGTGCTTGGAACCCAAACGAAGGCAGCCATTGGAGAACGTGAAGGAAAAATTGACAACAAAACAAAGATTGAAATTATCAAAGAAGAAGAACGCAAAATCAAGGAAGAACGTGACGAAGAGCGTGAAGAAGAGAAACAAAAAGCCGAAGAATTGTTGGACAAAGCGCCAACAATTGAGCAGACTGCTGTGCCATTGACAGTAGGAACAAGCGATCTATCAGCAGGTAAAAAACCTGTAGCTACTGATGCAGATAGTCATTTATCGCCTAAGGATGTGGAACTTTTGGGTGAAGCTTTGAAGACTGTCGTTGGCAAAAACGAACAGTTATTGGTTGAGAAAGAGCAAATTAAAGATCTCAAAGAAGAGATTGCTGACTACAAAGAAGATTTGGAAGAATTGCATGAGGTAAGTTGTTATCGAATCATTAGTTAATTCACTCTTTGGAAGTGGTAACTACGAGTTCTTTACCTCACAACAACTAGATAACCAATTAATTTATGTATTAAATATCCTTTGCAGATTACAACAACTCAAACTCAACACAAAGAATCAGTTAAAGAGAGTCGTGGTGCAAAGATCCTATTCAAAAAGGTTAATTCTATGATTGGACAATTGGATAAGGTGCTCAATGACCTTGAAGAAAAAAGCAAGAAACTTCAACAAGCTGATGCTGCAGAAGATGGACAATCGACAGAACCAATTGTCAAGCCAGAAGCACTTGTTCGTGTTGATGAGCTTGTAAACGCTATTAAATTGGTAAATTTTTAAATTCTCAAAATAATTCAAAAATTTTAATTTCACTAATTTTACAAATTAAGATGCAAGGAGCCTCCGATGAAGCGAAACTTAATACGATAGAAAAGGTACTGAGTAAAATAGATGACGATCATGATGGTGCAATCAGTGCAAATGAAGTTCTTAAGGTAAATTCTTCTTTTCAAAATTATACATATATTCGATATTGGAGCTAATAAAGGTTATTTTTTAAAGGTGGTCGAAACAATTGGTAGGGAAAATGTAAAACTTAGTCAAAACCAAGTCGAAGAACTTTTAGATCTTCTTGACAAAGAAGAAATAATTGAAACAGAAGTGAAAATTGAAAAAGCTATTGCAAAGAGTATAAAAGAAGCAGATAACGCAATGAAAGTGGCAGAAGAAATTCAAGACATGGCACCCCTCCTTGAAGACAAAGCAAAGGATATGAATGCAGCTGACGAAAAAAATCTTCTGGTTGATGCGGTAAAATTAACAAAAACAATAAACATTTAGAAAAAAAAACCTAATAAATATTTATATTTTTTTAGTTAACAAAGACAGAAAAAGAAGCGGAGTCAAAAGTTGCAGATAAAATTTTACAAAAAACTCCTCCAGGTATTTCTTCAACGCTCCCTCCAACAATTTCACCACCACCATCTTCTCCTCAGGCAAATCCAAAGGATAAAATGCTTTGATTTTCTAAGAGAGAAAAAACTACAACAGTAAATACCAAAAATGGTACTACTCGTACATGCTAGATAAATGGTTAATGGTGTAATTCTGTTGAATGTGATAATAACTTAGTTTAATATTCTATCAAACAAACAAAAAATAAAGAAAATATAACATAAATATGCATACCTAACCCATTTTAAAGGATCAATGGCACAAAATAAACAAAAATAAGTGAAGATAATGAAGAAGAATGCGGATCTCGATGAGCTAGATTTCATTTTCTAAATGTTTTTTTAAATTAGTAATTTATATTTACATTTTTTTAGTAAGTTCTCATTTGCGTCCTGTAAAATTTATTATGTATTGAAGAAGCAAAGTAAAAACAAAAAGAGAAGTGATTTGTATGTCTTCAGAGAAGAATTTTAAGCTTTAGTTAACAAAAAAAAAAAAAATAACAACCCCAAGAAATATTGTGTTTTTCGTAACTACTTTTTATATTTGAAAGTAACGGAAATGTAAATTTTTATTCAAATCTGTGTGTATACATTTTTGTTATTAAATAAATTATTAATAAAGAAAAATGAAAATAAAATAAATTATGAGGCTAATATGTTTTGTTTATAATAAAAGGACATGAATAACAAAAAAAACACCAAAACCCAACACCAATTACGAGGTTTAAGACTGCCAACTTGAGTAAAACGACCATGGAAGAGTGGGTTGAATAATGTCGTTTTCGGTTGGATTTCGTCCTACTCTAAATTTTTCATATTCAATACGATTGGAACAATCCCAAAAACTTTATTTGGCAAATGTAAATCGTTGGTAAAAGTGGCATCATTGACTTCCACCCCCATCATTGGTAAAAGCCCCCACTACTGGGTTAATTTGCTCTTTGTATTCAAATACCAGATTTTTATATTTGTCAGTTTTTCTTAGAACGTCACTTTTTTGCTTAATCATAAAAGTCTAGTTTTACTTTGAAGTTTGATTTTTGTATTAAGTTTATTGAATTATTCAATTAAAATATTATCAAAACTAATTTTTAAAATTGAAATTAGCCTCAGAAAATTCATTTGCCCAGTTTTTATTTCTGAGATCCGAAGTTTTCCGCAATCTGACAAATAGGATTCCCCAGCTGTTTCTCAATTTTTGCGTCAAATACTTTTAATGGAGTCAAATTAGTGTCCATCTGACTAATTTTAACTCACTTTTAGTTTATCAACAGTGATTAGCACTAATTTAAAAATACAAAACATACTAGTCCAATTCAACCAATTTACATAAAAGGGTCATCAATCACTCATATTAACGAACTCCTCAATTTTCTTCGATGTAAATAGCAATCAAGTACCTTACTGAAATTTGATAAATAGCTATGTACATAAATGTACATATCATACTTACTAGAATTGTGTATTATAACTTAATTATAGTATGAATATACAAAAATTCTTTTAGGGGATGCTCATTTCGATTAAAAACCGTTTAACTTGGATTCACATTAAACAATTGAACCAATTTTCTTTCCAATATAAAAAGAATACCGTTGATTTCCAAAGCTTACATTTTATAACATGGCAGTATTTGTTACACACGAATTTGCAGTGCTTCAAAAATTTGGTCGTTTTCGACGTGCATTGTCGAAAACTTTTAAAGAATTTTGCGAAATCAGTAGTATTCATGGAATAAAATACTTTCATGATTCAGAAACAAATTTTTTTGGAAAGTATGTGTTTTTAATAATTATAATAATTATTTTTCATCAATTAAAATTTATTGGTTATGTTTTAAGGTTCATTTGGATGATCATTGTTGTAACAATGTTCTTTTGTGCTATCGCCATGGTTGTCATATTCTACAAAGAATTTTCAAGCAATCCAATAAGAATGAACATCGAAAGCGATCATACTCCATTAACAAATTTAATATTTCCAGCTGTGACTCTTTGTCCTCCAACTATGTACAATCTACCAGCAGTTAAGAAAATTTTTCAAAACTTGTAAGTAAACAAAGTAAATACATATATTAGAATTTGAAAACCCCTTAAACCATTTTTGCAGTTGCACTTACTTGGAGCTTTTGAAATAGTCAATTTAAAGAATAATAAATATTTATAAGGAATCCGTTTTTCGTTTTCTTAATATCTTAAAAATAATTTAATTTTTATTTGTTTATACATTTAAGGACTCTGCCAAAAAATGTTACTGAAGATGAAGCAATCAAGGCTCTTGACCAGCTTTATTCAGTGGTGGGAAAAGTTAGGGTTTTTGACGAAAAAAAGCTCAAGATCCTACAAAGCATGGTCAACGACAATAATATGACAACACTAGAATTTCTCCAATTAATACGTTGGAATTGTTCTGACCTTTTATATCGTTGTCGATTTCAATCAAAAATAATGCCATGTGATGAGTTATTTAGTTCTGGAAAAACTTTTAATGGTTATTGCTGTTCGTTTAATACCGATGACTTTGGGTAAAAAAACTCAAAACTCCCTAAAAGAATTAATAATAAATAAAAATAAAAAAAAACATGCATATTTGGATTTCAGTATAAAATATCATAAATATCGTGCTTTACAATTTGGACCAGAGGGTGGTGTATCAGTAATTTTTAAAGACACAAAAAAAAATCAGGAAGACCTTGATCAATTTCTATCATCTGAAGTTGAACTTTTTGTCCATCAAAACGCCGACTTTCCACATAGAACATCAACATCGAATTCAATTCTAACGAATCGGGAAGTTTTCGCTATGATTCGACCTACGGAAATACTTTGTTCGGACGATTTTAAGGCTCTTCCTGTCAAAGATCGTCAATGTCTACTTACCCATGAGCATAATATGCGTTATTTTTCCGTCTACAATAGCGATAATTGTGAATTTGAATGTCGTGTCTCTGGTACTTTTGATTCTTGTGAATGTATACCTTTCTTATACTATTCAAAAAAGTCAAGATTAAAAGTTTGTAATTTTACGAGTTTGCCGTGCCTGTATAAAACTTACAATTATCTTGGTATTTATAATGATAAAGGTCTGATGTGTAAGCAGAAAACTTTAATTTTTGAAATCGGATTTTTTTTTTTTTTTTAATTTTAGATAGTACAGTTGACAGGAACAAAACAATAGAAACTACAAGTGTTTGTTATTGTCCTAACAGCTGTGAAAATGTCGAATATGATATCAAAATTACACAAGCCCAGTTGCAGACTGTCATACCGTCGTTTGATCCATTTTAGTAAGAATAATAAACTTAAGGTTAATATATGAATTGATAAGAGACTGCATTGTTTTTACACGTTTAGCTTTTTATCTATAAAGTTAAATAAGTTAAATAAAAGATCACAAAATAATCTAACCAAAAGGAAAAAAACAGTCGTTATCGTTTCATTTAAAATAATATTTCAAAAGTCATTTTGTCTTTAAGTTTCAAATTAATTTTAGCCATGGAATTGAAGAAAACTTTACAGTTCTACACGTTTTTATGAACTCTCAAGTGTACAGAAGGCTACGCCGAGACACCCTGTCAGACATTATTGTCTTAATAAGTAAGAAAACATTACCTCTGTTCGTTTACTTTCCACAACTGACAATTAATTGTAATTACTGTCATTTTCAGTCAAAGAACTGTAAAAGTTCATACAAAAATTAAATTGGACCAAAACTGGTAGTTTTGGGAAGTAAACGAACAGACCTATTGTATTTTTTTTTAATATTATTAAATTTTAACATAATATGTACCATTTAGGTAATCTAGGAAGCTCCTTTAGCCTATTTGTTGGAATGAGTATGATATCTGTGCTGGAAATTTTGTACTTTTTCACTTTAGTACTTTTGCAAAATTATACTAGACAAGCACAGGTCAATCGAAGTGAAAATGTTACCACTCTTTGAATTTTGTAACTTTTGGAAAATAATTAAATTATCTCTTGTTTTTTTATTTACGGTAGGTAACTAATAATCTTAATTCTTTTGTGGACTATTTCTGTAAGATTAGGAGAAGGCTTACGCCCATATTATTCGCAAAATTAATCCAGATTAAAATTTAAGTCCAGATGTAATTAAATCCAATTTTATATTGGGATTCGTTAAATTCACACTTAAAAGAAGTTTTTTTTTTCTTTTAAATCCAATGTCGAAAAATCCAATTTGATTATAAAATGGTCTCCGGAAATTTTTTGACAAAGATCTAATTTGATTATTTTGTGTACAAATTTATTGTAAAATTAAAAATTAATGCAATGTCTGTGTATAGTTACAATTTTCAAAACATAAAGATTTAATACAACTTACAAGAAAATAAATAATTTTAATAAAAAATTGTGTTTTATCCTTTTTTACAATTAACATTGTGAAGCCATCCATAACGCCAGCTAGTTGCTTCCGGAAAATTATACTTTGTATCCGGACTATGATCGTAGCGCATTGTAAGGTAAGCATTTCGTTTTCCATTTTTTAGTAGTTCTTTCTGTTCCATGGACACATTTTTCATTGGTCCAGAGAAATTCCCTTCGAAAACGATTTCTTCCTTTGAAAGGTCATAGGATGCGAAACTTGATGTTTTCCTTGGTTTTCCTTTTTGAAATGGTTTAACTACACAATAGAATGGTGGTTGAGACTTTGATGTTTTTTTTGGATTTCTATTTCTATTAAATAAAGTTTTATCTAATGAAAGTGACATTATATGATTTGAATTTGGTGATTAATTTTATTTAAAAAAAAAAAAAAAAAAAAGACTGATAAAACTTTGACTAATTAAATTAAATTTTCATTTGTTGATTTAAGAACAAAATCTTCAAAACACTTAACATGAAATTTTTCTTACAATTATTATAAATGTTAAAATGTTGTGCTAAATCCTTGAAATTTAATTGTGTTTTAGTAATTTGATCATTTTTTAAAGTTTTCTCGCATTAAGAGTAGTAATCATCTGGCTTTTGAATAGTATCTTGTTTCCAGTATTAAGGCTGCCTCTATAATTCCGTCTTAGCACAAATGTTAGGAAATATACTAATTCGAAGATTGATAATGCGCTAATTCCCACAAATACGCTGTAGCAGTTGCCAAGATTTCCTATTTTGAAAATAAAGCAGAATTAAAATAATTAACATCATTCATAATATAACACTAAATATCTAAATATGAATGTGTGCATGTGTACATATGTATGTATGTTATTAGCTAGAATGACTCGGAATGAAACAAGAAACAATTTACCGCTAAGCCTAGTTTACAGTTAACGTGCAAAAAAATTAAATGCTATTCAACAATTTATTAATTCATTGAAATTCTACCGAATTTTGTTGTGTTTTTATTGCTTTTATTGGTTCTTCCACGTACAAGGCATCCATATTTAATGGCATTTGCCGAAATAATTTTATTTGAATGCAAGGCAATTAACTAACAGTAATTGTTTTACATACGAAAAACAAATTATGGTACATAAAAAAGTTTTTGGTACGCACACAAAATTAATTTCAATATCCAATAGTTTTGCTCGACTTGACAAATGAAAACAATTCTTATGAACTTTTAAAAAATTATCCAATGTTATAATGAATAAGATATCACTGAAACAATCAATTATTTACAAATCTAAACAAAAGTTCTGCCGTTCATACAAAAACAATTTAAATAAACATCAATACGAATTTTTGAAAAAAGTATTGAATCGAGTTCAGATGATATTTTCAAATTCACGCAATTCAGGCTGGAAATTCAATTAAAATATAAAATTTAAAGTAAATTGTTGTGTTTATGTACCTATACATAAATCTGGTTGTATTATTAGAAATTTTAGACCTAAATATGTAAAGGGTGTTTTTTTTTAGAGGTATATAACTTTAATTTGGCAATACTATTTTAACTGGCGGCCATTTTGTCAGCAGTCAAGTGATTTATTATTAGTTTGGTTTGGCATTTCAACATGAATAGACTGACGCCTGAACAACGCTTCCAAATTGTGCAAATTGGGCCCAAAACAAGATTGCCGTTGATCCCAATTTTCATAAGCGAATTTTGTTTAGCGATGAGGCTCACTTTTGGTTGAATGAATATGTACGTCAATAAACAAAACTGCCGTATTTGGAGTGATGATAATCTTCAAGTGTATGTTGAGACACCGTTACATCCACAAAAACTGACTGTTTGGTGTGCTTTATGGGTTGGTTGAATAATTGGTCCGTACTTCTTTAAAAACGATGCTGACCAGAACGTTACGTTGCGATTTTACGCCGCTTAACTGTGGAGATATGTATATGAAATCGCTAGTCTATGCCGATAAGCCCGAAACGATTGAGCACTTGGAAGACATCAACGCCGCGTTATTGCCGATATACGGCCACAAATGTTGGAAAAAGTCATCGAAAATTGGACCTCCAGATTAGACTACGTCAGAGCCAGCCGTGGCGGTCATATGCCAGAAATCATATTATAATGCCAGAAGATTATATTTCGAATAATAAGTAAATTTAATGTCAATTTAAAAAAATCATCTTTGTTTTATCCCATTTCAAAGTTCTTTACCTCTAAAAAAACACCCTTTACTTACCTGCAAGTGAAACAACGTTCCACACGATATCACGTCTAATTCGACGGTATTCTTGTGATGACAGAAAAACATGTACCACGGTGGAATTTTTTTGAAATCCATCACTAGAAATTATAATTAAAAAACAAAAATAGTACGATGTGAATCACATTTAATAAATGCTTATTCGGAAATATAAATTATGTTTAAAAAATTAATAAACTTACTAAAAAGGATCTGCAACATCTACAGATGTTTCGATACTACTACTCGTTAAACGTACGGTATATTCAATTTTCTTGCAACTGTCTAAACATTTACATTGGTCTTGTAATGTAAGAATATGTTCTGAAAAAAAGAATGTTTGTTACAGAAAAAAAAACACGAAAAATAAAATGTATCCCATTTTTTACCATAATTATTCGATAAACAAGAAATATGTTCAATATCACAAATGATAGTATTTGGCTTCGAAAACATATTGAATGGAACACATTTACAAATATTTAGAATAATAGAACTCAAAAATTCCGATACACAATTTTGTCGATTATATTCTTTAAATAAATGCAAATAAGTTTCAGAACGTAAAGTACAATTACGTTCATTTCTATTAAGTCTTCTCCAAACTTCATCGGAATATGTTGTTTCAATTGGATCGTATCGCAATAAAATCTCTTCATTTTGATGTAAAAATTTTCGAAATACCGATTCGTCTGGATATGCACTTGGTCGATGGATGAGCATTTGAAAGTGTTGAGCATTTGAGTTTAATTGTTCATAATCGAATTCTACATCTTTGAATATAAGTGAAAGTCCTTGACGTAACCCATGACGTTTTGATTTAAAATTATGTACATTATCACTGTTAGATGAATTTTGAATGGAATGAAAAAGGAAAAATTAATTGATTAGAGAATATTAAGATTTCTGGCTTTAAAAAAAAACCATAGCATTGTTTTTAGATATTTTAAGTAAATTTATAAGACATTTTCTCCCTGACATAAACAACGGGATATTATAAACCTTCATATCAACGATCGGTTTTGTTACGAATACAGATACATATACATACTCGTACATACATTAAATATATTTCTACCTACTTTGACTGTTTTGAATTAAATGAACAGCAGAATCCAGCATGACTTCTATTAATTCGAAAAATATCACTACAGTTAACAATTTTCGATTGAAATCGACATCGAAAGAAGAATTCACCGCAATTCCAATATGTATTCATAAAGAATTTTATTAATGTGTAATTATTCAGCTTCATAACATCATTTAGAACTGTGAGTTTATCATTCGATAAGGGATTTACCTTTGACTCAACAAATACCTTTATTTGATAAAGATTTTCCAAGAAAATACCTTCAGTAATTCCTTTTGGAAGTTCACTTGAAAAATATATTAATATTAATATTAAATTGTATTTCTTTTTATTTTAATCTGCAAAATACTTACAAGGTTTTTATTAAATCTACAGCTTTTGAGTAATTGAATAGAGTTCCAGGACACACAGTTACAGATGGAAATAATATTTTTGCTGAAATTGCATGATCACTTTCAATAATCATACGAACTGGACTTTCAATAAAACCCATATAGAGTGAGACACCCATTTTGTTGGCAAAGAAAATCATAGTCAGAATTGTTAAGGCCCATAATATCCTTTAAACAAAAAATATATAAATCTCAAAATTTAAGGTCGCACATTAAAAATATTAATGGCATAACTCAAAGATCGTCAATTTGTCACAAAATAAATATATGTTTTAAAATTTAAGGAAGAGTTAGGTCTTAAAGTTTTTAAAGTTTTTGGTAAAAAATTCATTGAGGGAGGAAAACATATTGAAAATCACAATTTTGTAAAGCATACTTTGAAAAAAAAAATACAAATGAACCAAAAGAAGTCTATTTTGAGTTATGATATTGCTGTATGTTGTTCTGTACCTTAAACACTTGCTAGTGCTTTTATCTTTAAAAAATGTCATTCCATGGAAACTAGATACTGCACAATATTCATCAAATGTTTTATTGACAGAATTTATAAAACGCGAATTCGGAATTTTCTTCATTTTTAGAAAGTTTAGTTAAGTATATTTGACTTTGCTCTTTTATATTTGTCGTATCAATGGTTTTATATTTGTCGTTGATGCTTGAAATAACTGAGCCTTTTTATTGAAAAAATAAAATGGTTAATGAGGTCACAGAAATATATGCTAGAAACTACTCGACTCGTAGGAAATTATTTTGATAAAATCAATAAGAAAAATAAATAACAGAGAAAAGGAGGTTATCTGTTATTTGTACATATACATAGATGTCTGGGTCATAGTTTAACCTTGAAATATTTCGAAACAAAGCTGATAAATCAAAAGAATAGGGGGTTGGTTATCTTATAACTAAAGGGGGTTAACGTGTTACTTTTGATGACTATATTGTTCTTAATATTTAGGTTTTATGGCTAGTCGTGTAGTTGTATCTGTAAAATCAAAATTTTAATATAATCAGACCTTATTAAGTTTCGCAATATTTAATGCTTCTATCAACTTTTAGTTGAGAGCTAAAAACTAAATGGTTTTATGTATTTTCGTGAAAATTACGAGAACTAAATTTTTACTAAATCAATGTACCTACTTAAATTAAAACTGATTTTGTTTTTGGCGGAAAACACATTCATTAAAAAAATTATTTAATTAAATAGGGAAGCCCTAGAGAATGGTTTTGACCATGATTAGCCAGATCGATCGTGCGTCGCGTCTGTATGCGCCTTTTCATCTGTGTGCACAATGAACATCGAGATAAAACCTAAATAAATGAATGGATTTGTTTGAAATTTTGGAGAAGTATTTTTATGTAATTCGAATTTTCGGTCAACTATTAAAAGATTTTGTTTTTTTTTTTTCTCGAAAACCACCTAAATGATTTTGAACAAACTTTGTAGATTTAATTTTTAATGGAATTGAAATAATACTGCACTTAACATGGTTAGCAACAAAAAACCATAATAATATGTATGTGTCTGTGATTATGTTTTTATGAAAAAAGCAATGTTGTAATGCTTCTATATTATTTCTCACCCATAAAAGGTTGTATTACCTTTAACTTTTTTAACATAACATATATCTTCAATTTTTAGCTAATAGCTATAGCTATATTATACTTTTAAATCACAATTGCATTTTATTTTATTAAAAAAAAAACACAAAAGGATTATCTAACACGCTTATGTATAAAAAAAGATAGATACCAGATTGTTAAACACACGCCAGAGATTTTAATGTCCTATCAAAAAAAAAAATCAATTTTCTATTGTATATTGTATATCAATTAAAAATGCAACTATCTTAATCTGTGATTTATATCAAATTAAGTGGAATTATTCAATTAATATAAAAATATTTATAAAAATCACAAAAGCGCATTTAATTAAAGAACAATATATCGTAGATCGCAAATTGTGGAGCTAAAATTAAAATAAATACATTGGAATTATACTAACAAACAAAAATTCAATTATTGTACATATATTTATTTTGAAATTGAATTTTGAAAGCTATAAAATTAAATCACATTTTTTTTGAAAGATTAAAACAAAAAATTTAAAGTGAAAAGATTTGTAGATATCTTACTAACAAATGCTTATTAATATATCTATTAATTTGGTTCTATTTAATTAATTGAGTGACTTGAATATTTCATTATGACAAAATTAGTTTTTAAGACTTATTTTGTGAAGTCATTACTTTAAGGGAATGTGACGCAGATAAATACTGGTTTGGAGACACGATTCTGCATTATGTGACAGAATTTGAAATTATTTTTCTTTGAATTTGTATACGTCTACGTTTTCCAGATATTTTAGAAGGAAATAGTAATGGTGGCCACCGTAAGATAACCATTTGGAAAATTTGGAAAACTAGACGATATAAGGCACAGTACACATATTAAAGGTAATAAATATCATAAGCGTTTTCATTTCACAAAAATTATATTATACCTTTAATATGTGGACTGCGCTTTGGGTTGGTCTTCAGCTAAATTATGGCAATTTTTTTTTTGTTGACGTAGCCATCAAGCTAGAAATGAACTGATCGCTGAACAATATTTTTGCCAAAAACAAGTTAATATTCGTTGATATTCATTATATACGGCTGAATAATTAAATTGTTAGGTCGTTTATCATAGTTTTGACACAACCTAACCTAGGGTATTATCAGTCATTGATCCCTACTTAAAAAGCAGTATACCTCTAAATAAATCACCCATTGTAATATGTACGTATAAAAAGAGACATACATACATAATTCCGGGACACAATTTTGTCAACTTCTCTTTTATTGCAACAGCGCGGGTTTATAGAACTTCTAACAATTATTTAGTTTAACTGATTTGTTGAGATCTATAGTTGTAGAAAATATTTTCCTTTCTTTTTTTTTTAAATAATAACTATGTCCCAAAATAATTCTATGTGTGTAAGTTCTTTTATATTCGTTTATTTTAATCAATTAACAAATAAAAGTGGTTTTTTTTTGGTTAAAAAATTGAGTTATTTGAGGAAATTATAACTTAAGATATAATCAAACAAAAGGCCCAGTCAGTCTGATATTTGATTGCGATAAAGAACAGCCTCTGCGAAACGTTTTATGAAGATAACAAAAAAAAAAATGTAATTAAGTCGTCCAGAATCACGAGAGTATCACGAACGATAACAAAATTCTAATAAAAATGAATGTCGTATCATTCATTGTACTTATCTTTAAATTGTTTATAACATCAAAATATAATGATGATGTACTATTTCAGAATGTTTTTACTAACGATATATGTAGTAGGTCTATAAGGGCAAGTTTTGACTTCGTAAAAAAATCGACCTATAAAGAATTTAAAACAAACATGACACTAGAATAATTCTTTCGATGCGAAATTGATTTTTTTAGCTCAAAAAATAGCAGTTCCTACCATACAACTGTTATAAAATAGGTTATTTATCTGGGAACCGGTTGAAATGTCACTTAAAATTGAAAACACTTTAGAAAAGAGCTTTTAAGTTAGTAAATTGTTAAGTAGTATCATGTTAATACCTTAATTTCTGTTTGAAATTTGGCGTCATTTTCTGCATTTTGGTAAAACCAATTTTTACTTAAAACTGTCATAATGCCTCTGGTATTTGTGAAAGAACGTTTTTTATTTTTTTTTTTTATTTTTGACTTTCTAAATTACGGATTAACAAATTTCAATCAAAATTGAATTTCAAATTCAAAATAATATTTCATTTAAACACTTTGGATACAAAAATGGCTTAAAAACTGGTGAGTGATTTTTAATAAATTAATTTTTAAGACGTTTTAAATACTTAAAATTGGTATATATATTGTACATATACTAATTTAGGTTTTAAAAAAATTTAAAGAGATACAATTATTTTTTATGAAAACCCGCACCAACATTTTTTTATTTTAAACCAAAAACTTTCATAGGAGTTGTTTTAGCAATTTAAATTACGAATTCCTTGGTCATTTTCTCTAATTTATTATATGCAGAATTTTTTAATACAAAATCTTGAAAATTCTAAGTCAATTAAACAACAAGAGCCAGTTCGTCCCATCAAATTGTGAATTTTATTTTTGTTTACATTTTATTGATGATATAAAATTATTATTTGTTTTATTTTACGTAGATATAGATATCGCTTTATTTCAAGCTGACAACTTATTACGTTTTGATGGAAAAGTTAACACACATAACTCAATAATTAATTGACTTAATTTAATATTACGTTAACTTTAAAGCCTTAATTAGTAGGTGTAGGTTATAATCTTGCTGTAGACTTATTTGTAATAAATGCATCACGTGGAATATTTTTAGAAAACAATATTAACTCGTGGTTATATTTAAGTAACCTTAAAAAAATAAGTAAATTCAAAAAATGAGTAATCTCTTTTTTGAATGATTCATAGACAATATTAAATATTATATTTAATTTAAAAAAAAAAAACAAGTTTTTAAAAATTAATTAAAATCGGTTTTTTAGTATCGACATTTTTTTAGACTCCTTTATCGAAACGACCTTCAAACTCGAACCCTTATATCAATGCTAGAGAATGCGAATACCACATTACTCAAATATTTGTAAATCTCAGATATAATAAGAGGATAATATAATTGTGATAGTAAATTAAATAAGATTAAAGCCACAGCAGTGCATTTTCAAAAGAACTCTTTCTTATATTTTTTTAACTGCTTTAATATTTCGACGAGCTAGAGGTGAAATGAACAATTGCTGTATGACCGAAAATAATTTTTTGGAAATCTTCCAGGTGTTTTTTTAGATACTTTTTTTTATTGAATGTTTGAATGAATTTTGTTTTGATTGATGGGAGCTCTACAAGTTTTTTTTTCAACCTAGATTTATTTATAGCTATTTTAAGCTTGCTTTGCCGAAAGAGATATAATTTTATCTCAAATCAGTATTCATTCATTCATTCATTCTAAGGCACAATAGATCTCAAGGTCGCAGTGCATTTAATATCCCAAATATTCAATCATTCATCTCAAATTAGTGAAAATGATAAAAAGAAGGAGCAATGCACAAAAAAACTAATAAGAACATGTAATTTTAATAATTTACTAAAAATATTTTGTAAATGTATTGAATAATTCAAATTCAGGATATTAATTTGAAATTTAAATCTTTGGTTTTCTAAATCTAGTGCACTCGAAATTTTGGGCGAGAGTTTAAAAACGACATACTTGGCTTTAATTTAAAAGCAGTTAAAAATGTTCATACAAAAAAAAACAACTGCCAATTACTTTAAGAGCTAACAACAGGTTTTAGAATTCGCGTGTCATGAGCACAGTTAAATTCATTTAATAAAAATAAGAAATGATGCTTTGTCATTTTTTTATTTTTATTAAATCTTAACGATCGAATAAATAGAACTCAAGGTTTAGTTAAGCTCTTTAAGTGAATCTTATCGGCTTTTTTTTAAAGACTTTTTGTTGCTTTTGTATACCTTAAATAAAATTTCAAAAAAAAAAACCATATGACTCGTTTAAAAAGTTTATATCATAAGTAATCGCACCATCAAGATTAAGATGTTTAGATTTTGGGGAAATAACAAAGCATCATTTCTTATTTAAATTGACAAAAAATATAAATTGAAGTATTTATGCACTGACAAAAAATTGCAAAATCTTTGTTTTTAAAAGATTAACTATGTGGTTTTTTTCGGATATTCAAAAAACATGTTCTTTTATTTACTTATTTTTCTTTTTTAGATTAATGTAAATATATTGATTTTTTTGAGATATTTCATATGAAAGTAATTCAGTTGCAAACAATTTTATAAGTTCCTCCTTTTTCGGACAGATGAACTAGTCCTTTTTTATTCGTTCATTTTTCTTAAAGTCTATAATGCATTAACAAATCAAAAAATACTAACCAACATAACTCTTAAATTCAATAAAAAGCTATCACGTTCTATGATTATTTTGATTACACCTGTATGCAATAAGCTATCATTAGGCTTTCTTTAATACAAGTTTTTTTTTTTTTTTTTACAAAAAAAAGCAACAAAAAATTCATTAATATTAACCATTTTGCTTAAAAAATTTCAAGGGGTCTCATTTTTATCATTTAAGTAGAGAACTGACGTCTAAGTAAGTTCATAATATTTTATAATTGCTTAATTACACTCTCTATATTCATTTTGTAGAAGTCGCTTATTATAATTTATATAAAATTACCTATTAACTATTTAATAATAATGCTTTAGTTGACAGTAAATAAAAAAAAATCTAAAAAATCACCCACAATATGTAATATGTAAAAATAAAGAGAAATATACAGCAATAAGTTTATATTATTATATCGTAAGAAGAGTTTTTTAACCATAAGAGAAATTAATGTTCGCAAAGCCTTTAAAACCATCATTAATGTGACCGTCTTGTTGAAAGTTTAATACAATATACGACCGGTTACTTTTGTGTAATAATAGTGTTAAGTTAATTTTTTTCTTTTTTGTTACAAATGTTTTTCATAAAATATTTTTTTTATATATATAATTTTTTAAGGAATAATTTTATTTTTTTTTTCTAAAATGGTACCAATTATCTTGATAAAAATAAAATCAGTTTACTAATTTAGGTATTATTGGCAAATTTTTGTCAGTTTTTTCAAAATCTATTACTAACGGTACCTTTCACTTATTGTTTTTTTTAATTTTCGGATTTCACGGAGACGGTTTGACCAATTTCGATAATAGCAAAATTTTTCAAAAAATATTTTTTTCAATAAAAAAAATAAATAATATTTTTTTGGAAATTGGATTTTTTAGACTTGACTTTAAACGGTTTTTTGAACGCAACTCAGGTAATTTAAATAAAATATTCTACATTGCAAAAATAAGGGCTAAATAACCATAAAATCTTATTATTATGAAAAATTGCTACTACGATAAAATTTTGTCTGTCCTTTTTTTGGAAACAAAAAATACTTTTGGAAACAAATTTTTTTTTTGAAAATTCAATATCTCAAAAATAAGACTTTGAGGTTTTTTAATAATATTTTATTTAATTCTTCGAGTCGAAAGTCGTCTAAGAGTCGAAAATTTGCGTCTTATAGAAAGATACGACAGCACTGTTTTACCTTGTGGACTCGCATTTTGGATTCGAAGTGATTAAAACTTTCAATTAAATTCATATTTATGCAAAATATGAAACGAATTTTTATTTTTGAGCTCAAACCATATTTTAAAGTTGTTTTAGTAGCCGTGTTTTTTGAAAAAGCGAAAAGCCAGCTCAGCAACATTTTTACGCGAAAACAATAACAAAAAAAAAAGTGATTATAAATATTTTGTTATTATTTGTATACAAATCAAAAAATAATTTGTTATTTTTTGCGGGTAATGATTTTGCTGAGTTGCTATACACTTTCACCAAAACAATTAATTTGTTCCCTTATTACATTTTAAAGATGTTTTTATATATGTATGTACATACATATGTGTATTAGAATTCCTTAAAAGTCTGAGCTGCTTGAATGTTTGATCCAGTCGTTCATTTTATTTAAAAATATCTGCAAATACATATTTATGTCGTCTGGTCACACTTTTAATCATAAGCCACAAAATAAATAAAGAGTATGATGTGTGACAGAAACGTGCTTTTTAAGAGTTAAACTGTTTATTTGTTTATTATAACGTCATTTAAAAGCGTAAAATAAAATGATTGTCATTGTCACATTCGAAGAAGAGCCTGTCCGTTCGAACTTCGAAGAGCTAACATGCCCATCACATCAAGCAAATGATAACAAAAAAAATAACATTCACCTGCTGTTTGTTGGCTTTCAGCTGTTTATGGCGGTAGAGTTTAAATCGTTTATCTCAATCGCTATATTCGCTAAGTCAACACAATATCCGTTCGGCGTTCAGTCGGTGTTGTAGAGTTGTTTTTTTTTTTTTTTTGTGTAGTATCAACGACATCTCTCTGTGTTCAATTGTAAGCAACTCGATTGAGCGAAAAAAAAAAGTTCTATATTTTATTATTTTATTTCGTCGAGCATTTAAATTCGTCATCATCACATCATCACACTATATGTACAGTTCTCGTCTTCTTTAGCTTCTCATTGAACACCAACTACTACACTACACGCCTGGTGGTTATATAGAGTAGGTACTTTATACTTAAACGATCAATTAGTCGAATAGGTGTTCCATTGCTAAGTCAAACGCCAACGCCGACGCCGGCCACCACCACCGCAAATCGCATTCGCCTTCGCCGTCGACTCAATCTCATCGTTTTCTACTTTTTTGCTAACAAACCAACAAGAACTTTTGCCAAAAACGAAAACGTAAAAAAAGTATTTAGTAATAAATAAAAGAATTATACATTTTTATTGTATAATCATCAAGTGATTGTTGTGTCTTCGCGACCGTTGACGTCTAATTACCGCTATATTTTTTTTAGTTAGTTGATCTGGTTCTTTTTATTTGTTTTTTTTTTTTATAATCCGCTCGTTTGACATTCCTTTTGTTTTTTATTCTTACAAAAAAGAGAACATGAATATCAAAAGTTTGACGGGAAATAAAGGACTTGTTGTAAGTGTCATTAACTCAACAGGTTAACACGATTTTATTATTATTTGGGGATTCAGCATCCTTATACCTATACGATTATTATGACCTAAGAGAGTGCAGTGTGAATGTACCCAAATAAATTATAAATAAATTTTATGTTTATAATTAATTTTTTTGGCATATTTTTTCGTCTGTGAAAACAATTTTTTTTTATTGTCGTTTATACCTGTTACGACATAAATTTTATGCTGGCATATATATTAGTAGGCGAGGAAGAGTTCTTTTATCAAGGTGAGTGTCAACGAGGCGATGACGTGCAATGCTCATAAATATTGAGTACATTTTTTTTTCATTTTTTAATCATTATCACGTTTATGCATAGATAATTCGAAGGTCGAGTTGGTACTCTTTGAAATTATGAACAAATTTATATTTATTATAAATAATATGTAATTCTCGGAACTGTACCCGGATTATTATTTCATTTATTATAATTTGTTATTTTACATTTTTTTTATATTTACTTTACGTTGCATTTATAAAAGTATTTATTTTGTAAAATCAAAAATCAATGCGTTCGGGAATTTTTTCATCATCCCTTCACAATTATTACCTACAAAAAATTTATTTTTAAGTAAATCTTTTCAGAGTTTTGACAAAAATTTTGTAATTTTATTTTTAGTTTAAAATATTATCAAATAATTTCTGGGTAGGGTTTATCGATTTTGGATAATTTTTAATATAAGGCGCAGCACTGATTCCTAAGTAAATATTTTTAGGGTTTGTATTTTTATCTTTATTTTAAGGTCATTTTGACTAATATTAATCTTTATTTATTTTATTATTATATTATTGTTATTATTATCGTAAAACCTTAAATAAAATTTTAAACGACATTTATTTAACTTAGTTTAAGAATTATTTTCTGATTATTACGATCATTTAGCCAGTAAGTTCTATAAGAAGAATAATTATAAATACATAGGTACACAGTTCGTCTGAAATGGTCCCTTTATTTTCATTAATATAAAATACAGATTAAACAATTTTACGAGTCCAAAAGTGTACCTAAATGTAAGGTGTCAAAATAAGAAAAATAAATTTTACATTTTATTTTAAAATTAATTTTAAATCCTTGATTTAAATTTCATTTGAATCGTTACGTCAGATCGCTTATTGTGAAATTAAAATATGTAAATCAATTAATTTTTAGAATTTCTACGATTATAAAATTTCTTAATTATAAAATTCGTAGAAATTCGCAGTTTTCGACAATACGTGAATAAGTTTATTAATATTAATATTTTCGACAATACGTGAATAAGTTCATTAATATTAATGAATCATTTTTAGTAGAAGATTTATTTTTATATATTATTATATATTTATATTCTATTATATGTACCTCAACGTGACTTGACTGAAATTTTGAAATCATATGCTTTAAATTTGTTAATTGAACAAATTAAAGTGATATTGTAAGTTGTGGGCAACGATACTACTCTACTCATATATTTTGTGCAATTTATGAACAATCAGATAAATTAATAAATATAAAGTCTTTCTTATAAGATATTGGGTTGAAGCTTTATTAAAAAATTCCAGTTCTTAAATGAATACATGAGTAGATTGCATATGCAATGCATTGTACAAAGAAGGATAGAAAGAAGTTTAGCAATGGAGATGTGTTATTTAGCATTTCATTTTAATAATACGATAATAGACTCAAAATAAAGTCAAAATATATAGTGATACGATATATGTACATACATAGGTATCTAGCTACCTGAGGATGATTTAAATTTTAATTTGTCGTTTTGATCATGTTCACAAATATCTAAAATTTTAATATCTTGGAATTATGAATTAAAATAAATAAGTTTTTGCCTTAATTAAAAAAAAATAGTAAATTAGGCCACATTTTCTTTATTTGAATTTGAATTTAATCTTTTCTTCAAATAAAATTTAAACGAGACTATATAGAAATGCCAATTTATAACAGTTTATCGCCATTAAAAGTGGGTATGTTTAATGCACACTTCGCGCAACTTGAAAAAAAACCTCTAAGTACCTATAGTATGCCCACCATAATTAGACTCCTGGCCTGCGAGAACACATTTACAAAACTGTTATAAATTGCCGTTAATTTAGTAAAAATCATTTATTTTATAAAAAAAAACAAACAAACTCTATGTTTGTCTCAAGGTAACTCATCTGTAACAGGACCCCGCCTGTCCCTGCTCGATCATATCCACATCACTTCAAGTGAACTTGTAATTCTGTTACCTGTATCTCTTAAGAATTTATTTCAAGTCAGAGTTTTACAATAAAAAAAAAATATCTCAGTGATATAAATAAACCAAGTACAGAGTACTTTATTTCAATTGTTGAATTGTTATTAATTAAAAAAAAAAAACTTTTTATGACTTTCTTAAATACTAACGTTTTGCTTTTCCATGCAATTGACATCACTGGAAAGCATCAGTCGACTTGTTAATCCTGTTATTATTTTTAAAGAATAAAGAAATAAAAAAAAATAAAAATATATATAATTAAAAAAGTACGTATACGTCACAGTGACCAGGACGTACATATATTTAATATTACTTAAACTTTCACATTTTTTTTTAATTCAAAATTAAAGTTCTACGTTATTATAATTTATTGTCTTTGACAAAATAATTTATAAGTAATATTAAAACAAAAAAAAAATACAATTATAAATATATTATTGAGATTTAAATAAAAAAAAAAAACATGAAAAGAGCAATAAGCTGAAAATTTCTAAATTTAAAAATTTGATATTGTAATGATTTTTCGAAAGGACAATAAAAATAATTAACATAAGATAAAAATGAAAAATTAAGAGTTGTAAGCTTTGTGCACATTTGTTTAACTTAATTCCATATGGTAATAAAATTCGAGATTAAAACGAACAAGAGTTGTCAATATTTCTACAAAAAACTGGCTGGTGATTGTCTGGTAACATTGATTATATTTGCTGTAGTGTAAGTCCATTTATATTGGTGACATTGAGTTTTATGAGACTCTTCTGAATTACAAATCCCAAAAACTGCAATTTAATTTGTTCATAAGCCCAAGAAAAAGAGCTTATCACTAAGCAAAATTAAAATAACAAGATTTTTTAGTGTGACCTAAAAAAGACTGTACCTATTTTTTTTTTAAGTATTTATTCTGGTATTACCATTTTAAGGCCTATTTAAACAATGATTTAGGCATTTTAGCATAAGCAAATTTAAAGAGTTTTATTGCAAGGAAATGTCACAAAACTCTTCTTTTTTTTTTTTTAATTATGGAAATTTCCTGATATTAAGTTTTACAACCTTGTCTGTTCTTTATTAACTGCTTTTTTTTATTAACTTCAACTACGTAGCTCAGTCATAGGTGGTACTAAATGGTTTAAGCTAACATAATATAGTAATATAAAAAACAAACAAAATCTTCCGTTTTCATTTTGATTATAATGTTTATTATTTGAAACTTGTAAAAAGTATTTTTCAAAGGTGTTTAAAAACATGATAATTGTATTTATTTATTTCTTTTTTTATGAAATTTAATACATCATCAGCGTATAGCAACTTTTTGAATTTCACTTGATTAACATGCATATCACGTCTATTTAAAAATTTCAAAACAATTTAATGTGAAATAAATTCCAAACAATTAATTTTGAATGCTAATAAAATCTCGATAGACATTAAGAAGCCTTGTATAAGTAGTTTGGTTGAGATTCTTTGCATAGCTTTTATTATATTATTGCACACCTGTTTTTTTTTTTTGTTTTTAATAATTTTTGGAAAACAAATCAAGTTTTTTTTTATATGTAAATATTTTTTATTAAATGTTATTGATCTCCAAATAAAAATTACTCAGAAAAATAAGAAATGCAAAATTTATTTCAAATAATATGTCTGTCGTGCAACTTTGGTGAAATTTTATTTTTAGGCAGTCCAACGTCATTATAAATATACATAATTATTAAATGTCATGAGTGTAAACACTTAAGAATAATTCGTATTCAAATGGCATCTTTATTTTTTTTTAAATTTTAATATCGATGAATTTGATTTGTTATGAAGTTGTAGAAACAAACTTTTAATTATAAATAATAGAAAAAATATTGGAAGCCAAAAATTAAATTTGAATAAAATGCATGCACTACTCGATCGCAGAAACTTGCTTTTATGGATTAAGAAGTCAATAAATTGGCTATAAGCATGAAATATGATAGATATTTGGTTTTAAATACACGGATGACATATTCAGAAATTAATAAAACAAACAAAAATTACTGTTTATTATTTTTTATAAAATTTTAACAAAATCATATTAATATTCATTAAAAAGAATTTCGAATATAAAAAAAAAATGTGCTGATAATTTTTATTGAAATAAAACTTTTAACTCCAAATTAATATTTATTTACTAAAAATTTACTAAGGTACCAATATTTGTTTTTGTTTAAACAAAATTACAAATACAAAAATTCGCTCCAAAGGACTTTTTAAATTTAGACACAAAAATTTAGAATTCTCAAAGAAATCAATAGTATCCCGTGGCATAATATTCGTAGGACTGTTACGCCCAAGATCTTCGGTTCGAATCCAAGCCTATGTCACCTAAAAAAAAAAACAGAAATTTTTGTCACGGATTACTGCCTCTTGCGAGGAATTGACAAATCCTCCACGAGTATTTCTTTTCATTAAAAAGTGCTTCTTACCTTAGCCGTTCGGGTTTGGCAGAAAATTGAAGGTCCCCACCATTCCTGCTAATAACACTTACACAGGAATGGTTGAGAGTTTTAAGCTTGTTTATTTATTTAAAGAAATCAGATCGTCTTTGTCGCATTGATTGTCAAAAAAATTGTTTCATCAATTTATTTCTCATTATGTTGATTTTTGTATGGCTTGACACGAGACGAGATAAAAACAAAAAATGAGGAATGAAAAGCTAAACACTTGAGCATAAATATGTTTTTAATTTAAAGTTTTTATAAATATCGTATCGTATATCGTATAATAGGAACGTTCAGAAAAATGAAATCTTGGAGATTTTACTTGGTCGAAAAATGAGCAAAGGATTGTTAAGATTTCCGAGATCTCATTCCTGAACTCATATCCTGAACGTGCCTAATATCTGCCAAATTAAAAAAAAAATTGTATTTCTAAAATTATAAACATCACACACAAAAAAAAAAAAAAAAAACAAAGACATAATTATTATTACACACGCCAATGTGATTGTTTGGATCGTAAATAAGCATGCGAACTAACATTTTTATTAGTTTATTATTTAATAACTTCTTATTAGAATAAGAAAACGCCTAAATTAAACTATCAAGAAATATATTGTTACTATGGTAGTTTAATTGGTAAATAGATTAAAAAAACTTAAGAAACCTTTGTACTTTTTTTATATGCCTTGAGGAATCACATAAAAAAGTTCTAATCAAATTTCAAGCAAATTGGTTGAACCGTTAAGGTTCTAGCGGAAACTATAGTGAACGCACGGACGCACAGCGGCGACGAACTTCTCCATCATCAATATGAGCAATTCAAAATATCATCAAAAAATTTGAAACATTATTTAGCGAGGCTAAGTTGAACTCTCTCTTATAAATTTTGGAAGAAACTATCTTTTAAGAATTTGAAAATCTATCAGTATTACTTTTGAAAATGTAAATACATACTTACATAGGTTGTTTATGGTTTTTCTCACAAATAAGTGAGTCGAGACATGATAAGAATTTTATTGGTTTACTTGCTGTAAAAATATAATTGATATAATAATTAATAATTAATGAAAGTCTTATGAAAAAAGGTTTTAGACAGAAAATATTCACTAATAAACAATAAAGATAACTGAAATTGCATACTGAAATTGCAGTTGAAAAACAGTAATCACTCAAATGTTTTATTTTGATAAAAAAATAATAAATAATCCAGCTTATAGTTATAGTTACAAAATGTTTTGATATTACATTATAATTATTTGTTTACTAAAATTTTTATTTCAATTTTATTGCTCATTTCAAGTAAACCTATTGATGATAATTATGATAACTATGAAAATTAATTTATATTATAAAAAAAACAGGTTTTATATTATTTTATTTTGAGTTTGGCATGTGAAAACTATTTAAAATATGTATGTATATGATTTAATTTAGTCCAACCACTGGTTTCGTGAAAATAATAAGTTGTGTTTCTTCTGATAATAATTATCCAAAAATACATTCAATTTGACTTAGCTATGGGTTAATTTTTCCAACAGTCACGATGAAATAGGCAATACGAACTCATTAGAGCCGAAATTAGGTAATTTTGTAATTTTTTTTTTTTTTTTAATCCTGAATTTGTTAATTTCATTTGACAGCTCATTTCATTTTTTTTAAATTCGATTTTGCCTGTTATCGTTTGTGTTTGTTGTCGTCTTTTCCTGTTTCTTTTTTTTATACATACAGTTTTGACATTTTCAATGGAATCCACTTCGAATTGATTCCACTTGGGGTGTGTTCGTAAGCTATTCAAGTAATTTCCTTATAGAATATTTTGCAAATTTGGAAGAAATAACTGCTAAATACTTCGCTTTCTTTTGGAAGAAGAGTAGGTACCTATCGAGAGAATTTGTTCTAACTTAAAAAAAAAGACTTGTATTTAAAATACATAGGTAATTCCCAGAAATAAATAATTCGGATAAACACTGTTTTTATTTTTTTAATCAGCGCTAAGCGCGTTGAATATTTCATGCTTTTATGCTTTTAAGAACTGTTATGAATGTTATACTTAATTATATGAATTTTATAAATGTATTGTATGATCTCCGACAAAATTCTCTATCTAAAAAATTCAGTTGATTCTTCAAAAAAAAAATGTTTGGTCACCCTTTAAATGTTTACTCATAAAATAGAATTGCAGTGCGGTTTTTTTTATAACACTTCCATAGTATTATAAAAACCACATTATAAGGTAGGCAAATAATAAAATTTACTTATTTAATCCTAATTTATAACTTATTTGGATTTGCCCATAACAAATGCAATAAAAATGCTTAGAAAACAATTTATCACCTTTGCCACCAAAAGTGATAAAATAAATATGATTAAATATTGTTTGTAAAAACCATAAGTTTAAAATCATACCTAAGATTAATAAAACTCGACTACATAGAAATTTCTTGTCTAAATAATAATTAGAAAGACCTATACCGATCTTATTCAATATTAACTAATTATAAGAACTTATTATCGTTTGGAATAAAATTGATTTAAATCTCTATAACAGATTAAACTATTATTCATATACCTACTAACCACGCCGCCGCCGCCACCAGTGATCGGAGTTACCTATGTGCATACATATGTATGTATAAGCTTGTCGAAACATTCTTTGGATTAAGATAACAAAACATGTGCTTTATTAATAATAAATTATGGAAAAAAACATTAATTTATTAAAAGAATAAATCATTTGTTTAGCTGGCATAGGCTGAAGTGGATCTAAGGAAAAAAGTGGTCATGGTTTTGTTCTCCGAGTTTTGATTAAACGAATTGCTTTTAACATAAGTTATATTCTTTAATCTTTGGATCCTTACAATGGAATTATTATGAATTTATGTAAATTCAATGATATTCTGCTGTAAAAGTAGTTGAAAGCATGGATTATAATTATGTTGGGATAGGTGAGTTAGTTAATTTTTTTTTAATAAATTGAAAAAGTGGATGCTTAAGATATAAACTTTAACAATATTTATTATTTTGTTTAACTGAAATACGTGTATGTAGACTGATGAGATTTTATGCAAATTGGACATAGTTTTGTTCTACAAAGTGTTGATTTAAAAAATCGTCTCTATTTATTTGTTTCAATTTGTATCATTTGAGTGATGGTTATGTGAATTAAATGAATCTATTCTTTGTTCGTTAATTCTTTGAATAATAAAAATTGTAAATTTGATGAAATTATATGAATATTATTTTTGACTATCAATAAAGTTATTCCAAATCATAAAAAGTGACATTTTAAAATATTAGATATTCTGCAATTTAAACAGTGAATATTAATTTAATTTAATTTTGACTCTTATGTTTGTGAACTTTAAAGATGTATGTATATACAAAAAAAGAAAATTTATAAAAATAATTAAAAATTAATTCTTTTCTATTTAAATTTTTTTGCTGGCAATAATTTTAATTTAAAACGACTGTTGAAGATTAAACTTTAAAATAAGTTTCTATGTCGATAATATATAAAATTTCTTTTTATCAAAATATTTATTATTTTTAAATATTTTTAAATAATAGTTTTACTTGATCGGGAAGTCCAAAAAGTGTATTTCTCGGTCTATCTCTGCGTCTGTTAGTCGAGAACGGGTAGCGTCCCAACTGTAAATTTCGGTGATTAATTTAATACCGAATTTCAGGTTTTCGCCACAAAAATTAGATTTGGTGCATCTTACTTGTTCAAACAATATCACATTTAAAAATTTTACAAACAATTTTTGTATAAATTAAAAAAAAATGCAATTTATTTTCATACTTTGGACTTTTTTAAGATTATCTTTTTAAAAATATCATTAGTATTTTTGAACCATTAATTAAGAAATGTGTGTTATAACTGTGTTTTTAACCACAAGAGCAAGTTCGAATGATCCAGTCATGCATTTTAATTACAAATTGATAAACTATAAATAAAAAATAATTGAGCAAGGGAATTTAAAAAAATTTTATTCTAAGTTTTTTTTTTTAAGTTCGACTGAGTAATTTTATTGTGGAATTGCGTTCAGATTTCTGATATTGAACAAACTTAAACTAATTAAATGTATAGTGTTCTGATTTCAGATTTTAAAATTTTCTCATTCAAGTTTTTTAGTTGTTTACTATCTCATGAAATTCTATCCGCAGCATGCAGCTGAAGTTTAGGATGTATTAAGTTGAATAGAGTTTAAAAGCATAAATCTAAATTAATATCAATCAAGCACTACTACCGCTATATCAGATTGTCATCCATAAAAATCAAAAATTCACTGCTAGATGTCTTTTTTGCTGTCATTAAAGTATAAAATTCAAATTATCCAAACATAATGTCACCAATTTTAATTTTGACAGTTTTTAAAGATAAATTTAAGTGAAAGACATAACATTGTACATTAAACTTAATCTGATTTAGATTTGCGTCAAATATAAATTGGAGCTTAATTGAATAATATCTGTAGTTTTTTATCTTAATCTTTAAATCTAGTTAATTCTTATTATTTGAAAATAACCTTCAATAATAAAATTTGTAGACTGCAAATTTGTTATTATTATTTTTATCCACACATTAAATCAATCGAGTAATATTAAGAAGTTTTTTTTTAAATAAGGAAACAAATTTATTAATCTTCAGTTTGATAAAATTGCAAAAAAAAAATCTTATCGTAAATTTCTTCAATTTCTTCTTAACTTTCATATTAGTTTGGCAGACGACTGTAAGATAACCTATCGTGGCTGTTTAAATAGAGAAAATATATTAATTGTTTTATTCCAAACATGCTGAGTGGATAAGTTTGTATAGGTTTTTATTTTCACTTAGAAAATATACTTTTCTGGTTGCATTTTGGGCTAAGTATGTATTGTATACTTATCCCATTAAGCTGTTCTTTAAAAAAAAGTAGTTGGGCAATCTTTTAACTGACGTGATTTTAGAAGGGAATACATAAAAAACTTTTAGTTCGAATATGGTCGAATTTATTTTTGGGACAGGGTAATAAGTTTAACCAAAGTTATAAGCGGGATAGGGTAATAAGTTAAACCAAAGTTGCTGCAACCATACCTTGTTATATGTTTTAATGTCAGTTAGAATTTACATATAGGTTCTAGTTATTTCTTTTTTATACCGAATACATCAAATTTTGACGTTTTCGATGGTTTCCATTTGAATGCAATCCACTGGGGCGTGTTCATAAAGTTTTTACGTAATTTCCAACCAAATTTCTTGAAAATTTGAATAAAATTATCTCAATTATTATCTCTACGTTTTGTAACTATAGCATCGATAACACAAGTTGAAAAACTTGACAAATGAAGAAAAAATACACATACATACATATAATTTGTTTCAATTTGTATCTTTTCTCTACTAACTTTGTCAATGGGATGATTACAGAACTTAGGCACAGATTTGCACAAAATTCTGAAGTAAATTACAGAAAAAGCTTACCAAGTGGAATCCATTCATTCAATGTGGAATTCATTAAAAATGTCAAACTAACATGTATTTAAAACAGAAACAGAAATAGAAAACAACAAGAACAAGCTATAAACAGAAAAAATAAAATTCAAACAAATTTGAAATGAAAACACTTTTTCTGTAATTTTCGAAATTATCTCATTTCAGCTCTAATGAAAATTTAATATAAAGCTACGTTGCGTAATATATACATATATATTTTTAATTCACATAAAAAAGCTCAAGTTAGAATTGTCAAGCTTAAGCTATACTAGGAAAAGCTATGGCACACAATATTGGTTGATAGTTTTAATTTTTAAATCTCTCCATGAACTGTCATGCCACTGAATTTATTTATTTTTTGCATGTAACCTAACTTCTCCTTTAGAAATACTTAAAAAAAAAATTATGTGTAGATAAATCATTAGGAACAACAAACAAAAAATTGACACAAATATTTTATGAAATTTTGCACGTACATACTTTTATAGGTACATATATGAATTTTTAAATCTTTACCGGCTTTTTACTTAGGGTGTGTACGCGAGTAGAGTATTATGTACATTAACAAATGTTCAGTAAATATTTTAACAATAGAAATCTATTTTGCGTCTAAATTATGTCTAGAGATACGTTTATTGGCATAATTTTTTTTTATTAACCTGAATAAGCTACGTTGACTTTGACAGTTAGATTCAATTTTAGAGTCTTAACAAAATAGTTATGTATGTTACTCCTTGTCTATACCTGGGTTATATTTGTTTAAATTTGTAAATTAATAATTACAATATACTTTATACTCTTCCTATATTGGAAAGTCAATAATAATAATAGTATAAAACTAAAGTGCTTACGGGCTTTCAGGCGCTTAAAGAAATTTTAAGAAATTAAAAAGAAAAAAAGCTTTACAAATTTGTATTCATTCTTTTTATTTTTATTTTTTTCTTCTCATTTCAGATCATTAATCAAACAATAAACAGCTACTCAAGCCATCATAGGGCTGCAATACAATATTTTCTCAGTGATTCATTATTATTTGACGAAAAAAAAAAATAAAACATCATTACGTTTTAAATCTTCAATTCACAAGGAAGTGATACAAATTTGTGTCTCTGTAACAGTCGCAGTTAAATAGCAATCAGTGTGCGTATATAACGTTTGTGCATGGATCGCTTAAAAAGAACTTCCATCAATCTTAACCAAAGATCAACAGAATTATAGTATTTCGCCAATTATTGTTTGTACGATCAAGAATCGCGCGAACTTTGTATGCTTTCCAAAAAACCTCCATCATCAGTATACTCAAGTTACCTAAAAACGAATCCAGTCAAAAATTTTAAAATCATCGTTATACAAAATTTAAAAGCCAATATTAATCTTAACGACAACAGTATTATTTTTTTTAAGAAATAAACAAAAAAAACTACAGCAAAATGTCGATATCGAAGGAGAAAATTTTCGAGGAGAAGGAAGTCGAGAAACCACAGAGTAAGTTGCTATAGAGTTAGAGCCTTAAACTTAAAATAAATAATATTTTTGATTATTTATAAATTTAATTCGGTTACCTACAATTTCGTTGAAATAATTATAATTGTGTGTATAAATAATAACAAACGTTTATTTTTTTTATTTTTGTGTTAAAAGCTGTTTAAATATTTAAATGTGGAAGAATGTTATTGATATCATACTGCTGGCATTTATTTTTATGTGCTTTATCCTATATTGTCGTATATTCTTAAAAATATGATCTCGGCATTCATCATTTTAGCCTTAAAAGAAGCATTTTTTTGTTTTAATTTTTTTTAAAAAGCTTTTAAGAGATTTACGGAATTATAAAGGCTAACTAATTTTTCTCTGTCAAAAATTAAGCAAGTCTGTTTTCCTCAGTAATTTTAAATACAAATGAAAAATGTTACTCGATTTATAAGAAATCTTTACCTTTTATAAATATTTCAGAAATTGGTTAGTTTTTTTATAGCTAACACACAAAAATATAAATTAACTAATTGTGCATGCAGGTGACAAAACTGAATCTTATTAAAATATAAAAGCAGTCATCGTATTTAAAAGAGGTTTTGAAACTTTTCTCGGAATTATAAATTTGGAAAGATTTTACAAAACAACCTTAAAGCTGTTGTTGATTTTGAACATGATAAATCTCAAATTTTGCGTCAAAACAAACGTCAGGTAGATATAGCAAAAAAAAAAAATTGCAAAGAGAACTTCAAAATTTTATCACAGAATCGTGCTTTGAATTTTTTGAACAATTAATTAAAAATTCATTTTAAAAATGATCCCACGATCAAAAAATTGAATAGTTGGAAAGATTTATTATATATTTATATGTCAAACCACAACTACATATGTATGTATGTGTTGTGTGTAGATATTATTGTTATATTTCCTAAAAATGACTTTTGAAAAAAAATACTTTGGCAAAAAACTTTGAGTGGAGTTATAGCTTTTTAACAGAGCAAACAAAATAAATCCAGAGATCATTATCAAAAGTTCATTAGGAGATTATAAAGTTTAAAAACTACAAAATTTGGCCAAAATGCCAATTCGGTTAAGTTCAATCGATTTTAATCAATTTTGAGCATTAAGTGTCCAGCTTTTAAAAGATTGTAAAAACTATGAGACATTCTGATTAGAAACGTATTATAACTCAATAAATTTTAATGTGTCACCAAATAGATTGAAATCTTTAGACAAAAAAAAAAAATGTTTCCAAAACTTATTGAAAATATATTAACAAATATCATTCTTCTGATAACAACTATAATAGATTTACTAATTTATTATAATCAATTTAATAAATCAATAGGCAATTAAGAGAAAATGACAAAACTGGGATGTCATACAATATTGTACTAAACTTATTTTCATAATAAACTTGAGCTGAACATTTCTAATGAATTGACAGTTCATGCAAAGAAGTAAGCACACTAACCAATTTCTCATTCTGCATTGTCAAAGTGACATTTGGAGCTAAAAAGTTAAATCTGCCATTTGTTGATTTTAACTGAAATAAAATGTTAAAAATATAGCGCAATGATAATACGTTTAAAAATTGGAAAATCCAGGTTTAAAACTAGCATTGTAATAAAAATCCGTTAACATCGTACTTAATCGTCGAAAAATTGTGCATTATTTTAATGCACGTTACTCATGTTGTCATGTGAAATAATATTTTAAATACAAATATCACTATTAAAAAACATTAATTTAATTCATGTTAATTAGCTAATTCACCCAAGTAATTGGATTCAGGAGTAAGCGTCTGTTTAGATGGTCGTTTTACTTGTAATCGTTGTACTGATCAACGTGTCTACTCGATGAAAAAAAAATCCTTTCACTTTCAGACCTTCTTTATCGTACTACGCGTCATGCTCTTAAAATTCAAATATTTCTCTCTCTCTCACACAGTAGAAAGTCTTTTATTCTGAATTATTAGTAGTTTTCTTGATTAACTTTTTAGTTGATTTGTGACTAAGAGGAAATTAATCAATTTTTTTGTATCTACCTTTAAAAATCATAATTGAAATTTTATTGTTATTTTGATCCCCAAATAAAACTGATTCAATACTATACAACATATTTATGTACTTTGATAAAATCACATTTAATATTTCAATGAACTTATCTACATACATATTTGAAAACTAAAAGTCATTTTATGTGAAATTTGTTGACCGGAATTAATTTTTTTTAATTGAATAATAATTAAAGCCGTAAACTTTATCTGTGCGCCATGATAATGACTGTAATTGCTTTCTTTTAATTTTTCAAATATGGTTTTTAATAATAGCTATTACTGGCGCCCTAGTCGTCAGTCTTTTGATTTTCTTAAAATTTTATTTAAAGGTTCATTATGTTTTTCTGCTTTAATATTAAACTTTAGTTTAAATAAAGTTACTTATACTTAACTAAACGATAGTAATGTAATGTTAAACATACTAATTCAAAATTACAAACAAAAAGTGGATAAATTAATGAGAGAGAAAGAGAAAAAAAAGAGGCAAGTTCAGAAAAATTGAGATGTCAAAAACCTTAGCAATATCAGCTACATGAACAGGATTCCTCAGCAAAATTTTTCACTTTTGGTTTCAAAATAATTAGGAAAAATTATTTGTATTCGCTTGTTCACTTTTAACGGAGCAATATCTCTAATATATTCCATTTTACTGAACGTGCCTATTTAAACATTAACCAGCTGTCATTTGAATAGATACTTGGCCATACAATAAATAAACTCAGTTGAAAAACTGCTGTTTAAAGTGTCAAAAATATTATTTGTCTATAAAGAAATTACACGAATCGAGTTTGTTAAAAAGATGAAAACAGGTGAATCAGTTTTACAGTGAAGTTGAACTACACATCAACCACCTTGTAAATCTGGCTACTAATTGAAATGGGTTTGGTTTGAAATTAAAACTATAATTTATATCGATTTAGCTCGAAAAGTTGAATCAATTTGAATTCGATTCTCCATGATACAAACCAAGAATTAAACTTTGCTAATTTTGTTAGTCATTCAAAATAAACTGATTTCTCAACTTTTTTTTAAAATTTTTTAAAGACATTTCAATAAGTTAACAATCGCACGAAGAAAATATATGTAATCATCTGTGCAATGTCACTTCGTATTATTATAAACAAAAAGTATATAAGCTTGAAAACTAAATGCGAAGCTTAATAATCGAAATGGAGATGCGCCCTGAATTCCGATCTTATCCAAGGTCATAAGATTACAACACACTGCATTTCACCTTCAAAAAGCGCAGCTTAAAAATATATATCAGTACCTATGAGACATCTCATCAGGTGAAGTTCAGAGGTATGTAACTATAAGAGTAATAACCAAAAGTTTTGATAAAAGTTAATATAAGGTAGCTTAAGGTTGTCACATTATTTTTGTTTGTCTTAAAATAGAAAACATAAAAAAGAACATCAATGAAATGATGGAAGTTTTAAATTTAAAACAATTACTTCAGAATTCTGTTTTTATTACCATCCTTGCTATTTTGTTCATCGACGAAATTTTTAAAGACTCTTATTTTTATTTAAAATCTTTTCAAAATGTTGTTTATTTACTCAGATAAGTTTCCAAAAAATGTCTACTTTAATTCCCTAGCAATGAAATAATTTTAAACGACATAATTTCGAAAAAAAAAATATTTGTTAACTGATTACTGTATAACATCGACGTTTCTATGTACATTAATTTCAGTAAACTATACAAACATTTTTGTGGTATTGACTATTAAAACTACGCAAGCAGCAGTGGCGGTACATTATTGTTAGATATTTTTGTCTGTATTTATTTTTTTTTATAATCACCTGTCTAGTTCTTTGACTCGCTGTTGTACTTTATTTGATTGCGTACTTACTATTTTTTTTTTCTGCGGTTTTAAAACAAATTAAAAAAATAATTGGCCTTGATTATGATAAGTTACAAAAAAAAAACACACACGTATAATTTAATGTTATTTGTGGTTCAGTTGATGTGAATTAAATTTGGGTATCTAGTATTGTTCATCAGTTTTTTTATGACAAAAAAAAATTAGATGTTATCATTTTAACACAATTTAATTAATGCTATGAGGAGCGAAATTATATAATTTTTCATTATTTAACTCTTATCTAACTGATTTAATGATTTCATTTAAAAAAGTCACACTTTAATACAAAACAAAACAATTGTAATTGCATTTAAAAAATAAATTATGCAAATATGAAAGTGATAAAAAAAATATACCTATTCAATAAAATTAAATATTAAAATGCATAATCACGTGCCAATGATTGTATATATGTATAAATATATGTCAGTGCACTATTATTTTTAATTAAAAATTATAGATACATTTGACTTTGACATTGGTTGTAGTGGAAATTTGTCATCAGTGACATAAAATAAAAATTGTTATGCAAGGCGGCAAGCTTAAATAATATGTAAACAAAGTTGTTCCGGAAAGGTATTTACATTATTATTTTTCTCCGGAATCGATCTAGAATGATTTTGCTTTATTTCCTTGTTAAATATCAAACAATAAACAATGTCAATAAAACGTTTATTATTATTAATGTATTATGTGACAAAAATAATAATTATATTATAATGAATTTATAATTGAATGACAAACTTTATTAATCTATTTGCGTTAAAAATAGGAATATATTAAAAATAATAGCATTTACATAAGATTGATACGATTTGATATCCTGAATTTGAATTTCACCTCAGAACTGCTTTGCTAGTTCAAGTTTAAAAATATTCTAACCTAGTAAAGTAAAGCACGACTAAATCGCACAGCAAAACAGCTCCACTTAATTACGAAATTAATGTTTGATCCATATAATGTATCTTAGGGTGATTTGAATTTAAGGACCAGTTTTTCAGTGCTGAGTTTACCCTGAGTTAAATGAAAGTAAGGGTCAGTTGATTAAACTTGGATTATCCTCAAACTAAATTTTAATTCATTGATTTAATTGGATGAATCCTCCATGTTAAACCAGGGTTCAAGATTTATTTAATTGATAAATAACCAATGACATACTTGAATCCTGACTGAACTTCAGTTAATCCGCCAAACTCGTTGGAATAAAATTATGATCCGAGGATTAACCACTCATTTATTATGCACCAATTTTAGTGGATAAATCCATCGAGGTTAATCCAGGGTTGAAAATTTATTAAATTAATCAATAACCAATCACATACTTGAACCCTGAGTGAACCTTAATTAATCCACCATAATCGTTGAGATAAAATTTTGATCCAAGGTTAACCATACGTTTGCGCACCAATTTTAGTGGATGAATCCACTGAAGTAAACCCAGGGTTCAAATTTTAGTAAATTAACCAGTTCACGTTTCTGAGATCTCACTGAGCAAACTTCTCTCAGTAAGTTTCCAACAACTTACTTGAAGCCTGTCTGAATTTCAGTTAATTTTATCGTTGGTATAAATTTTGTATCCAAGGATTAACCATACATTTATGCAGAAGGTCTTTAAGAGTTGACTCTAAAGTTTTATCATCATAAATATTATATTTTTCCAAATACGAAGGGAATTAATATATCTCATAAAATTTTCGGGTCTAAGCCCTTTATCCGGATAAAACTGTTATTATCTCTTTGTTAATCGATAATTTGTATGGAAACGTCAAATTTTGTTTGTGATGGCGTAATATCTAATTTATTTATCCAGATTGCAAGGAAAAAAATATACCTATTACCTAATTGTTCACTGTTCACTTCTCGAAAATCAAAATACTATAGTACTTTGAAATCCATACCTATTAACATTCTTTAATTTCACAACTTTCTCAATAAAATGTTTTTCCATCTTCCTTGCTAAGATTCTTAATGAAAAAAACACCGAAATATACATATTTATGCCTTCTTCTTCAATAATTTAATCTTCTCATGGTTGTAAAACAAATTTACTAGTTGTTATAGGAATACAACTATTTGTTATGAATAAATTTAAAATATAAAGGAATTTGAAATATTCAAATGTATAAATAATTCAATTATTCTTCATTTGGTATACAAAAATTTATTCGTTAATTTAATTAGGTACTGTAAATTCTGTAAATTAATTATTTGCATAGCTAATAAGTCATTTATTATAGTTATGGGAATATTGTTTTAAACATTGACAGTTATTTATTCTGGAAGCGTTTAGTTTATGTGTGAAAAAAAATATTAAGGTCGGTATATTGATAATTTATTAATTTTATTTAAACTGTAACATTTTATTTGATTGTAGGTACATTAATTTTATTTTACTTAAACATTTTTTTAAAGAAATAACAACAACTTAAGTGTGTTGCACATCAAGTTTAAGTTAATGCTGGAATTAAAGTTATTTAACGAGAACCAAAACAATTAAATTCCAATTAGAGGCATGGGGCGCCAATTACTTATAGCTATATCATTACAACTCGTTATTGAATATTTTGAAATGTACAAAAAACAAAAACAATTATTAATTTGATACCAAAATGAATCTTCCACATTAAATGACTTTCAATTTTTCAATAATCATATTTAAGATATTTCAAATCATTAAAATATTAAAGGTGATTCGATGAAGTATAGATTGATTTTGTTCGCTTAAATAATAATTGAAGTCATTAGTTTAATTTTAGCATCAAAATAATTACTTTTTTTACTTTCTACACATCTTAAAATAAACAATAAATATGAGATGAGAGACAAAATACAGGTACACAGTTAATATAATTATTGTGGGTAAAATTGGCTGACTTAAAGAAAGTCATGAATGAAAATTGATATCAAGTTACTTTTACGTCGTCTTACAACTCAGAGAACAGAAAAGACAAGAAAAATGTCGAGGATTGAAATAAAAATTAGCTTAAAATTTGTTATTTATTTTTGCAACAGAGAGACGAAATATAGACAAAATGTTTAATTGCTGTAAAACATCGTCAATTCGTTTAGTTATTTTGTTGTAATACGAGTATTGTAAAAAAATGTAAATTTTATAATCCTGTAAAATACATGACGCTTAACATAATATCGTGACTACTAAAATAATTTATTCTGATGTCACAATTTTTACAAAGAACATAATTGTGATACACTTCGTAATGTGGGAAATAAAATGCACACTTGAATCGCGTGATTCGAAGATTCCAATATCTTAACATTGACGATTGTAAGTTGTATATAGATTTCTTCTTAAAATAATAGCAACTATGTGAAAAAGCAAACAACGTCTAGTACGAAAAAAAAAATTGATTTTATATATTTTTAAATTTTTTTCTACGCAGCACAGCACTATATGGTTACCTAGAATACCATAACTGTTAACAAGATGAGAAAAAAGTCTTTTGAAATTTTGTATGAGAAATTTCTATGCACAATGCGAACAAAGTTATATTTTACAATGATCTATACATTTTGGTTAAAATAAGTTTTTCGACGTTCTCATCAGCCAAATAGGTTTAAATCAAAATTGATAAGCCAGTAGGTATATATATGTATACATTTATTTCAGTGTAGCTTAAATTACCATATTTAAAAAAAAAAAAACAAGTACCTATTTTCGCTTAAATCTTGATCACACTTTTATAATTTTTTTCAATTTATTTATAAAAAAAAACAAACTTTATTTGTGACCTTAAGAATTTTATAAATCACTGTGATTAAATTTCATATTTTTTTTTTTAATAAATGCCTTTATTAAATTAATAAGTAAGATTGTTTTCTCTAATTATAAACGTATATGTAGCGTACTTATATATCTATAAATAATTTAATTATATTCACTATAAAAAAATCAAGTACGTCCAACCCAGTCGTGCATTTTGTTATTTTTTTTATTAATTGAGAATATAAATACAAATCAATTTATTAGAGTTACTTAATAACAAAAAATGTGTGGAAATAACTCTCTCACGATAAATACCTACATACATATATTACACTTAGAACTACTGTGGGAAGAACAATGATATTTTTTTTGTTGTATGGAAAAATGTTAATTTTTTTTTATTTACATTTTTTTAACTTTGTGACTTCACCTACGCTTGCAATTTTTATTGTTATTGTTCCTTCTACTCATATATATACCAATTATATAACTTCCGCTTTAAAAAAAAAAAAAAACAACATATGTGCTGTATATTCACTCGTATTCAACAACTTATGGGGTTAGCAATGAAATAAGAAACGCAATGAACAAAATTAATTACCTAAACGTGATATGAATTCTTTTAGTGATTCATGATTTGTTTCAATTTTTAATAGGTATAGGAAAGCCTAGAACAAACAATAAACTATGGGTATCATAGTAGACTCGTTAACTATTTACTTAGACTCATTTGCTGATATATGAAACTTAAAAATTTAAGATCAACTTAAGCGGATGTTCTACTTTTTATTCTGCGTCACATATGTAAATTGAGCTTAAATGCCTACTTATCTCAGCTTCGAAGTTAAGTCCAAGTTAACTCCTTAAATCTTAAAAATGTTTTTTCAGTCAATTTGGATCATTCCGAGTTAACTTATCCAATGCGGTGGTTTAACCCTAGCTATAGATTGAAAGAATAGGTATTTTTGACAGAGATGTGTTTCAAAACACTAACAAAATAGAGATGGCAACACTTTGGAAATCGATCACTTCCATACTGGCACCAGGCACAAAAAAAACTGGCCCTAAGTTATGCAAGACGTGTTTATTTGCAAATCCATTTACAATTGGACAAAACAACGAGATCGGAGCTAAGCGATTTACAGGCGTCATTTTTTTCGTCCAATTCCCTCCGCGCTTGCAAAAAAACACGTCTTTTAGTCCCGATAAAAATATGTTTTCGGCACTAATTATCATTTTGCTATCGATAGTTTATATTGAAACGTCAAATTATTTGAGTCATCGAAAGAAACAATTTTTTTTATGAAAACAAAATGGACGATCATTTCCATGGAGTTTAGTTTGTTTGCCTATTTTAATGTGGCAGGGCTGTAATAAGTTTTTTTTGCATGCTTGCTACAAAGCTGAAAGGGTACAGCGATGGCATTTTTTAATAGTGGTGGGCTTGTGGTAAGTCCCGATGTTTTTTTTTTCATCCAATTCTATATGGACTTGCAAAATCAAACGCCTACAATAACTGTAAGGCGTATATATCTTTAAGCAGCAATATTAATAATCCGACAAATTTTTTGTGTTGGTGGTGAGTAATTTCGCATAGTTCCACCACCACAGGTTGTTATTTTACTTTTAGCACTTAGTAGCTACACCACTTTGCCCGTAGGGAAATATTGGAAAACAGACAAGTTGTTAATAACCAGACCGGATTTTGGCTTAGTTTGTCCTGTACAAGTAATTTGAATAAACAATGCCTAGAAAATAATCTTGCATTTATTAAAATATAAATAAAAATCACGAATTTGACGCACGAACTTTGTTGTGTGGTTAAATGCTATATAATCGGACTTGACATTGTTGAAGATATAAAGTCGTCAAAAGTTTATTAATGCAGTTCTACAATTAAAGAAAAATGTAAAAATTAATGAACAAATTAATTTCTTTATAAACTTTTTTTTTATTATTATTTTTTTTTTATTTTCTCAAAAACGGCTTTAATGATAATGATTAAATTTTTTACTTGTTATCTTAAAAATTATGTAATAGAACTGCGATTCTATTTTTTTTTTTTTGCGAAGAATTCACATAGCGTAAGAAATATTATTGGCTATTTTAGGTGAAAATTCTTACTGTTGAGTTGAGTTATTCCCATATTCTTTGTTTTAATTCCAAAATAATTCCAATTATTCCAAAAAAAAAAAAAAAAATGTATGAAAAACTAGAACAAAATCAGTGTCATTTTCGACAGATCCCTCTATCAAATAAATTTTCCAAAACATAACGCATTGATTACAAAAAATGATACTTAACCTAATTGGAGATTATGTACTTGTATCGTATACATGTAGTACGATTATATCCGCAATATGAATCATTGAAAATAAAACACACAATGCATTGTGCTGTAATAATCAAGATACCTACTATGTACCTACATTGAAATCAAAATGAAGTATAAATATCTTTTTCTTTTATGGAGATGTCACATTCTACTGTGCGTACTGTACACAAGTACTCATATATGTATATGACCTGTGTAAGATGCTATTATTCACTTAAATCAATTTGCTCAGAATATTTGCCAGTTTTAACAATATGTGTATCTTTATATCATGTGTTTGTAAATATGTAATAAGAGATCTTCAAGACTTGGGGTACCTACGATATGTAATTTTTTTTTTTCATGACAATTTTTCCGGTTTCAATTTAAATAAAGATACATGAACTAAAAAATAAAATGAAGATACATATAAGATAGGTATGCATACCTATATTTGTTTTTTTTTTTACAATATGTATCTTAATACTCATTGTATTTACAATAAGTTGATACCTTTATTGTTCATTCATTACCTCGCAAAGTTGTGAAATCGCATGATGATGTCTTGGCGGACAACGAACTTAAGATAAGTCGCGACATCAAGTTTAAGTATAAAGAAAGCTTCACATTTGACATAATGGAACATTAAATTAATTAACACTCTACCCACGTGCTTTATGATGTTTGTGATTTAACTATATACATTTCACTACTTATGTATTTACATAGAGGCCAAATTGATGAAAAAAAAATAACCTTCATTTTGAAAGCTACATCGTAAGAATACGTAGTGATTTATAATACTTAAAATATACCTACTACCTATACAGTATTTTTTTATTAGTCAATAAAAAAATAAACATTTCCTCGAGTTGTTATGAGGATTTTGATAAGTAACACAAATAACAAAAAAAAAAAAAAAAAACAGGTTACTTTCTGGCCTATGGCAAAAAATCTTTAAGAAATCGAATCTTTGTAAACTCCGCGGTGGTGTAAATAAATATGGTTAAATGCGATTCACATTAATTATTTTGACAAGTTGTTATCCGGTTTTATTTTTGCGAAAAAATGTATTCAGATTATTTTGACCGCCAAGTGTGCGTTGGCCTTGGTTGCACTTGACATAGATATATAATGAACAGACTATTGCAAACGAAGAGCACGCACTTAATTAGCATATGTTTTGTTTGTTATTGAAATCTTTAATGAATCTCGCGTTAAAGGCTCGCTTTAATTTTAATCATCACAGGATACTGTGGATTTATATATTTATTTTTTTAATTAACTAGCTATATAAATATCTATAGCCTAGGTTTATAGAAGAATTATTTCTTTTGCATGCTTAAATTCTAGATAAAGGTAATTATTTTAAATGTCGAATGTCCTTGCTCATAAACTTTAAGGGTCTTAATTTTTTTTTAAAGCTCTGAGTGTTTTTTTTTTTGAAAAGTGGAATTAAACTATTTTTACAATTTAATCCAAATGTATTTATTCTTTTTATTAATAAAGAAATGCAATAAAAATGTAAAAGATTGACAATTATTATTTCTCAAAGGAAAATATAACATTTAAATATATACATAGATACTTAATTTTGTATTAATTGTTTATTAGTTTTAACGGGGACTATTACAGTTTCAAATAAATCGCCTCTAGGACTTGAAATGAAAAATTCAATTGAAGTTGATTGATCAATTTTGATTGTCAATTAATTTATACTTCAAAACTTAATTAAAACAAAAAATTAGTCAACCCTTAAAAAATATAATTTTCAAAAATAGAAATTTGTTTTCAAACTTCCTTTCAAAATTTCATCGAAATCGGATAGCTGTTAAAGAAAAGTTAAAAAATAAAAACAAACTGGTCTGTAGAAAGGTACCGTTATAAATATGTTTAACTGAAAGAGAAACCATTCCTTCAACTAAATATGCACGGCTAGATCGCACGATCTCTTTTGGTTAACAACTTTAATTTATAATTTAACGAAAAAATATAAAAAAAGTCAAAAATAAATAATTTTTCTATTATTTGCAAAATTTTAAAATGCAATATTGTTTAATTTGTGCACAAGCACTTGTTTGCAAAATTATAACAAAATCAATCAATCAACATGCTGCAGGCAAATTTATCAATAAATAAAGCAATTTTCTTAAAAAAACGTGGCATATGGTTATTTTCGTTTTGTGAATTTTTTTTCCAAAAACCTTAAACGCAGGTTTTCTTACTTTACTATCACTTAGGTCATAACTGGTAGAAATGTTTAATCAAAATCGTGAGAGTAATTTTTGAGAAAATTTATAGAAAATTAAAAAAAATAAAAACCAAAAATATTTTACATGATCGAGCTAAAACAAAAATTCGATTTTTACCTATAGGAATAGATTTTTTAATGAAGAACGAGTAGAACATTGTGATATCATTTTTATAAGATACACAAATTCAAATTGACATTTTTTAACTCCAAAAATAACGGTATATTCACGAAAAGGTTATTCATTGTGTAAAAGGGAAAAATTATGTGTATTTATTATTGTAGGTATGACTTGGTAAAAACAAATTTACCGAAAACTAATACCAATGGTATCTGCCATAAAACTCTTTTTTTTTCGACTTTCCAATTCGATCAAATATAGCATACAGGATATCCTTCATAGCATATAGGTACAAATTTTCAAAAAAAAAATAATAAAAATTAATTAATACTTAAAATTGATATGAAATTTTGTAAATTTAAAAACGATGTTTGAATTTGCATACCTTCTAAACATCTCATTAAATTTTTAAATTATAAAATGATATCATAACACAAATCTTCAATGTGTACCTATGATATGTATGATTATCAACAAAAAAAAAAAATGTTTCCCTAAATTTTATGATAAATACAAAATAATTCTAACAAACAAATTAGTAACTTTAAAGCAAGTCCTTTTTAACGCCATCGCCAAACAAAAGTAAAATAATTTCCAACGATTAGCCAATTAACATTTCCTTAATAATTACTTGCTAAATAATTTGTTGTCAATATATCTAGAGTGAAAAGTGTTAGTTGCAATTTTCAAAACTTAAGGCTTTCTAAGATATTATTAAGAATTACCTGATGTATGTTAATTTTTAAGGAACATAGAGTAAAAATGTACGTTGAATGTGTAATAAATCTTGTCTTTGGGGTTAAGTGCGTTCGTTCTTTATATAAAATAGCGATATTTATAAATTTATTTTAGTTTTTCCAATTATTTCAGCAGCATTTTTATTTGCTGTTTATAGTACAAGTTTTGGTTTTAGTTTTAGAAAAAAAAAAGAGGCTTTAACTTAACATTAAAATGAGAAGTTCAAAAAGTGGTTTTCATTAATCAATATACACATCTGTGAGCCTATATGTCCAGGTTTACATTGTCCTCACGGAGAAAGCCTTAAAGGATTGGTGCATAGGCCATCTGGTGGTTTCTGTTTCCCGCTCGAAATCTTGACAGAAAGCCACGAAATGAGTCGCTTTATGCTTGAAAAACGTTGGGAAAAATTGAAAACTTATTCCCAAAGTGAGTGGTGTGTAGTCCAAACAGTGCGTTTTTTGAAAAGAAGTTTTGGCCGAAATGGAGTGACGCACATTGAAGTGACAGAATTTCCAAGGTCTTGGAAAATTGGAGTGAAAGAATGCGTTACTGTGAAGCCAGCCGAGGCAGCCACTTGAACGACGTTGTGTTCCATAATTAATGGGAATGTTTGCTCTTACTAAAAAAGTCATAATACATGAAAAAATTTTGTTCATTTTATTGCATTTTTAAAAAGGAAATTGTATTTGGCTCACCCTGTCAAGTAATTTTATTTTAAGTAAATTTTAGTTTTATTTCATATTCAAATTTTCTTATAAATCTTTCCAACGATTTTGAATAAACTTCTTATCTGTAATGTAATAATTGATTTAAAAAACTGACATTTAAATTTTTCTCAAAAAAAAAATCACATTATATTTACATAAAACCGAAACACCTAGTTAATGAGTTTTTGCCAAAAGAAATGACAATCTCTTTTTTTTATTATTTTATTTCTAGTTAATTTGTACTAGGAATTTGTTTAAATTTCTAAACAAGTACAGGTACATGTGCAGTCAAACTAACAATATATAGTACGAAATTTTCGAAGAATGTTTTTTTTTTATTGCATAAATTCTATTAAATAAATATTTTTGTATTTAGTATTTTCTCCTTTTTCCATACTTTATCCTTAACTATGTATGTATAAGTTATTAATTTTATAAACCCTAGCATCTTTTAAGTTATTAGCATCTCAAGCTCTAGTTTAAGCAATCCAAATATGCATAATATGTTAATTTATCAATAATTATATTATTAACGCAGTTGCTTTTTATTTCAAAAATTTGGGAATGGAAACACTGATTTTCTTATCTAAGTACATAAGCTTTTGTTAGAGCTTTTCTTAAAAGCTTAAATGAGCTCGCTTAGGATAAAGCAATATTTTATCCAAGATTCTATAAGAGCATGTGCTTTAAACTTTGAAGCAACAGGTACAATTTTTGTTGAATTAAGAATTGTATGCATACTTAGGGGATGAAATTTTTCGTTATTATTTAAATAAAAGTGTTAGGATTCCGAATTGTTTGATTAAATCCACTATATGCATATGCCTATATGTGGACTTATCACAACAATTTATGTAAAAAAGCTTTTAAAAAGGCATTTTATGAATTTTTTATAAGATAAATAGTTATTTATTTTAAGAGGGTGTTACAATTTTTATCATTGTGAATATTGATAAGATACATACATATGTATGTCATGAGCCTATCTTAATTGGTTCTGTCGAATTTTGTATGCTTTTTAAATAAGATTTTAATTTATTTATTTTTTTATTTTATTTAAAAACAAAAGTGTAACCTATGACCTTTACAAATCATCAAAGAGGCCACTAAGTCAAAATATAATAAGATTGATTTAAATAAATATAAAAAAGTAATAACTTAAATTTAATTATTTTTATTTATTTTTGTTTGTTTGCCCTTCATACATGTATCAATTCAGCACATCCATCTTACAATAGAAAGGAAAATTTAATTTTTAATTTAATAATTTAATTTAATTTATACATGGACTGAGTAAACATTTTAATAATTTTTGTCAGTAAAATATGGAATGTTAGCATTACCGTTCTGATATAAATAACTACTGAAGGATGTGACAGCTTGTGGAGAACCAGGGTCGATAGTGACAACCCCAAAACCACTCTTTTGTGCTTGATGTTAGTTGCTAGGAATGGAAGGAATCTACAGATTTCTCAATTCCTTTTAAGAGGCAGTACCCCTGAAAAAAAAATGTTTTCAAGTGAAATAGCTGGGATTCAATCCCCAGACCACCATTGGGACAGTCTAATGCAATATATTTTTTTTTAGAAAATCAAATGTAAATCATTTGTAGATATGTAGATACAATGTAATAGATTAAAATGGCAACACCACAAAAGAACGTCCGAACCCAATTAGTCAAACTCGTATTTTTTTAAATTTAAACAAACAACAAATTGGCCCGATTTCATTATCTTGTCTTTGTTTATCCTCTCAGCTTCTAACATTCTTTATTTCTTTCATCATGCTTCGCTTTAGCCAAAAGGTAATGTTAATGCTTAATGCGGTTGGCTTTTGAAACTGCATCACGCGGATTGTCGGAGATGGGTTGTTGTTGTTTTTTTGTTTTATTGCTCACGTGTTACTCTGCTGATTTATTTTTTGTTTGTTTTGGTATGTTGCTGCGATGAACACGTATTTTTTTTTTTGCTATAGATGTAGTTGTGGGTAAATCATAAATTGTGATTCATTCATTTTGATTGAGAAAATAAATGAACTTTTTTATTCAATAAAAAGAGAAAAGTAATAAACATAAAGTAATGAATCATGTCACTTTATAAAGTATACAGTAGGGTACTTAACCACTTCGACATTGTAGTATTTCAAATTTTGTTTATTTTGGTGAAATAAAAATCTAATGATAGATATGTATAAGTAGATATAAACTTAGTCTGTACCTATACTTATTTTAGACATTCATTTGACAAACGCATCACTTTTTTTCGAAAATACATAGGCACTTTAAATAAATGGAGATGGACTGAAAATTTTTTTCTTTTTTAATTTTTAATAAACTTTTGCCTTCTTCTTTTATTTTAGTTACAAACGGCCAGAGTATGTACAAAATTGTACACACCTACTTTGTTTAAGACCAAAACTTTTTTTAGGAATTACTTTCGATTCATAGACCTGGGCATATTATTCTTATTTTTTTATGCGGAAAAGATTTTTATTCTTTGCACGTTTTTTTTGTACACAACTCGCCGCTAGATGGCGCTGTAGCTTTTATAATTCTATGTTTATGGACTAAAATCCTTCATATTTACTATATTTTATTTGATTTAGTTTAAGAAAAGAAAATCACAAAATTCGGAACTGATAAGTAACTCTGATGTGGTCAAGTTTTTAAACTTTTCTTTAATTATGTATCGTCGGAAAGACTTGACCAAGTTGTTTTATATTCGAATTTTCTCCCTATTAATATATGATATTGATTTGCAAAGAGTACAAAAGTTAAAAAATACACACAAGTCTGCTTGCGAGAGATTTTACCAAAACTTAGTTTTGTACTTAAAATTATCTGTCATTTATTTGAAAAAGCCCTAGAAACACCAAAAAAATTAATAGGAGATCATTTTGGTCATTATTTTCTTGTCAATAACCCCAATGTGTCATTAAAGTGTGCATTGTATTACGAGCACGAATGCGGTCTCAGAATTTTCCGCAAATCAGACAATTTTGCAAAATCATTCTGAAAGTGAAGAGAGCTTATATATAATAATGTATGTATGTATGATTGTGTATAAGTTCGTTTAGTTAATTAACTGATGAGGTAAACCAATTCATTTAGATACGTATCTAGTGTTAGTGAAATGCTTAGCTTGCAAATATTTTATATTTTATTTGTAAAAAAAAAAACTCAACCAAGTGCAAACAAAAGCACAATTATTGAAATATATTTTTTTAAAAATTTTTTCTCAATTTCAATTCAGTGTAGGTACAATTTTATTAGTCAGTGTGTTTTTTAACGCTGTTAATGACCTAATCAAATAACACGATTGATTAATATAGCAGACTGTACTTGGGACAATAATATCAATGAAGGGAAAAGCGGAAATTTTATTGATTAGTTTTTAAAACTTTCATGATGAGTTTTTACTGAACTTTGCTCTAAGGTTGATGAATTAGTAGAAATTCGAATTTATTTATTTATTTTAATAATGTATCATGAAATTTGAGAATTCTGACTTTACGTTTGACATCACGTAGGTATCTCTACCTACTTCGTATATTATATGGCAAGTTATGGATTCACAAAAAAAAATCGAATTGGAGATATTAACCAAATTTGACATTACGACGAGAGAGAAGACGAAAAAAGTTGGTCTTGAAATACTTTCTGTCTGTTCGTTTACAGCCTTAACGGATTCGTTAGTTTTTTCTTCTTTTTCTTAAATTTAATGCAAAGGGCGTTTTTATTCCCCGACACGTTTTTTCACAAAAAAATTAAGGACCTGGAATAACGGAATATGGAAAATCTCATTTTTCTCAAAAAAACCGTCTCACAGATTTTTATACATACAATTAGTTAATTATTATCTATAATAATTCAGGCTACTCTTTCATAAAATATTTGTTCCAAAAAATGGTTAATAATGCGGTGGAGGTCATTATTTTGATTTTCGATTTTCTCGAAACTTATTTTGATGAAATTTCTTATGTAGAAGCCAACATTTTTATTTTTCAATTTTTAAATAAAATTTTAATATCTACCTATATTTCGAAAACCATTTGGTTTATTTATCTGAAAGAAACCGATTAGTTTTTTAAAACTATTTTAGAAGATAAAGAGAAAATTTTAATGCCAATATTACCACACAACTTAGAATGTTTTTAAGGAAATTCTTATTTTAATCCTATGATTTTGATATGAATTTTGCTGTAGGTAAAAATAAGTACAATCTACTGTTCATTATATGAAACAATTTTAACAAAAGCCGGTTTCAACATTACCTCGAAAAGAACTTTCTCATTGTCTCGACTTCATTGATTCTTCGTTTCTCGGATATTACCATGAATTTTTTGTTTGGAAAAAAGACTGTAACTAATTCAATTTCGAAGATTCTTAAATTTCTACTACCAAAATTTGGGGTTTTCCTTGTACCTAAATGTTTTTAGTTTATTCCGATTGAATGACATGAATGCAAAAATGTGAAACGGAAAAAAGCCAAACAAATTTTCTGGGCTTATTTTCAAAATGAAAATAAAAAAAAAAAAAAATATAAAAATAAGTCCAAATGTTATTATTTGCCATCTTTTATTTTTCAAAGATATTATATAGGTACATAAATTATTTTGTAGATACTAAAATCTATTTTTTTTTTCAAATTTAATTTAATATTTTTCTTAGTTTGCACTTTTACCTGCCCATTAAATTTTTGGTACAAGTAGTTAGATGATTGATTGCTTAAATGTAAAAAATAATAAAAAAAATTGCTTATTCATGGTCGTTATATTTCAATGGTGGACAAATACAGACAAAGCCGCATCTTATGTAATAAACGTTGCTTCCGCTTCTCGAGAGAGAGAACAAAAAACCTCACCATACGTCTGTCGATAAAATTTTTCTGATCATCAGCTTCATGTGTGCAATGTTCTGTGACGCTAAAAAGGATATATAAAAATGATGTTCTTGTACCTAACTATCTACCTGTATGGTAGGGTTGCCAATGAGTTATTTTAAAAGATGAAAATACCAAATTTTATATACATATGTAAGTACTTTAAAAATTTTCCAATTACATTGATTTGAGCTTCTACGAGTATAAAGAAAGAGTTTTACAATTCTAAATATATTAAAAAATTTGAAATAAAAAAATTTTGGAAATACAGAATTTAAGAAATCAAATTTAGGGACCTTCAGATTTATAAACCCAACCCCAGTGCCGTAGCCAGGATTTTGGTTCGGGGGGGCTTGCTTCCAAATTTTACGAGGAATTTTTTAATTTTTTTTAGTTTTTAAATTGTATGTACTCAAACGAACATATACTTAAATTATTTTTTTTATACACACATTTTATCAAAGCAGAAGACGTCTTGATTTTCTTTTTGACATGAGATCAATCACCTTATCTGGATCCACATTAATATCTGAATGAGCAGATATCATAGCAAGTGAGCTTAATCTTGCATTCCCCATAACTCTTCGGGACACTGTTTTAATCCTTTTCATAGTTGAAAAGGTTCTTTCAACACTAGCTGTGGTCACTGGAGGCCTGGCCAAAACCGTAAGCAAGAAGTAGTTTATACCTTTAAGGTTAGTCTTGTCACATATATCAAACAATTTTAAAACTTCGATAGAAGGATCAATCGACGATAATTTTTCGGACCAGAGAAAGTACTCAGCTTTCACAGCTGACAACGAAATTGCATTATCAAAGTAACATGTTATCTTTTCCATTTCTTTGACTCGCCCAACTGCAGAAAAACCTGGGAGAAGAGCTTGAAACGATGGTAGAACGTCTTCGTTGACCATGAATCTGTCCGTAAGATTTTGTATTAACGAATCTATGCAAGGAATCAATACAGACACTCATAAATAGGATTCAGTAGAAGAGGTTTCTGGATTGGAACGCGTTGTTTGTTTCAATGAAGTTCTTGGAGTCTTAATTCAACTTTAAATAAGTCCTCGGCAAGGTTAGATACGGATTGAAAAGCCTCTCTGAAAAAATCTTCGGCTTTTTCTCTGATGTTCTCAAGAGAATTCAGAACTCTTCTTTGGTGCGGTCGATTGCAGAAACGAAATCTAAGGATTTGTTCTGTAGGAAAACTGATAAGGGCAGCGTTAAACTGAACAGCTTTTCGCATACAATGGGGCTAACTAGGAAATCACATTTTTGGACCGCTCTGCCAAAAGTGTTGATGCCGAAGACATCGCCCACGTTCTGCTCGTTATTTCTTCAAGACTTATTGAGATGCATTTGAAGAGCTCTACAAAGGAAATAATACTGTATATTAGAAAGTTTTAGTTTTTATTTTAGACTTTGATCAATTGATGTGTCCTATCATCAATTGATTAAATTTCTGTTTCACATTTCTCTTTGAACTGAAAAATATAAAATAAAAAAATTCGACAAAACGTCAACTTTACTTTTAATGAAAAAATAATTTGCTCATTCGCGTAAAGTACGAATTCTTCAATAAAATCTACTACAATAAAAAAAAAACAAGTGTCACCAAAAAGTATTAGTAATATACACTTTTTCATCAATGAAATGACCTTTGATTTGGGCTTCAAGAAATGAAATTCACAATTGAATCAATAATTGAGATGTTTAATATATATTTTAATATATATTGCGCAGGTTGTCAAAGTTGAAAGTGTCAGAAATAAAAAAATGGTCGTTTGAGTACCCTCAAAAAATACTCACAACATCATAAGAAACAACAACAAAATATTGAAATTGGACAAGAGAATAGGCACTGGATGCACCATTTTGACAGATGCACAAATTTGAACAAAAATGAAAACTCTAATGATATAACCTTTAATATCTGCACTGTTTAGCACGTAGTATGGCAACCATATGAATGTACATATATTATCAAACAGAGTTATTGAAATGAGCAACAAATATATTGTTGTTGTTATTAGGTACTGAATAAAAACCGAACGACATACACGTGTAGTTTCATGTAATTGGCGGGTTATTTTCGTTAGCTAGCAATTCGTATGATGTCAATTCAGCTTGATCGCGTTTTTGCACGATCGAAAAGCTCACATTCTAAAAAACCTATAATTTTTCAATACACAACTATAGTGCTATAATGTATGTAGGAATGTACGAAAGTACATGAAAGCTGAAAGAAATTTATTCACCATGATGATGATGATGATGATGATGATGAAGATATATTAGCTTGGTATTACATACATATGATAATATGTATATTTACTTAATTCATCAAATAAAAAAAAAAAAAACTTATTCAGAGAAAAAGTTCTCTCGAATTTCTATAAAGTAGAATCACAAACAACCAAATTGTAAAGTGCTATAATGTTGTGCAGTCAGTGCGACATTTAATAAAACAAAAAATAAATAAAATACTTAAAAGCGAACAAGTAAAAAAGTTTGTTTTTCAAATAAATATATTATAGTAGGTACCTATAACCATACTCGACTCGACTCATACATTGTGCATTTCACAAAAACTATAACTTCGCGACGCGACACGTCTTACTTGGTTCTTGGATTGGGCATTGGGGTAAAGAATAAGTTCTCGCACACTACCGGGAAGCATTTTATTCAGTCAGCCGGCACACATCAAGCAACTAGAACATTTTGTGTACGTACAGTCAAGTGTTCCGATCCGACTGTACCTTTTATACTTTAACTCACGAATCAAAGAATTTTGCTTGCGCTGTCTTTTGTTCTAAATTAAGAATCCAATCATTTTGTTTTTTTTTTTTTTTTTTTTTAAGAATTTTCAAAGTGAACAAATAAAAAATTATGCTGAAAAACGCATAACAGTCTAGATACGGGATGTTCTTGTCGAGATTTTCGTGGTGAACGTAAATTGTTAAATAATTTAAAAAAATCAACATTTAAAAAAAAAGTGACCTTATAAATATTAGGCGAGGTTATATCTAACTACCTACCTACCTAATATTGAAATTTGTTAATTTTGTCCTTTTTTGGATACATCTATAACTATCGCTTCTAACAGAAAATGTGTTTAAGTTTGTTCTCGTAGTCGGACATGAAATGGTACAAAAAAGTTCGCAAAAAGTAACCAATATGTTTAATATTGAAGTTTAACGTTTATAAAAAAAACCCAAAACTTGTTGTTAAGTTTGTTTTCATATTTTTTTTTTCCTAAATTTTAATTATAAATCAATAATTATGCGCGTCAACGAAGGAGACCGTCAGCGTAATGGACATGTGCTTGTCTGGGATCAAGAGGGACTAAGTACTGTGTTCGAGGAAGAGCCTAGAAGTACGTATCTTTTATAAACCCTATTTGTATACCCACTAGTTGTTATCTTATAACTAGTTTATGAAAAGGTTACAATTTAGTTAGATTTTTTTTTATTGCAAATTTGGTTTGTGCGCTGTGGGGAAAAAAATTATGAAAACCATAAAATTAATTTATCTGATGATTGTGTCATGTGTGTGAAGTGAATATAATATAAGTAGGTATGTGATTACATTTTTGATGAATTGGTGAATGTTAACGAACGTCAGCTTGTGTGGCTGAATAAAAGTAAAAAAAAAAAAAACAAAATGCCCACGTGTTTGTCACGCAAACGCAAATAGCCGCTAAGCACAACAAACAACTGAAAGTCTCGTGAGTTGGTCTAGTGGCTGTGTATTTGTATCTGAAAATGCAAAAATAATTATAATTCTTCTCAATCTAAGTATCTCCTGTATGTCGGATAGTCGGATAAGTTTGAAGCTTTTAAAATGTATACCTAACTTAGTATTTTCAAAAAGCTATACACTCGCATTCAACATGATGATGGTATTCGAAAGTTGTAGTCCAAGTCGCATATGTTGTAGATATTCTTCCGGAGAATTGTTGTTTCTGTTGATTACGTTATTATACCATCAGTGATTGTTTTTCTTTTTTTAATTATTTTTTATAATGATTTGCAACACCTATATATGAGATTTGGACTTTGTATATATAATTAGTTTTGATGAATGATGATGATGATGATAGATAGATTTTTTAAATTTATTTATAAGTCACATAATTTCAAAAAAAATGTGGAATTGAAAATCGTTGGAAACACCAAATAAAATATTACATATTTAATTTTTTTACTGAATAATTTGAGTTTTATTTAATTTTTTTTCGCAAACCTACTCAATGAAAGAGATCTACAAAAACTATATAAACAAAGGAACGCCTTAAGGTTCAGTCCTAGTTTGTAATATATCATAATTAGGTTGCCATGTTCATCTTTTTGTCAAAAAGAAGGTCCATATAGGACCATACAAAATTATAAATTCATTTTCAAAAAATGAATCGCAAGAAATTTCAATGAATACCTTCCTACGTATCAGGGCGTAAATGAGAAAATCGAAAATTTAAAAAAAATATTTCTCTTCGAAATATTGAAGCTACGATTAATACGAATTTTTTGTAAAATTTATTATTTGACAAAAAGTAAACAATTACTTTTATTTACGGTTGTCAATGACAAGTTACTAGAAGCCACAGAATTTCAGAAAAACACCATTATATGGGGAGATGGGTAAAGATTAAAGAATAGAGAACGCTTTAATTTTTTTAAAATGTCCTTTTAAGCGCAATGTCATTTTACTGATGGTTTTATTAAAGCGAACAAAATTAAGGGTGTATTTCTACAAAACAACAAAATCGTTAAAGTCGTTTTTTGAAAATATACCTACAAACATTTCATTAAAGATTTTTTTTTTAAGTTTGAAATTCCATTAATTTTGATTCTAGAAAAATAAAAAAAAAAAAAGAAGAAAAAAACTAAATCAGTCCATGCTAATACTTAAAAGTTTTCGATAACATAAAACTGTAATTTTCCCCGCTTAAAAATTTCTAATTTTTTACCAACAAAATTAAATTAAAAATATTCCATTAAATTTAAAAATTTCTTAACTTACCTCTTAAATTTGTTCGCATCTGATGATGAAAACATAAGTTTCCGAAAATGTTCACATACAAGAAAAATGGATGACAGCTGTTTCGCAATTTTTATCCGGCAATTATCAAAATAAATTTAAATCGTTTCGCAATTTAGGTAGAAATAATACCTATATATTAGGTATCAAAGTGACATAAATATAATGAAATGCGAGATACAAATTGCGTGCAAAACATGCGAAGTGATGTCATTTTGCGAAATAATAAGTTAGGGAAATTGAAACTTGGAAACAAAATTGCAAATACAAAATAATATAGTATAATAGGAAAAGTCACATGTGAAATAATTAAATGCGAGATAAAAATTGCGATGTGAAACATGCAAAGTGATGTCACTTTGCGAAATAATAAGCTGAGGAAATAAAAACTTGCAAACAAAATTGGAAATATGAAATAATTATATAATTAGCAAAGTTATATAATGTGAAATAATGAAATGAGAAGTAAAAATTGCAATGTGTTTCACATGCGAAGTGATTTAATTTTGCTAAACAATAAGATATCGAAATAAAAACTTGCAAATAAAATTTCATAATAATTGATTAAATGAAAATACACGTAACAATCCGCAATATGAATAAAATATTTGACTTTGTATACTTATACAAATTTTCTCTTAAAAATCTAAAGTTGCAATAAAAAATTTCTGCCTTGGGCATTTTCACAAAAGAATCACTGCAAGTTAAGTTTTGTGGTAAGCTCTCCATGATATTATCTTAACTACGTATTTTATTTATAATTCGAGTCGAAGTAAGTTCAACATTAGTGCTAATGTGACTATATTCATAGAACGAAAAAAAAAGTAGCACATGAGCATTTTATTCTTTCTATATAAATTATAACAGTTTTTTTTTTTTTTTTTTTTTTTAAATACAATAAAACATGTTAATATAATTGTAAATTTTCTTTTTTTTTTATTTACAGCTCGATTCGCTACACGATACTTTGTTACATTCATGTTGTTTCTTGGCATGGCAAATGCTTACGTCATGAGAACAAACATGTCCGTAGCTATTGTTGCAATGGTTAATCATACAGCCGTCAATATGAATAATAATGAAATTGTTGATGATGAATGTCCTGGCAACAATTATGAAGTTGTGGTAAGTACTTAAAATTAAACCTTGGGGTGTAAGAGATGATATCACATATTTGAATTTTATAGCTAAAGAGGTATTACAGCAAAAATTGTCATTGTCATTTTCATTTTCCAACAAATTTGACGTTTCTGCCGCAGAATACGTCTATAGAGTTACCAGTAGCCTACAAAAACTGTATAGGATTTTTTTTTTTAAATCATTCATAGACCAAAGCGGAAAAATCACAATCACATGTGACTATTTATGGTTGATGTGACAATTACTTCTCACCTAAGCCGATTCCACACCTGTATACATGTGTAATAAAATTAAAGCACATAGTTGTAGTACAATTACTTTGTAGTACTTGACATTTTTTAAGTAGGTATACAAATTCTATTTGATGATTATTGTATCTTACATCGTTTTAAATGTTAGGACTTGTAATTGTACTTATTATTTAAAAAAAAAATATTTAAACAAATTGATTTATTAATTTAGTAATGAAAAGTTTTACATATACATTAAAAAAAATTAATTCCTCTTAATTATCTAACATCATCATCATATATGTATATTGAAGGTTTGAATGAAACAACAATTGGGTGAGCTTCAACCAAGATTTTATAGGCTGGAGTTATAGCTATTTCACGACTGCCAGGTTGATCATCAGACTCCTTTAGTGGTGCTTGGTCATTGTTCAATTTTATTTGAAAAACTTGAAACTTTTTTATTTTTAGAGTCTCGATCCCTTTTCAGACTCTCTTATCATACCAATTTTTACAAATGATGTGATGTAAAACAAAGCGAAATTACCTGCTGATTTGACGAATTATATTTTTATTTTAAAAAATGATAATAATTTATTCAAAAACTGCATATGTTTTTTTTTAAATACAATTCCAATAAAAATGAATTCTAAAATGAACACTTTCACTTACCAAATTGGTAATATTTTGGCATGTGACATTAGGTCGGTTTAATTTATTAAAGGTTCGTTTATTTTAAAATAATTTGTGTGTCTTTTTATTTTGATTAGTAATTGCGAGGATTCTCTAACTGGTATACGCTAGTTATTTCATAATACAATAATTTATCGTTTTTTTTTGTCAAAAGTTTCCATTCATTTAATTTTTGTGAAATACATATTAATAAAAAAAATTAGAAAATTATTTTGACCTTAAAATTTTACCCTCCAAAATAAATAAAAAATCCCACGATATCGTGTCGTGTTTTGGTTTCATTAGACCCACCTTTAAAAAAAATACCATAAAGTCATGTGCTATATTTGAATAACTTACATTTGATAAATTTTACCACCCCTTCCCTTTCGCTTCCTATATCTTTGAAAGCGGGTATTCAAAAATCCAATGCCGGTATTTCGATGGACTATGTATATTGTATATGCTGTAGGAGTGTACAAAGTTGAATTCTGTTGCGATATAATATTCTTAGTATTTTATTCAGTTATTTTTTGTGGTTTTTGGAAATATTTTCACTTTTATTATCGGTCTAACAATATGTACAGCACCTAGTCGGTCGGTCTTTTGTGACAGAATTCATAATTAGTACCAAATATGTAAAAGTTTATTTGTAACTTTAATCAAATTTGTTAAGCTAAACTCAAGTTAGCCATTAGAACCCCTTCTTTTCATAAAAGATTTTGTTATACCTATTCAGTATTTGTATTTTACGTCTCTACATATGACATACCTACACATAAGTACGTATTTGATATTAATTTTGTCTTAATTTTTCAGGCTGAAGAAGATGGACAGTTTGAATGGAGTTCTAGTACACAGGGCTATGTGCTGTCATCGTTTTTCTATGGCTATGTGATAACGCAAGTAAGTATACCTACATATATTCTTTCTTTAAAATTCATATATTTATCGTAATAATACCCTTAACCTTTTTTGTGTTTATAGGTACCATTTGGTATATTAGTAAAGAAATACGGAGCATTACGTTTCCTTGGCTGGGGTATGCTGGTAAATTCGGTATTTGCTTTCGTAGTTCCAGTTGCTGCACGTCAAGGTGGTATTTTTGGCTTGTGTGCAGTTCGTTTTATTCAAGGTCTTGGTGAAGGACCTATTGTACCATGTACTCATGCTTTATTAGCAAAATGGATTCCACCAACTGAAAGATCTCGCATGGGAGCAGCTGTTTATGCTGGTGCTCAATTTGGTACAATTATTTCGATGCCCTTATCTGGTCTATTAGCTGAATACGGTTTTGACGGAGGCTGGCCTTCGATATTCTATGTATTCGGTTTAGTTGGTACAATTTGGGCAATAGCTTTTTTGCTTCTTGTCTACGAGGATCCCTCATCACATCCAACCATTGATGAAAAAGAGAAGAAATATATTAATCATTCACTTTGTCGAACTGATGATACAATTGTATGTTTAAAAAAAAAAACAATTTTTTTGAGAAATTTAAAGGAAAATAATTTTTTGTATTTTTGTTTTTAAGATTCCAGCAATACCCATCAAAGCCATTCTAACATCAATGCCATTCTATGCTATATTACTTGCACATATGGGTCATAATTATGGTTATGAAACATTGATGACTGAATTACCAACTTATATGAAACAAGTATTGAGATTCTCATTGAAGTCAAATGGAATACTTTCAGCTTTACCATATTTGGCTATGTGGCTCTTTTCAATGTTTATTTCATTTATTGCTGATTGGATGATCACTTCAAATCGTTTTTCATTGACAGCAACAAGAAAAATCATAAACAGTATTGGTAAGCTTTTTTTTGTTTAATCTTTATTATTGTCTTTTTTTATGTTACGTTAGTAATTAAGTATAGACTTTCCATTTAATCAAAAAATACTTAAACTAGATATAGCGATATGATTTCAATGACTTGCATAGGTTTTTTTATTCGATTAGATTTAAATATGAAGTTTAATTGACTGAAAAACTGAGAAACTGTCAAAAAAACTGTCAATTGACTGCGTCTGTATTTACTGCAAAGTCAAATAAATATAACTGACTTAAATATAACTTTAGAGTGATTAAAAGATTGTTAATTTTCAAAAAAAACTGCAGTCATTTAACTGCATTTGACTGCTTTTGTTGATGATTTTTGACAGTAATTTTGAAAATAAAGTCATTTAAGTCCAGTTCTTCAGTTCGATATTATAGTTAAACCCGAGTTTATTTTACTAAATTTATTTGTCAATTTGATGCTTTATCCTGTTAGTTTGTTAATTCGATTTGATTAATATTTTTTACTAGAAAACTTCAGCTTAAGGTTAACTGTTAATGAATTTATGTCCAGAGATTTCTTTCTCTGGTTTAACTCACCCCGAAAAACTAATTTTAGCAATTCAAATGATATGTAAGAGTTTAATGAGTATTTTAAGTCACTGCAGTAAAAAAAAGTGACTGCATTGCAGTCAGTTTTAACATCTCTGCCTGTAGAATTCCTTTAAATTAAGTAATAAATTCACCCCCTCTCTATTATTTGAGTCGTTTAAGTCAAAACATGGAAAACCTGATTTATTGGAACCTTGCCACCTTTTATCTTTTTGTCTAATAATAATACACCGAGTACCTACTTTAATTTTAAAGAGAAAGTCTTATTTCTTTAATTTATAGAACAAAGAACAAAATTTTATTAATTTATCCAAACCATTTTATTTTTTATTTAAAGGTCAATATGGACCAGGAGTGGCCCTAATTGCCGCCTCATACACAGGCTGTGATCGTGCACTAACCCTTGCTATCCTGACAATAGGTGTTGGTCTTAATGGTGGTATCTATTCTGGTTTTAAAATCAATCACTTGGATATAACACCTCGTTTTGCTGGTTTTTTGATGGCAATTACAAATTGTTCTGCAAATTTAGCTGGATTATTGGCACCAATTGCAGCTGGAAATTTAATTGAGGGCAAGGTATTACTTAAAAAAAAAGTTCTTTTATTTTTTCTGGAAATAATATTAACATATTTTCTTTAAATTCTTTTTCTTTATATAGCCAACAATGGGTCAATGGCAAATTGTTTTCTTCATAGCTGCCTTAATTTATATTATTTGTGGTACTTTCTATAACATTTTCGGTTCTGGAGAGCGTCAATGGTGGGATAATCCAGCTAACGATGAAGTACCACAAACAACACTAACAAACGGATCCACTTTAGCCAATATGCATACAAATGCAGCTGTATTACCAGCAGGCGGAATAACAAATTATTCTGAAACTGGACATTAAGACACGTTAATTTATTTATTTCTCTATAAGAACTCCTATTATAGAATAGATTCACTCTTTACCTTAAAGTTAAGCGAAAAGAAAGAAAGAAAAAAAAACTTATTTTTACGAAAATTATATACAAAGTAAGATACAGAAATAGAATTGTTCTCTTTTTCTCTTTTATTTGCGAGAATGAGATTTTGTACGTTATTTTTTTTTTATATTTCAAAATAAATTTTTTGTTAATATAAAATTTGCAAAAATTATAATAAAAAAAATCATCCTAATTGTGATATACATTCAATGAAAAAATGAAAAAAAAAATATATTTATTAAAATTCTAAATAATTCCTAAAACCAAAAAAAAAAAGATGTATTTTGTATTTTTTTTAATTTTAGACAAAAAAGGAATTATACTTATACTGCTGTTTTTTTTATGCTTCTATCTCGGTAATTTGAGGGTATAAGGTAGTTATTCCGAAACCAAATAGGTAAAACTTGTAAATATAATGATCCTTTGGAGAATTTCAAAAATTAAAATTGAAGCGGTAAGAAGTGGAAGGTAGGGTTAAAATTTTATACAAATCCACTACTACAAAAACTGTGTTGATAATGGGTGTTTTTGATAAGCTGACTACAAACACATCGATTATTTTCAATTAAAAACATTCCAGTCATTCGAATATGTTGACCAAATCAAATAGCATAGCATTATATCTTCCGATGATTATGGTTTATTGGGGTAAGTATTAAAAACAAAACAAAAGAACAAACAAACTAGGACTTTTCAAAACAAAACTCAATTTTGTTTGCAACTTACAAGCAAATAACAGTTTTAATGTGCTAATTGTGAGAGAGGTCAAAACTTTTTAAATTGAGAGTTAATTATTGTTGACTAATGAAGAAAAAAAACTTGCCAAGTAATCTTTAAATTAGTAGGTAACTCAAGTAACATTTTTCCTCTCATAAAACGCTACAAGAGCTTAACTTATAAGGGTGCTAAAAGTAGTCTTGAAGATTACTACGAGATTGTTATAACACTGTTAAAAGCGTTAAATGGCCTAGTTATGAGAGGCTTTCACTTTAATTAAGTCTTGCCAAGAGAATGTGTCTCTTCCAATAAGATGCGCAAAAAAATGTCATAGAAAAAAAATTTAAACTCCCCAAGGTCTCAATTTCATTTCAATTTTTTCCAACATTTGTTTTGTAGGTATTTTTGGGAATTCCCTTTAGAATTCCCTAAATCACATGAGATTTTTGTTTTCTTTTTTATTCTGCCTGGTCCGCGAGTAAAAAAAAAAAAACTTTCTTAAGTGGTGGTATCAAGATTTACTAAAAAGAGCCCGAGTAAGAACCTCGGAGTTCTTTGAATATGCATCTTGGACGCTTAGCTGTTACACGATGAGTTCCGAGGGATTTTGACCAAAAGAAAGTAAATTCCATAAGCATCAAAAATATTTAGTTTTAATTTTTAAAATAAAATATATGATATTTTTAACATATGTATTTTAGTCAAAATTGCTAGACATTTTAGAAACCACACTGCATACTTTTACATTTGTGAACGGTTTTTCGTAACAATTATTTTGCGGGATTAATAAAACTCTAAAGTTTTTCTCTAAAAGAAAAAATAAAAATGCAGTGCCCCATTTTTTATTTTTGTTTCTCGAGGTTACTCATAGTTTGACATTCAATTGCAATTTATTACTTTATCGACCTCTAGGGGATGTGTATTTGAGATTTAAATCAAATATGCCTAATTATCTTGAACTGATTTCTTTTTAAAAAAATAGTACGTATACGCCATACATCACTTTAAAAAAATCATTTTACAAAATATATAGTGCGATGGTGGTACGGTGAACGTAGGTACAAATTACAACACTAATTCTGTCAATAATAATTCCTAAAAGGTTCTATCATAAAAGATCTCTCAGATACGTCAATTGGAACGGATATCTCGATTGAAAATTCTCCAATTTTGACAAAGTCGGAGAAAATTTTCTTCCGTTTAGGTTTATTAATTTTCTTCCCAAAATTCCCTATTTTTTTCGATTTTTTATATGAACTTTGATAGTACTCGGAACTAAAAGTTCTGGAAATTAACAGTTGAATACAAACGGAGGAAAATGAGATCACGGATATCTGAGTATTGTCAGTTTCGGAAACAGGATTTCTCAGCAAAATTTCACAGCTTTGCTGTAATTTTTTTTGACGGAAAGAAATCTCTGATACTCATTTTTCTGAATTCTCAAATATATGACAAACGAAAAATATGGCAATACATATTTTGAAGGTTACAGCTTAAAGATCATTTTAAAGGGAAAAATTTGGTTATAAGATTTTATGAAGAAGGGTACGTCCTCAAACAAAAGACAAAACAATTGTTCGTAGATAAAAATAAAATACATACACAGATAGTGTAATTATTGTAGGTACTAGATTTTATTTTGAGAGTGAAATGGAATTTTAGAGCTCTTATCAGAAGAAAATTAATCAAGTATACAAATTGGATTTCTTCATCTTTAAAAATAATACCCCCAGAAAACTATATACACTCCCTTTTGGGAATTCTTGTGTTTATTATAAATTTCAACAAATCTAGCCATATTTTCTACGTTACGATAACACTGTCCAGTATTTCAAAACTATATACAAATCGGCGTCTTTCTCTTTTAGTTCAGAGCAGAGCCTGAACTGTCAAAAAATAATTGTGTTTCTTTTTTAGCTCTGATCGTTCAGAGCTTCAAATTTGTATTTTTTTTTAAATTCTAAGCGCGCTCTGTGAGCTCAGAAGTCAGAATAAAATAGCAGAGTAAACGGAGTAAAATGCTGAACACAACCGAGTTAACATTTGAAAGGCGGGAAATTAAAAAAAAAATCATCGTCAAAACAATGGCTGGTTGCTCTAGTAGAGAGAGTAAAATAATTTAGTAAAAAACATTTCTAATCACGATTCATGATAGTTCAGTGCTCAAGTTTGTTCATAATTAAATCAGAGATCTCTTAACTTTGCTCAGAACTTAAATAAAATCATTTTTTTTGAATGCAAATAAAAGATGATTTTTAAAAAGTTGGCTTATTTTTATTTTTTCACTCTTAACTATAATAATATAACGTTTTAAAATTGTATTATTTATTATTGGATATGTTTATTCTTTCGGAATATAACGTGTGTGTATTATTTGTGCTTCATTTGTAATGGCATATGTTTTTTTATACCTGACATAGGTAGATTTTTTTAAAAATAAAATAAATTGTTTCATTAATAAAATGATATAATATATATAAGTAAAGTAGATACATAATAATTTTAACTTATAATGTGTTTATATTATTTATACTGTAGGTTTAACTACTTGATTTAATATTATTTACAGAAACTTTATATAGGAAACTTGGCAAGTAAATTCTAATAAACTAAATTATTTTATAAATATAATAATAGAATATAACATAGATTCTTGTTCGTGTATGTAATTTAAAAGTGTACTTATCTTTGTGATATAGTTAAATAATAGAAATTCATCAATAATAATAATAAAAATAATTGCTTCAGACCAAACAAAATGGAAATGTATTGTTTTAAAAATATATAATAATAGCATATTTTGTTTAACATATATAATTGCTTTTAACTTAAGTATAGTAAGTACTTAAAGTTATAAACCCAGTCAAATGAAGGAAAATCATAGAAAATTCGTCTGAAAGTTTCGAAATTTATTTAATTTGTTAGTTTCACTTCAAAAAATTATAAATAATTTTTAAAGTTTTTCTCGAAATTCGAAGATTTCATTTTTCCATCAAAAACAAATTTCAGAACTTTCCACAAAAAATTCTATGATTTATTTTACAAATATACTTCAAGAGTCTTTTTCTTTTTTAATACTAAAACAATCAACTGGATTTATTTATCTATTTGTGAACTTTTGTCATCTTTTAATAATAATTTTCTTTTATATATTGTTTCTTAAAAATGTCTTCTATTTTTATATATGTTTGTTTTTTTTTTTTTTTTTAATCTTTAAATGCAAAAGTTCCTTACATACAAAATGGGTATTTACAAATCATTTTACTGACTTAATATTTTAAATACAATTGTTTTACACTCTAAGCGACAAAATGGCTAAATTTTGTGCGTAGGAATCATTATTGAGCTTTTTGCATAATATATAAATCCTCACAATTTTGATGGATCATAATTTTCAAGATGCCATTTTTGCCAAGCTCGATTTTCATCACATTCTTCCATTATAACTTTGTCTTTCTTTTCATTGATTGCTAAGCATTTATCAGATGAACCATGGCGCAATTGACTTGTATCAGCTTTATAAGTCCAGAACTGGGAATAAATAAAACAAATTTAAATAAATTAATCAGATATGTTAAAAAAATACTTAAATGAAAATAAAATATCTCCAGAATATATAGATTTTAAATAATTAACGGACGAGACTAACAATTTAAAACAGATATAATTTATAACAGTTTATCCCGATAAAAGTAGGTGTGCATAAATTCTCTTCGCACGAATATTGGTGTCTGAAGTATCATCGCTCCCCTCTCAGCAAACCGTCAATTTGACAGCTAGGTAAAATTATTCAGAACAAAAATGAAGAAACCTCATGGAAGCGCATCACCATTTAATTTTATTTTATTGCGAATACAGAGAATTTAAGCCCAACCAGCAGCATAAGTCAAAACAAAATTGAATACAAAATATCAGACTGTCACTTTGACTGTTAGTTGTTGTCAACTGTTATTAGGCGCGTTCAGAAAAATGAATTCTAAGTGATTTCTTTCCGTCAAAAAGTGAGCAAGCGAATTCAAAATTTTTTTCTTCAGAGTTTGACAACAAAACTGAAATCCCTAAGATCTCATTTTCCTAAATACGCCTACTGCCGGTGATTTCAAAATGGATGTGTTCATTGATTGCACTAGATATTTACTTAACTTGATGATTGTACTATAACAGTTCACACTTGATTCACCCAAAAGTTAAAGTGTATTAAACTTCAGGTACATATTGAATTATTAAATCCAGTCAAAAAACCAGTCTACAGGATTAATATTTAATTTTTAGCCAATGGCACTAAAATTCAGTCAAATTTGACTGTTGAATCAATAAAAACGTCAAAATTCGATTCACTAAAAAACGAAAAAACCAAAATTGAGATGAAAACACTTTCTGTAATTTCCGATTAAGGGTTAATTAATGAACCTCGTAAGACTTTTCATCAAGAACTTCAAGTTTTTCTCCCAACATCATCATAAATTTGAAAATAAAAGTGGTATTCCTCACCTGATTTCCTTTCGATCCGTGACAAGGATAAAGCGTTACATCGCTTCCAGCATAATCAAGACATGCTTCGTCTCGTCGAATTTCACCAGTTTTACTCAGCATAAAGTACTATTTACGTCAACAACGACAAAATTAAATTAAAATTAATAAAAATTAAATAAAATTTGAATTTAATTAAATTTATTTCAATTTGTAATTCTTGCATGAAATTTATTTTCATTTTTTTTTTTAAATAAAATGAAAAGCGGCATTTTAACCTTTTGTATAAATATCCTTCGAATAATTTTGAATAATATATGAATTCAAAAGCGAATGCATAAAAGGACATGGTACAGTTTATATTGGCACTAATGTGTGTTTTAAGAAATCCAGGTAAATATGTAGATTTTTATTAAAATTATTTTTTATTTTTTATATAATTTTAATAAAAATAAGTTTTATTTATTTTAACATGCCTGGACAATTAAAACACTACGTTTTCTAATTTTAAGCATATAACTTATTTATGGTGGAACCAAAAAGTGCAGATTATGTTCTTAAAATGTATTTATTTCTATAAAGTAATTATTTTTTTGTTAAAGATATGTCTGATGGCTTCATTTTAAATGGTTTTGATATTTTCTTAGTTGTTATAATTTTATATTGCATTAAATATTATTAAATAAATAAATAAAATATTTTAATTAATTGTATTGAAATAAATAATAAATTAAACGTCTTAATGCTTAATTTAGCAAATAATTTAAATAGTATAATTTTTTGCTTGATTAAAATAAAACGATTAACAAAAAATCTGCACTTTTTTTTTACAAATTTAAGCAAAAGTTTACAATGCCTTAATTTATTATGTTTAAGTATGGAATAAAATAAATATGAATGGGAATAATATTATGTAAATTTAAATTTTAAATAGAAAAAAAAACAAAAGCTTTGCCACCAGCTCCAAATTAGTTGGTTGTTTTTTTTTTTTTATAAATATATAAACATATTGCAGGAATGTCTTTAATATTATTCTTTATTAATTAATATTTATCCTGAAACTTGTAAACCAATTTAACCCATGCATTTTTGTAAATATTATATAAAATTTATAATATACAAAAATTAAAATTCCTTGTATTCAGAAATTAAAAAAAAACAGCTTTGAAAAAAAAACTCTGTATTAAAGAAAAAAAAATGAATCATTAAGAAAAATTTGTAAAAAAGGTTGCATGTAATTTATTCAAGAAAAGGTTTTTTAAATATTTAGTTTAATCCTTTATTGTTCTGTTCTATACTTGTTTGTCCTTTCAATGCATTTATTATTTTTTTCTGGAGTAAAATTGCGAGCTTATGCATCTCTTTAAAGAAGAACCTGGTAACCAAACAGAAGGTGTTTTTTTTCGTTGAGGAAAGAGGGAAGGAATTTCCGAGATATTTCCTATTCCCAAAATTAAAAAATTTATTCATAAACTAAATCTACACTAGATGACGTTTTTAGGGAAATTTTGTGATATTTATAGACATTTGGTCAGGATCAGCTTTGAATTTCAAAGTGTTCTTATGCTGGATTAACATGAATAACAAATTTTCAGGATTTCTGTCACACAACTTGCAAAATGTAATAGGTATATTTAAAATAATGGTTCCAGTTTAGCACAACTTTCCGTAAGGAAGCTTTACGAATAAAAACTTTCCTATATATATAATTAAAAAAATGCTTAATTATCAAAGTTTAAACTGCGTTTGTGGCTCACCTTACCGTATGAGTATCTTCTTTTGTTGTTGTTAACAATTCTGTCCGTAAAATCAAATCGGTATTTTTTACACTTAATTATTTGTTTTATTTGAGCTGGGTTTGCAAAAACAGGTGACAAGATTTAATCCCAAATCCAAAAATCTATAGTAGACAAACTATACTAAGAAAAAAAACGTAATACAACCACAACTATATAAGACACACCCACACATATTATTATTAAGGAATAATTCCTTGGACAAACACAATTCAACAAAACAAACACTTTTAAGCAAAGTAAATGTATATACAATACATGATATGTAGGTATTTTTGAAAAAAAAATACCCAATTTTCAAAATTCTCAATATACCTCTTTAGTCTGGACTTATTCAACTAGCCATAGAGATCATAAGGTTCGAAGTGATCTGCGTTGAAGTAGATTTTTGGGACGATTAGCGAATGATCTTATGGAATATTTCTAATAAGGTAAGACTCAACAAGATATTAGACATGAAACAGATCCCAAGTTCAGTTTTTTGTATTTTTAAGCTTTACTCCTTACATTAAATAATAAATGACAGTTAATGAAAGCTTGAAAAAAAAGAACAAAAATCATATTATACCTAGTGGATTCACTGAAAAAATATTCTTCGTCGAATTATGAAACTATTTACATACATCATTCACTGACTTTTCGTTAACTTGGGAAAAAATTCGTTGGACAAATAAAACTTCAATTAACATATTCGTTGTTTAATGATACTTTTATAATTTTGTGAACCATATTTTTGTTCACTAATAATTTATGTTGACTCAACGAAAAACATAATTGGATAATAAAAAATGATCATTGTTTAAAGTAAAATATTCAACGAAAAAAAATTAAATATTTAACGAAAATATAATTTAAAAGTCCTATTAATTTTAGTACCCAGTAATTTTTTTTTCAAAATGGCTACCATTTTATAAAAAAAAAAATCAGAAAAATTGTTATAAATGGTAACTCCCATAGAACCATTTTTTTTTTCTTAAAAACGGCTTAATTAATGTTGACCAATTTTTTGTTATAGCAAATCTTTCAAAAAGTTTCGAAAGTTTTGTTATTTTTTTTCGATTTTTAAAAAAAGTTTAAAGTTTTTTTTTTTTGAGAACTTAATAATTCGAAACTGATTTGGTCGATTTTTATTAAATTTTGCGCCCAGCTGTTTTTTTAACATTATCAGATTTTAAATTAAATTATTCTTATGACCAAAAATAACGGTAGCTCCCATATATGTAAGTGATTAAAGACCGATATGGAAAATCACATTTTTCTCAAAAACGGCTTCTACGATTTTGATTAAATTTTTTATGTGAACTAGTATTAGTATCCATCTACTGTATTATTGGGAAAATATAGAACTTTTTTTTTGATTTTCGACTATCTGCTATTTTTATCTGTTGAACCGATTTTAATTAAATTTTTCCAACAGAGCATCTGCTAAGTTTGAATAATATTGCGTATAAAAATTGTCAAAAAAAAAATAAATTTGGAATAAAAAAAAAAAATAGAAATTATTTTTTCGATGTTTCGAAAATGACTACTTTTCAAATTTAATTTTTAAACTCCGCATTAATAAATACTAAAAAATGACGTACCAATTTTTTTTTTTGAAAATGTTTTCAAAAAATATTTTTTTTTTAAACTGCTCCAACGATTTTTAAAATTTTGTTCTCATAAATTGAGATTTGTGTAAGAAACCAGATGGTTTACTTTGCGTTGGTGTCAAAATAATTTCAAAAGTTTTTTATCAATTTATTTCTAATTATTATATTGATTTAACAATTTTTCAGTCTAAAGTGTAACAATTTTCATGTATACTTTAAAACCACAGTGTGACACATGAGAGCAAATTCGTGCGACCCAGTCGTGCATTTTATTTTGATATACATATGTATTATATTCAATGTAACATAATTTTAGTTTTTAAACCTATACTGACCCAATTATAATATAATTATTGTTTTTTTTTTTAACTTTTTAAAAAGTTTATTTATACATACATATTTGTATATCAATTCCTCGAGCTAATTTTGTTGTTTGTTTATTTATTTAATGCCTCAATTTTATTCAAATAAACTTACCATCAACAATCAAAGCCAATATTTAAGTTGATTCTTTACATTGTATCAACATATTCAAAAATCTATTGGAGGTATAGATACAAGGGTACAGGTAAAAAAAAAAACTAACCAAACAAAAAATATAAACAAATCTATATCAATCCATAACCCTAAATTATAGTTATTTTGTATTATATTAAAAAGGTTTGGGTGGAATGGTTGGTTGGTGTGTGATTATATTATTATTGTTTGAGTATAAATTTAATTATAAGTTGGTATATAGGTAAATTAGTTGGTTTATCGCGTGGATGAGTGAGCACCGTGCCAAAAGAGCAACAAAAACAAACCAAATTCATTATTTTATAAAAATATAAAGTGGTCAACAGAACAATTGAGTCAATGTGAATGAGAAAATATTTATTTTTTGCTTTAAGAAAAAAAAAAAACAGCACTAAACCATTATACATATGTATATAAAAGATATTTTAGATGATGGTCAATGCTTGCAAAAATATATATGTAGGTATGTAATTCACCTCTATTATAGTTGTTGTCATAGAATTTCGCTTTTATTTTTTTTTTATTATCATAGTGGATGTACCTACATACATTTATGTATTGTTTTGATGAAAATGTAGGAGAGTTATATTTTTATAAAGATGTACACAATACGTTTGTGTGCTAACATAAACTTCGCATGCAAATCGTAATTAACTAAGCAGACTGTGTCAATTTATCTAATGTCAATGAAGTATAGACAAAAGAAATAAAAGTTCGTTCTTGTTGATTCTCATAGTTTAAAAAAACTAGAAATCTATTTAAGCATTACTGTTTGATTAGTGAATAGAATGGTGTTGCTGCAGCTGGTGGAACTGTTAAAGTTGAAAGGTATAAGAGAATTAGTATACAGCGCTATAATGTGAAGATGAGGCTGTATAACATGAAATATTTATTAGAAGTTAAGCCAACTTTAACTTCTTTTACAGCTAAATTCCATTGCGTGCAGTCATAGTAAAGCACAGCTTTTCTTTGCACATAACTCAATTTTATTGATAAATAAGCGGAAATAAACAATTAGGAATTAAGTATATTTCACGTAAAATAAAATTTATTACTTATCAAAGAATACTTTCCTCTCAATGGATATGAAATTAATGAGATATAAAATTTGAAAGTCATGTTGCATTTGGTTTATTGAGAGTTTATTTGTTTAATAGTGGAACGAAATGGCTGCTTAATTTTGGTTAAATATTTTGTTAACTATGAATTTAAAGCTTCATTCTATGACAATCGTAATGGGTATAAATGGACGACTAGAAAAAAAAAGATCTAATATAAAATACCTGATTTCCACCATCCCCATGGCACTGCCAGAGGCCAACAGCTGGATGTGTGTCATCGGAATCGGGTGGTGAATCAAGACATAACGATGTAAAATTGTTTCGTATCTGTAAAATTAATTTCAATCATATTCAATCGTAGTCCTTTTGGTTTTTCTTTTTTTAAACCTTATCCCCATAGTTTAAATTAAAAAAAAAAAAAGATATGTATATATTTATAAATTTGGAGCTGGTGGCGGTCACATTTGGTTATAAGTTGTTTGTATGTAGTTTGACAAACCTGATTGCCACCTTGGTTATGACAAGGATAAAGGCCAACAGATTTTTTAAGATCCTTCTTTCTAGCTGGAGAATCCAAACAAGTGCGACCGCCATAACCTAAATTTCTCATCTAAATCGTGTGTGTGTTTATTTTTTTTGTTGTTATAAATGGAATATTTAATTAAATGTTTTTATTAAATAGTTCTTATCATTAATATAGAACATTAATTTGCAAATACTTACCTCACCATATGCGACAGATTCACCAGGTATGAAAAGTTCAGGATAAATATTGTCCAAGAACCATTTGAAGCTTTTGCATCCTAAACGTTTTCTGAAATGGTATTTAATTAAATTATTTTAAAATTTTAGGTTAATTAGTTTTTATTTTAATTTATTTAATTTTATCAATTCTAATTTTATTACTAAAATGGGTTGGATGCATTTTTCCGCAAAGTTTTCCCACAGAACGATATCCCCAAGCACTATTCTTCATGAAGACGGTCATTACGTCTCCCATGAGACGATAGCAATAATCATGACTTTATCCATGAGATGACGACAACCACGACGAAGACCTTGACGACAGCCATGACGACGAATATGACGACACGTCTTGAACATGGCTGAATATTTTCGAATAATTATATTTTTGAACGTTTTTTTTTAAATAGGAAGATGTGCCCAATTTCAAATGATAAAACTCTGGATGCCTAGAGGTTACTCACTGATGGTGGAGTACCCTGGCCCTGCAAGGTTGTACTACCAATTTCTCACAAAGTCAATTTGACAAAGATTTTCGAACCCTATACAATGCGACGCCCTACGTCCAGCTAAAAAAAAGTGCCCAAAGGTTACTTCCCGAATTAGAATTCTGATCTTGCGGGCCTCGGGCCGGCCCACGTTTTTCGCATTCTACAAAAGTTTGATGCATGCAGGTAAGTTTCTGTAGCAGACGAGCTATTTGAGGCTTAAGAAAAACTCTCGGTGCCTAAAGGTTACACAACGGTAGAAGACCTGACGGGCTAAAGGTCATCATTTGTTTGCATATTTAATTTGATATAAAATGAATTTCGTATCCGATGCGGTAGAAGAATCGTAAAACATCATTACTTAATTATAATTATTATTCAGATTTTTCTTTTAGTCCATACCTTAATTCTTTTCTTCCTGTTACATCTCCAAAGTCACCTTTGTCATTACCAATTCTTTGGTAATAATACTTTGCGTAGTCATCCAACCAAACTTCAGCTAAGCGGACAGAATTTTTCTTTAAAACATTAACTCCAGATCGCCACTAAAAAATAAATTTCAAACATAGACAATTAATTCATAAAAAAAAATACCCAAAAAATTCCTCATCTTCGGAATAATGCTGAGAATTCGGGTAAAGAAAATAATTACGAATCATCTCGTAAAATTTCATACAAGTTTATACATTACGAATGAATTCAAAGCAAAAATCCGAAGAATTTGATGGAAAACTTATAGAAATCATAATATACATACTTTATATGGCGACCTCTTGCGGAATATATGTCCAACATGTGAACATGGTATAATTTCTAAAGTTCCACCACACATCCATGTTTTAAATGACAATTCTAAATTCTCTCCACCCCAAATGTCAAAACCAGAATCATATGTACCAAGAAGTTCAAAGAATTTTCGATCAATAGAAAATAATCCACCCGCCATTGTTGGTGAATAAACAGGTTCAGCTGAATTCTATTAAATAAATAAATAATTTAAAATTAATTTCATAACGAATAAAATAATAAAATATACAAAAGTCGTATTCTTATAATATTAATAGAATTTCTTACATTATGACGTTTTCGTTCTTTCTCAGGAACTGCATGCCAATTGAATTGTAAATTCCAATCAAAACCACCAACATTAACACCTCCTGAATCATGATAATGATATTCCATTGTTGTATCATCAATAACATCGATTACCGGACACACAACGGTTGTTGAATTTCTAGCAATACGATCGAGTAATGGTTCCAACCATCCTTAAATAAAACAAATAAAAATCATTACTAAGTCTAATTATAAAAAGTCTAACAAAAAAGTGACAACAAATGTTTAGCTTAAAGTTTCGAACACTTCTGGCCAAACTGTTCAAACTGTCGAGAGTAATTTCCCATAAAGAAACAAGATGACAAAGTTGAATTAAATCATTTTGTTTTCCAGTTTTCACTTCAAAAACTTTATCAAAACAAGGTATCACACATTAATCATCCCCAAAAAAGATACTCTTTGAGTTTTATCAAAATCTATTAATTAAGTTGGCTTTTTCGATTAGATGATTTCATTTAAATTGAATTCAAATACGAAATCTATAAATTTATCTTATTGCATAAATTCCCTTTTATATTAATAAAATTATAGGAATCATGTAATAAAATTATTCAGACATGTAATATTATCTGAAATAATACCTAAAATTAACGGGGCGTATTCAAAGCCATAGCTTTCTGAGAATAATTTTAATTCTTATGGTTTGTAATTTCCATATGTTTGATGATGGCTTTTCTATGGAAGAATGAACATAATTCAGTTAACTTATATTTCAATAATAAATAGAAATAAATTTGGGTATTTATATGAATGGGAGTTACATATATTCATTGAGCCATTTAATCTGAAACTAAAATTAATTAAAACATGAGTCACACCAAACCCAAAATATTTACATCTTTCGATTTTTACCTTACGATACCTATACGCATCAATCTGTACAAAAAAAAAGGAGGCTTATTCATAAGATTTATAAAACCCACTGAATTTTGGATTTTATTTATTCTAAAAATAAAATTATTCATCAAAAATTCATTGTTTGACCATTCATAATGAAATGAGAGTTCGCGAGAGTTCACAAATTAGGTTCTTGGGCGACTTGAAATCAACCTGGTTTAAAAGGGGTTGGTTAGGTATGTATAATCAAGCTTAATTTATATAAAGTGAGATAAATAAACAAAAGTATCATGAGACTTATATATGTATAAACTTATATCAAAGTGCACAATCGTTCCAATAACATCTTCAATAGAAGGCGTGTTTTTTTTTTTTGCAAGTCCGTAAAGAATTAAATGAAAAAAAACGACATCGGAGCAAAGCCATTTACACGTGAATACAACAAGAACTTAAGTATACATATGGACTTAGCTAAGTCCAGATAATTTTTGTGACTGGGTTACCGGCACAAATTATAATTTTGATAACGATATTTTGTATGGAAACGTCAAATTATCTGAGTCATCGAACGATTTTTCTATAAGAACAAAATGGCGGTCATTTAAATGAATTTTATTTTGTTTGCCCATGATAATAACTTGAAATTAAGTTCTATGTTTATACTTAATTTTATTTCATTAAGATGAATAATTTTCTATACATTTTTTTTTATTTTAATGTGGCATGGCTGATAAGTTTTCGTTGTTTTTGGTTATAATTTTTGTTTAAAATTTGATAGATAATGTTGGCCAAGTTTGATAAAAATCGATCGAGCCGTTTTCGAATTATTAAGTTCTCAAACAAAAATCTTGAAAATTTTTTGAAACATCCTCTATAAAAAAAATAAGCAAAACCAGATGAACCGTTTTTGAAAAAATCGAAAGTTAAAAAATGGTTCTATAAGAGGTACCACTTATAACCATTTTTAGAGAAAAATATTTTTACTAATGGTAGCATTTTTTTAAAATAAAATTACTGAATTAAAAAAAATTGTGGTGACGTTTTTGAGAAAAAATAAGATTTATGTATATTAATAGCTAAAAAGAATTATACGGCAGGTACCGTTAATTTTGCTCAAAAAAAAAATTTTTTTAAATATGTCAGGTCAGGTGGTACGCTAGGTACCAAGTACCAAGTACCCACCCGTTTAGGCTGGAGCCGAACGGAAAAACAGACAGACGACAGAATTGCGAGACCAACATTTTTCCACTTCGCTATCATTCTAATTTCAAGTTTAATATTAAAATCTCAATTTCGATTTTTTTTACAAATCCATAACTTGACATTTCGTATCTTCATGTATACCGCAAGTAAACACCGTTACTGTCAAAAAAGAGATAATTTTAATTGAAAAAAAAAAAAACATATTTTGTATTCCTTATTCTTGTGAACTTGAAACTAGAAATGAATGAAAAAAAGAACAATACAATGAAGTTCCCCAAATTGGCGAATAATTGTTGGTAAAAACAATTAAAGGCTACCTCTTTAAAGATTTACAACTTTCAAGTAAAAAAAAAGATTTATTTACTTGATGGTTAATTTTGATAAAAAAAAAATGTTCAATTACTTGCTACCCGGAAGAATGATAATTATGTTCTTGCATTTATTAGCGAAACAAACACACCTTTATACCATGTATGTATCTAGGAAGTACGAGTAGGTATACATATATGATGCCTAAACATTAATCAGACCACAAAAACTTAAACAAAGGTTCTTAATAGCTCAACGCGTTTTTGATTCACTAATAAGAACATTATATTCTTATGTACTTACCTTCGGCACATTCACAATGTGAATCCAAGTATGTTAACACCGGTGATTCTGCATGTCTTGCCCCGAGTAGTCTCGCCCGAATTAAACCTTCTCTCTTTGGCGCTCGAATGATCTTTACTTTAGGATATGCCTTGATATAATCTTCCAACTGCGTCTTTGTGTGTGCTTTATGATCAAGAATAAATATATACACACAGTAAGTAAAAAAAAAAAAATAAATACAACAAAAAACAAGAAGTTTAACTCAAGTCAAGTAATTGGTTCCTCTATATCTAGAGATAGTCTTAACTATTTATATACAATGTAATCAATCTTTCAATCAATCTGTTGTCTTATTACATTTTAACATTAACTTACGCATATCAGAGAAGTCATCTACTAGTATAATTCTTCCAATAAGATGTTCCGGCGAACGATCCAATACTGAATGCACCGTACGCAGTAGAACCGACCACGCTTCGTTGTGGAAACAAATAATCACATCTGTGGCAGGTAGATTCTTCAGATAGCGACCGGGCTCTTTACACCTGAAGACATGCGATACAAAAATACAAACATATCAGCAGAGAAATCAAGGCAGCAGCAAAGCAACGAAGGCAATTATCGGATTTATATATTTACATATATACGACGAGTATACGATTTTTAAAACAAAGATAGTTATACTTACCATGCGTCTCTGGGGTCAGGAAGGGTACGATGCACCGAGATGAGGTCAGACGCATACTGATTGAAAGCATTATTCGTCCAGCCTTCGTCGACGGTCTTTTTCATTTCAGCAGTTAAGTTAGCTGGCAAAACAACTGGCTTGCCCATTTCACCTGGAGCATCTTCAACTACACCAGGGGCACTTAGAACACCTTTGCCTATATATGAATAAAAAAAAAAAAGAAAATACAATTCATTTAAAATTGCGAACAACCTTCAAATGCACACCTTAAATAGTTTATTTGCGTACGTGATATTCTTTGAAGCCTTTTAATCAATTTATGTAAATATGTATGTAAGTTGTACAAAACGTGGTTTAGCCACGGTTTAAGATTTTTAACCACCGATTTCTGTGGAATATAAGTGCTGGCTGAAGCATGTAATTTGAGTTAAAGGCGTGATTTATTGATCCAGTTAATGTCCCGATTCCGCAATGTTTCAAATAAAGCCATATTGGTTACTGACGAGCAAATGAACTGTTAACTTGTTTTTGGTAGAATTTGCATGTGAACATTTTTCATAATGTGAGAATTCCTTAATGTGCTCATTGAGGAGTTCAACAAAAAAATTCTATTAATAAATACTTGAACCCTGAACTACCGTTGAACCTCAGTTAATCCAGCAAATCGGTTGATTAAATTTGCTAACCCAAGGGTTAAATATTTCCAAAATATTTTTTTAAAAAATTCTTTACTTTCGATCCAGTTTTTCATTACTTCTGTAATATTTTTGTTTTAAAAAATCGATAGCTTTATTATTATTAACTGATACTCCAGTCAATTTTAAAAATACGCGTCATTAGTTAATCCAGAGTTAACCAGAGTCATTAGTTAATCAAGAGTTAGTCAGAGTCATTAGTTAATCCAGAGTTAACTCATCTTAATAACTTTAAGGCGAGATCATCCCACTTTCGGAGTTAAACCCAAATTAAGTTAACTCTTGATTAACTGAATAGATATTCATGACAGATGCGTACTTCTGCCACTATTGAAATAGAGAGGGCAACACTATGAAAATCGGTATTTCCATAATGTTAAATACCGATTTTGCGAAGTTAAAGTTAATCTTTCACTGAAAACCTGCTTTTGATTTAACTTGGATTCAACTCTGGGTTAACTCAGAATCAATTCAGGTAGCACTGAAAAACTAGCCCTAAATCAATTGGAGATTTCAATGAATTTAAAAACATGTTTGATGAAATTACTCAAAATTAAAACCCAAAACTCGAACGAATATATTGTCAAAAGTAAACAAAGAAACGTTAGTACGGGTCTTCTAGTTTTGATATTTAAAAAAATAGAAATTGCTGTTGAATCATTATTAAATGAATGATCAAATAATAAAAATGGCATTTTATGAGTTCAAAATGATAAATTAGTAAACCAGGATAACCTAACCACAGGGAGTTTAATGAACTTTATAAATAAAACGAATAAATTGATTATACGGTGAGTTTCTGAACAAACACTGAATATTATATCAATTGTTGATATATTCACAATAAATGTGAGAATATATGTATATTGTATATGTATCTTTGTATATTTTCTAAAAGAATTACGTATCCATAAAGGTGTGATCATTTAAACAGTTGTAAAAGTATTAAACGCGAGGAATTTGCATCATACAATCGCTGCCATATAATTGCGATAAGTTAGTCAGTCGTTGACGATATGATGCGATGATGATGAAGCATAGAGGGCGTTTGTCTGCGATGGATTGCAATTTTTTTTTTGTTTGATGTACCTAACCTAAGTAAATATCACGATAGCATAATAATCTCTTAGCAATTGCACAACAGAAAATCTTTGTTTTTTTTTTTTTTTTTTTTTTTTTTTAATTTTTTTGCTCATTTGTAATTTTTCTTTTCTTTTGAATTTATTTAACATCAGCAAAAGTCAGTCAGAGTCATCGTACCTAATCATCATTGATTTAAGACTTTTTTTTTATGTAGATACTACATCATGTAAACCTAGGTGTACTCAAGTGCTTAAGTGACAATTGTTTCGAAATCCTCTAACTTATGTTTCTGTGTTTATTTTTTCCTTTTTTTTTTCATTTCGCAATATAACATTTTGATCTATGGCTTATGATGTGTATTTGAATATCTTATGCAAGGAATTTTATATAAAAACAATCAACAGCATCCCAAATGAATTGAAGACAAAAAAAAATGTTTATTGAAAAAACTCAGTAGTTTAATTAGATATGATTCCGCAGCTCATAACAACAAAACATCGATTTAAAAAAATAGCGATAAATTATAAAGAGAAACGAAACTTAATTTTTTAATTACAACATAAGCGCTTATGTGACAGTTAACACATAGGATAATGCATCATTTAAGTATAAGAACTTAAGTATTTAAGTTTTGTATCAGCAAACGGGTGAAAAACTATACGCTTCCAACGATCGCTATAAGCCAATATTTACTGTCAAAGTTAATCTACTTTTTAATCTTTCCAAGCATTGGGAAAACTATACTTTAGATTCATTAAATCTAAATCAGATTAAATTTCGGTGGACGCATTATCATGCCAAGTTTAATTTTCAAAGCGAAAATATCATTTAAAATTTAATTCATTTTCAATTATTTTACATTCTGAAGCATTCCTAAATGATTTGTCGCTCCCCACCCGCCTTTATGACACCCTTTCCAAAGAAAAAACGTCATTAGCTACTTCCTACCGGGCCCACAGGATATGAGTATTCAGAACGTTCTAAAAATTTAACATTTCTTTGTGAAATCTTAAACCGACGCCAAAAAAGGGGTGCAAAATTTTATTGTTGTGGAACAATTCGGTAGAAAAAATTCTTATCAATTTAGTTAAAAGATTGCATTTTTTTTATTTATTCTATTTATAAGTATTAAAAATTGTTATTATACTCCCATATTGAAACTAGAGTGTTATAAAATTTTTTATTTGAATTGGATGGATAGTAAGCACGCAAGTTTGGCCAAAGAATTTTATTCACCATCAAGAGAAGTTAATTTAATGACGCGACGCACTTACAGTCTGATAATTTGCAATTATAGTTGGAAAAAAAGTTGAAACCAATAACTATTAATAATTTTTTGTCTCCTTTAATTCCGTATTTGAATTTCATCCTCAATAATACTTCATTTTCATTTTTGTAAAACAATAAAGCATTACATATATATTTAAACTTTTAACTCCATTTTCAGTTACTACTAAATTACTGTGTACTTAACACTAACCTGCTAATACTATCATTATCTTTGTTCATTTAGTTTAAAGCTAACATTCAGTTTCTACAAAATTGGTTTAAAGTTCGAATGCCTACAAAAAGTACTCACTACATTATAAAACACAACAAAAAAAAATTATGGAAATTAGACAGCTCAATTTTGACAGATGTACAAAACGGACAAAAATTAAAACTCTATTAATATTACCTTTAATATTTTACTTTGATTTTTAGGGACATCTAAATAATCAGGTTTCAAATAAACATACATTCCGTTTCGTCGTCAGTAATTTGAAATCTATAAATGGTTTCAGGCACATACATATGTATTTATTAGCAATACTAATTAATTTTTTACAACATTTACATCAACTAATCATTCCTCATTAGTCTCAATAAATCATCACTCATTTAAAAGCCTATCAAAGTATTTTTTTTTTATTTTAACCAGCTAATTTTGTAAATTCTCACACTGTACAACACAACAGACACATTTTAAAATGAGTGCAAAACAACAACAACAAAAAAAAGACACAAAAAAGGTGTGTCTATTTTTTACAATGTCATATAATAAGTAGATATACATTACATATATAGACAAATAAACATGTAGGACTTTTTTTGTTCATTCTAACCTTTTTGGGGTCTATTAAACTTATGTTTGAAAATAAAATATTTTATCTTGGTTCAACCCTAAGGCACATTATTGAAGGATAGACAGGTCCTTTTAATTTGCTGTTTATTATTCTACCGTTGATATTTTAATCATTAGCTGTTATCAGTCATATTATTATTATATGACTTACAGGGGTTGTCTTAAGCTAAATGGGGGCCTAAGGCATCTTCAAAATAAATGCACATAATGTTCTCTTTAAACATTTCAAAAGCAAAGGAATTTAATGATACTGATTTTCAGTAATATATTGGCATAAAATTGAAAATAAATAACCCCAACTGGCGAGCATTGTAATAAAAAATAAATTGAAAGTTTCAATTGGCATTCTGAATTGCGGTCTGGCATGAAATAAGCGGAGTTCCAAAACGTCAACAAAACAAAAACGTTTCATGCGAATCTGGAAGGCATCCCGGATTCTTTCAAAACATTTGACTTTATATCAGTTTGACATTTCAAAACGCATTTTCACGTGGCTGAAGCAGACCATGATAACTGACAGAACAAATGATATAATGGCGTTAGTTTTATGAAAATATGTGCGAATAGTTCCTTCTGGCGCATTTTGCTGTAAAAGTAGTAATTTTGCCTTAAATGCAGGTAAAAGTTGAAAAAAGTTAAGATTAGTAATATTTCTATAAAGGTTCCATTGATATATGTTATAGGAGGTCATATGATTCACCCTGATGTACAAATTTTACTATCATCATTATTTGAAAGCTTTACGGAAGCCATAAATTAGGGAACTAACTTCGGAAAGCGTTTAATTATTATTGTTATTGTTCTAAACGCAGGTGTTTTGATAATCAAAAATTTTCAAATATTCTCGGGGGATATACACACTTCTTAATAGAGATTGTTCTAACTTTTAAACGAATCATTTTCGAGGTTATTTTGTGCAAGTATCAGTTTTAGCAACAGGTACTTCGTTTAAGTTTCGTTAATTTTTTTATTTCGTTGATGAATAGATTTTGTAAGCAAGAAAGTAATATACTGTGGTATCGTTCTCTTAACATATAATTACTGGAATTTTTCAGAAGCTTTACAAAAGCTTCTATAATCTAATTGAAAGTTAATTTTTATATGGGGTAAGCGAGCACGTTAAAGTGTGTAATATATGATTTAAATACCAAACTTAAAAGATTTAAATTTAACCAATATACCTGTAATGAGAGGCCCTCAGATAAAGCGAGCCCAATATTTTAGACTATGTCGAAGTATGTTTCTGTATTATATTCTCGATCGATAATCACAACACGCACATTTCAAAATAAAAGGCACCAAAAGAATTCAAAATATCCCAAATATTATTAAACATAACCATGAGTAAATGTAATCAATAACCTTCACAAACTTACCGTCATCTACTTGATGCTTCTTTGCAACACCATTCTCTTCTCTTTCTGCTGCCTCTGCCTCTGCTACAGCTTGATGCTTTTTGAGTTTTATAGCCCCTTTTTCATGTGGCAGCACTACCATATTATTGATCACAGATTCGTCTCCATTATTAATATCACGTTTGTTGGCGTCAATGGCAGTCTCAACGGGAGGTATTCGAGCTTTGTCACCATTCCTGTTGTTAACCGCAATTGGAACGTCAGCGGCAGCACCTCCTCGAGCTGAGTAGTCAAATTCATCACCACCTGCTCGACCGCCAACTACTTCACCTGGAACACCTCCACCACCTGCATCACTTCTAAGCCCTAAGGATATTCCATTCCATTTGGAAGCGCGTCTTGTGTCATCTGTATAGAGCAGGAAGGCAATAGTAAACCAAATTACCGTCAGAACTGCGATAATTTTCACAATTGACGTTGAACGACGTCGCCATATGAATGCCATATTATATCGCTGGTGCCTGTGGATGTCTCAAGTTGGTATAAGTATAGTGACTTCGTTTTGTGTGTACAAATAATTTTTGTTCACAATTTGTGTATATTTTATGCAGGAGACAGCAATATTGGTTTTAAATTAAGTTTAAGCCTTTTTCGGGGAAAAATACAAAAAAAATGTTTTTTTTTTTTTTTGCAGCTTCGTATATTTTATATTCACATTATTTGGCTTTTTTTATGAAGAAGACATCCCACAATCGTCATGGTGATGGATGTGGTCTGCAGAATTCTTTTTGTTTTAATGTAGAATTTAAATGTGGTTTGATCTTATATTAGTTTTATAGTTTCCAGTCCAATTGTTAGGTATATATTTTGCTCGTACAAAGTTTATTTGATATGTCCTTTATAATAGAAATAAAAAGTTAGTCTCTAATTTTATAATATGCGTGGATATGTCTTGGTAGCGTTTTTTTTTGTTTTGTTTTGTTTTTTTGTTTATTCAAGGTCTTTGTTTGCAGCAGTTTTTTTGTTTGCTACCAAGTCTTTGTGCTATTTTCATTAGATATATGAATATTCTCCTCTCTTCCCGGGATTGTTCTCGTTGATTTCAATAATTTTTGAGTATGAAATTGAAAACAATCTATTGATTTATTGTTGGATGTTTCATTGGAAGTATCTGAAAATATAAAAGACAATTATGCATTTAGTAATATTTTTTTTTTATTTTTTGTATAAATATCTCGAAAACTATAACCTTAAAAAAACGATAGCGCAAAATTTTAGATGTTTAAGTACGTTTTTAAACATTTTTGGTATGATCCTAGGTTAAAAACAGGATTTTCCAAATTTTAAACGAGTTAAAGCCTGAATCACAATATTTAAGTAAAGTTCTGATGAGTTATTTGACACATAAATATTGCCACAGGATCATAAGTCCACAGTGGAAAACATCACACTTGTTGTCTTTTCACTTGAATAGGTTATAAAACCAAACAAATATTTTTTTAGATTGTGGACTTATGACATTATGCCAATATTTATGTGTCAAATAACTAATCAAAACTTTATTCAGACATTGTGAAACATACCCTTACATAAGCTAATATCTTATTAAAATTAAAATCACCAAATGCCTATTTTAACTATTTAGTAACATACAAACTCCAACTGTCACTTTGACAGTTAAAAATGGTATGTTTGCATACTTTCTTGCACAAACTGTCACTTTTATAGGCTCGTTCAGCTAGAGTTTTTAAGAATATATGTATATATATATATGTATATACTACTTAAAAAATATTATAACGAAGAACATTTTAGTAAATTGTAGTAGTATTTTAAACCATCGGATCTAAAAATTGTAGCCTATGTAATTCTGCACAAAAAAGTTTGTTTTATTTTTTTTTTTTTGTAGGAGCAATAGACTTTGACAAAAACTATTTGTGTCTTAATTTCTGGGATAAAAAAAAAACCGGACACGTTTGTTTTTCTGATAATTTTACACAAAAACGGAATCGGGTGTATTTTTTAATAAGACGATACATTTTGAGACTAAAACGTACAAATTATGAACAAATCAGTTATTTATTTTAATGTAGGTACTTTTATCCACATCACTGCAGTTATGATTAAAAAAAGATTGAAAATTGAAATCCAAAAATATATTTGAAATATTAAATTTTTCTACCCGTTGGAATACCACGATTATAGATAGTAATCATATCGACAGCGATTACTGTCACCTCTCATCATTTTTGTATCTCTTTGCTCTTCATGACGAAGTTCTATTATATACCTATATCATGGCATGGTCAAAAACTATTATTTTTTCTTTCAATTTATTGAAGTTTTTATGACGGTATATGATGGCAAAGAAGAAGAGTCACGCAAATTGGAATAATCGCTTAGTATAGCTTTTTTTTTAATTTGTATGCCACGTATGTATAAATAATGTTATGTATGTTTATAATTCACTTAATCCATATTAACTTTGAAGGTAATTTTTGGCACGAAAATAATATTCTAATGTTTATACCTGGGTGGAAAAATATAACTTTCTATATGAAAATCTATTTAATATACTTCTTTTTCAAAAACTTTTACTTTCATCTTAACTTGCCGCGTGTAGACTAATTTATTGTATTTTCAATTTGATTTATATTTTAGCCAGAAACTTTTCTTCATTTTTATCAAGTTTGATTGGAGACAGCAAAAATCAATGATATCAAGTAAATGTTGTTGACTTTTCTAACAAAGGCTGCATCATAGATAACAAATAAAAAGAACGATAAAATTTCGAAGAATATTGTTTTTTTTTTTAAATAAATACAAAAAAAAAAACAAATAGAAAAACTACTACGTGTATTATTTTGATTTGGAATTTTTTTTATTATTGAAAAGTCAAAAAAAATATTTTTCCAAATTTTGGTTAAAATAAGTTGTTTAAAACTATCACACGTCGGATATACCCATATACAGCCAGCAGGTGAATGAAAATGAGTGTGTTAACAGTCATTCACATACTTTTAAGCAACGCTGAATGACAACGCCGCCGGGTGGCCCCGGCGCAGTAGAAGTAGTGCTTGACTGCTAACTTCGATGTGTGGGTTCGATCCTCAGTCTAGGCAGCATTCTTTTCTATATTCCCTAAACTGATAATAATAATTTTTATAATAAAATGTGTAAAGCTGATAATTCCAGTTAGGCCGAAATTGATGCCATTTTCTTAAGAAACACATTCTTCACAAATTACAATGAAACATAATTGTTGCAGAATAATCTTAAAGAGAAAATCAGTTTTGTAAGAAAGAGATAAGATCTGTTGGCTACGGCAATGTCGTCTGGAGGAACTCCTAACTAACTAACATTTATATCGTGCTTTTGAATCGTAATACGCCGTCTGGAGTGGTGAACTGGTGACCTGGTGACCTGGTCAAACAAAAATAATATTGGTTCAAATACTAAAACAACGAATGCAAAATTTTGAATTTTCCAAAATAATTTGTAAAATTTATTTTCGGTTATTACTAAGTACATAGTAATTTAGTAGTAACGGAAAATGGAGTTAAAAGGTTAAAAGTATGAAATTCTTTACTATTTAAAAAAATAATGAAAATGAAGTATTATTTAAAATGAAATGCAAACACGGAATTAAAGAAGAAAAAAATGATTAATGTTGATTACAGTTACAGTTACAGTTTTTATATGGAGCCTTATAGCTTATACATTTTTTTGTTTTTTTTTAATCTTCTGTAAAATTTGTCAAAGTGGACTTAGCAGTTTTATGCACTTAGCCAACGATATGCAGCTATATTTTTAGAACCGTACCAATTTTGTTCAACAGAGAATGTTAACTTTTACATACATACATGCATATGTACATATATATCAGAAGTACACAAAATTTAGTTCATAAAAAAAAAAAAAAACATTTTTCAAAACAAATACAAATTTACCCTATTAAAAAAAGCAAACATTTACTGGTCTCTTCCTTTTTTTGATAAGATAAGAATCTGAGCTTTTTTCAGTTCAATTAAAAAATATTGTCAATGTGTATATAGGATGAAAGAGTTATTAACTTGCTATCAAGCATAATACATAAGTTGAAGACAAACTACATCCTTATCGATTGCGATTCGCATTTTGTTTAATTTTGAATCTATTTTAAAATGATAACGCAATTAAATGGAATTGTGGAACTCTTTTGCGCGAGCAACTAAAAAAGATATTAAAAAATCATTTTTTTCATATTACATATTAAGAATCTTGAGATAAAACTACATAAATATCTGTTTCAATCGAATTTAGTTTCATTTAAAGTTGAAAAAAGGTTTATCAATTGACATAGATACATATGTATGAATAAATGAAGAGTTGCAGTTTTACTGATTTCAGTAATATTTAAATTATAAAAAGTGAAATAATTATATTGCAAATGTTACATTAGCTGCATTTTATTATCCACATAATCTGATTCGGATCAAATTTTAACACGTAAATACAAAAACAAAATGTAATCCTGCTTTTTTTATCTGGACCTATTTGAATGATTCAAAAACTAGTACTTTTTTATTTTTTATGGTAGGGTAGTGTAAACTGTAGTGCAAAAAGAAAAAAGCGAACAAACTCATGACAAATATACGAACACAATATTTTAAAAAGAGATGGTTATATGCCACTGGCTGTCATTGTGATTCCGTTTGTTTTATTAAGAGGATCAGATCCAGGCCCATTGAAATGTTACATTGATCTTGCAAGATTTTTTTTTTTGGAAGTGTGGGTATATAAAACCATTTTCGGGGTTAAAAGCCCCTGGATCAAGACAGGAGCGTAGTCAAGATTATTAAAAATATGAATTGGTTTTTTTATTTTGTGTGGCGTAAAATGTGTTTAAGAGTTGTAAAGAAATTATTAATTGCAAATGAGAATAAATTATTTTTTAAATCTGATTTTTTTTTTGTAAAATCGACTAATTAATTTTAAACTTAAGAAATTTAAGTTTAACTCGTGTAAGCAAAAAATCTTGAAGGTTTAAATGAAACAACAACACTTGGGTGAGCTACCATCAAGATTTTTATAGGCTGGAGTTATAGCTATCTCACGACTGCCAGGCCGATCATTACCATACTCCTTTTAGTGGTGCTTGGTCATTTAAAGTTAATTTTTAATTGAAAAAATTTTTGGTCAGCTTTGACCTTGGTCGCCCTCAGAGCCAATGCACTTCGCATTGCACTACCGAGGTCACGTAATGAAGTCTATCCCAAATTGAGGTTTTATTGTTTGACAATTGCATTTGAAATCTTAATAAAAAAAAAAACAGTCTTACCAATTTTAGAAATTTAAAATAATGTGAAATTATTATTTCAGTTCAATTTCTAATAATAATTATAAATTAACTTCCTTCAACGACGACGTTCATAGATTTTGGAAAACAACAATGACAAAAAAGGTACACGTTTGTTTACATTTTTTATCTGTCACACAAGAAAGTTACACGAGCTGATTGTTAACTGTAGTGACTACATATTATGTCAATCAGCACTTCAGCAGCGTACATTTTTGGACTCTTTGTAGTGTTTTTCATTTTTCTGAAAAAAAGAACATTAAAAGATGACTTATTTTAAGAATGTTGACTTTTTTTTGTCAAAAAACTGTAAAACGATTTTGTCTATTTTCTGGCCAGTTTTGTGACAGACATTCTTCGTTCGCGTACTAGTCTAAAACTAAACCTAAAACTAACATTTTCTACCAGATTTAGACCAAACGTGTTTGCGTACACACATTTTGTGTAGTTTCGGTCAGGAGAGAGCGATCATGAGAGAAAAAAGATATTTTCTTCTTACTAATTTTTACTCGAGAAATTTCTTCGGGTACAAATGGGTAAGTTCTGTGTTCTGTTAGAAGCTAAATTGAAATTCGAAGAACCACAAAATAGCTGTTGTTTACTTTTTGTTTTGCTTATCTTGGTAAAAGTGATTTTTTTTATTTTTCGTTCATATACGTTCGCTTATACTGACACATTTCAAAAAATGTTTCCCGTTATAAATTCTCCACGTATGTAGGTATTTTGCCGCAGTTTTTCCCCGCAACAATTTTTTCACCCAATTTATTTTAAATAGATTTTTATATATGTACATAGGTACTACTGTTATCTTTAGTAGGTATTTAAATAAAATATCTGAAACGGAAGTCCATGGCTAAAAATTTGCAAACAAACTTTAAGAATAACAAAAAAAAAAATAACAAAACAAAACAAACATGTTTGTGGTTAACCTTCACTAAAAATTTATTAAACGAGTAAAATCCACAAAAGCATACAATTTTTCAATAGAAAATGTAAAACAGAAAAAAAACATGAACTTTTGAAAGCCTTTTATTTCAAAAATAAAAAAAAGAGAACTAAAAACACATTGATTAATCGGATCACATGCTGCAAAACTGAAGTACGTGTGGAATAAACCTAACCTATACAGATACTTTTACCAAAAGATATCGATTTAACCTGGAGGTGGATTTTCAGGCATACTTGACAAAAAAAATATATATCTTCTCAAAGATAAAGTGATTTAGAGAGAAGGAGGGATATTTTTTTTATAGAGATAGAGATATAGTTATCCAATTCTTTTAGTAGAAAAAATAACAGTTTTATGTTCGGAAAACAGAGAATGTGATGATTTTTTTTTAGTTTTTTTTTTTTTTGCAATTAGTTCAGAGTTCTTTTAGTATCATCCCCAGTTTTCATGGATGAGAAAAAAAACCTATTTCTGCTGCTGGTGATTGGCGAATTCAACCAGTAAAACTTTGATTTAGCGTTGAAGAACAAAAAAAACGAATGATGTTTTTAGTTATTATCTTTTTAAAGACTCAATCACTTTATTTAAATAGAAAATGCATTTTAATTTTTTGCAATCTATAAAAATAAAAATTTATAGATTCTAAGACAAATTTACTCAAAAACTAGGAGATATTTTAGAATCTGGTTTTTAGCGTTTGAATAAAAATAAAAATACTACTTAATAATAACGGGTGATTTTTAAGCTGGTTTGGTTTTGGCAACACTGGTTTTGACAGCTGACGTGTGTTTAGTACCTTGTGTCACTGTCAAACAGATTCAGTTTGGTTTGCAATTTAACCATGGATCGTCTTACAAATGAACAACGCTTGCAAATTATTGAATTTTACTATCAAAATTCGTGCTCGGTTCGAAATGTTCATCCGCTTTTTTATCGAAAAATTGTGTTCAGCGATGAGGCTCATTTTTGGTTGAATGGGTACGTAAATAAGCAAAATTGCCGCATTTGGAGTGAAGATCAGCCAGAAGCATTGCAACAGCTACCAATGCATCCCGAAAAAGCCACTGTTTGGTGCGGTTTATGGGCCGGCGGCATTATTGGGCCATATTTCTTAAAAGATGATGCGAATCGCAGCGTTACTGTCAATGGTGAACGCTACCGAGCGATGATAACAAACTTTTTTTTGCCCGAAATGGAAGTTCTTGACTTGCATGATATGTGGTTTCAACAAGACGGTGCCACATGCCACACAGCACGTGAAACAATGGCGCAATTGCGAGGCGAGTTTGGTGAACAGTTAATTTCACGTTTCGGGCCGGTCAATTGGCCGCCTAGATCGTGCGATTTGACACCATTAGATTATTTTTTGTGGGGGTATGTCAAGGCTAATGTCTATAGGGACAAGCCCGCTTCGATTGACGCACTGGAAGCCAACATCCATGCATTCATTCGTGAGATACCGGCCGATATGTGTGAAAGAGTATGCCAAAATTGGACTCAGCGGATGGGCTACCTGAGACGCAGCCGCGGTCAACATTTGCATGAAATTATCTTTAAACATTAAATTGCAAGGTTCAAACTATCGATTCAAATAAATATTTCATTCATTTTTTCGAATTTTTTGTGTTTTTTTTTTTTTTAAAGTTCTAAACCTTTTAAAAAATCACCCATTATAAACTTTTCAAAAAATTAGATTCAAAATTTAAAACAGAATTGAAGAATGGATTTCTGGCTTTAAGAAAAAATATAAACTAACATGTTAGTTTTGCCGTTATTTTAAAATGTTTTTGGTTATATTTTAAGTCATTTTTTTTAGAAAATTCCAAGATGGTCGCTTGAGCTTCAGCCCGATTTTCCATTATATTTCCCTAATAACCACCTTTTACGCATAGTGAAAGAAAATTCTACAATTAAATTTTTTCCCGACAAATTTTTACTCCGACTGGGCAATATAGAAAGCTAATGGTTTGTCCTCTAAAACACGAAAAAACAAGTTGACGTTTTCTTTCAATTTCTTACAAAATTTCTTGTATGTACCTTTGATACGAGGAAGCAAAATCGAAAGCGATTTCCTTTTTTAAAATAGCTTGGTTGAGCATACAATACTGTGTGTGTGGAGAAAAATGTCAGAAAAATCTCCTCAAATTGTTGAATGGGGAGATTTCGTTCACTCCTCTTAACTCGTGCCCTTCTCGTCTAAAAACTGAAAGTTGATGGCAACTCAGTTTCCTCGTGTTTAGTTCAGTAATTTTTATTATTCTATAGGTTAGTATATTAGTGAAATATTAGTAAACATTTTTGTTTGCAATCATTTAAATACCATAAATAAAGATCTTAAATTCAAATTTTTTACCACCAAATCTTAGCAGGGTTGTCACTATCTTGAACAATAGAATCGTGTTTTTTTTTTAGCAAAAAGGACAAGAAAAAGTTTGAATAACTCAAAACAACACTGGCTTGTCTGATTCAGCAAATACTTTTTTTTATTTTTGTAAAGTTGTTTTTAATTTCCATTTACTTAATGGAATGGCCTTTGTTTATTATGTTATATACACTAGCTGATATAATATTATAAGAATGACAATCTCTTAAAAACTAACTGTGATCATAATAATATTAAGACACAACAGAACCAATCGCCTTTCGTTTTCATTATTTACTAATAGTATAATAAAGTACAGTGAAATTCACTTGTCAGTTGTCATATAGCTTTACAGCAAAACCAGCTTATTATCAAACTTTCTGCTTGCATAATTTTGTTTATTTGTTTATCTGTTCATTCGTAAAACCGAATTCCAAGAAATCGTAAATTTAGTGCTTGGATTAAATATTAAAAATTAATGAAAATATTTTTGTATAATAAATTTAAAAAAAATTTACAAATATAAACAGTTTGATTTAATATTTTTCTAACTTAAATAACTTGGGTAAATGCATATGCGGTAGTTGAATTAGCCGTCCGTAAACATCAAAAATTAAACATCACAGATTATTTTTCCAAACTAAAACAGAACACGGGCACAAAATTTAATATATCTGAGATATGTAGGTATCATATATCTGAACATGCCTTATACTAAAAGTCATAATGACGTTTGTATCAGCTTAACAAATAACTTGGCAGCGTCACACTCGATGTATAGATATTGCTCCTGAGCAAGAGTAAAATTCATAAATACTAAATGTCAGCCAAGAGGCAAACTTAAACGCAAAAGAAAGAGCAGGCAATACATTACAGCCGCAGTATTCACCTAAATGTCAAACTACAAGTATCGAATTGTTATCACACCACACATGTAAACTTTCTAAAAGACTCAATAAAATTCAATTCAATTCAATTCAAAAAATCACTTGGCATGTTGAGGAAAATCAGATCTCGGAGATCTCACCAATCTCAGCTATGTCAGTTAAATGAACAACATTCCTTAAAATGCTGGAGAAAAATTAATCTGGATTCGCTTGCTCACTTTTTGAGTGAGAAAAATCTCTAAGATCTCATTTTTCTGAACGCGCCAACTTTCCGCAGCAAATTCATTAATTTGGTATTTTATCTAATTTGTGTTAATTGTTAATCCTGTCGTTTTCCTTTTAACTAAAAACAATCGACAACAATCCTGTTAATCAGTCACCCAAAAAATATTTTACCTTAAAATTTTTTGTTCGCCTGGAATTTTAAAAGCTATTGTGAATTTCCCCCGAACAAAATTTCGTTCGCCTACTAAAAATAAATTCATTGTTATAACAAAGATGATGCTACAATTTAAATATTCACAATTTTTTACTCGTTACAAAGGTTATATGATGTGCTTATATAAATATATCCTCTTTTAATGTTATTAATATTAACAAAACATCCGGGTTCGACTGTCAATGCTAAAGTGTATTCGATATACGGTGGATATTTAAATAAATTCATTGATATTTTCCTTTGTTTCTACATATATTTTTTTACTCTCTCACATCCAAACGACAGACCTTTGTCTTGAAGAAAACTTCACTTTCATTAATAACAAAAAAAGGTAATAAATTACCGGATTAATTAGTAAACATATACCTATACCTGCTTGTAGTTATGTGGCCAAGGTCATTTGACAAATGCCATCATACATATTGATAAAAATATTTTGTCTGCAAAAAAAAAAAATGTCTTCAAGATTACCTATGTTCTGGATGTCAAGAGAGTTAATGTTACCTTATACGTACCTATAATTATTTTTATACGAACAATATCATTTGCCAAATTACTGTTTTTAATTTCTTCATTTTGTTAACGGAAACAGAGCAAACAATCATTTTCAACATAAATGTCTGTATTTATAAATGAAGATTGAAATACTAGATTGTGTCCAATAAAAACACAAGAACAACAAATTACAACAACAACAAAAAAAATTCTGTCTGTTTGTCTAAGTGACTGACTGACTGACTGACCACCCAATCATTATCCCTGGCCACAAGCACTACAAATAGCATACGTTTTCGGCATTTGCAATGAATAATTGAAGTTCCACAAATAGCAAAATGTCACCTTCGGTAATGAGTAAGTGTCCAATCCAGTAGAGTTTCCTCTCCTTCCAACCTGCATCAATTATTGTTAAGATTGTATCTTTTGTGGCTTGTTGTTTTGTTTTTTGTTTATATTGTAAATGGCGTTGGTGATGAATGTCAATCTGACAACACAATGCATTCCTAATTCTTATGCCCCTCAAAGGACCTTATACTCTACGTCTACGGACGACTACGACAACGACGACGATGAAACGTTGTCGGCAAAACCGCAGCGAAACCAACTACCGAGTATCGACGACGAAGACGATGACGATGAACATCTGTAATGAATAATTCACGAGGAATTTAAATTGTATCCCAAATGGATGCCAACTTATGCTGGGATTAAACTTAAACACAACACTTTAGCCGGACAGGTATACCATTTCCTCAGCTGCCAACGACGCGACGCACGGACGGACGACCAGCCGTCAATGCTTGAGTAAAACAATTTTAAACGTAAACAGGTTCGCTGGGTCAATCACTACCACTATACTGCGGAACCTGTAACTAAATATCTACTATACTACAAGAAGTTCTACTGCTTGCAGCAGGTTTGCTATACGACTCCTGTGTGTTGGCATAAATGTAACAAGGTATGTAAAAACTATAACGCATCAGATTCTCGAGCCTTTTTTCTGGCCATTTATATATAAATGTATATATTCGATCTGACATCAGGACAGGCAATCAAAAATGTATTGCGGGATGACATAAAAATGAAGGAGATTCGCGGTGCACATATTAGCGCAGCAGAAAAAATGCACGCATCAGCCGAGCCGGAGGCATTTGTGCAGTGGACCTTTGATGGGATGGGAACGTATGCAACGAGGGCATGCCATTGACCGTTTACTTGAATACTAAATGATTCTATGTCCAATGTCCATGATATTCGTGTGCAGCAGCGACGACCGGTGAGATTTTATATTATAGACTTGCACCACGACCGACAACGACAACGCGACCGACGCACGGAACATAGCATAGCTTGAATTCAAAATCAACAATCACTTCATTGGATATTATATGATTTCCAATCATTGGCAACGTCGAAGAGGGACTTGTCGGGGTATTGAGCGCCCATAGCCGTTTTTGATTAAAATAAGAATTTCTTTAAAAGTTCTTTAATAGCTACCATAAAGGTACCGTTATTTTATTGTAGATCTGCAAGTCCTTGTTTGGAACACAGGATTAATTGAAAAGGCTGCAAATAAACAATGAAATTTATCCTTGCGATTTTTAGTCGGGGGACGTTTGTGGTGGCCGGGATAAATAAAATAGCTGGGTTGGAAAAATTGCAGTATTATCGACCGTTCATCTTTGTGCTTTTTCCTATTGTTCGGGACATAAGCGAAGTAAAGAGTGTGTCGACATATTTTTTTTTTTCATTTAATAAAGTTTACATCTATTAAAAATCGCACTGTTTAAAATCATCTTTGCAACCGAAAGGAAACCAAAAGAGAAACTAAGCTTAAAAATCGCAGTCGTCTGAAAGAATTCATAGATATTTCTGACAGATGCATTTGAAAACACTATCAAAATAGATTGGTTGACACTACAAGACACTTCCATTATGCCGCATTGTGTCGCTCTCTCTTTTTCGATAATGAAAGCCCATTTTCATAGAATCTAGCTAGATTTTGGACAGTTGAAAGTTACCTGTCAAAGTTTTTGTTTTTTTTTTTTTGTTTAAACTACAATAAAGTTGTAAAGGTGCATTTTATGCTCCCTTGGGATTTTTTGTTTACCAAAATTGGATTTAAAAAAAAAAAACAAAAAATGCTTAAAGGCATAACGCATGCTGAGATGAATAGGTTTAGAATATTCGGACCCCCATATAAACTTATAGGACTCACAATCGAAACCAAACTGTTTCGAAACTGTTAAGTTGCATGTGGGCGCCTGGCCTAAAACCTACGTGTGATCGTATAGATAAGAACAAGTTGTTTTAGTCGATCACTTTTTGAATAGCTAGATCAAAATAACCTACGCCACTGCACAGATCGAAATTTATTTCTATTACCCTGTCGAAGCCCCATAACATTGTACCAGTACATTGCTGCTAACCAGTGACCAGCCACTTGAGTTTAAGCCAACTATATATTTATAACCTGCTTTACCGGTTAGATTCAAAGAGAAAGAGAAATGCAACACGATCAGTTGTTGCCTGCTTAGTACGAATACCTATCTATACCTACCTTCCAACGACCAACCTAACTAACTAACCTAACAACATCGAACAAAGTTGTTAGTTTGGTGTTGTTGCTGGCTATTGCTGCTGCAAACAAACTGAGAATCTCTAAAGATTCTCAAGCACCCATCATCGATAAACCTTAAAACGTGAGCTGTTAACTCGTCGTCGTCGTCGTAGTCGACAGAATTCTATGAGTTTAAGAACCTTGATGCTATTTTTATTACTTTTTTAAAATTTTTTTTATACATAAAGTCTAAAAGCGTTAGATGACAATAAGATATTAATTTTCATTGCCATCAGATTCATGAATCAGAAAGATTATGGTCTCGCCAGTCATGCTATAGTCAAACAAAGTGCAAAAATCATAACATTGGCGCTTAAAATAGAAAAATATCTATTTGAAATGGAAATGCCAATTTATTTAAACAATTAAAATGCACAGGCACACAAATTTATAAAATTGCCTTTTCAGATTTGAATATTTTATTAAATAAGTAAATATTATTGTAAGATTTGTATGTACATATGAATAATATAATGAAACCTTGAGGCGGATGCAATTTTTGATTTATTACTTTGAGCTTGCATGATTTTTGTTCTTTTCTTTTTTAACAAACAGACTTTAAAGGCACAAACTATTAAAAGAGTTTAATGGGCAATTAAAATGAAGGATGAAAATAGTGATTTTGATATTGTTGTATAGCAAACACAATATAGGTAATATAAGAAAAAAAATTGATGCGGTTCCATCAGGTGATTTTTTTTGTTTACTTTAATTTGTAGAAAGTGGTGCAAAAGATTTAGCTTGCGAACATGAAATTATTGTGAATGCGTTAATTTTTTGGCATCACGTTTTACATAACCATTTTTCAATATGGCGTTAATTTGCAATTCTTCGAGTTGTCAAAAGAAAGAAACTTGTTAGAGTGTTACAACTTTAACTAAATGGTAGTAAATTCAATACGTTTTTTTAGGAATATTTTGATTTATTTTAAATTTTTGTTATGTAAATATTCTTAGGTCCAATTTTTTAGTGCAATGACATTTAATTTTTGGAAATTATTTTTCAGTCAATTTATGTCAGGAATTTCGTGAATTAACTCTGGATTAACTGAATAGATATTTCTGACAGATGTGTTTTAAAACACTATCGAAATAGAGAGGGCGAAACTATAGAAATCACATTTTCAATATATTGTCCCATAGTCGCCCTCTATCTTTCGATAGTGTCGCACTTTAATTTCTATAGATTTTTGACAACAGAAAGTTACATATAATTAATCATACACTGAAAAACTTCTTTTGAGTTCTCAAAAAAAAAAAAGTTGAATCTTTTTTAAGAAATCAAAAAAAAAATGTTTGCAAATTTTGGTATACAATACTTTTAAAACTTGTTAAAATACTTTCTATACAAAAATTGGTCAAAATCAATTGAGCGGTTTTTGATAAAATCGAAAATAAAAAAAAATGGTTCTATGGAAGATACTATTTACATATAATCATTTTTTACGATTTTTTTTATAAAATGGTAGCCTTTTTGTTCAAAAAAATGAATGAAGGTACTCTCTCGATGGCAAATACAAAAATGTTCCTCATTTCCATATTAAATTCCGTGGAGTGGACTACACATGTCAGTTTAAAGTTCAGGTTTTGTACCATAAACCATATGGTCATGAGACCATGACTCCTCGGTTTTTTTTCTAAACATAATTACAACCGATAAACTTCCTTAGGTCAAAGGAATCGCATTTCAGAATTACTTTTGCAAAATTCATAAAGTTAATTTTACAAAATTTTTCAAAACAATGTATCCATTTGAGAAAAAAAAAATTAAAAATTTAAACACATAAATTAAATGAGTATCTATGTTCATAATTTGTATTTATAAAAATAATTAATAAGTTCTTCCGAAAAATGATGTCTAACAAAAAAAACAATTAAATTAAAAGCCGTGTTTTGGTGAAAGTGTGTAAAAAGTCAGCAAATTTGTTCAGAGGTTAGCAATAACAAAAACAAAAAGGATTATAAATACTTTGTTATTGTTTTGTACACAAAACAATAAATGATTTGTTATTGTTTGTGTAAACAAATTTTTATGGGTTGCTATATACACTTTCACCAAAACACGCCTAAAGTTTATATTTTAAAAACTTAAAAGCAAATAACAAGATTGTCGTATTTATGTTCCTTAAAAATATCTATCTGTGGTTCAATAATAAGTTTTCTCACAAGAACAACTTGTTTGTTTTTTTTTTATAAAAAAAGTTAATTATAGTGCAATTTGTATCAACTACTTATATAGATAAATAAACGAGTTAGAAATTAAAAAAAAAAATAACTCTGCAAATGAATATTTATGACTTTCAGGTATCTGTTTCAAGATTTTTTCGATAATGACTAACAATAAGTTAACCCCCGGACAGGCTGTAAGGTAGTTAGTTATACGAGCAAACGTACTTACACAGCTTAATGAAACTGCACTATGTTTCATAATTGAAGCGTTTAGAATGAGAGAGTGTTATGTGACAAAATTTGATGTGTTAAATGTATGGTCTTTATTTAAACGGCCTTTTTTTCTTAAATCAGCTTAGAAACTTTTTCTTAAGGCTACAGCAATTTAGAAAAAGGCAATACAAATAAAGAACAATGCATAATTTGTGATGTTTTTGTTTAATAATTAAAATTAAAATTATGTTTTAGACAAATGTCGCAGTCAATGTCACTTAATAGCTTCTTATTCTAGACGCTTCAATTATATGTTTAAAGGGTGATTTTTTTAGAGGTATGTATTCACTTTTAAAATAAAATAAAACACACTATAAAATAATGATAAATAGCCATACAAATGGCTTTAATGCAATCAAATTTATGCCATTAATAACTGAATATAATTTAGGGCATAAAAACACCCTTTAATTTTACTCAATTATACGAGGACGATTTCAACATTGAGAAAATTTACGACCACGTTTTCCAAGTTCGGTATCACTCATTAAATCATTTTCGTCAAGTTAACATTACATTTTCGTTAATTTCTCATTAAAGAAGAAATAATTGACATACTGGTTATTTTTAAATAAAATAATCAGAAAAAATGTTGCAGCATTTTTTTTTTTCATGACAAATTCACGACAGTTAGACGCATATTAGGTCTGTTTCTTTACTCGTCCGCCAGGATTCCGTGGTATCCCAAATCTACCCAAAATGTGTTTCTTTATACTTATTTCTGGTACGAAAATGCCAGAGCTTTTTTTTAATTTATTTTGTTTCCACTCCAGCAAGAATCTACCCGAACATTTTACCTACTCCCTTTTCTTGCTTGTCAAATAAAAAATTTAAATTTTAATTTGTCAAATGTGACGTTTACCGAGAAATAAATCAGAAACGTCATAAATGCGTTTCCTTACTATTCATTTCTGGTCAAAAATTACAACAATAACATCAAAAAGCTCGAACCCAAAATTGTTTCCAAACAGTAATAAAACAGGCCTAATCTTATAATTAATATTGTTTATCCCAGATGTCAAAAATATATGTAAACAAATCTTGAAAGCCAAAAACGCAGTTGAAAAAAAAATAAAAATTTAAAAATTCAGAAAACCAAAGAGACACAATGACCATTTATTTATAGCGGGGTTTAGGGGAAGTAGATAAATAAACTGTCAACCCTTCCTGGAGGCAATTTCAACAAGTAGGTACCAACCAACTAAAACAATAATAACTAAGTAAATATTTTAAAAATCGATTTGAACCACTCAATCGTGGAAATCAAACAAAAATATTGAATGTTTATCTAGGATAATTGATGAAATATCATATTTAAATATTTATTACTTTTTTTTTTAACTTGTTAACCTTTAATATTTACTACCACTTAATTTGTCATCATTTTTTTTTTTGAAAATTATGAAAACCTGTACTATTAACATAACCCTCTATCGGTCACACATGAACTAACTTAAACATCATTGACCTGAAATATAAAATTTTATAATTTTTTTTTTTATGTTCATACGTATGTACATATGTACCTTAACAACAGACTAACAATAATGTTAACTTGAATTTTAAAAAAAAAAGAAAAAAAGATAAATATTTATACCACATTGCCACTATTATATACGAATCGAAGAGTAGAAGCCACACGCATTTAAAATATGAATTCATCCGCGAAAAAATCGTCGGGCATAGGAACTTTGTGGTTCTCTACGAAGCATAGTCCGGAGAACAGGGAGCAACAATTGACATTTCCACCACTGCTGTCCATAGTCACAACACAATGTACAAAGAACTGAGAATATAGTAGAAAAGCGTAAAGAGGCTGGTAAATATGCTATGCATGCGCCGCATGCCAGCGTCAGATCCCAGAATGCCATTGCCAATGTCAATTGATTGCTGAAGAAGTTTAAATCAGTGAGTCCAAAAAAAAATAAAATAAAAAAAATCGAATCTCTACACCACCAACGGAGCCGAAGTCGAAGTCGAAGCAAAAGCAAGAAACAACAACCATTGCTATATAGGAAACAATCAACCTGTTAAGACCAACATAGGTAAGGTATACATAGGTAAGGTAGGTATGTATAAGACAGGTGCGTCTTACGAATCTTTGGAATTCATCTTGGTGACTTGAATCGGAACAGGTAATCTCGAACGATCTCATTTCATGTCGAATAGATAGAGAAATAAGTGTGTCGCGCAAAGTATGTATGTCATTATTATATCATTAGCAAACTGGTCAATTAAGAAGAAGAAGAAGAGTTGTTGTTGAATTCTAGCTGTTAAGTTGTCAGGCACGGTTATAAAAAAGGGGGCGCTGAGTTTGATTGTTTCCCCCACTACTTACACGCCTTATGAAAATTAAAAGTTTTATTAATCACAAATTGTTCGAATTACTATGTAATTAATAAAATAAAAAAATATAATGTGCAACTTTGTCATTCCTTTACTTCGAAACCCTGTCCAAAACTACACATTTTTTTTTATATAAACTTTGACAACCCTTTGTGTTGTTTTGGGCAAAAAATCACAGGGATTAAAAGTAAAGGAATACACCTTATGCTTCATTTACACGGATGACAAAATGTCATTATTTCTGTTTGGTAACGTGAAATTTCTTGCAAAAATGCACAAATTTTCACAAATTGTCACAAATTTTCTAAAATTCGTGTTTGTTAACTCAAAAAATTAGTAACGAGAAAGCACAATGAAAGAGAAAATAATTTCTCCTCCATTGGATAATTTGCAAATTTCTGCTACACAAATTTCTGTGTGCAAGGAGTTTTAAAACTGTCAAATACACAGCTGTTAGTGTCTGTCAGTTGACGCCGTCTAAGAATATTAAAACAAATTCATCTCGGTATTCGCCACCTCAATTTTAAATCACCTACGGCCGAACTCAGTGTGTTACAATCGGAAGTTCTTTAGTTTTTCCAAACTTTACAATTTAAAAATTACAAGATTCAAAATAATTTTTCACCGTTTGACCGTCTTGTACAAGAAAATGACATTTTATACAAAAAGTCGTTTGGTGCGTTTGTTAACTTTTTGATAAGTTTTCCCTCTCTGAGAGTATTTTTTCCTTCAAGCTTCACAGGTTTTACACATGTTTCTTAAAAAAGAAACCAAACAGACCCAAAAAAGACACAACTTGTCAAAATCAATTTGTTGACAGATATCAAAAAAAAACTGATTTTTTTACCGATGGAAAACCTAATTAATGTTGAAAATTAAATGTTTTAGTTTTAATTTCAAATAACTGATTCAATTGTGTAAGAAGATAGTGAACTCACAAAAGCCCCCCATAAGCAAAATTTTAAAGTTCCGCGCCTGCACACAACTACGGATCTGTAATCTCTATCTCATCGAACGTCCCAAGATTATCGTTGCTTCTTTTATCCTCTCCATGCTTCAATTACGGGTTTTTTAAATCAGGTTTTTGTTTTTTTTTTAATAAATGCGATCAAATTATAATCAAGTCCAAGTAGCATGAGTTAGTTATCTTATAGGATCGAAGTCAAAATAGAGAAATGGACTTCGTGATGCTCAGTGAAGTATAATTGTTTGTTCATAAATGGGCACACAATATAAATGATTTTGAAGGAGATTCCGTTTGGAAAGTAAGACATGTACATGCACATCACTACATACATAGTTGTCATCATTAAAATGGGTGTAGGTCAGATTGGTGCAATTCCTCTTTATCTATCAAATAAGAATATTATCATTTTACACATATTATATTATTTATGTGTGACTATGCGGCACAACCCGTGACATATATGAGCCGCGTCTATTTTGAAAGTTGTATAAGTCCATTTTTAGAATTTTTCAAATAAAATGAGACAACTACTTAAATTTAACGGTATTTATTTATTTTTAATAAATAAACCAATATAATCAATATATCACTTGATTGTCAATTTTTTTTTCCAAAGAAAGAGATACCGTTATAATATAAAAAATTAGCATCACAAATATTAGATTTAACTAAACAGTTGATTAGTATTGCAGTGATGTTTATGTAGCCTTTGTACAAAGTTGCATAAATCCTTATTTTTAAATCATTTTCCTTTTCATTATAATGTTCGTTCCTTAACTTTAAAAGTCTGTGATTTTCTTTCCAAAACTTCACAAAACTGTGTCAAAGTTAATATAAAAAAAATGAATATTTAGTTTTCGACAAAAAAAATCACAGTTTCAAAGAAAACGAACGCACCTATATAATTGTACAGGCCTTATGTCAAATAAAGTGCTAAAGAGGAGAAATCTATTACGTTTTACTTCCCATAACTGACAAACAAATCTCATTTTTTTTTGTCAAAAATCAATAAAAGAATTCTGCTGTATTGATTTAATTCTTTTTAATCCTTTTTGATGCTATTTTAATTATTGTTTTTTTTTCTTTGTGTTGTGTAACAAATAAAGTTAAATATTTTGGAACAAAAAATTCTTGTTTATTGATTAAATTGAGAGAATTACTTCATTCATTCAGAAGAATATTATCTGTATCTATTAGGGTGGCGCTTATTTTGGTAATGTTTTTGAATTACTTATGTGAAGGACACGTACCTCCCCCCCTCCCCTTACCCTTAAAGTGATCAAACATTTTTAAACTTGGCACACATTAAGAGTAATATTAAGAGTGTAAAAAAAATCAATTTCCCACAAGAGGACCTAACCCATGAAAAATAAATTTCTATATATTTTTAGGTGGTGGCAGAGGCTGGCATTCAATCCCTTGACCTTCGGCGTGCCTACGTGACTACAGTAACCGATTTAAAAACACATTACACAACATTTTTGTATATGCAGGTACATACATATATGCTTGATACTATGATATAAGGACAGTAATGCGCTCCAGAGGGACACGTTTATAGCCAGTAGGTATAAAAATGTGTACTCTCTACAGTTAAGCACGGTTGAGCCTCGATTATGTTTTTAGACTGGTTTTCAGGTGCAGGCTGCGGTCTTTGACACCAAAATCACAGGAATAATAGTTCGTTTCCAATAAAGAGACATTTTGGAGTCAAAAATACTTCCATACGCTGCGCTGCTGAGAAAGAAATTCTTTAGCATTGGGTGTTGTTAGCAGTGATTTTACATGAAAAAAAAGAAGTACCTACAGCAAAAAAATCCTACATTTTCTCTACATCCACAAAATGATGAATTAACATTCAAATACAAAAAAAAAATTATATACATATTTTCTCACTCCCATAGGCACTGTGTTACTTCGAATCTGACATCAGAAATAAAAAAAATGCGAGATAGATTACAAAATTAAGAATTTGTGGTAAAATGTATATTTGGAATACAATTTAAAAGAAAAATTATTTATTAATAAAACTCTAAAAATACCTACGCTTTCATAGAATATTATTTTTTCCCTAAGTTGTAGTTTTCAAACCAAAAATCCTTATGAGTAGGGATTTTTCTCTTCGTGTGGCATCACTGGTTCCCTCATTTTTGACAATTTGGTTGAGTTATTAGGTGTGTTCCTTTACTTTAAAACTCAGTGATTTTCTGTTTAACCTAATAAATTGATGCCCTGTGTTTATTTCCTGCCTCATGTTTCTCGGTTGTTCGAGCCAAACGTGTTCTCCTTTTCAAAATCCCATTGCTATATATATGTATATAAATATGTATAAGTACGACTGAAAAACAGGAGAGTCCTTTTTCCTATGGAAATGGCATTAAATTCTTCTCTCACAGCTTTGGTATTTTTCCTTCTTCCATAAACAATTTAATTGTGCCTTTTGTGTCTGTTATTTTTTATTTTAATTTTTTTGAATAGAGGTGAAGAGTTATTCCGGACATTATACCCATTTTATTTTTATATGAACTTTGACAGACTTTTGGGCAGAAAATCAAAGATTTTCAAAGTAAAGGAACGCACCTAATGCCTCGTCGATGTCGAACAGTAACAAGAAATAGAAATTTAAAACCATTTATATGTTATTTAAATTTCTATATTTCAAAAATAAACAATTATATCGTCAAGGCGAATTCACAAAAAAACAAACTCACACCACTTTGACAGTAGATATATTCGTTACCTTAACTGGTCTTTTCCAGAAACTATCTTTGTCATTTCTCTTTTTAATTTGACAGTTTTACATAAAAAGTAAACAATCCAATACATACAAATATATAACGACACAAATCAAAATGTTCACTATTGCTTCTCAAAGTTGCATAAGGAGTAATTAGTATGACATTAAAAAGATAAAATAGACATTTGGGTATTTTTATCTTTAATATATAAAATGTCAAAAAGACAGTACGATGCTTAAATTGTTTAAAATAATCAAAATCCTTATAATCTAGTATCAAGCTTAAAAAACTTTAACCGATCGTTTAAAAGTTAGCGCCATTGCTACAAGTTCTTCATGAAACGGCCTATAAGTTTTGCATTTTGGCAGACTTCCACAACGATTAAAATTAAAGGTTCTCCCAAACCAACCCAAATACTTCGCAACCACAACGAAACTTTAGCCTGTCTAAATAAATTTACATGGTGATAAATGATAAAAGAGACTGCCCACACTGGAGCGATGCGAATCTTTAAAAATTCTTCGGTCATCCCATATTTTTCTGAATGTTTTATGCAGCGCTGAGCCGGCCGCGCCGCCGCCGGTTTGAGAAAGCTTTAATATTTACAATTAGTGTTATTCAAAAATTGTGTGTATACTCCGAATATAAACCAGTTTAAACTTATTCCGTTTTTTAAACATAATTTACAAAGTTCATTGGCCTTGTAGATAAACAGTTAAACTCTAAAATTATCAAAAATTGGTGGTATCCAAATATTTATATCAAAATGAAATACAAATACAGACGCGCTGTAAAAGATTTGGTTAAATATATGTAAGTCTAGTTGAATTTGAAATTGGTAATGTTATAAATTGAATTAAAAAAAAAAAAAAAAAATTAAATACATTCAGCTGTAGCTATTTATGCAAATAATGTATAGAATATATTCTTATAAATATTTATCTGGTTTAATTTATGTATGTATATCTACCATATACATACATACTATACAGTTTCCCACAAAAGTTTGGAAACACTTGATTTATTCCTATTTAGATAATTTTATTCAATATGTTTCTTTTGCATTTTATTTTTTGTTTTTGTATTATAAACTGTCAAAAAATTTCAATCTTAAATATTCAAAATCAAAATATTGACGGTTTTGAATGAAATAACAAACCATTGGTGTGAAACCTTTGCAGCCTATTATTGTTTCAAAACTTTTGCAGGGTAGTGTAAGTTCCAATACATAATATCTACATTGAAGGAGTGTGTGCCATGAGTGAAAATAAACCATAAACGTGCTGAGGTGCCTCTAATCAGAAAAAAATTGTTTAAATAAAAATTAAGATATTAGACGTATTACGCGTGAATAATATTAAAGTATGTATTTATATTCACTTTTGTATACAAATAGTAACAAAGTATTTACTTTACTTTTACTTGTTCGTGACCTTTTATAAAATAAAACAAATCTTGTTATTACGTGTATCTGTTTTTTTTCAAGATAGAATTCATAGTGGAAAGCTCTTCCGAACTATTCCAAATAAACACGGAAGGTTTTGGCAAGGAAAAGCGTTATCATGTGAACTCTTCGATCTACAAATCCGTCCTATTATTACTACTAAGCCTTCAGGAGCAGCAATTGAAGACTTTGTTACACTTAATTTTAAAGAAGATAAGATCAAACCCTTGCTATCAACTAACAAACTTATAAGCATGTCCGGAAGTTTACCACTTCAAAACGTTAACATTCTAATAATTGGATTAACTGTCGCGAATGCTTACTTGACGATCAAAACCACCCCCTCCCCATCTCACAAAAGAAAGAAAAAAATATTGTTACCAAGGGTTATTTAAAAAAAGCACGACAAATTTAATCCAATTATTAGAATCTTAAAATTTTGAAATGGCAATGCTAACTTCGTGGACATAATTTAAGAATCTATTCACTACCTAAGGTCAAATTCCCAAAAAACCGGTGTGCTTTTCAATTACTTTACTTACTTATTGCCTCTAAACCTATTGTTCTCAGCTTAAACTTTAAAACCGTTTGTGTTCCTTTAAAAGACTGCAGATCGCAAAGGAACTTAAAATGGTCGATACTAAAAGGTCACGAAAAAAGGATATATTTCAAATTTAAATAATTTAATGCTAGCTAATTTCTTTCGGCCTAACGAATGTTTCTATAATTGGGGTGGCGATGAAAAGAATTTTATATATGGATTAAATAAAGTAACAACTACCGAAAACACTTTATACCTAAATAAATTTTGTGAAGTAAAGTTCATATCCTTATATAGAGGCCTAGAGATGTGATATGGTAATTTTATTTTTTTTATTTTTTATCTGATAAACAAAAAAAATACAAATAAATAAAATGTAAAAAAATGAACTCCACCACGTATTCGCATAAGCACTTTGTTCTCAAGACAAGATATTGCAAAATATAATATTTATATGTATTTAAGTAAATTATATTGTACACTTTGTAGAAAAATGAAAAAATTCAATAGTTTCCCTCCGAAACACCTTCTTACATATTTGAAAAGCTGGCAACCAATTACCTTTAAAAAAAAAAAAAAAAAAATTAATTGTTCTAATTCTTGTAGTTCATTAACAAAAGTATTATGTGTGTCATTTTTGCAATTATATTATGAACATCTGTTTAAATAAAGATTAATAACCAAAGGTTTTTTGATAAGAAAAAAAAAATTACAATATGCAACGCATCTTAATAACATATGTTTCTTTATCAAATAAGTAGAGCAGGGAGAGCACCACATCGAAACAAATGTTTTATGATAATATCATTATAGACACTAAAGGTTATATTTTAATCATTAAAAAATTAAATTAAGTGCTCTGGTACTTTTGTTAAAATTAGTTGTTCTGTTAATTTGATTAAAACTTTACAGGACAATTATAAAGGAAAATCATTAAAATATTTTTTTTTATTTGAATAATAGGTTTGTTCGATGTTCTTTGCCCAAGGGCGACATAGGGAATGTCAATCAACTGTCAAAAACTCAGGGCTGCTCGGGGTTTTATTTTACGTCCCAGGGCTAACATCGAACAAACCTATTGTCTTATATTGCACGAAAAAAAATGTACATTTAGAATATATTCTTTTCGTAGTAGAAACATATGGTGTTATTTATAAACGTTGTCTAACTTTGGACAACTGTCCAGCTTTTGAAAATGTGTTCAAAAACCTTGTTTATTGTTGTCGTGTAGCTGCCTAATTTAGACACAGGCGTAAATTATATTAACCGTGAATAATCTGATATTTATTTTTTTAAATAAAGCATATTTTCACCAATTTGAAAATAGTTAGACAAGGTACGGTTAGCCAGTGATAAAAGTCCGCAATAAATTATAAAAACAAAATATTTCGGACTTTTACTAATAATGATGACAAATTGTAGGTTTTACCCACAGTACACATATTAAAGGTAATATCATCCCCGTTTTCATTTTTGAGCAGTTCTGTGCAAATCGAGGAAAATAGTGGATCCAGTGCCCCTTTTCTTGTCTAATTTCAATTTTTTTTTTGTTTCGCATAATGCGGTGAGTAGTTCTTATTGAAGAACTGGAGCATCCATTTTTAATTTCTGACACTTCCAACTTTGACAACCTGCGCAATATATTACCTTAGATTTGTGTACTGTGTTTTTTGTTTATAGTTTTTTTTTTTTGGGTTATATTGTCTTCTTATCATCAAATTTCAGAGTTAGAATACTTAAAATAAGTCTAAATAATTGTATACAAATGATTGCAGGATTTTTTATTAGAAGTACAACTTTGTGCAGGGTGGAGGAAAAATATATTCGAATTTAATAAAAAAAAAGCTGAATTAACTTCAACAAACAGACTGCGCAATATACTGTTTTGTTTTTTTAATAATATATCTTAATCTCACCGGAAAGTTAATAGACGTACAAGAAAGTTATTTAATAAAATAAAAACGTGTTTAACTAAATAAACAAACTTAACCTACGAGTATCACTACAAATATTCAACTAAAATTTAAAGAACAAAAGATTTGCTTCATTAATAACCTCGTCGACTATATTAGCTTAAAAACCTACGAATTTAGATACATACATATGTATGTATTTATGAAGAGTCATATTGTTTTTGTTTTTTTGTTTTGTTTTCTCGTACCTATTTAAATTGGATATTTTTTAAAAATAAATCTTTGGTAGGTACCTAACCTACCAAGGAAACCCCCGCCAAAAAAATGGGTTTGTTTTTTTAATTTTTGTTACCATGTTTCAGTTTCCGAGAAAATTGTTTTAAATTTAGCAAATGAAGTACGAGAATAATATAATAATAAAAACATTACCAAAAGATCAGATAGCAGTGTTGCCGATGTGGGACGATCGTGCTTTTTTGACACGAAAATCTCCTAGTGGCACGTTGGCACGAAAAATTCAATTTGGCACGCTTTTCTTATTTCCTTTTTTAGAAAATGTGCACGACAATTCTTTTTTTTTGGGCGGAAACGCTGGTTGGTGCTTTATTTTTCACAAAAACAAAAAAACAAACAAATCATGTTTTCCGTTACTCTTGTTTTCTGTTTCGTTTGTGGTGTGAGCTGCACTTTACGAAGTGTTCACCGGAAAGTTAATAGACGTCCGAGTGATAGGCCGATAGGGTATCTAAGATTGTTTTGAATCGGATATGTTTTCGAACGACCAACACCGGATTGGATAGGTTTGCTGTCGAAAGTCAAAACAGCTGACAAGACAAACAAAAAAAATTACGGGGCCAGCAAGAAACAAGTGATTTTGTAGTTTTAAAAAAAGGATTTTGTATTTTATATACATTCTATATTTTATTTTGTTCGGTAAAAATCTATATCTATGTAAAAAAAAAACACAAACTATAAATCCCACGAAATGCCACAGAAAGTGAGAGACTATATATACAGCTGAAAATCAGCTGACACGTATTTCGGATGTCAGCTGTTTTTTTTTCACAAAAATCTGAAAAATTTTAGGATACCCTTCAGATTTATTTTGTTTGCTGGTTTGTTCATTAGCTGTCTTTTCCTATAGGATTACAACAACACAATCGCTTTTAAATTTTACTCGAACGCGACCATTTACAACGATGCTGGTTTGAAACGCAATTTTGTCATTTGGTGAGTGTTGCCGTATTCAAACATATGTGTTTTCGAAAAGTACTAATGTGTTTTGTTTCATGTGTCGAACAAAAATTTTTTTGTGATCCGGTATGTTTTCAGAGTTGCTATCAGGTACTTTCGACCAATTTGAAAGTGGAAACCGTTTTTTTTTCGGTACTTAAAAAATTTAACGTTGAATTTAAATTGTCAAAAACTAGGAGTAGGTACCTACCTATCAAAATAAATACATATGTATAAGATTTTTTGAATATTCAAATTTTTGTTTACAAAACAAATCAAGAGTTTCAAAAAATTTAATTTAAAACAAAAATATTCTCATCAGTCCAACAGTATGGACGGACCCTTATAATTTAATAATCTTTACCTACTCACCTGTCATTCTGTGATAAAAGCGCATTAAATCCACTGAGTCTCTTTACTCTTTCGTTTCGTTGCATTAATCTCTGATCTCACATGCAGGTAGGTATTTTAGTTTTTTTTTATAAATTAATTATTCATGTCACATTTGTAGAATAAATATATCGGGTATCTGAATATTCTTTTTTTTTATAATATCACGTTTAATTTATGTGAATTTTTTTTCTGAAGCATAGGCAATAAATGGCAAAGGAAACAATTTCCATTCAGCTCTTGAATCTGAAAGTGATACCAACAGAGAAAAAAAAAGTAAATATTGTAAACTATAATCACCGCGCACCGGCAAGAGGAATTTAAAATGCTATAAATGCAAGATAAAATAAAACTCAGCACTCAAGAGAGATATATGTATGTACGTAAATAAAATATACAACACAATGTGGCTACATTACATATGCATGTATATTATATGCTGTGTATCTTCTACATATATACAATACATATTTCAGAAAATAATATAAATAAAACTACACATAAAAACAAATTAAGATAAATAATCCCGGATATGACACTCGATATGGAACACAAACTGTAGTGATAAGGAATTCCTTGGTAAAGGGACACTTGGACGCACACTTTCACCGCACAAGCACAACACACCGAGTGGCGGCAGGGATCGATTTCGACAATCGCACTTGTATTCTACTATGTCCATTCACTTTCCCGTACTCTGCGTTTCAGATTTCTTTCCTCCGTCACTTTATTAGATGAATCCAGCATGAAATCCAATCGACTATTCTGTGGCCTGCTAAGAATGACGGTTTATCCAAACGATATATTTTTTGATGGACACGGACACTACACTTGACAGCGCACACAGAATTTTTTCAATATGAGAATGTTGCTGACTTGCTATGATGTTCAGTACCTTTTCGGTATTGATTTTTATCACAAAAATGGGTTTAGCAACGAACCCAGCAATATAGCTTAGCTACCTACTAAAAATAAAAATCTTCTCCGATGGCCAAATGTCAACTAGCACAAGCCCGATAAACGTTGTCTGTGGTAACCTAGAGCGAATAACACTGGAAATGGAAACATGCGTATCCTTTTTCCTTTAATGAAAAAAAAAATTAATTATTGTCATACCCAGTCCTTGACGTTTCTTTAACTTAATTCTATGGATAAATTCTTTAAAAAATCGTAATTTGATCCATACATCACTATTCACTAGATATTTGGCATTTAAGAGATTTTGACAGATGTTTATCTTTTAAAAAAACTACAACAACAAATAAAATAAGAAGAATACACAACGTTAATGCAAAGGTAAATCCCGTTTTCGGTTCAACGGTCTTCCACCGAAAGCAAAAATTCACTCCGCAAAAGACAACCAAAAAACCAACCACCACTGTAAAGGTTGACACGCAGACTGATGTGATGAAAAAAAAAGTGTTGCTGGTTTGTTGGGTTGGTTTGGTATGGTTTGGTCGAACGTTGAATTAAATTGAGTTGAATTGGTACAGAGACACGAAGATTATGAAGCTAGGTTGCCATTGTGCGCATTAAATGTCATTATTGAACTTTTTTTTTTAACACTTTGATTTTGATGGTAAAAAAGTTTAAACAAAAATTTTGTTTAAACATTAAAAATTAAAAGAATTTTGTTATGCAAATTTAAATCAATAATTAATGATTTCTATTCACAAAAAATCATAAAAATCCATACTCATTTTTTTTAAATAAAAAAAATTGTTTAAGTATGATACTAATTAAATTATGATAATTTTGGTAAAGTTCTTTTAAACTCGAAAATTGTTAAGTGTACATAGTATCAAACTTATAATCCTAAACATCAAATTGTTTAAAATTGTGTTTTTTGATAAGAAATTTAAAAATAGAAAAACTTATACATACATATGTACATATAAACAATCAAATTAAATTATTTTATTATTATTTTTTTTTTCAGTAGAAAACAAGATAAGTGGTACTCTGTACATATTTGTTTATCATGTGAAACTTCTTTTTTTCCTTATCTAAACCTCAAACAAAGCGTTTTTAAAGAGTGTGCGTTAGACTCGAGTGTATATCCAATAGTAACAGTATACATTATATCAAATTAAACGTTGGATTTTAAACTTTATAAAATAAGAATGGAAAATTGGTTTATATATCATGTTATGAGTTTATGAGTTATAAGTTTTTTCGAAATTATATATTTACAAAATTTATGATTTTAATAGTTATTTTCAGTTCCTGTGTTATATTTACTGTTACTCAAATCGAGTGATTTTTCATTGAAGGTATGAAATCATTGAAATCGGGAAGCTATAGAATTTAAAAAATTAGCGAATTTAGTCCTATTAAACTACTGACTGTAAAATATTAAAGCACCCTAAATAACTTTTGAAAATTTTCATCACATAATTACTAAATTTAAAATTTTTTTAATAGAAACCTTTCCAATAATTTTCATATCAAAAGAAACGCTGATATCTTATCTTTATCTCTATGATAAAATTCTACCCACTCTTTCAAAAGTAATAAATAAAATCAAATGAGTGTCTAGGAAAATGTTTGGCAAATTTTTTAAATCAACAAATCCCTACCGCTTCCCTCACTGAAATCGAGTCGCGGCAAACGATCACATAATAAATAAATATTTACCTGTTTGTTTGTGTTTTTTTTTATAATTTTTAAGTAGGTTATCAAGTTTTAAAAAAAAGGTTCAACATTTTTGCAAAACTATACTATCCTCAGCTAACGGTAGATACATAAGAAAATTTTTTTTGGTATCCAAATATTAGGAATTAAAGTTCAAATTTTTTTCAATTTCAACCCAAACCTTTTATAAAAATTAAAATGATGCACGAAATGAACTTCAACTTGGGGTTCAAGTGGCTCAGAATTTGAAAAATTGTATAATATAGATTTAAACAATAATTAATTAATAATAATAATAAATAGATGTATTTATAATACGTATAATAAGTAAGAAAAAAAGAAAAAGTAGAATGAAATTCGTTTTTTTTTTTTAATTTCTAAAACAGCTCCTAAAAATGTTTTATACTCAAAACAAAAAATGCCGCCGCCGTGTCATCTAAATTCTTTCAAAAATATAAATTTATGCAACATAAATTAAAAAATAATTTTTTATATACATACATAAAAAAGTCTCTTGATTTAAATAAATAACACCTAAATACCTAAAAATACCTAACATAGTTAAAAAAAAAAAAAATAATTTCCAATTTTCAAAGTATTGATTTTTGAAAAACAAATTTTGACAAAATCTGGTTTTACATTTAATTTTTGTTTTGTTTTATTGAATAAAATATTGTTGTTGGAAATTTGTACATGCCACATTATTACGACTTAAAAGGGCCTCCTGTATAAATTTTTTTGTCGAAATCAGTTAAATTGTTATCGACGAAGTCAAAAATAAAAAATAAAAAAAAATTGTTTCTTTTGGTTATGGGAGGTATGTAGGACGTAGGTACCGTTAGTAACAGTTTTTGGTTAAATGTTTGTTTCACTAAAATGTAGAACATTCCTACAATAATACCTACAAACACTTTTTTTTATCAAAATCGTTATTGGAATCGTTACCGAGATAAAGAACTCCTTTTATAAAAAATACAACCTAACTGATCCATACCACCCACTTACCTACATATAGGATATTCGACCTTCAAATATCTAACTCAACGCGCTCAAAGAAGTTTCACTTCAAATAAATACTGCAGATAGGACTAGTTTGTCCAAAAGATACCCGCACCTTATTTTTGTTTCACAAAATAAAAACTTAACTCTTTAACAAAATTATTAATTGGCTTGGAAACTTAAAACAAGTAAAATTAATTTATATTACATAGTTACCACAAATTTCGACAAAACTGAATTTTAGTGTAGACATTCATTAGAATTTCTCTAGCATTTCCTAAAAATACCTTACCTATGTATGTATATTATTTCCACCATTAGGGTTGAAGTTTAAAGGGGTCGTTAAAGATGATTAAAAGGTGGTGAAATTTTGTTTTGAAATATTTTGAAAAATATCATTTTTTTTTTAAACGGTAAGCTTTAAACTGTAGCTTAAGGTTAAGCACTATATATTTAGAAATACATTTTAAGAAAAACTAGCTAAATGTTACAATATCAGTTTTTTGTGTTTAAATGTATAAAAAACAAACCTAAACGCTTTTGTTTTTTTTTTTTTTTTGGTTTTCACTTTAGCCCTAACCCCTGTTGAAAAACATGAAAATAAAAAAACAAAAAAAAAATTAAAAAAAAATTAAAATTTTCAGAGTTCGAATTTTTTTTCAAAAACTAAAATATAACTTGACTTAAAAAGAAAAATGAAGAAATAAAATCTGTGTAAAATAAATAAATAACAAAATTTGACTCGTGATTAATAAGTTAGCTGTAGGTCATTTTTATTTCTTCTTAATTTAGATTTAGGTAACATCGTTTCGACCATATAGTTACGTTCTTCTTCAGGTCTAACCTTTTAAGCCTTAACTACATTGACCACTTTTTGCAAAATTGCAAAAGTAAAAATATATTTTTTTTCTCGCACGCGCAGTTATTTTGTGAAAAAGAATATACACATTTTTTTTAAACCGAAATTAAAGCTTTCTTCGTTATTTTTATAAGTTTCCCGAATTTTAATAACGATTAAGTTGCATTTCGTGATAAAGCTGAAAAAGAAAAGTCCACTTTTGTTCACCGCCTCCTCAAATTTAAGTTCGATTTTATTTTTTTATTTTTACACAAAAAAATTGTCAGTGCCAATGGCAACCCTGATGGATTGGAGGTGGTATACTCATTAACTTATTATCATCTTCTGGTCAAAGAAGTTCAGCAAATAAGAAAACAACAAAAAAAAATCTATATAGAAATGAACATCTTCATTACTTTTACCAACAAAGATACTTACATACCTACCATAATACACCATGGAGGCATATGGTTGAAACTAGGCGAAGCATGGTATATAGCCATGGAGAGGAACATCATCATGACATGGTGACTTTTAAGTAGAAATACCGGCTCCTACTAACATTTTGTAGTTAGTTAGATGCTGAATAAAGAAATCTTCACTTAGAAGTTGTTGTTAAAATGGAAACAAGCTAGTCAACAAAATAACATACTACCTACTTCCGCCTTAAAGCCAATATTAATTACGAAAATGTTTACAAGAATATTCTTCTTAGAAACATTTTAGTGTATACATATTTAAGTGGCATGTCGGCAGGATTAAAAATCTAATGAGTGACTTTTTTTATTAGTAGTAACAGTTTATAATTTGAAGAGATAAAAGTCATAATTATAATTAGAGCCTTAACTCTTAGTTGGTACATATATAAAAAGTCAACAACATTGTTGCTAGTTGTTTAGCAACAAATTTATTTTATTAATTTTTTCGATTTAAACTTTAAATTTCTCTAAATCTTAACTAAAAATTAGGTTAAAGAAAAAACAACTTTAATTCTAAATTCTATCCATTATGTCTGTTCAAGACAAACGATCTATGGTCTATGGAACTGATTTTCCAGACAACACTCATGTCATCATTTAGGTTAAATAGAGCTCAAATAAAAAATTTTAATGTTAGAACAAAAATATTATAAAATTTAGCGTGGCAGTGGGCGATGTTTGTTCAGTAGTTTGTCGCGTCTCATAAGCCTCATACAGACTAACCAAATAAAACAAACAAATCTCTGCAAATTTATCATTATTGATATTTTCCGATATTATTGAAACAATTGTCTATGTACGTAAAATGGTACACATTTATAAAATTCAACACTTTACCCTATTTGCTAAACGAAACCTAAACATTCAACATTTATTTAACATAAGCGTTTAAGTTAACCATAGGTGAAATAATAAGATTTTGCAATTAGTCTAAAACAGCTTTAAATTTAATTTGACCAAAATTTTTGTTTTGACAACTAAAATATGTTCATATACCTAAATCGTGTTTTTTTGCGAAAGCTATTCACAGTAGTACAGTAGATTTTTACACGAGTTACAAATATAACATCCACAGTAGAATTACTACCGATAAAACCAGAAGTAGAATGCTACTGCGGATAGGTTTGTGTCCATTTCATGAAACTAAAATTAATCTTTGGTTCAAGTTATTTTTCGTTTTGCTTTGTCGCAAACTTTCTTTTATTTGTTTCTTTTTTTAATATTCTGACAGCTGTTATTCGATAGTAGTACCAAATATGAAATATAAAAACGGACGGGTTGTTTTAGAAATTTCGTACTAAAATCCCAAAAAACACGGCTATTGTCTCCAAATATTACATGTCACAGTCAACACGTGTATGTCATATCAATACTGCTTTGGTTTTTAGATATTTACCTCTCAAGGAGTTTGAAGCAGGTCTTTTTAACGGTTCTTTATGTCATTTTCAAATCTAACGAAATCATAAACGAAAGATCTCGTTCTGCAGTACGCTGTTTGATGACCGTTTCATTTGATTGGAGTAAATTATTTGGAGTCTTTTCTGTACTTTCGTACAAAATTAATTACACGGGCTATTTGGCGCATTCAGAAATATGAGATCTCGAGATTTTGCTCACTAAAAAGGTGAGATTTTTTTTTTCTCAGAATTTTGACAGCAAAACTGAGAAATTTTGCTGAAGAATCCTGTTAATTTAACTGAGATTGCTGAGATCTCCGAGAATTCATTTTCCTGGACATGCCTATTAATTATGTTCGGAAATTTAACATTTGAGTTTTATTCCTTTTAGTTCTTGGTGTTTATTTCATGCAGCTTGGCTTTCGGTTATTTGTTTACGTTAATGGTCGCGTTCGGGGACCAATCCAAAACTATCCGGAGCTGATACAACAACAGCCCAATGTATCTTAAAATTTTTGGTATAGGTTGATAGCCTATCTGATATTTCCTCGAATGCAAGGAATTTTTTAAGTACTATAGGGACAATTTTGGATTCGGACACGTCGGTGCCGCAAATATATCTCGCTTATATCGAGTTTCACCTGAAATTTCATCTTCGAAAAATTCCCCTTATTGTGAACATTCATTTCTGGCGAAAATTTATGTCATTGACAGCCACTTATATTTTTTTTTAATTATTACGGCAGACCCATGATTTATTGTAAAACTGTAAATTTTTGTAAAATTTTTGTGACAGCGAAAATTTAATGGGCGAAAAAAAAATTTTGTTCGGGCGAAACTCACAATAGCTTTTAAAATTCTGGGCGAATAAAAATTTTAAGGCGAAATAGAAATAATTTTCGAGTTAAACTCACAATAAGGATGTATAGGTCCGTAAAGGCTACATTAATTATTTTAATTTAGCTCCAAAAATAACGGTACCTATCATAAAACCGTTATGAAAAAAGGTTATTTTTCTCGCGAACGCCTCTAATATAGAAAATTGTATGTGTACGGTCTGCATTTGGGTGGAAAAAAATTAACAGAACACAGAGCTTTTTTTTATTTAATTTTCGTTAAAGGCTTAAGTGATTTCGATCAAGGAAGTACTTTTAAGTCGTACAATTTTTTTTTTTTAATTCTTTGAAATGATAAATTTTTTTTTGATAAATAAATATTTTTAAAACGGTTAAATGCATTTTTTTCAATTATGTTTTAGGTGTATTTTATTAAATGCTTAAAAATGGCATACCTTGATAATAAATTTAATTTTACCAAAACCTATCCAACGATTTTCAAAAATTTTTTTTGTTTTTGATAAATCAATATTTTTCAAAAATTCAGACGGCCAAATTGCAGTGCAATAATAAAAAGCGTTCTTTGCCTTAAACAACAAAAAAAAAAAAACAAATCCTAAAGCTTGTGAAAATACTAATTAAATTAGCATAAGATAAAAATACAAACACACTTTTTCAAAAACGAAAAAAATGTTTTTTTTTTTTTCTTTCTATTGCACTAAAACCCAACAATATATGTATAATTTTTTATTTCCACCAAAATAATTATAGAAAATAAATTATTTATTTAAATTTATTTGATTTTTTCGTTACATTTTTTATTTTTTGTTTTAAACAATTTTTTTTATTTTATCATTTAATTTAAAACGCTGCTGTTTTTAGATATACACAGGTAACAATATCAACATTATTAAGAGCAAAATATAATTTTAAGTTATACATTTTATACAAACGAAAAACTTTTAAAGTATTTCTAAATCACAATGTCGCAGTTCGGGAAACTTTTTCTATATCGAAATAAATAAGAAATAGAGAATAATTTTTTTTTAACAACAATTCAATAATGAGTTGGAATTTGATTTTTTTATAAACTTACCCTTAGCTTCATTTCTATTCTGTCAATTTCTCCTCCCATCAGATCAACTATGTTTTCACCATGTGTTAAAAGAAATAGTTCTAGTTCTTCAACCGTTTGGAATGATTTCACAGCCTAAAAATTAAATCAAAAAATTTAATTATTATTTTTAGCATTTCTGAATTTGACTATTTAAAAAAAAAAAACAAAATGCTTACTTAAACCTTTAATTAGATTATTAGGTTATTTGGTAAAATGAAGAAAATAAAAATTGATTCATTTACCTTTAGAAGCTCATTGAGCTCTTGTTTATCTAAGTAAGATCTTGTCAGTTCACGCCCATCAAAATCAATTTCGGCCTAGAAATAATAATAAACGTATACCTTTAGATTTTTTCGTATCTATTGGACAATGAGTTTTTCTTTTATATTTATTTTAATCAAGCGTTGTTTTCTTCTTTTTCTACAGAAAATAATTGTTTACATTTTTGATATTTTATAAACAAATATGTAGTGGCCGAATATGTTTTTAACCAAACTTTAATTGAAAATACTTACTTTTGTTTGTAAACTTAATAATAATTTTAAATTAAACTTACCTTATATCTAACAAGTGAGTTTCCCATATCGATTCCCTTTACATCGTGTATAGCCCTAATCATAACATCAGTTTCGAGCTCAGAGTTTATTCTATTGAGATGCTCCTGTGAAATGGATCTACAAAAATTGTATGGGTATTATTTTTTTTTTTAATTCTTTATCAAAACTAATTATTAACTTACTTGCCAACCAGCGCCGCGACATTTGTATAAATTATAAACGATGCCACACCTCCTAAAATACCACCAACTAACAATGATCCTACAGCATCTGGGACATGAGATCCAGATATTGATGACAATGTCATACAAGTGGCAGCAACAGCTACACTACTTACTGCAGCTGCATCTTCTGTGAGAACTACATTAACACATGGATCTTTCCCCCGCAAAACTAAAATTAAAACAACAAAAAAATAAAATTATTTAGATATAAGCTAAAGTTTTTATGGTCTCACATACCGTAGTCCTTGAAGCTCATTCCAGTATTTGCTGCAGAACGTCGTATTTCATTGATAGCAACCATGAGTGTGGCACCTTCAGAAATCATCGATCCACCAAGTGTACAAAAAGCCCAAAAGTAATCCTGAACAGGTTCGGGATGTAAAAGTCCTGTGATGCCATGATAGATTGAAAGTCCTGTTCCAACGCAGAATATACCTACTCCAGAAATTAAAGATGAAACATACTTCATGTTGGTATATCCATATGGATGGTCGGAGTCAGCCATCTAAAAAAAAATATTTTGTATCAATTTTATCTTTTTTTATTCAAAAAATGTTTGGCAATTTAGAATGAAATTAAAGTATTTATTTTATAAAACGAACAATATGAGTTTTTCTTAGTACCTGGGTAGATTTATGAATGCCATATGCTAAAATCAACTGGTTAATTGTATCGGCCAGAGAGTGTATGGCTTCAGCAAACATACTATGTGACCCAGACGATAGCCACGCAAATGTTTTAACTATAAAATTTGTTGTATTTCTGGAATACAATTTTGTTAGCAACATTTAAAAAAAAATAAGAGGTTTTCCATACATTCCAATTGCAATTAGAACAACTCGTCCAGATTTTCCTCTTAGTCCTGGTTCATCTTCCATTACCATAGTTCTGCTGCCAATTTCCCTTCGGTAATCTCTCAAACGTCTCTTTACTGTAAAAATATCTTTAAAAAAAAGTATTTTTTGTTAATTCTTTGCGTTCCGTTTTTTTGTTTTTTTTTTCCATTTTCAATAGAAAAATTCTTACTCTGTTGATATTTTTTTCTTTCGATTTCACGTTTAAGACATTCGCGTAGTAAATTCTCTTTTGATCCCCAAACTTCAATTGCTTTTGCTTCGACATCTTTACGCCAGTATACTGTAATCGGTGGTTCTTGTTCATATGGAGAACGACGTTTGATTTTTGGTAACGCTTCGAGGTCACTAAGTTTGAGAAGAAAATCTGTCATAGCCCGTGCAGGTGTAATGAAGTTTCTTTCCAACGAGGAACGATTACTGTCGAACTTTGTTCGCTTCTAAATTAAATATAAAGAAATAAAATTTTTGTGTAAAAATGTATTTAGTTAAGTTTTCGAGATATGTATGACTTATCTCATCATCAGGCTATAGCAACAAAAAAAAGATGAAAATTGTTTGTTTTAATTTTGTAAGTTAGGTATTTTTTTTAGCTTCTTTTCCGGTTCATAAAAAAAATATTTACCAAAAGAAAATCATAATATTTTACCTTTGGTTGAACCTTCTCCTGTATTTTCTCCTCGGGAGGAACAACTTTTGCAACAACACTTGCCACAACATTGGCAACTGCTTTTACTGCAACTTTTGTAGCTTCTATTGCTTTTACATTCGGCTTGGTTATTTCTTTTTCGAAAACAACTTCATTAAGTTTAGAATCTTCAATTGTAGTTGTCACCGAAAGAACTCCCTTTTTCGTTTTTACTTCTAATTTGGTTGTTTGCTGATTGCTGGACGTTGGAGCAGCTACTGCTGCTGGTGATGATGAAGTACCAGGAGCTGAAGCAACCGCAGGTGTGTTTTCTTTTGAACTTTGATCATTTGAGGTTGCATACAAAGCAGCCTGCAAAAAGTAATTTAATGTCTCAGAAGGTATTACAACTCTATAAAGGATTTTTGAGATGACTCATCACTCAACGAGAGAGAGAGGTGTTAATGATTTATCTGTTCTGTGCTTACATTTGATTGTTTAATTCCTATTGGATAAGATTTAAGTATCACCGATAATCGAGCTTCACAGTTTTTCATTTGATGACGGCCTGAGAAGATTGATGAGTAAAGTCTTTGGATCTGCAGTAAAACCTTGAATTATAAAAAAATATAAATCGGAATAAGGAACTAAAATTCACAAATTCGGCAATTTTTACATCTTACATTTTGATTATTGTCCTTGTTCAATATCCTCGGCACCTGGTACCGAATACGCAGAATACGACCAACTTCGAGACTTCGCTGCAACATTATGATTTGGATCTGATGGCCAAACGTGACGGAATATTTCGAAGTTCTCTAATCGGTCGATCGGCAAAGAAAGGTGTACAAACAACTAAATTTGTAATTATTTTGATTTGTTTTAAGATCTTGTAAAAATGAGATTAAATTTATGTTCTTAGTGACATTTCTAGTGGATGGATAGTTTTTGTTTAATTTTTATGACATTTTATTTTAAGTTTTAATTTTTTTTGTTTTATAAGACCATGAATAATTTTTCTTTTCAACAACGTAAAATATTTTTTTTTTGTTTATTGGAATCGTGTGTCGGGATGTTAGGTAAATTTAACACGAGTTTAAGCTTCAATTTGGCAGCAAGTAGTAAATTTGTCTAAATATACTTGGAGGCACTAAAAATGGAAATTTTGAAATTATGTATTATTTTATTAAATTGGAATTTCAAAGCTGAATAAATAATAATTAATTTTTATACACTTTGCTATCTAAAAGAATATTTTTTTGAAAAAGTACTTTAAGTTGACAACTTACAGCTGATCTCATAGTTAAATTTATACAAATAAGAGAGACATGAAGCATTCCATTGTAAATTCCAATTTCCATGAGAAAATAGTACGAGCGAAACTTTTCAGGAATTATCATTTTGAGGATGAGCTTACACTCGGATAATAATTTATAGCCATAAAAAGTGTTTCTTTACTATGAAACTCTGTGATTTTCTGGGCAAAACTACACATTTTATTTTTTTGTATAAACTTCGACAGACTTTTTTTTAGTTTTGGACAGAAAACCACAGACTTTCAAAGTAAAGGAACGCACATATTCTTTAGAATGCGTTTAAGAACTCACAACTACATTATTTTATCCTAAATTAAATTTTGACGTTCCCACGTACAGATTTACTTTGTATAATTTTAATTAAATTTACACATTGTTTTTAAATAAGCATAATAAAGACCAACTCAAATTCACCATGTAAAAGAAAATAAGAAAAAAGTTTTTGAATTTTGACAGTAATGAGGTTAATCTATGCGTCAAAGCTTCAAAATGTTATCGCGGTAATTTATCTAATTGAAATTTTAAAATCCAATTCACACACGGTCTAAATAACCACCTTGTGGTGAAAATATATTCATACATAAGACCACTGGAAATCTATCTCACCAAATGGAAGTAAATTCGCTGAACTTTGTTTTAGTTCCATGTTCTTGGAAAGTTGGCGTGTTCGTTGGCATAAAACTGTATACAAAATTTTTCCTCTAAAAATCGGTTAGCGCGTTTGCCGCTTTACAAAGCTGTGGTTGGTCCTTCTTTTTAAGTGAGCCTAATAAAAGGAGAACCATTAATTTATGAAATAAAACCTTAATTGTGTTACTATTATTTGTTTAAATCTATTTGTTAAAGAACATATATATTTTTAAAAAAATGTCTAACGAAGAAGAAACCCCTAATTTAGCTGAAGCGAATGAAAATTCGGTGAGTGAAAAAGTATACCATCACACGAACTGCTGTCAGCAGTAGCGTCCAAAAAGAAAAAAAATACAATTTCACAATTTTCCAGAATGAAACTACATCGGAGGAGACAAACTCGTCGGCTGAAAAAGAAGTCGAATTCGATAATAAGATCGAGACAGACCGCAGCAAGAGATTTGATTTTTTGCTTAAACAAACTGAGATTTTTACGCATTTCATGACAAACAGTGCCACTAAAAGTCCACAAAAATCCAAAGCCGGTCGCCCTAAGAAACCAAAAGACCCCAAAGAAAAATCAAAAGAACCCAAGGGCGAGGATGGTAAGGACAAAGAAGGCGCAGAGTAAGTTATTCTTTTTCTATACGAAGTGACCTTGTTTCATAAAAGTAATTTTTTTTTTTTATTTTAGTCATCGTCATCGCAAAACAGAACAAGAAGAAGATGAAGAACTCCTCGCTGAAGATTCACATTCCAAAGATGTATTTCGATTCGAATCATCTCCAAGTTATATCAAGAATGGGGAGTTGAGGGACTACCAAGTGCGAGGACTTAATTGGATGATATCTCTGTATGAAAATGGTATCAATGGAATTCTAGCTGACGAAATGGGTTTAGGAAAAACTCTTCAAACAATATCGCTTCTTGGTTATCTGAAGCATTTCAAGTAGGTATTTTATATTTGATTTTAAAAGTACAAAACTAAGCATGACCTCAGACATATTTTTTTTTTTTTATAATCATGACCGACTAATCCAATGAATCTTCCATTTATATGCAATAAAACACTTATTACTGTTTCTATATTGTTATCTCCTCTTCTAGAAACCAAGCTGGACCCCATATTGTTGTTGTACCAAAATCCACACTCCAGAATTGGGTGATTGAATTCAAAAAGTGGTGTCCATCGCTACGTGCAGTTTGTCTAATTGGTGACCAAGAAGCCCGTACCGTTTTTATTCGTGAAGTTCTCATGCCCGGCGAATGGGATGTCTGCATTACATCATATGAAATGTGTATTCGTGAAAAATCAGTATTTAAAAAATTCAACTGGCGCTACATGGTGATTGACGAGGCGCATCGTATTAAAAACGAAAAGTCCAAACTATCTGAAATTTTGCGTGAGTTCAAAACAGCTAATCGTCTCCTTATCACCGGTACGCCGCTTCAAAATAATCTCCATGAATTGTGGGCCTTGCTGAATTTCCTACTGCCAGATGTCTTTAATAGTTCGGAGGATTTCGATGCGTGGTTCAATACGAATACATTCTTTGGTGATAATGCTTTGGTTGAGCGTCTGCATCTGGTGTTGAAACCATTCTTGTTGCGACGTCTCAAATCTGAGGTAGAAAAACGTCTTAAGCCGAAAAAGGAAATCAAGATATTTGTTGGCCTTTCGAAAATGCAACGCGAATGGTACACAAAAGTTCTTATGAAAGACATTGATGTTGTAAATGGGGCTGGAAAAGTTGAGAAAATGCGCCTGCAAAATATTCTCATGCAATTGCGTAAGTGCACCAATCACCCATATCTGTTTGATGGTGCCGAACCTGGTCCACCGTACACAACCGACATGCATTTGGTAACAAATGCTGGTAAAATGGTTATTCTGGACAAATTGCTTCCGAAGCTACAGGAACAAGGTTCACGAGTACTTATTTTCAGTCAAATGACACGTATGTTGGATATTTTAGAAGATTACTGTTTGTGGCGAGCCTACCAATATTGCCGCTTAGATGGCCAGACGCCCCATGAGGACCGAAACAGACAAATTCAAGAATATAATGCCGATAACAGTCCCAAGTTTGTCTTCATGTTATCCACTCGTGCCGGAGGATTGGGAATCAATTTGGCCACAGCCGATGTAGTTATTATCTATGATTCCGATTGGAATCCACAAATGGATTTGCAGGCTATGGATCGAGCTCATCGTATCGGTCAAAAGAAACAGGTACGCGTATTCCGATTTATCACTGAAAACACCGTCGAGGAGAAGATCGTAGAACGTGCCGAAGTCAAGTTGAGGTTGGATAAGATGGTCATTCAGCAGGGACGATTGGTCGATAATCGCACAACACAAATGAACAAAGATGAAATGTTGAATATCATTCGCTTCGGTGCGAATCATGTGTTCGCTTCAAAAGATTCTGAATTAACAGATGAAGACATTGACACAATCTTGGAACGTGGTGAAGCTAAAACTAACGAACAAAAAGCCCAATACGACGAGATGGGTGAAAGTTCATTGCGTAATTTTACAGTTGATAACAATGGCGAAGGTGCCTCAAGTTCAGTGTATCAATTCGAGGGCGAAGATTACCGAGAGAAGCACAAGTTGAATGTGGTAGGTGCATGGATTGAGCCACCGAAGCGTGAACGTAAGGCCAATTATGCTGTCGATGCTTATTTCCGTGAAGCTCTGCGAGTATCCGAGCCAAAGGCACCAAAGGCCCCACGTCCACCGAAACAACCAATTGTCCAGGACTTTCAGTTCTTCCCACCGAGGCTCTTTGAGCTTTTGGATCAAGAAATTTACTTCTATCGCAAGTCACTTAATTACAAAGTACCCAAAAATCCCGAGCTTGGTTCAGAGGCTTCAAAGGCACAGCGTGAAGAGCAACGAAAAATAGACGAAGCTGAGCAATTGACGGAAGAAGAAATTTTGGAGAAAGAAACATTGCTGACACAAGGATTCACCATGTGGACTAAGCGCGATTTTAATCAGTTCATAAAAGCCAACGAAAAGTATGGACGCGATGACATTGAGAATATTGCTAAAGATGTCGAAGGGAAAACTCCAGAAGAGGTTATTGAATACAATGCGATATTTTGGGAGCGATGTCATGAGTTGCAGGATATTGAACGAATTATGGGACAAATTGAGAGGGGTGAGGCTAAAATACAAAGGAGGTTGTCCATTAAAAAGGCACTCGATCAGAAGGTATGATATTATTTCGATGGAAATAAGAGTTGTGTAACTTAATTTTATCTATTTTTTTTTTGTCAGATGGCTCGTTATCGTGCACCATTCCATCAATTGCGTCTCCAATACGGAAATAACAAGGGCAAAAACTACACCGAGAATGAGGATAGGTTCTTGGTTTGCATGCTGCACAAGCTAGGTTTTGACAAAGAAAATGTCTACGAGGAGCTGCGTTCAGCTATCCGGTTAGTGTTTGTCTCATTCCATCTTTTATTTTCAATAGAACCGATTTCTATTTTAATTTTTGTTTTGTTCTCACAGTTTATCACCACAATTTCGTTTCGATTGGTTTATTAAATCGCGAACAGCTCTTGAATTACAAAGGCGTTGTAATACTTTGATTACACTAATCGAACGTGAAAACTCCGAATTGGAAGAGAAGGAACGACAAGAGAAGAAAAGAAAAGCAACTAAAGGACAAGGAACACCACAACAGACACCAACGGCATCTAAATCAAATCAAAAACGTAAAGCCGAAGTTATTTCCGCAGAAAAAGCATCAAAGAAGAAAAAGAAGTAAACAAAAGTTTAATAAAATAAAAACCAAAATGAACTTTGTCTTTTCTTCATTAAGCCGAAATAAATGTCATTCATTTTTTTTATACTCAGTCAGTGTCTATAAGTTATTGTTAAATTTCACACTTAATCCGGTTAATAATATTTAAATAACCAAATGTAATATTTAAATACTTAAAGTACTGTTTAATTCAAGGGTTTTTACGAACATTGATCGCTGGTAAAAAAAAAACCATTTTATGGAATAAATACAAATTTATCAACCGAATTATGTTATGTATATTTTTTTTGTTTTTTAATAGTGGATTTACATTCATCTTCGTGCGAGTTCTACAGAAAAATGGATGTAAGATATAAAATTTACATTTTTTAATAAACGGGAGAAGACCAAAATGCAGAGATCTTCATTATAGGAACTGCCATAATGCAGCTATAAAAACGAACATGTTCATCTCTTTTTCACACATTCGTATTTTTGATATGAATCTGTCCCGCTCTAATTTTCTTCAAATCTGCAGATGAAGAAGAATGTAAATCCACCAAAAGTTCAACTAAAGTCCGTATGTCTACATTGTTTCCGCTTTTTAAGCTTATTAAAGGTCCGTTGGCTTAGTCTGAACTTCTTGGCGAAAAGTTAAATGTCAAATTTTGTGGGTGGAATGTGATTGAAACTCAAAACAAGGCTAATTGGCAAGCTTGACGACACCTCAAAATTTTACAGATTACCCATTTGATCCTTAAAATATTTGAATAATGAGATATTATTATGTATGTATAATTTTCCACATAATTTAATCTTGTCATTAAAATCAAGAAAACGTTTACATGATAATAATAATCATGCGACACGGACACGCAGATTACTTGACACACTTTCTTTTATTAAAAAGGTAATTACAATTTTAGCATAATAACGTGAATGAAATATTTGGCGTATTTTTTTGTAAGGCCGGAGGTAAATGGTCGAAAAAAACAACGTTGGTGCTAAACAATCGCCATGTTAAATACAACAACAACTAATCCCCTATGGGCTATGCTTAACCCAGAGAATTCTCCGGGCTAAACTTAAGCACACAGAAGAACTATGTTACCGGGATGAATTATATAGGTAGGTACTTGTTATCGATAGTTTGTATGAAAACTCAATTTTGTTTCTGTGATGCTGTCACTAATCCCTGTGTTCGTTTTTTTTTTCGTGCAATTCCCAGCGGGCTTGCAAAAAAACACGCCTATTATTTGACTATTGTAAACAAAACATGAAAACATGAAAAGTATCAGTTTCAAATACCACCACACAAATATTATTAAACTAACAAAAAAAAACTCCTGTCTGCGGCAACAATGGACACACAAACGCTTTAGAGAATTTACCAATATTTCATAATAATTTTTTTTTAACTACTGTAACGATATTCGATATTTTGAATGGTTAAATTAATTAAAGACCTAATCAGTCAATATAAAAATTATGTACATATCTACATCCTATAGGTACAAAAATATTTACCCTTGATAAAAAAACTTGGCAAAAATGTATCATTTGTTTGTTATAAAAGTTAAAATAAATTCAACTGTATTTATTCATAACAAAACGATGGCCATTTTTGTATGCTTTAAGATTCTGCATGAAGATTAAATAAAGGAAAATACCCTTAGAGGAGAATGTAAATAAGAACACAATGCTTATCACCGCCGCGTCGTCAGCATACCTTATGCATTACAATTATTTAGATATAGGGTGTTCGAATATACAATACATACATTATGTTCATTGAGTTTATAATTTTTTAATTGAGTAAACAATTTTTAAAATTATAAACTAATTTAATAGTGATAAATTATTTAAATCATATTATTTTACTATTATTATTATTATTGTTGCTATTTATTAAATTATAAATAAATTTACATTATAATACAAAATTACAAAGCGCTAGCTACTATGTCTTGCGGCTTGAAATTTAAAAATATTTTAGTTTAAAGTTGTTTTAAAGACAAATAATTTAAAAAAAACAACAAGTGTAACTTAAAGAAAAGGGATTAACTTATCGATTCAAACCACAAGCCAAACAAACCAATATGCTTTAAAATTATTTCATTTTTATAAAAGCAATAAATTAATATTAAAATAAAAACCTGTTTGACAGTTGGGACCCAATTTCACAAGTATGAATAATTTTCAGTTTAAAATTTATATATTTACTCTCAAAATAACCGTGAATAAATTTGCCTATTTTTGTACCTGTCAAAAAATTTAAACCTCACCTGTAGGTTACGGATTTTTGTGTAAACAGAGAAAATTGACGCTTGTAGAATTGGGCCCCTGATTTGGATTTTTTTTTATCTCAAGTTGCTTGCACTGCACATTAAATCCCATCGGAAATTACAACAACTTTTTTAAATTCGCATGGGGTCAATCTTAGTTTTCGTTTTAAATTCAGTCGGAAATAAAAAAACATACATTTTCTAAAACTTTGAATGAAATCATTTTTAGTACTTCTCAATAAAATGATTAAAAGAGGAGGTACTTATGTATATCATTTATTATGCGGGTTTCACAACATAGTTAATTAAATTTCTCTCATATAACACCCTGTAACACCATATCTACATATTCTAAATTTGCACAGAACCATTCTGCTGATATACATTCTGAATTCTGATTGAGACATTTATATTGGTTAAGCCAAAGCACAAGCAGTACTCGTCTCGGTTCCACATTAACACGATCGTTACAATAAGCTATAGAATTTCTGTCGATGCTGCTCTTTAAATCGAGGTTTTGCAAATTCCTGTAGGTGTTTGTTTTATTATTTTGATATAATTCTGGAAGAAAAACAAGTTTTGACTGTTAAAAATATGAGTGCGTCTGTCTGGAGTCGGTGATTTATCAATTATTCTTTAAAACAAAAGACATTCATTTTTTAAATTTTACTATAAAAGTAAGTAAACGTGCATATCTATTAGAAAAACTATAGGTATTATGTTTGTATATATAGCTTGTCCAGTTGTCCTTATGCAAATATTTATTTTGAATCAATTCGCCGAACAAAAAAAAAAGTTTTTATTTTAATTCCAAACCTAGAACATGCCATATTTGATCAATTTATTAGTTGTCTTTGTCGCTGCCGATATAAGGCAAATTTAATTAAAATCATTATAATTTAGTGTCAAGAATGCCTACAAAGCAAACTTAAATTGGATTTATATATTTATGGCAGTTTTCAATAAAATGTTTTGGATTTGACAAATTGAAAATTCTCTAATAAAACTATCAAAAATGGTAAAAACACCTTAGTTTGGTTTGGATGATATTTTGCTTTAAGTTAAATAGTAAATATATCAGAAAATAAAGTTTAACTTTTTTTAAATTTTATAAATGAAAAAAAAAATGTTTTGGAGTATTTTTTGTTGTTTTTGTTATTAATTAACATCTCCAGTAAAACTACCAAAAACTACAAACTCTTCAAGTGTTTTTTTTTTTTGTATATAAAACAACTTTAAAAAATCGGCGATATTCACAGACAATATATTTTTCTGTTAGCATAGAAACATGTGGTTATAATTTCGGTTTAAATCGATCCAAAAGATTAAACATATCGTTGGCTTAGAGTGAAAACTGACTTAGTCCATGTTTATTGTTATTATTATTGATTATCTCGCATGTACCTTTTTGGCCTTATGTTTCGATTTGAAGACTACAAGAAAAGGGTGTTTTTTTTCAAGCCAGTTCTATCGTACTAATTTTGAACAAAACATATTTTATTAAATAGCCATTTAATTTCGTTTAATGAAAATAAAACATTCTGTTTTATTTTAATTAGTTTTTAAATACAACTTCGGGTATAATGCCCACCATCACGGCTGGATCTAGTGCAATACTTATGTTATCCGAGAAAACAAAGTTCTCTACAACTTTTTTAAGCATTTATAGCCGTATGTCTAATTTTTCTCGTTGTTTTTTTTTTGTGCACTTTAGTAGTGTTGCCGTTGTCTTTAAATTTTTTTTTAATATTGTTGTATAATTAATCACAACTTAAAATAAATACAAACAATAAAGTCTAAATTGGGATGGACGTGATCAGGTTGCGCAATGCGTAGTGCGGTCTGGTTCCATTCTCAGTAACGGCAAATAGTTTTTCACATTTAAAATTCAAATTATCAAATGACCATAGCACCACTAAAAGGAGTCTGATGATCAGCGTGGCAGTCGTGAAATAGCCATAACTCCAGCCTATAAAAAAAACTTGGTACCACAATACAATTTTATTTCTTTTTTTTTTTTTTAATCACTTCTTATTTCAATTTAAAATTAATAGATTTTTACCATTGTCAAGTAGGTACCACACACAAGGCAATAGGCATAATTATCACAGTGTTCCCCTTTTTGTTGTTATTTCACCCTATTCATAAAGTGTGTTCACAATTGAATGGGACTGTGTTCAAAATTGAATAGAATTTTAAATAGGTAATTAACGGCATTTGTAGTTAACTCTATACCTACCATAATCTATTTACCTTTTGGGTAATTGAAATTCAGTGATAAAGAAAGTAATTGACAAAATAACACAATTACAAAACTTAATTGTGATCTGATCATAGAGGTGGAAAAATAAGTCACCGTTTCTGTTCAGAATAGATTACTTAATTCTTTCAACGACCTGATAATATTAGACAACGATAGTAAAAGCTAATAGATGTGTTTTTGTTTATTATTTATTTTTTCTATTTTTTAATTATTATTTTATTCATTATGGAACCAAATAAATTAAAATGCATGATTTTATAGTATGGTACTTATACTCATACTGCACGATCGCACTGTGGTTTTAAAGATTGAATTCAAACAATTGATCGTCTTATGATCGATTTTACAGTTTAAACTACAAAATTGTTAAAAATCAAAATAGGTTGAAATTGACAAATTTTTTTTTTTATTATCAAAGAAAAAAAATTACAAATCGTAAGAGCGATTTAAAAAATAATTTTGTACTAATAAAATTTGTAAGAAAAAATGCAATATTATTAAAACTTTATTTTCAGCCGATAATCAGAGAGACAAAAATAAAATAAAATGATCTACTGGGTCGCACGAACTTGTTATTATGTGAACTCACACTGTAGTTTTAAAGAATGCATGGTACTTACACTTTAGACTGAAAAATTGTTAAAAAATCAATGTAATTGGAACTAAATTGATTAAACAACTTCTGAAACTGTTTTGACACCAACGCAATGTACACAATCTGACTTTTTACACAAATCTCAATTTATGAGAAAAAAATTTTAAAAAATCGTTGGATCGGTTATTTTATATATAAAATTTTGGAAACATTTTTGAGAAAAAAAAATGGTACGTCATCCATTTTTAAGAATTTATTAATGTGGAGTTTAAAAATTAATTTTGAAAAAAATTATCCAGCCATTTTCGAAATATCAAATTCAAAAAAATAATCTTGAATTTTTTTTTAAATCCAAAATAATTTTTTTTTGAAAATTTTGATATGCAATATTATTCAAATTTATTAGAAGATCTTGTTTAAAAAAATTTGATTAAAATTGGCTCAATAGATAATGAGATAGTCGAACACCAAACAAAACAATTTCTATGAGAGATACCATTTTTAATCGATAGATACATTTTTTTCCCAATTATATAGTAAGTAGATCGTACTTATATATTAATTCACATAATATTAAATTTAATCATCGTAGGAGCTGTTTTTGAGAGAAATAAGGTTTTTTCTTACCGGTTTTTAAACACTTGTATGGGAGGTACCGTTATTTTTGGTCATAAGAATAATTTTTATTTAAAATCTTCTAGATAATGTTAAAAAACTACTGGGCGAGAATTTTAATAAAAATCCACTTAGTCATTTTCGAATTATTAAGTTCTCAAAAAAAATTTTGAAACTTTTTTAAAATCTTAGAAAAAATAGTTTGGAAAATTTAAACAAAACATTTAAAACTTCTTGAAAAATTGGTCAATGTCAGTTGAACCGTTTTGAGAAAACCAAAAAAAAAAAAATAGTTCTATGGGAGCTACCACTTACATATATCCATTTTTCCTATTTTTTTTTTATAAAATGGTAGCCTTTTTGTAAAAAAATTTATGATTTTTTTTTTTAAGTTGTGGGCACTTTTTTTCAAAAAAATATCTTAAGAGCATAATTAAACAACGAATTGAAGTCAAATTAAAGGAAACTTATTTCTGTTAATTTCAATTTTGTCAAAAAAAGAAGACATTTAGACATTTGGTTTTTAAGTGTTTGATTAAATATTGACAAGAGCATTGAATTTTAAAAATAATTTAGGAATTTTTTTTTATATAATAATTTCAATTATTATACGTTATAAAACATTTGAAAAATTGTGCTTCGTCAACATCATAACCAAATTTATGTTGTCTGGATAAGATGTGGAATGCTATGGCCACTTAAATGAAAAAGAAAAAATATATAAATTAAGTCTGTTTGTTTAAATCAAAAAATTGACAACTTTCCAATTATTTTTTTTGTATAAGAACTTTGACAGAAGTTTGGATTAAAATTGGTAGAATTTGACAGTTTTTGAAAGTAAGAATATTGAATATTAAAAACACTTAATAATTTAAATTTCATTTTGACATATTATTTGAAGCATATCAATTGACCTGTAATTGCTTTTTGCTAAGTGCATGTAAGAAAACTTAGTATCAGATTTTTGGCTTAAAGCTAACACAAAAGAATTTTTTAGTGTTAAAAAATATACATACAAACGAATAATTTACTCGTAGTATAACCTATAACAATATTTTGTTCCTTCTATAAAATAAAATCAAGCAAATAAATCATTTTTAAAGACTCTTTTTCTTAACTTTTTCGTTATTATTATATTGAAAACCTATAATTATATTTTACATAATAAAAATGCTACCCCTTTATAGCCTTGAATCATTAGACCAACGACGGACGTCCGATCCAGTCGTATATTTTATTTTAAGATCTTTTGTTTGATTTATTATCTTTGAAATTCAGTTCTATTGTTCTATATCTATGAGATGATAATTCGGTCTGGTTTGTTTTTATCATTCTGATAAAATTGCAAAATAAAAAAATAAATTCTATTATGATATTTATTTTTAAAAATTCATTATTTTAGCCGATATCAGTATCAATAGAACAATGGTCTATTACAAAAAACACGTGGTTGCATCATTCTTGATCACAATCGGACTTCTTATTTGCTTCACTAGCAGTAAGAAACAAAAACCTCATATAATTTTTATTTTGGCCGACGATTTGGTAAGTTAATTTATTTTTTTTAATTTTTAAATTTAAGAAAATTCTAACGATCTATTTTGTTCCTTTTATGATTTCCTTTAATGTTTGATCGAAAAAATCAATATAAACTCACAAAAATAACAAGGGATTCAATGATGTTGGTTTCCATGGATCTGCACAAATACCGACACCTAACATCGATGCTCTGGCATACTCTGGTATAATTCTGAACCGATATTACGTCAATCCCATATGCACACCTTCAAGATCTGCTTTGATGACAGGAAAATATCCAATTCATACTGGTATAGTACCTACTTTTGCTTGCCTATATCTAAAAGCGTCTTTTATGCTCTTACTAAATAAATACATATTCTCAATTTATCTATAGGTATGCAACATAAAGTTCTTTATGCTGCAGAACCAAGAGGGCTTCCATTAAGCGAGAAACTTATGCCTGAATATTTCAATGAATTGGGGTAATGTTATATAAATCAAATTTGAAATATTTCAACTTGATGTGTTTTAATCGAAAAACAATGTTAAATTTATAAATCTATAAAGATACTCTTCCCATATTGCAGGTAAATGGCATCTAGGCCATTACAAGCGAGTTTATACGCCTTTGTATAGAGGTTTTCAAAGTCATGTGGGCTGTTTCACCGGTCATCATGATTATTTTGATCATACAGCTGTGGAAAATCCCTCATGGGGACTTGATATGAGAAATGGTAAGAGTATAAAATATGTTTTTTTTTTTGTTTTTGCATAATTGAATATTATATGTATATAGTTTTTTTTTATTATTATTATTTAAGCCAGGTGTTAATTGGATAATTTTACAGGTTTAGATGTAGCCTATGATATGCATGGAAAGTATAGTACTGACATCATAACTGACGAAGCAATTCAAGTTATCAGGAAACGAAACACTTCTATGCCATTGTTTATGTATGTGGCACATGTTGCAGTTCATTCGGGTAATCCATATAATCCCTTACCAGCACCAGATGAAGCAGTTGATAGAATTAAAAATATTTCAGATTTTTATCGTCGTAAATATGCAGGTTAGTTATATTTGAAATTAAATTTAAGAGATACAAAATTATGAAAATGTTTAAATGAGTTTTGTTAAATGGCGCCCAACAAAGAAATTCAAATTAAACCCTACCTCAAGAGTTAAAGTGTTTTTTTTTTTCCCCAGCTTATAACCATTTTCACTTATTCCAATTAATTGGGTTTTTCTTTGGTAATTCAGATTTCGAATTATGATTGATTTTTTTAATATCATAGCATTGTTGGGCGCCATTTAAAAAAAAAAAGTATTTTTAATTAACCTATTTTTTGTAATTTTATTTTAGCTATGTTGTTAAAGTTAGATGATTCTGTTGGGGCAATTGTGAACGAGCTATTCAAACAAAATATGCTTTCGAATTCAATAATAATCTTCAGTACCGACAATGGAGGTCCTGCTGAAGGTTTCAATTTAAATCATGCATCAAATTGGCCATTGCGTGGTGTCAAAAATACACTTTGGGAAGGAGGTGTTCGTGGTGCTGCTTTAATTTGGTCACCTAGATTGCAAAATATACAAAGAGTTTCGGAACAAACAATGCAAATTACTGATTGGCTTCCAACTCTCATGACTGCCATTGGAGAACCTATAAGGTAGACTATGTTACCTTATACAATACATCTATTCGTTTACCTTCCAAAACTTCCACTTTATTTATACAAACTTTAGTTCAATTAAATTGGTAGTTTTGGAAAGTAACGGCACAGACCTAATATACATAGTTAGTTATTTTTATGAAATACATATATACATATTGATTTCAATCTATAGCCCAAAAGATTCAAAAATTGATGGCATTAGCATTTGGGATGAGCTATCATCTGGTGAAGAATCAAAGCGAAAATCTGTACTTCATAATATCGATGATATTTGGGGTAGTGCATCGATAACGGTCGGTGAATGGAAAGTACATAAAGGAACAAATTATAATGGTGCATGGGATGGCTGGTATGGGCCATCTGGTACGAGAGATGAACAATCTTATAATTTAACTGCTGTTCTTAATTGTAAAGCTGGTAAAGCTTTGACTTCAATTAAAATGATGCCAACTGAATTAAAAATCTCTCAATTAAGAAGAAATGCATCGGTTATTTGTAATAGTAATGAAATTGAGAAGTCATATCTAATGACAGGAACATTATGTGAACCTTTGGTAGAACCATGTTTATTTAATATTAAGCATGATCCTTGTGAACAACATAATATGGCTCAAAGGTAAGAACAATTTAAAAAAAAATACGTACGTACATATTTCACAAAAAAAATAAACAAAAAAATATTTCTTCTTAAATGTCAAAATATATTTAAGAGAGCTTTTAAAACCCTTTAAATGAGGTAAATGGCGTTTGAGTAAAGAGGCCTTTAAGTAACGTTACTTAAATGTAAAAATTGATTATAGACACCGATTTCTCACTTAAGAGCTATTTAGACGTATTTTAAAGTTATGAAGGCTTTAAAATTTCTTTAATATTGATGTTTAAATTAATTCTGATTAATTATATCCGACGACGCGACGCATGAATTTTGAAACATTTCCAAAAGACTCAAATAATTTACCATAAATAAAACTAAACCAGGATTTATTTTCGGAAAAAAAAAACGCTAGAAATTCGTCAGATTTGTTTTTTTTTAAATTTAAATTAAGAGAATACGAGGATATTAAAAAAAATTAGGGTGAAACAGGGAAAACAAAAAATTAGAATCCGGTTTAAAATTTTCTTTTTCAGCAATTTCAATTACATGAACAGTATTTCAGAAAAAATATCTCAGTTTTATTGTCAAAGTTCAGATGAAAAAAAGCACTTAAAATGTAGCTATTTATAGGGTAAAATCGGGTAAAAACAAAAAATGATATCCGACTTAAAAAAAAAAACATTTTTGTGTTTTTAGGAAATACTTCGGGGATTACTTTAGCGCTAGATAGGTATAGGGTGAATTGGGGTAAACACAAACAAATGGTAAATGATTTTAAACACTCTTTTTTGAAGAAGAATGGACTTGATGGATCATTTAAGACAAGATATTTAACAAAATTTAACTATTTATAGGGTGAATTGGGGTAAAATGACAAAATATATTTTTCAATACTTCATTTTTAAAATAGCTTAGTGGCTATATATTTTGTATTTTGTTTGAAAGCATAGAATTTTACAAAACGTGAGGGTTTAATAGTTCTCTAACGTAAGCTTTGAAATGGTTATTTATGGTGAAAAAAAACAACAGTAAAAAGTATGAGTTTGGTAAGAAATTAAATTGGCACGTTTAGTGAAATCTCTGATCGATCCTCTATTTATTAAAAAAAAAATATCGAATGTTGTAGAAAAACTTGTGATGGCTGTGAAATAAAGCAGCCAATTGTTTTGCAATAAATTTTGCATTTTAACCAACAATTTACATATTTCTTAATACATTTTCTTAAATTAAATTTAATTAGCTATATCTACTCCACACAAAAGAATGTACCAACAGCAATAAGTACAAAAACATTCGTTTGATTAATAATTAATTATACTATATGATCATTAATAGCTTCATATGTTTAATTTATGCAATGAAGAAGAATTTTAATTCAGTAAAACGATTGCATGAACCTGAGTAACCGATGATCGACATCCATGATCTCCAACTACATACCAACTTCGATTCACAGATTCACACATTCATCTAATCTACAATGAGGTGTTTAGTGGAAAATAATTTTGTATACAAATTTCAAAAGATATTTTTTTTTTTTTCATTTTCATTTTTTGTTCTGTGTTAACCTAGTGATTGAAATTTCATGTCGTGTGTTCAATCTAATGCAATCCAGTAACACAATAGTTTCCATATATATTCTTGTAAAGCTTTGTGGGAATTTATTTGTTGTTGTTGTTATTGTAGATTCTGCTATAGCGCAACCTATTCATATTGCAAGAAATATATATTATTATTTTTTTTTCACGACAATTCACGCTTTAGATGAAATTAGACAAATCTTTATAGATGCAATATAATTAGCATAATACAACGTGCTATGTACATACTTGCGTAAAAATGAAATATTAATTATTAACAAAAATATGCGCACTCTGCAGACACAATTAATTATAGTGCAATTGAATTAAATCAAAGTTATTAACATATTTATTTCCGAATGGCTTTCCCAAGAACTTTGTTCTTTATATTATTGATGAAATTAATATTAAACAAGCATATAAGAATAAGTGGGTTTTCTATTGAATTTCTTCTTTCAAAATCGGGGGATAAAGTATTTCAAACGCTTAGATATATCTGATCATTGATTTAAAAAGTGGTTTTAGGGAGAAAAAATGGAAATCAAATTATTCAAAAATGACGATATTTTTAGATGTTTTGAATTTGCAGATAAAGATCAACAGGTTCATATAATACCAAAAACATAGAGTTCTATAAAATATTAAATACAAAACCTCTATTTTACGCACACACTCCGCAGTCGCTTTTTTAACTATAGACTTAATACAGCCCAAGCGCCATTTTTGTATTAAATAATCAAATAATCTTATTTAAATTTATCAATTTGTATGAGAAGAAAATAGAAAAAAAAACAGTTTTTTTTTTAATTAATAACCGCTTAAATTTTTAAAGGTATCCAAATATACTCAAGGCACTTCTTGCTGAACTAGAAGCTCATAACGCAACGGCCATTCCTCCAGGTAATAAGCTCATGGACAGTCGTGCTGATCCTCGTTTCTGGGATAACACATGGACAAATTTTGGAGATTTTAATATTGAAAAGTAAATAAATTTTTAAAAAATATATAAATTATACAAAATACTAACAATAATAAATTTATAAATTTATACAATTCGATTTTTGAGTTTTAAATTATTTTTTTTTCAAATTTTTAGTTTTAAAAAATTAATGACGGAAAATTTTATGCGATTAAGTTTAATATGATGCTAGGTTTAAAAAAGGACTTTGACAGTTAAAAGTATGAAAATCGTATGTTTGTTTGTTTACTTTTTTGCACAAAATGTCACTTTTTTAGACAGCTGAACTTTATTAAGAAAATATATTTAGTATGATAATAGTTAAAAAATGTTTAAAATTAATAAAATTTTAGTACAGAGCTTTAAAATTAGCTAATTATTAAGTAGTATCATGCAGCATGCTGATACCTTAACATCAGGTTATTTAAAATTTTGCATCAATATTTTTTTTTTAAGAAATAATAAGGTATGTAAATAAAAATAAATAAGTAATTAAAAGCAGATTAAAAAATCTTTGTTGATAAATATTCCAGTGACCAGTATATTAAATTTTATATTGAGGAAGATATGTTTTTAATTACACAATATTAATATGTACATATGTAGGAAGCTTGAATTCGAATTTTCAACTGACAGTCCTTTACTTCCTGAACACAATATAATGCTGCAACTGGAACTGGAGCTGCAACAGCTGTAAAAAGTGCTATTCCAGCTAAAGCTCCAGTTAAAATTAAGTTCGTGCGATGCATAGTTTTTGTTTTTATTTTGAGAAAAAAAGTCGATTCCTTTCCTCCAAAAAATCGAATTTTTTTCTAAACAGAACCGACATTTTTCTGTTGTTGTAAGGATTTTTTTCTGATTGCGTGTGTGACAGCTGCAGTTTTGAAACAAAACAAAATCGTTTGGCCTAATGGTCTACATCGCGGCGAGAGAATTCTTATGAATTCTTTGCTATTCATATGATAGCATTGATCGGTTTTCGTGAAAATCATTTCCACTTCTTTTGGTGCGTTTTTGCATTTCACTTAACCGAGAGATTTGACATAACCGACTGGGCTGGGATTTTTAAAACACATTGAAATAACTACATATATTATGTACATTATTTGTTAAATTAAACGAAACTTATGGATAAGTATGGTATGTATATGTTTCGCAAGAATTTTTGGCAAACTAACGTTTCGCGGTGGTTTATTTTGCCGTTTTCTGTTTCACATTTTTTGATTTGGCATTTTACGTTTTAAAAATTACGCTTGGTTTTTTAAATTATAAAACAAATTATCCTTTCGCATTATATATTTAGTTTTTTATTTAACGACTAAAGCTAAACAAAGAAATGCAAAATAAATTTTTCCAAATAAGGTTGATGACCAAAAACTTATTATTGTTTTTATCGCGGTGAAATTGTATTTTTTTGTTTATTTAAACGCACAAATTTTTAATATAAAATTAAAATATTCATTGAATTTTAAATTCGTTGCAACCAAAAACACAATTTAGGTCTGTTTTATTACTCGCCTGGGGTATCCCAATTTAACCCAAAATGTGTTTCTTTATTTTTTTGTGACACCGAGCATTTGACTTTTTTACTTTTATCTTACTGAACATTTCTGAAATTTTGCAAAATATGCAAGGTTTGTTTTTACAGAAAAAAATGGATTTTGTTTGGAAAATTTTTTAAACAGAATCGATTGTTTGGTTGAAAGGAATTCGAAATCGCTAAGAAAATTTTGAGTACACTTGAAATGTCAAGGATTATAGAATAGAAATATAAAGTTAACCTAAGAATGAATAATGAATTTCAAATGGTTACCCCGCTACTTACTAACTCATTTTCGGTTTTTTTTGTTTTATCTAGAACTGCTTGGGCTTTATTCATTCACTTCCCGTTAAATAAATGGGTAGCTTTCATTAGCATCTTTAAATTTAAAAGAATTTTAAGAAAAATCCTTAGGATTTTTTATTTTTCCTTAGACTATTTGGTACCTATCACTTAAGCCCTAAATGAGGTTAAATGTAGTGCCTATTTATTCAAACTAAATAAGCGTTGACAGCCAACTTTTGTTTGCTCACTTTTTTTTGGAATTGTTATTGTCCTTAAACTATACTAAACTATATTTGGCAGTTTTATAGATTTCATTGTGCTCTTTCAGAATTTCAACTTTGCCGGTCGCGCCGCCATATTTGAAAAATGGGGGATTACATTTTTTTTTCAGGAATAACTCCCGAATGATTAGTTGTAGACAAAAAATATCAAGCGGTAATATGTAGCCTCAAAAATTTCATAAAAACAACCGTTTTCGAACCAATCGGAAGAGTTAACGATTTTACTTATTTATTTTTGAAAAAAGCACATCGAAATCTATAAAATTGACAATTTTCAAAACTCTCGGAAAACTTTCCACGTAAAATTACCAATTGACTGTACTAATAAAGAAGGAAGAACTAGTGACATTTGTATTTGAAAATAAACAGTGTTACTATCATTTAGTGGAGAGTGAACAAATTATCAAATAATGCAAGCTAATTTCCATGTCATTAAATTTAAAACCAAAAGAATGAGGTAAGTACCTTCTTTTATCTAATAAACCCTAAAAATTAAATAAATTCATTCTCAGATTTTCTGTTAGGGTTTAATCAATTCAAAAATAATTAAATAAAAAAAAAATGCTTTTTTTATATAAAAAAATAACAACTAATTGTTTTTTTTAATATTTTGAAATATATTTCCAATATTTTAATATTTTCGCTAAAATCCTGAATTACATTTCTATTTTAATCACTATAGAAATTACCTTCGCGAAGTTTAATAAAAATTATTAAAACCATTTTCGATAAAATGTGAAAATGTGTATATTGCAGCCATCCAGTGATTGACTCATTATAAATCATCAAATTATTGCCAATTAATACAAATTAAAATGCTGTAAATACTCTCTGATATTGTATTCTGCAAATTGCTATTTAAAATGATGGCTAACATAATGACAGAAAATCTATCAAAAATTCGGATTAAATGTCAGCATTTAGCGGAAATTAAAGTTATCCCAACCATGTACTCAGCTTTGTTATTAGTAACCATTTATTATACCTAGTCCCATAATAAAGTAGAATTCCACAAAAAGGTATTCTACGAGTAGGTAATCTATGAGCAAAACTAAATGGCTGATTTACATGAAGAATATATGAATCAAAACAAACAAAATAAAACAAAAAAATACACCACACAATAAAAATATTTATTTAAATATTTTTTTTTTTATTTTTCGAAATACAAAAAAAAATAAATTGGCAGTGGTTATAGGACAACGTTTTATTTCGAAAACAATTATTATTGTTTTTATTGTTGGTGTTGGTGTTTATTTTAATAATTCATTGTTTTTTTTTTTTCTTTAGATTTTTTAGATGGGTCTTTTAAGCAATGGAGAATGGAATGACTAAAATTGCATTTCTTCAACCTGTCATTCAATTTTCATAGGTCACGTCCGCATGGAATCCAGTCTTCCAATCAGCAGTATATCGCACAACTTGGGTACGTCCATTAGGCAGTGCTACACGATATTCACCTTCTACGACATCACCATTGCTACTTGCTTTGTGTGAATAATCATTGGCAGTTGCAGCATCCTTCACTGAGTAGTCAAATTCGTATGGATTTCCTGGCACATGTACATGGTCCTATATTGTAAATAGGAATAGAATAAAATATTAAAAATTTATGCAAGTGAATTTTAGAGTTTTTGCAAAAGGTTATGTAAATTTAATTAAAAAAAAAGAAATTCCTTAAATATAATTAATAAACTAAAATAAAAATAATAAATGCGAGTAAAATTATTGTAGGTTTAAGAACATTGACATGTAGGTACAAAAGTTTTTCTTCACATAAAACAAAAAATGGAAAATACGTGAGACGGGAAAACAACTATCTTGACAAATTTTCTTAAATGATTTTTGTTTTTAATTTCCATGAAGTTTTCTCACAAGTTTTTATTAAAAAGATATTTGTGTTATCAATTTTTTGTAAAAGAATGGAATTTTTTTAAAGTTAGGTATGTTTTAGAATGAATCCAATGAATTCAAAAAATATAAAGACACTTTTCTATACAATGCAGATTCAGTAAAAAGAAATGAATTCTCTTTAAATGGTGATTGCATTTAAAGTCCCAAAGTGTAGTCAATTAATATTATAATTATTGAGTTGAATTTTTCAAACATTTTATTTAAATCTTTTTTCTACAATTTGATACCAATTAAATAGATATATAAAACCGGTATAGAAAATCTGGGAAGAATAATTTGCTACAACTTTCTTTAAAATATTTTTTTATTTATATTATTAACAAAATATAACAATTATTTCCTACTTACATCTGGTGGTGATCCTGGACCTGTTCTTGGTCCAGGTCCAGGGCCTTGACGTGGACCAGGTGGCTTAGGGCCTTCTCCAGGTGGTTGTGGCTAAAAATAAAAATACAAAAAAGTGAATAATGCATTGTTAAAAAATATTTAAAATCTAAAATCTATGTACATGGGTACAAAATTTTTAATTTTAAAAACTATATTAATTTTAATTTGATTTCAAATGTAGGTATTTAAGAATTATAAAGAAAAACTATTAATAAATTATTTATAAAATATTGAAATTTTCAAGCATTTTTCAGATACTTTGTTTTTTAAGTTCTTAGGTTTTTTTTTTAAATTTGTTAAATACAAATGTTATGTGGAAATTCCAAAATGTTAAAGCAAATTTGTAGTTTTTGGCAAGTATAAGTAAACTACTAAGAAACTATATGTATATTTGCAGCTTCACAAGATACTCTCTAATCTATTTTATTTTCGATATTATTTTAAATTTAAGTATTAGTATTATTTAAGGTATTAAAGCTTCATAGTAAAATTGCTAAAAGTATTTTTTTATGAAAATAACAAAATATTTGTATACTTTATCATTTTTGGTAGACTATATGTATACTTACTTGGAATCGTTTAGTTGGTTCTGGATATGAGTATCCATTAGTAGTTGGTGGCAGATATGTGTTTGAGCCAGGCGCAAGTTGTGCACATGCAAATGAGAGCACGCTTATTGAAATGGCCTGAAATTATATTTAATAATAAAAAGTGTTTTTTTTTTTTATAAATAAAATTTAAAAAAAGTGCTTTAAACCCTTACGATTTTTACTTTCAATATATAAACTAAAAACTATGGTTGCACACAATAACGGTAGATATAAAAAAAAAATCATCTGATAAAATATCTCAATACAAAACACATAAAGTTTATAGAATGTATTTTTTCCATATATCAATACGAACAATACGATAACCGATAAGCTTCTGCTTGGGTTATGAGCTGTGATAAACGATTCGAGCAACGATATGACTAGAGCTGAGAAATCTTTAAATTGTTTTGCTAACATATTAGAGTTTATGTTGGAGTAGTGCAACAGTTTAAAAGATAAACTACAAAATAATTAAGAAAATTGTTTTAAACAAATAAAGGATTTATATAAAAAGATAAATAAAAATACAAATATGGGTATTTTATATCCATATTGAAAAAATAAGACTTCCCGTTATTTTTGTATAGCATTTTAATAGCTAATTTAAAGAACCAATATATAATTCCTATTCTATTCACTTGTTACTTAATTAAAGAGATTTGCACTAAGCAAATAATAGTAATCAACATTTATAAACTTGTTTAGAAAAATACAATGTTGATGTATTTATATGATAAATTACACATTGCACAGATTATAATGAAATCAATATACAGTAAAATCGTTTTCGTTGTTTTCATTTTTTTTTTATTTTATAAACGTTTTACTAGACCATAACTCAAGGAGTAACATACTCAAGTTGTTGTTTTTTTTCATTCAAATCACACTTTGATTATTTTTTATTTGTTTTTTTCGAATATATAGTCCTCAAAGAACCCATTAAATATATATACAATGTCTTATAAAAAGTAATCAGGCAAAATTTGTTAAATAATAAAATAGGAGCGGTCACTCGGGCGTATGTGGAACATTTTTGTTTTCAATATTTTAATCATAAATGATGTATTTTTAGTTTTAATATAATACTGAAAAGTATCATTTAAAAAAATGATAAGCTAAAGATATTGAAAAAATATAATTAAGTCAACATTTATTTAAATGAGAATTAGAATCTTAAAAAAATCGAATTTGCATTTCAATTTATTTTTTCTAAAGAACAGAACGAAAAGAGACGATTTTTCTTTAAATTTATTGCAGAATTATCTTTAATTAAAAAATATTTCAGAAGCAACTACAAAATGTTTGTATATTTGTATCTTACAACTTTGTATCTTAGAACATCTTTAACACAATAATTATTTACTTTTACGTTTGACATAAATATTGACACAAAAAAAGGATGAAGTAAATTTATAAAAATGTTCAACCAAACACACTATTCTTAAAAACATGTGCAATTTCTGATTTTTTTCTAATTTAAAAATTACTGATATAAAAGATTAAAAGCCTGAAATAGAAATAGAACTTTTATTATTTTATAAATTATTTTGTTGTTATTTTAAATTGATGCGCATCCTTTCCCTTCAACAGTTGAAAAATGTGTCTTAAAAAAGATTAATATCCTTTTGTGTGTCAAGAAAATTAAATGCCCACTTTTATCACTCTATCAAATAATTTTATTCATATCCTTTAAAAAAAAACATACATAAAGGTATGAAAAAATAAAGATCTACATTATACACATACATTCATAGGTAAAGTAGCAATTTTTTTTTTTACAATTTGTTTAACAAAACTGAACACTTTTCATTGAATTGCACATATTTCTTCTTGTTACAAGTAATAGTATACATTTTTTTTTATTGTTAATAATTAAATTTACTCACAATGCAGCCAATTAATTTTGAAGACATCATTTTAATTTAATTTTCAAACTAATTAAAATAGATAAATTTTATCCTTTTTTTATTATTTTGTTTTAGTTTTTTTTTTTAATGCTCTATATTATAAAATTCACTAACGGAATAAAAAAATTATTTGAGTTTAATGATGAATTAGACAAATTCCTATAAAGTAACAAATAACAAAAAAAAAAAACGAACGTTAGCAGTAACGATTAATCCCGAATCACGACTTGAATTAGGGTTCAATAACAAGATGCAAGTCTTTTTATAAAGATCGTCACCAAAAGCACTGGGGATGAGCGCAAATTCATGTATAATGTTATATTGAGAAAAAATAAGAGCTTCATAATATAAGCTAGAGTTAGCGTTAGATGATGCTTCAAACAATACACAAACTATCTAAGAGATCACACAATTGCATAGCAATTGTTTTGAGCCAAAGTACTCATAGCCTTTAGTCAGTGCCGCAAAAATTCAGTGTGCGAAGTATTTGATAAACACAGGCGCCAATCCTTCAAGGGCTTCATAAAATGCGAAGTTGTAAATGAATCCTAATGCAAAATAAGTATCAACTTTGCAGTTGAGCTAAAAAAAATGAACCTGAAAAAAAGGAAATAAGTGAAATATATGAATAATTCAAATGCAGGAAATTTTTCATAATTTTCAGCAGACGTTATCAAAACAGTGAAACAGCTTATGAGTTTAAAATAAAATCTGATTTGTCAGAGTGTCAGTGGTAGTCAGTGGTGTTTTGTATCGAAATCCACCTTGTTTCTATTGTGCCCTATCACAGTAAACATATTAAAGTTAATATCATTAGCGTTTTTATTTTTGTTAAGTTCTGCGCATCTGTCAAAATCGAGGTATTATGGTGGGAAAATTGAGGATCCAGTGTCCCTTTACTTGTATTATTTTAATATTTTGTTTTTGTTTCTATTTATCGTTGTTTCGATTTGTCTACTGTGGCGCCATATCAGGCAGGCATATTTTTCTGTATGCCGGAAAGAGAAGGTAGTTCTCGTGAAAAGAGAATAAAATACAATATCGAAAGCAAAAAATGACAGCTTGCGCGCTTGAGGGGTGCATATTCAGAGATTTCATGTTTGTTTAACATCTAGTGAAATAGAAGGTCTGTGTCTTTACTCGCCCGCCAGGATTCCGTGGTATTCCAAATCTACACAAAAAGTGTTTCTATACTTTTTTTCTGGCACGAAAATGCCAGCACTTTTGACTTTTTTTTGTTATTTCATTTCCCCTTCAGCTTGTCAAACTAATGATAATTCCTGTTGTCAAATGTAAAGTTTACCCAGATTAAAATAAGAAATTAGAACATCCCAAATGCGTTTCCTTACTATTCATTTCTGGTCAAAAATGACAACAACAACATCAAAAATCTCGAGCCACAACAGAAAAGAAACAGACCTAGAATTTGGTCGTTTTCGAAAACGTCAATTATGTCAAAAATACAATTGCTAGATATTCTTAAACGTAAACTGCAAATGTCAACTGTTCGAAAACCCAAAATGAAAATTTGTAGTAAAAGCATTATTTTTCATAACGCTGTTTGCTTAAGCTATTTATATCTGAAAAAATGATTTGCAAAGCCAGAGATTAGAGTTTTGATTGTCTTTTTTACTTTTTTGTTTGTAAACGTCAAATGCGTTTGTAAGAAAATTGATTGACATTGATTAGAAATATTTTTGCAAGTAGGACTATATTGCATATTTAACGATAACAATAGCTGCTTTTTATTAACCACATGTTAATTTTGTATTTACGTGTTAAAATTTGATCCGGATCAGATCAAAATATCTGTGTCAAAAATATAACAATTGATTTGACGTTTTCGAAAACAGCCTTTGTAACACAATTCACACACTTGTCTGAAGTAAATTAATTCAGTATTTATATCCCATTTGAAAGGAAACTAAAATGCATGTAAATGTCATGAGGTAAACTTCATGAATTGCGAATTAATTTTGACATTTCATTCACATAAATGGTAGCCGACTGCAAATTATCATAAAACAAGTAAAATGATTATATTGTAGATTTCTTCTCGCGCCACGCGCCGCCGCCGCCGCACCGGTTTATGGAATGCATTCTGATTTTGTGGAGTGTGTATTTACATTTGACAGTTAAATGAAAACCACGTAGAAAATATTTACATATCTATGTACAATAGAAAAAAAATTGTAAAAGAATTCTGTCCAGAAATGTTCATGATGCACTTGTACCTTTTTGTTACTTTTTTACTTTTCATCTCCCGTTTTCGTTCAATTTTTTTTCGTTAAATTCCTTTTGTTTAAAACAAAAATTAAAAAGCTATACTTTTTATTGATTTGTGATATAAATTTCAGTAAACTTCCGGTTATTAAATTCTACCTTAAGCCATTTAGTATACGTATATTCAAGCATTTATGAGACGACCTGTGAAGATTTTTCATGACTGATATTAAGACTTGAGGATTGCTGATAAACTTTGCCGAATAACAAAAATTATTATCGCATAGAAACGCATATGGCTTCCTGGGATATTCTGCTGGTGTCAGCGTCTCGGCAACTCATGATTGATGTGGTTATGTAATTTCTCAACTTCAGTGATAGTCAACGTTATTTTTTGATTGATCCCGAAGATGAAAAATAACGAAAACTTAAACATAATTTCAAAACAAAAAGAAGATTTGAATATCATTGACCAATTTAGATTTAGATAATTCGTGTGATCGTCAACTTTTGCTGCGTTTGAAACTATGATGACCGTTGACAGTTCTTCACAAACGCAACTCTATGAAGAATTAAGGTTTTAATCGATGATGCTAATCTTTCAATCAAAGCTTTAGTCTGATCATATAGAAATGACTAGGTATTGGATGATTTTCGACAAAGGAATTAAGTTTTCTGTTATTGTCATTTATTACGAAGCATTTGAACTACCTCGAAGAACAATCCCTTGTAATACATATATAAAAAATGAGCTAATAAATTGAATAAATCCTCCGACTTAACTTATTTGTACGAGGGTATAAATTGCCCTTTATACACACAGGGCTCTTTTGAGGGTTAAAGCGCCCCTGAGCCTTAACTAAAGTCGTATAACAATCCCAGAGCCGTGATAATTATCTCAGTCATAATCATATTCATGACTATCTTAAACATAACCATCTGCATCATTATCATCAATGGAAGTATAGATGAGCATGTATTTGAATTTTGGGCACAGCTTGGGTTGAATGATGATGCGACAGCGACTCTGCGACGACGACGACGACGACTGGAAATCTGGGATGTATCTAAGACCGGCGGCGCGGCAGTGGCGATGGAGGTGGTATGGTATGGTGGCGGTGCGCATGCGGTGTTAGAGTATCTTGTAGTTGTGAAGTGATGATCAGAATTTTTATGGTCGTCTTTGTAAAACTCTTTTGTTGTGCCAATTGAGGAATTTTTTCTATCTAAAGATTTTCCACCTTTAAGTTGAATATTTGACGTTTTATACGAGATATACATATTATTATAGTATAGAAGGGACGAAGGAGCGGGTTGGACTCTCAATCTTTGAGCTTCCAGCAGCTCGATTTTTTTTTTGTTGAAAGAGTGAGAGAGCAATAATATCATGGTTGTAATTAATTGAATATAGATTGCTTTCGTATGTTCACAGCTAATACTAGGCTAGCACATCACAAGATATAAAAATTATTTTTATTGTATGAAGGTAGGTACATATAGAGAAAAAAAAATTGATAAGCTATCTATAAACATACTAATAAAAACAATTTTTACTTCAACACCATGTTGTTGGTCGTCGTCGTCGTATGTACGAGTACATTTTGTTCATATATGATGAGTTAGTTTAGTCGTTTGATGTTGTTGGAAAGAGAGACTGAGTATTGAACTTGAAAACGGAAAAGGTTAGTTTTAAGGTCATGACATTTATGCTTGTTCTTCAGCAGAAAATGTCATTATATCGAACATTTCAATGAACAAAACTGGTCCAACTCCAATAAAATGATGTTGAATTGAAGATTTAGATTCGAATTATACGAAAATAAAGCTTACCTTTATGATAAATGTGATATTTAGATTTAATGCAAGAACTCATATACTGTGCATCAAGTACAACTTTATATAGGTACCTACTTACTATACTTTGTGAATATTTAGATATCGAGGTAAGTTCGGGTTAGATGGAGGATGTGATGTGATGTGCTTTTCTTGTGCATTGCACAGGCTGGTATACTGGTTCGTTGGTAATTATGTGAGTGAGTGCAAAAAAATGTAAAAAGGAAAGAATGCGAAAAACCTACTGTTTATACTTCTTTTTCTTCTTCTTCTGCTGTAGGAGATTTGAATTTGAACTTCTCGATAAATTTTGATTTGCATTTTTTGCTAATCGGAAGATTAATGCGAGTATCAATGTTCGATTAAGTGATGAAGAAGAATGCCATTGACAAGCTATAGGTACCTACTATATTGCACTTAACTAGTTTTACTTACCTATAGATATTTTTCCGCATTCTTATTAATGATGATGGCAGGTGTTTTTAGATTTGAGATTAAGAATAAAGATTCTATAAAATTATGAGTAAATAATTTAATATTTGATTTAATTATAAATAAAAAATGGAATGAATAAATATGCGCGAGTGCAGCTGAATTTTGTGGGGCAAATACTCATTTTGTTGCTGCTGGAAACTGTTTGTTTGAAGAAAATCATTAATAGGAAGAAACACAAAAAAGGACAAAGCTCTATTTAGTACCTTTTAAAGATGAAAATAAAGGGTTTTCCAAAATGAAGTTTCATTTTGAATAGCCCGCTATTTGGGCAGCTGTCATTTTTGAACCTGTCATCTTTTGACATTTGACAAGTAAAAACTACGCCATTACTAAAAATGGAACGATACCAGCTTCAACAACGCATTAAAATTGTTAAAATTCACTCTACAGAAACGGCGCTATGTGCAAAAAATCAACGAAGCAATCGCAATTTAGCAAGAAAAGTTTCCTGTTATTTCTTGAAGAGGTGATCACAATTGGCCACCGAGATCTTGTGATTTAACACCTTTAGACTTTTTATTTGGGACCACGTGATAGATAAGGTATATTTATTGGTATACCAATGCTCCACAATCGATTCAAGGCCTTTAAGATGAAATTCGTGAAGTTATTTCGCAAATGTGTGAATTGGTCATGGAGCATTTTGTGAAAAGGATATGGTGCTGCAACCGTATCCGTGGCGACTATTTAGCTTATATCGTTTTCGATTGTTAATGGCATACCTTCCTCTTTACAATAAAATAAACATCCATTGATTTCTTTTACAAAATACTCGTTTTTTTTAATATAAAAATGAAACCTCTTATTGGAAAATCCTTTACATAAAATTAGGTATGTTCAACGAAGCTACATATTTGGAACAGTTTGGAACACTTTAGAACAAGATTTTCTGCACTTGCTTTTTAGGGAGAACAAGTTGAATCAGATTTGTGAAAACTGTCAAAATCAGCTGTTGAATTTTTTCAACGAAAATAGTTTGTTTTTTGGTGGGTGGGATGGGTTTTTTTTCGAATCTCTAAACTAACTTTTATAAAAGTGAATATAAGTTCTGATTGTATTATAATGAAATAGTTTTATTTTTATGACTTATATTTGTAAAATTGAAACCAGCATACATGCACGGGAAAATTATTGCTGTTTTTTTACTGACAGCTATTTTTTATTCTAACTTATTCTGATGTTTTACACAAATCTGTGCTTTTTTGTTCTGTTCTAACTTTTCCTCACTGAACAAACCTATAGTTTAGTTACATACAAACCAGAACACATTACTTTAATATATAAATAGGTACATATGTATGTTCATTTTAAAGGAGATAAATTCCAAAAATATTTTTTATTTCAATGTTTTTATTTTAATAGCTGAGTACCTAATACATTTCTACACATGATTTGAATGTCAAATAAACTTTAAATAATATTATCTGATTTTAGAAACAAAATTATGCACCTACGTAATGCAAGAGATTGATAAAGAACAGAATAATTTAAATGCTAATATAATAATAACCCACGCAACATGACTTTGTTTCATCACGATTCAAAAATATCATAAAATCCATCAATTGTGTAGGTTACGTATGAAGTCATGATTATGTTGATAATTCGATTTAAATTAAGATCAAGCATTATAGACTGTTTTAGCATTCTTTAAAGGATAAAATAGAATTTAAAAATAAAAATGAGGAAACATAGGGCCATCACAAATTGGGGTATTTCAAACGGGGGGTTTTTACATTGTATTAAAATTATGCATGAATTCTGTGCAAACGTAGAAATATTAAACTTTTTAGCTAAAATATATATAAAGCCATATTGAAAATTTAGGCTCAGTTTCACAGTCTGATTAAGTTCCATTTAAGTGGCCAATATGGGAGAGTTAAGTATCATTTATTGAATATTGGGGCATAGTCCCACTTAAATGCAGTTTTCCTCCAACTACTGTGAAACTGAGCCTAAAGTTCCAATATGGTTTTGAGACTAGATTAAGTTAAGAGTATTTAAAAAAGAATGCTCCCTAGAGTGGGTCCTGAACCCACACTACTAAATTAGCAGTCAAGCACTATACATAGTTCTTTTAGTGTATTATTACACCCACATTGCAAACAAAGGAAGTAAGATGTAGGTAATACTAAATAAAATAAAAAAAAATGTATCTTAATTTAAATTGAAGAATTCAGCCATAATTTCCTCATTTCACGCAATAAAACTGATTGGTTAACGTAAATCAAGATGCATTAAGCATTATGTCTTACAAGTTCACTCTGAGTTTGAAACCCACATTAAAATAATAAGCCATTTCTTAGACTCTTCTTCTTACAGTGGTACGATATATTTCAATTATATTATATTACCCATAGTTAGCCTTCATCTTTTGAACAATTTTAATACACACCCAAAAACTTATTACAAATAAATGCTTTTGGCGTTTATTTCTTAGTTTTTTTTATTAATTGCAAAATTAATTGCCTATCATTTTCATTAATAAAAAAAAAAAACATAGAAATTCATAACCTTGAATAAAATGATTTAAAAGGCAAATTACTTGCTATACAAAGAAGAAGACAAAAGGTAGGTGGATTTAAAAAAAAAAAATAGTATTGCACCCAAAAACGCAATATAACATTTTAATCTATAAGCATATAATATACTTACCCAAAATTTCATTGTGTTGTTTTAATTATTTATAAATAGCCAAACAATTTGAAGATAAATCTTGTGTAAAAAATAGAAAGGTACTCTTTTTGTTTTTTTTTTATTGTTAAAACCACAACAATAATATGATATTATTATAACATTCTGTCAAGGTTCGTTTTAAAAATCAGAAAGCGACATTAGTTATGGGCTATAGCCGCATCCAATTGTTAAAACGAATCGCAATTTAAGTTCATCATAAAATACTCAATGAAACTTAAAGTAGGTATTTATTTATTTATTGGGAGGCTGGGAGAGTAAAAGTTATTACCTACATACATATCAAAATTTAAACAAAGAAGATTAACTTTTATGACTTTATATAAGCACATGGTTGTGATAAAAATAAACCGTTTGAAAATTTCAAATAAAAATTATTAGTAGGTTAAAATATTAAATGCATATTTAGTGCAACAAAATTAAAGTCCCACAATCACGTTTTTTTTTTTTTGGCTTCAAAAATAATAATTTTATAAAATATTGACACTCGTTTAAAAACTAATTTTCAAAATTGACAAAAATAAAATGCATAACTATATATGTAGGTCCCACTAACAAGTAGCTTTGAATTAAAAAAAATTCTATAATTATATACAAATTCTATAATTATATACAAAAATTCTATAACTAGGAGAAAATTGACAATTGTGTCGCAATAATCACATGTTTTGATCAATTTACTGGTACGAATAAGGAAGGGGAAATACATATAATTCAGAGCGCCACCACTGTCATCTCGATACTAAAGATAATAGCTCTGTTTGGCAACACACAATTTTTTGCGAATTTAAAATTTTCGCAATTTAAAATGTATAATTTTTAATTACTGTTATTTTCCCTAATTCTGAACCAGATTGGATTTGCTTATGAAAATACATAAATGTATTAAAAACAACACCTGATCCAAACTTTTATATTAAAATTTATATTTCCAAATCCATTTTGTTTTTACTTTGACACATAGATAACTATTTTACCAGGACACAGTACACAAATCTAAGGTCATATATTGCAAAGGTTGTCAAAGTTGAAAATGTCAAAAAATTAAAAATTGCTATTGGAGTGCCCACAGGAAATCAACACGCATCATTACAAACAACAACAAAATATTAAAATAAGACAAGTAATGGGGCACTGGACCATTTTCCCACCATAATACCTCGATTTTGACAAATGCGCAGAACTGAACAAAAATTAATAAGCTAATGATAGCCGTGTTTTTTTTTTATAAGCCCGGGGGAATTGGACAAAAAAAGGAGCGACACCATTACAGAAAAAGAATGTAGTTTTTTTTTTGCAAACTATCAATAACAAATACCTAATACACGCCGGTAACAAATGTTTTCTATGTGTTAAGCCCGGAGAATTCTCTCAGTTTAGCTTAGCTCCCAGGGGATTAGTCGTTGTTGCAATTAACATGGTGGTTGTTAAGCACCGACGTCGTTTTTTCGTCCATTTCCTCCCGGTCTTTAAAAAAAAAAACACCCCTTTTGACGTTTGTGAGTAAACGAGAGCAAGATATATTGTTAAAACCTTGGATACAATAATTTATTTTATTTTTAGGAACTTTTTGAAAATCATTTGGGATTTTAATTTTTTGAAGGTTTTTTTTTTTAATAATACAAATTCTATACTACTGAAATACATCAGCCAAGTAGAAGACTTAGCACTATTTTAATTGAACTTGTTGAATTATTGATTCAAAATGGCTTTTAACGGCCTTAGTCCACACAAATTTTTGGCGTTTCGTCCCGGCGATCTCATTTGGACTCACCAGTTGATTAGTGTGGACCTTGTCTTTTTTTTTTTGTATTTTTATTTGTAAATTCCAAGAATCGTATATTTGTTCATCTGTTTTAACTTGATTTCATTTTTTTTTTTCGAAACTCTGAGATAAAAGAAATTAAAAATATATCAGACAGGGTCTCTTAATCTCTTTAAAAATAAGGAAGATTTTAAAAATCTCGGAGATCTTTATTAAAAATATGGCATGTTACTTCTTACGTAATAATTTTAGTTTAACTCTAGAACTATTCTCTGTGTTAGCATAATATTTATGTTCTTTATAAAATTTGTTCTTGACATAGACGGCCTTAAATCAATTTTTCATCAAAGTAATAACAAGAATTAATAGTTCATTAACAGTTTCTTTTCGTTCTTATAATAATATAATATGTATAATTAATGTCATGTAGATCTAAGTATCTTTGTAAATTAAGTTAAGTTCACTTTGCCATCATGGCTCAGTCAATTATGACTTCCATCAGGAAGCACTTAGACAGATCCAAGGTTTCATATACATATATATATTTATACTTAACAGAGAATTGATGTTGATGATGAGATGATGAATTTTCAATTTTCAAGTTTTCATTAATCATCCGGATGTTTGACGAACAACGAAGACGATGACAACGGCTGGTATTCAACATTCCATCGAACACTGAGCCTTAACGTCAGCACTATGGTCATTTGACCTCTTGATCTAAAGACCATATATTTGTCTTGTAGGTACATATATTTTGCTAACACGCGATGCTCACACTGACTGTTGCTCTTTGTTTGAATATAATCATCATTGATCACTTTGGACAAAATAAGCTTAGATTTAGCATTTTTCAATTACGCTCTCCTCGCGATCCGTTAAAGGTAATCTGAGGATCAACTTTAGATAGATAGTGTGCACTTTATAAGTTTTTTTTTTTTTTTTTCTTCTTATTTATTCATACATACATTTTCGGTATCGAATACAAATCGAAGAGCTATTTCTTTAATTCATGGGAACTTTTGCTTTGAATATAGAATTTGAACTGGTTTCTGCGTACATGTGCAGCGGCGGCGGCGCATGCAAACATCCACATGCGGGGCGAGTCAATCATGAAATATCGTCGACGACTTGGCTTAAGGTTTGGTTTTAAGTTAAAAAACTTAAAGACGAAAAAAAAAAAAAAATACAAAATAACAAAAATACGTGAGCGACTGCGCTGAAACTCTAGTGATGGTAACATGGGCACCAATATTGAATGCCAACCGTAATTGTGCTATAAGACGATACAACTACGATACAACAGGAGAATTTGAATCTGGTCCAATGATTGGAGTTTGGCTTTGGAGTGTCGCAAGTTTATATCCAAAGCAAAGGAAAAATCCAATCATATTCTGCTTCTTATATAAAGAAAAATGATAAAGGGCGAGTTGTATTTATAAACCATGAGGTGGCAGTGGCAGGCAGGTGGCTAAACGATGATGATCTGCTTGCCTACCACGATGGTGTTCTGGTTACCTTTAAATGGCAGATGAACTGATTGTGAATGCGCTTTTGAACAGAGTTACAATCTTTTCACTTGAATACAAAAATGCATTGAAATATGTTAAATACATACATATCTGCATATATTTATATAAAATTTAAAATGCAGCGATGAAATATTTATAGCTACATATATATCTATATCGGTTTATGGAAAAGTGTTGATTTTAATTCATTAATTTATGTACATATAATATTTTATTCCTTTCACTTCGAGTGATCAAATTCTTTTTAAAAAAAAAAACATTGGCGCAAAATTTTAAACGATTTAGCAAAATGTTAAAGCCATTTTAGTAAGTTATTAAGCTAAAAAGGAGATTTTGCTAATTTTAAACGATTTTAGCAACTTACTATCTCTTAACATTTTACTAAAGTTAAAATCACAAAATGGCTACTTTAACTTTTAGTAACTTGCTAAATCCATATGAAATCTGTCATTGTCCTCGAAAAAAATTTGTTGGCAAAGAGTTAAATTGTGTTTTTTTATAATAAAATAAAATAAAATGTTTTCGGAAGACATAAGGAGTTGCTGAAGCTAATGGAGGTGCTGATTCCAAAAAGGTATCAACCATCCCTGTACGCCGTACGGTTTATGGTTGGTCAGATACACTCCAATATGTTTTTCATTTTCATCATGATGGAAAAAATTAAGAAAATTGAAAAAGGTTTTGGAGTGTATCTGGCCAATGGTAAATCAAATTATTAGGTCCGTTCCCTAGGTTTAGGTATGTTTACTTTGTTTTTCTTTCACGAACTGTCATTGTTTGGACGTGTTTAGATGCATCATTTTTAATAAAAGGGAATTAGTATTTTACTAGTTAGTAAAACGAAAAAAAAGGATTAAAATTTCCGAAGAGCTAGTAAATTACTAAATGTTTAGCAAATTGCTAACTAGTAATATGCTAAGCCCTTAACAATAGGTTGTTTAAAATTTTGCACCATTTTGTCCGAATACTTTTTTTATTTTTAAATTCCCCATAAATTCATAAAATTTGTGCGAGAACCTTCGCAATTACATAAAAATAAAGGACGCACAAATAATTTTAAAATGAATAGATCATTAAATTGAACTGACCAAATGTTAGATGCCAAAATATTACCAATTGGAAAGTTGAAGTGTTCATTTTAGAGTTCATTTTTATTGAAATAATATTTAACAAACAAATGCAATTTTTTAACATTTTTAAAATAAAATTATAATTGTAGTAGAATTATAGGGTAGGAATATTGATTAAGTTGTATTTAAGTATAGGTACATATACAATTTTGGCGGAGTTAAATCTTGACCAAACGTCATTACAAAAATTAATTAAATGGAAAGGTTAAATAATTCGTTTTAAATTATAAGGTTTAGTTTAGTTTGATTTTTGTTTTGAATTATTTTTAACTAAACATGAGAAAATAAATTTGACATTTTCAAATAAAAGGGACATTTTCTCAACTTTTGTTTTTGGTTAATTCATCTAATATTTAAATAAAGCCTCTCTAATATTATCATCAACCGGTCTGTTCCATAATCTTTAAAAATTCGAATTTCAATACACAATTAACACGTTTCTTTTTTGCTCTAGCTTGAGTAAAGAGAGCTCCGGAAAAAAATCCGGATGTCATTGCTGTCTGAAAATCGTTACAGTTGAATTTTTTTTTCAATTTGCTACAGTAGGAACATAAAATTTAGAACGTAAAATGTTTCTTTGAAAAACGTATGGGTCAAGGATTCAAAGATTCTTTAATTTCCAGTATAACAGAGGTCACTTTTACCTCACCGAAGGATTCGGTAATCGGGCAATTTTCTTCATTAAAATATTATGTTTTCAGAAAAATTAAAATCACAAACAAAAATGGAATTTTATTTCAATTTCACTGAACGCATACCATGAACCCATTCTAAATATGAAGTATTAAAAAATATAAAATGTCGTTTTCTCCCCAATTCACCCTATAAATATCTAAATCTTGAAAAATATCTAGCGCTTAAGTGATCACCTAAATTCATCCTAAAATAATTACCTTTCGAAGATTTTTAAAGTTAATCCTCAGTGTCAGTTCATGTGAAAATGAACTTTTTCATTCAAATGTTAAGCTTTTATATGAAATTTACAAGAAAAATATGTATGAACCGATTCTTTAATCAATTTTAAGTAACAATTTTCATTCCTCAACAAGCAAATAATTAAATAAAAAATGTTTTTAATCTTGGAGTGAATTGCTCTTGTGAACTAGTGCCTCAAAATGCCGCGGATCAAAAAATATTTTTTTATAAATCTAAATCTTTAAATAACAGTGGATATTTGTGGTGAATCAATCACTTTTTTGGATATGAGATAATTATAGATGAAACACTCACTGCAAATTACAATAAAATTACTATGAAACTTACCAAAAAAAAAATTTGAACTTTTCGAACGCACAAATTACCTTGACTGTTTGCAAACATTATTTTTTTCAACAGGATGTAGAAACGAGGTCATAGCGTTACATATGTTAGGTTCAAAAATACCCCTCGTGGCGCCCCAAGGTGTATCATGGATCCCCAGCTTTCCCTACTATTTTTAGTCCAATACGTTTTTTTCATTTTCCAAATCAATGAAACCTATAATGCTCTCACCACACAGGTAGGTTGTACTGTTCAACAGTGAACCAGTCTGTTTTACTATTGGTTAAAACTTTCACGATTTAATAACCACTTTATCTTTGGTATATAAACTTTTTATTTATAGAGAAACATCTCTAACTAGATCATGGAAAATAGTTTAATTTTAATTGAGAAAATTAAATTTTTAATAAAATAAAATAATAAATAATGCATCAGCCGAAGAGCTCGTAAATTTAATTTTTTGTTATTAAATCGACAGGATCGAAAAGCGGTTAGTTCTCTATTTTTTTTTCAGTTTTTCTCTTATACCCAATAAATATGAAAATTGGAATGATTCACTGTGGAACGTTGTTCACGATTGAACAGGGTAAATATAAAACAAGGTTGCACTTTTAATTATATAGAGAGCCAAGCAGCTAGGCTCTATAAAAATTATATTACCCTGTAATTTAAATTATTTGTTAATAAATAATAATAATAATAATTATGAAGAATGTAGTATTGACTAAATAAATTTCTTTATTCATTTAAATAACAATATGACCATAAATATTCAATGAGAATAATCTGTGACAATTTTCAAATACAAACATTTTACTTGGTCAAAAATATTTCATCAATAAATTAACAATTTTATCTTCAAAAAACATTTTTTTTTATTCTTATACAAAATAAGTATATATTCTATTACTATATAAAACCTTTTTCGCTGCCAATTTCAATGGAAGGAATAAGTGGAGGCCTAAAACCATATTCGACTCTTAAATTCCTTCGAAATTCCGGACTTCTTTTGATATTATGATTTTTTGTGGCACGTTTTTCTGGTTGATTCCATGGATAGCCTGCTTGATGATCAAGTGGTACTGGTCCGTTATAATCATCTAGCAAAATAAATTCAACATCATCGGGAATAGTTTTATAACTGTCATGATCTTCTTGATCAACTGGTGGTGGAACTAATTCAAGTAATTCTTCTTCAAGATTTGTTTTACTTTTATTTGTATATTCATCTACAGCTGAATAAGAATAAGGCTCAGGTTTTTTAGGATGTTTTTTAGATGCGGGTTTTTTTGGTGGGGCTGCTGGCTTTTCAACAATACGTTCAACTTCAATCGGAATATGTTTTTCAATAATTTTCTCAACCACCTTGTCCACTGGATACGGGACGTGAATGGGTTTTTCGATGATTTTCTCAACAGGATATGGCCGATCTATGTATTGATGAACAGGAACCGGAACTGCAACGGCAACAGGCACTCGGACAGCATATGGTCGATCTATGAAATGGTCAACTTGAACCGGATACGGTATGTGGACTGGTCTATCGATGATTTTCTCAACTGGATATGGCCGATCGATAATTTTTTCGACAACTTCTCGCACTGGATATGGAACGTTTATTGGTTTTTCAACAATACGTTCCACAGGAACTGGTCGATCAACGATTTTTTCTACAATTTCCTTGATATGTACTGGATATGGTTTTGGGACAATTTTCTCAACCTGAACTGTATTGTAGTGGATAAGTTTTTTTTCCTTCTCGTAATGTTGCTGATGGTGTTCTTGTGGCTGTTTCTGTTGCTGTTTTTGTTGCTGATCTTTTTGTTGGTTCTGCATTTGTAGTAGTTGCTGTTGATCTCTTTGGGTTTGCTGTTCTTGTTGGTATTGTTGTAGCTGTTGTTGTTGCTTCTGCAATTGTTGCTGATCACGTTGTTGCTGCTGGACTTGTTGAAATTGCTTTAGCTGTTGTTGGTGTTGCATTTGCTGTTGCTGCAGTTGTTGTTGCTGCTGATCTCGTTGTTGTTGCTGAACTTGCTGATATTGTTTCAGTTGCTGTTGCTGTTTCTGTTGGTATTGTTGTAATTGCTCTTGTTGTTTCTGCATCTCTTCTCTTTGTTTTTGCTGGTATTGTTGCTGCTGTTGATATTGTAGCTTTTGTTGATACTGTTGGATTTGCTTTTGTTGAAAATGTTCTTGTTGCTGATTAAGTTGTTGTTGCTGATCTTGCAGATATTGTTGCCTTTGCTGATAGCTCTCTGGTATCACAAAACTTTCGCTTAGTTGAGAATCCTCCGCCGTTGGCTGTTGTTCGACTCTTATTGGGTTTTTAGATAGTAAAGTTGGTCCTGCTGGAAAATTATAATACACATAAGGTTTGGTATGTTTCACTGGTTGCTCTAATGATTTTTGTATCTGAATTAAATCTTTTTGCTGATAGAAACTATCTGGCGAAGGAGTTGTTGTTGAATAAGAACAATCACCGTTCTTTAATTGATCATTGGTGCACAGGTATGTTATTTGTGTGGGTCTAAAACTTGATAAGCCTTGACCAGATTGACCCGGCTTTGGTGTACTGTAAGTTGAAAATACATCTTCTGGCTTAGGAGTCCCTTCAGACTCCGCATTAGTAACTGACTCATTATTGTTGTCATATTTTGAAAAGATGTATGTATGAAGAAGGCTCTCTGGCTTTAAATTAGGCGAATATACTTTGTATGCTGCATTGGAATTCAAAGACTCTTCATCTTTAATTTGACCCTGAACATTGTTTTCATTAACGTTTTCAACAACAATTTGTGTTCCTTCATCACCATAAGGACTTGCAGAATAAATATTGGTATTTAAACGATTGCCCAATTTAATTTGGTTTGGAATGATTTTAACATTTTCTTTGGTATCAGAATTCTTATTTGGTGCAATCCATGACGAAATTACAGCTGCAGACTTTAAACCAGCATTTAAAACTGAATTATTATTGTTATTCGAAGTAAAGAGGTATGCACGAAGAAGATTTTCTGGTTTCACACTGGGATATGGGAGGGACAAATTTTCGGATTTAAGAGATTTTTCGCCAACAATTGGACCTTGGAGATAATTCGTATTATCTGCTTTGCCATTTCGTGGTTGTTCTTTAAAAGTTGTATATTTTGATGCTTCAAGCTTAGAAGGTTCTGTATTTGCTGAATTTGAATTAAATCCTGCTGAAAAAATATAAGTATGAAGTTGACTTTCAGGTTTTATAGGACTAGGTTGAGATTGAAAATTAATATCAGGTCTTAATGTGCTTGCGATCAATTCAAAGTGATTAGGGGCTTTGAATGTACTAGATTGTATTTCCGAATTCGATTGTTGAGGTCTTATAAATTTCCCTTTAAAATGCTTTAAGAATTTCCTAGAAGCTGCTTCCGAATCAATTCGGACTTCATTGTGATCGAATTGTTTTTCGACTTCTTTCTGAAAGTCATCAAGTTGTTTTGCTGGATGATAGGGTAGCTTTTGTCCAAAATCTTTTGTATTTTCCCGAATGATTTCCTCACTTGTTTGAGTCCCAGTTCCTGAATAAAAAATATCAGTATTTCGAATAGTTCGAAAATCATCATACGGCAAGGGTTTCGGTGTGGGATAGAAAATATTATTTGGTGCTTCTCTTGAAAATGCCACCACATTATCATCACCCGTTTCAGAAAGTTGATCTACATAATCTTCAGATTCGTCACCACAATTATCATTACAGTTAAATGGATGTATATGAAAGATATTTCTTGATTCCATAGGAATCACTGGTTCACTGAATGGAAGCTCAGATACTTCAGCAGCACTGTTTATGTCAAAGACATCTTTGTTAGTCATAAGAGTTCCGTTTTTGTTTTCTTCGTTGGATAAAGTTTCAAGTGTTATCGTAGGCACTGATTCTATGATTGGGATTGATGGCGGGGTTTCTGAGAGCGGTGGGGCTGGTGGTAATGGTGGTGTCATTGGTAGAGTTATTGGTGATGTTGGCCGCTCAGTGATTACAATTTTATTTTGATATGTATCATTTGGATTAATAATTCTATTTACTTGCACTGATGTTGGGAGTTCTTTTGATTTCTGTGGTTCAACACCTGCAACGCTTAAATGAAAAACATTCAAAATTCCTTGTGGAAATATGTTCGAAAAAAATGACTTCCACGATGAGGGACGAGGATTAGTATCGGTTTTGCCCGCCGCCGCATCAAGATTTAATTCAGTTTCTGCAATATCTTTGGCAAGATTATGTAACTCAGATTGGATAAATTCTTCTTTCTCTACTGTGGCTAATTGTAATTGCTGTCGCTGTATCTCGCCTAATTGTAAATTGACAGAAACATTTGGTCTTTGGTCTTGAGTTTTTGTTTTAGTGCTAAAAAATTAAAAGAAGATTTATAATATTTTTTATCAACAACTTATATCCAATAATCTATATAAGTACCTTGATGGAGCTTCAGTGTTGCTTGAAGCATGTACAATGTTTTCGAATATAAACTTAGTTTTACCTCTTGGTCTCAAGAAATTATAATTTATTTGTTTCTGCTCAATATTTTGTGACTCTTGATGCAATTGATTGGAATTATTTGAAATAACCAATAAGTTTTCTGTGACATCATTAGAAGCATTCTATATAGAAAAATAAAAAAAAAAATGTATGAATGTTAGAAATAGGTTTCAAATTTTAGAAAAATTTTCAAAATGTATAAGTAAATTGTAAATAAATTCTATTCAAACAAAAATTGATATTGAAGAAAGATTAAGAATACAATTTTGTTTGTTCTTTTTGATTCTTAACATTTTGAAAGACTAACTTCCTTGTAAGAAAAAAGCAGCTGTATTTATAAAAACAGTATCTTAAAATTTTGAAATAATTTCAGTTACTTAGGAGAATAAATAAAAATATAAGTTCTATTCATTTACTTTTTTTGTTATTAAAATAAAAAGGTCTTATTTCTATAAAAACAATTTTTGTTATAATAAAATTTTATTATATACTCGCAATATAATTCTATAGAGTAAGAAAATGATTTTTTTTTGTATTAACTTGAACCTCGTTTGCCTCAGTTTCCTGGGTTGTTGTATTACCAAAGGGTGTTGATAAAGCGTCAGGAAGTTGTAATGATTGTGCTGTTGATGAATTTTCTGCAGCTAAAAGGTACTCAATTGAAACCAACAAGATGATGATCTTCACCCTAATAAACATATTAGCTCTGAAATTGAAAAAGAAATATAATTATTATTTTTTTTAATTTTCATTTTCTTTTCAAAAGAAGTTTTAACTCAATTATGCAAGAAAAAAATATTTAGTACTAAAGATGGTTCACATTTGCTTCCCACGGTCTGTGATAAATTTATCTTTAAAAAAGAAACTGAAAGCTTGCTGATTTGAACTGTTCTTCTTGCTTTAAAGAATTAGTTAAAAGTCAAAAGTAGAACCTTTTTTTCTATTTTTACTTGTGATATATATGTATGTTGTGGATTCGTAAAAAAAAAATCTAATTCGAGGTTTTAATCAAAATTGATATGACGATGATAGAGAAATCGAAAAAGTGGGTCTCGCAATTCCGTCTGTCTGCCTGCCTGCCTGTCTCTTTCAGCTGCAGCCTAAACGAGTGGGTCGATTTTCTTTTAACTTGTTGCCTGGCGTTTTTTGGACATTCCCCCACACGTTTTTGCATTTTTTTAGGACCAAAAATAGGAATGAAAATCTCGATTTATTTAAAAATATGACCACAACTTTTACAAAAAATTAAACATTTTTTTTACAAAAACGCTACCATTTTATAAAAAAAAAAATCAGAAAAATGGTTATAAATGGTACCTCTCATAGAACCATTAATAACAAAATTTTCAAAATTGTTGTTTTTGGATTTTCAAAAAATGTTTAAAATTATTTGTTTTGAGAACTTAATAATACGAAAACGAGTTGGTCGATTTTTATTAAACTTGGAATTTAGCAGTTTTTTTTTAATTATCCAGCAGATTTTAAATAAAAATTATTCCTATGACCAAAAATAACGGTACCTCCGACAAAAGTCACAAAATCTCATTTTTCTTAAAAAAACTGTTACGATTTTGATTTAAATTTTTATATGAACTATATTTTTGGAAAAAAAATTATCTATTTTTAATCAATAGAGAATTTTTTTTTGGTATTACTCATAGAATCATTTTTCGCTTTTCGACTATATAGGTATCTGTTGAACCGATTTTAACAAACATTTTTATACAAAAGCATATATACTAATAAATGGTGTACAAATTTTTCCAAATGTTTTACAAATTTTATGTATGTATAAAAAATATAAAAAAACCGCTCTAACGATTTTTTTTCTAAAAATTGAGATTTGTGTAAAAAATCATCAGATGGTTTCAGAAGTTGTTTAATCAATTAACATATTTCGAATTATACTGATTTTTGAACAATTTTCCAGTCTTAACTGTAAGTATCACGCATACTTTAAAATCACAGTGTGGTCGCACAAAAGAGCAAATTCATGCGACCTAGTCTTGCATTTTTTTTAAATGCTTCAAAATTTTAACTTAACTAAATATTTCGTAAACGACTTGGTCGATTTTTATTAAATTTGACGCCTAGCAGTTTTTTTTTTAACATTATTTTACAGATTTTAAACAAAAATTATTCCTATAAAAAAAACAAGTTTTAAAAACCGCTTTCAACGATTTCATACACAAGATCTTCTTATAAGTTCAAATAATATTGCATATAAAAATTAAAAAAAAAAAACAAATTTATGATTTTTAAAAATTGTTTCAATATTTGTTTTTCTTTGAAAATGGAAAGATCATTTTATTTTAATGAATTTCTAATTCCGCATTAATAAATGCTAAAAAAATGTCGTTACCACAATGTGATCGTACATAAGAATAAGTTCATTCGACCCAGTCATGAATTTTCTTTGTTTTAGCTCATTGCATCTTAAAAATAGTTAAAATTTGAGCAAATATATGAAAGTTTTATTCCAGTATTTTGACAGTAAAACTTAGAAATTTATCTGAACAATCAGCCGTACATGTCAATAATCAGTTATTATCTTTAACCCCGAAACTTTTTTTAAGTTAAAATTGTATTACTTTAATTTGAAACAAAAAAAAAACGCTCATACGCCATACATCACTTTTTTTTAAATTATTCAATTAAAATTTCTTAACTTAATTGCCTTAGAAAGGAATTGTAAGGCCTTAAAAGAATTATGATGGGTTAAATATTTCGAATATCACTTTCTTGGTAATAAATTGCTTCGGCTACAGGTTTGTACAACTACAGAGTCTGCTAGTGTTAATTAGCTTAAAAAAAAACATACGCCCTTGAAACTTCACAATTAAGTTCCCATAGAAAAACTTTTTACATCGTCCAAAAAAAAATATGCAACTTTAATATTATAAGCTTTAGTATAGCGAATCCTATTGGTGGCATATGACATGCGGTCGTTGAGACCATAATGTAAAAAATAAACAGAGAAAGCTCGATGAAACGAAAGAGACATTACCCTAAAATTAAAGAAACAGTTATGATCCATGATTAGATTTCGAAATGGTGCCTAACAAACTGTCACGACCTTAAAAAAATAAAGTTCAATGATTAGCACATTTGTGAGTAAAAAACTCAAAATAAAAATATTTTAAATTTTACTTTTAACAATTAGGTAATTTTTTAAAAAGTTTTTACTAAATTACTAAGCCACTTGGATGGTAAGCAAACATTTTTTAGGGCAAAATTTCGAAATGTATTCCTTAGTTCATTTTATTTTAATAATAAATCAATATTTTGTTTCACTATACACTCACGCACTATATAATTTATGCCCTTAAATTGTAACACTGGTAGAATTGATTTTATTATTTTGACATTGATATTTTTTTTTAACTTACAATTATTAACAAAATTAACTTAACTTAACCGCACCACGATGAGCTGTTACAATTACACTGAAGTCACATGTTGCAATTGAGCCGTGTTATAAGGCACTTTCTCCACAAAACATCAAAACAATCTTTTGAGACTTCACAAAAATATCTACGAGCTCGTTGGTTAAGGAATTGTCGCAATCACTGTTGTTGTTCGCTAGGAAGCTTGAAGCTGATAAATAAAGTGCAACAAATATTTTCCTGTTTCTTTGAATGTTGAAATTTTTCCTCATGAAGAGTCGCGTCGACTACGACGACGACGACAACGACGATGAAGCGATGGGTGTTGCGACTTGCAAGCCACCTCACAAAATTGCAATATGAATGAACTTAACTTTGAATTCGAAATCCCATTAGAACGTTCAATAAAAGGAAACCCGTTTATATGATTGGAGCTACATAAATATAGTGAAAGACTTTCACTTTTGTTTATGCCATCATAAGGAGTGTCGAATGTTGGTATAACCAAGATACAACCTGTATATCATTGCTAATCTTATGGACTTGTTTACACCAACAGGAGATAGGTAAAATCCAATCAGAAATTGAAACTGTGAACTAGTATAGGTCTTCTACATATAATGAGAGGATGATGGTGAAGTTCAATGACAGACATCTATTAGCAGACAGTTTGCACTATTAAATCCTGTATTTAAAAAAATTAGTTGTTTTTAAATATTAAAATATATTTAAGTAAAAAATACATAGACAACATATAATGTTGTACAGGAAATAAATATTTATTTTGTCGGTTATAGCTTCTCTTACAATAAAAACTGTTAGCATTTTTGAGGATAACAATCATGTGAAGATAAACTGTGTATGGGGGTCTTACATATATGAGGTCGACCACAATCAATCATGAGTGAACAGACTTTCGGAAATTGTTTTTTTTTTTTTATAAAAGGCCCCGACTCTTTGCAATATAAATATTATCATCATCATCATTATTATATTAGGTCTGTTTCTTTACTCGCCCGCGGCATCCCGCGGTATCCGAAATCTACCCAAAATGTATTTCTTTACTTTTTTTCTGGAACGAAAATGTCAGAGCTTTTGACTTTTTTTTTAAATTTATTTCATTTCCCCTCCAACAAGAATCTACCAAACATTTTATACCTATTGCCTTTTTTTGCTTGTCAATTTTATTTTGTCGAATGTGACGTTTACCTAGAAACAAATCAGAAACACCCCAAATGCGTTTACTTGCTTTTCATTTCTGGTCAAAAATTACAACAACAACATCAAAAAGCTGGAGCCTAAACTTTTTCACAAATTTTTTTCCAATACAGTAAAGAAAGAGACATATTATTTTTACTCTCATATTGCGATTTTTCTATCCAAGGAAAATCACAGTACGGGAACAGACCTCTTTTTTGTCAAAATGCATGAATTGCAATACTTGATTTTAGGAAAATCATTTTTGGAAATCGTTTTTATACAAAACCCATTGGAAATTGGAAATTTTAATTGTTAATTTTAAGGTTTAGAAAGCAAAATTAAAAATTATTTTGATGCCAAAATAAAGGTTATGACTTAATTATTATTTCAAGTCATTCATTTTGGTCCTCGATTCCGCATAAAATAACTTTTATTATTATTACCTTACCGTTGATCTTAAAACTGATTGTATGTGAAGGATTGGGCCGAGTTGACATTTTTTTTTTTTTTGATAGAAATATTAAATGGGCCATAAGCTTATAATTGTAAATAAATTGATTGAACAACTTCTAAAATTTTTTTGACACCAACGTGATGTACCACCATCTGAATTCTTAAATAAGTCTTAATTTATGCAAACAAAATTTAAATAGTTGAAGCAATTTCCTAAAAAAATATCAAAATCAGTTTAGCCGTTTTTTTCAGAAAATCAAACAAAAATGGTTTTATACGAGAGACCATTGACCAAAATGGTTATTTTTTCCGATTTTTTTTGATAAAATGGTATCCTTTTTGCAAACAAAAATTTAAAAAAAAACTAATTAAAAAAAAAAAATAGTGAATTTAAAAAAAAAATTGTGGGCACGTTATGATTTTCATAATTTGGTAAAAAAAAAATTGTGCGGCAGGTACTGTTATTTTTGGTCTGAAAAAAAATGAAAAAAAACGCCCAAAAACCACTAGGTACGAAGTTTAAACATAATCGACCCAACCATTTAGGCTGTAGCCGAAGGGACAGGACAGACAGAATTGGAACACCCACTTTTTTCGACTTCACTATAATCTTAATGTCAAGTTTGATCAAAATATCGAGTTTAGTTTTTTTACGAACTTGCCAAATAGTACCTACATACATATGTATGTACATTATATGTATGTATGTATATCACAAGTGAAAAGGTCTGCATATTGACTTGATATAAATTTTGCCCTTGCACCAATTTTTTTTTGGCAGAAACTTCGAAGGCTTAACTCTAAGGATGTTTCGTCGTTGGTAGATGATTTCTGCATGGCATTTCAATTTCGAGATTATTTGTTTTAGCAATCGAATATTTGACACCTTAACCCAAAACAATTTGTTGGTAAATAAATATAGTAACGTATCTATAGACCCTAAGCTGTCTCTTAGAATCCCTGAATGTAAAACGGGTCTGCAATAAAAAATACAAAAAATGGATTTCTCAATCAGTCATTACAATTATTATTAATGTATATCCCGTGAGTTTTATTTTATTTCCTCAAATTGTATTGTTACGTCAGTCATATCCTCTTCTAGAAAATACACAACAAAGATGCTTCGATATGCAAACAAACAAATGAACAAAATAACTCCCACCTTTCAATTGTTTCGCAGCTGCTGCTGCTGCTACTGCTTGTTGCAAGTGCATTTGAATTAACAAAATCCCGACGCTTACATGTCCATCGGCTCAGTTAAAATAAACACATTCAACGGTTAAGACGGTTAATAGTCAAAGATACTCACCGTCATCATCAACATTACAAATATCCACTTGTTTAATAAACATATGCAGAAAGTGAAAACTTAGCAATCAAGTTTCGCGAATTTATATACAAACACACATAGCTCCTCCATAACCACCTTTTAACGGCCAATGCAACTTTTTCATTACCACAAAGGAGGAAATCACACGCACTTGTTTGTCATAAAATTACGTGTTTTGCTTCTTCAAGTTCAATGTGAAAAAAACCAACAGAGAAAAACAAGCCAATGAACTCTGTAACGGCCGTAGTATTAGCAGCCTCCGTAGCAACAGCCAACAGGCTGGTAAATTTGGTTGCATAGAATTGTTTTCCTTTTAAAGGCGTTACCTTGTTTGAATTTGAAATTGTTTTTGAAAGTGAAATACATTGAAGATTCTTTTTAACTAAATTGTGGATGAAAAGTGATCCAGTTCGAAAGGATTTAGGAAGTAATGGCGTATCTTGTAAGTCTTACAAAAAATATTCATCATACTTAACTAAAAATTTTCATTAACATTTATTGTGTAAAAATAATTTCTCAAAAAAAAAAAAAAACCGTTAATTTGTTTTAATCTTTCGTACTTTAACCCACATTATAAGAACATTCATTCTGTATGATAACATAATGTATTTAAATAAATTAATTTGTTTAAATTTTAAATATTTGGAAATTAACATAATCTGCTCAATCTTAAATGCATGCTTATTGCGTATGTACGAGCCTGATGTGGTGCATTTTATTAAATACTAATTTAAGTCGTGTAGCTTTAATTCAACATCAATAAAGTTAATTCATTGGCTTCTTTGTTCCTGATGATTCTCAGTTCATTCACAAAATTTAAATAATAATATAATATTTAGTAAAAAACAAAAACATTTAAATAAACAAATTTGATATCAGGAACGAATTTCATATTAAAAATTTGTTTCAGCGTTTGGTCAATCTTCGTTTAGTTTCGGTACCTATAATAATAAATGTATACAAAAAATTAAGACATATGTATATCTTAAAAAAATTGTGTTTGAAAAAAACGTACCAATTCTTACGAAAGATGCGAAAAATTTAATTTTTGTAAATTGCTGGAAAGTTATTTTTTTTACTTGCGATATATTTTATATACAAATAAATCGAACTCGAGATTTTGATCAAAGTTGAAATTATGATGATAGCGAAGTCGAAAAATGTGGGTCTCGCAATTCTGTCTGTCGGTCTGTCCTGTCCTTTCATCTGCAGCCTAAATGGGAGAGTCGATTTTCTTTAATCGGGATATACCTAGTGGTTTTTGGGCATTCCCATTTTCGTGTTTTAAGACCAAAAATAACGGTACCTGCCGCACATTTTTTTTTTCCAAATTATGAAAATCTCATTTTTCTCAAAAAACGTGCCCACAACTTTTTTTCCTTTAATACACTAATTTTTTTTTACAAAAAGGCTACCATTTGATAAAAAAAAAAAGAATTTCGGAAAAATGGTTATAAATGGTCTTTACTATAGAATCATTTTTTTTATTTTCGATTTTCTTAAAAACGGTTCATCTGATTTTGACCAATTTTTTTATAGAAAATCTTTCAACAAGTTTTTGAAACATTGTATACCAAAATTTTCAAAATTTTTTGTTCGGATTAAAAAAAAAGTTTCAAATTTTTTTTGTCAAGAACTTAATTTTTTGAAAACGAAATGGTCGATTTTTATTAAACTTGGCGTTTTGCAGTTTTTTAACATTATCTAGCAAATTTTAAATAAAAACTATTCCTAAAATAACGGTACCTCGCATGCAAGTGTTCAAAAACTGGTATAGAAAATATCATTTTTCCCAAAAACGGCTCTTACGATTTTGATTAAAATTTTTATTTAAGCTAATTTTAGTACGATCTACCATATTATTGGAAAACAATTATTTATCGTTTAAAAATGGTGTCTCTCAATTTAAATAATATTGCATATCAAAATTTAAAAAAAAAAGCAAATTTTCGATATTTCGATATTTCGAAAATGGATAAAAGTTTTTTTTTTTAAGTTTAAATTTTAAACTCCGCATTAGTAAATACTAAAAATGGCGTACCAATTTTTATCTTAAAAAGGTTTTCAAAATTGTATATGATGGATTCAAATATATTGAAAATTGTATATGTATATATAAAAAATATTTTTTTATAAAACCGCTCCAACGATTCTCCTAAGTTAAGATTTGTGTAAGAAATCAGATGGTGTACATTGCGTTGGTGTCAAAACAATTTTAGAAGTTGTTTAATTAATTTATTTCTAAAACAATTTTTCAGTCTTAATTGTAAGTTTCATGCATCTGTGCAACACGGTACTAATTTCTTCATATTTATGTAATCCCATAATAATATCGTAAACTGAACTACGATTTTGGCAAGTGGCATAGAGTATAGGCTGCCATAACTAATTTATTTCTTGGTGGCCTTAACTTTTCAAACTTTAAAAACACAATGGATCGCCCATAAGAGTAAGTTCGTACGACCCAGTTGTGCATTTTATTTCTTTTACAACGGCTACCCAATTTCACGTTGTCTCTTGTCGCAAATTTACGTTGCTCCACAAGTTGGCCAACTTGAGTTGTTTTAAGTTAAGAAAAAAGGTCTTAACAATGAATTTGAAAATAATAGCATTAAATTAGAAAGGGGAGACCGATAAAATTAGGCACTATTTTTTTTTATTTATACAGACAACAAAAATTTTAGGTTCTTTAAGCAAGGCTAAAAAAATGCTAAAATAAATTTAAAAAAAATAGTGCCTAATTTTATCGGTCTCCCCTATTAAAGTGGTATTTTAGACAAAAAATAAGCAAAGTTAAATTTTATAGAAGGTAAACAGATTGGTAGTCTTGCTTTTGGCTGACACTTACTATAGCTTTTTGTTTGACTGATTTGTGGAAAAGGGCTTCAAGTGGCCCTTTTTTTAACCTGATCAGTGAATTTATTGAAGTTTTTGTTAAAAAAATCGGTTGCCATAAAAATTGTACAACTCACCATTTTTGTATTTTTTTTTTATTTTCAGAGATTAATTTTATGGATAAGCTTACTATTTTATGACTTACATTTTTTTGGAGCTGTAATCACTCATGGACAAAAAATTTCAGAACAAAATTTAGAAAATGTTCAATTACTGGAGGTAAATACATATATTTATTCAATATCTCACTTTCTCTTATAATATTTGTTTATTTGTTTATTTTGCAGGAATTACAATTAGATGAAAACTTTCAATTGGAAAGTACGGAAAAATTAATTGTAAAAAGAAACACCGATGCATTAATAAGTCCACAAGTATTTAAATTCGAATTAGATGATGCCAAAGAACCTGATGAAGAAACCAAAAAACTTATACAAATGCGAGCAAGAGAACTTCAATTAAAAGAAAAAGATGTTGAAGTTGTTAATTTGACTTTATCAAAACGTTCAAAACGTGCAGCTCAAAAGGTCAAACCGCAATTAATTCCATTTTTAATAAGCGATGCTAAAGAGCCCGATAATGCAACGAAAGAGCTTATTCGGCGAAGTAGAGCTAAAGAGCTTTCTTTAATAAAAAATAAAGAACCAAGCAGACAGAGCAGACATAAAGAGAATTCTGAAACCACTCAAAAAAGGGAACCTCCTTCCAGGCAAAGTAGAGGTAAACCGTTTGTTTCGATAACTTCAACAAATAAGGAATCATTAAGGCAAGGTACAGTCAAATCTGTAGCTCTGTCAACTCAAAATACGGAACCATTAAGACAAGGCAAAGTCAAATCTGTGACTCTGACAACTGAAAATAAGGAACCTCTAAGAAAAGGTAAAGTTCAGTCTGTTTCTTTAACTGCTACGGATCAGGATTCCTTAAGAGATGACAGATTAAACGAAGGAACTTTAACTTCTCAAAATAGAAAACGATCGAATAAAAAATCCCCAAGAAAACGCACTCGCAGATTTGCCCAATTAACCGAGCCACGTTATATAAAATTTGAACTTCATGATGTGAAAGAACCAAATAGTGATAACAGAGCTGAAGTTCAAATTTTACCACGACCAATTTTTGGTACTAAAATTTCAAACCATCAAATGTCTGAGCCAAATACATCGCATCAATATGATGATTCTGATTCTTCAGCGCAAGGCAGTAAGTACCGTTATTTTTTACAAGAAGCACCCAGAAAACAACAATTATTTGGTCCGTACCCAAAACGTTATGAACATCATCATAACGATTTAGTCTTCAGAGTCAGTAAGATGCAAAAATACATTGCAAGTGGTCAAGGTCTTGAAAACATTAACACAAATATTGAAATCACCATACCACCAGCAGCAACAGCAACTGCTATACTTTCTGGTTATCCAAAGCAAATTTATGGCCAGAGAATATGTCCATATGGAATTCAAGGTTGTCAAATGGGTCCAGTGGCTCCAGTTGCAGTGCCTCATCCTTTGCATCAAGAATTTCAAAAGCCCGCTCAAAACTTGGTAGCTGAAAATGAAGTTATACCCGAACAGCATCAACAACAATATTATTACAATATCCACCATTCTCAACCACAACCTGAAGTCAATCAACAATTCATACCTATCGCAAAACCCTATCAAACTGTGACACAAATAGTTCATGTTCCTGTAATTGAACAACAACAACAACCTGCACATCATGAGCCTCAAGTCGCTCAGAATTTAATTGACGATGGTAAATTAATTGAACAAAATCCTCCACTTAAAGTTGCTTATCTTGCACCATCATCGTACGGCTATGGTCAAAAATTATACCCTTACAGCTTTTCTAAAAATAATCAAGTTCAACCAGCAAATGACCAAAATGCAATTGGATCATTTGATGGTCATGGTGGAAATAATCAAGAAGAGCTTCAGGTCAAAAATAATGATCAAGCAAGTCAATTAAACTTGCTCAAAAATAACCAAGAATTTCAAGAGCTATCTGCATTAATTGGAAAATCTCCAATGGATCAAGTTCATGGCCTTTCCTATTTATTAGCTAAAGATATGCAACGAAAAAAGAATTCACATAATCAACATCAACGACCGCAGGATCAAACTTCACCAATTCTTTTTCATCCAAAAGAAAATACCAGCATAACTAGCACACAATTGATAAAAGAACAAAATTTTGAAGATTCAAAAGTCGAAAACAATCAAGTTGTACCACCTTTTCAACCATTAAGGCCTAAAAATTCACCCATCAACAATGCTGTTCAACAAGACATGCAACCGCAAGCAAATTCAGAAGTGCCTCCGAACAATGATGATAGTAAGGCATTAGGACTTTCTCCAAATTACAACGGAATCAATAACCACAACAATAATAATAATTATTCACCACCGAAAATCTACTCAGAAGCTGAAAATGATTCGCCGGTAAGTTTCTCAAATAATATGTTCGAAACTTGTACCTTTTGTCTTAAACGACAAGTTTGTTTTTAAAACGAAAAACACCAAATTACGTGAACAGCAAAATGTTCGGTGAGTAAGTTTCTATACAGGTGAGCAAATAGTAGGGGCTAACCCTAGGGGGGCCACAGAGCTGTCAAAAAAAGAACTGTGTTACTTTTTTAACTCGGAGCGCTCTCTGAACATGCTCAGAGCTAAAAAAGAAACACAAAATTGGAGCTCTGAATGATCTGAGCTAAAAAAGAAACACGATTTTTTTAACATTAGAAATGTTAACATTAGAAATGTTTAAACGGAGGCATACAATATAAAAAAATCAAAAAAAATATGAAACGCCTAGTAGACAAAGGGGGCGAAACGTGAGGGGAATAAACAAAATAAACAAAATAAACAAAATCAACAAAATAAAAAAAATAAACAAACTAAACAAAATAAACAAAATAAACAAAATTATTTCGTTCATGCTTTGTTGTTACTAGTTTGAGGAAACAGAAAACGAAGAAGATGATAAAACGGACAGAAAAAAAGGAGAAATGTTCGTAGGAAAAAATGGGTATGTTTTTGATGATGATTTTTGCGAAATCCGAAAAATATCCGATTTGCGTTTACTTATGTAAATGCTTATATCTTTCGATCCAATTATCCGATTTTCATTATTAAGGTATATAATTAAAGGAAAAATGACTGGCGTGTTAGAGCCAAAAATTTTCAAAATCATTCAAAATTTTATACTAAAAACATGAAAATAAAAAAAAAAAGCATTAAAATACTTTCAACCACCAATTGGCGAGAGGAATATAGTATTCTAAAGCCGGCGGCGGCGGAGTTTGTGCAATAAAAAACCACAATCGTGGCAAATTTGCTTCGCGTCGGAAAAAAAATGCTAAATGTTCATATGTACCTACCTAAATTTGTAGTCGGTATAATAATTGTAAAGATACATTGTGTTTGGTTTGGCTTGCTTATAACTTCGGTTCTAATAATCCGTTCATTAAGGTCTTAAAATTTAGCTAGAATATCGGACTACATTTTTTGTATTATATCATTGCACAGTCACATAAAACTATATATGAAAAACCCTATTAAATTGCGTATTTAATAGAAACAAAAATTTAATACAAAACAATAATTTTTTAAACCACATGTATTTGACCCTTTTTAGGAAAGTTATGATGTTGGTACCTATGTTCAGAAAAGTTGCTCAACATTTAAATTTGACATTCAATGTGACAGTGCACATCGAGGAAAAAGCTGAGTGCGGCCAACTTCACAAAAGTTTCATTTAATTTGACAGATTTCTATAGTCATTTGATAGTTCAGTGCTTAATTGTGTTTCTCAAAAATAGATCAGAGCGCACAGGTCACGGTTGGTTCGGAGCAAGGTCTATTTGCTCAGGCCTCGTTCTTGGCCCTGCTAGGTGCTAAATAAGAAAAACGTGAAACAGTTTACAAAATGCACTAAAGTGTTATTACCAAGTTTTTTGACATTTCAATAAAATGTCAGTGTCATACTCATAAGAAAACTTTCAAATTTCTTAGTTTGGTGAAGGAAATATAAAAAAAATTGTCGCCCTTTCAAGTTGAAGATCACGAAATGTCCATATTTTTGAAAATGATTTGTGAATCGGAGTCGAAAGTTTTAACTCTGCAAAGATGGCAACGTAATTTTTGTAAAAAATTATATTAACCCGCCGCGCCGTTGGAAGAGTTATATGCCTAACAAATAATGTTTTGGCATGTTTTTTTTAAGAGAATTGAATTCTCTACAATTTTGGTTAAGATACTTTTTACCGATAAATTGAAAATAAAAAAGTTATATTTAAAAATTAAGGAGCATTTTTCTCCCCATAACTATGCCAGTTATGTCATATTTTCGAAAAAATAGTTTTGAAATAAATGTTAGGTAATTTAAAGTTCTGCTAGTAAATTGTAAATCGTAAAGATGGGTATCAATAAAATTATTTGATTTTTATTTCTATGCCAATTTTCATCGTACACATTTCATTGTACAACTTTCATTGTACACATTGGACTCATTCCGTAAGTATTGCCAGATGAAAAATAAAATGAAAAGAATAAACAATAAGAACGGTAACTTAAAATTTAAAAAAAAAAATATTGTCTGTTTGGTTAATTTTTTGTGAGGTAGTTTGTGCCCCCAAACACAAGATGTGCGCACAATGTTCGTACACGCAATTTCATAGTGTAGGTGTACTAGATTTATTTATAGATATAAAGTAAAACGGTATTGCTCTCAGAAGAAAATTAATATGGTTTACAAATTGGAATTTCTTAATTTGATTCTTATTGAATGCAGTAGATTTTCGCTAAGATTTCCTACTTAACGTAAATTATCTGTTTTATGTTAATTTATAAATATTTTAATTCATGGATTAACTTTTTATTAATAGGGTTGTTAAAGTTTTTATTAAGTACCTATCAATTATTAAAAAAAAATTATTTCTGTTATTATATTTTTTTAAGATGGAATATGCATCAAAATATTCTTTTGGCTATCGAGTACGTGATTTCGATAGTGGAAATGATTTCGCTCACAAAGAAAAACGAGATGAAGATGGAGTAACTCGTGGACAATATCATATTTTAATGCCTGATGGAAGAATACAAAATGTTGTTTATTATGCAGATGACACAGGATTTCATGCAGATGTTAGTTATTGAAATGTTATTTGTATATTTATATAGAATTTATTATTATTTCAAGAAATTTATTTGATTGAATAATTCTTTCAGATTTTATAGATATTAAGAAAATCCCACCTTATTATACTAACATGACTGACAACACTGATGGAGAATATTATTTTAATCCAGTAAGAGTAATTAACTTAATATCGTTAAACCATATTTAATTAAGATGAAACAATATACAAATTAATGTTTAAATTTTAAAATATCTAACAAAAGAAAAAATTTAAACAATCATGATTATATAATATATAGCCCTGTTTTGCTGAAAGTGTATTAGCAACTCAGTAAATTTTGTACATGAAAACAAAATAACAAATCAGTTTTTGTTTTACGTGCAAGAAATATCAAAGTATTTATAATCACTTGTGTTTCACTATATTGTTTACGTGTAAAAAATTTTACTGAGCTGGCTACACACTCTCACAAAAACAAAGCTTATATTTATTATTCGAAATATTGTTTTGCTAAGCATAAGAGTAAAAAACAATTTAAATTCGTGTAGTAAAAATGGAATATTTAAATCATTTTATAACAATTTCTACAACTGTACATATTTTATTTCAATAAATCTCACTATTATTTATCTACAACTTGATTTTTTTTATTTAATAAAAATATTTAACATTATTTTTCTACACGAACTGTCTCGTGTTATTTTATTTATGTAAAATAAATTGGGTGGCGAGAGAATTCATAAAGAACCAAAACCTAGTGGCGTACAACTCTCCACCATGTCGTATGCGTATTTTTAACGAAGGGGGCCTACAATTTTCTGGCGAATCCCAACGACTAATGTAAGAAGCACTTTTTATGACAAGAGATGCTCTTTGAGAATTTGTGAATTATTCGCAAGAGGTATTAAACCCGTGGAAAATATTTTTGTTTTTAGCTGACATAGGCTAGGAATCGAACCCAGTCCTACAACCATTGCGCCAAAGGCTACTTCTAGTTTTAATTTATTTTAAATTATTTGAATAAGGTAAATGGCAGGAAAAAACGTTTTTTGGTGCATCTGAGATTTGACTTAATAGAACAACTTTAACTAACCTACAATTATTTATTTTTTTTTTTTCGAAATAAATCCATAAATTTGAATATGTTTTAAGCATTTTTATTTACTCCCTAAAAACGAATGACCTGGTCTAAATTTATGAGTCTTTCTAAGAAATTCTTGAGGTATAAAAATAAATCTCTTCTTTTTTATTTACTTTTTTTTTTTTGTTTCCGCAGCCATTTTTGTTACACAGTCAAAATGTTTAACAAATTACAATAGCGCAAAATTTAAGTATGATGCCGAAACAATTTTAGTTTGATGGTTTGTTAAAAATAACATTTTTGAAATTTTAAACGAGTTAGCTTTTAAACATTTTATCAAAATCAAAATCACCAAAATACCCATTATAACTTTTTAGTATCATATACTAAACCCAAATGTCACTTTGACAGTTAAAAGTGTGAAAATCGTAAATTTGTCTATTTGTTTGCACGAACTGTAAGTTTTTTTAGGCGTGAAGTTTATTAAGAAAATATGTTTAGTGTATGATACTGGCCAAAACAATCATAAAATAATAATATTTTAGTAAAGAGCTTTGAAATTATTAACATCATGTTGTTTAAAATTTTGCAAGCAATATCTTTGAAAATTGCAAATAGATGCAACTATGGTTTAAAAAAAAGTAGTTAGGGTTGCAAATCTGGGAAATTTTTGGTCAAAATCAGCATAAGAATTTTTTTTGAATCTCTAAAAATTGATAATAAAAAATGTGCTTTTTGATTTATTTATAAAAAATATTTGGTATTTTTTTTTAATCTAAAATTTTATTTTACTTACAAATAAAAAAATTACGTAACATTGTAAAATTGTTTGTTTTCGTCACTCTGCACACTTTGACATTAATACAAAAAAAACAGTTGTTAAATTCAAGAAATCCATTTTAACGAAAAAATAAATCGCATGGCAAAATTCCGTTTTGTAATTTTAATTTGTTTAAATTTTTTTTTTAATTTAATTTTAACTATAATAAAAAATTCATGCCGAGTCACTATATAAGCCCTGATATTTCACAAGCCTGGGCACAAATGATTTATAAATTTCTTACTAATTCAAATTTAAATATTAAGCGCTTATGACATAAATGATAATCATGATTTTAAGTACCTACCTAAAATTCACTATTTGTAGTCATGATTACATTAATATCAGATACCTGTGTAGATGCTTTTAAAATCGGTTACTTAATCATCAATCACTGCTTTTCACCACATCATTAAACGACTTCAAATTATTTTCATTGATAAACCTTGAAAATTCTATGAAACGTCATACAATGCATCATCACTTTCTATCAAAATTGGCAGGACTGGCTGACCAACAAGGACACTGCCATGCCAACATCACCAAAATCCTCATCTCAAAAATCTCATCCACTCAAATATATTTACCTACACTATAAAAATGGAAAGATTTTATATATGAAAATGTACCATGAACATTGGAATGAAACATCTACAAGCTTTCACGTGAGAGCAGAGCAGAGTATAATGTGTTTCTATATAGCCTTGCAGCTCGCACTGTCTGTCTCATCATCATTATCATCTCATCCTATATATATAACATCATATAGGAAAAATCACATCAAATTCAAATCCACTAGCAGAGTGTCAGCAGAGTGTCCTGGCCTGAGAGACTGCTATAGAGATCGAACTAAAATTGAAACATAACACAGAAACATCCCTTCCGGGATTTTTTTTTTTTCTTAACATCCCACCCTTAATGTCTGCTGCGAAAACTCCAACTTTCAGAGCACCACACAGCAGCTACAAAATTGTATACGCCCGAGTCGACCGAGGCCAGAAAAGAAAAAAAGGAGGTTGGTTGCATTGCTATTTTGATATTTGCTCTATTGGAAATGGAAAAACTACAAAATGCTATATAGGTAGATTTTAAACATAATTGCGCTCGCCATTATAAAGCAGAGTGCCAGTCAGATATACGGCCATTACCATTTTCCTGGAAATGGAAAACGATACACGAAACTCTCTCTCTCTCTTCACTCATCCTCAGTTTAGTACTCATATTCACTACTTACTCAGTACTTTGGACATTTTCCTTCGCAGAAGTTCTATTTAGCAAACCAAAAACGAAAAAAAAAAAAAAAAGAAAATAATAATTTTGATAACAAGATTATTAGGTACTATTACTGCGAAATAGGTAAAGCGAAAGCTTTCTCCACTCGCGTTGTTGTAACGTCGTCGTCATCATCGCCATAGTCAGTCGGTTGAGGAAATACTCTACTTCGTCGGAAAATTCCTTTCCCTTTTTATTTTTTAAAAATAAAAAATTAAAAAAAAAAACGATGTCTCGTATTTCGTTCGGAAAAAAAACACAATCACTACTAGTATATGAGTGCTGAAATCATTTTGCTACATAATTTTTTCTCACCCTTCTTCTACTTCTTCTGCTATCTTCTATCTTCCCTCTGAAACTCTTGTATATTATTTTTTCGGGTGTCCATCGTTGTCGTCGCTTAAATATCATTTAAAGTGTTTTCCATCGGCGAATAACTAACTAACTATAAAAAGGATATTTTGAAATTTTAATAAAAATATAAAAATAAAATTATAATTATAAATTTTTTTCTTTAATATAACTTGAAACAACCCCAAATTGGACTCCTCCGGACTTGGGGTTAAATTTTTGTCGTCTCTTCTTCGGTCCTCGTCGTCGTCGTCGTTGTCGATGGTATACCTTTTGATTTTTCGCAAACTAGGGGTGGTACAGTTTCTGTCGATATAATTTATCTTTTCTTTTTTTTTTTTCATTTTTTGCCTACAATATGTGTGGTTGGTGTTAAAGTGTATATCAATATTTGTATATGTATGTTCAAAAAGTCCTATTTGCTATACCTACATAATGATAATTGGAAATATTCGTATAGAGAGGTACCATACCAAAAGTTTAATAGAGTGTAAAGTCCATTTGTAAACGTGGTCCTCTTACAGTCTCGTTAAAGATCCTTGTTAAGGATTCTCTGTTTCGTTAAATGTGTGTGTGTGTGTAAATTGCTAAGTATAGTACAAAAGATATACCTATAATCACAAAATATCTATCATGAGAAAAAAAGATTAATAGTTTGCCAAAAAAAAAAAAAAGTATTAGAGTGTGACACCCAGATATGTACCCTTGTTTCTTTCCACACACATATCCTAAAAGTATGTCACATAATATAATAATAGTGATGTGCATATAAAAATAAAAAATAAATAAATATAGATTTTTAAATAAAATAAATATAACTAGTGGAATATTAAACAAAATATATCGCCTCTCCATCACTGTATTCTGCCATCATACATAACTTAGCGCATACAAATCCAATTAGAGGATTATTCTTAAAACCCAGGTTTGTTGTATATGTTTAGGCTTATACCTACTTATTTTTAGATACCTACATATAAAAATTTCTTCAGTCAAAACATATCATCATATTTATGTATGGTTGATTGCGTTTATTGGAACTTTTTAATCTTTTGATTTTCTTTCCACTTCGGGATGGGCATATAATGATGATGTAGAAAACGTAAAATTAAAAATATCTCGTGTGTATCGTGTTTGATTGGAGAAATTATCCTTTGAACTTTTTTTTTTTGTTTCCTTGATGTTCATAAAATGTATATGAGTATATTTATGTACATAATGTATGTACGTATGTAGGATATAGAGTATAGAAAATCATGATTGTTTAGTGAAATGAGAATGCACAATTAATTTGTATAGAAAAGCCTTGAAACACTTTTTTTATATATATGTACATGTATCTCTTTTTATCTTTGGTTTCAATTGTTTAGTTGGTATTAAATATAAATAGGGTAAACCATCTATTTGTTGGCAATTTAGTAGTTGAATAGAAATGAAGAAACTATTTTTAGATATTTCTTTTGAATTCTGTATTATTTTATTCTTTTTTATCTGAGAATTAAAAAATAAAAAGGTTGGATATAAAACAAGGACTTTTTACGTAAACATAAACATTGAATAAAAAGTGTACCTCTTGATATTTACATTACCTTTAATGTTAGCTTAGATTACATACCTATATCAATAATTGTCGCTTCAGTCAAATAATAAATATTATAGCTTTAAAGCTCAATCAATGACACTCACTCCAATCATTGCCAAAATAGACAATCATTGGCAATAGTGCCAAAAGCTCATTGATTGATATGTATAGTATACACTTAATTCTGATTGACATAGACATGAAAACCAATTATTGCGAAAAACAAAGATTGTAAGCAGTAAGCTTATTTTCAATAATTCAAATGACTTGGTAGTATATGGGTTGTCGTTTAAAGTAGATATTTGAAAAAAAAAGAAAATGGCGCGGTTGTAAGTCATGTCATTTAGCAGTCATTTTGAAAAATGCGTTTTAATAAATATATTGAGGTGAAGTTATTTCTCATGTGAAATTAATTCTCTGCAACTCTATAACGTTGCATACTGTATGCATGCCGGTTTAGTGTAATAAAACTCGTTGAAATAAAGCCTGTGGGTGTTATTTCCCAAATTAAAGAAAATAACACCTACGGGTTTTTTCTCTTTTAAGAGTGGCAATAAAACTCTCCACAACAAATCGTTAAGATCCACGGGAGTTATTGCCTTTCTGAATTGGCATTAAAGCCAATGCTTAAAGTATCAATCAATATGTATGTACTTTGTTTAAAAATTCACATTTTACTCTGTAAATATCAATGACAATCAGGCAGACGGCAAAGCCATACTTTAACGATTTTTTTCTAATATGAATCTTTGTGAATTGTATAATTGGAAACAGATAATAAATCAAATTTAATCTAAATCTTATTATCTCATTATGTACCTACTTTACTTTAACTTTAAAATGTTGTCCAAGAAAAAAGTTCGAACTTATATCCTAAGAGGAACAACAGAGATCGGGAAAGAAGACCCAAAAAAGGAGTCAATATCCTTGTAACCCGCGAAGCGGCTCGCCCAAGCTACTGCTGTCCTAGAAAACAGTTAACAAAGTGAATGAGTATATTCTTCGAATTGAAATCTACATAGAAGAAGGAATTAAAACCACAGCTTTTGTTTCCATTTCAAAAAGGAAATAAAACCCACGGGTGTTTTTCCTTTTATTTTGTGAAATAAAAACTACGGACTTTATTTCCGTGGGGCTTATTGCATCTTCAGCTAGCATGCCACGGTAGAAAAATACGCATTGTATGAATTGGAGATCTAACCTATTTAAGAATGAAATTTAAGAAATGAAAACTTTCAAGCTTCAATAAAAAATGTTTTTGAACGTTTTTGAAGGGAATAATAACAATTGGATGAGCCTAACTAAGGTTTTATAGGCTGGAGTTATATATATTAAAAATTATAGCTTAAAAAATGTTTTTATCAAAAGAGAAAAATAATCAAATTTCCTATAAAAAAAGATCACATCATTTTTTTAACTATAAAGCAAGATATTGGGTTAAACGCGTTTTTTTAAAAATGGCGATCGCCACTTAAAGTCTGATGAGAATCTTCCTTTGCGCCAGTCAGTCAGTAAGTTAGTCAGTGAGTCAAATTCTTTTAGTTTTTTACAATAACTAAAACTATATGAAGGTTTTTTTTTTATGGAGATTTGGTTTTGAAATTGGCAACACTATTTCTAGTGACAGTAAACATGACAGCTGTCAGATACATTTTTTTCCCTATGAAGATAAAAGTTCTACCTCATAGTATATACTTTGAATTGATTTTTTGAGATTATTTCTATAAGATACCAACATTAGGGCTATTTACCCTATGAAATTATATCAGTATATTTTTTTATTATCCTCAGTATTTTCTTGAAAGATAATAACTCGCTACCAGGTCAATTAATTTTTAATTATAAGTATAAATAAAATATCATCACAATGATAAATAAAATATTATCACAAGGACATTGCAGCAGCAGCGCCTTGGAAATTTTGATGTGCTTGCAATTTAAGTCACCTTGACCATCCCAAGGATGGATTTACCACCACAAGGTCGATTTGGTATAAAAGGATAATAATCATGAGAGGAGAATAAATGTACATAGATAGTTTAAAGAAATGCCTCCTCTCTACCTTAATGCAACCATCAACAGAATTATTTATCTTCCCATCAATGCGTAAGGAACATCAACTATGTACATATATTTAACTTTGGTCATTATATAATTAATTATAAAATGTAAATGGGCATTAAACAGTCCCCAATAGGGCAATTAAATGCTTCAAAGATGAAAAAACCATCATTCGGAATTAGATTTACGAGACTCAATGGGGTCATAATTCGTCTTCTTTTTTTTTTTTTAATTTGTGGAAAGGTCAAATGTCAAAAGCATATAGTGTACATAACATTTAAAACAGCTTATATAGAAAAGAAGTCCAATAATGATTTTGCCACTTAACATAGGTAAAAATTTTTTCAGTTGTTTTGGGAAGGTTTAACGTTTTTCAACGTCTCAAGTAGGTACAATGACATGTTTTAACATGGAGTTATTCGTAGATAGAAATTTAGTTAAAAACTAGGTTAAATAAGCTCCATTTGATTTGTCGCATTTTTTTTAGAAAATCATATCTAGTTAAATATATTTAGTTTTTTTTTTGTTTCATACTTCATTGGGGTTTTTCAATTTCTTTAGGGTATCGTTTTAGAGACTTAAGTCAGAATTTTCGACTATAAACACCTTACAGCGTTGCGGCTATCTTGAATTAAAATTAAGTACGTTTTTTCGAATAACATATGTATGTATATTTTTGATTTAACCGCACAAAATCAGCCTTAATCATTTTTGACAAAACGAAAGTGTTCTTCAAAAGGCCTGTTTCTTTACTCGTCTGCAAGATCCCATGGTATCCCAAATTAACCTAAAATATATTTCTTTACTTTTTTCTGACGCCAGAACTTTTGACTTTTTTTTTAATTTTTTTCATTTCCCCTCCAGCAAGAATTTACCCGAACTTTTACCTACTGCTTTTTCTTGCTTGTCAAACTACTGATAATTTCTGTTGTCAAATATGTCGTTTATCCAGAAACAAATCAGAAATATCTCATTTCCTTACTTTTCATTTCTGGTAAAAAATTACAACACCAACATCAAAAGGCTCGAGCCCAAACTTTTTCCCAAACTTTTCCCAAACAGAAAAGTCAAGAAACAGACCTGAAATTGAACACATAGTAGGTCTGTTTCTTTACATTTTACTTAATGCTTTTTCTTGCTTGTCAAACTACTGATAATTTCTGTTGTCAAATGTAACGTTTACCCAGAAACAAACCAGAAACATCCAAAATGCGTTTCTTTACTTTACATTTCTGGTCAAAAATTACAACAACGACATCAAAAACTTTTCTTTACTGTTTGGAAAAATTTGGGCTCAACCTTTTTAATGTCCATGTTGTAATTTTTGACCAAAAAGTGAAAATTAAGGAAATTTATTTCCAAAGTACTTCTTCCTTTATTTCTCGTTAATGGCTGATTAAAAATAAATGTATGTAACTCAAAATAATTCAAGCAATACTGCATTTACCTACACCAACATTGTCGGAATATTGTATTCCTTACGTTACGAGTAATATGTTACGTGTCACATGTACACGGTACGATAGGTAAACCGAAATATGGGATTCGGGCGAACGTTTATTTACATACATAGCTTACTTACATAGCTTTTTATAAAAAAGAAATTAATTTTTATAATGAATTTTTTGAATATGTTATTAAGAAACAACTAAATATTTTAACCAAAAAAATAAAAAATAAGTAAATAATCTAAATACTTTACAACTCATCCTCTCGCAAATCCTATAGCGATTCAAAATAATTCCACTACAAAAAAAAAAAAAACAATTTGCCAAATGGTTTTTACAAATAAGTAGCAAGCAGCTTTCCTTTGCTTGAAATTTTAAGCTCATATATACTAAACCGTGAATCCCGGCACTTACATAGCTTTTTATAAAAAAGAAATTAATTTTTATAATGAATTTTTTGAATATGTTATTAAGAAACAACTAAATATTTTAACCAAAAAAATAAAAAATAAGTAAATAATCTAAATACTTTACAACTCATCCTCTCGCAAATCCTATAGCGATTCAAAATAATTCCACTACAAAAAAAAAAAAAACAATTTGCCAAATGGTTTTTACAAATAAGTAGCAAGCAGCTTTCCTTTGCTTGAAATTTTAAGCTCATATATACTATACCACCCCTACTCAACTATACTTAAAATATGAAAACCTACTTAACTTTCCCTTTAAAGAAAATAAAGAACAACATTTCACTAGGTCAAGAAAAAAACACAATGAACATTACAAATTTCTCTTCTTTATTGTATTTTTTTTTTTGTTCCGGCTTAAATCAAAAAATATTTGGCAAAGGAAATACACAGAAGGCAGTTTCACCACGGGTTTGTTGTTTTGGTTGCCAACTTCCGACGTTTTTGTGACATGAAAAAATCCACTTTCAAAGTTATAGGTACAATAAATATATAACTATAGGTATGCTCCCCAACACCTGTGCTATAAATCTTTCTTGGATATATTTTATATAAATATTGTCCTTTAATTTTATAATAATGTTTTGGACGTCAAAACATAATCTTCTAGGTTCATCAAACAAAAACATTCCTTGAGAGATCTCTTTAAAGCAATCCTACAAAAATATAAATGTATTTCGGAATGCAATAAGCTACATACATATATAAGTTGAGAATAAGAATTTCTATGTATTTACTTTAATATGCCACCAGAAAATATAATTCTACTTTCAATTTAACTTTTGTATAAAGTTTAAAAATGTAAACAAAGTAAATTCCTTCAAATAGTATACATGGTGTCCCGGAAACGGACGACGACGATGACGATAACCTCTCGGGTGCTTTAAAGCCTGATGTCTCTCTCATGACTGGCGAAGAATACTTAATTTGACCTTACTAAGAGGTGTCCTTCCTATGGCAAAGGTTCGCTCATGCATTATCAATGTATTTCATAATATTCCCTTGGTGTGTAATTTGACTGTCGGCTTTAAAAATAAAAAAAAAATAAAAAAAAAACAAATAAGAACATGGTTGCAGGCAGGTGATTCAGTTTATTTAGCAAGAGGAAGTTTAATTACTATGAAAAGTAAGTTTTTACAATTATAATAAAGTTTGAGTAATATGCTTCTTTTTTATCGTATTTTATGTAGGCAATACTTTCTTTGTATCTCCTTCATCAAAGTGAGGAACTTATGCAATTAAGTACAGGAAAAAGATATTTCGGTTTATCTATACCTACATATGTACATATGTATGTATATTTCCTTCAGAAATGAGGGTAGTTGTTGAGTTTTATTGATTCTTAGTGAACTCGTTGAAGGATTTTTGATTCTAGATTGAATTTCTTAATTCCAATAGAGCTGGAAATATAGTTTAACAAATTATGTTGATGCCTTAAACGTAGAAAAGTAACCTCTATATAATTATATGCGTTTTTTGACGATGGGGTAGAAGAAGGTGAATTCAATTTGTCTCCATTTTTTAAAAAAAAAATATCAATTTTCATTTTTGGAGAATCTTCAATTTTTGGAGAATTTAAATTTTTGATGAAAATATTGTCTGTAATTTTACTTTTTTTTTTTAAATTGGAGACAAATTGAATTTTTTGCAGAGTTGTCAATTTTTGGATAATTCTTAATTTTTTAAGAAATTTAATTTCTAAGGAAATATATTGTTAGTAATTCTGTGCTAATGTATTTCTACAAAAAAAAATTCAATACATACTTTTCTTCATAAAATCAGTTTTGAGTTAATCGTTGGGGAATATTCTAATATTTGCTCTTTTGAAAAATATACTCTTCTTCACGGAAATAAACTTGGGAGGATTTTTCCATGTAATACAACAACACAACAAGTTTGCCTAATACGGTGCTGATGAAATAATCTGATGAAATATTCTCAAAATTGTTTTATTCTAATCAATAGTCTCCACTTCTGAATGTGTTATAATTTTCTGACTGATAATGAGAATTTATTTAAAAGTACTAAAAAAGTTGATTTTTTATTCTTTTATCGTACAATCTTACTCTTGTAATAAATAACTATAGTGGAGCTACATTTTACCGAGAACATTTAAAAAAAAAGGCGAAAGTAGGTACTAAAAAAAATTGATTTCTTTTTATTCGTTTATAAAAATATTTTCAAAATTTTTGATGCAGTATTGTTTGAATAATTAGAAAGCAAAAAGATTGCGAAATAATTACATTCCGGCCATTAAAATTCTATAGGTGAATATTTTAAAAATTAGACATTTTTGTCAAAAAAACATCATAACCCTATTTCCATAATGCGCATGTTTTAGCAAGAACCTGAAACGCTGTTTTCTTACAATTACGAAATTTTTTTTCAAAATCGTTGTATTAGTTTGTTGTATAGCAGCTACCCGTTATAGATGACCTAAATTAAACAAAATCGAATTTTTTCCTCCTGGGAATCACATAAAATTGCCATCTATCCGTTTAGGCTCGAGCTTGATGTATAATGGAAGTATAATTGGACAGTTGTACAAACAAATATTAAACCGACTGACAGATATGTAGAAAACCACTTTGTTGGACTCCTCTATCATTATTAGTTATGTTAATAACAATTTTCCAAGTTTTTTCATCTAAATTTAAAAAAACAAATATAGAAAAAATTGTTATTACTAAAATAATAACCGACTAATAAAAGTATTATTAAGCAATAAACCATCCAATATAATATTTTTTTTACCCCTTTTCAAGGTGGTGCTTTGCTTACTTCATATAAATTAAACAAAAACATACGCGACAAAATTGAAATAGTTATAAGTTATAACCAATTAAAGACAAGCTATAACGGCAAATTACTAAGCCATAAACCATTCACTTTTAGAAGCTTCTACCGCTTTTTGAGGGGTGCTTCGATAACTTTATATCGACTTGCAATATGCAGCAAAAAAAAAACATAGAAAACATTGAACGAAAAAACTGAAATCATCACAACTAAGTAAACATTGCCACTTCGGCCTGCGAATGTTACTTCGCTAACTTGACATTCATCAACGCAACTGTTGAAAAAAGGATGCTTTTTTGTCATAGGCTGAGGTATGCTCGGCGGGTCCAGCTCCAGAGACCAAAAAAGCAACAAACTTAATATTATCAAGGGTTACTTTATTCACGTATCACTGTTTTTTTTTTACAATCTTATTAAAATGTTCATCTTTATTTCTTATAAGTTATAACTATATAATTTTATATGAACTAAAATTGAGATAGCAGTGTCCACTAAATTACAGTCTGAGATAGAAGATGCCACTAACTAACTACTTTAACCTGGGCTTCCACTGTTAATTCTGGAACCTAAGATTTTTAAAAAAAGAACTCACCAAGTACTCGAGATTGGTACAATATTCAAACTGTGGCATAACTCGGTTTCCATGTGTTTGTTCACGGTTTCTTATACATCTTATTTTGGTTTGAACTGATTGTGAATTATAACTTTACAAAAAAAAAAATAATATTCGTATTTTAGTATATCTGACCAGAGATTGTTTTGATGGTATAATTTAAAAAGTAAGGGGTGTCGGGAGTGTTGACAGGTTTGTATTTTTGTATACATGGTATTGGTCGGTCGTTGGTGAGGGAGACGAAGTGTAATGCATCATTACAACCGATATCTTTAGTCCAAACAATAACAAAACCACCTCTGATCGGAAAAGACTTTTCGGGTTTCTTCGATTAGAAAATGCTTTTTTCCAGTTGCATTTTAGTCTAAGCATATATGTAGGTACTCTTCCCATAAGAGATTTCTATAAATCGGATATCAATAATCATTTCGAATCCAGTGGTCAGACAGATTTTATTGCCGATTCCGACGATCTAATTTTTTTTTGTATATTTGTGGCCTTCAGAAACAATAAAATGCAGTATTAAAAATATTTGTGATGTTAAAACGTAGTTTAACTATTTGAACTCATTATTTGGTTAAATATTTTTAAAAACAAATGAAAAACTTATACATCATTTCATTCCTGGCAGAATTATATTTTTTTTAAGTAATCCTTTTTTCTGAACTATCTGTTTGACATCCGATTTTTTTTTTCTTTCAGAATATTAATACTTCCCACGAACACCACAAAAATCAAATGATATAACTACTTAGTTTTGGAGTAAGATTTTAAAACTGTATTTGGTTGAGTTGTGAAGAGGGAAACGCGAAACGTTCCATCAACGGTTTAAATTAACCAAACAATTTGGAAGTTATGACGTCATGAGACCAACATTTGATCGACGCCTCTGGATATTACTGTTCCTTATTTCATTGCAATGTAAGTCTTTAGTTATTCTTTGTTGGGCGCCAATTAATTATTGAAATTAATTTATTTAAAAAAAAAAAAAAAAAATTATTATTTCACAGGCTTACAAACAACAAATCAACAAAACATCATCAGAATTCTGAAACAACAGTATCTGCAGCAAGTTCCTGCACAATTGGCAAATGCAAGTGCAACACAAAACGACCAAGATCATTTTGTCGTATCAAATGTATTAGGTGATATTAAAAAGAAAATAAATAAACAAACATCATTGTCTAACACAAGTATTAAACCAAACTCATGTGCCAATTGTTTAAGAGCCAAAAAATCGAAACATCAACACGGGAATCACAAGCATTCACGTCTCGATGAACAACATCGCAAATCAAAGAATCCGTTACCATTACCGCTCCCATTACATTCCCTTAGTAATACGACGATTTCGTCATCTCACATGTCAATGTCAATGCCATCATCATCGTCAGCCTATCCATCCCTTAAAAATTATAATAAAATCGCAAAAATTTCCTTTGTGACAACTAGCGGATTGCAAAATGAATTTCTGCAATCTTATGAATTATCTCAACAAGGGCCAACCACCACCGAGGAAGAAGTAGCTCATGGATTCATTCTTGAGACACAAAAACAAAAATTACAACAACAACAAATACAAATAGAAAAACAAAAACAACGCCAAGCACATCGAAGAGTCAAGCGTGAAACTGATAATTCGCTTGATCTGCTTCTCTCGAGTAGTAGAGGTGAAATTAGCAGCGAGGAATTCCCAATAGATGGCATTAATAACATTAACAAGTTACTCAGCTCAAGTAATATTAGAAAAAGTGATATTAGTATAAACAAAACAAAAATAGATTTATCAACTTCGTCTTCTCTATCTTCATCTAAATCTGCATCTGAATCTTCGTTTTTAGCTGCCGTTCCAACCCTACTGTACTCCCCAATTTATCTTCCGCAAGAATCTTTATCATCGGCGTCATTTGAAGATGTCCGAACTCCTAGTAGTAGCAAAAGGAATAGTAGAAGTAAGAGTAAAATTAATAATAATATCCTGCCAATGGCATCTCCATTGCAAATGGAAACAGCCAACAACAATTACAGTGATAGTAGATCGAAACTGAAAGGATTTCAGTCTTTTAAAAAAAGCGAACCGATAATTATAATTGACGATGTCGAAGAATTCGACAGCGGGAGAGGTTATAGCAGTGCTGGTGACAGAGATGATGTTTCTCTTAGTAATCCCAATGGAAGCGATGAGAAAAGTGAATATTATTCGAATGGAAAACCAATAGCAATGCCATTACGACCTATTATTCATCCATTCGATGAAGATCATGATGAAGAAATGTCAGTGGTGTATGCTGAACAGCATACTGAGGTGCGCCTAGTTTGTGAAGTCGACCTGGATATAGTTAGCAGTTCGTGGTATAAAAATGGATTGGTAAGCATCTTAATATTATATATCCAGATGTTTGAAAAAGTTAATTGATCCCAAGTGGGCGGCGTGTGACTGGGTGGATTTTATTAGAACTAATTTTTAAATTTCTTTCCACATTTGATACTAAATTTAAAAAATTTCATAGAAATCGGTAGAGTGATTTCCTTTCCAAAAGTATGAAGATTAAACGAAATGAATTTTCTAAGCATAGATGGGCGTGCCAGTGGGTGGGAAAAATGATGCTAGATATTTCTTAAATTCTAAAGAATTTATTTGCGAAATTTTAGGTTGATGTTGATATAAAATACGTATACATTTAAATATAGATGAAAAAGTAAGCTTGGGTAGATTTCCAAACCAATTACATATAGTCAGCCCTATTATGAGTTTTACCCGAACAACATTCCACCCGCTAAATTTGACATTTCACTCTTCGCCTTTTGTGAGGTGAAATATTTTTCGGGTTGAATGTATATGTATCATGCTTTATGTTAAAGAAAGCTTTATACAAAGTGTCAGTTATAAACTGTCAAACAAGAAGAAAACTCAAATATGGAATAGAGAATAAAAAATAAAGAATAAAGAATACGCAAATTCATCGTTCGGATCATGAACTATAGTGCTCGCTATGACTACAGAATCCCCATGAAAAAAAGCACTATCAGTTTTCCCGAATTTACCCAAGTTACGAATAACTTTTTCAATTTTTAATTCCTTACCAAAACGTCCGTCTATTCGAGCTATTACGAAGATTTAAAAAAATGAACCCGTTCAGTCGTTCTCAAGTAGAGCGCTTACCATCGAACAACATTTTAATTTTATGTAATTTTTAAAATTTTCATTGACTTAAGATAATTAAGATAGAATTCTCGCAATAACATACAAATTAATTATTTTAAAATGAACGGAACTAATAAATTAAACCGACCTCATGTCACATGTCAAAATATTACCAATTGGAAAGTGGAAGTGTTCATTTTAGAGTTCATTTTTATTAGAATAATATTTAACAAAGAAATGCATTTTTTGAACCTCATTTGTCAAAATCGGTAGAGTATGAGAGTCTGAAAAGGGATCCAGTCCAGACTATAGAAATAAAATGAATGAAATTTGTTCGAAACTCGGTCAGTCAAAAAGAAATGTCCATAAGTTTAAAGTAAAAATTAAAAATCCCTACTGACAAATCAACTATATAGAACAAACTTTTGAACTGACACAGAACTCATGCCGTCTGGAATTTTTAATTCATTATTTCGGGATTCATAGTTCAAGACTTTTGAATTATATAGCATTTAAGTTCAAGGATAATACTAACTCAAAAAAAAACAGATAATAGGAACACCCTTGTATTGTCTACAGAAAATATGACAGAAATTGTTAAGAGAATTATATAAAGAGTCGTTAACTTAAGTTGCTCTCAAAAGTAAATTTCTTTATTTTCATGACGATACAAGTATCGGATAAAAATAGTACCAGAAAAGGCTTGTTATTACAGTTGGCGAATTCACAAGAAAAACAGTTTCCAAAAGAAGCCATAAAAAAAGGAAAAGTGCGGGGGAATGATTAAATGAATTTCTTACTTTCCTCTGTAGACCGTTTAAAAAACATATGTACCTACCTATGTATTATGAAGAGTACTGAATACTTAAAGCTTTTCAGTTTTCCCAGTAAAGAGAAAGAAATTTTTAAAGCTGATAAAATGGCAAGAAGGAAAATATTCTAAACACTTAAATTAACTAGGACTTAAAGTATAGTCTGAATTAGATGAATGAAAGTGATTAGAAGTCTGGCCATTTGTGTTTCTTGAGAATCATCGTTCTTTTATTATGTATGTATGATTCAGTTCCGTTCCTCTTTCACATTATTTTATTTAAAGTGGCGCTACATTCTGTCGCATTTTTGAATTTATCATATTTAAATAATTGAAACAATATTTAAGAAAATAAATTCTCTGAAGAGTAATACTTTTACTTTATAGTGATTCATTAAGAGGTGCTGTTTTCAAACAATTAAATTGAATTAAATGTTAAAAAAGTCGAAAGAACTAATAAAATTTTTGTTTGATTTGTTTTGTGTTAAAAAAATTAAAAACAATAATGTTTGAAATATTTAGAAGCACCCGAAAGATCAAGACACTTAAAAACTAAACGAGAATAACTTAAAAAAAAAAAAAACAATTTTCAAAAAAAAAACGTCAAAATCCTGTTTCCCTAATGTGATTTTGTTAGCAAAAGTATGAAATGCGGTTTGGTCATTACAGATACGAAGTTTAATCAAAATCGTTAGAGCAGTTTTCAAGAAAATTTGAAAAAACTGAAATCGAATGGAAATTTTTATTTCTATAAATTTATAAAATATAACATTTTTTTTTATTTTATGCTTCTATAACATTTTCATTTTGTTATTATTTGTATTTTTTTTTTGCAGAGTGTTCATGCTATAGAAAGATCTTCCAGAATTACTGATTATCGATTTATTAAAGAAGTCAATGGAGCCCTCACTATAACAAATGCAATGTTAGAAGACGATGGCAAATGGCAGTGTGAGGCTGAAAATGTAAATGCGTATATTGAAAATGCGCGCCCTGTTAAACTAATAATTTTAGGTAAAATATTTTGTATTTTTTGTATTTCTTTTAATCATATAATTAAAATTAAATTTAATTAATTTCAGACCGTCCAAAGGCACCTTATTTACTAATAGATTCACGACGCTTAGATGCGGGAAATATTTTTGTACCTGTTAAGGAGAATTCTGAACTTAACCTAGCATGCATTAGTGAGGGTGGTAATCCAAAACCAACTCTTACATGGGAAGTTCTTTTAAGTCCTGGTGTAGACAGACACGCACAAAAAGTTGCCGCAGAAGTTCTTGAATTAGAGGAAGTAAAAAAGGATAAAGTAAATATATATACCTACATAATAAATATTCTCCATTTATTATACTCCCTACGTCTATCCTCCTGCTGATCCTTTAAAGAATTCACTCATAATTCCACAGACCTAATCTTTTTTGTATATAAATAGATGGAATTTTTGTATATTTAATAATTTAATTTCAGGCCAAACAACCATATAAAATAAATGCAGGAGCAAAAAGTGAAGCACGTTTGCCAGCTGTTTATAGAGCACACCACAATGCAAAGATACTTTGTGTTATGGAACATCCAACTCTTAAAATGAGACAAAATGCTTCTCTTTTATTAGATGTTCAATGTAAGTTTTATTTAATAAACAATTTATGGAAAACAGTACGGTTTAAAAATAGAAATATGATGGCAATTACAGGAAGCTCTGCAAATTTTTAAATTTTTCATTAACAAAATCTGTCTATTCTATCTCAGTTTAGAGAAGGTACCTATAATATCTACATACATATGTATGTAAATGTATACAGTTTTATTTATAAGATTTCCCTAGAATACTTTTGGACAGTTATTCAGCTAGCCATTGTCATCTCCTTATTTTTAAACGCATTGCAGCAGTTGTCTAAATGTGTTCTCATATACCTCCTGACATTCCTATAATCTGTCAATTTCGTAAATGTTTCGGATACGTTCAATAAACATTTCATTTATTTTAAGATAATTTGACAATTCTTTGCTCATTGAACATACCCACTTTATAATAGGTTTGGACAACCAATTACAGTGTCTAAATTAGACAACCGATTAAAGAAATTGCATAAATAAGGTTTTAGAGTTGGATAGTTGTCTAGACATACTTTGGAATGGGTTTATAAATAAGACTGATAATGTTTATTTGTACTAATGCGCGTAGAAATGAACATATTAAGGCCCGATTTCATAGTGCACACTTACCTGAATGATTGGTAAATCAGGCCCAATTTTCAAATACATATGTAATCATTTCAGTTTCAGAGTTAAACCCGAGTTAGTTCCTGAAAATTGTTTAGAAACTGAGTTAACTCCGTTGTAAAAATAATCTATCGAAATGAAAGCGCGACACATTATAGAAATGTGCTTTCACATTTCGGAACAGAGAGGGCGACAGTAGATATGGAAAGAGGTGATAGTCTTTATTTTGATAGTGTTTTTAGAAACATATCCTAGAAATATCTATTCAGTCAATCCAGAGTTAACTCACTAAGGACCAGTTTGTTCACAGTGGATAAATTTGCACTATTTTTTTCAAAAGTTAACTCTAGTTTAACTCGGAAATTGTGTAATTCCCCCGAAGATGGAGGTACACTCCGAAACGCTTCGCTAAACCGTATAAATATTATATAAAAATGAAAGTTATTATAAATAACATTAAAATATAAAAACAAAAAATATATTTATTTGATTTATTTTGTAAATTTTAGACACACCTTCGTTCGCTATATCACGAACTCCAGGCTTTGGTTATCCACTACGAGAGGGTATTGAAGTATCTTTAAAATGTGACGTTGACTCAAATCCAGCAAGTGTTCCAAGATGGCAAAAAGATGATGGAGATACACCGGTAAGTTGCACATATATGTACAATAAATAAAAAGGAATTATATTTCTTTCTAATTCTAGAACCATATAGTTTTTTTTTTTAATTTAAATGAATTTTTTCTTTAAATTAAATTAAAGGTTCCACAAACTGGAGATGGTTTTCTTAATTTTACATCAATCCGAAGAGAACATTCTGGATGGTATAAATGTACATCACGTCACTTAAATTATCAGTACTCAAGCATCGGTTATTATTTGAGTGTTAGATGTGAGTATAAGTATATTCTATAATATATTTGTGTGTTTGTCTCCATGTTGTATTATTTAATATTAATATAAAAAATGAAAGAATTTATTTTTAATTTTTACATAAAACATAAATTACTTTATTTGAAAAACCGAGGATGGAATAGTTTCCGAAACGCGTAGCTTAAAATTTAATAATTTATTTATTTTAATTAATGTTGTATGAAATTGGTTTTTCAAATAAAGTAATTTATGTTTTATGTTAAAATTAAAAATAAATTCTTTCATTTTTTATATTAGTATATTCTATAAGTCTATTCTCTTAAGTTGAATTATGATCCTAATATAGGAAATACAGTTATATGCGTTTAAGCGACGAGTTTTTACCAAAAAGTTTTTATTTTCGATTAAATTATGAATTTTTATCCTTTGGACTTACGATCATGTCAATTCCAAAGGATAATAAAATTCATAATTCTTTTTTGACCCACTTATAAATGGGGGTTATAAATTTATAAATAAATATACTTTTAACTTGTTGACTCGGTTTTTTTTAAATCCCGTTTATTTTATCAAAAAAAAAAAGTTTTAAAATCTTGTCTACTAAAATACTATACTTTTAAAATCATATCTTCTAAAATCCCGTTTATTCAAAATCCCGATGTATTATAATCCCGCTTTTTAAAATCCCGAAAATACCGTTTTCTACAATACGTTCATTTATTAAACTAAATAACATAATGTTTTTTTTGTACATTTTAAATAACCATAATTACTCGACTTAAAGAAAATAAATTTTTGCTAAATTATCAACCGCTATTATTTAGTATCAACAGTTGAACTAATTACTAACAAAAAATTATTATCTTGGTAATTGATAATTCTTTCTTTCTGTCAAATTTTCTCAAAAACATTTTTAGTGCTGATATATATTTAGTTTTTTGTTAAATATGTTTTTTTTGTTTGAGATATTTTAAGATACAGTTTTATATTTTGAAAAAAACAATTTTAAAAATTAACAGATTTTTTTATTGCTATCTTAGATGATTCAGTTGATGTTACATCAGAGCCAGACGACCAGGATGTATCGGTAGCTGCATCACACAATCCGAACAAAGGACAACTGGAAGTCCATTTGGGCGGAGAAGTGACATTGCAATGTCCTCCAGGTTAATAAATTATTCAAACTTATATTTTATTTTTTTTTTTTTTTAAACAATTGCAGCCGTATTTACTAGATTTTTGTCTACTTAGACACTGTCTAACTATTTTCAAATTGGTGGAAATATGCTTTATTTAATAAAAATAAATATCACATTATTCACGATTAAGACAATCTACTCTTGTTTATAAGTAATGCAGCTATAAGAAAACAATAAAAAAGGTTTTTGAACACATTTTCCAAAGTTAGACAGTGTCCTAAAGTTAGACAATGTTTATAAATAAGGCCATTGATTTATTTTTTTAAATATTCAACACTATTTCCTTACAATTAAATCGTTTTTTATATTTTTTCAATATTTCAGGATCACTTGGTTGCTGGTCACATCTTGATCCTGTAACAGCTCGATTGAGGGGTCTAGGTCATGGTTTAACTTCACCAACTGGTCAATTTTCCATTAAAGATGTTATTTATCAGGATGCAGGCACTTATAAATGTATCGGCCACTCGACAAAAAATAATAAGAAGAGACTCGAAGTGCTTCACACTGTTGGGTTACTTGTGAAAGGTAAATTTTCCGATATTATAAACGCCTCAAAAATATAAATGGCATTAAAAACCGACTGACGAAGTGAAAACATCATCTCAAAATAGTATAAATAATAAAATAATTTTCTGTTATATAATTTAAAGGTGTTCCAACAGTTGTTGCTCGTAATGCAACACCAGTAGCATATCCCGGGTCACCTCTTCATCTTTCTGTCGAGTTCTGTGCAAATCCACCGGCACATGCTGCACGTTGGTTGCATGGGGATAGAGTGTTCACTCCTGGTAATCAATATGGAAGCACTGTTCTCGCTTATGGAGTAACGGTAAGTAAAAATACCCGTTAAGTTATTCTATGATGATCGTTTTTTTTCGGTATATTTTCCCCCAGGATCTTCCTACACCGTTTTGCAAGGAAGCCCGTCTAACCTATGTAAGCATGCACGAGAGGGTTCCTAGAACATTTTATTTCATAGTCTCATCACCGAGTGGTGTTGCAGAAGCCGTATTCAAAGTTAACTTCACTATAAGATATCGATCAATGACCAATAGTAAATTGGACAACGATGACGAAGAATTGAGTGAACCCGAAGAAATTCAATTCCCAGTCTTTGGAACTCCTGATGGTGGAGCTATATCAAACCACATCACACAGTCACTGATCAAAATAATTATTTTCTGTTTCCTAAGCCGAATATTTATATAGTAAATTTATTTTAAAACAATAAAAAAAAAAAACATAAAACAAATACAAAAAAAAAAAAATACAAATAAAAAAGAGAGCAATTAAGGTGACAGAAATATTCATTACCAAACATTAAAATTATAAGTTTTTTGGTTGTTTAATTTTACAAAATATATTATTATTATTATTATTAATATTATATATAACGTAAATAAGTGATAAGTTAAAATTGTTCTATTTTCTGTATAAAAACATAAAATGGTGTTATTTCCATTAAGTAAAGAGAGTACTGTCCCTTGAACATCTCCTTTGTAAAAAAAAAAATTATAGGTAAGAGGAAAGTGCATTTGATATTTTAATTAAACAAATTTATAAAATAAAGGATATTAATATTTTTTTTTAATGAGTGGATTTATATACTTAGCTTACAGCAAGATGATCTATAATAATAATGCAGGTATAGTTAGCAGGACTTATTTAAATTAAAAAATAAATGAGTTAAGTGGTTCCGTTTTTAAGAAATATTTTTTCACAAAGTGTGCCACTGTGCACCGCCGCCGCCACCGCGGCCGTCTGGAAAACAATCAACTGAGACGCTTCGAAATAGCGTCAACGAATAAATCGGGTCTCAACCACAGTACACATATTAAAGGTAATACCATTACGAGTTCTCATTTTTATTCTATACAGTTGTGCTCATCTGTCAAAATCGAGGTATTATGGTGGAAAAATGTAGGATTCGGTGCCCTTTACTTGTCTTATTTTAATATTTTGTTGTTTCTAATGAAGCGTGTTACTGTTGAGTTCCTGTGGGCACTCGAACAACCATTTTTAATTTTTTGACACTTTCAACTTTGACAACCTGCGCAATGTATTACCTAAAGTTTGTGTGTACTGTGATACATATATGTAACTTCTGAGCTACTTTGCAGCGAAACAACAGGTCTTTCTTTTCATACTCAAGTAGCAAAATGACGATTGAATGATTTTATCTTGCGTGTAAAATAAAGTAAGTATTCCATATCGATAAAATAATAAACAAAGTGTTCTCATTGATCGATAAGATAACTTTTTCATCAACAAAAGATAACTTCAGGTATTTCATTAATTGAAATCATAATGACAGTGATGCAGTACAATAAAACTAGAGTCTTTGATCTCAAGTAGTTCTTTAACTTATTTATATAGAGAATGGCATATTTAATATTTTTATTAGTCATATTTTTGGAAACATCGTTGACAAATTCACAAATAGGTTTGCAGATCAAATTATAGTTTGAAAAAATAATTTAAATATACCTACATATCTCTTTGAATTATTAGCTCTTACGACAACAAAACAACCATCATCAGCACAACAAAGTGAATATCCTTATTGTTATCGTTTTACTTGGCTTGGTGAAAAATTCGACAAGGATAGTGAAATAAAAAATTTGACATGTGAAACATTTCGAGGGGATTTAAAAAATGTTCCATGCCGAAAGCCATTAGTTGCTACAAGTGAGTTTAAAATTTTAAATTAAAAATAATTTAAATAATAATTTATGTATACAAACATGTTAAACAAAGAGTTCAGGTCTTTGTAAATAAAATTGAATATGGTAGAATGAAATTCACAAAGCTTTTATACTACGAATACAACAAGATAAATTGACAGTAGTTTTCGATTGTTTTATGATAACCATATTTATCTAAGCTTTCCACGCATGTTGAATTTTAATTGTTTTTACAATAATCGCATTAATTTTACAATTGAAATAATACTTCTTTAAATGAGTCACTTTTAAACCAAACAAATTAAAACTCTACTCTGAATACCCTATGGAGTTTGTCTAGTTTTTGAGAATATATGAATGGAAATCATTGCAAAAAATATAATAGAGGTATTCATGCAACGTCGTAGTCCTTGTAAAATCGGTAAACTGTGTAAAGCTGAGTACAGACGATTGTCAGATCTTACAATATTATCAGAACTGTCAATGGTCTCACAATAGCTGACAATTAGCTGACAATTGACATATTTCTTACAATGAAAAATTGTCCGTTCACACGGTTGGTAGAAATCATCCTAACTGACAATTTTCGGACAATAATATATCTGAGAAAATTGTCATCTTTAAAATGTTCACATACAGGTTTACGCAGTTTACGTTTACATGACTATGCGCCATTGTATGAATACCCCTAATATTTGACGTCAAATTATTATTCTATAGAAATGCTTCTCGCAAAAAGTGAAATACTTTAATCTTTTATGCGAAAAAATTCGCAAATTATGAAAATACAGTTTTGGAGAGTCTTCGCAAATCTAAGTCATCTATACTAAAACCGAGCTAAAAAGATAAATATATTCTTTCTTTTGATAAATCAATTCCTGCTATTAAAAACTAAAACACCATTAGTCAAATTTATAAACCTTGTCTTACTTTTAACAGCCGTCTTACTTTTTAAGTGGACTTAGAGATTTTTTTAAAATATTATGTAAACTAATAAATTAATATAAATGTTTTTAGCTAACAGCAAGGAGCCTAACACATTGCTAATGTGGAAAAATTATCACAAAAAGCCGCTAGAAATTGGATGTCGATTAGTGCGCGGTGAATCATGCATTAAATACTCTTACATATACAACCAGGCTGGTAAGTTTCTTGAAAATAATAAAACTAGTCATAAATCTTTCTTTTGGCGAAAATTTTCATTGATCTTAAAACATTAAGTTAAAATTTTTAATTACGCTTTTTAATGTCCCAAAATAGATGTACCCTAACTACAATTTAAATATATACAATTTACAAATCTACTTAGTTTTAGTTTGATCCGAGTCCTGTTCAATGAGAAAAATATTGAGAAAAAAATACGTATACGCCACAGTTGCCCTTTTTTTGAGTATATGTTTTTTTGTATTATCTCATCGGAACAAATGGAGCACTAATAATGAATCCCTAAGAGTTTTTAAATATTTATGCTGCATGAGGTTTAAAGCGTTTGCATGTGAGAAAAACATTTTTTATTTGAACTCACTGAGTGAAACGAAATTTGGTACCTCAAAGGCGAGGTTCTTTTATTATTTTCTTTTGATCATTCAATTTTGTATATAAAATAAGTCAGTCCCTGTTTCTGGAAAAAGCCTCGGAACAGTTTAAAGAGTCCTGAAAAATAAGTGCAAAAGGAATTCTCCGAACATTAAAACGAAAACACAACCGATTTATCGCCATTTAAGAAAATGGCTTCTTCAAGCATTTATCACTTTTGACGAAAAACGTTTGTATGTACACAAGAATGCATGCACATATGTACTTGTACATACTTATTTATATGTGTGGTGTGGAATTTAATTTGTCGGAGCTTGTCAAATTAATAATAATAATTTTTAATTGCGGTATATATGAGTAGATAATCAGCCCTTTCGCGAACCAAATTTCCCCGGAGTTTGTTTCCTCATTTTGGGAAATTTGGTATCAGAAATCATCTTCAAAATTATAAGGGAAAATATTCCTTTTAGTAAAATAGTTCCAGGGAACTTTTTTTCAACATCAATGGAACAATTTCCCAAATTAAGTTTTTGGGGAAAAAATATTTCGTGGGAGATTTGCGATAAAAACATTCTTTCCCCGGTAATTTTGGTTTTTCGGGGAAAAAAAAGGTTCCTAATAAATTAACGATAGGGCTGACTATATGGCAAATTATCGATTCGTAAAAAAAAAAACTAACTCAAAATTTTGATCAAACTTGACATTATGATGATAGCGAAGTAAATAACGTACCTGCGGTATAAATTTTATAACCGAATTATGAAAATCTTATTTTTTTCAAAAACGTGCCCACAACTTTTTTTTTAAATCAGTAATTTTTTTTTACGAAAAGGCTACAATTTTATTAAAAAAAAAAATCGGAAAAATGGCTATAAATGGTACCTCCCATAGAACCATTTTTTTTTTATTTTTCTCAATAATTTTTCTCAATATTGCTTTTTCTCAATAACCATTTTTTTAATTTTTCTCAATAACGGCTCAAAGTATGTATGTACGTACATATATGTACATACATACATATGTATACCAAAATTAAAAAAAAAAAAATTTTTTAATTTCAATTTTTTTCTCAGAAAATACATAATTGGGAAAACGGCTTAGTTGATTTTTGTTAAACTCAGCATTTAACATTTTTTAATACTGTTTAGTAAATTTTTAAATTTTAAAACTTTTTTTTTAACAGTCGAAAACATAACATATATGTGTGCCAAAGCTAATGTCTCCAATGGATGTTACACTCAAAAATTCCCCACTGGACGTGAGGTTGAAGTCTGCGTTTGTGAATCAAGTGCTGGATCAGATCCTTGTTTTACATCGACTGCTGCTGAATCAATATTGAACCAAAGCATAGGAACGATAGTGTATGCAATTATTTTTCTTACAACATTTATAAGCTTTAATATTTAGAAACAACAAACAGACTTGTATTTATCTATAACTTAACCAAAATATAAATTTTAATTTTGCATTAAATTACAAAAATAGTTTTGTTTGTTTTGTCTATTGAGATGGTTTTTTGTTAAGAATAAGTCAACGATCCGTCAGACGTTTTTGACTTGAAATTCACCGAAATAATAAAAGAATAACAACTTAACGATATATATTCTAATTTTTATTAGAAAAGAAAAACACTGTCTTACTCAATGGTGATTATAACTAAATAAAAATGATTAAACTATATTATAATATTATGTTGATGTAAAGTTCATTGCACTTGCTCATCCACAAGCAGCATTATTTGATCGGCCGTTTCCAATGGACTTCGACCGCATTCAACTTGATGTGAGTTCCAATCTTTCTTTTGACAAAATATCGAGCAGTAAGGAGTTTTTCTGCACAAAGAACATTCGGCTAGAGCTTCTCGATTACAGTTCGCACACTAAAATAAATCCAACAATGAAATATTGTGAAAAATAAAATAAATTTGATGTTTACATTTTTCGTTGATAGTAAGTCATTGCTTAATAGACACCCTGAGACATTTTGATCCACCATTGATGCGTCTGGTTTGGAATTTGATTGGAGTATGTTTTTTTGTTTAGTAAGTAGGTCAATTGTTTTATCGTAAGCACTTTGCATTTCTGCTATTATTCTTTTGAAATCGTTTGTAGCTTTGGTCATTGTTGAGCAGACATTTTCTAAATTGCTCAGCATTTGATGATTGAAATGAAGACCTTTTTTAAATGGAAATTAAATATTATAAAAAAAAAAAGCTTTTAATATCTTAATTTTACCTAATGTATTTTGATTTGTTGGGTCTAGAAATATATCTGGATTCGTTACAGCATTGCATGATGGCTCACTTGGTGAAAAGTTCCCACAGTTGTTACTCGTTTTTGCCAATAATTCGGTAGCTTTGTTTTGAAGTAATTCGTTTCTTTCACTTGCCCTGTTCCTTTTCCTTCGCTTGTAAGGTGTAAACAGTCTGACAGGCCCTGCTGCTTTTAATTAAACAAAAAATAAACCCAACAATTACTGAAGAACATCTAACACTACCATTATATTTATTCTAATCGCGTCGGTGAACCTAAGTCGTTCTGTCGGTCATTAAGAAGCTTATCTTCCAAGATATATTTTTAAGCCGGTAAATAATTAATCAAAATTTGTATTACCTTGACAAGATGGTACAAAAATGCAACGTCGATAATATTACATGCAGAATATAAAATACAATCCTCCTGCTCAATATTTGAGACTTAAGTATCAGCCCAGGTTAATATTATACCCAATAGAAAAAGAAATACACATTTACTTATCCATTACATTCATGACTCACCATCACCAGTCTGATCGTCACAACAAACATTGCAGCTGCAGTTTGTTGCATGTGGCCTAAGGAGCCCATCGTCAATCAATGACTGTAGACTTCGCCCTCCATACTTGATAGATCGCTTCCAATCTTTGCTCGATCCCCTGCCGCAGATTATTTCAAATTCGCTGGGTGAAAACCATTTATCTTTATATTTTATGCATTCCCCACGGGCACCGGAACCCAACTTATTGCGATGCAATTCTGCATTTGTAGTTTTGCAACGTATCGGAAATACTTCTGGACACATACAATTATTCTCGCTGCTTTCGGAGCCATCAAATGGGGGCTGGAGTTCGGAAGTTGTTACAGTTCTGGGAATTCTATTGCCATCAGTAGTTTCAAAGTTTCCCGCATAAAATTCACTGCTTTCAACGTCGGCTTTTAAATGCGCTAGATTATCTGAAGCTTCAATATTGAAGGCTGTGTTCGTGATAAAAGTTTCCATGTTTAATGAGGCTGTTGCGGTTCCTCTTACTTCATCAGAAGATACAACCATTCTGTTTTGTTGGGCCTTAAGAAAATTCAAAAAAAAAATTTTAAATCATGAAAATAATTTATTTGGGCTGATGGAATTTAATGGTGGACGTTTAGAGTCTCAACTTGACTATCAACACACAAAAACAAAATGAACTTTTCACAGAATTTGTTGCCTACCTGATCAAAGTTCGCACCTATTTGTTCAATTTTTAGCCCCTCATGGCTAATGGTGATGATTTCTTGGGCACCAGTGATATTTTCTAGTTGTGAATTTAAATCAATTGGTTTCATTCCATTGAAAAACACTTGAACAGATATTTGTTATAATATTTAAATTAAATTGCGGACATTCATCTCTATTCTGATTTAAGTTTTGATTATAACTTTTTTGACATTTATGCGATGTAGAAAAGTAGAATTCTAAACAAAAAATAATTATAAGTAGACAGCAAATGCCAGCAACGTCAACTGGTTCAGAATTCAGTATAATGAACGCACTAACACATTTCAACAGTTGGTGAGTTCACCACATTTTAATTTTTAAGGCTTAGTGAACACTAATTATTTTTTTTTTTCAAAGTGATAACAGCATTTAATTTGTTAAATTTAGCAAATTTGGCCTTATTTTACTTACTTATTTTACATGAGCATTATTTTGGATTCCATTTCTGCGCAAAGAAAAAAGAATTACAGAAGCATGTGCATAAAAATGTACAGTTTGATACTATCGTGCTTGCATCATTATTTCTTTCGCTTAAATCAGAACATTTGCTTACCAAAATTAATTTAATTTACATGCCAAATAATGATAGCATCCACATTGACTAGATGGCGCGATTATTTGACCATCGGTCCTAGTGTTTTCGCCTCGTATATTTCGCGCTGGTTTGGGAGAATTTAAATCTTACAAGAAAACGCAGAACTAAACTCACCACAGCACGACGAATATTGTTATGTCATTATTTGAAAAACTTGTTATTCAAAACATAAAAAATATTTGAAATTGGCCTGTAGTAATTTATTTAATACTTAATAAGGCATATGTGATAAATGCCCATTTATAACAGTTTATAGCCATTAAAATGGGGTGTTTACTCAACTTCATAGAAAGCGAGATGTTGGGGCATGACTTTGTATTGTGACACTGCATACTGCCGAGCCTACGTTCTGACTCTCGCATAGATAAAATCGGTCGAGAAACGTTGAAAAATGGAACAAAATTCATGATTTGTTTTAATTTTATCGCTTCTCGACTAATTTTTTGATGCAAGAGTTACAGAACGCAAGCACTAGTTTGTTTTATTTATATCGATTTTCAGACGATTCATTTCAAATTTCAAATTCAACTATCAAGTCCAGATTTATTTAATATGAATTGAATCGAATTTAATTATTAAAATTTAAATTTAAATCTGGATTAATCCACTGAATACTATAAGGCTATAACTAAGTTGGTTTTGGCGAACAATTTGTTTGATGTCTGCTTATTAAGCTTTTCACAGAACTTGGGTTGTGAAAAATAATCACCTGTAGTTTTATTAAAATCTAAAAATGGAAAATTATCGGACATAGGAGAGTTTAATTTTTGTTTAACTTTATTTTCTTCAAAATTATCTACACTAAATTATTACATCATCTATACTTTTTGCTTCGAGAACGTAATATTTGTTTTGTTTGTTTATATTTGTATATACAAAATCAAATGATTTTAAATTTTAGGAAAATAGTAAACGCTTAAGTATGCTCCGGATCCTAGAAAAGATAAATTTTAATATTATTGTTTTACAAAAAAAAAAAAACAAGGCATAATAATCTTACTCTTCGTACGCTTCCGTTCCTTCTGATGTTTTTTCAAAAACTTCATTTAAATTAGATATTATGCCTAATTCGTTAAGTTTCGTATATCTTTCTCTTGATCTCGAATCTTTTCGACGAACAAAATTTCCTATTGCAAATAATGTTCCTGCTTGAAGTTTTAAATCCTTGTGGCTCTAAAAAAAAAAAAAATTAATTGGTTAGATCTGCTTTAGTGGAATTTTTGATGATTATGATTATTACCAGAAAACTACCTAGACGTGTCAATACTTTATCATCGTCGATAATATAATCTTTAACTTGCGCGCCAGCCGCAATATTACCGACTATACAGAGTGCCTGCTCTTTAACTTCAGAAGGATGTTGGGAGTCCAATACCATATTTACTGCCTGCATTACCTGTGACGAATATTCCGACATAATATCATCGATGTGTAGAGATTTGCTTAGCAAGTTTCTTAACAATCCAAGAGTTTTCATTATCACCCTCGTGTCGGAATCGTTAAGAAGCTCTAGAATTTTATCAGCTCCAAGACAATTTATAATTTTTGTTTTAACATGCTGTTCAGCCTGGAAGGCCATATTCATTAATGCCCAACTTCCGTTCAAACGCAAGGCGGGATCGGCATTTTCCGTAAGCTGACATAACATCTCGACAACTCCCGAATCAAGCATAGGTTCCTTTGCTGGAGAAAACTCAAGCAGAAGATTGCATATTGTCGAAGTTACAACTGTTAGTAGCTCATTTGATGGTTGTCCGGACAGGAGGGCCATAAGTGGTTTCCACACCGAATGATCCTTGAATATTTATCAAAATAATTAAAATTCATGCAAACAATTAAATTGCTATGAATCAATAAACCTACCTGAAAAGTTGTCCTTAATTGTTGTACCGAACGAGACAGTGAATGTAAACATCGTACTGCAGCTAGTCGTACCTTTTTTGTTTTTACGTAATTACCAAATTATTAGATTTATAATAATTTAGAATTTAAATTAAAAAAAAAAAATACCTGAGGATTTGAATCACATAGACCCTCGAGAACTTTTTCCATTAAACCTTTTGTCTCAATTATTTTCTTCCTTATGTCTTCATCGTTGGCTCCAAGTGAGGCAAAACATCGAAATGCGGCTTGCCTCAGCAAAGCTAATTGACTTTGTAGGAGCTCTGATAACGATTTTATTAAATGATTACATATCGCAGCGAGACGTTGTAATTGCGAATCAATCTACTTATATACTTACGATTATGTTTAAACTGTTCAGGAAATATTTAATTTATTTATTTTCGTAGTAATTACCTCGGCCAAATAAGCCAGTGTCTCTGCTGCTGACGCTCTTGTATATTGATCGAAATCATCTGTACAAAGCCTAGCTAGACAGGGAAGGGTTTTATAGACGATTCTATTGTCTGTTGGGGGAAGAGTGCCCGACCGATGTATATACGTTAAACATCTTGCGGCTGTGAGCTGAATTTCCGGATTTCGAGCTCTTGAAAGTAAAGACGAAAGGATATCAGGCATTGACCTGCCTTCATAGCTGAAAAAAAAATGAAATTTTTTAATACCTATTAAAAGCAATAACAAAATTTTACAAAAAAAAAAAAATACATAATTTTTGATATTTAGTGCATAATTTTCAGAATTTGTTTTCTAATCAGTTGAAGAAATATAAAAAAAATCTTATAAAACGCCTTTTAAACAAGACATTAATTATAATTATTATCAGTAATTCATTTATGTTTAAGTTGCTGAACTTAGTAAAATAATAGCTGTGTGATTAAAAAACTAGCAATGTAATATTTTTTTTTTTAATATCTGTTCCAAGCAAGCCAGTCAATATTTTTTTAACCAAACAAGTTTGCTCTAAATGAAAATTGACATAAACATTTGAGGACAACTTCTTAATGTGATATAAATATTTAAAGTTGAAGGCACGATTTTATTTTCGTCAACCGAAACAGTCATTCCTGTGATGGGTGTTTTTTTTGTTTTAATTCTGTTGCGTGAATATTAAATAAGTTCACCCGTCTGTTTCTTGCGCGGACCTTTATAATAAATTATATATTCAAAACATTTAAAATTCTTAGTAATATTTATAAAACATCTTTCTGAGTAATTCCATTGTGGCATTACGGTGATCCTGTTTAATTATTAATTATAATTTATTCATTCTGGTTTTTTTATCCAAAATTAAAAAAAAATTGGATAAAATAGCTTTTCATTCTCAGAACACACTTTTAAGTCATTTATGACTAAATGGCATCCATTCTCAGCAATAATTTTTAGTCAGTTTTTGAAAAAAATGTTCCCATAAGATGCAATCACATACAACAATTTGATAAGGAATATTTTTTCGGTTATAAACGACAGAAAAGCTTATATATCGTCCACTTTGAGCGAATAATCTATAGGTATATGTAGTCGGCCAGATCTCAGTATAATTTTGATATGGATCGATTTTAGATAAATGGTTTATTTATAAATTATTGATTTTACTATACTTACCTTGTTACACAAACATTGTCAGAAACACAACGATTTGTGAAGCACATACAAGCCAAACACCTCAACGCTGGTACTTGAAGAACATCGTGCTGGGAACTTATCATGCGGGCTAAGAATATTATTGCGCCGGCTTGGCAGAGCAGAATCTGTTCGTTGTATGTGTTGCATATTGGAACTAGAATGCTGGTAACATTGGCTTGGATGTGCAATGAGCTTTCAACAGACGCTAGACCTAAACCCAAGAGAAAACGTATTGAATTTAAAACTTTGAATATTTTTATGATAACTTCTTACTCATGAGATGAGGTAGTGTCGTGTTATTTGCATACAACAGTCCAACAGGAGCAAAGGGAAATTGATAAATTGATCGCAATGCAGACAAACAATGCGCTGCGATTCTTTGGTCAACATTTGGGATAAGAACTTGGGCAATCAAAAACCGCACTATGTCGTAGTCGTCGATAAGTTTTTGAACTTGTTCTGCAGATCCTTTAGCTAGAGAACCTACGAAATTGAATATTTGAAATATTGTTATGCAGTCGCTATCAACAAAAATGCAATGGAATGTTGTTGCATCGAATGACAGGTTGCCAATACCAATGCATAAGGTATTATACCAACCAATGACAATTAGAGCATTCAATCGGATGTTAATATCCTCATCTGGGTTGCCGATTTTCTCCACCAACTTCGGCACGATTCCTTGTGATATCACATATGCCTTTTGGCGATTACTACCAATTACGGCATCAATTATATGGGCAAGAGCTTCTTCACACTGTAATTTATCATTGCCACTTAGTTGGTCAACATAAGACCCACAAGGAATCCCCTAAAAAAACAAAAAAATTATTTTAAAGACCACTTTTTTTGGCAAGTTAGCGATTTATTTTTTGCGGAACTATGCAAGTACGGGAAATATGTCTTGCAGCGGGATTATATATAAACGAATACCTGCAACAATATAACACTGAGCATTTTTATTCTGTTTTAATAAATATTACGATTTAACGAAATAACAAAATGTATATGTACAAATGAAACATAAATAAAACACATTTAAGAAAATACAAGAATTATTTTTTAGGAAATTGGTATCCGGAGAATTGAAGGTTTCCAGTGCAATCCAAAATGATTCTGACAATTCCAGTTCGGAACTTAGGAAAGCATTCCAAGCATAAGTAGTAAACAGATTGGAGAGGCGTTCGCACATGACGCGTTTTTCTTTTAAAGATCAGAGCCTTGAGTTGTCAGACAAAAGAAAATTTTTGCGAGTTCTGAAAAAAATAAAGGATGTAAGTTATAAAATTTACATGTGTTCAATAGAGATATAAGTCGAAAATGCAGAGATCTTCATGAATGCGGAATAAAGGAAATGCATTAATGCAGACACATAGACGAACATGTTTATCTTTTTAGAGATACTCTTTCACACATATGTATTTTTGGGATGAATCTTTCGCGGTCTACTTTTTTTCAAATCTGCGGATGAAAATGAAGATAAATCCAAAAAAAAAAATCACCAATGAGGTGATTACGCAAATTACAGAAAAGTCATCATCTCAAATTTGCTAATTTTGGTTTGACAGCTAATTTCGGTTATCGAATTGTTTTTTTGTTACTGTCTTCTATTTCTATTATTCTTTGGTTAAAAGGAATTGACATTAGTTCTGTATTCTGTCAGAAGTCAATTTGAAAACAAAGAAAAACAACAAAAATTCAAAAATAACTGTTTTTTACTGAATTTTTTTTTATTCGTTCATATTAAAAAATAAATTATTTTAAGTGTTGGTAAAAAATAATTAGTAAAATATTGGATTAATTTGTGAAGAATCATAACTAAAACAGAACTTAATTTAGTATAAGTTCTGCTTTAGTTATGATTATTTATCGAACTGGGATTTAAGCCTTAACTACATTGACCACTTTTTGCAAAGTTGGCCAAAAAAGTGAGTTTTGCAATATATAAAATATAGAATTCACATTCGTTGAATAGAGAGACAACAAAATGAAGAGATCTTCGTTATATGAAGTGCCATAATCCAGATATAAAGACAAACATCTCCATCTCTCTTTCACACATTCGTATTTTTGGCATGAATCTGTCCCGCTCTACTTTTTTTCAACTCTGCAGATAAAGATGAATGTAAATCTACCATTAGGCAAATCTAATGTTCGATTTACATTCATCATTACACATTCCATTTAACAACAGAAAAAATTCGATTGTTTGGAAAAAAATCGATTTTTCTGTTGAAATTAATTCGACATTACATAAATAGTTTCCATAACTTTTTATAGCAATGGAAATTTAAACATCTTCTGTTATTTGTTTTTTTGACACTTCATCAGATGATCGACCTTGGTACACAGTACACACAGAATCGAAAGTTTATCGTTTGCAAGTGCAGGGAATTAAATTATAGCTACTCCGCTCCCATTAAACAATTTAATTTTCTCAACAATTCTGCATTCGAAAACTGCTCTCCCCCCATTTTAATTAAACAAAAATGGGTTTGAACAAAGGAGTCAATCTGAGTGATATAAGTTCATCGGAACAAACTGAATTATCGGAAACATTTTATGTAAACAACAAAAAAAACACAATTTTCCAAGTTTCACTCTCCGAAAAAGGGTTTAGCTTGAAAAAAATTACCAATGGTATTGTGAAAGAACGAGTGATTGAAATTAACGATATAATCGGTAGTCATTGTATGCGAAGCAAGAAAAAGCCCAGGAATAATATCGGCTCATGTGCTTGTTCCTCGCCCAATGTCAAGGATGTGAAAAGTGTTTTTGAAGAAGGAAGCGGCTTAGAAGCTTCCGGCGGAGGAGAAGACAACTGTGATTCTAGTGCATATCTTTATGTGTATGCCTATGTGTTAAAGAAAAGCCTGCGAAATCATATGAGACGTGAACGAACCGTGCTCACGTTAAGATTTCGGTCGTTTGATAAATACGACGATAACAACCGCGAAGCTCTTAAGTGGCACGCGCATATTAAGAGATTACGACATACTCTAACTGGCAATGGCATTAATTCAATATTCAGTGCACAAAATAAAATGTTGGTTATACTGAATCCAAAATCGGGAGCAGGGAAAGCTCGAGAGTTATTCCATCAAGAAGTGGTGCCTGTCTTTGTCGAGGCAGAGATTTCTTATGATCTGTATGTAACCAAGTATGCTAATTATGCTAAAGAATTCATGCGATCCAAAGGAATGAATAACTGGCGTGGGATTATTGTTGTTGGAGGCGATGGCATTTACTTTGAAGTCATAAATGGACTCATGCAGCGCCAGGATTGGAAAGAGACCTTCGAAAGAATATCAATTGGGATTATTCCTTGTGGTTCTGGTAATGGACTGGCCAAGTCTATATCCTTCTCCAATAAGTGAGTAATATAAAGTTTTTATAGTGTTATTGAAAGTTGTAAGTCACTAGGCCCTTTTTTTCTATATGGGCTGTAAAGCTTTCAAATTTATTTTTTATAGTAATTTTTTAACTCAAATAAATAGGTTACATGGGTGAAAAATATATTCCTAAATTCAAAATCCTTAAAAAAATCAAAAAAAAAATGCAAGAAGAATCAGCAAAATCGTTTGGCGCGGTTCTCTTGCTTTTTAAATAAAATCGTGAGATTCTCAAATTTATTTACCAATAGAAGACTCAAACTCAACATATTTAAAATATTTCCATAATTAAAGATAATGGTCATTTTCAAAAAATTTACAAAGCTAAGGTTATTTTAAAAAAACCTGGACAGTGCTGTCCATCAAATATCATTGACTTGCAATATGAATTATAAAATAGTGCAATATAAATGTAAATTTTAATTTTCTAATAACTTTTTCATACAAATTTTCCAAAAATGTAATTAACTGTAATTTTATCCTACTGTAATTAAATCAATAAAAAAACTAATTTTGTATCCAAAGGTCCAATAATAAAGAAATCACTTAAAAATGTTGGAAATCACCCACCAAAACGTCGGGAATATTTAAAAAATGGATTAGTTTTAATCATATACAAATTTCACAGATCAAAAAGCGCAATTAACATATATGTACATCAAAGTTACTAGGTTGAGATTTTTCTTATTTTTTTGTTTATCTTAAAAAAAAATTCGTTGGCTAAAAAAACTGGTAAGTCCACTTTGACAAATTTACAGGGGAGCAACAAAAAAAAATGTGTCATATTTGATTTTTTTGATATGAAATTCTCAAAACTCCAAATTCAAAAAATATCGAACTAGTAAATGAACTCATATGTAATCTTAAATACAAAATTTGATTCTCTTTTTTAACTTCAGAGCTAATAGTCCTCGCAGCTAGGCTCTATATAAAATTGTAATTACCATGTTACTTTTAAGTATCTGTTAATAAATCATAATAATAATAATAATAATAATAATAATAAAAAAACAAAGTACATACATATATTCGGATACCACATACTTATTTTGTAAGTATCGTACAAATTGAGAAAACTACAAAAATGTTAAAGAAATTAATAATTATGTATATTTAAGTTTAGTTATTTTCTTTTTCAAAAATATAATAATGCTGTAATTGTAGTTATTAAAAACCAAACAATTGATAAGAATTGTGTTTAAAGTGTTGAATCATAATTTCGCGGAAAAGATATGCATATACAAAAATGGTTTGCTTGCTCTTATGATTGAAGAATTTCTAATGAAAATCTAAAAACAAAAATACCTGACATAAAAAGTGCTGGCTAATCATTGGAGGTGTAAGGCATTAACATTTTTATATTTAAAATTAAATTAAAAATTATTTGGTTTTTATATCGACCAGTTCACAATAAATAAACTCATAAATTTTGCTGTTAAAAATGAGCAAGCGTTCGTAGTAATTCATCAAAAAGTTAAGAATTTTTTTCGGCAATCCTGTTCATGTTTCTGAGCTTGTGAAAATTCTGAGTTCTGATAAACGTAAAGTCAGCCTAATAATTCATCAAAATATTGAGAGTGCTTAACTTCCAAGAGGATAAAGATACTTTAGCTGCTAACTACAGTGTTGTCATCAAATATCAATGAACTGCAATATGAATTATAAAATAGTGCAATATACATAAGTGTAAATTTTAATTTTCTAATAACTTTTCATACAAATTTTCCAAAAAATGTAATTAACTGTAATTTTATCCAACTGTAATTAAATCAATAAAAAAACTAATTTTGTATCCAAAGGTCCAATAATAAAAACATCCCTTAAAAATGTTGGAAATCACCCACCAAAACGTCGGGAATATTTAAAAAATGGATTAGTTTTAATCATAGGTAGACAAATTTCACAGATCAAAAAGCGCAATTAACATATATGTACATCAAAGTTACTAGGTTGAGATTTTTCTTATTTTTTTGTTTATCTTAAAAAACAATTCGTTGGCTAAAAAAACTGGTAAGTCCACTTTGACAAATTTACTGGGGAGCAAAAAAAAAACACAAAAAAAATGTGTCATATTTGATTTTTTTGATTGTTTTTAATTTTAATATTTTTGAAAAGGCAATAGGTATAAAATATTTTAGCCATGTTTAGGGAATGTTTGATATATGTATGTTTTTTTTCAAGCACAAAGAATTTTTGAAAAACACGTTATTTTTAATAGTTTTTTTTTATTTTTATCATTTAAAAGTCAGTTAAAAAATATATAATTTTAAGGGATGATTAACCGGCCAGTATGATAATTAAAAATAATATTACATCAAAATCAAAAATAATAATTTAATTCAAGATAACAGCAACCCTAAAGAGTAAATAAAATATACTGGACTATTTACTTAAACAAAAAATGGAAAAGAAACGATTTTTGTAGTGCTGTTGATTTTTGTCACACCTTCTGCAACTTAACTGCATCATTGTATTAAAAATCCAATACATACTAATCCTAATGTACTTAATAGCCTATAACAATAAGAGCTTATTCTTGGTAACCAGTCGTGCATTTCATTTTTAATATAATTATTTGTTTGTTTGTGTAATTTATTTTAGCAACCAGTGCCATTAAAGATAATTTTACAATAATACATAAATTTATTAAGTTTCTACATTTTGCTCATTTTATTTTTAGAAAATTTAAATTAATAAATATTTAACCATATATGTATAATCTCAACTATCTAGCAGTTAAAACTGAACGAAAGAGATAGTGAATCCTTAAATAAAGGAAATGCTTGAAAAACGAGGTGTTATTTACTCTTTCTTTAATTCATATTTATAGGAAACCATTAAAAACTAGTTTTCTCCGGTTTTTGCATGCAAATGCTTGTCGGATTTATATTTATTTCATAAAACAGATTGTTTAGTAACAAAAACCTGACGAGTTACGGAGCTGGCCGAATGGGTTGTTGCGACAGCTCATTCAACCGCGTAAATAGATGTTTCACATAAAACAATCATACGTACATATTATGTACGAGTCAAATCCGTTTGAACTTAATTGTTTGAGAACTTGTATACATAACTATTTCCCGATTTACAGTGCTAACGGAAAAGATCAGCTTTTATTGTTTCGACTCGCCATAATTGTCTATATTTAATTTAAAACATTTTTCGTTAATTTCTTTTCCACCAAACATTGCTCTTTTATGATATTCCCTATAATAAAACATTGATTTATAAAAAAAAAACCTTATCAAAAAAAATTTCAAAATACTTTTGCAGCTTGGTTCAAGATAAAGTACTTCCAAAAGTTGAGCATTTGACCTTTGAAATTTCATTTTATCTTTAAGATTGGCAGGGTTTCTATATATGTATATTATGTACATACATATAAGGAAAAGATGGGAACAAGTTATGTCTACAACTCTATGAATTTTGTAAAACTTTAGTCATGATGACATATGTACCTATTCAAATTTTTTGCGAATTAGTTATTACAAAACAAATATGTAAATGGCAGCAAGCTCTAATTGCTTGATTCTTTACTTATTTTCCGTATTATTTATTTATTGTGAAAAAAAAAACTATTTAGGTAACTCAATCTCAATCTTTTGATTTATCATTGCCACCTGTTGAATACTTACAGTGTCGTGCAAAAATCTTGGGGCATTATTTTTTATCTTTGCAAATCGGTATGTGTTTACAATTTGACATAGCCAAGTAATATTATAAGAAATTGAGTCACTTTTTTTCATTAATATTTATTTTACATCAAAAAAATGGTGTCTATCACTTATACGATATTTTTAAATTTTTAAACAAATCCCCTTAATAGAGAAAAATCAACCAAAAATTGATTAAAAATACATACATACATACATTATGTACATACATAAATGTGTTAAATGTTTTTTTTCACGGGTACTGCTTGTGAGGAAGTAAAAAATCTTCCGATAACACGCACTCAAGAATTGTTGAGAATTCTAAGTCACTAGATCCTAGGTTCTTCACAAGTTGTCGTGCCACCAAATTTAGTTTTTTTTTTGCGCATGGTAGGGAAAAAGATCACGAAAGAGAACGTTAAAACAACCCCATTTTTTTGCTTGCTTTGTGTATTATAGGTAAAATTAGTTTGACAAAATGGTAGCTTTGGTTCATCAAATTTTTTTCAAGCGATACTTTTCAATTTTTTTTTTAAATATACAAAAATACAAAAATTCATAAAACATTAAAATTCGAATTAAAAAAAACTGCTATCTTTCACTTGAATAAGTGAGTCAGTCACCAATATTTCCATTTCCAATTAAGTAAGTAGTCGGCTGGCGTGACGTCATTTCTGTTACGCCTCAGTCCTTTACATTCCCAAAACCTGCTTTGATAAGCTTCACCAAATAAATGTATGAGGAAAGTGTTCACAAGTTTTTCGTTGAAAGTGAATTTTTTACTTCTCTGTGATTCTTTTTGTTGCTACTTTTTTTGTGGTTAGTAAACAGGAAATTATCAAAATTTAATACGATAGAATTTAAACTTTTTACTCAATAAATTAAAAATAAATAAATTAAAAAACAAACAAACATGGTTTTACCTCAAACTAATCTGGAATTAACCAAATGTTAAAAGCAATACTTTTAAAGGGGAAGTTTTTTTTTTATTATAACCCATCATTTCAGTTTTCTGCCAATTGGAATACATGAGGTGGAGCTTACAAATTGTATTCAAACGTCATTCTTTGACAAAAAATGGATTGCATTTATATTTCTGGTTTCACACACGATTAAGTGTATTTATCAAAGGTAGACAATGCTATTATAATTTTGAAATCTGAGGTGACATCATGTAACTTAATACAATCGAAGTAAGTCAATATAAACAAGTTAAACAAACGAATCAAAAACCGTTAGTTATTAGTTACAAAACAAATATGTAAATAGCAGAAAGCTCTAATTGCTTGATTCCTCACTTATTTTTCGTATTATTTATTTATTGTGAAATAATAAAAAAAAAATACTATTTAGGTAACTCAATCTCAATATCTGTTGATTTAACATTGCCACCTGTTGTAGGTATATCTACAGTGTCGTGCAAAAATCTTGGGCAATTTTTTTTTATCTTTGGGAATTGGCTGTTATACATAAGTATGTGTTTACAATTTGACATAGCTGAGTAAAATTAGGTAAAATTAGGAACCGCCTCCGCTTGATTTTAATGAATGAACTCGATTGTCTGAAGTTACATGCACTTAGCACAAAAATGATTTTTACGACCCGAATGGTCTCCATGAAATATCTGCAACTTCACCCTTTAAACTTGATGTAGCTAACTTAAGTTGTTGTTGTTGCATTCCAAATTGGTATCCTATAACATATTCCAAGAATCAAATCTACTTCGATGGCGATTGCAATCAAACAAACATACTTTCAAATTTATCCGGTGGAAAATGATGATTGCTTTGGTAAACATTTTTAATGAAAGTATGAACTTTAGATCTAGTTTATATCAAATGATTTAAAAAAAAAATCGATTAAGTATAAAAAATAATCATGTCAATAAAATAATTGAGCTCATTTACCTTTTGCATGAAACACAATTATGCAACCACGAATTTAATAACAGTCGATGCCACTTATAACGACCGTCATTGGACCAGACATAGACAGATTGATCGCAATAGCAAGTGGTCGTTATTTAGTCCCCTGACCACAAAAATAAGTATGTATGTTTTTTATAATTTTAGGAACAGAGTCCATTTATTTATGTTTTTTGTTTTTCTTGCAATCATAAAGAATTAATATTAAAGAAAGGAATGTCAATCCATATTGGGATACATAAAAGTTTATACATTCGGTTGGGAAACTTTCTTTTTGTATTTGTCTTTAATTTTGTCTATTTAACTTGTAAGCTACAGAAGCAAAGTCTTTTCGTTGGAAATAAAAAAAGAAAGAAGAAAACGTCGTCGTTAAAAAAAGTTATAAACCTCATCCTTATAAGTGACTTCGACTGTAACAGGTATAAAAGTTATTTTAAGTATGCAATGCATGTGTAATGTGTATTGTATGTTTTTTTTTTTTATTTATTAAGAAAGTTTACGATCGTTGATCACGTATCACACCTTCCTAATTACGAAATGTGTCTGGTGTTGTTGCTTTATACATATGTAAATTTCGAAATTTATTTTTATTATGTATCGCTAGGTAGATAAGAATCACATTCTACTTCCTAATTCGATAATCCTCGTGTTATCATCAGCACTTTATCTTCGCGAAATACTGTTTTGAATAATTTTAATAAAAATTTATGTTTTCAACATTTGTTTTGTGAAAAGTAATTTTTAAAAATAAACATTAGTGATTACCGCTGTCATAAACAAAAGTTTGCTTTTCACACAGATGTGCATTTGATTTACTGTTTTTACGTCTTGTTATTAGTTATGTAATAAAGTAGAAAAATGACCAACCTTGATGGCATAACTTTTGAACAGCAATGTAAATCTAGTGCATATAAAATATAAATAAAATGCACGACTGGGTCGTACGAACTTGCTTTTATGTGGTACACTTTAGACTGAAAAATTGCTATAAAATCAATATAATTAGAAAAAAATTGATTAAACAACTTCTGAAACTGTTTTTACACCAAAGCAATGTACACCATCTAATTTTTTACACAAATCTCAATTTATAAGAATTTTTTTTCATCGTTGGAGCGGTTATTTAAAACAATTATTTTTTTTATATATGAAATTTTAAAAACATTTTTAAGAAAAAAAATTGGTACGCCATTTTTTAGTATTTATTAATACGTAGTTTTAAAATTAAAACATCTACTCATTTTCGAAGTATTAAATTTTCAAAAAATTATTTTGAATTTTTTTTTTTTAAATCAAATTTTTTTTTCAAGAATTGCAAGGCCCACTTTTTAAGACTTTGCTATCATCGTAATGTCAAGTTTGATCAAAATCTCGAATTCGATTTTTTTTTTTACGAATCCATAACTTGCCATATCTATTTACATGGATATGTATGTATGTATGTACATTGTACATAATATGTATAAATCGCAAGTAAAAAATAGTGAAAAAAATATAGAATTATTTTTGTAATTAAAAGCATAAGGTCCCATAACATTATCAAATCTTAGAATTAATTATTATTGTTTTTCATTTATATTCATTAATTAACTTGTGGAAAAATATCATGTGCATACCTTAAATGGAACAAAAGAAAATAAACAGCAATGAGAATAAATCTTCAAGATAATAATAGTACCAAACCAGTGACAGTATTTTTAAGGAAATTACCTATTTATTCAATTTTTCTATTTATTTTCTTTACACGCAATGTTGGTGCATCAACAATAAGATACTTTTAAAAAACTTATAAAACATGCTTATTGATAATAGTTTTTTGTTTTTATAATTTCACTCAGTTATTCACACAGCTTATTAATTTGTTTGTTATTTTCTAGTAAAAAAAAAAAACAATTAATCCTTTTGTAACATTGCAGCTTTTTAAAAAAATGATACCTATGCCGTTTTTATCTTCATAAAGTTCTAGAAGACTTTTGAAATTAGAAATTTTTTGCATTTGAAAATGAGATCAAATAAATTTAGCTCCGTTAAAAATTGCGCAAGCGAATTCAATTTGAAATTGAAATATGAAATTTTATATTTCTAAGATTTATTAAATATACAAACAATTGGTCAGTTTATATTTCAGAGTGCTAACTAATTTTTACATTCGTAGTAATTGACCTTTGAGTAGTCAGTATGGAAATCTGAGGATCAATTTCACAGTGCAACTTAAGAGTCATTTATTAAGACATTTTTAACTTAGGGCCTTAAGTGCCACTTATTGCGGTAAGTGTTTATTGTGAAACTGGCCCTAATAAAGTTGAGAGGTCTATAAACCTATTCAGCTATCTGTATCTTATAATGGGTGATTTTTTAAGAGGTTTAGAACTTTAAAAAAAAAAAAACACAAAAAATTCGAAAAAATGAATGAAATATTTATTTGAATCGATAGTTTGAACCTTGCAATTTAATGTTTAAAGATAATTTCATGCAAATGTTGACCGCGGCTGCGTCTCAGGTAGCCCATCCGCTGAGTCCAATTTTGGCATACTCTTTCACACATATCGGCCGGTATCTCACGAATGAATGCATGGATGTTGGCTTCCAGTGCGTCAATCGAAGCGGGCTTGTCCCTATAGACAGTAGCCTTGACATACCCCCACAAAAAATAATCTAATGGTGTCAAATCGCACGATCTAGGCGGCCAATTGACCGGCCCGAAACGTGAAATTAACTGTTCACCAAACTCGCCTCGCAATTGCGCCATTGTCATGCAAGTCAAGAACTTCCATTTCGGGCAAAAAAAAGATTGTTATCATCGCTCGGTAGCGTTCACCATTGACAGTAACGCTGCGATTCGCATCATCTTTGAAGAAATATGGCCCAATAATGCCGCCGGCCCATAAACCGCACCAAACAGTGGCTTTTTCGGGATGCATTGGTAGCTGTTGCAATGCTTCTGGCTGATCTTCACTCCAAATGCGGCAATTTTGCTTATTTACGTACCCATTCAACCAAAAATGAGCCTCATCGCTGAACACAATTTTTCGATAAACAACATTTCGAACCGAGCACGAATTTTGATATACTCTGTCCAACAAAAATTGGCAGTGTAGGCAAGATAGGGCGTTTGCCTCTCATTCTGGCTACAGTGGATTGCATAAATCTGTCCCTCATTAAAGCTTTCACAGGGTTGTCGTAGTGTCCACGATAACACTCATCTTTAAAAACTTTTTCTTAAAGCTCGAAAATCAAAAGCACCTTAACAGAAACTCAAGGAAAAAAAGCTGAACGAATTACCAAATGCACACGGGTAACTCTGAATGCACATCAAGCAGCAGCCAATCGCCACTGGCCACAGCAATTCAGTGCACACTCAGATGTGCCTTGAATAGGACGTTGGGTCTGTGTGAAATGCTATTGGAAATTCACGGGCGGGCAAAAATGTTTTGTGGAGGAGTTATTTCAATTTAATATGGTGCAAAAATATGGCACGCTACTGATTTTGAAAAAGCTTTCCCATAAGACCTGTACTGCCAATTTTTGTTGGACAGAGTATAGTAAAATTCAATAATTTGCAAGCGTTGTTCATTTGTAAGACGATCCATGGTTAAATTGCAAACCAAACTGAAGCTGTTTGACAGTGACACAAGGTACTAAACACACGTCAGCTGTCAAAACCAGTGTTGCCAAAACCAAACCAGCTTGAAAATCACCCGTTATAAGTGGTCACGATTAATTTTAAGTTTTTAGAGAACTCTTACCGAAAACATACAAGTAAGATCAACATTTTAATTTGCAAATGAATTATAAAATAAAATACACGCCTGGGTCGCAAATACTTGCTCTTATAGTTTTAAAGATTAAATCTGATCGAAACCGGTTAAGCTATTTACTAGAAAGTCGAAAATTAAATAAAAGGTTCTATGGCATTATGTTGGCGCTTATTGTGAGAATTAAAATCGATTAACATTAATACGCACCACCGAACAGTTGAAATTTCCCTTTTAAATATGTACATGTAGTTTTGAAAGTATTTTAGTTTAAAATTAAAATTATTTGTAAAAATTTAATTAACAAATTTAATTTAAAAAATTACAGTGAACCATATAACCCGAAGCCAATTTTGAGTGCAGCTTTGACTGCAGTTCGTGGAAAAACAACAACTATGGATCTGGTTCGCGTGGAAACCCGTTCGCAGGTAATTTAATTGCTTTATACAATATGTTTCATTTATGAGTCCAGTCAATTGATCAATTTTTCTCGATTCTACATATAATGAGTATTGCGAAAAGATATGTATAAGATTTAAATGATATATGGATCAAAATGATAAAAGGATCAGAGGAAAGTTTAATATAATGGTAAATTCGGTTTATAAGCTCATGTTCTGAATTCCACTTATTCAGCCTTATTGTGAGTTTCACCCGAAAAATATTTCACCTTAACATTTTTGTTTGCCCGGAATTTTAAAAGCTCTTGAGTTTCGCTCGAACGAAATTCATTTCGTCTACTAAAAATAATTAAAAATTTAGGCTGCATTATATTCCGCCCGAAATTATTCACAATAAGCGGAATTTTTCGAACATGAAATTTCGGGTGAAATTATAGATTACGGCTTCAGTATGCAAAGACTGGGCTCAAAATATTTAACGAAACAGAATATCTACCATTAATTTAGTAAATAAATAAATATTCAAATTATTAACTTTAAAGATGTTACATTTCATTTCAGATAATGTTCTCTTTTCTTTCAATTGGCTGGGGTCTAATATCAGACATCGATATCGAAAGTGAACGATTAAGAACTTTAGGCTATCAGAGATTTACTGTTTGGTCGGTACATAGACTAATAAGCTTACGGACATATCATGGAAAACTATCATATCTTCCTAAAACATCTGAAAATGATGAAAAAACGGATAATTGTATTAATACTTCAAACAGTTCTCATAAGCACAACTTGAGCATAGACACAACTTTTTCGAAAACGGACTCTTTCGATTCCACCGATAGTCCAGAATTAAATGAATACGGCGAAGTTATATCGTTAGAAACATCAGCAGGTTCTGAGTTCTTTAGACAACGAGGTAACAGCTGGTATTCGGCTACCTCGCGTAAAAGCGCTTACTTTTCGATTGCAGAGAGCTTATACCAAAGTATCGATGGGCAGGAAAGCAATTCCAGTGAAAAAAGATCTTCCCAACAGAATACATTTCAAACATACGGACCGAGTCCCAATGCTCCTGCTTTAATGAGTCCAGTTCCTGATACATGGACAACAGAAGAAGGAGATTATGTTATGGTACATGCTGCTTATCAATCACACTTGGGTACTGATATCTTTTTTGCTCCTTCTGCCAAACTAAGCGATGGTATTATATGGCTAGTTGTTATTCGTAGTGGTGTTAGCAGATCGCAACTATTAAATTTTCTGCTCAATTTGAGTTCGGGAACTCATTTACCATCAAAAAGCAATGAATTCATTAAAATTATACCAGTAACAGCATTTAGAATAGAACCGACCGGAACTGAAGGTATTATAACTGTGGATGGTGAAAGAGTCGAGTATGGTATTATACAAGGGGAAATATTTCCCAATATTGTTAATGTGATGGTACCCTAATAAAACGTACAATTTTATGTTTAGTATTATTGAAATTATATATTTAGTATTAATGTTTTGCCATTCGTTAAATGTAATTCTTAAAGGTTAAGGGAGAATACTGTAATATTTCTTTATACATTCCATATTATATTAAATTTCCTTAAAAACAAAAATATATATTCGAAATGTTTTATTTAAATAAAATTGTATCCTTATTGTATAAAAGAGTTAACATTTTTCTCCATCATCAATTTCCAGCAAATACATTAGGGTGTTTCTAAAATTATCGTAGCAAGCAATTGTTTCGTAGTTTTGTTCGATAGTAATATATTGTTGACCTACAAAAAGTGCTATTAACTTATAAGGGATAGTTGAAAATTTCGAAAAATCTACTTTCTAAAGAAAGGCAAAATATTATGTTAAATGAACTTTTCAAAATTAAATAAGCTGCAAAATTAAAACGAATGGCGCAAAATGTTAATATGATAAAAATTCTTTAACATCTTACTAAATAGTTTAAAATTTTGCGTCAATGTGTTTAAGATAAAATATGAGTAGATATTTTCTGCAGTACAAACTGTCAATCCTAATACCATTGGTTGCACGACTTGTCGTTATTGGGTATCATTCGAAATAACGTCACACTTTTCTCCAACATAAGTTGTATGGAAAATCGAAAACTGCGTTGGATCCTAATTAAAAGGTCACGAAAAAGGAACAAAATTAGACCGAGTAGGATGTTTTGTTTTACGCACAAAACCAGTCTTTAGTAATGCGATGGATGGATCGGATAGATGGATGTAAGAATTTACTACATTATTGATGTTTTTCCCACATTTATTTCCAACATCGAGTGTTTCATGACGTTTTTGTTGGTAAGTATCTTTGAGCTGGTCACTCATCACATCATATACATTTTGGAAGTACCTTAACTTAACGGGTTGGCAATTCTGTGTTCCAGTTTTAGGGTTTTAAATCAGAATTTATGTAAATAGGCAAGCTTTGGATGAGTTATGGAACAAAGACGCGATGCAAAGGTAAATAGTAGAAGAGCCATTTGTTGGACTATAAAATTTGATAACTTCCGTTAAGAATAACCATAAGACCAAGCACAAAAGATTTAAAGGGGACGAATCAAAGTATTAAAATTAAGGAAAGGAGTAAAACAAACAGTTCCCGTTTATGATTTTTGTATCTATTCAAACACCAACAGGAAGCTAATTAATTTGAGTAAAACGTTTAAATTTTTTTTAAGGATAATAAGCATACCTTTTATGTATTGAATTTATTTACTTTTATAATTTGTTTAATATTTTACATTGTTTTATATTTCTAAATTGCGTTAAGTAAATGATAAACAATTAATATCTGTACAGTGTACAACCGTGAAAACCGAAACACTACATGTTTTTTGTTTTATTATAAATTATTTAAGACTCATAGTTATAAATTATTTATAAAATTTGAATTCAAGATCAGTAGTAAAAAACAAACATTATTTATTTTATCATTATGCTTATTATATTATTTTATTTTTTTTAATATATTGTTATTATTTCAAATATTTACACAAGTTTATTATATTTTTTTTTATTTTTTAATTCCTTAATTTTGTACGTTTATTATAATTCTGTTTTTGTTTTCTAAACGTATATTCATAAAAATATACTAAGCTTAAAACTTATTACTTTACTTTACTACACATTTCACTTATTACTTAAGATACTTAAAAATGAATAGCAAAATTTACACATTAACGAATTATCGATTAAATTTTTTTTTATAAATACAAATATATAATTAAAATATTATTTCACATTGCATGAAGCATTTGCCACGGTTTCTCGAAAATTTTTTATTTTTTGAACAAAATATCCCTCAACGCTTTCCGCACATTTATAAAATGCAGATTCTTTAGGATTATAATAGCGGCAGTTGTCAAATATTTTTGTCATATCTCCAATGAACTCGGACAATTTCGTATATATCTGAGCATTTATTTTCTTTTCAATCTTTTTTAAATCTGAAAAAATTGAAGTTTTTGATAAGACATTATTTTTTTGTTTTGTTTTTTTGTAAAAATTACCCATTGGCTCTTTTATAACTTTATAATAGTCCGGTGCTTCTTCCGGATCAACCGGTTCCATAAAAGGCCACGCATTTTTGTGATTCTGTAAATGTAAATTATAAATTTATTTAGTTGTTCTAAATTAACATAATAATCTAATGATCAAAATGTATGTATATATGTATTCGTACCTGCATTTGCTTCATAAGTTTTTTTAATTCTTCAAATTCATTACTGGTAAGGCTTTTCATGTTTGCCATATTGATATCATTATTACGTTGGCAATCAGGACATATATACTCATCGATAAATTCAGCTTCGCTTTGAACAATACCAACGCAGCGGCCATGGAACCAGTCCTGGCATTTATCACAGCATATATAAAACTGTGATTCGTCATATGGCTGTTTACATGAACAATATAATTCTTGTGTGTCTCTAGCACGACGGCATTCTTCACAAATAAATTCAGATAATTTTTTCGAAGCTTCTTCGGTAATATCAACACATTCACCATGAAACCAATTGCTACATAGATCACAACCAACATAAAATCTAAAAAGAAAATCAAATTTTATTTTAAGTCAAAAAATAGCTTTGTAATTAGTAGGATTAATTATATGAACACAAATGATGGTAATTTAGGAAATAAATTACCTCAGCGAATATGCATTACTAGTAAGCAATTATACAAATTCGCTAGCGACGTGTATTCTTAAAAAATTGAATGTATATTCTTTTTCCGATTTAAAATGCCTTCACACTATATCCCTCCACACTTTCTCGCACAGTATACACAAATGTCAAAAATATAGGAAATAAAATGCACGACTGGGTCGCACGAACTTGCTTTTATGTGCGTTCACACTGTGGTTTTAAAGTCTGAATAGTTTAGATCCATTCATCTGATTTTAAAAGAAATGTTAGTTATGCTACCACATTTTTCCGATTTTTTTTTTAATGGGAGGGGAGCCTCTTTTTAAAAAATTGAAAGTGTTCTTCTGAATTTATTTTCAAGGGAAACAAATATTCAGAGGGAAACAAAATTTCCATCGAGATTCCGGATAGATCTTATTATATTGAATGAACTTTAGTTCAAGAGAAATTAATTCCAGAGGAGATTCATGAAAGCAGAACCATTTTAGAGGGAAACAAAATTCTCTACAAAATTTCTAATGGGCCCCATTATTATAATTAAATTTTGAAATTAATAAACTAAATCGTTTCTATATTGTATGTTTTTGTATAAGTTAATGTAGTAGCCAAATAAAAATACCAATGTACTTACTTAGTATCATCATAAGGTGTCTTGCATATACAATACAATTTTTCGCGTTTTTTCGACATTCCGGGGAACTTTGAACCTTTCTTCTGTTTACTTGATGTTTGAATCTCTTGATTGTTATCACATGGCGATTGTCTTCATAAAATAAAAATGAATTAAATTTAAATAAAATTATGATAGACTAAGAATTAGTTCACATACTCATCTGATCCTGATTTGAAATTATTAAAGCTTCTGGCTTCATTTTCTTGAAGTTCTGGCATCGCAGATGCAATTTCTCGCTGAATTTCAATGTGTAATACTCTTTCTAGAATTGCCCTCTTTTTTAATATATCTTTCTTCAATAATTCTTTATGTCGATTCAATCGCTGAAATCGTAATTTTTTAAAATTTGATTATAAATAATTATGTTAAGTTCGTGAAAGATAACCCTTAATTAACTTACATTAAGTTGTGCAGCTACTTTCTTTTTTTCATTGTCATGTTTTCCTTTGTTTTCATTCGAAGCGCTTACTAACGATGTATTATTATTATTGCCTTCTGCTTTTCCTGCTGCAAATGCACCAAAAGACAAACATAAATTCTTCGATTTTGGGGTGGTTACTTCATCTTCATCTTTTATTCTGCTACTGTTTCGCTTTCTAGTCGCATGTACCACTTGTTGTGATGGAAATATATTTACATTTGAAATAAGATTTGTAGTGGTTGGTGTATTTGATGTTGTTGTAGTCGTAGTCATCGGTTGATCTGATTTCATTTGGCGTTCCTGGTATCGTTGTAGATTTATGAGTTTTTCTTCTATTTCGGGATTGAGATTTTCTTGTTTGAGCGCATTTTTTATTGCTTAAATGGATGAACATACAAATTTTTGTTTAATATTTAAATTATAATAGTTAATTATATCGATATGGAAATTGAAAAAAAAAACTTTTATAATTTTATAAATAAAATTCTAATTAGAAAATTCGGCAAAAATATCTTGATTTTAATTTAAAATTAAGTTTAAAACAACTTTAATTATTACACAAGAAATTTTGTGCAAGTAATTTTATACGAAAAACAAAATCTTTTAAATTATAACTTATAAATAAACAAAAAACTTTTCATATGTTCATAAAATAAAATTATAAATTATTAAAATAAGACTCACTTTGTTGTATATAATCGGGAGTTATAACAAAAGATTGATTATTGTCCAGGTTTAAGGTTGATACAATTTTCGCTACATCTTTATGTATTTTTCCTGGTGTATTAAGTTTATTTTGCTTTGTCTCGATTTGATTTGGATATATTTCGGTTTTGATTTCATTACTCTCCTTTTTAATTTGAACCAAGCCTTCACTTGAATTCCTTTCAATGGAATCAATACGGTCCTATAAAAAAATACATAAAGAGTATTGAGTGTTTTTTTTTTTTATATAAAGTTAATTTTTGAATGGAAATAACATTAAGATAGAAATAAATTAGAAAACTAAAATTATCAAGAAAAAACCATTTTGTTTACATACTTTTTTCAAATTTTATAATTCAACAATTATTCTCATAAGGTGCCGAAAACACCAAACACATAATAAACAATTAGTATGTGCTGTCTATGTCTATGACAGTTTTAATTATTTGGAATTATTACCTCTGCGTTTCAATAAATTAACAAATTTATTTTCAACACAAACATACATACATTATGTATGTACATACATAGGTAGATACCTTTATATTATTTGTTTTGTTACAAAATCAACTAATGAAATTACTTCAGATAAGTTGTTCTACGTTTTTAATAAATTAATTTTATTTTTATGTTAGGTATGTATTTTACTCACCTTTTTTAACTTTGTTTTAATATTATTCCCAAGAAAGCAATGCTATTCTCGAGAAAAAGGGATATCAATTAACCGTTTATTTATTTAATCGATAATGATTTGCTCTCCTGTACTAATTATCCTTCCAAATGGGGAAATTCACTTTTAATCGATATCTTTACTTCCATTGGAGTGAAGAACTATTTGACTTTCCCTTGCATTTATATTAATTTCTGATTATATTTTTTTACGAAAAAAAAAATCACCCGTGACATTAAGGCCTACTGCACATGAATTGTATCGTCATACATGCGTAATGCAGCTTCTTTGCTGCCAGAAACACTTGCAACATAGGTCTCATGTGCAGTTATCTATTGAAACTAACGCGAGTTACACACATTACACACAAGCCGTAAACAACTATAGTTCGCATCTATGATTTTATATTTCTTGAGTCAAAAAATAAGCAAAAGTGAGTTTCATAATAATTCCTCGTTGTTCGAAGAAAAACAAAACAACTCAACCAATCTCATTTTTCAAAACAGGCTATACAAAATTTAACGAAAATTTAAAACAAAACAGACTCATTACAAATATAGTAATAGAGCGTGGTATTTTCCCACGGGATATTTTTTTTTTCTTTGCAAAATTGCAAGGTTAAAGGCTTAAGCAACATTCTAACCTTTTTGATAAAAGTATAAAAGTGAACAGATGCACGTAAATCGGAGACGTCTGCTTGCGAGAAATTTTACCAAAGCTGTTTTTGAATTTAAAATATTTGTCTTGTTTTTTTTAAACTCTACCAACCAAGGTTTTCTGTGGTTTGTTCCCTTCAATTTCTTACAAAAGTAAGTTTAATGTAAGAAAATGAGAAACAACGATTTATTCGAAATAAAAAATCCATAACAGAAACTAAATAAAACTTTTACAAAGGTTTTTAATGCGCTGATTTTGTATCCAATATCAGAATTGCTCCACCCAAGTGTTTCGAGAAATTTCAATTTTAAAATGAAAGTGCGTAAATATTTTGTATGTTAAAATGAAAAAACATGAAAATTAATAAATAAAATGACGGGAAAGCTCTTGTCAACTTAAAAATAGGCGAAGGCTTTAATGTGCAAATATGAAATAAATATTATGCTGCCAAAATTAATAACCACTGACATTATTAACAAAAATTATTATAATAGCTACATAACTATGTTTATACTTTCGTAGTAGTTCAATAAGTAAACAGACAAATGCGCATCTGTTTCTTAAATTTTATATTATTATTTTATTATATTTTCCTAAATAATTTTTCTCTAAATCAATACACGTTGATAAGCTACTCGATTCCGCCGGTAATTAATCTTTCGGTAGATCGCTTACTATAAACTACGGACTCAGGTTTCATCATACGATTATATCCTTTCTAGGAACGAGTTTTTCTTTTATTTGTTGTTTCTTAAGCGAGTGTCATTCAAGATGTATTTTTGGAAATTTGAGTTTTGTTTTAACCATGTCAAAATGGATTCCATATACATATACTGACAACTAATCTTTTCGGCGTCTCTGCAACACTGGTCCACCAAAACCTTTCAACTTTGCCTTTTTTAAGTTCAGAAGTGTACAATTCAATTGGCCTAATTAACCATAACTAAGCTTTTGCTTTCATCTAAGATTCACGAATTTAGGAAAAACTAAAACATTTCGTATCCGTGGTACGGTATGTCAACAAAAATCTTTTTCTCCTTTTTGGTTCCAAAATTTAGGCGGAGGAGTTAGAACTTTTTTTCGTTTCCCGAATATTCTAATGAGTTTGTCCGTTAAATATTAATCTTGCCGGTCTCAATTTTATGTATTCCACCCAGCATGTTTGCCTGTTTACTTATTGAACAACCCTCATAAGTCAAAATAGCCCTTAAAATAGACCTAATATAAAATTTTATTTAGCACCTTTTCTTAAATAAATATGTAAATAAAGAATAATGGCAAGTTTCGTGATTTTTTTTTATATGCTGAGTGTATTTATCACAAACATCTTAATCAAATTCTGCTCGCTTGTTCCAGTCGTGTCCGAAATCATAGCGTTCTTCCTAATTACCAATAAAAAAACATTAAAGAACGAATAGATAGAAAAATAGATAAGAGTTATAGACAAGAAAAAAGTAATTGACTTATTGTCAAGTTAACCAAGTATATAAACAGAGGAATTCTCACTTAATGTAATAAATTACCATTTCAACTAGTTTTAGATTTAGTTTTTATTAAAAACTCGTTAGGTAAAGTTGACTTAAGTGTTTACAATTAATACGACTTTTATAGTTTTTTACCGTTTCATTCGCTTATATATTACGATTATTTATAAATTTTATTAAAATTTGTGGCAAATAAATAAAATCAAAAGAAAATATTCGACATTTTTATAGCTTGCATTTAGTTTTTTTTTCTAGTTCATTTTCAAATTTAGATTACATCATTCAAATATTTTTTTTTACTGTTTTTGCGGTAGGATGTCGATTAAAAAAAAAACTGAGCATCGCAATAAACAACATAATTATTTAAAATTTAACTATTTAATGACAATTCAATTTTTTCTAATTTTCGAAAATTCCTTTTTGTGAATTTCATTCAATTGAATAATGGTTTTGTTTTCTATCCAGGCATTTTTACTTTACCTTATTCGATTGTGAAAGCGTTCCACCTTTTTTTTTATTTTATTTATAAAACATAAAAATATCATCATCAGTAAAATATCGAATGCCATTTAAATAAAAATCAATTGTTTTTTTTTTTTAGTTTAGTACTTGCTAATTTTATTTTATTTATTTTTTTTTACAAAAATCTCAAAAGAAATGTGTTTGTCCGAAATAAAAAAATAAAACATTTATTTATCCCCTCTTAAAAAATATGCCCACAATTTAAAACTTTTTGTTTTGAATTGATTAAATTTAAAATTATAAATATTTATAAAATAAAAAACGGACCATACTTTTGTTGTTTTTTTTTTTTACTTAAAAATAGTTTTTACACCCCGAAAAAGAAATGTTAAAATCAATAATAATAAATATGAAACTAATATTAAATGATGTTCTTAAACACAACGTACCTTTGTATAATATCAGTGGTTGAAATTATTCCAGGAAACCTTTGAAGAAATTTTATGAAGAGATAAGATTTATTAAAATTTCTCAAGCAGTTTATAGAAAAAAAAAATAATAGCTAAAAAAATTATTCAACAAAGTTAAAAGTTCAAATAAATTTTCTTTTTTTTTATAATTAGATGATGATTAGGATGGAAAAGCCTTTGTGTTACAGTAATGTATTTATTTTTATATATATATATTTTTCTTTTTTAAATTAACATATTATGTGAGATTCATTGAATAATTTTTTTTAGTTATCAACAAATTTTTACGTACTGCTCTCATTGAAATCTCTATAAATGGAATCTCTTCACAAAATAACATTCAAAAAGGTTTCCTTGGCTAAAATGTCTTATTTATTCGGTTAAGTTCAAATTGTGGGTATATATATTTGCAACAGGCAAAGAGTTAGTTAATATGAGCGCTTTTTGTCAACACAAAGGCCAATTGCAAATAATCATCAAACTAATATACAATTAAATAAGTTTTAAATTTAATTTAAGAATTAAAATAATAAAAAAAAAGAAGGAAAAATAAGAGTTTGGCCAGAAGCACTTATTCAATTATAAATTATATTTAAAATATATATGTAGATATATTACAATTGTTTTATTTTTTTTTTGTATTTATTTATTTAATTGACCTATATGTATAACTAAAAACTCATAGATATGAACTTCTATTGTTTTTTTTTTTTAAATACTTTAGGTAATTCGGAGTCAAACTGAAAAATCGCTCAAGAAAACGCCGAAGAATGTTGAGGAATCGGCTTTTGGACTTTTCATTTTAATTTATTTAAAAAGATGGAGAAAAAAAATAAAAACCAGACAAATTGACATCTTTCAGTATGTTCTAGACTGAATTTTTACCTAAAAGTACAATCGGACTGAAAAAAAAGGTTCACAAAGTCGAAAAAGGTAAACTTTTTTTGAAATATGGATGGCAGTTGGTCATTCCTTCCCTTTCCAAAGATCTAAAAACGTTTATCGGTCAACAGTTGGGGCGGATGAGGTTGAATCTTCGATTGAATGGATTATCAAAATTTATTATTACAAGTAAACTTCATGCGCCAACGAGCAAAAGAAGTTGAAAGTCGTTTTGACAGCTCAGCTGCCTTTACAGTTATAAAATATCTCGCAGACTATCACAGTTTCAAAAGAATTCACATAAATATTCTTCATTAATTAATTTTTTTTTTGTTGCGAATTGTGAAAGTAAAACGACTGTCTTGATTTTGCAGGAGGACAAAGCCTGCTTTCCATCCTGATATCAAGAAAAAAAAAGTTGGAGATATCGAAAATATTTAATTTTAAGATATCCTGACGTCGAAAAACTATGACCTTCATTAGCCCTTCAGATTATCACCTTGTGGTTTATTATTGAGAGGTACATATATTTTAAATGCAATTTTTCGTGTAGTTACTGATTTCGAGAAAGGCCTTCGAAACTATCGTCATCAAATGTGACTAGTTTTTTGGGACGTTAATTAAAATCAATTATATCGCCTAAACCGACGCAAAGGAAAGTGTACGCGATAAGTTCCTTGGTGGAAACGCGTATTGTCCCAAATGAAAAGCAAATAAGTTAATTTCCGATTGTTGCCTTTCCCACTGTTTGTAAACAGATATTGCTGAATAACTTTTCCATTAAACGCTTATGTTTTCGTTGTCATAATGATAGGGTTCCAGTTCTCTTGTTGGTCTTTAATATAATAAAATTTCAGTTGATTTAATTCCATTTAAGTTAATAACAGCCGTATTATTCACGGCAAATGTAATTCAAATCGAGTATCATATTTAAACCCGTTTTGGCCATTCTGCAAAATTTGTCTTTCTTTAGTTGCAAAACGGCAAGTAGAAAACTTGGATAACATAGAAATCTATAACAACAATGAATTGGAGCTACAAAAATTCGAATTAAAGATGAGTTCCTGTAAAACGAGCAACAATTGAAGTGTTATGAAAAAAATTTAAGACACGATTGAGTCAAAGTAGTGTGGTTCGCCATTTTTAAACAATTTTAGGTAATACTCTAATTTACAATTTAATTTATTTTGAAACCCAGATACTGAAAAACATTAACGTTTACGTCAAGGACCTTTGGGTTTTATATAAGAAATATTTACGATTTATTTATACCGTATAAATATTATATTAAATAATAATTGCAATTCTGCAATATGTTAATAAATTACAATTTTTTATCATAAATTAGTGAGACTTGAGACATTATGTAAGTTTGGTTAATGGAAAAATGAGTTACTGAAAATAGATGAACTAGTTTTTAGTAATGAGCGAGTTAATGACCAATTGAGAATCATTTGCCGAATGAGCTAAAGCTAAATTTCTTTTTTAGGGATAGGTAAACCACACAGACACACCATGGACAAAAGAACATAAACAGAGAACAAAAATAGAGATTATGAGCATTAATAGAGAAACAACAACAATAATAGTGTTGGATACGAGTAAAAGTCAGCATAACATTTATTCTTTTTCGAAAGAATATTATTTAAACCTATTTAATGATACCCCAATTCATATTTCAGACATTTTCTTTTGAGCGGGAAGAGCACATACATATATATTCGAAAACATATACCTTATTTTTCAAAGACCTATGTTATACTCTTTATACTTATAATATGTATAATAAAAAATATTTACTAAAAAGTTAAAAACGTTTTAAGCTTAAAAACCAATCATTTTTGTTGTTTTTTTTTTTTCTTGTTTTTAAATAATGTGTCATTTAATACTTACATGCTGGACTTGTTGGTTTTGTTGCACAGATACTAATGGCGAGGGCTGGGAATGTGAATTTTGTTGAATTACACTACTGGATGGCTGAACAGCTAAATAGATTTTCGTTGGCCCTAATACACCCTGTTTGCCACTGGATTCTTGAGCTGTAATAATTAATTATTTGTATGATATTTTTTTTTGTTTTTTTTTTTTTTTTTTTTTTTTTGTGATGATAAGGAAAAACTTGTATGCTATGCCAGACAACACTTACCTTTCAATAACTGTTGTTTGACTTGCTGTTGAACTAATGCAAGTTGTTGTTGCGTAAAATCATTTCCAACCAATCCCTGCAAAACAATTCTGGGTCCATGTTCAGTTTGTATAACCTGGGCGGTGACACATTTAATTACAGTTCCAGGCGGTTGTCCTTGCAGAAGGCTCTGCTCGATTGTTGTTGAAGTTGGCTGTTGTTGTGGTTCTTCTTGCGCTGAATACATATTATTGTGTCCTTGATCACTTGTTGCCATTTTATTATCTTTGGTTATGTGATCATTCATTATTGTGGGAGATTTCATCTGCTGAACTACGGTAGCATTAGATTTGATAGGTGTCTGTTGTGGTGTTGTTTCTTTTGGATTATCATTGAAATTCGTACTTGTAACAATGTGAGCATTTCCGTCGCTTTGAGTTTTGATATGTGCGACAATTTGTGCTTGATTATTTCCCAGAGGCTTTATTATGACTTGTTGGCCATTAACATTAGCAACTTGAAGTTTACCCTGGGCTAGTTGTTGGGCTAAAGCAGAATTTTGCACAACAAGTTGCTGTTGTGTTGGCGGTTGATTACATTCAACACTCTGAACCTGTAGATGTTGTTGCTGCTGTTGTTGTTGTTGTTGTTGTTGTTGCTGCTGCTGTTGTTGTTGTTGTTGCTGTTGTTGTTGTTGTTGTTGCTGCTGTTGTTGTTGCTGTTGTTGCTGTTGCAGTTGTTGTTGTTGTTGCTGTTGTAGTTGCTGTTGTTGTTGCTGTTGTAGCTGTTGTTGTTGTTGTTGCTGCTGCTGTAATTGTTGTTGTTGCTGCTGCTGCTGTTGTTGTTGTTGCTGTTGTTGTATTTGTTGACTTATAGTTTGGTTCTGCACTTTCAATTTAGGAACAACTTGAGTTCTTGTTTCAACTTGCGGAGATTGTGCATGGATAACCATTTGTTGTTGTTGTATTTGTTGTTGCTGCTGCTGCTGCTGTTGGGGCTGTGCTGGTTGTATTATTTGCTGCTGTAAAACTTGCACCGGCGAGGACTGAGGTACTGATCTTTGGGTAACAATAGTTTGTCCCGGACTAAGTATAATTCTTTGGCCACCAACCATAATTTGTTGCTGAACATTACTTGTATTAACAATCTGCTGAATGACTTTTTGCGTCGTTGGAGGATTTAATACCACTTGATGGGGAGCTGCTTGCGCGACAGTTTGTATATTTTGTGAAGGAGCAGGTTGTATATTTTGTTGTGTAGGTGAAGATATTAAAACTTTTTGACCCTGTGCATTCTGACCAACTAGAAGTTTTTGGCCTGGTTGCACAATAAGTTGCTGCAAGTTTGTGGGTTTTTTACAAGTATTTGCTTGCACAATTTGTCCGCCAGTTGTTAAAACTTTGTGCACAGTTTGTGAAACAGGAACCTGAGAACCATTTTTGACGGCCTGCGATGTAGATGCAATAGTATTTGTTTGAACCTTTAAAAATATAAATACAACAAGAAATAAAGCTAAAATAATAATAATATTTTAAGCAATTCTGTGATTACCTTTTGTTGGATTTCCCGATTGACTATTTGTTTAACTACATTTGATTGCTGGGCAACAGGCTGCTTCACTACTTGTTTTACAGCTAACTGCTTAACTGTAGACGTAGGAAGAACTGAATTATGAGTTGCTTTGTTATTCACCACGGCCGAGCTTTTTATTACAGCTGGACTTTTCGTAGTGCTCACTGGAACAATAAAATTTGTTTATGCGATTTTAATATGTGAAGTTATTTTTTTTTCTTTATTTATTTACCTGGTGTTGTTGTTAGGACATGTAATTTGCCGTCAGGCATTTGTATTAGTTGCTGTCCAGGACTCAAACCCCGGACGCTAACTTTTCCATCGGGACCACGAATTATTTGCACTTTATGCTGGGTAGGCTGTTGTGGTGGTTGAGGTGTATCTGTGGTTGTTGTTGTAGTTGTTGTTGCTGTTTCTGTAGTGGTTTTGTGTATAACATTGTTGTTTGGTGTTGATTTAACAGTTTGTGATGATGGTGTAACTACGGTCTGGTGTATTACTCTTGTAGTTCCATCGGGATTCCTCACAATTACCCTTCTATTTGTTTGAGCAGGGCTTGCCTTAGCTGAGAAATTTAAAATTTTGTATAAGAATTTTTTTGTTACAAAGATAAAAAAAAAAAAAAAAAATACTTACCAATAACTTGCTTAGCTTCTGTCGATTTTTTCTGATGCGCCGCCCGCTGTAATTTAAGTTGCTGTTCCATTTTATCTTTCATTTCGTCATTAGACAATTTGGACGTTATTGTTTTTGAAACAATTGAACTATTTGTTGCAGTAGAACTACTAGATGTACTGCTACTGGATGATGCACTTTCCATTTGCTTTAAATGAGCACTTCTACTTATCATCGAAGTACGTAATTTTTCTTGTTTCTCGCCAAATAGTTTTATCTCCCAAAGTTCAAGTTTATCTTCATCGACCCATTCTTCGGACACTTGTGGTTCTGTTTGCTGAGGAGATTCAGCACGTTTTCTCTTTCGTAAGCCAGATCTTATCGATGTAACCTCTGCTTGAATTTATAAATTTTTCAATAAAAATAGAAAATGTATATATGTACATAATATTATAAATTTTGTTTGCCAAACATATTCTTCTTTTTTTAACTATTTACGTTGCCACGCTCAAAGCAATTTGTAGCGAGTGAGAACATTATTGCAATCACTAAATATTAAACATGTTAACAGATTCTTAAGTTAAACACGTGCAGACTATTTTACAAATTTGTAGTTGTTTATTTAAGGAATTCATAAATGAGCATAACTTCAAACAAAGACTCCATAAAAATGGCAGAAAATAACCTTCATACATATAATCTAATATCTTTTTATACATACCTCGAATTGTTTTGGGCAGCTCCAGCGGAATAACTACCTTCCTCCTTAAATACTGTGTTTTCTCGTTGCACTTTCCGAAATGCTTAAGCTTCAATAACTCTTGTGTGACAATTTCCGTGTCAGTTGTTATTTGATGTTTGCCATCTAGAGAAGGTGGTTTAGCTATCATATCGTCCCAACGAAGACAACAATATAATATTCTTAACTGCAAGGCAATCGCTGCTATGGTTGGACAATTCGTAGTCCTATATAACCAGCATGTTTTAAACAATGGCCTCGAACATGGATACGGCCATACGGTTGTGTTATTTTTGGCCAAATGATGGTAACCGTTTATTTGTAATTTACCACCTGCTCTAGCCAATTTAAGAAGTTCATACTTCGGAAGAACCATTAGACTTTTGTTCAAGTTCTTTGTGTAAAAACTAGATATTATGGGATATTTAGAAACAGCGGTAGATGTAGGTGGATCCGAGGTGGTGGTTGTGGTGGTGGTGTTATTGGTTTTCTTCGCATTAATCTTCTTTAACTCACGAACCAAATAGATTTTTCCTCGTGTTTGTGTTGCTGAATATATACGCTCCGAACCGTTCGGACCCAATTCAGGCTCTATTTTAACATTGTCTTCACGTTTAATTACCCGCGGAGGATGCAATGGGAAACGTCTATTTTGTCTAACTGGAGTTGGTGCACTCTGTTCCAATGGCTGATTGAAACTTAAATCTTTTGCATTTCCATTTTTACTTCGAAGTTTTGGCTTCCGTTTTTTAGCTGACGACGTTACTTCATTTTCAAGTAAGCTCGAAATGGCGTCTGTACTCTCGATTTCGACATTACTACAAACATCCAAATTATCCACATAATTATCTGCCCCAGATCCCAAACCACCATCGTTAAGATTCTTTTGCGAACTAAAATCTTGATTGTTTGATTTGTTAGCTTCTTCTTCAACACATTCATTCTTAATATCAGCTTCCTCCTTAACATGCAGCGGAGTATAATTTGATGTAAGGAGATGTTCTTCAAAATCTATAGCATTATCAAAAGCCACTTGAAAATCTTGCTTCAAATCAATTGGGCATTCATCAAACGACCTCTCATCCAAATCATCTAATCCAACATTTGGTTCTTTTTTGCCCTCAGTCAATTTCTGTTCTAAAATCGAGGGCTTCTTCACAGCACCCAATATGGCGGCTACTGTTTCTTTTGAACCATTACCAGCTGTATGAGCTTTTCTCAATAACAGAAGCAATTCTTTCTTCGCTCTTGCTTTCTGCAAGCATAACGGCGAATAGCAAGTGTTTGCTGTTATCTGAGAAACTGCATTCGAATTTGTATTACAATCTTTTGTATAACAACGATATTGCTTGGCAAATTTATTCAACTGGCTAAATTGAAGTCGCACCGATTGGATTTTTTTCGCCAATGTATTGACTAACTCTAGATTAACGCTGTTCGATTGTGAATTATGCTTCTGTTCAACTAAACGAAGAATTTGTCGTTCTAAAATTGATTCCTTACTACTAGTTGCTTGTGTAATCTCGGGTTTCGATGGCATTGGGAGGTCTTCGACTTTATTAACATTAGACATCTTCTGCTCTTCGGCTTCTTTCAAAAGTAATCTTTTCGATAACAAATCATCTAATTTACTTTTTCTTCCAATTTTCGGATAGAGTAATCGGCCTGTTGCAGTCAGAGATTTGGAAACATCGACGACATCAATACTTTCGCTGCCATTGAACTCTACAATTTTGATGTGTTTAAAATCATCTATGTAGCCATAATCTAGACCTTTCTGTGATGATCGCTCGCATTGCTTTAAGAAATTAAACGTTCGCGGGTCAACGGTGATAATTTTGTGCTCGTCTTTATGAACAATGTGTATATTCACTTTACTGGCACAATTTTTTTCACAATAACGACGATTACGTTGCGCTTGTCTGAAATATGACATCCATATCCAACCCCATTGGCCATGGATGCGATATTCCTCGCCTTTCTGCTTCCAAACTTGATGTTTCAGACCAAGAGAATACTTAACGTAATTATAGGCTAATCGATTTCTTTCTTCTTCATCGTCGCGTTCTCGTTTCTCCCGCTTTTCAATCTTTTTTCGTTCTTCCCGCTCTGATGAAGTTGTTCGATGAAATTTAATATGACCCAATTGTTCGTGCCACACATTTGCAAAAATAACCGATTTGAAACAGGCTTGCAACAATAATAGAACATACGAAAAGTCCTGTGGTTTTGTCGAATTTGTTACCGATGTCATCCAAATTTTTCGAATTGTACTCCAATTAGTGATCATAAATGACGAAGCTATATTTTGTTCGAAACTCATCAAAGTCTGTCGCAAAGTATTCAAAACATTTGTTGCCGTTCCATTAGAATTTCCTAGCCACTTGAATTCCGATGCCGTGGTTAGAGAGAACTTATGAGAAAGATGTCTTCGTTTGTCGCGTTCCTCATTTCGTTGAGGTTTATTCAAGGCAATCGGATTGACAGCGTACTGATTTACATAGGTCTTGAAGCCATTTTCCATGCCCAACTTGAAATATAAGGTTCCAGTATTTATTTGATTTTGTTTTAACCTAGTTACTCTCAAGTCCGAGTTGTTAGTGGCAGATTCGTCTTCTTTCGATTCGGCATTTTCATTTTCTATTCCAGTTTTATTTAAAATCAGATTGATTTTATCATTCTCTGAATCAATGTAGGATTTTTTGTTTAATTTATTTTCGTTTGTCAGCTTTTCGGTTATTTTCATTTGTCTGGTGATTTCGTCTTTTTTATCATTTATCTCTTTGCAAAGCCCTAATTCTAAATCATTGGCATCCAACAAAGATAGAAGTAATTCTAGCTGTGGCGGTGTGGTATAGTACCAGACTTCGGATCCATTTTGATTTTCGACAAAGATCCGACGAGCCACAAACCAGTATTTTCTGCCATGCCTATCAAGGCCTAATGTATCGTGACGAATGAGGACGCCTTGCTTTTCTTGTGGTAAAACACAATCAACAGTACCAGAAACTTTATGTGATTGACAAAGATTACACTGCCAATCTTCTGTGGGTACATCAACTAAAGGCGGATCAACGCACTCTAGATGAAAGACAGCCGGGCATGTCTCACAACACAGCAAATCTCCCAAACGATGGCAAACTCGGCAATGATCATCATAATGAATGGGTCCTTCTTGAAGCATAACATCTCGCACCGCAGTGGTATATAGCAATTGATCGGTAAGAAATTGCAACACTTTTAATCTATCCTCCACGCCCGAGTGTGGATATTCTTTTGATTCTAAAATATCATGAACACTTCGATCGAAAATCGGATCGCTCTCCACATAGCTGCGTAAAACTTCTGGCCATGTTATATTATCAATCAAAAATAAACTAATATTGACACTGTCTTTTTGATCTAGAGGTCCAAAGTGTGTACTTTGGATATCTTCTTCGCGAAGAATAGCCTTCAATAGCATTATGTGGATTTCTACGAATAAAGAACTTTGTTCTTCACACATTAATGCAGCACAAAAATCTTCGATACGAAATGGCGAGATACGAACTATATGCCGAAATCGGCGTAAAACTTCATAGATTTGAACAGCTCGAAGAGATAGCGTTTTGGAAATAAGCAAATCATCAGAAGATTTAGGAAGATCCAATGTTTCTACTTCTCGATCCTGTAACCAGATTGGATCGGGACTGGGAGGACGAGATGGTCGGCCTAAACCACCTTGACCAAAACTACATTCCGAAAATTCACTTTCGCTTACATTGTCACCGCCTACACTTTCTTCCTCTGATGGTGACATGATTAATGGGTCATCATCTACATCACTTTTATCTGTGGAGTCTCCAAAGTCAGAACCATAATGATATTCCGACTCATAACCTAAAAAAAAAAAAGAAGACAAAATGGGAAAATAAGTTCATGAATGAATGCAAAATTCAAGGAAAGTTAAAAAAAAAAAATATTTAATTTCATTTCAGGTCTATTTTTTCTCTTAATTTTGTATCGAAACAATATAATGTATTTGGTAACTTAATAATTTGAACAAATGTTCACAAACTGTATTGTTTGACTGCTTTTGAATAATACATTTGACTTTGAGATTTGTAAGCCCGTTGGACGTACATACATATATGGTGGCCGGGGTAGACAAAATTACTGTGGCTGGTGAAATTACAAAATTATCGCCTTTTAATTTTTATTGTTCGGGATGTAAGCGGTGTGGGGAGATGATTCCTTTTTCATTTTATTTTATTAAAAATCTCTTGCTTTGTCTAAAAGCAGTAATAATTTGGCGGTATGTTTTTGCTATTTTAAAAAACATAATGATTAATTTATTTCATGCTCATTTCGACTCTGGATATAATCGTAGTTAAAAATAAATTCTGACCTCGCGAATAAAATTCATCACTTCGACTGAACAAGGGGAAAAACCTGAATACGATTTCCATTAAAACTACTAAATTTTTGTCCTTTCTTTGTTAAATCTAAATGTAAATATGTATTTTTTTTTAATCAAAATAAGGGAAGAGAAACAAAAAAAAATCACTTTTTTTTAATTCTTATTTTGCCTCTAAATTGAGTTTTGTTGAGCTGTCTCGGTTTTTTCCGGAACGACTGCGACGCTCAAACAATGTTTGGATAAAAATCTTTTTCTTATATTTATTAGTAGGTACATTTTATTATTACGTTTAATACGTTATACATACTATTTTTCAAAATATAATACACTTTTAATAATTATAAAAAAAAATTATAATAAATGGCAGCTACCAGCATCGCTTTCTTCTTGTTTAAATGTTTCAACATTTTTTATTTTTGTATAATTGTTTGTTAAGTTATTTAAAACTACACATAGTGTTATTTTGCATTAATTCAACTAACTACTTACAGATGCACTCACGATGAGCCTCTGTTTGTAGGTTGCAGATGTTAGCTCAGAACAAACATTATTTTTATTCTATAAAATCAATATTGAGCTCATAACAATATGGTATTACAAGTGTGTTATAAATTTAATAAAAAAATATCTTTGATTTTGATAAATATATTTGCCAGTAGTTGATTTCTTTTAAATTTTTTTGCTTATCGGTTATTAAATAAATTTTAGTTTTGCTAAGTGGCAGTAAATTACGATTATTCTTCAGTCAGTTTATTTTTTTCATTCTACTATGATATACATAAAAAAAACACACACTTACATAACGTAACCTTTCTCACGAACAGACGTAACTGTTTTTTTCACATTTTACAAAAACGCTTCTTAAAGGTGTTGGCCATTGTTAAAAATATTTTTTCCTATTGTTTTGTAAACTACAGGATTTGTATTTTTAAATTTAATAATCTATTTAATGATTTAAGGAAGTACTATGCAAAAACTCTACTCGGTTGTAGTTTACAGAATTATTTTAAATACCGTGAACTTAAAACATTAAATAACATTTTTAAATATAAGGAACCATCTTATTTGTATGAAAAAATTACTTTTGCTGTATCTACGCGTTCTTGGGTTCTTATTCAACCACGATTCACATGCTCTAACTCTGAGCGACAATTTTTTGTTTCTGTCATCAAAAAGTGGAATTCTTTACCTAAAATTGACCTAAAATTTCGAGAGGATTCTGTTTGGGCATTTGGTTAATTCTTCTTAAATGTAAAATTTTTTTTTTTTTTATTTTTAGCTTGCATTTTCTTTATTTTTCATTATTATTAATTAAAGTATAGTTATAATAATAATTGTTAAATTCTTTTCTGTTAGTTTTTAATTTTTCATTATTTAATTCTGATTTATATTCAATATAACTTTTGCTTATAAAGGATTCAACTCTATTGTAAAAGATGTCGAATAATCAAATAAATAAATAAATAAAAAAATACTATAGCTAAAATATGCGTTTTCCCAAGATATTAAAAAAACGGTTACGTCAGTTCGTGAGATGAGGAACGATAGTCAGTAATAACTTACACTTTTATTGCAAATGCCATTACTTTTTTCGACTTGAAATTTTTGTTTTTCTACTTTAAAATAATGAGTTGAATTTCCGTTGAAGTTTGCAAACAAAATGAAACAATAAAATAAAATATTTTTTATTTCCGCCAAATAAAAACTGTTTGTATTCATCAACTTGAAATTTTCCAGTTTATTTTAAAAAGATTGAATTTATAATTTATGCAGACAGAAATTTTCAGTAACACAAATTTCCGAATTTTAACATAGGTAAAATCTATAGGTATGTATTTTTAAAAAAATATTCGCTTTTTCTGTTTTTTTTTAAGTTTCTTGTAATAATTAAAAAACCTGTTTTTCGGCTTTGTACCAATTCTTTTTTTGTTGAAAAAAACAATTACATACATTGTATGTACGTATGTACATATACATACATATGTAGGTATTTTAAAATTATTTTTTTTTAATATTTTTTTTATAAACACACTTTTTAAAAATCGTAACCACTTGAACACAAGAGCAAGTTCGGGCGACCCAGTAATGCATTTTATTCAATTATTTTGTAATAAAATTATTTGATACAAAAAATGTTTTTCATTTTCTGGCAGTAAATCAAATTGAAAGAAAAAATTTTTTTTTTTGTTAACTGGGCTATAGGTCGACCTATGGTATAAAATACATGCCGAAATGTACTTACATTTTTATTTTGTAGGAAAAATATAAGTATGTAGATACTATCAGATGAAGCTTGAGACATAACCAAAATCTTAACTTTTTACTTTGCTCTATTTGTTTGAATGTTAATTCGTATTCAAATCAAGTTTCTGAGCTGTTTAGATTTTCCTCCGTCAAATAGATTTTCCTCCGAGGTAAATTTCGATTTCTTTGACTTAGAAAGCTAAACTAAAGGATCGTATTTTGAAAGTACATATTTGAAGTTTATATCTGTTTCCATTCAAACAAAAATATGAAATTGAAATATTTTTTTAATTTTGTTAGGTAAGTAGGTATGTTTATCTTGGACCAGTTTTCGCTCATTCAATCAAAAAATCGTTTCTCACACACACCAAAGCAAAGTATTAATTAGTATTACTCTCTTTGGTAACTTTTTCTTCAACAAATTTCCCAAAACAAAGTTTTTTTTCTATGGGCTTTGAAATCAATTTGTGAAATTTTATGTAAATTCGCAACGAATTTCACGGTACCCAAAAGACCTAATTTGAAATTGTCAGCGTTGTGCTTTTCGGCTGGACAAACTCTAACTACACAATTACACAATTACTAAAACAAAGTCAAATCTCGTTTTGTGGTCTATTAACCAACTAAGAACTGAGATTCCAATTCGGAAGGAAAATCAAATTCGTTTTAGTTTTAGAATCGAATTCGCGGTGATGGGTTCAAAGAAATACCTACTTTGGTTTTATTTTTTTTTTTTTCACAAAACCAACTTTCTTGACCATTCTAATTGCATTAGAATGTGGATTAAATTTTTGACATTTCCAGATTTGTATCTTTACATCCACCTCACTAAGGTAAAAAAATCAAACGAGATATAAATCGACTTCTTACAAGACCTTTCATGGTGTTTATTTATTAGTGTTTTCTTAAATTTCAGTTCTCGTTATATGAACAGATTGTGAATTTTGTTTTTATTTTAATTCTAAAAAATACCTATTACTTAACCTTTTCCACTATATCGATCTTTCCATATAACAAGAGTTACTTATAATTGAATATTTTCCTCTTGCAAATCAAGTAAAGAGGTAAATCATTTTAAACAATCAACTTGTGAATATGGTTTATCTTTTAAATGCTATAAAACATTCAATTCAAAGTGGGGACAAAAACTTAACCAAAGCAATTAATCAATTAAAATTTTATACTTCATATCATAAGTAAACAAAATTCTGCAACAACCAGTATCAATTTGGATTTACCTTTTCTGGAGAAAGACGTCGACTGCGAAGCCTGACTATATCCAGAACGTCTTCCTCGTCCTCGAGTAGTCTTCACCTTCTGGGAACGATTCAAGCTTCTGCGACTCGTATCACTTTCAGGTGGCGATGAGGCTCTCGAAGCCGACGGAGTGCTGAACTGAGATTCTGGCTTCTTCGTTAAATACTTGGGTTTCTTCAGCAATTGATAGCTAAATTTATTACTGCGGTCGTTTGGCGTTTTTGGGGGCCTACCCCTCTTGCGTGTCCCTCTGCCAGTCATAATGAAAATACTTTTTACTTATGTTTACTCAAAAAACTTCCCAAAATGTATACAAAAAACAATTTAAAAGTCTGTTGACATCATTCGGTAGGAGGATCGCATTTGCTAGAAGAAGAATAACAATTTTCAATATTTTTTCATCATCTCCTCTCAATCTTCAAATAAAATTTTGCATATTAAATTCTATTGGCTACATACTTGCAGCAATCGGTGTTATCTTGCAGATGAATAATTTTGTTTATTGTTTATACCCAAATTACATATCACTTTTTTTTTGTTTTGATTTTAAAATTATGTTGCTTATTCTTTAAACTTTCAATGTAAAATTTCAACACGAAAAAATGACCGCCGTTCTGTCGTCTACGAGTCAAATACAAGCTTCACTGCAATTGGCTAAAATTGATTCCGCCATTTTTTTTCTTTAATTGCTTTGTGGTAATTTTTTTCTTTGAATTTTGCGATTTAGCAAGATCCGTAACAACTTTAGTTTGTTTTTTATAGTTTGTTTAAATTTTTAAAATATATTTTGAGTATTAAATTTAATTAAAACACTTTAAAACTTGGCATAATAGAGAAAAATGTAAAATATGGTTCAACCAATCAAAGCACTCGTTCTATTTTAATTCACGATTATGCGCCACCTATATGTCGATTAGTGAAATTAATAATTCCACTCCACACCAGCACACGATACGAGAAATGTAAAAACACTGGCCAACATTTTTGTTTACAAAATATACCGCCAATCATTAAAATTAAATACTTTTATTGCATTTTATTCAAAATAATTTAATTGGCACTTTTTCATAAAATGTAAAAAATTTTGAATGTAATTTAAGGTATTTTTTTGATATAAACTTCTTAACCGGGAAAAAGTATCAACGTGATATCGACAATTTTCCCTGAAACTCTGTGGCGTGGGGGTGACCATGGTAGATGAATTGGGGTGATTGCTGAATGCGGTGGCTTTTTATGATCGTTGGAATTGGGTTGAAATGTAGTTGAAAATGTTTTTGCGCACTTGCACAATTTTAAGCCGGCGAAAATATTAAACATTTAGGCAGTGTGTGAATTGGATTATATTCGCGTTAAATTTTATCCTAAATTTAATTTAAATTTTGATGTTTCCACTTATAGATTCACCTCATTAGTGTCAAAAATTAAACTTTGGATAAAATTTAACGCGATTTAAGTCTAATTCACACGCCCTAAATTTGTGCAAATTTCAGACAAGAGCCGTTCCCATACTGAAAAAAAGAAAAAGAAACAACATCATCTGTCTGATTTTCTGTCTAACGGTTCGCGTACACTAAAACCGAATCATAGGCCGATATCGGGTCGGAGGTATTCGGACGACTATCTCGGACGTTCGTCTGCATACACTCCTTCCGATCTTGGACGGTGCTTGTCTGGAGTCTGACTGTGATGTGAAAGTGATCATTTTCTCTATTGTTATAATTTATAGAAAATTTGTCCCAGAGAGGTGCCCTTTATGAATGTAATTAATTAACTTTTCAGTATCCATTTTTTTTTTTTATTTGTATGAACTTTATCAAAAATCAACCGGACAACTGACGAAAAATCCAAACATGTTGGGATATGCCGGTTGATCGCTTATTAACGGACGTCATCGGACGATGTCGTTTTCAGTGGTGTACGCGCTCTCTTTCCTTTCTATACGTTTGGTTCGATCGGCCGACAACGGCCGAGCATACTTCGGCCGATGACGGACTAGGTGTACGCGAGCCGTAAGAAATGTCTGTGGGGAGACTAATAGGCGTATTTATTAGATTTTTGTCTACTTAGACACTGTCTAACTATTTTCAAATTGGTGGAAATATGGTTTATTTAATAAAAATAAATATCACACTATTCACGGTTAAGACAATCTACTCTTGTGTCTTAATATGTCAGCTATAAGACAACAATAAACAAGGTTTTTGAACACATTTTCCAAAGTTGGACAGTTGTCTAAAGTTAGACAACGTTTATAAATAAGACCATAAGAATTTAGTTTTTGCTGTCAAATCGGAAGAAATTTGACAAGTAATAAAAAGTAGCAAGAATTTGCAAGTTTATTGAGCAAACATATTGTTCGCTTTCGAGAAACCATCCATTTGTGTTGCTGTAATCCATGTAAGCCCTCCGGGCTAAATTAATCCTAAAATTAAGTTAGTATGTTATGTTTCGTTTTCATTACGGCAAATGAGATAATTTCGTAAAAAATTTAAAAATTTGGTGTCGTATTTATTAGATTTTTGTCTACTTAGACACTGTCTAACTTTTTTCAAATTGGTGGAAATATGCTTTATTTAATAAAAATAAATATCGCTTTATCCACGGTTAAGACAATCTTCTCTTGTGTCTAAGTTAGGTAGCTATAAGACAAGAATAAACAAGGTTTTTGAACACATTTTCCAAAGTTGGACAGTTGTCTAAAGTTAGACAACGTTTATAAATAAGACCATTGGAATCCAGTCATCGCATTTAACGGCAATTTTCAGTTTTTAGGTGAGAAGAACACGAAGCAAGGGGAATGTACGGTCTACGATTGGTGGAAATTGGAAATTAAAAGAAAACGTCAAAAAATCTCCAGCAACTTTTTTCCTCTTGTGAAAGGGGACTAAACTTCAGATAAATTCACCATACATTTTTAATAATGGTGAATAAAGATTGTTCTCATATGTTACCACTATGGTAAGTTCTTTGAATGGTGATTTCCATTGCTATTGTGCTAGAGAAATAACCTAATACATTGGAAAGTTCCAGAACAGCGTGCTAAGACTCTTCTCACAAAATTATGGAAATCTTCGTTTGAGATTCCATTTTTTCGCGCTAAATGTCATTTGCAATTTTCACATTTGTTTTTGACGGGTGAATGAAGGAGGAAAAATAAATTATAAAATCCTCATCATTCCAAAAACTGAATATTGCTGTGTATTAAAATAGAAATCATTAAAGGTATTTTTTCTCATTGCTAGTCTTTATAAAATTTATAATAAGTTTCTCCCTAATTTTAGTTAAAAAACAAAGAGAAACCAACACAAAAATGCAACTATCGTCAGAATCACACAATTTGTCATTCAATCTCATTTCCAAAGAAGTTCAACGCGTGGGACTTCGTTTTCAAAAATTTGCAGGCCGACACGATGCTCCGCGTAGAATAAAAAGTGAAAATCTTAAAAAATGGGACTCCAATGATTTGGATATCGATATAAATTATTTGAGGTCATTGGATCCAAAAGAATGGAAGGATCAAGATCATTACGCAGTTTTGGGGTTAGGAAGTTTAAGGTAAAGTAGTTTTTTTTTTCTCGCTCTTCAAGGTAACGCAAGCATGCTAATAGTTTTCTGCTTCTCTTCCACGCTGTCTCATAGGTATAATGCCACAGATGATGATATTAGGCGGGCTTATAGAAAAATGGTTCTACAACATCATCCCGACAAAAGAAAAGCTAAAGGCGAGGAAGTCAATGCGGACACGGATTATTTTACATGTATTACCAAGGCTTATGAAATATTAGGTAAGTACTCTTTAAGTTTCAATTTGATTCCGAGTATGTAGCCCAAGCTATCAATTAAGGTACTCAAAAGACCAGACGCGCCTACGATTCTGTTGACCCCAAATTCGATGATAACCTACCCAGTCAATCGGCAATTGAAAATAACTTTTATGATGTGTTTAATAAATATTTCGGACTCAATGCCAGATGGAGCGAAAGGAAGAACGTGCCGGTATTTGGAAATGAAGACGCAAAGCGGGAAGATGTTGATCACTTCTATAGTTTCTGGTATGACTTTGAATCTTGGCGGGAATTCAGCTATTTGGACGAAGAGGACAAAGAGAAAGGCCAGGATCGCGATGAGAGACGTTGGATTGAGAAGCAAAACAAAGTGGCACGAATCAAGAGAAAAAAGGAAGAAATGTCCAGAATCCGTGCATTGGTCGACCTTGCCTACAACAATGATAAGCGGATAACTAGGTTCAAGAACGAAGAGAAGCAAAGGAAGCTGGCCCTCAAGAGAGCTAAGATGGATGCAGTCCAAGCCCAAAAGGAAGAGGTGGAACGAGCTGTAAGAGAAGCCCAGTTAGCGAAAGAGAAGGCGGACAAAGCCGAACAGAAAAGGATTGAAAAGATTCGCGCGGAGAAGGAACAATATAAGAAGGCTATGAAGAAAGAGCGAAAAATGCTTAGAGATCGAGCCAGGGAGAACAACTACTACTCGGCCACTGACAAGGATGTCCTCCGCAATATGGAAGGAGTAGAAAGGGTGTGCGAAACGCTCACCTTACCCGAACTCCAAGACCTGAATAGGAAAATCGAAGAAAATAGCAGTCAGATATTCTTCGATGTGCTGAAAGAAATCGACAACAAATTGAGTAAAGAACGCGAGGAGAGCAGCCAGGCTAAAATAGAGAATCGGTCGGCTTTGAAGAGTTTGGCTAAAAGCGATCCATGGACGAACGATAGTATTCAGATTTTAATCAAGGCCGTGAATCTTTTTCCGGCTGGGACAGCCCAACGATGGGATGTTATTGCCACATTTATGAATCAACATGCAAACAGTGAAGTTAATTTCACTTCTAGGGATGTCCTTAGCAAAGCCAAATCCTTGCAACAAGGCGATTTCTCGAAGAGTACTTTAAAAACCGAAGCAAACGACGCGGCTTTCCAGAGTTTCCAAAAGTCAAAGAAGGAGATTCAAGTTGTTCCGGATAACGTTTTGGCCGAAGAATATGATACGGCAACGGCTAATTCTAATTCGAATAACATTAACGATAAGAAAAAGACACCACCACCATCAGCACCAGCAAATAACAAAACACCCGCTGCTTCAGATGCCGCTGCTCCCACTCCTACTCCTCCGGCACCACAGCAAGCATCAAATAAGGCAACTGTGCAAAATTCGTCGGCAAAAACATGGACAAAGGAAGAACAAGCTCTATTGGAGCAAGCTATTAAGTCATTTCCTATTTCTACACCGGATCGTTGGGAGAGAATTGCCGAGTGCATTCCGAACCGGAGTAAGAAAGATTGTTTGAAGCGGGTCAAAGAGTTGGTCGATTTAGTTAATTCCAAAAAGGATGCTAAGCAGGCAACGAAGTAGGTACCTAGATGTTTTATTTTGAAATAAAAAAATACCAACAAAATTGTAATCAACTTTGTTTTCTTAAATCATTTTAATGTTATCTGAGAATAACTCGAAGGCATTTTTTTTTTGTGTAGACGTGGAAAGGTATAGACAGTAGTTGATCATTTATTGATTCTTCTGTAATTAATTAAATGGTTGAATATCAATTTGACTATCATCATAGCGCATTAAATGTATTTTAGTAGTTTTTTTTTATGAAGACAGTTTCAGTCATTATAAAAAGATATTCTGAAATTGGTCGGAAAAGTGTGGCCATTTTATATTCGTATTTGAAAACTAATAAATTGTTGGCTGTCAGTGGCGAAGAACATGTGCGCCCTCTCGAATAAATTTTGCAATATATTTTAGAAAAGAAATTAATATTTATATAATTAAGAGAAGGGACAACAAGTTTTCCAATGTCAAAAAGACGTGGTGCATATAAATATTTCTTTATATTCACCTCACCTCACCACATTAATTAATTATCAAATAATTATGATTTAGTGGTGACTTTACTCAAAAATCTAAAGCCAGATCCACATCAAACAGGAATTGGCCGTCTACGCATTGCATACGTTCTGTAACACTCACGTCGATAAAATCAGTCGAGAAACGATGTAAATTGAAACAAAGACTGCTTTTAGACGACTGCAATTTTTATCGGCAATTCTCTTTTGAATTACTTTCTGATTGCAGCATCCATTTAAACGCTGCAAATTTTAATAGCTGCAATTTTTGTTAAATGAGAAGGAAATATATCTCCACTCTCCTTACTTCCCCTATGTGTCAAACAATAGGAAAAAGCACGAAGAAGAAAGAGTGATAACTCTGCTATTATTTCAACCTCTGCAACTTTGTCTACCCCGGACACCGCATACGTCAACCGCCAACATGCTTAAAAATTGCAGGGGGTAATTGCAGCGTTTAAAAGCAGTCAAATCTTATGAGTTTTGTTTCATGCGAGAGTTATAGAAAGTAGGCACCAGGACTTCTGTCAATGGCTATACAAACTTTAAATACTTGAAGTATGTGTGGTTTTTTGATGAACCAAAATAATTTTTTAGATAAATTAATTGAAAAACTTTTCAAATATAGTTAATAATAACATACGGCTCCCCGAAATTAAGCCCAACGAATTGAAAAAAAAAGCCCCAACAATAAATAAAATTAATGGACACTTGTAGTTCTCTTGCCCTTCAGCAATTGATGCCGTGTCAATTTTCATGTTGCATTCAGCACAAATTTTGTAATGCTTACAAAAGCAATAGTCAACAAAATAGCTGAAAAAAATTTCGTTAGCTCTACTATGTTGCCTTGTAAGCATTACAGAATTTGTTCTGAATACAACATGAAAATTCCTTTTAAAAACCATTAACGAAAGACGTTTAGCAAAAGGCCCTAAAATGTTTTTCAAAATAAAATAAAATTAAACTCCAAAATTAATGTTGGGGACAACTTTCATTGGCGTTTTATTTCCCGGGGCCTTATTTTGCGGAGCCTAATTTATTTAGCCACTACTTGACTTTACAAGATACTGAAGTGTCATAGTTCTAGTTCAAGTTAACTACAAACGCGTTAAAAAAATGAGACATCAGAGATTTCGCTCCACAAAAATGGAGTACGCGAATTCGATTTTTTTTTCCTCAGCAATTTGACAGCAAAGTTGAGAAATTTTGCTGAGTAATCATATTCATTTATTTGAGATTGCTGCAGATCTAACATGCCTTATATACATATGTCAACATTTCATAGAGACGCCATTTAAGATTTTATAACTTGTGTTTGTTGAAATAATTTTAGGTATAGGTAATTGACTTCACACCAAACATTCAAATTTGATATAACTATATCTACCACATTTTAAAAATGGACCTTAATTTTATCTATCACATGACACAAATACATATTTATCAAATTCTTCATGCTGATGCTCTTAAGTTTTGTTTGACACAGAGAAATGTTGGAAATTTAGAGCCGTTTGCTTTAATACGTTATTTAAATAGTTAAGTTCAACCTAGACGCTTTTATGTTCTACTTTTTCCTCAGCGTAGTCTGTTACATACATGAGTTCTTCTTTTGAATTTAATGCTCTGATTATTTTTTCACTAAAATCTATTCTTTTTTAAAGAGTTGTTAAGAATATTTGTGACCAAAAGTTTTAAGTTTAGTTCTGTTCTAATTAATTAATTTTGTGGCAATCAAATTATTATTAGGTATTAATATGAAATTAATATTATTTTATTTTCACTTAGTTGTATGTTTACTCTGTTTTATTAATTCCTACAAATCTGAAATTCAAAAAATGTTAAACATTTTTTCCTATTAATTGCTTTGTATCTACTAAAAGAATACTCGGATTAGATTAAATTTATTTCTAGCATTTTTTTAGGAGTATGCCGGAGCCGGCACCGCTACATAAAATACTTGATAAAATATTTTTTTTTAATATTGTTTTATAGGTATTCTATTGTTTGTATTTTCAGAACCACAAGAACATGCAGTCCCTCTGACATTCTCAGAGAGCGGCGATTCGATCTATTATTTCTCGCCAATATAGTAACATTATAATTTCTCATGTAGGGAACGATCGAAGCGATTTGCTTCTGGATTTGTTATTGTTTTGTTAGTCCCGCGACTTCCAGCAGTCTCGTCTCGCGTTAAAAGAGCATGACAATGTAGTTGGGTAGTCAGTAACAATTTGACCGTGCATTAAAGAAGTTTTGAATTACACACTAGCTTCATTTGTTTGTACACATTCTAATAGTTTAATTTTTAATTTAAAAAAAAAATAAATAGTTCTTGTAACAAAAGAACTAACTAGATTAAAATGGATATAATATTTGCTGTTCTTGTAATAACGCTTATCATAATTGTTATACTATCCATAATTAAATCAACAAAACGACCGGACAACTATCCACCTGGTGAGCATGATATGTAGGTTTAGTTCAAAATTATATATTCAATTCACATATGTAGTTTGATTGACACCCACATAATTTACATTTTTATGATCACCCGAGAATTATGTATTAAGCTCCTACATGTGTTCTCAACGCGAGCGAATTGATTAATATTGTTATCAAACTATTTTTCTCCATAAATTATTATTATGCCGCATATGGATTAATGCTGCTTAAGTTTATATGTTTATCTTCTATTATAGTATGGCTAAGCGAATTTATTTACTGATATCCCTATAGCTAAGTAAATTTATATAAACTCGCATATCAAACTACCTATAGAAGTTTATTCCTTATTTCTCGAGATAAAGTAATCAAATTAACCTAAAAATGCAATAGTTTCTGTACCTATTAATTTAATTTTGAAAGTTCATCCATTTTTAAATTTCAAAGTTAAATTCAGTTCAAATCAGTTCATTCCTGGTAATTTCTGTTGTTTTTTTTTTCGTTGAACTCAATTGTGTAATTCAATGGTAACTGATTTGTTTTAGAGGAATCTACGAATCAAGCGAATACACAGCCGCTGAAGTGTTTGCCTCAGCTGTTTCGCATGAAAGTAGACAGGCGCGTGTCCGTTATGATGGCATTGATGTTAAAGCACCCCCAATAATATAATCGCCTTGTTTCTCGAGCACAGTACGGTAGTATATTGCGCAGATTGTCAAAGTTGAAAGTGTCAAAAAATTAAAAATTGCTTTTCGAGTGCCCACATGAACTCAACACGCATAATTACAATAAACAACAAAATATTAAAATAAGTAAAGGGGCATTGAATCCACCATTTTCCTACCATAATTTCCGATTTTGAAAGATGCGCAGAACTGAAAAAAAAAATGAAAACGCTAATTATATTACCTTTAATATGTATACTGTGTGTATCCTTGTCTTACATTATTACCAAAAAATAAACCATGTTTCCATGAGAAAAAGTTTTAGAACCTTTATCGAGTCTCTTGTGTTTAAACACTCAGTGCACTCATTTTAATCTATATTAAATTAAATTTGCCTTAGATACTAAGAACCTAACAGAAATACGAAATTTAACTGAAAATAACTGTCATTAATAGTTTAAGCACAACCCTCCTGAAAAATTAGTTTTTGGATCCGCACATGACACAATATGATAAGAAATGAATAATGTTAAATAAAATGCACGACTGGATCGCATGAACTTGCTTTTGTGATTCAAGGTTATTACGTAGTATTGTAGTAGACATGAAGTATTGGTTAGTCGTTACTTTTACAACATTAACGGAAAAGTTAAAAAAAAGCGAACAAAATGGCGCAACATTTTAAACAGCCTGACGTTAAGGCAATAGCATGATACTATTTAACAACTAATTTTAAAGCATACTTCATCTTTAAAGTGAATATGGCTAACAAAACTTTTTCTTAAAAAAAACTTCATCAATAATTTTTTTATTTTATCATCCCAATTGATCTGTAAAGATTATTAAAAAAAAAATGCATTATAACAACAACACGAAGTCCTGCTCTCTATCGGGATCTCGCCCCGTTTCGTGATAAAAAAATGGTTTAAACTTTAGCCATCTACTATGTATTTAGTTTTGTAAAGGAAAGACACAAAATATGCATACAAAAAAAAAATACAAAGAAAGAAGGGATGAGTTGTCACTCTTGTCTCTGTTGTTTACTTTTTTTTTTTTGGATTCTATCCATCTGGCTAAGGATCATTTTAAAACACGTAATATAACAACAACCTACTTCGATTCCTGCTCTCTATTTGGATCTGAAGTTGCTGTTTTATTACGTGTTGAAAAATTATCTTGATACAAGATCTTTAGAAAATAAATTGAATGTTAAATTCTATTAAATAATCTAATTTTTTTTACACGAAACCAATACCTAGCCTATAGAGCAAGTAGAAAAGTATTATATTTTAATGATAACAGAGACGCCTCTTGGGTATTTGTTTTTTTTTTTTATATTACAGTACAGAATTTGTACATATATCGTCGCTATTAAAGAAAACTGTCATAACTCAAAAAACTTAAATCTTCAGAAAACTGATTTAAAGTTTTTTTTACTAAGAAAATTTCACACAAAATCAATTTTTTAATAATCCGTTTCTCGGGATTCTGAAGGGTTAGAGTTTTGCCGACTTTACAGAAATAATAGAATTTTTTTTGTAGCCGATTGGCATCATTAACTAAAAAATCGAGTTTTTTTAGTTATGCCAGTTTTCTTGAATAGCGACGATATGTACATTAGTTCCTAAAATCTTCAATTTATTAACTCATGACACCCATTAAACAAGAAGATAATCCTTGCGTTCGAGGAACTATCAGATAGGCTATCCACCTATCCCAAAAATGTTCAGATATGTTGGCTTGTTGTTGCATCAGCTGTTTTGTTACAAGGGATTACAACAACACAAACCTATCCGGATAGCTTTGGATTGATCCCCGAACGCGACCAATGCTTTAAGAAAATGCATTGACCAAAAAATATATGTACTTCCAATATCATGATGTTACACCTTATTTTTAAAGCCAGAGATCTACTTATCAATTCTGTTTTTAAATTAAATTGTTTTAGTGAACAGTTTTAGAAAAACAAATTTTCAAACTCAAAATTTTAAAACAAAAATTAATAAAATTCCGTTGATTTTTAATATTTTTGTCTAATTCAAGTTAACTTTTGAGAAAAAATGCCCCTCCCGCCTTAACAGGGAATAGACCCCTTCCAATATGATTTTTTTCTTGGTTCGACTCAACCTATACGCTCTAGCCTCGTTTCGCATTTTATGCAAAGCACCCTGTTAAACCTGTACGACATATTTGTTCAACCTTTGAAGGGAAAATCACAGGCAGTTCAGCTGAATACCAAAATTTATCTTTAGATTATTAAACAATGACTAATTAAACAATTGTTTGAAATTTAAGTAAAGAACCTTTATAACGCACAATGTAAAATAAAAATCTCCAAATGAGAAATGATCATAAAACCCAAAAAAATCAAAATAAAAGCTTCTCTCTGAGAGAAACCGAAAAAAAAATCCATTTTAGTAAACTGGTTATTAAGTGATAATTATTGAAAATCTCAACAAGTGAGAGTAATTTTAAAGACATTTAAAAAGGTTGAGTTTTACTTTCGATTTCTGGTTTTATGTATTTCACCAGTTACATTTTTTCATGAATACAAAAACTTGGTATTTTTCGATTGATTTAAAACCTAATTTTTATAAACAAGACAATTAAATATAACCTTTAGGTTCTGGAAATTTGATTTTTAACTAAGAACTTTATAGTTCAGTTCATTGGAATTTAAATTCACTTGACGTGTTGGCCTAAATTAAAAATTGATTCTTATACTGGATAGGTAGTTTAATTTTTAACGTTAAAACACGCGTGATTAAATTAATTATATTCAAGTCGAAATTACAACTTATTAAACCAAAACTAATATATATAAGCGGATAATTTCCCTTTATGTACATACATACAAAATAATAATTAAAATTATTGGTTTTTATATGATAATACGATTTAAGTTTGCGTTTTATATATAAAATGTTGAATTTTCAGATGAATTTACGGGCGCCGACGAAAACCAAGCAAAAAAAAATTACCACATGCAAATAGAATTAATAAGTTTATAATTTTAAAGCGTTTTTGCTTGATCAAAATCTTTACTTCTACTTTATTAATTAAATGGTGGATCCAGTGCCCCTTTAATTGTTTTATTTTAATATTTTGTTGTTGTTTGTTTCTCTTTTAAGTTTCTTTCGGATTGCAGCATCCATTTAAACGCTGCTAATTTTGTTAAATGAGAAGGAAACATCTCGTCCCACTCTTTACTCCGCTTACTTCTCAAACAATAAAAAAAAGCACAAAAAAGAAAGAGCGACAACTCTGCAATTATTTAAAACAAAAAACAAAGGTAATAAAATTCTGTTAGAGAGGTCACTGGGGCGTATGTGGAACAAACATTATGACTGCTCTATAATAAGACTATTTTGTATCTTTATATTTTTTGCCAGTTTTGAATTTTATGAAAGTGCAGTTATATGTATATATGTAATTGGCCTTATTGTGAGTTTTACCCGAAAAATAAAATATTTCGCCCAAACTAAATTTCGTTCGCCTACTAAAAATAAGTGAAAATTAAGGCTGTCACTTGCATTATATTCCGCTCGAAATGAATGTTCACAATAAGGGGATTTTTCGAAAAGCTATTTTTAACTTTTTGACACTTTAAACTTTAACAACCTGCGCAATATATTACCTTAGACTGCTTTTAGACAACTGCAATTTTTAACGGGGTTTCTCTTTTTTTTTTTAGTTTCTTTCGGATTGCAGCATCCATTTAAACGCTGCAAATTTTGTTAAATGAGAAGGAAACATCTCGTCACACTCTTTACTCCGCTTACTTCTCAAACAATACAAAAAAGCACAAAAAAGAAAGAGCGATAACTCTGCAATTATTTAAAACAAAAAACAAAGGTAATAAAATTCTGTTAGAGAGGTCACTGGGGCGTATGTGGAACAAACATTATGACTGCTCTATAATAAGACTATTTTGTATCTTTATATTTTTTGCCAGTTTTGAATTTTATGAAAGTGCAGTTATATGTATATATGTAATTGGCCTTATTGTGAGTTTTACCCGAAAAATAAAATATTTCGCCCAAACTAAATTTCGTTCGCCTACTAAAAATAAGTGAAAATTAAGGCTGTCACTTGCATTATATTCCGCTCGAAATGAATGTTCACAATAAGGGGATTTTTCGAAAAGCTATTTTTAACTTTTTGACACTTTAAACTTTAACAACCTGCGCAATATATTACCTTAGACTGCTTTTAGACAACTGCAATTTTTAACGGGGTTTCTCTTTTAAGTTTCTTTCGGATTGCAGCATCCATTTAAACGCTGCAAATTTTAATAGCTGCAATTTTTGTTAAATGAGAAGGAAACATCTCGTCACACTCTTTACTCCGCTTAATTCTCAAACAATAAGAAAAAGCAAAAAAAAGAAAGAGCGATAACTCTGCAATTATTTAAAACAAAAAACAAAGGTAATAAAATTCTGTTAGAGAGGTCACTAGGGCGTATGTGGAACAAACATTATGACTGCTCTATAATAAGACTATTTTGTATCTTTATATTTTTTGCCAGCTTTGAATTTTAAAAAAGTGCAGTTATATATAATTGGCCTTATTGTCAGTTTTACCCGAAAAATAAAATATTTCGCCCAAACTAAATTTCGTTCGCCTACTAAAAATAAGTGAAAATTAAGGCTGTCAGTTGCATTATATTCCGCTCGAAATGAATGTTCACAATAAGGGGATTTTTCGAATATGAAATTTCAAGTGAAACTCACAATAGACAAAATTGAAATGTAAAATTTTCCGGGTGAAATGTTGTTCTGGTGAAACTCACAATAAGGCTGAATAGCAGCTCTATTGTATTTTTTCTCAGATCTGATCCAGATCAAATAAAACAACCCAGGATCATTGTTATATGTAAATATATCCATCTTTTTTTCCCTTTTGCATCTTTATTTTTACTGCTGAAACCACTTGCAAAATAATAAAACAATCTACCAATAAAAATAAAAATAAATTTTTCCAAGAAGCGCAAAGTTGAAAGTGTCAAAAAATTAAAAATGGCTGTTCGAGTGCCCACAGGAACTCTGTGGGAAGTACATATGTAGGTACCTACCTAATAAGGTTGTGTGATTAAAATGGAATTGGAAATTCAAAAGCAAAATTGGATCTTGTGTTGTTTTTGTAATATGTACATGTACTCTCGTGTGCAAATACAGCCCGGATCAGATCTGGGGATAATAAAATACTCGATCTTTAAAATATTCAAAAAATTTAATCTTTCATATTGTTTTTTTATTTTTTTATTTTTAATCTTCCTCTCCTCTTTTATAGGCCCCGCTTTTTTACCATGGATTGGAAATACTTTGCAGTTAAGAAAGGGCACTCGTCAGTTTGGCGGTCAACACATTCTATTTGAAAAATGGGTCGAACAATATAATTCTAATGTAATTGGTCTTAAACTAGCAGGAGAATACTTGATTTTTGTTTCTTCTTATCCATTGGTAAAACAAGTTCATCTAAATGAAGTATTCGAAGGAAGACCAGATAATTTCTTTTTGCGTCTACGAACGATGGGAACAAGAAAGGGTATAACTTGTACCGACGGCGCACTATGGTATGAACATCGAAATTTTACAATGAAACAAATGCGGCATATTGGATATGGCCGAACCCCAATGGAAGCTCATATTATTCAAGAAGCTGATGATTTAATACATTATATCGATAAGTTAGACGAAACTCAAATTTGGCCTGGATCGTTTTTGGCAACCAGTGTCATCAACGTCTTATGGTTTTTAACTACAGGACAACGTTTGAAAAGAAATGAGATTCGTTTAAATACCTTATTATCACTGCTTGGCAGACGATCAAAGGCTTTTGACATGTGTGGAGGAGTAATGACACAATTTCCTTGGCTGAGGTACATAGCTCCTAATAAAACAGGATTTAATTTAATCCTTGAACTAAATAAAGAGTTAAATAACTTCATTATGGAAAGTATAAATGAGCACAAATTAATTTTTGAACAGTCAAATGGCAAAGAAGAGAGCGATTTGATATACGCTTACCTCAAAGAAATGCACTCAGAGACCTCAGATGAAAATAGCTCTTTCAATGAAAGTCAGCTCACAATGACAATATTAGACTTTTTTATTGCAGGTTCACAAACGACAAGCAACACACTCGATTTGATTCTTATGATGCTGGCCATCAGAACTGACATTCAAGAAAAAGTATTTAAGGAAATCCATGAGAACCTCTCTGGCAAAGAATTTCCACTTCTAAGTGCTAAAACAAGACTTCCATATGTAAATGCTTTGATTATGGAAGTACAAAGATATTTTCACATAATACCAATATCGGGACCACGAAGAGCTCTGTGGGAAACGGAACTGGGTGGCTATAAAATACCAAAAAACGCTACAATTATAATGAGTCTGCGAAGTGTTCTTATGGATGAAGCACATTGGGAAGACCCGCAAACATTTCGACCAGAAAGGTTTTTGGACAACGATGAAGGTATATTAAATGATGAGTATTTTATACCATTCGGCCAAGGAAGGCGTCGTTGTCCTGGTGATTTATTGGCTAGATCATGTTTGTTTTCCTTTTTGGTGAAAATCTTACAAAATTTTAAGATTGAAAGCCATGCGCAAAGTAATATTTGTACAAACCTTTTGCCAGGTATAATGCTTTCTCCGAAGCCATTTACAGTTACTTTTCGACGGAGAGGTTAAGGCTTATCATACAAAAAAATATTATATGCAGCAAAGGACTTGGGAGTTTTGCAATTAATCACAAATTCGTATTTTAAAATTGGAGTAACTTTTCGCTCGTAATTTGATATAAATACATATAACCATACCTTTTTCAACAGAACGGTAGAAGGCTTCAATAAATTTAGGCTATAAATTATAAAGATATTATTTTAAATTATATTTTTTTTAAATAACAAATAAATCACACATTATAAATTAACAAAAATTGTATCTTTTAATATTTCATGATTTTATTAAAGCTTTTTTATAATAAATCAATAATGGTTAGAAATGAAGTGAAAATTAAAAATTTGTACGAATTTTAATTATCACACCCTAAAAACATAAACAAATTGAATTGCACAAAACAATATTAAAATTTTACTCAAAAAGTATTAAAATTCTAGATAAATCCATTATCGAAATTCCCCGTTCCGAAGCTACATTATCGTCGGGGTCATTGCTAAAAAATCGCCAAGTTATTGGCAAATTTTCAGGGGAATAAAAACTATTTTCTTTTATTTTTTTATTTGATTATGAAAATAAACAATAAAATTCGTAATATTTTTACCAAATAGAAATTTAACAGCTGCTCACACTGATATCACATTTTTGGAAATTTGTCCAAACGATATTTTGCAGTAGGAATCAACGACGATTCGGACGAAATTGAATTCTATCGATTTCACTCGAAATTAAATCTTATGATTACATACTGCGTTCTACGATTGGTTCGTTATCGAAGATTTCACAATTCATTCGAGCTGTCAAAATTAAATGTGCATCCATTTTTAAATAAAAATACATTGCGGATGAAAACGGATGCAATATTACTGATGGTATTTTTAAGGAAAAAAAAAACAAGGAAAAACATTAAATAGCATATATTTGATTTGCCTGATATAAGTTTGCATTTACTTAAATATGAAACTGATGCCTGATTCACAATGGCACGAGATCTCTTCACAGTTTTTCTCTCTTAATGACGAACTTAAAACAATGAAATAATACATAATTAAGCATTTTTTGTCGTCACGTCTCGTCTTTTTTTTTCAATTTTTTCGAACTTATGACATGACATGACATGACATGGCATGATGAAATATGCTTTAATCAGCCTTATTATGAGTTTCACCCGAAATATATTTCACCTTAAAATTTTTTGTTCACATGGAATTTTAAAAGCTATTGTGAGTTTCGCCCGAAAGAAATTTCGTTCGCCTACAAAAAATAAGTGAACATTTAGGCTCTTAATGGCATTACATTCCCCCCGAAATGAATTTTCATAATAAAGGGAACCTTTCAAACATTAAATTTCGGGTGAAACTCACAATAGGCGAAAAGTGAAATGTCAAATTTTACGGGTGGAATTTTGTTCGGGTGAAACTCATAATAAGGTTAAATATGTATTATTTCGTTGTTTTAAATTCGTGGTTAAGAGAGAACATCTGCAAAGAGTCACGCCAACGTCTCGTTGTCTCATCGCATTGTGAATCAGGCATCACTCACTTTTAAAATTCCGTGCGTTTCGGTTGAAACTCACAATAAGACTGAACAATAAATAAATACTAAAAAAATACAAAAATATTAATAAAAGTATAAAGTTTGCTTACATTTCAATTATATTTAAAATTTCACAAATATAATTCACAAAGCGTAAAAAAGTTGAATAATACTACTAAGTTCAGAATATAAAATGAACCGAAATGCAGAACATCAATTTCCATTTCCGCAATTCCAATCCACAATTAGCATTTCGAACGAATTGTAGACCACCCAAATTTACTTCACATTTCAAAATAAATGGAATGCACTGAATTTGCTTTCTAAGCAAATAATCAGTTCAAATAAGTTAAATTAACGCCTTACCTTTATAGACTGTACCTACGATATCCAAACATAAGAAGAGACTAGAGAAATGTCAATTTATAACAGTTTAACGCCATTAAAAGTTCGTAAACATTAACGCACTTCGCACGATTTGAAAAAAAAAAAAACGATATACCCATCGGCGGCGTCGGAGAGCCCTGATCCTGCGGTGCCGAATAAACAGTAAGTTTATAAACAAAAAACTATTATAAATTCATGACTCCTCCTAATATTATTTTATAGTTGTTATTTGGTAAAAAAGGTATGTACTCGTTTTTTTAAATAAATCAAACAACACAATCCATACGTTAAAAAATAAGATTTCATAATTATTTATTTAAGATACCCTAAGAATTTCTTTCTTTTCTTTTTTCATTTTAATTTAATGACAGTTTTTAATTATTTGAACTTTTTTCAAATATTTATTTCTCCCATAATCTATTAATTTTTTTTGTCAATATTGACTCATTTTTTTTAACAAATAATTTTCATTTTAAAATGAAAATTTTACTGCTTATTGAATTCGACTTATGTATTATTTTAAATTATGTTTGTTCTTATGCTAGACATGTTTTTTTTTTTTTTTGTTATTATAAGTAGGTATGAAAGGAATAGTTTTAAAATTAAATTTTCATGTACAAATATAATTATCAGTCATCGTAATGAACAATTTTATACTAAATTTAATTTTTTTTTTATTTACATATGTATGTAGATTAAATCTAAAAAAATAAACCTTAAAGCAAGAAAAATGTGTGTTCTTTTTATCAAATTTAGTAGCATGTTAGTGGTCTTTATCTGTCCTTTTTTTTTTTGTTAAATGTTAGTCTTTGTAATATAGTTAACCTATCATACTTAATTTTATCTCTCTATTTTGATTAAGAAATGTTGACCAGTGCGAATGCATAACTGAATAATATGGTTACCTTGCTTAAATATATTTGTATCAAAAATAGTAAATATTAAAAATAATTCGACACCTATTTTTTGAATATATATGTATTAATTATAAATAAATATAAATTTAACTTGAGCTGGTAAAAAAAAAATTGTGGCTTAACAAAGAGACCGCACTTCATGTCCAATTATGAAATTCGTATGGAAAATATTATCTTTAGGGCAAATATTTAGTTTACAAAAATGATTTGAATTTTAAATAATATAACTGTAATTTAATTCAAGAGCAAAATTCATTGTTTCAAGTATTTTTTTTCTTCAACAATATTAATAAAGGTTTCTTCTTTAATTTGAATTCATGAAAACAAATATTTGAAAAAAAAAAAAACATAATTTTTAAGCAGTTGTCGAATAAAGTTTAAAGAAACTTAAATAAAATATAGATAATTACGATAAAATGTGTATGTTCTCATGTTTTTCAAAAATAAATAGTAGAAAGAAGAAGAAGATAGAAGTAGTAGAAGAATTTAATTTCAATTGAATGTAACATTCACTTGAATTAAAATTTCCAATTGAATAGCAGAAGAGACAGTTGAAGCAGCAACCAAAATTTCTCGTTTTAACGATGTTTTAAATATTTTGGTTGTCAATGGCATTACATTCCGCCCGAAATTAAGGTTCAAAAGAGGGGAACTTTTGGAAAAATAAATTTTGGATGAAACTTACAATAGGCGAAAAGTGAAATGTCAAATTTTCCGGGTGGAATGTTGTTCAGGTGAAATTTACAATAAGGCTGAATAAGAACTTCTACAGAGTTGCACAGAGTTTTCAGTTTTAAATATTACGTTATTCAGCGAATACGAACTAATTGGCATCATAAACAATTGATTCGTACATACTTTTGGAATCAGAGCTGACTTACGTCAAAATATGCAAGACCAATCAAAAATCTAACCACAGGTCAAAATTAATAATTTTAAGTTATTATATTAAGCCTTATTGTAAGTTTCACCCGAAAAATATTTCACCTTAAAATTTTTTGTTCGCCCGGACTTTTAAAAACTATTGTGAGTTTCGCTTGAACGAAATTTAGTTTGCCTACTAAAAATAAGTGAACAATTATGTTGCCAATGGCATTACATTCCGCGCGAAATGAATGTTTACAATAAGGGGAATTTTTCTAAAATGAAATTTCGGGTGAAACTAAGAATGGGCGAACATTGAAATGTCAAATTTTCCGGGCAAAATGTCTTTCGGGGGAAACTCACAATAATGCTGATTATGTTGTGAATTATTATCATGTTATTTCAATTAAATTATTACGTGTTAAATGAAATTTATTTTCATTTGTTTAATTAAAATTTAAAAATTATTTTAATTTATTTTCAGGTTTTGATATGTCATAAAATTAGGTTTTCTTAAAAAAAAATCCTCATATAGACTTACACGGCCACTCAAATCTAGGGTAATATATTGCGCAGGTCATCAAAGTGAAAAGTGTCAAAAAATTCAAAAAATTAAAAATGGCTATTCGAGTGCCCATAGGAACTCAATACGCATCATTACAAACAATAACAAAATATTAAAATAAGATAAGTAAAGGGACACTGAATCCATCATTTTCCCACCATAATACCTCGATTTTGACAGATGCACAGAACTGAACAAAAATGAAAACGCTAATGATATTACCTTTGATATGTGTACTGTGCATCAGAAATACCTTCTTTATAACAAATTTGGTGTAGAAATCAATTTTATTATTAGTTTTTATTTAAAATAAAATACCTTTTGTCCGCTTGAATATTAAGTGTGTTTAATGAACTTTTTGGGCACAGAAAAGAACAGCAAAGTATAAGATTGTGTTTCATGACTAAAAAAACCTTGCCCTAAACTGTTCTATATTCTGTCATTTTGTGTTTCATTTTCTGCTTCTAGCAGAAAGTGAATTATAAATTTCAATTATTTATTCAGCTAAACAGGTGTACTTGGCAAAATAAAAAGCTTAATTTAACCAAAGAAGTACATTTATTAGATTTTTCGATTGAAAATAAAGAATGAGATAAACATAATTAATCATTAAAATTCCTGAATTTTACCATAAAGGTAGTGAGAGTGGATTTATTGCTCAATTATTATATGTTTATGATTCATCGGAACTATAAACTCGTTACATATGGATAAACACAAAAATTCAAGCAAACTAAAGACGCTTTAAGCAAAGCCACCGGTAATAGTGCGATATAATCAGAATTATTGTGTGGATTCACCCGAAAAATATTAAGTTCACCTTAAAATTTTTTGTTCGCCCCGAATTTTAAAAGCTATTGTGAGTTTCTCCCGATAGAAATTTTAAACGCGTACTAAAAATAAGTGAAAACATAATAATGCTGTTAATGGCGTTACATTCCGCTCGAAATGAATGTTCAAAAAAGGTGGAAATTTTTGGAAAATAAATTTCGGGTGAAACTAACAAATAGGCGAAAAGTGAAATGTTAAATTTTCCGGATGTAATGTTGTTCGCTTCAAACTCACAATAAGGCTGACTATACAATTAGCCCGTTCATAGTTGTGATGACTCATAAAGGGATAAATTTATTTTATTATTTTTACACTCGTCGAGATCGTTATAGAATTATCGCCTATAGGAGTGAAGAAATTACTTACCGTTGTTGTTCTAGGCACTATCCAAAATTCTGTCAGTTAAAATAAAATTGGAAGATGCGCTAAGAAACAATTCACATCATACAAATAAGATTTAATAAAATCATAAATAAATTTATATAATCATCCGCTCATATGAAAATAGTGAAGTTACTCTCGCAAATATCAAAGTTCAAAAGAGAAGTCTCATCTTTATCATATTATAATAGTGTTTCACTCTATGATTGTCGATTTTCCACATTAAATGGCGCCCAACACAATGTTTTTGTTCATTAACATATGGCTTTCTATATTATCATAATTAACACAAAAAATTTTCAAATATTCATATCATTACTAACAATAAAAAATATGTAATATTCGAAATTTTATGTTGAATAACATACATGTCATAAAAACTACGTTGGGCGCCATTTATTTTTAGAAAATATGTTCTCTTTTCTTTTTATGGAGTAAAGTACAAGTATATAGTTAGGATAATACTATTTCCCTAGGAATCATGTTAAAATTGAAAAAAAAAAACGTTTAAAAAAGTGTAAATTTATTAGTTGTAAAATTAAATAAAACTAAATGATTAATCTTAAAACTAAACAAAATGCTGAAGTTCAAACCCATGTTGGACGTGGCAGTATAAAAGAATTGCTGGCTTAAAATAATTCCTTTTTTTGTTTACTCTTTTGTTTTCGTTAAGCCTTTTAACTTATTTTAAATAAGGTTAAGTAGAACATTTTTTTTCACAAGGTTTTCTTTTTTTGATGTATTGTAATTTTTTGTTTTTTTTTTTTGTAATTCTTTTCCCCAAGTACCCTGTATTTTGTTTTTAATTTTATTAAATTAAATATATATATAATATATCTAACTAGATTTATACTATAAAATAATATGTGTTCTCATAAGCTGCAAGGTTTTTAAATCATTGTTATCTATTTGGAACTAAGTAAAAATTATGTTGCGCCATAATTATTAGTTCACAGTACATTTGTCAAACATCGGTTTGATGGACGCTACTTGACCAATTAACAGCCTTTTTACCAGAAGTACCTTTTGAGGAGGAGGCATTGGTGAGTGTTGATGATTTTCTTGGCGGTCGTGCATCCTCGAATTCCGAGTCTTCGATTTCACATATTTGCGTGGATATATCACTATTCGATTCACAGTCGCCGAGATGATAGCTGCCTAACAGCGACATGTTTTCACCAGGACCTGTAAATTAAAAGGTGATATTATTTTTTTTATGTGGTTATACATTTTAAACAAGACACTGAGGATTTTACATATGTATAGGTTGAGTTGAACAATTTTGTAAAATTTTACTTTTGGTTGAGCTTCATGTTTACATTAAGGGTATTCATGCAAAGTCGGGAAACCATCGAAAACGTCTGCAAGTTTACGATGTCGTAAAAGAACTGTCAAAATTTGTATTGAAAATCTTTAACGACAAATCGTAAACTTTCCGACAAGAATTTTTGTCGTAAATATCGTTAATGAAAATGGTAAACTTTTTTTAACGGTATTATGACATTAGGTGTATTCATGCAATGGTGTAAAGTCCTCGTAAACGTTAAACTGCGTTCAAATGTTCATACAAAATTTGACAGGTTTTGTTTTGACGACGCGACGTTGCATGAATATACCCCTATTATGATTGGTTCATTACAACATTTATGCAAAATGTTAAAAGTGGCGTTCATGAAACGTGCGTCTGAAACAACGATTTTACGACATCGTTTCCGACATAGCATGAATACCCTTATTAATTGTTTGGTTATCTTCTACCAATGAAAGTCAAATTTGATTTGTGTAGTAAGAATGAATGCATTCAAAGACAAACGCTGATGTTTACAGATCTTCACAGTGAGTTCCGCAACTCAAAATTTTGTAATACTTTGTTGTTGTTTTTTTTTTAGTAAATATGTAATCGAAATTATCGAAAAGTGTTTTCATGTTTCTTTTAATGGCGTTTTCTTATAATTAAATATTCCAAGAAATAATTCATAGAGAAAGCAGTAAAGTTCATTTTAACTCCGACCAATAAATACAAAAATTCGATAACCTACCACATTTGCTGACGATGTTGTCTATATCACTGATCTGTCTTTTACTTCTTCGATTTGGGAAACCATATCCAGAAACTTCTTCATCATCAGAATCATTACTTCCTGGAACTGTTCTTCTAATTTGACTATTTAACAATTTAGTACTGCACATTGATGTTTCTCCATCAGTTTCACTTTGTATATTGTATCGGGGCAAGTAGCTATTAGGATGTCGATGGTAAATATCGCCTAAAGATAAAAAAGAAAAAACAAATTATTTTATTCCATTCAGGTTATAGTGGTTGTAATAACAAGAAAAAAAAACTAATAGTTATAGTCACAAGGTCTGACTTTTTTGTCGGAAACAGTTATTTCAGTGAGTTTTAAATTTTTCTTTAAAAAATAAAGCTGAAAAACCAATATAATTGTAAAACGTTTTGTCAAAGTTAATCTGAGTGTAGATTTTCAAGGACGGTGGAAACACTAACCAGATTTCTTTATTCTAAACCGAGTTTAATTTTTGTTGGAAAACATAACATTATGTCCGTTCGTTTACTTCCCAAAACTAAATTTCTACCAACTGTACTCCAATTTTATATTTTTTATATATATGTGGAATATTTACAGAACGTTGGGCTAAAATTGGTAAAATATGGCAGTTTTGGGAAGGTATTTACTGCCAGTTGTTTTATCGTACTAAGTTGGACATACTTTAGGCATCGATAAGAAAACATTTATGAATAAGGTTTTGGAATACAAAAAATTAGGATGTTTGTGTGTGTGTTTTACAACTTTAATTTAACCTAAAATATTGTCTTTATCATAAAAATACTTACACTTATTACTATTATTTACAACTAAAGGCACTAAGCAGCATTAGGAAATACAGAATATATTTTTTTTATGAATTACTTGTTATGTATATGAACATTGTATGATAGAAATAAAAATAATATAACATACCTGTGTTAAATCTATAATCTTCGCTTCCACTATCCAAGAGATTTAATCCAGATATGGGCGTGTGGGTTTCGAAAGACATGGAAAGAGGTTTCTCACTACATTCAGATTCGCTTTCTTCAACGTATTCCGATTCGATGTCCTCGTTCAACGTTTCTATATCACGAACAGGATCCACAGGACCAAGGTCTGTAAGAATATTTTTTTTTTTTAGTAAAAAGGAATTAAAACAAAATAACACACTTTATGAATTCTTTTTACGAGACCAGAGAAATGTTAATTTCTAACATTTATAACAGTTTATCGCCTTTAACTGCCTGAACACAATGGATGCAGAGCTACTACTGGAGCTGTAGCTGGAATAGCTGTCAAAATATTCAATACACACAAATTCAATGTTACGAAAACAACATAACGCAAATGCATTTGGTACTGTAAGAGTTCAACAACTTTTGACGTTTCAATTTGTATGAAGTAAAAAAGTACCGGAAAAAAATATTAAACCTTTTTGTGGTTATTTTGTTTCGAGATAAATATTAATAATTAAAAGAAAATTATCGGAAGTAAAAAATTGAATATTAAGCGCGTGATGGGTGCGCGTAATATGCCCACGAGGGGGATGGCTCTGACCCAAACGCCCACATAAACTGTACCTTTATAAACAAAACTGTTATAATTGCACATTTCTTTAGTCACTTCCATTTTGTTTTATTGTAATAGGGTATAAACAAGATAATACATAAACTTACTAAGCGGAATATGAATACTCTTCGGATGTGACTCATTACTTTCATTACTATGAAAACTCGATGAGTCGGGCACTTCAATGCCAGGAACTTCAGTGATATCAGGCAGTGGATTTTGACTTCTCCTTGCCCAATCGGAGCAATCCCAATGGTATTGCCCATGATTGTTTGGTGAATCTTCAAATGCACTTTGCGAATTATTGATGTTTGGAAGATTGACATGCAAAAGTTTACTATTTAATGTTGATGTTGGTTTAAGAGATCCTAAACGCATTGTATGATTGCTATGATGCTCGATTTTGCGACCTGTAAAAGACACATTTTTATTTTCAAAAACTTAACTTAATTTCGAACTTTTTCAAGCTAAGCAAGATAATTTATATTAAAAAAAAAAAAAAAAAATTCTTACCGTTATTAAGTTTATTGTCACTAAACGTTTTCAATTGCATTTGATCCGACCAAGTTTGTTTGTGAAGTGATTCGGCATCACATGATGTGGTCCCATTAATATTAATATGTTGATTGGTACAATTTAATTTTTGATATTCTGGCGGAACATTTTCCAATTCATCTCCTGCCGAACCATAACTTCTTAATATATCTAAATTATTAACAAAAACTGTGCTAACAGGATATGGAATATCATTCGAGCTTGTCGTATAGCTTTGTGGTCGTTGTTGAACTTCTAAATTACTCAATTTCGAACTACGTTTATAGTCTTCCTTTGGCATAACAGCATTCAAAGTTAAATCTTTGCGTGGATCGTTATTCACACTACCTCCAGCTTGATTCAGAGTCTTTCGACTGCATATATAGTAACACAGACATCCAAGTAATAGCACCACACCTATAATGGCGCATGCAATTCCTATCATATCTATTAGTGGCAAGTTTCGTAGTTGACTTGTTATGGAATTCGAGTATAGTGGATCACCGCAACTCGCACCAGTAAGATCAGGCGGGCAAATACATCGAAAACTCCCTGCTTCATTTACACACGTCGCCCCATTGCCACAAGGTTGATTTTCGCACTCATCCAAATCGATTTCACATGTTGCCCCAGTGTAGCCTCTGCACATACAATGAGCCATGTAGTCACCTTCTTCACATACTCCGCCGTTTTTGCATGGATTTGGAGAGCAAAATCTACCAAACTCACACCGCTTCCCAGACATTCCAGCGGGACAATTACAAGAGTAGTTTCCTGAACTCTCAGCATGACATTTACCACCAAATAAGCACGGCGACGAAGAGCACGGATCCAAATCGTCTTTGCAAAAAGGCCCCGTAAATCTAGGATGACATTGGCAGTCGAAATTATTAATACCAACATTCTTGCAAATTCCTCCATTGAAACACGGCTGAGTTCCACAGATTCCAAGCGGAACAAGAATGGTCGAACTGTCGCAGGTAAATTCGACATTAGCAAACCTCTTTAGAACCGCTATAGTACTGCTGCCAGTCATATGCAATGGCACAGATTCTCGAGCCAAGCGAATATCATCCATGCACCCGACGAAACCTCGCTGAATGTCTTCGAATCCTAGCACTGATGGATGCGGTCTTACTTCAGCACCCAAGAATATATCATTTGATTGCAGATTCAAGATTCCATTTACTCCAGGAGCACTTCCTTGGGCAGTATGTTTTCCATCTACCACTAGCTTAGCACTGTTCCGTTCCCTTTCTAATTTAATTTCATGCCATTCCCCGTCTGATACATAAATTGACGAAACACTTATCAGACCCTCTCCTGATCCCAAATCAAATCGATATTGCACAACACCATTCGATATTTCCAAAATATTATAATCCACCTTTCCCGAAGCATACATTAAGTTTCCGGTTTGTTGAAGCGTTCGCACTCTCAATGTAAATATCAGTTGGTCTTCAAATATTTTCTTACCCACAACTTTGTCGATTTTATAGTGCGCATAACTCTTTCCACTAAACGATACTGGATTTAAGGGCTTGTAGCAAGAATAGCCGACACATTTCTTAACATCATGATCACACGTTGGACCGGTATAACCATGTGGACAAACACACCTATGTCCCTCTTCGAGATCACCTTCTGGCAAGCATATTTTATACATTGGGCAAGGTTTGGCAGCACACGAATTAACAGCTTCGTCGCATTTCTCTCCTCCATATCCCTGCTGGCATTTACATTCATTCAAATGCTCATAGACCGCTGATATGAAACTCGTTACATCCGTTGCAATCGTATTTATGTTCTTTCGATCCAAGACTATTTTATCTTTACACAATCCATGTACACACTGAGTTTGACTGCATTTTGTTTTGACAATTTGTTCGATGATCAAATTGGTTGCTTCTTCGATTTCTTCCATATTATCAGCAACTGTCGCTTGAATTTCTTTCGCAGTGAAATAGCCATCATCATTGGGATTCACTTGTTGTTTGCGAACTGTGAAGACAACATCCAATTGATTTTTCACTTCCATATTATTGTGTCTGGCAAAGCGTCGATGACTGTCTACTTCATTTGATGCACTCTCTTTATATGGCTGCACTGAAATTACAACAATATCCTTCTGTCTTGTCCGCATTGCTGTGCGAATTGATCGAATAAAACCCTTACGATGGCTTAGAATGAAGTCCTCAGGTGTAACATTACTAAATCTTAAAATAATTGCATTTTCTAGCATTTCTTTACTAATTAAATCAACGGTTATCTTTATAACTACATGGGCTGTAAATTTCCCATCCGAGGCTGTTACATTCAGTCTGTAATCTCCTACGTCAAGATTAGGTAGTGCATATAGAGAACCATCATCTTTGGATATGTTAAACAAGGTATGAGGGGAGTAAAGAACCCCAGCTGTCGGTACGAGGCTATATATCAAATTGTCATATTGATCTTGATCGGTTGCATATATTCGACCTATCGCCCCACCAGGGAATTCATCTTGATATGAATTTATTAGAATTTCAATGGGCGTTATCACTGGTGGATATTGACTCTCCTCAATTACCTTCACTGTCACCCAAGCATCTGAGTATAGGGGAGGTGTCCCATTGTCGAATACTCTGATCAGCATATTATAGACACTTCGAACCTTATGATTGAATCGTGTTGCTGTTCGTAGAGTTCCGTCTTGTTCCAAACGAAATGCTCCGCCATCATTGCCACTTCGAAAATCGAAGGTGTACGGTGCGGAATTCGGTGCTGTATCTGCATCGATTATTTCAAATTTAATCAAAACATGTCCAAGCTGCTTGTCTTCCTGTACGATGATGGTATAGTTTGATTTATTAAATAATGGAGGGTTATCATTTGCATCGGATATATCAATGTTGACGTGCACATAACTAGAAAGATCAGGAGTTCCATTATCACGAGCTCGAATTTCAAGAACATAACTGGATATCGACTCTCTGTCGAGGGGACCTTTGACAGATAGATAACCAGTATTGTTATCGATTTGGAATTGATTTAGACGATCGCCACGTTCGATATTATAGAAAATTCGGCCATTCTCATCGGAATCTGCATCGAAAGCTTTAAGTTGAAGAATCTTATCTCCCACCAGTGCATCTTCACGAATCCTTGCATTGTAGGAATTCTGAGCGAATTGCGGATTGTTATCATTCACATCAGTTACAGACACATTTAACGATGCCAAATTACTAAGTGGAGGAGTTCCACCATCAACTGCTTGAATGGTCAAAAGAAAATGTCGAATTTTCTCGAAATCAAGCTCTCCACTGCAATACACACTTCCCGTATTCCGATTGATGGCGAATTTCTTTTGCTCATTGCCACCAATAATTGAATAGTAAATTTCAGCATTTACTCCAGTATCACGTGATGTTGCCAGCACTTGAACAACTTCAGATCCGATGATACAATTCTCAGCAACATTGGCATAATAATGTTGTTGTGTGAATTCTGGTGGATTATCATTTATGTCCTGAACATTGACAATAAGTGTAGCTATGCTTGATAATTGCGGTATTCCTTGGTCGGTTGCTATCACAGAGAGATTATACCAAGCTATTGATTCTCTATCTAATGACTTTTTCAGAGTGATAATTCCAGAATCTGGTGATATCGCAAATGTTTCATTGCCCGAGTCAAGGAAGGAGTATCGGATTTTTCGATTGACCCCAACATCTCGATCAGTTGCATGAACCTTGGTTGCTAGCGTTCCAATTTCAGCATCTTCTGGCAGTATCAGGGAGTATTCGTTCATGCTGAAAATTGGATGATTGTCATTTGTATCAGCTACGGATATTTCAATCTTAGAAATACACTCCCATGACAATTGATCACGATCTTGGACGTGGGCGGTAAGATAATATTTCGAAACTGTTTCTCGGTCAATTTTGCGAGCGGTTTTTAGGACTCCAGTGATTTTGTCCAAAATAAAATCATCAGATTTATTGCCTGTAAGATAGAACCTTAATTTCGAATTAGCCTCCTCATCGGCATCTGTGGCTATAATTTGAAGGACAAATGTTCCTGGCATTATTAGTTCGTTGATAGTTTCCTTATAACGGTATTTGAGACAGTAGGGAGGATTGTCGTTGACATCTTTAACGGCAATTGTGACATTTGTAGACGCACTATATTTCCCATCGGTGGCAATGATATTCAAGAAATACGATGAGGTTTTCTCTCGATCGAGTGATTTTGCTGTAAACAGTTCGCCAGTTTGTCTGATGTGAAATTGAGAAAGTGGATCACCCGAAGTGATGTAGTATTCCACGGCTGTGTTAGCATCTGCATCTTTGTCAGTTACCGAAAGCTGTACAAGCACAGTCCCAGGCAGAGCATCTTCACTAACCGATGTTGTATAGTTCGGTGATTTGAATAACAAGCAATTGTCATTGTAGTCCTTTAATTTAATCAGAACAGTTGTTTTTCCGATATGTTTCGATTGTCCATGATCGGTGGCAACGACTTGGAATCGATACTCACTGCGTTTTTCCCTATCAACCGGGATAAGAGTTGTTATCCAACCGGAATAGACATCAATATCGAACACATTGGCTATATCAGCAATATCATCGGGCAGGAAATATCGAATTTCTCCATTTGACCCGGCATCAGAATCGTGTGCTGTCACCTTGACAATTGATGTTCCTTTTTCTGCATTTTCGGCTAACAAAATACTATAAGGATTGCTTTCAAAAATTGGAGCATTATCATTTTCGTCTTGGACATGTAGAATTATTTCCGAAACAGCTGAGTAAGCTGGATTGTTTCCTATTTCAGCCAACACACCGATAATGTGAACTTCTTTTTGCTCTCGATCGAGAGTCTTTGACAAGGTTATATCTCCTTGTTGATTGATTGCAAATTGCTTGTCTTCATCAAAAGCTGAAATGATTTTATAACTTCCGGTCATGTTTCCAAGCAATCGTACACGAGAAATCAAAGTGCCGGGAGTTGATACTTCCGAAATAAATTGATTACGCTCCTTGTGCTCGAATGCCGGTATATCAATGTCATCCTTAACAACGAGCACAGAAACAGGGACATCATTGTGCAATGATGGTGATCCACCATCACTGGCACGAATAAAAAATTCAAAAATCTCATTTGCATAATTCGCAACAGACGCTTGTAAGCTGATCGACCCATTATTTTCATCGACTTGAAATAGATTTTTGATTTTTTGATTTTCCGGTTCATACATTGTATACAACAAGGCACTGTTTTGATGTTCATCCCTGTCTAAAGCTTTAACCTGTTTTAAACAAAATTCAAAATACATTTTTTCTTTTAATTATTTATCATAAAGATTTGAATAAAGCTTTCATTTTCATTTACCTTTACGAAAGGAACATGTAATTGGAAATTGGCATTTATAACTGCATGGTATTCATTTAGAACAAACACAGGCGGATTGTCATTTTCGTCGGTAATTTTAACTTTAACTATTGTAAAGCCAGATCTACCACCAATATCAGTAGCAATAATTGGTATCTCATAATGTGAACATAATTCACGATCGAATGATACTTTTGATTCGATAATGCCTTTTAATTTATCAATTGCAAATAGTTCCTTTAATGAATCCGAAAATATATCATATGTAAATGTTCCGAATTCACCCAAATCTTTATCAAGTGCTGATACCTAATTAACGAAAAACGTTAAATAAAAAAAAATGTAATATTTCGTTTATTGAAGAGGATTTGTTTGTAAATAATAAAAGCCAATAATAGCTTTTAAAATGTAATAAAAAAAAGGAGTTTTGAGGCTAATACGGGATAGACCTACAACATTTGGCAACCGTAATAATATTTTATGCCTCTTTTTATTATTATATCGATATTTTAACGAATTGTACATTCCTCCCTTAAAACATTTCCACCGTAACGCTAGCACCGCTATTAATGTCTTGCGGTTCACCGTTAAGCCTAACTTAGGACATACTGTCAAGTATAGAGATTTCTTCTTTAAACACACTACACGAATTTATTTATTTATGTTTTTTCTATGAAGCAAATTAGCAAACTATTACAAAATGGGAGCATCTGACGAAATACAAAATGTATTTTTGTTTGTTCGTAAAAATATTTAAGGTATTCCGAAGTTTCAAAAATTAAAAAAAAAAATTACAGCTTGAGAAACCCTTACATGCTAACATAGTAACAGATTGATATGTTACTCAAATAAATCATCAATCATCCTACACACTGGATCAATTTTAAACAAGGTTTACTCCTGGGTAACTTTTACTTCGATCTGAAAATATTAGCCGTGTTTTTTTTGTGATTTTATATATAGTACAGCAAGAAATTTCCAACCAAAAAATAATTTTAGTTTCATAAAATGGACATCCCCATTTTGTGTAGGTACATGAAAAGGTTTTATTTGTAAGAGAATATTTTCTTCTATTTGACACTCCGAACAGCAAAAAATCTATTCTTTTTAGAAAAATAATAATTGAAGTGCTAATGATAACGGATTGTTTTTTTGTCTAGAAACAAACCATTTGTCTGTATTAGTTATTATACTTTGTTCGGAACGTTTTGTTCGTTTCATTCCGCATTCCTCAGCTCCTTCACCTTTTAATAAATAGGTACTAAATTAACTTAATAAAATTTTTATTTATAAACAATTAACTGCTGATTCACGTTAAGTAGCAAATCTTAACGAAAATCTACTACATTAAAAAAAAAAACTCTACTATCGACAGAGTATTATTTATATCGTTTTCCTTTTGCCATTTGGGATTTTGATCCGGGATTGTGGATTTTTCGTGGCAATTGTGTGGACTATGTCAAATTTGACATAATTTCCGTGATGATATCAGTGATAATATGGGTAGGGAAAAATCCTACAAGTAGGTATTTTCTAACTATTGGTAGCAAGACATTTTTGTATTATGTATCACTTTTGTAGTTTGTAGTAAACACAGTAATTTCCGAAATGAAAAATTTCACAATGACGATGACGTGTAGATAAATGTCACTTTACTATGGTGTGTGTGAAATAGGGTGTTTGGTGTACGTGTAAATCCCTTTTAAAATCGAGAGATTTTGATCCCAAATCATAAGGGATCGATATTTTTTGATTGAAAGGAACACGAAAACTGGTCCAGGATCAAAATCTTTCACAGGGATCGATTTTTTTGGTTGAAAGGAAAACGATATTAGGCTGCACACACACACTTACTCATTTGAGCTTGTAAATTTTACGTGTGACTAGCGTTTGTTTTTTCAATAGTTTTTGGCAAAAATGTCTTAGGTATTAATTATTTAATTACTCGTTAATCCCCCTTATTTACATATACTAATACTTACATATATCTAATTCATTTAACTTAAAAAACATATCATACTATACCTTATTTTATAAAACTTAATTTATAAAGCTTTAAATTTTGAAGTAACCAATCAAAAAGCTCTTGTTATGTTTAAAAAAAACTCTTGATAAAATTAATATATTTGTATACAAAAGCTCTCATTCGAGAGTATAAAAGAGAGGCCACTGTCGGAATATTTTCACAATTTCATATTCACTTGCGAATGCGACCAGCACGGATGAATTCTTCAGCCTCAAAGAGTGTACTATTTATGTAATTTTTAAACCCTATTGAAACTGTTTGTTTTATTTGAAATTTACTTCACTAGTTCAAAATAATATATGTTTAATTTGAGTTTTTTAATAAGGGTGGAAGTGTTTTAAAAAAGGATGGAATTTTTTCATATAAGTTTTTACTTACCGTTGTTACCAGATGTCCTGGCATGAGATTCTCTTTAATATTTGCCTCATAACTAGGTTGAGTAAATACTGGACTATTTAAATTGCCAGGTAGTATGTTAATTTTTACTCGAGTAAAACTTGTATAAATTCCGTCAGTTACAGATACATTCAATGTTGTTGTCTGTTGTTCGGCAAAATTGTTCATATTCAATAATGTTATTGTTCCAGTTGATGAATCAATATCGAATGTTTGCATTTCATTGCCTTGCGCGATTTTATAAACTAAATTTGAATGATCCACATAATCTGGATCACTTGCCTTGACACTAATTACAAATTGTCCACGTTTGGCATGAACAGAAAGCATACAGGTATACGAAGGTTCCTCAAATTTCGGCGCATTGTCATTTATATCAATAACTGGAAGTAAAAAGTAAAGCTTAAATTAAATAAACTCCTATGGTCTTATTTATAAACGTTGTCTAACTTTAGACAACTGTCCAACTTTCGAAAATGAGTTCAAAAACCTTGTTTATTCTTGTCTTATAGCTGCCTAACTTAGACACAAGAGTAGATTGTCTTAACCGTGAATAATGTGATATTTATTTTTATTAAATAAAGCATATTTCCACCAATTTGAAAATAGTTAGACAGTGTCTAAGTAGGCAAAAATCTAATAAATACGACTGCTATTTTTTGTTAAACTATATTAATGAATTGGTATGTTTTATTGTCCAAAAATTTATTTGTTCTAACAACTTATAATCGCATCGCATGGAATTTTTTGTCGGATATTTTAAATGCCTTTGATTTACCTGAAACCCAAACATGAGCTGTAGATGTCAAAGACGGTGATCCTCCATCGGTTGCAATCACTGTAAAATGATGTACACTCTGCATTTCATGATCTAAACTTTTCTTTAAATACAATATTCCCTCCAAAGGATCCAAATGGAAATTTTCCGAACTATTATTTTGATGACTTGAATCGATTGCAAATGTTATTTGACCATTAGGTCCAGTATCATTATCATGAGCATTGATTTTCAAAAGTGATGTACCAAATGGTGAACCCTCCGACACACTTATATTATATGTGTCGTGTTCTATTTCTGGTGGACTATCGTTAACATCTAAAACCATAATAGAAACTGGAACTTCAGCCGAAACTCCTGATACACTATCTGTAGCACGGACAATTAAATCGTAGTTTTGTACACGTTCGTAGTCTAATTCATCAGCAACAGTTATCGTACCTATTTGGAAAATAAGAACAAAGAATATTTAATTACATTTTTTTGGCATTTCTTTACAAAAAAAGTACTCTACTAAAATGAATATTTAATATTTATTTAACGGTAAACTCGGGAAATTGTTTGGGAAATATCACTTCACCATGATCGTTGATTAATTCGGGATTTGATGAATCACGTTTCAATTTTTTTGATTTTTGGATTCCAATTTAAGAATCAAAATTTAAAAGAATATTAAAAAAGTGCAAATTGATATTAAATTTAGTTTGAAAGGCATTCAAAAGAAATTAGTAAAAAAAAATTGAATTTGAAATTTTACAACTGATAAGCAACGGTCAATCCCATGAAAAAAGAAGCTGCACTTTTCTACTCTACTATTTAGAACAGGATTTTCTGCACTTGCTTTTTAGGTAGAAAAAGTTAGAACAGATTTCTGAAAACTGTCAAAATCAGCTGTTGAAATTTTTTCAAAGAAAATAGTTTGTTTTTGATAGGTTTTTTGTAACTTTTTCCTCACTGAACAAACGAAGTCGAAAAAAGTGGGTCTCAAAATTCTGTTGTCTGTCTGCCTGTCTGGGTTGGTCGATTTTTTTTAAACTTGGTACCTAGCGGTTTTTTGACATTCCCTCACTTTTTTTTTATTTTTTGTAAGACCAAAAATAACGGTACGTGCCGTTCAAATTTTTTTAAACAAATTATGAAAGTCTTATTTTTCGTTAAAACGTGCCCCCAACTTAAAAAAAATCCTTAATTTTTTTTTTAAGGCTCCAATATAATACATTTTTTCTTTTAAATTATAAGTGGTACCTCTTATAGAACCGTTTTTTTTTATTTTCGATTTTCTCAAAAACGGCTCAACTGATTTTGGCCATTTCAATTTTTTTTTTTTGAAAACTTAATTATTCGAAATTGACTTGGTCGACTTGGCCAGCAGTTTTTTTAACATTAACTAGCAGATTTCAAATAAAAATTATTCTTACGACCAAAAATAACGGTAAGGAAAGTCTCATTTTTCTCAAAAACGGCTCCTACGATTTTGATTGAAATTTTTATGTGAACTTATATTAGTACGATCTACTATATTATTGGAAAAAAATGTATTTATCGATTAAAAATGTTATCTCGCATATAACCATTTTTTGATTTTCGACTATCTCATTATTTGTTGAACCGATTTTAATCAAATTGTTTACACAAGAGCTGCTAATAAATTTGAATAATATAGCATATCAAAATTTTCCAAAAAAAAATAAAATAAAATTTTGGATTTAAAAAACAAAAAAAAATTTTTTTTCAAAAATCGATATTTCGAAATTTGGTCCATGATTTTTTTTCAAAATTATTTTTTAAACTCCGCATTAATAAATACTAAAAAGTGGCGCACCAACTTTTTTTTTGCTTAAAAATGTTTTCAAAATTGTATGTATAAAAAATAAATTTAAAAAAAACCGCTCCAACTATTTTTTTAAATTTTTTTCTCATAAATTGAGATTTGTGTAAGAAATCAGATGGTGTTCATCGCGTTGGTGTCAAAACAATTTCAGAAACTGTTTATTAAATTTATTTCTAATTATATTGTTTTTTTTTTTTACAATTTTTCAGTCTAAAGTGTAAGTAACATGCATACTTTAAAACCACAGTGTGATCGCACATAAGAGAAAGTTCGTGCGATCCAGTCGTGCACCTTATTTTTTACACTGAGAAATAGTGTTTTTTTTTTGTATGTTTGGAGTGTAAGATTTTAATTAACTGGGTACACACTTTCAATAAAACATGTCCATAACAAAAATTACTCGTAAATAACCCTCCATTCCTAAGAAGCAGTTCAAAGCGATTCTTATAAATGTATTGAACAAAATTTGAAGTGTTATACTTACAAGGGCCAGTTTTTTTATCAGGTGCTGCATTTAAAGTAAATTGATTTGGCTTTTAGGAACATTTTTTTTTTCTTTAATTTAAAATGTATGTATATTTTATTGTGTTGATAAGCATCGCGTTTCAAAAAAAAAAAAAAAAACAATAACTAAAAAAAAAAACGTCGTTGCTCAGGTGGAAGTCTTATCATGGTTTGTATACGTTGGTATGAAATATGAGTTTTTATAAGTATGGTGAGACAATTTCATTTTTATATAAAAAAAAAACTCACCGGTATTAAAATCCAATGCAAATTCTTCCATTTCATTGCCTTTAGCAATTGTGTAAATCAATTTTCGACCCAAAGGACTATCTGCTTGAATTGTCACAGCAAGTGGAGTATAAATTTCGATATTTTCGCTCACAGAAACAGAATAAAATTGCTTATTGAAAACTGGCATCGATTTATCAATAACCTATTAAATAAAAAGATAAATAAATAAGAAAATCAATATAAAAAAAGAATTGTTTATAAAAAGAAAACACTAAAAAAAATCTAGATGTAAAAAAAAAATGATTAGAATATTTTAATATGTATTAACAAATCACCTTCACATGAACACCAACTTCCGTTGAACAAGGAGTTGAAGCTCCATCATAAGCTGCAATTAAGAGCTCATAATCTCTATTATGACCTTCAAGAGATTGTTTAAGAGTTACATCTCCTGTTTTCCTATCAACTTTAAACAATTCACCATGACCACGTTTCATTTCATAACGCACTTCTCCATTTTCATAACTATCCAAATCAACTGCATGCACTTTTGTTACAAATGATCCTTTGGGATCATCTACCGACACAACAGCATAATAGGGAAGATTTACAAACATTGGACAATTGTCATTTATATCGAGAACCGTTACATTAACAACAACATGAGCTACTCTAGGCTTGCCATCCATATCAACTTGAGATCTTGCTTCAACTATTAACTCATAACTGTCACAAATTTCACGATCGAATATTTGACCTGTTGATTCAATAGCTCCAGATGTAAGTCCAATGCGAAATAATTTTGTCGGATTTAGAATTTTATATTCGACATGTTCGTTTAATTTAGATCCCAGAACATTAACCGTTGCAATAGTTGTAACTTTAGTTGAATTTTCACTAATCACACCTTCGACTGTTGGTTTTTTGAAATAAAGTCCATAATTTTCGGATGTTTCTACAATGATTATTACATTGGTTACATTTGAATATTTTCCATCGGAAGCACGAACATGAAGTTTGTAAAGTGAATTCAAGCGCTCAACGTCCCTGCAAAAACAAAAAAAAACATTCATTTCAATTTGTTTGTAATGCAGAACATTATTTTCAAGCAAATCTCACCTCGTTGTTATAACACCAGTATCGGGATCCATCGCAAAGGCATTTCCTTCATTACCTTCAATAATGTCATAACGAATTGTTGAAATATCCGAACCATCAGGATCGGTTGCGTTAACAGTTACAACAATAACATTTTCATAAGTTGGCAAAAGCAATGTAACATTATATTCGTTATTTTCAAACACAGGAGCACAGTCATTTACATTAGTTACAGTTATTTGAACTCTGGTTGTTGTATCTGAAGAGAGTCTTGGAGTTCCTAAATCTGTTACCTTTGAAATAAACAAAGACGTAGAGAATGAAATTAAAATTAAAAAGTTCACGACGTACACGCAATTTCTTTAGAACTTACTTGGACATGAAAATCAAAAAATGGAATTTCTTCATAATCTAAGAGCATTACAGTTTTTATTGCGCCGGTTGTTGAGTCAATGTCGAAATACCTTTTGGCCAGATTTTCAACAATGTCATATCGTAAGAGAGCATTTAATCCAGAGTCGAAATCAACAGCACGTATGACTAAAGGACTAAAAATAAAAAGCATATAAGCAAATTATAACAAATATTTGTATGAGTTTTGCCCACAAAATGTAATGTAATATATAGAATTTAGGAATAGTCGCAGGCATTATTACCAATGCAAAACTTACTTTTGATTAACAACTAAGCTGGATTGATAAGATCCTTTATTTTGGTTTCTACTGAAGGACTGTTGTTCATTAGTTGTATTAGTATAATTTGGTTTGTCCTTTGCGAGTATAAGTGATGATATTGGAGCTGACTCCGAAATCTCTCCCCAATAAATATTTTGTAGAAAATGTGGAGTGTTATCATTTTGATCCAAAATATGTATGATCGTTGAAGATTGAGATGATATGGACGCTAAATTGGTTGCTATTACAGTAAGATTTATCAATCTAAAAAAAACAATTGAATAAGAAAAATATTGTTTGTATTTAGTTGGTTAATTATTTTCAACAAAACACAGGCACTAGAAGTGAAGCATATACTTAGAAAAAGAAAACAATCATTTTCAAGGTCAAATATAATACAAAATTAAATATTTAACTTACTTCACTTTTTCATAGTCGACAATGTCTTTAGTTGTAATAACCCCCGTCGATGGGTTGATTTGAAATAAATCACCATAATTGCCGTTGATAATTTCATAGTTCACCGACGAAGTGGACCTTGCTTCGATTTGTGTGACATACGTTCCAATTGGACGATTCTCATATATCTCAACTGATGTTTGTTCTTTAATAAAACGTGGCGGATCATTCTCTCCCATAGTTATTATTATGTGGACTGGAACTTGTGAAGAGAGCGGTGGTTTGCCATGATCTGAAGCTTTTACTTGTAGCATATATTCGGGCATAGAATTGATGTCAAGTTCTTTGTTCACACTTATAATACCCATCACCGGATCTATATCGAAAACATTGCCAATATTTCCACTTGCAATCGAATAGGTTATTTTTGCATTATTTCCTAGATCACGATCAATAGCAAAAAGTTGAGCAACTTTTGTTCCAAGAGCCGCAGATTCAAAAACTTTGCCTTGTACAATTTTCGTTGTGAATTCAGGATGATGATCGTTGTGATCATGAACTGTAATTATTATTTTAGCATAATTACGCTTTGCCGGTGTACCCTGATCTTTAGCTATTGCTACTAGAACATGTTCAGCTATTCGTTCTCTATCCAAACGCTGGGTAACTATGACATTGCCAGTAATCGAATCAATACGAAATAATGTCAACGAAATTGGATTTTGAGCTGCATGTAGAGTGTAAAATATTTTCTTATCTTCGTCCATATCTGTTGCATGTAGCTGTAATATTTCAGTTTCTTCATCTATATTCTCTGAGATATCTATTCTATAAACAGAATCCGTAAATTCCGGCCTATGATCATTAACATCAATGACATGAACATATAATTGGGTTGACACTTCATGAGCACCATCAGTTACGCTTATTGTTAAATTATATTCTTTTTGAACTTCCCAGTCGAGTGATTTTGTTAGAAGAATGTTTCCATTATCTCGAGCGATGTAAAATTCATTTCGGGGATCACCATCTAAATTATTTTCGATTAAGAAGTTAATTAAATTTAATTAAAAAAAAAAAATATGGTGTTTATTTAGCTTACCCGTTATGTCATACCAAAGTTGATCGTTGTCTTCATCTATTGCTTGAACAAGGGCGACCAGAAAGCCTGGTCGGTCAGTTTCGGTAACGTCGACTTCTTGATCTAAGGATTTGATAACAGGAGGATGTAATGAAGGTACATTGACAGGAACTACAATCACATTAACACGAGTTGTATGCATCTTTTTTGGGTCACCATTATCTTCAGCACGAATGGCTAGATCGAATTCGGTTTCAGGTTCAAATGGCTTTGCGGCATATATCACACCCGTAGCAGGATCAATTCGAAATTTAGCCTTTCCTTTTCCAGATTTAATAGCGTATGTAACACGACCATTTTCGCCGTAGTCATTATCGATTGCCAGAACCTATGAAAAGTTTGAAATTAGTTTAAGTTTTTATAATTAGTGATATGCCTCAATAGCTTGAAAGGGTTGAAACATGCAAATGCATATTTTTTGATTTGATTTTTTTTACCTGGAATAGTGGTTTATCGATTTCAACTGTTGCTGGTATTTGAACTTTATAGAAACGTTGGTCAAATTCGGGACTTTGATCATTTATATCATCAACGGAAACAATTACTCTTGTTGTCGATGACAAAGGTGGACTTCCTCCATCGCTTATCAGAATCTGAAATTAGAGGAAAGAAAAAAATTAACATGCTATGGAATAAAAGGAAAAAGGGAAATAAGTTTCGGGTCGAAATTGAAGTTTTGGGATACTTTGGATATAAAGGTTAGGTAAGAAAACAAATTTCCAGCGCTTCAATGCAACAAATAAATTCAAAATATTTACCTCCATTATATGTTCTGGTTGATTTTCACGATCAAGTTTTCTTGCTGTTGTTGTGATCACACCAGTTGTACTGTTAATAGCAAAAAAGCTTTCGGGATTTCCAGAAATAATTTTATAGGTTATATGTTCATCCGGGTCAACATCGCGATCTTCGGCCTTAAGTTGAAGAACTTCTACTCCTGGCGGACTTCCTTCCGGTATTGTTGGATAATAAACTGGGCTTTCAGTCAGTGGTACATTATCATTTTCATTTAAGACTTTAATAAACACCTTCAAAAAAACATTCAATATAACAAAAAATGCTTTATGTAATTTTCCCAAGAAATAATAAAACTTACTTCTATGCATGAATGAAGTGGCACTATAGCTTGATCTTGTGCACACACTGTAAGCCAGTAAGAAGGTTTTGACTCGATATCTAAAAGAGCCATAGTCCGTAACGAGCCTAAAGTTTGAATAAAAAAAAGTCAATACAATACAAAATGGCGCCCAATGAGAAACCAAAATTGATTTTTTTTAAGAAAATTACCTTCACTATCAATCGAAAAGATTCCCAATCCATCTCCACCGCGTATTGAATAGACAACCCTTGAATCGGGACCCGGAGGATCTGCATCTGTGGCTATAATATTCATAACGTGTGTATCAGGAGGTTGATTTTCCGTCACATTCCCCACCAGCACATAATCTTCAAATTCCGGTGCGTGACGATTTTCATTAACATCTATAATTTCAATTATAACTGTTGCCTCAGATGACAATGCCGGTGTACCACGATCAATAGCACGAACACATAAACTATGTAGCTGCCGTTCTTCAAAGTCCAAATAGCCAATTGTTCGTATGGTCCCAGTATGTTTGTCAATTTTGAATAGTTTATCTTCCGAATCATTCTCATCGTCAAATGAATACAAGACTTCACCTGCTGGACCAATATCTGCATCAGTAGCTTGAACAACCGCTATTACCGTTCCCTTAGGGATATCTTCACGCACTCGAAAAGTATATTCGGGTAACTTAAATGCAGGCACATTATCATTTACATCATCGACTATGACCAGAACTACGGCATCTGCTGACAAAGTTGTTGGTGAACCATTATCTGTGGCTCGAATAAGCAGCTCATAGACCTCCTTTTCTTCTCTATCAAGTGGCTGACTTACATAAAGTATTCCCGTCTCGGGTTCAATTTGAAACGATGATGTTTCTGTTACCAGGGAATATGTTATTTTTGCATTTTCACCAATATCGGCATCTGTTGCTTTTAAATGGAAGATAACGGTTCCGTTTTTGGCATGTTCGGTAACTCGGAAGCTTGCTAGAGATTTTTCAAATTTTGGCGGATTATCATTTTGATCGAGAACAGTGATTGGAAACATTTTTGAGGAAGACTTTTGCGGTTTTCCCAGATCATAAACTGTTACATTCAAAACATACTCCTCTTGTCGTTCGCGATCTAGATAGCCAATTATTTGTAATTCACCAGTGTCGGGATCAATTCGAAATACCGAATCATGATCACCATCTGAAATTCCATAAACTAATTTTCCATTATAGCCTAGATCTCTATCTTTGGCCTTTATCCAGGCAACTGTTTCGCCCAGTTGGACTGTTTCATTGATTTTCAATTCTAACGGAACATCAACAAATTCTGGAGCATGTACATTTTCTCCATATCGTATGGGCATCATTACAAAATCAGATTGTTGATTATAATCTCTACCGGGCATGTTATTTTTTTCTGCAGCAGCTAATATCTCGGCTTGTCGACGGGCAATTCCAGTATCGCGACATTCAAAACTTCCACCATCTTGCAACGATATGCTATGTCCAATGATTTCAGCAGCACCTCGGTTCATAAAATAGCTTTGTTTTTCATCAATCAAATTTATTTGTATGCTCATGATATCGGCGAAATGAGTGCCATCTGTTGCTGTTACATTAACTTCACGTTGGGGAACACCAACATCAGAGAGATCACATCCAACCGAAAGCACCCCCGAAGTTTGGTCTAAATTGAAACAACCATCTTCATTTCCTGAAATTATATGAATGTATGGTACATATGTAATATATGTATGCCACTGGTAATCGTTTTTAATAAAGTAAGAAGAAAATTAAATAAATACGGCATACGGCACGATAGGGGTCAAGAACCAATTGCCTTTCACGAGCGTGAGGTGGATCAAGCATGACAATCCTGACCCCCATGTCAACTGTTATTTTAAGGCCTAATAACAGGGAACCTACGCAAGCAATTTTTTTTTACGAACTACTCTTGTGGTTAACAACTTTAATGTTAAAAAGTAGCTATTAAATTTCCATGTTAATGAATTAATAATTAAAATTCTAACCAAATTAAATTAGAATCGATTTTCAATTTCACTCTGTATAGATTTTCATGTTTTACAATTCATCCGTTTTCGAAACTTTTGCAATAACTTCGAACTGTCAAAAATTAAGGTGAATCCATTGCATCTATTCTGTCACATCTGTTATTCTGCTATGAATTTTCTGTTATGAATCATTTCATTATTAAAAGATTTTTTTTAATTATTGGAAATATGAAATATTTTAATGAATTGATTGTTTTTTTCCCTTAAATTAAAAAAAATAAATACTGAAAAAAAAAAATTAAAATTAATAAATTTTGCTTACGATTAAACCGAAATGTAGAACATCAATTTTCATTTTCGAAATTTCAATTCACAATTAGCAGATTTATGTAGATTTACTCCAAATCCTCCCTTAAATCTCGACGATTTACCATACAATTTTTTTTCGTTAATCTAGTTGATTAAAAATTGATCTTGTTAAATCTTCATAGGATCAATAGTTTTGTACAAATGTAAAAAACCTATGTATTCCTATTTTGCGCTAAGTACAATATTCGAGAATAGAATATGGAATAGTTTCTCTAGAATCTGTTTTTTTGTTCGTCGTTTGACACAAATTGTACTGTCTGTCTCACTTCCACTATGGAAAAAAAAAAAAAACGAAACACTTTTTGCATTTGTCAAAGTTAATCCACTTTTTAATCTTTTTGTGCGGTGAAAACACTACCTCGGATTTATTAAATCTTAACGAGATAAACTTTTGCGTGAAAACTTAGTATTACCATTCAAATTTATTTCGTTAAATTTGAAAGTAATCTAGTTATATCTTCATACGGGCAATAGAGTTAACAAATCAAACAAATCCATATATCTACTATACATACTACATTGCTCTGAACCAGGGTTGGCCGAATTAGATACACTACATTGTCTAGTGTATCCAACTACGCGTAGTTAAATTAATGTTGTCATTCCTGCATTGAATAAACTAAACACGCCTTGTTTACTACAATTTGCTACGTCTACTACATAAATAGTAAATAGTGAACATTTTAACTCAAAATTCAAATTTCAAAGTGATAGCTGACACTCTGACAGTCATTTGACATTTGAAACTATGTTTGCTACAATTTGTTTCATTTACATTAAATGCAGCAGCCCTGAAAGAAAAAAAAAAGAATACGACTCCCGGAGCTTCAGGCACTACCAGTTGCCCCATGGAACGCGATAATTATATATCACCACGTAGATAAGTTTTGACAGGCGCTATCAATAAAACGCTTCGTTTCTTTATTATTTTTATGTTAGATTTGATTAAAATCTCGATTTCCATTTTCTATTAATGAAAAACATTATCCACATAATATTTCTTGCATTGCAAGTTTGCAAGTAAAGTATGATTAATAATGAACAAGTTTTATATTCTCAAATTCTTGGCCGGGCTTTGCTTTTGGTTTAGAATTATTATCCATGCGTTGAAGGACGCCCTGTATCAACTAAAGCAATGTTAATGTAACTAAAAGCAACTGCATAGCTATGTATGTACATATTATGTAATTAAAAAAAAAACAATGACAAGAATTGGGTTATTTTGAAATGTTTAATTTGTTTTTACTTTGAACTTCCGATAACCCAAATGTTAGCAATAATAATTTAACTTTAATATGAATTTATTTTTCCATCAAATTGACATTAAATATCTTCGTTATTATGCCACGCTTATCTGTTAGTCTTCTTTTTTTTTTATTCTAGGTATGCAGATATATCCCTCCCCCTTTTTTCCACAAAAAATGTTGATTCACGTTTATTATTAATTCCTTCTGATGGTAATATAAATTGCACGTTTACGCAAACGTAATTTATGACTAATAATATATGATATCTTTTCTATATTATCAGTAAATATAAATAATAATTACCTGACACCAATTGGTATGTTATGAAATTCCCCGAATCAAAATCAATTGCTGATAGTGTAAGTATGTCCATGCCAACAGCAGTCTGCCGTGATACGTAACCAGTGCAATCGGTACGTTCGAATTGCGGCCGATTATCATTGACATCTTTAATTTTCACAACAAGCTCAATTTCCGTTTGTCGTCGAAATGGCAATCCCCAATCGGACGCCCGCACACTCAAAACATACTCCCTTCGCATTGTCTCATAATCGATAAGTTTCGACGTCCTCAAAATACCTGAAAAATGGTCAATATCGAATGGTACTTCATTCAAATTAGCAATGCTGTACGAAATGTAGGCATTCTCTCCCGAGTCTTTATCTTTTGCAGTTATTTTTATGACTGTCGTGCCAGCAGGTTCGTTTTCATCTATCCAAACGGTGTTATTTATAAAATCAAAAATAGGATCATTGTCATTTGTGTCCTGGACATTAATTTTAACTTTGGCAGAAGACTGCTTTCGTGTGCCCACGTTCCCTTGATCAATGGCTGACACTGTTAATGTATAAAATGCCTTCGTTTCGGCATCTAATTTCTTTTGGGTGTAAAGCATTCCGGTATCGGGATTTATGCGAAATTCACCCCCTTCATTGCCACCGACAATTTCTAAAAATACTTGCGAATTCTTGCCTACATCTTGGTCTGTGACTTTTAATCGTATCACAGGGGTATTCGGTGGTGATGTCTCTGGTACAGTCACTTCGTAAATTTGTCGATTAAAAACTGGAGAATTGTCATTGGCGTCACTGATATGAACTGGAATTGTCTTATAACTAGATTGTGGGGGTATCCCCCGGTCTTCTGCACGAAATGTTAAATTATATCCTTGGGGTGTTTTTTCTCTATCTAATAGACTGTGAATTTCAATAAAGTATTCACCGGGTTTCTGAGATGGTCTTATTCGAAAGTGTCCATCTGGGTCACCACTCACCAGCTCTACACCTTTTATTCGACCATGGATTCCTTGGTCTTTGTCTGTTACTCTTATAATGCCGTATATGTTGGCATTGGCGCCTTCTTCCACATATGGCAAGGTTCTTACATAAATGTCAGGAGGATATAAATTAACCTGAAAATAGAAGAAAGTCCAAAGATAGAAATAATTTCTGACGCAGTAAAAAGAATAAAATGCAAAAAGTCATAAGTACATAACGTAAATAAGTATATAACTAATGTTGTGGATTGGAATTATTTTGGTATCTTCTTTTCTTCAAGTCCCCTAAGAAATAGCGATGATGAACAAGTCCCTATTTATGTACTACATGCAAAGTACCCAATCTGTTGGCAATTTTGAAAGTGTACAGCACAGCACATATTGCATTCCAGAAAATTTATTTTTAAACAAAGAAGAATGAACAATCTGGAAAATATTTTGCAAAGCGTATTTGAACGAAAAGGACAAGAAATTGGTAATTTCGGTCTGAAAATAATTGTATTTTCGTATTTCAAATGAATATTCCTTTTATTTTGTGTTTTTTTCTTGTTTTCTTTTTTTGTGGTAGCTAATCAAGATAAATTGTTCTTTATTTAATTTGTAGAAAGGCTTGTTCTATGTATGAACAAACATACATGTTGGTACTGATAAAAGGATAGGACGATTTATCGGAATTAAATTGTGTCCACATAAGGGCAAGGCCATGAAATGAGCTAGTATTTGGAAAGCTACAACTTTTGAGCGGTCAGTTTTGAACATACAGTAGAATCTCGAAAAGATGAACAGATATAAAACAGGGCACGTTCATCTTTTCGAATTGTTCATCTTTTCGAGCATCAACATTTCGTTGAGAAAGAAGATATAGTTATAAATAAAAACATTTAACATAATTTACATAACAAGTTAAAACAAGCCTAAAAGTACCATTCACAAAACTAAATAACGTTACATAAATATAATACGAGGAACCAAAGGCAAGGAAAAAGTAAAAAATTGAGTTGGGAATAAATCGTTCATCTTTTGGAGTGTAAAATTTCAACTCGTTCATCTTTTTGAGCACTGAAGAGTGAAAATATTTCGTTCATCTTTCCGAACTGTTCATCTTATAGAACCGTTCATCTTTCCGAGATTCTACTGTACGTTTTTTTTTTATTTTTGGAGTTAAAACGTTTTCATAGTAATTGAAGAATCATTTTAAGCCTAAGAAAAAGGTGATTAACTCCGAAAAAAATATGGAGAATTTCACCAATTGTACATTTGTTTTGATTCTTAAGAGTTCTTAATTATTCGAAATATCTAATTTACGTCCAGGTTCTGCACATCAAATGAAATCGATATTCAATTTCACTCGAAATGAAATTCTATGTTCTTACAACTCGTTCATTTTCGAAAATTTCGCAATTACCTCGAACTGTCAAAATTTAAAGTAGGTATATTAATTTTTAATTGTTTTTAAAAGTAACTTTCTAGCTCAAACAAATAATTTAGCGATTGAAAGCGTAAACCTAAACTTCACTCGAAATGAAATTCTATGTTCTACAATTCGTTAATATTCGAAAAATTCGCAATTACCTCGAACTGTCAAAATTTCAATTAGGTATATCAATTCTTAATTGTTTTTATAAGTGGCTTTCTAGCTCAAACAAATTGTTTAGCGATTGAAAACGTAAACCTAAACTTCACTCGAAATAAAATTCTATTTTCTAGTTACAATTCGTTCATTTTCGAAAATTTCGCAATTAGATACCTCGAACTGTCAAAATTTAAAGTAGGTATATCAATTTTTAATTGTTTTTAAAAGTAACTTTCTAGCTCAAACAAATAGTTTAGCGATTGATAACGAAAACCTAAACTTCACTAGAAATAAAATTCTATGTTCTACAATTCGTTCTTTTTCGAAAATTTCGCCATCACTTCGAACTGTCAAAATTGAAATTACATATAATAATTTTTATTAAAAGTGACTTTCTACCTCAAACAAGTAGTTTTGCCATTTCCGAAAATTTTAACCTAAACTCTTCTAAATCAGATATAAAAAAAAATCACGTGTGCCATAATATTTCTTTCCACAAAACGTGTGTTTATTTTTTTACTAACTTTCCTGTATACTAATTAATTATTAAGAGAGAAGTTGCTGGATCTTAATTACCAATAAATTCTATCCTGCCGGTAGTCACCTTACTTTATTTAATTGAGAATATTTATGTGTATATATTGAGTTGTATAGCTAAATTGTACATTTTAATTCTAGGAACGTTGCACCCTACAGCTAGACACACTATTAATTTATATTTTTGGTTAGGACAATAAGTAGTGCTTAAGAGGCTTTTATTTGTTCTTCTTTTCTTTTAACTAACACATACAAACACTTGAGCACTTCAGGTTAGATTTTATTTTTTCTATTTATAAAGACCTTAGGTATACCGTATATAAAAGTCTTGAAGAACTGTTAAAAAAGAGGTTAAATCAAAACTTAATTATTCGAAAAGAGGATACACCTTCTATACTCATTTCAAAGAAGCTAAATGGATTGAAGATACTTAAAAAAAATTTGCATAAAACGTTTTGTTTTTGCAACACTTAATTTGACAATGAAGTCAATTTTAAAAAGAAGTTGAAAAGTATCTTCTGTGTCATTATGTGGGTAGATGTTATTTTGCAAGGACATTATGTGTCTACCATTTGCCAAAACTTGCAACTAGAAATATTTTTTTTTTCAGAACAGGTGAGTTCATAATAAAGGTTATCAAATAGATGCCAGGTGTTGCTATACCGAGAAAAAAACATAAAGAAGCATGGAATATAAAAAAAACTCGACCAAGTACAATGTACCATCACATTGAGTGGAAAACATAAAAGATCTCTTAGATACTTAAAGAAAAAACCACTTAATCTAAATTTTAGAACTTTTTTAATTGGTTTTGGAATTTGCCTGAACGTTAAGTAGTTATAAGTAAGTAAACTTACACGTACTGAAAAATGCGTTGTTACGTTTTTATTTGAATATAAAAATTTCTTAAAGACATACACAATAAAATTCACGACTAGATCGCACCGAATTGCTATTGCATTTATTGTAACTGTAATTTAACTACAAACATTGAATTAATGGTCCAACAACATAAAAAAGATTTCTTTGTTTACAAAAAAAAAAAATATTTGTAAAATTTTAAAATGCAATATTATTTTAACTATTTTGAAGCACCGGATTGAAAAATTATTATAAAATTAGCCCAGGCATTAGTCAATAAGGTAAGGACAACTATTTTATATTTTAAAAGAAACGCACCCATAAACACACAAAAGTGATTTGTACAAAACTTAAAACAGATCTCATACATTCCTTTATGATCTACCTCGTTGTACATCTGGAAGGAGGGACGAAAATACGCCATGCCAAAGAGGACTTTAGACTTATCTTTGTAATGTGAGGCCTTCAGTACAACGAAGCGTTTCGTCATAAGGCGTTTTTCTTTTTTAGTTCAGAGCAGAGCCTGCTGAACTGTCAAAAAAATAATTGTTTTACTCTTTTAGCTCTAATCGTTCAGAGCTTCAAATTTGTGTTTCTTTTTTAGTTCTGAAAATGTTCAGAGGGCGCTCTATGAGCTCAGATTAAAATAGCAGATTAAACGGAGTAAAATGCTGAACACAACCGAGTTGACATTTGAAAGGCGGAAAAAAAATCATCGTCAAAACAATAAAAATGGCGGAAGATTAATTTTTTGCTTATCCATTTTTGTTGAACAATAAAAAAAAGTTTTACTTTTCTTGATAAACAAATTTTTACGTATGACAGTCTGACATTTGACATTTCTACACAAGACAGTTTGGTGCTCAAGTTGTTTCATAATTAAAATCAGAGAGCTCTGAACATACTCTGATCAGAACTTAACTCTATTCGTTATTTACCCTTCTTGCCAATGGTATAAGTTCTGTGTTCTGCCAGAAGTAAGGTTGAAGTCAAAGAACAAAAATAAAAATGGCTGTTGTTTACTTTTTGTTTAATGTTATCTCGCAAAAAGCGTTTTCTATTTTAATAAAATAAATAGGAAAAAGCACAAAGAAGAAATAGTGATAACTCTACAATTATTTCAACCTCTGCAACTTTGTTTACCACGGCCACCGCATACGTCCCCCGCCAACGTGCTTAAAAATCGCAGGGGGTAATTGCAGCGTTTAAAAGCAGTCTTGCGCAAATAATTTGTATCGCTGTTGATCAATTTATAAAAAAAGAGATGGAGAGCATTTTTGACTTCACAACAAAAATTTGGTCATTTTCCAACAAATTTGACGTTTCTGCCGCAATACGACTAGAATTACCACCAGCCTACACAAATTGTTCTGAGTTCTTTTTTTTTTTTTGAAGCATTCATTTAAATAAAAATAAGCAATCCTGTGATCATAAAAGTTTACTACATTACAGAAGATGAAGAAAATATAAGAATTTTATCGCAAAGACGTCATTTCCGTTCTATAATTTTGATAACTTATTACAAATAATTGAAAAATACACTATGACAATCAGGTTTTTGCCAACTGAATTGAATTGAGTTGAATCACCTAACCAAGAGGGAAAACTCAATGACAAGCACTTTTGACTATGGTTGATGTGATAATCACTTATCACCTTAGCCGATTCCACCCCAGGATTCCTCATCAAAATTTCTCAGTTTTGCTGTCAAAACTCTGAGGAAAACAAATCTTGGATTCGCTTGCTCACTTTTTGAGTGAGAAAAATCTCTGAGATGTCATTTTTCTGAACGCACCAAATATTTTTTCCTGTACATTTACATTAAATTTGCCTATCTGGATATCCGTTATTTAGTGAAATATTTGTACTTCATTCTTGCAATTTGTTTGACAGATAACGTGTCTGCATCAGATCAAATTTATTTACACTACATATATTTTTCAAGAAAAGCCCAAAATATATAAAAAAGGGAATTGTGAACCAGCCTAATGTTAGATACACATACCCTTCATATGTTCAATACGACAATGACTTGGTGATATAAAAAGGCTTCAACCCAACCTGAAACCCAAAACAGAAACCTTTGATGCCATATGACACTTTCAATGACGACGTGACATAAAGATGTATTTTTTTTTCCGTTGGAGACCACTTGTGTACTATACAAATAGTTCCATGCTTTTTTCTTACTAAAATATCGTAGGAAATGAATTTCATTGGGAAATTGATCCCGTTTTTTTATTTATTTTTTTGTGGCAACATAAAATGAAATGCTTAAATATAAATTTGGCCTCATGGCACGTTTTTGATTTTTCAATAAAACAATAGTAGTAAAATAAATGAAGTGTAGAATTTAATTCAACTTACCGGTTCAACTTTGATGATGACTTTTGCTTTGCTAGCTTGATTTAAACGATGACTCGCTGCCGATACTCTGTCATTCGCCAGCACTGTAAGTTCATGAACATTCTTCTCCAAATAATGCAAACTTCTTGTCAGTGTTATAACACCAGATGTTGGATGGACAGCAAAATTATCATTTTCTTGCAAAAAACTATAATAAATTTCACCATTTATCCCAAGGTCAGCATCTTCTGCATTCACTTGAAGAATACTCTTATGTAGCGGCGTATCTTCTGGTACGGTTTTTGAATATTCCGTAGGATAAAATAACGGACTTAAATCATTACGATCAAGCACTCTCAACAGCACCAGTGTTTCACTTTCGTACAAGTGTTTTCCATTTAATTCCAATTGTGTGCCAAATGCTTTAACGGTCAATCGATATTCGTCGGTTTTTTCGCGATTAAGTATAACATTACTAGTACGAGTTTTTATAGCTAAGAACGCAAAGCCACCGACCAGTCTTTCTTCGGCTTTGAATAGCTTATCGCGGTCGCCGGCAATAATGCGATATTTAACATCCAAGTTCGGTATAACTTGTATACCAACTTTGTCCTCATCGGGCAATTGTAATGCATAGGTCTTACCCACGCTATTTTCTGGAATGGTAACGTTGTAGACGCTGTGCTTGAAACGAAACACATAAGAAGCATCATGATCCAGTCTTATTTCGTCGTCGTTAACGTAATCGTCAATATTACTATTACTACTACTACTACTACTACTACTACTAACTGCACTTATACTAGAAATACTGTAGTTATCAGGGTGGTAAGAATTTGCGCTGCAGTTAAAGGAACCAACAAAGATTGCCCAAAAGAAGACATATCTTATTTGGCCTTTGTTGACACATTTTTTGTAACGCATATTGCTACAGCCGCTGGTGTTTTATGGAAATTTTTTGATCCATTTTAGATCTCCACTGAAAAGATAACAAAAAAAAAATAGTATAGGTAAGTTAAACATAATAATTGATGACTTAAGATAAATTAAAACTAGTACTATAACTAATAAATTTAAATAACTATACTTTACTAAAGGGGACATGTTCTTGCATTAATCTAAAGATCTGAAAGCCCAAATTATTATAAAATAATAAAAACAAAAATTTAAATCCAGATCACCATAAATAAACTATGAACAGCCCTATAATAAGCTTGGTTTCTAAACTAAAATTTTTATAAGTGTACAAACTATAATATATGTATCTAATCTATTAGTTTATTTGCCTAAAATACTAATTTTTACTAATTTAAATCCAAAGTCTGTCAGAGTTCATATTAAAAAAAATAAAACAAATTGTAAAAATTTTCACATTTAGGGCGGGATTAAACGAACAGAGGTTATATGCTCATATTCTAACAATAATATTAGAACGTACTAGAGTACAATCTAGTACATTTGCAAGTACTTTTACTTTAATTAGATGGATTCGCGATTAATTTTAAAGATAAAAAAGAAATATTTTAATTTTCCGAAAATAAGTCTAAATCTCAGATTAAGGCGAATGAGTTAATTTCCAAATTCGATTTCAATTTCAACCAAATGTGCACGAAATTCGGTATAAAATTACATTTTCTACTAAATTTAATGTCAAGCTAGCATTAACGGTAATTATTAAAAAAAAAAAAACAAGCGCGACAAGTTTTTTTTACAACATATTAACGAAAAATTCACAAAACTTAATCCCATATTCATTTTTTTAGTTCATTTTAAGTGGTGTGGTAATGCAAACTTAATTGTCAAGTGAGCATTACAAGGGATTACAGTTTTTTGACCTTTTAAATTTTGAAAACTATCGGGTTTTTCAATAAGAGCGCTACAAAAGTTTTTTTTTAAATAAAACAAAAACGGTTTTGGATATCAATGAAATTCTTTATTACTGTGAAAGTACGTTCGATGCCATTATGTATGGAACTCGATTTCTTTTGCATGGCCACCACGGGCACGCTTGCAGAAGTCCAGACGCTGAACCCAATTTTCGACGGTTTTCAAGCATAAATCGGCCGATACTGCTGCAATTTCACGTCGCTGGCTTGTTGGCATAGACCATAGACTTGACGTAGCCCCACAGGAAATAGTCTAACGGCGTCAAATCGCACGACCGAGGCGGCCAAGCGACTGATCACATTGTGGTTTTGAAGCCTTAATAATTTTAAAAACTTTTCATCTGATAAAAGAAATTTATTAGTTATTGGAGCCTATATTTTATACCACCTGTCAAAAATATAGTCTAGTTTAAGGAAGTAATATGTGAGTACATAAATATGAACAATATAGCACTGTATTGCACTTCGCATAATAACTATATGCATGGAATTTACAGTTTAGACTAAAAAAATGGTTCATTTTTTTTCAATAATAATATGGTAGGTCGTTCTGATATTAGTTAACACAAAAATTTTAATCAAAGTCGTAGAAGCCGTTTTTGAGAAAAATGAGATTTTCAATACCGGTTTTTAAAAATTTGTATGGGAGGTACCGTTATTTTTGGTTATAAGAAAAAATTTTATTTAAAATGTGCTACAAAAAACTGCTTGTTGCTGGGTTTAATAAAAATTAACCCATTTGTTTTCGAATTATTAAGTTCTCAAAAAAAAATTGGAACTTTTTTAAAAATGTAAAAAAAAAAAAAATTTGAAAATTTGAAAATTTGGGTACACAATATTTTTAAAGTTATTGTAAACATTTTCTAAAAAAAAATGATCAAAATCAGTTGTCAAAATCAGACCGTTTTTGAGAAAATCGAAAATCAAAAAAAATGGTTCAATATGAGGTACTATTTTATAACCATTTTTCGGATAGCCATTTTTATGGTAGCCTTTTTTGTGAAAAAAATTATTGAATTTAAAAAAAAAGTTGTGGGCACGTTTTTGAAAAAAAATAAGATTTTAATTTTTTGCAGAAAAAAATTGTACGGCAGGTACCGTTATTTTTGGTCTTTGAAAAAATAAAAAAAAAAAACCTGTGAGGGGAATGCCCAAAAAACCCTAGGTACCGAGTTTAAAGAAAATCGACCTACCCGTTTAGGCTACAGCCGAAAAGACATACAGGCAGAATTGCGAGACCCACTTTTTTCGACTTCGCTATCATCCTAATGTCAACTTTGATCAAAATCTCGAGTTTAATTTTTTGTATTTTTTATATTTTTTAAGATATGAACTTTCCAGTCCTTTAAGATCAACTACAGTTCCTGCTATCTAAAAACTAGCTTTCGGCTTTCGAGGACAAGCCTTATAATTAATTTGATGTTAATTAAGAATTAGGCGTTTATATTTGTGCCTTGGTCAATCTGGATGCGTACACTTGAATTCACCCAAAATTTCGTATCGTATTTAAATTTTTGCATGAAGTTTTCAACAAGATTACAACAAAGAACTATTCAAACTATTGAGTTTCTAGTCGTTTTAAATAATGGAGCCTAAAGACCGCATCATTTTCTAACCAGCAAAATTAAAATATTTATGCATTTATAAAAAGAGAGCCTTTTTCCACATAAAAATTAACTTCCTACCTATTTTACATACGTAATCCCACGTCTGAGAATTTACCTCATAGCACCACTTAAAATAATTATTTGTCTACCCAAAAATATTCGAATTTAACAAACAAAAGAATATGGATTGGATCCCATATCTGCATACCTACATATACATACAATATACATCTCTGTAAAATAAGAAGAAAAACAAAAAAACAGAAGAAAATTAATTTAATTTTAAAATCATCTTTTGCTTTTTGTTTTCATGTAAACAACAAAACCAATTTGAATTTACTCAATGAAATTCTTTTTTTCTTAACACAATCTGATGAATATTTTAAGACTTTTCAAACAAACCCAAAAAAAAAAACGATTTGTTTATTAATCCATCAAAAATTAATGCAAACAAAAATTTCATTTATTGTTTCGCTATGGAAACAATTACTTTAAAGTGTGATTATATAAAGCACACATAACCTACCTCAATATTAAGAATTGTAAACATTTGCAAATGATGGAGAACAAATTGAAACAGCAGATTTCAAAACGTTTAATTTAGGTAAATGTAAATAGAAAAACAATTAGTCATAGATATGGATTTCATATTAAAAGCTTTTCAATAGATAAAGTGAACATTTATTGCTTTTATGTGAATTATATTTAGATACTACTAATTTGGTTTTACAATTTATCACATATTATTTTGTATATACATATGTACAATTTATTGCCTGAACTAAATAGCATGCTGCAACTGGAGCTACAACAGCTGTGAAAAAGTGTCATACGTGCTATGTGTCCAGTGCCCACAATGCAGCTTTTTGTATTTTTAAAGAAAAAAAAAAACAACCACGAGCTTATTTTTACTTCTTTTATTTCTGATAATTTTCTTTTAATTAATAATATTGAATATTTTGACAGCTGCAGCTCCAGTTGCTACACCGATTTTGACAAAATGAGGTGTCAAACGAATCGGAATTACCTGCTGATTTCACGAATTATAATTTTATTTTAAAAATATTAATAATTTTTTTTCAAAAACTGTATGTATTTTGGCATGTGACATAAGGTTGGTTTAATTTATTAGGTCCGTTCACAAAATTTTTCATATTAAATGACAGGCGTTTTCACGCACGGGTAGGCTAGTTTCTTAAAAGTTGTGTATGCCATTTTAAAGTAAAATATAGGTAGGTACACCTAAAAACTTAATTTCAAAAAAATATTGTTTTAAAATATTTTTTTTTTTTAATCCTTTTTTTTTTTAAATTGCATATATGCGAAATTATTTCTATTTAACTTCCTGCATAAAATTTTTTTATCGAAATCATTTAACCGTTATAGCGACAAAGTCGAAAATTAAAAATAATAAAAAGCACGTTGTGGTCACACGAACTTATGTGCGATCCACTGTGTGGTTTTAAAGTCTGGGTATCGTATTTATTAGATTTTTGTCTACTTAGACACTGTCTAACTATTTTTAAATTGGTGGAAATATGCTTTATATAATTGTTTAAAATATTGTAGGATGCTTCTTGTAAAAGAAGATTAAAAGACGTCGAATTGGTTTGACTTCAGTTTATTATAAAGTGAGTAGCAAAAAGTAATTTAGGTTAAGTACATTAAATGTATTATAGCAACTTCATAGAATGCAAAACGTAAAATATTAAATACAGAAATTTATAGTACATATAAGGTAAGGTGAGTAGTGTTAAGTAAATATGTTAAGTAAATATGTGTTAAATAAATATCACATTATCATTACCACGGTTTAAACTATCTACTCTTGTGTCTAATTTAGGCAGCCATAAGACAACAATAAACAAGGTTTTTGAACACGTTTTCCAAAGTTGGACAGTTGTCTAAAGTTAGACAACGTTTATAAACAAGACCATGAATAGTTTAGATCGTCTGATTTTAAAGGAATTAAATGAGTAATGGGAGCTTAAATTTTATGCTAGCTGCCAAAAAAACGTAGCTTAGTTTTAGGGTAATATTATGTGAGTACCTATTTAGATAAATATGAGCAATATAGCACAGTGTTGCACACATATTCATTGAACTTCCAGTTAAGACTGAAAAACTGTTAAAAAATCAATATAATTAAAAAGAAATTGATTAAACAAAACAACCACTGAAATTGTTTTGACACCAACATGACGTACATTATCTGAAAAAAATTGGTACGCCATTTTTTTATATTTATTTCGAGAAAAATAAGATTTTCCTTACCGGTTTTCAAACATTTGTATGGTAGGTACCGTTACTTTTGGTTATAAGAATAATTTTAATTTAAAATCTGGTAGATAATATTAAAAAACTTCTGGATGCCAAATTTAATAAGAATCGACCAAGTTGTTTTCAAATTATTAAGTTTTCAAAAAAATAAATTGAAACATATTCAAAAACCTTAAAAAAAATGAAACATTTTGGTATAGGTACGAAACTTTTAAAAATAATTTTAATAATTGATCAAAATCAGTAAAATATTTTTGAGAAAATCGATAATCAAAAAAATGGTTCTATGGGAGGTAATACACAATTATAGGTACACACACATTTTTTTTTATCAAAATCGTTAAAGCCGTTTCCGAGATAAATAAGCTTTTTCATAACGGTTATATGGCAGGTAGATATCGTATCATTAGTTTTGAAGTTAAAAAAAAATGTATTTCGCCTCTAAGAAAGAACCTTAAATTACAAGTTTGAAGAAAATCGCTTCAGTGGTTTAGACTGTAGGTCGATTTTTGTACGAATTAAAAAAAAATGCTCTGCAGTACATTGTGTACAGAACATACATACATTACAGTACATAACTACATACGTACGTTAGCATTACCAGGGGTTATTAAAAAACAAAGCGGTGTAAGTTTTTTTTTTCGACATAATCTACGGCAAATTCACGATAGTTCATCACATACCCAATTTTATATTTGAGTTCATTTTGAGGGGTGGTATGCAACTGCGACAATAAAGTGGTAATGCAAATTGGCTGTCATCTTAAATTCGTAGAAATCGCCTTTTTGACTTAAATAGGTAGAAATTTCAGGCACGTGCAACTTTTTAACTTTGTAAACATAATTCGTTGAAAAAATAAAAACGGTGTTTTTGATGAAACGGCTGAATTCTACAAAACCTTCATTTATCATGAATAATTTCAAATTCCATACTTAATAAATAAATAATCCACTCGCATGAAACCAAACATCTGTGTACATAAGTATATTTTAAAAAAATAAAACAAATAAACAATAAAAACAAATAAGCAATAAAAACAAATATTTAACAATTTCTGGCAACCCTATGAAAATGATTTCAATAATTATTGGTGAAGCAAAGCAATCGAACTTTGATCGAATCTCTACTTAACATGTTTGAACCTGAATGAAACTAAATCACTATTAGTCATCTTGTTTGATTTACAGTATTCTTTATTTATTTATTTATTTTTTCAACAATTTTATGCAAAAACGTTTTTATTTTGTTTATTTTTTTATTTGCAGCGGGATATTGGTTTTAAGTAGAATTAAATTGAAAGAAAAGAAAGACTTTTTCTCTTTACTTTTTATGACAAGAAGAAGGTTTCTGATTACTTCTGATGCTGAAATCATTTTTCTTCTTTGTTTTAAATAAATGGCAAGAATTATTGTTTTGGTTTAAAAAAGTAAACAATTGGCAAGATTTTTGTTCAAGCACAACATAACACGATAATGGAGCGAGATAGTTTTGGCATGCCGTCATTGGGCTCTCGATCTCTACATTTTGTGCGTCATTCTGAACACCGATCTGAGTAATTGTACATCTCACATTGGGTGAATGAATTTTTATTAAATGATGCAATATTTTTTGTTTTAAATTATTTTCTATTATCACATTAAATTCAGATAAAAAACATAGTATATATAATATATATATATATATATATATTTAAGTACAATGCGTTCAATTTAACATTTTGTTGCATTGCATTTTTAATTTACTATTGACCTTTCTAGGTAGGTACCCTTTCTTAAATTTACATATGTATGTAGGTACCTACATAGACGTACTTGAAAAAGTATTAATCCGTTTTTGTTGAATACTTAATAAGCACAAACCAGCTTCTAATTATGCCGTATTATGTTTCTAATTTTTTTTTTCGCTGAGTTTTCTTTCTGTTTTTTTTTCGTGCGAACTTAAGAAGCATACAAAAATTAAATAAAAAAAAGTGTGAGACTTTCGTTGTTTGTAACTAGTTTGACATATTTGATAACAACCAATTTAAATTAGAGATCAGTTAATACCGTAAACATAGTAGGTATAAATATTTAAAAAAAATTAGCAATACAAATATTTGGGGTAACCTATTTGGTTTTTTGATATGTAGCTGAAGTTAAAGCTAACGATATAAATATTAAAACTTATTTGCATAATAAAGCTTTTGAATGTCTATAAAGTAAGCCTTACCACTTCAAAATTTTAAGAGTCTAATAATTGGATTAACTATCACTATTTCTTTTTTTGTAATCCCAAAAACCCTTAATGTCGAATTCCTTTCAACAAAATTTTTCTGTTGTTGAAAGGTATTTGTAAAGAATCGATTTTTTTTTGTCATTGTGTGTGTGTAGTACTTGTCAGCTGATTTTAATGCAATACAAAATAGGTTGGCCCCCTTTGTTGTTTAGGTATTGAAAAAAAATACGCTCAAATTTTTAATATACAATTAAAAGTTTCACTTAAATTACAATTTGTTGCAACCAAAAACACAATCGCATTTAATAAAATGGCTTCTTCAAGAATGTATCATTCAAGTACAGAATCGGATGGAAATTGGAAACAAACAAAAAACACCCCGAAAAATTACTCGGAATATTGAATCCAGTGGGCTAGTGGGAGGGCAAAAGAGTACATTCAATACATTCAGTACTTTAAACATTCAATCGAAATCGACCTTAAATCGATTTAAAATTTCCTAGTAACAAATCTAATTTAATAAGAGCCAAATTTAACGTAATTAATAGGTGCATTTCTTTGGGCCTTGCAAAGAACTTTTTAGTACTTCCCAGTAAATGATAAATGGATAGCTTTAATTTTGCCAAAATTTGTAATTTTTGTTGTTTATATTTTATTTTATATTAAAAAAAAAATTAACAACAATAATTTCTACGCAATTTCTTTTGACTGATGTTGTCGGTTTCTTGTGTGGATTCATTTCGTTACTACAATAGGCGTTTTTCTTTTTTAGTTGAAAGCGGAACCTGAACTGTCAAAAAAATAATTGTGTTTCTTTTTTGGCTCTGATTATTCAGAGCTTCAAATTTGGGTTTCTTTTTTAACTCTGAGCAAATTCAGAGCGCGCTCTGTAGAGTTGAAGCGCGCTTAAAATACCCTTCAAAATCCATCAAAAATGAAACAAATGAATTTAGATTGGGAAGATTGAGTCAGTCCGGACTGGTAAGTCTCATCGTGTTGACATTAGAAACTTTCGGGCGCCTCAAAATACATTGAAACCAGAAAAAAATTGACATTTCGCACATTAAAACAACAACAAATGCCGTGATGCCGGACACAAACTTCCCAATCTAAACAGTGTCTTTATTCTTTATGTTCCAATTATAAAATTCGCGAAAAATACTCTTACCCCTAATTTTAAAAATTAAAATTGAACTTGGATTCAAGTGAATCACTACTAAACATTTGCCTATAGTTTAGAAATATACCTACATTGATTATTTATTTCATTTTCGTTGTTGGAATCTATAAATTCTCTATTAAAACCAATAGGTTACGTTTTGATGCTATTTCTAAATCGAAAAATATTCGAGTGAATTTGATTTGGTTTTAATAGGGTACAACAATGAAGAAGTAACAAATTGGTGTTAATTACGTATTAATATTTTGTTTGAAAATTCCTGTAGGTATTCAAATTAGTAACATTATTACCACGCATCATAAAATATCAAATTTGATCATGACAGATTAACTAAAATACAAAAGCCCTTTTTAAATTGGATAAGCATTTTTCTTAATTAGCCAGAAATACTTGAATATGATTATAATATTATGAAAACACATAAATGCATAATTAAGAAAGACAAGTTTTTAGAGACAAAAAAAAACAATGCTAAATAAGAATTAATCAAAATTTTGAATAAACGTTTTTTTTATGTAAGATTTTGTTTTTCTATTTTTGTAGATAGGTATTAAGGCAAAAGTCTTGTTTTTATCACATGATTGAAAATGAGTTTATTATTTATATTAAGTAATGATTTATTTAAATATTCCGTAATAATAAAATTAAAATATTAAATGTTTCACTATAAACCAATTTAAAAAAGGTTAGGTATTTTTTAAACGAAAAATAATATAGAGAATATGAAAAATAAGAATGCTTTTTAATGAGTTAAAGTGCTAGTAAGGTGCTTCATACAAATTTCTAAATTGCTGGTGTTTAAAATGTTTTAAACTTTTAAAAAAATTACAACATTTTACATAAAAATAAGGACAAATAATTGGTTATTTGAATCACACATTGACAAAAGCTAATTTATCTAATGTTCGTTTGCTAAACTCACGTTTTTGAACATTCCCCCACACGTTTTTTTTTTCTTTCATTTTTTTTAGGACCAAAGAAACCGGTGCCTTCGGTAAATTTTTTTTTTTTTAGCAAATAATGAAATTTCCTTTTTCAAAAACGTGCCCACAACCTAAAAAAAAATTCTGCAATTCATTTTATCAATAGGAAAAATGCTTATATGCATAGAATCAATTTTTTTGATTTTCGATTTTCTCAAAAACGACTCGATTGATGTTGACCAATTTTTTGTTTATAGAAAATCAATATCATATTTCTCAAAAATGGCTCCTACGATTTTAATTAAAATTTTTAAGTGAACTAATTTTATTACGGTCTACCATATTATTGGGAAAAAAATTATCTATAGATTAAAAATGGTATTTCTCATAGAACCATTTTTTTCGACTATCTTATTATCTGTTGAACCAATTTTAATGAAATTTTTTATACAAGAGTTTAAATAATAATAATAATAATAATACCTATCAAAATTTTCAAAAAAAAAAAAAACAAAAAAACAAAAATAATTTTTAAAAATTCGATATTTTGAAAATGGGTAGGTACCTATTTGATTTGTTTTAATTAATTTTTAAACTCAGAATTAATAAATACTAAAAGATGACGTACCTACAAATTTTTTTTTTTCAAAAATGTTTCCAAAATTTCATAGGTAGGTACCTACTAAAAATATTTTTTTTTTAAAAAACCGCTCCAACGATTTTAAAATTTTTTTTCTCATAAATTGAGATTTGTATACCTACCTATAAAATCAGATGATTTGTAAACTCGGAATTAATAAATACATATTAAAAAATGACGTACCTACCAATTTTTTTTTCTTAAAAATGTTTTAAAAATTTTATAGGTAGGTAGTTACTTAAAATAATTTTTTTTTTAAACCGCTCCGATTTTTTAATTTTTTCTCATAAATTGAGATTTGAATATAAAATCAGATGGTGTAGGTACCTACCTACATCTCGTTGGCGTCAAAACAATTTCAGAAGTTGTTTAATTAATTTACTTTTGTTTATTGGTATTGATTGTTTAAAAATGTTTCAGTTTTAACTTTAAGTTCCATGCAAATAGCAACACAGTGCTATATCGTTCATATTTATTTACCCACATAAAACTACCTTTAACTGAACTACGTTTTTGGTAGTTTCCCATAACTAACTTATTTCTTTTAAGGTTGACTGAATCTAAACTATTAAAACCACAGTGTGATCGGCACATAAGAGCAAGATTGTGCGTCGTGAATTTTATTTTATATGAACTTTGACAGACTTTTCTGTAGCTAGGTAGTTTTGGGCAGAAAATCACAGACTTTTAAAGTAAAGCAACACACCTATTCCACAATTTTTTTTTTTTCAAAATCGTATGTACGTAGGTACATAGGTATGTTTATTTTCCAGAAAACAAAATTTAATTTAACATGTAATGTAGTCTTACCATACAAAGGGAAAATTTTAATTTTCTTGAAAACCGCTCCAAAAATGTTGCAAACATTTTCTGCAGGTAGGTACTTATACCTAACAAAAATTGACAGTACAGGGAAGATAGTACTTATCTATCTAGACATCTATTATGAAAAACGGGTACCTACCTACATACATACATATGTAGGTATATATCCTATATTTTGGTTAAAAAAATTTTCTCAAAAACCGTTATTTACAATATTTACCTAACTCTGATAAAAAACGTTTTTTACATACCTACCTACCTATCCGAATTCTTCTATACCTACTGGACTGACCGACTTCGAGCCTCGTGTGGCCCCCACTGACTCTTATTTTCTCATTTTTATTTTAAATCTTTCAAATTCTAATCAACTTGGTTATGGAGAGCAAGTAGAAACCTAGTCGTGCAACTTATTCTGAATGAGAAGTCCAAAAGACCATCAATATTTATTTAATGAAAATTTCAAACTTTTCCAACCTGTAGGTTGGTATTTACATATGTATGTAGATATGGACATAAATATCAGCCCGTATATTTTTGCTCGTCAATGCCCACAAGCATTTACCTATCATTTGACAGCTTTTGTAGTTAACGTCGTACATATACATATATTTATTATGTACACATAATATACGCCTTTTGTTAGGTTATTAGTATCCCCTGCCCTCGATTAATTAGTAGGTATATGAACATTCATGTCAATTAACCACTATTTATCTAATTTTCAAATGATTTAAATCTATTAAATAAAATGAATAAATATTAACATTAAACTTTTGGATTGACCTACTTGTTGAAAAGATCCCAGACAGGTGTGTTTTATTGAAGTCGTCATAAACTATCAAAAACATTTGTTTTTTTTTTTTTCTTTGTTTGTTTTAGTTAAATATCCTTTAGGTTTTCGTTGTTTTTGACGTTGATGTTGTTTTTTTTTTATCCAAATAGGTATGAAGTTTATATTATTTTAATCCTTTAGAAGTTTCAATAATTTTTGTATCCAAATGTTGGCAGCTGAAAATAAATCTTGATAAACATGGAAGATTGAAATGGGATCCAAATGATTATCATTTTTTTATGTTTCGGGTAAGGTAACAAACACATGGAGATTTGAACTCAATTGCACTCGATCCACTATCTACATAATATAAATATGTATGTAGCTAGGCACACCGTTAGTGCACTCTTTCATAACATTCAACATTCACCATAGACACAGAATACACGAGACATATCAAATTTGGTTGGAAAATAGAAAAAAAAAGAAGACATTAAACTCTTTAAAGTGAGCTCTAATGATAACCCTTCACTGCACTCTGCACAAAGTATGTATCAACCTCTATCATCAACATTAAAACTGGTAGATACTTTTGTATGTATGTATGTACATATGTATATGCAAAATGTAGGTATTCTCAATACTGACTGATCTGCCTTTAACACAATTTTCTCCGTTATTTTTTTTTTTTTTTAATTTTGTATATTTCCTTTTGTGACGGTTTTTATTATTTATTCTCTTTTTTCACAATCTTCTCTCCTCCAGCTTACACCAAACGACATACGTACAAATGTGAAATGAATGTATCTGAGATCCGACCCGACGACGTTCAACGAGCAACGACGATGACGACGACCAAAAAGCGGAGTAAAAAAACACAATTACATTTATTAGAACGGTGTAGTGGAGAAGTAGATGTAATAAATTCAAAGCAAAGACAAAAAAAAAACTAGATTTCATAAAAGTTGTACACAAAATTAATTTTATTAATCATAATTGGGTTTCACATATTTTCGTATGTAAGTAGGTATTCGTGTATGTACATAGGTAAGTATCTCTCCTTTACAACATTATTAAAATTAATTCCTTTGAGATCATCCATATATCCATATATCCACCTTCTTCCCTTTCAGTTTCAAGCTGCACAAAACACAACACGCAAAAATTTCAGAAAACAAAAAGACCAAACTGTTTTTTTTTTCTTCAAAGAACAAGGATTGTTTCCTGGCAGCCGCCCTCCCCGAGGTTTGGTTAGTTGGATTCGGATTTGGGATGGAAATTATAAAAATACCTTTTAAAGACACGATTCACAAAAAAAAAATATGACGTACGTACAGACGACGAGCACCAACGACAAACTTCAACCGGAGTACACGATGAACTAAAATCGTTGGAAACGAACGGATAAACTTTTGGTCAATTTTACAATTTTTGGTTTAGTTTGGTTTGGTTCTTTTGTGTGTTTATTTTTTGTTTTGTTATTCGATGAAGACGAAGAGAGTTTATTCAGCTGGTGTGCGTTGCGGTTGCGACTTGCGAGAGATAAGTGCGATGGTTTTTTTTTATTTGTTCTTCTGTCCAATCTTGTTTAGTTTATAAAGATTATGTTGTTTATGTTTTTTGTTTCTTTAAATAAGAATAGATAAGTTAAAAAATACACAAACAAATAATAATTTATCGCTCAGTTTTCAATGTAAGCGCATGGTTAAAAACAGTTTGTTACATTCAGTCGTTCTGGTTTGGTTTAATAGGAATTTTAGAAATAGAAAAAGTTGAAAAACATAAGATAGTAAAATAGTAAGTTCGACTGTGTGAAGTTTGATTCGAATTGGAATTGGATAGAAGAAGTTCGATCAACATTTTAATCAACCAAGTTGGATTGACAAGTAGAATCCGAACTCCGAATCCCGATCTGACATTCGAGTCTTCTCTTCATCTCGTCTCTTTCTTTGTATGGTTTAATTTAAATGGTACAATACAACCAGAGTTGCCACAATATTACAAGTGTAGAAAAAGTGTTACACTTTTTTTAATTTTTTCTTACTTTTTTCCATTTTGTTACACTTTATTCCCAAAAATATTTTTCGTTATTTTTTTTTTAATTACAACTAGCACGTAATATTACTAGTTTTTTTATCTTTGGTATAAAATTCACATGACACTGGATATAAACAGTGTTGAAGTGAGCTTGAACTACATTTCTACATTATGTGCACATACATCGCGTTGAAATCGCCTTAATCTTTCCATAGATATGTATGTTTTGGGATAATATGAAAGATGTACATATAGGTAATTTGACCTATTTTATTTAAAATTAATTTCTGCACTTAAATTAATTTAATAGTATGTAGTTCAAAACCAACACTGATATTATATATATTGGTATGTATACAATCTCAAATTCAAAATGATCCGGAATCAGATTGCCCCTCTAACTTACCATAGAGTGCCTATATTATTATTTTATTAATATAGGTATTAGTATAGGTACTCTATGTAACTTAAGATGAATAGAATAGGTACATATATGAAGGTATCTACTGCAAATCGTCCGGTCTAAAAATACCTACTATAGTGAGAAGATTAATTTGATATGAATTGGCCAATTTTTAGTCTGATTTATATGTATGTATATTTTTTTATTTTCAATCCTGAATGAAAATCCTCAAGAAAATCTGCAAGCCTAAGTCAGCGTTCGGACTTTACTGCGAAAACAGTAGATCTACTGCACTTTTTTTTCCAAATTTTCAAATCTACTGCCCCACTGCGTTTTTCCTGCAATCTACTGCGATTTTTCTAAATTTGGTTTGAATAACATTACTGTTCATAGAAATTAATGTAGAACAAAATGTCAAACGTTAAAAAAATATTTGTATCTCTTTCATGCAAGCCTTTTCTTTAGTCAGCTAATTGTGTTGTCGCTGCCTTCTGCAATAATTATTTCTTTTTCTTGTTTCCTTTTACCATCCCACTTCCACAATGTGATAATAATGCACACGCACTCGCACACCATCGACCAACACCTTATACCGCAAGCGCAAATGTGTTTAAAAATCGGCAAGATGTTTTTGTGCCACCGCTTAATTTGGTTAAGTTTCTAAAAAAAATACAAATTTGTAGATGGAAAATTTGTTTTCAACTAACTTCTAAAACTAAACATTTTGATCCTAGTGGCTAGAGTTTATTCATTAATGTAATAATTTGGTTTTGTTTCATTAATTTTACAATTGATTTTGATATTAAACCAAAGAATATGGACTTAATTTAATGTTATTTATTCTATTTTTGTTTTGTTAATAAAAAAAAATACTAAAATTAACACAGAATGTGTACTCATTTTTTTTCTGCTGAAATTTAATTCTACTGTGAAAATTTTGGTTTCACTGCGATTTTTCGTTCAATTTATTGCGATTTGCGATCTCTTAAGTCCGAACCCTGGCCTAAGTGTTCCCTTTATTTTTGTTTTGTTTATTTTTTTTTCTGAGAACTATTCAATTATTTGCTCTTATTCTTTTCAGCGATAAAATTTTGCATAAGAGTTAATTTTGTTCACAATCAACAGCGTTACCGTCGTACTAGTTTAATCCATTTTTTTAAACCTTTTTTATAATTTTAAAAAGGTTGATTATTTTAACAAAATTTTGAACTTCAATTGACAATTTGTTTTTGAAGTTTATGAACCAAACAACAACCACATCTTGAATGAGGTACTAGTGTCAAATTTTATAAGCTGAATTTGAAACTATGTAGGAACTTTTATGCTGCCAGGACAATCATCAGATAACATTCAATTAAAAATTTGTATTTTTTTAATTTGTATACCTATACCTACATACATTTTTAAAAGTGGGTATAGTTAAAAAACTTACAATTGGCACACAATTTTGGTAGAAGATATTGAGATCATTGTATTTGAAATATGTATTTAAAAACTAAAAACCCTTGGCAAATAAGTAGGTACAAATTTAGTACTTCCATTTTCTTTGTTCTTACTATTCGACAGATTTATTTAAAAAAAAAAAAGTTAATCATTTTTTTTTGTTGGCAGTTTTATTTTCTTTACAAACAGAAACACAAAAACATACATATGTAAATGTTTCATATTGGAGATTAGAATGAAAGAACAAACACTTGGGTGAACTACCACCAAGTTTTTTATAGGTTGGAGTGTTATAGCTATTTCACAACTGCCATGCCGCCGATCATCAGACTCCTTTAAGTGGTGCTTGTTCATTTGATCAATTTAGTTTGAAAAACTTTTTGCCGTCACTAATGTAAACAGTACACATATTGAAGGTAATATCATGAGCGTTTTCATTTTTGTTCAGTTCAGGGCATCTGTCAAAAACGAGGAAATTGGATCCAGTGCCCCTTTTCTCAATATTTGTTGTTGTTTCTAATGATGCGGTGAGTAGTTATTTATTTTTGAAAACCTACGCAATATATTACCTTAGATTTGTGTACTGTTGCTGAGGTACATATACAAAATTTTAATTCGAATTTTTAAAATAGAAATTAACGGTTCCAACTTAAATTGAACATTTATTTCCGTTTGGTATTTTTTTTTTAACTTTTTCCATCGAACTTCACAACCCGGCCTAAAACTAATTATTTCTCACTAGAGGGTGTCAAAGAAAAAGACAGTACCAAAGTATAAATTTCTCTTAAACCTTTTCTGCGAAAACTATGGGAAATATTCCCATAAAAAAATATACCTTTGAGTATAATTTTTCTCCTCTTAAAAATAAAATCAGTTCGAAACTCTCCTCAACTTAATCACCCCTGCTGTTAAAATTATAGCGCTTTTGCTCTGCTCTCGTATCCAGCATTATACCCCTGCGATTAAAAACATTATTCGAATTATTATGGAAAAGTAAAGTTTCCACATTTCCCAAATAAAAACATTTAAACGAAAATGCTCTACGACTCCGAAACAAACACTGTTCGAATAAAAAGTAAATACAAAATTTGTAACTCAACTCAATAAATGAAAGTGCATTATGGATATTCTTTAAAATAATTTCCGTATTATTACTTAGCTTTTCGTTTTTATTCCGAGTTTGTATTTAAAATAATTCTATATACAAGTTGGTCCTTTATCGGAATGAAAAATCAATAGACATCTTTAAAGCTCTTTAACGTTAATTAATTTTTTTTATTTCGTTAGGGAACAAATAATTGAATATATCATTAAAATATGCAATTCTTATGTTAAATTTGACATAAAGTCCAGATTTTGTTAAATATGTAGGGTTATTCGCATAATATACGACATACTCTATGACGTGCTGGTTCGTTCAAAGCAAGACAAAATTTTGATGGGATGGGTTTGTCTCTCCCTTTTAGTAGGGAAGGTTTTTTTTTACTTTTTATATAAATTATATTTATCTACTGATTAGTATCTCGTGTTTAACACTTCATCAATTTGTATTGAGTTTTATGAAACAGATGCTTTTATTTCTTGTTGTTTTTAAAAACAATATAAAAGATTTGTCTAAGAAAAAAAGTAATTGTAGTATGGGCAAATCAAAATAACGATGAGGTAAGCTTAAAATTTTTAGCTCATATTTTTAAAGCATTTTCTTAGAGCCCAACCAAGCAATTACAGTATCAAGGATTTCGAAAAGCTTTATAAAATTTTGAAAATGAAATCAGTAAAAAAATATAAATTTGTATCATTTCCTCAGCCAATTTTAAACTCTGTGTTAAATCCTCACTCTCAAATGGAAATCAGGGTATTTCCATTTGAGAGTGAGGATTTAACACATTGAATTATAAACTAAAATATAATAGCCAATATTAACGCTTAAAATTTTATTTTTGTTTTTTGGAAAAGAAACCGGTTGCAATTTTATATTTAATATATTTTAATTTTAATTTTCTTGTGTCACACTTTAATTATTTTTTCTATGAAAAAGGAAACAGCAAAATCAACAACACAGCATTGTGCACTTTTTGGTTTGTCAATAAAGAATGCAAATACTACATAAATAACATGAGGTTCGTCTTTTTTTCAAATCTTGTATTATTTTACAATGCTAACATTTTTAATCATCTTTTTTTTTTTTGTTAATTTTATTCAAGATCATCAATGATAACTCCACCAACAGGCCCCTCTCCCAAACCACCACTAGGAACAACATCAGACACAGAATTGCTACTGGCCGCAACTAATCTTGGTCCTTTTTCCTCGTCGGCCTCTGCTGTTGCTCGACTTCCGAATTCTTGCATTTTCAGAATAAGCATTCCAAACACTTGAGCCGGCAGTGATGTTTGTAAGACTTGCAACAGTCTAGCGGGTTGTCCGCAAACAACAATAGCGTTTGCTAAATGCTCTACGCCACTTTCGAATTCACCTTGCCCAATAAGGGACTCGCCCAATTGAATTTCTTGTAAGAAATACCTGTAAATACACAATAAATTATTATTATAATTATAATTAAATAAATTTAAAAATTTAAAGTAAAATTTTTTAAAAATATAATTTAAATGTTCCGAGTTATACATATATGATTTGCAAAATGAATAACATGAGCTGAACAAGGTAAAATAACATTTTTAGAAAAGAAGGTGCCACGGAGTGTTCTTTGAGTTCTATTGCAGTGCTGCTCCCCGGGTTCGGTCTTATCTTTAAACAGATTGTTGGACCTATGTATTTAGTAAAAGACTCTTGGGAAAACCAAGGTAAGAACTGGCAATAGATTCAAGAACTTTTGATAGAATGTGCAGAATTGCTATCGATTTGAATTGCTTTATTAGATTTATATATTGTGGTTCGACCAGCTACTGAACGATTTAATCGTAATCGTGCCAAAATAACAGCTTTTTCTCTTTTTGTACATGCATTGTGAGTACAAGTCGTTGAGTAATTTTGCATTTCGTGCATGTATCGCTTAAAACATTTAACATTTCGTCAATGTGTCTTGCGAAAAAATTTCTTTTGACCCGACACAAGCAAGTTCATTCATTCATATCATTCCTTAGACAAAAACAATCAGGTATTTCAGCAATAATTAGACAAATAACGAAATCAGAACCTTCCATTTTTTTCCACTTTTTTGAGAGTAAAGTCATTTGAATGTTTATTAAAACTTTGTAAAAAGAAGCTTTAAAATATGGAATAATTTGTTTGATTAAAATATATATGTACATAATTTGATCCAAATCGGTCGTCAGTTTAAGCTCTAGCTCGATGTACAGTGGACTTAAAGAAACATTCATTCATGAATAAATTATTTTTTGGATCAAAATCCTATAAACCACTTTCTACTATAAAACTAACCTAATAAGTTTGCTTTCTCAAAATGTGAAGTGGATTATAAATAGAAGGATAAGTGAATTAAAATACTCAAAAACAATTTTTATATTGAAAACAAAAGAAAAACTCGAAGGCATATTGGAAATCAATACTTTGCAGAAGTAGATTCAATAAGTCCAACCAGTATTGAAGAGCTTTGTGCGTTTGCTGATTAATTACTTGATTATTAAAAGCATTACACATGAAAATAAACATAAACGAATGACTCACTTTGTATTTTCTATGCTAAGCAAAGTAGGCAGTACCTTTGTATATACTTGGGGAAACAAAAACTATGTTTTCCAAATAAAAATGCTTTTATCATAATCAACAGAATGGAACACGAACTAAAATGTACTTCGCAAGCCATTCCAAGGTTTATGTTAACCTTGAAATGAATCTAATGTATGTATTCGTTACTATTTCATACACATAAATCTGACGTTTTAGGATCGCATGCGAAGAAGAAAAACATACATAAGTTTCCACCAAAAGGCACTCATTACATAACACAACGAATCAATTTTTTTTGTTCTACATTGCTTTGCCTGACGTTATCATTGAAGGGGTATGATAAGGCGTTTACTTATAATTTAAATTCAATAGTTATGCTTCTGGAATAAAAAATGTAGGGCTAACTTGTTACCTTTCAATTGCCTCGTGGTCATTCAAATTGGGCATACCACTCTTGGATGCGTTGCCATTCTTGCGTTGGCGACGTCTCCCTTAAAAAGTTTGAAAATTATAGAATATATTACAAAAGGTTTTGTATATTATAAAGAAAAAAAAACATACTCTCGCGGACTTTCTTTCTGTATTCGGGATCACTACGACGTTGCTTGTCGAAATAAATGCAATATCCAAGGAATAGTGTTCCGGCAACCCCAGCAGCAATCCCAATTGTAGTTTTGTTTATTTCAATCATTTCCTTCCCTTCAAATTATCATATATTATCAAAAATATAATAATTTCGTTTCGAGTATAATAGATAAAATTAAAGTTTTAACTAATAATACAAATGATTTTTTTGATTTAAACAAACGAGGTAGCCGGACAAATCCCAATCTCGACAATCATTTGTGAAAAACTTTTGTCTCTACCAAATGGAAAATCATAAATGGAATGGAAATAGAAATTAGAAGAAAAACTACATTTTGATTGCTGGTTGTCTCTTTTTAACGAATAAAGCGGCGGCTTAAAACTAAGTGCGTTCGTTTTTTTTTAGATTTGGAATGACAATAGGAGAGACTGTTGGCTTTCCAGAAGATGTCTTGTTTTCCAGAAGTTGTTTAAATAAGTCCCCTTTCACACGAGGAAACAAGTTGCTGGCGATTTTTGACGTTTTCTTTTAATTTCCACCAGTCGTAAAACTGTTCATTGCCCCTACTTGATGTCCTTTTCACCTAAAAGTTGCTGAAAATTTAGTTTTCCGACATAGTGCTGCTAAGTATAAGGCGGTGAAAAATTGTGCAATTTCGTAAGAAATTTCACGTTTTTGAAAATTCAAGTTAACAAACAGGATTAATTAGAAAAAAAACTTTTGGAATGCGTTTGAATTTGAATTGAGATGCCCAGCCATTTCGATTAAATAGTATCCGCGATTAAATTTTGACATTTTCATGTCAACTTTGGATAAAATTCAATTCGAAACACGTTCTCAAACTTTTCACACGAGAAAACTGACAGTCGTATTTATTATATTTTTGTCTACTTAGACACTGTCTTACTATTTTCAAATTGGTGGAAATATGCTTTATTTAATAAAAATAAATATCACATTATTCACGGTTAAGAAAATCTAATCTTGTGTCTAAGTTTGGCAGCTATAAGACAACAATAGACAAGGTTTTTGTACACATTTCCCAAAGTTGGACAGTTGTCTAAAGTTAGAAAACGTTTATAAATAAGACCATGAGTTTCCAGCAACTTTCAGTTTTTATGTGTGCTCCAAGTAAGGGAAATTACCGGTCTACGATTGTGGAAATTGTAAATTAAAAGAAAACATCAAAAAATGTTTCCTCGTATGAAAGGGGACTGAAAATTTTTCATTTCATCGCTGAACACTTTTCGTAATTTCGTTGCTGAACACATTCAAATAAAACCGACGCGAAAGCAAAATTGACAGATATATATTTTTCTTGTGGTGCCGACGACGGCGATTTTACAATTAGTTTTTGGATTCTTTCTATTTTGTCTTAAAATTGACTAATTTATTTGTGGAGAAAGAATAATTAATAACAATAATGGCTTTGCCAGCAAATTATAAACAAATTGCACTCAATTTGCCCTCTGGGCCTAGTGGATCAGGTGGTCGTAAGTTTCTTAAATAATTTTCAATATGTAAATGTTTTTTTTTTTCTTTAATAAAGTATGTATACAAAATATATGTATTATATTTATTATATATAATATTGGATTAAAGCATGTCTACCTGGTCCCTATTTTTGCATAAAACTATTTTTTTATTTATAAATCATGGGCGTCGCCAGGATTAGATTCTTGATGAGGATAATGCAAAACTCTAGCTCGGAACTTCTATCTGCCAAATTCCTTGCTATACATAATATACTTTCAAATTTTCTAATAAATTACTTATCTACTAGGGCGGTTTATATTTCTTACATTTCATACTCATTTAGAGAATTCTAAACTTTTTAGGTTTACTTGATCTATTATTGAATAAAGAAGTTTTTTTAGTCAAACAAAATATAAACTGACCATTAGCCCTAAGACTGGCGTAGTATAGTTTTTCGTCATCTTATCTAATTATCGACAATTTTAGTTTAGAAGTTTACCTAGATTTATTTCCTACATTAACCACGTCTTCAAGTAAAATAATATGGCTAACCTACAATTTCCCGCCGAATCCGAACGGAAAAGAAAAATGCACTTTGATTTTATCTGATCACAAGAGCCAGCGCTCCTACAAAAAAAAATTCAGCTGGATTCGAACCAAACCTCCTCTCTAGGCAGTACTCTTTTTCTATATATTCCAGCTTTAACGGAGCGATGGTTCACCATATAAAAAACACCACTATGCCAAACAAACATTCTTATTCCTTCTAACTATTGTCGTGCAACTCAGGTTTCACTTAAAGAAAGTCTCTATGTTATAGGATCTAATTTTAAAGAATCTGTTTTTTCAATTCTAATTTTAATTTTGGAGTAGACATTTTTTTCTTCTTTTTACCAAAGTCTACAAAATCAAAATTAGGCACTGATAAAATCTATTTACCTGCTTTTCTCTTAAGTACTAGCTTTGTATTTCTACTCGCTTGAAAATATAAATATTTATTATTAAAAATAAACTAATAGATTGCTTTTTTATAACAAAGAATGGAAACGGGCGACCACATTTTCAGACTCATATTAAACATTCATGAACGTTGAAGTTTGCATTTAAAATTTTGTTATATTGCAATTTTTTCTTCTACCTTTGATTTTATTTTTTTTTTTTTAATTTCATACCCAATTGGATTTAATAAATTGAGAAACATTTTTGTCATACAATTTTTTTTTGTTAAATTTAATAATACGTTTCAAAATTTCTTTTTATAAAATATAAAAATTAATTAAAACAGATATGCAGTCGTCTGCCGTTCCTGCATCGTTCAACATTCTTAAAGGTAATAATATCGAATTTTTTTGCAAGTCTCTTTTGTAAGTGCAACATGTAGTGGTAATTTTTTTTTTATATGTATTTTCGAACAATTGAAAGTACACACATTTTGTATATCAATATTTATCAGCTTTCATCCCCTCGCAAAGAAATTCTTTTTTTTTTTTAACAAACATTTAACATTCATGTTTTGTTTCTTATTTTTATAATGGTTAGTTTGTTTTGGTTTACTTTAATTTCATCTTAAACTTAAATTAATATGACACATTTTTTAAATAACACAGAAAGGCTACGAGCGTCTGGTGGTGGAAGTAGTTCTGAACGGAACAAAGACACAACACCAATTTTTACCCACAGCAATCACGGGAATCCGGCGTTTACTCCACAAAAAACCGGAAAATCATCTGTAAGTACAAATAAAATAAGTTTATGTAGGTAGGTATATACAATTTTTTTAAACAAATCGTTGAATTAAAGTGTTATTTATGAATTTCATTTTGAATGTTTAAAATTTATTTTTGGAAAAGAAAACTCAAAATGAATCTCGTGCCCCAAAACCCCCAAAACCACCAGAGAAACCTATTTTACCTTACATGCGCTATTCCAAAAAAGTCTGGGATACTGTCAAGTCAGCTAATCCTGAACTTAAATTATGGGAACTTGGAAAGAAAATTGGAACGATGTGGAAAAATGCAACAGATGCGGAAAAACAAGAATTTATTGACGAATATGAGGCAGAAAAGGTAAATTAGTTTTATTTTTCAATCTTTTGAATAGAATAGAATAAAATAGAAAAGCATTATGCGTGATAAAAAAAATTACAACTCAAGTTAGCTTTTTTTTGTTAAAATTAATTTGATCAAACTTTCAAAGTTTTCGTTCAATTTGTGTTTTTTTTTTTTTTTTTAAAGCTGTAATCATTTTTTAAATTTTAGGTTGAATATGAAAAGGCTCTTAAGGCGTATCACAATTCGCCAGCGTATTTAGCTTTCATTGCTGCTAAAAACAAAACTAAACCTGGTATGCTTTAATTTTTGTATTGTCAAACCAAAAAGTTGTATTTTTTGTTTTCTTTTTTAAAAAGCTAATCCAGACACTGACGTCCATGAGACTCCATCCCGTTCAAGTGGTAAAGGACAGCAAGAAAGAAGAATTGACATTCAGCCAGCTGAAGATGAGGATGGTAAGCAAAATACAACAAAACAATTTCCATATTTCTAAACTGTTTACCTAATTTAAAAATAAACACTTAAGATCAAGATGATGGCTACTCATTTAAGCATGTAGCTTATGCCCGTTTCCTACGAAATCATCGATTAATCAATGAAATATTTTCGGATGCCGTAGTTCCTGATGTCCGTTCTGTTGTTACAACTCATCGGATGCAAGTATTAAAAAAACAAGTAAGCTCATTAACAATGCATCAAACAAAACTCGAAGCTGAATTGCAGCAAATGGAAGAAAAATTTGAAACAAAAAAACGCAAAATGATTGAGTCCAGTGATACTTTTCAAGAAGAACTTAAAAGGGTATGACGAGGTTATCAAAACCGAACATAGATTTAGATCTTATGAAAATTAAATTCAAACCAAAATTACATTAATACAATTACAAAAAAATTTAACTGTTAAAGCTCCAATTTTATTTTATATAGCATTGCAAACCAGCTGTGGATGAAGAGACTTTTCAGAAGATGGTTCAAAAAATGTATGAAGAAATGCGTAAGGAACGTCAGAAATGTGCCGATGAAGCACCTAATAGTATGTCCCTTAATCCAATGCTAAATAAGCCACCCGTTCGTCCTGAAGATTCAAAACTTTTTGCTCCTCCTCAAATGAACAGTCCTGTGCAAATTCCATCTAAACAAGGGCCAAGTAATTCGGAAAATATCAAAATGGAACCTGAGGTAGTTTAAATGCAATTATAATTGTTTCAATTATATAAAAAATTATTGTATTTTTTTTTTGTAGCCTATGGAAATAGAACCTTCCTTAAAACCATCTGTTCCACCGCTGCCGCCTAAACCAGAAAAAGCAAAACCCGTTCCGAACAAAGAACCTGGATCAGAAAGTCCAAAGAAGGCAGGAACTACACGTAAGAATGAGGCTTGGGAAAGACCGCCTTTAGAGTCGCAACTTTCACCACCTCCGCAAATGCCGGTTTCCAAAGATCCAATAACTGAACCAACGCCGCCGGTGCCACCGAATGTTAGTTTAAGTCCAAGCTTGAATATGCGTCCTCCTTCTACAACTCCACAACCTCCTCCAACGTCACAACAAAATTCTCCCATACCACACGGTTTACCACCACAGGTACCACATACTGCCCCGCAGTTGCCTGTGCCACCGCCAAGTACAGAATCTTCTGCTGCTCCGCCACCACCACCACCATCAACAAGTGTGCAGCAGACCCCGGGAATTCAATCCCATCATCCACCGCCACCACAGCATCACCTGCCACCCCATATGGCTGGTCATCCTGCTTTGCCAGGACATCCTAGTATGCCCCAATCTGGCTATGGTGGCTATGCACCTACTGGGGGACCCCATAGGTCTCCTTACTATCCACCACAATATGGTGGTCATCCTCCACAAGCATACGGTCAATATCCTCCGTATCCTTATCATCAACAATACGGACCTCCTCCGCCACCTTCACATTATATGAACACCCGTCCGCCACATGGACCACCAATTCATTATCAAGATCATTCCTCTTCTCCGGGGCAACAGCAACCTCATGGTCCACATGAAAGTCATCATCCAGGCTATAATCCTGCTCAGTTAAGTTCTACTCCTCCAATGCAACAAAGTTCTTCATCTACAATGCCCCCAGGAGCTCCACCTTCCGATGGTAATTGCAAACAAAAAATCGATCAATTAGATTGAGTGTTGATTTGAAAATTTTGTATTTTTTTTTAGGTGTCAAACGTGAAATGGATACTGATTCTGAAAAGAAAGAGTCTGAGTGATGTGGTTTTGGTAAAAAGTCCATTTACTACGTAGGTAGGGATTTTCCATAAATAATTTTAAAGACTTTGTTTTTTTTTTTTATAATGAATAAATAGGCACCGAAATTTGTTTAATTTAAAATTAAATCCTGGTATCAAAAAATGTACATTTAATACTAAAAGATGAAAATCATACCAATCCTATAGATTTTGTTGCATTCTAATAAAATAAATATATTCACTAAGATACATTTGGTAACAATAATACTTAAACCAGTCTTTCTATCTTGATTTTAGAGTTCTTCTCGACAATTTTTAAACCCTATTTGTCGTATTTGTAACCAATTGTTTGTGTAACATTTCTATCAAAGGGTTAGTTGTAGATAAGCTTAATGCCTCTCTTCTCCTCTGAGGTGGGTAGCTTAGCCAAGCAAACTAGTTAGCGCTAAAGTTAACATATCTTCTGTTAAGTAGCAAAAAATTCCATGTTTTGTACGCTGATTAACTTAATCTGTTAAGTATTACCGATAATCTATTGTTGATACAGTTTTCCTTGGGCTTTCCAATTTTTGGAAATCGTAAACCTCTTTGTTAAACAACGCGCTCAGCTTTTTATCCGATCGAACTTTGAAAAATTCTTGCATTAAGTTCCCGAATTTCGAGTTTTTAAGGTTGTCGAAGAGTACATGACAATTTTTGTTTTTATTCTAACAAAATCATAATAACAAATATTTAAAAAAAAATTAACCATTTATTATTAGATACATTTACAAGCGTTTTTTTCAGTATATATTTTTCTGTAAACTAGCATTATTATTATTTATATCACAAATTTTAAAAATGTAAATAACGCACTTTTAAAAAGATAACATTACCCAGCAGAAGATGTTTTTATTTATCATCGAGATAAAAAAAAACTAATTCAAAAAAATTAATTCAAAAATTTGATAATATAATGTTAGTGTAAACATTCTTTTTTTAAGAAAACATGGTTTTTTCATATCTTTTGCGAAGCTCCTCATAAGTGACTGTGGGTTTTATGTCATCGTTTAAACAAATATCCGAGTTTTGTTCTTCAGCTTTTTTCTTAGCTCTTTCAAAGGCCTCAATTATACTTGATCTACAAAAAGGAGACTCGTTAGCTTTTGTAGAAATAAATGAAGTTACATGAAATGTACCTGAACAATTTTTGGTGTAAAATATAAGCACTCACGTGGCCGGCATTCAAATATCTTACTTCAACTCCTGGCCAAATTTCTTCCAAACTTGAACATCCTTCACGGGGAACGTATGCATCATTTTTAGCACAAATAGCTATTATCAATGATGTATCGAATGGAACAGAGAAGTTCTTCAAATGTGTACATTCATCCATTACACCACGCATAAATTGTAAGGCTTCGCGTTCCCACCAATTTGTCTTTGTAATATCAATTTTCTCATTGTCTGAAGTTGATCGAGGATAAATATAATCCATAAGCTTGGTCAGAGTAGACGATTGTACATCGTTTTTCTTATAAATATCTAAATCTCTGATATCGTTCTTAACTTCATGATTTTGAATAATCTGAGATTTTATATCAAGTTCGTTAACTTCAGTCTGTGATAGATCATAATTGTTGACAAGAATTTGTTTGGCCTGCATTTGCTTCTCCAAGTCAAATGTGTTTTCCTTATTGATTCTTAAAAATTGTTTATCTTCAATGAATTCAAGTTCGTTGTTTGAAATTTTGTTATTGAGTCTAACATCTTTTATGTCTTCTTTGAGTTCATTCATAGATTGATTAAAGTCCTTGATAAATTTTTTTCCTGCAGTAAATGCGTCATCAATTATGGTTACCATTTTTGAAAGACGTTCTCTGTATTGTCCATCAGCGAAATATTGCGTTTCTAACATATCCCAATTGATAGAATGACTCATAACACCCTGTATAGTAAAAAAAAAAAATTGGATTGGATTGGAGACGAATTGCTTTTATTGAAGAAACTTTTACCGTAGTAAATACAGCTGCTGCTGTTGACCACGACAAGCATGGAACCAAAACAAGAGGCTTTGGCCAATTTGTAGCCGCTAAAGATGCCATCTAAAATAAAAAAATTACGTTAAATTATCTCAATCTTACAACAGTATTAAACTTTTTTTTACGTGACCACCCATTGACATTCCTGTCACTCCCAAAGGACCATAACCATTTTTTTCACACCAATGCAATAACACAAGGCACTCAAGAATAAGGCAACCACCCATAACAAAAATATCCGAAACATTCCTCAAGTTCGAACGCCTACGAAAATATGCGAATAAGTTATATTTGGCACATACCGTTGTTGTTGTTTTTTTTCTATTTACACTTGGTTTTCGGGCTTCCTTAGTCCATAGAATGGGTTCTCCAAAATGATACCACCTATGTTAGCTTCCCTAAGCAATGGTTTGGCAATAAAATTTCTCCTTCGCCAAAAATACTGCAAGTGATTTTTATAATTAGTTTCGATTCTTATAACGTACGATTGATTAAACGGTTGTAGATTATTATTAAATTCAAACATACATGATCTCCAGTGCCAGCCAAGTGAATACACATTGGTTTGTGCTTTTCGTCGACCCATTTATTTGGTAATATAACTTGAAAATAAGCTTTCTGAGATGCTTTCGGAACTAATCCAGGTAGATGAAATTCAAAAGGGGTTGTAAAATTTCCTTCGAGAATCGTACAATCTGGGTATTTTTCTTTTTTTGTTATCTCAATTGGATAATCTGGCGGAACTAATTTAAAGCATTTCTCTCGCCGGGACATGACTTTCCGGAATTCAAAAAGTCTGTGAAGAAGAAAAAGTCGTTTGAGTAATGACATCGTTGAATTTTGGATTTTGAGTAGAATTTTATTTAACTTAAATATTAGTGTGAAGTGAAGTTCTTATACTTTTATATTAAAATGGTAAAACTATAAAAAAAAATATCATCCAATGCTTTTTTTTGTAGTACCTCTTGGTGTAATCGTAATGGTTAGTGCGTTAGACTATTACACCTGCTCCAACTGAAATGTTTCTTGGAAGTTACAGTGCGATTAAACTTCAGTTTTCGTTGTTACCAAAAACCAGTTATAGGACAGGCTGCTGAGGTTTTTTTTTAACTTGCAGTCTTACATATTAAGGAAAAAATAACACTCAAAAAATTGTTCGACTATTGGTTTCGTAAATTGAAGAGTCAAAACTTTCATTTGATATCCCATTTATAGAAATTCCATGTGATTACAGTGAACTCTCTCACAACCGGACACTGACGGTACCCAGAAATGTTTCCGGTTATGAGAGGTGTCCGCTTATGTGAAAACAAAATAATTAAAAATAAACACATTAGCATATTCATATTCTAGAATTTTCGAGTAAATTCCCGTATTCGAAAAACTGAAATCTAGTTTAAAATATAATAGAGTTTGCGGGTTACAACAAAATTACTTTACGTGAACATTGTTCGGTTAAGAGAGAGTCGAACACTATTGCGGTTATTAAATTTGAGTCGGCTTATGAGAATACACTGTATAGTTAATTTTTTCCAAAAATAGGAACGAAAGTAACGATTTTCTATACAAAAACCTACATTGAAAACTTTGTCCAACCAGTGGTTTTGAAAGCAAACGGATTAAAGGTTTATTACTGACACTATTTCCAAAAGTTACGATAAAATAGGATATCTTACAATCACCTTCCAAACTACACAAAAGAAGTTATTTTCTGTTGGAATAATAAAATGTATTTCAAAAAGAAAATACTTAAAAATATAAAAAACGGTCTTTCACCCATATCTACCACGATATCTAGAAAACGAAAATCTCGAATTAAATAAATCTAGAATAAAAAAAAATATCTAGAATGGAAAAATCTCGAAAAACCATTCACTTTTTAGACAATTCTTAAGAATTGCGCCCGCACTTGTCTCAAAGTGTATTGCTTTTCGAGATTTATTATGGTCATATTATTTTAATCATACAATGTATGTGCTAATGTCAAATACCGAAATGTGGAAATCCTTGAATTTACCGTAAAAACACACATTTTTTTTCAGAAACATTCGTAAATATCCTGAATGAATTATAAAAACAAATTTCATTCCAGACTTTTGTCAAAAGTTTTCTTGGACAACAGTACCTTGGGTGTCCCGCTTCGCTTGGAACATAAAGCAAACGAAAATATGACAATTTAACCGCCAGCCTTCAATCTCCATAGTTAAAAACAGCTAATGTTAAAAATAAATTTTTTTTTGCGAGATTTTTTTTTTAATAGTTCTGGATTATGTAATTCGAGATATTTTTCGTTCGAAATTTTTGTCATTCTAGATTTTTGCATTCGAGATAATTTTCCGAGATTTTTGTCATTCTATATAACGTCTAATCCTTCTCACACCTATAAAATAGTGCTAGTAGCGATACAAGGTTAGCAAAAGAAGAAAAAATTTGCAAACACAAATGTTAAAGCATGTTTTATTCTTTTATGTTTGATAACGGATACTTTTGTGTAGCTTTTTTTTTAATTTTTTGTATAAACAATAAAATTGAACTGAAAATTTAAATTAATAATTATTACTTTTAAATTAATTCTTCCCATAGTTAAAAAACAAAATTACAGTACATTCGCGTTAGCGTGAACACTAGATAATGTGAACACCCAGAAACGTGGACACTTTTTTTTAATTAAATTTAAGCTAATGTCTACATATTAATACTCTTGAAATATTTTTTTTTTTAGATTTATGCAACTGTAACTTATATCACTGATGTAACTTTATTGTTGAAATTTTTAGTGAGAAGTAAACAAAATCCGTCATCTCGTAGGAGTTGTTATTTTAAAATTTAGCAAACGTAAACAGCATTGTTTTTTTTTGTATTGTTCACGTTATCGCGAGTGGACTGTAGACAAATGAATGATGTAAAACGTTTGAGTATGATTCAGAAAACCTTTCCATTTTGCACTTACTCTCTTGTTCTCCTGAATATAGTAATCTAGAAAACAGAAGAGATTGAGTGAGTTCAACTTCAATAATAAATCGTTTTGGCATATGTATGTAATTGTTTTGATACTTTAGTTGAGACATAATGTAGTTCAAATGTTTTTTTTTTTCTTGATTTTTTGTACCTGTAAAAAGGAAACACACTTAATTTTGAAAATATAACACATACAAATTGGAATAAGTTTTAAGATATTAATGAAATATGTATGTAATCAATTCTTTTCTAAGCTACGTTTAAAGTTTTTTTTTTTATGGCAAAATCATGGAAATGTAACAAAAAAGGCAGAACTAAACGTACGGTATATACGGCGGCGTTGTATGGAACATAAATATGGCTGTCGAAGACAACGGAGTCTGTCACTCCACATAATACAAATTAATTGCCATAATATGTATACCTATATATACGCGTTAATATGATTTTAACATTTCAAAAACATTTCAGAGAAGTAGCTATGAGATTTATAAATCGGAATGGTTACCATGATACAAAATTCTTACATTTTGAGCATAAAACAAACAAAATTCACATTAAAAACGTTGGGCACAAAGATTTTTGACACCTCTGGGATAAAAAAAAAAAAAAAAACTAGTCCTGATATACGATCCACCTTCGTACTTGTCTATGCCAAAACGTTATAGTTACCAATTGTTTTTTTTTTTCATTTTATATGTACGTAAAACAACAAATAGGAAATTTATTTTTTAACAGTTAAGATTAAATTTCTTTTAATAATATTTACCTTTGCAAGTTCTCTGGTTTGCCCCATCCTTTTTCAAAAAATCTCGTAATCAGAAGTCGACGATAAATACTATCGAGGCGACTAGGCGGCATTGTGGTGGTTGCTTAGAAATTATAATGGTAAGGCTTTTTTTTACTTTATGCTTAAAAACATTAAGCAAATTCAAAAACCTTTTTTATTTGAAAAAAAGAAAACATGACCCCAATAAAAAGGTGCAAACAAAAATAATGCGGTGAATGTTGCGCACCGATTATTTTTATTATCCATAAAATATTTTCAACTCAAGTCATAAAGCAAACACATTGAATTTTGAAATTAAAAGTTAAGTGCTAGGTTGGGTCTAAGGTGTTTATAATCTTGATCAAATTCCATTCGAATAGAAACAAAATTAAATTAATATTAAAGTACCAATTATTATATTATTTGCTATATTTGCTAGAAAAACCGCAATTCGCAACCGATATTCGCTATGTTGGCCTTTTATAAACAGGGACATTTCACAGGTTCACAAACCAACTTCAAAATTATGCAAGATAAAGGCGAAGTTTTACCAAACCATTATTCACAGTAAATTCCTCAGGATCCCCCTTAAGATGTTCACAAATTAAAAACAAAACAAAAATCGACCACACATTCCACTCGAAAATAAATACATTTATGTATTAGCTAGCTACTTTAGATCCGTGATTGCGTTGCTTCGATTAATTTTTCGAGATAAAAATATGACTTTATTTATGTATATTTTTGTGAGATTATTCGCGTTAAAATATATAACATCAAACGAGGGTAATACTGTACTAGCCCGAACGTTTGCTACAAAATACATTCGGCTTGGTCACTGTGAAACTACAAGGGAAAAATGTGAATTGCGGATTTTAGCCGTGCGTAGGAGGTTCCATCTCTTGCTGTTGTTATTTATATGGAAAATTACGTCAAATATTTGTGCATCACTACTTTTTTGCGATGCTGATGTGCAGTATGGGTTATTGGGTATTAAAAGCATACCCTATTGGTTCAAAAAGCAATCTAAAATTTGTATTTTTGGTAAAATAAAAATATCAAAAAAATGCACTCACTACATTTTCGTTGATATAAAAATGAAATAGAAATAACAATTTTGAATAACACGAAGCCTTCTCACACCCCCAAATTGTATAAAACGGTAAATAGAAAGAACAATCAATTGCATTAATTTTTTCTTGCTATTCTCTTTTGTTTATTGCATTTACGTAACACAAAAACTCAATTAAATGAAAAACGGGAAGATCTGCATATCAGCCAATGTAGATTTGATATGGAGGCCATTTTTATATCAATCAATTCAGGAAATTATAGTGGGTATAAGGGAGTATGAAGATGAGATACCGAAAGATTAAAAAATATGCCCTAACCCGTTCATAAAAATCGAAATCTGACAACGGGCTGCAGTATTAGGATATACAGTTTTTGAGTACCTAATCTCGTTTATCGTAGAAGATCGAATAGCCGTATGTTCTTAAGTAATCATGAGATTATTATGTTTAAATTAAACATTCATACCTACAATCTATTTTCTTTAAGGCCGTCTACGTAAGCATTGCCAGCGTGGGTGTGGTAAACTTAGGTTGGAATGGGACGGGGGAATAGTTTAGGGAATCCACGGCATCTAACTCCCTTCTCAAACCCATTGCGCTCGTCAGGATACAAAGGTAAAATAAAAGGTGAGGGAAGAAGGCAGATGAGTTAGTGTGCTGATAGCTGAACAGTCTTCCTCGTCTGTTTGGTTCCTGAAGAAAAGATTTAACTATTTTCAAATTAGACCTGACAATGAAAATAGAGTAGAAAATTTTCTTCGATTTATCTTACTTTGATTGCACACTAAGCCATCGATAAGCATTTTAGGAATGTTGCAGTACTTAATAATGGAAGAATTAAGTTTTCAGATTTTTTTTTTCTTTTTAAATTTTATTGGGCAGGCTGCACAAAACATAACATTCTAATTTACAAACCCAATGATATGCAGGTATATCAATATCCATAAAAAACTATCTTCAAGAAATATCTTATGCCACCTTGTGAGAAGGTAAGTAAAACCATCTGAATTTTAATTGATAGTAGGTCACAGGTACTACAAAACCGATAGGGTATTTAACATGTGACTTGATTTCCCAGTATAGAAGCGTGAATCTACAAAATCCTCAGAAACAACTTAGTTCAACCTAAAGCTAATCGGCTTAGTTTGTGACAACAATAATCATCAGAGGCAAATTTACACAACATTAATTTGTTTGACCTATAAAATAAAAAGTTAGGTTGAAATTGTACATATCTTTTTTGCAAACTTGCATTACAGACAATTTCAATATCCGCCCAACAATACCCGGTGTCTCAGATTTTATTGTGTAAAAATTAGCATGCATTGCAGTTATACACTACACTTCAATCCTTTATCTACAATACAAGAAAAAAATTAACAATTTGATGTTAACACAGGTGGAACCATAATTTTCACTAATAATAATTGATGAATGATCTAGATTTACATCCAATTTTATTGCGCTCATTTTTTGTGATGTAATTTGTTTGTATATAAATAACTTCAAGCCCTGTTACGTAAAAATTACAATGACTACAAAGGAGTTATTTAAATAAATTGATAAAAGATTTAAAACTTGATAAGATATAAGAGTTTTTAGCAACCCTTAGAACTTAGCACTTAAACACCACGCACAAATTAAATTGTACCACAAAGTATAAATAATAAACAAAATAACAATATTCTATTCTTGTACTATGTTCTGTCACTGTCACCACCAACTGATAAGACGTGCAAATTAAATGGAAATGGGAAAAAAATTCATGCGCTTATAAATTTCTTATCAAACTTTCCAGTTGTATTCTTATTCCAATAGAATTAAGGAAGAGTGGGGAATTTACTTGACAATTTTCAAGAAGGTTTAGGGACATATCCACCTCACTAATGCCAAAAATTTAAATTGAGTTTTTAAATATCGTGTTAAATTTAGGCAATGTGTGTGAATTTGATTAGAATCGGGTTACTTAAGATTTTATAAAAATTTAATTTAAAATAAAGTAAACTCTTAACATAACTTATAAAATTTGGTTGAAATTATCTCATTACAAAATTTTAATTTGTGAGATTTGAGGTGATTTGGAATCGAATTTTGAATATTTCCAATCTAGAAACGTAGTATTAATTAAGAACTGGAAAGGGAAACATCTCATGTTATTCTTTTTGCATAAACTTATTTGGTTAAATGTCAAGTTAAGCGATTTCCATTCCATATTTTTAAATTTTACTTGAAAAATATTTTCAATTGACTTACAAATTTGCCAAATGTATATTTTGTCTGTTTTATTTGAGATTTCCCTATAATTCTATATTCAAAAACAAAACAAATTCACAAATGCTAAAATTTTGCTGACGTCCCTTGAAATATGGGTCAATGCGAGTTACCCTAAACTCGGATAATCGAATTAAGATGAAAATATATATAAATGTGTACAATACCCTAAACTTACAATATAATGCTTAGAAGTGGACTCCGTCGGGGCCAAATAGAACTATTAAAATACTCTTCTTACCAATCTAACATAAGCCAAATTAAACCCAGAACCAGAAGCAATACCAACATGACTCAATTAGTTGAGGCTTCAGTGGACACAAATAAATTGTTACGTCTAGCAAGACTTGTGGTGCCTTCTCTGGGCAATGGCAAACACAAAGGCCAGGCAGGAAGAATCGGAGTTATTGGGGGCTCACTGGAGTATACAGGAGCGCCTTATTTTGCAGCTTTAAGTGCCTTAAAGGTGGGGGCTGATTTGGTTCATGTTTTCTGCCAACGTGAAGCAGCGAATGTTATCAAATCTTATAGCCCCGAGCTAATAGTCCATCCTCTGTTGGACTTGGAAGATGCTGCCAGTCAAATCGAGCAATGGCTGGAACGTTTACATGTTTTGGTATGAGGTTCACTATAGTTTTATTGGAAAAGATTTAATATTCTATAGCAATAGGTTATAGGGCCAGGACTTGGACGTGAGCCGAAAATATTCGAAACCGTTTCTAAAATTATTGAGTCATGCAGGAATATGTCCAAACCGTTGATCATCGATGCTGATGGTCTACATCTCATCAGTGGCAACCGGGACCTTATCAAAGACTACTGTGGCGTAATTCTAACTCCGAATGCTCGAGAATTCGAGGTACTTTTTGGGGATTCGCCAGAAGCCATTGAAGAAAATATGAAAAGCCTAGGCAATAGTGTAACGGTTATGCGGAAAGGATGTCGTGATAAGATATACATAACCAGTACTGTGGAAATCTATCAACTTGGAACGGGTGGATCGGGCCGCCGGTGTGGGGGACAGGGAGACTTGCTGAGTGGTTCTCTTGCCACGTTCTACCATTGGGCCCTTGAGTCAAACCAGACCAATCCCACATTTATTTCCGCATTCGCCAGTAGTTTTCTAACCAAACAATGCAATTCATATGCATTCAAGAAATTCGGTCGTAGCATGGTTACGGGTGATATGATTAATGAAATCCATAATGTATTCGAGGACTTTTTCGAATGATATTCAATTTTAAGTAATGTTTTAAAAAATAATCTTGGTGATTAATGAATTCTCTTTCAAAAGATATTATATACGTACGTAAATATTTATGCTGTTTTTGTTGGCAACATCAAATTATGATTTAAAATTAGACCAAAATAAAATTCTTTCGGACTTATGAAAATAAATATCGTTTCCTTATTAGATTTCTAACTAGAAATTTAAAATGTTCTAGTTTCTACATTTATATTGGCAACATAGATGTTTAGATAGTTGAGGTTCAGTTTTCTCAGCATCTCTGAAATCTCGACTTTAAGACGGCTGCTATTTTAAACTTCGATCCTCTTTTGCTTTCCTTGCGGTTCAAAGAAGAATGAGCGAAAGCTCTGCAATTTTTCCAACCTCGGAATTTTGTCTACCCAGGCCACCACATCACATACGTTCCCCGCCTATGGACTTAAGAATCGCAAGGTAAAATCGCATCGCTTAAAAGCTTATTTTGGGATGGAATCTATCCTTCACGTTTCTACGCACACATAAATCTACCTAACTCACTGGATGATCCTTTCAGTAAAACGACTGTGTAAACAGGCACATAGTTTTACAAATTGAACTAACTTATATTTTGCTGAATACATTCATTGGAAAATGATTGATCTAATGACCTCACAGGGAAACTAGTTTCCAGCAAATTTGACCCTGTTTAGTTTAGATTGGGAAGATTGAGTCCGGACTGGTGAGTCTCATGGTGTTTGACCCTGCTTAGATTGGGAAAATTCAGTCCGGACTGTTGAGTCTCACCGTGTTTACTATAAGAACTTTGAGGCGCCACAAAATAATTTACACAACAACAATTTCGATATTTCGCACAAACAACAACAAATGGGACTGAGTCCGGTTTTTATGTTTCCTCCGCGCCTCAATAGAATCCTCACCCCACACATCTTTGGTCAATCAACTGGCGTGATACCGGACTCAATCTTCCTTGCAATTTTTAACGGCGTTTCTCTTTTGAGTTTCTTTCGGATTGCAACTACATCCATTTAAACGCTGAAAATTTTACTAGCTGCAATTTTTGTTAAATGAAAAGGAAACATCTCTTCACACTCTTTACTCCGCTTATATCTTAAACAATAGGAAAAAGCACAAAGAAGAAAGAGCGATAACTCTGCAATTATTTCAACCTCTGCTGCTTTGTTTACCCCGGACACCGCATACGTCCCCCGCCAACATGCTTAAAAATTGCAGGAGGTAATTGCAGCGTTTAAAAGCAGGTTAATCTCTGCGTTTGTGGTTTTGTTTTCTGGAATACTGTAGTATCTTGTGATCATACCCTTATGTTTTATTGGAAATTCCATTTTTTTTATCTATTAAAAATTTGACAACTCGGATTTTCATTTTTTGCGCTGCGCTCTTACTTTTGTCTATTTTCATATTTAATTAAAAAAAAAAGAAAACAGAGAGTATTTATGTTAAAAAAGTGTAACTTTCTTAAAATTTCTTCAATTTTTCATTTCAAATTATTGCCGACCTTATGTCTAATGTAAAAATAAATCGGAAACCTATAACGAAATATGAAATAAATGTTGTTTGTTGTTGAAATTAATCATTTCGAAAACCGGAAGTTGTTTAGTGCATCGGTTGGATAGTCAAGTCACAAAAATCAATGGTGCAACTTAAATTGCAAATAGCTACACCAGACATGACTTTCCTCTTAATAAACTGAAATGTTAAATTTTTTGTATTAAAAACTTAGAGAATTGTATTGCAATAAAATAAAATTCAATAGTGCATATTCGGTATCGCCAGGTCGGCACACAGAAAATTTGTACTTGCATTCTTTTCGCAGAGGATCATCAGGTTGGAAAACTAAAAATCTATATTAATTAAATTATCTAAGTTGTTATAAAGCTTTTAAGTACCAAATTATCTAACTGTAGAATTATAAAACAGATTTCTAAAGTGGAAAAGGTAGGTACCTAGCAGTCTGCATAACAAGTTGAGCATATCAAATTTTGCGTCCCACACCTTTTTTGTGTTACAGTGCATTTATATGTAAGTTAAAAACCCACATCAATTTTGTATGCAGCGTTATCAATTCATTCATGGGTATAACTTATTTTAAAAATACAACTTTACTTAAAAAAGAAAAAAACAAATTTATGCTTAAAAATTCACAAGAATTCCCCTTCTATCTTTGTAAATAATTCCTAAAAACAAAAATAATAAAGTTCTTGCCTTCATTTTGAATTATTATTCTATTTAAGGGAACCTATACAATCACCTTTTCATATTTACTTAAATTCAATTACTCAACACAGATTTAATTACCTACTGACTGACTTTCAAATTTATAGAGCACGAAGTCGGCATCTAACTTTCGAAATTTAATGTAAAGTCAGTAAGGTCAGTTTTTATTCACTTGCTTATAGGTATTAAAATATAATGCACTTGGTTGAGCGTATTGTACGAGGTATTTAAAACTATATTTTGACCATAAACAATATTTTAAAATTTGTAAAATAATAACAAAATAAAAAGGTAAAGGTAAAGTCATAAAGGCAATTAAAAACCATATAATGTCGTTTTAAATTAAATTAAATTAAATTTCATTTGAAAGAAAAGAAAATATTTTTGAACGACTAATTAAAATTTCGTTATATATGTACCTATTTGCCGCATGCTTTGAACCGTCTGGATTATTTCATTGTGTGTATTATCTAGATTCTAGAACATTCAAAAGAATCAACTGGACTCACGCGAATTTTTAATTATTTCCTGATAATTTTGTGGTTCCTTGAATTCAATGCCGTAGCTACAAAAGCTATCCAGAATCGTCAGATTCTTTTATGCTAAAGATGTGGTGGAATTTGTACCATACCCATAGTGTTTTATACACATAAAACATTTTATCGAAATCATTAGTTATTAGCTTTAACTTTATTTATTTCATGTTTATGTAATTTCTTACAAAGATAATAAATGAATTACTTACTTACTTCCTAACTCATTAGTTATTATTATTTTGATTGTTTTCGTGAAATAAGACTCCAGTACTCCAGCCCCAAAACTAAAAATGATAAAGGCCCCAAAGTTGTGTAATGGTTATAATTTTCCATGAAATAGGGCCATAATAAAATGAACAAATGCCCCAAGAATGAATGACACAATAGCCCAACTTGTTTTGTCCATATTATTGTTTAATTTCAAAAGTAAAAATAGCATTCAAATTTGTTTTTGTTATATTAATCTTCTTTTTTTTTAAATGAAAGTACAAAAATTTTTGGATTGTATCCTGTACAATGTGTTTGCAGCGAGAACACTTGCTTAGGTGTAAAGATCGCGTTAAAAACCATCAGCAAGTAACAAAATAGCTAAACAAAAACGTCCAATTTTAAACTATAGTAATCTATATTCTTGGAAATTTTAAGAAATAATTACAACAACAAACTGAGCCTCTATAGTATTCCCACAATCTTAATATCCATCAAGGCTTAGGTATTGGGTAAGCCTTCATAGTTATATGTAGGTACATTTTTTGTTCAGGCTGATGAATCAAACCTCAAAAAACTCTAGATTTACGATTTTCCGTAATTTTTTTGTATTTCTTACTAACTCTGTTATACATAAATATATTACATTTTTATTCTAGCTTAGTACATAAGCCTTGATAGAAATTCGTCAGACCAAGAAATTATATACAGATTCACCTAATAATTTGCTATTTTACCAAGTAAACGCCTGCAACTCATTTGACTAATCAACATTATTATAATTTTAGAGCAGTGATAAACATTGTGTAAAATATGCATGTATATAAATATGTAAAAGCAGATTTTTAAAGCATATAAACTACCTATGCATAATTTATTCATACAAATATTTGATAAATTCAAAACAAAAAACAAGCATCGTCATTTATTTTATGTTAATTTAAAAATATCCTATGCACACCTGTCCAAAACAAAAATGTATGTGAGTCAGCCAAGATTATTATAATAAATTGTCTTTTCTTTTAATGACTTGACGCACCTGATACGGTTTATCATTGTATTTATTGCTAAATTCAACAAGAAAAAAACATAATTGATTTTAAATGTATGTAGTTACATATGTGTACATTGTACATACATACATATGCATTAAAAAAAATTAATATAATTTTTTTGTTCTCTTTTTAAAAATATATTTGCTCTTTTGTGAGACTAGAGACATTACAAAAGGAAATATTTTATCAAACCTCAATACTTTATCAATAACTGATAAGATACAAGTTATCTGGATACAAATTAAGCTTTAGTTTTTGTCTTCAACAGTTAGAACTCTAGTTCAACCAGTCAAGTTAAACAATTGATTACAAAATCAAAACATTAGTGCCGGAGAAGTAATAGGTATTCTGTATGTAGTAAAGTAAATTAAAGTAATTTCATTCATTCAAACTAATCATATTTTGGAAAGTTGCTCAACGCACCTATAAAATGTGCAATAAAGATAAAACTCTGTTTTTGGTATCAATAACTCGTTCCATTCGTTTTTTTTTTTAAATATAAAATCAACTTCGATTATTCGATATTAAATGCGCACAAAAAACTCGAAACAATATTTTTTTGTTGTTGAGAAAGTGCCTTTTTTTGATATAACCAAAAATCACATTAACAACTAAAATTTTCAAATTTTATTTATTTACATTATTTATCAAAATAAATAAAAACCTAACAAACAAATACATAAGTAAGTTTTCGTTCTTATATCAACACTTTTGTTTAAGTGAACTTCAAATTCCCAAAGTTTTCTTTAAAAATAAATTTTGTTTAATTGCCAGACGAAGATCAATTACAAGTTTATAATTGAAATCCTAAATCAGCTTTTAAGAATAATAGTACTAGCTTGAGTTCTCCATCTATATTTATCAGTATTTATAGCCTGCTAAATATTCAAATAACAAGTTACACCTTTCTCATAGTGCGTCCGGGTTTTAATAGGCATACAAATCAGAAAATGTAGAACCTTATTTTTGAATTGTATTTTTTGATTATTTGAATAGGTACAATAAATAAATAACTTCTCCAGCCCATAAAAAAAACAACTTGGTAGTCACCCAAGTGTTTGTTGTTTAATTTAAACCTTCAATATTAATATGATGATGATGATGGTGCGAAAGCTTGACAGCCTAACTTCTAACTTCTTTGTGTATCATTATTTTAAATCCTTCTGGATGCAGCTACATAAGTCAACATTTTATTAATACGATATATAAATAATTTGACTTGTTGTGTTATTTGGCAATTTCGGCATAGTTTAACATAAAATAAACCAAAAACTGAAAAAGTTAAACTGACTGATCTGTATGAATGTATGTGCATTTTAATCTGAATGGGTGCCTATTTATATTCCTGTACTTTATTTATGCCATTTTTAATGTTTATTTGATTGGAAAAATCTTTTATTATAATGAAGTTGACGTAATATTATAATTAATTTGTTAATATGGATTTCCTGAATTATTTATTCTAATTTTGAATTGTTATTTGTTTTCAATTAACATCAAAGTGGAGTTGAAATAGTTTTGTATAGTCTGTATGGTACTACATAATATTAAACTCTTAATATACATTTGTACATATTATATGTATGTATATAGTATTTTGATCTAAATCTTCAAATGTGAATTTTGATTGTTTTTTTTTTATTTATCTTTTAGATTTTTTTTCCCGAACTAATACTCTTCATTAAGATTCAAGGTAGAACTATTGTTTTTATTATAAAAAAATACTTAACACCTTAATTAAATCTACATTTTATAGATCATAAAGTTAATTTATATTGAAAATATAAACGAAACGGCATCACCATGTCACTAAACGACAAAGTATTCTTTCAATTGGTAAGTTATCTATTTATCTATCTATCTTAAATTTTTTATAATTTTATGAGATTTACATATGTACATACTAAATTCTAGAGAATGTCTGCTCAAATTTAAACATTCACGGCACGGCACATCCATTACATTACAAACATACTGCTCAGTGGACCCTAACTATTCAGTAGCTAAAAAACATGACAGTGGAGGGTCCACCGACCAATGCAGTGTTTTGTAGACTGAATGAATCGAGTATATTTACTCAACTGAGTTTAAAAAAACTTTAATTTAAACTGCTAAGACATTTGATTTTTTTGTAGAACGTATTGAATCTGGCATTCTAGTAATTGCATTCTTATCAGTCATTATGCAATTTTGAATGATTTTATGCCCAATGTAAAATAAAATATGCAAATGTTTAATGTATAAAATTATTGAAGTATTCTTTTACAGTTTATCTGTTAGATTTGCAGCTATGTAACCTTCAAATCTTATTATTTTAAAAAAATGTATAATTATAAAAAAAAATTGTCTTAAGAACCATGTTGCTAAGCTTGCCAAAAATTTCAAGGAAATAATTATAAATGTTTGTCAATAAAAAATCTTTCTGTCTGATTAGTGCCATAAAGTTCAGATTTAAATTAAAAAGACCTTATGCCTTACAGTTATATAACACTTAAAATTAATATAAATAAAAAAGAAAATTATGTAGTGGTTATTCGTCTCACTGCACATAAAAAGATCGTTATGAAAATTTTAATTTGTTTGCTTCTTCTTTTTCACAATAAATCTTTTCTACTACCTAACATCAGTCAATTAGCGTTAGTAAAGCTCTTAATCCAATGGAGACCCCACTTAAACTTAAACACGCCAGATCGGCAATAATATCAACTCACCGAACCAAAGAGACAAAATCATTTTGGGCTGTTGTTACAAAACAACCATTGATGGAAAATCGATTTACAGCATGGAAATTTTGTCATCTAGTACACAAAGTATTACGTGAAGGCCACCCAAGTGCACTTAAACATTCACGAAGTCATAAACAAATGATACACGAAATGGGAAAACTCTGGGGACATTTACAAGATGGAGTTGGTCATTGCATACAAGCATATACAAAACTTATTGTAACCAAATTGGAGTTTCACGAAAAAAATCCAAATTTTCCTGGAAGTTTATTGATTGACTTCAAAGATCTTGAAAGAGTAGCTGGTGATGATATAAACTTTTAGTAAGTATTTTGATTTTTTCATAAAAAAAAAATAAATAAAAGTTAATATTTTTTTTCTTACACTCAGTTTTCAACTAGGAGTAGAAATTTTCGATTATCTTGACGATATAATTGCATTACAAGCCAAAGTTTTTACATCAATCAATACATATAGAATGTCATCCATGACTCCGCAAGGTCAATGTCGCCTTGCACCGTTAATTCCGCTTATCCAAGACTCTAATCCTCTTTATGATTTATCAGTACGTCTAATGTTTAAGTTGCACGCTAACTTACCAAATGATATCTTAACTGGGCACCGTGACCGTTTTCGAATAGTTTTTAATCAATTAAAAACATTCTATGATGCCGTCCGCCCATTACAATATTTTGCTGATTTGATACAAGTTCCACACCTTCCAGCACACGCTCCAAATTTCTCATCCAGTGTAGATTTTGGAAGCTACGTACCACCAGTTGTGGTCGTTCCTCCTGAACCGGAACCAGTTGTTGATAATTTAGTTGATGTGAGTGTAGAGCAGATGCAAAACAATCGAGTAGATACCCCAGATACTCCACAAATCGATTTCGACCGTTTACTACAAGACAGAGATGAATTTATTCGAGAACTTCAATTTGAAATTGAACGATTGAGAACATGTGCGAAATCCATGACAATAACTCATCGAGATGAATTAAATAATTTGGAAGAACATGTTTCAAGATTAAATTCAGAACTAGCTAATGCTAACGAAGAGTTAGTTACTATGAGAATTTTAAAAGATGACCTTGAATTAAAACTCCAAACTGCTCCAATTCTAGAACGTATGTAAAATTAATTTACGAAAAACTAAAATCAAAGGTTATAAGCTGAAATATATGTATTTTCAGAAAAAGCAACAGCAGAACAAGAAAGGGCGAACATTACCGAAGAAAAATTCACCAAATTGAAGAATATGTATACACAAATTCGCGAAGAACATATTAATTTACTGAGGCAGGTATGTTTGTTTTATTTTTTTATTTTAATTTAGTCATATTTTTGGTTTAATGGCCAGCGAATCACTAGTTTTCATTAAATTATAAGCTTTTCACAAGATAAAGTTTTGTTTAAAGCGGGACCAAAATTACATTACATCAAATGTATTTTGTTCTATATTTCTAGCACGCAGAAGCTTCCAAGCAACTTAACACAATAAAAAAACAAAATGTTGAATTAGTTGCAGAAAAGGAATTAATTAAAGTTCAATTGGATGAATTTGCAGAAAAGCAAATTGAACATGACAAAATATTGAGCAAAACTACAGAATTAGAAAATCAAACAAAAGATCATAGTGTAAAGTATGAAAATTTATACGAAGAACATAACAAACTTCAACGTCGATTCGATGATCTACAAGTTGATAAATCTGCTGAAATAGCTGAGCTCAAAGAAAAATCTAATTTACTAGAAATTCAAGTTATTCAAGCAAAATCAGATGCTAATGCCTCTCTGGAGACAATACATCATGAATTATCATCGAAAAGAGAAGAATGTGCGCAACTGTCCGCTCAATTACAACGTTCTATTGAGGAAAATGAGAAAATTGTTATGGATTTGCAGAAAACAAGTAGTGATTATAAAGCAAAAAATGAATCACTTCATAGTGAAATTCAAAATTTGACAACAATGAAAGAAGAACTTCAATTATCACATGCGAATTTAGAACAAAAGAGCAAAAAACTTGAGAGTGATTTTCAAGAACAAGTTGAAAAACTTCAAAATTCACTACAAGCGAATATTGCTAAAAACGACGAAGAATTGAGGGTTTGTAAATTAAAGTTTGAAAAAGAGCTTGAAGAGAAAATAACTAATATCCTAGAAATGGAAAATGAGATTTCTAAGAAAAATGAAGATCTAAAGGTGGGTGATGTTATGATTTCTTTTTTATTTTATAGAACTTTGGTTATCATTGATATATTTTAGGCATTGAAATATCTGATTCAATACACCTTCCCATCTTTTGACAAGCTTCTCATTTGTCCATTTTCTTTTAATAAATAAATACAATTTTTATTAAAAACCCGTTTTAATTTATGTTTTTTAATGAAATATAAATTCACAGACAGTTAACTCCAATCTCGAAAGGTTATCCGAGGAAAAGACTTCTATGGAATGTGATTTACAAGATTTACTGCATCAGCAAGCAGAACTAGATAACAAATATAAAAAATCTTTGGAAACAATCGCATCACTGCAATCCTCTCTATCCGCGATGAAAATTCATGGTGAAAGTGCGCTTCGTGCTCTATTAGAAGCTTGTATAAGATCTTCAGAAAAATTAGCTATTCGTGCTAATACAGAAAAAGAGTTTTCGAATGTTGCTGGAACTTCTACGTATTTTATGATGTTAGCAGAAGAATTGCAGAATACACTCAATGAACTTCAAATTGTTTACGAAAAATATGCTGAGGACAAATCAGCAGTTGAAGGTTTTTCTAGAAAAATTGTTCTAACGGGACATTTGCTTTCAATAATTCAAATACAAGGAATGACTGTTTGTAATACATCTGCAGATATTGAGGCTGGTGAAGGTATACGATTTTTATTTGAATTTATAAGATTTTATTTTTATTAATTCTCAATTTTTTTAATAACAGAAATTTGTAAAAAGTTAAAAACATTGGATACGGATATAAACTCAATGTTTCAAGCACTTCTACAATTATCAGAACCTTCTGTTGTTCTTCCGAAAGTTGTAATTTTAAAAGAAAAAATTACAAGTATAACAGGCATGATACATGACTTAAGTACTAAGTCAGATGCCAGCGGTCAATTGGGAGATTTAGTTGAGTCAGAACTTGCAACTATGGATAAAACAATTGAAGAAGCAGCTTCAAAAATTTTAGAACTATTATCCAGCTCGCGGGCTTCCGACTCTGGTATAAAATTAGAAGTTAATGAACGTATTTTAGATGCCTGCACGAACCTTATGCAAAGTATTAGGGTTTTGGTTCAGAGAGCAAAATCATTGCAAGCAGAAATAGTGGCACTTGGAAAAGGTAATGAATAGTATTTGTCTGAGATCATTGAAAAAAATATTTTATTATTTTTTTTTTGTTGTAGGAAGTGCATCAGCCAAAGAGTTTTACAAAAGAAACAATCAATGGAGTGAGGGCCTTATATCAGCAGCCAAGAGTGTAGCAACTGGTGCAAATCTTTTGGTTGGAGCCGCAAATAAAGCAGTATCCGGAGAAGCGAAACATCATTTAGACATAATTGTAGCTGCTCAAGAAATAGCAGCTTGTACAGCCCAATTGGTTGTAGCCAGTCGTGTTAAAGCTCCACGAAATAGCCAAAAATTAACAGACCTTTCCACTGCATCACGAAATGTCACTCAAGCTACTGGTACTGTTGTTGCCACAGCCAAAGACTGTAGTCAACATTTAGAAGATTCTAAAGATTTCGATTTAAGTAAATTGACAGTACACCAAGCTAAAACATTTGAAATGGAAATTCAAGTAAAAGTATTAGAGCTCGAGCAAGCTTTACAAACTGAACGACTTAGATTAGCAGCATTCCGTAGGAAAAATTATAGAGAAAATGATTGTGATTAATTTTTTTATCATAAATATTGTTTTTTTTTTAAGCATTTATTTAAAACCATTTCATAAATTGTATGTTTGTATGTCTTGAAAGAAAAAAAAGTTATTTAAATAAATATTAACTTATTACATAATGTAAAACAATAATAATTGATGAGATATTGTAAAATATGGTTACTTTTTTGTATTTTTTATGTCTTAAGCAAAGTTAAAATATTATATTCAAATATAATTATTATTATATTTTTACATTGTTAACATCGAAATTATTTTTCAATTTCAATATTTTTACACACATGCCTATACCTACGTTATGTAGGGTATACATTTTTCTATTTAAATTGTCAATAATGTTTACCTATTTATTATTATAAAAAAAAATAAATTAACGAATAAAACGAAAATATACCCAATTGAACATTATTTTAGATAAATATTGTATTCATTATTATTATTCAAAAAAAAAAAAGAAAGAAGAAACAAATATACAACAAAAATACTACACACACAAGACTGCCAAAATACAAAAAAAAAAAAAATAAATCAAATTCTTTTACAAAAATACTTTTTCTAAATAGAAAAACTACTGTTATGGCAAAGTAATACGAAATAATTTTAAAAATCATCACTACGCGTAATTTCGAATTCAAAACTGGAAATCACCAAATTTTGTTCATGGGATATTATAAAATAAAATTAAATAAAAATACCAATACAATACAAAAATTATTTTTACTTTTCAACATTTTAAAAGGATCTCTTACAAAAAAGTGCTACCGACCAGTGTAAAACAAAAAATTATTGTTTTAATGCATTTGATTTGATTTGTTTTAAAATATTCTGACCATTTTCAATTGTCGGCCACCGATTTAATAAAGAATACTGGTTTTTAGTTGGGATGGTCGTGTTTCTGGAAATTCTGAAATAAAACTTTTTAAAAGAGGTTTGCAAAAAAGTCTACCATTTCGAAAGATTTCCAATTTTTTTTGTTATTTATTAGGCCTTCTTTAACATCAACATCATCAGGGCTTAGCAATTTCATCATTCATTGTGGCAAACATGCAAAATAAAAACTTTTAATATTAGTCCCTAAAATTACCTGGGTTTATTTAAGCATTAACATGCAAATTGCTGAGTCCCGATGGCGTTTTTTAAATTTAATTATATTAAGTTAATAATTGTCTACTTATTAGTCAAATTATTTAAAATGTTCCAGCTCTCCCTGTGGTTAGCAATTCTGAGGTTTTTCTTCGCAAAAGATTAATTTTCAATTGCAAGTTGTATGGTAAAAATTATTGCTCGTCAGCTTTTTGCGTAGTCCCTACCTTTAAAAAAAATCCTTAGATATAAGTAGAAGTGCCTATACAATATTTGCCTAACTGGGCTTAGGGTTACATAACTCGGTGAAGTCCTAGAAAATTTCATCCAATTATTAGATTGATGCAGATTATTATAAAGTATCTTTGAGAATTGTAGACGATTTTTCCAGAGGTTTGTGTGAATATTGTGGCCATGGCGAAAACAAATATAAAGAAGTGAACCACACTAAATTTATTATTTAGACAAAGTCTACATAATTATAATGATCTTTTTTGTTAAAAGAAAACAACAGTAATAAGATAAATTGCTATTTCCCTACATTGTGTTCTGAATGCATAATTGTATGAAAAAATAAATTAATAAAAAATAAAACGTGCCAGCTGACATACAATCGTGCATTTTTCTTTATTTGATGGGCTCTCCTAAAATAGCAAATTCTCCTATTCTGAGTTAATTAATCTTCTTAATTAAACAAACACAACACATAATTCACTTCAAACTGCAGTAAGATCACTCCAAACACTGCCTAGCCTAAACCAGCCATCCAAAGGTAGCCAGCAGGTAATAATATGTATGTATGTATGTATCTGTTTAATCTCTCAACGACTTTTAACTATTTGCCAGCTTTTAGTTTTTTTTTTATAACTATAGGTACTTTTTCCATCGACTCATCATTCTAGCTTGCAAAAAGAAAAAAAAAATAAATAAATTTCCTTAATCATCTTGAGAGTCGTACGAAGTTGAAGGGCATTCTGAGTTTATTTTATATATTTCGTTTAAAAAGCAAAAAAAAAAGATAAATATGCAAATTATGATGTGTTTTGAATTTGGATGAAGTAAACTTGTATTTGAATTGGTCAGCAATCGAAAACCGTTGACTTAGCTCAACGGTCTTCTCATTAATATAACAACATTATGAGTCTACTTTGTGCGTTATTGTGCTGTCGATTCCATAAAAGCAAGTCTCATCATCATCTCATTTCTCATGTCCAATCACACCTTTCAGAAAAAAATATAACTTTAACTTTCTGGAATAACAGCATTTAGTTATAGATTTACAGTGATACTGATTTCATAATCTTATATAAGATGTGACCATAGAGCTTATTTAGGTTATCATTTACTAGATTCAGTAGTGAACGGTTTATATAAAAAATATAGTTCGTGCAGAAGTTCTAGGAAAATTAATTTTTCTAGAAAGTTCAAGGAAATTGTGTGTGTGAAAGGTATAATTCCTGTCTGTTTATGTTTTGAAATTCATTGATAAAAAAATAAATAAAAAAGAAATTAACTATTTAACTAGAAAAAAACACGTGCTTTTAATAATTCATAGATTTATGCGCGGACGACAGTTAGGTTCACGGACGTTCAAAATCAAATCGACTGTGATGTTTGTTTATGGTATTTATGGGGTTTAATATTTTTTGTTAAGTTCGTTAATTAGCATATTTAGAAATAAGAGTTGTTTGTTTTTCTTCTTTATCTATTTTAAATTTCATTTACGTTGTTACAATATAAATATCTAATAGTGTTTAAAAAAAAAAAAAGTGATTTGTTTAAAAAACACGTATACAAAATAGGCTTGTGGTTGATTAAATCATTTTTTTTTGTTGGTGAAATGTTGATTAAAATTTTAAAATCTAGATCTTATCTAGATTATGAAATGGATGCAAATATTGGTGAATTGGATTTCAATTTCTGATTGATTTTTGTCGTAAAAATATTGTCTTCACAAACACTAAACAATAATCATAAATTGGCGTGACAGTCGTGAAATAGTTATAACTCCAGAATATATAAACTTGGTGGTAGCTCAGCCAAGTGTTGTTTTTTCATTCAAAACGTTTAGTATTAATATGATGGTGCGAAAGCTTGGCAGCCTTGCAGTTTTTGTGTTATCACACAAAAACCCCTTCTAAATCATAAACTGTATTTTTGACTGAAAATTTAAAATCTACTCTTAAATTAAAAAAAAATGTGAAATTGTGCAAAAGTTTTGTAATTTGATCTCGAAAACCTTACATTACGGAGCAGTTTTGTTTTTGGATTCAGTGCATTAAAAGCATTCGAAATGTTTTTATCCCATCATAAGGTATTTTAAATTTGTTCGGCTTTTGTGTATTCGTTTTTCACTTTGGAATTACAAAAATTAAGCAATAAAAAACTGACTTACAACTTATACGATAGGCTATATAAACCTATCCCCAAATTTTTAAATACAACGATTTAGAAAAACACAAACTTATCCGGATAGTTTCTCGAACGCAACCAACTAAAAGCTTCTTTCGTTGAATTTTATCCTGGGTTAAACCCAGGTTTAATTGATAAAAGTTGTTTATTTTTCAATTCTCGAAAAACAACCGAAGACTGTCAATTTATAGTTGATGACATTCAAAGACACAAGAAGTTCTGTGCTCTTATACATAATTCAAACTTAAAATTTGTTTTAAATTAGTTTTAAAAATTCATAAAAGCATTTGAATTTTTATAATAATTTATTTTCATTCATTTAAACGTCCGTATTCTTTTAACTTTTATTTCAAAAATAAACAATTACCTGCAGCACGCGAATCCAAAAAAAACAAAAAAAAGCTTCACAACTCATGTCACTGGATTTGGCAGTTCATTCGTTACCTCAATTTACCACCACCTTAATTTTTTGGAAAAACTATCCGTTGTATAGTACGATTCTACATTCATTACAAATACAACATCGCCAGTAGGATTACGGCCGATAAAAGCCAAACTAGAATCTTATTGTGGATAGATTTTTTTTTAAATTTCAAATTATTCTGACAGGTGTTCTATAGTACCAAATGTGAAATATAAAAACCACGGTACTGCTGATGCGTTTTTTTTTGGGAATTTCTTACTGTAGTAAAGTACAGATAGATTCCAAAAAAAACACGCCTAATGTATGAGGAAGCGGAATTGAAAATTTCGGTGGACGAAATAACGGTTATGATAATTTTATTTTTTTTTTAATTATTTAGGTACCTTAGTTTGATGAAAGTAGAAAAACTCAATGATTGAATTTATCCAAGTAATTAAATATAATAAAGATATAATTCTGCTTTAGCGAGTAATGGAACTAAAAAATATTCTAAAATACCTATTGACACCATTAACAAAACAATAAGAATTTTTGTTAGACCTAAACTAATCGAAAACAATCCAAAATTCGTTATTTAGGGCAATGTTAGATTTTTTTAATTCGTTTCAATTTAGTTTTTATTAAATGACCGTTATATAAATCACCATAGTGTAATACTACTTGTTTTCAATAAATTTCCTAAATATTTTGTTTGTTGAACATCGCACTCGACCTCGTTTGTTAAGAAAATAACGAAAATTACAAAAACAACAAAATTCATTTTAAAGCCTTGAAATTTTTACAAAAAAAAAAAAAAAAACAAAACAAAAAACAATGTAAAGACTTAAGATGCATAATATGCTTATATAATGAGCAATAAATATAATCCAAATGGGTAAAAAATCTTAAATGACAATAAACTATTTAAAGCTTAAAGGACGCGCCAAAATTTTTAAAATATTGCTTTTCAGGATTAAAAAAAATTACATCCATACATATTTTTATGTATTATTTATCTTCAGTTTATCAAAATAATGGAATTCGAAAAAAAAAATAATCTTACAATTTTTATCTTCACTTAGTAAATGACATTTTCATCGAAAAACGTTAAGCATATATTAAAAAAGAATGAACTTAATTTATGCATCGACAATTATTGCTGTGATATGTTTGTGGACTGCGGAAGATGTTGCAACACAGCGCACTGCATTGGACGAAACATTTGGTGGATTTTATAGAAATTTCAGGCTTTTGGGTATAAATTTAGCGGAGCGTTCTAGTCAAAACAAAAATAATATTAAAGATGTTCACAGGGTTGGGGTAAGTAATTTCTTATATTTTATAAAACAATTATTTCTTATTTTTTTTCTTTAGTATAAATAAACAGTAAATATAGCAATTTATTTTATTAGTATTGGATCATCTAAATTCTTATATCCCGCCTTATGGAAAATTTTTGTGAACTATCGCTCTTTATAAAGAACTCGTTATTTTTTGTTTTTAATTAAAAAGTTTAAAAAGGCAATAAAAATAAAAAAAATGAGCAATAAGCCATTTCAGGTTTCTGAGATTTAAGAAATTTGTACATTTTCTGAAATCAATTAAATGTCCCCCAATTATTTCACTTTTATTGTAAAAAAAATAATTGCATTTTTTTATGATTAGCTTGCATATCTAATTAATTGAAAGTTGCAGGAAAATAAATTTGCTGGTTGGGATAATTTACGTATTACATTCGGGTTTATTATTCTTGTCCAGCTACAGGGAAACAAATTTGGGAGATCTCAAAATAATGGGATATATGTACATATGTATGTATATGTATTTGTATATATGTATGTAATTAAGTGAACTGGTTAAGTATGTATATGTACCTGGACCTACATTTTTAATTTTAGTTTTTAATCTAAACTTGAATTGTAGCGTAGCGAATTTGATTGATTGTAGTAAATTATTTCGAAAAGTCTTAAATATTTTTTCGCACAAAATTAATTTTGCGGCTTAAATAATTGGAATTTTTAATTTTTGTTTTTTTCTTTCATTTCTTTGATTGATTCGTAAAAAAGGGTATCTCGAGATTTTGATTTTAGATTTAGATTACGATGATATGGAAGACAAAAAAGTGGGTCTCATTGTCTGTTCACTTGCAATCTATCAACGGATGAGTAGCTTTTCTTTAAAATTGGTAAAATGATTTTTAAACATTCTCCCCACTTTTAATTCTCTTTTTTAGAAATACTAAATTTATGAATATATATTTGAAAATTTATAAAGTTATATAAAATATAGTTATCAGATATTCCAGTTTCGTTTAATTTGTAAATATTTAAGTTGTTTTTCTTATTTTTTTTTATTTTATATATTTTTTGTAAAAGTACTAAATTTTCAGAAAATTATTGTTTAAAATGTATGTAATGTGTAAGCGCCTTAAATTCTGCCTTTACTACCTTTCATCAATAATTTACAATTAATTTTGTGAACTTTTTTAACAGAAAGTGCACAGGATGTTGGATAAAGAATATTCATCTTCAATTTGTGATTCAAAAACTGGACCACCCAAAAGAAGTGACAAACCACCGAATTCAGTACATCGCTTGCGACCAGGTGATATCGATGTCATAGGCGCTATGGGAGATTCTCTAACTGCTGGGAATGGAATTTTTGCTTCAAATATTCTTCAAATAGTCGTTGAAAATAGAGGAGTTTCTTGGTCAATAGGGGGTCAAGGCAATTGGCAAGAATATTTGACCCTACCAAATATTCTAAAGGAATTCAATCCAAATTTATATGGATACTCACTGAAGGATGGATTAACAACTGATCGTTCATCTAAGTAAGTATGAAATCATACATATGATATATGTTATAAATAAACTCTCTTAATTCAACCGTTAATAACAACAAAATAAAATTACATTTTAGGCTACTCAAATAAAGATCTCTTGATTTTTTTCTTTTTTACATTTTTAGATTTAATGTGGCTGAATTGGGAGCAATGTCAAGGGACCTACCATACGAAGCAAAAATATTAGTTAAACGTTTTTCAGCTGATAAAATGGTCAATTTAAATGAACATTGGAAATTGATAACAATTTTAATAGGAAACAATGACTTTTGTTCGGATATGTGTTATTATCTTAATCCAAAGAAAGTTCTTAAAAAGCATGAGCAAAATATGCTGAAAACCTTGCGATTCCTCAGAGACAATGTTCCAAGACTTATGGTGAATATTGTTCCTGCCCCAAATTTGAGACTACTAACAAAAATGGTCAATGTGCCACATGAATGTCAAGCAACTCTACGATTTGAGTGTCCATGTTTAATAGGTAAGAGCAATGATACTTTGGATTATTTTGAATCAATAATGCTGGAATGGATCGCGTTGGATTCGAAAATTGCAAATAGAGATGAATTCAATACTCAGGTGAGATTTTGAATTATCATATTTTATTAAATTCTAATTTGTTATAAATATATGTAGTTTATATTTGGTGTTTGCCATTTATCTCCGAATATTCAAAGATTTGTTGGTAGAAAATTTGAATTCCAGAGTGCGCTTTATTTGAACCTCTGCGCCCCAATATGTCAAAATCATGTAAAAATAGAAAATGACAGAAGATCAATTAAAATTGAAGCCAACTATAAAACTAACTATTTATGTGTAACTTTTATTTTAAGACTTTTACCGTTAACATTCAACCATTTACACAATTTGGGGAATTGCCAAAGAGATCAAATGGCGCTACAGACTATCGTAATTTATCTGTTGATTGTTTCCATTTGAGCCAAAGAGGACACGCATCATGTGGGTTTTGTTTTAACTGTATTATGTTTAACTTAAACGATAATTTAATATTATTTGTTTTAGGTGCAAATGCATTATGGAACAACATGCTGGAACCCAATGGTAACAAGACACATGAATGGAGAGAAGCATTTGATAAAATTCTATGCCCAACATTCGAAATGCCTTATCTTGCAACAAGAAGTAATAGTCATTCTAGTACTACTTTACAAACATAAAAATTAATACTATATTGATGTTGAATTCTTAAAGACTTTGTAGAGCTGTGATCATGTAGAATTTTAACCTAATAAGGCTGGTGTTTTGAAACTAAATTATTATAATAATTTTTGAAGAATTTAAATATTTTGAATATGTGTTGTGTAGATTAGATACATTATATTTTTATTATTTATTATTTTAGGGAGTATATGGATGATACAATTGTTTTCTATTACGAAACTCTAGTATTGTACCAAAGAGTATATTAAAGTGAAAGTGAAACAAAATTTTTTTTTTTTAAATAATGTTATGTAATTTACCATTAATTCTGAAATTTGAAATACAATTGTGATGCTTCCTGAGAATGAATGCTCACGTCTTTTTTAAACAATTTAATTTTTTTCAGCTTCTTAATGGTGGCGGGGCTGGGTATGTGAAAAACCAACCGAGGCGGAAGAGCTAAAATGTAAATTAATTTACGCTTAACCTAAAGTATAAAATAGGAGGAGTTATAAAATAACAAATAAATATAAAACAGCACTATCTACTTGATCGATTGCTAAGGCCAACAATGGGGAATCAATTGAAAAAAACCCGTTATTTTACAACAATTCACCGAAAACTATTGATGCCTCACGAAGCCTATAAGCTATACAAACATGAGTTCTAATTGTCGAAACTTCAAGTTTAATGCCTATAAAGGGGGGTTCACATTTAAATATGTACATATCCATCAACCACCTGTCCGTCATGTCGACGGATTTTTGTAACATCGACAGAATGCTTGATATAAATTTGTTAAATCGGACGACCGCTGCTGTAATAAATGTGAACTTCAGTCAGACAACTATCTATACTGATTTCATTTAATTTAACATATTTTTTCTTTTAATTTTGTATGTAAGATTTAAAGAGAATGGGTTGATTAAAAAAAAAAAAATTGCGAAGAAAAATGATATTGATGCGCTAGTATTGGTGTATATGTACCTAAATAAGTTAAAATTTCAAACTGGGATGTTATACCGGAGGAAGTTGTAAAGACACAATAAATTTGATCCTCACCTTTCCAAATTGCTTAATTTGTTAGAAAAATTCAAAACTTTGAAAAGTACAGTATTCCACAAAGTCATTGCCGGAAGCCCCTTTATATACATATGTATGTACAAAAAAATGAGTACCTACATCGTTGTCATACATATATGCAATGTAGGAGAGCTGGTAGTGGATTGCAACCAGAAAATTTGACATTTCACTTTTCGCATATTTTGTGTTTCACCCGAAATTTCATGTTCGAAAAAATTCCCCATATTGTTAGTTTTAGTTCAGAGCAGAGCCTGAACTGTCAAACAAAAAATCGTGTTTCTTTTTTAGCTCTGAGCATGTTCAGAGCATGTTCAGAGCGCGCTCTATGAGCTCAGAATAAATTGATAGAGCAGACGGAGTTCAATAGCTGAACACAAATTTGACAAGTGGAAAAAAAAAACATCAAAACAGTAAAAATGGCGGAAATAAATGATTCTGAACTCTCAGAGCAAAGGACGCTCAGTTCAGTAATCTCTCAGAGTAGGTTCAGAGTGTTCAGACTCTGTTCAGAGCTCTACTCTGAACTAAAAAAGAAAAACGCCCATTATGAACATTTATTTCGGACACTAGAACAGCCATTTTTAATTTCTTGACACTTTCAACTTTGACAACCTACACAATATATTACCTTTGATTTGTGTACTGTATATACATATACAAATTACTGTGTCAAAAAATGAAAAATGCACTGAGTCCAAAATTAATTCTGTTCTTAGCATTCTGAATACAAAATCTAAAGAAATTGAAAAAGAACGATATATATACCTACAAGACAGTACTTCACATATAACAATAACACATAAAATAATATCAACCGATTTACAGTGACTAAAACAAAATGGGATACCTACTCGAGTTTTATTTGTTTTATTTTTATTTTATTTTAATTATAAACTTGCTGACACACATATTTTTTCCAGCTATTCTAAGATAAAACTACTATTGGGAATATACCATTTAAATGGAATTGACTGTATAAAAAATCAAAATTGCTAATAATATTAGCAAATAATATTAAATAATCTATCACAATATGTACACTACACATATACATTTATAGCTAACTGTATGAACTTAAAATGTTTATAAATGCGCCCCACCTTTGTATGATTTCATATGAACAATTAGTTTATTTTTTATATTAAACTTGATTCTAGTAAAACAAAAATTCTATTTGCTATTTTCTCGAGTCGCAATGAATGGATTTTTATTAGTTGGGCATTCAAACCGATGAAAGGCAGGCATCCAGTCAATCTGTTTAGTTCCTTCAGGTTCTATCATATTGTTCCAAAGAGCGTTTGCAGCTAGAAAATACAAAAAGAAAACAAAAATCACATGCACGTTAAAACACCAAAATATTTTCCAAATAAAGGTTTTAGCTTAATAAATATTTTTGTATTTTTTCAAGTATGTATCCTTTTCAGAATTTATTGAATTTAAGAATATTTTTATTGAGAAACAAGAATTACGACTTTTTAACACATTAAAAAATATTTAATTACTTAATAAGCAAATAACTTCAGGTTTATAATACTCATGCATTATAAAATCGACACATTAAAACGATTTGTGGATACATTTTTAATCGTTAATTAAAAAATAAAATAAAAAAAGTTTGTTATAATGGCCCAATGTGATTAAGTTGAAATTGTTCAGACAGTGTTCTTTAACATTTGAGTAAATCATTAGTTAGTTTAGTTTGATTTTTATTGCGATATTCAAACGAAAATGCAAAATTATACATCTTATTCCATCAGCTTGTCAAAATTTGACATGGTAAAGTGTTTTTTTTTCACAAGCTGATCGTGCGCTATATGAATTTCCAATTTAAAATGAACATAGTTTTAAAATTCCCCTACTGTCACGTCTATTTAGTGCGAAATTTTATCAAGAAAGTTAAAAGGCTCAAATAAGGAAGTGTGTGTGTAAATTCCCCCTTTGTGAGAAAGTATATGTGTGCTGAGTAAAAAATATTCTTAGGCGATAGCAGAGTTCTTGTTGAATGTAGTAGATTTTTATTTTATTTTAAGAAAAAATTTTGTAAAACCTGTCAAACTTTGAAAGAAGGAAAAAATACTCTCAGATAGCGAAAACTTGGCAATAGGTAAACAAACGCACTGAACCATTTTTGTATGTATAAAATATCACTTTTATGTACCTACAAGATGGTGGATAAATTATTTTGAATCTTGTAATTTTTAAATTGAAAAATTTGGACAAACTATAGAACTACCGATTGGGACACGTCGAATTCGGATGGTTATTTTTTTTTTGCATATTCTTAGCCAACGTCAAGTGAAAGACAATGACAGTTGTGTATTTGACAGTTTTTACACTCCTTGCATACAAAAATTTGCAAGTTATCCAATGGAGGGGAAATTATTTGAACAATCTCTATCGTTTCAACTTTTTTCAGTTAACAAACAGAAATTTTAGACCGTGGAATTTTGCAAGAATTTTTACGTTACCAACATTTACAAACATTTTAAATCGTGAATTAATTTTAAATTATCGTATTAGTTGATAATTATTTACCAACATATTTTTGTCTTAATTCACCTACTACTTTAATATTTTTTCCATAACCAATTATTCTAAAAAAGCCTTATTTTATTTTACTTCTCATCTTACTTAATAACTATCACCCTGATAAAAAAATGCTTCGATATCTTTAAATTCACAAATCAACTAACACGTTGAACTTATTATTCATGTATATCAAATTAAAAAAAAATGCTTCGCTATCTTCAAATTCACAAATCAACTAAGGCGTTGAACTTTAGATTTATGTTTATCAAATACCAACACGCAATTCCTAAACTTCGCGCAGACTCCTTTTTTTTGCCAGTATAGTTCTAATATAAAAAATATACCTAATAGTTATTTAATTAAGCATCTTTTTTATATCCTTCAAAGTTAAAAATGAAGACCTCATTTTTTGAACCGGAGTGTCAGATTGGTGTTTTGTATTTGTTGGCAAGATTTGCATCATATTAAGGTACATTTATTATCTTAGGGTACACTTGGGCGTATGTGGAACAAATTGCTTGTTTTTTGTGTTAAAACAAGTTGAAGTTAAAGTTATAAATTAAAAAAAATTCTTACGTAAAGAAAATTATGTTATGATAATTATGTTACATTTAAAACGATTTCGTGCATTTTGAAATAGTAAAAGTGACTTCAATTTTCTTTTTTGCTAAAAAAAAAACCTTATTAGCCTTATTTATTTAACGGTCTCAAAATGATATGATAAACGGTAAAAAATATATTCAAAATTCAAAAATTACATTTTTTGTTGTATCACTTAAACAAAACCTACCTGCTGCTTGTCCTAGTTGACTAAAATGAAAGCAGTCACTTGCAAAATATCGTAAATCTGTGCCTCCAGTAGCTAATTTAGGTAAACTAAAATTTTGTGTAAAAGTTTGTAAATTTACGGTAAATATCTGCAAAACAAAAATTTATATTTTTCTATGAAAAAAAAAAAACAAACAAAAAATATAAAATTATTTTAACTCACATTTGTATGAAACTCGTCTTGGTAAATAATTTCCTTTTGATCTTTTTGTATTTCGTAAACTATATTTTCATATCTCTTCAATATCTCTGGTGTTGCTCGAGAACTATAAATACAGCGACATTCAATTCTCTCTGCGATATAACATTGCGTTGGGATATTTTTAAATGACGTCAATTTAACCAAATTCGGTAGAAGGACCCAATTTATTATAACTCTAGGCACGTTCTGACGTAAAAATCTTAAAGTTTCATAAAGGTTCTCTTTGTGTTCCTTGATTAAGTCTTCTGGATTTGGTAAATCACAAATTTTTCCGCACAAATCATTGCTTCCCAAAAAGATTGTTATTAGTTTCCAGTGTGACGTCATGTTCACTTTAGGATCTCTTTGCATACGCTTAAGCAAAACTTTTGTTTGAAACAGCGTATCTTCGAAGCGGGCTGTACCTTCTCCAACGTTAAATCTAGTTTAATTATATAAATTCACATCTTTAAAAACCGCATATACTCTTTCTTGTCCTATTGAGGTTTTTGCTTGGACGAAATCGTTTGACTTTTGTTCAGAAATTTCTCTCAAGCATATAGATACCTACATATCATCGGCTGAGTTCTATGTTGTCCAATTTCCATTTTTCAAATTGTCAATCGAAGAAGTAATTTTTTTTATGAAAGATCAAACAATTTTATACGATAATAATGTTTAAAATATTTTGGTACCTAAAGTTTCTATGAATAAAATTATAATGCATCATCATTTCATTTTGGATATTGGACAACGATGTGTGGGATGAGTAAAAGTTAGTTTAAATGTTGGATGTTGAACAAAAAAAATTATTTTCAACAAGATAGAAAATAAAGAAAAATAAACTGAAGGCGTGTTTTTTTTTGCAAGCCCGGAGTGAATTGCACGAAAAAAAAAGACCACAGGTATTAGCGACAGCATCACGGAAACAAAATGGAGTTTTCATACAGTTTGTATAACAAGTACATATTATATATAATTCATACTGGTAACACAGTATTTTTGTGTTCTTAAGTTAAGCACGGAGAATTCTCTGGGTTTAGCATAGCCCGTAGAGGAGAGGATTGGTTGTTATTGTATTTAACATGGTGATTGTTTACTACCGACGTCGTTTTTTCATCGAATTCCCTCCGGGATTGCAAAAAAAAAGAAGCCTTATGAAAACATAGTAATTAATAGTAATATTGAACAGAAAATCTCTCTATAGTTAAATATTTAAGTTTTAATTATTTTTTATTTGAGAACGTGAAAACTTTTAAGTGATACAAATAGATTATTCGTTGATGGAATAAATTATGTAACGTTGTCCTTTTTGAACAAGAAATAACTTTTGTAAAAGTTACTAGTAAAATAATTATTTACAAATAATACAAACATTGTTTTTTATGTTGTCAATAGAAGTTTCGCGTTTTAGTTCAATAAAAGTGTTGCCTTTATTCAAGTAAAACGTAGTGTATAAGGAAGCATTGCTTAAAGATGTTTTTATTTTATTTTTTTCAACTTTTGAAAACCCTTTTTGGGTAGATTTTCTTATATTTTTAATAATTCTGTAAATAATAGGTTTTGTCATTCATTGATAAAATATCTCTTTTCTGATATTTAATCTGTCTATAATCTCTAAAAGGCACCATTTTAGGGTCCAAACTGGTCTTCTTGAAATTAAAAGTCAAAACTATCGAAATTATGATCTCCTTTTTGGGTAGCTCAACTCACAAGTTTGAAATTTCACAATCACGAAAAAAAATTATTCAATGGGTCAGTTTAACAAAAATTCAGAACTTATAACAATCACAGTAAAAATTTAACTTGCTGTGGTGAATTTTTTGTACGGTTTCCGAGAAAACCGAAAATGTTATCGAATCATAACAAAACTCACAAGAAGTCAACGTCATATAGAAGCTTGCAACTTGTGAGCCCTTAAAACAACAGAATAGGGCTGTTTATGCACGGGACTGTCTTTTCTAAATCCTTTTGAATATTTCTCAATTGCGCTATATGGATTCCGAATACCTGCGTATTATTTTTTCTACGTTATAGTATGATTCCATTAATTTAAGCAGGATCAAAGAATTGATACTGTTTTATTTTTTTGGAACACAATGTGCATCCGGCCACAAAATAACATTTTTGGTTCTTAGAAAATCTTTCAACACATTTTTCAAAATAACGTTAAGATCTTCTGTTACAATATCGCGTCCACAAAGCACTTCGTCCCAAATTGTACATTGATGCCTTATTACTTTGGCAATATGTAGGTATGTACGTGCTTCCCAAAACCAACGAGATGGAAAGAACAAAACGGATTTCACCAAACGAAATAGCGTCTGCAAATTAGTATAACTGCATATACCTAACTCAATTTGGACAAAAATGGTCTATTGAATAAGATTAGAACTCAGTCGACGATATGTATGTACATATGTATATATTTATATATTTACCTCAATAGAGATCTTTTTAAAAAATTAAACTCACTTGCTAGCACGATCAATAGTCAAACTATCTTCAGTTGGATATCCATAGAGATCATTATTAAATTCTCGCAAAATATTTGGAACTGTAAGATATTTCCGCCAATCACCCCGTCCACCGATTGAAAATGATAGTCCTCGATTTTCATTAAACAAACTATAAAGTTCAGTTGATATTGCACCGTTTGCGGCAGTCAAGGAATCCCCGATCGCAGCAATTATATCAATATCTCCTGGCCGTACTTCATCAACCGATTCTGGAGGTTTCGAGCTACGCCTTCCAGGGCCATTTTTAGCATCACAATAAAAAGGTTTCGACTGTGGAACGTGTGGTTGAATTTTCTAAAAAAAAAGAAAAACATTAAATTAAATTAAGTTTCAATTTTTAACATACAAAATTTATAAACATGTGAATTCTTAGATCTGGCCTTAAAAGCAAATACATCTTTTATTATTAGACATTTTTGGAAAGTTGCAAATTTAAAAACATGATTTTTAAGATTGATGGAAAAAAAGCTTCGATATCGAAATATGAAATATTTGATCAGGCGATATTAATTAGGGCAACCATCGATAAATAAAATTAGGCTGTGTGGCCTTATTTCATTAGACTATATGAGTTAAATTTTCTTTTATCACTACACAATAATTAGGGGATTATTTAATTTTTGAAAATCTGCAGGCCTATTTCACGTGTTCTTATTTTTAACTATACATATTTATCTAAAAACTTTGAACCTTCAATAGTTATCAACCTAAAAAAACAATTAGGATAGACTTAAGATATTCCCTATTTTCTTTATAAAGTTCTATGAAAATATTCGAACTTAGTTTTTAATAGAAGACCTGTGCTTTCATTGCTTCACTTAATTTTGAATAGTCAAAAATCGGACGTTCAAAACCTGATACTCGGCGTTTTTTTAGTTCAGAGAGAGCCTGAACTGTCAAAAAATAATTGTGTCTCTTTTTTTTGCTCTGATCGTTAAGAGCTTCAAATTTCTGTTTCTTTTTTAGTAGTGAGCATAATAGCACAAAGTAAATTGAGTAAAATGCTGAACACAACCGAGTTGACATTTGAAAGGCAGGGAATTAAAAAAAATATATCATCATCAAAACAATCAAAATGGCGGAAGAGGCTGGCTCCTCAAGTGGAGAAGGTAAAATAATTTAGGAAACAACTAATACTATATGACATTTCTAATGTTCAAGTTGTTTCATGATGAAATCAGAGAGCTTTGAACATACACTGCTCTAAACTTTACTCTGTTCACTTAGCCTCAGACTCTGTTCAGTGCTGAGCTCTGAACTAAAATAGAAAAACCCCTAATGAGGCATAAAGTATTCCTCTTTTCCACCCTCTTTATATTTATATTTAATTGCCTTCCGCTGATCGCATTGTCATAAAATACAATCTATAACAACCACTAAATACTTTAAAAGAAATATTAAAAACAGCATCTTATACTGAAAAAAATGTAAAACGGAACACTCACCGAAAAACTTAAAAGCTTCTAAAACTTAAAAGCTTCTAATACTAAAAGCTTTTAAGTTTTATAGACAAAGACCATAAGCTAACCAGGTCCAAAGAAATATATTGACAATCCCCAGCCGTTATTTAATAGTTGGTTGGTCAATATGTGTCGAATCCTAAATTAAAAGACGAAATCCTAAATAAATAAATAAAAACCAAGTCAGTAAATAAAGCCCGAAGATTGATGAACAAAATCAGAAAAGCGTAGCTTAAAAAAAAATTATAAAATTGTATGTTGTACAAATTCAAAAAATATAATAAAAAAAATTGGAATTAAAAATTTAAAAATTTAATTTAATTAAGTGGTTTTAAACTACTCTACTAATTTCTGTTAATATATTAAAAAAAGTCATAATACCTACCAGAATATGATAATTTTTTTCAAATCAATATCTTACGTAAAAAATCTTTTAAGGCCTAAGCTTATTGCTTGTAAAAATAAATAAAATTACCCCAAACTTCTTATTTAATTGATATATTTTATTCATCTGGTTTTGTTCAGCTGTTAAATTTGCTAAAAATTTTCGAATCATTCGCAAAGGCTTTAGTAGTTGGGCATCAATATTTGTACTGTATTGTTGTCCTTGTAACCCAGATATTATGAAGCAAAACCACAGGACAAAACAAACTAAAAAGTTGCCCATTTTGTTACCTTAAAAGAAACAAAGGAAAATAATGGGAAATTTACTTTGAGTCATGATCTCGAACTTAATGAAAATTCTTTTAAATCGGTCTTATTTGGAATTTTTAAAGTTTGTTTAAGTTTAAACACAACAAACCATATAACACAATTAATCACTCTGTTTCAAATTATTATTTATCATTAGTTATTTTACAATGATTTTTTTTGTTGAACTATATAAAATATTTAAAAATACACTCAGTACTTACTAAACTAAATCAATTCTAACTATTTGAGGATCCTTTTTATTTAACAAACAAAAAACAAAAAATTTTAAAATCACAAAATCATAAAACGTTACCACACTTTATTAAGATACCATTTGTACTAGATAGCAGTTACTTCTAAAATGACAATTAATTCTACTTCATTTTAACCACCAAGATGCACATAATATGAATTTTAATCGTGCACGTCATTAAAACCAAAACCTTGGACTTAAGCTTGAGCTTGATGCATAGGTTGTTGTAAGGTCCATGGTTTCGATATGTGAATTAACACAACAGAACGTAATACAACTATTCCAGCAAGTTTGTAGAAAAGTTGTAATGAAGGTGAAGTTCAATCATAAAAAAAACTAGTCGTCCGCCGGCCGCAATTAAATACGATGTGTATGACGTGTGATGCACTGGCATGCAGATGTTAAAATATGTGTAAAGTAAAATGATATTATTATGGATTGCGCCTTTTTTCTTAACTCCTTGTTGTTTTAGCACTATTAACAATTTTGAAATTAAACTCCGGAACGATTGATTATGACATAAATATTATTTATTTTATTGTGACATATTTTTTTTGTTGCCAGAATGTCTATTTCCACCGGTCGAATGTTAAAAGAACAAAACATAGTTCGAATGTAAAGATCTTAAACACAGCGTCAGAAGACCATAGTAACTTGTCATGTTAAAATTTTAATAAAAAAAATATTATTAATTTCAAAAACGACCTTTTTTGTTTGTAATAAATAAATGCTTTCAATAAATTTTCTTATTTATTGTGCCTCAATGTGGTCGTTTTTACCTATAAGCTAAACTATAATTTTTGTTATCTCAATCTAATGTATTTTGACAAAAAAAATGTATTTAAAACTCAAATTTGGTTTTATCTATCTATCTCTATATACATATTAAAATATCAGCTTTAAGCCCCAACAAGATCAAGCACAATAAAAAAAATTAAGTTTTGTTAATTGGCTTGGAGTGTACCTTCTGATATTTAATGATATTAAAATGCTTATTATAAGAATTTTAATGGTTTTGTAAATGTAGGGGCATTAATTACCTATATATATCCGTACACTATATTAGTTTAAAATACCCAATGTCAGGAAATGCAAACAAGTATTTCTTCATACTGAACGTAATATACTTAGATACCTATCAAAGATGATCTTTGATATTACTCTGTTGTGTTATGTTTTACATCTTGTTCTATTCATGCAAAATCTGTGGTAATACTTTCGATGCAAATGCAAACATTTGGCCTAAATTTGTGGGTATTTTTGTGAAGAAAAAAATGTTTTTTCTTCTTCTTTTTCGATAAGTTTTTTTCAGTTATTATTATTTATTATGGTACTCAAAAGTCAAAATACAAAAAGGATTGTAGAACAATTACTTTATTTACCTAAAAACTATTTGTATACCGACTTCCCTTACCTCATTTTTAAATACAGTACAAGTTCTTAACTCCGTATATATATAGGTAAATACCAACTTTCTCTTGTATTTAAAAATTTTCAAGTACCTATAAACTTTCGTTAAAACATAACTCTAAGTTTTTCAAATAAAATTGAACAATGACCAAGCACCACTAAAGGAGTCTGATGATCGGCCTGGTAGTCGTGAAAAAGCTATAACTCCAGCCTATAAAATCTTGGTGGTAGCTCACCCAATTTTTGTTGTTTCATTCAAACCTTCAATAACTCTAAGCTGTTTTGATACAAAAAAGGTACAGATATTTTATGAAAATAGTTGACTTTTTGGTTAAAAAAATTTAAAAAGATTTATGGTCTTATTTATAAACGTTGTCTAACTTTAGACAACTGTCCAGCTTTGGAAAATTTGTTCAAAAACCTTGTTTGTTGTTATCTTATAGCTGTCAAACTTAGACACAAGAGTAGATTGTATTAACCGTAAATGATGTGATATTTATTTATAATTCATATTCCCACTTATTCGAAAATACTAAGACAGCGTCTAAGTAGACAAAAATCTAATAAATACGACTGTTAATTTTTATATAATGTTTCTTTTGAGACTTTACAAAGTTTACCATTTTAAAAGACTTTTTATTATTTCTTAAAGCCTAGTACGCTAAAGAAGGTTAGTTATTAGGTTATAACCCCAAAATCATTCTGGTTTTTGTGTACTTGGAGATTGGTCATGGCTGAAACAAAAATTTAAACATCATTTGCGTCATATACAAAAAATGCTATGTGAACGAAATGCCAAAATGGACGAATGTTCGCTCATTCGTCGGTCGTTGGTAGCTTTCATGTGAATAGTCCCTATGACTGCTTTTAAACGCTGCAATTACCCCCTGCGTTGGCAGGGGACGTATGCGGTGGCCGTGGTAAACATATTTGGTGAGGTTGAAATAATTGCAGAGTTATCACTCTTTCTTCTCTGTGCTTTTCCTATTGTTTTAGACATAATCGGAGTAAAGAGTGTAAAAAGATGTTTCTTTCTCATTTAACAAAAAGTGCAGGTATTAAAATTTGCAGCTTTTAAATGGATGTTGCAATCCGAAAGAAACTCAAGTGAGAAACACCGTTAAAATTTGCAATCGTATAAAAGCAGACTACATAATTATGTGTACTCTTGGTTTCAAATCAAACTTCATCCACACCCTATGTTTCTAGCTTAAATTCAAATCAAAATCCACCCTTTTCTGATCCACTTTCACCGCGCCATCTGCTTGCTATTTGAAAAACTAATCATCTGATTAGTTTGTGAACTGCTTACAACTTCAGTTCGTTTCGTTCATTCATTCTGTCTGTTTTCATGTTAAAATTTTTCTTCAAATAAAAATCGCACAAATTGTGCTGTGGCTTGTCTTATTAATGCAAATTAATTATAAAATCATCTAACTTACAATTATCTACATATAAGAAAAAAATTAAACAAGATTTAAGCTTAAAGGAAACAATTGAGAACTGCAAATATTATTTACTGTGTTTTAAAATTGGTTCGAAGAACGCCATTTTATCTGAACCACAGAGTGATTTGTGATTGGTTGTCAAAAAAAAAAAACTAATTGGTCCAACTAACATGCAGCAAAAAAATTAGTTAATTAGTTGGATTGCTAATTTCGATCTTTACTTTCATTTGGAAATAGAAAATTTTATCGAAAATCTTCAATTTCCAAACAAATTGGATGATCTAATTTGGCACTTTCTGTGCTGAATTTATATTTTTTTCTTTTAAAAAGGTAAGTCTGAATTTGGAATCAGTTGTGTGACGATTACGTTAGTTTTCTTTTTCTTAATTGTGATCCAGCTGTAAGTCTGATGATTGTCTTGCCTCAAACTGTATTTTTTTTTCAACATGAGTTCATATTCAATAATTACTTTCTCAATGACTCATCATGTGATGGAATCGAAGTAAAAAACGAGAAGTTTGCATTGCATATTTTAGACAATTTATTGTATGGCAGCAAACTTGCTGCTAGTTAATTTATTTGTTTAGTTATCTGCTTTTTCTAACAAAGCAAATCAGCTCAAAGTACTCTTTATTTTAACTGAAAGGTAAATGTCTGAATAAGTGGGATTTTTTTTTTTTTTTTCAAATGACTGCCCCTTTTGTATCTTTCAATTTCAACAACAAAAGTGGGGCTGGTCTAAGTGCACAGGCAACTTATTGCACCACCGCACACTGTGGATAAAAGAAGTTGAAAACTTCAAAAGAGTATCCCACACCATCATCAGCCTCAACTAGATTTTGTTACAGCATTGTCTTTTCCTTTCTTTGCAAAAGTGACATTTTTCTTTTCTTTCTGTTCCTTTTGCAAATTGCGAAAAATCGATTTTTTTAGTTCTTGTCTTTATCCTTAGAAATCGAGTATATCTTTTTTTTTGGTTGGGCAAAGTAAAAGAAGGTGTGCTTATGGATAACCTTCGAACTATACTCATATAGAAAATTCTAGGTCATTTAGATGTAAAACAAGTTCGGTAGGTACACTCAAAACATTGAAACCTAAGAGAAGTTTTTCTTTATTATCAAAGGATCTTTAGCTGGGATCTTATTTTAATTTTAAGATTAATGTTTGAGGTTTGAAAAGGGGGTATAAACATTCTCCTTCCTGTGCTAGTCAATTTTTTAGTAAAGGTGCGTGTTAAGCAGCCAATAGACACTACACTTGTGTCTACACCGGTGTCGGTGTACGGAAATGTTTGCTGTGTGTGGGCTGGTGCGCACACCGATTTTCGGTGTCAGACACGGTGCGAGTAAAATCAAAAATTTTTGGTGTCGGTGTCTCGATCGGTGTGGCGTGTGTGGCGGAATGCCACACCGGTGTCATTACACCGGTGCAGACACAAGTGTAGTGTCTATGGGCTGCTTTAAATATAGAGTTACCTAATGTCTAAATGGTGGTACAGAGCACAAAAATGTTGGTTTATCTCTTTTTTAATTTGCCGTATGAACGTGGAAAACCTATTTGATCTTTTAAAGTGTAACACGTACCTAATTTCATAGTAATGATATTCATGCAAACGAGGGAAAACCCGATAAACCAAATTTTTGTTAGGTATCTGCAGTACGAAATTTGAATGGAAAAATGTTTACGTAGAGCTGATAAATTTATCTCACAAATTTTATGCGGAGAGTGATTTTACAATAAAGCGTAACATCTAAACTCCATTTAATTGCTATTTATAAATTTTTTGCATGCCCTTTTGTGGGGAATAATTAATTGAAAACTTTTTTCATTTTGTTTATTATTTATAAAAATTACATTTTATTTACATATGTACATATCTTTTAAAAAAGAGAATTTTGTAAATGATTTTTATTCTGTCAGAATGATAAAATAAAAAGTTAAAAATGAATTTTTAAGTTTACAAACATGAATACAATTTGCCTATTTATAGATAACAGGTTAAGCTAAAATCATCTGGTTGTTTTGTTTTGTAAACTTAATTGATATTGAACTAAGAGTGCCTTAATTTTTGTATTTCGAACGGAAGTTAAAGATTTCATTACCATCTATAAGTGAAATCAATGGTGCTCCTTCATAGCCATTTACATCTAGCACGGCACGTTCATATATGTTCTTATGGACAATTTGTGGATGTGACGCTCGTCGCTGCAGTTCCAAAGTCAACAGGCATCAAGAGGAAAAAAAAAACAAGCTAAACTAAAAAATTGTGTTTGCTAGACTGAAAATGCTAGAAATGTGCATCGGAAGGAACCAGCTTCGAAGATGACCGAATAAATATTTATAAATAAATTAAAATTTTGGGTTTTATTCAAGATTGTAAGATTGTTCTTTCCAGGCATAATTATTTGTCCGACTCAACTGAAAGTATGTAGCTCAGATAGGATAACATGAAATATTTCATTGGTTGTCTTAAAGTTTAGTTGACCTGAAGTTTGTATATTTTATCTTAATTCGCCTCAACTGTAATTTTGTGCTTATTAGATTTTTACCAAACGTAGAATTCATTTTGTAATTGAAAAAATAGGTATCATTCCCTTACGATTTTCAATTAAAAATTGATTAATATTAAAATTTGGAGTTTTAAAACTCAATTTTTTAAAAACCTAATTAATTAACTATTCACTGATCCTTTTTTCTTGTAATTCACATCCTTCGGCATCATTCTCAATGATCAAAACTTTCATCGATTATCTTGTTAAATATGCGGATTTCAATATTTTTAAATTACCAATTCATAATTGGAATTAATTGCATACTTAAATTTTGATCTACAGTCTCTACAAACTCCACACAAACAAACAGCTACAGTGAGCGAACAAAATTGCCCTTTGCCGATGCCACCGCCAAAATGACAACCACAAACAGGCCAATGTAAATACAATTATCAAATTAGCCGGTTTTACTCACACGTCAAGGTTCTGCATAGTACCGTTATTCATCCAAAGGGGTTAATGACTTAACAAAAAATGTAGTTTGTTAGTTACTATTTTGTCCGGCATTGCACTACTCTCGATTTTTGGTCGAAAATGTAACCCAGAACAAACATTCAAATATAAATATAAAAAATCGCTTTGCCTTGAATTTAAACAATCTAGAATATTTTGAAACAGCTGTTTAAATAAAGCCCTATTCGTGATAACTAAAAGGGAAACATGCGTATTTCTTTTGGTTAACAGCTTTTAGGTGTCCCTTTTTTGTTCTTTGTATCCCATCAATATTTAACCGGCGAATATCTGAATCTGTTTGGTTTGCTACAAATAAACATGTTATCAATTTCAAATTCTGTTGAAATTTGTTAACAACCCTTAGTTTTACTTTCTCAAAGATTTCCCGGTAAAATATATCAAGCGAAATAAAATACCACCTACCCCATATTGTTGTTTTTTTTTTGTAATTTATCCACTTAAATGAGCAAGTGCGTTTACCCTTAGTAACTTTTGTTTTGAATTAAAAGCTTTAACTTCGTATTTAAATTTTGGAAAAATCAATATTTCCCCTTCGTCGTCGTTCAAAGTCGCGTAGCTCGCTTCAGTAAGGGTGGTTGGATTTTTCATTCCTGGTCGAATTCATTTACACTGCACATAAAGTGCTCGAAGTCCGTCCTATCAAGAGATTAATTTATATTTTAAATCAAATTGCACTCAAAAACAATATTGAAAATATTTCAATTTGATTGATTTCGAAAGTCGATAACTTATTTAATAAAAAATCAAAGGATAAAAGGAATATTTTTTGAAAAATATCAAATATATATGTAAATTTTTATGCGAAGCTTTCACGTGTGTGTCATTTTTCTCGTCTACATAATATAGAAGCATAGTGGTGACTCATTTTCTTTTGTTGTTTAATATTTATTTTGATTCTATACATTTTTTTTGCTGTGCTTTTAAAGTGCGGTTGTAGTCTTAAGAGATTTGATAATTTCTATTTTATTATAGCTTATAGATAAAACATTTATAAAAGATTGAGACAATTTTAAAGTTTTCTTATATATGTATATGTACGTCTTTACAAACTAAACGAAAAATATTTAATAAATAACCAGTGCTTTGCCTTTAACTAAACTGTTAAATAAGTGTATTTTAAAATCTGCTTACCTGCATTCAATAAACAAAAAAAATTTCTAAAAAAAAACAATGAGTAAACAATAATAACTGAGAACAATAAATCTAACATAGTTAACAAAAGTATTTTAAATTTTTATTATAAATCAAAAGATGATTATTTCAAAGGCCATTAACGATTACAGGATGTAAGTAATGTTTCATTTTTTTTTTTGTTACTGTAAAAAAAAAAAAAAATTCTTATTAATTTTATTTTTTTAAATTCCTATCAATCAATCAATACACGTACCAACACATAGTTTTGCTGCAATAACTACATACATTTTATATTCAATGTTATAAATTATCTCCAAATTTAACTTAAAATCAATAAAATCACAAGAATGTACAATTGAAATAATACCACTCATAAGATTGCGAATATTTTGCTAGGAGTCTTAGCTAAGTGTTGAACGTTATGTATCAATGCGTGTATGTGTGTGGAGTGTAGGTATGCTGATGGTAGTAGACGCAAATTAGTGTTTAACTATTATTTTTTCCTTCCTCCTAAGTACTGTAATTTTGTTCCTTTCCTAGGTATAAAATTAGTGTTTTAAGGGCAATGACACGATTTTTAACATAATTATGTGCATGCAAAACAAACATCCTCATCTATTTTTTATTATTGAGATGTCTTAACTGTACACACTGGTAGAGAGTTTATGGCAGTACTTTTATGTACTTAGGTGGATTTTGGTTCTGAAGTGCATTGGCTACTGCGGTTAAATGTATAAGAAATAAAATGCACGACTGGGTCGCACGAACTTGCTCTTATGTGCGATCACACTGTGATTTTATAGTATGCATGGTACTTACACTTTAGACTGAAAAATTGTTAAAAAATCAATATAATTACAAATAAATTGAATAAATTGATTGATATGATATTATAATTGATTGATATTGATTGATTGATGATTGATTTCTTACAAAAATCTAAATTTATGAGAAAAAAAAATTTTTAAAATTTTTGGAGTTTTTTAAAAAAAATATTTTTTTTATAAATATGTACATATGTACATGTGTACATATGTATCTAAAATGTTGAAAAGATTTTTAACAAAAAAATTGGTAGCCCATTTTTTAGTATTTATTATTGCTGAATTTGAAAAAAAAATCATCTACTCAATTTCAAAATATTGAATTTTCAAAAAATAATTTTGAAATATTTTTTAAAAAACAAATTTTTTTTTGAAAATGGTACGCAATATTATTTAAACTTCAAATGGTCTTGTGTACAAAATTTGAATAAAATTTGTTCAACAGATAATGAGATAGTCGAAACCAAAAAAAAAAATGCTTCTATAAGAGATACCATTTTTAAACGATAAATAAAATAATATGGTAGATCGTACCAATTTTAGCTCACATACGAATTTTAATCAAAATCGTAGGAGCCGTTTTTGAGTAAAATGAGATTTTCCTTACCCGTTTTTAAACACTTGTGTGGGAGGTACCGTTATTTTTGGTTATAAGAATAAGTTTTATTTAAAATCTGCCAGATAATGTTAAAACAAAATACACGAGCAATATTGTATTCAATCTAATTGTCTGCTCTTCAAAATGTGCCTTAAATCTGAAAAAAACCCACATCTATCTACAAAAACTCATTTTAACAAATCTTTGTTTCATTTCTTTCAGTCGAAAAATCGAAAACATTGGCAAAATGACACAAATGACACAAGACGAAATTGTAAGCAATACGAAAACAGTCCTTCAAGGATTAGAGGCTTTACGAGTTGAACATGTCTCTCTTATTGCTGGAATGGGCGAAGCCCATCGTGATAATGAAAAATCTGATATTGTTCAAAAGAATATCGAGCACATTGAATTGGGTGTTAGTGAAGCCCAAGTTATGATGGCTCTAGCATCACATCTGCAAAATATTGAAGCTGAAAAACAAAAACTCAAAACTCAAGTTCGTCGTTTGCATCAAGAAAATGCTTGGCTCAGAGATGAATTGGCAAACACTCAACAAAAGTTTCAAGCTTCAGAGCAATTAGTTGCTCAATTAGAAGAAGAGAAAAAGCATTTGGAATTTATGGCTTCGGTTAAGAAGTATGATGATAATCAAGAACCAGAAGAATGTAATGAGAAATCACGTACTGATCCTGTAGTTGAATTATTCCCCGATGAAGAACACGAGGAACGTAATAATATGTCACCAACTCCTCCTAGCCAGTTTGCAAATCAAACATCAGGCTATGAAATTCCAGCAAGACTACGCACATTACACAATTTAGTGATCCAGTATGCCTCACAAGGAAGGTAAGTTTAAATAAAATTATCAACTTTGCCTTATTTTCATTCATCAACAAAAAAAAAATCAAAAATTTAGGTACGAAGTTGCAGTGCCACTGTGTAAGCAAGCATTGGAAGATCTGGAAAAAACCAGTGGACACGACCATCCAGATGTTGCTACAATGTTGAATATTTTGGCCTTGGTCTATCGTGATCAGGTAAATTCATTTAAAATACAAAAACATTTTGATATATTGATCTTCAATCATCATATAGAATAAGTACAAGGAGGCTGCAAATCTTCTTAACGATGCTCTTTCAATTCGAGGAAAAACTCTTGGTGAAAATCATCCCGCTGTTGCCGCTACGCTAAATAATTTAGCAGTTCTTTATGGCAAGCGTGGCAAATATAAGGATGCCGAACCATTGTGTAAAAGGGCATTAGAAATTCGTGAAAAAGTTCTTGGCAAAGATCATCCAGATGTGGCTAAACAACTCAATAATTTAGCATTGTTGTGCCAAAATCAGGGCAAATACGATGAAGTCGAAAAATACTATCAACGCGCTCTAGAAATTTATGAAACTAAATTGGGCCCAGACGATCCAAATGTAGCAAAAACCAAAAATAATTTAGCCAGCTGTTACTTAAAACAAGGCAAATATTCTGACGCTGAAATTTTGTATAAACAAGTGCTAACAAGAGCCCATGAAAGAGAATTCGGAGCTATCGACAGCAAAAATAAGCCAATTTGGCAGGTAAGTTTAATTTTTAGGGTTTAAATTTGTGTTCATAGTTTTTATTTTTTGTGTTAAATTTCTTTTTCAATGCTTTTGATTTTGTTAAAGTAAAAGTTATTTCTTCCTTTTGTTATTATTTTAAAATAAATCATCTAGTACAGATAGAGAGTGTTAGCTTCCTGTTGGTACTAGAAGATTTTTGTTTGTTATTGATGAGTGTCGCTTTTATGTTTCGTTTTAATTTTTTTTTTTTTATACAAAATTATTTGTATTTCGATATTCTATGTGTAGATTTAAGGTTGTGATTGTTAAAATCTTAATATTTTGTGCAAGACATTAGATTTTTTACGAAAGTTGAGTATTATTGAAGTGAAACATCTTTTAGTTTCTTAGAAAGAATTTGATTCATGCAACCGATTATGCTACGATACGCTGCATTTCTCGGTGGCTGGAAGGATTTTGTACTAGAGAGGAGTAGGGTGGGCTACAGAGTGTGAGAGCAGTGTGTGTGTATGTGCCGTGAATGTGAATTTTGCGTAGTAGTTTCACTTAACACTAGTTTGTAGTTTATATATTGAATATTGATACAAGGTAACATTTGTAAGAAATATTTGGTTTTAAATTAGTAGTAGACGCTCGAGGTAGCTATGTACAAACACTCATATAACCAGGGACTGCAAGGAAAATACAAAAATGTATATAGTCAAATGACTCCTCAGTGCGTTGCTTGTTCAACATTTAGCACTGGAAAGATGGCTTAAAAAAGTCAGATTAAATTTATTTCGTTAAAAGCTAAATTTCAAATCTTTTTATATTTCAAAATTTTAACTCAGCTATAGTTTTTACTTGCGATGTGTTGGTACTACTTATATGGCAGGTTATGGATGGATTCGTAAAAAAAATCGAACTCGAGATTTTGGTCAAACATGACATTACGATGATAGCGAAGTCGAAAAAAGTGGGTCTCGCAATTCTGTCTGTCTGTCGTTTTGGGTGCAGCCTAAACGGGTGTGTCGATTTTCTTTAAACTTGGTACCTAGCGTTTTTGGACATTCCCACAAGTTTAAACAAATTTTTTTGTAAGACCACGGTACCTACTTCCCATAGAACCATTTTTATTTGAACTTCTATTTAAATTTTCTGGAAAACGGCTCCTACGATTTTGATTAAAATTTTTATTTGAACTAATAGTAGTACAATCTACTATATTATTGGAAAAAAAATATTTAAAAATGGTATCTCTCATAGAAAATAGATTTTTTTCCGATTTCGACTTTCTCATTACCTGTTAATCGATTTTAATCAAATTTTTAACACAAGAGCTGCTAATAAATTTGAATAATATTGCACATTAAAATAAAAAAAAAAAAAATTTTGGATTCGATATTTTGAAAATGGGTAGATGATTTTTTTTTCAAAATTAATTTATAAATTCCGCATTAATAAATACTAAAAAGTGGCCTACCAACTTTTTTTCTCAAAAATGTTTTCAAAATTTTATACATAAATTTTTTCTCATAAATTGAGCTTTTTGTAAGAAATCAAACGTTACATTTGGTGTCAAAACAATTTTTAGAAGTTGTTTTATCATTTTATTTCTAATTATATTGATTTTTTACAATTTTGCAGTCGTGTATCGTGGATCGCACATAAGAGCAAGTTCGTTCGACCCAGTCGCGAATTTTATTTTTTGTATGTACCAAAAGTAGCTTGTGGAGAAATTAACGTTTGTTAAAATCTTTTATTACATACAAGATTAATTTATTCAAAAATAAGATTGCATTTTTTCTCTTCATTAAATTGTTTATATTTTCAATAGTTTGTTTTTATCTTTTTTTAAATTATGAAAGTGTCTCGTGACTTGTCAACAGTGACAGTACAGTGAGGTATTATACTGTTGATACGGCCGTCCGTCGGTGGGCAACTTTGTTTTGTTAAAGCTACGCGAAGCTATACATTTGCCACTCTGTTGGAATAGATAAATAATAAAGCGTAAACGTAATGAATTTTAGTTTTACATATTTTTTATTGAATTAATTTTTAATGTGGTGTGTGGTAATATACATTTATTTCATTTCCTTTACATAAAATGATGGTAAAATTTTTGTTTTGTTTTATTACTAATAAATAAAATAAATTTACGATAATAAAAAATTTCCTTCAGATGAAAAACGTATAATAAATTCCATACTATTTATAAGTTAGATCTTGCGGGATTTAGAAAACATTGTTTTAACAGTTTATTGTGCTAATAACTTTTAAATTGACATTAATTTTCTGATAGATATATATTATATATTTTAACCTTGTAATAGGAATCCTTTCTTTTTGTTTTTTTTTTTTCCATTTCGGGTCCCCGAATATTGGTTATTTATAAAAACATTATTTACACACGTTAAGATTTATGCATTGTCGAATTTTATTGGACAGGACAGTGTGCCAATGATTTATTATTATCGGAAAAAAGAGTCCCTGTGCGATGTTGCTGCAGTACAATGCCACCAGTGTAAAAAGACATTTTTCGATTTGGACTGGAAGATCCTCTCACAGCCTCCATAATCGCCTGAACTCGCCTCGGGATATTTTCACCTGTTCGGCCATTTGAAAAGTCATACAGACATACATTATGTACATATACGGCACAATGAAGAAATACAAAAGGATGTGTTTAAATCGTAAGAACCAATATGAAAAGTGTGTTAAATAAGGGTGTGTTTTTTTTTTAATTAAATAATTAAAAGATAATTTTCTGTCATTAGTATGTAAAAATATTGACGCTGGTCAGTGGTCGATTTGAAGGTCGTTAGCTGGACTTAATTCAAAAGTACGATTTATTTGCTTAGAATTCAAGCATTTCTAAAACCTCAAGTGGTTGAGGTCGTTTTGGAAGTTGACGCAAGTTCTTGATTTAAGGATCAGAGAAAATCAGCAAATTGGAAAGTCTGGTTCTAAAATTTTTATAATCTTTTTGGCGGGCTTCTAAAACATCTTCTGACAGCTGTCCGAAAGGGATTTATTAATTTCGTTAAAAATAAAAAAAATGTTGCGGTTAGTTTCGGGATTTAAATTTACTATTCAATTAAAGTTTAATAATGGAACTTTTAAATAACAGTAATTTCACGATGGCACTTTGCTGCACTTTTTTTTTATACTCCAAGAAAGGAAAAAAGTTTCTATTTTGCTATTATAAAATTACACTTTCAAAAAAACTTTTATTGTAGGTAAATTCAATTCTTAAAAAAAAACATACGTTGAAAATAATAGTAGTTACCATTGGCATTCTCTGACATGCTTTTCCTGTATTAAATATTTTACTTAAAACTCACAAAACCACCTTATAAACTCTTGTTAACTTGCGAATGACAAAATCCAGGGTGACGAAAGTTCAAGTGGTGACTTTGCGAAGCTGCCACATGTAAGAATTGAAAAATGTTTAGTTTTTAGTCGTTGTTTGGCTATTTATTTCTTAACCAAACGGTATTTCAATAACAGTAACAGAAACATTTTTTCATTTTTGCCCATCTAGGCTTGTACTAAATCGGCCAATGTGCGCCGGGGTGAGCTCGAATCTAGGCGTTAGTCTGTTCATGTTGAAATTCCAAAATAAACATTTTTGTCTTCACCCCAGTCCAATACAAAGAACAAAATAATGTTTTAAATGCTGGTTGGTATCTACAACTAAATGCAACGCCACTAGCATCGGTTGGCCTCAGACTTCAAATACCGGAAGGCTTTTCGATTTCTGGGGTCAAACTAACAAAACTTAATGTGTATGTATATGTAGTTTACTATACAGAAGCCGTATATAATTTTTTTTAAATGCATTTTTTTTAAGTTTAAATGTTAACCGTTACTTATTCGTTATTGTTTTTATTTATAAAACTATACAAATAATTAAAAAGAAACAAAAAAAAAAAACTACATTACGATCACTTAAATAGAAATAAAATCGCATTAATTATAAAAGCGACACTTTCTTTACCAAGCGATAGTGAAACAATTTTTTTTAAATACAAACTGTAGTTATTAACAAATTCATTAAAATTAACTGCGTCCTTGTTTACTAACGAAATTGTTCATTTCATTAACTGACCAAAAAAATTAATTCTGACCTAACACTATTTGTTTTTTTTTTTTCATGTTTTTATTTTCTTATAGAAAGGTGTAAAGGAAATGTTAAATAAGTTCTTACCGAACAAATCATCATGAGATCACTGCATATAATCTTCCCATTAAAAAAATATATCAAAAAAAAACAAAAAAAAACTAAATTAACAGAAACAAAATTTTGCAAATTGATTGTTATGACTTACAACAACAAAATGTGCTAAAAACAAGTATTTTTTTTTTCGAATTTAAAACGACAGAGTGGTCAAACCAAGAGCTTAAGAAAGTTTCAATTATAGATTTACAATAATTACGAGCTTAATTTTTTTGTAAAGAAAACTGTAAAGTTTTCAAAAAGTAGCATAGGTACAGAACTGTTCTTCCATATTAAAAAAAAAAAAATAAAATAAAAATTGTTTGAGTTTAATTGTGTTGAACTGAATTTATTGTTATTATTATTATATTTGAGTACTTGCTGCAAATCAAAGCAAATAAAGTACTTTTATAGCATATTTTTTTTTATTTTTTATTTTTTTGGTGTATGGAAAGTCAATAACTCAAAAATCTCTAAAAAAATAATGAATTCTTTTTGATTTGATCTTGATTGACTGGATCATTTCGAAAATATGAATTTTTTATTTCAAATTGGATTGAACAAGTAAAAAATCCGGTACATTCGCATGCACTTAACAAAAAAAAAAACCTTCAGATTTCAATTAAATTAGATGTTTCTGATGAAGAATAGCTGATAAAAAATTTTATTTTAATTATTTAGCATAGATCTTCAGAATAAGTGACTGTGCACCATTAATTATTATCCAAACTAAGTACATATTTTATATAGAATATACAACTTTACTTTTCAAAAGAAAAATTATTTTAGTTTCGCTAAAAAAAGAAGATAGAAAAACAAAACAACAAACGATTCAAACAAATTTTCAGGTTGCTGAAGAACGAGAAGAACACAAATACGACAATCGCGAGAATACACCTTACGGCGAATATGGCGGTTGGCATAAGGCTGCAAAAGTAGACTCACCTACTGTAACAACAACTTTAAAAAATCTAGGTGCTCTTTATCGGCGACAAGGAATGTTCGAAGCAGCCGAAACCCTTGAAGATTGTGCACTGCGAAGCAAGAAAGAGGCCCTTGATTTGGCCAAACAAACAAAAGTCGCTCAATTACTCAATAGTGGAGATAAAAGGCGATCTCGTCATTTAAAGGATGATACTGAGCCAACTGAAAAAGAAGAAGTAAATATAAAATAGACAAAAAATAATTGTTTCTTAAACTTCTTCTTCTAGAAACGTTTTTCGAAGCCTTAAAATACTTTTCTTAACATCCTACAAGCTGTTGTTGGTGGACGTTTCCAAAAATGATAAACAAAATTGAACAAAATTATTGCAATACGGCGATGGTCCTGCAAAATGTTTCTTATTTTATTTTCACAGCATGAAGAAAAATAAAAAAAAGAACTTTATATTTATATTTATATGTTTTTAATTTTAATTTAAAATTTATTGTTCAAATGAATTTTATTATTTTTAAAATAATGTCTTTAATGTGTTTGAGCAAAAATATAATTTAATAATTACATTTATACATACCTAAAACAACCTTAATATTAAGATATAATTATATTATTAAAAAAAAATTATATATGTATTTTTTTTTATAAATTAATTTAATCGGCTTCATTAAAGAAAAAAAACTTTGTTAGCAAATTATTAAACAAACAGTTTTATTTGTTTTTTTTTTGAGTATCTTTTCTAATTCAGTTTTTGTATGGAAGACTGGTGACTGAATGAAGATATGGAAATAAATTGGCAGTTGTGTATACTGACATCGAAAAAGTCAGTTGTAACGCATTTGTAAGTATTTTTTCAGAGGGAGGAGGAATGGGGACAAGAATTATATGCTGTCATAGAAGAAGCCCTGTCAAAACATAACGAAAGTCTACACAGTGGAAAGATAATATCACCAACTTCAGCTCAACGCCGCTTATGAAATTTCATGAGATAATGGGCCTCAAGGCGCATACGTATAGTGCTATAAGACGAAAGAAATTAAAACACAACTCCCAAGTATCGCATAGGTTAAGAAAGTCTTATATTTATTATGTATTTATAAAATAATAATATTTAAAGTCCGGGCATTACATAGGCAATGTTATCCATAGTCGCGTGTAAATTGTCACTCAGGCCTTTTCGATTCTCCATACCTGGAATCTGGGTGGTCAAACAAACAAGCGGAACAACAGAACACAAAAGACTATCTAGCAGCACAGAAAGACTGCCTGAAACTGTTATTTGCCCTTCGTGTTCTTTCAATCGCTCCCCTATAATAGACAAACTATCTCCAAGTAGCTTCAAATGAGCAGCTACATCGATTGGTTCAATGCCAGTTACTTTGAATGCTCCTGGTTGCGTCGTAGTATTGTTCATTGTTGAAGAAAATATTGAATTCGGCGACGAATGAGTTGGTGAGCTTAACTTGGTAGGCAGAGTTGCTGCTGATTGCTGAGCTATCTTCTTTGTCCGACTTGTTGTGGCTCTGTTAATGAAAGTAGACTTAGCTTGGCCATCGTCACCTTGTTTTGTCTTTTTTCCAAGTCGCTTTGCTCTTCTTCTCCATATGCTCTTCTCATTAGCGGGTACGTTAGCCCACATCTCTCCTAGCTTGCGTGAGGTGTTGGCAAAATCTTTAGAGGGAATAACTAGCAATTGTAATAATTAAACAAAAAAATAGACCACCATACCCAAGCTGTTGTTTTTATTGTTCAAGACATTCCTTCTAACATCTCGAGCCCATAGCATGTAAGCAGTAAATCTTGACTTGCCCTTGTCTTTTCTTTGTGCCTTTTCCATTACAACCTGCAACATATAAATAAATAACCGCAATCAAAACAAATCTGGAATTTTTGTATATATTAATTTCTTACCTTTCCGTCTTTTAATATTCTCTTCTTGTTGGATTTTTCAATCATGTAAAGACTCTGGTGTACCACTGGGTCTTCAGAGTGTTCGTCAGAATCATCATCAACTTCGCCATCACCCTCTAAATCCTCACCAGAGTCAGTATTATCATCTAAATTCGCATCGATGGCATCGGTGTCGAAGTCTTCGTCTGATTCAGCTCCTTCGTAATCAGATTTTGGTGCCATATCAAGTGATGTTTTCAATTGATTTTTAGTTGATTTTGCAGTTTTCTTTGATTTCGGTTCGATTTCATCTGGGGACCGGAAATCAAGGAGTTTGGAGGACTTTTTTCGGACTCGTCCGCTCCTCGACACACCAGTTATTTCAAATTCTATAAGTTTGTTTTTTAATTCATTGTTATAAAACTAACATTTATATCAACAAAAGAACCTTTACCCTTCGAGCTATTTGGAGATTCCATTCTATTGATTTTATTTATTTTGTTTAAATATTATTGAATATCTTATCTTATTCAAGCAGAGAATTTTTGTATTTTCGTTTCGCTCTCGTGTCGATGAATAGAGTGAAAAGAGCTGTTTACCAAATAGCAATATATCCTTCTCTTTCGTTTTGTCGCAAACGTCAAAATCATTACTTTGATGAATCTGACATTTGCGTCAACTGCCTTCAAGCAAATTGAGCTTGTCCAAGTACATTTTTTTTATTTTGTGCATACAATATTTTGTTTTCTTTAATGAGGCTGGAAAGACCTCTTTTAAATTTTAGGAAATTTTTTAATCAAAAACGAAAAAAACAAACTTGAAAAATTAACAAAAAAACAAATGAAAATAAAAATAAAAAAAAAAACTACAATTTTGTATTCGTTGTAAAATGTCACAAATTTGGTGCGTTCAGAAAAATGAGATCTCAGAGATTTTATTTTCTCAAAAGGTGAGCAAACGAATCCAAGATTTTTTTTTCCTCAGAGTTTTGACAGCAAAACTGAGAAATTTTGCTGAGGAATCCTGTTCATGTAACTGAGATTGCTGAGATCTCCGAGATCTCATTTTCCTGAACACGCCTGTCTCGATTTTGGATCCGTAAACGGAGTCATGCATACGGTGTTAACTACGTGCGTGGATCCAAAGCTGAGTCGTTTGCTTGAAAAGGATAAATAAATCAAAAGATTATTGTTATTAGTATTATACTTTAAAAATCAGCAAAAAATTTCCTTATAAAAACGACTTTTGTTTTCGAGATTTTGCATTTGTCGTTGTCGCTGTTGTTGTATCGTTGTAGCTGAATATGAAAACATCAATTTGCCAAATTTACACAGACACTATCGAAAGTCATAATTTAAATAAAAATGATTTAATAATGCATGTGAATGTTCCTCACTTTTTTGTGTTTTCCTTTATGATGTTTGGTACAGAAAAATACTCTGAAAACATTAATTGGAACAGCCAATCGAAGGCTTTTGGAATAGTATAGGTGAAAAAGGTGTGTAAAAAGAGTACTTCGAACGTCAAAGCGAACATTTAATTATGCGCGTTTAGTAAAACGAAATATTAGATATTTCACTGTGTCAAAAAGTGAGCAAGACTTTTGACAACAAAATTAAGAAATTTTGCTGAGGGATCTGCCTACGTTCTGTAACTCTCGCATCGATAAAACTAGTCGAGAAACGATGAAAATTCAAAAATTGATCTCATTTCCCTGAGATCTAAAGAAAACTAGGGCAAATTTTTGAATTTTAACAGGTGTAACTGTTCGGCTTGTAGCTTTCCTATATTTATAATTTTTTTAAATCTCTTCAAGTGTAAATGATTTGCATTGGTTTGAATATCTTCATAGAAAAAAGAACGCATCATATCCTTTTCATTTGTTCTTACCTTAAATAAAGCCGCTGTCAATGCTGTCAGTCACTTTTCTTCTTTTCAACAGGTCGACTGCCCATCCTACGAGCATCGACATTTTTAATTGAATTTTGTTTTGTATTTGAGCGCGAAAATGACGCATTTGCAACATTTGTTTAATTAATTGATAAAAAAACTACAAAACAATTATGTAGAAGCGAAATTTTATTTTAAAGATAACTGCACGGGTAACAAATTATTGGATTGAGCTTTCTCATAGAACTTATAAGTGAAATTAGAAATTGGCTTTTTGAATTCGAAACATAATGGCTTCACCCCGTAATACAAGAATAGCTTTATCGGAAATCCCTGACCGTTTGGAACTTCTCAGAGTTGCTACAACACCAACAAATCCAGAAGCAGACGGACCAACTCCAGCCAATATACTAAATACAACTATTTTCGACAATGCCATCAATAACACCTTTGAACACGCGTCCCCTGTTGCTTCGCCTGATGAAATTGTTATCAAACAGCGAGGACGTCGTCGTTTTACGCTTACCTGGTCACCAGACAAACTGTCTTCACAGAGTCCCTTCCAGAAAACTCCAACTAAGATATCTTCACATATGACACTGAGAAGTTCTCCTCGTAAACGCCTGCTTATGACTGAAACACCTTTTTCCAAAACAGCTGTAGAATCTAATGCTTCTGATAACATTCAAAGACTATCAGGGTATAGGTCTACGACTAACATGACTCCGATTGTAAAGAAACTAAAATTAGACGAAACCCCGGTAGCACAGACAAATTTCAACACCAGTTTGAACGTGATGCTCAAAGGACTTAGTCACAATCAACTTGTTGAAATGATAGGAAACTTAGTGGCCAAAGATGCCAAGCTTGAGGAAGTGATTCGCAATGAATTTCCAATGCCAGATATTGGGTAAGAGACGTTTGATTGATAAAATTAGAATTGACTTACTTTTTTTTTTTTGTTTACATGCAGATTATTGGAAGACGAATTGATTCTATGTAAACGGAATATTTTCAAAAGTCTTCCGACATCAAGATTGTGCAAGAAGACTGATAGTACCGCCTATTCGAAGGCAGTTATGCATGTATCAGCTTTTAAAACTGCCATCATAAGTCACACACGGAAGCTTCACGATTCATCACACTGGGATGCTTTGTTGGACTATGCTCTAATGGCATGGAATTATGTTCGCGCAACACCCATATGGGACAATAACTCGCACAATGCCATCAGGCGGCAATGCTTTAAGATTTTAACTTGTCATTGCGTAGCTGCACTCAAGCACGGTGGACTTAGAGTAGGCGTCCAGAGATTGAATAATCTTGAACGAAATCTAGCCGATTGGTCAAAAGATCATGAAGATGTTCTGTCTTGCGTAAATGCTCTTAATAAAACTTTTAATTTCCGAACGAGTATGTAAATTTAATCATATGACTTATACTACACATCTTCACTACCCTACGTCGCCTGCATGTACTACAAGAATCTAATTTAAATTTTAAGAAAATATTACTAACTCCCAACTTTGTAGCTTTATCTGTTGTTTGTCCATATAGAATAAAAAATATACATTATATAAAATAAAACACCTTATACAGTATACGTAATGTTTTGAACTTTTTAACTGGCAAGAGCCGTTTATACATTATAAGATGGGACCAACACTTTCAGTGTAATCGGAGAAAACAAAGGCGATCTATGAATCTATGAATCCATGAATCAATCGAATCCGATCTCAGAACCGTTTAATTGACTGGTTTTTGAGATATTCGAAAGCATTTTCTTTTTTTTATTAAAAACTATTTTGGATTCCAATAACTTGAAAGCTAAAAGCCATTCTGTGATTTTGAGATTCAAATTCGATTTTTTTTCTAATAAATTTTTTTTCTACTTAAATATTTTACTAACAATTTTCGTTACTGTGGGCAGTTTACTCAAAACACTTTATAAACCATCCCGCTGCTATTTGGAACAAACATTTAAAATTTCAACGAAATAAGTTCATTAGTTTTCGAGTCTATTTGCGTCATACAGAACAATATTCCTTTTTATATAACGGGTGATTTTTAAGCTGGTTTGGTTTTGGCAACACTGGTTTTGACAGCTGACGTGTGTTTAGTACCTTGTGTCACTGTCAAACAGCTTCAGTTTGGTTTGCAATTTAACCATGGATCGTCTTACAAATGAACAACGCTTGCAAATTATTGAATTTTACTATCAAAATTCGTGCTCGGTTCGAAATGTTCATGTTCGAAAAATTGTGTTCAGCGATGAGGCTCATTTTTGGTTGAATGGGTACGTAAATAAGCAAAATTGCCGCATTTGGAGTGAAGATCAGCCAGAAGCATTGCAACAGCTACCAATGCATCCCGAAAAAGCCACTGTTTGGTGCGGTTTATGGGCCGGCGGCATTATTGGGCCATATTTCTTCAAAGATGATGCGAATCGCAGCGTTACTGTCAATGGTGAACGCTACCGAGCGATGATAACAAACTTTTTTTTGCCCGAAATGGAAGTTCTTGACTTGCATGATATGTGGTTTCAACAAGACGGTGCCACATGCCACACAGCACGCGAAACAATGGCGCAATTGCGAGGCGAGTTTGGTGAACAGTTAATTTCACGTTTCGGGCCGGTCAATTGGCCGCCTAGATCGTGCGATTTGACACCATTAGATTATTTTTTGTGGGGGTATGTCAAGGCTAATGTCTATAGGGACAAGCCCGCTTCGATTGACGCACTGGAAGCCAACATCCATGCATTCATTCGTGAGATACCGGCCGATATGTGTGAAAGAGTATGCCAAAATTGGACTCAGCGGATGGGCTACCTGAGACGCAGCCGCGGTCAACATTTGCATGAAATTATCTATAAACATTAAATTGCAAGGTTCAAACTATCGATTCAAATAAATATTTCATTCATTTTTTCGAATTTTTTGTGTTTTTTTTTTTTTTAAAGTTCTAAACCTCTTAAAAAATCACCCATTACAAGGTGTCCCATAATCAATGGTCCAAACTGAAACTTGGTGCAGGAAATCAAAAATTGCCTTCCTATTATCCAGTAATTTAGTGAAAAAATTAAAAAAAAATTAAAATTAAAAAACCTGGTTCAAAGTATGGTTTATTTGCAATTTCAAAAAAAAGAAAATATCTGTTAATCGAAAACCGTTATGACTCGGTACTGACAAGTTACTAAATTCTGATAGGTAATACCGTGGCCTATTACCAGTTTCAGTTTGCACCATTGATTATGCGACACCCTGTATATAGATAAAATTTAACAGAAAAAAAGTTTTAATACGCAATTGGCTTTTATATGTATATTATTTTGTCAATATTTCTTGGTTTTATAATTCTAAGTTCCAGTTTTTCAGTCGAAATCATCTAGGTATAGAAAGGGTGTTTCACGTATTGTCTCAAATCGATTTCTGAGAACTTATTCCTAAAAAGCTGATCATTTATAAATAATAAGTTGAAAAGTATTCAACCCTATTCTGCTAAACGTTTACGTGAATTTTCGTATTCTGCTATCCGTCGGAGGAAAACGAATGTTCCAAAAAGCATATAAATTGCGATAAAAATAAAATTTTAACAATTTATTAGATTCTCTCAAGATCTTCACAAATAATAAAAATAAATAAAAATTGTATATAGTATGTAATAGAAAACAACATGAATAGCGTGTGAACGCTCCCCATTGCAGTTTGTGACATTTTTGTTGCTGTAAAAAAGGTTTAAAACTATCGATGGTTCTTTGAGAAAGCGATTTTACTACAAATATTATTTTGATGTTCAGGTTCCAGGTGCTGTTATTACAAATTAACATACGATTTTTTTTCGATTTTTACCAAATGTACCATCCTGACAACATTTTATGCAGTGAGAATAGGTACCAACACCATTTATTCAGTTTTTTTTAATCAATAAATTAAAATTTCCATTAATATAAATCATAATTCTTAAAAAAAATATTTTACAGTCTTAAATAAAAAAAATACAAAATATTTATTATTTTGTTTTAGATATAACCACAATTATTGTATTCATTAAAGATGGTTTAAAAGCACTTGTGTTACAAAATTAGTAAACATTGCCAAAGCAAAAACAATTGCAGGAGGAAATGCAGCATTTATCGGGCCTGCTGAAATGTGCTTCCCTGAAAAGAAATAAAAAATTAAATTCTTATAAATTTTATTATAAATGTGTAGGTATTGTATACATAATATATGTATGTACAAACAATTTAGGACTGCTATCATTTTTATTTTGGAAATAAATAAATACTTATACTTATAATTGAAAATCATCAAATAGTTGGCAAACATTTTCTAAAAATTGATACAGTAAAATTTATTATGATTCAATATATACATACATCGCTTAGCCAAAGATGGAGCACAGCAACATTCCTTCACTTCTTCATAGAAAAAACACGATCCAACTGATGCTTGGTACTGCTTTTCTCCAACATAGCATATGTGCGGAATGAATGGCAATCCCTCTAAAAGGAAAAAAATGTAGATATTAAAAATGAAAATCTATAAAATAGATTTATATTTAAATTTGTAAGTCATAAATTTAACATTAAGCATTGTTGAACAAGAAACATTTATAACTTAGAATGGATAATTTTAAAATTTTAATATTCCAATTATTGTAATTAGAACATTTCACATAGAAATAAAAATAAAAAAGAATTATTTATTTAATTTTTTTAAATAAAAAAATAAAAAGCGGTTTTTATCCTCACTCTTAAAAATTTTATAATTTGTTAGCTTCTGTTCAAAAAGTAGGATCAGACATTTTATCCGATCTCAGTTAAGCTGAAGTAGTTTGCTGCGTGAGACCTCAGAGACGTGAACTGGCTAATAAAAAAAGCAAAAGAAGATTCTCAAAAAGAGAAATAGTCTCTACGGAAATATTTCAAGGTGTGTGGCAATTAATATTATTACTGATTACCTTATTACATTAAAATAATGCAATTTCCTCAATACACATTTACAAAACTGTAAATTCACACATAAATATACATATATAAATGTATGTAGGTGCAATGGTGCATTATTAATTAGAATTCTGATTGATTTGCAATTAATAATAAGTCAAATTGTAGATATGTATGTGTCGTATTCGATATTCTTAACGCAATTTGATATCTCTAAATAGAGCCCTGCATTGCTGCAACAGATCACTTCACTTAAATACATATAATAACGTATATAGGCAAGCTATATAGGAATCGTATTGATACCTACCGCTTATTGTTGCGATGCGATGATTAATTTTTTGATTTATTTTTTTCAATTGTACGCGTTTGGAATTATATATTCCAACTTGGCATTGATCGTCGACAATAATGCTTTCATTATTGAAGGAGAGTTATTATATTATTTAAAAATTTATAACGTTCTATTGATATGTGTAAAAATTTTAATTAACATAATTAATAAATAATATTATATTATATTAATGTTGCATATTTATATGACGTGTTAGGAATACAATATATAGTTTGTTCATTGTCACTTGTTTATTTTATTAGTCATACAATTAATATCATTAACCGAAAGCTATAGACACGATTCTGTTGATTTTGGGATCTAACCAAATGTTGGTCAAATGTATGTTACAAGGTACAAGCATTGGAAAAAAAAAATGATTTATGTATAGAAGTCAGAAAATAACTGTCTAAATATGTTTTCATTACATTATGTATATACATACATAATTGGCTACATTTATGCCAAATTTTAAATCATCTACAATTACTAAAGTTATATATTAAGAAATGATGTCGGTTCAGAAAAAACAAGGCAACTCAATAAATACAAATTTTAAATTAACAACAATTCGCTGTTAAAATGCAAGGCTCATATGCTAAAATGCCTCTTGAGTTTTTTGAATAATTTAACAAATTTATAAAATATAATTAAAGTTTTATTTAATTTTATTTTCTTTTTACTGCAAAAATTTAATTTGATAAGTTCTGTCGTTTTTTTTTTCAAACTAACGCACATTACTCGGACAGAATGCTTAAAATTCTGGGCGTTTGCATCCGGTATTTGTAATTTTAAAATCCACCCCCAACACGTTCACTAAAATGCCCATTTATGTATTCTTTTATTTTTTTGCGGCATGTCGAGTACTTTGAGAAATGGTTCTTAGACATGCTTTTAGAAAAAATCTTATAAAGGCATATTTCTCCCATTTAGATCATAGGAGCGGGTATTTGTTTAAACATTCACACGAAATGGATGGTAATTATGAAAGTGTTGTTGTTTTTTTTTTTTAACTTTTTGTAGGTAGGCAAGACTAGATCGCACGAACTTGCTATAGTGGTTAAAAGCTTTAATGTAGCTTTATAGCAATGTTAAAAAAAGATGTTTTGTTTGATTTTATTTTTGTTTAAAAAAATATTATTTTCAAAATTTTTAAATGCAATATTATTTTGACTTTTCAGAAGCACCAAATTGCAAAATTATAAAAAAAATTGTTCAAGCCAGTAAAAAAAAATACGTAAAGAACTAAAAAAATATGCTCAAAAACCGTCAAAATCTTATTCCAATGATGCCAATTTTTTATCAAAAACTTGAAACGCATTATATTAGGTACGATGTTTCAATAAAATCTTTGTAGCTGTTTTCGAAAAAAATTTAATATACTTAATATTTTATAATACTTAAACGAAATCGTTGTATGGGAGCTAATCCATCTTAGATGAGCTAACACAAAAATTCTAACTTTCTCTTTAAGTATTCACATAAAAATGCTCCCTACTAAATTCAAACCGAATCTGTCCACTCATTAGGCTCTATTCTAACTCAAATTACAGTGGACGCAAGGACGCACGTATGATGAAACCCACTTTTCCGAAATTTCCTATTATCGAAGTTTTAATTTTTATTTCAACATCGAATATTTTTTTACCAAGAAAATAATAGGTACTTGCCCTATTGAGCAAGTCAAAAAAATAATAATAATAATCTCAATTTTATGTCGCCCTATTGTGTCTTTGGGACCCGGGTTAAACACTTTAATGCAAATTATTATCCATATAACCCATTTATTTAAAAATTTGATAAAAAAAAAATTTAAATCTTTTCAACCCAATATGAAGTAGGATTTTGAGTATAAATAGAAAACTGAAACCAATGGAATTTAAAAGTAAAATGTATTTAATTCTATGGAGATGGGTGGGAAAACCCTAAGAAGATAAAATTTTTTTTAAACTGAAATTGTTGCTTCTTTAAAAAATCAAATTAATAGGTTTTTGGTGTATTAATAGATGTTTTCAAACTTATATGTAGGTACCTGCTTATATTGTTTCATGATATTAAGGAGATTGAAGGAATGTGCATTGGGGAAAGTGCGTGATTGATTTGGTTTTAAGCTTGTTATCCAAACAAAATGTTTGATTCGTACCTACATAAATATGTATGTATACGTAATGTACATACTTCCAACATTATGTACATAGTACATATACAACGTCTTTTTATTTTCTTTAGCTTTTTTTGTTAGCTTGTTGACCTTCAAGTTTCAATCTATTTTAAAATACATGTCTAATAGTACCTACATACAAAAATTGTTTGCTCCTAAAAAAGTAAAACAAACAAAAATTTAAGGTAAATATAGGATAATTAATATCTTTGAATTTCAGATTCAAATTAAGTAAAATATTTACATTATGGGCATTTTGAATAAAAATTGTTAACTTCTGTTATTTTTTTGCTGGTTGAAATTTAAAATTGAAAATTATAATATACGGCCTATAATTGATAAGCGCACAAAATATTTATTTTTTAATTAATTTATACACGTGGCAAATAAATTAAATTGAAATAAATTTATTTTTGTTTCTTGTCAGCAACCCTTCTCAGAAGTCATTAATAAATCTGAAAATTCTGATTTGTTTGTTTCTAATGTGTTGTACACATTATAATACGAAAATATATGTATATACATACATATACCTATTTACATAGTTCATTTGATTTTTTTTTTGTTCTCATAATTTCATCCGCTCTAATTTCTTTTTAAGATACCACAGATACACATATTAGTATCGTGTCTTATATGATAATACTCATATAGTTAAAAATAGCTTTTTAATTAGAAAATTAATAAAGATATGCATTCTTGTTTTTTATGGTCAATTAGTTTGAACAAAAAAAAAATAAATATAATAGAAAAGTTAATGAAAGTAAAATGTTTTTCTTTGCAAAAAAATTTATTTATTTTTTAAAACCAAAAATATTTAGTAATAAATGAAAAATTTTTATTTTTATTGAAAATCATGATTTTTCGTTGAAGTGCTTCGAATTAATTTTAATGAGGCAGCTTATTCGACAGAGTTTGTTAAAGAGCATCAGCGACTAAAAATCTTAGGATTTATGTACATTGTTTTTGTTTTAAAAGAGCAGTCCTAAATGTTCTTGCATGCACATGAGTTATAATATTATAATCCTAAATTAAGACAACGCGCGACAAACTGGACCGTTTTCCGTAGTGTTTTTTTTTTGGAAAATCTAATTAAACTGAAAACTCTGTTACACGTGATCGAAATGAACACACTTCAAGGTTATCAATAGTTCGCGTTACTTCATTATCATTCTATAGTCTAAATTAAGTGAACAGAGAAATAGGACATGTTTGATTTATGTATTGAATTAAATTTTTATTTGTTAAATAAAAGTTGCGAAAAAATTGAATATCTTTGTTATGTGCGATTGAATGAATATGTGGGCCAAAGCCGTCCATTCTTCTCAAGAAAAAAGAAAGTAATAAATCTACACGAACGGCCTTATTAATGAACATTTCGTGAAAAATTAAAAAAATGAGAGGATATTCATGGTCAATTGTTTTTTAGTTATATACATTTGAAAATCGAGTGTCTTTATTGAAAGAACCCTTAAGCCTAGTACGTAGCTGAAAATTTCATGTCGTCTCTAAATAATCAGCGGAAACGTCAACGAAAAGACTACGGGCAAATATTAATGGAGAGTTTTATCAGATGATGCGTAACGAAATTTGTTTTTTATTTTCAAACCAAAAAATCAAATTTCAAAAACGCCAGGGAAATCCACAGTAAAGTCATCCAAGTGTATTCAATTCTTGCAACGCCGGAAACTTTCCTAAAATCGTAAAATTTCCAACACACGTTTCATGAACGCACCTTTTAAACTCTTGCGTAAATGTTGTGATAAACCAATCAACTGTGGTTGAACACAATGTCATAATACCATTAAAAAAAGTTTACCATGTTTACCATTTTCATTTACGATGTTTACGACAAAAATTCTTGTGAGAAAGTTTACGATCTGTCGGAAAAGATTTCTCATACAAATTTTGACAGTTCGTGTACGATATCGTAAACTTTCCGACGTTTACCACGTTTACGATAGTTTTCCAACATTGCATGAATACCCTTAAGTATTAATTTATATTCACAGAAATAAAGAAAAACGATATAAAAACGCCTTCGTCTTTCTTTTCATTTAATTATAACATACTTGGATGCAATCTAGAGTTACATTTTTGTCAGCGATTATCTTGCCATCATAACACCTAAGGTGTATATAGATGTTTAGTTCATATATGCATGTAAGTAGATATAATATCGAAGAATTTAATAATAAAATAAACGATATATCTGTATTATATATAAGCTTTATATTACACTCTTCCAACTTTGGCTTGTCAAAATCTTATACTCGCATGTGACTAAATTTACATAGGTATTTGGAATCGTGAATGTGTCACCATATTTCTAGCTAATTCAGTTGAAATATTTATATAGGAAGGTACATTCATATTTATCTATACGGCATGATAATAATTTAATAGGTGACAGACACGCAGCAGGTTAATTATTATTATGCTTGATTTCCCATAAGAAAATTCACTAGAATAGGTATATAAAAAAACGCAATGATAAAAAAAATAGTAATTTTACAAATCTAGGGACATTATTTTTGCAAAGCAAAACCTTGCATTGTTAATAATTTTAATTTTTTGTATTTCTATTGTTTTTCCTTATCTCAAAGGACATCTATAAGCTTATTGGGTCTCAGCTCAGGTGATCACAATAACTGCACATTTTTTCAGTATATAAATGCTTTATAGTTTTAACAATACAAAATACATACTAAATCTGCTTGAGTTACATTATAGCTTGTTCATGGGAAGCTATAATCGTATATAATCAATTGGTTTTGTACAAAATATAAAACCTTAACTATATAAAAAAAATATTTAAAAATGCAATATCTTAAGTTTGACAAGACAAGTGCATTGTTTTGTTTTTCTTATGCTTTATAGAAATTGTTATTTTCGTTAACGTGAAATTAAAAAATTAATAATCAAAAACTGAACAAATCTAACACTATATACGTTCTTTATTATAAGTTTCAGTAGTTTTTAAGTTCTTATTTTCAAAAAATAATATAACGTATCTAGATAAATTCACGGCAAATTTCCAATTCACCAACTTATAAAGATTAATTTTCAAATTTTATTTCTTTAAAAAAATAATTAAAAAAATTGCTACTAATTTTAAGCTTTTAATATTAATTAATGTATATGTAATCCTGACTTTGGGAGTCGAGAAGTAGGTAGTTTTATATGAGAAAACACGTGTATGTATTATATAAAAAAAAATAAAATTTGGCACAAATATTCTCTATGATGTAAAAAAAAATGCATTCAAAAAATATTTAGATATAGTTATTTTCTTAAGTCTAGCTGAAAATTAAAAAAAGCTAGATAGATAAGAAAGGGAAGTCTGATTAGACGAAGGCGGCATGAAATGAAGTAAAAATGCGAGTTACAGGTTTCTATAGTTTATTGATGTGTAAACATCTATGCCGGCGGCGGCGGTCGGGTAAACTAAAAACGTGGACATTTCTGTAGCACATTACGTTGCGCTGTTACACATTATGATACGTTGATGTATATTAATTACGTTCAATATTGGGTACGTTCCTTCTTAACTCAAACTAAATCGAAAGATCGAGTTGACTTTGGGTTGAAATTTGGTTGACAGTTAGAACTCGGTATATTCTGTGATGTAAAACCAGCACTTGATTATTTAGTTTGATGTTTACACGTCTTTACCGTGAGTCTCGGCACTCAATTTTTTTTTTTAATGTGACAAAAAATATGCAAATTATACAAGATTTTTAATAGACTAGAATTTATTAGGTCTGTTTGGTAATGTGAAATTATTTGCGAATTTGCACAAATTATCACAATTTCCTGTCAAAACACATAGGAAAAAAATCTGTTTTGGGAAATTTGTTAAAAATAGAATTTACTAAGAATTTACATATTATGAATGAAAATGGAAAATTAATGAATAATTGAAGCAATGGACTTCAATTTCTTACAAAATTTTTAGTAACTACTGCGATTTAAGGCTCTTCCAAACCAACGCGAAACATTTAGAACGACAACGAAACTTTCACCTATCATTATTAATAATCATTCCTACTTTCATGGCGATACATGAGAGTATCCACTAACGCAATGAATTTGTACGACGCGACGTAAGTGCATTGAATAAAGTTAGAACCTCAGTAGTAAAATTTCAGATCAGATTTTAAAAAAGGGGATTGAATCGAAAATTTCGTTTCGGAATAGAATAGAATTTTCGATTCAAACACTCAGAGTCAAGGCTTTATACAAATAATTACAGTTCTAAATAATCTAAATAGTTATATAGTAATACAAAGTATTACTGAACGCTTAAGTGCACAAAAATTAGCGCTTCATTCCGGCGAATAATTAATTCAACAAGTTCAATAAAATGTCTAAGTCCAAGTCTTCTACACATGATTTATTTCTGTACGTAGAACATATTATATATAGAATTTTTATTATAAAAACCTTCTTCTTCTAAATAGATAGTACCTCTAGAATTTTAAATTTTGTTAAAGAACGTGTCATTGGGTTGTTTAGACCATAATTTGTTCGATGAATGGGAACATAGAAGACATCATATCTATTTCTAAGATTTCTTTCTGGAATGTACCAAGAAACTAGCGCTAGTAGTTCTTCAGATTTAACACTACCACATACTATATCTTTTATAAAAAGAACGCATTGAGCTTGTCTGCGGCTTTCAAGAGATTTTAAATCTAATAGCACACATCTTGAAAAATAATCTCAGGCATTCCGTCGGACCATCTCAGATTTCTTAAGGCGAAACGCGTGAACCTTTTTTGAATCCTTTCTATTCTCATAATAGCATTATCATAAAGTGGGGACCAAATCACACAACAGTACTCAAGGATAGGCAGTACCAATGACAAAAAAATTGACTTTAAGGTATACGCATCTTTAAAAACAGCTGAAGTTCGTTTGAGGAAACCTAACATAGAATTTGCTTTTCATATTATAAAATCAACGTGAGCTGAAAAAGTGAATTTTGAGTCAAATATAACACCCAGGTCTTTAACTATACTGACTTTTGACAGAGATTCGTTTCCAAATTTGTAATTAAAAGTTACCGGTGACAAAGTTCTGTGAGCACTGAAAACTTTACATTTTGAAATATATTAAGTTCGAGATGGTTGTAAATGCACCAGTTTAAAAATGAATCAATATCATTTTGAAAGTTTAAACAGTCACAATTCGAAGATATTTGACTATACAATTTAACGTCGTCGGCAAACATCAAACAATCAGAAAATTTAAGAACGTTAGGAATATCATTTACGAACAAATCAAACAAAAGTGGTCCTAAATGACTGCCTTGAGGGAGACCTAACTCAACCTCGATAAAATTTGATGTGAAACCATCAATCTGTACGGCCTGTTTTCGGTTTGATAAGTAGGACTTTAACCATAGTAAAAAATTTGCGTTGAATCCTAGTTTTTAAAGTTTAAGCAATAATAATCCGTGGTGAACTCTGTCAAATGCTTTAACAAAATCCGTGTATATGACATCAACTTGTTTTCTGTCTTCCAAGGATTTCAGACAGAATTGGGAAAATAGGCTTAAGTTACTGGTAGTTGAGCGGCCACTAACAAAACCATGTTGTTTAGACGTTATCGATTCTTTTACTGAAAAAAATAGCCTCTGAGTCACTAATTTTTCAAAAAGTTTTGGCACTGCAGAGAGTTTTGATATCGGTCTATAATTTTTAACCAGGTGTTTTGGACCGCTTTTATAAATTGGTTTTACAACGCCACTTCCTGCACAACGTGAGGAACTTCGTTTTTTGGATGGTTAAAAAATTTCTTAATTTGAACACCAATAGGCCAAATAGTAGGATTTAACGCATCATCAAAGGCATAGGCTGGTATTCCAAGCTTGAAATTAATGAAATGCAGCGAAGAAACATCGGTATCATTTTTAATCAGTTTATTGCATTGAAGCACATTTTTTGGAAGATTTAGTCTGCTTGCTGCATATGAGATTATATCATTTTCAAACGAGAAAGATGTAAGAAACGGAGTTTAGAAACTGATGGTAAGGTTGTTTTGGCAGAAGTATAACTTGCTGTACCAAACAGTTTCGGGGTTCGTCGAACTTTCCGATTTTTCTTTAGCAGTACTTGTGTCCGTTCACCCTCATTTGAAGCGTGTTGTATACAATCATTGGTGGTTTGATGAGCACTTTCTTCTTCCATTGTTAGTTGTTGTTGGGATGACTTAGGAACAAAAGGTACATTATGTGCGATTATACCATTTTCGATGGTTCGATGATTAATTTCGGCATCAACACTCAAATGCAAATCTGTATTTTTGTTAGTGGTTTTTTCATCTGTAATACATATTTGTTGAACTTGGTTGGATAACGTAGTAGACAATAACGTCGAGGCATTGGGAGGGGGCAGCGGTACACTATCCGATGCACAAACATTAAATGTAATACTATGACTACCCAATTCATTTTGTGTATTATCACTATTATTTAAATTATTAGATATATGACTAATATCTTTAGACTTGGGTTTATTTTGCACTGAATTCAATTTGTTTTTAGGGTCATCGTATAGTTTAGATTTCAGGTCTAGAACATCGTTTCTTAGTTTTATAATGAGTGAGAGGAGAGGTCCACAAAGAATAGTAAGACAAAGTCTCACAGCGCCAAGCTAAATGGTTATCTTTCTGCAAGGCATTTCTAGATTCTTCACTAAGGTCAACACATTTCTTATGGTATTTACGTGCACAAAAAGCTTTACACTCAATGAAATTGTTTCTTATAATTTTGTCTCACAGTAAGAACAATTTTGATTCATTATAATAAGGTTATAACAAAAATTATACAAAATTACTCAGAGAGCTTAACTAACACGTCTGACTAACACGTCTGACTAACACGTCTGATGACTGGCGTTTTCATAAAACGCCTTACGGAATAAGGGTGATTATATTGAAAATTGTTTGCCATGAGTGGCAGGGCGATTTTTCTGATTTTCGTGAGTCAAAGAGCCAGTTTACGCCCCAAATTTAAACTCTCTAGAAAAACCGATTTATATTTTATATTCATGTTTCACAGAAAAATAATTTATTGTATGCATGTGCCTATGTATAGGTATAAGTATGTAAAAGGAATTGTCCTTGATGGAATAATTCACAAAAAAATGGTTTGCGTTGTTCTTTATCTATTCAATTCATATCTTCAATATAATTAATGATATTTTGCTAATTATCTTATTCTAAAGAACCTGAGTTCTATTTATCGAATCGTCAAGGTTAAGGTTTTTAGATTCAAGGCCTATGCGATAGAGCATTATTTAAAATTAATTTTCACGAAACTTGGCAAGATAACATTTTTTTTTTGTTTTTTGAAGATTTCACTTTTAGAGCTTTAGAAAAAAATAAAATAACATAGAGAAAAAAAAATATTTATCAAAATTTTTATAGTTGTTTTTGAGAGCTCCTTGTTTAAAACTAGACAGCCTCCATATCTATATTTAAACAGTGTTGTTTAAACTTACCATTAGCGTGTCCTTGTTCACACCAGCAATGATCATTTATAAACTGCGGTCCCAAACAGTATTTCATAACATTTTCGGTGCATGTGATCGATTTACAGGTACTCGGGGGTGGTCCTATATTTATATTGAAGTTAGCATCATTACTCAAAAAAAAAAAAAAACATCTAAGCCCCGCACGCAACGCAACACTTAGATATCATCATCACTTTAATCACTTACCATCAAAAAAACTTTGATTCAACTTCTGCAAGGCTTCAATTGCACCTTGTCGTGTTACTTGATGTTCAAAAATAAACTCCTCATAACTGGCGGTGGAATCTTTTGCAGCTTTAGTTCGATTCAATGATTGCGCACTCGATTCCGAAATTAATTGTGTACTTATTAAAATCATATAAGTAGTTAGTAGAATTAACACTTTCTGCGTTGAAATCGTTTTTTTACATTTCACAGTCCAATAACCATAATAACTGCTAATTTTATTATAACATTGTTGACGACGACGACGATGGAAATGGAAAATGCCTTTATCACTTCTTATCCACTTCACCATTTTTCATTCGACGATGACATTATATTATTTGTATAAAGTGTTGGGTGCGTTTTTTTCGTATTTTCTAAAAAAACTATAAGCACAATAATATTAATTATTATGCCTTATAGCTCTATATTAACTGGTGGCATAATTTTTAGTTTCAGATATATGTACCTATGTATGTATACACATCGTTTCATTATTATAGACTCATTATAAAATTTAATTTTTGTTATTCATAAAGTTTCGAAAAACAGAAACAAAAACAAAAACAAAAACAAACAAACAAAACTTAAAAACCGAATGGACTCTCTATAATATAGACTAGACTATCTATCCACAGTCAGTCAGCCTTCCATGTGTTTATAATAGAAAAAAAAACATCCGCGAAAGTGTATAAAGGCACAACGACTACGCGAGCCGTAGCTGGACGCGTATCTTCTAGATTGTTACTATATCGCTTCAAAGCGAGGCTACTTCATTAAGTCTAGCAGTCTCTCTAATCGGGTGGCGAAAACGAAAATGAAAACCACCATGTGAGAAACTCATATTGGTTGAAAGCTTTTTTAGTGATTTCTAAATAAAAAGCAGAAGTGTGGGCGGGAATGGGGCGAATGTAATTCGTATAAATCATACTCAACAATATACTCGTTGCTACCAAATTAATCGCATGTTGCAAGTTTTGAATAAGCTTTTGATAACTTAGTTTTTATAAGTACCTTTAATGCAGTTAACCTCTAGAGCTCTAATAAGCTAAATGATAACAATTACAATAATGCTCTTTCTTTGTCATGCATTCAAGCCTTTATATTATTAAAAAAAATACATGCACTTTGTTTGAAAATGTTTGTAATTTCTTTACTTTTTGTTCAAAAGAAATCCTTTTGTTATATTTTCGAAGATATGTACATTTATGTAGCTCAGTACATTATGTATGCTGTGCTGGTGGAGAGCATAATCTATTCTAGATTGATAAAGAAAATATGAATGGATAATCAATAGCGTTTGTGCATTTTTTGAGACTCGGAAAATAAGGAGCAGGTGTTGGGTTCACACAAATTTTTGAATTTAGAAATCTGAAAAATTCTTACTCATACTTTAAAAGAATTTTATTTTTTTTAGAGTAAATGTTTTTTTTTAATTAATTTTGTCTATAAATAAATAAATAAAATGTATGACTGGATTGCATGAACTTGCTCTTGGGGTTTGACTGTTTCCAAAAATGCTTTGAACTCAAAATAAAGAACGCCATCGTATAAGCTCTTAAAAAAAATATGAATTGTTGAAGTAGATAAAATTTCTTTCACATTAAATTTTCTTTATGCCATTTTAAGTATTGCTTAATAGATATGTACATATGTAACCTAGACGTTGATTCTTAAATTTAATTTTTTTTTATTTTCGGTTTTTTCTTTAACGGATTGACAGTTTTTAATAAAAAAATTATACAATAGATATTTTTAATAAAAAAAAAATATTCTATATAAAATTTTTCGAAATAACGTATTTTGGATTTAAAAAAGAGGTATAATTTTTTTTTGAAATATCAATACCTTGAAAATGGGTTAACAATTTTTTCTGAAATTAGGTTCATAAATGCGTAGTGTTCTTAAAATTAGCACACATATATTTTATTTTATTTTTATTTTGTACATACAAAATATTTTTTTTGAAGAAAACCGCTCTATAAGGATTTTAGAAATTTATTTGCACAAATTCATAATTTTTCAATTACTCACACAGTGTTTTTTATTTTTCTCTATTTTTTTATATGCTTACATAAAATCTTAAAAAAATTCTTCAATGTCTCACAGTAATATTATTCACTCGATTTAATCATAGATTAAAACTTAAATCTGAATATAAATCAATTTAATTTAAATTAATTTACAACCGGATTTAAGTTTTAAACTGGATTAATAGCGTGAATAATAATGGCGGTAAATTAACTCTGAATTAAACCACAGTAAGTTATAGTCCTGCAAAGAAATTGACTCATTAAAAACAGTTTTCAGTTTAGAATAAACTTTAACTTTAAGCTGTCAAAAATTTATTGAAACCTAAGTGTAACAAGAGCACATCAGTACACAAATCTAATGTCGAATTGCTTTCAACATAAAGATCGATTTTTTTTTCAAAAAAAATCGAATTTTTTCTGTTATTGCAAGGAAAGTGTAAAGAATCGAATTTTGTTTGTGATTGTATGTGCGGTGCTTGACAGCTCAATTAAATGAAATTTTAAATATTGTTACTATCGCGAAATGCATTTTTTTTTTTTTTTTTTTTAAATAGCGCACAAATATTTAGTTTATATATAATTAAAATATTCACTGAAATTAAAATTCGTTGCAACCAAAAACACAGTTTGCATTTTTAAAACACAGCGAAATTCAATTTGAGATTTTAGAAATATCAAATCTTGCTAATGTGTGTGAAAAATGGGTGTAAATTCTATTTGAAGCCTTGCAAAATATGCAATTGACAGAACAAATTCGATTCCTTTTCTTAAAAGAACTGAATCTTTGGTTGAAAGGAATTCCACATAAGGTAATATATTGCACAGGATGAAAGTTGAAAGTGTCAAAAAATTAATAAATGGCTGTTTAAATGCACACAGGAATTCAACACGCATCATTAGAAACAACAACAAAATATTAAAATAAAACAAGCAAAGGGGCACTGTGTCCACCATTTTCCCACCATAATACCTCGATTTTGACAGATGCGCAGAATTTAACAAAAATGAAAACGCTAATAATATGTATGACCTTTAATATGTGTAGGACGTAGGTACTTTTGAACTGAGCTACTTAAAATACAAATACAAGTTCGCGTTATCCAGTCGAGCAATTTTTTTTTAAAAGTAAATGCACTTAGAACACTTTGAAAATAGACAGGTAAAATAAAGAAAAAAAAACTAAAATTGCCCAAAATTATTATTATGGATAAAAAAATACTTCTTATTAAAATTCATTTTGGGTTCCTCGGGTTTTTGTACGTCACACTAAAATGGATTTTCGTTTCTTTTTAGATGTTAAATGCAACAACAACTAATCTCCTGCGGCCTAAGCTACACCCAGATAATTCTCAGGGCTTAACTAAAGCGCAGAAAAAAAATGTGTTACCGGCGTAAATTATACATTATACTTGTTATCGATAGTTTGTATGAAAACTTCATTCTGTTTCTGTGATGGTGTCGTTAATCCCCGTTGGCGTTTTTTAACCAATTGATCCCGGGATTGCAAAAAAAAACACACCTGATTAACACGTACTATAGTGTTGAAACCTCTAATAAATTTTTCACTTATATTTTTTGTAACTACGTTGCCGACTTTATCAAAATAATGCACTTGAATTTTTCGTCTGATGCATCATCTAAAAACATATGTCTGAAGCAATTGAACTCTGAATAGAATTAGAGAATCACAAATAATCCAAAAAAGAAAGTTTTGTAAAGAAACCGGGTTTATAGGCTCTATCAGTCTAATAACGTCTTAATAACGTTATTTAAGTTTATATTTTCTTCGTTTTTTCATGAATAATAGTATAATTTTTCATTGCGTTCTATTATTTTTACAATTTTCCGATTAAAGTTCATGCGTATTAAGGAGTTCTATACTCCAAAGAACACAGAAGCTTTAGTTTTTGGTAACACTCAGGTAAATTTATCTATATATTTTAATACTTCCAATAGAAAGAAGTTGTGAATTTATTTTGTTATTTATTATCATTACAGAATTATGTTGTTAAAGGATGTTTTTTTCTCGTATGTCACTCTTATTGTTATTATTATTATTATTATTTATGTTCCTATATTGAGATGTATGCAATGTGAAAGTTACACGTAAACTAAATAAAAGGAAAACAAGTTCAACACAGGATTTTTTTTTCCTATAAGGGTTGTCATTTTAAGTTGATGAAGTACTTTTGTAGTTTTTTTTTTTTTTATTTGTGTTAACTTTTGTAAGAAACAACCCCTAGAACTTTAATGCCTTTATTATTCATTTCTAGGTTGTTTCATCATTTTATGTATGTGAGTCATGCAATCCATTCACTGGCACTGTTATAGTACCTACACTCCTGAAATTATACCAAACCTACATACTTTAAGTAGGTACTACTTTCATTTCCCTTTGGTTGAATATGATGTGTGAAAGAATTACGTCGTCTTTGTTTAAAATCCATATAAAAGGGTGTTTTTCTTAAGCTTGATAAAACTATGAATTTGATTAGAAAATTGGATTTTTTAAAATTTTTTTTTAAGACTGTTTTATGAAAATATAATCTCACTTCATTTCCGAAGTTTAAGATCATTAAAAGGTCACTTTTTAAATACTTACCGCCATTTTATTCCCTCGATTACTAAACCCAGTTTTAAATTTAAATCCGGATTTTTTAATCCGGATAAATTCAATGCAAATACATCCGGATTTAAGTTTTAATCTGGATTAATCGAGTGAATAATATGCTGGTTAATGTTGATTGATTTTTAACTTAAATGCATACAACATTTTTTTTGTAATGTTTGCAATTTGTTCGAGTTTAGAATTTTCTATAATGGTCATGAATATTTCTTAATTCTTAATGAATACAGAAATGTATTAATAAAAGTGTTCTTTAATTTAAAATAATTAAAAATTTATGTACATATGTATGTATGTTAATATGGAGGCATACAAAAAAATCTTTCCATCATACAAAACACCCTTTAGTACCCAAATACGTCATATTAATTACATCAAATGCATGTGAAAGAGTGCACCATCGCCGCCGCCACCGATGTCTGCCGGCAATATTTGTACGTAGAATTTGTTTGTTTGATATATTTTACTGCGCAAGTCTGTTTTGGTGTTCTAATAATACAATAAAATTGAGTTATAACATTCGAGTCAATTTCCAATGAACACTGAAAAAGTTTAATTATAGTAAATACTAAAGTTAATTTGGATGGAGTTATATAAGTACATACCTATGTACATATACCCTCTAAGTATTTATTTAGCCATGATTAAAAGATCAAGATTTTAATTTAAGATTTATTTAAGTTTGGTTACACTACATATATATTTTATACATATAGAAATTGTACCTTTCTGTGAACTCCAAAATTAATTGGGGTTTTGCTAATTTGTCAAATTGATATTCTAACATTAAATAAAAATGGAATCAAAATATAAACATCTTAATTTTAATACAGGACAACAAGATAATACTAAACATTTTTTCTAATTTTAAAGCAGCTTACTAAAATTTTGCTATTGAAACTATTTTCTTAATAAACTTCAGCTGAAAACTGAAAGCACCTTCAGTTGAGGAAAAAAAACTTTTTTCATTTTAGCCCAACCTTTGACATGAAATGAATTTCATTATTTCAATGATTGAACTACCTTACCATTGATCATTGAAAACTTAGAAGTCGTTTTACGTAGAAGGATGGGTCAAAATGAAATACTTTTTTGACTAGAAATAATAATTTATATTGACATCAAAATAATCAGTGATTTTGCCTTTAAAGCGTCTCAAAATAAGAAATTTAAACTGGCCCCTTAGGTGTGTTTTTTTGTCCATTATGTATATACGCTTCAAAAATAATTGTCATCTAACACAGCAACAATTCCACTATGACAAACATTTTCACTTATGAATTATGCGTCCAAAAAAACAACATTCTTTTTGATGGATTCTATCAATTCATTCAAAAATATATCCTTTTTTGACACATAATTGACATAAACAAAATGTTTGAACTGAAATCAAAAAAAATCTTATAATATTTTTCATATTTATTCAACTTTCGTTCTAAGAAAAATGGGCTCATCTCTATTTTAATAATTTTAGTAATTAAAAATGCATTTTAATGTTTTTGTTTTTTCGCGCTTTCAAATTAAATCATTTTTTTAAATAATGAACAACTGTTTATTAATACAAACAATAATGTTGCGTGAATTAGTTTTAATTTTGATGATGACTTAGAAAAGTAGAATTCCGACAGTCTTACTTGTTATAGGCGCACCTAAACAAATTGCTTGATTTTTTTTTTTTAATACAATTTGCATTCGTGATTTTAAGCCATTAAGTTTCACACAAAAATAAGCCATTATTTAACGCTTCCGGAAATGCCACTAACTAAATTTTTGCCATTTGCAGTCTTTAAATTACTTGACATACTAGACTAGGCGTGTTTTTTTAAGCTGCAGTATATACTGCCAAGTACTTTATTAGTTGCAGTCAAGTACTTCTTCTCTGTGTTCGAAGTAGTTCAGTAAATGTAGTAACGAAATGAATCCACGATACCATCAGTAAAAAGAAATTAGATAGTAAATTATTGTTGTTGATGTCTTTTTATTGACCTATCTGAATGGCTTAGGTAGATTTTGGACTTGTGAAGGTTCACATGTGCCAATTTTAATGAGTTGAGTAACTAATCAGAATTTTACTAGACATATTGATTGTACAACAGGCAAGTTTTTCTAAGAATTTATTGCTCTTACGAAAAAAAAGTATTGTATGTATTTGTTTTGTGTAGAGCTTCAACTTTTTACTTGACTTAAAAAAAAAATGTTTTAATTTTAACCTTGGTCCAAATTTAGAGTATTGTTTAGAAAATGCTTGAAACACAAAAAATAAAGCTTTTTACTAAAATTCAGCTTTGTTGGATTTTTATATCAAAATGCGTTTTTTGTTCAATTTGCTGGGCTTAGGGTTTAATGGATTCTGATCATTTTATATAAAAAAAATTTATTTCGGATAGAATAAAAGTAATTTCTTCTTTAGAAAATCAGTGGAGTATTTCTAAAACGTGTTGGAAATTTTTTTAAATTTAGTTTTTAACTCCGAAATCTGGAAATTCTAGAATTTTGCAAATTACGCAGTAGGTACGGTCTAAATTTAAGCTTTCATTCAAAAATCTCTCCAAAAATTTAGCCAAGCTAAATTTAACCCAAGCATTTTCGCCAAGTAGTGGTAACGCAGCTCCAGCTAAAAAATAAAATGTATTCCTACTGTACATCACTTATCTGTCAAATAATAATAAATAATTTCTCGACAAATTAACGGCCATATTATTCACTCTGGATTTAAATGAATTTTACATAAAAATAAATAAATCCGGATTCATTAAATTCAATTAATTTAATTTCCACGTTCATATTATTCACCACAAAAAGAAATGTCAAATTTCTTTAAAATAAAAATCAAAATAATTAAGTTTTTTTTTTTATTTATTTTCTACTTTTCTTTCTTTTTTTAAATTCTGGAAGCGTGCAAAATTCATAAAAAACACCGAAAAGAAGTAAATATGATGTTAAATTTTTATCTAGATTTAAGTACAGCGTTCCACATTTTCTTAACAACCGTGCCATTTTCGTGCCATATGAAAAAAATTTAAATTCTTATATTAAAAAAGAAATATGTATAATTGAATAATTGTGGAGTGAAATAAAAGAAAGAGAAATAATTCTCTCAATTCGTGCATTGTCAAAAAAAAGATTTTCTGCCAGTTTTTATTCCATTTGGAACAATTTTCTTAAAATTTCTACAAAATTCGCTTTGTTTGAAGGTAAATAAAAAGAGCGTGTCATATTGAATTTGTTTGTGCCATCGTGCCACGATAAAATATTCATGTTAAAAAAGCACGATCATGCCACTTCGACGAGGCTTCTCCGCAAACCAGTTTAAATCCAATTGGGTGTATCGTCATGCATTTATAAAACTGGAATAAATTATGGATTTGACGAATAAATAATATTGAATTGGATTTAAATTAATTTACATCTGGATTAATCAAGTGCACAACATGTGCACAATTTTCCAGGTAATTCATTTTTGAAAAAAGTCCGAAATGTCTTGCTTTCATAATTCATTCCGGAATTTTACCACCATTTGGACAAAAGTCCGAAATGTCTTGCTTTCATAATTCATTCCGGAATTTTACCACCATTTGGACAAAAGTCCCGAGTGAATTATGAAAACAAAATAAAGTATAGTAGATATACCTACATATATTTAAAAAAAAATAAAATTATCGGTATATGTAAATTCTAGAATTTTTACATTTCGGAGTTTTATATTAACATATTAACATGTATTATGTACATTTGAGTATGTTAAGATTCCTTATTGGGAGATCATTTCGTATGGCCTTTAAACCACCCAACCAAATTTCCTAGTTATTGAATGATCCGCTTAATATATATTTTTTGTATTATTATTGTTTTTGTTTTAACTACAGGTGAAACTCCAGTGCTATTCTATAATAACCGCATCCCCATTTCTATTGACCGAATTTTTATTTTTAGATTTCGTGCAATTATGGTGGTTTGCAATTTGTAAATATTTACAATTTACATTAATGAAAATAAGTTCTCGTTTTATGTGTTATTTTTTTTGCCTTTGAAAAATAAACAATCACATTTTATAATAAAATAATAGAATATGAGTCAGTTATAATTTTCTCAGTCATATTACGTTCAGATAAATGAAAATTCATCAAATCATTTTTCTTATTCCACAAAAAACCCACGCCTTGCTTGACCTTGAATTTATGGATTCATATAAAATTGGGGAAGAAAACACGACTAACCTAGACTTCAATGTTTGTATTATGAAAGGAAAAATCGAATAAATAAGGATTGGCTATAAGGTTAAAGAGCGTATGAGAAATAACTGTTTAGGAACTTTACACTTCAACACCCACTAACAGTTTAGTATTTAGTTACTTTTTTTTTAGTGTTGAATTTTTGATTGATGAGGTTGAGAAGACATTTACCGCTGCATTAGTGTCAACCAAGTTTCTCATTTCGGGCATTGAGTTAACACTTATAAACAGACTATGAAACTATGAAACTATGGACCTATGCATGTATTGAATTTGAACAAATAAATAAAATTAATTATCTTCCAATTTTGTTTTATCAAAAGACTACATTTAATGTTTTCCATAAGTAGGTCGTAATTAAAAATAAAACCAAGCTTTACCGCTGTAAGAATTTTAAACAAGATTACAATTTTGTTGACTTGAATGAAATACTCCATCTGATGGTACAGATTTTTCATAAACAACAGAAGGGGCTGGTTTCAGGTTTTATATAAAATGAATATTATTAAAGGTAAGGTGTTCTCTTATGTAAATTTTTATAACTATAACCAGAAAAACAAAATACTTGTTTTAAATGTTTTGAATTCTTATCTATATTCTGTTCTGTTATAAGCGTCCGAGAGTTTCTCGATGTTTTTTTCTTTTTGAAATGTATTCAATAATTAAGAGTTGGTTTACAATATAAATGGAATGAATCTAAAATTCGTTGTCAGTTTAACTTGAGATGCAAAGAATTTAAGTGTTAAGATAAGACAAGAAAATAAATTAGAAGTAGAAAGTTTATAAAATAATTTGGTAGTGTTTTTTTTTTTTAATTGAACTATTTGAAAAAAATATTGACAGAAATACTTTCGTGTGATAATGGTACGATTTTAGTTGAAAAATATTATTTTTTTTAATCCTTTAACTTGAATAAATGTTTACCAAAAATAACAACTTCTATTTCAATTTGTTAATTTTATATACGAATTAAATAATTCAACATTTTCTTGAAAAATTATAACTCACCATTCGTGTAAATTTTGAATGGGGAATTAAATCCATTTGTTCCAGTGAGAACGATTTAAACGATATCAGTGAAAATTTAAAATTGGGATATCCTGCTGCGGATATAGTGCTATATTTAAAATTGTGTTTTCTATCTGGACACTGATTAAAGGCGTGATAAAAAGCTGTTTAAAAAAAAAACTTGATATATTCTTTTATAATTATTATGCAGTTTATTTAATTGAGGTGAATCGCGACTAGTGAGTCTGAGATAAATTTAAATAATGTAAATTTTGAAAAATTAATACTAAATCAAACCACTGCTGAGTTTAATAAATTTTATTCGTTTAGATAAATTTATGGAAGTTTTAGGAGAAAACTGATTTAGAATTAGTAATTAAGATAAATATATGTAACTTTTTTTTATAATATTTGATAATGTGCCTTTTATTAAGTTGATTGTTGTAAATTGAGTTTCCCTAAGAAAATACAACATTTATTTAGTTGTATTTAGCTAAACATCAAATGAAGATTAAAAAAAAAACTTTTCCTCCTTATAGGAATTTATTTTTGTCATCCATAATAGGCATATAAGAAAAAACTTAAGAATTGACAATTACAAATGAAAACAAAAAAATATTTGCAAACAAGTAACGAAAAATAAAATAAAATATTGGTTAAGGACAAAAGTGATTTTTTAAGCAGTTGTTCATATGGAATTCCGCGCGTTCAACACATGACAATTTACATCTGAAAATTCAGATTTCTAAATTTTCCAAGCTGTTGATTGGTCACCTGTCAGGTGGCTCTTAAACTTTTTACGGCAGCTACCCAATCAGCCGGCAGAAAAATTCAGAAATCTGAATTTTCATATTTAATGTGTTGAACGCGCCGATTACATCTTATGGAAAACACCTTGTCTAAATGTATAAAAGTTTAAAAAACCAAACGTTTTACGTTTGTTTTGTTTTTTTTTTTTATTTTTTTTTGAAACAATTATTTTTGCGACGAATATTTCTTCACAAAAAAAATGTAAAAAGTAACAAAGTAAACAAATTTTATACAACAATTATTACGTTTAGAAAAACTTACGCCCAATATTTTAATTTTTCAATTTTGAATTGTCGTTAATACAGGGTGTTTTGATACCAAGTAATACTTTCGCTGTCGGCTTAAGCTTTATAAATAAAAACAAATTATAGAACACAAATTTAAAGCGTTTGAGCCTTATTTTATTATAATCAATTTTTGTATATACAAATTTGTATATCTACAGTTAAATAAATTGAACCAAAGTATACTTAACCTAGTTTTAGAGCTATAATACTAAAAACTGGCATACTAAATATTTTATTTTTGAATGAATGTTTCAATTTTTTTTTATGTACAATACATACACAGCTCAAAGAATATTAAAATTTTATTTTCATTAATACAAATATATTAAAGATGACTTAGCACATTTTGATCCCAAAATACAAAAAAAGAAGAATAAATCCATAAGTAATAAGAGATTGAGAATAGAGAGTATTCAATTGAGTTTAATAATAAAAGAAGTTATTCGTGCCTTCCCACAAGCAATAATGTAAACATAGAGAGAATAAAACGATACAAATCAAATCCCAATAAAATACTTCATAATTATTTATATATTTAAAAAACTTGTGCTGATTCCACTAAAGATTCTTTTTTGTTGTTGTTTATTTTCAGACATCTTATACAGATAAAGGTCCTAAGGTAAATTATTTTAACCTCTATTATAGGATATTAAAAATTAATCTTATGTATTTAAGCTTTATTCAAACTTGAACGATGTTTTTTTTAACTCTTTCTTTTTTTTACTTCAATTATGAATATAGCCAAGTTCTGGAACGTTTCTCAGTTTCGATCATATAACGTTTTATGTAGGAAATGCCAAACAAGCTGCCAGCTACTACACCACCAGATTGGGATTCGAACCCTTGGGCTATCAAGGATTAGAAACCGGAAATCGTAAATACGCGAAACATGCTGTTAAACAAAATAAAGTAGGTGAACAAAATAAAAAAAAAAAAAAACTATTCCCAAAGAAAAACAAATAAATTAAAATTGCTGTTATTTTCATTGCATATTTACGATTATGAAGGTTTATTTATTCAAATAAATTGAAATTCTATTACACATTAAACATCATCATTAGGAATTCATAAACAAGATTTTATTAATAATTTATTTGTTTTTTTTTTTTATTGTAGATTGTTTTTGTTTTCGTATCATCATACCTTCCAAATGATTCTGAACATGGAAATCATTTAGTGAAGCACGGTGATGGTGCTAAGGATATTGCTTTTGAAGTGGACCAGCTTGATGAAATTGTACAAGTAAGTAAAATAAAAAAAATAGCTAAAAAATGTAACTTATAACATTAACTTAATCATAAAGTTCGCAAAGCAACGTGGGGCAAAAATAATCCGAGATATATGGGAAGAAAGCGATGAAAATGGAAAAGTGCGATTTGCTACATTACAAACGGTAAGTTTTTTTTTTTTTTTAAATATTTTTGGAAATTAAAAATAGCGCACAAAATTACTTAATTTATTTTTACAGTATGGAGACACCCATCATACCCTAGTTGACCGTAAAAACTATAAAGGTCAATTTTTGCCTGGATACAAGCCATCACCAAAAGATGAGCTATTGCAACTGTTGCCTCCAGGTAAATTAAACTTTATCGATCACGTAGTTGGAAATCAGCCAGATCTTCAAATGGAAGCTGTTGCCAAGTGGTACGAACAAATGTTACAATTCCATCGTTTTTGGTCCGTTGACGATTCACAAATTCACACAGAATATTCATCTTTACGTTCAATTGTTATGAGTAATTATGAAGAAACGGTTAAAGTTCCCATCAATGAACCAGCAAATGGTAAAAAGAAGTCACAAATTCAGGAATTCGTTGATTATTATGGTGGGGCTGGTGTCCAACATATTGCTCTTAATACAAATGATATTGTCGGAGCTATACGCAATTTACGTGCTCGTGGCATGGAATTTTTGTCGGTACCAAGTAGCTATTATGATCTTTTGAAAAAGCAACTGCAAAGCAGTAGCACCAAAATAAAGGAGAATATGGATGTTTTGCAGGAGTTAAATATTCTGATTGACTACGATGAAAATGGATATCTTTTGCAGATTTTCACTAAAAATATGCAAGATAGACCGACACTTTTCATCGAAGTAATTCAGCGACACAATCACAATGTAAGATATTTTGTATTATATTTTTTAAAAAACCTTTGATAATAATGATTTTTTTTTGTTTAAATAGGGATTCGGTGCTGGGAACTTTAAAGCCTTATTTTCAGCTATAGAAATAGAGCAAGCAAAGAGAGGAAACTTGTAAGATTAAACAAGCTTAAGATAAAAGCACGTACTATGTATTGTAATGAGAAATCATTAAAAATCTATTTTTTTTTTTAGAAAATTCAATACTTTTATTATGGAATAGATTAAATAATAATTTGTAAAATAAAGAAACAATTAAGTTTTTTTCTCAACCAAAGGATCATCAATGATAGTTAAATTCCTAGGGTCGTCACTGTCAAACGGTCTAATAATAGGATCCCAAAATCCGACTGGCGTTAAATTGTTGTCGATACGTTTTTTGTGATTTGTACAATTGCGTATATGCTTTTCAATCTCTTCATCGGACAGTCGCCCACCAAGATATTTTATGTACTATCAAGAGAAAACATCAATAATTTTTAATATGACTCAAAAAATATAACTTATAATATCTTACCGTTTGGCATTCATTGCAATCTACGTCAAATATTCTTGCTCTTTTAACACTATCAACTTTTGCCGTTTTAAAAGGGGAGCCATTAATTTTATTGTTGTTACAAAAAACTGGATTTTCTTCGCTTATCGTCTTATTATCGATAAGTGTTTTTTTTGATGATTCATTTTTTTCAACAGTTTTAGGCTTGGCAAATTCATGCTCTGTTTTGAGAATTGTTTTAGGAATTTGCTTTTCATCAAAATCTGCACATTTTTTTGGACTGTATCCGGCATGCCCACCGTTTGTTTTTTGAAGTATTTTTATTCTAGAAAATAATTAAATTATAAACAAAGACAAGTTCATATTAACTATTTATTAGTTGCTTTGAATAAATATAAACAAAAATTAACATAAAAAGAAAAAAAAACTCACCTATCTGATTCAATTCGCTTCAAATTACTCAGACTCTCAGTTGGATTCATCAAATCCTTTAATAAATCCATTGATTCAATATTAAAGCTTTCACAACTATCATCTAAAAATATAATATCTTGAGATGCAGGTGTAAACATTACAACACTTGAACTATCCAATGACTTATTTTGCGGCGGACTTTGTGATGTTGATTTTTTTGGACTTGGATTTGTGAAATCTAAAATAGAGTCGTCATCTGATTTTGTTATTTTGGAGCTTATATTTCTGAAAATTTGAAAATAAACCGGTGAAATGATTTCATTTTTTAAAAATGATACGAATATACCTAAGCTGCCACTGTTTGGAAGAATTTATTCTTTTCACTGAAGAATCTGCATTGGGACTAGCTTCTATTGCTTCATCACAGAAAGTTGTGTCCTATGAAATCGTATAAGTTAAAACATTATTTATATTTTTTTGAATTTTATTATGTAAATAGGACGCACACTAGAACTGCACATGTAGTATATACAAAAATATAAAAAAATACTTAGGTCAATTTGTGTACTACGGCACAAGTGGGTGTTTTCTATGCATTAAAAAATGTCGTTATGGAATTTAATATTTAAATTTTCGAACTTGTTTTTCAATAACCCGGATTCGCTATAGGGGCCCAATATCAAATAGGCGTTTTATGATCACTATTTTGAGATTCGCTGCTTAATTCTGATTAGAATCGCTACAGTGTAAGACTCAATTATTAAGATTTAATTAGATATTTCCGTAGGTACCTACTAACTTAAAAAAAGTGTCTATTTATTCTGTTTTATTTTACTTACGGAAAAGTTGCTAGACAAATTTTTACTCATGTCCAATTGTAGTCTTGTTTGTCTAAGTTTGCCTGGCTTTAGTGACAAACTAGTAGTCTTAAATTCATGTTTAATATTTCTCAGACTCCTATTGGGTCGCTTTTGTAAAGATCCCATGACTGATTTTTTTAATTCATTTTCCTTCGACATCCACGAAGATGATTTCTTAAGTGTAATACTTTTATTGCATTGCTTTTCCTGTTTTTCATTCGATTTCACTTCTTCTTTAATATTTAATGGCTTATTATCCAATTGAGCAGGCTTTACTGCTAAAGTCTTCAATGGTTCTCTAGCCGCTGTTGTTTTTTTCTTCTTTTCAATCTCAGCCTGTGTACTGGGTATGAATGAAAGCTCAAACTCTTCATCAAAATTCAAAGCCATATTAAGATCATCTGCTGATTTTTGTGCTATGGACTTGACATTTTGAGAAAATGATATTTCAGAATCATTATCGTCTTCGCAACTGGCTGTGCGACGTTTTTTTGTAACATTTTTTTCAATTTCCTCTAAATCACTTACAGTTTTTTTTAATTTATCATTTTCTTCTTTAAGAGATTTTGTAAGTTGTTCATTTTCACATAGTTTACCTTTTAAACCTTAAGATGATTTTTTGATATTAATAAAAACATTTATTACTAAAAATAAAAACACTTTAATCTTACTCATGTAATGGAATTTAATTTTTTCTAAACTCTCAATTATACAATCATTGTACATTGTTTTGATGTTGCCTTCGTTTATACAAATTGTACAGCTCATGGTGAACTTCAAATATTTTTTTGTATTTTTATCAAAAGAAATTATTCATTGGTAAAACAAATAATTTATTTCACAAAAACACAACAAAAATTTGTTGACATCCCCTTGAGTGACAAATGAAGAAAAAGACAAGATCAGATCGGTAGAATGAGCGTATTCAGATAAGATGAAATATACGATCTGTTTGTTTGCGAAGTGCTGTTTTACACGAAGTACATGTTGGAAGATTTTTTTGCCGTTTACTTTCAATTCTTTATACCTTTTACACGGGGAAACAAAATCGTAAAAGATTTTTTGTAGTTTGCTTTAAAAGTATTTTAAAATACGTGAAATGTGAAGAGAAATGTTAAAAAATATCCTCAAATCGCTGACCGGGGAGAAAACTAAAAATTGAAAGTTGCTGGCACCTCAGTTCCACCGCTTGCTCAATTTTTGACTTAGCAGAATTTATGAAATGTCATTTTTCTGAACTCGTCAAATGTAACACTAGCTTTTTTTTTTAAATTAAATGGGCAGCTGTGGAGAGTATATTTGTCCTAGAATAAGAATTTAACAATTATAAATTTCTGTGACTAAACGGTGGATACGTATTGTCGCTGTTACGGCCCTAATTCTAATAATCTTGAAGAACATCGAATGAACATTTTTCTTTCGACAAAGTAATTTGTGGTGTGTTCTAGTGTTAATTTTATAAGTAAAAATTATATGCACCCTGTTCGAAAAGTTTAAGCGACATCTCTTTGTCATTCATAGATAACTTTCTGCACTCTGCTTGCTATCTGTCGACTGTCAGTGTGCTGTCAAATTTCTTATGTGTCAAGCGCAGGAATTTATGAAATATTTTCCTTATTTTTCGATTTGAATTTGATTTACTTTTTAGTGAATTTTTAATCGAAACTAAACTTGTCATTTAATTCAAAGCAAAATGGCAAACTTACAAAATGCTGCCGATAAAGCATTGAAAATGTTGCGAAACTTACCTCGAGTACAAATAGGAAATATTCGGCCGAATCCTAACTCGAAGCAAAATGTAACTTAATAATAAAAAAGGATCTATTTTATAAATTAAATTATGAATTTATTTATGATTTGTAGGATAAACGAGGCCGTGGTCAGCACGGAGGAGATAAACATGGTGCAGGTAACAAGGGATCTGGACAGAGACAGAATTTTATGCGATTGGGTTATGAAACAGGCAACACGCCCTTCTACCTTCGTTTCTCCTATGAACCATACTACAAGGGACACCATCTCCGCAGGCAATATCCTCCGCTTTCTTTAAAAAAATTGCAGATGCTTATCGACACCAACAGACTTGACACCTCTCAGCCTATTGATATCACAACCTTATGCAGTACCGGGATTCTTCATCTATCCCCCAATGAAATGCAATTCGGCTTCCAACTTACCGACGAAGGTGCAGATAGTTTCAAAGCAAAAATTTGCATTGAAGTTCAACACGCTAAAGAATCAGTAATTGCGGCAATTGAAAAAAATGGTGGCGTCATACGGACGGCATACTATGACCCATTGAGTTTGCAGATTTTAGTTAATCCTGCAAAATGGTTCGAAAAATGCGTACCAATACCAAAAAGAGCGTTGCCACCTCAAGATTGTGTTGAGTACTATACGTCGGGAAAGAATCGAGGTTATTTGGCAAACCCAGAAGAAGTAAGCCAAGAGCGGCTTGTTTTGGCACAGAAATACGGTTATGAGTTGCCAAAGATCGAAGAAGATCCCCAATATGAAATGCTTACATCACTTAAAGATGCACGTCAAATATTTTTTGGCCTTAATCCTGGCTGGGTAGTAAGTTTAAAAGATAAAGCGATCATTAAGCCTAAATCGAATTAGTGTTTCAAATTAAAATTGTTAAAATAAAACTTACAGTCATCTTCAACATTTATTTTGTTTTTAATTATTGTTTAAATAAGAAGAAAGTATTACAAAATGATCATATACTTTTAATTTAAGGAAATTTTTCACATTGTAATGAAAAACGACATTAAACTTCTAATTAAGGAAACATTTTTTTTTTGCTGACCACGCATATTTAGCCATTTGCCACCCCGACTACTTATATCTTGTGCGCTAACCACCAAAAAATATTTACATCATTTTCCATATACTCGTAATGCAATTCGTACTTATTAATTACTCATGTCTTGATTTTATGCGCAAAATTTAAACACGAAAAACTGCTTATTTGTCTTTGTTTTCATCAGGTTTTTTTTTATAATACAAATATATTCTATATACTACTGAAATAAATCAGCCAAGTAAGACTTTTAGCACTATTTAATTAAATTATTGATTCAAAATAGCTTTCTATTGCCTTAAGGCCATCTATTTCTGTCTTGCATCAAAATTAAAAAAAAAGTGAGTAATTAAAAGGTATTAATTGAGTTACAGAAATTTATTTTTGAAAATGCTTTTATTTACTTATATTTTATTAATTTAAGAACATTTCACATACCTCTCTTCAGGTTACTTTCTATTTAGATAATAGCCTTAGATTTCACACATAAACATAGAAATTTTAATTAAAATCGTAGGAGTCGTTTTCGAGAAAAATAAAATTTTCTTAAATGGGTTTCAACAGTTGTAGGGCAGGTTCAGTTAATTTTGACCATACAAATATTTGTTTTCAAAAATATCATAGATTATGTAAAAAAACTGCATGATGCCAAGTCGTTTTCGAAATATTGAATTTTGAATTTTTTTTTAATGTCAAAAATATTATGTCGTAAATTTTGGTACACAATACGTTTAAGGATTTTCGATACTTTTGTTTATAAAAAAATGTATCGAAATCAGTTTACGAGAAAACCGAAAATCAAAAAAAAAAAAAAATATTTCAAATGAAAAAATTCATACATTGCTGAAAAGCGTTGATAGCATTACCAAAATAACATTAACAAAACTTTACTATTTTATTGGTGTGGCGATAACTTTGCTTTTTAGAAAGCTTTTTTTAATTTGTTTTTTTGACGATTGAAAAATTAACTTTTTCAACAAATTAATCTGTTGAATGAACAAATTTGATTTTTTGAGCCTATTTTTAATATTAAAACTTTGGTTTGTTAAAACTATTTAAAACAAAATTGTTTTGTTAATTATTTATCTACTTCTTATACAGGGTGTCCAGTAAATAATGAATAACCTTGAAACTGGTTATAGCAGGTCTTTAGATCTTTCAAAAAAAAAATATTTCTCATCTGTCTCATCACGGAAATGGTGAAAATAATTATTATTTAATCATTTTTTATTGTAAAATTAATTGAAAATATAACAAAGAATGCAACAGATATATGTACATAGTATTAAATTTTACAACCAACTATTGGAGCAGTTATTCTAGAGTATTGTAGAAATAAAAATCGATAAGAATCATTTATTCGTGGTCTTAAGTTCTCAGGTCAATCTTGAGAGCAAACTAGCAAGAGCAATGTTTTTAGAATTAATTGTATCTTAAAACCCGGTTAAAGTGAAGATTTTTAAATTTTGGAATACTATTATCCTAATTTTTTTAGTTGATGTGTAAACATCTATGCCGGCGGTAGGGTAAACTAACAACGTGGAAATTTGTGTATCACATTACGTTGTGGTCTAACACGTTACGATACGTTAATGTATATTGGATACGTTCAATATTAATTAATAATAACGTCTTCAGCTCTGAAATTTAAGTTAAACGAAAATATCATAACTTGAGAAATAATTAATAATTTCTATAGGGTAGACCATGTACCGAATTTGCTTCGAATAGGTATGTACCTACCCGTTGTGTAACCCATCAATTTTAAGCTTATTTATTTATTTAAGAGCAGAGCTAAAAAAGATTCTCCAATTTTTTTGCTTGTAAAAAAAGTAAACACTTTTTTTACTACTTTCAACTAGCAGGAAAAATATATCAAGTGGACACGGAGTACTCTCAGTAAATTGACTATGAAAAATTTACAAATGAACTCGCGGTATTAAAATCTTGAAAAATTACTTTCAAATGAACAGGCACCCGAGAGTAACTATAAGAGATTTTACTAGCGAAAAAACTCTCAAATGGATACGCATATTTAATATTCAGGTATTTATAAAAAAAATCGTTCTTTCTTAATTAATTTAAAAAAAAACATTATAAATAGAGAAGACGTGGGTTAATTAAAAAAAAATATTTTTTTATTTTTAAGTACTTTAGGCCTGCTATAAGGGCGTCTTTCTACCTTAACCACGTATCTACAAAACAATTTTTTTAAGACTTCGACAAAAGTAGGGATATCTTTTAAGTGATTACAATAATAAAATTGTTTTTTTTTTTAGATTATCCATGCCTTTTGGCCAGTATTTCTTATTCAGCAGACAATTAAACAATTCCTGTGAAAGATACAGTCTAAAGTTTAACTGAGGAAATTCATTTGTTTTCTCCAGGTTTTCAAAAATATTTGTTTTTTAACACGTGGACATGGTTAAGGACATGGTTACAGGAATAGGACGATAACGGGTTTCAAAATTATCCATTTTTCACTGAACACCCAATAAACAATGTAACTCAAAAAATAAAAACTTAACGCTGCTGCCAATAATATTGTAGTCATTATAAGCTATGCAAAATTATGTATAGCTTCTTTGTATAAAATTCGATTTGATCATTTAGAAAAAATTCTAAGTAAAAAAAAAAACGGGTTCTATATGCAGAAGTCATCCTTAAAAACAGTTTTTTGTAAAAATTGCTCTGACGAAAAAAAGAATAGGTACAAGTAATTTTTATAGAAACTGAATCCTAACTGAAATGTGTTTAAATCTGTAATGCCTAGACAAGTTCTGGCACTATACACTTTTTACAGGAACAAACTCATGCGATTTTTGACCCTCCTTTAAATTCAGTACCAAAAAAGTCAGAAACTTCAAATTCAGAATATTTGTTAGGCTGGCCATTGGCCAAGCACAGACCTTTAGCATAAGTGGTTCCTGAAATTGAGATATAAGACTTAAAAGATAGGAAAAATCGTAACTGACCATCAAAATTATGAAGCACTTCGCCACACCGAATCTTGTAATTTCGCACAGCAGTGGTTCATATAAAGGAAAAATCGAAAATTTTAGATTTTTCATTCAGGGGGCATGGTATCCGGCTACTTTCTCAGAATTTTTATTAATCCAATTGTTATAGACTGATGAAATTTGGTAGAGTGGTGCGGATTGAGGTGCCTACAAAGCAAACAAAATATTCAAGAGAAACATATTCCATGTTTCTCTCATAATTTTTTGTAGTTATTTTAATATAACTCTTCTTTAAATATTTGGTATTGTTTGTGTTTGTTTTTTAACTTGGCTGTTTTTAACATTTTTGTTTATGGTCCGACCAAACTCTAATCATCAATTTAATGCTCAAAAAGATGGAAGGCAAAAAAGTTCCCATTTTTTAATTTTTATTTTAGCCCAAAATATGATATTTAGAAAGTTTGTTGCCTCATTCTACCTAATTGCATTTTATGTATGTATAACTTGTATAACTTGAACTACAATTATTCAGATTCAGAATTTTAAGCCGACCATTTTTTGTGTAGAAATATAAACAGCTCAATTAAACGTCATAAGTTATACGAACTACGTACCTAATAGTTAATTAATCCAGTTCAGAATTTGTGAATGTATGAAAAAACAAATTATAATAATTGAAAACTAATATTATACAAAGAGTACTTTTTGAATAGTCAAATTTTACCTTTAAAAAAACACATTTTTGTTGTGTGCTTTAAACATTGAGGAATAATATTATAAACCAAAAGACTTTCAAGAAAATTGTGTGATATTTTATAGGAATGAAAATAATTCGATGTTGATTATAATTATATATAATCCATTCACTTTCAAAATACGAGAATATACCTACGTTCATTTTGAACTAAGGTTTTGTTTGTTAAAAGATATTGTTTAGCTTAAATTTCTTGTGTTTCCTATATAATACCTGAAACCTCAACAATTACTTTTCTTAACTGTTATTTAGCAGTATAGGTAAACGAAACAATGCGTATATAGGCGTAAGATCTTCTGTTTATTATTACTTTACACTAACAACCCATTTATTATATCTATACAATCCTCCATAAAACCCATGAGTTTCTTAGATAGGTATTCAATAATAATAATAAAATGCATTTTATTTTATTTTGCTAACCCTTTTATAGATTGCCTACGCTACATACTTAGAAGCCGGTGTCGGCGAAATTCTTTTTATATTTTTTTTTTGTTTACTCGCTCAATTATTTTGGCATAAAAAGGGCATTCAGAAATTTTTAAATAATCCCAACATAAAATTATAAATGTTTAAAGTGCACACGTGTAGTTACAGTTTTCTGATTTAAATTTTAAAACAAAAATAACGGAAAAACCCGGCGCCATTTGTATGTTTTGCAATTCACTATACATTATATTCAGAATGAATTTACTAATTGCAGTTGCAGCCATATAACTCAAATTTCAAAAAGGTATGCATGCGAACAAACGCGGAGAGTAACGAGTTAAATGATTGAACTTTGTTTTTTCTTAATTAGCTCAACAGGTATGTTCAGAAGTTCACTGAACATCATCACTATTATAACATATGTATGTAGATGTTCAGTAGTTCACGGGAAATGGTTACAAGATTCCGGTCTTTTTCTGTCAGTTCCATTCTTAAATAGTATTTTTATTACATTGATAGTTCTGTCTTCCGATCGCAATCGCCTATCGGTCAGTAAGTACCTAGACAAGAGTATTGTATATATGCGTACCTATATGTGTAACGTGAGCAAAGAGAAGGTAAACAATACCAACATTTTAAGGCAGCCATATTGTTAGTTAAACAAACGATGCATTAGTTATGGTGGTAACTACATCAAGGCGGAGTTTAAAAAGACGAGTCATAAAAGAGAAAGGAATAGTGTTAACTCTTTCTTTATTTAAAAAAGAAGATATTTTTGTTGAAGATTTAAATCTCTCAAGTAATACGTATTTTGATCTATGTATATATACGAGGATATATTTTTATTCACTTAGTTTTGGTATTAAATCAATTATATTATTATTCCAATTAAACTACCAATTTAAATAATAAACTACTTATATTTGGCGAAACTTACAATCGCGTCGGAAGTTTTAATGATGTCTTCTAAAATTTTATCTCCGATGACCTTATGGCTTCGATCACAGTCTATATATAATATTTTTTTTTAAGTTACAAGAACTAAATTTCAAAGGGGCTTTTGGGTGATAACGCTGTCGCAGTAAGGCTGCAAAAGCTTTGACACCATCATATACATATTTATATTGAAGGTTTCAATGTAGGTAACAATCGCTTGGGTGATCTACCACCAAGTTTATAGGCTGGATGCAAAAAGTTTTTCAAATTAAAATTGAACATAATAATATTATGCTCTTTCCAGCCTATAAACTTGTTAGTAGCTCAACCAAGTGATTGTTGTTATACATTCAAACCTTTAGAACTAAATTTGATTCCTGAACTTTGATATGTCATGCTCATAAAAATAAAAAAAATAATTAAGTGGCGCGACTGCTCGTGTAGAACTAGGGCCTAGTTACTTACAACTCTCAAACATTCCTGCGTGCGTGTTATTGACAGGAATATAGGAGACCTACAATTTTCTGCCTAATCCAAACGTGAGAAACACTCTTTCATGACAAGAGATGCTCTTGGAGGATTTGTCAATTAATCGCAAGAGGAAGTAAAACAAAATTTTTTTCCCGTAAAAAAAAGTCTGATTTTAAGTGGCATTAGGCTGGGAATCAAAACCAAGACGTTTGACTTTGACGTAACATGTCATACTTATAAGTTATGAAAATAGTTCATAATTTACATATGTTTTCTCAAAAAGTAAACTTTTGACAATTTAAAAGTAACTGGTTTCAATTTAAGAAAATCTAAAGGTCTACATAAATAATGAAGGAATACCAATTTAAAAATTTGAATTTCCAACCGTAATGGATACAACAAAAAGTCAACAAAAATGATACTTAATTTGTTTTGTAAATAAAGTAAAAAAATGGTTTGTATGTTTTTTGTGTATTCCTTTATTTTTGATCACGATTTCTATGTAATTTATATAAAGACACCAAATAGAACACAGAACTAGGTACTTGTAAGAATTTGATTTTGTTGACTTTCAAAACGAACATAATGTTTGTCTTTAAAATGAAGGACGGACTGCATATTTATTAGATTTATAGAATATATAATGAGCAAAAACATCACGTATGAACCTTCTTACTGGCTGGGAGGATACTGTAGGTACATATAAGGTTTTGTTTAATTTTTTTTTGTTACTATAGCCTAGTACGCAGCTGAAGCGAAGCGAAGTTTTGTATAACGGTAAAGAAAAATGTGTAAAACATGTCAAACTTTGAAAGAAGGAGAAAATACTCTCAGAGAGGATAAACTTGGCAAAAAGTTAACAAACTCACTGTACCACTTTTTGTACAAACTGTCACTGTACACAAAATGTATACAAGTTGGTCAAACAGTGATAAATTATTTTGAGTCTTGTAATTTTTAAATTGTAAAATTTGGACAAACTATAGAACTACCGATTGGGACACGTCGATTTCGACCGTATGTGTTTTACAATTAAGATGGCGAATATCAAAATGACTTTTTTTTGCATTTTTTTAGCTGACGTCAAGTGACAGACACTAACAACTGTTCGTTTTCTTTCCAAAATTGCCAATTTCCACCATTTTTTTAAATATAAACTTTGACAGAAACTCGGACTATAATTGAAGGAAATTGCCAGTTCTGGGAAGTTAACGAACATTGTTTTATTATTAGCTGTAGTTAATGCAGCAACAACATATGAATCACAAAACTTGGTACATAAATGATATTCGCTTTATATGGTACTGCTAACTAGTCTCTGAATGAACGTGTTTAAGTGAAAGTGCATAGCAAAAAATAGGTGCGTTCATTTACTTTGAAACTCTGTGATTTTCTGTACAAAATTACACATTTTTTATATGAGCTTTGACAGACTTTAAAAGTAAAACCAAATAACAAAGTATTTATTATCACTTTTGTTTTGTTATTGTTAACGTATACATTTTTTTTTCCTGAAGTGGCTACACACACTCACTAAAACACGACTATTATATAAATTATAAAGACTAAACTTTATTTTGAATCGTAGGTATAACTTGATTTTTATTTAAAGTCATTTTTAATTTTATTGAAAGTAATTTACTGAAAGTAAACTTATATTTATTTACCTTTGTCAATTTTTGTAAATACTTAACGTACATTTATTTTGAGTTCATTTTTATAATTTTAACATTAGAAATGTTTAAACGGAGGCATACAATATAAAAAAATCAAAAAAATATGAAACGCCTAGTAGACAAAGGGGGCGAAACGTGAGGGGAATAAACAAAATAAACAAAATCAACAAAATAAAAAAAAATAAACAAACTAAACAAAATAAACAAAATTATTTCGTTCATGCTTTGTTGTTACTAGTTTGAGGAAACAGAAAACGAAGAAGATGATAAAACGGACAGAAAAAAAGGAGAAATGTTCGTAGGAAAAAAATGGGTATGTTTTTGATGATGATTTTTGCGAAATCCGAAAAATATCCGATTTGCGTTTACTTAAATGCTTATATCTTTCGATCCAATTATCCGATTTTCATTATTAAGGTATATAATTAAAGGAAAATGACTGGCGTGTTAGAGCCAAAAAATTTCAAAATCATTCAAAATTTTATACTAAAAACATGAAAATAAATATCGGACAAATAATTTAATTCAACGAGGAAGTTGATTAAAAAAAAAAACATTAAAATACTTTCAACCACCAATTGGCGAGAGGAATATAGTATTCTAAAGCCGGCGGCGGCGGAGTTTGTGCAATAAAAAACCACAATCGTGGCAAATTTGCTTCGCGTCGGAAAAAAAATGCTAAATGTTCATATGTACCTACCTAAATTTGTAGTCGGTATAATAATTGTAATGATACATTGTGTTTGGTTTGGCTTGCTTATAACTTCGGTTCTAATAATCCGTTCATTAAGGTCTTAAAATTTAGCTAGAATATCGGACTACATTTTTTGTATTATATCATTGCACAGTCACATAAAACTATTAAATTGCGTATTTAATAGAAACAAAAATTTAATACAAAACAATAATTTTTTAAACCACATGTATTTGACCCTTTTTAGGAAAGTTATGATGTTGGTACCTATGTTGAGAAAAGTTGCTCAACATTTAAATTTGACATTCAATGTACATACATAAAGCTTTTTTCATTTCTAATGTTCCTCAACTATGCTGGAATGGCAAATCGGGTAAATTTTTTAATGAAATCTCCTTGATTTCGATTTTGGTTTTTGAACGAACAGTTAAATTTTGCAGTTTGCGTTTAAGAACATCTTTCAGTTACATTTATGACGCAAATGACACGTTTTCGAAAACGGGAAAGGGCTCCTTGTAAATTTAACAAGACACTAATTGTTAAATTTTGACTTGATATATATTTTTAAATAATGAAATAACTATTAAGGACATTGAGATATTTCCTGCACACAGAATGGCACTTAAAGTTAGTTTTTCCATAATTTATCTCCGAAAGATATGCAACGAAACTAGACTTAAATTAAAGAAATTACCGAAAATTCTTATTCAGCAAGAAATTGTCAAAAAATGTATTGCAGGTATAATAGTAAGCCACTTTTACTGATCCGTTTTAACTTAAGCGAATACAGCATTCTATGAGGGCTTTTTTTTTGCTATACAAAACTATTGAATTGGAGTAGGCTTAAGACTGCCGCTGTATAAGATTTAGAAGCAAAGCAACTCACACGTTTAACTGTAGATCGCGTGCCTTAGCATCACCAACCTTGATTACATTTTATGTTCTGAAAGACATAAACAAAATACAATACATAAACAAAGTACCTACAAATAACCGAGTACCTACCGATTTTAAGTCCATGTAGGATAAACTAAAAGCGTGTGCTTAGGTGTAGCACGTTACGTGTAATACGTTACGTGTCACACGTGCATGTACATACAAGATTAACAATATATTGGTTTTTCAGGATATATTGTGTTTAAGAAATATTGAACGAATACCGTAGATTTATTTATTTCAAAATAAATATAACTCTAGAATGTAAAGATTTGGATTCTGCACTTGCAGTACGGTACACGAATTTAAGCTCTACTTAAACCAATTTAATAAAATTAATAAAATAAAATAATAATAATTTAATAAAATTTAACAAAAAATAAATACATGCATATATTCATATACGTATAGTTATTTGGTCAAGATGCTTAAAACCAACTTTTGACGTTTCAAATGATTAAAAAGCTAGTTCTGGTAAATTTTGATAGTTTTTTTTTATAAACGATAACATCGAAAAAAATTCATTAACTTAAAAAAAAAATCTTCTGACGAAAATCTTCAATTAAAATTTAAGTTACATATCTAACCTAATATTTACCAGTTAAATCTGAGTCAAACAGCTCATACCAACCATAAACATTTAACAAAAAAAAAAAAATATCCCATGGACTTAGAGTCTATCCGATGGCTTTTGTATTTACTTTTTTTTTTTTTTTGTGAACACTCATATTCGTCATGAGATACTCAGATCAAATCGGCATAATTTATCTTACCTATACGAACGATGCCGGTGATGACGATGAGTATCTCGTCATCTCAGAGCTACCTGTTCGCCGAAAGAGGAGGGTTATATTTGCTTAAACGAACGAGTACCAAGTCCAAAGAAAATCAAAACGATTTATTGATTGGTTGAAACCTATCCTGATGTATGCGTTAAGTCGGAGGTGGGGTTAAAGTAAAGAAAAAAAAAAAATTAAGATGATCACTTTAAACCGAGAAATATGTGTCCATAACATGATCTGCAAAGTGAACAGCCGGATGTGCACCATTTCTTGCGAGTGACGGGTTATTTCAAAAATAATAATTTACCCCCAACAAGATTTTTTTTTCTATATTTAATTGTTATATTATATTGATTAAAAAAAAAACACAGTGTACCTAAAGTTTGTCATTTTGTCAAAAAAAAAAAAAATTGTGTGTACGTGTTAAAATTTACATTGCCATCATAATAAAAGGATTAACATGATGTTAATATAAAAAGTGCGTTCCTATATCAATTTCAAAAATTTGCGCTATATTAATGCATTGTGCGAAACACCGAAACAACTAAAATATATGATTTGTTAATTGGGTATATACCACATAAAGCTTGGTACCCTTGCTGGTACAATATTATTAAGTGATAACGGCCAGTGTTTATAAATCATTTTACAGAAATATACTAATTAATTACGGTTTGTTTAAGGAATTTACTATATTGCTTGTATCGCACTGCAGCAATTGAATTGGAAGTAATTACACTATTTATGCAACAATTTGGATTAATTAATGGATATTGTTTTTGATTTTCTATAATATTTGTTTTATTGTTTATAAATAAATGTGATTTTTAGATAAAAAAAAAATAAGATGTGTTCTTTTTAAGTATAGTGTGCCTTCATTAAAGTTTACTTAAAGTTAAAAAAAACTAATTCAAGTTATTATAGACGATATAGGATTACATAAACATGCGTAAGTGATTTTTATAATGTATTAATTGTTATCAATATAATTTTTCGTTTTAATTTAAAAAAAATGTATGTATATACTCGGCTCAAAAATTAAAAAAATGTTATTTAGTACCAACATTAGTTAGAAATAGCTTCTCCCGCCGACGGAGTTGTCGACTTTTATAGTCTTTACTAATTTTAAAACTGGAAAAAGTACATTACGTACATTAGCGCCGTTGGCTTGCGAGACATTTTACTAAAACTGTGTTTTGTACTTAGACAGTAAAAAAAAAAAACAAACAAAAATGTTAGCAAAACTTGAACGAAAAGATTTGTTTCAGTGTGTTCCCTTAAAATGACCACTTTTTCACTTTTGTACTAAAGTGAATTTAATGTAGTGAAGTTTTAAATCGAAAAGTTTAGTGCTCATTGAATATTCATCACTTATACCTACAATTTGAGATCTTTTGTTAAAAATTCAACATTTGTTGAGCACGTCGAATTAATTAATTTTATACACTCTTGGTATTTCAAAAAAACTAAATTAAATTGTATGCCTTCTGACTTTTTTTTAATAATCTATAAGTTTTAATAAAAATCAATTCCTCAGTTCCTTTCCTCATTTTAACTTGCTCTGTAAGGTAAGATTGGTTTGCTTCTATGTATATATAAAAATTCGAATTCGAAATGAGTTTCGTATTATCGTCCGTCGGTCTGTGGATCCACTGACATTTTAGCTATATATATATAGCCTGGACCGACTTGTTTCGGATTTAGTAATTCCCTAGAGGAGAAATTTAATTTTTTTGTCTTAAATCACCTGAAACAGGTACCTATAGCTACAATAGAACGATTTCATTTTTCTTAAAATTTTTTCAAAAATGCCTCTTTAGATTTTGATTAAACTTCATACCTTTAGTGATAAAAATAATTTTAAGAAAACTGCGTTTCAGGTTTTTGTTAAAAAAATCGCATTATAAAAATAGGATTCTGGCGCTTTAAAAAAAAAATTGCTTTATTTTTGAGCTATTCACAAGTAGATTTCTAATGGCTTGACTGATTTTGTTATAATTTTTCAATCTTCTTCTTAACAATTCATATAAAAATAATGCATTTACAAATCTTGAAAATAATTTTTTTAAATTAAAAAAAAAATCAAACACAAAATTGAGTTTTTAGTGCATTTGTCATTTTTTTAAATTTTTTTCGCTAAAAACTAGCTCCATTATTGAAATTAATCACAGAAGCAATCAGCGTTGCCGCTGGGCTTCACGAAAGTGTAACACATTTTTTAAAAAAAACGTAACAAAAGCGAAAAAAATGTAACAAATTGAAAAAATGATTTAAATGCAAAGAATGCTTTTGAACTCAATTTTTTATTTTTAATAGGAACATAAGTTTGCTTCATCACAGTTTTTAAATTCAGTACAAAACTATACATTAAATAATAAGTTAATAAATTATTTTTTTTGGAAGTGGAAACTGGAATACTTTGAGGAATGGATATCTAACCATGTTTATATGCTGGATCGAGAGATCGAGTTTGAATTTGAAGTGAAAGATAGCAAGATTTCGACTAAACTGTAAATGAACGAGTTCGATCGAGTCGAATGAAGGTGATTTCAACACAATTTAGGACGTAGGTGTACAAATAGGTGGAAGTGTTGTTTAAGCGCACTTCACACTGATTAAAAAAATGATAAAGTAAAATTTTAAAGAAAAAAAAAATTTGGAGAAAAAAAGTTAACAAAAAGAAAAAAAAATCACATAGTAACAAATACAAAAAAATTAAGAAAAGTGTAACACTTTTGTTACACTTGTAACATTGTGGCAACGCTGGAAGCAATCCATATTTTGGATAATTTTTTTTTTAATACACACAAATTTTAGCTATTCCCTCGCTAACGACTTACCTATTTTGAAACCAGTTGAGAAGTAATTATAGAGCAGGGAGGCAAACACAATGAGTTGGAAATATAATAATTATTATACATCAACTGTCAAATTCTTATTTTTGTATTTACCTTAATCGCTGCTCAACTTCTTCCTTGTTTGAATTTTCGTGTATATACATACATATGTAAGTAAAAAAAAATAATTTAGTACACTCCCTATAGTGGAAATTCAGTAGGTCTTGATCACAGTACACATATTAAAAGGTAATATCATTAGCGCTTTCATTTTTGTGCAGTTCTCCGCATCTGTCAAAATCGAGGAAAATGATGGGTCCATTTTCTTGTCTAATTTTAATATTTTGTTATTCTTTCCAATGATACAGTGAGTAGTTCTTATGGGCATTTAGCCGCAGACTCTGTACAAAACTAACTTTATCATCGCTTTAAATTGTTATATTTAATTGGCCTCATTTTTAAAGATCAAAAAAGAATGAAGTCATAGACAATTTTGGAATCTCTTTTTAAATATTAAATTATAACTGTAAGAACTTTAAAGCTTTAACGTTATTAGACATTTTTCGTATTCAAATTTTTGGCGCCGATGTTGTGAGTCTCAACAGAATCAAAAATAATATGTCACTGATAGTTTCTATGAAAAATTTTACCTTTAACGCCCGTAAATAAAAGTACAACTTCAAAAATGCAGTTTAGGTACCATCAGCTGATCTAAGACAATAAATTTGAATTTCCTCTTTGAGAACAAAAAATCCCAAACAAAAATAAAATATGAAAAAGTACGTAATGAAATAAATAAATAAGTAATCAAAATGAATTCAAAATAAATCGAAACTGCAGCTCCAAAATAAAATTTCAATTTGGTGAAGCCAGTACGGGGTGTTTTTGTATATAGCAAAATTTTTTGTTACAATTGAACATTATTTGTTAAATGGATAAAATCAATAAAACTACAGAACGTTTGGCACTTATAACTTCGAATTCTGCTTCCGGACTTTGTGTATTGCCTTAAAAGAATACTCAAATCAAGGTTCTACAATAATTTTCAAAAAAATCCAAAATCTTATTCAAAATTAAATTTAAAAGAAAAAAAAGGTACATACATATATAAATTGAATGGAATTTATTGGACTATATGGGGTTATAAAAACACTCATCCTCACCGAACTAAAATGTATAGAGAGACTAAAGCACTGAAAATCTATGTAGCAGCATTATACCATCTTGGCACGGATTTTACAATCTGCAATAAATCAATAAAATTATGATCACAACGCCCGCTTTCCGCGGTTCTCTTTGAAGTATATATATATTCTTTTACTATATAGTGATGCGCGTTGATGGCTTAGAATCTGAAAGGCTACTTATCCATGCAAACGTCAAATAAATGCCGACATCTTATTTACTTTCAAAATCCTGAATTGATTTCCTATGGAGTTTTAAAATGTTGTTGCTTTGATTTAAGAATAAATGGATTGATGTGTGCGTAATATTGGGTTAGGTTTTTTCTAATTTAGGCTATTCAAACTAGAAAAAAAGGTGAACACAATTTTATTAGTACATTCTTTCTATAGTTTATGCGTATTACCTTCTTTGTTTTGTAAGAAGCTGGTTTTTATTATTTTCTTCAAAAAACAAATTGAAGGTACATCTTTCTTCATCGAGAAGAAGCTCTAAAGCTAAATAAAACAAATCTACCTCCACATCATAACCTCTCATTTTAACGTTCAAAGTCAATCAAATGAATTAAATTCATTGGGGGGGAATATAAAATTCAATATAAAAATGTATATTTTTTAAACTAATAAGAATTTAGTTGAAAATAAATTATTTATAAACACGAATATAGTAGGTATGTACCTATATTACGAGTAATATAAATAAATAACAAATATTTAAGTCACGAAATGAATCCAAAATGGTGACCGCGGGGGCATTCGAGTGAGAGCATACATGGACTGGACATGAGCAAACACATTTGAAGTGGAATTCGATTAATCTTATGGAAGTTTATACCTAGAGGTATATCTCTATGTATGTATATGTAGTCTTAAATGTTGCTATCCAATATTTGATTTCGTGTGAAGCAACCTGTAATTTTTTATTTGTTTAAAGAAAAAAAAAAACACATATTTAATCAAGAGAACACGAAGTTATGTATAGATGTATTTTTTTTTATTTGCTATTATACAAAAATACAAAATAAATAAATCACAAACAGATACCTAACATTGTATGTATGTATATATATTGTACTAAATTTGTTAGTTGATGCAAATGATTCTATAAAGACTTTGATAGAAATATTAGCCAGAAAAAGAGCTTGAAACAATGCGACTTAGACAGTTTAACTGGTTTTCTTTTTATTAATGAAACTAATTTTTGTTCATTAGGCAGAATTGCCGGCCGGTAACATCAGTAATATAATAAATTAGATAACTTGTTTTTTTATGATGAGTTAACTATTATTTCAAATGCACATTTTTTCAATATAGGTACTTTTATGCTAACCCTTAAAACGATGAAGAATTTTCAAGGCATCATACAGCAACAGCATGTCTCTTATTGTTCTAGGCTGTTCAACTAAAATCCATGTTGTTTATTGACTAACAACAAGAAAAAAATATGCTTTTACATTAATAAAAAAAATACTAAAAATGCTAAAGATGAGCTTAAAATAAAATTACATTTCTAAAGAAAACAAATTTGGAAAAAGAGCCAAGTTTTCTGTCTCAATTTTAAAACAAGAAAAAAAAGGCCATTCATTTTTTTCTGGCTTTTTTATTCTTTTTCTGAAAATGGAAAAAAACGCTAAAATCATTTTTGGAAAAAAATGCCAGAAATACTAGCACTCAACATACAAAAACAGTTATATTTTACTAAATGTAAAAATTCCTTATATTACCAACTGAATAAAACTGACTGTTTGCAATTTGACAGTTGGTTTGACAGATATAATTTTCTGAATTTAGTACACGAATTATAAACGAGATATAAAATTATTTCAATTGAGCGTCCCTGAAAATAATTATACCACGAAGGACCCTCCGAAGTCTTAATCCGCCACTAGAATTCTGACGGGTTTTTTTGTACAGCCCTATATACTTTTTTCCGTGTTAAAAGCATAATTATCCGCTTATTCTAAAGTTCTGACCCTATGCAGATATTTCTGTTTCGAGTAAGCAATCAAAACTTATCTCAGACACTGTGAAACAGACCCTAAATATGGGAAATAATTTTCTGTCATATTACTTTTTTTCCTTAACTTTGTGACTCAACGATTAATTGAATTCAGAATATGAAAAATGAATCATCATATCACTTATTTTTAGACTTTGAAATTCCAAAATTGAAAAGCATTTTTCTGAAATTCTTAATTATTGCAATTAAGGGCCAGTACAGACTTATCAGAGTTACGTTGCGATTAATGTCAAATTCTTTTCAACCAAAAAATCTATTTTTTTTTCTAAACAGAATCGAATATGTAAAGAATCAATTTTTTAATTGTATGTTTAGTACTTGACAGATTATTTTGAAGCAAAACAAAATCGGTTGGCCTATTGATCTACATCGCGACGTGACAATTCTTCTAAAAATGGAGTTCTCTTGCTGCAAAGATTCCAGAACAAAATTCTTTGCTCATAAACAGCAGAATAACTCACGTTGACGTGCATTTTTGCATTTCAATTCACCAAGTGATTTAACATGAACGACTTTTAAAGAATACATTGACACAAATAACTATTTTATGTACTTTAATTGTTAAATGAAACGACACCAATTATTAGGAAATGTATTTCTTTTTGTTTATTGGAAAAGAACGAACAAATATTTTATATATGTACATATAATTAAATTCTGGTGGTCTTATTTATAAACCTTGTCTAACTTTAGACAACTGTCCAACTTTGAAAAATGTGTTCAAAATATGTTTGACAGAATTCAAAATAAAATTGTCACATTAGAACTTTAAGTTCAGTGTTACAGTTTTAGAAGGTTAAGTAGCCAATATGAAAGACTTTAGTGTAACTTTTTCAGCTTAACTTAGATTGTGTTATTTGTCTTTGATATTTTACATTAGCCACTTAAGTACCACTTATTTTGACTGTAAAACTGGGCCTTAAACATGAAGCCAGGAATTATCTTAAAGAGAAAGTAAAAATAGTTATGGAAAAGATGTATGTATAGGGATCATTCATAACTTTAAGACTGCTGCTAGATCGATTTTCGAAAAAGGAGTAAATCTCAAAATCTATGGGGAATTTTATTAAACTAAACTGTGTTTTTTTTTTTGTAAATAGTAATGAGATTGGTTTTCACTATACCACCACGACATTGCTGCCGATTTCTGGGACACCTTTTATTAAAAATTCCTTTTTTTTATATTTATATATTTCAGAAGATATGGCTACATCTCATATTCTATCGGCTGTAGATCCAGTCGTTTTAGGAAATTCAACACCTACATCATCAAATGGTAGCAGTCATAGCGGACAAACACGCAGTCCTGGATTGGATAGAAATCTCCATGTAACTTTAGACGATCGAGAATTATGGCTTCGGTTTCAAAACTTAACAAATGAGATGATCGTTACTAAAAACGGAAGGTAAATATATGAATTACATTAAGTAGGTATATAGATATACTTATATATATGATGTACATTTTATACATTTTAGACGGCCTGCATAAGCTTATAATGAAGTCGGGCTGTAGTTGAATTTATTTTTTTTTAGAAACAAAAAAATAAACTCACACTTTTTAATTATGTGTAGAAGTTAGGTACTTTTCATTATACAATGACCACTAAAGTGGTTAGTGATTGTTTGTTAAATCGGCTAACTCACTCACTAGATGCTAATTGGTTGTGCAGAGAGAACGCTTGAATGTAAATATATTTTGCGATGCGAACGTTTTTGCCGTTGCATCAGAGTAGGTACTTGTAATGCACGATTTTTTTTATTTTTCTTTAAGACATTATAATATAAGGGTATAGGTATTGGACCGTTTGTTTTTATTTTTTTGTCTTTGTTTTTGAAAATGAGTACACAATTCTGTGGAAAAATGAATTCATAGAAATACATAGCTTCTTGAAATAAAACTAAGCTATTCTCATCATTTTCATCTTGGTAGACACTTAAACATATAGCCATGCAAATTATATTTACTTTTTTCTTAAGAATAATTTATTTTCATATTGAATAAAATACCATTAAAGTATTATTATAATTTTTTTTTATAAATTAAACATCAAAGCAGAATTTTATTGGTTAGTCAGGCCTATAAATTAGATTACATTTTAGTACCTTTCAACAACTTTTAGGTGAAATTCCGATATGAAAATCGCTAATTTAAATTCTATAAATAAATAAAATGAAATTGTAACGGTCCATGGAGAATAAGGGCCTAACGACTACCACACTTTCAACTATTACTGTGGGCGTGTTGTTAGTTTGAAAATGACCTAAAATTTATTTTCGAGTCCCAACGCATTACATTTGCTAGAACTTATCTTCTACGAACTGTCAAATATAAATGTGCAATCTACAAAATAGGAACGCATTCCACAAACCGGCGAATAAAGAATTCGTTCCAATTTAACCTCAAACACATGAAATATCAATATTTTCGAACATTATTTGCAATTCACACTTCAAATAGAAAATTCGTTTTCTTTTTTTCAAGGTTTCAAGGCATAATATTTTTATTAAATGAGTTTCTCGATGAAGCAGCGAATTCTTGATTTTTTTATTGGGCTCTTCGAAACTATAGGCCCTAGGACGTAAAAAAAAATAAAATAAGGCCAAATAAAGGTAAAATCAAAACAAAAATTGTCCAATTTTGGAGTTTTCTTTAATTTTTGAGGCCTTGTTTAATTTTTTCTACTCGTCCATGGGCTAAAAACAAAGACAAATAAAGAGTTGTACAAGGCGAAATGAGGAAATGCATCGTTTCTGACTTGTTCTAAGAAAACAAAACCTTCTTCAAAAATAACTTCGCGAGAAAGTTCCTTTAGGCTTTTTTTTCCAAAAAAGTCCCCAATAATCCCCAACATGGGATTTTCGCTTAAGGATTTTTTTCCATAGTGCCGTCGATTTCACATCAATGGAGAAGACATGGATCTAAATAAAGGGAAAAGTACAATCCGGGACGGCGGCGGCGGCACTGTGAAAAAAAAATCCTCAAGCGAAAATCCCATGTTGGGGATTATTTGAAGATTTTGGAAAAAAAAACTATTTGTTGGGGATTTAATTTTTTTTTTAGGAACTTTTTCCAATTAAGATTTTGGTTTTTGGGAATTACTATTGTTTCCTTTTTTTAAATCTACAACATTACGTTTAAAGTTTTTTGCTTTGTTTATTATTTTGTTGATGATAAAACATAAAAAAATGATATTTAGGAATTTAGTCGCCTTCTATCTTTTTGGACATTTACTAGAGAGTCGAACGGAAATATTACATGAAATGTTAAAAAATTTAAGTTGATTATGTTTACCTGCACTTTTATCTCCGAACAATAGCAAATGAAATACTATTTAAGCTATGCGCAAACCGACGCGATGGCGATGGCGATCACGATAATATTTATCGCGCGATAATTATGTGATCAAAAACCTGTTCCCAACAATGCAATATATTGTGTGGCGAGCAGTTCATAAAAATGATATCCAGAAAAATTTCCAAAAAATTCGTGATTTTTAGATTAAATTTTTTGCTCCGGAAAGAGGCTAAAAAGGATAAAATTTGGATCGAAAATTAAAAAACCTCTACATAATAAGAAATGTTTGAAAATGAGATGAAGGTAAAGTTGACGCGGTAAAAAAATTTGTTTCTTAATTTTTTAATTTTTTCAAATATTTTCTAAATAACTGAATGCTCACTTCGTGCGATATGACGAGAAAATGTTGCTTGCTGCGTTCAACAAAAGTCGAACTGTGGAACATGAACGCAACGTGCCTCTCCATTGATTCACATATGCGGCATCCATATTGATATGGCGATCGCCACAGCCATCGCTTCACTTGCGCAATGCTTTAGAGTTTCCCCTTCATATTTTGCTATGCATGTTTCCTGGTTTCCTAAAACATTTTATTTTATTTTTTTCAGGCGGATGTTTCCAGTTGTAAAAGTCACAACTACAGGTCTAGATCCAGCTGCAATGTATACGATACTTCTTGAATTTGTTCAAGTTGATAGTCATCGTTGGAAATATGTCAATGGTGAATGGGTAAGTACAAAATATTATAAATTGACTTCAAATCAAAGATAAATATCATTTATTTTTTTCGAAAGGTTCCTGGAGGTAAAGCAGAAGTTCCACCTTCGAATCCAATTTATGTACATCCTGAGTCTCCAAATTTTGGTGCACATTGGATGAAAGAACCAATTTCATTTGCCAAAGTAAAATTGACAAATAAAACTAACGGAAATGGACAGGTAATTTATATGAAATTTTTTTTAATTTAAGGCTTAAACATTATCATACACTTCTTTCAGATCATGTTGAATTCTCTGCACAAATATGAACCACGTGTGCATTTGGTACGAGTAGGGTCTGATCAAAGACATGTTGTAACATATCCATTTCCAGAAACGCAATTTATAGCTGTCACAGCTTATCAGAACGAAGAAGTGACTTCATTGAAAATTAAATATAATCCCTTTGCTAAGGCTTTCTTAGATGCTAAGGTACATTTAAATATAGCTATTTCATTAACTTTATACTTTTTGTTAAACTTCAAAAATTACTTCACTTTAGGAGCGTCCTGATTCGATATACAGTCATGACGCTCATTATGGATGGTTCATTCCACCACCAACACATTATCCTCCCGCTCATACACAAATGGCGGTTAATTCTTGTGATCGGTATACGCGACATCCCCAAAGGGCTGCAAGACCTGCTCCTTATGCAAGACCTCGAATTGTATCGGGTACGTCTAGTAACCCTGGTACACCGCCACCAACAACGCCAATTTCCTCTCATTCACAAACTGGATTTGTTCCTGTTGAATCGTCAACAACAACTGTATTCTCATATCCAACCAGTTGGCAAAGTAATGGCAGCTATTGGAGCACACCTCCAAATCCAAGTTCTCCAATAAGTAAGAAAATAATATTCTAATTTATCTTTCTTTACAAAATTCAAATTATTTCGATTATTTTAGCCTCGAATGCATCACCAACTCCATCAAATGGTTCACCTAACTATACAAGTCCATCACCCGGCTACACAATACACCATTTAACATCACATTCTCAATATAGCTCTGCTAGTAATCAAGGTGATATTTATCAAAATGGAACTGGATCATCGCCACAACCTTATGGCACTAGTGCCCATCAAATTTACCACCCCACCCCATCCTCGCCATCGCATCAGCTTTATACAAATGTCTTGAATCCACCTACAAGTCTCACTTACCCCAGCAGTTCGTTTTACAATGGAACAGAATATGGGCTCTATCAGAATGCCTATTCATATCAACCGGAATATATTCCTTTGGTGTCAGAGATGTGGTAAGGTTTGCTTGAAATGTTGAAACTCTTATACTATAATGTATGTTAATATTCAACTTTGTTTTTAAAAGCACTTATAACCACCCACTTGAACCAGTTGATGTTCCTAAATCGATCGAAGAAAATTCCTCTCTCTACAAAGAATCAGAAGAAAGTTCTGTTCTGACATTGGAATGTTCAAGTTTAAAGACTTCATCATCTAAACTTGAAACTTCTCCGCATAATAATCAAAGAACTGAAAATTGGACTCCACTGACACCACCACAAAGCACAATTCAATAAAAGGAAACGCACGAAACTTAATAAACATAATTTAAACTATAAAACTATAAAAACATATACAAATATAGTTAATTTTTAAATAATACTTTATAATTGGTCACTTTGTATATATTAATTAACTGCAAGAAAAAAAAATTATAAGCTTATTATTTAAATAGATATGTATATTTTATTTAAATTTACTTTACATAAATCTTTCTTTAAATAAATCAAGCTATCGAAAATAACCAAAAAAATCTATTATTTTCGTGAATAATTATTTAAAATAATTATTTAAAAATATCCAAGTCTAAATTGTTTCCTTTGTATACATTTTTGTATGTTTGATGTCTTCTACATATATGCCAATCGTTTATGCTATTGAGTTGAAATAATTTGGTCTTAAAAACGTCGGGAAGGTTTAAAAAGTGTAATTTGTAATATCCGCCTGCAGCCAAGCCTACTTTTTTTTTTCTTATATTTAAGTTTTTTCCTTATTGAGAGTGCTTAGCTGAAAATTTGTAATTTAGTTTTCGTGAATTAAAAGTACTCGTATGACATTTTGTTTTTAAATCCACCAGTTCATAATACTAAGTGTAACATAGGGTTTAAAACTAAAAACTGGACAGGAGTTGCAACTGCCTTAAAAAAGTTAAAAAATCATCTGAGAAGTAAAATTAGTTTTGAAGTAATTTGCTATTTATGTTTATCCTTAACACTTTGATTTGAATTTGATTGATAGCAGGGTCGAAAATGAGAAATATCAAAAAAAAAAAAAAAACAAACGAATAAAGGTATGAACTATTAAAGAGAAACTTTCAGTAAAGTTAAAAAATAAAAGAACCAATTCTGAGTGATCGTGATCATACCCTAGAACTCAAGTAGAAAAAGTTGATAAATAAAAAAACATATTAAGGGAGTTATTAATAAATATTTTTTGAAATAATAGTAAACCATGTGTTGATGAAAGTGTATAGCAACTTAGCAAAATATTGTACACGTTATAAAAATAAAAAAGTGATTATAAATACTTTGTTATTGTTTGTTAACCAAAAAAAAAATTGTTTGCGTGTAAAAATTTAGCTGAGTCCCCCACACGTTTTTTTAATTTTTTGGGGACCAAATATAACGGTAACTGCCGTAAATTGTTTTTAGCAAATAATGAAAATCTCATTTTTCTCAAAAACGCGCCCACAACTTAAAAAAAAATCTATCTAAAGCTACCATTTTATAAAAAAAAATTCGAAAAAATTGTTATAAACGTTATTGTTATCTCCCACAGAATCATTATTATTATTATTATTATTATTTTCGATTTTCTCAAAAACAGTTCTATTGTTTTTGACCAATTTTTTAAAGAAAATCTTTCAAAAAGTTTTACAAGTATTGTTTACCAAAATTTTCTGTTTTGAATTTTTGAAGTTCCAATTTTTTTTTTTCTCAAAAAAGACTCCTACGATTTTGATTAAAATTTTTAAGTGAACTAATTTTAGTAAAATCTAAATGGTATCTCTCATAGAATCATTTTTCTTATTTTTGATTATCTTATTATCTGTTGAACTGATTTTACTGAATTTATACACAAGAGCATCTAATAAGTTTAATTAATATTGCATATCAAAATTAAAAAAAAAAAAAAAACAATTTTAGTATTTAAAAAAAATTGATATTTTGAAAACAGGTAGATGATTTTTTTTCCAAAATAAATTTTTGAACTCCGCAATAATATATACTAAAAAATGGCGTACCAATTTTTTTTTTCATAAGAATGTTTTCAAAATTGTATATACATATGTATAAAAAATTATGTTTTTTTAAAACCGCTCCAACGATTTTTGAAATTTTTGTTCTCACAAATTGAGTAAGAAACCAGTTGATGTACATCGCGTTGGTGTCAAAACAATTTCAGAAGTTGTTTAATCAATTTATTTCTAATAATATTAATTTTCCATATATGCTCATAACATAACGAACTTCTTTTAAAATCAGATGAATAGATGTAAACTATTTAGACCTTAAAACCACAGTGTGATCGTACATAAGAGCAGGTTCGTACGACCCAGTCGTGCATTTTTTTTTTTTTTAAATCGATAGGGTACTTTTACAAGTTGATAATTTGTTGACACTGAAAAATTAATGCCTACTTACATATGTAAGAAAACATATTAATATTCTAAAAGTCTTTAAACTCAAAAAGAGAAAACATTCTGTTTTCCTGAGCTCGAAATAAAAAAAAGAGAACAAAAGTGAAAAGGCACTCATACGCCACAGTGACTCATACATTTGAGGTCATGTAAAAGTGTGGTTAAAGAGGCTTAAATGGGATGAGATACCTAATTTGCATCTTTGTTTTATTCTGTGTTCTTTTCTGGTCATGTTTGGTAAGCTCATTGAAACATTAAAATAGATTAATTAAATGGAAATGATGAAGTAAGTAAAAAATGCGAATAACCAATAAAATGAAAAATCAAAAATTAAAACACACAAGTCGAATATTGACCAAATAAATTCTTGGATGTCCAAGTAATAAAATTTAAAAACATTATTAGTGAATGACGTGAACGTATAAATCTTTATAAATGAGTCCGTCTTCCTCTGACTAACTTTCTTAAAAATCATAAACTGTCCAAAAGAAAAAAACAACAATTTTGTAGGATTTAAATTTTATTCAAAAAAACTGTCTGTTATTTTTATAAAGATGCCAATTTCGCTGTTGCACATTTTTATACGTTGACATTTTATCTTTCTTAACATACTTTATATACCATCAAAATAAATATGAAACTTTTTAAAATTACTAAGAGAAATTTAAATCATAAAAAAATAAATTAAAAAAAAATTATATTCAAATATATTTTATGTTTATGGACTGATATGACAATTAATTTGATTTGATATAAGTATTTTGTTTGAAAAATTGACACCAAGATAAGTTATTTAAAAAGTAATAATTTTTATGATAAACATCTAGATTTTTTTTTGAATTCATAAATTCCATAAATGTATATGCTTTTTTTTAACATTGTCATTATGAATAAAAGGTAAAAATACAAATAGGTACTTCACATAAACACAAAAACAGAAATATAAATATATTAATTATATATTTATATATCTATATAATTTGTATTGTATATATAGTAATATTATATTGTTGATTAAATAAATAAGAAGGTTGACGTTGAGTATTTTGTTCCTTTATTATTTAGTATTTAATGAATTTTTCAATATATCTAAAATAGCTAATTCAAAAACTTAATAAGTTATAAGTTACAAATGCAACGTTTATACTCGATATGTGTAAACTAATATTTTTTTTTGTATAATAATAATTCCACAGAGGATATAATATATTTTTTGTTTTTTTTATTTATAAATACATTTTTAATTTTACTTTAGTTTTATTTATTTATATTATGGAAGACATTTTTCAACTTTAGTAAATTTCATATTTTTTTCTATAAATCTATAATGTAATGTAAAATATTATAATTTTTAAAATTTTTTATATATATATATTTAAACATATTATTTATATTAAAAAGAATGTGTGTATAATATATGTATGTATTCAATATGTAGTTCTGCAACAATCAATGGTTGCTGGTGAGTCAATACGAGTATGTATTTGCCTCAGATACTTCTTGAAGAGCATATGCAAACTGAGCCTTGGAATGTTTAACAATAATAGGCGATAGAAGCATATAAAACCATTTATTATTTTGGCAACGAAAACCCATCATTTATCAGAAACAGGTACCTTTTGCTTTAGCTCAATCAATTTTTTTCAGCAATTTTTGTGTTAAAATATCAAAATATCGTTTATGTAAACAAAAATTAAAATCGGAACACTTCGTAGGTTTTTATATAATTTTAGGTGTAATGTTATACCTAAGCTTATTCCGTAAGAATATTATTTTTTTGGAACCGAACCCTAAAGGTTTAGCAAAAACTTAATTAATTAATCATCAATAAAAAGAAAAAAATGTGCATAGTTAACAAGTTAGTAAATAATGATTTGTTAATAACCGAAATCAAAGTATTTTTAAATTTGCTTTTTTGTTATTTTTTTTTTGAAGTGCTGTCGATTTAAAAAGTTGTGACGTTTAATATTTGTGTGTAGATTTTAATAAATTAAATAAAATTATTTACTATCGGGACTGTTTATAGCTTATAGTCCTGCACCTTTGTATTGTGCTTTTACTCCATTGTTCCATATTGCACTTTCTTTATTTTGAAATATCTAAATTGGGATATAGACAGAATTTATTATAAGATTTAACAAACAAGAATTTTTAAAATTACCTCCATCCACCGTAGGCAGCAACTGTTAGTAATACTGAAATAGCAAGAGCAGTACCAACAGCAAGTGGCATTGTTTCGTCACGATAAGAACCAGTTGCACTGCAATGAAACGATGGACCCCATTTGCCACTATCTTTAAACATAAAACTTTGCATTCGCAATTCTCGCAAATATAATTTGGCTATGTGTCCTGATTTGTCGCCTGATTCAAGTGGTGCATACATAACTATGCTTTGTTCCTTATCACATACATAAGATTTTCCAACTGGAGTTGGGAAGAACATGGGAGTTCTGGCGGGGGAACTAAGTCTGACGTCCAAATTTGGTCGATCGATATGTTCGAAGAGTGGATTTGAAGATGAATATGATAGTTCGACATGATTTATATACCAACGTTCGCCTCCTGATGTCTGAAAAATGAAAAAAAAAAAACAAACAATGTTGATTATAAGAACTATGTATGTAAGTATTTACTTTTTACAAGCATAACATTGTAAACTTTTCAACACACACACACTTTCTTATCTGAGCTTGTAAGTAACATTATGTATCACGTTTGTTTCCTCTCTAGTATTTGGCAAAAACAACAAATAACTATTCAAAACTATTCATAGGGTGAAATGGGGTAATCACAAAAATATGGCAATTGGGGATGGGTTTATTGCTAAATATTTTTTAAGATTAAGCTATCACGAAATAGGTGGGTACGTTCAAACCGTTACGGAAAATCTTATTTTTCTCAAAAATGACTCTTACGATTTTGATATAAATTTGTATGTGAGCTATATCGAACTACTGCATATTAGTGGAATTTTTTTTATCGATTAGAACCATTTTTTTTTTTTTATTTTCGAATATCGAATTTTTTTTATCGATTAGAACCATTTTTTTTTCGAATATCTCATTTTATCAATTGAATCGATTTTAATAAAATAGAATTGCATATCAAAATTTTCAAAAAAATTTAATTTTTGGTTTTGAAAGTTCGATATTTCGAAAATAGGTGAATTATTTTTTTTTATAAATTTTTTTAAATCTGGATGATAAATATTAAAAAAAAATGGCGCAACATTTTAAGAGTAAAATTTTAATTTTTATTTTATCACATTTATATTTCATTCTTTAATTTATTGTATTAATCCAGATCAGGGAGCTGGGGAAATTAATTGATTTAAGAACTTCTAAAAAATTTTTTGAAACAAGCGCTATATATAAAATCCGCGTTCTTTAAAAAAAATTAAATTTATTAGAAAAAACAATTAAATAGTTCGTGAGATTTATTTAAAAAAGAATAATTTTTTATGCATAAATCATTTTTTCAAAATAATATACTTTAAGGAATAATGTGCTATTAAAAATTAAATTTAAAAAATTTGTAAAAAGTATTTTTTTTTTTCAATTTTTGAAATATCAATTTTAAAGTTAAAAAAAATATAGTTATTCGAAGCTTAAGCATAAAAAACTGTATTTGAATTAGTTTAGCAGATAAAGACAAAGTCGAAAATAAAAAAAAATTATAATTACATGGTATATTCCTAACTTATTTGAGCGCACCGTAAAAAATGTAACAAAAATTAAATAATAAAAAAAAACGATTTTCAAGGCTGTAAGAATACAGATAAATCCACTCATCACTCAGAATTTGGTCATCAAACGATAATTCATTGCTCCTTTTTTTATCATATAAAAAATAAAAAAAAATTCAAAACCGTTTTATTTTGTAGAAATGCTCACCCTTAAATCTTAAAATAAAAATACATTGACAGAAACATGATGTTATTCCATTCTTTATAATTGACTAATTTCAGATGTCATCATAATTCATGCCATTAATTTATTTCGCTTTAAAAGATAAAACAAATTACAATATACTTATACATACATATTAATGTATTCTTCAAAAATGTATATAAAGCATATTCGAGCATACAAATACAAACGCTAACAAGAACATAAGTAACATAATTTGTAAGCTTAAAAAATAATAGATGTAGGTATTAGTTGAAATAAAATTTTAAAATACTTAGGGCTATTTTGTTCACACTCTTTTAAAATTTAAATTCAGCATTTTAGATTTAAAAATAAAATTCACTTATTCAGTTTCTTTTAAGGATTTTTATAGAAGCTGGTCTCATTAAATAATTGAGCCTTTAATTTAAATTCACTTTTAGCTGAAACGCAAAAATTAACATTTTAATAGGGCTTTTTTAGACTTTATAGAGATTTAATGAGACGTTTCTACTTATTCACTCTCAGTCAGCGTTAACAGGCTTTGTCATATGAATAACATAATCTAAGTTTGAAATATAGTCTGGTTATCCGAGACGGTTGTTTAAAATTTGTCAGTTTTTGTTTTACAAAATCGCATTTTGATTTATAACAAGAAAATAAATGAATGTTGCAGTAAACCTCATTTACAACCTGAATGACAAGTAATGACTCAAAATAAAAAAAAAATCCTTGGTATTTTTTTTTTTAAAAGCATTCAAATTTAAAGGTGCAAATAAATGCCAGCCATTTAACAAATGGAAAATGAATGAATAAAAAACTTAATAACATTAAAACATTAAACGTGATTTAAATAAATCGACAAAGTCCATTAATTAAATGGAGTTTGAATAAATTGACCCTTAAAAAAATTATTTTTATAAAAATATGTTCAAGTTAAAAATTTAGAAATGCTATTCCATTACTTCATGTTTTTTTTAATAAAAATATTATTTTAAGGACAGAAATAAAAAAAAAAAAAACAAAATGTATACTCTTCATAGAAGAACAGTGAGGGCAATATTATTGCAAAAAAAAAATTTTTACGTTCTCTTTTGGTTTCCAGAAAGAACACAATTCTTTTGGGAATTAATTTTTATGGTGAGACAAATAATATTTATGTGCGAAAATTTTTTTAAAAATTGATATTAAAAATTATAATACATACATACATATATAGATATGTAATTCAGAAACAAAAAATTCTTACTTGAGTTTTTTTCTCAACGACAAAAAATTAAATTAAATTAAATTAAAAAAAAAAAGCAAAAGTCTTGTAAATATCACATATTATATTCTTTTTATATTAAAAGAACACTCTTAAGAACATAATAAGCGGTTCAATTATAACAATAAAATTTGGATTTCATTTAAGTATACGTTTGAATATTAAAAGGAGTACTTTTTAGGTAGACTAGCTTTAAAATTCACCCACGACTTGATTTTGAATAATTGATCCCACAACAAAGTGAAGGCAATTATCCAAAACTTTAATTTTAGCTCCACCTTTATTGTTTCACTATTGAAACGCCCAAGAGTTTTAACGTAAATCAATTAAAATTGCTTAGAAGGTCAATTTCACCATATTTCTATAATTTATTCTCTTTCAATATAAACAACACCATTTTCACAATCACAAACGTCAACTAGCTTTATGAATGTTACCTTCCCTCTCAATCCTCATAACTGATATATATTTATGTATAAAAATACGTTTTTCAAGTTAAAATCTATTTTAAAACATTTATAAGTTTAAAAATACTTTCATTCTATATATAATACTCTTTTACAATGATAAATAGGTCACCTGTCACAAATGGCGCAACACAGGGATTATTAAATAGAAACAACAACAAAAACTAAAATCATCCCTATATGGGTCGATACATTTTAATTAAAAGGTCATCATCATACACCAACGTCATTTTTTTTTTCACACAAATTCTGTATGGAATCTTACCTTTTTGAAAATTATGCTCAAAGTGAATCCCTTAAAAGTCATCGTGAACAACTCCGAATTAGATTCAACACATTCGCCTGAAAGGACCGGGTTATCGGGCAAATAAAGGTCTGCTTCCACATCCTCATTTAACTTATTTCGATATTTAATGCTTATAAGGCCGTCTGTGCTAATAAGAATACAAGTGACTCCATTGGTTGCATTCAATCTGTACAGTGAAGTTGTCGAAGCACTCGATGCCTGAGAAAAAATTATAAATATTTTTTTTTTATGAAAATGAGTTTTTTTTTCCAAATTTTGTTTAATTTTTAAACTAACTGCAGGAGACTTTGTTGTGTATTTAGTGACCCTGGGAGTTTTAGTTGTAAAAGCACTTAATTGCAATCCATCACATAAACTGAGAATATGTACTGCAAGGTTTTTTTTTTTTTGTTGAAGAAGAAAAAAAAAAATTGAATTTTTTATTTGGGTAGGTATTCATCGATTATTTCATAAAACCTACATAATACGATAGATCCTAGTGAAAGTAATCTCCATCCTGATAGATTTAACATTTTCAACTTTAACGAGTAATATAAATATATAGCTAAATGAGTTTAACACTTTTATTCTTATTTTCACAAATTTCTTTCTTTCAGTTATTTTATTAAATTTATATCGAAAAATTCAACACGGATGGCGATAACGATTTGCCCGAGAAAATTTAAGAGAAGAATAAAATGACATCGACCTATACACAAGTGAAATGCAAAGAATGTTACATTAAATATTCAACGATGATGTAAAGAAGTTTTCTTAAATTTAACGAAAATGTAATTCAATACCTGCGACTGAAGAAAAATTGTGAGATTTCGTATATAATTCACGTGGCTCACAATCGCTAAAGTGATAATGAAATAAAAACACTATAGTATCAAGAATGATGTAGGTATATATGTATGTACGAGTATGTGCGATTGTGAGAGATGCTAAAATAATTTGCGCATGTCCTTACGAAAGTCAATGCCAAGGAATCGATGGGAAAGGCTGTTTTTTATTGTGAATTGAATTGTGGAAATATTTTTTTTCAAATTTTAAAAGTAGGTTGTTGGTTTTAAATACTTAGGGGAGCAGGGATTGACCGATCAAACTAAAATGAAGAAAGCTCAAATTAAGACTAATTTTATTATAAAAATAGAATATTATAACATAAACATAAATATTATTTAATACTAAGAGAGCAAATGATAACAAATAAATACAGTGCAACCTAAAAGTATTCATACCTATCAGTTTTGGTTAAAATACTATTGTGAATGGTCACTTATGTAAATGATAACGTTAAAATTTGTCCAGCATTTTCTATTTTATAATTAAAAAAAAAGACAAGAATATGCATTTTTTGTTAATTGTTTGCTTATTATTAATAAACATAACATAGAAAAGTAGGTAATTTCAAAGTCGAGATTTTGATTAAACTTGAAATTATTACGATTATAGGGAAGACGACGTAAAAACGGGGTCTCATAATTCTGTATGTCAATCTGTCTTCCTGTGTTTTTTTTTTAACTTTTATGAACCAAAAACACAAGTACCTGCCATTTAATTTTTTGTAGCTGTTTATATTATTCTGAATACCGATACCAAAAACTTAAAAACAAATCAGTTATACAGGGTGATCGTTATAAAGTGCACCAAAAAGCTAGAGCGAGGAGCATTGAATTTTGAAAACAAAAATTATACTAATTACATAAAATTTTGAACAAAATAGTTTGAAATTTTTTTTTTCTAAATTTCGTATTTGAAAATTAATTTTTCAAAAACTATTCACTAACATAACTTAATTTAAAATGAAAATGAGATTTCTGACTTTCTAAAAAAGTATAGCATGGCATTGTAAGTTTTACCGTTGATTTTAAATAATATTTTTTCTGTTTTAAATCAATTTTTTAGAAAATTGTCCCTCCCGGGACAATTCCTGAACGGGGGGAAATAGACCCCCCTCCCATATGATTTTTTTCTTGTCTTAACCCAACCCACTCGCTCTAGCTTTTTGGTGCACCTAATATTAATCATACCAATACCTACATTGTAAAATGAAAACGGTTTTACTGATTTTTATAAATTAAATGGAGAATTTTTTTAAACTTAGATGACTTAGATGATTTTTGGTAGCCTTGCAGTTTTTTACACAATCTAAAGATTTAAAACAGAATTTAAATAAAAATATAACAGTACCTGCAACTGCATACTTACGTACAATAATACATATCAAAATTTAAAAAAAAAATAATATTTTGGATTTTTATTTTAATAATTAAAATTTCGGGGAGAGTTTGATAACTGTGGCGCCAAGAAATGATAACGGTTTTTTGTAGAAAACTTCAATACAATCATTTTTTACTAAGGGTGGGGGGTCTATCTCCCCCCGTTTAGGCGGGTGGGGCAATTTCATGAAAAAGTACTAAAAATGGAAAAAAATCTTTAAAAAATAACAGTTTTTAAATCAAGTGAAATTTATGCAGTTTTTGAAAAAAAAACTAGTTTCAAACTCAAAACTTGGGGGAAAAAAACATAAAAAAATGTTTTAAGTGTAATTTTTCAAAACTTTAGATTTTGTTATCATACTCTTGCCAAAATTTCCATTAAAATCATCAAACTGATATTTTAGAAATGTAATTTTAAACAAGGTACACATTAGTTAATATACTTAAAGTGGGCGTGACAAAATTTGTTTTCATATGCATATGTATGTTCGCAAAATTTATTTTTTGAAAAACAATAATACCGATTTTCAATTTTTTTCTAATAATTAAAGATTTTAAAAAAAATAAAAAGGAGTACGTACATCACATTTCAGAAGTTTTTTAATCAATTTATTTCTAATAGTATAAAATTTTGATTTTAAATTTTGTTGCAATTTAAATATGTACAGTTGGTTTTTATATATTCACATGTTTGTGTAAGTGGCGTTAAAAAGGAGAACCTACCTTATGTAGATCTTTTAAAATCAGATGAATATCTTCATGCACAGGTTTTAAAACCACAGTGTAATCAAATCACACATAAGAGCAATTATGTATGACCCTGTTGTGCACTTAATTTTGTTTACTAACTGGAATTAATATTAATTGAAATAAATTTCAGAACCACGACATTTGAATTTTGATCGATTTTATATTAATTTGAAATATAAATGAAAAGAAAACTTAGTTAGTAGATATTGTTTAATTCTTGGTATTACCTAAAAAATGTACTCACTTTATGTTAATACTTACCTCCTTATGTGTCTTTCCAAGTTAAATAATAACTCTCAAAATTTATTAGTAATTGGAATTAAATTTATTTATTTTATTTACTAAATTCTACATGTGATCAGAATTTGAATTAAATTGCACTAACCAATAACCCATAATTTTTAAGCTTGGTTTAAATCAAAATTAATTTAAAAATTTTATTTGAAAATTTTGTATTTGTTTAAATTTTTGTTTGTTTTTAATTTAATTGTGTAAGTAGATATATCACTTTAATTAGTTACCCCATTATATGGCCCTCATTAACAATATCTACATAATTCATAAGATATATCAATCTACTATATAATTTATTATAGCTTGGACTTTTTTTTTGTTTGATCTATATTTATTTTATGTATGTAGTATTTACAACCATTTTAATTGATTGATTCATATTTTGAAACCAAAAAAAAAAATACTAGATAAAGGAAATTTTATTTTTGTTGTTTTATGAAATTTATTTAAGTTATATTTTAATTTTTAATAATTTATAGCATATAATTTAGTCCAAATGCTTGTACATATCTTCCAATTGAGGTTTGAAATAACTTTTAAGTTGCGGCCTTTTTGTTTTGTAAGTTGGTGTTAGTAATCCGTTTTGAACAGAAAATGGATCCGGATGTAGATAGATATCTTTTACCTGAAATTATAAAAAAAAAAACAAAAATATTTCACATTAGTTTGAAGCTATAAAATAAATTAGAATAAGATAAAATAATTTGTTTTTTTTTTTTTATAAATATAAATTTTCTAAACAAATTTCTGAAAATTCTGCATCGTCTGATTGAATCGGTATTATCAAAAGAACGACTTTTTATTTTATCAGTGTGTTGGTCTCTAAGCAACTCCCAAAAGAGTTAACACTTCTATAGATGAGACTTTTAAATGCTCTGGACTTAAATTTTGAAAAATTTAATATAGCTATAAAAATTTCACACAAACCTGCTCAAATGATTTAAGTCCACCTTGTTTTCCCCATGCAATCATATCATTCATGATAAGGTTCTTCACATCTGGATTATTGCATAAGACTGACAGGGTGCCTTTGACTGCATTCTCTTGTGCCCAGGATTTAAGAACATCAACGTCAGGAACCACTACTGCAACTATACAGCTCTGTTGGAAAGAGATAATTAATTAAATATAAATTAATATAATTATTAATCTATAATATGTATGTATAGAAAGTTAATGTTAGTCTATTTGAGACTTATGGACTCGAAAACAACAGAACCAATTTCTCTGAAATTTTAAAAGTTTGTTTCTGTTAGCAGCGAGATGGTTTCAAAAGTGGTTTGAATTAAATCCGCTCACTGCCAAGCCTTATTGTTATATTGTGAATGTCCAAAGAACGTTAAATTTTGAAATTAAGCTCTTTTCAACCTTGTCCCGTCCACTACCACGCCCACTTTTCTTATATTAGAATTTAATCCTTATTTATCGTAGTTTGAAAGCGGAAAATCAAATTCTTTTAAGCCAAAACCACGACATGTGTAATTTTTGTTTTTAATCCGCCTACTGCCACGCCCCACTACCCGTTTTAGATAATTTAAAATTAAAATTCGAATTTTATTTCCAAGAATAAGAAATCACAAAAAAGTGCTCTGTATCAAATTTTCACTGAGAGAGTGAATTTTGCATTTAAATACATTTCCTTACTAAATTAACTTACCTTCAAACTTTCGCCATAAACAAATACTTGATTTACATATTGACTTGTTGTGTAAATGTTTTCAATTTTCTCAGGAACAATATATTCCCCCTGACTTAGCTTGAATATATGTTTTCTTCTGTCAATTATCTTCAGAGTTCCATTTGGTAACCATTTACCTACATCACCAGTATGATGCCATCCTTCAGAATCGATTGCTTCACTTGTTTTTTGAGGATCTTTAAAGTATCTACATTATTATGTAGAATATTAAATTAAAAAAAAATTATTATTTTAAAATTTCTTTGAATTAGATATTATAATTAAGATTCACCCGTGGAATACATTTGAACCTCGAACACATACTTCGCCTGTATTTTGGGTAGCGAAATACTCCATTTCTGGAACGTCTACAAGCTTTATTGATGAAAATTATTTAAATTAAAAAAAAATTATATTCAAATATATTATTTAAATAAATTAATAAATAAAAAAAATTATTTTACTTTAACAGCATTACAGGACACAGGTGGTCCAACATGATCCGGCACAAAGTCTCCTTGAACAGTAAGGGTTATTGCTCCAGTACATTCAGTTTGGCCATAGCCTTCTACAACGAGGCATCCTAAGGCACAACGTATAAACGTCAGTACATTACCAGCAAGAGGTGCTGATCCAACAACCATTAATCGAAGATTTCCTCCGAAAGCTAAAAAAAAAATTAAAGTATTAAAAAAAAAATAGATATGTTTTCTTTGTAAAATGAAAAAATAAATCCCTACCTTGGTGAACTTTTTTAAAAACTAACTTATCCCAAAATCCATTTCTCCTCATTATACCTCGGCGAATTTCGGCCTCTTTGGAATTTAAAGCCATTCGGAAAAGTATTCGTTTAATTGACGAGTTTGTTATGTCCACTTGAATTTTATCATAAACTCTATTAAGGAGTCTTGGAACAGCTGGCATTACGGTTGGCTTTAAAGCTTTTAGATCATTGGTTAATTCTTTTATATCTCCAGAATAAAATCCAACAGCACCTCCAACATAGTATATTCCATTTTCACAGCATCTTTCAAACATATGAGCAAGTGGTAAGAATGAAATCATTATGTCCCCAGCTCGTATTTTGTGATCACCTTTAAAAGAAAATTTGAAAATTAAAAAAAAAACTATAATACCTATTCTTCGAATCACAAGATTCATGATTCTTATATTAAAATTATTATTATTTATTTATTTTAATAGCCGTGTTTTTTTTTTTTAAGTGAATAGCCACCTGAGCAAAATTTTACACGTAAACAATAACATATAAAAGTGATTATTAATATTTTGTTATTCTTTCTACACAAAACAAAGAAATAATTTGTTTTTGTTTTGCGTGTAAAAATTTAGCTGAGTATAGCAAAACTTTCACAAAAACAGTTTTAAATTCAACGACATTTTTAAACATTTTTTTCTTCAAATTACTTACTTACCAAGTTGTAATATTACTGAACACACTCCAGCCACAACATTTCCATGTGTCAACATAACTCCTTTTGGATTTCCTGTTGTACCAGATGTATAACAAATTGTACAAAGATCATCTGGTGTTGGTGGTACTTCTAAATGAGCACCTTTAGCTCCTAATTTTTCAACTTCATCGAATGTTAATATCTGAACACCACGACTTCTTGCTCTTTCTATAGTCTTTTGTTTAACTCCTTTAATTGTTACCAATATTTTCATAGCTCGTGGAGCTTTTTCTAATAACATATTTGCCTTGCCATCATCTTCTACAACTATAATTTGCATTTCTGTTTGACGGATAATAAAAGCACATGCATCTGGTCCAAGGGTATCATATAAAGGAACTACCACCAACGAGTACGAATAACATCCCTGCTCGAAAAGTATCCATTCAGGACGATTCAATGAATAAATACCAATTAGTTGTTTTGGTTTAATGCCTAATGAGATCATTCCGGAACCAAAATTTTTGGCCCGTAATAGAGCTTCATCATAATTCATCCACTAAAACAAAAAATAAAATTGGGTTAGTGTTGATTTGTTTTTCTGAAAAATAGTTTATGAATGAATACCTGGTAAGTTGATGATAGTGTCTCTCGCCATCCAAGACATGGCCCATTGTTTGATGCGTATGCTCCCTCCCGGAAAGTTTGATAAAGAGTGCGAACATTTTCCGTAATATAACTTACGAATTTGCCGTTTTTTGATTCCTTATAGAATTTTGATACATGAATTTGATCGGGACCCTGTAATAAAATTTGAATACAAAAATAAGTTAAATACTTGTTTTTAAGTAACTGTCATAAGACTTGAGTCTATATATAAGATGATAGAATGGCAGTCAATAATACAGAATGCTTCTATACGTGATTTATAAACATTCGTATATAACGTTGATGTTTTATGTAAGGTATGTATGTAGACCAAACAAGTTCTAAGATCTATGAAGGACTGATGCAAAACAAAACTGCATAACCGACAAGCGACTTAACTTAAATGGTACATAATATGTATATTATATTTGCGACGCAATCCGGTTGAATCTTTATTTTACATTCGAAACAATTTATTCATGAGTATTTTAATATATATATACATACATACAATATGCATACATTAAATTGTTTTTAAAATTTTGTTTATTTTTCAAACAATATAATTATGATTTTTATCTTAAGATAAAACGAAGTTTTATTATTGGTTAGGCCTTCTCCACGCGAAACGTCTCATCATAGACGCGTACTACAGTTGTTTGTGGCTTGAGTGCAGCTTGTGTTTCAATAAACAACCATACAACACATTAGGTGTAAGCATTTATTCTTCGCAAAACATAAACTGCTATTAGCCGGACATACAACAGTGTCAGTCAGTTTACAGGTATACAGTTTGAAGTATTTAGTAAACATTTTGGGTGGACTGTCAACGTCAAATGTCAATGCAAGCCAAAATTTAGTTTGCAGAAGGCTGGATGTATTTGTTTGTAGAAGGTTTTAAATATCATGTAAGTGATGAATTTAATTTTTTTTATAATGTAATAAGAAAGTCTTTGAATCTCTGAGAAGGCCCACTGAAAAAAATTTCAAAACCCATCGATCGAAAAGACTGCTATTAAATGATGTAGAAAGGGTTATGAAATCTAACCAAAGCTTTTTTTTTATTACAGCATGAGGCTTTAGACATGTCCTGTTCAAGTGGATATGACACTCCTAGTCGTGTTTTATTGGAAAATGTAAGTTATTTAAGATAAACAATAAGTTAGGGTTAAATTGGGTTATATAACTTATGATGTAATTTTTTGAAATGTTTATAACTTCCTGAGCTGGGATATTATATGAAAAATGTTTATCAGTTTTTGTGGAATACACTTTCTTTTGTATTTCTAACAGAAAGTATTTTTAAAAAACTGTTTGTCGTTTGGCTTTAAAGTTAGTTTCCTCAAATGAATTATTATAGTTTTAGTTTAACCAAACCGAGTATCAATTGTTTAAAAATACTTAGAGTTGTCAGTGGTTAAAATTTTACATTTTCATAATTACGTTTTTAAATAAAACAAAAAAATAAATATTCCTGTTCATCCTTCAGATGCGCTAATGGCAAATTGTAAAAATATTTAAACTGTGGTTCGGCAACTGAGGTTCAACCATGTTTTGACAATGCCCAAATAATATGCTTGAACCAGCGTTAAACCTCTGTAAACCGAAATTCATGAGTTGAGATATTGAACGAAGGTTGAACAACATTTGTAGATTATGTTTCGCAAGAATTGTCTGAAAAATTAATGTTTCGCAGGAGTTCATTTCGCCGTTTTGAATTTTGCATTTTACATTTTTTTTTTTTTTGAAAGATTATCTTTTAGCATTTTTCATTTCGCAATTTTCATTTAGTTTTTTTTTGCAATTTTTTTAATTTGCATTTTTTTGCTTTGCTTTTTTTAATTTTTTAATTTTAGCATATAAAGAATATAAAAAAAAATTAAATGACCATTTGTTGTTATAAATTGACATTCTAGGAGTTAAATGTGAAATTACAATAAACAAAAAAAAAAAAAAAATATGATTAATGCTCAAAAAAAAATTGGTTATAGTTTTATTTTTATTTGCAACGAAAATATACAATATGTACTTATAAAAAAAATAGTTCTCAAAAAAACATACTTCTTAATTATCAGCGAATATATTAAAACAACATTTTTCCAAATGATTTTTGCGAAATAATTCAAAATATTTTTGAGAAAAAACTACCTACCTACCTATTGAACTTTTGTAAAACTATAACATTTAAACTTTCAAAGAAATATCAATAATGTGTATAAGGAAAAAAAATTAAATTTCTATAAAAATGTGAAGTAAGGAGAAATCTCAGATTTAAGTAAAGTGGGCATGGTAGTAAGAGGATTTTCAAAAAAGCTGCTGATTTTTTCTCAAGATTATAATAATTTTGTTATTAATTTAAATTAGAAAAATGGTCGTGGTTATAGTGCGCAGGACAATTAACGGGTGTCATGATTGAAGTGAGATAAACTACAAAATGGATTTTCCACACTTGCAACTATATTTATTGTAAATTCTTTGTTTTTTTTCGTCAAGTGGAGGTTTATAATATTTCCATTAATTTGTTTACCTGTGATCTTTCAATATAAGAAATAAATTGGAACACATTTTTACTAATTTAAATCTTAATACCTACATACAGCTTTTCAAAACCAATGTCATTTTTGAATCCTCATTGTCAATCTATATACCCCTTCCAAAAAATCACATTAAATAATTTTGCCAATTACATCCACCTATGTACTTATATGTAATTCCTTAAAGTAAAATATAAAACTTTTAAACATATTCTATACGTCATTATTCTATAGACACACAATCATTCAAATGTCAATAAGTCAAATTCCAAACAACAAATAAGTAATCAAATGTAACCCGAATTTCCGATGCAAAAGCTATAAATATTATTATTATTTATTTTGTCAGAAAATATTTTTGGCAATCTAAAAATTTTAAATTTTTTTGATAAAATTTTATTGTTGTTCCAATTTCACAAATGTTTATTTGTAAATTGCAATGATATGGCATTTAAGTGATGATTGAAAAGGAGAGTGCGTTGTGTTTACTAAAAGTATTGACTGAAATTTCCGACACTCATCTATGAACATATTGAACATGGAAATTTTATCACACCAGGATGAATACTTATTGAAAGGCTATACCTAAAGTAATATTCAAAATGCATAAATTTTCAAATATTTGCACATTTTAAACTGTTTATATATCTCATTCGAAATGAAGTCTGACGAGGTCAGTCAAGTGCTAAATTTTTGAAAGAAGAAAAAAAAAATATCTAAATCCATAAATAAAACTAATTCACGCCAAAACATCACACTGCTCATACTGCTGTCCATAGAGACACAATTTTTGATTCGAAAAAAAAGATGCTCTACAAAACTCTGCAAGCGTTTTGAACATTTAAAAATGTATTCCCAACACACAGATAATTTTTTATTATGTACATACATTCGAGTATTATATTTTGTATTAAGAAAACCACGCACAAAAAAGTACTCTCTATTAATATACTGATCAACTTTTAACAGATACACTCGATTGAGTTTGGTCCAGTTTTGCGTGTGTTTTCAAAAACTTTACGTAATACATAATATTTGTATTTACATGACGATTTTATTGTTACAATTTGTTTTACTTGAAAAAAAATAATAAAATAAAAATCACTTTGAAAAATTAAGTGGTTTTATTTTTATTTCCAATTCCATTATTCAAATGGTCAATTAAAATTGTTTTATTTGTTTGTTTTTTTTTTTTTTTCTTAAATAGCTTAAATATTAAAAATGCTTGTTCGATGTTTCACTTGAAATTTCCCATCCATATAAAAACCATTGTGTCAGGAGTTTAAACGTTTTGTTTATTTTTGTATATTTTAATATTAAAGTCAATGTCAATGTTATGTATTTAAAAATAAATTCCATGTTGTCATTAGATTTTTTTTTAAATTTATTTATTTTTATCCAGTCAAACCCAAAAATAAGGCAAAGAGACAAAGGAAATGAACAAGAAAATATAAAGAATATTAAGTGAAAATGCATTAATTATTTTGAGGGGATTTTTAATTTACGGAGCTATTTTCTTTAAATTATTGCATTTTCCACCTACAGTTATTGGCTTGTTGATTACTTACACACCTATAACTTGTCAGTTAGTAATTATTAATTGCTAAATATTTAAATTCAATATTTAACAACTTAACTGATAAAAAAATTTGATAATTGAGAATTATGATGAATAAAGAGAAAGTTGATAATTATCAATAAATATATAGGTGGTCAGTTTTTTATGAATTGATTTAAAAAATACTAAATTTCAATATTTATCTATTATTATTTAATTATTAACACAAACACAATAAGAATGTTAGCTTAAATAAAATAAAATTTGAAAATCTTTTTATATACTAATAGAAAAAGGGGTGTGTCTGATTTCATTAGGTATATAGTAAATTTTATCATGAAATATATCTTATACAAAAATAGGTTCAATTTTGTTTACAAAATATTTTGGTTTAAAATTAATTTTAGATCTTTAGCATATGAACTGAATTCTTTTGCAACGTAAATTTCAAAACGGTATCAAATGAGAACTTGGTTTGCAACTCGTTGGTTTTTGTTGTCTGAAATTGAATCCGACGAATTCAAATTCAGTAGAAATCAACGCTAATTGGTTTTTAATGTATTTAAATTTAAAAAAAAATTTAGTAAGTTACGCAAGTATATTTATATTAAATAAATAACTTGGTCGTAGTTTGAAATGAAAGATTAGAAGGGATCAAAAATGTTCTGCCGAATTTTAACTTTTGCTGATATGAGATAAATTTGGAGGTTTTGTCACTTTCTCGGAAGAGATAGTATAGCTCTGGGCATAGTTGATCCAGACCCTTGGTGATGTATCTACGGCATCAAAATCCAACAAAACAATCTTGTCTATGCCGTTAATTCCTATCGAGACACTCTAAAAACTCTTACATTTTGAGAACTCTTACATTTTTAAACACGCGTGTGTAATTTTTTTTGTTAATACAAAAATCATTTAATTTTTTTTTAAATGCAACATTGTTTCTGCTTTTGAAAAGCACCAAAACATAAAACTTTACCAAAATCAGTTCAACAATAAAAAAGATAAACGTAAATAAGCAATTTTCTCAAAAACAGTTAGCGCCCTATTTCCTTATATCAATTTTTTAGAAACAACGTTATTTCGCGAAAAAAAAAATACTTGGCCAAACATCAAACAATGTGACGAAAAAAACTAAATAACAAATTGCCAAATGATTTTTACGAAATGATTGAAAATATTTTTTTAAAACAAAAAGTTTTGTACCAAATATAAAGCGAATCGATTCACCTACTTTTAGGCTCTAGCTCAAATTACAGTGAATTTTAGATGCATCATTTACATTCAATAATGTCATGGATTCAAGATTTGCTTTATACTTTCTATGTAGCAAACTAACGGTTGAGTTATTTATTGTGATAACCTTATTTTATCAATAACATCATCATTTGACATTTATTAATGCTGAATTAAATGTAGCGTGGATTGATATACATAACGTGCTACTTATACACATCAAAATATCTGTTTGCGACTTCTAACCACAATAGGCAATAAAATAAACAACGATTATATACTTAAAAACTGTGTAAACTGCCCTAATATTTATGTATACATAATTAGATTTTATTGAATAAACAAAAAATATAACAAATTGAGTACACTGTGGCGTATGAGTGTTTTTTTTTTTAAATTTAATTTCATAATATGTAACCATAAAACTTAACTGCTTCCTTTTTATTTTAATTTTTCATGGTAAATATACGATGTGTAGCTTTATATCGATATATTTTAGCCTGCGACTGATAAAGAAATTAAAACAGAATAATAGTTTGAGGTAAAAATCTACTAGTTAATTCAAACATAGCAATGATTGTATCCGTTTTTTTTATTAATACTCCACTGATTTGAAGACAAAATACCTTATAAAAAAGGTTTTTTCTTCTCCCTCCAAGGAGTATTACCAAAAAACAGTATTAACCAAAAAATTCTACAATTCAAGGTCAGGTTCTGCTCATGAATTAAATTTTATGAAATCTACTTGTGGCTTTGAGACTATGGGGAACTAAATTTAAATATATAAATATTTTTTCTATTTATATGTATGTATATATTCCGTCATAAACAGATTGTAGATAAATAAATTTGTAGATTTATAATGGTTATGCATCTTCGAGTAATATGGTCAGTGAGTTTAACTAATGTACGCTATTATAGCGATTTGAACGCAACTTTTTCTATGTACTGCCTTTTGAAAGAATGTGACTGTAAGTTACTAGTCTTGGGTCTCCACGATCTGTCACATCATTAATTTATTGATTAATTTAAAGTATATTCATCAAAACATTTAAAAAAAAATTAATATTCAATCTCAAGAGCCGAAATATTAGACGTAATTATCTACGTGATTTTATCAAAACAAATATTTTCCCCCATGTTCTGCATTCCCGCTAATTATGAATTCACGTGATGTAAGTGAATTTAGGAAATGCTTACTGTCAATTGGTATTTCGAAAATGAAAATTGAAGTTCTGAATTTCAGTTAATTCCATTTTCTGAACGTTGACTTTCTTTATGCTTTGTAAAATATCTGTGCCAATTAGTTCAGTTGCAGTTTGTTTTGTAATTTTTGTAAAATGTAAGCAAACTTTATATCTTTGTTCTTTTTAGTTTTTATTTATTATTATTTAAGAAGAATACTCAATAATATATGAATATAGGAATTAACAATTCATCAGAACAATTCATATTTGGTTAGGTATTGACTCTAAGTCAGCCAAATCTATTATATTAAATTTTTCTCGAAAAATTGTTGCTATATCATTTTTTATCTATATAGTTTCGCTTCCTTTTTTTCCTTAGAAATGCCAATTATACTGCATCCATTTTCATCCGCAGTGTAATTTCACTTTCAAAAAGTATTCAATTTTGACAGTTCGAAGTATTTGCGGTTTTTCGACAACGAACGAATTGAATAGAATAGAATTTCATTTCAATTAAATTTCGTTCGAAATGCAGAACATTGGTATCATCAAATTATTTTGACACTTTCTATAGACATTCACAATCGGATTTATAAACGTTGTCAAACTTTAGACAGTCATCCAAGATATAAATAAACATTTTTAATAAATTGATATCTAGGAGTTATCTAACTTAGACAACAGAATCGGTTGCCGAAATTTTGTGACATTTTATTTAATTATACATAATTATTTCCAACTATTTTAGACCATTAAGTTGATATAGTGTGTGGCCTAATGACATCCAAGCAACTGTCAAAATAACCGTATTTCTATGACATTTTACCAAAGATAATTTGAATACAAATAATTCTTGAGCACGTTTTTAATTATATTTCTCGATCTACATATGTACATCAGCAACACGCCTGAAAGCTGTCAAGCAAGTTAGATAGTTCAGACTTCTTAGGCTAACTGAGATCTTAGAGATCTCAGCAATCTCAGAAATCTGAACTTCCTTACTTTTGCTCTCAATATGCGGAGACATATTTTTTGGGTTCGTTTGCTAAATTATTTTTTGTCGCAGTTAAACAAGTGGAAAAACCTTTTTCAAGTTTCTCCTTCTCCTCATTGAAGGTGACAGAAGTTTGATCAGTGAGATCTCAGAAACGTGAACTGGCTAAGTATCAAAGTAAATCCTAATATATTTATATTTATATTTTTTTTTACAATAATTTGACAATTTCCATAAACTAATATTATCTGTCAAAGAGTTTTTTTCACATAAAATTGGATGAAATTCATTCAGCCGTTAGCGAAAAAAATAAAAATTGACAGCGAAAAGCATTATTTTCATGAGACCATGTTAAAAAAACAATTAATTATTTTTGACATTTCGCTAATACTAAAAATGTGAAAATTCAGTGTGACTCCTTCCACACTAAGCTCAGATCATTCATCGGATTCTGTAATCGGGGTGAATAACTCTTATCTTCATAGTGGTAACTTTCAATTTTGACATAAGATTCATATAAATTTTCTAATAATTACGAAAAATTTAAAATAAAAGTTAAAGTCTAAAAAGACTATACAAATATATGTATGCTTATGAAAAATTTTTGAAGTGATTTCTCTAAAAGGATAGCAGCAGTCAAAATGTGCGATGGAAAAAAATTCTATTATTATAAGCCTTTATAAAATAAAACTTTATTAGATCTTTTTTTTTTTGTTTACATACATATACATTTTTTCCAGTAAGGAATTTTGATGGTATTATAATTTTTTTTAAAATCATATAAATATTTTTGTTGTACAAAAAATAAATATTTATAATTCTTCTCTTTATATTAAAATGAACAACCATTAAAATTTAATGAATAAACAGGCAGTAAAAAAAACCTAATGAAATGTAGGTACAATGCTATAAAACATACAAATATTTTCCATTCAAAATACTGATGACAAAAAACTCACACGATGATATGTAGTACCACTCATGTAGAAAAAGATGCCATTAAAAGCCAAAAAAAAAGATTATTAAAACAAAGAATTGGAGTGGTCGTAAAATATGGTTTTATAATAAAATAACTCTCTGCTGAAATTTGCCCCAACAGAAGTTAAAATTATATAAAGAAGACTATACAGAACAAAGTAATTATATTAGAAGTCAAAGCCTGCTTTTTGGAAAGACTGTAGATACAGCTTCATAGTTCGAGAGTTTTTCGACAGTATAGGCAAACCTCAAACATCCAATTTTGTTGTTTATAATTTATACTGCCCAAAGCGCGTTGCACATTTCCTGATTTTTCTTCAAAAATGAAGATTGGGTGAAGGTGTACACTACAGAGCAGAAAACGTGTACGACAACTTTTGACATAAAAAAAATAACGATATACTTAATTCGATTAAGGGATGAGGTTTAAACAGAATTTATTTCCATTTAATAAATTGAAATCCTTTTTCCGTAAAATACAATTAATTTACAATTTTGTTCTTTATCAAACTTTAAAGTATTATAAGCTTTATTAATGGCACCTTCATATAGATTTTCTTTTTCATGAGAAAGAAAACAAAATAATAAAAAAAACACATCATTCCACTTCCAAGCGATTGCCTACCCTGGAATTATCATCTACGCTTAAGTAGTCATATCGGAGCTAGATATAAGAACAAAATAATATTAGTTAAATTTAATTTTAAATACAAACTGCAGCAGTAAGTAGTATCTTTTGTGTTAGAGAAAGTTTTAATAATTTGTTTTACCAATAGAATCTGTTAATTTAATACTTTTGCAGTTTTTGTCAAAAACAAAAAAAAAAAAACACTTGGAAATTATGTAATTACCTTAAGAACATCACTTTGACTTATCATTTCAATTGGAGGCCGAATAACAGTAATTTCTCCACAGCACGCCATTTTGTTACGGTTCTTTTATAGAGTGTTGACACTTTCATACACTTTTTACTTCGTACTCACTATTTTGTCACACAATTCATAAACAATATCAGATGTTTTAAGTCTTGTTTTGTTTTTACGATTTTAATTTGATTTATTGGGTTTTATTTTTTAAGAAAATATATTATTTGTTTTGTTGGATTACTATAAACCATTTTTATTATTCCACACGCCTTAAAAAATAAGTTCATATAATCAATTTCAATTGGCAGAAAAAAGCAATAAATGTCAGAAAATTAAATAAACAAATTGCTTTTATTTGCACTATTGGTTGTAGATTGAGTCAATATACATATTCATCCATCTCAAAGTGGTATGATGTATAAATTAAATATAAAAAAAAAAAAAAAAATAAACAAAATTAGATAGATAGATATAGAACATTTTTGAAAACTCTTACAGACTCTCAAGTGAATGAACTCATGTGTCTGAAACAATAAACTAATTGTAAATAAATTTTAAAGTGCAATAACACTAAATAAAACCGTCAATACACTTTACATTGCCACTTTAAGAACCTAGTTCTAAATATAAATACGTCGGAAATACGCACGGAAAGACAAATTATTTTGTTTAAATTTTCTTCTCTCTCTCTCTCTTTTTAAATTAAAACAAGAAAAGTCAACAAAAAATCGCTAATATTTTATCAGAATAATTTGCCATTTTTTTTTTGTAATGAAAAAAAATATACTCAAATATAATCGAAAATGAAAAATTAAAAAAAAAATATTTTTTAAAAAATAATTTTTGAAAGGTATTTTAAATATATATATGTATATTCATAAAAAATATATATACAACACTTTTTAAGTGATCAATTATAAGAATGTATAGAATATACTCGTATCTTCGAATACAAATTTTTTCATTCACATTTTGCAAAAAAAAAGAAATATATCAACATTTCGCAACCACTTTTGATATTTCGACAAAAAAAAAGTTCAATCCGTATATGTAACGATTTTACGTAATAAATTTTTTGAACAATTCCTAAGAATGAAAATCTCAATTATTCGCTTCGACAAAAAACAAAATTATTTATGTATTCAATTAAATTAAAAAAAAAAAAAAATAAAATATGTATGAATTTAATTTTACGTTAACATGAGACACGATATGAATTATAATAGGTAGACAATTTCGCGCCGGTTGAATTCGTACTGACAGAAATTTCGAATTTTTCGATTGTGCTCCGAATCATCGAATCATAAGACCGACCACCATCTGATGACCAATTTCTCACGCGAGAGAAGGAGTACTATTTTCGGATTCCTAGATACGCCACGCCACCGTTCGTCGATGAGCTTTATGGGGGATCGGATCTTCCTTGAATACTCATTAATTGTCTCTCCCGTAAATAAAAAAACAAAACAAAAAAAAAAAATTAATGCTCGTGCACACGAATTTTAATTGAATGTGAAGCTTTATTAATTCAACACTGTCAATAACTAAGTAAGATCTAGATCTTTAATGTTGATTTTTGTTTATTGATTTTTGTTTTACCCGCTGAGAGAGCTATGCAATATTTAATATCTTGGGGTTTTGAAATATTAACTTGTTGAAAAGGCGCAGAAAATATAACTTTATACACAGGGTGATTTGAGATTTAATCTAAATACTCATTTAAACTAAATGAATCTTACTATTGAGTTATATTGGGGAGAGAGAATTTATAATGAAATTTATGAGAGGACATGTAAAAACGAAGAAACACGTTTTAATATAAATACACATGTTTTTATTTAATTAAATTTTAAATAGAAAAATTCCATATTCTATCATTCATTCATCCACAGATTTAGTATCTTACAGCTTACAGAGTAATTACAAATTTAGAAATGAAAACTTAAGTTTATTTGTTAATATGCGTATTAATTTTATTTTGACGGAATTTATGCCTTCAGTTTTTTTACGTACGACACAAAAGTGAGATCAAAGGAGATGAAAGTAGCCAGAATAGTAGACATAATCGAAACTTGAATTTAGAAGTATCCTACTTTAACAAAATTTAAGATGTAAATCCCGTCTTAAATTTAAATTTATTTAATTTTAATTTTTACAATTTTTAACTTGTCTTTGACTAAAAATAAATTTAAATGCTGGATTATGTCGCAAGGGGTTTAAAATTTGAATTATTCTCTATAGTTATCTAGAAATGTATAATAGGAGGTAAAGTTTATAATAGGCAGAATTCTGGGTTCCAACCATTTCTACCAATTAGAAATAGCCACACAGAAATGGTTGAGAGTTTTAAATAACTATAGGTCATGGTTCTTTAAGAGGTATTGGGTCACCAAATTTATAAAATCTTAAAACAATTTATAAAATTGTAAAAAACTAGAAAAAAAATCCATCATAATTTTTTTTATGCAAAAAGGAGCCAAAAATAGTTTGAGCGGATATTGGTAAAATTTCTTTAATATTTTCTAAAACAGTATTTGGCATACAAATGTTTATAATTTAATAATAAATACTTAAAAACTAACAGTCGTATTTATTAGATTACCTTAGAACACTCTTGGACAGTTGTCCAATAGTTTGACATCTTCTTATTTATAAACGCATTCCAACAGTGTCCTACAAATGTTCTCATATACTCAAACACTTACCTGTAATCTGTCAATTTCGTGAGCATTTGGATACGTTCAATAAACTTTTCGTTCATTTGAAGATTATTTTTCAATATTTTGTTCATTGAACGTACCCACTTTAGAATAGGTTTGGACAACCAATTTCAGTGTCTAAGTTGGACACTCGATGGAACATGATTATAAATAAGGTTTTGTACTTGGACGACTGTAAATTTCCAAAAAAATCATTGATCCATATTCGAGACATAGAATTAAAAAAAAAAAACAATGGCGCAAAATTTTAAACAACCTTTTATTAGAGGTTTAGCATGATACTAATTAACATTTTACTAAATATAAAGTAATCTACTAACTTTTCCCCAGTTTTAAACACCAATTAAGGTTTTGTTAACTAGTATCGTACTAAAACCATTTTACTAAAAAAATGTCATCTGAACACACCTAAACATTGACAGTTCGTGGAAACAAACATACCTTTATTAAGATTTGCAAAAATGTCAAAGTGACAACCTGCAATCTGAATTATTTTTTTAAATTTTGTATTTTTGTCCTCAAGAATTGTTTATTAAAATCAGTGCGTCGTGATGTAGTTGTAAATATTTAGTTATCTTAATAAGTGTATAAAAAATAAGTGCACAAATTAGTCGTAATAATTAATAAAAAAAAACTACAAGAAGAGTTTGAAATTCAAAAAATAAACGCCCTAGGAATTGATTAAAAAAACTCGGCACGAAGACAGTTGATATCCTCAAGAATGGCCAATGGCAAGAGCATGAAGGATTCCACAACATTTGTTAATGTCTTACAGATGAACTAATTGTATAATTACAAACTATGTAATTGTATTATTGGTGGACGTTTCTCCCAAAAAAAATGCAAAGTTACGATTAATTGCAATTCTGGAGATACACGGAAGCCCACGGTTTGTAATGGGTTCTTGGATATGAAGGTTTTCAACCAAGAACCGAACAGTAGTTTTGTCAAACCTGTATCTGGAGTAAAATTCATTATCGTCCAGCTCTTCAAGGCGAGTTTTAAAAGTTTTCAGTTTCCTACATAAGACTGAATCATAGAAAATTTCAAAATCTTCGTTTACCGAAAACATTTTGCGTCTTTATATATTTGCTTCTCAAATTAATTTCATTTTATGAAGAAAATGACAGATATCTTATGAATTTAGTACGGTGTTAAAAAGATAAAACAGCTATCTGGTGATTTTAACTTTAGTAAGATGTTAAGAGATAGTACCATGTTAAATTCGTTTAAAATTAGCAAAATCTTTTTTTTAACGTAGTATCATACTAAAAATGCTTTAACATCATACTAAATCGTCTAAAATTTTGCGCCAATAATTTAAAAGCAGAAGGTAGCTGAATAAATTTCTAAAACAGCAGCTACCCCATTTTGTGGTTTCGATTTCGTTTTTGAGTATTTGACATACTTCCCTTATTTACAAGAATACAATCTAAAAACACTATATCAAATTTGGATACGCACGCTGTTCCATTAAGCTCCAAAAAGACTTCTTTAAATTCATTTTTGAAATAATAATTATTCTTGCACCAACCCAGCACTATAGGTACAATCTTTCAAAGGAATGACTAACAGAAAAAAAAACAGCGTGATGGTAGTGATATTCATTCATTTATAGACTCAATTTTTAATAGTTCATTCAGAAATATATATCTTAACTTACCTCTAGAATGGGTGATTGCTTATGAAGAGGCACTAACGGTTTTTCTGGAATAGGACGAGAAGCAAAATAATATACAGATGCAGCTGCAATTCCTGTTAATGTTAATGCTCCTGCAGTCCCTCCGAAATAATTCAAATAACCATCGATTTCATCAACTAAAGAAGATAAAAATTCAAAATTTATAAACAGGTGTTATTTTTTGAAAATAAAATGGTTATCCCATACATATGTATATATGTACTATTTATATGTGATTTTAAAATGTTCTTATAGCTATTTTTAGTTTTGCAATGCAAAAACAATTAACGCATATACCTCTGATTGCTCATTAGTTTATAACTTATGCATATTTTTATATTTTTTATATTTTTTTTAGAAACTTTGTTTAAAAGGCTTTGAGCTTTATTCGTAATTGTTAAAGATAAATGAAACAAAGAAAACATGCATTTAAAAATAAATGAAATGCTTGATTTCAAATGCCCACGAAAAATAGAAATATATTTTTCTGAAAATGTTTATACGCAAGCATTATTTAATTTTTACGAAATAAAATAATAGAAGTAATTATGTTGTCTTCTTGAGAAAACTCAAAACATTATTATGTTCACGAAGTAAAAAAAAAAGCTTTCTTCAAATTCACATCCAAGTAAATAATAAAGTTTAAGTAATAAGAAGCACTCATAAAATTAAATTATTTTTTAATGTTTATTTTTATGAAGGATATAATATGGGAGTGGCAAGCGTAAATTATAATTTTTTTTATCTAAGTTCAAGTATTCACACACTTTATTCTATACTTATATCTTCACATTAAATAAAAAAAAAATTAAAATAAAACTTATATGTTTTACAGCCACTTAATTTTTACAGCCACTTACAAAAATATGTCATATTGCTCATGATTAAGTGATTCCAATAGGCCCAAAATGTCTTTTCTGGCGTCATATTATTATACTGTTTTAATTATATTGCATTTATGTAAATGTTGCTAATTTAATATATAATTATATTAAGTGCTTTTAAGTTAACTGTATGATAAAGAATTTATGTATTTATTTCTTCCTGAGATGTTGACTATTTTCAATTTGTATTTTTATTTACTATTAAAAATTTTCAATTCTTCATTATTTGTAAGTTTGTATTCCTTTTCTTATGCGAGTATGATAAAGTTGAAGATAGGTAAAAGTTTAGTGATCTGTAAGAAATAAAATAATATTTGAATTTTTTTGTTATTATCTTTATGTAATTATAAAGATATTTAGGAAATTTTAAGGCTTTTTATAACTAATTATTCCTTTTTCGTGACCTTTAATTCAATATTTTTGAAACATATTTTTGTGGGCTTTAGATCTTTCTTTCTTTATTTACTTTTTGATAGGCGACGTTTCGTACGTTGTTTACGTACTTCTTCAGGTCTATTCTGTCCTAACAATTATTTGAAAGAATTGTGTTTTTATCTATTTTTTAGATCTTTGTAATTATATTTATCTTTTAAATTTGAATATCTTGAAAAAGACGTTAGAATACGAATTAACAAATTTGAATCGATATTAAAAATTGTTATTGCAAGTGTGGGTAAAAATAAAAATATATTGATGATTTAATTTCTAGTAAACTGCACCAATCGACAAACGAGATTTTAAATATCAATGCAAAATTGCTGAATCTGTAGTTTGCACTATATCATTAATAACAGTATAAGCTTGAAAAATATTAATTGAGTCTCTAGTCTTTGAGGGACTTTCATTATTCAGTGCTGAGTTTTTCGATTTTTGACCACTCAGTTCTTTTTTACAATTATTTTTTTAAAAATTCTTATATTGGCACAATTGCAAAGTTAATATCAAATCAAGATAAAAGTTGTATACCAGGCCCTGATATTAAATGTTAAACTGTTTAAATCACTTATCATTGCATGTTTTTGTTCTTTTTCAATATTCAAATTCTTCTTGTCTATTTCCATCTATTTGGAAAAAATCTTTCATAATTTCTCTGTATACTATAAGCAACAACTTTAAAAAGATATTAAAAAAATATTGACATTTATTAGACTTTATTGGTTATTCCTTGATTTTTTGGGGCCATTAATTTATTTGTCTCTATATTTTTATATATAAATTATTTATTTTCACTTTCTCTGTAGATTTAGTGTTTTTTATTTTCTCGAAAACGGCTTCAACGATTTTGAATAAAATATTTTTTTTTTTAAGAATGCGCAATATCAGGTTTTTGTCGAAAAATTCGAATTACGAAAATAAAGTTTTGCTTGTTTCACTTTCCAATTGGTAATGTTTTGGCATGTGACACTTAGGCCAATTCAATTTATTGTGCCTCTTATTTTTATGTAATTTCGAGAATTCTTGCACGGGAAGGCTAGTATATTGTCTATTAAACTTTGTTAATCATGTTTTGTTCATTATAAAAAAAACAGTAATTTAAACAGTTGTTTTAACTGACTATCAGCTTCATAATTTGATGAGTAAACAATTACAACTACAAACTACAAACTTATAAATTAGAATTACATAATAAAGGTGATCCGTTCATATACATATATAATTTAAGTGGTGGCTCCTGTTTGCTGTTATGGTTATATGACGCTGGCAAAAATAATATTTCATTGTTCTGAAAATAGCACCTTTAACCCCACGGTTCCATTTTCAAATTTAAATTAATTCAAAGATTTTGAAGAAACAACCTATAAACGAAGGAAAATTAAAAATTCAATCTGTTAAAACAGATAACGTGTATAGATAATCGAATACTATACCACCTTACCTCATGCCTAGTGCACTAAAATACAAGCTTTATAAGCCTTATATACTTTGAGAGTAATTTTAAAACAAATATATATTAAATATTTTAAACAAATCTAAAGCTTATTCCACGTTAGTAAATAATACTAAATATATTATTTACGAAACTATTAATAGAAAACATCAATTTGAAATTATTTATTAATTAGAAGTGCACCATTTACTGTACTTGTCATCAGCTGATGTGAAAACGGTTGCAAAGGCGTCCTTATTAAAAAAAAAATTAAAAAATTTGCCACCACAATAACTGTGCTTACCTCCTCTACCAACGTTTAAAAATTTACTCGCAAGATTTAATTTTTTTTATGAAAATAAATGAAAATAAAATTCGTTTATATAGGTTTGCCAAATTAAAAAAAAAAAACATAATTTAAATAAAACTTTTGTCTAAGGCAATTTTTAAGTAACGAGAGAAAACAGACGGTTTTACTTAGTTTTACCTTTTCTCAGCAAAAATCACTAAATCAGCCTTTTCTCTTTTGGAAATTAAAAACCCCTGAAGAAGACGGCAACCACCATCGAAACCTTGTGAAAAATATAACGAAACATCTTTTCATTTAATCATTAATACGACCAACACAGCCGAAGAGAAAACCCCTTATAAATTTTCAAAAATTAATATTAAACTCAACTTGATCAAAAACAAACGTCATTTTAAATCAGCTTAATTTAATATTTGATTTAAAAATATCGCTTAATGTTCCCTCTGTTATTTTCTTATTTCCTATAATAAGTAAATAAAATGTTCGTCAACCATTCTCGTATTTCATACCTTAACGACAATCTAAGGTACAACTTTATAATTTTCTAGGTCATTGAACCAACCACAAATCAAATTTGACACCTATGCGGTAAAAAAAAACATGAAAAGAAAAATATTATGTTCATAATACAAAACCACAAAAAGTATCTACAATCGCAATCATCGCATATATAATATTAAGGTACCACTAAGTAAGGATAGGATACAATAAATCACTTTAATTTACCCTCAGTAAATTGATAGTAGTATTTTACGGATCATATAGCCCGTAGGTACTTAAAATTCTTTCAAATAACTTAATGTGAAGGAAAATTATTTACCATAAAAAAACAATAACATGCCAAAAATAGTTAGAAGTTAACCAGCTTTGGCCTTGAATTCGCATGCAATCTCACAATCGTCACAATAAGAAAAATACCCGCATTGAACATTATTTCGTCCATATATATTATAACACAAGAACCCTTTCTCACTCCCAAAACATTTTCGATGTTCATAAAAAAAAAACAACAGATATTTTTTTGCACGACTTTCCCACGTTAAAAACCTTCATTATTATCAATAAGCATGTTTTTTAAAAATTTTTTTTGAAAAGCACAAAACCTTAAGAAATTTTATTTATTTCAAATAATATCACGAAATTTATTAATATTTTATCACGAAAACAATAAACATGTCACACAAGAAAAGAGTTCAATGTTACGACACTAATTTCTTGTAAAACCCATGTATGTAAACCTGGTGGTATATTGATTTTTCCTCTTGCACGAGTTCTTCGAATTTTTAAGTGCCGATTAAGCAGTTCACTTACAACTGGGTCATTCCCTGATTTATTATTTAATGTTCAAGAGCAATATATAATTTTATTGGAATATTTAAAACTTACATTTATAGTTTTAAAAGTAGGATTTTTTTTAAATTCTGTTATTATTATTATTATTTATGAATGAGGAAATTTTAAAATTGACTGCTCTGTTCTCGTTGATTACTAAACTAAATAATTTATATTTTTTTTTAACTTTAACTTTTCATTTTATAATAACATTATTAATGTATATAATTATTTTAATTGGCTATAGAGTTAACTATTGATAAAACACTTAAACTAAAAACTATCTAATAAAACAGTGATTTTTTTTGTTTTAAATAAAATCAATAATTTCGTTTTGGGTTACAACAAACAGCACCTAACCGGCTTCCGAGTTGAGCGCAGTGTGGTAGATTTTTTGGAAAATTAAAGGACTTATAAGAATCTCTTCCTACCATCATGCACATGCACAATTCAATGTCAAAACTTCACCCTAATCTAAAAGGAAACCTATCCAATATAATTTAATAGAGGTACTCAAATAGAGAGAAAAGTGCTGAATATATAAAAAAGCTTTCTTCTATCGAATGTGTTTTTTTTTTGCTTATTTCATAGTAATCTGATTTATTCACCAAGCTTTTTGAGGTAAAGCTAACTTGATTTCCTAATACGCAGGTAAATCAAAATAATCATAAATGAAAGCACATTTTACGTAGATAATGTTAACTTGTATAAGTCGGTTGTTTCAATTTTTCAAATAAGTACACATGCACTAAGCTGGTTTGTATTTCTTTTTGTTTTTGCGAAAACAAGGTTTTTTAAAAATTTCTACAAAAATTTTGGTATTCAATTTTACTCCAACTTTTTACATACACTTGTTAGCCAAATTTAAATAAAATTGGTTCAATCATTCTGGAGATATAAGTAATAACCCAAACGTAGGGGCGTACGAACAAGTTTATACAAAAATTTCTCATTGAAAAGTTCCAGCAGAGAGTGGAGATAAAAATTAAAAAAAAAATCATTTTTTTTAATTAGCTAGAACTATTGATGCATCGTCAATTCTTAAATCAATTTGACATTGATATGACACAGTAAAACACTAATTGGTTTGCATTTATAATGACCTACTAAATATAGTGACCTAAAAGTAAAGCGATAAAAATAATTATACTGTACGACTGTATCGCACGAACTCACTCTTGTGGTTCAAGGCTAAAGCATTTCTAGGCTTTCAAGTTATCAAGTAAATATGTCCGAATTTTGAATAAATCGTAGTACGTTATCTGTTATCATTTTTATCTTTATTTTCGAAGACCGAAGTTCTTGTACCTGTTCGTTCGCTTTTTTGATTTGTTATAATGCAATTGATAATTTTTCCAATTTAAATATAACTTTAAGATAAAACAAAATATTTTATGAATTTGTCAATTAATACATTTATTTTTGTTTTCCTTAAAACCCAATAAAAACTTAAAGAAAGTATTAATTTATTAAAATTACATTAACATCACATTTTGAACGGAAAAGTAGGTAACTAAAAAATGAACTAAAAAACTTAATTTCTTTTTAATTTTTTTTTTACAAATAACAGTTATTTGTACAATTTTGGAATACTCTATTATTTGAACTTCTTAGAAGTTATTGTATTCAAAATTGGTCAAAGCATTAACGCAAAAATGCAGAGGAGCAATTAAAAACTAAGAAAAATTTCTCAGAAATAATAAAAACCTCTTTTTTTGAATTTTAACCGGAAACCAGTTTTTTTACATTTAGCTAGTTCCGGTTTCAGAAATCTGAACGTAATAGGTCTGTTTGGTATCTTTTTAAAGAAAAATGTGTAAAATCTGTCAAACTTTGAAAGAAGGAGAAAATACTCTCAGAGAGGGAAAAATTTTGCAAAAAGTTAACAAACGCACTGAACCACTTTTTGTGCAAAATGTAACTTTTGTGTAAAAAATGGTCAAACGGTGATAAATCATTTTGAATCTCGTAATTTTTTAATTGTAAAATTTGGAAAAAAAATATAGAACTACCGATTGGGATACGTCGAGTTCGGCCGTAGGAAATTTGCCAAAATGATTTTTTTGCATACTCTTAGCCGACGTCCAGTGACAGACAATTACAGTTGTGTATTTGACAGTTTTTTTTTACTCCTTGCACACAGAAATTTGTGTAGTAGTTATCCAATGGAAGGTAAATTATTTGCTCTCCTATTTTGCTCTCTTGTTGCAATTTTTTTGAGTTAAGTAACAGGAATTTTATAGACAATTTGTGAAAATTTGTGCAATTTTGCAAGAAATTTCACGTTATCAAAGAATTTTGCAGTTTGCTGTCAAAAAAGTGAGACCTATAATTTTATAGTTTGCTTGCTCAATTATTTTTTGTCGCAGTTGATCAATTTATAAAAAAGAGATGGATAGTGCTTTTTGACTTCTAGCGGAGAAATCTTGTTCAGGTTTCTCCTTCTTCTGAGTGAAGCTGACAGAAGTTTACTTGACATTTAAAATACGAAGTTTAATCCAAAGAACACAGTGACATCAGTGATATTTTAGTTTCTTTTCATTGGGTTTTAAGGTGAGAAGGGCTCGAAATAAGAGCAGCTAAAGAAATCTCCCCGGTCAACAGTTTGAGGAAATTTTTTTGAAATTCTTCTTCACACTGCAAATAGTTTACGTTACGATTTTGTTTTATTGTACAAAATATATCAGAAAAAATTAAAAGAAATCGTCCAAAAAACAACTGCAACTTTTTTGAAAGGAGATTCCACAGATCATGAGGAATATAAAACGCTGCTTATGTTTTTTAAGATTTAAATTATATCTATGCTGGTTATGGATTTCAGAACTTAATTTACTCCTGATGAGTCGGGGACTTGTTTTAAGGCAATCACGTACCATTGCACATACATATATATTCGATTCACAATCCTACACACTGCTTACAAATCAGTGGATATTAAATTTAATCAATAATCAAAAAAAGCAACAGGAGTTTTAATTATGAGGATAAGTGTTATTTATTTTTGTTTTTTTGTTTAGTTGGACAGCAAAGTTTTATAAAGCTTAACTAGTAAATGCACATTAAAATCTGTTACGATTACATAATATTTGTATTTTGTTAATTCGTGGTATAAAAAAGTTAAGACTGAATATATAGGTAATGAAAATATTTAAAATTTCTTCTTAAAATTAATTGTCAACATAAAAACTTCTATACTTCGTTATTGATTTAACTAACTAACCAACGCAACGCTCATATCATAATATAAAAAATCTATCACATTCTCGAAAAAACAAGTTCAAATTAAGAAGAATATTCTTTTTTGATAACTTTTGCAATAGTGCTCAATTGCATGTTGGTTGTTCCTTCGTAAATTGCTCCAATTTTAACATCACGATAGAATTTCTCTTGAGGGAAATCACGAGTAAATCCAACACCTCCCATCCAATCAATGCATTTAATTGTGGCCCTTTGTGCAACTTCGGATGCATAATATTTTGCCATGGCAGCTTCTTTTAAAAATGGACGACCTTGTTCTTGTAAACGAGCAGCATTGTATGTCAATAAACGGGCAGCTTCGATTTCAGTTGCAACTGTTGCAATTTGATGTTGCATCGACTGGAAATTGTAGATTTCTTGACCGAATTGCTTACGATCCATCAAATAAGGAATGGTAGCATCGAAACAGCCTTGAGCACAGCCAATCATTTGAGCGCCAATACCAATACGACCTTCATTCAAGAAACCAGCAGCATATTGGTATCCTTTACCGAATTCACCCAATATATTCTCTTCAGGGATACGAACATTATCAAAGTTGACCATGCAAGTACCGGAAGCACGAATTCCTAGCTTATCTTCTTTTTTGGCAACGCTTAGACCAGGAGTATCGCGGTCCACGATAAATGTTGTAATACCTTTGTATCCCTGATAAAATATATAAAAAAAAAACCATTAAATAAATTATATTTATGTTAATGTCTTTGGTTTAATCATATCTTACATCTTCAGGCTTAGCGTTTGCGAAAACTAAGAAAACTCCAGCAACATCTGAATTGGAAATCCACATTTTTGTTCCATTGATAACATAGTGATTTCCATCTTTCTTAGCAATAGTCTTTAGGGAAAAAGCATCAGATCCTGAAGATGGTTCAGTCAAGGCAAAACTACCAGCCTTAAAAAAAAACTCGATTAAACTTATAATTATAAAAATGTATTCAATTCACCTACATATTCCTGAGCTAATTTAGGAAGATATTTTTCTTTTTGTTCCTTAGTGCCTACTTTCATCATCAGAGAATTAACTAAAGTATTATGAATGTCAACGAAAGCAGCAACGGCAGGATCAACTTTAGAAAGCTCTTCAACTACCAAAATTGTTGTGAAAAAATTGCAACCACTTCCACCAAGTTCTGTGTCAATTTCCATGCCCATTAATCCATTTTGGAATACAGCTTCTACCACCGAGGGATCAAATTGATGTTCTTCGTCCATTTTCTTTACCAAAGGAGCAATAGTCTCCTTGGCAAGTTTAGCAACTAAAAAGTAGAGAAAATGTGTTATTTAAAGATACAAATAGGGACTATTATTTAGTTTGATGGAAAAAATTGTATTCATTGTAAAAAATATTTTTTTTTTTAATAAGGTAAGGATGAGGTATATGTATAAGCCATAATAGTATAGGTACCGAATTTTTTAAAATTAAAAATTAAAAGAGCCTTTAAAAAAATAATATAACGGTGTGCTGTGGTTTCATTGGCAACGTTTGAGACAATGTCAATTTCAATGGCAATGATAGCAATTTATTGTCTGGATGGTGTTTTCATTGTAAGGTTATTTCATATGACAAATGTCAGATCTAAAATGGCAACCACTGTCAAATGTTTTTTTTTTAATTTACTATTCTTAATATTGGAAAAACTTTAATCAACTTCTCTCATATTTTTAAGTTCAACCCATTTTGAAAAAGGTGAAGAGTCAAAATGTATTGCCTCCGTGATGAAAATCACGTCTGGATCTGGGTTATCTTTTAACACGTAATACAAAAACAACATTGGATCTAGGTTTCTATCGGGGTTTCCTTTATGGATCCAGAAATTAGTTTTTACTCTGGCCGGCAGTTGGATTTTAAAGTTTTTCAAGCTTTTTAAATGGTAAGGAAAGTGTAAAGAAAAAAGACATCATCTATATAAATAAACATAGGGAAATAAGAGATAAGCATACAACATTGTTTTTATTTGGATCCGTATCTTGTTCTGGGACTCAAGTCCAAGTGAGATCGCCGGGACGAAACGCCTTAATTTTTGTGGACTAAAGGCTGTTAAAAGCTATTTTGAATCAATAATTCAAAAAGTCTAATTAAATAGTGCTAAGTCTTCTACTGATGTATTTCAGTAGTATATAGAATTTGTATTATTAAAAAAAAACCTTTAAATGTCACTTTTGATTAAAATCTGGGATTCAATTGATTATAGAATCCAAAACATGTAATTCGCTTTGTAGGCTAAAATATTGAAATAAATATTTTCACATTAGCTGCGTTCCTTTAAATTAAAACTTTAGACACGTTTTATTATCCACGATGATTCATATTTATTAACCCATGAAAATACAACGATACGGACCCTTATGCCAAAAGTGTTGTATGCTTATACCTGTTTTTTTTTTATGTTTGTTTATTTTTCACGCATTAATATTCTTTTTTCTTTACACTACAGTTTTAAACTACCCTACCGATTTTCAAAACTGAAACGCGATCTACCCACCAGCCTTAGAAATTAAAATAGATCCAGACAGACAACAGGATCCCAAGTAGTTGCTGTAGTACCTACGTGTAAAAAAAAGTGATCCTAATCCAGATCCGTGTTGATAACAAAACGCGTACGCGCTTGGAAGAAAGTAAAACATTTCCTCTATATGACATATTTTCAGCCCAAAATAAAATCTTTGGCCATAAATTCACAGTTTATAGTTTTTATGCCAAAAAATATGCATTACAACAACACCATGTATTGATCTTGCTTTTTACCGGGATCACTTTTGGTGATCCAAAAATTTAGTTTTACTGGCGGGTAAGTTGGTATTTAGTTATTAGTGTAAAAAAAAGAGACAACGTTGCTATGAAATTTAAATAAACAAAAGCAAAAAAAGAGATGAATACCTTAGCTATATAGCACTGTTTTCAGTTTGATCTGTATTGTTTAATTTTCATGTTTCATGATCATAAGCGATAGTAAAAAAATAAATAACGGCTACTATTGAACCATTACCATTATGTAAATCTTTGATGTCTAGTTATACCTACATACTTAATTTTATTTTCCTTGTATTCGTTTATTCTTTTTGAAATAGATTTCTTGCTGTCCTTAGTTTTTTTTTTCTTTTTTAATACAAAACTGAACTTACATACTTGTATTCTACCAACATTATATTAATATTTCATATTAGCATAACGACCAGCAAGTAATATTAAACGAATATTCAATTAGAAGAACCAGTTTCAATAACAACAGACAAAACACTTCACACTTAGAATAAATCATTAAATAACAATCACATTGAGTATTGACTTGAAGAGGTTTCAAGTAGGTGTATATATACTAGGTACATACATCTGACGCATTCATTTCTATAACATGCAAATAAAAATAAATCATAAGAAAAAAATTAAGAAATTATAGGTTAAAGTGGGGTAGGTCTGACAGAACTTTTTTTATTTCCCACATCGACCACAAAAACCAAAAGAGAAGTCTATCATTTTTTTCATTTTCATTGAGTTATTGTTAAAACTGAAACTGACCATCGATCTTTAATAAAATAAAATGCCTGACTAGGTCACACAAACTAGCTCTTATGTCCAAATGACTCATAGTTTAAAAAAATATGTTGCAAAGCATAGAATTCATTGTTTTATTTTGCTAAAACAATTTCCAAAGTAAATTTTTAGATAAGCAAGCTTTTTTTTTAATGGTTTTATGGCGAATGTATCGTTAGTTTGAAGATAAAAAAAAAACTAAGAGATACCAATTTTTGTTTAAACCTAGGATTTCATAACTTTTGCACTTAAAGTCACAAATAGCATAAGATTCGGTTTCATTTTTATAAAAACAATTTTTTTTTTAAATAATATCTATGAATGGAGTATATATTTTTTACACTGTGTCCCACTTCTACCCAATCTCTCCTAACTGTTATTTGGTTTATATTATTCAAAAAATTAAAACAAACATCATTAGAATTGTTAAGCAAAAACAATTATGTATTATCAAGCTGATAAGATTCATTTTAAAAAACAAAAATAATAATTGTAATAAATTTAATTAATTTTAAACAAATATGCACGTGTGTATCAGTAAGGAAGTATAGTCGAGTTGCGATTTTGTCATTTTCGTTTCAATAATGGACGACACTAGGAAAATGCCTATTTATAATAGTTGTTGTTTAACAGTTTTTCATCACCAAAATATGAAATCTTCAAAGCGCTTTTTACGTGGCTTGAAAAAAAAAAATATCAATGGCCTTGGGGGCCGCTTAAACAGAACTCTTCCAAATTGCCATGATTAAATCGGATTAGGTAAGTAAGCTGATAGCTATATAGCTACCTTGTTTACAATTTTGTACCATACCTATAGAATAGATTCATTTTTAGTATAATAATCAAGCGCACCCCCAATAACAACGTAGATAACGTTAAAGTTGTGACGTTTTTGTCTTCTGCTATGTAAGCTAAGCAAACACATCACGCGAAAAAAAAAATATATTATCTTTAAGTGCCACACAACTTAAATTTATTTTGTTTTGATGAAATTTGAAAAATATTAAATGATTTCTCTGACTCCTATATTTTTAACTCAGAAAACACATAATATTTTGTAGATAATGGTGATAGGTTATTATGTTATCTTAAATTGTAGGTTTAGTTTTAGGGTAAGTATTTTTGTATGTCACCGCCGCGCCTCTTAATAAGTGAAAATAATTATATAATTTTTGTCTTTCTCACATTAATATTCTTCAAACCCCTCATACAATCAATGTTTTTGAACTTGTTTAACTTCAATTTTGTCTACCTACATAAAGAAAATTAAATTTTTGTATACCTGTTTCCTTCATCATTTTCTCGTCCTCAGTTAAGAAAGTCAAAGGGAGCATACCAACACCTTCGGAAAAAGCAGCACATTGTTGACGTTGAAGAGCCTGAGCGATCTACACAAGAAGATCAGAAGATCAAACATCAAAGATATTTTTTTTTTTTTTTCAAATAACATACCGACCGCATTGGTATTCTTTTAAGGAAACTCATCTTTAAACTGTTACCAAAATCAAAAATATGATTAAGTTGAGAAAAATCTGATCGCGACGATGTTTACGCCGAGAAGATCGCAGCACAAGTGACACGCGTTTATAAAACATTATACTCAAACCTAACTTCTAATAAATTCTCTATCGGCAAACCGGATAGGTTGCTTTTAGCATATCAATTTAATTCTGGTTTTTTATTTTATTTTTCTCTCAATTTTTTTTTTTTTTGAGAGTATTTATTATTGAAACTTTTTTATCTACTTCTTTTTACCTAAATTTCTTAAGTTCTACGATAAAATTTATAGAAAACGAGAGTTAAAAAAATATTATTTTTTTTTTTTTAATTTCATTTAAATTTTTAACATTATGGCTTCGAAACTAAATGAATATCATTTCTGAGAAACAAACATTATTGTGATAATATGCTCAAAATCTAAATAATTACGTTGTTTAAAAATAAAATGCATGACATAGATCGTATGAACTTCCTCTTGTGTGGCTCAAATCTAATTAAATAAAATTGTTAGCAAGAAAATAAAATCATTTGTAAGATTTTTAAATGCAATATAATTTGTAGTAATTAGAATTAACAAGAATTATTTAGAATTAATTATAATTAACTTGTTCATATTAACAACAAAATTTGTCGATTCATTAATGAGAAAATATCTCAGAAAACATCAAAAGTCTATTTCCATTATGTGAAATTTTTGGGAAAAAAATTGAAAAACAGTAATAATGCAATTTATTAATAGAAATTACATTTATGACGTTTAATTAAGCCATTTTAAAGGAAAACGAAAAAAACAAAATATTTATATTGCGGCTACAAACTTTGAAAGAGCCTGTTGCTTTTCTAGAGCGGCACTTGAGCGCTGACATGTATTCTTTTCGAAGATTTTTGAGTCAAAAATATTTTTAAATACATTTTTTAATTTTATTTCTCAGCTTAAACGGCTGTTTGTTTGACAAAAAAGGTATTTTTCTTTTACACAAAAGCGGTAAATAAATGCAAAATAAAAATGAAATTAATGTTGATGAAATTAAAATAAATTGAACTTGATATAATTTTCATTAATTTCGATAAGTTTTGTGCTACAACAATTAAAAGTCGTATTTATTGATTTGACTATTAAATTATTGACTACTTAGAGAGTTTCTACTTACATTCGGATTTAAGTTTTAATCTGGATGACTCGAGTGAACAATATGGGCGTAAAAGTGAGTAATATGAAATTGAATTTAAATTTATTTAAATATGAATTTAACGGCCATTTTATTCACTCGATTCATCCAGATCCATATGAGAATAGGTGAGTTCAATATGTAAGACTATGGATTTTATGAAAATTTAACAAGATTTCTAAATAATAAATGTGTTTGTCAAATTTTCGAAATTTGAAAAAAAAATTAATTTTTTGTAAGAACAAAATGAAACAAAAACACATTTATTTGATAAACGCAATATCAAAATAATATGACGAGTATTAAGATAGGAAAAAAATTCTTTATCAACAATACCCACAATAGCAACTACTGTATAATATATCTTTTACTTTATACAATTTATAGGAAAATAAATAAAAATGTATGTAGCTTTAATTTAATTTTGTTTGTATAAATATTATAGGGAGAAATTAATATATTGTATATTAAGTGTAAGCAATGCTCAATGTACATTCACATTCAGCGGAAATCTATCCAATACCCAAACCTAACAAACCAAACCCAACTTCACGCTGAAATGTCAAAAAAGAAAAAAAAATGGGTACTTCCGACAACTCAAATGTCAAGTTCTTTCTTTTCGTTGTTTTTACGATAGTTGTTTGATGTGAGTTTTTGCAATTTTAAATCTTTTGAAATCCGTGGAAATATAAATGAAAATTTACTAAGTCAATCCAATAATTGTTCTATGCGTTATGCTTTACAAGCATCCATATTAATTTTAACTGAATTTTTGTGATTAAAGTGAATTTTCATCCATCTTTCCAAAAATGATTATTCTAAATTTTATGTTCTCGCCTCGTATGACTGATTTTGATGTGTTCTGAATTTATCTTCTTTATCTTCTCAGAGAAACAATTAGGATAAAATGAAGTGCAACAAATTTGTGAGTTCCTCCCGCAGGAAGAATCGCAAGCGTCATTTCCAAGCTCCATCACACATCCGTCGGCGGCTAATGTCAGCTCCCCTTTCAAAGGAGTTGCGCCAAAAGTACAACGTTCGTTCGATGCCAATCCGCAAAGACGATGAAGTGCAAGTAGTTCGTGGTCACTACAAGGGTAACCAAGTTGGAAAGGTTGTACAATCCTATCGTAAGAAGTTCGTTGTTTACATCGAGAAAATCCAACGTGAAAACGCCAGCGGTACCAATGTCTATGTTGGTATTCATCCATCCAAGTGTTTGATTGTCAAACTGAAGTTGGACAAAGACCGTAAGGCTATTCTCGAGAGGAGAGGCAAGGGACGTTTGGCCGCACTCGGCAAGGACAAGGGCAAATACACAGAAGAGACAGCTGCTCAACCTATGGAAACCGCATAAAGAGTACTTCTGTAAATAAGAAAATTTTTATTAAAATAACAAAACAAAAAAATCCTAAATACATCGTTTTCTTTTTAATAACATTTTGTTTCTTATTCTCGAGTTGTCTGTTCTAGAATCAGTTGCGACGAAATAAAAGTTTCCATAAAATGTAAGAAAAGGGAAACCTAGATTCTGCATCGGGAAAGTCGTATCTACGCTAAATGGATTTTACTAGTAAATTCCATATACCCTAGGATTGGCTTAAGAACCTTTTGGTTCTATAAGTTGCCGGAACTCGAAGTTAAGGGGGGTCATATAGACAGTGATCAAGAAACCTAGTTTCAGATGTGTATAAATTAACAATCGTTTTATTCTCTGGCGAGCTTAACCGGATTAATGAAACTTGCTATGACGCATTTGAAGGCGCAGGTAGTTGCATTTTAGCTGAGTAGGTATATCAAATCTTTATATTTGAAAAGGGAGCCAGATTCTTAAAAGACCAGTAGTCATTCTTCTAAGATATTTAAAACATCTACCAGCAATGCTGAAAGTATAAAAAATTGTCTGCAAATTTCGTGGTTTTGCACTACGTCATCTGAATATCCCAGGCCTAATTTTGAAATTGAAGCGGTTTTCTTTATTAAAGTACGAGTTTCAATTCAAGACAAATGCGATTTCGGTGTAATTCTTCCCACTTATTTTAAAATATTGGAAACCGTTTCAATTTAATTTGATTCGTATCGAAATGTCGCTGCTTTTTTTATTGTTTGTACCAATTTCTAGAAATGAAGGCAATTATTTGCGAAGGTTTGAAAAGGGAGATTTATTTTTCAGAGAGGGTCAAAACAACATGTGGCACCATATTAGTAGTCATTTGTTTACATTAAGGCAAGAAAGATTTCATCTTCATCTAGGTTATTATTTCAGGAGAAAATGTATCAATAATATCCAAAGTAATAAGCATTCTCTACACCCTAAAACGATTGTGCTTGTGCACGCTCTAAATTGGCAAAGTTATCAACTACAGTTATATGCATTCAAAAATTTCTAATCAGAGCATTCAGCCGTATCACAAATTCCATCGTAATCGGAAAATTTTAACGAATCCCGAAAAAAACTATCACAGATTCCATCGTAGGGGAAAATCTCATACAAATTTACAATACGATCCGATTCGGTGATAGATTTTTTCGGGATTCGGAAAAGATTCCGAGACATGGAAAATTTTTGTTGATAGTGAATCTTCCCCGAAATAAATTTCCATCCAACAAAGTGAAATTCACCCGGACAATGTAGGTGCTATCCGATTCCAAGGAGACAATTCAGCAACATTCACTTAATGAATAAATATAGCTTGTTATATTTGAGACAAGCATAAGAGGTAAGATCTACGAATTCGCAAAAAATGCAAAAAATTCAACTCAACTATGCCCTTAAAAAATATCAATTTATCAGTACTAAAATCTAAATTTATACACAAGTTTGTTACAATTCGAGTTGCATAAATAATAAAAAAAAAACTATGTTGCTTCTTCAACAGGTTCTGTAGGTTTAGGCAGGACTTTAGGCTTGAACTTTTCTCTCACAGCGTCATTGTAACCTTCGCGATTCCTTGCTATTTCGATTGCCAGAAATTGCACTCGCACAACGAGCAATGAATTCTCAGGTGAGAATTCTTTAGCAGCCTCGGCCCTGAGCAGAGTTCCATATGAAAAGTCTTCAAGTTTATTGAACTTTTCAATAAAAGCTCTCCATTTGATTTTCTGCTCCGGTGTTTTCAGATCGTCATCTTGGATGTTATCAATTTTTAAATTTGGAAAGTCTTGTCTGAATGTTGTGTAGATTATGTCATCGAAAGGTGATAGCTTAACACTTTTTGGGTCTATGTTGCAAATAAGCTAAAAATAAAATCAGTTAACATCATAATAGATTGGCGAATATTGAGCGTCAATTACATTGAAGTACACTTCAGCATGCTCCATTGCTTTCATGGCCCACATTTCTTCGACAAGACCATCGTTGACGAATTCATCAGCAGGTCTTTCTAGGACATCCTGTTTAAGTAGAAAAGTTTAAGTTTTGGTTGAGAATTGCAATTTTGTAAACGACCCCCACTTACCATTGCTTACTGTGCAGATTAAAGGAGAAAAATAGTAAAAGCACGTGTTGCGAAAATATCAAAAATCTGTTGCCTATGAACTAAGCTTTAATTAAAAAACAAAATTTCGAGATCAAAGTTCAATAGTTTGCAACCATGGAATTTATTTCAATCGAATTTAATTTAATATTTTATTTATAATTCCGGTTTTTGTGATAAAAAATGGTAAAAAAATAACAAAAATTGTTCTGTCAATTTTATTGAGCTGTCATCACTTCATGCTGTCAAATATGGCCTTTAGTTTAAAAAACATATAGATAAGAAAGAGAAGAAATTTTCCAGTAAAATAAATTTTCAACACGATTTCTTCCAATGATAAGGTTAAGGCTGATAACACACAGAAAAATTTAGTTGAGAACTTTTACGGCCAGTTTTTTCTCAGCTTACTATTTTTAATAATTTAAAGATTATTGCGACTGATAAATCATCAAACGTGTATCTTGGTTGAAATTTTAATCAAAGAAACCGTAATTTAAGTTCTTAACCGTCGAAATAGCTAATCAGCCAATTTTGGTTGGCTAAATACAATTTAATTATTAGATCCTTTGAAAACCATATGACATGTTTAAACTGTCACTGTCCCTTAACTTAATCAACAAATGTTTTTTTGTACATTTTTTGGATTTTCCTCCGGTATTGGAAAAAACACACTTGAAAGCTGCGCGACAATTTTTTGTTTGTGTTTATTTCATTTTTTCGGTGAAATGTACGGTTTAACATCCAAGAGAAATTTTTTAGGATCGGTTCGGATACTATAATAGGATTTTTTAAATTAAAATAAATTTGAAATAGAAGCATCATTATATAATTAAAATGATTTTGAAGGTCAAAGTGGTTTAATCTGGGATTTGTTTATCAAAGATTCATAGTTTCATAGTTGAATCTTTTTCATCTTGATTAATAACCTTTTCAATAACCTATATTAAATTTTCCAGTTGATGCCAATCCAGTACAAAATTTAAGGGCGTTATTTCATAAATTATAATTATCGAAGACGTATTATTTCGTTATTGGCATCAATTTGATGGGCCAAAATTTTTCAAACAATTTTGTCGCTGTTCCTTTTTTTTCCGAACATATAAACATGTAAAATACAAAAATAAATAACCGCGAGTATTTTTAAAATGTAATTTATTGAAAAGTAGTGTTATCATTTATTTTAATTATTATTTCTTGTAAATGAGCGTGTAACGCAAATGAATTTATGAACAATTTTTCCATAAGCACAAGTGTTCTTTTTTTATTTTTTGTAATGGGGCTTCATTGATGTAATACATTTACTTTTTCTTTGTTTTATCAGAATCACCACTCTTCTTTTCCTTGTTAAGGGAGCCAACAGCATCACGAACGGCTTCAGATTGAGGATCTACTCCAGGCAGATTTTCTAAAACACTCTGAAAAACAAAAAATCATCGATAGTATTATGATTAAACTCATAAAATATTAATTACAACTTATTGTACATGTAAATAATATTAAACTAACCTGCAAAAATGCTGGATCTCCAATTACTTCAGAATAATCTTCATCTACTTCCATAGGTGCTGCTTCGTCAGTTTTTGGACGTTTAGCTTGCTGTGTGACTGTTTCATCTGGAATGATAATAAATTAACATTTTTTATATTAAAACGCAAACGATATCTTTGCGAATCTGAACTTACCGGCATCTTGCATCGACATTTGCATTGCAAAGGCGATTTGCTCTTCCTCGCTCATATTGGCAAAGTCTGGCATGTTATCTTCAGGCTAAAAATTATCGAATTCATTTACCAGTTAATTATTTGCATCAAGAATTAGAGTTTAAGAATTTTAAATTAATCTTCCTTGAACTTAAAGTATGACTTGTGTAATGTTTTGGAAACCCCACTTCGAAACCTACTTTTTATTTATCTGAGTTTTGTCTATATTAAACTTTCTAAATATTAAGATCATTTTTTAATAAAGCTACTTTGAAAAAAAAAATCATAACATGTAATGGTACCGCTTCTGCTAAAAAGAATTGCTATGGTTCGACTGCCTGCTCCCGCGGTTACCCTTTCAATGTTTATTACATCAAATTAAGTCTTTAAATTCATATTCCGACATTTGTAACATACCCCTTCAGTACATAAAGCTAGAGCACGCTGCAACATTGCCTCCTCATTGCTTGGCTCATCGATAGTTTCACTTGCAGCAACAGTAGCACTAGTTTCAGTAGTTTCACTGTCATTAGTGCCAGCTACATTGGAATCAGCAATTGCACGTCGTTGTTCATCTTCCTGGCGTTGACGTTGCTCCTCCATGGAAACACGCAAAGCTAGTGCTAGCTCTGGATCTTCGTTTGGATCAACACCGAACTCAAATCCAGCACCTCCTAATCCAGCTCCACCCAAACCATCCTCACCTTGGATGATTGGTGATGATAAGAGGGCATCTGAGAGCCCAGATCCACGGGGTACACTCACCAAGTGAGATGAAGTACCATCTTTGCCATTGAGTGCATTAACGAATGTAGTCAAGAGCTCGTTGTTGTCACCATGATCTCCAAAGCTTACAATATCAACATTGACCTTTTCCTTTTTCAAGCGTTTAGCCAACTTCACTAGTTCTCCCTCTTCGTTATTTATTGGGGAGCCAACAAAGACTACAATCCGCATTTTATGGTTTTTTCCTTGACGATGTTTTAGAACCAACTAGACAAATGAAAAGGTTAAGTATATTTTCGATGACTTCCAATAATTGATGATAATACTTACATGAGCAATGCGAATTCCAGTTAAAAGATTAATTTCTCCCTTTGGCTGGATGAGATGCATTTTGGAAAATATACGACCTACATCGCTGGTTAAAGTTGCTAAAACTTCTACGGTGCTGTAAATATTTCCAAAGGTCAAGAGTTAATGGAACAAAGAAAAAATATTTGTTAAGGGAGCACCAACTTTGAGTATGTCATCAATCCAACATTGTTTTCAGGATTTGATCGCACTTTGGTCAAACAAACTAAATTTATTCCATCTTTCTGGACATTAAGACGTGTTGGAAAGTAATCACCATTCCTCTGGTAATCACTGTTATCAAAACTAAAAAGATAGAAAGAGGACCACAGTGAAATTTGGATGAAACAATGACAAAAATGTTTTACAGTTCAGTATTTTTAAATGCATTTTAATTATGCAAATATGGGTCGATATTTTTTTTAAATTTATACAAAACCAAATTGAAATTGTTGGAATGAAAATTCTTTTGATGAAATAATGAATTTTTGGGAAATATTTACCAGATCATTGTACTTTCCAAAACCATTTTTGTATTTTTTTTAGCTATGTCACTCTGTTTAACTGCACGGATTTTTTTAACCTGACGTTTGATTTTGATTCATGGCGACCGTCCTGAAGTTGCAGCAATTTGAAAGATTGCGTTCAGGAAAATATTGTAGGGCGAATTCGATGGGTGTGTTTAGTTGTAATCTAAGTGCCTGTTTACATAGGAATTTTACTGAAATGCGCATCCAGTCGGACAAGTAGATTTATGTGTGTGTAAAAAAGAGAAGGGTAGATTCCATCCCAAAATTCTTCTCGTTTGTACGTACATAAAATCCACCTGTCTCACTGGATGCGCCTTTCAGTAAAACTACTGCGTAAACATAAACTTTTCAAAATTAAAATGATGAACAAAAAATCGATTCTTCCTTGAATATGCTCAGTCCTTTGACTGAAAATATTTTACGTTTCCATACAAACTATCGATAGATATCAAAAATAGGAAATTCTGGAAATTCGGAAATAAACTGGGTATATCTACTTAAATCGCAGTTTTTTGATCGGTGGAAACGTAGTAGGATTAATCAATGTGTGTAATGCATTTCCAACATACAAAAAGAATAACAATTATGTTTGCTACGACAACACCTTTTAAAATCCAAATGATGTTTGATTTTTTCTTATGATGGCAACTGAGATAGAACATTCCATGTACCTCAATTTTTGAATGAATGTGTTCAGCACGATATAGGTTAGTTTGATTTGGTTGTATTTAGATACTATTGGTCCTATAAAAATTTAACAAGATATACTCCTGTCCTAATCTAATAGATTAACGAAATATATTTGTTTATTAAAATCTTCCAGATTTTAAGAAAAAAGGGAAAAATCTACGTAAATTAAATCTCGAAGTGTCAATTTATTTTTATTTAAATAGTTAATTTTGTAGAAAGCTATTTAAAACTAAGTCAAAATCTACTACGTTCCTCCACAAAAGTGCTTCGATACAAAGACGAGAAATTTTTAAGAGAGTATAAGTAATGGGATTTGTGTATTCTGACATGAATGATGCATGAAGGAACGTTTAGCACTAGCTATTGTGGCAGAGTATTCCAAAAAAACTCACATGATAAAAATCTTTTGGGCGTCCAAGTTTTTGGAAATAGTGCCATTCGTCCAAGTATTTGAAGAAACTGAGTAATATGAGTTTCAGAAGAATTAATTGTTGCTCCAAGTCGTGATAGCTATTCTGTATTTTGACAAAACGTCTTTCTGTATTTAAAATCTTAGTTTTGTCGATTGTTGAAAATTGACATAAAATTGAAAAAGTCAAAGGTAATGCAAAGCCTAAGCTAAGTATTATTTTTACCAGTAAGGCCGAATACCAACCGTGTTTTTTCCTTATAAGTTGTTGAGGTGAATCGAAAAACTCAATATTTGAAGGGGTCTTATGTGCATTTTAAACTTTAAAACGAAAACTGTGGTAAAAATTATAATAACAAATTTACTAATAGTGAACGTGAATGACTTTGTGGGAAAAAGTCAAAGTTTCTTGTTATTAACGGTCGTTTTTCTTTATGTCTGTCTTTTCTTTCACCGTGATGTTTAGTTTAATTGATATGTTTCCAAACGTAGCTTATACTTGCCTCACCTTAACTTGACGCCACACGAGCGAGTTATCTGTCAAATTCCAATTTGTATTTGCCTTTTTTGCTGCTCTATTGCCTTCGAAAAAGTAATTTTCTGTGTAATATGTGAACCATATTTGAACCAGTTCTCACTGATTTTATAAAATAAAAAACAACAATTTAATCAATATTTTCTAAAAATTGGGTCTTCTTTTTATTTTGTTTCTTTTGTTTTTGTTATTTTTAATTTTACAACTAAAAATATTTACAAAATATAAAATGTGATTTGTTCTTCGACGTAAATATCATGGCTTTTAAGTTTTAGTTGCTTATAACGTACTGGCTTGCACCTGTTCTTAGTAGCTAGCTATACCTACTAACTTGTTTTTATTATTTTTTTTTCTTTAGTTTTATTTTTTAATAAAATATAATCAGCTCAATAAAATACAAATAAGATCACTATTCAACAACAAAGGGATATCTAAATGTACACATTACTACTTAAAAATTAAAAATATAGATTTAAAATTATAAATAGTTTTTAAAAAAATCACATATTTATGTACAATATTTATATATAAATAAAAAAGAAATGAACTGAATAATAGTGTGTGGAGTTAAATTTGTTTTTTTTTTTTCTTTTCAAATTTTAACTTCCACTTAGAGACTTTTACGCAGTAAAAGGTTGAAAAAGAATGGGAGGAACAGGAGGATACTTTCATAAAATTCCTCTAAAATATTACTTTTTATTTTGTTTTTATTTGTTCACACACATTTACGAATGATTATTTAATTTATTCGGTTTAGTTGATTCTTTTTTTTTTCAATATTTTGCTTCAACTAAATAAATTAGTTATAAATATTTTTTTTTTATTTTAGACTTTCTACTGTTTTATTGCTTTATTTTCACATTATTATTTTTGTTTGATCAAGTGTATATATAATATTTATATATATATACTTTATTTGATATTTTTTCGCACCTACGAAAGTATATTAGGTACTAAAAATAGTAAACGATATATATATTTATAAATATAGGTTCCTGTATTTTCTATAACTGCGCTACTATTTTTTATTTTCACAAATTGCTACATACCGTTTCAATGATTTTTTATTTTCATATTTATACACATACATATAAGAAATTTATTGAAAAAAAAAATAAGAATAAATTAACAATCAGAGATAAAAATTAACATAAGATAGTCATAGAAAAATAGGCTTTTAGTCCACTTTAATTATACAGCAACTCTCGAAATTAATTTATATACTTTAATTATTAAATACCTTTCCATAAAGCTATTTGAGAAAAAGGTAGATATTGAATTGAATTGCAGATTTGTAAAGCATTTCATTAACTGGCCAGTTTTATAGGTTTATATCCTTTTTCACATTTTCATTTTTTTTTAAATCTCTTTATGTATACATAAATCTTTCTTTTTTTATTGTAGGCTTTTGATTTTTTTTTTTGTTGAAATATATATATTTATATTTTTTTGGTATAAAAACCTCGAGCTCTATATAAAACTACTGATTTTGTGTCGTTGAAGTGAGAGTTTGGTGAAACTTAGGAGTTTCTTTTTGTTAAATTTAAATGAAAACAAACTTATATTAATATCACAAACCATGAAGTACTCGTACGTATCTTTATTTTATCGCTTGACATAAATTTAATTTTTTTTTTCGATAAACTTGCCGATATCGAAGCAGTTTTATTACACCAAAATAAAATCATCTATGGAATAGTCTTCAAATTTGGAATATAGCAAATGATCTTTAAACGTTCTAAGGTTTAAGGGAAGTTGTCTTAGAATTTCATAGCTTGACATATAAATTATCAATCATGACTGACAGTCTTTCTCACATCAGAACTGCGTCATTAAAAACTGTCAGTCATGATCGGTAGTGTATACAATGCCTTATCGAAAAAGTTTTTTTTTTTTCAATTAATTCTTATGAATAATTCCGGTCCTTAGATTCTTATTCGTTATAATGCTTTATACCAGTTTATACCAATAATAGCATTGATTTTCTTTATGGAATTCATCAAAAAATATTTTCAAAATGTATTAATTTTTGTTTATAGAATATAACACCAGTCCATCGTCAATCGTGAAGATTTAATTCTAATTTACTTGTATTGCTTAAAAACAAAAATCTAGATGCTTATTGTTTTTGGCTCTTTATTTGAAAATGAATTCCCAACGACTTTATCGTTTATTTAGTCCGTATCCAACAATTTCAAGAAATTGACAAAAAACAAAATGGTGGTTAAATAGGGAAAAAACGGCATGTAAAAGAGCAAAGTGTATAATCAATGTTGATTTTTATTTTTGACAGCAAAACCCCCTGTCAGACGAAGAGAAGGGAATTTTCAGTTTTTAGGATGAAAGGGAGGAAGAGGAGTGGACAAAAAAATCGGGTAAACAATTTTTGGAGTTTTTCTTTTCTATTGCATTGATTCGAGTTAATAAAATGGTTTCACATAGGAAAATTGCTGGCAACTTAATTGCCTTGTAGATAAGCTTAAAACATATATCGATAAAATTTAAAAACAAAAAAAATGTTTAAGCGAGAATAAGAAATTTCATGGTTTGTGATTTTTTAGGTACAATTTCAAGTATAATGTATGAAAACAATTATTTTTTTATGTATATCAAACTTCTCTCACCAATCGTTCGCGATTTCTCCACTCAAATGCAGTTCAACTATCTATCTACATATAGCCCCATGGACTAATTATTTTGTTTTGTTTTTTATTTTTAATAATATCTTAAATAACTAAACGACTACATTACATGCCTTATTTAGCCATTATGAAATATTGTGTTTTGTTTTTAAATGTATATTATGCTGCGCTATAGGTCTACAAAAAACATGTATTGCCCCCCAACAAAAAAAAGTAGTTTAATAAATATTAATTTTTTTTTTAAGATAGACATTTATATGCCTTTCTTTCGCATCATCATACTCGTACTTAATAAGAGTCATTTTATCATCATCAAAAATTATAAAAAAAAATAAAAACAGTTTGTGAATAATAATAATAATAATAATAATAATAATACTATAATATTAATTATTAATTTAACAACTATACCAGTCTCACGTCAACGATTCTCTACTTAGTCGTTTTAATATTAATACTACACTCGTATACCAGAAAGTTGTCGTAAATGTTCGACTGAATCCTTGATGAGCTCTACTTAATCCTATCGTTTCAGTAGCTGAACTACGACTACTTCTTGCAGCTCCTTCAATAATATTATTGTTGTCCAGTTCATGTAGAACAGGCAGTTCTAACTCTGGGATAGTTTCGGTGACAAATAATCGTTTGGGTTTACAGCGTCGAGGTTTATTCCATGTTTTTGTTACATTAATGGTATATCCCTCAAGATAATCCAAGCCCTGGAATAGATAATATTATAATTTGATATTGTTGATGTAAAATTAATTTTCAAAAAGAAAACAGATTTACCTATGTATAATGTGTACATTAAATACATAGGTATAATTTTATACTCTTTTAAATTATCATTTAAACAAGAGGTAAGGATACATTTTATAATTATAAGGAAGCTGCAAGTAAAATTTAAAATTCATGTTAATATACATACATAAATAGGGATAAAAGAGCGAGGAATTTACTCGTACGAGCTTCCTAAATTGTGTACATTTTTTTTTAACGGAGATTAGGCAAACAAGATAAAGCAGGTTTAGAAGAACAATGTATAGCAAGTGGCGCCTAATACAAATTAAAACAATTTTTTTGTAACAATGCCATTTGTGTCCAGGAAAGGAATTAATAATTTTGTGAAATAAATTTTTATATTAATTTTAGGATGATTTCAACTGATCGAAGAATTGAAAGTTTTTCTCAGAATTTGATAAGAATTAAATTTCCCTGTTTAAAAATGGACAAACATTTAAAGGAGTTTGATATTAAAAAATGTCACACAAGTGACCTAAGTCAAATACAGTGATTTTAAATTTTACAATGCACAAAACCAAATGAAAAAAGACCACAAAATTGTTTTTGTTTATGAAAACTTACCGGTATTAAATGATTTTTAGCTCCCCAACATAGTGGTTTAAATGATCCACGTCTCGTCGCTTGCTGGAACTTTTCAAATTGATTTTCCCAGTCATATGATACGAGACGTGATTCCAGTGTCATACCAGCTAATTCAGGTGGCGATGATATAAGTACAGGATTTGAATCACTGAAATTATAAAACATATAACGTTAATTCTTTGTATTTTTTTGTAAGTCTAAAAATAAACAATGTTGTTTTATATTACATCAAATAACTTATTCTTCATAAAAAAATATTTTTTTTTTTTAAATATGTGAGCTTTTGAAAAGTTTATAACAGTTAAGTTTTATAAAGTTAAACATGCGTGTTTTGCTCAACTTAATACAGTGCTACCTGATATTTAAAAATAAAAAAAAAATAAACGTGAACAAAAACTATTTAGTTTTAAACTCCAGAGAAATACGGCCTTTTTTGTTTATACCAGTCATATTCACCGAGATAAAATGAATAAATCCAAATATTTTTATTTATTTTTCTTTTCTGCTATAAACTTTTCCATTGCACATATCGAATATAAAATATTTTTTGAATGTGAGTGTGTCAGAAAAATTTATACCAATAAGCACATAAATAAATAAAAAAACTCTTTCATGATTTATAGATAGATAGATAAAAAAAAAATTTATTTTCATGATTTATATGTATCTTTTTTCTCTTCTATATTAATATCTATATCGCTTCTATATTTCAAAAATTATACCATTCAGGCTCATCATTTACATACATACATATGTAGTTTAAATGACTTAAGAACTATTATTATTTTAATTTAAATATAATTTACACTTACGTTGCTAACTGCTCGATTCCTAATGAATGTAACACTGTCGGAAGGCTAGGCAGTGAATGACATGTTGTAAGTTTCTTTTGACGAGGATAATAGAGTGTGAGCACTGTACAGCTTTCTTCTTTCATCGTTAAGCCACCTGTCAAAATTCATACAAGAAAATGTTATTTAATATTATAATACAACAAAATAAAAAGCTGAACATAAACATTATTATGAAAATATTGCTAATTAACCTAAAGAAAAAAAGGAAAAGAAAAGGACAGGAATATATATAATCTATGCTATAACACATTAAGACCAGTTTATACCAATCAGAGAAGAAATATAAATCTGTGTAATGTTTCAACAATTTAAAAGCGCTGATATGTATAAATAAGCGATAAATGTTTAAAAAAAAAAACCGAAAAATAATAAAATTTTAAATCGCTAGCATCAAATCGTGTTTTAAACGAAGTGAATAAAAGATGGAAATACTGCACGAATTTGTATTTAATAATCCTAGCTAATAAATTGGTCTAATACTGATAAACTTGTCTAACATAAATAGATCGCGGCGTTGTATCGTTGTTTCTCCTAAACTTTTTTACGAATTTATTAGCAATTTGTATAAATCAACTGAGATCTGAGATAAATTTAGAAAAAAGGGTTGTTTTATTGGAAAATTTATAGCCAATGAAGTAAAATTTTCATCGGGCAACAATAAAAAAAATAAATTCTAGCTATACATACTTAATTGCTGTCTTATATATTTATCGACACTCTCCATTCTTTTTCTTATACTGATAGCTATAAATCTTTCCAATAAAACACCCAATGTTATTCAATATATTATTCTACTTACCCAAAGTGATAGCTTTCCTAGTTGAACTATCATAAATACACTCTACAATCAGTCTATCTCCAGGCATTGAACGCACAGAATTTGTTAATCTTCGAAAATCTTGGTAATCAGGATCAATATTATTATCCTGAACAATTGGTTTAAGTTCTTCAGTTTTTCGTATCTAAAAATAAGGAATTAATTTTTTTTTGTAATATGTATACATTTTGATGTTGCTGTTGTTAAAGATATAAAAGGGATGTTTTTTTCTTTTTTTTATTTACCTGACGAAGTTTTATTTGTCTGCCTATTTGATGAGTTCGCATCATAACAGCAAAAATATTAATACCTTGCGGTGGAAATGCATAGCTTGTGCAATTTTCAATGCATTGTCCATCAGAGACTACATGTTTTTGTCCTGGGGGTATTATGTGACGCCAATTTGGATCCATTCCTGAAAAAAAGAAATAGTTTATACATTTTTAATAAAAAGAAAAGCTACCTAGTACATTTTTTTTTATATAAAAATCGAAAAAAAAGAAGTAGGAAAAGGATGTAAAAATTTAATATACTGTGTTGAAGAATATATAGCGCTGGAAAATATTCGTTTTCATTTAGTCATTTCATTAAATTTTTCTGTTTATTGAATCAGAAAAATTAGGTAGTATTTTTTGTTTTCATGAAATAAAACCGTGTAAGGAAAAATGTACATAAATTGTCTAAAATTAAAATACATATAAAAGATGATTGGATAAATTGTTTTCCACTCTATGACCACTAGTACGACAATAGTTAAGGCAATAAAATAAATTGCCCAACATCACTTCAGGGTATCCATATCTTTATTGATAAATGAGTAAATGCGTGTATTTTGTCATCCATCAATAAAAATACTGCGCCTAATGAAGGCAGCACCCTCAGCTTCAACAACGTCGTCGTCGTTATTGGGAAAACTAATGAAACAATAATTAAGAGAGACTAAAAAAGAAAAGAATATCAATTCATTCAATCAGTCACTCAATTGATACTTTGATTTTGTTAACTCACAAATTACTTACAACATGAACTTCGAATGAAATTTATTAAGTATTGAAATCTTATAAAGGGAAGCTTAATGATTCATAGCAAATTAAAATATTTAAACTCGTATTAGGAACTAAATGAAGCTTTTTATTAATTTCAGAAAATTCGAAGTCACGTTCATATTTTTATTTAAAAAATTATATTTAATTGTTGCAGAAAAAAATCGATTTGTATGATTTCGCACATAAATTTCGTTTGAACAGATTTTTTTCTAGGAAGGGCACTAAATATTAAACTGTGAGATTGTCATTTAATTGAAATTTTTTTAACTGTAAGATTTTAAAAGCGAGATTTCATAATACAGTCGAGATTACGAAATAAAACATTCAATTTAAAAATCAAACAAAATAATTTAAATTTTTAGCTAGATGTTAAACACAATTGAAATACATTTACAAAATAGATTATTGAGTCATTACTTACCTATTGATAGAACACCAGCATCATTTGGTCGCAGGACATTAGTGAAATAAATTTTAAGTCCTGAATTATCAGCCATTTGTTTCGATTGAAGCTGAGCAAAATCAGGTTGCAAATTGCTATAGTGTGTTTCCATTAGAAAGTATTTCGCTTGTCGAGAGTCGATAGGGTAACCAGCTTCTTCAGGAAAAGAAAAACCCTATAAATAAAAAAAAAATTGAACTATTTTTTAAAAATTTCTAAAAACCTAAAATTTGTTTATATCATACCTCTGAACCTCTTGCCCATGAAGCTACAATTGCATTACATGCTAATGGCATATCTCTGGCTCCAAGACATTGTCGCCCTTGTTCTCGGGCCATTAATTCAAGATCTGAATGTGATCCTTGACATTCGTGTAATGTAACGTGTTGTAAATATTGTATACTGGCTGATGAATCGAGAATAGGCTCATACTGTTGTAATTAGAAATTATATCATTAATACCTGTTTTTTGTTTGTTTGTTTATATATAAAAGATCTTTACCCGAATTAAGTGATGTTTTCTATTAATATCTTCTAATTTAAACATCTTACACCAATAAAGTGTATCATCACCACTTGGAAGTTCAACATCTTCATTTCGTAATTCCAATACTCTTACTCTATCGTCTCTGTGGGATTTAGGTTGTGACTTTTGTGTTAGCAAAAGTGGTCTATATGCTCGATATGCATCAGCTATATCTGGTAAAGAACCTGGTCCCATCGAGCTTGACCTAGGATCATTTTCACTGTACATGTATAAAATTCGCATTGTGTCGTCCTGAAAATAAATGTATAAGAGATATAAATATATGATAAAAAGGATGCTGCCATAAAAGTTTTATTTTACAATATGTGACATTTTTGTGGCAAAGATTTAGGGAATATATTATTTTTATTAAACATATTAAGCATTGTCTTTTCATCGAATTTCTGAAATGCATTTTTAATAAATCAAGTCCTAACATAGTTTATGAGCTTTTATTCTATGGACCGTTAGAAAAAACAATTAATGTGACATTGGACAAATGGAAAGAGAGTGAGAGAAAGAGGGAGAGGGTGAGAGAGAGAGAGAGAGAGAGGGAGAGAGAGGGAGAGAGAGGGAGAGAGAGGGAGAGAGGGAGAGAGAGAGAGAGAGAGAGAGAGAAAGGGAGAGAAAGGAAGTGCAATAAAAAGTGGAACAAAAATCGGTCGCTATAATGTAAGTCAATATAATGTATGTAAATAAAATGCAAAAATTGAAAGTGTATCACCTCTATTAATAAACTCAAATCAAAGTTTAATTAGTTTTAATCAGTGAAGTAAATAATAAATAACTAAAATTAATTCATATTAATTAACAGAGTTCTTGTTGAATGTATTCGATTTCCGTTTAGATTTGCTACTTAACTTTAATTAGGAGTTTATTGTTTATTATTAAATATTTTTGTTCGTAAATTGACCAATGTTTTAGTTGATTTGTGAATTAAATTTTTTCTCCGATTACGTAAAAAAATCTACTCGATTTCAGAAAATGAAAAAGATGTACAAACAAACATTATTTTTAAATCTTAAAGATTGGAACATTAAAATGAAATATTGAGTTATTATTTACATTTTGAAACAAATTGTACACAGATACATAAATATGTCATAGATTTAAATTTAATGGTTAAATTTTTCTACACAATATATTTTTTTTTTGTTATCATGGTCATGTATTCAATTTGTTTCTAATCGAAATAAAATTGTTTACCCTATGACGCTAATTTCAAAAAGTTTTTAATTTTTAAATAAATTATAAATATTCTTCGTTATGGTTAATTTTTTTTTATTTTGATATGTAAACAAATGACAAATTGTGGTTTTTATTCACTCATTCAAATACAACATACCATAAACGCATTCCAATTCCATACCCACACACACATCCATCCAGGCAGTTCAAATTTTATTCGCATTCGCCAGTCACCTTCACAATTAATTAATTTAGATTTGGTTTTCGTGATCATAATGAACAGCTGCTACCATCAAGCATTTCGAATTGACTGTGATGATTCGGAAATACGACCGAGAGACATGACATTTCCCAAATACTTGCACACTTCGTGTGTGTTGAAATTTTTATTTATTTATTTTTTTTTTATTTTTGAAAAATTCAAAGCATTCATATCATAATTTAATTGATATGTCTGAAAAAATTTGGAAGCGATAAAAGGTTTGAGCGTGTTGATGGTTTGGCTTAAGATAACAGCAGCATATCATATATACAAAATTTAATCTTATTTATAAACAAATTAATTCTTTTAATTTATTTTTAAAATTAAATTTTAGTTTTAAGAAAATAAATTCGATTTAAAAAATGTTTGAAGAAAATTTAAAAAAATGTGTTCAGAGTTATATCAACCAACTAACAGCCCAAGTTATGGATTCATTAAAAAAAAAATAAAATATTTTTTATGACATTGGAAAGCTGTGGAAGACGAACAAATTTGTCCCGCAATTCCTGCAAGTCTTTCCATTTAAGCTGGCTGTTTATTTTATTTGTCACCTATGAAGGTTTCTTTAACAATTTGTTTTTGAATTACGATACGCAACCTTTAAGGAATTTTTTTCCTAAAACAGCTCAAATGATTTTAATGAATATTTTCTCTTAAATTCTAAACCAGCAAGTACGTGCGACCTAGTTGCTCATTTCATTTTAAATACATACATACGTCAAAATTAAAGATTTATATAGTCAGTCGATTTGCCAATGCTACGAACAAACAAGTGTCACTACGTGCAGATGATCTATATAAACATGGATCATATAAAAAAAACCTGATTCTAATCACATTTCAATCAAAAGATGTGAAGTGATGGATGAGCGTGATTTTTCTATTTTAAGCTCCCTAAATTTGAGTAGGTACATATAAAAGGATATGCATAATGGAAACTTTAGGTGCGTATACAAAATTGTAAAACACATATAAAAAAAAACTCCTGCCCGAGTCCCGAGGAACCTTTTTTTTTAATCTCTTTCCATAATCTGTATTACAACGGTCTTTTAATCAATCAAATGAAAACCAACTTACCGTGATAGGAATATCATGTGTAGAATCACATGTATCCAATTTTCTGCGAAATCTCAATACTGTATGCGTGGCATTTTCATAGCCCAATATAAGAATGTAATCTTGTGATGGATCGACAACTGGTTCTGTATCCCCATTCCTTGGTATGTGTCGGTCCTGCAAATAAAAATAACAAAAAAAAAAAAAAAACAATTTAATGGGTTGATTTACACATTGTTGTTTATTAGAGAAAGTTTTATGTTGTGCCTAAACATTAAATAAATTTATGTGTATTGTATATGCTCTCCACATAATTCGAAAGGACTAAACTTATTTTATTTTATTGGATAGAAAACACTTCCGCATGGACTTTTAACGCTAAAGGCAGAAATATTGTGTTAAAATTACATGAAGATGTTCCACAGCCATAAATGAACCAAATTTTTCAAGCTTTACACTACACTTTATAGGATACCCATTTATGTTTTGTGTTGTATAGATAGAGATAGGAGGTGTAAGGTATAGGAACGAACGATGAGCATATAGAGTATACGTAACGTACCCTAAATGTGAAGTCCCTTTTTCTACGTGCAGCAGCTACTCTCTCAAAAGTATTTCAGTTGTGTAATTTTCTCCTATTAAAAAGTTACTAATGAGGGCAGCTACAACACCTGGAGAGCAATTAAAAAGCGTAATTGCGTTCTCTTCCCTGGAAAAGAAGAAATACCTCAGAAAAATGGTTCGTTGGACCCAGAAAACACGTTTATATATTTCTGGTTTAAGTTTTCTTTTTTTTTTTAATGTCAGGAACATATCTATATAATGTGTGTACAGCTTTTTACATCCTATCAGGGCCGTAGGCAGAATTTCAGTTCAAGGGAAAATGTGAATGCCCTTGGGATGTTTTAGAAATGAGAAAATGATTTACACTCAGATCGTTTTTGTTTTGTTTTTAATTATAGTTAACATGAGAGATGAAGGCTATGGCGGCGTTGTTCCATGTTGCCATAAGCTCAACTGTCAAACCAACAGAATTAGCATAGAATGTGTGAAAAACGTCAATTCGCCGTAAGCTGTGTTTTTATTATCACCAGAGACGAATTGAAACTATAAACCAAACAATGTAAGTAAATGAGTTTTGGGAGTGTAGAGATTGAATCTTTTTATTTAAATATGCAAAAGAATCAAAATAGATTAGTTTAGAGCTTGACTTATTCGTGTTCCTAGTTTGAGATCCCAGATCAACTAGAAATGTTGTCAGTAACTTGTTTCCCACATAAGCGAGCAACTCAAAATAAAAAAAAAATCACTGGCAACAAGTTGTCCGCAACATTTGGTTGCTTTTGTCTTTGTAAAAGCACAAAACAATTGTATATAAACTTTAAACAATGACAAAGCTCCCATTTATGTGCATTTTGAAATGAAAAAATCGAAAAAAATCTACGATAACACCCTTCATTCAAATTTAATTAAAATTTAAATTGAAGGCAACTAATTGCTGTCCCTAGTACATTTAAAAATTCATGTCAGAATTAATATCTATGATTTTCATTAAAAGCTCGTTTCTGCCCTTCGTGTCACCTCCTTAAGCTACGTATCTGCATAACACGCAGTCACTAACAGAAGCAAACACACTATTTTCGAAGACCTGGCAAATGCCTTGTTTTATGTTCATACAGATAGATGCGGGCTTACGGACAAATTAATAGAAGGTACACATATTATTATTTTTATGCTCGCACTATACAAAGATAATAAAGATGAACAAAACAAAAGTTATGCTAATAAAATAGCTCTGGGTTGGATTATCTCAGAAGTCAAATATCTGTACACAATTGGTGTTTTCCTTTTAATAAAAGATACTATTTAAATATCTTTTATCTGAGAGATTAGATAGACCTATGTATATAACTACCATATATACGAAATGTTAATCATTTGTTCAACTTTAGCACCAAAAGCAGTTATCGGAATGTTGCCGGCAGGATTCATTATCACTTAACTTTAAGTGGAGTCTTCTCTCATGAATACCAATTCCTCAATCTTTGCAATTCTTCGACAGATAGCTAGATAGATAATATCATGATGGAATTGGGCTTTTCAAAGAAGATAAGATACAAATATATCTATCTATAGGAGCTTATACAGTAGGAGGTATGTTAGGTATATAGAAAATACATTTAGGATATTCCAGACACAACCTCTATAATCATTTAGCACGCGGCTGAAAAATGTTTTGGGAGTGGTGAAACTGCGTAATTTATGATAATTCAACGTCAGATGTTAAAGTTCAGATACACCCATGATGATATTATGTGCAAGCTGTGTATCCCACACAAAACATATTGAATCAAACTACACCAAAAGGGTTTCACGTATAAAATATGCACGAGAAGTTATCTATCCATCTATCTATTCTATACCTATACCTACCACTACATTATAGAATTGAGGGCAAATTAGATGCAAAAGATTTGTTTGCGCTTGCTGCTGCTAGAACATAGATACTTATACATATAAATATATAGAGAGAGAGAGAGCATAGAATTTGCTTGCATCATTCAATGCAGATAAATAAATCAAATGAAAATTAGGGATGAATTTATCCCAAGTCTATTTATCTTTAACACTCTCCCTTCGGACAGAATATATTTTGGTTTGGTTCGATTCGGGCGCTTAGACGCGCGTGGTAAAATATAGCTAGTCACTGCTGGTCTATAGAATTATAACGATTTAGCTGGTTTTTTTTGCACTCGCATCAAAAACAGACCTTATGTTGGTTGACGGGTGCATATTTGAGCGACAGCTTAATTCATTTAATAAATCAGTTACCTACATAGTTGCTCTTGGTGGTTGACTACATATATTTTATTTTTTACTGCGGATCAGTTACTGTGAACCAAAAGCGTGTATAACAACTTGCATTATTTCAAACACAAAATGAGTTAGATGAATCTGAATAAAAAATCACATAAATGACAATGAGAAATTAAAGTTTTATGATTTTTGTTATTCGAAAAAGGGATTTTTACAATTTTTATTTATGATTTATAAAGGTAGATAGAAAAATATTATTTTCCTCGAAATGGACTGTTACGATTTTGATAAAAATTTTGCGTGAGCTAATATAAGTGATAAAAGTTATTAAAGTATTTCTTAAGTCTCATAAAACGTTTTTCTTTTATTTTGAACTAAGAAAGAATCAGATTCTTTGTTTTTTTTATCATTTTTGTTGTCAAAAGATTCTGATAAGATTTTTTATATCAAACATTTTTAACACAGAAGTTTTGAATTTTTTAATTAATTTAAAAAAAAAATCCCAAAAATATACGAAATCACTATTTGATTACCCAAAGCTCATTATTCTAATGGTCTAGTTCTACCAAAAAATTTATTTAAAATCAAGTTAGCATTTAATTAAGCTCTTCTTTGAAAAAAGAGTAAATTATGAACAACATTGCCCTAAACTTTATTAAACTCTATCTCTAAAACAAATGAAGCCCGAGACACCTACTTAAAAAAAATGAAGTTAGACCACATGATATAATATGAACGACACATAATATCAATAAACTATTAAAGTCTGTAAAAGAAAACGACGCGTGTGCGGCGACCCATCCATACGAATCGACTGTGACAAGCAGTAAACAAAGCTCAATTTGTTATGCATCAGTAGAGATAATAAATTAAGCCACTTATTGATATGGGAACGGGGATTTATATGGAATCCAATTTGTTAACCATTATCAGGTTTTGGGTTAGTTTAGAAGCATTCATTCGGGAGTGTTGTGATTTCATAGTTTAGATCATAACTTTGACACTCTTGATGGTCTAAGGATCAGTTTTTCAGTGCGAAATAATCCCAGTTTCAAAGTTAAACCCGAGTTAACTTTAGAAAAATGTTTTTCTGTCAATAGATCCCGAATTAACTCAACGAATTTGATGAGTTAACTCTAGATTACATAAGAAGACATTTTTGACAGCTACTTTTCAAAACACTGCCAAAATTAAGAGAGCGGCACTATTCAAATCGCTCTTTGCATTGTGTTACCCTCTTTGTTTCAATACTGAATACGCATTTCCATAGAGCCGTACTATAACTGGTTTACCTCACAGTTAACACACGCACTGAAAAACTGACTCTCAATGTATTAAACAAAATCGAACCCGTGCAAGAATTACATAAAAATAAAAGACGCATAGATTACTTTAAAATGAACGGACCTAATAAATTGAACCGACCTAATGTCACATGCCAAAATATTACCAATTTTAAAGTGGAAGTGTTCATTTTAGAGTTAATTTTTATTGGAATAATATTTAACAAACAAATGCAGTTTTTGCGCAAATTATTAACAATTTTAAAATAAAAATTATAATTCGTCAAATCAGCAGGTAATTCCGCTTCATTTGACACCTAATTCTAATTAAAATCGATGTAGTATGAGAGAAGGAAAAGGTTTCCAGATTCTAGAAATAATATATATGATGATTTATTGAAAACAAACAGAACTTAAAGTTAAATAATTTGGAAGTTAAATATTTTAAGAACTAAAAACTAACTGCGAATATAAAATCTCTTGCAGCAAACTTTATATCTTAATAAGTAGTAACAATTTCCGATTTTACAAAAGTAGGTACATGCATTTTTTCTGCCACAAGCAAACCCAGTAGGTATATTTACAATATCCTCAATTCTGTGGTCATTTTGATTGAAAAAATAATAAAATAAACACTTTTGCACATCACAAGAACTTTTATTTCTCAAACAAGACTATCACACATTAAGTAAGATCTCAATATAAGATAATATTGTTTGTTGTTTTTCGGGCCAGTGAGTGGTAAAGATTCCTTAAACTATTTGCATATTGCATGCACAACATTGACCCTTGAATATTAATTCGATCATTGTAAAATCTCAAGAAGAGTATGCAGCGGCCTTTTGACCACATGATGGGTTCAAAAAACTATAAACCTATGATTCGCATAGGTACCTGTTAGACACATCAAACACTTAGCCTTCATATAGGTACGATGTATGTATATCGCACCGCCTCAACCTGTCATTCATTTGAAGCTTCGAAGACGTCAACAAGCTGTCAAGTGAATTAGTTTCCTGCTAACGAACTTTGAATTTATAATCGAAATCATAATATTTTTTTTTCTTCGTACCCTTAACAGAGGGTGTTTTTTTTTTGGAAGCACTACGATCCCGCAAATTTAAATACTGAATCTGGCATTTGTTTTTTAAACCTCGAAAAATAAAATCTCGCAAATTAATAATCCTTGATCCTCCTGATTAGTGGGAGATTTCGTAATGCGAGATTTTGAATGCACAATTTTAATTTGCGAGATTTCGTAGTCAATTCGTAATTTTTTTTCTTAAATTGTTTTTGAAAATTTCTCAATAAATGTTATTGATAAAAGTCAACTTAAATAAACAATAATTTGAAATATTTTGAATCATAAAATATTGCCTTTTATACTGCAGGATTAATTTCCTATGTGTAAGCTCTGAATTTTGCTGATACGAGTCAACCAGAAACATCTGATATTTTGGAACAAATATTTATTTTATAAATCACTGTTTATAATCATTTGAAATTTAAATAACATAGTCTGTGCACTATTAAACAAATCACTATGTCATTTTTTAAATACTTAGACTATGTAATTTTTTAAATACTTAGGTATTTAACAATGACAAAACTATTTTTTATATTTTTTTTTCAATTTTCATGTTTTACTGGGCGTTTAAAAAAAAAACACCCTCTGAAATCCGCCAGAACGATGTTATACCAATATTAAGCAGACAGAATGGGGCGTTTGTTTCTTTGATTTCAAAACAATAACAATTGTATTATTATTGTTTATGTTACAAACCAAAACTGTTAACAGCAGAGTATGGGACTGGGGCCCCAAATACAAAGTCCTTAAATTTAGGTTTAGGGGCATGTTATCTGTTCAAGTGATGGGGAAACCTTTACGGTGCACATTGTGCAAAGTTATTGTACAAACTAAACTATAAATATCTAAATAAGTATCTACTTACATATGTTATGTTTTCAACGTTTTTGCGATGAATGTTGTCACAAAAAAAAAGAAAGGAAACCTACCAAATTGTTTAGGTGCGTTATTTGTTGAGGTGGGTCGCTGTACGGTGATTACATAAGGCTTTCGGAATATCAAGTTGATTAAGGTTAAATGAGCTTAATTTTCTATATCTACGTCCTACGTATATAACATTCATGACAAAAAGTTTGGTATTAAATCATTTGTTTGGGGTAAATGGCAAGTTGATATCAAAGCAAGCTTATACAAACTTTTTACCTTTGAGGCTTTGTTATTGTGATACATCATAGTTGGTGCAAAAAGAATTAAAAGTGATTTTATTTTAAAGGAATTTCACTATGTAATCTGATGATGTTAACCATGTTAATCCGTATTAAATATTTTAGTGATGACACGTGTAGGTATTGAAATTTAAAGGTATGCAAAATGTTTGTGCGATTTTTCAGCTTAATGGCATTAAGTTTTTAAGGGCAAAGAAATCTTGGCCGGACGCATAAAAGGTAGGATTAAAATTTAGAAATTGAGTTTAAACCGATTTAATTGTAAGATTTTTAATCACTCATTGGTCAAGAGTAATAAATAAGGTTGTAATGGCCGTCATCTTATAATTTATGTCAAGTTAGGGAAGCAACATTTCCCGACCGAAAAGTGGTTAGATGGATAATTTACCATTAATTAGTCGTTAATTAGTTGTGATAATTATGAATCTGTTGTTCTACAATGTTTTCTATGTTTTGTTTTTTGCTATTGTTAAGTTCTCGAGGCACCTCCTCAAAAAGCGGAAGGAATTTGTGTAACAATATTTTGTTACGTAATAATAAACCGTTAGTTAGTTAGTCTTCAATTAGCTGTGGATCATAGTACACAAATGTTATATAATATATTGTGCAGGTTGTCAAAGTTGAAAGTGTCAAAAATTAAAAATGGCTTTTCGAGTGCTCACAAGAATTATTTACAATTGACAAGTTAAGAGGCACTGCATCAACCATTTTCTTCAAGTTTGACAGATTGCGCAGAATTGAACAAAAATGAAAACGCTACTGATTTTACTTTTAATATCTGCACTGTCGGTTGTGACAACTTCAATTTTGTTGTGCAATGTATTCGATGCTTTTTTTTGTGGTAATTTCAATTTTGTTATGTAATTATTTCTATGTTCTTTTTTTAAGTCGTTAATATGTCGATAATAATTATAAGGGGTTTTTTGTGTGATAACACACTTGCAGTTAGGCTGCCAAGCTTTCGCACCATGATATTAATATTGAAGGTTTTGAATGTTGACTTATAAATCGAGTACGGAGAAAAGGAAAGAAACCGAATGTGCAACAACAACTTGTGTGTGGCTAGTAAAAATGCTGGTTTCAAATGCATTTGTCAAACAACAAAACCTTAATTGGGACGGACTTGATCAGGTGGCCTCGGTAGCGCAATGCGTAGTGCATTGGCTCTGAGTGAGCTTGGTCCAGGTTCGATCCCCAGCTGCGGCAAAAAGTTTTTCAAATAAAATTGAACAATGACCAAGCACCACTAAAGGAGTCTGATGATCGGCCTGGCAGTCGTGAAATAGCTATAACTCCAGCCTAAATCTTGGTGGTAGCCCACCCAATTGTTGTTGTTTCATTCAAAACCTTCGATAATAATTATACTAACAATTTGTTCATGCAATGTTTGCTATGTTTTTTGTTGTATCAATATTAAAGATAGCATCTGGTATAAAATAATCACCCTCTATTTGCAACATACCAGAATTCCATTTAAAAGATTTCCTTTGAGAATATTGTTAAATTCAAAAACTACTATTACTATTTTTTGGGACCGTGCCTTATGATATAATAGCATCAGTTTAAGTTACAAAGTTCGTTCTGAAGTTACATTAAGGATATTGAAAAAAGTGCCAAAGCAAGAAACCCGTCAAAACATGTTGAGTTTTTTTTTAACCACCACCGACACGACTAGAAAATCACGAAATAACGCGACTCAAAGAATTGTGTTAGGTACTTAAGGGAAAAAATTAAACAAAAAAATAAAACCTCTCGAGAAATCAGTTTGAAACTTGTCAAATACCAAACTTTTTACCTTAATATATTGTTAAAAAAAAAAAAACGAACACTCAATATAAAACAAAAAAAATATACACTATGTTTTCACATCATCATTAACAAATTGGAACAAAAGGCCTAATTCTCCGAAACTTATGGTAAAATTATTTTTTTTTTTTTGTAATGTAAATCTATTTGATAAACAAATTTTAGTCATCGAAATTATACAGCGCTACTGATTTGGTTATGACTTTGATGCTATTATAACCGAATAATATAATAATTATTTAGTATTCCATTATAACAGCCCATCGTCATCACCAGTTTCACAGTGTGTTTATTATTAGAGGACTAATTTACATAAGCACTCACTGGAAACTTGTGTTAAATTAGCCTTGCAGTTAAACAACTGAGACAAACAATAGAAGCAGTCACTATAACTCAGTAGTTTTTATGTGGTTATGAATAATAGATAGTGAAGTTTAGATTTGAATGTATGTCACGCACTTAGACATGCATCATGCACCATGTGAGTTGCTCTCATTTTGTTTGTTTTTTTTTTTTTTTTTTAATACAAATTATAAAAATAATAGAGTGATAAAAAATAATAAGAGCTCAAAACCGAGTAAAATAATTTTTGGTTAATAATAAATATGCTCGCATTTACTAAAGTTACGCTTTAAAAATAAGGATTGTCCAAACCTTAACCATTAAAACAGGTTATTCATAGAGAAATTCGTATGGACTTCCGAAAAATTCAGAACCATAGTTACCACTTATTGTCAATCTAAATTGAAATTTTGCGTTTAACAACAAAAAATTAAGTTAGGTTTTAAGGTTTTTTATCGGTGCGAGATCATCCCAGTTTCCATAGTGTCACACTTTGATTTTTATAGAATTTTGATAACTGAAGTTTAAAGTTAATGATTTAAAATAGTTTTTAATGGCCTTTATTCCACACACATTTTAGCGTTTCGTCCCGGCGATCTCACTTGTACTCATCAGTTCACTAGGTTTAAGTTAATGATCTACACTGAAATTATGCTTCTGAGTTAAATCGGGTCCAATTATAATTTTTCCAGCATTAATTTAGTATGGTTGAACTCAGAGTAACCTGAGGAACTGAAAAACTTGTCCAAAGATGTTTTTTGATTTGCTTAACTTCAACAAGATCTTGTGAAAAATGAAGAATAAAGCTAAGTTCCAAAACGTCAAACAAAAAGTTTTGATGCGCATCTGGAACGAATTCCGGATGCTTTGCATCATTTAGACATTTAAAAAAAAAGAGCAATTAGATTACGTTTTAGTAAAACGACAACCGTAACAAGGATGAATAAAAAACCATATTTTTCGAAAATACATATTACAATTGAAATAGAAAAATAAAATTACTTTGCTCGAGACTCCATATTTTTGTTTCAATTTCTGTCAAATTAATGCGTTAAAACAAAATTTAACGCGTTCAGAAAAATGAGATTTCAGACATTTTTCTCACCCAAAAAGTGAGCAAGCGAATATAAGATTTTTTTTCCTCTGAGTTTTGACAGCAAAACTATAGAAATTTTTATCAGATATCCTCTTCATGTAACTGAGATTGCTGAGATCTCCGAGATCTCATTTTCCTGAATACGCCTATTGAATGCGTTTATTTGCTCAGTTAATGGGCATCGCTGACGTTTGGCCCGCGTTTAGAAACTTATGACTTTGTCATCATTTTCTCTTTTAACTTTCGGAACTAGTGACTTTGCATCTCGATCCAGATCCGTAGATAATAAAAAGCAGCTAGAGATGCTTGTGGAAGACTTTTAGAATTAACAATACTGAGTGCAAGGGTATACATTCTGCTCAAAGGTCAATAAGCTTAAATCTTCCTAACTAATCAAAAGACTGCGTTAAAATTTGGTGGCTTGACAACACGTGCAGAACCAGACTTTAGGGAATTTTACAACTTTCAAATAGTCCTGTGTGTATGTAATTCTTATTCAGTAATGTAGGAGACCTACAATTTCCATGTGAATCCAAACGGTAAAATGAGAGTCCAAGACATACTTTTGAACAATTTTTCACTTCCTAGGAAGATGTAGTGCTCCTGAAAAAGAAAATGACATTTTTTCTTAATTGGTAAAGGGTGAGACCTGATCCCTTAATTAAAGTCCAACTAATTTACAGTTAAAGCAACATTCAAAGGACAGAAAATTTCCTGTTTTCAGTGCTTTTTTTTTGGGGGCAAAACATGAACAAATTATTTCTATCTTTTATCTTTTTTGAATTTAGACAAAAAATGTTCAGACAATATTTTCCGACTTTTAATTGACTTCGGTCTTTGGTTTTATGGGTTTATGTATCTGTGACCCATTCGTATAATCGTTGTTTTTTTATTCTTTAATTTTAATTCCTAGTTTTAAATCACCAAAAGCCTCTTTTTAAAATTAATTGAGGTTAAAAACCATTCTGCAATAATTTCTATAAGTAGATACTTTTTTGTTTCCAATATATTTACCATGTCCATTGTTCATGGCTAAACTTTTGCATTTTATTTCCAAACTGGATCAAAAGAATGTTTTGTTTAAGATTAAGCGCTATAATAAAATAATCGTCAATATTTCAAGGGATTAGGGTTTATATATGTATATGTATAGCTATATCTACCTACATACATACATACATACTATAAATATATAACGAGAGAAAAAGATCCTTACGAATTAAATTTAAAATTTTCTTCTCATTTTTATTATGGCAATTACTTGGAATTGTCACTTAAATGGTGTGCTCAAGTGTAGCGAATAAATTTTGTAACTTTTTTTTTCACAGTGAAAAATATAGTCCTCCAAAATACTACGTTACGTGTCCTTTAAAATTGGAATATCTGTTTATTATTATTATTATTATTTTTTTTTCTTTGAAAAGGAATCTAAGAAGGAGAAGTGAATGAAATGATATATTATAACGAACTAATTCGAGAGTTTAAATAAATAAATGTTTATAATATTATGTACATTAATTTTAAGTAGGTATACGAATTATGTCAGTAGAAGTGTGAGGGTAGGGGCTGGAATAAACGACATTCAAGGCTGTAAATTCGTAGAAATATTAAAAAAGGTCTTCGTGTTCTTGACAGAGTATAGAACAAATTATGCTCACCGACGAGTCTCATTTTTAGCTCAACTAATATGTCAATAAGAAAAATTGTTGCATGAGCGCAGATAATCCACATGAGATTCTCAAAAATCTGCCGTTACATCCCGAAAAATTTACAGTTTGGTGCGGTCAGGGTGTGAAGTGGTGGAATTATTTAACTTTATTTATTTTAAAAATTAGAAATATAAGGAAAGGAGAATATCGTCCTTTTAATTAATTTTTAAAATTAAAGTCAAAGAATGTATCATATGTACATATATTACAAAACCTTTAGCAAAAAATCAAGTTTAAACTTGATATAGAGATGATACTATCATATTTTATCGAAACGTATCGTTTGTCAACACAAATTGAAATTATAAAATCTTTTGTCGTATCGTTTCTCTATTTTCTAATAAATTAAAAATTAAATACTGAAGCATCATTGTTTATTGGGATGTCTTCTCAATTTAAATTTCCTATACATTTACTCGGATGAAGAAGCCTACTTCTATAAAAATGTTTAAAATCAGAATTTTGTCACTTCAATCATTTATATACAATTTCTAGAATTTGAATTATATTAGAAATCTCATTTCCACAAATCAATTTCAATTTAAATTCAAAACGTGCATTTTGTATTGATTGTACGTACATATGTATATGTGTATGTATGTATGTGGATATATGTAAAGCAAGGAGGTATAAGTAAGTATACTCGAATATAACTTTTGATTTTCTATACATATGAATGTAGATAAAAGCTATTTAGGTCAATTACAAAGGAATAAATTGCAATAAAATTCAGTATAGTAGTAGGTATAAATATATATATATACTAACTTGAAAGTATGTCTGCCCTCTATCAACCCATCCAACAGCTAAATCAGCTCCAGGCAGATGACCATCAGTAGATAATCCAAATCCAACATAGCCTAACGTTCGGGCTTGAACCTCAAATGTTATATCCTGATTATTGATTGTCCATAAAACTCGAAAATCCTCATTCAAATCTACAGAATGATCCCAGTTGACTGCACCAACAACAACAACTGGACACATAACGTTATTATAAAGCAAACTCACAGCTAAACAGGATACAAAACGTGTGATTAACGATGATAGAGATGAGCAGTAGAAGTTATGTCTTATGTAGAAAACCATTTTGATTTATATGTATTTATATGTTAAGGTATGTGTGTATGTTTTTTTATTGCAGTTTTCTCAGTTTCTTTTAGATAAAGATTTGTTTTATCCTTTTGTTCCTTTCCTTTTTTTTTTTGTTGTATGATTTCTCGTGTTTCTTTTGTTTGTTTCAATTTTCGAGACCAAAATTTCAATAAAGCTCTTCTTCTTCTTCTTTTTATTTTTTTTTTAATAATTTTTCTTCGAAAATTTGAATAGTTGTTGTTGACTTTTTGTTTATGTTATTTCATATTGCATATATTTATATCACAGCTGAAAATAGTTTTATTTATTTCCTTTTTCCGTTGATTAACAATTTTTTTTTTAACAATCTACGAGACTATATCGAGTGTGTAGGCAAAAGGAGCCAAATAATAAATTTCTTTTTCTTTTTGTTTAATTTTTTTTTGCTCAAAGGCTTAATACTTAGATTGCAGGATAATTATATATATATATATATCTATATAATATATATTTGATATAATTTTGTTTTCTTATATATTTTTTTGCGGAGACCTAAAGCTTCTTTTGAAAACTGTCAGCAAAATTTCATTGTCGATGGGATTTTTTGCTCTTTTTCTAAGGAATTTACTTTTATTTTTATTTCTCTTGCTGTCTCTAGATTTACAACATTGTGCTTTCAGTCCTGAAAATAAAATTAAAAAAAAAATATTGAATTAATATTTATCTTAATATCAAAGACAAAAAATAAAATTACATAAATACATTTTCTTCGAGAAGTTATAATTTTATTGAAAAGTAAATACCATATCCAACCCCACACACATAACATTTTTAATTCCCTCAAAGTATCTTTTCTATATATGTATATTATATATATAGAAACCAATTATCTGGATAATATTTTTCTCATGCATATACATACATATAAAAATAAAAGTTATTAAGATAGCTTAGTTTAAAATAAAACATGAAATTAATTATTGCAACATGAACTCTGATTGCAAAAAGTTAACTAAGAAATAGAAAAAAAAAAGAAGAAATACCATCAAAGAGGCTGAATTAAATTATGGAGTGCTCCAGAGATTACACTCTTGGCAATCACCAATTACTTCTTCTTCGAAGGCAGAACGGCAGAGACACATACATATATACAAATACATATTATATCCAAGCTGTTCGTTTTTAGCATCCTCATCCTGTTATTCATTTTTCTTCTTTCAATTTTCAAATGACTTTGTTAAAAAAAAATATATGTATATATAATAATATCCACAACCAGGTCGCATGAATCTACTTGTGCTTATGATGGCTTACAGCTTAGCATTTTATGTATTTAGCAATAAAAGTAAATATACATACATACATAAACAGGTGCAGTGAAATAAAAGATAAAATATTTTTTTTCCAGGTTATGGTAGTTTAAGCTTTGAAAATCGGTGTGGGAGCGTTTATGAGCAATATAGATTATGGGTTATGAGGTTTTTCATAACCCATAAGTTAACTAAGTTTAACTAATAAAAATAATTTGAGGAAATGAAAAATAAAAAAAAAAAAAACGTATAAGGAAATAACAGTGGTAGCCTTTCTCTTGGTTTAAATTGTTTTGAATAAAAGATCTTTTTTTAACTGTTTTGAATTTTGTTTTTATTAGAAAAAGTTACTGTTTAAATTATTGTTGTTAAGGTACAAAGAATGATTAAACAATAAATAAAAATATATTTATATTTATAATGTGGAAAATGAGTTTTAAGGATTTTGTATAAGCTTTGTAACGTTAAAATGAGACCAAAAATATGAAAACGTTGATAATATTTTCTAAGATTTCTAAGATTTAATATAAAGATAATCGCATCATTTTTATTACCTATTTAAATATTAAACCAGGCACTGTGGCGTATACGTAACTTTTGTTTCATTTAGAAAAGGTTTATACGAGAAATTCAAATAAAACACACAAATTTAAATATTTTTCTAGTTTAAATGGTATAAAGATGTGAAGCTTAAAAAACTTCAACTGGTATAAAAAGAAAAAAATCGGTCTAAAATAAATGTATGCTCATATATGATTAGTTTAAAATGGTAATTAGCATTATATAAAAATGTAGTATCTGGTAATTTTTTTTAAGTACATACGTTTTTATTTATTTATCATACAATTGGTATAAACTGCGGTTTTACTTAAATAACGAACTTAAACAATAATATACATATATCATATTTTTCAAGAAACATTTTTGTAAAATATAAGAAATAATGCATAACCAGGCCGTAGTTTTTTTACAATCACAATATGCGTTAGACCAGTTTATACCAATTAGAGAATGAATTAATCAATTGGATAACATATCTGAAGTAAGAAATAATCCATAACTGAGCCGTAAATTCTTTACAATGACAATATGCGTTAGACCAGTTTATACCAATTAGACAATGAATAAATCAAATGGATAACATATCTGAAGTAAGAAATAATGCATAGCTAAGCCTTAAATTCTTTACAATCACAATATGCGTTAGACCAGTTTATACCAATTAGACAATGAATAAATCAAATGGATAACATATCTGAAGTATTTATTTTCTACATTTTTGACTCCTTACGTGTATATAACAGATTATTATGTATAAGACCATTAAAGATGTTTTCTTAAAATTGTTAAAATTTGAATGGTATAAAAAAGTACGGGTTTCCCATAATACTTTCAGGATTCAGAAGCCCGCCTAAACTGATAAAAACCTTTACTATCGTAATTATTATAATTGAATTAAAATCTGATTTTTATACCAAACCAAATACTTACCTTAAGAATAAGAAAATTAATGAGAACATGCTGCTCCAGCTAAAGGGAAATTAACTATTCCTTTAATTTTGGATAGCGACAACAAAATAAAAAAAAAACACTCTGGAGTAGGAAGAATTTCTGATGCGATGTTTGTTTCTATATGCATATACTCTAGGTACTTCTATATATTGGAGGTATACCTACATAGATATAGAAAATTGAAGCTCAAGTGGCTGTTCTATTCGGCGTATACATATATTTTCCTTAAACATCATGATGTTCATTAAGGAAAATACTAGACTACAAACATGTTGAACAATCAAAATGCTCCTTCTTTCCTTTTTTTTTTTGGAAAAAAGAAGACTTACCTAGAATGATGTGTTTTTTTTCCTCCCACATCAGAAGAAAAAAAAGTGAAAAAAATTAGCTTTTATCGTTTTCGAGGCAAAAAAATCGGATGAACAACCTTATAATATATAGCCAAGGTATATACACTATACCTTACCTATGTATGTATGTATATATATTTTTTGTTGCTGGTGTCTTTATGATTTCAATCGATTTTTAATATACTGCTCTATATATTCACCCATTTTTGTGCTTATTGAGGGATTTATGGAGGTGTATTAAAAAATCCAACAGAAATGAAAAATGGTATAAGAGCAAAAATTTGTGTCACAGCTAGCTCCTTCAATAACAGGAATTCATAATAGTTGGGTTTCTGTGTATGTATATACCTTTGGTTGCTAGCTTTATTAATATTTTTGTACTTTTTCGTCAATATTAAATTCAAAAACATAGGTAACTAAAAAGCAGAGATAGATTAAGATACCTGTATGTACATTTAATGATTAAAAACAAAAGAAAAGATTTGTTAAAGATTCATCACTTTAACTGAAAATAATAAGGTTTCTATATCTACAAAGGTAGGTGATATCTATGTATCTATCTACGATAAGATACAACGTTTCTCTGATTTATTTAAATGGTTTAGTTGGCTGAGGAATAGAAAAGATGTTGGTTGACATCCAAGAACATTCCATCCAAAAGCTTAAAAAAGATACACAGATAGATATTCATTTATACAACTATATTCTTCGAGTCTTCATTTATATCGATTTTATATTTCCTCTTGACATAATTTCTTGATTGAAATATTGTTGTTGTGAAGATAAAACCCCTGGAAGGAAAAGAGATATTGAGTCGTTTTCAACTATCTGATTTTTTGTAACAATGACTAACCTCATCTAGGTTGATATTTGAAGGGAATCTTTTTCGTTTGAGTACTATTAAGTTGGCTTTACTAATGAGCATAGAGTCTCTTGTAAATGTCTGCAAATATTAGATTCGAAAATAATCTTGAACAAAAATTTTGCGAACTATAAGCAACTGTTTAATGGTCATAGTGGCTCATTTGATGTTGCAATTGTACACTGGCCAACTATCCATTAGTTCTTTTTATTTGTGTGTCTAAGATTGTAAACGACTGAATGTTTTTTTTTTTTTTTTTTGAGAAAAGACATTTTTATATTTATATACGTTTGTAGTTTCTATAATTTCAAAGCCCAGAGATTTTTTATTGCACGATATTTTTTATTTTTGATTTAGGGATTTTTAAAACTCTATTATTTATTTTCACCAAACGACCTAAACGACAAATTTAAAAATTTTACAAAAACACATTGTATCATTCATATTTTGTTTGAAAAATAAAATAATGACAGTTTGTCCAAAAAAAGTAAGCAAACATACCTTTTTTGACATTTGTAAATGTCAAAGTGGAATATGGAGAATTTGTTTTTCACCACACTGTTTTGGCTATGAGGTGAAATTTTCAAAAGTGAAATTTGTCTAAAAAGTTTCGATTCTTATTCCAAGGAAGTTTTAAAAAGGTAAAAGCTTGAGTAAAAACTATTAATTTATGAAAACTGGAAATTAATTGAAAAATTAAATATTTTCTACACGTAGTTGAGGAATTTTTGTTCTTTAATGATGTTTCGTCTTTTAAATTTTTAAAATCATAAAAAGTTTGCTTCAACTAAAACTGAGGCTGAGAGTACTATAGCCAACAATTTTTCAAACTGTAAGTTTTAGGGATCTTCGAGTTTTTCAATTCTTCTAATATAAATCGGCCTACATGCAACTTTACCTTAATTTTTCGGATTTTTTTTGTTTTATATCAATCTTTAAAGTTGTGTTTCTTTGTCTCAAGTTCAAAGCGTTTATTTTAAAGTTAAAACAAATTATCGAAATTAATATAAAACAGAAAGTACTTCAAAAATTTACATGAAGCTGCAAGAGATCGACGAGGTGTTTGACATATCAAGCAGTTGGGCAAATGAGTTGTCCGTTAATTCAGACAATTTTCCATTTCTGCAGTCTTTTTTTTTTTGCTAATCTCAATAGTTCTGTTTATTCCTGGGATATACTGTAGTTAGATCAATGTGATGTAGGGCTTTTGCCAAGTCAGACACACGGCATCTATGTACATATGTGTTTTATGTGACAAGCTTTTATTCGATGATTTTTTTCAACATTTTTGCTTGCTCTATACGGCAAGCAATTATTAGTTTTGTGTAAAAAAATATGTTGGATTTTAACCAAAACAACACTACGATGATCGAGGCGTTCGAAAAAGTTGCTTTCCGGTCCGTCGCGTCGGTCTGTGCATCTGTGCGTCAGTACGTCCACTGTATTTAGAGCTAGAGCATAAACAAGTAAACCGATTTGTTTCAAATTTTGTACAGAGCGAATTTCGATGTTTTTTTAAGCTCATCTAAAACGGATATCTGCCATACAACGATTTTGATTTCTTCAAATTTTCTCTAAAACAGCTGTAACGATTTTGATTATACTTTGTATCTGTAATGAACAGTGGTTATAAGAAAATTGTGTTTTAAGTTTTTGCGAAAAAAAATGCATTATGAAAAAAGGGTTTTGGAACTTTTCGAGAAAATTGCCTTGAATTTTAATTATTCACCCATAGATTTTTAGTCGCTTGAGCGATCTTGTTAAAGTTTTGCAGTCTGATGCTTCTTATAATAGTTCAAAAAATAAAGCATTTAAAATATATTTTTTTATTAATATTAAACCTTTTCATACTCGAAGTTCAGCTATGCGTAAGAAGTGTTGTATACCTACGTATAGAAGGTGCCTAATGTTACAGACTCTTGTTGTTCCCTCATTTCTTGAAAGACTTACTGAAATTGATCTCTATATATGATGAAACTTTTCTTCTGATCATCGGATCCAATTTCTGCAAAACAAAACAAACCAAAAAAAAAAAAACTTTTATAATAAATGAGGGGTTAAAAATCACATGATATTTTGTCATCAATATTTATTACAGGTTTGATTAACTTTTTTGTTTTTGTTTCTTTCTTCCATTGGTATCCTATTACTTCAAAAATATGTATGGTGAACATTTTATCAACATCGCTGAGTTTTCAATCTGTGATTCTCTTCCTGTAACCATCACCATCGTGCCAAAGACTACATCGTTGTCGTTCATTTAATATTAATTGCCCAAGCCAAACATGGCCAGCTCATAAAAACAAAAATGTTGGTATATATTATAGCGAACTTAATTTATGCAACACAATACAAAACAAAATTCAATAAATCAACTTTATATAAATATATTCTTCTTTAGGTTTTTACAGTTTAAAGGACTATAAGGCTATACAATGACTTTGGTTTAATAATAATTCTTTTTCTTATGTTGGAGTGGACGACCGACGACAACAGTGTTCCAATGCAATTAAGATTTGCAATTAAATCATCCACAGGTGTCCACTTTTCAGATAAAAAATAAAAAGTAAACAAAAAAGAATTATTTTTGCTTAACGAAGAACTTGCTTATAACAATGTTGCTTATAAAATATATTTTGTGTCATCCATCTTCACACGTATACTTGAACTCATGTAGATGAGAACAATGGATTTAAGGCAAAATTTATTCACAAAACTATGATTTTTGGTTTTTAGAATTTTTAGAGAGAGAGGAGCGTCAGTCCATGGTGGATGTTTTTTCTATTTTTATTTTTTTTGTTGAAAAAATAACATTAGTATGTATAGCGTGCATTGAGCTCAATATACAGAAGACAATGCAAGCACGACTTATAAGCAATGATCATTCTTGCCATATAACCCGCACAGCTTCACTCTCCTATACTATACTAAAGCCCTCTGGAAACACATCTAACTTGCAAACTCCACTCCACTCCACTCCAACCCCATATAATGCTGTGTCAGTTAACCACAGGAATTTATAAATCATTTTAAAATTCACAAACAATGAGCAGCGAAGAAACAATGGCTTCTCTTGAATGTGTAAATTGCAAAACGTGACACGTCCTTATCGCCAATTTTGAATCAGAAAATAATAGTAATAATAATGCCTGAGTTGAGTTGAGTGTGCGACCAAAATGTGCGATGTGCGATGCCGATGCGATGACGATGGGTAGGTTAGGTAAGGTGACTCTTATAGGTACCCTACACCTCGAGGAGTGAGATTTTTCATCATAACCAGAATGAAATGTATTCTTATAACTACATACGGCTATACACGTTCCATCGCATCATCGCCCATCGGTGGCGGTAGCGGCGGCGGCGGCGCGGCAATGGTGGTGGTGCTGGTGCATCCATTCCATAACCAGCATGGGTGGCTGTGAAGACTGCATAAGTAGTACCAAAAGAGATTCTTCGCAAAGTGAACTTTGTGCAACATTCAGCATTTTGAAAAAAAATAACAAAAAAAGAACAACATCACAGCACTAGGAGCGTTGTAAAAAGGTACAACGTACAACAGAGAATATATCTCCATAGAATAAAAAAAACTATATAAGGAGCAAAATGTTCCCTCGAAGGAGACCTGGAACCCGGGACAGAGGAGGTTTTCAAAATAATAAAAAAAAAAAATCCACACGACCATCTCTTGAGTGGCAACACAACAGTCAACCAGAATACCTTTTTTTTTATAACACACCGGCGCACCGGCAAAGCCTCTACATCGTCTTCTTTGTGGCAAAAGTGTTATTTATGCAACCACGGAGTTGTTCAAGCTTGATGTTCAGGCCATTTTCTGTTCGTTTGTTGTAGGTTTTTTGTGTTGTTATTCGTTGTTGATTTTTTTTTCTTTTTATTTCTTATTAAAAGAAATCAGGCCAAACACATTGCTCTCTGATCTTTCATGCAGATGCAGGTTTGTGCTGTTTATGAGATGAGAATGAGAAGGTTACTTGCAACAGAAACGTCGTCGGTCGTATTCGTCGTCGTGTATTCAGTCGTCATCGTTGTCGTATAGATGCTTTCATTTTCGACTTCAATATAGTCAATGATGTGAATTTAGTACATGTGAATAATGCAAGTTTATAGGTTTTTTTTTTTTTTGAATAACTAGAGATTAAAATCTGCTATCAAACACAAAGTAAAGCCGCTCCTCGACTCGTAATGGATTTTGACAAACTTTGGTATTTTTACAAATCATATGTAGGTATTGAGGGAAACGAAACTGCATTGACAAATCAGGGAGAGGCTTAAATGTGATGTTAGAAGAGTATTCAATATCAATTTGTCTCATACCAAAAACAGAATCTGGAGAAATACTGTGAAACTTAAGTGCGAAGAAGTGGAAACTTTTTGATCTAGGGTTTCTGCAAATTTAAAATAAAGAACTTATTTTAATCTTGCAAAAAGTTACAGCAATTATGTTTCTGTACATTTTTATTAAATTCTATATACTTCGGAATGTTTAAGGTTATGTTTTGCTACGAACAAGTTTTTTTCCTTGAAATTCGTCAGTCATCAAGAAATCTGAATGAAGGTACTAAAGTTTTTCTTTAAAATTCTTTTTATTAATACTTACTTTCTTTTCGATTTATTTGAATTTAAAGATTGTGAAACCTTGAAAACCTAACATAATCTGCCACTGGGATATAAGTTCCAAATTGTCCGTTAGTTCCGAAGAGACTTTTATCCTATTTGAGTATGACACAAGTCCCAAATCTATTTCCGAATTTTTGTCACACAGAAAAAATTTTGGGGCTAATGCCCCACCAAAAATTTAGGACTTATGTTCTATCATCGATGAAATTAAACGAGATTTATGTCCCATTTGAGACAAGTATCCTGAAATATGCTTGGGACTAATGTCCCACTCAAATTGGATGAAAAGTCCATTCAGCAGTTAATCGTTAATATTGATTAATGTTGGGACTAATGTCTCACCAAACATTAGGGACTTAAATATGTCCTTTTATCGATGAAAATAGACGAGATTTATGTCCCATTTAAGACAAATGTCCTGAAATATGGTTGCGACTAATGTCCCACTCAAATGGGACGAAAAGTCCATTCGCCCAGCTAATCATTAATACTCATTTACGTTTGGACTAATGTCCCACCAAACATTTTGGACTTACCATCGATAAAAATAAGCAAAATGTATGTTCCATTTGAGACAAAAGTCCTGAAATATGGTTGGAAATAATGTCCCACTCAAATGGGACGAAAATCCGTTCGCTAACTAATCCAGCAACTTCGAGGTTTTTAAAAGTTGAAAAGTTTTTTTCAATCCACTTCTTCTGCTCCATCATTAGCATCTCTGCTTCAGGCGTATTTAATCACAAAACCAAAGACTAAAGAGTATCTGTAAACCGTCAAAAACGACAACAACAAAAAAACAAAAAAACATTTATTGTGATTTGTCCCCCCCTTACTTACCAAGTGAACAACATTTTCAATTCGCTTAAATTACTTGGTAACATAAGTGTTGCGTACAACAAGCAAGAAGCAGATACCTACGACTACGAGTATATTAATATCAGTATTGACTAAGCAACATAAAAATAACTCAAATTTATTGAAATAATACTAACTCGTAAATTCTCCAATACAAACGGATATCCTGCATGGCATGTAGTGGTTATAAATTTCTAGATATACATACATATATATATACATATATGTTTGTATGCAGATAGATAGATAGAAATAAAAACAAATAAATATAAAATTGTATCTATGGATGCAATCTTATGATTTTTAGTCACGTATATGGATATATAAAACTCTTCGAGGAATATCAACTTTGGTATATACCTATCTTTAATGTGGTTAAACATATTCAAAGTCACAATTTTTCTCTGTGAACTGTGATGGTCGTCGTTGATGTAAGGTTAGAGTAAGTATACAATCAATCGATATAGATATAGACCCACAATCCCACAAATGAGGTACCTTCTTTTGCTCAAATATTTATGAACAAAAAAAAATATATGATATTAAATATAAAATGTAGCTATATGTACGTATAATTTGGACATTTGGTTTGTGACCCTTTGAACAAATACCGACACTAAGTAAATGTCAATAAATAAACGATTTATGATATATTTTCATTTTTATTTTCAATCACGTAGAAAAGTTATATGTGATATAATAGGAAAATAAGAACCAATAGATGAGAGCTTTGTCGATTTATATCAAATTCGGAAATTTGTCGTTTCAGATATGTGTGGTTAAGTACATAATATAATAGATGGTAATTATATATTTAATAGTATGTAAACATTTAATATGTTTCCGTTCTGTAAAGATTAATTACCTTCTAAGATAAATCAATCTTTAAGAAAATCTGATTGAAATTTGTCGAAAAATGGTCTTCTTTTCCATATAAGTGGGTTGTAGGAAGGTGTATATTTGGATATCTATATCTTTTCAATTATAGTTCATGTTATACGTAAATAGATATAATATTTAAATTTCGTTACTCTTGGTTTCCGATTAGTGAATTGATATATCAAAATCAACGTTGGAAATAAGTAGGGTTTCCTTTCTGACGAATTCATTTAAGCTCACGGAAAAAAACAAACTATCTGTACTAAATAAAAACGATTGTAAAAATAAATTTATCTGCGCAAAAACTCGTGGAAAACCAAGGTCTAGTACTGTACAATTATCAACTATTTCTATTAGCGCGTTGTAAGTTTACCAGAAATAGAGGGGACCTACAATTTTCTGAACAGCATTTTATGATGACAAGGGATACTTTTAGAGAATTTGGCAGTACATATTCCTAAACAAGGAAAAGACAGCCCAGGAAAATTAAACCAAAACAAAAATTCAGACACCGAATCAATTCCGTGAAAACTGAATTTTTGTGGAAAGCTTTATTTTTTTTTTTGTTTTATAACCATTTCCTAAGAAGTACCTTTACCCTAAATTTGAGGGGTTCCTAGTACAAACAGAAAAGGCCACACTTCGAAAATTTTAGTTTTGAATATTTTCGGACGATTTTTTTTTGTATCCCAAGCATTTCATAAAAAGTAGCCTAAATTTGGACCAGGACTTAAATTTGGACCAGGACTTAAATTTTAGGGAGTGGTAAAAGGTTAAAGATATTTTGAAAACTATCATTTTATTTGAAAAAAAGTGTGAATTTTAATGATTCACTTTTCACACCACTGCTAGGGAAAACATTGGGCAAGTTTATTTTTTTGTGGTTTACACAGTAGGACTAATCTTCTTTGAAATTTACAAAAATAAATAAATAAAAATCAGTTACTCCAATTCATTCTCTACATGTAAGTAAGTTAAGTTAGACTTTGACGTTTGAAAACTTCCGGAAATGCTGAATTTTGGTAAGAAGCTTTCTTTTTCCCACTTAAGAATAACCTTAAAAGTACACTAAGTTTGAATTTTGCTTTTGATTTTGTGGGAGATGTAACATTTATTTTTTTTGTAAATGTCTTGTTCAAAGTTAAAGCTTTTTTAATGGACGCCAACGGCTCTGATTGCAACGCACCGATGCATCTGAACTCAATTTCGAAATATCATATCATCATGCTTTATATTATTTTTAAAGATACCTTTTCGGACACTCATACTACACCGATTTTGACAAATGAGGTGTCAAAAGAAGCGGAATTACTTTGACAAATTATAATTTTATTTTAAAAATATTTATAATTTGTTTAAAAATTGCATTTCGACGGTTAAATAAGAATACCTCCTAACAAACATTTTTTGTGAAAATCACTTTTTGATGTAGTTTCGTTAAGAAATTCCATCTGCATCGCTGAACGTATTCATTATATCGCCAGCAGCTGTCAAAACATTTTCATCTTGGCGCCTAAAATATCCTAAAATATTCAGTTTTTTGTGTCTCCTGTAAAATTTACAAAATGCGACATAGGAGGTATTCATATTTAACCGTCGATTTGCTTGTTAAATATTATTCCAGTTAAAATAATTTATATAAAATCAACACTTCCACTTTCCAATTGGTAATATTTTGGCAGGTGATGAGGTGACATAATGTTGGTTAAATTTATTGGGCCCGTTTATTTTAAAATCATTTGTGTGTCTTTTATTTCTATGTAATTGCGAGAATTCTCACACTGGTAGGTTATTAGTTTTTAAAGTAAAGATTTAAGAATGAAATCTAGCTGCATGGGATCCGAACAAAAAACTCACTATCACTCTCTCTCTGCAATGAAATCAGCTACAAATCGATCGCGCAAAAGAAAGCTTTATTCTTGTAAACGATGCAATAATAATATTATACTCAATGAAATCGATCTAGTTGATAAAATCAAATTAATGGTATGGAAAGGGGTAAAATATTCTTGAATAAATTTGTGGCAATAAAAAAAAACCTAGAAAAATATTCGGTCCCGTATCTTGGATAATTTGGAGGTAAGCATCGTATCGATTTCCCGCGACACTATCGAGACATTTCTATATTTGGTATGCTTTTTCGACTCTTTGAATATCAAGATGAAAGATAAATTGGAATTGAAAAGAATCCAATCCAAAAAAGGCATTATGGGAAAAACTGTATGTAAAAAATAACCTCCCGTCCACCGTGGTTATATGAGCTTTAGATTATTATCTCTATTTAAGATTAAGTTATTCTTAGATCCTCATAATGTTCTCTATTCTCTTCTAGTTAAAAGGCATTTTAAAGAAATCTGACCTTTACCTTTAACATCTAAGCATGTTTTACTGCAATTAATGGAGAACTATTGAAGAAATGTCAAGCCCTATAATAGACGTAATAACACAAATTTTAATAATTAACATATAAATCAAATAATTTTTAATCATAAAAAAACCTCCTACACATAGATGAATAATTCAAAATTGTCTTTTTTTTAGTAAGAAACTCATAAGAAAATTATATAATTATGTAATTACATTTTAGAAATTAATTTAATCCTATACGTAATGTACATATCATCGATGTAATCAATAGTATTGACCATAAAGACATTGTGGTTTTAATAAGTCAAAAAACTTCTCTACAAAAAGGTATATGATATAGATGATTAGTATGCAGAGCACACACGTAAGAAACGACAGCTGGTGGTTTGTTTTATAAATACCAAAATTGAATGGCTGGACAAATTAAAGAAATAAAAATTAATGAAATTCTTATAGAAATCTTTATGTTATGGTAAATGAAAATTCGATGAAATGTTTATGTTTGTTAAAACCAACCAATGAAGCTCTGACAAACCTTCAATTATATATATAACTGTTGTAGCCTATTCTATCCCTCCTATTCTACTAATACTTATATTCTAGTGATCTTATACTTATACATTTTGGGCTAAAAGTAATGTTATAGTAAATAATGGCACACATTATAACATTACTTTTGACCTACCTTGTATTATAAATGTTATGCTTTTTCAGATGGCGCTCAAATGCCTGGACCGATTCTACTGAAATTTTTGCTTAACTTATACTAATAAGTCCCTAAGCTGATTGAACTTAACTTATTTTTTTTTTTCGTCTAAACCAAAGCAACTTGTTACTAAGTGGCGCCCGAGTAGGGATCTAATTAAGGCTTCCTTAGGTTAAATAAATATACCCAGGAAGTGAAAACTTCTAACATAAGCAAACTTTTATGCAATGCGGTTGCAGAAAACTTCATCAATTTAGTTCATAAGTAAAGTTATCAAGAATATATCTTATTTAAATGGTTAAGTATTAAAAACAAATATTAAATATTTTCCACTAAACATTATAGTTTCTTAATTTAATCACTATTTATACTAAAAACCTGACAAACAACTAATTTCCTATGTTGGTTTATTTAACATAAAATAAAATAATAAATATTATTATTTGTTTTAAATTAAATACATTGTTTGTTTGTACTTTGTTTTTAATTTTGCGTGAATTAATTCGTTGCTATTGTTTTTCTGTATATTGACATTACAGATTAAAGACTGTTTCCATCATTAATAGCTTTGTTTTATAGTGGAGAAAATAATATAGAAAATGAGGTAAATTTTCACCCCACCACCCCACCACCCAACCCTTAATGCATGATTACAAACCACAAAATCGATTTTTTTTTGTTTTGCTTTTGTTTTGTTGTGGCAAGAGACCTAGATTCGAATCATTTAAACGGCAAATTGAAAGATATGCGCAAACAAAAAAAAAAAAAATGAAAAAAAGGCAAGGTATTCCAATGCCAGTATTGGCCTTATTCTGGAATTTGCATTGTTTGAATTTGTTGTAATCGGATGGAATGAAAGTAGATTTTATTGAACTAGGTCTATCCCATGCTGTTAGTTTTGTTGGAAAAAAAAATTCGCAGAATCGAAAACAACATAGTAAAACGGAGATTTGAAAGCCTTAACATTGATTTCAAATAGACTAATACTTAAAGTTGATTGAAAAAGGGACACATTAACTTAAAGTAAGTATATACGTACGCATTTAAATATACTACAGTAAATTCTGTCAGGATTTTATATTGGAAATAATAATGGAATTTGTATTGTTTTTGATGTCGTTAAGTTTCGTTAGGAAGGTTTAGAATTCGCTTTATAGGAAAGAAAAAATGTATGTTGAAGAAAATTGGCATGAAGGGATAAAGCGTTCTGAGTTGCAGAAACGATCAAAAATTATGACTTGGTGACACAAAAGTTTTCAAAATAACATTCCTTTTTGAGTTAGTAAAAAAAATCTGCGGTTTTTGATGTCTTTTTCTCGTCTAGTGTTTTAATTAAAAATTTTAATGGAAATAAAGTCAATTTATACAATAAACATACTTAACTCAGGTTATTAATGTTACTTTACATATTAATAACAGTACAGTTCAGTCTCGTTAACCATTAATCAAACCTTAAATCCCCTTTTATTTCAAATAACTGTACATTTATATACTAATTAAAACAGTGGCTATATGTGTTTGTTGATTTTTAACCTTTGCCATATATAAGCTATAATTCTTCCATAAAATATTAACATTCATAAAGTAAGATAATTAACTTAAAACTGGAATACAAACAAATGTCAAGCCTACTTACACATTTACATATATAGAGATATTCCAATGGAATTCAAAATTCGAATTATATACTTTTACGAGATTTAAAGTTATGACGTTGTAAATTTTATTGGGCGGTATAATATGTATTATGGTTGGTTATGCTGCATTATGCTGCATTATACTGTATCAGTTTTACTCTGGATTGGTCTGAATCGTTAAATTATCTCTTTTTTATCGTTTTATCAGTTCTTTTTAATATCTGAACTTCTAGATAATATGTATGTATGTGCTTGTGGATTGTCAAGTGACAGTTACTGTCAGTAATTCAGAGGATAATTTTAAGGTCTGAAAAAATGTCACACATATGTTAAATCTTTCATTAATTGGTAATTTAATTCATGTCATATAGTTTCTACTCCAAAACTGTCAAAATAAATAAATCAATTTATTAATGACATTTTATTAACATAAAGTCACAATGGAATTTTTATGGTGTGTCAGTGTTCTGACAATCTGTATTGGTTCCGTATAAAATAAATGTATAGGTTTTAAACGAAAATGTGGATTTCGTCCGTCAGTTTGTGCGTTTACTGTATAATTAATAATGATCTATAGCTTTAATGAGAGGATTAATTTGCTTCAAATTTGGTACAGCGCATTTTTAGAGAGAAAATTCGAATTTTTTTAAAGCTAATCTGGAATGGGTAGCTGCCATTCAACAATTTCTATTTTTTTTTTAATTTTCTCGAAAACGGGTGTACCGATTTTGATTAAATTTATTTTAGATCAGTTCGTCAAATTTAATATTTTTTCAAACTAATGCTTAGGGATGCCCCAATCTTACGATAGGTTAGATCTAAAGTAGAAATGTTCTGGAGTTTTCTTTATACAACAAGTTCCAAAAAATGTTTTTTTCATGATCAACTTATCTGTCATTAATATTGACGAACTCTTGAAAAAATTATAACTTATTTGTGTGATGGATCTGTTTAAACGATCTTGTGTGGCTTCAGAAGAATAAAAGGTGTGCATTGTAACTGCTTGCATATAAGCACTATATGCACCCATTGCAACCACAACCTTAGTCACATAGCGATCTTGCATTATCAGTTCGCGCACATTATCAATGTTTTCCAGTATAATAAACAATTTTGAACTAAACAGTGCTCTGTGATCACCAAATGTCGAAATGAAGTGATCAGCAAACTTTTGTTCAATTCATCCTTATCGAAAACCGTAAGAAATTTCTACACGCGAATGTTCGCGATTAAATTCCTCGTATGAAAAAACGTTCTTAATAAGTATACCATAAAAAATGACAAACTTTATGACATGGATGTCAGATATGACAAAGTCTCACTGGTATTTCCAAATCTCAAAAATTAATTGAAATTTTGATTTTATCGATTGTTATCAAATTAAGAAGCATTTTGCTCCTTTTCAGAATCGAAAAACTATCATTTTTAGGGCTTCTTAATGACCAATGGAACATACTATTACACCTATTTAGGTGACCTCCATTTTTGCTTATCGTTTATTTTGATCTTTGGCTGAAATGTTACTTATCAATTCAACTTAGTATTTTATAGTTTCAGAGTAATTCTTCTTTACATTTTTTTACCGAGTGTGAAATTCATCACTTTCATTTTTTGTTGAAAGAATAATACATAGTTGATTTTTTTTTCTTTTAAGAAATAAATCTTAAATCTTGATCAACAAGTTTGATTAATTATGTAACATTAACAATAAACACGTCGTCATCATTGTTTGCCGTACTCATCTTCAAAACACATTGTCCCAGGTGCCAAAGATAGGTTTTAATCAATATATCTATACACTTCACCTGGGAAATATTTCTGAGCATCTATTGATTGTCTTCATTAATTTTTTTCTTTTGTTAGTTCCTGTTACATTATTAGTCCTTGTCAGATGAATGGAATCATATTGAATAGCGTACAAGGATAAGAATAGGACGAATAATTTATATTTTTTTTTTCTTTTTTTGATATTGTTGTTTTTGGTTTCTTCAAACTGTTTTTTTGTATAAGATCTTTTTATTATCTTTTATTTTTTTTGAAAAATTATGTTGAAACTAAACCAGAATTTGGATAGTTTCAATTTCTATGGAAGTGTAGTGTTGGATCTTAGAATAGTAAATGTCAATATTATGTATAATTTTGTCTTTTTGTAACAAAGCTATTATTATAAATAAATACAAATAGTGTGGATATTTTGAGCTTGTACAAAATGTCAAAATATAAACGAAAAATTTCCCTAATTCAACTCATTTTTACTTGTAAATTTAACTTCACCTTATAATTAATAGTAAAGAATTTTGTGTGATTGTGCTTACATTTGTTTCATTTATTTTATGAATAGTTTAAATATTATATACATATGTAACTATAAATGAAAAATTATTACAAAGAATTTGTTATTTTATATGAAGCTGTGAAAGGAAAAAATATATCAGATTGGTATTTGTATTTTAAAATACATATTAGCTGCGTTCTTTAACTTTGAAACTCTGGGATTATCTGTCCAAAACGACATTATTTTATTTTATTTTTATTATTTAACTTACATCTAAAACATTTAAGCCTTAAAACTACATATATTAATTAAAATTAATTAATTAATATTGGTTTTATTTTTAACTGAAAAGAATTAAACAAAAACTTGTGTGTCGCTTTGTATAGGCATAAAAACTTATAAACTACATATTTACAAGTACATCTAGGCTAAAGCTATAAATAACTTAAAAATTAATTAAAGATACTTTATTTAAATTTTTTATTATGTACCAGACCTCGACCATCAAAGCCGAGGAATATAACTCTCGTCCTTATGATTGTAAGCTTCTAAAATTCATCGTGGATATCGCGCTTGCAATGTGACAACAAATCAGCTTGAATAAAACATTTATATTGACTCCATTGTATAGAACTTGGTTGGAATAATAAATTGTACTTAAATTCTGATGATCTGTACAAAGTGGCTTCTAAGACATTGATTTTCAAATACCCGAATATTTTTCAATTGTTATTATTGGGGAACTTTGAACCACACCGAACATCCACAGGCAATCATCGGTGTAAAGAGAACCATTTGTTGTTATAAAACAACCGTTTCGTCAGGACAAAAGCATCCCCTAACTCTGGTTAGACCAGCATTGATTTGTCAGTTGAAACATAGTTATATTCATACTTAACTTTTATGTTTCTATGAGTAGCTCAACGATCACTTACTTGCTCCATTTCTTTCTTGTATCTCTTGAGGCTCTGAACGGAGTCGTAAATGAAAGGCATTATAATTTCTGAATATATAAATAGCAGTAGTTTGCTCAAGTCAAGCCTGATAAGTTTAAGATAGAGGACCTTCGAATATCGAAATTCTCCAGACAACCAGACAGGCAACCGTTTACCGTACTATGTACCGTATTAACTTACAACTTCAACATACATCTTTTATATTTCGTTTAGAATAGAGCACACATCATTTAAATGATAGACGTCCTCTCACTCATCATGGTTGCAGAGATGGGACAATACTAAAAGGTAAGGTCGATGTGGCACGTAGTATAAATATCATATCATTAAGATAGTCCTCATTAGACTTTGTAAGATTATAGTTGCTTAATTTTATTGTATCACTTCCTGGGTTGTGAAAATGGAGCTTGAGAATCTTTATCGTACAACCATTTATACATGACACATGTCCATATTCAATACATCAAGTTTACAAGAACAAAACAATAGAAAAAAACAAATTACAAACAATAGACGAAGCCGGTAAATCGAAAAGCTTCTAAGCTTTTAACTCTTAAATCAAATTTAATTCATAAAGTTAAAAAAATTATTGAATTTTATAAAACAATTTCCAATCTAACCAATGAGTCTTACTTTGATAATCGCAGATTCTTTGTGTCAAAACTTTAACCATCACATCTAGTTTATTTTTATACATATGATGTATGTACAGGGTTCACCAGGAAGATTAACTATTATGTTCTTTATTAGTGTACCTACAACTTTATCCAAAATGAAGTAAAATGGTTTAATTTAAAATAAATAAATGTTTTATGTGCTAAAATATTCTCCATTGTTGGCCTCATACTCCCTGCAAGTTTTTACAATTTTCTTCGTATTTTTATACCTACAATTCAACCGGTATTTTTTATTATCATTATATAGGTACATATGTATATGTAGATACATTTTTCATCGAATATTTTTCACATAATTAATTTGCCACGTATTTCACACTTTTCCAAATTTAATTTTATCAAAATAAAGACGAGAGAACGCCCTGTACATTTACATATTTTTCAATCAAACAAAATTATTCTTTGACTTCTTTTTAGTTCAACCAACAGTGAATTTTATTATTAAATTGATTCTTTCTCTAAAATGTATCATCACTTTAATATACTAAATGCACAGCAATTTGTCAATTGCATATTTTCACATGCATCAAAGCCAACAAACATCATTCATTATATTATTATTATTATCATACCGTTAAATCGCTCGTTAGCACCATTCACGCATAATGCTTTAATTTTTCATCACAAACAACAAAAAAATAAAAGATGAGACGAGGCAGAATTTCCTTCCAAATGGCCAGTAGTCACATCAGTATCATTGATTCTTAATTTAGTTTCTTTTTTTCTATGCATTTATCTCTTCTATTTTTTTTTTTTTTGTTGTTGTTCCTTTTTACATTATTTTCAACACACAATCTTCTTCTTTGATTCATTATACCAAATGCCGCCAATCCTTTTAAAAATTTTTGATATGAAAAGATAATCCATTGAAATTCATGAAAAGTGTATTTTTTTTTCTTTTTTTTCGAAATCTCTTCTTTCCGGTGTCGTGGTCGCCATCATCATTTGACATTTTCCGCACAAAGAAAAAGAAATCCCCGTTATGTGTGTGGCCGCCATGAAAATTCTTCTTTTCAAATTTTTTTCGTTGAACTTTATTTATTATTTAAAAAATAACTTGTGGTTATAACAGTAAGGGCTAGGTAGTATCTTTATAATGTAGGTATGTGTGTGTATGTTGTGACGATGACTAGGTAGTGTACCCATCGTCATCATCATCATCTATTACAAATTTAATTGCATAGGGGACGCAAAGTTACATTACATTTTTATTTATTCAAAAGCAAATTATCATCAATCCTTTCAGTAATACGTAACGTAATGATGGTGGTGCATAATTTGTTAAATTAACCACCTCTCCAATCAGATCAGATGTGAAAAAAATGCGCTCACACTCTTTGCCTGCCGCATACCTACACTCGCTGCTAGTCGTTATATCTACATCACTACAAGTTTCATTTTCATGATTGTGAAACCAATCTTTTAATTGCTTTTTGATTTGTGGATTGTGGAAATGTAACGTGTGAACGTGCTGTGTGTGCACCTGGTGGACGACGAGGGACGAAGACAAACGACAGCGACGACGACGACGACACAAAGACTCCCAGATAAAAACTAGATTCCCCTGTCTCCTCCGTGATGGTTTGTTCTTTCATCATAAATTTTATCTAATCGTCTTCACCTTAACAAAAAAAAAATAATCTTCTCCTCTTTCCACGTGAAATATATACAATGGGAAAATATTTTCATTTATGGTTTTTAATATAATATTCTTCTTCATATCAAATATCCAAAACCATCAAGAACTCACCTTGAATATTATTATTATTATTTTTATTCCTTTCTCGCCCGTTTCTCGAAATCGTTGACTGATTTTTTTCCCCTTTATTTTTGGGGTTTTTCCTTTTTTTTCTATATAAAATTGAGCGTAATCCTTTTTGGAGCTAAAATAATCCTCATTGAGAAAATACTTCTTGGAAGATATATTGAATTTTCACAGACAAAAAAAAAATTATAAATTTAAATCAAAAAACACTTGAAATTTTACTTTGCTTTTTTAGAAACACAGATTGCTTTTTATACATAGGTATATTTTCACTTTCATTATTCACTTAAAATATTATGGTAGAGAGGAAACCTTATCATTGTGCACCGCTATTTTATTTCTTTTCTAAATATTTATTATTTAACTTTTTGTATATATATGCAATATGTATACATCGATAATATTTATATTTTTTGATAACAATTTAATTATTATTTATAATTAATATATTATATGAGAGAAGAAAATGCGCAAATATTTTTTTTGTTTTGTTTAATTATAGGTTAATCACTGTTTTCGTTCGTATTCACGGCGAGTGAATTTTTATTTATAAGCACTCTGTGCGATTTTTTTTGCTGTATGGTATGTTTTAAAATATTTTATACATCTAAGGGTATGGAACTTTCGCAAAAAAAAATAAACGTGAAGCACCCCCACACCGACCCGTCAGCATCATATTCACGGAGTAACTGAATTTATTTTCTGGAATACCTGGATTAGGTCACCTCCGGTTGCTCCGTTCCTCTAAGTCATCTTTTACTTCTTTATTCTTCAACTTTCATTCGTTTTCATATTCGTTTCGTTGTGTCGTTATAATATGGTGGTTGTGAACATGGACGTGGACTGTGGAGTGGAGGAAAGCATTAAATTGCATTGTGTGAATGTGAATTGAGTTTTGCTTTACAGAGATAGGTATTATAAAGGAAACGATCTGGCGCATGGTTGTTTGGTCTTGTGTGGTGGTAGTTCAGTTGGTTTGGTTTTTGGTACACTTTTAAAAGAGAATTGAAATATTGTTGTTTTCATTATTTTTGTTGTAAAGAGAAGTTGTTTGTTTTTTTATTTGTTTCACAAAAACAACTTTATTTTACTTACAAAACTACCTCGTCTATTTTTCATATCGTTCCTAAGGGGGATTGCCGACTGGTAAAATGTCGAAGAGAAACAGATTTTCTTATTGTTTTGTGTTGCCAGCTTAAGAGATTGAAAATGTGTTTTAATTTTCAAATGGCTGCGCATTGGGTGGGTTTGGGTATATGAATATGGTTCTCTTTATGAATAATTGTTGTGGGTATTTGTACTGTTACTTTACTTGTTAATGATGTTCAAAAAAACAAACATAAAACAGCTAACGATAAAATAAACAAAAAAAAGTTAGGTTAAAACTTCAAATGCTCAAAGGTTATAAATATATTCAAAATTAAATTGCAAACTTTTACATAAATATACATCATTTCCGGCAATGTTTAGAACATTAAAGTGCAATTTCTTTTGTTTTTATAGGTAAAATATGGAAATCTATGCCATTGTTCATTTTTCATTTAATACGTACAAAGTTACTTTGCAAACATTTCATAACTCATTTGGTCCCTTCAGAGAGAGTTTTTTTTTTTGCATTCTCCTTTCGATTTAAAATTCAGAATCTCTTGCATCCGAGAAATTCATTTCGCATTTTGCATACATTAAAATGAGAATTATGATGATGCTCCTTGTTGACAGCATTTTGACTACCTGTCTATATTGGAAAAGGACAACTTCTGCTACTGAGTACTGGAATTTACCTACTGTTCTGCTATTATAGGACACTGTATCTATGACTCTTGGGAATTTTGGTGTGGAAAAGTCATTTTCGTTAGAGACTCTTGACATTTTAGCAAAAGTGCAAATAAAGATTGATTGACGCGAGGGGAGTTATATGTAGCGGTAGGTGAGTAAAGTGTCAACGAAGGGTTACACATTCTTACCTAGATAACTTTAACCCCAAACCACCTGGTAAATCTTTACGCATGTGTTAAGTATACGCATACACCCACAGCAGCCTATACTAAGGTAGTTGAGTTTCTTAATTTACGTTCCTTACAGGGTGCACTGTTTTCGATTGTGATAGTCTGGTTGAAGGCTCTGAATTTCTTTAACATTTTTATTTCAGAATACCGAATGAAATCCATTAAATTTTTTTTTCGAGGTATGTAGGTATGTTTATCCCTTAGTACCTACTCGAAGTTAATGGAACTCAGTATTAAAAATTCAAGAGAAACATTAATTGAATATGGCTATTATTTCACAATACATATATATATTAAATTATATTCCAGTTATTGGAACTTATACCTATCAAGTAAATACATAAGTCTTTCAACTTTAATTAGCTTTTGCTTTTAAAAATTAAGTAAACATCCTACACATTTCTTCAGTTTCAATTATAGAGCAATAAACACTTAAAACTCAAATTGACTTCAACCGTTATATACTTGTAAATGTCAAAGTTATTGAAATGTATATTAAACGGACAGTAATTAATGATTTTGAATTTTGTATACTTAATAGAAAATTAATGGAATCAGGGAAGTATTCATTCGTGGAAAAAGTATTGAGTTAAATTGAGCACTTTCATGATCAACACCGGCATTTTTTTGAAAAAAAAAAAAAAATCGAATAAGAAAACATTTCTTTTTAATAATTGCTGAATTATATCATAAATTAAAAAATAAATTTAGTGGCGTGACAGTTAGTATAGAACCAGGGCCTAGTCACTTACAACTCTTAGTCAATTTTGTTTGCGTGTTATCGGTAGGAATGAAGGGGAACTACAATTTTCTGCCGAATTTGAATCGCTAAGGAGAGATACATTTTTTCATGACATAGAGGAGATACTCTTGGAGGGTTTGTCAATTCCTCGCAAGAGGCAGTACCCGTGCAGAAACATTTCTGTTTCTTTTTTTTAGGTTGCATAGGCTGAGAATCAAATCCAAGATCCTCGGTAATAACCATCACTCCACAAGTTTTTATACTGAATATTAGAATCACCGGTTTTCAAGATTCCAATCCATTACACCACTAAAAGTGATCGTGTAAATAATCAAAGTTTGTTTTTTTAGTTTAATACAGAAATTAATTTATCTAAACGTTATCATGATGCGTTGAAAATGTTTTTCAAGTTTAATTTTAAGGGTATTCATGCAACGTGATAAGTTTACCAATTGTGTAAAAAGATAAGTTTACGCAAAAGTTTACGTGAACGTCCTTTATATTTATTTGGATAACTGCTGCGTAATTGAATCAGCTGTTCGTTAAACGTCAAATATTAAACATATGACGTTTGTATAAGTTTATCCAAATAAATTTTGTATAAGTTTCCGCAACAAAATCCTTAGATAATTTTATCCAATTTGCGTAAACCATTTATCATACAAAATTTGACAGTTCATTTACCAAAAGATAAACTTATCTAGTGTTTTACGACGTTGCATGAATCCCCCTTTTATTTATTTGGAATATTCTATGATTTATTATTAGGCACGTTTAGAGAAATTCGATCTCAGAGATTTCGCTCCGTCAAAAAGTGAGCAAGCGAATCAAAGTTTTTTTTTATTGACAGAAAAACTGAGAAATTTTGCTTATAAAGCCTGTTGATTTAACTGAAATTGCTGAGAACTCCGAGATCTCATTTTCCTGAACATTCCTATTTATACATTTTTAGGTATTATGTCACATCCAATGGAAACACAAGTTTCTAGTTGTGTTTGTAATTCATGATCCAGTTTTATAAAATGAAATGAAAAATTGCATTTATTAATTCAAATTAAATAAAGTTTTGAATTTTAGAACCATTGAAAGTTTTTTTTCCAAATATCAATGGACAGCCAGATTAGTTGACCAGTCCTAAGCCATTGTGTCACCAGGGTGTCGGCCCCCTTAGCCCTCCTTCTAGCTTCGCCACTGTTTTTCTTCACTGATATTACTAATTTTTTATCTCAAAGGATCTGGTACAAGGATATGGAGGCTGTTGAGATTGACTTGTAGAAACCTTTCTTTAATTTTTCCTTACGAAAATAAAATTGGATGCATAAAAGTAAATGATAAAGCCAAAGATCATTTTTCAGTCGTGATTTTCGTTTAATTTTGATTAATTTTGTTTGAATTTCCTTGCGAGACGCATGTTGTTTCACATTAAATTGCCCATGCATTTATTTTTGAATAAAGGCGCTTACATCAGCTGAAAAGTGCTTACACACGTAAGACATTTAGAGCGTTTCATACAAGAGCGGAGAGTGGGAGCATATTATAATGCTCGTATAACAAAAATGTTACATGTCACACTATGTAATATTTGTGACAGTAAAAAGTGTACGCTAGCTTATACCAAACAACAACCATCATGATGCGGGTAATGTTTCTACTTTTATCAACTTTTTTTTCTTTTTCTACCCTATCTTTATTTCATTCAGTAAAAAAATGTTTGTACCTATGATGTATGTACTACCCCAGTACCTACTAAGGAAGGTGTGCACATGTTAGATACATGAAGGTACCTACAATAGTATAATGAACATTGTGTATATCACAAATCTGTCTAGGGACGATATAAGAAAAAAAAAAAAAAGAAATAACACTCTTCTTTTCAAAGAACTTTGTGAAAAGATGTATGAAAAAAAAGGAGCAGTCCTCATTGTTGTAGATGTACATTGTACATATTATACATTCTACATACTATATTGTATATTATACTCGTTAAGGAGCAAAATGAAATAATTTTTGTGCAGTTGATTACCTAGAAATGGTTGTACCTTGCAGGAAGGTATTGTGTTGTTAAAAAATGTTTGAGGGTTTTAATTTTTGTATTCTCTGAAGGACTGTTGGTTTTTTTTTATATTTTCCTATGTATGTAGCTACATGAAGTTGTATAGCAAATTTTGTAAAAGAGTGTTAAGTATTATATCAAATCTGATTAAATACTTACTCTATTGCAATTAAAAGAACATTTTAATCTGTGTCTATAGAAATTTAATTCAATGGATGTCGTTATCAAAAGTTTTTCTTTTTTTTTCTTAGAATTTTTTTGTTGTCATTCTTCAAGCTATAGCTCTTGGGAGAAGATATGTTTATTGTGAAATATTGCTTGATGAAAAAAGATTACTTTTAAAAAATACCAGTATTAATACAGAAATACAATAAATACTAATCTTAGTAATTAAAATCAATCCTGTAGCAATTATACATAGTAGCTTCACTATTTTATAAGATATTTTATCTTACAGTGTAAGCTTTCCATGAATAAATAAATACTAAATACTAAATAATACTAAATACTAAAATTGAGTAACATTTCAACAAGATTAAGTAAAATTTATGTCTTAGTCTTTTAATCAATTGTCTTGCGTGTAATTGGGAGAAAGACCTTCGGCGTAAAAATCCTATACACACTAACTATTATGTCACGCGGGCTAAGAGTTTTAGGAGATATCTTAAAATACAACGATGTGACCAAAGGAAGGCTTTAAAATAAGGTAAGGGAGGGGGGAAATTCTGTGAGTCTCATTATCAAATAAAATTCAGGGGTGGAATCGTGTAAGGTGATTTGCGATAAGTGATTGTCACAATCAGCCAAATTCGTGTGTGCTTCGTAAGATGATATCACATTTGATAGCTAAAGAACTATCACATCAAAAATGTGATTGTCGTTTTTCAACACAATTGACGTTTCTGCCACAGTATGACTAGAGTTACCATTAACCTAAAATTGTAAAAACAATTGTAAAACTTTTCATGAGTTCTTTTTTTAACAATTTATAATAATCAAAAATAAACATTCCATTTTAACGAAAAATATTCCTACATTTCAGAATATGAAGAAAATATAAGAATTTAATTGCAAAGAAGTCATTTTCGTTCTATAATTTCAATAGCTTATAATTTGACAAATATTTGAAAAATTCACTATGTCAACCATATGTTTTTGACAAATGTTATGTTATTTGAAAGTATTCAATTGAATTGAATGGAGTTAAATCAACTTCCCTAGATGGAAAACTCAATGTCAATCACATGTGACTATGGTTGATCTGATAAGAACTTATCACCTTAGCCGATTCCACCCCAGGATTTAAGCTATCAGACTTGACAGTTTTAAAAAAATGTGTAAATGGCGGGAGTCATGTGTGTGTGACACGTAGCGTATTACAGCTATTATTTATACGTAACGTAGACACGTAACATATTACACGTAACGTGTTACACATAGCCTACCCCCTTCAAAGATGCTTACACATTTTTTATGTAATACAAAAAACTTGAAGGATTTATTTTCTCAACAGGTGTAAGTGTAAGTATTTTTTTTTGAAAAAATAGGCTTATTCAGGAGTATTTGGGGAAAAACGATTTATCTCAGTCAAAGAAAAGAAATCCTTTTTTTTTTTTTATTAAAATGACGTATTGCCGAATATAATTTCCACAACGTTCTTAAGTCAAAATTTAGCTTGGATTTTAGGCTATAGCTGATGTTTAGAGAGAAATATGAGAACTAAAATTTATATCGATTTGTTCCTATACGTTCTGTAACTCTCGCATCGATAAAATTGGTCGATAAACGGTGAAAAATGAAACAAAACTCATCGTTTCTCGACTAATTGTATCGATACGAAAGTTACAGAACGTAGGCACATTTTTTTCCGCTGAAGGGTTGTATGAAACAATAAAAACACTTGAGTGAGCTAAGTACCACCAAGTTTTTAAAGGCTGAAGTTATAGCTATTTCAAGACTACCACGCTGATAATCATAGTCCTTTTAGTGACGCTTGGACATTTGATCAATTTAATTTGAAAAACATTTTTTTTGCTGTCACTGAGAGCGATTTATTAAGCTCAAAATCATTGAAGAAGTTGTTGAAGCAATTTAAAGAACGAATTTCATGTTTTTTTTTTTTGTATGGAAATAAGTATATTTGAAATCCATTTTTTATTGTAAACACTTTAAAATTCTTTTAGTAACTTTTTTGGAATAAAACAGAAAGTTCTTCCAATCCAGTTATGTACATATTTTATTTTTAATACCTAACTTTAATAATTGCAGCCTAATAACTGTTTCTAATACCAGTTTATAAAATAGTTCATTTACATTGGGAAAAGTGCACCATTATTTGCAAATTGCTTATAGAATGTTTTTAAAAAATGCAGTTTAAAACATAGCTAATATCATTGCTAAAGCACAGTACCTATTTTATACTTGATTTGATAAATTCAAGGTCAACATACCTAGTTTATTTATTTTTCATTTAAATTTTTACTGTAGGATTAGGGACTTTCAAGTAATTGGAAACAAAACATTTCAAATAGTGTTGGTCGATGGATAATACCATTCTGCTGCTTTTAACGGATTAGTTAAAAAAATATTGTAACCGTGATGCATTAATCTTTTAAAAGATTTGTTTAAGCGCTACTATTTTTCTACTCTGCCTGTTTTTTAATGGGAACATCTATCACCTTAAAAACTCACCTCTTTAATCCGGCACTTAAAACAAAAAAAAAAAAAAAACATGGCATAGTGTCACAGATTTTCCAAACATCAATACTCGCGTGCAGAAATTTCTTGTTCATAGTATCGCTATAAATATATACCTACGAGTACTTTATCCAGGATACGAAATCAATTTGTAGGTACATTTCACACGTCGACTAAGAGTCTGTAGTTATGGTAGGTATGTCTATGTGTATAAACTTCCTATAGGTTTTGGTTTTCTCGCGCTATACCTTTAGATGCAGTTGAAATTCAATTGAAATATCCTTGCTACTGTTTGGTGTGGCGGTGGCCTGCCATAACATTAAAATTCCTGTTAGCGAAAATCCTAAAACGGCGGCGCGCGAGGCGTTGCAAATGGAAATAAAGTTTTAGTATCTCGTACGTAATCATCTTTGGTTGGTATATGGTACGAGTGTACCTATATTATATATTTTTTTTTTAACATTTATTTTCAAAGAGTATACCGGCAAGTTGCAGCATCAGTAACGAACTTCTTTGAGTGAAAAGCCACAGGTCTTAGTTATAAATATATATGCTGCTATGTACGTATCATCATTATTAAGGTGACCAGCTGTTATGTTTTATGCAGAACAAATACTTCTTTTAATTTTGATGGACATTAACAGTCTATGTGATGTACCATAACCTCAAACAAAAAACCCTTACAGTTATATAGTTACACCCACTTTATGCACATCAATTTGGACGGTATCACTTTCGACTTGTGTGCGTCCGTCACTTAGATGAGATATCCCTCTGCTACTGGAAGCGTATAGAAGAATTATCGCTGTGTGACGAATCTTTTACATCACGTCAATGATTGACGCGTTTTGTGTGAATATGGCCTTAAAAATAATAAAAAAACACAAAAATTATTGAATTTCTTAAAAAGAAACGACAGTATAGGATTTTTTCTTGAGATGTTGTTTTTTTTTTTAATAAAATTTTTAAAAGTATAATATGTACTAATTTTTTAATATTTAGCCAAAACTTGTACAATACATTTTTTTTTAAATTGCGGAATGCACGTAAACAAAAGATTTAAAGTTAAATAAGCTAAAACTGCAACTAAGAAACTAACCAACCGATTGATCTGAAACTTACACAAAATATTCCTTAGAAATATTTGAATTTTTTCTGGTATAGATGGCGATGACCACCAAAATTGCTAAAAAATCAAAAAACTATAACCATCCAATTTAGATGAAACTTACACAATATATTTATGATCAAAAGTCTTAAATTTTTTCGATAGATGGCGCTGAACACCAAAATATGTTAAGATCTCAAAAACTATCCATACCATTGAACTTTAACTTGCACAATATAATTTTTCTGATATGTTCACGCTTTAGCAAATCCAAAGATTTATTCGTTTACGCACCAGACGGTCGTACAAAGAACCGTTGCATATTTGCAAGCATTATAATGATATTTTTCAAGTTAACTCTACTTTTGCAATAAAAGCATTTTTTTTTTTTAATTAAAGAAAATGCCTAAAATATATTAAAATTATAACTACCGTGCTGAGCAAGTTAAAATTTAAAAAAATCCTAACCGTTATACAAATCTTTTCGTCACAAATTTGGTTTCTGTGCAATGGAGCGCATCTGGGTTGGGTGGCTAATTTATTGAATAATAATTTTTTTTTTAAATTAAACTATGTAAGTTCGTCAGTCAGTGTTAGCTATCAGAAATATATGGTCACCCTAATGGCTATCACACGTTATAGTAACCAAACCTCTTGCTATGGTTATAAGTTTTGTCCGTTTCTGTTTCCATAACTTCATTTGGGTCGGCTATAAGGTGTATGTAAGGACTTTTGAATTTTAAATTCGTAATGAAGAAAGAAACAAAAAAAAAAAAAAAATACTTTCATATCGCATGAAAAATTACAAAGCGTGACATGATTTTATCTAACGAGAGAATTTGCACAGTACCTATATATAGGTTTAGGTACTCTCTTATAGCTCAGACCCTAGTCGCCATATATAGGTACACAACTAACTGCGCACGTTATTGGGATTTGTTGGATATAATCATGATGAAGGCACCACTGAAGAACACGAGAAGGGTCAATGTAAAAATATAGTACCTATACTTCATTTATTTCTTCATATAAAAAAGATATCAGCGATGAAGTACGAGCATTGGTCAGTTATTTTTTAATTATTTCGCCATTTTGAGGGATGGTTCTAAGTGTTATTAAACCATTAAGTGTCAGTACCTACGATAGACTTTGAATAATTATTAGATCTGTTCGTTTACTTTCAAAAACACAACAATTTTAGTCCAGGTTAATTTTTTTGTGTATGAACTTTGATAGAACTTTCGACAAACATTGGTAGAATTTTTCAGTTTTAGAAGTAAAGGAGGTATTTTTCCGTGAAATAAAAGAAGTTGATAAATGTTCGCCTGTCGAAATTTTAAATATTGACTTAAGCAATTTTGATTTTATAACAAAAACATAGAAAAATATACTATCCATAATTTTTAGTATTTTTTTTTGAAAAATTATATCTAAATTGATAAATAAAGTGTCTTCATATTTTAAGCACGATTTTTAATTTTGTTTACAAAATTTGAATTTTAGTACAAAATAGAGTTTTTCGTGAAGATTTTTTCAGAATTTAGTAAGGGTTCTCAGAAAATCCGAAGTCCAGGTTTTCCAGGCACATTGAATTTGGTTAAATCCGAAATTTTGGAATACGTAAATTTTGTCTGTATGTGGTTTAGTAGGAAAGTTGTTCTTTAAGAAAGAGTACAACATTAGAAGTATGATCTTTCAAAGGACTGTAAAATAATTCGCATATTCTGGCATAATCGGAAGACACTACATCGATTTTGTGTAAGTCATATGAAGCGGAAGCGGTGAAGATCGGCATAGCGATTAATGAAAGTAAGAACAGGTATGTATATGCTCTTATCATAGAAAAGACCACCTATAACACCATAGCCGATGCTGATGGCTTCGATAAAAAGACACCATAGACAGAATTATGTACCTATAATTTTTGTAGACGTGAGTGACCTAACAGGCTTTACCTACAGACTCTGCTTCTTTTAGATAAGAAAGGCAATTAAGTAGCAAAAACCTATTTCGAGCAACTAAAGTGCACCCTTATAAGACTGTTATCAGTTTCGGTCTCACTGTTTATGATTCGGAGACCTAGAGTTTATCAAAGGAGGATGAGGACACCTAAGGTTGATTTGAGAAAAAAAAGTTAGAGAAAGATAACAACAAACTGTAAATGGAATGTAAACTGTACAGGGACGCGAAATAGTTTACTGTTCATATAGAAAAGATTCGGAAGATGGTCTGGCTCGAAAAAAATTTGAGTCTACCCGCGAGAAACGAGTCCACCTAGCAGGAAAGCGGAAGATCTCAACCGAATGAGGGTTTGAAATTCGAGATATTTAGATAGCTATAAAGACCGGGCTGTCTGGTAAAAATTGGACCATGTCCACCCTAAGCTGTAGAGCCATCTTCAAGTAAGTGAATGGTATTTATTTCTCATAGAATTAGATATAATAAACTAAAAAAAATAAGCATCCCTTAAAACCCCTATCCTCATCTTTCGGAAGTGAATTCCCCCTTGTGGTGGTTGTCAAAAATTGAAGGTTGAAACGGAACCACCCTAGAAAGTTTTTTTAGCTACAAACAAATACAAAAAAAAGAGTTTTAAGTTACTGTATGACCAAAGGGTCGATAAATAACTTATGTATGCACTCTACCGTGTACAGCTCTCTCAAATTTTCAAATTTTAGTGTCTATATGATTTTTTAGGGAAATGTTTCTTTGAAATTTCATTCTTTTGTATTCTTCACCATAACATATTTTTAATTTAACTATAAATTATATTTAAATTAAGCAGAAGCTATGAAGCCTGACCGCAATTTAACAATCCATTATTGAAGCATCATTTAAAAAAAAAAAAAAAAAAAAAAACCTTTGCTTTTAAATTTACCTTCATGTTAGGTTTACTTCTCGAAATAGCAAATATGAAGAAAGAAAAAAAAAACACTTAAAAGGCAGGTAGGTCTATGATGGTACCCCTAAATAAAAATTTTATAATAATTCGAATTATTCCATTATAGAGATGAAGCTGTAAATTTATGCTCCTTTATAGGTATATAAAAGGAGGCAATTCAATTAAATTTTCGAATTGGAAACGAGAAATATGCTATAACAGCTGCTCTGATGATTTTAGGTATTTTCATTTCCAGTTTCGCATACTTCAATGAGAACACCTTTAGAATCCATCGAAACAATAGACAAGGGAATATCCTTGACGAAATGGCAGGAAAAGGTGTTCAAAATCACACCATGTCCTTGTAAGGCATTGCGTCTCTATTATAATATACCTTACCTACACATTTTCTTTGTATAAGTCATTCAAAAGACGAGAGAAGAAAAAAAAAAAAAAGAAGTGAGCGAGATGAAAACTTAGAAAAGAATTTGGTATCTTTCTTTGAGTTCAAAAGAAGGTTTTAAATCATATATTCTTTGTGTAAAAATTTAAAAAGAAAAGGTCCTTAGGGAGCCTATACACACGACATTTGGCGAAAACTATGACAACTTAAATTGGGATAGGGAATGTATAATATGACCTAAAATTCTCTCCCGAGTAACATCCCAAAACTATATATGATTTAAGATCACAATAAAAGGAAACAATTGCATTCCTGTAGCAGAAGCAGAACTTACATATAATATCGTGTTGAAGGTCTGCCTTGTGTCGTATATAGGTTGGACCTTTTAATGACATCAAGATTTTAATAAAAAAAAAAGGACCCGATCAATTGGAATATAAGAATAAAACTGATGTTGCAGGTAGGCTGTTTTCTCAGTATAATAGTTGCTGTCAGAGGGATAAATTAATACATTGTCAGGCCTATCATGTGTTTTTTTTTGTTACCATAATTTTTCCAATTCAGTGATTATAATTTTATGTATCTATTCCATGAGATTTTCACAAGCCTGAACGAACCTTTAGATCATTTAGGTTTTATATGCACATGCAAAGGGATTATAATGCATGTGCGTATGAAGGGATCCTTTTCGTTAAAAATGTAAAGGCTTACAGCAGCTGCTCCTAATAAACAAGTGGATATAAGTAGAATGCATTGTTTTGTATGAAAATATAAATTGAATGAATCTGGAACATTGTCAATTGTCAAATAATAAAAGTGATGTGATTTAAAGGACTTTGTTTGTTCATTTTTCTATTTATCGGGGTTGACAAGTTTAATCCTGATCCTGATCCTCAACGAGTTTTGATACAAAATAAAGTTTACTTTACCTTTCTAAAATAACAAAACCTTCTGTTCGAAATAATACTTTATGAAAACGATACCGATATGTCTATGCCGATAACGACAGTGATTTTGTTTTTGAAGTTGAACTTCAATAATCAATGGAATCTTATAAAAATTTGCAAAAATAATTATTGATCATATATATGAAGATAAAATTAATTTTTCTTAAAATTATTGGCGCAACATTTTATTCGATTTAGTACGAGCCGAGTCTAAAACTTTAATTTATTCAAACTTTCACGCTGTGATGCTGTCAAAATAGGTCTGTTTCTTTATTTACTGCAAAATGTTTGGGCTCGAGCTTTTTGATGTTGTTGTTGTAATTTTCGACCATGAAATTAAAAGTAAGGAAATGCATTTGGGATGTTACTGATTTTTTTTTTAGATAAACGTTACATTTGACAAAAAAAATTATCGGTAGTTTGACAAGCAAGAAAAGGCAGTAGGTAAAAGGTTTGTTTCTCTAGTCGTCCGCGGGATCCCGTGGCATCCCAAAATGTGTTTCTATAAGTTTTTCTGGCACAAAAATGCCAGCAATTTTGGTCTTTTTTTTAAATTTATTTCATTTTCCCTCCACCAAGAATTTATCCGAACATTTTACCTACTGCTTTTTCTTGCTTGTCGAAGTACTGATAATTTCTGTTGTCAAATGTGACGTTTACCCAGAGACGAATCAGAAAAAACACAAATGCGTTTCTTTACTTTTCATTTAGTCAAAAATTACAGCAAAAACATCAAAAAGATCGAGCCCTAACTTTTTTCGAACTGATTCCCAAACTTTTCCCGTAAAGAAATAGACCTAAAATGTTTGGGTAGATTCTTGCTGGAAGGGAAATGAAATAAATAAAAAAAAAACTCAAAAGCTCTCGCATGCTGGTGCCAGAAAAAAGTTAAGAAACACATTTTGGGTGGATTTGGGGAAACCGCGGGCAAGTAAAAAAAAAAAAACAGACTTAATGTCACACTATCACATTTTCCCACTGTCAAACTATAATACTTTCATATTTTTAATCGATCACACTATCATGTTTACACCTTTATCTGTCTAAAATTTTGAGGGATTGAGTTTAAGGGAAAGTCTCATTTCTTTGAGACTTTCCAGTGCCTTTTCTAAAAAGTTTAAAACACAATTTGTTTTTTCCTTAATTTTTAGAAATATAAGGCGTGTTTTTTTACAAGCCCGGAATGAACGAAAAAAACAACGTCTTGGGTGTTTTTTTTTCAACCAATCGTCCTCGAGATTGCCAAAAAACACACCTTATAATAAATACTTTCTTTACTACGCTGTAAGCTCTAAGGGAAACGACCTTCTGAGTACTCACATGTGAGTAGGAGCCAAATTTTCAAACGATTTTTTTTTTTTTAATTTCGTTCGAATAATTACATGCAAATTATAGCTAGAAACGGTTTTAAGCTTTTTCATCAGTTTTAAAATCAGTTTGAAATATTGTCACACCCCTGATCTTGGAGCGTCCTTTACCATATCATGTTGAGAAAGTCCTCTAAAATCTTTCCAGCATAAATGCAAAAATTAAAAACTTTACATTGTAGATCGAACTATTAACAAAATAAGGCAATTTCCACAAAACCTTATGTCTGTTAAAGAAATTTTTGCCAAAACCTTAAAATGCAGTGGTTTGGTTTGCTTATAACTTCGGTTCTAATAATCCGATCAGTAACATTAAGGTCTTTAAATTTAGCTAGAATATCGGACTACAGTTTTTTTTTATCTTACAATAACTTTGGTCACTACAGATATACAGGTACAGTCCTCTGACACGAAGATATAATGAACTTCTGTAAAATAATTTTTTTTTCTAGAAAAGTCACGCAAGCACTGTTCTTCCTGCAAATAATTTAAGGTTTTTAAATTGTTATAATTAAAACTAGTTAAATAAAATGCCCGACTGGATTGCACGAACTTACTCTTATGTACAACCACACTGTGGTTTTAAAGTACCTATGCACTTTACACTTACACTTTACACTTTAAATAAATTGATTAAACAACTTGTGAACTGAAACTGTTTTGAAACCAACGCAATGTACACCATCCGATTTATTACACAAATTTCAATTAATGGGAAAAAGATTTGAAAAATCGTTGGAGCGGTTTTAAAAAAAAAAAATGTATGTATAAAATTTTGAAAACATTTTTAAGAAAAAAATTGGTACGCTATTTTTTAGAACTTATTAATGCGGAATTAAAAATTAATTTTGAAAAAAAAAATTAACAACCTATTTTCGAAATATCGAATTTTCAAAAATTAGTTTTGAAATTTTTTTTTTAAATCCAAAATCTGTTTTTTTGAAAATTTTAGAAAGCAATATTATTTGATCTTATCAGAGGCTTATGTGCAAAAAATCTCATTAAAATTTCTTAAACTATCTGAGATATTCGGAAACCAAAAAAATGGTTCGATGAAAGATACCATTTTTAGACGATAGATAAAATTTTCATTTCAATAATATGATAGATCGTACTGATATTAGCTCACATAAAAATTTTAATCAAAATCGTAGGAGTAGTTTTTGAGAAAAATGAGATTTTCCATACCGGTTTTATAACATTTGTATGGAAAGTATCTTTATATTTGGCTATAAGAATAATTTGTGTTTAAAATCTGCTAGATAATGTCAAAAATCTGGTGGATGTCAAGTTTAATAAAAATCGACCAAGTGGTTTTCGAATTATTATAAGTTCTCCAAAGAAAATGTTGAAACTTTTGGTATGCATTACTTTTTAAAATTCTTGAAAAATTCTCTAAAAAAATCTATAATAATAAGAAAATCGAAAATAAAAAAAAGGTTCTATGGGAGGTACCATTTAAAACAATTTTTTTTTAAGTTGTGGGCAAAATTTTTAGAAAAGATTTTCATTTTTTGCTAAAAAAAATTGTACAACAGGTACCCTTGTTTTTGGTCTTAAAAAAATGAAAAAAAAAACTTGTGGGGGAATGCCCAAAAAAACGCTAGGTACCAAGTTTAAGGAAAATGGATCCACCCGTTTAGGCTACAGCCGAAAGGACAGACCCACTTTTTCGACTTTGCTATCATCGTAATGTCAACTTTTATCAAAATCTCGAGTTCGATTTTTTTTACGAATCCATTACTTGCCATATATGTATGTATATACATACCTATATATCGCAAGTAAAAAAAAATGTATTTCATACATCATCATACAACTGATATTATGTAGGTAATATAAGTGAAATAAAGAAATTATATTTTTTTTTGTAATTCCCCAAAAGTTTCGTCAGAATTGCTTATTATACATATTTTTAACTCGTGAAGTCGTGATTCAATTATAGCCTCTGCTGAATTCATTTTTAGAAAGAAAAAAATTAATAATGGTAGGCAATTAGATAGCAAATAAAAAGCCCCCCTTTTCGAAAAATAATCGTTTCTTGCAATATTAATACTTTTATGGTTATATTTCAAGTTTTTCTATAATAAAAAAAATTAATTCTGGACAACCACTTGCAGTTAATTTACAAAAATAGAATAAATTTTTGTAAACCAGCTCATCACGTTTAAAAGGTAATTTTTGTTATCAACTAAAAGAAGAGCTCATTAATATGTATCTATAAGACTCAGGCCTATACGTATAATATATACCTTTACAAATAATGACTTCAATCTTAAGCAAGAGTGTTCCATTAAAAAATGTCCATAAAAGAAGAGAGCGACTCATTTTATGAAAATTTCATCAAAGACAAGCAGCTGTAAAATTATTTTTATGTCGGTAAACTAAAATATGTCTTCTTCGGTTAACTTTTCTTGTCGGCCATCATCGTTTACCTACGAGATGATGTTGATGTGCACACACTTCATTCCGACAATTACAGGGTTGTATGTACTGTAACTATGTACATATATATTGTATACCAATACCTACACTTTTTTCTATTCACCATTTTTAAATTCTCAGAACATTAGCTGGTTCAGTGGAATTCGCAGCACAGCAAATCTTAAGGCCAATGAAGAACCATCAAATAATAAAAAAAAAAAAAAAAAAACAAAAATACTTGTACCTATTTTAGTTACAAGTCGGACGGCATCAAAGTGTCCAGAGCGTGCGGATGTCAAACTGGATCTGCATTCTGCCGTGAAATAAAAGTTATTATACCTCTTTGTTTAAAGTTACTTCTTTCAATCGCCTGCTCCCTTGTGGTCCTCTTAGCTCCATCCGCCAAAATGATAGTAAAGAACGCTAATAGTGACTAATTGCATCTGCATCGTGAATGATATTGACGGGTCGAATCAACAGACGTTCTTTATATCCTCAACTCACATGACCACAACGACCGACGACGACGATGGCACAATGACATGGTCAACGGTCAGTGGTGGTAAGGAAGGGAGATTGTTAGTACAGTTAGTCAAGCCTTCTTTGTGTAGAAGATGTAAAAAATCAGTGACAAGTCTTAATTCTAACCAGAGTCTATGGCTACAGAGCTAGCCATTTCAAGTTTTAGGGAGCATTAAGAATTAAAGAATTTCATTAGATCTGAAATACCAAATTTGATGAAAATCAATCCATCCGGCTTATATGCTGTTGAAGTTGAAGCATGGACCGACAGACAGAAATGCGTATGACCTACGCAATTCTATAATATCGTAAACCCTTGAAATGTATTTTTTTTTTTTTAAATTAAACTTAGCACAATTAGACAGTTCACATTTCTGAGATCTCGCTGAGCAAACTTCTGTCAGCTTTACTGAGGAGAAAGAGAAGGAGAAACATGAACAACAAGATTTCTCCGCTAGAAATCAAAAGCACTCTCCCATCTCTTTTTTGCAAATTGATCAACTGCGACAAAAAAAATGAGCTAGGCGAATCCAAAAAATATCAGTCTCAGCTTTTTGACAGCAATATTGAGGAATCTCACTAAGGAATAACATTCAGATTTCTGAGATTGCTGAGAAATCTGAAGTCTCTGTGAGCCTGAGAAAGCTGATCTGCTTAAATTCTAAAGCTATTGTTTGGTGTTTGCTATAAGAAAAAAAGCTTTAGAGAGTCTTCAACTTCAAAGAATTTATTTTGAATAGCATTATTTTATTTAAAAATCTAACTAAGCTCCATTTTTTACCTCACTGTAGATCGAACAGAGTACACGGATGCAAACCGCACTTTGTTAATTTCAGGTGATGCCGGTAGCGAAGATAGGCAGCCTCAGCTTCAGCCTCAGCAGCAGCAGCATGCTCTGCAGAGTAAAATTGCTGGTGACTCTGACTCTAACTCGTTGGACTTGTCTTCGGCTAATGGATTTGGAAACCAGTTTTTTGGCCTTACATCGACTTAATAGTATGTTGACATCTCCGCCAGATTGGAAGCCAAATTATAAGTACCTGTTTGAATTCCATTTACACATACACATGTTAACATTTTGTCTGAAAACGTTCAAGAAGTGAGAAAGGCAAAACAAAAAAAACTAAATTATAAGTCAGTTTTATGGCGGCAATAAAAACCTTTTTTTGATTTGTTCTTTAAAAAAAAATAAATAAAAAAAAAACATCAGTTATTTTGCAAAAATATTGATAAAGTGAAGAATGCAAGTTTTGTGTTTTCTTCTCGAAGCCTTGAGTTTAATTTGATGTTGATGATGATGATGATGATGGTGCAGTTTTTCTTTTTGCGTGCTTTAGTGAAATTAATTATTTTTTATTCCGGGTATTCAACTGTTAATAAAATGGATACCTAGCTATAAATCAGGATTTTTTTCGTTTTTTTTTATGCTGAATACATTATTTATATGAAATGAAATGGCTATCCTTTTTGGTAATGTCAGAGATAGCCTGTAAGCGTTAGTCATTCTAAACAATTAAGAGAAACAAAATTCCTTGTTGATTTTTTTTGATCAGGATAACGAATATTAATAATCTGGAAGTATTTTTATAGACCGAATGGAGAAGACATGCAACTTCGTTATAATTTTCACTAAGAACATTAAATGTGCCAATAATTTTGTGTAATCGATTTGTCATTGAATTATTTCCTTGTGTGTATGTTTATACGATTCCTCATGATGTCTTAGCTCATTATGAAATTTTATTTAAGGTTTGTTTTTTTTTTTTAGTTGTTTTTTCAAGAGTATCTTCTTAAGCTTCATTGGGAATGAAAAGTAAGAACAAATGATAAATTGCTCTAAGAATCTCGTTTTGTATGGAGTTTTCCTAGTATTGAAACCATTATTACTCTTTTAACTTTTCATCGTCGTAGAATGCGGAATTCATAAGGTGGTTAAAATTTATGTATACTGCTTTTTTTTGTTATTCTTTAAAAATTGGTTAATTTGTTAATGGTAACTCAATGTTCATGATCAACAGTAGGGGTGGATATGAAACGAAACGATAACGAACTTGGTCTCTAATAGTTTTTCTCTCCGAGATGAGAGAGAGAGAGAGAGATCTAAGGTCTTGTAGTATCGTGATTTAAAAATTAATTATTAGCTTTCCAAACACAGAGTACTTCGTAATTATGTATGCAGTCTAGTCTTCGTCGTCAAAGATAGAATCGATAATTTACGAGAGAAATCAATGATTTTCCAAGGAAACCTGTGGTTAACAGGAGAGTTTCATAATTTACCAGATATTAAATATACGATTTACAGAGAAAACCTCTGGTTTTGCGATCATAGATATCCCTGGTTTGTCATAGGTAATCTACGATTTTTCAGGAAAACTTATTATTTAATTAATGGAAATGTCTGTTGTTTACCAGAGAAATATGTGATTTAACAGGGAAATTCACGATCACAAAAATTTGTGATTTGCTAAGGATTCTTGTGATTTACCAACAAATACGTGATATATATGTATGTATATATATGTGGTATACGAAGAAAACCTGTTATTTAGCAGAGAAATTCAAGATTAACCAGAGAAATATCTCTGATTAACTAGGAAAATCTGTAATTTGCTATAGAGAAGTCCATGAAAAATCTGTAATATAGTAGAGAAACCTATGATTTACAAGAGAAATCTCTGATTAACCAGACCTTTAATTTAATTTAAAAAAACGATGAATTATTACAGAAACAGATTTACAAATGGAACTTGTGATTTACCAGAAGATTGGTGATTTACTATAGAAATCTGTGATTTACCACAGAAATCTGTGATTTATCATAGAAATCTGTGATTTATCATAGAAATCTGTGATTTGCCAAGTAAACCTGTGATTTACAAAGAGAAATCTCTAATTAACTAGACAATTATGGTTTAATCCATGATTTATCACAGAAAAGTGTTAGTTTTCATTGAATGACGTCTACATGGCCTTGCAGATGACCTTATAAATCAATTTTTGCTGAGTGGGATCGCCGGGACGAAACGCCAAAAAAAATGTATCGACTAAAGGCTGTTAAAAGCTATTTTGGATCAATAATTCAACAAGTCCAATTAAAACAATGCTAAGTCTTTTCCTTTGCTGATGTATTTCAGTAGAGCCTATACCTATAGAATTTTTATTATTTAAAAAAAATCTTCAATTTTTATCCAATAGTTTCTGATATATTTTTTTTTTTTATCAGAAAAAGCAGCAATATTTGTAAATTATAGAAAGCCCGAGCTCAAATAGAGCAATTTTATTAAAATAGTTTTGACCCTCTAGCGTTTGATTGAATAGAAATTAATTTTTCTATTTTATATCAATATCAAATATATTATGTACCTACAATGCATTTTCTGTCAAACTAAAAGTATAGAAGATATGATTTTACCATTCCTATCCGCACCTTAAAATATTTTATAATAATCAAATAACAACAAATGCAAAATAAAAACCAAAACATCTGCGGTTAAACCCGGAGCCCGAAGATAAGTTTAAGTATCATAATTGGTAACCATTAGTAAATCCCTAGTTACTAACCATGTTTTTTTTTATAATTCTTTCTAGGTACCTACTTACAATCTTACAAACTCTAAATTCTTAAAAACCTTCAACGTCAGTTTCAATGCAAATACGGCTTTCTAAGAAAAAAAAGCTAATTATTTTTATGTCTGTTTAAATTAATTTTTAATTAATATCTAAAATCTGAGTACCTATAATGAACTCTGAGAAATATGAACTATGTTAATTTAAATAACTTGCTTCGAATTAGTTACTCTTATTGGTTTCTTCTTCCCATCCTGAGAATTATATTTAAGATATCTCTATAGGGTAGAAGTGTCAAGCCATGGCACTATTATTTCTACATATAACAAAACTGATATAATATTCTGCTATTTATGCAGGTACCTACATATCTAATTGTAATAAACTTCATGAACATGTCATGTAGCTTACATGAAATGACATAAATTGTAGATACTATACAAATCATTTTATTGCAAATGCACACACATACTGTAATTGTATATGTGTATACCTATTTTTACCACAATAGATAACATTCTACTTATATGCATACATTCGAGTATAAATGTATGTACATATATGTAATAATATCACCCTAAATATAAACTCAGCTTTCCTTTAATTTCCATCAAATAATGTCAATCAAAATAATATAATAATTTCAATGTCCGTCTGTGTCACGGTTATAACGTTCTTCTATTTATATACATACATATGTACTCCACATACATATAGATACTGTTAGAAAGCAATTTTAACTCAACTTATACACAGAGAGTAAAGAACAAACGATAAGTGGCATGAATGCCGCATACCAAAATTGAAGTTATCCCGCAATATCGAAAATCCATTGATTCTGTCAGTCCGGCATTCTTCGATCATCCCCGAACAATATTTTATAAGTGCCCTTTTGGAACAGACACATAATCATAATCAAATGCTTGTCAAAACGTCAACTCTCACAGTTTAATGATTTTTGAAAGCATCAGCCCCACATTGCCAGCAAACATCAGCAAATGCAATAGAGAAACTTGGTTTTGTCAACCATTCGAAATACATACACATACATATATTCCATTTTCATAGGACACAATCTTTGAAAAGGGATCGAATAGTGAAGTAGGTATATGTTTTTAGATAGGTACATACATATATATACGAATATGTTGGCAATGACGGAAGGAGAGTCCATAAAGCATAATGAAGATTTTGACTTGACTGCCGCAATTAAATCTGCACGTTTGCTAATTTTTCTCAAATAAATGACAGTTTTACAGGGACAGTATTGGTTTCATTAAAAAAAAAGAAAGATGTTTAAATTATATAGATATTTACTATCAGAGCTCATTTTTGCAGTGCAAACTTACCTTAAGAAAAAGAAACGCCACTGACGCCACTCAAGTGTATGTAGGGACTAATAAGAAATCTTTCAAGAAAAAAAATAGAGAACTTAAAAATAAAATCATAAAATTACAAAAATTAATAAATTGAATTGAATTGAATATATGTAGGTAAAGCTGTAACTGTATATTTAGGTATATTTCAGTATATTTAGATGTTTTAAATACTTATTTCACTGCAATAATGTTTTTTTTTTTAGGTCGTAAGAATATGTAGGAAGCTTAAATACAATTTTTCGACAATCGGGGTTGCCACTTTCTTGAATTAAACTTGGGTTAATTTCTGGCGAATAAAACATGTATTTTTTTAATTTATTGAAAAAAAAGAACTTTAACCATTCTTGACAAGAAGAATAAGTTGTGATTTTTTCATATTTATTTCAACGTTTTTTAACATTTTAATGAGTTAGAAGACCAGTTTTATAGAGATAGTGACAAAAAATGTAATTGTTGCTGATAAATTTTTTTTTTAAATATTCGATTAATATTCGAAGATTAACAATTAAGTACATAATATTTATATTTTAATTTAAAAAAAAATTTAATTTGGTGGAGTGACAGCTCGTGAAGAACTAAGGCCTAGTGTCTTAAAATTCTTAACCATTCCTTTAGGTACTTTTTCAGGAATGGAGAGTTCCTGTACAATCCGAACGATTGACGTAAGTCATTTTTCATTACAAGTGATATCTACTCTTGAAGGATTTGTCAATTCCTCAAGGCAGTTTCCGCGAAAAAAAACGTTCCTGTTTTTAGGTGGCAGAGGATAAGATTCGATTCCATGACCTTTGGCGTTGGTTTGAGTTGGTTCTACGTTCTAACCGTTACGCTACGGATTATTATACAAAGTTGTAAAAAATTATTTTTCTTTGTCAAAAATCAAAATCATGGTTTTATTCGCAATTTATGTGTTAACTCTTTAATTCAAGATAGCGGAAACCATGAAGGCTTAAAGGGGAAATTATTCTAAACAATGAATTGAATGAATAAGGTAAGTTTGCAGTTAATGTATTTAATTTTTATTGAGTAACTGATTGAATCTGAATTAATATTTCTTAAAATTAGATTTTTAAGCCATTATTCATAACTTAAATTATTTACGGCAAAAAAATAAAACGTTAATCGAAAATTCTTCCAAATATGATTAGAATATGTTTCTATTACTTTTCCTATAATATAATATTCACTACCATATCAAACACCATCGACTTTTAAACGTTCATGTCTGTGTTTAGAGTTTTTTTTTTTTTTTAATTTTTGTCATAGCCTTTTTATCATTTCATTTATTTATTTGCAATAACCTTATACAGTAAAATGCAGCCTTTAAAAAAGATTACCTCAATCCGTTCAAAAATAGCAAAAACTAAACTTACTTTTTAAATCAACATAGCGGAAACCCTGCAATAGATTGGTGGTTGAAAATTAGGATTTAAGCTTTAATAAATAAAAATATCTTCCACAATGAAAAATGAAATTCTTATACGAATCTTCAATTATTAACTCGACTTATATTAACTTATATTAATAAACGGAAATCAAACACGAATTATTTTTAATAAGTGAGGTAAGGAAATTAGCTTAGTTGCATTAATTGCGAAAATGAGCGGGGACTTCTCCAAAAAATCTATATAATCTGCTACAATTTTTCAATATCGCTCGACAAACAACTTATACTGCAAAACGAAAAGCAAAGCGAAATTTTTCGTTTATGATTTTATTATGTCATTTTTTGTTTCTTGACTTGAATATAAAAATTGAATTGGTGAATAAACTTTTGATTAAGTTTTTAGTGTTTGAAACGAGTATCATAAAAGTTCCAGAGCTTTAGAGAATCAAAAGAATTCCTTATATTAAAAAAAAAAGTTCCACATACGCCACCTCATACCAGCTTCACCAACACTATTTTTTGTCATATTTAAGGCAGTTTCTGGATAAGTCATAAGGTTTTTTTTTCTTGTTGTCTTTCTTACTTTTGGATTCTAGAATTCCATAGGAACAAAATGATAATATTTTATCTTTTAAAGAGCTACAAAAGACATCCTATGTCTGTGAAATTGGGCCTCAAATGATCTCAAGTATCAAACAACAAAAATAAAGTTTCTTATAGAACATCCCTATTGTAATATCAGTCGTTTGTACCTTAATAACTAACCTCGTTTTAATTTATTAACTAAGCGATCATTTTGTTTTTATACAAACTTCGGATACTAGTTTTAAGAACTTAATCTTAGGTTTCATTTTCTGAGTTTTTTTTTTCAAATTCTTATACAGTTTTACTTTTTTTTTTCATTTAAAAAAGAAGTTCTAATTTTATAGATTTGCAATTACCACTCTCAGAGCAAGTTCATACGACCAAATTGTGCATTTTTTTATAAATAACTAGCCGATTCGCCCGTAGCTTCGCTAACGTATATTAAAATACTATATATATTAAAATTACTATATATATTAAAATAGTATATATATTAAAATAGTATATATATTTTAAAATAGTATATATATTGAAATAGTATATATATTAAATAGCATAACGTAATAATTTATCTTTATTTTAAGACATTAATCATTTAAATCTGACCATTAGAACTAAAGTTAATTATAAATCTAACTAACTGAAACCTTAATCTTAATGATTCGATTCGATTATTAGAACAGAAGCTATAAGCCAAAAACCAAACCACATTTTTACTGACACAATTATGCCATAAACGTTGTATACTTTTAGGAGAATATCACACTTTTTGCTTATTATTATCTTTATTTTAAGACATTAATCATTTAAATCTGACCATTAGAACTAAAGTTAGTTATAAATCTAACTAAATTAATTAAAAAACTAAGCCAAATATTTGCTTATTCGACAAAAATCGATTGCGGGTCCTGTCCCGCTCACGCAACTCCGTTGCTCCGCTTAGGGTATGTTCAGTCGCCAGGCAGGCGCCAATGTCAACAGTTATCTGTGATGAAAGTAGATATCTTAATTTTAAGATCTTAACCTTGAAAATCTATCCATTAGAACTCAAGTTATAAATTTTAACCTGTAGGTATATAGGTATGCCAGAATAAGTCACTTTACTTACAATTTCTACCTCTATCCTGATAATTTACCTAAACTTAACCTTAAACTTGAAGATCTTATGCATAATGTACCTACCTAACCTACCTATCTATTTATTTTTTATTAAATTTTTTATTAAAAATTTGTTTTCATTTAATTTTAAATTATTATTTAACGATAATCACGTTTTTTGCATACACTTGCATGTAATCGCAGTGAACTTTTAACTCAATAAATAAACTTGACATTATACCTTCATTTTAAGACCTTAATCTTAAAAATCTGATTATTAGAACCGAAGTTATAAGTAAATCAATCAAACCAGCCAATCGACCATATTATGTACCTACGTATCATTTTCTTTAAATTTTCAGTTTAAATAAAAAAAACAGTCAAAATAATTACGTTTTTCACATACAACTTTATGTGATCGCAATGATTTTTCAACTCAATAATTTAGCCTGAAATCTAACCTTCATTTTAAGACCTTAATCTTAAAGAACCGAGTATTTGAACAGGCATTATACCCTTTTCCATAAATGTACAAACTATAATATGTACCTATACCTACATGTAGGTATGTATATCATTTTCATAAAATTTTTATTTTATTGAAAAACAATAAAATCACAAAGCTTTTAACATGCCCTTTTATGTGATCACAATGATTTTTAACTCAATAATAAAGCCTGACATTTTTACCTTAATTTTAACACCTTAATCTTTATGATTCGATTATTAGAACAGAAGCTATAAGCCAAAAACCAAACCACATTTTCACTGACACAATTATGCCAGAAACGTTGTATACTTTAAGGAGAATAGCACACTTTTTGCTTATTATTATCTTTATTTTAAGACATTAATCATTTAAATCTGACCATTAGAACTAAAGTTAATGATAAATCTAACTAAAACCTTAAAATAATTAAAAAACTAAACCAAATATTTGCTTATTCGACAAAAATCGATTGCGGGTCCTGTCCCGCTCACGCAACTCCGTTGCTCCGCTTAGGGTATGTTCAGTCGCCGGGCAGGCGCCAATTTCAACAGTTATCTGGGATGAAAGTAGATATCTTAATTTTAAGATCTTAACCTTGAAAATCTATCCATTAGAACTCAAGTTATAAATCTTAAACCTGTAGGTACCTATATAGGTATGCCGGAATAAGTCACTTCACTTACAATTTCTACCTCTATCCTTATAATTTACCTAAACTTAACCTTAAACTTGAAGATCTGATGCATAATGTACCTACCTAACCTACCTATCTATTTATTTTTTATTAAATTTTTTATTAAAAATTTTTATTCATTTAATTTTAAATTATTATTTAACGATAAATAAATAAGCAATCACGTTTTTTTGCATACACTTGCATGTAATCGCAGTGAATTTTTAACTCAATAAATAAACTTGACATTATACCTTCATTTTAAGACCTTAATCTTAAAAATCTGATTATTAGAACCGAAGTTATAAGTAAGTCAATCAAACCAGCCAATCGACCATATTATGTACCTACGTATCATTTTCTTTAAATTTTCAGTTTAAATAAAAAAACAGTCAAAATAATTACTTTTTTCACATACAACTTTATGTGATCGCAATGATTTTTCAACTCAATAATTTAGCCTGACATCTAACCTTCATTTTAAGACCTTAATCTTAAAGATCTGATTATTAGAACCGAAGTTATAAGTAAGTCAATCAAACCAGCCAATCGACCATATTATGTACCTACGTATCATTTTCTTTAAATTTTCAGTTTAAATAAAAAAACAGTCAAAATAATTACTTTTTTCACATACAACTTTATGTGATCGCAATGATTTTTTAACTCAATAATTTAGCCTGACATCTAACCTTCATTTTAAGACCTTAATCTTAAAAATCTGATTATTAGAACCGAAGTTATAAGTAAGTCAATCAAACCAGCCAATCGACCATATTATGTACCTACGTATCATTTTCTTTAAATTTTCAGTTTAAATAAAAAAACAGTCAAAATAATTACTTTTTTCACATACAACTTTATGTGATCGCAATGATTTTTCAACTCAATAATTTAGCCTGACATCTAACCTTCATTTTAAGACCTTAATCTTAAAAATCTGATTATTAGAACCGAAGTTATAAGTAAGTCAATCAAACCAGCCAATCGACCATATTATGTACCTACGTATCATTTTCTTTAAATTTTCAGTTTAAATAAAAAAACAGTCAAAATAATTACTTTTTTCACATACAACTTTATGTGATCGCAATGATTTTTCAACTCAATAATTTAGCCTGACATCTAACCTTCATTTTAAGACCTTAATCTTAAAGATCTGATTATTAGAACCGAAGTTATAAGTAAGTCAATCAAACCAGCCAATCGACCATATTATGTACCTACGTATCATTTTCTTTAAATTTTCAGTTTAAATAAAAAAACAGTCAAAATAATTACTTTTTTCACATACAACTTTATGTGATCGCAATGATTTTTCAACTCAATAATTTAGCCTGACATCTAACCTTCATTTTAAGACCTTAATCTTAAAGATCTGATTATTAGAACCGAAGTTATAAGTAAGTCAATCAAACCAGCCAATCGACCATATTATGTACCTACGTATCATTTTCTTTAAATTTTCAGTTTAAATAAAAAAACAGTCAAAATAATTACTTTTTTCACATACAACTTTATGTGATCGCAATGATTTTTTAACTCAATAATTTAGCCTGACATCTAACCTTCATTTTAAGACCTTAATCTTAAAAATCTGATTATTAGAACCGAAGTTATAAGTAAGTCAATCAAACCAGCCAATCGACCATATTATGTACCTACGTATCATTTTCTTTAAATTTTCAGTTTAAATAAAAAAACAGTCAAAATAATTACTTTTTTCACATACAACTTTATGTGATCGCAATGATTTTTCAACTCAATAATTTAGCCTGACATCTAACCTTCATTTTAAGACCTTAATCTTAAAAATCTGATTATTAGAACCGAAGTTATAAGTAAGTCAATCAAACCAGCCAATCGACCATATTATGTACCTACGTATCATTTTCTTTAAATTTTCAGTTTAAATAAAAAAACAGTCAAAATAATTACTTTTTTCACATACAACTTTATGTGATCGCAATGATTTTTCAACTCAATAATTTAGCCTGACATCTAACCTTCATTTTAAGACCTTAATCTTAAAGAACCGAGTATTAGAACAGAAGCTATAAGCCAAAAACCAAAAACCAAACCAACAATATCAACCCTTTTCCACTTCACAAGTCACTGACACAATTATGCCAGAAGCTTTGTATACTTTTAGGGGCATAGCACATTTTGCTTTACATAATGCTCTTAGGTTAGTATTTTGAATTTTTATTCAAAAAACAATGGAAATAGTGACGTTTTTCACATACACATTTATGTTATCACAATGATTTTTTACCTCAATTATTTAGTCTGACATTTTACCTATATTTTAAGACCTTAATCTTAATGATCCGATTATTAGAACAGAAGTTATAGGCAAATCAAACCAACCATAGCCTACCTACCTTTACAAATTATTGTACCGACTACAAATATACATACCTTACAAAAATACATACCTACTATATTGTTGTATAAATATAGCATTTTTTTGACGATAACGAAACAAATTCCCCTAGAATGTGATTTTTTATTGCACACACTCTGCCGGCTTTAGAATACTATCTCCCTCTCGCCAGTTGGTATTTTAATGTTTTTTTTTTGTTTTCCCAACTTTCTCGTTGACTAAAATTCTATGTCCGATAATTATTTTTATGTTTTTGGTATGAAATTTTGAACGATTTTGAAAATTTTTTTTTTGTTCTAACTGAACAGTCCAATTTCCTTTAATTATATACCTCAATATTGAAAATCGGACAGGTGGATGCAAAGATATAAGCATTTATGTAAATGCAAATCGGGTGTTTTTCAGATTTCTTTATAATATTTTGCAAAAAGAAGGTCAAGTATTTGTTTATGAAAATATTTTTTTGTATTTCCATTAAATTTAACTTTTTTTACCTTCTTCACACATACTTTTATAACTGACGCGGTAACAAAATGTAGCCAGACATTCTACCTAAATTTTAAGACCTTAATGTTAGCGATCGGATCATTAGAGCAGAAGTTATAAGCAAAACAAACCAACCACAGCGTACATTTACTATTATTATACCGACTACAAATATACATACCTACTGCCAATATATATACCTACCATATAGCATTTTTTTGACGATAACGAAGGAAATTCCCCTAGAATGTGGTTTTTTATTGCACACACTCTGCCGGCTTTAGAAGACTATCTCCCTCTCGCCAGTTGGTATTTTAATGTTTTTTTTTTTTTTTCTCCAACTTCCTCGTTGACTAAAATTCTATGTCCGAAATATATTTTTATGTTTTTGGTATGAAATTTTGAACGATTTTGAAAATTTTTTTTTTGTTCTAACTGAACAGTCCAATTTCCTTTAATTCTACACCTTAATATTGAAAATCGGACAATTGGATGCAAAGATATAAGCATTTAAGTAAATGCAAATCGGGTTTTTTTCCGATTTCCTAAATCATGGCAAAATATGGTCAATTTTTGCACTGAACTCGCTGTTTGCCGATGGAAATCATCCCCATTTTTTTCAATTTTTGTGAGATTTTTTTCGGCAAACTTATTTAACTATTGTGAAGGTCGTGTGGGGTGTAAAAATATGTTTGAGGTATCAATTTAATTGTGGGTTTATGTAGATGCGAATAAAAAAAAAACTATCTTTATAGGTGTATAGAGTATAGAGTTATGAGGTGATAATTGAAACAACAGAAATATTTGAATATCTCAGTTGAAAAAATTTTGAAAAATCCAAAATTTTGACACAACATGTATATTAATAATATCTATAAGTTGTATGATTTTGAGAATTTTGAAATGATTCATTAAAAAGATATAAATTTTTAAGTGCACTAAAAAAATGTCGATTTTTGATGTTTGAAAAATGTGTCGAAAAAAAAATCTAATCAAAAATTTATGGTATAGAGGTAATAGAATTTTGAAATACCTTTCGAATGGTATAAAAATAATTTCAATCGGATTAAAACCTGATTTAATAGAATTTTTTGAAATTTCAATTTTGAACTTAAAAAAATTCATATCTCGCTTTGTGTAATTTGTAGAATTTTTTTTTAAATTAGTAACATTCTAGAATTTTGAATATCTATTGATAAAAAAATAAATGAATGCAATAGGACTTTTCGTTTAAAAGTTAGTTTTTGTACCCTTGACCAGTTTTATCCAATTTTACCCTACTTAGAATAGGAATTTCAAAAAATCCCTTCTTAGTGTGCACCTACATATAATTACGAATTAAAAAAAAATTAGTATATATTTTTAAGACTTCTAGTATAAGCTGTGGAATGATGGGACACTTAACGAAAAATTTATCAAATTTAACGAACTCTTTCATTTATAATAGTTAATTTCATCTTCTTCAAAAGCTGCAGAAACAATTAAAAAATTTATTTCTCGAAAACTTATTGAAAACATAAAAAAAAAAACATAAACCATTCTCGTATCGCTCGTAAATGAATCCTTAAAGCCCCATTATATATCAAATACTTGTCTCTCATATCTTCAAAAAGAAAAGAAGATTTGTAATTATTGTTATTCGGGATAAAGAGCGACTTGTTTCAGCTGTGTGGGAAATACTTTAATCTGTTGAGTATAAAGCAAACCGAATAAGAATTGCTTCTGCTTCTGCTGATGCTGCCTCAGAAGCATTCTTCTTATAATATAAGTTTTTGTGTGGAAGTGACTGAGAGAGAGAGAGTGAGTAAAGAGACGAAGAGATAGATGTAGTCGATAAGTCAAATGTGACAACTTAAGAAGATTAAAAATTTTACGTTTTATTATACAACAAGTTTGGTATGGAGAAAGAGATAGGTATTAATGTTGAGGAGTCAGTTGCATTTGCTATGGTATTACCTTTAAAGTCCGTATCAGATATTTTGTTTAAAAAAAAAAAAAAAAACAGACTTAAACTTATGCTGGGTGTTTATTTATTTTTTTTTTTTTTTGTTTTCCTGGCATTTGTCCCTTTAAACCTTATAAATTGGCTAAGTAATGCATTGCTCTTTTACTTCTTCTTAAAGGTACTTTTTTTTCTTTCTTAAAGTTAACAGCAGGTATATGGATGGTATTAATTAAAGTTGGATAAGGTCGCAAGAAGATATCCTTAATGCATTTAATCCTTTGACGGAGACTTTTAATCAAAGATAATTCTCAGTTTGAAATTCCACAAGATGAATGTTCTTAATGGTTTTTTTTTTGTACCTTTGGGGAAATAAAACTAAGAAAAATTATTTAAATTAAAGCAAAAGTATGTATTAAAAAAAAACTTTTAAGTAACGAAGCCTTTGGATTATAGTTTAAAAAAAATGGATATATGTAGTTTCAAAGACCTTGGAGTTCATTTTACCTTTTTTGAAAAATCCTCTTAGATTAACTGCTGTTATAAAAAAGTGCATCCGCCTTGTCGTTTAATTTTGGCATAAAACAATTGTAGGTCCCCTCCATTCCTGCTTATAACACCACACATACAGCTGAATGGTTGAGAATTGTTAGTCACGAGACCCTCATGTTCAAACTGTTTCCATTGTTAATTATAATTTTAGTTTACCTTCTAAAATCAAATTTTCCATTTATCACATGGAAGTGTTTAAATTCAGGCCTGGGGGCTAATCTACAAAGTACTTGAAAAAATGCCTGGTTTGTTTACAAAATCGAAAATTTAAAAATTCTCTAGGTAGGTAAACTTTGAGGCTATAGGTTTCATAGATTTCTGTTTGTAAATGCTTATCCACACCTAAGTCCTTGAGTATTGATATATTTTATCGAAACTCCCACAAACAGTGCGCCATCCACTTGAAATTGTTTGTATACCTATTTAAAAAAAAAAATCATTCTGATAAACAATTTTTCTAAAATTTAACAGTTAAGCAGCATACATATTTTCTTATCTAAAACCCCAACAATTATACGTCAACATCAATCTCTATTTTATATTTAAATTCAAAATTGAAACATGAAACTGTGTTTACGCTATTTCTTTCCTTCAATATTTATATATACGCACGCACTTAAAAAATAGTTTTTCATTTTCAACTGATAGCAATCCATTTATCAACAGGTACAGATACAATATACAAAAAAAAAAAGAAACCCAAAGAAACATAATACCAATATTTTAGTTTTTTTTTTTTTTTTTGTTCAACGCAGAGGGAAACCCTTTTAAGATCTCAAATTTCTATATCAAAACACAATATAACAAGTGACTCGTCTATACTCTCGAGCTCGACCCTAATTGTTCTTGAATTTATCCACAATACACATCCAACTGAGCCGCAACGCTAGTGAGCCGCCGCTGGGAGACCTATTTACAGAATTTAACAACACCAATTTGATTGTATAGGTATATCTATAGAAAGTGTAGGTATGGGTACATATATAGAGGTACATTTAATTTTTCTTTTGTCAATGAAGGAATGAAGTATCGACACGTTGGTTGTCGTCCATCCGTCGGGGGTCTCTAAAACTGCGTCTGAGTCTAACTTTCGTGATCGCACTTTATTCATTGAACCGTATGGATGTATATAGAAATGTCCTTTTTTGAAATTTGATACTGAAAACATTTTGGTATACAGGCAAATAAATAAAACAGGTATGTATGTACATAATATGAATCCCAACTAGCTAAGGATAATTTTTTTTATTTATTGTTTTAAGGCTGGCGTGTTGACGGACGACTGTTGAAGTGGTAAGGATTAAATTTGCCTGTTGTGATTTTGAGAGCAATGAAAAGTCTGGTCTGTTTTGTTTTTTTTTTTAAAGTTAGGTACCACTTCGTGTGAAGCGCCAATTTTTGTCTTGTCTGAACAAGACTTAAGATAAGATGGGCAACAAGTCGATACCTATCTGTACCTGAGACGTTCAGTGATGCAAAATAATATGCAAAATTTCTCTGTATCTGATTTCTGTTCTCGTTCAATAATTTTTGATGAAATTAATTTACTTTTAGGTCTTCAATTTTTCAGGGCTGATAAAAAAAATATCAATATCACTAGAAAGCTAAATCAGGAATCAGTCTTGGCGCTAAGAAGCATAGAGAGAAAATTGTTTTTTTGTGAATCTGAAATTTTCATAACATAGAACGTGGAACAAAAAAAAAAAATAGATAACTGCAGCTGAATTTTCTAAAAAAAATGTATAAAATAAAAAAAAAATTGGTACATATTAACAAAAAATGCCATTTTTATTTTCAAAATTAGTTTTCCAAAACTTTTCACTAAAACACCTTAAAAATATCATTTCAATACATATATGTAATGTATATAAAGAATATAGATGACATTATAAGTGTTGCCGTGTTGTTTTAAAAATTTGTTTTATATTTAAAGTCAATTTTTTAAGAAATATTCCCATTCCGTCTGATAGGGGGTGTAATAGGACCTTTACCCATAAGATTTTAAAGAAAATCTATAATAATACATTTTAAAAATATGTTTATTAATTTCATTTATTTTTTATATATTTTTAAAACAAACAGTGGAATCCAAAATTTGTATGGAGCAAAATTTTCATAACAGCACAGAATATGTTGAATAGAGACAATCTGAAACTTCTCTGAGACCTCTTTGATAAAATTTGCTCAATGTCAAAAATTTTTAAATTTATGAAAAAAATTCTCATTTCAAGAACTTGGTTATGAAAAAACGAACTTTTTCAGTTTCCAATGTTCGGTTTAAAAAATTTTATTTGTTAAATTAAGAATTTTAATAGTTGATTTGACTATTTCAATTTTTAAATTGTAAAAGATTTACTAAATCGAAGGAAGTGGGTTGCCCCTTGCGTAAAAATTAAAAACATTTTTTTCTGAATAATTTTCAGAAGAAACAAATTATGCTGGCTAAATTTTGTTTTTATTGCGTTTGTTTTTTTTTTTTATTATTTTTATTTTGTATGTATTTCTAATTTAATTTTGTTTTATTAAATTCAAATTTTCAATTTTATAGTTCTCTGCATTTTTTTAAAGCTTTGTTTGTTTTCGGTTTTTAAGTTCTTTCTGTCCATTGGCTATTTATATTTGGTGTCACGATTTTTTTCACATGTTTTTCACTTTCTATATTTTCTTCAACACTTTTAGTTAATTTTATTTTTCAGTTCAATAATTGAAATCAAAACTTGGATTAAAATAAAATAAAACCAAAGATAACCAGTTACAAAATTGTTCTATTAAAAATTAATAATACCAAATTGAAAAGAAAACCTGTCAAATAGCAAATGTTAATTTTAAAATTGTTATTGGGAATAGTATGATCACTTTTTGTGATTTTTGACATTTGCGATAGTCAAATTAACAATGCTTTCTTCATAGCTAACAGCTTCGATTTTTGGTCTTTACAGTCATTTTCTTTTTTCAGTTTTTTTCTTTTTTTTTCGATTTTCAATTTCAAAAGTACATCAAATACATAGTTGTTTTTACTCATATAATCAAGGATTTCTAATTTGCAGTAACTACTTTTAGATACTATACATTTGCAATTTTCAAAATTATAGAATTCGGACAGTTGCGGTTGTTGGTCGAAAAATTACGACTTTTTTATAAATTGGCCCTGCGCTGCATCTTATATTAAACTTAAATTATTTGAATACATTATTTATATTTTGACAAAGAAACTTTTCAAAGTTTCACGGCTCTGCGTTGCGATTGTTGTTTTTGGGCGACGACGCGACGTCTTGCTGAAACAAATCCATATTAACTCGACGAAGGTCTACAAAGGGGTGGAGGGCGTAGTTCAAGCTTCATTTTGCATAATTAAAAAAGGAATCTGTCAAAGTAATTTGTGGGGTCACAATATCGACATTATGAAATGGAGTCACAATGATTGCATTGAATTCGGTAAATTCAATCTATTTTTTTTTTTTTATTTAAGAAGCAATTTAAGTACGCCTATTACCTTTACGACAAAAGAAAATTGGAGAAGAAAAATCTTTTGCATTGCCTATGATAACTATATAATATTGAGCGTATCCATTTCCTACCAAACATATTGATTTTTGACAGTATCCCAACACCTTTTTTTTTATTTTTTTTTGAGACTAAAAATAACGGTCACTGCTAAACAAAATTTTATTACTTTTATTATTTATTTTATTTTCCTCAAAATGTCTTCGTGTGTTACAATTCATAAAACGTTCTACTTTTTTGATAGTAAACAATTCTAGCAAAAAATATTACAAACAGTTTATCTAAATCGACACAAGGTTTGACACTTCGCATACAATAGTTCTTTCTCAAATGTAGGCCCAGGAAATAAAATAAAATTTCATAAAATTTTAATTTTGTTTTTGAAATATCTCTAACTAATCCTTCAACGAGCACAAATTACTGTTTTGTTTTAACAACTTTTAAACGTCTATCTTGGCAATAGAATAAGTCGGATAAAGTGCAATGTGTACATCGTCCATGATGGTACAGAAAGTTTCGAAATATAAGATTTTTGTTGAGGGTTTACAAAAAAAATTTTGTAATTTTTCATTATTTTCTAATTCTATAATAAATCGGATTATTTTAATTTAAAACATCAGATAGCCTATCTGACTTAACTTTTAATTTGATTTTTAATCCCGTAGTTTAGTTGATGTTCTTAATATTATAAGACTATGTATATTCCTGGATTGATTTTTTTTTTATAGCTGAATTTTTCACATGTCTGCTTTTTTTGTTTGTATAATAATTATTTTAAAATATTTATAATAATTTAAATAATTCAAGAAATAAATTTCTGCAGTCATTAACAATCATAGATTTATTATTTAATTCGTCACTTCAAAGATCTAACCTCCACTTAAAATAAAAAAAAAAAAAACTGACATACATATATCCCAATTACAAAATAATTATTAAGCTTATCTTAAATTTCTCTTCCCCCTTTATTTTTTTTTTATTGTTGTTGAATACCTTTTGGGTTGAAAGCTTTTGTCATCTTTTTCGTCATTTGTCTATTTTATTATTAACTCTTTTGAAAGAAAACTTAAAAAAAAATTCTTCCCAGCTACCATATATACAATCATATTAATATATACATACATAAAGATATAGATATCTCTAACAACAGGAATGGTTGGCCAACGGCATCAGATGTAATTTGTCTTTAAGAAGTAAAGCGGTAGTTTTTCTATCTATGGAATGGACCTTAATTGCTTGTCTTCAGCTTTCGTTTTATTTTTATGGGTCTCTTCTTTCGTGAGATTTTCTTCTTCTCTAATTCTGTTTCTCTTCCTCGTAATAGGTTTCTTTGCTTCATTGTAATAAAAAGTGTATAAAGCACTTATATACATCACACTTTATGATATTTGTATTAAGTAAACTCATTGTTAAGGGCTTTAAGAAAAATAAAAATAAAAAAAAAAATAAGATAAAAGCGCTACTGGGACAGCGACAGGGCTTTCACAGTCACATTAAGTCCATTGAATATAATTCTGGTTTTGTTTGGTCTTAATGTGTTTTGTGAGTGGGTCAGTTTTAATTGGAAAAATTTTAGTTTAGTTTTTTTTTTTTTTTTTTTTTTTTTTTTTCTTACCCCTGACATGATTATTTGAAATGACTTTTTTGGAGGTTCCATATGAATGTTTCAAAAACTGTGCCTATATAAATATAAATAGAAGCCTTTTAACAAAAAAGATATCCAGTTGTAAAATTTCTTAAAGTTAAATAAACATTTTTTAAGTCTGATCAAATTTGTAGGTTTTTATTTTGGTAAACCAGAAGGTATGTTCCAAAAGTCTTCGCCTTCAATTATTTACCCTCAGACCAGATTAACAAAAATCCAACTAATTAGCTTAGTGGTTTTTCTGGTAATGAAATTAGTTTTATTTTAGTTCAAAAAGGGGGGGGTTCCACAAAGTGTGCATGAATTTGAATTTGAAAGCTTTTCTTCGAACACAAATGTTTTTCTATATCAACAAAATGCACCCAAAGCTGGTTTGTTTCTCTCTGATGTCTAAGCTCGAACAAAGGGTATTTAATAAAAAAAAAAAGACTTTGTTTTCTTTTATTTTTTGAAATTTTATATGACGAACTTTGTTCAATAGCCGAAGCACAGTCAAAGTTTCCCCTTTTAAAAAATATCTAAAGTTTGACTTTCTACTTTGAACTCGTGCTTATCAATCTCGGTGTTGAGCTGTCTTTATATACCCGTCGTCGTCTCGTCGTCATCCTCTTCTCTTCGTATAGGGATATAGAGCAGTCATTGTCGTTGTCGTCGTTCTCGACGACCAAAAGCAAAAACTTTTAATTATTTTGTGTAAAATTCTCTTAAAAAGCTTCTTACTAACCAAACAACCGGGTATATGAAGTAGGTGGTTTATGCTCGAAGAAACAAAAGGGCAAATATACGGAACCCATTAAATGAGCAAAACAAAAAAGCCACGTAGTTGTGTTGTCCTCGTCTTCACCCTCTTGCTTATATGTACACATATACATACATCCATACATAGCATCGGATAAATTTAAGCAGAAAAAGGACTAACAAAACCAGCACTTTTAAAAATTTTGCGTTCGGTGGCGAAAAATGGAAGAGTATAAACAAACCTAACAATTTCTTCTTTCTTTTTTTTTTTTTTTGTTGTTGTTTTCCAAAGTTTGTGGCAAAAAGTAATATTTTTGGGGGGCTGTATTCTTCTTCTTTTACTATATCTACTAATACCACAGAAGAAGGTGGAAATTAATGGCATCTTTGTAAAGTATTCCTGATGTCGATTTGTTTTTCTCCCCACAAAGTATGTAGGTATGTATAGGTACATAGATAAACAAAATTTTTCATATTGATCATAAACTGTGGTATTTTGTGTTTGTTTTGAAAATTTATTTTCTAACATCAAAATAAAAAAAAAAATATATATGTTTTTGTTTTTGAGCAGACATCTTTTGTTTTTCAAAAATTTTTGTTGACTTTTTGTATTTTTTTTTTGTCTTGTTTCAAAAAACACTTAGTGAAGCAAACAGCGATGCAATAAAGGCCGAATACTGAGATATGATAAGTATCTGTTTACTTTTTTTTTGTTTAATTTAAGAATATGAAGTTAAGACAGGTAAAAAACATGTTTATGTCCACAACTTGATACATTGAATGTTTTTGCCTAATAAACTTAAAAATCATATTTTTATAAATTAAGAAAGCAAATTAAGAATGAAATGAATGACTTGTTTGAATGTAGTAGTAGGTATTCCTTAAAAATAGTTTGCAGTTAAAAAAAAACAAACATCTTATTCAAAAAAAGAGTTTTTAAAATGAATTTTATAAAACCAGAAACTTAAATGCTGTCAGATTTTCTAAGTGCAAACATTTTTAATGTTATTAACTTATTTTCTTCTTAAACCCGTTTCAGGAAGAACGTTCCTTTTTGAAAGTTTTCAAAATTCGGATTTTTGACATCTCTGCATATAATCAAAAAATTCTCGTATTTGCAGATTTATCACAATTTGCAATGTTTAAAAAGAAATGATATTATTTTTTAGATTTTTTTTTTTGTTTTAATTAGATTTTTCAAATTTTGGTCTTTGGCGTATTTTATTATTAAGTATTTTTAAACAAATAAAAGAAAGAATTACAAAACAAATTATTCTGCTCTGTCAACTTTTTGCGAAATTGAGTTTTTGAAAATTGAGCTTTTAAGACTCTGCAAATAATATAAAATTCGTTTTTAAAAAACTCTATTAAAAAAATAAACGTATTCCAGAAAAAAATCGTTCAGTTTCTGAAAAAACTCACTTTTTGAGTTTTTTTTTTTAATTATATTTCCAAAGCTTTGCAAAAAAAAATATAATATTTTTACTTGAAAAAATATTCTTATAATATTTTTTAAATAATGTTAAACTTTATTTCTTTAATTACAATAATTATGACACTGTATTTGTATTTTTTTCTATGTATATATCTAATTTTCTGTATTTTTAATTTCCATATACATAAATGGCAAGTTATAGACTTGTAAAAAAATCGAACCCGAGATTTTGATTAAAGTTGACATTACGATGATAGCGATTCTGAAAAAAGTTGGTTTCCGATTCTGTCCGCCTGCCTGTCCTTTCGACTAAAGCCTAAACGGGTGGGTCGATGTTCCTTAAACTTGGTATCTAGCGCTTTTTGAGCATTCCCGTCAAAAGTACCTAGCCGTACAATTTTTTTTAGTATTTTAATAAAAAGCTTATTTTTCTCACAAACATGCCCATAACTTAAAAAAAGCAATTTTTTACATTTTTTTTTTACCATTTTATTAAAAAAAAACAAGGAAATTAGTTATAAATGGTACCTCTCCATTAATACCATTTTTTAAAATTTTAGATATTTTCAAAATTAATTCAACTGATTTTGATAAATTTTGTATGAAAATTATATTTAAAAGTTTTGTATAGCTACCAAAACTTTTAATTTTTTTTTTTTGGAAAAAATGTTTAAAAATTTTTTTTGAAAACTTTATAATACAAAAAGGACTTGGTCGATTTTCATTAAACCTGGCACCTAGGATTTTTTTTACATTATCTACCCGATTTTATACAAAAATTATTCATATTACCAAAAATAACAGTACCTACCATACAAGTGTATGGTAAAACAATTTCTACGATTTTAATTAAATTTTTTTGTGAGCTAATATCAGTACGATCGACCATATTATAGGAAACAATTTTTTAAACGATTATTATTATTTATTATTGAACCATGTTTTTTGGTTTCGAATATCTCATTATTACTTAAATGGATTTTAATGAAATTTTTTATATAATTGCTCCTAAAAGGTTTGAATAATATTATACCTACATATCAAAATTTTCAAAAAAATCTAATTTTTGACAAAAAAAATTTGTTTGAAAACTCGATATTTAAAAAATGGGTGGATGTTTTTTTTTCTTTAAATCAATATTTTAACTTCAAATTAATAAATATAAATATTAAAAAATTGTTTTATTTCGCTGTAATGATTTTTAAAATTTTTTCCCATAAATTGATATTTGTTTAAAAATTTAGATGGTGGTACGCCGCATTGGGTGTAAAAGCAATTTCATTTGTTGAAGACTTATTTATTTAAACATTTTGAAGACTTATTTATTTAACAATTTGTAGCACTTTTGTTTGGTTTTAGTCACAATTTTTTTTACTTTTGGAATTTTATTTTGGTTTTTGGGTTTTCTGAATTTTCTGTTTGTGGGATTATGGGTCTTCGGGATTATGAGTTTTCTGGATTTGCATGTCGGGTTTTTGTTGGACTCACATTTTTTTCTCTTTTCATTAAAGTAGCCTTATTTCCATACTAATTACGACTTTCCTGGAGCTTTCTCCATTTTTAATGGTAATAAGTACATACATGAAATAAAAACCTTTTTTTTAAGTCAATTTTTTAGCACCTATATTTTAAAAATTGACAATACTTGTAAAATTTATACTTCTACCACATAACGATAAAAGTTGGATGATTTGATGTGAGAACTATAATGCATCATGTATTTGAAAGCTCTTTTAAAAATTATAAAGCTAGTCAAAGGATTTTAAAGAGTTATCTTGAATCTTTTCATACAGACCTACTTGTTATAAGCCAAACCAAATAACAAGACCCGTATACAATATACATAGCTGGTAACATCAAATGTTGTCAAAAGAAATGTATGTTCAAGTTGAAGAATTCAGAACACATTCTCAATTGAATTAAAAAAAAATTCAAAATGTTCTTAACAAAATCAAGAAATGTAGGTATACCACCTTGTTGACCTAAACATATAACAAGAGTTCATCTCAGACCCTCTCTAGTTCGGTATATATGTAGGTATACTTATAATCCTTTTTAATTGCAAACCCCTTTTTTATATAAATAATCTCAATTTTTTGTTCAAAACACCATAAGTGCAGAAACCTATACAAAAAAATAGGTATGAAATGAAAATTATGAGAAAAAGGGATCGTTTTTTTTTTTTTTAATGACAAATTTATGAATACCTTACATGGTTAATAAAAGACTAAGCAGACTTGATTCCAAAGGAAGAAAATGAACCCCCAGGGTATATTCTTATTTTCTATAAGAACTGTAGGTACTGTGATGTAAAAGCATAATGTAATGATGGTATCTTGTGGAAAATTTTCAAGTAAATATAAGGGGAAGTCCGGTTTGAAAAGTTATAGCATAAGGAAAGATTGTACTTTTTTTTTTTGATAATGTTACATTTAGCTTTTATGCTATGGTGTCACAATCACCTCTGGTTTAGAAAAAGGTGTCATTTTGTAAAGAATGACAATGAGTTAAATTAAAAAAACAAAAAAAAGATGCTCAAGCCAGGTATACAAAACGTCACCGTTGGATTTATAGAAGTAAATTCGTTTTCAATCGAAAGCTAGAAAATTTAGAAAAACCTATTTGAAAGAAATCTCCAATTTTATGATTAACAAATTAAACAACTCTTAACTTATATTTAATGAGGTTAAAACTGCTTGAGCGATAAACGTTTCGTAACATAAAAATAATGTAAAGTATGTCCTTGACTTTGGTGTTTGGGGGTTGACAAATAAAAATATACCAGTATTAATAAAGAAAAAGAAAAATAAAATAACTGCAGCTCAAAATGCTAATCAAAATTAAATTTTAATAAATATGTAAATATCTCGAAAAAGTTAACGTACTTTTTTCTCAAAATCTAATTTTTCTCTGCTTAAACTGTCGATTAAATGCTTATGTTACTTAAATATTTATCTATAAGTGTCGCAATTAAAAATGGCAACATTTACATATGTATTTGTATGGACTCTTTCTCATGAAGGTGAATGAAAGATATTTACAAGTTTTATGCGCGGTCCTATTTTATCTATACAATTTTAATCTATGTAGTTTAAATTTTAAACGAAGTTGTTGCTCTTTAATAATTCAAATGTTCTGTCTACAAAAGTAAGTTAAAATTTAGTAAATTAGAAAAGAGTTTATGCCCACACCTTCTTGATCTTATTTGCCTTTAGCACCCACCCTTGTTATAAATAAATAATTAAGGTAGGTATTTTATGTATAATTTATTTGAAAATTCAACAAAAAAAAAGTTCAGCTACAAATCTAAATAAATAAAACTTTTTTTTAATTTTAGATTCTTGCTACCATAATTTCGGGTATATCAGAAAAAGTTAAATTATTTATAGATTTAATAAATTAGGAGGCCTTCAATCATGCAAAAATATACGGTTATAAATAAAGTGGCGGCTGTAGGAGTTCTACTTATTGTTGGGCGCCATTTTCAAAAAAGTTTTTTTTTTTTGTCATTAATTTTCGTCGTTAATTGGAGAATTGATTGTTTTCGCTAAAATTCATCAAAGGTATAAAATTATATTATTTTTTAAATAGCTACATAAATGTATATGCTCATAAAAACCTACAATTACCTACAAAACCCTTTTTCAAATGCACATTTTTTTTTAAATATAAGTACACCCTGTATTCTTTTAGTATTCCATCCAATTCAGTTCACTTAGTAAAATGCATTTCATTTTTTTATTAAGGTAAAAGGAACAATCAATAAAATTATCCCTTAACTAACGTTATGCCACTGTACAGATAACATTTTCTGTAACAGTTAGGTACTTCTCTACGGTTTGTTTTATTATCAAAAAATTGCAAGAGAGAAAAATACCTACTACATACATATCTATCAAATGCAGTTTCGGTTTGGTTAAGCATTTTTTTGTTGTTGCTATTGTAACAGAACAGTTAGATATAAGAGAGGAACATAACGGTTAGTTAGAGAATTAACGGAAAATAGGGAAATGGAATGAAACTTACATTGAAAAAAATAACGAACAAAAAAATAACAAACAAAGAAAATGGAAAATCAAAATTGAGAGAGTGTTAAAAAAAAAAATAAAAAAAAAAAAAAATAAAAAATGACAGTTCAAAATTTGACAGTGTTCACATTTAACTTCGTACACAGTTATTTTAATCTCTTGGAATTTTCGTAATTTAAGAGAGTTTTAGAGTTTAAATTGTTAAGAGAATTTTTTTTATATTTTTCATAGGAATGGAGTTGAAATAAAACATAATTGCGGTCGAATTGAATTTGAGCAAAAAAAAAAAAAAGAAAGAAAACAACAAAGATGGCCATCTTTGATTAGGCATTTACTCTGTGTATGTACGTATTTAAATGTTATATTGTAATTGTAATGTTGTTTAGTTCCACTGTGACCTTTTAATTAAATAGCGATAAGGTCAAATTTTGAGTAATTATATGTTATTGTATCTATCGTTTTCTTTAATGAAAGTATCTATAGGTATATAAAGATTTTCAGTCTGGTACGTAAGGTATAGATGGAGATAATAAATAAATTGTAGGTTCAAAATGATAGGACGAAGAAGAAGAAGACTGGTAATGATAAGAAAATCCAATCTTGTGTTTGCTAAAAAGACCAATATTGATACATCATTTAATTTAATTGTTTACTCATAAATTCTAGTTTTAAATGTTAGCGCCTATCCAATCCATATACCAATTTTATTAGTTTGGAATTAATTCGTTATTTTTTCCATTTGAATTGAATTGATAGGTATTTATAGAAATGTTTCTATAGCTAATGGCACGTATATAATAAAAAAAAAGCCTTTTTAATTACTATACCTACTACTTGTAGATATCAATAGCTTTTAGAAAAGCCATTAAATAACAATCCATTGATAACATATTAATGGATCAGAAATAGAAAATTATATGGGTAGGTAAGTACCAATTGGAACGCGGACGTTCCCAGAGAGTTCATCATCATCATTATTATCATCATCAGATGCTTTTGGTTTCTATTAGCAGCATCAACATTCAACAACATGGTTTGGTCTCGACTCTCGAGTCCCGTTCTCTGTGAACATCATGGTGTGCCAAATAAAATAAACACAAGAGTCAGCAATAAAGTCAGCGCGCGTCCATGTGTAAGTTAAAATTACCCAGAAAGTATCTTTATTATTCTCTCGTATATGGAATGGAGATATGGTGGTACCTAGGTATAGGAAGAATTACCATAATTGAATATGTAGCTTAGCTTGTTTGAAAATCATTCAAGACAAATCATACTATCCATCCTCTTCGTCATTTTATTTATTTTTTTTTTTTTGAATGTTTTGTTGTTCTCAAATATTATTTTTTTTTATTATTTATATAAATGGAATGCAGAGTGGGGAAATTAATTTCTTTTTTATTTCTCAAGCAAGATTGTCGTGAATTTAACTGATAAATGGTTTGTCGTTCTCACATCTGTGTCAATTTAAGTTGCAAAATAAGTTGAAGAAAAAAATAATTAATTAATATGAGCAACCAACTTGCGTGTTGGTAGAATTGTTCAAAAATCGAATGAATTAATTTAACTTTAACCTTATGGCTGGCGGCTTTATTTGCTTTTTTTTTTTTGCAATATAAAATAAAATTGATAATGAAGTACCTACCTAGAATTCAAGTCGGAATTATACAAACACTGTTTTAATTTTTTTAAGAAAATATTGGTCATTTTTAGTTGAAAAAAAAAAAAAAAATTCGAGGGAAAGTCAAAGATTTTAATCATTTTCTTATCAAATTTATTCCTGAGTTAAGTATTTTTTTGAGGCAAACGTTAAATAATATAGGTATTATCACGCCTTACCGCCATTTTCACGTCCATAAAGGACAAAATAAGAAGTGGTTGAAAAAACAAATTGTTTATTATTTTTTTTTTTTAACATTTTTTAATCAGGCCAAAAGGCGAAATTCAATTTTTAGAAATACTAAATTTAATGCTAACACCCGATTGTTTTTTTTTTCTTAATAGATAGACGCATATATCATATTTAATTGTTTTAATAGTGTACAGCGGTCAATCTTTTAAAAGTTGTTTGGGTACCTACCTACTTCAAATAATAATTGTACACTAACTTTTAAAATTGAATTAAATTAAATTGAGAGCACTTAAGGTAAAGTGGCGCCCGGGACGTTGTTAAAAATTCAGCAAAATCATTATGTTGTGCTTGATTAGAACAATATAGTTTAAGATAAATCAAGGATCATTTTCGGGATAATAACTTAATAATATTACCTACTTTTTGTATGCGGATTATTAATTATACATACCTGTGATATTATACTTCTTGTTGAACATATAGAAAATAAAACTTCTTGTAATTCAAAGATTTTTGATTTTTCATGTCTTAAGCATTAGCAGTGTTGCCATACAATATTTTTTGAAGTTGGCGAGATTTCTGCAACAAAAATCGACGTAAATTGGTGAAATGAAACCAGTAGGTATACGAATTTTTGTTCATTTTTTATTTTTATTCAAATTCATTTTTAAATTTAATAACATAAATATGTATATTATTTATTATAATGTCTTTTAAATAGATCTATTACCTTGCCTAAAATTTGCAAACGATGATATTTATAAGAAGAATTTAAATGTTTAAACTTCGTACGAGCAATTAATTCTAAAAAAAATAATTAATAATAAATTTAAATTGTATATTTAGTATTTTTGGATTTTTGAAAACAATTCACCTGTAAATTTAACGCGAAGCCAATTACATTTATATTTTATGTAGTTTTCAGAAAATTAAATTCCACAATGTAAGATAATTATTGTGATTTCTGATTTTAGTTTTATTTAACTTTATGTGGAAAAAGTTTTTTTTAACACTGATTGATTAAGAATTTTGTAAATTTTATATCAATGAACTGAATTGAGTAATCAATGGAAATTCTAAAATTTGATATTTTCAAATTTTCAAAACATAGATTTTTTAAGATTATCAACTCGCTGGATATCAGCGGTAGAATAATATGGAAAATATATTGATTTAGTTAAAAATCGGGACAAAGTGTCATATTTATATCAAAAATCGGGTAATCGGAACTCTAAAAATCGGAAGAAATACTATAAATCAGTGTTTCTGGCAACACTGGGAATTAATAACCCAGTCGGCTTATTTTCTTCCCCAGCAATTCGATCCCCAATAAATCTATTAATTTGGATTATTATTGGTCGGAGAGAAATAAGATTGCTATTATTGGAATTTAAATATAGTCAAACTGTTAGCTAGTTAGTGTCTAAAATACATTTTTCATTATGTTTTGATCTCAAAGAAATAAGCTCAAAGTTTTAGATCTACAATAAATATTTTTAAGCTTAGAATAAACTATGTCCTGCTAATTATATCGAACTCTCGCCTCTACACCAAGCTCAACTTTTATGCAACAGTTTTGGTTAGTAATTCCTAAATAAATCTTGTATTGGCAGAAATCTCCCAAAAAAATTAGGTTGAACCGATTTTAATAAAAAAAAATATTTTTTTTTAGATATTTAAATAATTTTTTAAATACTATTAAGAAAAAATGTTGATACGCCAATTTAAAGTATTAATATGTAGTTTAATAATTTGAAAAATAATAATAAAATAAAAAAAATAAAAAAAAAAAAAAAAAAAAAAATCTAAAAAATGTATTTTAAAAAATTTCTGTATGTATGCAATTTTATTCAATGTTTTTAGAATGGTTCTTCGTAAAATAAATAATTTAAATAATTGTCCCCGATAGTGAGAAAATCGAAAATAAAAAAAAAAAAATTATTTTATCGGAGTTGCTCTTATTAACGGCGGCGTAATGTACAGTAGTCTCATTTTAAATGTTGCACACCCACATTTTTTTTATCATTATTAGGTGATTCATTTTTGATTAAAATTATATTTTCCTCAACGGTTCTACAACAGATGTATGTATGTACTGTACATATGGCAGGTGCAGTTATTTTTGGTTCCAAGTAAAATTGCTGAGTGCCAACTTTTCAAAAAAATCGACTGCACAAAAATCCAAACCTATAGAAGCTTTTTATTAAAAATATGATCCAAAACAGTTGAACCGGTATCGAAAAAGTTGAAAATAAAACAAAATGACAGGTACCATGATTTTTTTTTGTTTTCATGGTACCATGATTTTTGTTAGCTAAAATGCAGTCTAGCGGACGTCCTTTAATAAATAATCTTATTTTTTTTTATAAAAAACTCTATTAATGGTTTTTGAATAAAATGACATTTCCCTTAAGAATACTTACAAATTTTGTATGATCGTAACTTTTAGTTTTGGTCTTTAAAAAAAATCAAAAAACATGTTATGCAAGTAGAAAAAAAAGAACAATCAAAATTATTAGACACGAACACACAAACACACAACCAAGAATCGTAATTTTAAAGAATGAAAAAAATTACTTTTCGTTTTTGAAAAATTTTCAAAGTAGGTAGTTTTAAATTTTTTTTTTATGAAAATTCCATAAGCATAAATCATGAAAACTATGCAAAAAAAGGCCAAACTTCCAACAAAGCTGAATTCTGACAGAGATCTTTATTTTTATATTTTAAGTATTTTATTAAAATTACCCTAAACTTTTACCAGGATTTTTTGTAAATACATATCTCGAAAACCATATTGTTTTGAAAAAAGTGTAACTACACAAAAAAGATTTATGATTTTTTTTCGTAAGAGCAATAAATTTATCGAAAAACTTGCGGAAAAGTAGTTTGTTTAAATTTGAATTTACTTTTTTCCACGTCCCTGTGGTTTTATTGGATGTTTTTCTTAACATCTAATGCTCTTATAAACAAAAAATTCTTTTTGTGTCGAATTTTATGAGATATAATTTTCGCATTGACAAATATTCCAAAAAACTGTTTGTTTTCGAGCAATTTATAAATAAATACCCTTCATTCGACAAAATCAAAAGCCCTGCTCGAAATAAAGGGTACCTACTTAACTTAACTCTTTACCAAAATTCAGCTTTTTCAGAATTTTGTTCAAAGTGAAAGTCTAATTTCTCTGGGCTATAAATTCAATGAAATAAAAACTTTAAAAAATGTTCAAACTATAAAATTGTAATTTTTAAAAATGCAAATTGAATTTTTATTTTTTGATCGCATTACATTTAAACAACAATGACATGGAATAATATTTGTATAGCCTTGAGGAAAAACATCCGACAAAAGAGTAAATTATATAAAAAAAAAAAATTACCTATTAATGTGGGTCTCCATATACATGACTCAGTCAATAATAATTTACAAAATTTCTCATGGATTGTCTTATTCAACAACAACAAAAAAAAAAACGGCAGGTGATGGTTGTAATTTAAGTATGAAAAAAAGAGTTAAATGTAATTATTGAGGTGTTGTAGGTATTTATAAAAGAAAAAACTATTACTCTGTCTGTCAAATTCAAATTTGTCGTATATGCATGTAGTTAATACAAAATTGTAAAATGTTAACCACGTAAAATAATTTTCCCAGTGCACAGAACGCCATCATCGTCAAATTGATTGAGTCAATGGTTATGTTTTTTTATTTTTTTCTTTTTCTTTTTGTTATAATTATTACTTTGAGGTTATTTCCATCCCAAACAAAGAAAAGGGTTTTCTACGAAACTAATTACATTTAATGGTGTGTAATTTTATGTTCATGAATTTATTGCGATCAACATGGTTCGTTTGCGACTACCGACCGACCGACCGACCGACCCTTTCGTTCCTTCTCAGATGCTCAGTTGATTGGATTCGCAATTGTAAATAAAAGTAACATAATATCTCTATGCCATGTCTTTTTGTATAGTTCGTTCGCTAAAAATTAATTGCATTAAACATTAAACCTTTCTCTGATCTGCTGGCATATGTACCATCTAATATCTTTATGTAGTTTGATCACTTAAGGGATTGTTGTGAGTTCACAAATGCACTCTGTGCACATCGCATTAGTGTCTTTTGTCAATAATAATCAAGCAAAGCAACATACTTAAACTACATATATATATATATATATATCTAACCGATGCAAGGAGAGATGTCCCGCTTTTTATTCCATGTTCGTTTTTTGTATATTTCCATTTTTATTATTTTTTTTTTTATTTATGTCAGTTTGGTTGTCCTTTTATATCGTGGTTATGTACAGAAGTCTCTAAGTGAGTAATTTGAACAAATTGAATGGAAAAAAGAAACTACTAATATTTCCGGTTCCCTGGCCATTTATTGAAATAGAGGTATATGGATGGGTATACCGTACTCAAATACACCTACCTATACACTGCTACTTTGGCAGTGCATGCGACAATAGGGGCGAGACTAGAGCATTTACAAAATTAAAGGCATCGTCATACCTACCGTCTAGAGAAATATATGGTTCTTCTCTTCATATCAATTATTCCACTGGCCTGACCCCAATTACTTCAGCTTGATTGCGTGAGTTCGTGAGTGCAGTAAAAAAAACATGATGTTATTTTTTTTTTGTTATTGTTGTATTTTTTTTACCATATCGCTATCGGTGTTAGATTTTGGCAGGCTTTCAACAATTGAATTCAGTTATTTATCGATGAAGTCAATGTATCGATATAAAAACTTATATAGGTATAGATACAGTTTCAAATCGGTGGCAAAAAAAAGAACATTCTGTTCAAAAAGGTTTAGAATTAGTCGCATCACGATGAAGCAATAAATCAATTAAATAAATTGATTTTTTTTACTATATTTTAACTATGAAATATTTTGTTAAAAAAATATCTGATATAGGAACCCATCACATTTTCAAAAAAAGCGTTTTGTCAAATACCTAATGAAATTATGATCTTATGAGACAAATCATCAATTTATTAAACAAGTAACTAGAAGTCCTATTGGTTTGGAACTCCGCTATTTATTGACATAGAAGATGTTTCTTAAAACTAATCCTGAAGCATGACCCAGTTGCCAAGAAAAAGTATAGAAAAAATGTGTCAATGGCGTCATAGAAAAACGGTTTATATAATCCTATGTAAGCTTCCCTTTAAAGTAATACACCCTTCACATTCGTTTTTTATTACTATATTTTATTTTAACCTCTGGATGTGTTTAACCTAAATTCTTTTTTCTTATATTAATGTCTAGAGATTTCAAGATGGTTCTTGCGCTTAGATCTTCCTTATAAAGGGTTTTCCAACAGCGACGGGTAGATTTTAATATTTTTTTTATTTTATTCAAAAGGCCTATTAATGACATTATGTGTGGAATATTATGACATTTGTATTGTATTTTATTTTGCAAATCAATTTCAAAGGTAATGTAACCGCACATTTTACAATTCAGAGATACGATTTTACTTATCTTACATCTGAAACATTATCGTAATACTATTAAAAATTACAAAATACATTTTGGTAATATTGTTTTCCTGAAGGAAAATGCATTTAAAAACCTTCAATTTGAATTAATGTAATGAAAAGAAATAAAAGATAAAGTGACTAGAAAGCATACACATGAATAATCAGTAATTGTTAGTAATTTAATAAATAAGTTAGTAAGTGAAAAAAAAATGTTTGAATAAATAAATAAGTGAACAGAAAAATAAATAAATAAATAAATAAAAAAATAAATATACAAATAAACAAACAAACAAACAAATAAATAAACGCATAAGTAAAAAGATAAATGAATGAATAAATTAATAAATAAATAAATAAATAAATAAATAAATAAATAAATAAATAAATAAATAAATAAATAAATAAATAAATAAATAAATAAATAAATAATTAAATAAATAAATAAATAAATAAATAAATAAATAAATAAATAAACAAATAAATAAATAAAAAAAAAAAAATAAAGAAGAAATAATACATAAATGAGTAAATAAATAATTAAATATATAAATAAGTAAATAAATAGAGCAGTACAATATAAGTAAATAAATTAATAATTAAAAAATATATGATAATCATATAAATTGTATAACAAAAGAAAAGATATTTATCACGGATTTTATACATGTATTTGGTTAATGAGTGGGTTATCAGAACTATCACAGCTATAAACAAAGTTATTATTGAGTTTTTGAATTCGTTCAGAAATCAACTCAACATTCGCTCTTTGGTGGAGATCTTGAGTCGAATGACGCCAGGGTAGATTTAGCATCTTAGCATTTTAAGCAATTTGTTCTGTGCGACCTGGAGTTTTTTAATGTGGCAAATAGCAGCTTTTCCCCATACAGGGGAACCATACAGCAGTATTGCTTGAAAGATTATGATATCGTTTAAAAAGCCGCGGTGGCTTCGTGGGTGGTGGTGTATGTCCAAGAGTTCCAATTTTCGATGACTTTGGCCCATAAATCAGGCAGAATTTAGGCGAAGGCAAGGGTTATATTGAATCCAATATGGAATGAATAATAAGGAACACAAAAAAAATTAGAGCCAGTATTAGATAAGATCAAAACAAGAAAGAATATAGTGGGGAGAGGTTGTTTTCTGAAAAAATGTACTTAAAATAAAATTAATATACAGGGTTATTGATATAAGGTGCACCAAAAAGTCAGATTGAGTAGGTTTTGGGTTAAGACAAGAAAAAAATCATATGGGAGGGGTGTCTATTTCCTCCCGTTTAGGCGGGAGGGGCAATTTAATAAAAAAAAATGGCTTAAAACGGAAAAAAATTATTTAAAAATAACGGTTAAACTTACAATGCCATGATATACCTTTTTGGAAAGCCAGACACTTTTCTTTAATTTTAATTTTATATTAGGTTCTGTTAGTGAATAGTTTTTGAATAATTACTTTTCAAACTCGGAATTTAAAAAGAATTTTTTTTTTTAATTTCAAACTAATTTTAATTATTCCTTTTTCGTGACCTTTATTTCTTAATTCAATATATTTGAATCCTATTTCTGTGGGCTTCAGAAATAGGATTCAAATATATTAAACTAATTTTATGTAAATAAGTACGATTTTTGTTTTTAAAATTCAATTCTCTTATTAATTTTCAATAAAAAAAAAAAAACAGAAAAGCGGTTGCTAAAATTTCTTTTATCAAGAAAAACACTTTTTTTTGGTTTTCCCAAGTTTCATCTACTCAGGTCAATTATTAAATTGGCGGATTATCCCTTTTTTATTTTATATTGCATAACATCCAGTTTTTAGCATATAACAAAATAAAATAAACTAGATTAACTAGATTTCACCTTTTTTATTGAGGCATGAGTTCAATTTCTAAGGCACTAAGATACATTTCAGCATACGGTTTTCTGTTTTTTATTGAAAATTAATAAAAGTATTGAATTTTGAAAATAAAAATTATACTTAATTACATAAAATTTTGAAAAAAATTAGTTTGAAATTTTTTTAAATTTTTTTTTTTTTCAAAATTTCGAGTTTGAAAATTAGTTTTTCAAAAACTGTTCACTAACACAACTTAATTTAAAATGAAAATTAAAGAAGAGATTTCTGGCTTTCAAAAAAAGTTTTGCACGGCATTGTAAGTTTATTCGTTGTTTTTAAATAATTTTTGTTCTTTTTTAAGTCAATTTTTTAGAAAATTTCCCCTCCCGCCTAAACGCGAGGAAATAGACCCCCCCAAGCCATACGATTTTTTTCTTGTCTTAATTCAACCTACTCACTCTGACTTTTTGGTTCACCTTATAACAATCACCCTGTAGGTATAGGCAAAAATAAAAGGCAATGAAGACAATGAACTAAAGCTTTTATTTAAAGCTTACTAATCAATAGTTTAAAGAAAGCTTGAAGCTTAACTTTTATTTGTTAATTTTAATTAATTAAATTTAGTTCAATATTATTTAATTTTGTATTATTTTATTTTATTTGATTTTAATTTTAAATGAAGTTTAAAATTGTAGTTTTTGAACAAAATTATTTTCGAAATCGGGTTTTTTGACATCAAAAATTGATATTAATTTTCAAAAATTTGAACAAAATCTGTTGATCGATTAAAGAAATTTTAGAGTATCAGAAATATGTGGTAATTTTCTCAGAAACCGTTAAACTAGGTAAGGCAAAGACATCACCAAAACCATGTAGCTTATTCAAGTGTATCTGCCATAATTAAGAAAGAAAATCAATTCCTTAAAATTCCTAGAACTTTTTATTGAATTCAAAGAAAATAGGTCCTCTCTTTTTTTCTTAAAGTCAATTGCGTAATTTAAAATTATTCAAACATTTTTCGAAACGATTCTTTTCATTGGCAGTAAAGGAAAATCGTTATTATTATTTTTGTTTGTTTGAAGGGGAGTCTAAAAGCTCACTCTTAGCTAAAACACTACTTGATTGGTTTTATTGTTTCGATGGATAATATTTGAATTGGCATACACAAAAAAAAAAAACTTCCATTTTGCCCATCTGAATTCCTCGACTATGCCTATTTTCGTTAATATAATCAAAATGTGGACACTTCTTGGGCGCCATCAGCTATTACTATTTGTGTGCAAAGTTTTAGCTTTCCAAAGCCACATCCAAAGAAATTGATTCTAATTTCGAACAAAAGCAAATGGCTGGTTTTTATTGTCAAGGGGGATTTTCTAGAGCAGATAAAAACTGCAACCAGTAGTTAAGTGGTGGCGTGAAGCCCAAACAAGACAAATAGGATATTCAATTTGTTTGGCCCTTAATGTGCGATGTTAACGTTTTATCCAATCTTGTTTTATGAGTGCTTCGCTTAGATCTTCCCTTCCTAAGATATTTATGACTAATTTATTGTTTCATGATTGGACTAATTTCTATTTATCGTGAGAAAAATATAATTTTATCAGCGGTCATATTTTTGGTGTGGTCACGAAGGGGCTTCCGTTATAACCACGCAATTTCAAACTAAACCGCATATATCTAGTCTAGATGTTCTAAAAACGGCGATGATAAGTTTTTGCCTCCCCAAACTACCCGTTTTTGAAAGTATAGTGTTTTTTTTGTGTTGTGCTCATAGTCGGAGATATTTTTATTTCATTTTTGGGGGAATCAGCTGATTAATAATTTCCGTGTTCAATACAAAACACGATAGCGTGTCTCGAGTACACGAGTTGTATAGAGCGAGTGTAAGAAGAGTTTTAGAAACTTCGCAAGTAATGGAAGTGTTTACATGCACCCAAAATAAAATATCAGAATAATTTATCAAAGTTCAGTATTGTTGTAGTTGATACTTACATACATATAAATACGACGAACCAACAACATATAGGTTTTTTTTGCTACCCCCTTATATTGCATTTTGTGCGCTATAAAGTGTATAGAGTGTGTGATGGTGTTATGTTGGAAAACCGACACACTCAACTGCGTGAATTTAATTTATTTCCTTTAGCTGTGAAGGACTAATCCTGCTCAATTGCCCCCTCAACATAAAGTGCAACCGAACCAATGTCTCTTCCTTTGCCTTGCCACTTCATGTCTCCAACTCCATAGCCGACTTGGATCGTATATTTTCTTATATACGATATATATGAAGGGATAATGCTATGCCTTGCGGTGTAGTTGCGGGCAATTCAACCCCGGTGCTTTAGCTTTAGTCACGAAATGCGCACAGGGAGATATAGCTATACACGTATAGCCAGCTCGAAGCTGAAGGTCTCATATGGTTTTCGTATAAAATCGTTCAACAGGGATTTATGTGAATCGCATTAAATGGAAACAACTGCTTGTGATTTGGAGTAGATAGTGTGGGAGTGAAATTGTTTATTTCTGCCGAGGACGGTGCATTTGAAGTGAATATTAAATGTATTCCATCGAGTTTTTTTTTTTTTATTATTTTATTTTGTTTGTGGCAATCGTTGGAATTACTTAGAGAAGTCAAAGAAAAGGGGTCGAATGAGTAAAAATGTGTAGTTCTGTAAGTACCCATTCGTAGGCAGATATGTATTATATACCTTACCTAGGCATATAAAATGCCTATCTATAGTGATTAAATGGAACAATCGAACCGTGCAAATTGTATTCGTACTTTGGTAAAACCGCAATTTTTTTTTATATAGTGAACCAAACGATTTGAAACAGTTTCAGCCTTGGTGCAAACTTTTACCTTTATAGATTTTAACTTTTTTCTAGACTAGGTAATACATTATTTATATTGTATATACTATGTATTTGTAGATATAATGTATAAGTATAGTTACGATATTAGAATAAATCTCTGTTTATTTAATCTTATTAATATAGTTTTTTGTGTCTCTGGTTTTAAACAAAAATTAGCTCCGCTTGGGTTTGGGCATTAATTTCTCTATGAAACAAGTATTTTTTAAATAAACATCAAATTAAATATTGAAGTTTTACACCACAGAACGCGGCGAGTTCGAACTGTCAATCAAATTTCAACCCAAACTCAACTCGATCTTTTGATTTAGTTGAAGCTTCGAAGGAGCGTACCCAATACTGAACGTATCCAATATATACATCAACGTATCGTAACGTGTAACAGTACAACGTAATGTGCTACAAAAATGTCAACGTTTTAAGTTTACCCTACCGCCGGCATAGATGTTTACACATCAAAAATCACATGCTTAATTCTCTGACCTATTTTAGGCTTGTAGTAAGATAGAAGGAGAAAACTTATTTAAAAATATTTACAGACCATTAATCTGATCTTGTTCCATCAGATTTCGATTTCACTAAAATAATTATAATAATCGAACGAACAATATTTTTGTATACAAAATTTATCTGTGCTATTACTTTTAAATTAGAAAAAAGATTCAAATACCATATCGTTTCAAAATTCAAAAAAATAATCACCATAAAGTGGATTGATCGTCAGTTGTTACTAAAACAATTCACCACAAATGTGTTCTATTGCATACTCTCAGGTGGTTTTAATAATAATTTTCTTGAATAAATTTAGGAGTAAAATTGTTTCAATTTTAATTTTGAAATTGATAAGTATTTACACACATACAAAATAAAATGGAAGAAATATAAGAAATTAGGAAGGAAATTTATTAACACTCAAATCGATTTTACAGTCTGAAGAGTCTCAATTTTTGATAGCATACAATTATTTTATTAATTATAATTATTAGTCTAGTGAAATGGGGTGACAAAAATTGATCGGTACAAATTATTTACAGGTTGAAATATTGTGGAAATAGTCAGAACGATGCACTGATCAGGGAAGCAGAAATTAAAAAAAAAATAATTAGAACTATTGAACAGCTACTTTTACGAATAAATTGACTTTGATTTTGTTTTAAACGAAAAGAATCAAAATTAAACAACTTACTACTTACTTTTTTATTGAATTTGCCAAATTACGTTAAAAATTGAATCAGATTTTTTTTTGCCTCAATTCTTCATATCAAAATTGACAAATGTTGAAAAATCACTCTTAAGTCAATAAAAAAAAGGCCCAAATAAAATGAGGTTTTTTGGCCATAATATAAAAATTGTAGATTGATAAAAAATACAAAATTGCCATAAAAATACTTAAGAATCACCCAAAATTAATGAAAAAACAAAAACAAAAATAAAAATCGGCACAAATTTGATGTAAGACTTATAAAGAACAAAAAAACGACGATTTTTTGTACGATCAGATTTTTCAAAGTTTAATGTATAGAATCATTTTTTGAATAATCCATATTCCGATATTTTTATACGATTATTGATTCATTGTAGCCCAATTTTTTTTGTACGAATATTTAATCAGATTTAGGGAGACCAAAAGTTCAAATTCCATAATTTGTTTCCGAAAAAAATGCTTTTCTGAGAAATTTATAGAAATGTTTCAACCCTTTATTTTGCATGATTTTTAAAATTAACTTGAAACATTTTTCATGTAAATTAGGTTGGGGTATACTGAATTTTTGAACACCCTTTAGATACTTAGCTTCAAACATTGATATGAAAATCCAATTTTAAAATTGAATATACTTCCTGTTTACAGCAGGATTGTATTCCTTCTTTTTACTTATTTAGACTTTATTTTAAAAAGCCGACAGCAAGAAGATATTTTATTTTTCAAATAAATCAGAGTACATATTCGGAAATTATCAAACAAAAAAAAAATGCATTTTTCATTCTTAATAAATGATTTTTCTTGAAATGTTTGAATGACATATTGATAGCTAAAAGCTAACGTATAAATAAAAAAAAAAAAAACATTTCAATATAAACTCATGACTTTCAAGAACTATTATATAGCACTTGAAGGTCCAAAGAAAAAGGTATATGGCCGACATTTCATACTCAGCAGTCAGCACTATTGATTCGATATACATATATAGATATATTTGAAATATATAGTCATATTGTAGTTAGATATGTAAATTTTTATATAAATTCTTGAATTTTCTATCTGAATGATGCGCTGCATTCTTTTGTGGCTATAAAGATAAGGTAATGCTCCTTAGAGAATAAAAATCTGCATAATAGATGATGCATTCTAAAGTATTTCTGGTCGATGATGAAGCTGCCACGTTCTACCACAGAAATAACTAAAGTGTTATTGGGTTTCTTTTGAATGTATATACCTTTACATATACATTCAGACTTTACCCGCAAGGATTTCCGCCATTACTTTTCCATATTACAGCCATTATGCAGATATCGAAGAAGAGTACTCAATGTATAGTTTAAGAAGGTAGTTCCTGTTCTATACATCCATCGATTGCTAAGATACTTCTTTTTTTTTCCTGCTTAACTTTATCTCAATGTAGATATGTTTGTATGTGTAAATGTATCTTTAAAGAAAATATATTTTATATGTACTTATTGAAAGCTTTAAAATATTATGTACATTATATATTTTCTTGGAATAAAACCAAACCATTAAAAAATAAAATGAAAGTTTACAACACAGTAGTTATATTCAATATATATTTTTTTGAATACAAAAATAGATTCAACTTAACTATTATGGTTGAGAGGAGATGTTGATGCTGCACAGTAGGTACCTAAAGTTTCGTACAAAAATATAAAAATTGATTTTGTAGTGTTCTTGATGAAAATTTCATTTTTAAAAGAAAAACAAAAAAAAGAGTTTATAGTAAGTTGCTTAACTTTTCTTACTTCAATATTATCTTAAGCTGCTGCCCTGGTGGTATCCTTTTTAAGACATTTTCTAGCATCAGCAACAAAAGCTATATATACACATGAACATGAACATGAAGACAGTTTTATTTTCTTAATTGGACCATGAGCAGGTTGTGTAAAGGTATAAAGTTGAAAGATCCGGAAAGTTGTCTATCGTTATAAGTTGGCTTGTTTTTGACAGTTTGAACATATGTATTATTATATTTGATACATATATATCGTCGCATCGCGTCGGTCGGTCCGGTATGGAAAAACGTCAGAAGTTAACAAATAATGCTTTATTTTAAGTTAAGGACGCGATTTTTTGCCAGAAACAAAAACTATTTGCTGCATAGAAAATACAAGACTCCGGTTCAATGATTGGCACTTATCGCTATTTTATTTACTCAATTAAAACTTAAATCCGAAATTAAATTAATTTAAATTCAATTAAGTTTTCATCTAGATTAATCGAATGAATAATATGACGGTTAGAGAACAATTGTGTTGTTTTGATATTTTAATAGTTTTGTATTGTAGAAAGTTTAACCGCCATATTATTCACTCGGTACATCCAGATTAAAAATTAAATCCGGATTTGTGTACATTGAATTTGTATAATTTACATGGGGATTTAAATTTTAATCTAGATGAATTGATTAAGTTAATATGGCCGTAATTGAATATGTTTTTCTATATCGAATTTGCAACAAATGAAGCTAAAATATTGATTTATAAGATCCATTTTTTCAGTTGTGAGTTAAACTAGAGTTAGCAATCCATTTTTTCAGATGTGAGTTAAACTAGAGTTAGCAAACAATTATTTGCGGTTAACTCAAGAGGATCGACCTAAACAAACTGAGAGAATACCAAATAGATGAAAATCATCTCTCTTCAGTAAATGGTTATTTACAATGAAAATCAGTAATAGCTTAAAAAACTCTATTTTATGGTAATATTCATGGTTGTCAGGTGTGAAAAAGGGGAATCGCCAAACAGAAAAATTAAATCACCAAAAAAATCGCTAAATTTAAAAATTTTCTACCCAAAAAAACCATTTTTAAATTTTCATTTTTCCATTTTCAACCATTTTCAAATTTAAAAATAAAATAAAATTTCGCCACCTGGAGTTTTTATATCAAAAAACCTTTTATTTAAAAAAAAAAAAAAACAATTACAATTAATATATTACATAAGTAAACTTAATCGGATAGTAACAATTATTTAAACAAAAACCTAAAAATTAAAGAAAACACCTTTGTTTACCTAGTCTTCTTCAATAACTTCAATGTACTGTTTTCATTTCTTCATTCCTTCATCAATTTTATCTTTTTCATACATAGAAGCAGTAAATACCGAAAGCTTTTCAATTTAAATTCAAAAAATTTAAATCGCCAAAAACTAAAAATATTACCTTTTTTGGTGTACGTCGCCAAACCGATATTCGTGTCGCCAAACCGATATTCGTGTCGCCAAATGAAATTTCAAATCGCCTTTTTGGCGATAAATCGCAAAATCTGACAAGCCTGGTAATATTACATTTGTGATAAGGAAAGTTCCCAACAAAAATATAACTGCCACTTCTTCTCAGATCTCAGCAAAGTTGACGTTTACAAGGCACTTCGACTCAAATAAGCCAAAAAGTATGTTATAAACTTTTCAATGCTCTTTTTTTTATTCATTTAAATAAATATGATGAAGTTATGCCGCAAAATAACACAAATTACAACAAGTATAAAAATTATAGGTATGCTGTAAACTTTTCTAAGATCCTTTTGGATTCATTAAACAAATTAGAAACAAAAGAGTTATTTTTAGAAGAAAAATAAAAATCATAATCGTCGGTAACTGTCATACTAAACCGAACAGATTTTGACAAATGAGATGTCAAACGAAGCGGAATTACTGCATTTGTTTGTTAAATATTATTCCAATAAAATTAACTCTCAAATGAACACTACCACACTTTAATTGGTAATATTTTGGGATGCGACATTAGGTTGGTTCAATTTATTAGGTCCGTTCATTTTAAAACAATTTGTGCGTCTTTTATTTTTATGTAATTGCGAGAATTATCGCACCGGTAAGCTTGTTTCACTTAATATTATAGCAGTAACTATTGAAAATTGAGCATTATTGCAACCAAGATTTCGACAAATTAAAGTTATTAGGAAATATTCAATTAAATCGAAAAACGAATTGAGTTGAATAACCCTTGAAGTGAATATCACTCACTTTTTTGCCAATAAGATCACGCTGAAAGTTCTTTGCATTTTTTGTTGACACTTTTGCTGGGCTGGAATCGGCTTAGGTAATAAGTGATTATAATCTCAAATATATTCAAATATCATTGACGATGACTTTTCCATCTGCGATTCAACTCGATTCAATTTAATTGAACAATGACTTTGACAATATTTTTGTCAAAATCATGGGTGCCATAGAAATTTTCATCGAAATTATAGAACCGAAATGACGTCTTTGCGATATAATAATTCTTATATTTTCTTCATGTCCTGAAATAACGTAGCACTTAAGCTGTCAAATGATGTGATATGACACCATTCATAGATTTAATTGGTCACTTATTAAAAATCAGATTAGCCATCACTCTTGATTTTTTCGAATTATGTATATTGAATGAAACCACAAGGGTTAAGGTGATTTTCTCATCCATCATAAGATCATTTTATAAAGATAAAACTATGTGGTTTTTGATATGTAGGTATATACATATCTATACCTTTTGTCCTTTTCAAAGCTCTGTTTGTTAGCTAACATCTTGTTTCTAGAAAAAAAAATTTACCATAAATGCAAATAAATATGTCCGTAGCGATTGTTTGCCTTTTTATCAAGCAAAAAACCCTTTTCTTTTTTTGCTTCTCTTATAAGGTAATACAACTCTGTCAAAGCCAAAACCAACCATATCGTTAGTCAAAGTCAGCCTTCCCGGTTCCACTTTCCTGTTAATAAAGTTCCATAAGAAAGTGTTAAAAACTCAAGAACAATTTATTTGTTTTTTTTTTTTTAATAATTTCATTCAACAATTTTACCTTTTGCTGACAAAATGCGCCCGTTTTCCAACAACAATCATTAATTAGCGACCTAACGGACGAAAGAACGTTGTAGTCATCGTCAGTTGTTATGGTCTTTATTGACGATGGCACTATAGGGGTAGGTCGTAGGTAGCATTGGAATAAGGACTTTTATGACAGTTCATCACGAAAACCAATTACTTTGTAAGCCTTTTGTGTCGATGTCCGCCTTCCGTTTCTGTATCTTATATATACATACATACATAGAATATATGTAGGTATACGACGACGATGCCGATCCAAGAAGTCAAAAAAACAAGAAGTCAAGTTCTTTTGTTCATGCAATGGCTTTTGTTATTTTGCAAATCCTTTGACATTGCATTGACTTACCCTACATAAACTAATTTCCAAGAAAACTATTCAACTTAAAATTACTTTTGTTTTGTGTGTATAAAGTTTTCAGTGCCATTTTAGCAAAAGCTACATAGTTGATGACGGCGGAGGGGGGGGATTTTATGTATATATCTACAATATCCTTCATATATATAAAAATATGCACGTATATCTATAACTCTTGTTTGTTTTCGTCGTTTACCTTTTGGCGGATAAATAAATGGTGCTGAAGGTGGGCGGGGGGGGGGGGGGCATGGGGATGATAGTATCCTTAATTCCTTATCCACTTGCTGTGCAGTCAAAGTAAACCTTAACTTTCCCAATTTGACTATATAAGTTTCTTCTATGAAGCTGAGAAGAATTGGTTTATGTTGCTCTTCAGAGCTTGTTGTGTATTTTATTAATACCTATACCTATACCTTTACCTTTACCCTATACCACCTACAGGTTAGACGTAAGATGTTGTTATATAAAAGGAGAAGTACCTATACTTTCACATCAGAAAAACACTTTTATCAAGCATATTTGACTTGCAACTAAAAGAAGAAAACAATCGGGTTCTTTGCTTACCATCAATGAAGTAAAATAACAACATCATCTAACAACATTTTCAAGGAGTTTTAAAATCCATTTATTGGACATGGACATAGAAAATTGTTCTACTATACGTAAGGTATATCTAATAAGATTGTTGTACAGTACATATTTTGTTCAATCAAGTCAAGTTGGTTTTATGGTTGTTTTCATCCGGGAAACGAGATGCAGAATTAAAAAAGTTCATTGCCTTTATGAAAAGTGTTCTTAGAAGTTTTGTTATAATATGTATACTATGCGTATATGTATATGTATGTATATTTTAAGATTCTTTTGTTTTTGAGAAACTTTATTAACTATAGGACTAGGTACCTATGTTTTAAAATTGAAACTTTGTTTTATCAAATATTTGCTTTTCATGATGCTTTTATTGTTTTAAAATAAAGTTGAGAGTTAACTTAAATGGATTCTCGCTCTCAAGGTGAAAAGATCTCATAAATTCTAAAGCCTTCCGAATCATAGTGGTACCGTAATATCTAGGTCATTAAAGGTTATTACTACAGAAATTATGTTTTGAAATATACGCAAAGCATTGTGGAAAAACCCAAAAATCAAAACAAATTTGTGCTAATTTTCAATTTTCACACCCCAGATTGATTTTTCTTCGGGTACATTTTTTTCTTCTAAACTTAACAAAAATTTTAGGATATGATTTTTTAATAATTCTTTTAATGCGTAGTAGTAGAATCTTGTAGCCCATGGAGTAATGGTTAGTGCGTTGGACTGTTACGCCGAAAGTCTTGAGTTCGATTTGCAGCCTATGCCACCTAAAAGCAGAAATGTGTTTCACGGGTTACTGCCTCTTGCGAGGAATTGACAAATCTTCTAAGAGTATCTTTTGTCATGAAAAATTACTTCTCACCCTAGGCGTTCGGATTCAGCAGAAAATAGTAGGTCCCCTCTATTCCTTCCAATAAGAGAGAGTTTTAAGTTACTAGGCCCTGGTTCTACACAAGCTATTGCATTTATTTATTTATTTATTTTTAATGCGACTGGCAAAATGGAGTGCAGATCTGTTTTACAAGACTTATTAACGTTCTCAACGTTTCTATCGATAATCGAAGAAAGGCGTCTTCAATTTGCCATGTGTTGGAGCTTGGAGGTACGAGGTCAGAGTGCAATAAGTATAAAATATAGTTTTTAAAACTAAAACACCAATATGCAAAATGATATATTTTTTGCTACTGCAAGTCAAGGCATTTAACACATAATATGTGCGTGAAATTAGCACCGCCATTATCGATTGTGTTTAACTTGAGCCGCCATGCGCCGTGAATATTTTTTTAAATTCGCAAATTTGAAAATTTTACCAATCAAATTTTTTGCAAATTTATGACTTTTAAAAAAATCAAAGTTGTGCTGTATTATGCCCAAAAAATTATAGTTACTAAGAACCGAAGAAATAAGAAAAATCGCATATTTGCGGCCTTTACGACCGAACGCAAATGTTGCAAAGTGCTCAAATCATTTCATTCGCAAAATTTTACACTCTATATTTTTACTTAAATTAAATTATGTATGGGTTTCCAAAGTGGATACTTTCTTTGATACAATCTTATTAACTGGCTGAACACAATGGATACGGAGCTGCACCCGGAATAGCTGTCAAAATATTCAATACACACAAACTCAATGTTACGAACACAACACAACGCAACTGCAGTCGGTTCTGCAGTCGGTGCTGCAAGAGTTCATCAACTTTTAACTTTTCACGTGCAGAACTTTTGACGTTTCAATTTGTATGAAGAAAAAAAAAATTGGAAACAAATATTGAAGTTTTTTATGGTTATTTGTTTCGCGAAAAATATTATTGATTAAAATAAAATTATCGGAAATAAAAAAAGCGAATAATTACCGCGTGATTGTTTTTTTTTTCTCTAAAATATACAAAAGCTGCATAGCTGCATTGTGGGCACTTTAAAAAAAGCACGTACGACTTACATTCTATTGTGCTAAGGCAGTAAAGGGACCGTACGCAGTATGTTAACTATAAAGATTAGTTGTCGAAAATAATTAATGCATTGTCCGGAGTTCCACAAGGGAGTCATAGTGGACCAATATTATTTCTATTATTTAGTAATGATATTGTTAAGAGACTTTAAAGTTTTCTATGGCTTCATATATCCAAGTGAATACTTGTTTTTACAACATGACAGGTATTTACAAGGTCTTCGAACTAAATAAAAAATTTAATGGAACAGGATAAAAAATCAATGCACACTTTTGTCAAACTTAATTTTGTTAATGAAAGTGTTGTATTTAGTCGAACTTAAAATTTAATGGTTTGAGAGTTTAATCTGTCGGAAAAATATCATTTAATCTTTGATGATGTAATGACGAGTAAGGTAAGAAGCTAAGAAGTCACCTAGGACTAATAAAAAAGATTGCGAAAGTGTTTGACTATCTTCACATCTCAAAAATCCTTTAATGCGCAAATATATGTTCCGTTTTGAAATATTAGGTACAGCTGTGTTTTGCTTCCAATCTAAAAATGAAACTGTTCAAAAAAAATGTATTATTCGTCAACGTGTATCTATTTTCTAACTCAAAATCTTCGGGCCTACGAAAATCCCCGACCATGCCATAGTAACTTCTCATAAGATATTCAGTAAATATCAAAAAGGTACTTACAATAAGACTTATCCCCTATTTTAGTTTTCATTGTTTTGATCATATATTTTGGTGTTTGTGTTTGTCAGTCAATTCAAACTGGAATGAAAAGAAAAAGAGCGTCTGTCTTTTTTTTATTTCCCTTTCTTATAATTCACATTTAGTTCGTGTGATAATGGTTAAGCATACTAACCTGGCGTAGGGGCTACCGTGATCATTAAGGCGGTTCCCCCGGAGTGAGGCTTAGCCATTGCACTACGGTTGAGTTGACCTCTGCGATTATTCCTAATGCGAATAACTCGTGCGTGTAATTTTTGTTAGCCGGGGATGGCGTTCGCGCCGCCCCGACATTTATAAATTCTAAGTTAATACATAATTAGTAGTTTAGTAACATCAATAATAAATATTTTAAATAAATACCGCTTTAAAAAAATTAAGTAAGAATACATTTATTCAAAGAAATACCTAGACATAATTAAAATTCTCTAAAAAAAAACTAATATCTTCGATATTTAAAAATAAAAGTGGCGCCCAATTCAAGTTGCAGTTTTTGCTTATGCCGATTAGATTTAACAACGAACAAAGGTCACTGTCCCTTGTGTTGATATTTGATATACATACATAGATATTAAAATTAGTTTTGTGTAACTTTATCGACAAGCACTTCCACTTGAGTGAAAATTATACATATCGACTATTGTTTCGAAAAATGAATCATAAATTAATAATATTTGAATTATACTTAAAAATTAAAAAAAACTTACATTTTATGAGCTATTGTGAATTAGTATGAACTGGTGTAAACTTCAAATAGCGCGCAAATCGGCCATATTATTTTTAATAACTTAAAAACAAAAAGAAGAAGCAGAAGAAGAAGAAGAAAATGAAATAAATCTTCATTCTATATCGAGTAACCGCACCACCACGTCTTTCATTTTTAATTTTGTTTTTTTATTCGTATTTTTTTCGATTTTTTTTAATTTTTTTAAAGCTCTAAAAAGAGCTATTTTATAAAAATTCTTGTAAATTTTCAACTATTAATTATTGTTACTTTATTTTTCTTCATACTTTTGTACGAAAAAATAAAAATGAATTCCCCTAAGGAAATGTTAGGAAGCAATTTTTAAAGCGATGATAAACATTAAACATTTGATTTAAACAGTTTTCTACATATTTTGCTATGAACGATAATTCCTATTTTGACTTTAATATTAAATTTTATTGTAGTCTCTTATTGCATCTTTTAAGCCTGACCTATATAAGTATATATGTAAACAAAAGATTGGATTAAATTATTTCAATTCAATTAGAAGTGTCATCGATCAAAGAATTTCTGCAGTCTCTCCTAAACAATATTTTTGTTCTTCTTAAATGTTTTGTTTGCGGCTAATCCTATTCATTTCAAAACATTCACGAATCACGAAAGGACGAATGTATTTCAATTTTTAGGGTTGATTTTGCGATAGGCATTTCAATTTGAAAAGCCAACCATCAAAAGTTAAATACTGTATAATTGAAAAAAACCTCTTTGTGATGCATATGAATGTATGAAACGACTTATCCTTAGCCTTATTTAACTGCATCTGTTAAATTTCCTATACCCAATCAAAATGTGGTTGCAATTGTTCACCGCAAAAATACTGACGTGTCCTTCTGATGGGACAAAATAGCACACAATAATATTTCACCTATCCTAACAGTATAGAGTACTTACTGTGATGGTGCATACCCTCAACGCATTTCAAAAATTTCAACCCCACATTGTATAGTTGTCCTCATGGATATAAGACATTTTCTGTCCAAAGGTAGTTATTTTACGCCCATATCTAGCATTGGCTAAGCTTAAGAGTCAATAAATCGAGTCTGATTGTCAGATATATCCTGATGTAGAACAGGACATGAAAGAGGGTGATGGCTTAAAGTATGTTGTATATGTATTTTCGTCGTATAGGTATAATCAGCATTTTGGCAGGAGATGAAAGTTAACCAATGCATTGCATAGCTTACGGTCCAAATAATAATAATAATTTTATTGATTGGGGCATTTCGAAACTATTTAAGATAGAACATTCATTCGTATATATGTAGCTACTCATGGAGAATGGCAATCTTGAATGCATGAATGTATACGTATATGGCGCAGTAATCAAATTTCTCTATTATCGATAAAATAGATTTTCGATTGGCAACATACGTACGTTAATTAATTAAATTAGATGAAACTTCCTGTCTTCGTAACATAATTAGGAATACCATTCCTATACTGATTAGTTGAAGGTATACTTGGGTGCATAGGTAAATACCATACCCCTCTATACATAAATGAAGCTATACGAAATGTCTTAATCTAAAAGATTGATTACATAGTTGCTTCTTGTTGGTTGCTATGCTACCGATTTATAAAGGATTCCATAAAAGTAAATGCATTTTGAAATATTGGTCTGCTAAAGCTTTTTCATTCCGCCAATGTAGGTAGTCCAAGAAAATTGAATAAATTAAACTGTCATATGAAGAAAAAAAAGACTGGCTGCAACCCACACTGGTTAACTTCCCACTGGTGCCCTCTTGGAAACTGAACAACCGCTTTTATTTTATTATATGGAAATTTCGAATTCAAAATCTTAAAAGACCTTATCAGGTGTTCAAAATGCGACCAAAGTTGGGCATATTTTTCAACTATTTAATAGTATTTTTTCAAAGTTTACAAATTAGACTAAAAAATAGTTCAAAAATCAACATAATTACAAATAAATTGATTAAACAACCTCTGAAATTTTTTTCACAACAACGCGATGTACATCTTCTGAATTCTTAAACAAATCTTAATTTATGAGAATAAAATTTGGAAAATCACTGGAGCAGTTTTTTAAGAAAAAATAATTTTTTAAATATAAAGTTTTTAAAACATTTTTAAGAAAAAAAAAATTGGTACGCCATTTTTTATTTTGAAAATTAATTAAAAATAAATCATCTATTCATTTTCGAAATATCGAATTTTCATAAAATAGTTTTTTTTTTTTATTTAAAATTTGTTATTTTTTGAAAATTTTGATACGCAATATTATTCAAACTTATCAGATGCTCTTTTGTAAAAAATTTCATTAAAATCGTTTCAACAGATAATGATATAGTCGAACATAAAAAAAATGATTATATGAGACGATAGATACATTTTTTTCAATAATATAGTAGATCATACTAATATTAGTTCAAATAAAAATTTTAATCACAATCGCAGAAGCTGTTTTTGAGAAAAAAGAGATTTTCCTTACTGGGTTTTAAACACTTGTATGGGAGCTACCGTTATTTTTGGTCATACAAATAATTTGTATTTAAAATCAGCTAGATAATGTTTAAAAACTGCTAAATACCAAGTTTAATAAAAATCGGCTAAGTCGTTTTCAAATTATTAAGTTCTCAAAAAAAAAAATGTAAACTTTTTTTAAAAATACAAAAAAAAAATTAGGGATTTTGGGTGCAAAATACTTTTATTTTTTTTTTGAAAGATTTTCTATAAAGAAATTGTTCAAAATCCTTTTTGTCGTTTTTGAGAAAATGGAAATTCAAAAATTAATTATATATGGGAGGCACTATTTATAACCATTTTTCCAAAATTACTTTTTATAAAATGGTAGCCTGTAAAAAAAATTACTAATTTAAAAAAAAAAGTTGTGGACATGTTTTTTAGAAAAATAAGATTTTCATAAGTTGATAAAAAAATTTGTACGGGAGGTACCGTTATTTTTGGTTTAAAAAAAAATTAAAGTTTAAAGAAAATCGACCCACACGTTAAGGCTGCAGCCAAAAGGACACACATACAGGCTACCAGACAGAATTGCGAAAACCACCTTTTTCGACTTCGCTATTAACCTAATGTCAAGTTTGATCAAAATCTCGACTTCTTTTTTTTTACGAATCCATAACTTGCCATATACATATGTACATATGTACCTACATATAATATCGGAAGTAAAAATCCTCTATACAACTTTTACGTCTAACCATGTTTAAGCTTTGACAAACACAAGACGCCATTGCTTACTTATTTAACTATCGGAGAGTCCGTAGGTACTTCCCAGTGGTGGATTCAAAATTAGAATTTTCTCAAAACACCTTCATTTTTAATATAATAAAGTATTTATTATATTATCATCATTCACAATTTATTATCCTTGGCTTTTCATCATTTTATTATATGATATTAAATTAAATGGCTTCTTAAATCATTATACGAGTTCTTTTATACTCAAGCTTTAAAATATCTTATCCACACCTATATCTTAATGAAATTACCCATGCTTGCAACAAAGTTGCTTCCAACTTCACAACCAATAAAAAATATATAAGGAAAGAAAAAATAAAATAAAAAAAAAAAAAAAAAAAAACTTTGTTTGCAAAAGTCAAAAAGTTAAATACAATTTATAAGAGATAATATTTTAAATTCGTCCTGACAACCGATGGATTAAAAAGAACTTGTTTTTAATTTTTAATGGGAACCCCGCAGGGGATTAACCGGGGAGATATACCCCATCATTATCTCACACTCTATCTCTCTCTCTCTCTCTTTCTCTTATAAAGTTCCCCATTGCTATGGTTTGTTTCTCGGGCTAATGTGTTTGATAAATGACTTATGAAAATGCGATAAGGAGTTCATCAATCATTTAAGGCGGTGGCATTTTACAAGGTACTAATGACTTTTCCATTTGAACACGTTGCTTTGGCTGGGTAAATTAGACCACCACCACAGTACTTACCACAAATATAGGTAATAATATAAAACTATGATACCAAAATGTATTGTATTTTGGACTGGAAATGATAATTATATTATAAATATGTAGCAGGGATATAATATCATTTCTGCAGGGTATTACCTAGCTCAACCTTTGTCAAATGGATGTCAACCTTAATAAATGTGGCAGTTTTGGTTTGCAGACAACCTACCAAAAAAAAAAAAAAAAAACAGAAAGAAGAATACATTATTGAACTTTTCATGTATTATTATTATAAAGCGATTAATAATGTGGCCCTTACCCACTCTTAATAATATGTACGTATTCGAAGCTGGACATTCTGCTAATGTTTTACTGATGATGCGTGCAAAAAAATAACGAATGAATGAAAAAAGCTTAGATTTAAATTAAGCTTATGGGATTAAGTAAAATGGATTTGTTCGTTAAGGAATTATTAATTTAAATATCAACAGAGTCAAATTATTTATTTTAAGTGAAACGCTCTTGGAACATGAGACCCTAATCAAATTTTGGATTTAGATAACAATAATGTTTCAGCTTAAAGAGACATAAGTTCAAAATTTGTTGTTATCGGAGATATAGGTCATAAGTGAAAATTTAACAGTTTGATTATTTTTTATACTTCATATATGTCGAAAAGAAAATACCTAAGGACTAAACTATATAGCAAAGGTTTCATGCAAGGGCGGGCGTTTCCAAGGGGTAAGGCAAGATGATAGACAGAGATGGGTAAGACATTAAATATATATACAATATTATAAATACAGATATTGAAGGTTAATTATAAATAACACGTTCATCATCATTAAAAAACACATAAACTCCCATGCACGTACTGAAAAAGAAGACTTTTGGGTATTTTACGACATCATGATGTTGCAAATTTTCCATGACCAATTCGCTCATTTGCAGCTGTATGTCCTCGATTACTTTACGAATTCCATCTTTAAGGTCTTAAATCGATTGTGGAGAATTGGCATAAACCTTATCTTTCACGTGGCCCCAAAGAATAAAATGTAAAGGCGTAAAATCAAAAGATCTCGGTGGCCAATTGTATGATCACCTCTTCGAGAAATAACACGGTGAGGAAACTTTTCTTTCAAAACTGTGATTGTTTCGTTGAAGCTTGTGTGGCACGTAGCGCCATTTTTGTAGTGAATTTTAACAATTTCAATGCGTTGTTGAAGCGTATATTAATCCATTTTTATTAATGGCGTAGTTTTTACTTGTCAAATGTCAAAAGATATAACAGCTTCAAAAGTGACAGCTGCTTAAATAGCGGGCATTTAAAATGAAACCTCAAATTGGAAAACCCTTTACTTTAAGACAAGTAGTACAAATATGGTATTGTGAAGAAGTTCTTTTTTTGAATGATGGTTGGGATGGTTGCTTTGATATTGCTGTTTTCCAATAGTGTGTGGCACTGTCCTCATCTAGCCTGAGTTTATCCGCAACTACAATATGGTAATTTTTAAAATTTCATTTCTGAAGTTTTTATTTTAATCAATAATTCGACCTCAATCGGCATAGTATTAAATTACACAAAATCAGGTAAAGAAATACAAAAGAAAATTACTCTCAATTAATTTTTTCGTTTGATTTTTCAAAAACACATAAATATATAGTCTAAGGTAAATTTTTGGTGGTTTCTATTTTTATCTTTTTATTTGGTTATATTTAAAACTTCAAAATCAATTAGATCAATACTGTATATTTTAAGTTATCGAGAATAAAATTTGTTCACTGGAATTATTTCCCTACCTCAAAAATTCAGATCATCAATAATTTTTAAAAATTTCACTCGAAATTTATTGGGTAGGTATTGGAAATAGATTTTCCTGTGAATTAAGTTGTAATGTTTATTCGATTTTTGTTCTTCGGAATACTATTCCAAGGAGAATCGTGATAGAATACTAATTTTCGGGGGATAAAATATTCGAGATTGTCGATAGATTCATTTATTGAATTTTATTTTTGATGCATAAATTAAATTTTGAACTAAAAGTTTGTTTAGTTATTCCCTGAATAATAGAAAAATAGAAATTGTTTTACCTCCAAAAATAACGTTATTATTATGTATTATTATTTTGGAGAAGGTTTTTATTATTTTCAAAGTTAAAAATGTTTTGTACCTAATTTGAAGCAAATCGGTGCACCCGTCAAAACTAGCTCGACTCATGGGACAATGGAAGTGAAGTAAATTCCTCAGACCGATCGATGCGACGGATGGCAAGTTAGTATAATGGCGAAATCACAGTATACAAATCTGAGGTTGTCAAAGTTGGAAGTGTCAAAAATTTAAAATGGCTGTTCGAGTGCCCACAAGAACTACTCACTGCATTATTAGGCTTGTTCAGGGAAATAAGATCTCAGTTACATGAACAGGATTCCTCAGCAAAATTTATCAGTTTTTCTGTCAAAACTCTGAGGAAAATAAATCTTGGAAACGCTTGCTGACCTTTTGTGTGAGAAAATTCTCTGATGAGATCACATTTTTCTGAATGCGCCAATTAGAAACAACAACAAAATATGTATTTAAATTAGACAAGAAAAGTGGCACTAGATCCACCATTTCTCTCGATTTTGACAGATGCGCAGAACTGAAAAAAAAAAATGAAAATTTTAATGAGTGTACAGTGTGGCGGAATAACTTTTTTGAGCGATAAATTTTATTTTACCGGAGAGTTGGAAAAGTGACCCAGGCTATAGAAATACAATATTATGATGTCAACAGTGAATCATTTTTTTTTTTTTGACTTCATGTATGTTTTTAAGCTATTTATTAAAACTTAAATGGTTAAAAGGCACTTCATATAATATTTGGTTTATTAACTTTATGTTTTTATTGAAAAATCTTTGAACAGATAATGGAAAATATTTAATTTTATATTGTTTTAAAAAGCATTTTAACTGGTTCACTGTGTACCAGGGGGTGAGGGAAATAGTGTATCACCGGTTATTACACAGTTAACCAATAGTAGGTTTTATTAATTATATGTATACATTTAAAGTTATCACAGTTGAAAAACAATACCTACACAAAATATACATATGTCCTTTTATTTAAGAAAAATTGATTTTTTTATTAATTCTCAAAAAAAAAAAAAATAACAAAAAATTTAATTTAAAAATTGAGGCTTATTCGCATAGACCGGCGACTTAAGTGGCCAATTCACGTCGCCTCGGCGCGAGATAACCCTGTCATGAAACCGCTCGTGCAGAATATCGATTGTGTCTTGTGCTGTGCGGCACGTAGCGCCGCCATCCTGTTCGGTGTCCATATCATCCAATTCAAGCCACAAGAAGTTGGTGATCATCGACCTATACCGATCGCCGTTGACGCCGTTGACGGCCAGCATCATTTTCGAAGAAGTACGGACCGATGACGCCTCCAGCCCAAAATCCACACCAAACAGTAACTTTATTTGGTACATTGGCACCTCATGAATCTCGCGTGGATTGGTGTCGTCCCAAATCCGGCAATTTAGCTTATTCACGTACCTATTCATCCAAAAATGGGCCTCATCGATCGCTAAAGATGATTTTTCGACCAAAATTGGGATCAACTTCCAACTGCTCCAAAACCCATTTTGATAATAAAGTTTTATCATTTGCACGTGTTGCTCGACGCTGTAGCTATGAAGATTTGTCTTTGGTAACTAATTAAAAGACGATATTTTGACAGAAAGAAACAATATGGCCGCCACGAGCTGTCAAAATCAACCCGTCCCTATTATAAATTGGAATAATTCACTGTGGGACGTGGGTCACTGTTGAACAGTTTATTCTTCTCAAGTAAAGCTCCTGTGACCTTAAAAAAATAATTTTGATACATATTGGTTCATATACATATTTTCGTACATTTAATTTAAAAAACAGGGTAGGTTAAATCTAAATCTAGAAAGTAGATTTTGAATATTTTACATGGGTCATAACAAGTTTCTACGTACCTGCTTGAAAATATAAAAACCGTTTGGCATCGTTTACATTTTTGTAATTTATTCAAGCAATAAATATACACTTGTTTCCATACTAACTGTTTATTTATACCTACCTATTCAAATGTTAATATTATTTTGATACCTATAGTCTTTTTCGCCTGTGGGATATTGGTATATTAGATGTACCTACTGTTGGTATTTAAATGAAACTCATAGCACTAGAATTGAAACCGAATTTTCAAACCATCACTAATTATACTGAATAGTCATTACAGAATCAAATTTGTCATATAATAGGGGAGAGGGGGGGCACCTTTGAACACTTTTTGGTGTAGAGTTTCCAATAACCCATCAGTGTGATGGAATTATTGGCCTGTAAGTTATCAGTATTTTGAAAAATATATTTAAAAAAATATATTTTAACCTGTTTTTGATGAAATTTAATACAGATTGATATTTTATTTTTATTAAAATACAAAATAGGTCCTTATGTTAAAAGGTACTTTGAATTTACCTGGGGCACTTATATTAAACCTGTTCAAAGGTGCGGGTGCCCCGACCGCTCCCTTCAAAACTGACCCAACATATGCTAAGCAACATAAAATTTGGCCTAAGTTGTTATACCTAACATATTTATCGAGAACTTTACCTTTATATGTAAATCAAAATGAATCAGCGAATTTAATAATTATTTATTTTTCGAAAATGAAAATTCTAAAAATATTACAAAAATTAAATTTAAAAGTAAGTTTACGCTTTGAAATATTTGTTTTTTAAGTTTTTATAAGCTATTTTCAAAAGTACTCCGCGTTCAAATGTCCCCTCCTCTCCTCTATCAAATATTCTAGCTTCTGGGTGTAGAGTTCTAATTTGTGTTGACTTACTGCATAGAAATACAAGTATCTACGAATACAAAAGCATATTTAAAATAACAAAAACGCAATTTATCAATTACGACATAATTTATGGACTTTTATCTTTCGGTGCCATTTAATATTATACGAAAAACATCAATGTCCATGTATAAAATAATGATGCCAATTACTGCAAAAAAAAAAAATAAAATTAAATAAAAAAAAAAAATGCAAACAATTTGAACACAAAAATCCCTTATCTACATTCGATCCATATTCCACCGCACACAATAGGGGAGCAACTCAACTCAACTAAAAAAAAATTAAAAAAAACAATGGTCAGTTCGTCCTTAATGCAAACCGAAGCTATACAGGAGTCTATACATCGATATTCGAGTATTAATCGGTTTAATTTGAATTGCGAATAGCCAGAGCTATAGCCATAGTCAGAGCCAGGGCAGAGAGCCTTGCCAGTGTATTCCGATGGCACATAATGAATTATTAAATTGTGTAATCCCCGTTCATTGATTTCCGGCTCTTAGGCGCAATTGACAACTACATGCTGACCTTATTACCCCATACGTTTGCTTTGTTTGCTTACACACATACATATACACAAATAAACACAACGACAGAGACAACCATGTGTCAGAGAGGGAAAGAGAGATATAAAGAGACAATCGAATGGCGATTGTTTTAAGCTGATGGCCATGCTCATGCTTTGCCTTGCTTTGCGCGACGATGACGGTGACGGCTACGACTGCATTAATGCATTATTATTGTTTAAACTATATATGTATGTAAGGCTATATCTATATAGGACTCCCAGCGTCCCAGCATTGAAGTGAAAAGACAACATCATATTTTTATTATCAGGAGGCACATCAATTATCATGAATGCAATGCATGAGTTAATATTTCATCGCTTAATTCCATTGTTCAATAGCTTGGCACAAGTTGATAAACAGGTTATTGTTTCTACAACGCTTATTTATAAACACACAATAAATTGATATCAGAAGCGGAAGGTGACTGCACTTACACCCAAGTTTATGAAATATTAATGTTGTTTATATATTATACTCTATTAATACAACTACATATATAAACATAACACAAACAAACTAGGTAAGCCTGATGCCATTATAATACTGCCTACCTATAAAGTTAATCCTTTTTGTATTAACATATGTAATCGACCGTAAATTGCTTTTAAGATAAATTATTTAAAAAAAAACTAGACAACATGAAAATTCAAAAACGTTCGTTAAGGTGAACTTTTTTGGGCTTAAGATTTTAGAAGCTTTTAGGCCTTAGAACGCTTGGCAATTGAGCTAATGCTAAAACCAACAATTCGCCAATATATCAGCTACGAAAATTGCAAGCATGCTAAATAATATAATAGTAGATGACCAGAAGTCCTTTCAATACAAAAATTGATCGCAATTTTGAATTCTTCTCTCCGGAAGTTCTAGAGGATTTGACCTAATTACGACAGGAATACTGGTCCTTTGTAAGGGATTATTAAACCTCCTTTGTTAAATTAAAATATGAAAGTTATAATGGCTCTTAAACTATTATGAAAATATATTTTTTAATATCTGAGCATGTGAGACACGGAAATGAGTCTATTCAGATATCAAAGAAATGGTAGCTGGATTACCACAAGTAAGTGTTCTAGGTCCAAACTTTTATTTTATTTTTTTTTTGCGTGATATACTCACCTCAAACAGAAAACATAATATCTTAGGCACAATTTCTGATGACACCGCAATACTATAGCAGTTTTTGGCAAAACGATAATGATGATAATGTCCATGAAAGGACAAATGGTGGACAGGGTTCAACAAACTAAAATCAGGTAGGTATTAATAAAATAAATGATTAAATGGTTTACATGTATTTTTAAAACTTCTACAGCTCCGACCAAAATATCTTCGAATGTTCTGGACTTGAAATTAAAATAGAAGCAGAATGGAAAAAAGAAATTATTATTATTTTATTATAAAAATAAAAACACTATAAATATAAAAAAATATTAAAAAGAAATGCGAAGAATTAAATACTGAATTCAAACAGAACTAACCACTCCAAGCTCAATGAAGAAAATAACTAATAATTTTGTACAGCATGTGAATTGCTTAAGCCTGTCTGGAATTATGGTATACAAATAAAACATAGGGGAAACCCAGAAAAAAGATTAATTCTTCGATTAATTTCCGCATTGATATTATTTACAGCAGTGTCCTGATAGCAGTGATGCCATATAAGATTTTAAAAATCCCACTGGATTAGAAAAAAATCCCACTGTTTTTGTACTGGAAGAAAAAAAAAGCGTCATACTTTTTTCTACCATAACTAATTAGGTACCAAAAAAAAAAAAAAAAAAGCTTTTATGAAGAAGGCACTTGCGATTTCAATGGGCTAACTAAAGGCTAATAATAATAAAAGTATTTGGTATGTAACCCTTTATTTTTCGTGTCTGAAGGTTGCGTTTTTGGAAGAACGATTTCTACATGTTAGACAGATTTTCTGGATTAAAAATCGTAAGGTAGAAGTATAGAAAGTTGTGATTATGGTTAACATATTATTTTCTCCCATAAAAAAAATCATTTGGAATTATTTTCCAACCATAAATCCCACCATGAATTTTTTTCCACCATTATTCCAACTAAAATGATTTTTTCCCACCATTTTGGTTGTAATAACCACCAATCTGGGAACACTGGCTGATAGACAAATTTATCAGGGTAGGACGTAGGTATGGAAATGTTCGCTCATGAGCTGCTCGTGAGTGTGCAAATATCAAAGGAGCAGGAGCACTTATGCAAAGCTCTCGCTCATGAGTTATTAACTGTGAGAGTTTTGATTTTGTTCATGCACTCAAGTGATCGACTTATAAAAGCTCACTTCATGAGTACTCTCACACTATCGCTCATGATGCTCATAAGCTTTTGAAAACTGTTAGTGGTGACAAAAATATCGAGATGAGAGCTGTTTAATAAATCAATCATATGCTCGCAATTTCGTATACTGAAATTTTTAGTGTCCAACTCGTCATTATGTTTAATGATATTCACTCAAAATGTGTATGTGATATCAATTCAAAATTTTTTAGTCTTCTCCTGGATTTGGCGAAATGTTAAAATTTGGTCGATAACTAGTAAACTTTCTAGGGCTAAAGGCGCATTGGTAAGAACCAATTAGGTTATTAGCGAATGGATTGGGTTTTTTTTTATAGGTTCTTATAATGGGTGATTTTTTAAGAGGTTTAGAACTTTTAAAAAAAAAAAAACACAAGAAATTCGAAAAAATGAATGAAATATTTATTTGAATCGATAGTTTGAACATTGCAATTTAATGTTTAAAGATAATTTCATGCAAATGTTGACCGCGGCTGCGTCTCAGGTAGCCTATCCGCTGAGTCCAATTTTGGCATACTCTTTCACACATATCGGCCGGTATCTCACGAATGAATGCATGGATGTTGGCTTCCAGTGCGTCAATCGAAGCGGGCTTGTCCCTATAGACATTAGCCTTGACATACCCCCACAAAAAATAATCTAATGGTGTCAAATCGCACGATCTAGGCGGCCAATTGACCGGCCCGAAACGTGAAATTAACTGTTCACCAAACTCGCCTCGCAATTGCGCCATTGTTTCGCGTGCTGTGTGGCATGTGGCACCGTCTTATTGAAACCACATATCATGTAAGTCAAGAACTTCCATTCGGGATGCATTGGTAGCTGTTGCAATGCTTCTGGCTGATCTTCACTCCAAATGCGGCAATTTTGCTTATTTACGTACCCATTCAACCAAAAATGAGCCTCATCGCTGAACACAATTTTTCGATAAAAAAGCGGATCCTCGGCCAGCTTTCCAAGAGCCCATTCACCAAAAATTCGGCGTTGTGGTAGGTCGGCTGGCTTTAGTTCTTGCACCAGCTGTATCTTAAAAGGCTTTACGCCCAAATCCTTCCGCAAAATTTTCCACGTAGTGCTGTAACAAAGGCCTAACTGCTGGGAACGGCGCCGAATCGACATTTCGCGGTCTTCTGTCACACTAGCTGATACGGCCGCAATATTTTCTTCACTACGCACAGTACGTAAACGTGTTGGTGGTTTAATGTCCAACAAAGTAAATTTGGTGCGAAATTTGGTCACAATCTTCCGAATAGACTGCTCAGAAGGTCGAGAATGCCGACCATAAAATGGAAGCAGCGCGCGATGAACATTTCGAACCGAGCACGAATTTTGATAGTAAAATTCAATAATTTGCAAGCGTTGTTCATTTGTAAGACGATCCATGGTTAAATTGCAAACCAAACTGAAGCTGTTTGACAGTGACACAAGGTACTAAACACACGTCAGCTGTCAAAACCAGTGTTGCCAAAACCAAACCAGCTAAAAAATCACCCGTTATTAGGCTTATAGTTTCAATGACTCTACGATCACTTTGATTTTAACGCTTGTCTAATACGCCCATCATACCTACCACCAAAAAGATTCAGTTTTTTTTTTATTAAATCAAAGTTTAAAGAATTTTCAACTTGAATTAAATTTAAGTGGTGCATATTTCAAATTATGTGTTTAAAGGAAATCCAATTAAGTTTCCAATGATTTTAAAATCATTTATCAAAAAAAAAAAAAAAAAAAACTTAAAACAATTGGCAATTCAATTGAAATATTGTATTGCATAACTTCATTAAAAAAATATATATTTCCTTTCATTCTGAATTCCACATGTAAAATTCTGAAGTTCTGTATCAACAATTCCTAAAATCCAATTCATTTGTCCTTGTTTTTGAAAAGAGAATAAATGTTTGGTAAGATTTTCTTTCCTAAAGGTTTCCTATCATGCTTAAGGTATTCCTACTACAATCTACCTTACCTACGTTATTTTATAGGTATAGGTATAACTGTTGGAACAAAGAGTTAAAATTACTGTACTGTGAGGTATAAAATACATGGTCTGGTCATGATACTGATGCTGATGCAGAAGCATCATTGCGTAAGTCTTCAAAATATTATGGCGGCAATGAATTGTTTTCTAACCCCGGAATTATCTCGAAACATTGTGCATAATTTGATTAAAGCGGAAAATATACTTCCCACAATGCGTTCGGATTGGGGATTTCCCTTGCCATGACTATATATGACAACAGAGTTCATACATATATTCAACTACTACAGACAATGGATTGGTATAATGTATATGTATATTTACTGTATATGTATGTATATATATCCTTGGCAGGTTTGTTATGGCATGGAGGCATTTTGCATCAAGGACAAATTCAAAACACACGCAGACAATTTCAATGGGATAAGCCTTTTGCACTCACCACAACATAAAGTCAGTGCGCCTTAGCATGCACAAAAGGATTTTGATCTCATATAAACTGGTAGCTGGATGGGCTTTGATCTGGAAACGTATAGCAGCCATGTAGCCAACCATAATTCTGCCGCAAACTAAGCCTTATGAAATATTGCTTTCAACTACCTTAGAACCTATTAGATAAATGCTCCACAAAATCTTTATTCTACAAACCTATACCTATACCTATACATAAATAAAATATACATACACATATATGCACTATCGTATTTAGAATGCTTATACAAAAAGCAAAAGGCTTTTGTTATGTAGGTATATGGGGTCTTACGAATTATTCAGACACAATTGTATCATATTCCAAGCCACAAGCAGGGAACTTTTCAAGCATAATGGATACACGTTTTTCTTATAATGCATATATTTCTGTTCTGCCTGAATTTTGTTGTTTTTGAAATGAGAATAGTTATAAGATTTAAATATGATTTGTGAACTATTGTAATGTTTGGATATTGATGTTTGTTGAAAATTTAAGAGGTTTCATTTAAATTGGGAGAGTCGAATTTATGGATAATAAATGATTCAATTGATAATCCTTAAGGAAGGATATAAATATAAATGTATGCAGATATTTGAATATTCATACGATATTTTCTTCCAGAAAGGGTGTTGCATTTAAAGGAATTGAAATTACGAAGAAAATTCAATAACTGCTTTTTTGACTGCAAAGGCAATCTCAGGATATTTTGAAATTTATGTATTTGAAAAATCTTAAAAATAATGGAAAGATCCGTTTTATTTAAAGTAGAAACTATTTGAATAGTTTAGTTATTTGAAAAATACGAACAGTTTTTTTTTAATAATACAAATTCTATGTACTATTGAAATACATCAGTCAAGTAGAAGTTTTAACACTATTTTAATTGGACTTGTTATTTGAAAAGGTTATGGTGTTAATAAAGTCTAACTAAAAGCAAGACTGGATTATGAATTTGCTCTTTGGATTTAAGTCTTTAAATTGGCAAAACATTGAAAAGAAAATCAGATGATGTATAGAGTAGGTATTAAAGGAAGTAAAAACAATTAAGAATATTTATTTGTTGTATAAAATTCCATCAGTTTTAAAAGGGATTACAACAACAAAAAATATTCATTCAGATAGTTTTCGATAACTAGTATTATAACGATTACGATCACGAGATAACACCCTCCAATTTTGATATAATCAATTTTTGTATCATCGAACATTCAAAAACACCCCAAATGGGGACCTAAGATTTTTCGAATGAAGAAAAAATAAGCTTTGCAAATTTTAAAATAAATTCCTGATAAATTTTCTTTTTTATAAAATAACGGTGCCTATAGGTATCTACTAAACTAAATTTTTAAAATTTTATTTATATTTAAAAAACGGTTTATCAGATTAAAAAAACTTAATATTATTATAGGAAAAGGCTACTTTTGGTAATAAATAAGTGTTATTAATGGATACCTCTCATATTTACTAGTTTTTCGATTTTTTTTTAAAATGTTTCAACTGATTTTGATCAGAAGCTTCTAGACAGTATAAATAATATTGTTTAGACATATTTACGAAAAATTAGTTTTTGGATTACAAAAAAATTCAATTTTTTATTTTTGAAAATTCAATATTTCGAAAATAAGTAAAGAAATCAAACTCCTATATTTTAAACAAACTTGGTATTTCGATGATAGCGAAGTCAAAGTCAAAAATTGGGTCTCTCAATTCTGTCCGCCTGTCCTCTCGACTGAAGCCTAAACGGATGGGTTGATTTTCTTTAAACTTGGTATCTAACGTTTTTTGGGCATCCCCCGACATGTTTTTTTTTTATTATTTTTTGTAGCACCAAAAATAGCGGTATCTGCCGTACAATTTTTTTAGTAATTATAAAAATCTTCTTTTTTTTTAACATGCCAACAACTAAAAAAAAAATCAGTGATTTATTTACAAAAAGGCTACCATTTTATAAAAAAAATCTTAGAAAAATAGTTGTAAAAGCGATACTTCCCCTAAAACCATTTTTTTGATTTTCGATTTTCTCAAAACTAATTCAAATAATTTTGATCAATTTTTTAATGGAAATTGTCTTTTTAAAGTGTTTTTAAAGTTTTGTTTACCAACATTATTGTTTTTGGATTTTTAACAAATATTTCAAATTTTTGGTTTGAAAACTTTATATGTAATACGAAAACGATTTGTTCGATTTGTATTAAACTTGGCAGCTAGCAGTTTTTTAGCATTGTCTACCAGATTTTAAAGAAAAATTATTTTTATAACCAAAATAACGGTACCTACCATACAATTTGTTTAAAAACCCTTAAGGAAAATTTTATTTTTCTAGAAAACGACTCCTACGATTTTGATTAAAATTTTTCTATGAGCGATCTTCTATTCTATACTACATACATATATGGAGAATCAGTTAATAATGGTATCTCTTATAGAGTCATTATATTACAAAAAGTAGAACCGATTTAAATTAAAAAAATTACACAACTCCTAATAAGTTTAAATAATAATGTAGGTATATCAAAATTTTCAAAAAATTAAATTTAAATTTTTAACTCCGCATTAATAAATATTAAAAAATTGTGTACAATTTTTTTTTTCTTAAAAATGTTTTTAAAAACTTATAAACAAAAAATTTGCCTTTTTATTTTTTTTTCTCAAAAATGGCGAAATATTGCTGCCTTAAACTAAACTACGTTTTTGCAGGTGGCATTTCAAAAAAAAAACAAGGGAAATTTTAGATTTTAAGTTAAGATTTTTTGAAGAAAATTAGATGGCGTTGCTGTCAAAATTATTTCAAAAGCTGTTAGTTTGATTAATTTCTAATTATTCTCAATTCGATTGTCTCAGCAATTTTTTGCTTAAGTCTAGTTCGCAAATCGCGCTCAATTTTAGATTAATTTACATGGCGATTTATAAGAGTAGGTACCCACACTGGGGCAATGAGAATCTTTGAACATTCTTTGGTAATCGCATATTCGATCCGAATGTTTCGCGCTGATTTGAGAGACACAATGCTCAAGCTACATAAATTTCAACAAATTTTATAATTCTTGAATTTTTGTTAAAAATAAATATCGAAATTGAGGAATATTTTGGAAAGAAAATAATTTAATTAAATTGCCAGAAGTGCACTGATTAGTGACGATACAAGATTGTGACCGAGATCGCAACCGATTAAGTGATTAATGAGGCTTATATCGGTTTACAAGCGGTGTTGGATGCTATCTCTTAACCTACGTCATCAACTCACACTAAATTCAGCCGATGTGACGTATTCGGGATAGCCCACAAAATTTATATTACTTAACCATGTACCAAGTTGTCAAACCATATTAAGGTTATATGAAGGGCATTAATAAATACTCGCTGGAAATTTATAAGTTGAAAGTTGTAGTTGCGTTTTACCTATTTCGGTTATTTTATAAGCCATTTTTTTAATGCGATTTATAACGCTAAACAAGCAGTATTTTGGGGTATTTTCGGGAAAAGTTCGTAAAGCTTGTCAATATTTAAGTCACTTACTGTCGAATTTAAGAGAAATTTAACGATTTTTTTTTATATTTAAAAAAAATAAAAACAAAATTTTATTTTAGCCTAAAATTATAAAATACACTATAATAAAATTTGTACTTTTATTTATGAGTGCTCTTAAAGAAATTCATCTTTTTTACAGATACTTTATTTCTTCGTCTTTTGAAAGTGTATTTGTATCTAAAAAAATATGTCAGTTATTTTCTTAGAACCTGACTCTTAGAGGGTGTTTTTTGCCGCCTTTTAATAAATCTGATTTGTTTTAATTGTCAAAATTGTCCCCTAATATAATAGCATGTAAATGTTTCTAAGTATATCTCTTTCATTCTAAACTCAAAATCACAATTTAATAAGAGCACCCTTAAGACGAATATCCTGTTTCACCTTTTTAGTATGTACGTCCAGTTACATTGGCCATAAAGTCCATTTACAATATACCTAGCGATAAAATCTAGAATTTACAACAATTTTACTGGGGAAGCACAATTTAAGACAATTCCATTAGACTTGATTACTTTTAGCAGGCCATTAAATGAACACCTATATAATATATATGTAGGTATATACCAACATTGACAAATGGAACAAAAGTGTGTCCGTCCACATCACATCAGCATCAGGCTGACTCCTGGCTGAGTCACCCACCATCGTCATCATCTATGGAAAAAGCAAAACCTGCTGAAGTGTTAAAATTTACCTATTGTCGGTAACGCCTGAATTTATTCTTCCTGAATTTAATCGAAATAATAACGCAAAGGATACAAAAACTTCAAATCAGCACGTGACAGGATTGGTTCTGGAAAAGCAACAGTGCACAAAGTAAAACGTCCATCGCCAATCTTCCAAGCAAATGGGACCAAGTTTAATGATGGAGGCGTGTGTATTCCGTTTTTCCGTGTAGTGAATTTGCCTTTTTGAAAAATGATTTTCGAATGTTTTTGCCTCAAACTTGAGCATCATCAGCCGGCAAGCTATATTTCTATACCTACATTATATTGCTATGTCAAATTGAAGACGTAGAATGAGGGTAGCTGGGTCTGGGTGGACCTATATAGTCCCACACGGATACATTTATTTAATCGGGCAAACTTGAAGGATGTCTGAACTCTGTGAAGGGCTTTGTTTAATGGGGGCCCCAGCTGAGCACTGAGAATTGTGGTGATGATGTGAGAACGCACCATACGGTCGTCGTCGTCGGTCGGTCGGCTTGGTGTTTTTGGGTTGTTGGTTGTTGCACGAAGAGTGTCGTAAGATTAAGGTAACAATGAAACGAGGTGGTGAAATTTATGAATGTGATTAAAATGAATCTCGCATTATGTTGTCTACTTTTGTAGCACTTATAGTTGTTCACCCTGAGCCCGGTGATGCCCCGATATACCCAGACTGAGCCCTTAGGGGGAAACGAATTATCATACGCGTGCAGGAAGGACCCTTTTTATACTGCGTCATGCTTTGTGAAAAAATGAAGGAAATACTCGTATACTCGTATACAACACACAGGAAGTATAGGTATTGTACTTTTGTGTTGCGAATCTAAAATAAATATGTATTTGCATTTCCTTTTGTAAAACATTTCAAATGTTTTTCTTTCTTTTTATTTTCATAATAAAAAACGCATATGTACATATGTTCGCATTTGACAAGATGAACATTTTGAAACATTTCGCATGTTAGTTTAGATTTGGAGTGTGTTTGTTTCTTTTGTTTGGTTATGAAAATAAAATGATATTTTTTTATTTTGAATTTGCATAAGCGGATTATAGATTTTTTGTTAAATTGAATATACACGTTCACCTTCGAAAAAATCCCATTTCAGAGAAATCAAATTATAAATGTCTTATTAGATTGGCTTTGGCTTAAGATTTAATAAGAATAAAGTAAAGCTGTGACGATGGATGTGGAATTTATATTCGTTACGTTATCTTTTTTTTTGCTAAAGTGAAGCTCTCAAATGTGTACAACCCTTTTGTGAAAGTGAAATTGAATCAACTCTGTTTTATTCTTTTTTTTGTATTTTACATTTTCTTTTTTCTGCCAGAAATAAATTACATACATATGTACACATAAAATACATCTCATTTAGAGCAAAAATAAATGCCTCCTTATCTTTTATTAATTAAAAATTCTAATGTTCGTTTTAGCTCATATAAAACGGGTACAGCCGGTAGCTATATAGGTACAACGATTTCGACTTTTTATAATTTTCTGGAAATCTGTTCTAAAATATTTTTTCTAAACTTCGTTCCAGTAATGATCAAAATTATTATAAGGAAAACTTTATTTCAGGTTTTTAAAAAAAATAAGACTACGAAAATATAGTTTTGAGGTTTTTTGAGAAAATTGCCTTATTTTTGAGTTATTTGCACTTAAATCTTTTTAATAAAGAAAAATATGTATTTTTTTTATTAAAATATCAAGGTCGGGCGATCCTTTCGTTCATATTTTATAGGGGTTTTGACTGCCCTTAAAGTCATATTTGGCATTAGGAAGATATAGAAAGGATATAACAAAAGATCCGCATTCAAAATTTCAAAAAGTTAGGAAAATTAATAAAGTAAGGTAAAACATTAGTATCACATTCGTGTTGTACTCCTTAAAAAAGAATTTTTATACCACACCACATCATCTTGAAACTTGTTTAACTGGAGGTTATTGCCTTAAACCTGGGCTGCCTGAAAGCGGTTGTTTTGTTTTTATTTGAGTCAATACCAATTCGAATATGAAAATTCAAAACGTCAAGAAATTTCAATCCGATTGAAAATCGAAGCAGACTCATTCCGCAAGTATGGAAATCGATCAGTATTTCAAAACACATATAGAACCCCTAAGGATCGGTTCTTGCTCCCATCCTATATAATATATACTTGGCAGACTTTCCCAATTTGAACAACTGTTTTTCGTCATTTTTCGCTGATGATACCGCTATATACAGCTCGAATGAACTTCCTCTTGATATTTGTTCGAATCTTCAACAAGGCCTACACACTCTTAGTTCCTATTTTCATAAATGGAAAATAAAAATAAATGAATCAAAAACTCAAACTATGTTTTTTACACGTAGAAGACATCCTAGATTTTTACCTAACAATCCACTTCATTTAAACGGTTGTAGTATCCCTTGGGCAGATAATGTTAAATACCTTGGCATCACCTTAGATAAAACCCTCACATATAACAACCACATAGGTAATGTGTTAAACAAAACTGGAATTTTGATTAAAATCTTATACCCGTTTATAAACCGAAGGTCTACACTTAGCTTGGAAAATAAGCTCATAATGTTTAAAGTAATATTTCAGGCCCTTATTGTCTATGGTGTCCCTGTTTGGTATTAATGACGCGCGCATTTATACCAAATATATATATAATTTATATTAAAAAATTACAAATTATGCAAAATAAAATTCTGAAAATGATTCTTGACTTACCATGGCATTTCTCCACCTCTGACTTACACAACATGTCAAACGTTGATTTTGTCTTAGATAAATTAAACTCCCTAGCAAACAAGTTTTTTGATAGATGTTCATTTTCTGATAATCCTCTTATAGGTGAGCTTTTGCCTAGTTAGTTTGTAAGTATTTTATCTAGTTTTAAGTAAATTTAATATAAAAAAATAAAAAATAATAATAAAAAAAAAAAAAAATAATAATAAAAAAAAATTGTTAATGGGTTTTCACATATATTTAAGCTTTTTAACACATATAATGGGTGATTTTTTAAGAGGTTTAGAATTTAAAAAAAAAAAAAACACAAAAAATTCGAAAAAATGAATGAAATATTTATTTGAATCGATAGTTTGAACCTTGCAATTTAATGTTTAAAGATAATTTCATGCAAATGTTGACCGCGGCTGCGTCTCAGGTAGCCCATCCGCTGAGTCCAATTTTGGCATACTCTTTCACACATATCGGCCGGTATCTCACGAATGAATGCATGGATGTTGGCTTCCAGTGCGTCAATCGAAGCGGGCTTGTCCCTATAGACATTAGCCTTGACATACCCCCACAAAAAATAATCTAATGGTGTCAAATCGCACGATCTAGGCGGCCAATTGACCGGCCCGAAACGTGAAATTAACTGTTCACCAAACTCGCCTCGCAATTGCGCCATTGTTTCGCGTGCTGTGTGGCATGTGGCACCGTCTTGTTGAAACCACATATCATGCAAGTCAAGAACTTCCATTTCGGGCAAAAAAAAGTTTGTTATCATCGCTCGGTAGCGTTCACCATTGACAGTAACGCTGCGATTCGCATCATCTTTGAAGAAATATGGCCCAATAATGCCGCCGGCCCATAAACCGCACCAAACAGTGGCTTTTTCGGGATGCATTGGTAGCTGTTGCAATGCTTCTGGCTGATCTTCACTCCAAATGCGGCAATTTTGCTTATTTACGTACCCATTCAACCAAAAATGAGCCTCATCGCTGAACACAATTTTTCGATAAACAACATTTCGAACCGAGCACGAATTTTGATAGTAAAATTCAATAATTTGCAAGCGTTGTTCATTTGTAAGACGATCCATGGTTAAATTGCAAACCAAACTGAAGCTGTTTGACAGTGACACAAGGTACTAAACACACGTCAGCTGTCAAAACCAGTGTTGCCGAAACCAAACCAGCTTAAAAATCACCCGTTAGAATTTGAAAACGAAAGAATTAAAAAAAAACTTGATGGCGCCAAATTTTAGACGATTTAGTACAATGTCAAAGCATTTTTAGTATGTTGCTAGGTTATGAGCAGGATATTCCAAATTTAAAAAGAATTAGCTTCGAAATATTTTTTTAACATTTAACTAAAGTTAAAACCACCAAATGCCTGTTTTATCTTTTTAGTATCATACTAACTTCAAATGTCACTTTGACAATTAAAAATGTGAAAATGGTATGCTTGTTAATTTTTTTGTATGAAATGTCGCTGTTTTAGGCTTATTTAGCTGGATTTTATTAAGAAAACAGATTTAATATGATAATTGTTTAAAAATGTTAAAAACTAAGAGCATTTTAGTAAAAAGCTTTAAAAATAGAAAATTGTTAAGAAGTATCATGGTACCTTATAGCATTAGGCTATTTAAAATTTTACGCAAATATTTTTGATTTTTTAACTCAACATTATTTGAACAGTTAAAATCGAATCAAAAAAACGCCTCATCATGCATGACTGGAAATTGCAAATGAAATTTTTAATAAAATATGAACGAATAAAAAAACTCGCAAAAATATTATTTGAGTTTTGAATTATTATATCACCATCACCCTAAATTTTTTTTTTTTTTTTTATATACCCACTCAGTTAAAATCAGTATAACCGACCCTTCTTTTCTTATCAAACAACGGTCATCAGTTCAAGCACGCTAATTTAAATTTTTGAAATCAACACAAAATTCTCATTTCCTGCCGACTGGTCTGGTTTGGTCTGGGCCCATGGCTAACTGTTCCTGTGATGCCTGCTGTTAAAATGTTAATAGCAAAAGCAAAGGGTGGCTTTTTATTAAAAATTAAAAAAAAAAAAAAAAAATAACAAATAAGTTTTTCGTGCAGAAAGGATACTAATCTTATTGGGCTTATCTAATGCCAGTTAAAAACATTAAAAAAAATATAGATGTATGATTTCGATAGGATATTTAATTAATCCTCAACAAATCTATTTATTTCTTTTATATGAAAGGAAGCATATTATAAGCAAAGGTGTATGACGATGTTGTGAGTTTTTGCTTGTAATTACATTCTAAGTTCACAATTCACTCCAAGCTATTTATACATATTATTTATACAGCTTTGCGTATATAAAAGAAAAGACTTTCATGTCTTGGATATGTAAATACATAGGTGCGTTCCTTACTTAGGTACTTTACTTTGAAACTCTGTGATTTTTTGCCCAAAACAACACAAAAGTCCGTCAAAGTTCATATATAAAAAATAAAAGTAGTTTTGGACAGAAAAACACCGAGTTTCAAAGAAAAGAAATGCACGTAAAATAAAATAAAATAAAATATAAATATAAAATAAAAATTTCAGAAAAATGCGACTAAGTAGGTTATTGCGAGATCATCCAGGAATCAGAGTTTATCTCAAGTTTATGCTTCAAATATTTGGGGCTAACTCGAGTTTAAATCTAATTTGGCACTGACAATGACAAACTGCATCTAAAATATAGAAAACTCGAATATCTGATGCCATTGGCAATCAGTAGGTACAGTATCCCGTGGCGTAATGTTAGTGCGTATATGACTTGGAGATCTTGGGTTTGATTCCCAGCCTATGTCACCTAAAATATTGAAATATTGTTTACGGGTAACTGCCTCTTGCGAGGATTTAACAAATCCTGCAAGAGTTTGCCTTTTCATGAAAAAGTGCTTCTCACCATAGCCGTTTGGATTCAGCAAATAATTGTAGGTCCCCTCCATTCCTGCCAATAACGCTTACGCAGAAATGATTGCGATTTGTAAGTCACTAGGCCTTGGTTCCACGCGAACTTTAGTGCCACCCAAATTATTTATTTTTTTATTTGGCAATAAGTTGCTCAATATTATTGCCATTTTCAAGATCCAGTTAATTAGCCAGTTCAAGTTTCTCAGACTCACTGAGATCTCAGAAGTCTCAACAGTCTCAGAAATCTCAGTGAGATTCCTCACTTTTGCTGTCAAAATTTTTGTCGCGGTTGATCAATTTATAAAAAAAAAGAAGTGGAGAGGAGAGGGCTTTTAATTTCTATCGGAGAAATCTTGTTTAGGTTTCTCCTTCTCCCCAATGAAACTGACAGAATTTTGCTTAGTGAGATCTCAAAAACTTAAAGTGGCTTAATAAATTATTTTAAGTTTCTTGGATTTTGACGTGTTTGACGTTTTGCAACTGATTTATAATATTTAATGTAAATTAAAATGTTTTAATCTTTAAAAATAAAAATTAGAATTGTTCTCTGTTACAAAATTATTAATATTTCTGCGGCTCAATTTTTTTTCGAACCCAATACTATGCTCAAAGGTGATTATTAAAAAAGGGTAAAATTTGTATTGCCTTCACATTGTGCCGCACAAAAATTACCAAAGAGTCCTTATGCAACATCAATGCAACAAAACATCAACATTTCATACAAATACCTATCCAACCAACCCTTATAATTATATCGAGATTGAATAGAATAATAAATGCACTCTTGCTCAACCAGAAACTTTGTTTGTATAGCAATTTTCCATATACCTAGAGTCTACTTTACAGCAGTCGTTATGTACATCGCGCTACTGCGCTATCGTTAAAACTAGAAAATCTAAATTAGAGGGAAAAATATTCTGCCAGTAATTATTGTACGGGTGATGGTAATACTGAATATAACGGGAGAGAAAAGTCAAATAGGTACGTTACGCTTTATAATAGGTCCCCCTGGTCAAATTATTAACGCCTAGCGACTTTTTGACAAAGGATTTCTGCATAGTAAATCGTCACGTGTTCAGCTTTAGATAAGAAAACGTGTAGCTTCTGCTTTTCCATATAACGTACCTACATATATTCTATACAAACGAGGACGAATGTAGACGACGACGACGAACGACCAGCAACATCCGTTTGCAAAGCATCGTTTTTGAATTAAACAAAAACATAAAAAGAGAACAGCTCAATTTAACCCCTTGAAATAAAAATATATAAAAAAAACACGCATAAATACCGCTGTTTGTCTAGAGTGTTACTAATACCTTATACCCTTACGCATATCTATACAATTGTCATTTGGACAACAGAACAACATGTTTTTTTTGTTAATCAGTGTTATATAGAAAGGGATTTTTTTTTATAATTTAGCTACGAGTATTCATTTTGTATATAAAGGTACAAATTTAAATCACAAACGAAACTACTGGTTTATTTCCGCTTGAAGAGATTTTAATGAATAAAAAGCAATTTCAGGAGGGAGAAATTCTTGATTAGATATACTCGTATATATTTATTTAGAAGTTGAAAAAATGTGTCTCTTTATTGGAATTTATTTTTAATTTTTCATTTGATTAAAACTAACCTTAAGCCACCCTAAATAGCCCTGTTAAATTCTAATATACAGGCCTATTTTGCTAAATGTTCACATGAATTTTCGTATTCGGCTATATTCGTCGGAGGAAAACGAATGTTATAAAAATTTTATAAATTGCGATAAAAATAAAATTTCAACAATTAGATTTTCTCAAGAACTTCAAAAATAATTATTGATTAATTAATTATTGAACTTGAAAGATTAAAAGTTTAAAGAATAATTTGTGATAAAAGTATAAACAATTCACGTGAATCGAAAAATTCGATCGGATCGGATAGCAGAATAGGCCGGATATATAAACCTGTTTAAGTCGAGTAAAAAATTTGTCAACCCTCAAATGAATATCAGACGAAAATTCATTGGTAAACCCCATGAATTATTTTTCTGTGAATGCATAATAATTTTTATCGAGACCAAAGGGATCACGACAAGAATTTGTATTTATTTTGAATATCTTTTCGCGATTTTACAGTTAATCAGATGGGTTAATAGAGGGTATAATTGATTGTACTTTACTGTAAAGTATAGGTAATTATTATGGCATGAATTTTAATTCACAATAAGCCAAGCAATAAGGGTCCCAACAAATTTGCAGTTCAAGAAAATCGTTAAGCCTAAATTTTTAATTTTAATAAAACTGCTAAAACTGTTAATTTAACATGACAGCAACCAGGGAAACATTTTCAAATTTTGTTTGCAGACCAAGAAAACGTTTTAACCTTAATTCTCTGGTGACAAGAAGAAAGGGGTTAATTCAGAAATCGTTGTTTTCCGTAAAATGAAATTGAAGTTTGAATTTTTTTTTTGTAAATCCAGATATTCCTTTTTCGAAAAATTGATTATGCAAAGCAATAACCAAAACCGTCATCTTTATAACATTAGGCTGCCAAAAAATATAAGTGCTTGCTAAATTTTCTGATGACTTATCTTCTTAGAGCCATTTGTTTTTGTTACTTGTTAAATATAAGTTTTTTCTAAGTCCTTATGTCAAGAAAAAAAAAATATTTGTTTACATTAATAACTCAGTTTAATCCGAAAAGGAAACTTGGGAACCTAAAATTAATTCAACTAAATAATAAATAATTTTTTATTAACCTTCATGCCATTTGTACTTCATTAATTCTTGGCTAGAATTGTCATGATTTATTCCTTTGGAAATAACTTAATTATTTCAAATAATAAAATTAGTAAAAATAAAAAGAACTTACATAAGTCCACTTATGCCTTTAATGCCAAAAAAATTGAAAAACTTCCTGTCCTTCCTGATTTAAATCCTTTGTACAAAATTATTTCTTTAGTAGGAAGGACTAACGCTAGACTAATGCTGATAGGACCAAACGATAGAGAAAAAAAATCTGACTTAAGTCCAGTAAAAATTTGAAAATGTAATTTTTGGCTTAACCCTTAACTTAAAAAAAAAAAATAAAAAAGTTCATTTCGTCAAGTTGGCATGAAAATCAATATTCAGCAACCACGCTAGCTAAGAATTTGCAATACCTTTTGCAATTGCAAATTCTTTTTTAGTTTCAGAAAATGATCAGTACAAGTTTTGAATTCGTAATTTTAATAAAATATATATTTAATCGTAAATGTCACAGTAAACTGACAGAAGTATGCAATTTTTTTAAATCATGACTTCAAAATTTGGATCAAGCCTTTTACCTTTTTTATACAAAAAAACTGTTATCTTATTGCAAAGTCCCAGCTTACGGGGTTTCTGAAATGGATTGTAATGCTAACTTAACAGTGAAATCGGCGCGGTGCAATATGAATTTTTTGATTTGTTTTGAACTGAACAAAATGTGCTGGTTTCAAATGCAACTGTCCAACAATAAAACCTAAATTGGGATAGGCTTGATCACATGACCTCGGTAGCGAAATGCGAAGTGCAGTGGCTCTGAGTTGAAAAAGTTGCATGTTATACTAACTTCACTGATAAGTATTTAACAATTAATTACAACCCGGCAAAAAACTGCAAATTCCTATCGTAATCCTATTGGTCCATTAGTTGAAATTGGGGTGATTACTTTACAGAAGTTTTCTCTTCGGTCCCGATCAGGGATCAGGTACCTTGCTTCGTCTTGTTATGTAATGACTAACGAATTATAAAGAAACTCCCTTTCCACAGTGCTACGGGTGGTGGCGGTGGCGTAGTAGATTAGCGGAATTAGTTTCATATTTATTTGTAAAATTAATACACAAAATAATACAAAAAGAAATTACAATACTCCTATACGCAAGAAATTTTGTAGGCATCTATTTCGTATGTACCAATATTTCAGCAATTTCAAGAACCACTCAATAGATTTCAATTAAATCTTACACACTTTTTAATTTAAGCATGCTGAATTATTTAAACTCAGTTTAAAGTCTTACAAAACCTCATAGACCTTTAAAATAAGGGTACTAATTGAATGCATTACAATCAATTTCATATATGTATCTATTTAAGAAATTATATAATATCCTTTTAAAGTAGATTGTAAGTAATACGAACTTGATGATGTCTCAAAAATGTAATTCTTTAAGGCAATATACATTTGTCGATACTAAGGTAACGACGTAATTATATGTCTACCAAACATGAACTCTTTTCATAGATATAATTCATTGTTGATTTATGTACCTACATTGAATTTTTCTGTTTTCATAATGAGATATGTTTTCACAACAAAAAAAGTCTCTTGAGTTTTATTCAACATGAAAGCAATATAATATATGAACAAAACGAAAATTGATACGTATTCAGAATAATTCTAAAAATAGATTCTTTTCGATCCAAGCAACGCAACGTAAAGAAAACACAAAACCGTCTTCAATTGAAGAAATTCAAATGTCACACCCTGCTTTTGAAAATTGAATGTATATTCAAAATTAATTTACCTCAACGTGTAAAATTATTGATTTCGGATATTTAATTATAAAACTTTTCTTGATCTTTTGACTGAAAACAAGGGTTAGGTTGGCAACATAAAATATTATAAATAATCCCCAACAAAGTTAAAGGGTGTTCTCTCACAAAACCAAACCAACCATCCAGCCAGCCAGCCAGCCAAGCAACCAACCAAACCAACCCCTATCAATATGCGAATATTTTAAAATATTGAAGGGTCGGATACAAGTCGATTTACATAACTTATTTTCAATTCCAAAAGCCCATAGTCCTATAAGTTATTGGGAAAACGAAAATAGGCTTATCTAGTATTTACCAGGAATGGAATATGTTCTTGCTTATAACCTATACAGCTTCAAGCACTCAGAATTGTAAAATGTTTGAAAGTAGAGAGGTAAACTTAAAATCATAAAGAGGGTGGTTTTGGTTCTATATAGCACCCCCATCATAGTACATATTATTATATATATACCAAGGTAAGGCAAGATAATTGCTTTAGATTGTTTTATAATCCTTAAGGTTTTCTGGGTGATGTTGATTTAATATTTTTGTGTTATCATCCAAGCCAAATTGTATTGAATGGCATTATTTGAATTTAAATCGCTTAATTTCCCTTGAGAGTTTATATTCTTTCGTATAATTTTCCCAAAACAAAAACATATCTTTTTTTACATTTATAAATAAATCACTATAATTTAAATTAAAAGTAAAAATATGGGTTAGGAATGTTAAAACCAAAAATTGTTTATAGCTTAAGTCTTATTTTTTTAATGTGTGCTCTTAGGCATAAATTAATTAAAATATTATATAACTAACCTTTGGAGAGTATAAACTTGCACCTAAGGGAATGAAGTGTGGTATGATGATTATAAATAGAAAAGAGAAAAGTTCTGCGTAAGTGAGATTTGTGAAGATTATCCCTTTTTATATAATTTTAATGTGAGATTCTATTACTAGGACTATGACTTTATATAGTCTAGTAATTAAATAAAACATGTTTTGTGTCCATCTTTGTTGGGGGAATAAAAACAAATTAAATTTTATCTTTCTATAAAATACCTTCAAAATCCTTAAGTTTTTAATTCAATTTTTTTTTTTTACAGTTGCTGTAAAACAGAAATTTTATGAGTAATTTGCATACAATTCAAAATAATTTATTAAAATGGATCAAAAGAGGAGAAAACTACTTTATTGGGCGACTGGAAAAGCAAAAATTTTGAGTATTTCCACAAAAATTAAATAAAAAATCGATGTGCCAACAAATAGTCACTAGATTCATTGAAATTTTGAATGCAAAAAGTCACTAGACGTCTCCAAAAAATATGGCGGATAAAATTTAAATAAAAAATATGTCCTTGAAGAAATTTAATTTTTTTTGGTTAAAATAAACAAACTTTACCCAAAAATGTGCCAAAAAATCTGCTAAATCTGCAATTTTATGTCATAAAACCTTTTATAGATTTTAATTTATTTTGAATATTAATAATTCTGTTGTTCCCTAAATTCCTGCCCCAAATGTCGCTAACTTAATAAAAATTCCACTGGATATAGCGTTAAATTTACCGAAAATGGTAACACTGAAAATGCTTCCAAAGAGATTCGCTTTTTGAGATTATAAATTTGTTGGTTTAAAATGGAGACCCGTTCTATTTTCTATTTAATATCAACAAAACCGCTAAATGATCAAAAAAAAAAGCTAAAATTTTTCTCGATCTTCGTACAAATTGTATTCAATTCTTTTTTGGTGAAAAAGCTTAAGAGAAAAGCTTTAAAATTCTTTTTGGTTTTGTTGACATTTAAAGCCAATCTACATAAAAATAGAACCGATATCAATTTCAACACTTCAACACTCTTAATATGAACGTAACTTTAAAAACTCCGATCGAGCTAGAAGAGAAGGAACAACCGCGTTCTTCAGTGATACCAAATATGTTTTTAGTCATTATTAAGTAATAAAATTCTACCTTTCTTATAAAATTTAATATTTCAAAAAATCGTTCTTTTTTCAAACGGAAAATCCCTACGTACGTATAAGAATTTTTTCACGATTTTTCTCTACGTGTGGCATCACTTGCTCGTCATTGCTCTTTGCGAACATCATGTTCATATATTGAGTTGGCAGCCCTAACGTTCGAGAACTTTTTTGAAGAATTGTGTTTTGAACATACGACTCAATCAGTCAATTAACATTTTTGGGGAGAGTACGATAACTTGGTCGCCGAAAATTGATAACGGATTTTTGTAGAAGGGTCAAATACAAGCATTTTTTTTACTATGGGAGGGGGGTCTACCTTGTCCAGTTTAGGAGCATGCCCCCTCCCATATTATATACCTCACTTTTAAAACGCCGCCATAATGCTGGGTACTAGCACTTTATTAAAACATCAAATTTTGCATACACCGAAACTAGCATATACCACAAATCTTATAGTGAGTCCAAGCAGGGGGATTGCAGGGGGCAGCATGCCCCCCCATACATATCTCACTTTTAAAACGCAGCCGTAATGCTGGCAATGCAAGCAAATTAAAAATATCTCAAAAAAGTGGTATCAGTTATTTTCTCAAAAACTAGAAAACATAAAAGCTTTCGGTTTTTTGTGTTCGATTCAGAATTGATATAAGCATTGACAAAAAACTATTGACACAAATAATATAATTTAAATGCAGGATTTAAGAACAGACTTCTGGCTTTTGAAACCGTTATTGTTTTGCATTTTAAGTATTGCCGTTGTTTTTTAATATTTGTTTTTCCATTTAAGTCGTTTTTTTTTTCGAAAATCACCCCTACAAAAATCCGTTATCAATTTTGGGCGCACAAGTACTCGTGCTACCTTTTTCATTTAAATTGTTTAATTTCTGTCTAAATATTTCTTTTATAGAAACGCAGACATTGCAAGTGATTTTTAGTTACAATCTCACAAAATTTCCAACACCACGCTGACATAATATAGCGGTTCCAAAGATTTACCCCACCCACCACATAACGAAGCAAAAAAAATCAATGTTCAGCACCTTCATGTTCTTTTCACACAAAAACCATTTCAAAGTAACAATAAAGTGGGGTTCGTATATAATATTTTTGAAGTTTCGTAAAAAAAATTATACCCGCTGTGTCGTTATCTCCCTTAACTTTTGTGGCAAAACAATTTGCATTGCTCATATTTATCCCAAAACTGACAAAACAAAGACCTCGTTAATGTCCCAAGCACTCAAGTATCATGATGTGGCGGGAGTGGCATGGCGAGGCGATGTGGCAAAGAACCTTTTCTCATAATATTCTTAGGGTAAAATTAAATGCAGAATGATGAAATCGTTTCATTACCACTTTTTGGTATGTTTAAGTATACCTATATGTATAGGTACAATATATTCAGAAAAGATTTTTCTTTTAAGTAAAAGAACTCGGTAATATATGTATAAGATGTTGAAACTTGAATATACTTACATTCGTGATGTGTGCCACAAATTAGGGGGAAGCAGCAGCAGCAGAGGCTGACATGAAACAAAAAAAAAGGACAGGGAACACATCACTTACTATATGTATCTACGAACATATCTGCTAAGAAATGTTTCCCTTAGAATGTGCAATTAACAAAATATTTTAAGGGTTACCCCTGAGGGTATCCGTGCCATCATTATTCTTTCTCATCAGACAAAAGTGTAGAATATTCATTAACGTTGCGTTGCAAGAGAGAGTGAGAGTGGTAGATGGTGTTAAATTCGACATCTTTCCTCCTCTGTATTACTTTTTCGCCTTGTAGCTGTCAGAAAATGGGCTTTTTTTTTTTTAAAGGAATATTCGAAGCCAGATAGCAACTTTTAACTATTATTCGTCCGTGCGGTCGTGGTACGAAATTTACATTGGAATTTTTGTTTTAAGGAATACACTTAGTTCCTTTTTTGGTACATCATTACATCACGATGGCTGCTTTGACGCATGAAAATGAATATTCAACTTTTCTCCTGACAACGACGGGGACGTCGACGACGCCTTGACGCCTGACGTAAATGTTATGCAAGTTAAGAAATATTTAGGATCACAATTTAATTAATGTGGTGCTTTCTGCTCTTATCTTCAAAAAACCACGTAACTTTATGTATGAGTTCCTTATACTCGTATGTAGATATATAGTTATATGAGTAGATACCTACCTATCTACCTATACTTTGCTTTACATCACAAGAAAAGGCAAGTAATTGACAAGGAGTTACGGTAAGTATTTTATAATATTTTAAAATATAATGCGAGCATACAAGAGAATTTACAAAATTGTGGTGCAGAAGGTTATTAAGGTTAAACTTAAAACTTTCAGTGTATAACGTTTTATATTCCTACATATGTATGTAGGTAAGGTAGGTATACCTGTTTATGTTTATTATGAAGTTTTGAGCTCCAGAGCTTAATATTCTTAATTTAGTAAAATTATTTTCAATAAAAACTCGTCTAACTTTTTCTTAGGGATTAATAACTCTTATTTTATAGTTCACAGAATCCATCAGGAATGTCAAATGTTATTCGTCAAGGATTTTCTTAAAACCCGATATACTACATGAAATTGTAAGACTAGCAAAGGGGCAATATTTTGGACAATTAAATGCGATATTAAAGCATTTTTAGTATGATGCTAGGTTAAAAAAAGCTTTTTCCAAACGCGTTAGCATTTTACTGTCTTTTAAACATTTAACTAAAGTTTAAATCACCAAATGCATATTTTAACTTTTTAGTATCATACAAACTTAAAATGTCACTTTGACAATTAAAAATATGAAAATGATATGTTTCCTCACTTTTTTGCGTGAGCTGTCACTTTTTTAGGCGAGTTCAGTTGTAGTTTATTAAGAAAATAGGTTTAGCAAAATACCTACTAGTTATTGCATAACTACTTTACTACATTCTAGTAAAGGTTTTTAAAATTAGTAAAAATGAGGTGTTTGGTATTTAATGTGCATACAGTGATCGTGATTTTCTTTACCCTGTAAAAAATGATTTTATATTTTTTTTTTAATCCAAAAATTATTTTTCTGAAATTCAATATTATGTGCGTTTATTTACTTTGAAACTCTGTAATTTTCTGTTCAAAACTACACACTTTATTTTCTGTATATGAATTTTCACAGACTTTTCTGTAGTTTTGGGCGAAAATCACACAAAGTAAAGGAACGCACCTATTATTTTGATTAAAAAAAAATGCTGCATAAATTAATTCCAATTGGATTAAGATTTAAACGCTGGCTCTTTAACACACGTGTGGGCCTGGGTGTCATAAATTATATTTTTTGGCCTAATTCAACAATCAAAAATCAAACTAAATTCGTCAATATATCACACAAGGGTCCTTTGCAGTGTTACCACTTCCGAAAAAAAAATCGAAGTACATTGAGAAAAATCAGTAGATTTCAAAACTTTTTTTTATATAAATCTATATTTTAAAAAACTTTTAAAATTTAATTTAATTTAATTTAATTAAACAAAAGAACTAAAAACTAAAATTTAAATTCTACCAGACTTCAAATTTACGTGTATATTATATTATTATATATTATATTATATTATTATATATATTAGTAATAACATTTTTAAATTAATTTAACAAAAAAAAAAAAAACATAAATAATGTATGGTATGTATAACTTCAATTCTACATGTTTATTTTTATAGATGATTTTTTTTTTGTAAAAAAGAACAATAAAATTAATATATGTAGTTAAATATAATCTTTGAAAAATTAATAACAAAAAATTAAATTTATATATTTTTCCTATTTATATTATTGCATATTATTAAATAACATTTTTTAATTAATTTAGCTTAAAAACTAAAAACTTAAGAAAAAAAAAACAAAAAAAAAGTACTTAAATTTTTTCTACATAAATATTTTCTTATAATATAAATACTTAATTTAACAAAAATAAATATGTATCTCAGTCCTCATGTTTAGGTAGTTAATTTAGTAATTATTTTGTTGTTATAAAAAAAGAACATTAAGATTACTTTGCTATTGGTATTTTCTTTTAAAAAAAAAATAAGAACAAATAAATAGAGTAGGTAATAGAAGTAGATTTTAATATTTTGACGATATTGCGGTTTTAAATTTTTTTCAAAATAGAAGTAGATCAACTTCAATTGAAGTATAGTGGTACCACTGTCCCCTGCCCTTAATACTGAATTTTCAACAGTAACGAATAAAAAAGTCTACATTTTAACTAATAATTTCTTTTTAATCACATTTGCGAAGCTTACAAACGCATTTAGAGTTTACTATCAGTGCAGTACCTATTGATGATGAACAATCATACTCAATACACATATCCCCACCGCTTTTTGTTTTGTCTGCCAGAGTATTTCGGGCACCGTCTACTCCCTCTCTCTTTCAATTAGTTAACAAATAAAAATTTAAAGAATGAAATTTTCTAAAGTTCGTAAAAATGGCGCCACTTACAAACAAAAACTGACTACTTAAGAGCTGAAGTTTTCTTATTCCGACCCTGTACAACTTATTTTGCATACACATTCACAAGCTTTAGTGTTTTTTTTTCGAAAATTTAGTATAAACCAAATTATGACTTATTCTTTTCTAACAAATTGAAAGAGAAAAACACACTTTTCCTGATATTCTTATTTTGATTCTTCTGAAAAATGGTGTGACAAAATTTGTATTCTCATAACGTGCGATATCTGATTTTGAATATGAATTTTTCCAATGCCTTTTTTCCCATAATTTTTATGTAAATAAGCTCCAAGAATATTCGCAAAACAAAACAAACCCAAGTGTGCATATACCTACTTATTTTGTCAAAGGTGAATAAATACAATTGAACCATTTGGCTGAAATAAAAACAACCGCACATTATACGTCGTTTCTCATCATCATAAATAAAACAAAAAGAAAAAAACAAATCGAAAAAAAAAAGAATCATAAAACTCATTCAAATTGAATAAATGCAATTTGTTCATAAACTTTTCTTCATGGCTAAAAATTTTCTCTAACTCAATTCAAAATGAAAGAAACAAACAAAACGAAATTAAGTCTGCCATTTTGAATGTTTATTGAAAAACTCAAGCTGAATTAATTTAGTTCATCCAAATTGAAACGAACCGAAACTAATAAGCAGAAGTTTTGCCTCTCCCTCTTATAAATTTTATATATATGTATTTTTATATACGAGTATAATAATCTCAACCAGAGAACCAAAACCAACCAACCAAACAACTTGAAGTTAGTAACGAGTTCCGGATGTAAATTAGATTTCCTGTCAGATGTCACAATGTTTATCGATTCAAACCGATGGCACGCATTAAAATGATATTGTCAGCACTTCAGTTCTCAGTTTTCAGTTCAGTTCGGCAGAGTGTTTTCCAAAACAGCAGATAAATTAAATTTTCTCTTTTTCTCTGGACTCTAAGCGTTTTGGATGTAATATTGTCATAAAATAAATTTCCGGTAGCAGGAAATTTCTATAACAACCTCACACTTAAAGAGAAACTCTACTATAAGTAATGTGAAGGATGATACTTGATTTGTCATTGAGTGACTATATATAATATACGTTTGTAATAAAGAGATAAGTTTAACTTTTAAATAAGGATAATTAAGCATGAGTTGAACTTTTCGTTTTAAGATTGGAATCTGGCATGAATTAGATCTATTAGATAGAAAAAAATTAACTTTCCGATTGCTAATGCATTAGGGCACTTTATTTCAAGCACTTTCATTTAATTCATTTCAAACGTTAGGAGTATATTAAAAATATCTATAAGCACAAAAGTGCTTTCTTTTTCTTAATATTTTGCACAAACTACTTATAAATATTATTTTTGTGGTCTAAAGAACTTTAAGAAGCTATCAGTCGTATTTATTAGATTTTTGTCAACTTAGACATTGACTAACTATTTTCAAATTGGTGGAAATATGCTTTATTTAATAAAAATAAAAATCACATTAATCACGGTTAAGACAATTTACTCTTGTGTCTAAGTTAGGCAGCTATAAGACAACAATAAACAAGGTTTTTGATCACGTTTTCCAAAGTTGGATAGTTGTCTAAAGTTAGCCAACGTTTATAAATAAGACCATATATTTTTAAGCAATAAATCAACAAATCCAATTAAGTAGTGTAAAAGCTTAGGGCAAGTTTTTCAGAGCAAGATCTTCACAGTTTCGGAATTAAAATTGAGTTAACTACTGAAAAATGTAAGTGTAGCTTGCCGTAAGGGCTAGTTTTTCAATCTCTTAGTTAAACAAGAGTTAATTAATCTTGCAAATAAATTGCCCCGAGTTAACTCAGAAGCAGTTTTTTAATGTAGATGTACGATTAACCTAAAATTTCAGTTTTATGTCAAAAATCTATCGAAATCAAAGTCTGTCACATGGAAATGCGATTTCACTATAAAAACAGAGAGGGCGACACTATGCGGCACTATGGAAAATGTGATTTCCAAAGTGTCGCCCTCTGTGTTTCTTTAGTGTTTTGACACACATGCATGATAGATGATTTAATCCAATGCATTCAACCATTCATGTCAAATTTGAGTATTACATGTTTTTCTGATTACTGATGAATGAATCTATTTCGAACAGTTGAAACCATTTTTTGTCAAAATAAGTAAGAACACACTCAGTACGAGACATTTTGGGATATAGAGCTATTTCACCTTCAAGGATTAAACCTAGACCAGCTTCTTAAGAGCCATAAGCATTACGCATTGCGCTACTGAAGTCACGTGATTAGGTCCATTAAATGAAATTGTAATTAACTAAAAGTAATACACTCGGCTATATAATATGTACATGTACTTAGTTCACATATCTGAGATTTTAGATATTTTGCTCCGTCGATTTTATGGAGAAGGAGAAAAAATTACGAAAAAGATTTCTTTATAAGAATTTAAAAGCACTTTTCATATCTTTTTTATGTGTAAACATCTATGCTGGTGAAAGGTAAACTAAAAACACTTACACGATATGGTTGGATTGTGTATAATTGGTACTTTTATTTACTAAAATCCAGGACTTGGACCAATGTAGATGTTTACACATTTACACACTTCGCCAAAATTTAGAAAAGGCAAATCGAAAAAACTTCAGTCTTAGGTTTTTAAAAGCAAAAGGGAGTAATTTTGTTGAATTTGTAGGTAGGTTAAGGTTTAGGCTATTTTGTTACGCAAGCCCCAAATTTTTAGCTCAAATGCCTTTTGACATGTTATTTTCCAAACTAAACAAATTACTTTATAAAATCTCCCCAAATATTTTATGTTACAGATTTCGCGTCCTAGAACGTACTCTTCATCCAATCATACTTAGAGGAGGCATATTTTGATATCTTAAAAAAAATTAATTTTATTTTATTCAGTATAGTTCACAAAAATAATATTTAATTCTCTAATTAGTTTGCTTTTTTCTTTTTCTTTTTCTAGTAGGTAACCGAAAATACCTACCATCAATAATTATTTTATTTCTGCGGTAAAACATTTTGTATTTTTCATTTTAAGAATTTTACTGTGATGAGATTGGGAATTTCTTATTCAAAAAATCCTGACATTTTTCAATCCAATAGCTCGTGAAATGAATTTGCACAGCCGTCATTTATCACTCTTGAATATTATTACTTTGCTTTAATTAAACCTTATAGCTTAGCATCAGAGGAGCAGTCTACCAGAATAAGTGTGACATTATAATAAAGAGTTTAACATCAAACTGATTAACCAATACGTTTAATTTTAAATTAGTTTTATTCTAAAAAATTCTTTAAAACAAAATTACTCGTAAAAGTTTTCGAAATTAAAAACAACAAAAAAGGTTATATTTACTGTTTTATGACTATTTATCTTTTAGTATTCAATACTATTATCAATTTTTAGTCGATCAGTGATCGACGATCACTAAAAACCAGATGGTTTTATGTTTTTTTAGTTTTTGAGAAAAATGAAAATTACGAAAACTATTCTTTATTCATGACAAATTTGTCCAAGTGATGCCAATTCAAAATATATTCATTTAGCAGCTTTATTTTCATTCGATTCCACAAGCACCATTCAATATTTACTAATATGTCTGGCAGGTATCTGACGTTGCGAAAAACGTGCCAGACGTTATTTTGTAACTTAAAGAAAAACATAATTATGATGTGGTTCAACTATCAAAGGATATACAGGATGTTTTTCAAGAGATGCGTCAAAAGACTAGGGCGAGTAGGTTTGGTCAAAAGAAAAAACAAATATAGTAGAGGGGGGTCTATTTCCCCTGTTTGTTTTAATAGATAGTTTTGGAAAAATTAATTTTCAAACTTAAAATATTAAAAAAAAAAAAAAATTGTGTTCAAACTAATTTTGTTTAAAATCTTACGTTGTTAAGTAATATTTTTGTTTTTATATTAAATGCTCCTATCAATATTTAGTCAAACAATAAAAACCAGATGCTTAAATGTCTTCTAGTTTTTGTAAAAATCGAAAATAACAAAAGTAATTTTTTTTTAATTTCACTTCAATCCCTTGTTTTATTTTATTTGATTTTCTTAAAAACTGGAAGAAATTTTAGAATATAGTTTTCTGTTTTCGACCAAAAATTTATAAGACCATTGAATTTTGAAAACAAAAATTGTACTTAATTACTTAATATTTTGAAAAAAATAAAAATAGTTTTATTTTTTTTCTCAAAATTTTGAATTTAAAAAAAAAGAGATTTCTGGCTTGGTAAAAAGGTATAGCATGGCATTATTATAGTGTTACCGTTGTTATTTTTTTGTTTTAATTCAATTTTTTTTTTAAATTGCCCCTCCCGGCAAAGCGATGGGAATAGATCTCCCCCTCATGTACATTATTTTTCTTTTCTCGACCCAACCTACGCGCTCTAGCTTTTTGTCACACTTTATACAAATCACCCTGTATAAAATGGTCAGAACAGGAAGAGCGCTGATATTTGTTTGTGGGCTTTAGATAATAAGGAACAATAAAATCCATAATCCTGTTACAAATTTTTGCAATCTTAAATCCTAGTTTGATTGTTCTACAAAAAAAAAAATTATAAAAAAAGAAGAAGAAAGTTTTTGATATCTTTGATTTAAGAAACTTCTCAAAACTATTTTTTGGCCTTGATTCAAAAAGTTTTTTTTTTTTTATCTTAAATTTGCTGAATTCTCTGAAATTATGTATGTTTATAACTTTGTTCTGAATGAAGGAAGGAAAATGTAACTCCAAAAAAAAAAAAATATTCTTTTCTAACACCAACGTTACATAAAGGAAATTTTATCCACAACATGGAATCCGAAAAGGGATTGGTCGTGTTTATTTTTGTTGTTTTTTGAGAGAAAACCAAACGAGAATAAAAAAAAAAAAAAAAAAACTGATTGATATTAACTCATCCCAAGTTTAATTCCGTTTTGCGTAGTTTTCCACTCTGGTCTGGTCAACTTATCGTGTATATATTTGCACTGATCTACAAAATTGTATACCTATGCGGAATTTGTCTATAGCATACATATGTACATATACCTACGTTTAATGACAAAGGCTACTAACATTGATTACTTCGGATTAAGTTATATTTGCTTTGCTGTTATGTTTCGAAACAATAATTGCTTTCTTCAACAACCCGCTTAATCTTTTTCCATGCCATTTGATAACCAAAGCTTTCTTAACCTATTTAATACGAGTATATATGTATGTATGTTTTCTGGGAAAATTCCACATTTCAAACAAAACCACATATACCTACAGCTACACGTAGTGCGGTTACCCCATTCCAGATAAGTAGGTACAGCCGGGTTGTTTTGGTCAGGAGTAAGACACATAATAATAATGTAGGATATGTAGGTAGCTAGATAGTTTATAATAAATTGTTTCCAAGAAAGTGAAAGCGGACAGCAATTACGACGAGTATGTGTTTACGAATACTAAATTTTCTTGTTGTTGGCTAATAAAAACGTAGACGTATTTAAGGATTGCAATACATATATCTATATAAATGCAAGAAAGTGTTTCTTTGAATATCAAAATATAAAAATAGGAATGTGCGATATTTTGAGGGTTTAATGCTGTAAACGCCTTGAATTTGTTAATTTCAGGAAGTAATATAAGCACAAAATCCAAGGAGGTAATTGTTATTGTCTATGTAAAGGAATTTTTTTAGAGGTCCGTTTTTTTTTTAGATTTTTAATAAAATTTATATTTAAAAACTTTAAGGCAATGAGAAAATGATTTTGATGGAGGTCTTGAAAATATTTATCTTAAAGGCCTTAATTGGTCCATTGAGCCCTATATTTTAATAACAAGGGAATTTATGGTGGAAATTTTATTGTACGGATTTGATGAAATCTTAGGATTAACCGATAAAACACAAATTCAACCTCAGAGACTTGGGAGATTTGAAAGAAGTTGACAAAATCCATTCATTATATATTCCATATGTTCCAAATGTTTACGATAGATATATGGACAAATAAAATGCACGACTAGGTCGAACGAACTTGCTCTTATGTGCAACCACCCTGTGATTTTAAAGTAAACATGGTACTTACACTTTAGACTGAAAAATTGTTAAAAAATCCATATAATAGAAAATAAATTGATTAAACAACTTCTAAAACTGTTTTGATACCAACGCAATGTACAGGTACACCATCTGATTTCTTACACAATTCTCAATTTATGAGAAAAAAAATTTAAAAATCGAGCGGTTTTTTAAAAAATTATTTTTTTATAAATACAATTTTTAAAACATTTAAAAAAAAATGGTATGCTATTTTTAAGTGTTTATTAATGCAGAGTTTGAAAATTAATTTAAGAAAAAAATAATCTACCCATTTTCGAAATATCGAATTTTCAAAATATGTACATTAATTTTGATTTTTTTTTTATAAATCCAAAATTTGTTTTTTTTTGAAAATTTTTTTATATGCAATATTATTCAAATTTATTAGAAACCCTTGTGTAAAAAATTTGATTAAAATCGGTTCAATAGATAATGACTAATGAGATAGTCGAAAACTAAAAAAATGGTTCTATGGGAGATACCACTTATAACAATTTTTTCGACTTTTTTAAAAAATAAAATTGTAGTCTTTTTGGAAAAAAAAATAATGAATTTGTCTAAAAAAAAAATTGTGGGCACGTTTTTGAGAAAATTGAGATTTTCATAATTTGGTAAAAATAATTGTACGGCAAAGAGTACCGTTATATTTGGTCTTAAAAAAAAAATAAAAAAACGTGTAGGGGGAATGAATGTTACAAAACCGCCAGGTACCAGTTTAAAGAAAATCAACCTACCCGTTTAAGCTGCAGTCGAAAGGACAGGACAGACAGACAGAATTGTGTGACCCACTTTTTCGACTTCGCTAAAATCGTAATGTCAACTTTGATTAAAATCTCGAGTTCGATATTTTTTATGAATCCATAATTTGCCATATAGTACCTACTTATATATCGCAAGGAAAAATGTTTACACAAATTTTTAATATTTATTGGTTTGAAGTTAAAAACTCACTTTCGAAAAAAAAATCATCCGATGGCCCAAACTTTAACAAAGGCTTTAATTTATGAAATTGTTCTTGTAAATGATAGGTCGAACTAATATAAGGTTATTTTTCATTAAAATCGTAGGAGTCGTTTTAGAGAGAATCTTCTAAACGATTTTTCAACATTTGTATAGTAGGTACCGTTATTATAAGAAGAATTTTTATTTAAAATCTGCTATATAATTTTAAAATCCGTTTATGGCAAAATTAAATAAAAATCAACTTAGCTGTTTCCGAAATATTGAGTTTTCAAAAAAAAAAAAAAAAACAAATTAAAACAATAAAAATGTTTGATAAAAACTAAAAGGTATTAAACTTTTTTTTTTGAAAAATTCTCCATGAAAAATTTGATCAAAATCAGTTTTCAATAAGCTAATTTTCAAAATCTGTAGGTTTCTTTTGAAAAACAAGATTTTCTTTAATAGCTAAACTGTTTTGTATGGATGTTACCGTTATTTTTGCTCCTAAAAATAATTAAGAAAATCGTCTTAGATGAATGCCAACAAAACTCTTGGTACCAAGTTTATAGAAAATCTACCTTCAGGCTTCAGGCTTCAGCTCAAGCTTTACCTATTTAAATGGATAGATAAATAGACGGACAGAATTTCAAGACCAACAATTTACTTCTTCTCTTTCCCAAGATTGACTAATATCTCAAGTTTGATTTAGTTCACGAATCCATAACTTGCCATTACGTACCCAATTATATTTGAATCACAAGTAAAAAATAATAATAAAAAATATATAAGTCATAAACTTCTGTGCCTTAACCCATTTTAACCCTTTTATAAAAACTGATTTATTTCGGTTCCTGTTGATCGGAGAGAAAAAAGGTGTGAAGGTACAAAATTTTCAACTTCAAACTTGTCAAAACAGTTGAGACGTGGCCCAACAAAAAATCTACCTAACTCGCTATTGCCTTCCTTTCTCCATTAAGGGATGGGGTAGGCAAAACCCTTATTTTCTTAGGGACAATTACTGTAGGGGTTATTGCTTGAAAGTTTTAAAAATTAATGGTATTTCAATGCTATTTAAATAAATGCCTATTTTTAGTGTTCCATTTGCCTTTTGTTAAGGTCCACAAAATCCCTGGTTGTAACATAACAATTATGTGCGAGTTAATTATACAAACAAAAATAATCTTTATTTTAGAAAATAAAAAAAAAACATTTGACAGCATGAATTTAAGCGAGGGAAATCTTGTACGCCCACATCAATTTCTTTCCACAATCATGAATTATGGCCTATCAGCACACGTCTGTTTTTTTATTGTTCCTCTTGAAAAGTTTGCCTTTATGTAGATTCGTACCTTACAGTACCTTTTTATTCTTTCAAATACTTTCTTTGACTTGGATCTAAAAGAACTAATATTTCTTCACTTCTGTCACGAGAACCTATACCATGCGCTACCTCTTCATCCGACATTAACCCTTTTCTCTGCTTTCTTTTTTGAAAAGCTCAGCTCAATTTTACTCAGCGTTAATAACCATAGCAAATCCAATATCCGCTAAGAGTTGTTGCAGACATACTCAAGCTCACTCGTATTATTTTGTATAGAGGTTATACTTTTATCTGACACATCAACCACATATGTTTTCAATTGATTGTATGTTTATTCACAATTTCCATACCGCCTACAGGCATACAAAATATACATACCGTATATACCTGCCACCACAAGCTGGAGGGGCAATCAATATATTCCAGATCCTTCGTTTCAAATCATTTGATGAGTCTTATATTGCCTTTTATAACCAATGCTAGTGACAGGTGTCAAAGTTTTGTGCTGTATATGTAGATATATGGAAAGGTAGGCAATTCAAGTGGTGGTGCTGTTTGGTCCTTGGAGCTTTCGTATTGTTTAATAAATTCCATTTTTATTTACCATAATAATATCCTTATAACAGATATGAAATATAATTTCATGTACAACACAAATATTGAACCGTTTCGACTTGACGAAGGAGCTTCAGATGCCTGGACTTTCTCATATACCCATCCATATATAGCTGTACCTCCTATACCTTACCTACCTATCTTATATTATATCTGCAGAGACCACTTTCCTTTATAGATTTTATGTTTATTTGGTTGTGCTTCAGGGAATAAAAGTCTGTCTTGATGAGTTTCTTATGATGTTTGGGCGTAAAGTTAAACACTCGTTATTCACCTGAAAGCACTTGGATAAACTTTTGTATTTCAATGGGTGCGAAAACGAGGCGTCCCCAACTGAATTGTTAAAATTTTGAAGGTAAAAACGACGAATAATAAAAAAAATAAATAAATATATCTACAACTCTCACAACTCAAACACAAGATGCGGAAGACGTGAGATATAGAATTGCTTTCATTTGAGATTTAAAATGCGACAAGGTCATCTATATATATATATATAAAAAAAATAAAATCGGTATCCACGGCTACCTCGATGTTAAAGAGGGCCTCAACTGCGTGCCAAAAATGTATAGTTTTTAATTAATTTGAAGAAATCCATTTTAGTTATTTAGAACTGTATAGGATAGCCGAAGAATTTGTCACAGACGTTTATCGTCAGTTGTTTAAAACGAAATTTTATTACATATTTATCTATTTAGCATTTATTTATTACTTAACATTTGCTAAAATGAATAAAATATTACACTTATGAATTCCTCAATTCTGCTCAATTCTTTTCTAAGGGACCCCTTCAACTTTACCTACAGTTAATGTATCGTATACAACAAATTGTTTTTAAATAGGTACTCAAGTTTTGAGTCCACCATCTGTTGGAAGTATAAAAATGACAATTTCTATATTGAGATATCACGAATCTTAGTATAGCATGGATTTTTTAGTTTGTTAAAATCCTAAGGAAAATAAATTTTGAAATAATTTATTCAAAATTTAACTATTTATAGGGTGAAATGGGTAACAAATAGTAGAATTGGATTAAAAAAAAATCTTTTTGCATTTGTAAGGTCAAACAAATTAAAAGGATGTACTTCGAGAAGTATTGATAAGCATAATATTTTTTATAGGTTAAAATGGGGGGGGGGGGGACACGAAAATAGCATCAGATTTTAAGATGGCGTTTTTGTATTTGAAAGGTATTTAATATTATGAGAATGCATTTTGAGTTCTACTAGTGGCCAGGTATTTTTATACAATTAATTACAGTCGACTCTCTCTAAGTTTAACTTCACCTAAGTCGATAGGTACTATATGGCAAGTTATGGATGCGTAAAAAAAAAAATAGAACTCGAGATTTTGATCAAACTTGACATAACGACGATAGCGAAGTCGAAAAAAGTGGGTCTCACAATTCTGTCTGTCTTTCCGTCTGTCTGTCCTTTCAGCTGCAGTCTGAATGGGTGTTTTTAAACTTGGTACCTAGCTTGTTTTGGAAATTCCCCCCATATATTTTTTTTAAGACCAAAAATAACTGTACCTGCCATAAATTTGTTTTTATCAAATTATGAAAACCTTATTTTTCTCAAAAACATGCCCACAACTTTTAGAAAAAAATCTGTGAATTTTTTTATAAAAAGGCTACCATTATATAAAAAAAATCGGAAAAATGGTTATAAGTGGTATCTCCCATAGAACCATTTTTTTGATTTTTGATTTTTTTCAAGAAACGGTTCAACTGATTTCACCAATTTTTTAATAGAAAATCTTTCAAGAAGTTTTAAAAGTTTTGTATACCAAAATTATCATTTTTTTTTTTTTTGATTTTTAAAAAAGTTTTAAAATTTTTTTCTTGAGAACTTAATAATTTGAAAATAACACTGTTGATTTTTATTAAACTCGGCACCTAGTAGTTTTAAACATTATCTAGCAAATTTTAAATACAAATTATTCTTTTGATCAAAAATAACGGCATCTCCTATACAAGTGTTTAAAAACCGGTAAGGAAAACTTCATTTTGTATTAATTTAAATTTCTACGTAAACTTATAATAGCATGATCTACCATAATATTAAAAAAAAAAATTATGTATCGATTAAAAATGGTGTACTTCATAGAATCATTTTTTTTGTTTTTAGAGTTTCTTATTATTTGATGAACCGATTTTAATGAAATTATTTACTCAAGAGCTTCTGATAAATATGAATAATAATGCATATCGAAATTTTCAAAAAATACAATTTTGTATTTTTTTTTAAAAGTTCAAATTTATTTGTTTTTTGAAAATTCTATATTCGAAAATGGATAAATGATTTTTTTTTTCGAAATTAATTTTTAAACTTCAAATTAATAAATACTAAAAATGGCGTACCTACAATTTTTTTTTCTTAAAAATGTTTTTAAAATTGTATATATAAAAAAATATTTTTTTAAAAAAACTCCTCCAACGATTTTTTGGTGTCAAAAAAGTTTCAGAAGTTTTTTAATCAATTTATTTTTTATTATATTGATTTTTTAACAATTTTTTAGTAAAAAGCCTGAGTTCCATTTGTAGCCATTTTTGATTTGAAATTTGAAAAAAAACTAAAATTGGTTGCTTTTATTTTTTTTGTTTAAATGTCACTTAACTCTTCAATCTTTTTTGTATTTTTTTTAATGTCTTTGAATTTATATACACCTAAGCATCTGAATCCACTGTAATCATTTCTAAATTTTCGCTAACTTCATTTTGAGTTCAAAACAATTTTAGAAATTTTACGACAAAAGTTTTTCCATAATTTTCCTCTAACTATTATTATTATCCTAAGCTATACTTAAACTATAAAAGGAAGTACGTGCGTCCCAGTCTTCGATTTAATTTCTCATGAAGTTGGAAAGATGCCTGTGGATGGAGATGCCCCCGATGTTCTGGCGCCTAAATTGCACCACTTATTTATAAAACCATCCTTTTCATCATCCATGTAGGTATTATATTGAAACGAAAAAAAAAAAAAATAATTTTGGCGAAGAAACTGCTGAGCTTCACTTGGCAAAGCATTACAAATTCGTTGCCAGAAGAAGATGGTTGGTTTGTTTCATTTCATTTTACACCGAATGACTTTCTTATTGCCAATTGATTTAAAAAACAAAGCACTTCGGATTGGAAAGAAGAACTCAAAATACATCTTCTATATATAATATGAGCGATAGCTGAATGAGCTTTAGCAGTATAGGTAGGTAGAGGTATACATATACATTCATCTTTAAAAAAAAAAAAAATAAGTTAAACTTTTTTTCACTCTCTTTTTTGTTTTTACAAACTCATCGATTTTACGAAAAATATAAAATCAGACTAAATGATAAAGAAACTAACAACATCAGCACATTTTTTGTTATTTTTTTTATTCATGGTGGTTCTTATGTTTTTTTGTTTGTGCGCCACCCCCTTATTCTATGTATAGTCGTTGGTATTTTTGAATTGAATTGAAAAGAAGAAAGCAGATAATATGATGAATTTTCTTTGCTGTCAAAGAAAAAAAAAGGAATAAGGGTTGAAAGAATCCTTAATTTCTTCTTGGATTTACCTAATTCAAAATCAAATGGTTTTTTTTTTCTTGCTTTGTATTCTTCTTCTTTGTGAATCACCCAAAATGCGGTAACATAATGTATCCACTTCAGTAAAGTAGGTTAAAGAGGGGGGAGAATAAGGGGTTGTTTTGTGTTGAGAGTTAGAGTTAGAGTCAGTTGCCACCCTCTCTTATTTATTTGTAAACAAACAACAACGGTTGATGAAATGGAAATGGTAGGCCTTTTTTTTTATTTATTTCTGTCAGAACTTGACAAAGAATTTAAATCCTAATGTGCCGGTAAAGTTTAATGACGACGACTGTTCAGTTTTTTTTTTCTTTATATTTTTTTATTTTTTTTTTTGCTGAAATGCTTTGTGAGTTTCTATTGTGAATAAAGTTTCGACTTTTGAGTTCTTTTCTTGTGTTAAATTTTCTTAAGCTTAATGTTCAATTAATCTTTCTTGAATTTTTATAATTAATTATAAAGAATTTTTTTTTTTTCATTTTATGAGCAAACAATTAAAATAAGAACAAAAAAAATGGTAAATACCTTTTTTTCAGCAATGCTATTTGGGAACATAGGAAACGGGTGTAGTTAAAAAGAAGAATACTTTAATAGTCGAATTATTTTTGAAGAGTTTGTGGGGGTTCAGGGTTTAGAGAAATTAATATATTTTTGTTTAATATCTCTCTTTCAGGTTTGTGAAGTGGCCATAAGAATTTTCACCCAAGACCAATGGATTAAAGTCAGGAATTTAAAGCATTTCTTTTTCATAGGAATTTGCAGTTCATCAAATACTGTATTAAAATTAATGCACGTACTTTTAATTCCACTGTGAGGTAAGCATACTTTAACTTTATACTACAAACAACCGGAAACGATATGAAGACTTCGAATAAGTATTCATTTTTGTTTTCCATTTCAAGAACAGGCTAGGTTCGAATTTATTATTTGGTGAATTTTTCATTGAGTGACAGTTCTAAAGTGGCAACAGTATTAAAAGTGTAAATAGCTGTCAGCAAACTGACAAAGACATTTTTGTCAAAATTTGTTTGACTTTGAAACGACAAACGATTTTGGATAAATTAAAGACACAAGTGGGAACAAAATGGCAGTTGGTGTTATTCAAAGACCATGAACGTGATTGATATCTCATTTGATAGGACTTAAAAAACTCCTCCTTTTCTTTTTAGAACTGGTAACAAACCATAGACAGACGTCCTCTGTGTTTCATATTCCAATACCCTATAACAAGTGAGACATTTAATCCATTTTCGTTATAACACAAACATTTTTATTCGTTTGAAAAATATCGCATACTGAATACAAAAAAATGATAGCATTAAGCTTATATTCGTTAAGCTCAGAGAAACCAAAAAAAATTAGTAACATAAAGCAAGTCCAAAGAATTTTCACTTAAATTATTTTAATTTTTAAATAATATCCTCCTACTACCTGTCTTAACATCTCAAAACAATTTACATCCAACCACAAAAAAAAAAAGAAGATAATTGAAAATGTTACACGCACAAACACACACACACACAAATATTTTGTACAAAAGTGAAAACTCGGCATCATCATGAGTAAGGGTAATCCTCTTGAAAAGCGAAACTCATTAATTTGGTTTTTCTGTTTTTTTTTTTTTTTTTTTTTTTTTTTTGCGAAAGAAAAAACAAGTGTTGTAGTTGGTATTACAAAATATCCGTTTTATCCCATGAAGATTGTTATTTTGTATAGAGAAAGAGAATTCCCTGCAGTTGTTGTGTGTGTGTGTTTTTTTATTTATTTTATTTTTAATGGACAGAGCAGAGTCATGAAGACTATTGTCACGACTTCATGATAAACATTAATTTCTTTTTTTATTTTATTTTTGTTTGCTTTGTAATTTAAGTTAACATTATATTTGATTATAAAATTTGCCTTTGTATCGAAAAGAAATTTGGTTTAATGGCAGATAGCTCGATTTTGGATTAATGTCTTGTCTATCCATCGGGTTTTATACTGTCGCCGCGGTATCGAAAAAAAAAAAACATTACAATTGAATTTAAATGTAATTTTTGATTTAAAAACGCGATTTAGGACAATCATGACGATTCCTTCGTTAATGGGAAAGAAAAAAAAATAAGGACCTAATCGACTATCATGGAGTGTAAGGCCGGGGTTTTTATATTTTATGATCATAAATCTTTCATTGATTAAAAATATGTAAGTTCAAGCTTTTAAATGAAGGTAATGAAGACTATTCCTTTATCTTGGAAATAAAAACAAATAAGTAGGTACCTTACTTATACCTTATCGACCAAGCCGGAGTATAAGACTGGCATTATTGTATTGTACTCACAATTCTTTCAGTGAGTTAAAATGTAATTTGAAGCTTTTAAGCGATGGTAATTAAGAAAGTTCCAGGATCTTTGGAAAAAAAAAATTTGTAGATATCTTATCAACCAAGCCGGAGTGTAAGACATGCATTATTGTGTTTGATGGGCACAACTCTTTCAGTGATTTAACATGTAATTTGAAGCTTTTAAACGATGGTAATCAAGAAAGTTCCAGCATCTTTAGTTTTAGTTTTTTTTTGGTATCTTATATCGACCAAGCCGGAGTGTAGGACTGGCGGTTTTGTATTTGATCACCATACATTTTTTATTGATTTAACATGTAATTTGATGGTAGTCAAGAAAGTTCCAGAATAACTTTGGAAAAAAATGTTATTAGGTACCTACCTCATCGACCAAGCCGGAGTGTAGGACTGGCGGTTTTGTATTTGATGTCCATACATTTTTCATTGATTTAACATGTAATTTAAAGCTTTTAAATAATGGTTATCCAGGCGATTTCTGTATTTGGAGAAGGACAAAAATATGTACCTAGTCGACAAATCCAGAGTGTAAGACTGGCGTTTTTGTGTATGATGGTCATAAATGTTTCCGCCATTTAAAATTAAATTTAAAGGTTTTAAATGATGGTAATCAAGACGATTCCTGCATCTTATATTGGGAAGGAAAAACAATATGAAGCTAATCGACCAATTCGGAGTGTAAGACTTGAGTTTTTGTATTTGATGGCCATAAATATTTCAGTGATAACATTTTCTCTTCCATGTACCGATAAGGCCAGTAAATCCATTGCTGGCCTTCACTCTAAATAGTTAGGTTCTGACGAAAATTCCAAAGATTGGATATTCGTAATTTAATCACATGTTTTTACTGCAAAAAAAAAACCTTTAATAATTTTTAAATAATGAGATGTATAAACCCATCGTATAAATAAGTATGAGAATGACTTATTTTTTGAAAGGTTCTTTAAAACAGTAAATCCTGTTATCCTTTATAAAAACTATAAAAATAAAAAAAAGAAAAATAAACTTAAAGAAAGAACAAAAGTTATGACCAAAATATAAAAACACTGTAGTGTGTGTGTAAAATCAATATCTAGTAAATGCCTTCATGTACCAATTTACAAAACAAAAAACAAAAAATTTAACGAACATCTGAACTCGGTCAAATTCCAATAAAGACATAAAAGTAAAGTTTTGCTTTGAGATCCTTAAAAAAGAAAGAGAATTTAAAACAAGTAGTGAAGCGTATAGCGTATAAAATAAAAATAAATAAAAAATGCAGAAAAATTCTAATTCCATTCCCTATTCCCCCTTATAAATTTATATAAAACCAAAAAAACCGGGAATATCTCTATAAATCAAGTAGCAATGGCATTTTTAATGGAAAGACTAAAGGTATTGCCACAGAATATATATTATGCCTTTTAAAAATGAAATGGACACCCGAAATCTAACCCCAGTAATAAATATTTTCTAACAAGAAACAAGGTCAACAGCAACACCAACACTAACAACAATAATAACAACAACAACAACAACAACAACAACAACAACACACAACAACTTTAATGAGTTTGAGGTTAGGTTGCTGTTGTGCGCTCTATAATATTGCTACAATACTGCGCTGAGATTTTGTAGAAAAAGCTGAACCTATGTACCTAAAATAATATAATCGTAAGAATGGCGGGCTTGGGTGGCAGTGGCAGTGGCAGTGGTGGGGCGTTTTATGGCAACAGCTTGGTTTAACGTTACTGTGGTGGCAAAAGTTCATTAAATCTAATAAATCACGTTCATGTTGTATAGCTTAAAATTATTTTGGGATTTTTCGTTTAAGCTTTTTTGTGTTTTTTTTTTTAAATAGGATCCCATTGAGATTGTTTTTTTTTGTCAGATTCAGTTGTTTATGTTTTGAATGTTTTGCGTTTTTTTTATGATTAGCTCAAGGCAAAGTTAAATTGACATTAAGCTTAATTGAAGGCTGAAAAATCAAAACTTTAAGGCTCTATCATAAAAAAAAAGTCGAATAAATGTAAAACAAAAATGAAATAGATATATTTTAAGGATATTTCCTTAAATTTTATGAGCTATCTTTAAAGTTCAAACTCTAGTGATTATATTAAGGCATTTATTTTAATTTGATGCTGTAGCCAGTGCGTCTGTAAAAATACTATAATGATTCGTGAAGAGGCTACAATAACTGGTCAGACAGCTGGCGGCAGCATCCTGGGCAAGTTTCTGAATGGTCAACAACATAGATTGAGTTTATCTATTGATTTCATTTTTTTAAATGAGTTGAAAAACTTTGTTTCAAAATTGGCAGAAATAATCCATTTATTTAAAAGCCACTATTTTTTAAAATTTGTCCGTCTTGTTTTATTGGAGAGTTTTTTGTTCAGCCCTTCAAAAGATGACACAAAATTTACTTAAAGCAAAATATTGACATTTTTAAAATGCGAAAAAATGTCAAGACAAAAAAAAAAACAGGGTTTAAATTTTACTGGCCGTAATTTGTTAAAAGTGTTTAGCAATTCAGTAAAATTATTATACCTACGCAAACAATACTGTGTACAAACAATAACAAAGTATTTATAATCACTTTTTGTTGTTATTGTTTGCGTTTAAAAAAAATCATTACTGAGTTGCTATACACTTTTTTACCAAAACACGGCTATATAGTCAGCTGGTATAATGAGAGAAAAATTCAAATTTGAGAAATCCTCTATGTGTATGGCGGACGGCGAATTTGCAAATAATTGCCTTTGGTTACAAATATCTTAGTTCATCATATTTAACTATCTAGAGATGGTAATAAAATTCAACCGTAGAAAATCGAGCGCGACATAAGGCTAATTTTTAAAATCATTTTTATAAATACGAACGTCGTATTTTAGGTTAAAGAAATCTTAGATACAAAATATAAGATTTCTGGAGTAATTAAATGAGGAAAAACATAATAATGAGAAATCGGAGAATTTTTAACAAATTACTATATTTAGTCGTTTAGTTCTAGGATATTTTAAGTAAAAAATTGCAAACTTCTATGTAAATAAGGAAAGTAAATGAAAATAGGCGAAATTTTAAAAGAATATCAAGTCATACTTTATGTTAAAATTAATTTAAATTTTAAAATTTCTTAGGACGTTATTAACAGAGCATTTAAATATCTGAAAAGTGGGCGTGGTAGTGAGGTGGGAAGTAGGGTGGAAAAAATTATACATTGGTACTATATCATGTCTTAAGTTAAATAATTTTTTTTATAACAAGTTTTGTGAGGAGAAAACTTAAATATAAGAAAAATGGGTGTGGCAGTGGGTGGATTTTATTTAAATCACTTTTTAACTTTCCTTACCGTACTTAAAGTCAAAATATACTCAAGTAATTCCTTTTAAATTCCTTTTAAATAAGGAGAACATTTAAATATGTATAAGACAAGTGGGCGTGGTAATGGGTGTGAAATTTAACGAAATTTTTAAAAATTTGTCTCTTTGTATATAAGAATGTCTTTGAAGGAGAAAACTGAAATATAAATAAAATGTGGGCGTGGCAGTTGGTGGATTTTATTAAAACCAGTTTTTTAATTTCCTCACGTTTAAAATAAATACTAATAAAGTATCAAGATTGTATACAAATTGCTCGAGTGGTTTCTCAGACTAAAGATTCAAAGAAAGACATTTCATTTTTTATTAACATAAATGGGAGTGTCAGTGGGTGGTAGGCATAAATTATAATACATTTTATACTATGTTAAAACGACCTCAATTTTAAAATATTTGATTTTTATTGATGTTAAAAATGCAGATACAAAATAAGCGTGGCGGTGGACGGATTTCTAAAAAAAAATACGTATATATCATGCTTTAGGTTGAATTGAGTTCAATTATTGAATTAGAAGAAAACTCAAATATTAAATATTAAAAGCTTAATTGGAAGTGGGTGGATTTTTCTAAAACTATTTTTAGGTCCCTGCCGTGGATCAGAAAAAAGAGCAACACAAATCCATCGTTGGGAGTTATGGTCGAGAGTTCATTCACGAGTTCAAATATGTTTAGGTTTTTTTTGACATTTCCCAATTTTTCTTTCCTTATTTAGATAAATTATGTTGTTCTCATGTGATACGTCTACCAATGAACAGCATTTCATTTTTCTTATAAACATGATCATTATACAAAAATCAACAAAATAATTTAAAATATCTGCTGTAGTTCTCAAAAAATAAAAAAAATAATCTTAAAGTGCAAAAGTCCTATAAAAATGTTTACATTTTATATGTACATTTGCAAGGTTTTTACTCCATTTCTAGCATGAAATTCAAACAATAAAATCATCAAATAATAATACAAACATTCATTTACTATATTACATATTTCTATCTTTTATTTATTTACAACTAAAATGTCCAAAAGAAGACTAATGCTATAATGTCAGATGAAAAAATGAATCGTTAATCATGCACCAAGGAGAACAATTGTTGATTAATGAAAACGAGCATTTACATTACAGTTACATTTCATTACGTCATGTCTTTCACAATCGGAATGATGCTACACATGCTTGCTATTATAGTTTTCTTTGAGAGAGAAAAAAAAAATATTTTTGTGTTTGCAAAAAAAAAAAACAGAAAATTTCAATTCATTTTTCTCATTTAGGGTTTTCTTTCTTTTCAATTTTGCTATTCATGGCCACCTGCTGGAAAATACAAGAAACCAATCTAAAAATGACTGAGTAGGTTTTTGTTTTTTTTTCTCTTTTTTTCATTAATGCTTATTATTACATTTTATTTTCGTTTCATTTCAATGAGACGGGGGAAAGTTTTCTTATTTCTAATTATTTACAAAGGGAAAGAAAATGGTATGTACCTGTGTAACTATATATAAAATTGTGATAGTTAAGTTAAATTTCTAAATTATATTTCCAAGATTTTAAAATACTATATATAATATATTTGACACACTGCAAAAATTAGTATATTCTTATTCTGTAATTCAGAAAAACTATTTTCTCTTTAATTTAATTTTTATTTTGTATGTTTGATTATAAATTATGAAACAAAAAATTTGTATTTTGTTCACTTTATGGAACTTGTTTCCTCAAAATAAATTCCAATATAATTATGTAGTATATTAATGGAAATTTTTGACTTACGACTTTTTACAATATCACCGACAATATGTATCTTATTTCGGAATTTAAAAACAAAATTGAGAATTTCAGATGAGAATGAATATTAAATTTTTAAAATGCGAAATTATACAATAATTTACAGAATAATTTAATTTCAGTATTTTTAAATATTATATTCTTTGTCTAAAAAACTATAGTTTTCAAAAATCGCTAATTATCTGTTAAAATTGATGTAAGAAATAAATAAATTATTTTTTGAAAGATTCTTTCTTTAACCGCACTACACGAATGTGGCATAATTTACCTTACTATATTATTCCCTCATTGTGATATTCGGAAATTTAAAACAAATGTGCATCGGTATCTCGTTTTAAATCTTCTCCTATTTTCCTGACGCCTTGCACTCAGTAATGGCACATGAAAACATAAGAAGTATCTATAGCATAGACAACAAAAATTTCTTCATTTTTCCTACACCCACAAAATGCATAAAATAAATAAAAAATAAAAAAAATACACTCTGTTAGTTCTAATTTGACAATAGAAATAAAAAATGTGGAAATTGAATATTACTGAATTAAGGGTTTTCGGTAAGATCTTTAGAAACAAAATATTTTGGGATGAAATTTCTGCAGGCTGTGTGGCAGGATTTAAAAAAAAAAATTATTTAGTAATAAAATTCTACTATTTCAAAAATTCATCCTTTTTTCCCCTGCGGTTTAGTTTTCAAACCAAAAATCTCTATGTGCAGGGATTTTTTCTGCGTGTGGTATCACTGCTTTCACTGCGTTTTTGCGCGTATATTAAAAAATAAAAATATTTAAAAAATCTCTGGAACGGTTTAAAAAAAATAATTTTGTATACAGGGTGTTTTGTATACGATGAAACAAAAGGCTAGGGTATATAGGCTGGGTTCAGATAAGAAAAAAAAATCATAAGGGAGGGGAGTTGTCTATTTCCCATTGGTTAGGCAAAAAAAAAAAACAGCAACAATTTCATGTTTTACCTTTTTATAAAGTCAGTTTATCAAATTATTTTAGTGAATAGTTTTGGGAAAAATTATTTTTAAAATTCTAAATAAAAAAAACATTTTGTTTGTAGTATTAAATGGTTTTTCCAATTTTTAATCAAACTAAAACCCAGAAGCTTAACTACTTACTTTAGTGGTAATAGAATCTTTAGAGAAACTTAAACAATGGATTGAAGTAAAATTGTAGAAAACTTGTTTTTGTTATTTTCGATTTTCTCAAAAAAATAGTGAATTTTCAAAAAAAAAATACTCTAAAAATTTTCTTAAAAATCTGAAACATTAATTTTTTTAAATTTTAATATGCAATATTATTTAAACATATTTTAGGAGCATTGGCTTAAGAAATTTTTTAAAATTGTTTAAGTTTAATTCAACAAAAAAGTAGAAAAAAGCGACTCTGCTCTTAATATCAATTTATGGTAAAATTAAACTCTGCCGATTTGTTCATTAATGATGGACCCAAAGGCTCTTGAGGATGGGTACGTTATTTTTCTGGCCATGCCCTCCAAGTGTGTAAGTAACTTTATTTTATATTCAGTTGGTCGTCGTAGAATGTAAAGTCTATAAAATTTCTTATTGATTCTTCTCTTACACACTCCACACCGTACACATACTGATTCTGACCCAGAAACCCACTAAGTTATCATCCTATTTTCACAAGATTCATTCCTTCATCTCATACCATAAAGTGCATTGCTGACATGATTAAGGTTTTTTGCTTGTAGCGTACATACATAAAATAGTCTCCTAACATTCTTTGATAGGGGTCTTACTGCTAAAGATTAGATGATATGCCTTCTTAACCCGAGAATTGTATCAACAAAATGAAAATCTTAGGCTTATATATTAAATAAAGAAACCCACAAGGCAGGCTTGGAAAGTAACAGTATAGGTACCTACTTAAATATGTATATTTTATTTTTTTCAAAAATATTTAAATTGACTCAAAATCACTCCATGTCACTCCCTTTCTAAATTTATTACTGCCATCAGCATCAACCAGATTTTTTCTGTAAAAAAAAAAAAAAAATTCTTGTAAGCCGCATATTAGATAAATGTCAAATTATATTTCACAAACTCTCACAACAAACAAATACCTAAAATAAAAAATAAAATAAAAACAAATCCCTTGGCGAAAAGGCTTTACAGAAGAGGAACTGTAATTAATCAAAAACGATTTAGCTTTAAGCCTATATTGCGTTTTACCAACGTACATACATATGTACATACATACATATCCATCCATCCATCCATCCATACATATTGGACGTTGAAATGGCATTTAAGGACGAGAATTTCAATGCCTTTGTAATGTCAATGTGCCTTTTAGAATGATGTTTATGTGGGGACGTTGTATTTCAGAAAACCAAAGAGAGGGAGAGCTAGAGAGACAGAGAGAGAGAGAGAGTAAGCGTGAGTTGTGTAATTAACTATGGGAAGGGTAGATGAAGGAGGAGGATATCCTTTGATGTAATGCCATTTTGAATATACAGAACAGCGCATATGTCTTTTGATAAAGTTAGGCATTGCATGTGATATGTGGATTGTAATTGAAGTTCAATTATCTAGTTGGGTCATCTCATTGCATTTATCCCTATATAATATATATAGATATATGCATTTTCGGAAACGCACAAAGCAACGCTTTTAGAAAGCGTTTAATTTGATTCGGTCAGATTAAATACTTGCTGCTTAAATAGTTGTGGCTTTGAAATATTTTCATTATAGACAAAATGCCTTAAGTTTATTTACGCTTTGGTGTAAGTTGTTGTAAAATATAATGTGACGGGATTTTCTGGTATTATGTTGAGAGAAAGTTTGAAAGTGTGATAGATGGAATAGTCAGGATGACAAAGGTTCTTTTCAACGGGTCTGTTCAGAAAGTGTATAAAATGTACATGTGTACAGTACCTACATACTTACTTAAGCTTTTGCTCAGGCATTTCAGGGAACAGTTGAAAAAGAAACGAGACACGCGAGGGACAATTAACATTAAATTTATAATTAAAAAAAAAATGTATGCGTACAGTACTTACACCTCAAAATTTTGAATAAGAAAATTTTTAGAATGTCTCGTAAACGTCTTTTAATGATTAAACGAAAAATTATTTTCTACATAATTATTTGCAATTTATTGCAATTTATCTGAAACACCACTGTATAAGGTATATAATGTATATACAGTGATAGCTCTGATAAGCGGACACTCATGATCCCCCAATTTTTGTCCGGTTATGAGAACTGTCCAATTAAGGGAAAGAAATAGAAATTGTGCCGTTTAAGGGAATTGTCCGCTTATTGGAGCTGTCCGCAAGTAGAGCTTTTACTGTATATCTAATATACACTACATAATATAGAAAATTTAATTTAATTTATTCGAATATTTCTTGTCATGATGAAGTTCTCTCTTCTTAACCGGTCGTGTAAAAACTAGTTTTGTCAAAAACAACAAACAATCTTCGTTTAGTTACATTAAATTTACCTTTCTTAACCAAATGCAGATTAAGACTCACCATATGTAATTCAAATTGAGTATTAAATCAATTTTTATTAAATTTCAAAATAATTGTAGATTATCAAAAACTCTCTGACACGATCGTGCACTGTGACGTATACGTACTTTTTTTTTTTTTGGCATTGATTTTTTAAATATATTTTTTTGTCATCTTTTTAAGTTTTCAATTATGAAATTGATTTTTTAAAATTTTATTTAAAAGTGATTTGATCAGTAGTAAACCAAAGAGATATTTTATTAACAGGGCTAAATTATTGCTAAAATAGTGTTGGTCGCTCATTACCGGCTACAACATAAATTTAAAATTGTTGTATCTACTCATGAAGTTTGTATCATATTTATAAGTTAACTCAAAAAGTATAAAATATTAAAAATGGTAGAGTCATTAAAAACCCTCAGCGCCCCTTCAGTAGTGAATCTAGACGAACGAGAGCCCTTCCATGCAGGAAACTTTAGCCAGTGTAAGTATACAAATATGGTTTCGTTTTTGATTTTCTTAGCTGTATTTTTAAAAACTGATTTGCGGTATGCATTTTTTTTTTTTTGCAAAAACCATATTTATATAAACTCAGTATAATATTCTTCAAACGAAATAAAACGGTAGCTATTGGACAGCTAAATTATGCCTTTTGGAAATTTTCACCAATATTTACAAAACTGGGTTTTTTCTCGTAAAGCCAACTGTAAAAATTTGCAAGAAATTTCAAACAAACAAACCTAGATATATTTTGTTTTTTTATTCAATTTTGCCACATCTTCAAAAAAAATTTCATATATCATCATCAGTTTAAAATTAGGCCAGACTTTTTAATGGATAGTGCTTAAACCTTCAATTACAATTAATTTTTTTTTAGTGATGGTTCCATTTCCATAAAAATGTCTGATAAACAAATTTGAGTAAGAATTTGAGTGAAATTGAGGTAAAAACAAAAAAGTAATTCGTTTGTAAGAATACATTTGTTTGAAAGGTAATATACCTCGAGAATGAACTTCGAGGCGGTGAATTTTCGACCTATTACCAATTACTATGAATCAGTGGCCCACATAAGAGCTGCATAAAAAATATTTGACATACTGAGGTGTGTTGTATAGCAGATAAATGAAACAATTATAATCTTTACAATTATGTCTTTAATCTTAAGGTTACAAAACAATTTCTATTTAGAAGTGGATTAGTTGTTCGTAGTCGACTGGTTAGCAAAGAATTAATTCTATTACGTAAGTAAGTAAGTAAGTTATTCATTTACTTCTTGGTATCATACATCATTTACAAAAGTTTTTAATGATTAATTAATTAATTCTATTATTTTATCTCGCTCAAAATAAGCAAGAGCAAGAGGTCTTTTACTTTCTATTTGACGTTTGAGACGAGAAGCGTTCTCAGTTTCAATTATTTATTTAAGGGGTCACTACAATACAAATAGTAAAGTAGGATTTTTCAAAAAAAGGAAAATTTGTAAAAAATAGAAGTTAGAACATTATCAAAACATCAAGTTGTCATTTTATTTAACTTTTAAATTCACTAAGTTCAGACTTTAAATTCCTGTTCAAAAATTCCTATTCTATTGATTCTATACCTAAACTCTTATAATTGCTTAGAAAATATTTAAATAGAGCATGTTAATCATGCGGGAAATCACATTTACGAAGTCTTTTAGCATGTCATTTCTAAAAGAATTCTTTTTGTGTTGGCGGTTGGAGGCAAAAGAATTAATTTTGCTTATGCAGAAATTTTTTAAACTATACAGAGTTCAATTAAAAATATTTTCTATAAAATATAAATAAATTAAAAATGTATCCTATTGAAAATATCTAATATTTTTTTATTTAACACTTTGGGACCCATAAGAGTCCCGTTTACGTAGGAGGGGCAATTTTCAAAAAAATTGAGTTAAAATAAAAAAAAAAAAAATTAAAAACTAAGAAACAACGGCAACACTTACAGTGTCATGCTATACATTTTAAGTCAGATATACTTTTTAATTTTAGTTTTGAATCAAATTAATAGTTTTTGATATTTTCTAACTCAAAATTTGTTCTAAAAAATATGAAAACGAAATTTTTAAAACAAATTATTTTTGTTCAAAATTTTACTTTACTAATATAAAAAATTAACTAGATGTTTATTTTATTAAATTATAGTTTCGAAAAAATTGAAAATACCAAGTAGATTACGAAGTTTTTTTTTTTTTAATAATAATTTAATAATTCTATATACTACCGAAATACATCAGCCAAGTAGAAGACTTACCACTTTTTTAGCTGTTGACTTGTGGAATTATTGATTCAAAATTGTTTTAAACGGTCATTAGACCATAAATATTGGCGTTTCGTCTATACTTACTAATACAGAGGATCTTGGAACAATTTAAAGAAAGGATTAAAAATGATATTACATATTTTCAATTTTCTCAAATACTATAAGATAATTATAACTATAAACACCTATAGTTTTAAGTATTTGCTTTACATGATAAATGTGACGCAAAATCTTTTGAGGTAACAGCGCAATAGTGTGATTACATAGGGGCCTTTAATGTCGATGTCAATAGTCTCTGTAGGAGCCGTATTGAATATTGTCTAAAAGTGGGCATGTAAGTGGGCAAATTTTACTAAAATCACTTCCTCAAGCATTTTTTTCGATAAAAATATAAATTTTTAAAATACGAAATTTAAATTTTGAAAAATTTGATTAAATAATCGTAAGGTAGGTCTACACAAAAATCGGAGTTTGTGTAGGTATACCTATACAAATTTTGACAAATCATGAACAAAAATTTGGATAGATTTTTGCAAAAAATCATGTAAGTACTAAAATCTTTTTAGAATAAATATTTTTTAAATAATCTTTCAGAATTATGTATGAATATATAGACCCATCAAAAGAGAGTTCTTTCTAAATTATATCTGAAGCGGTGAAGCAAAGTTTTGTGCAAGGTTTGTTTCTCGAAATTCTTTCATTTATATTGATCTTACTGAATTTTGATCTTACCCTAATACAGACACAAAATTTGCAAATAACAATTGATCGAACAATTTATTTACCAGATCTGACACCGTATTATTTTTTCTACTACCGAAATCCGAAAATCAAAATTTCCTGAGCTGTGGAGCTTACCCCATTCAAATTCGATTTTTTTTTTAATGTACATATTTATATGTACATATATATATATAATATATATATGTGAGAGAAACATTAAATAGGGTCCCTTGAAGGCGAAAAAATACAAGTTAATGGATAAGTAGAATTAAGCGTTTTATTTAACAATTTGACCCCTATGATGTTTATATAGGTAAGACCTCAATTGCATTAGCTACTTATATTAGCTATCTTAGCTTTTTTAAGTGAAATCTTGGGTGCGTTTTTGACATATGTATGTTTTTGTGTGATTAGTGATTGACGGATTAAAAAAAAAATAATTACACCTTCTCCTGCCACTGATAAAAAATCAAATCACATCCAAAATTATCACAAATTAAAAGTGATGAACTAAACACGTTCTATTCTGTTTCCTTGATGCTCAATATTAACAACCAAGTATAATAAAGCTTGACGTTTTTTTTAAATATTCATTTACTAAGTGAATCTCTTAAGATGCTTAAATGACTAAACTCTACAAACTATATCCACACACAAACTTCTTTATCTGATAACTTATTCATTGTTATACACAATCTTAAAGGGAAGATTTTAAAGAAGAACAGTAAGAATAAAAAAAAACTGCTTCTTCATTCTGCCAAATACATATATACATACATACATATACACCCAGAATATTGTTTCATTCAGTAAATTCATTTTCTTATGAGATCTGACAAGTGAACAATGACTAAAAGTATTTTCTTAGACAAAAAAGATCTCAGATAACATTATGCACAGAACGACCTCTTTTAAAAAAAAAAAAACTTTTCTTTTCATCAAACCCAGAAGATTGAATAAGAGTAGATACAGAGTGTATGTATATATAATAAGATGCAGTTTCTTAAAAGCATCCCCATTTCAAGTTGACATTTGAAATAACATTAGTTGATGATAGAGGGGAGTGGGGTGAAGTGGAGAAACCAAATCAAACCAAACTAAACCACCCAACCAACCACCCCAATGTCATAGCATATGGCGATTACAAAAGCGAAAGATTCCATTTGACACATTTATTGAAATAAAAAATAAAATAATAAAATAAAAAAAATGGAAAAATATTTTATGTTTGATTGTAGCTATCTGTTCGATTTTTTTTTGTTGTTGCTTTGATTTTTTTTCTTTCTATTTCATCTACTCCACAATCTGCATTGCACTAAAACTGAATTCACCCTTTCATTCATCTGAGTATGGTTGTTTGCTTTTTTTTGTATATCTAGAGATGCAGGGAGTCTTCTCTGCGATGTAGTTATATGGGATGGTACCATTACCATTACCACTGTACCATCAGTACCAGGACAAGAACCATCAGGATATACCAGGATATACCCTAAAAATATCTGACCTTTATACATTTCATATTTTTGTGGCTTTCAGCATATGCAATTTATTATGGGATGCTCTTTTGCCGACGACCAAACGAACCAACGAAGTAGAGTTGAGTATCCTATATATACGTTAGTATAGCCGCCTAGCAGATGATATGTACATATACAAAGTTCGGATGAAGTTTTTGTGAGAGACGTGCCAAGAAAATGCACTGTTGGTTGAAATCTCTTTTGCAAATTGAGTTTTGGAGTTTCAGCTCAGACATGATTTATTATACAAACAGTTTCAAGCTTTACTTGCAGCGGTTTTTATTGTTTTGACGTAAAAGGTAATGTTAGGTTAAAATCTATCTCACTCTCTGTCTCTCTCTGAAAGAGGTACCTTTTGCTTTTAAAACACACCGATGCAATGTTTGCTTTGCACTTTATATATAGAAAAGTTTTTAAGGAACGTATACATTTACACAAAACGACCAAGCAGTTTGTTAGATAGGCTTACGGACATCGTTGTCCTCGTCCTGATCCTCGTCGGTGCAGGATGCAAATTAACAATAAATTGGTTGTTGCAGTTTTTCGTTAAGTTTTTTGTTGGTTTTGTCTAAATTTTGAACCAATATAGATATATGTATGTACGAAATGTTTGTAGGTATAGGTTGCCTTAAGTTAGAAAATTGACTTAATATGTTTTGATATGATTTTAGTTAAATTACACAGGGTGTTTTAGGCTTCAACTGACAATGGAACTTTACTAAAGATTTTTTAGTCCTTTTTTTGTGCAACCTAGATAACGCAGCACTACAACAAGAAAAACAGGAAATAATTAATATTTGTTAACTTAGAAAAAATAAGGGTCGTATTTATAAACGTTGTCTATCTTTGGACAGCCGTCTAAGTTATAAAGAAACATGTTTAATTATTGTCTAAGAATTGTCTAACTTAGACAACAGAATTGGTTGTCTGAGTGTTGACTAATGTGACATTTTATTTAATTAAATATAACATATTTCCAACTGTTTCGAAAACGGTAGACACTGTTAGACACTGTCTAACAAGTCAAAAATCTAATAAATACGGCTGTAAGTGATTAATTATTTTATAGTCACGACCATTTTGCAATTTAATATAAGGCAGTCGAGAACAAATAAAATACCTGACTGTATTGGATGAATTTGCTCTAAATGTACGATGAAATCTGATTTCTTTAATAAATTTTAATTAATGAGAAAAAGATATCAAAAAAATGTTGGAGCAGTTTTGTAAAAAATTTTTTTTTAATAATGTATTTAAATTTTTTCAAAAGTTTTTAAGAAATTATAAGGTCATTTATGTACAAACTTTATTTAAATTCTCAGAGAGAGCTCAGAGGAAAAAAACACAGTTTTTACTAAATAAATATTAAATAAGGGGTTTTTGTTTCGATCCCCAGATGGGGCAAAAAGTTTTTAAAATTAAAATTGAACAATGACCAAGCACCACTAAAGGAGTCTGTAGATCGGCCTGGCAGTCGTGAAATAGCTATAAATCAAATTTATTTTCGGTTATAAGAATAATTTTTGCTTAAAATGTTAAAAAAAAAAACTACTGTGTTAAAAAAAACTGCTAGGCACCAAGTTTAATAAAAATTGACTTAGTTTTTTTTCGAATTATTAAGCTTTCAAAAAAAACAAAAATTTTAACTTTTTTTTTAAATAACAATACGTCAACTTGTGAAACAAAGTAAAGTCCATGAATGCAATCTTTTTATTGACTTTAATAAATGATTTTTAAAGAGTGCATTCACAAAAAAAATTTGATTCTTTTGCAACCTTGCGTGTCGTAGAGAACAAGAGCTAGGTGCCTCACACTATTAAACACTCCTGTGTGTGTATGTTTTTGTCGACAGCAATGGATGGGTTCGATTCCCAGCCTATGCCATTTAAAAACAGAAAATGTTTTTCACGGGTAACTGCCTCTTGCGAGGAATTGACAAATCTTCCAAGAGTATCTCTTATCACGAAAAAGTGCTTCTCACCCTAGGCGTTCAGATTTGGCAGAAAATTGTTGGTTTCCTCTATTCCTGCCAATAACATGCACACCAGGAATGGTTCAGAATTGTAAGTCACTAGACCCTGGTTCTACACGAGCTGTCGCACCGATCAATTTATTTATTTATTTTATTGGATGGGACCTTCAATTTTCTACCGAATTCAAAGAGACTTATCATGACAAGAAATACTCTTAGAGAATTTGTTACTTCCTCGCAAGAGACACTACCACAAAAAAAAAAAACAAAATTAAGGTGGAAAAAACTGGATTGGCACCCAGACCACCACAAGTTTGATATTTTAACGCACAAATCACTACGTCAAGGGGAAAAATTCTGGTTATTTTCGAAAAGTGAATCGAATAAGATATCGACCCATTAATTTACAAAAATCATTACTTTATTTTTTTGTAAGTTAATTGATCTCATGTTTTGAAATACCAATCGTTATAATATTTCAGAACTTTTGTTTCACTTTTTTTTTTAGCAAAAGCTAACCAAATGTTAGGTCAGAAGTATTTATTACTTTATACAATTTCAAAACGTACAAGATAACCAAACCAAAAAAAAAAACAAAAATACAAAAAACGATATACCGAAGGCTTTATTATTTTATAATTTCCATAAAAGTTCACATGAACGGTCAAAAGCCGATTGCTATAATAGTAAAAAAAGGTCAATCTATATACATAGGTAAAACAAAAGCCTGTCTCCACGCACACTATATACTATATAGCAAAATTAAAAATCCACAACAACTGCTGAGTGCCGATATCTCTATAACACCGACCGACCAGACCAAACACAGTAGGGCAGAACGAACAAATAAAATATAAAAATTGAATAAAAATAAAAAAAAGAAAAAAATTCTCAAAAATTCTGGCCAGGATTATTCCGTGGCACTGCACTCGCGGAACGATAATTGCTATTGAATGCTTATATTCCTCCCCATCAACACACATAACTATATACAAATATATAAATATTCTACTATTTGTATATGTCCATTTCGTTGATGCTTGTTATTGTTGTTGTTATTATTGCACCATGAATGAAGGAAACAACTATTATTTTGTAAATTCAATTATGAATTCGATAACCTTTTGAAGCTTTATCTCTATTCCAGTTCAGTTAAAATATTATCTATACATATCTACATACTCGTACATATGTAGGTAGCATTGCAGAAATGAAAGGATATACGACAAAAACCATCATAACATAACTATAGATCGTTAAATTTGAAGTTAAAATCCTATACGAATCATGTATATATAGCCATCCAACCGAGTAAAATGGCGTACAAATACACATACATTTTTGTATTTGTTTATGACATATACAAATTTGAGAATACAAAGTTAGCTGAAAACTGAAATTGGATATTCTCGCTCGTAACAAGTTTAGGTCAGTTGGTAATAACAATTAATTGATGGAATGCACTTTTTAAGTCAATTGCAGAAAATAAAAATAATTTTTTTTATTAATTTGATCCCCAGATAAGAATTTACTGATGAATAAAATGGAATATTCAGATCAATGTGCTTATATATTTTTAATAGAGTCATTGCAAACATTTTGAAATGGAATTACTTTTTTATAACACAGCTGCTGACCATCAGACCATCAGTTGAAAGAATTTCTATTCACGATACATATATAAGTAATGCGTGTGTTTTAAATTTGAATTAAAATCCACATAACGTGTGGTATTAAAAACTGTTAGACCAGTATGAGTTTGTAGATTCTGGATATATCTGCAGGGTGATTTGCGTAACATGCGAAAAAAAGCAAAGGTTTGTAAGTAGGTACAGGTCAATAAAAAAAATCGCATGGGATGTAGAGTGAATTTTCCCCCGTTAAAACAGGAGAAAAAAAAATGATTTAATGTGGAAAAAAATATTTTTTAAAACAACAGCACAACACCAACAATATTGTCGTGCAATTTATTTTAAGACAGTGACTAAAGAAATGTGAGTTTATTACAATTTTATTTATAAAGGTACTGTGAATGCGGCTCCACCAAGGCTCTACACTGGTGGTGGGCATTCGTGTCACAAGAAGCGCTATTTTTAATGCCGACAAACTATTTCAAATTTGCATTTTTCTAGGTTTCTCCATATTTTAAAGATGAAATGTAATTTATTATTTTATTTTATTTTTTTTGTATTAATTTATTTTATTTAGTTTTATTTTCTGTTTTTTATTTTATTTTATTTTATTGTTTTTTTAAATTTTACTTTATTTTTAAATCAAGAAAATGTCTATTTTTTTGGTCTTTTCAATAAAAAATTGAGAAAACTTTCAAAATAGATTACTTTAATAACAAAGTCATTGTCTTAATCTTTCTTTAAAGGTACGACACTGGTATGGAATTTTGACCAACAATTTAAGGTTTAAAGGTTTTTGGGAACTATCTTGGAAACTTTATTATTTTGGCATTGTCTTAAAACGTTTTTTTTTTTTATTTATTTTAGGACCAAAAGTACCAACGATACTTGTGTAATTTTCTTTTTAGCAATTCGATCTTTTTATTATTTTCTCAAAAACCAGTTCAGAGAATTGGAGAATTCTTTAAAAAGTTTCGTAACCAATTTTTTTTTTTTTTTGGAATTTTTAAGAAAAGTTTAAAGCAAAATAATTTGAAAACGACTCAATGAATTTTTATTTAATCTGGAATCCAGCCTTTCTAAAAATATTAATTAGTAGATTTTATACATATCCATAAATAACGGTTTCTCTCATAAAACCATTTTTTTTTGGTTTACGATTATCTCATTATCTATTCAATCGATTTTTATTAATTTTTTTAAGAACTTCTAATAACTTTAAACAATACTGCACATAAAATTTTTGAAAAAAATTAAAAACTGTTTTTTTTTAATAATTTCATATTTCGATTGTAACGGGTGATTTTTAAGCTGGTTTGGTTTTGGCAACACTGGTTTTGACAGCTGACGTGTGTTTAGTACCTTGTGTCACTGTCAAACAGCTTCAGTTTGGTTTGCAATTTAACCATGGATCGTCTTACAAATGAACAACGCTTGCAAATTATTGAATTTTACTATCAAATTTCGTGCTCGGTTCGAAATGTTGTTTATCGAAAAATTGTGTTCAGCGATGAGGCTCATTTTTGGTTGAATGGGTACGTAAATAAGCAAAATTGCCGCATTTGGAGTGAAGATCAGCCAGAAGCATTGCAACAGCTACCAATGCATCCCGAAAAAGCCACTGTTTGGTGCGGTTTATGGGCCGGCGGCATTATTGGGCCATATTTCTTCAAAGATGATGCGAATCGCAGCGTTACTGTCAATGGTGAACGCTACCGAGCGATGATAACAAACTTTTTTTTGCCCGAAATGGAAGTTCTTGACTTGCATGATATGTGGTTTCAACAAGACGGTGCCACATGCCACACAGCACGCGAAACAATGGCGCAATTGCGAGGCGAGTTTGGTGAACAGTTAATTTCACGTTTCGGGCCGGTCAATTGGCCGCCTAGATCGTGCGATTTGACACCATTAGATTATTTTTTGTGGGGGTATGTCAAGGCTAATGTCTATAGGGACAAGCCCGCTTCGATTGACGCACTGGAAGCCAACATCCATGCATTCATTCGTGAGATACCGGCCGATATGTGTGAAAGAGTATGCCAAAATTGGACTCAGCGGATGGGCTACCTGAGACGCAGCCGCGGTCAACATTTGCATGAAATTATCTTTAAACATTAAATTGCAAGGTTCAAACTATCGATTCAAATAAATATTTCATTCATTTTTTCGAATTTTTTGTGTGTTTTTTTTTTTTTAAAGTTCTAAACCTCTTAAAAAATCACCCGTTATTTTCAATTTTAATTTTTTAACTTTGCACTGATAAATTCTAAGAAAAAGCGTACTAATTTGTTAAAAATGTGTACAAAATTTTATAAGTAAAAAATTAGAGAAATTTATATTTATTAAGTAATAATATTTTCAAAAAAATCCGTGACCGAACATTTTACCATTCAAAGGTTTTATATTTGATCTTACTACTCAAACATTTTTTGAAAAAAAAGAAGAAATATGTAGGTACACTAAATAAATTTAAAAAAAATTGAAGGAAAATACGAAATAAACCTTCATTCAAAAGATAAAATTTAAAGCAAAAAAAGATTTAACTCAATAAGTTATTTAAATATTGATTAAACTTATAAGTAAACAAAAAATAAATAATTAAATTAACAAATAAATAAATCAACAAATAAAACAAATTAACAAGCAAATGAAATAAAACAAATAACTAAATTAACAAATAAATAAATTAACTAAAAGGATATATTAGAAAAAATAAATTAATTTATGTATAAATTGACAAATAAATAAATTAATTAATTAATTGATAAATAAATAAACAAGTAAAAATAAATAAATAGATACGAAATTATAAATATATAAACAAAAGAAAAAAATTTAGGTATATAATATTTAACAAGATAATTAATTAAAAACAAACGCAATAAATATTTAAAAAAAAAAAATCACAGTTTATACATTAAGCTGGTTTTTGAGAGAATTTTCAGCTTATGTTAAAAGTGCGATATGTGCGATACAGTTAACAACGGTTTTTAAAAAAATTATTTTATACGAAAAGATTGAAATTGTCTCCAAATTGGAAGATTAGAAAATTCTATCGATAATCTTCAAACGCAATAGATTATCACAATAAAAAGTAATCAATTAGCTTATAGTGCATCACTCAGTTACGTGACAGGACTTGTGAAATCCAAAGGCTACATATTTTCAATGAACAAAAAAAATCCAATAGCTTTCAAAATCTAGTATCACTATTTTTTATTCCCGTAAATTATCTAGAAATAATAAAAATCCTGGTGAAGATATTTTTATTAAATGCGTTTTATTCTACTGTTCTATAAACATGATATTTCCACTTAAACGACAAAAATATAAAGTTTTCCAAAATGTTTGATTACTTAATTAAGAACCAGATTATTTTGTTAATAAATAAATTGAATTCATTTTAACCTTTATACGTACAAACATTTTTAACCAAATTATTTTGTTTATTAAAAGTTTCCAAATGAGGGAAACAAAACTCATTCCTTTCAACAACAAAAAAATTACCTACCTACCATACCAACATAATATTCCAAGAAAGCTTTATGGATTGTTCTTTGTTTTGTTTTGTTTTTTTTTTTTTTTTAATTTATAAGAAGATTATTCTACTTTTCTAAATTGGTTAAAGTAAAGCTTTTCAAAATGTAAAGTTTGAAAATTCGTTCTGAAATTGGTTATGGTTTTATTTTGGGGAGACAGAGCAGCCGCATTGTCAGATCAGATTAGAGTAATAACAAAATTATGAGGGTTGAAGTTCTTTAAGTTTGTTTTACTTTATTGGGTAAGTGGCTCATAACATAACAATATTATAAAAGAGGGGCCAAAACAATGTTGAAGTCATCTTTTTGTGTGTTATTTAGGTTTGAAGTAAGTGAACTTTTTTTTTTTATGGCAAAGTGTATGTCTCAACAACTGTAGTCTTTTGATTAAGAGTAATAACGAATTAGAGAAACGAATTAAATTTGAGAACAATTTTGAACAGTACCAATAATTTTATTTTGTTGGCAGATTTGTAATTTTCTTGTAATATTTTTCCTAAATCTTCTGGAGTAGTATATAAATATATCTCAATTTTGAACATATCATTCTGATCTAGTCAACGCCAGGTAAAAATAATTTCCTATAGAAATTGTTGATTTTTTATTTTAAACTAACCCCACTCATTTCCGTAATTCCTTAGATTACTAATCAATATACTCATGTCTTCATATGAACGATTTTCAGCTTGCTTTTTTTTAAATATAAAAAAATTATTTGTATAATTAATTAATCTTACAGTTCACAAAAATTGAATTGAATGTTTTTTAGGCGTAGTATGACTATCTACCTTTCCCATCTTCTTCAAAGCGTTCATCTTCGAGTACTAACTTACATGCTAAAATTATTTTTTTTTATTTCTATTTAGGTACTAACCTTTTTTTATAAGAATCTAATTTCAATCATTATATTTCCTGAATTTTCCAATTTTAAATACAAATATTGTCCCAAAATCAATAGTGTTTACTTATCAAACGAAGCATTTTGGTATTAAGAAACTACTTAAGCGTATAATTCACAATGTCCAATCATCTATTTCTTTATTGTTAGGTTTACTATCGCTTGAAAGAACATCTGAAGATAATGTAAGTAAAGTATATATGTAGGTATATACCTTAACCTATAGAGGCGAGCAAAAAGGATACTCTATTCTTTCGAAATCCTGTCCAAACCATATGTTCATATAAACCTAACCCAAAAATTGTACGGGTGCCTGCATAATATTATAACAAACAAAAATAAAGAAAATTTATCTTCAAGGAAGGAAGTAATAGGTTAGGTATACCTATTCTATTTTCTTATCCCTATAATATTAGGATTAAACTATTAGGACATATATATAGTTTTGAACGAATAAACAATTTATTGAATGTTTACTTTTTTGTAATTATACTTTGTTACAAACAAATTGAACTATTTTGTCGTATATTTTAGTTCTTTGTCTGATTTGGTTTATAGGATGAAAAAAGGTGAAACTATATAATTTAATATAATTTAAAATTTCAAAGAATTCTTTAATTTGTTGAACATATCGCATTTTGGCTGGGATCTGGACATATTTAAAGATTTTTCTATTAAAATATCAGAACTACACAACAGCTCTGTTAAATCCAAATATTAATCAATAAGAGCCTTGAATTTTGCAATCGCATATTTTTTTTGCTGCACAAAACTTGGTTGTTTACTCAGGGTTGTAACTAAATTAATTAACTGTCTACAACTTTTTCCAATGTACCATTTAAGTTCAACTAAATTTGTTACAAATTTTAAATTGTTTTTTCAATTATTACCAAAATTTTTTAAATTCAAAGTTTGTTTCCTTGCAGATACGCAAATTTGAGTCTTTCAGGACAGTGGTGAGGTGGCGAGATGACTTGGATAGAAGGAGGGAGTTCTTAGTCGTGACTGTTACATAAACAAAAAAAATTAAAAATTAAATAAAAAACAAACAAACAATTGATAAAACTACATTCTTTTATGATGTAATTGGAATAAATTTTTTTATTAAATTTTATTTAATTTATTTAAACGGCTCCAGCCTATGTGGATGTATCGATTTTTTTTTAACTTTGTACCTAGCAGTGTTTGGTCATTTCCCCGACACTTTTCTTTCACTTTTATTTTAAGACCAAAAATAACGGTATACCTGCCGTACAGTTTTTTTTTTACCATATTATAAAAATCTTATTTACCCCCAACTTAAAAAAAAAATCAGTAGTTATTTTTTATAAAAAAGCTCTGAAAAATGCTTATAAATTGTACCTCCGGTACTTCCCATACAAATGTTTACAAATCGGTAAGGAAAATCTCATTTTTCTCAAGAACGGTGCTCCTACTTTGATATTGCATCGTAAAATTTTCAAAAAACAAACGGATTTAAAAAAAAAAAAAAAAATGTTTTTTTAAAATGCAATATATCGAAAATGATAGTAGATGATTTTGTTTTGCAAAATCAATTTTTTAACTCCCCATTAATAAAAAATGGCTTGAATATGGCGCACAAATTTTTTTCTTAAAAATGTTTTTATACAAAAAATTATTATTTTTTTAATTCTAGAAAATATTCTGACAAAGCTGAATTTTTGTCTTAAGCATTTTCTAAAAAAAATACCCCAAATATTTGTATTAATATCTCGAAAATTATCAGTTTTTTTTTTTAAACAGGAATAAGTTAGAAACAAAATTGTATCTTTAAAATTCTACATAAGTCAGATTAAAAGACTTTTACCATAGAAGCAATAAATTTCGACAAAAAAATCCTTTCGCAAATATTGTATAAGTTTATTGTGGGTTAATTTACATAAGTACATACTAATTATTATCCTGGGTGTATTTATTTCTTGTGGTTTCAACAGAAGGCCCAATTCAATCTGAAAAACCATGAAAATAAAATTTTATATATTCATTCCATTGGATGTATAGTAAAATAAGACTTCGAAAAAATTCCTACAATGTTGAATTTTGGTGAAAAGATTTGTTTTGACATCTTAAATAAGGTATATTCCATTCCAAAAAATACCCTACATCTGAACCACTGATTTTAATATTTTTTTGTTGAAAGTGGCGAAATTCAGTTTTTGGTAAATATTTTGGAAAACGTAAGATTTTTCTGGAGAAATTTAAAAAATTATCAGATTTTTGTTTTTCGTAAAAGCAACAGATTTTGAAAAAAAAAAAAAAAAAAAAAAAAACGTTTGCAAACGTAAGGTACAATATCAGTGTTGTTTGATTTAATGTCCCTTTTTCGTTTCATACGTTTGTGCAGTTTTTTTTCAAGATCTTATATTCTTTGCCTAGATTTTCATAAGCTTTAACTTTCCTGTTGACATTTCTTAAAAAAAAAAAACATGATAATTTTTGAGCAATTAAAAAAAAAATTTAACTTTTCCATTTTTACCTCACAAAATAGGAAATACGGTTCTATTCAAAATTTTAGGATATATGTATTGATTTAGGTTCGATATTTTAATCAAACAATTTGTGTTTCTGAGCAAATTTAAAAATATTGTTGGACGATCGATAAATTTAGACCTTTTTTGCTAGTGAAACTGTTCTGTTCCATTTTTATCAATGAAGTAGTTTTGAAATGTTGCACTTATGTATAAAAATTATCAGGACCTCAGCGAAGAAGCTAATATCAAAGTTCTAATTAAATGCTTTTCTAAGAGTTCTCTTGGCTCTCGAAAGCGAAACCGACAAATTTCCATTTTTGTATTCCAATAAATAAAAAGTTTAAAATATACCTATGGCCAAATTTCATGAATTTCCAGTATTTTTTCTTAAAATTTTTTGTAACTGTAACATTTTAACAAAAAAGAATAAAATATCAGAAGTAAAAAAAACTGATAGTTGTGTAGATACTCTATAATTGTGTACGCCCATGCCGCGCCATGTCATGTCATTGTCCAAGTGATTTATTTTTTTTTTTCACTTAAAAGCACGGATGTGGTAACCGCACACAGCATTCTACTGCTGTGCCTACAATGGAGTGCACGATTATAACAGAGTTACACTTTCAAATAGTTCAAGTAAACTAGGTACTCAAGAATGTTGTTTCTTTTCTAATTTTTATATTGGTTGATTTGACTTTTTATATTATGATTAATCTGATGTATTTATCTTATAATCTAAAATAAAAATATATATCTTTTGGCTATTAACCTGAAAATTCATATTCTGAGCTCATTTTCATTTTATTCTGTGGTCTTTTTTTTTAAGACGCTCCCATTTCCGATATTTTAGTTCAATTTCCTTTTCAAATTCTTGCATTTTCTTTAAAAATTTCTTCCAGACCAATTACTGGTCCTTTTTCCATAACAGGCTCCGGGTTAACTTCCGAAAGCCGTTCTGTTTTAAAAGATTTTTAAAGGTTTGAATTGATTCGGGTTTGTGTCAAAATTCTACAAAAGTAATAAAAGAAGAATTTTCAAAAATGTTAAAAATCATTTGGGAAGCCAGAATTTTGTGAGAAGAATTTCGATTCCCAGTTGACACCACCTTCATTAAAAAAAAAGAAAAAAAAAAAAAAAAAAAACCGTTGTTTATGTCTTTTAACCTGATGGAAATTTATAATTTTGTTTTGTTAAACTTTGAAATATATTTACATTATATATAGATATACTTTTGAATGATTTACGTGTTGTAAAATTTCGATCAATAAGCGAGTACCTTCCTACGGTCTTCTAGAAATACTTTCCTTAATTTACAATAAAATCATTATCTCAATATATGTATATAGCACATTTGAATAAAATCGTCCCCAAAGGTCTCTTTTACATTCTACATAAATATATTTAACAATGTGTATCTCTTCTAATGTACTTATATGTATCTAAAAACATATATAACTAAGTCTACTTTGCATATGAAGCCAAACAAACAAAATGAAAACATCAAAGCGGATAAACTAACCCAAACACACCTATCTATCTATTTAGAAAATTTTGTGTGAAGGAAGGTTCAATATATATTTATTGCAAAACCATGACAAATGGGAATACAATGTCGTTTCTTAGATTAATGTGACATTCTGAACACATGTGGTCCGGATTTGTTCCATAATAGGATTTTAAACCGTTTAGAAAATCTTCAACATGTACATAAACATATATATACATATATAATACATATCTAAATATATATAGTGTGGGGTATTGGATTCGGTAGAAAGTTGGAAAGAAAGAAATCACACACAAGCGAACCCGAACCCTTTCTTCATTTCTATAACATATCCATATTTTCAATCTTGCCTCTCTTCTTCAATTTGCTAGAATAAGACCTTCGTCCAATTCTGATGAAGAAGAAGAAGACTAAGAAAAAAGAAGAGTGAAGGGTGACTCCCGGATCCGGGCTTGGCTCGGTTTAGTTCGGTTCGGTTGGTTTGGTTCTTCTCTTTGAACTGTTGTTCCTTAGGATATATCCTACAACATCAGAATAGACGAAAACGTTCACACACATCGTAAGACATAGACGATATGAGATATATGTACGTTTTGCAAAAAGCAAGAAAATGAAATAATTTTGCTTTGGAAAAAGTTGTTGCATTCGAAAGAAGAGTCAGAATTTGATTCAAATAAACTTATATGCGGATGAAGGACGACGATGAAGACGCGACTTGATACATTTTCGAAATAGATACACAAATACGAGCAATAACAATCGTTCATATATGTATGTATGTATGCAGATATCTGCAACTAACCTAAAACATAGATAGGTATACACACAAATATATCATCCTTATGATTAAAACTTAAATTGCTTAGCTTTTTGTTGCAGGAGCACTTTAAATCACATACCATATTAGACTGTCCGATGTTGTAGGGAGTTTTAATCCCCAATTAAAAAAGGATTTGTCGTTTGCCCAGAGGAAATCATGGCTGCTCTCAGCTCTCTTCTTCGCTTTCCAGCTACAGTATTCTACTGATGGGAGGAAGAAGATGAATGTCTATATATATATGTAGCTGCAAATGTGCACAAAAAGAGCATTAAGCAAAAGAAGAACATTACAAGTTGAGTCCGAAGTTTTTTGAAAAAAAAAATAAATTAAAAAAAAAAAGATTAAAGCCCTATGTAGGTATATATAGAGAGTGATGCACACACATTGTTCGACAACTTCATTTCCTGAATCCTGACAAGGAAAGGTATACATACCTTTTATAAGAATATAACGGACACAAGACAAGTTAATTTAAAATCTTCCTTTTTAGTACATGATGTGTCTTATATACTCGCATATAGAATAGTGAAGAAGAAGTAGCCATAAGGACTTTTAATTAATTTTCAAGAATGCTTGATTAGATTATATTTTTAATATTATTCATCAAACACAATCAAATTTTGTAGCTAATTTCAATTTGTATACCTTTTTGAGAAAGATTCTTTGTGGTCTCGGAATTATATAACTAGTTGAGAAATAAATGAGAAATGTATAAAATTCAAGGAACCACATAATTTTATAAATTAGAAGACTTACTTACGATAAATTGGGTAGATGACCGTTAGGACGGTCGTTAAATTAAAGTTCGTCTTGATTTGGCCTGGATTAGCTTTAATTTAAAAAGAAATGTCAATTTTTTCAGATTTTTATTTTCATCCCGCTGATGTAAGCATTTAATTAAAATCATTAAAATTGGTTCAATAGATAATGAGTAACTAAGTCGAAAACAAAAAAAAAATGGTTCTATGAGAGATACCTAACATTTTTAATCGATAGATAAACATTTTTTAAAAAACATGTTAGATCGTACTAATATATGCTCACATACAAAATTTAATCAAAATCGTATTAGTCGTTTTTGAGAAAAATGAGATTTTCCTTACCAGTTTTTAAACACTTGTATGGGAGGTACCGTTATTATTGGTCATAACAATAATTTTTATTTAAAATCTGCTTGATAATATTAAAAAATTGCTAGATACAAATTTTAATAAGAATCGATCATGTCGTTTTCGAATTATTAAGTTCTAAAAAAAAAATGTTGAAACTTTTTTTTTATGTGATTTAAAACACATAAAAAAAATAATGGCGCAAAATTTTAAACGATTTAGTAAGATGTTACAGCCAGCTTTAACAACGTACTAAATCGTTTAAAATTTTACGTTATTTACTTTTAGAATTTTTTAAATGATTTTCCACAAAAAATTTGATCAAAATCAGTTGAGCCGTTTTTGAGAAAATTGAAAATAAAAAAAAAATATGATTCTATAGTAGGTACCATTTTTCCGATTTTTTTTTTATAAATTGGTAGCCCTTTTGTAAAAAAATTACTGATTGCTGAAATGAAGTTGTCGTCACGTTTTTAAGAAAAATAAAATTTGGTAAAATTTGAACGGAAAGTACCGTTATTTTTGGTGTTAAAAAAAAGAAACACTTTTCGGGTAATGCCCAACAACCACTAGGTACCAAGTTTAAAGAAAATCGACCCGAAGCCGAAGGAAAGGATAGAACAGACAGACAGACAGACAGACAGAATTGCGAGACCCACTCTCCTCTTTCTTCTTTCCCCTTCTTACAAAAACCAAACAAATTTTGGAGACTTTCATATCAGAGCGCTAATTTAACAAAATAAATGAATGAAAACTATTACACCTATCCCATCTTGGCCTAGCCAATACATCTTAAGGATTTTCTTGAAACGTGTTTCGAGTTGAAGTTTTTTTTTCTGGGGACTTAAACAAGAAGTTCAATACCCAATTCTTCACATGAAATCCAGTGTGAAATGAAACAAAAGCTTTCATTTTTTTTAAGGATCAACAAAGATGATTTAGTTTGGCGCGTGCAGTGCCAATTACATTTTTTTTTCGTCTTTCTTATCTAAGAGATCTGTTGAATGAAAACAAAACAAAATATGAAAAAGGATATACAAAAAAAAATAATATATCCCATAAGAGTCAAAGGATAACATAATGCGTCATCGTAACACTTGCAAAAAAAAGGAAGAAAAAAAGAAAAAGTAATGTTATGCGCTCAATAGGCATTGTGTTTCGCCAATTTCAATTTATCTGAAAGATTACAATCTCCTCCATAAATATTCTCTGTGTATATATCTACTTTGGTATCGTAATGTATTGAATTTCACGGTTCATGCTTCAGATCCGATTTATGGGCCGAACAAATTAGCAGATGGGATTACGGCAATATAAGAGCTCACTCTACTCTCTCTCTCTTTCTCTGGACGGACGCCCGGCATCATCGGCAGGCTCGCTTATATAGTTGAATTGGAAAAATGATTAATTCTTTTTTTGTTCTTCCTTTTATATCCGAATCCGAATAATGTACCTATGGTTATGGGTGGTATCTGAAGAGGAAGTCCTAGAAAATATACCGATGGACGAGGAAAAAATGATTCCCGAAAATGAATTGTAAGCACGAAATGCTTATGAATGCAATATATGAAAAAGGGACCATGCGAAAGAAGTGTTGGACCGATAATAAAGGCATTTTTATAAAACAAAACAAAGAAATAAATAATATTTGGAATATTAGTGAACACGCTATATTTAGTAGGAGTATAGATATACACATACTCTTCCCGTGGATACAGTACGGGTACGAGTGTACGAGTGTAATATATATTTTTTTTTCAATTTAGTTTCTCAAGAGAGCTGAACAAGGTGTTTTACTTTCTTTGATCAGATATTTTTTGATAAACAAAATCTTGTATAGCTAAATGTTACTTTTGTTAGGGAATTTTATCTGAAATTGCTTCACAAAAACACACACAAAACATATTTTTGAAGGGGGAACATGGAATTCCTTGAGAGACTGATTTTCGTTTTTATTTTTATTTTGAGTGAAGTCAATAACTTTCTACTTAAAAAAATACAAAAGGGGAGAGGATATATATTACATAAAATAAAACGGATTTCATCGCAAGCATTCTGAAGTTGACATTTCAATTTGCAATCATTTCATATATGTACAGTACATGTACAATGTAGGAGCGTGATGAAAATAAAGATTTTTTTTGGTAAATTTGATAAATTCTCAAAAACAATAATGTGGCTTAAACGGTTAAGCAATTATTTCAAAGCACGAATTTGTAGGTCTTAAAATCATACTATACTTACTCAAGTCGAATTACAAACCAATTATTGAGAATGACATGATAAGATAAAGTTGTCAAAATATCGGTCAGATATCTTAACTAAAAAATCGTATCAATAATACTTGTTGATTTAGGTATAGGTACCTACAAAATGACATGTCATATTTCTAAAATTGATACTTACATTCTCTTGATGCGTATCTGAAAATCGTTAAGTGTAGAATATTAGAATATTTATTATTGAACGATTCAGGCAATTTGATGGATTATTTAATTAAATAGGGGATTTTGTTGATAATAATTTTTGGATATACATATCTAAAATTTCAATAAAAATAATGTGATTTGAAAAATAAAATCCAAAATGTATTCAATCGAAAATTTTGATATGCCAATATTAATTGAAATTATAGGAAGCTCTCAAATAAAAAAAATTTAATCAAAATCGGTTGAACAGATAATGATTTTAAAATAAAATGCATGGCTTACTCGCGGGATGTGCGATTACACTGTGGTTTTAAAGCCTGAATAGCTTAGATCTATAATGTTCATGTGATTTTGAAATAAATAAATAAGTTATATGTAAAGCTAAGTACAGACGATTGTCAGATCTTACAATATTGTCAGATCTGTCAGTGAAAAAACTGTCCCAAATGTCTTACAATCGTCTGAACACACAATTTTGTCTGACAATATTGTCAGAAACGTCATTGTCAGACGACAATCTGACAAAAAATTGTCAGGTATCTTACAATCGTCTGAACACACAATCTTATCATTGTCAGACGATTAGGACATTATCAGACTCATTGGTCATTGTCAGATGTTTTCATTGAAAACATCTTACAATTGCTGACAATTTCTTCATTGTTCGAAATGTCAATGAAACCCATCGGTTGGAGTCGAGTTGGTTAAAGAGAAATTAAAAAAAACATTTGTGTTGGAAATTTTTAGTTTTTGCACAACTGAATAAATAAACTCAAAAAGAAAATATCTATATTGCTTTATAAATATTTTCTTTTTGAGTTTATTTATTCAGTTCACTTCAATTACATTTTATATCAATTCCTTGTGTTGTGTAGTCTTATTCGGAATAAATGAAGTGCTCATGCTCGGCCGCCATTTGTCTTTTATTAATTCTTTTTTGCATGTTGTTGATTTTTTGTCGCATTTCTGAATAAAAATAGATAAAAAATCTAACAATCAATTGTCGAAAATATTACATATTATATTAAAAGGAGAGAAGAAAAGATTCTTTATTTAATGCAGAGGAAATCGATAAGAATGCTGCAGAACATCCGCCACGTAATGAAGCCTCCAACCAAAAGATGTAAACAATCAAACAAAATTTATATAGATCTGCCAACCGTTTGAACAGAAAATTTTCAATTTGACAATTTTTTCAGATATATTAGTGTCCGAAAATTGTCAGACAAGAGCTGACAATCAAATTGTCAGACTTTTGGATGAAATCTACCAACCGTGTGAACGGACCATTTTTCATTGTAAGAAATATCTCAATTGTCAGCTAATTGTCGGCTATTGTCAGACCATTGACAGTTCTGACAATATTGTAATATCTGACAATCGTCTGTACTTAGCTTAAGCCTATATTTTATGCCACATGAAAAAAATTTAGTTTAGTATAAGGTTGTATTATGTGTATCTATGAATACATAAATATGAACAATATAGCAAGGTGTTGCACGTATAAATGGAACTTGGACTTTAGACTGAAAAATTGTTAAAAATCAATGTAAATGGAATTAAATTGATTAACAAAACTTCTGAAATTTTTTAACACTAACGCGATGTACACCATCTGATTTATTTACTTACAAAAAAAATTTATTTATGAGAAAAAAATTTAAAAATCGTTAGAGCGGGTTTTCTTTTAAATAAAATATTTTTTATGTATAAAATTTTGAAAACATTTGTAAGAGAAAATTTTGAAAAAAAAAATTTTTCTGGCTGTTTTCGAAATATCGAATTTAAAATAATTTTGAGAATTTGTATGAAAATACAAAATTTGTTTAAATTGTCATATGTAATATTATTCAAACTTATTAGAAGCTCTTGTGTAAAAAATTTCATTAAAACCGGTTCAATAGATAATGAGATAGTCGAAAAAATGTATCGATAGATACATTTTTTTTCTAATAATATGGTAGACTGTACTAATATTAGCTCAGATAAGACTTTTAATCAAAATAGTAGGAGCCGTGTTTGAGATTTTTAAACACCGATTTATAAACACTTGTATTGGAGGTGTCGTTATTTTTGGTCATAAGAATTTTTTTCTGCCAATTTTTCTATATCAAAACAAAAAAATCGAAATTCAAAAAAATCTTCTACCATTTGTAACAATTTTTCCAAAGAAAAAATGTATATTTCTTGAGCTTGACCCAAGACCCAACCTACACGCGCTATCTGTTTGATTTTATACGACGTGTATTTTAGTATTGAGTTCCCAGATTTATTTTAACATTATCGGGCAATGAATGACTCATTAAAAAATTGTTTGAAATTTAAGTGGAAGATTTACATACATATATAACACGCAATGTAAAATAAAAATTTTCAAATTAGATTTATTTCTTTCTCTCAGCGATAAGGGCCATTTGTTGACCAACAACCTTAAAAAAAACCGAAATAAAACTTTCTTTTTAAGAAAAACAAAAATAAATAAATTGGCAGCGCAAGAACCTTAATCCGATCGTAGTAAATTTGTTAAAATATTAAGAAAAAAAAATAAATTACTTCACTTTATTTGAAATCTACTCCTTTTTTCCACACTGAAAAATTAAAAAAAAAAGTAGCCAAACCACATTAAGGAAATGACAGCACTGTGTTATTAAATTTTCTAACCAACTCTGCCTCTGAATATTTGAATCTAAAAATCGGTTCTGTTCTGAAAGTAATGGAATATTTGTGACTTATTTTTTTTTTTTTGTTAAAAAATAAAAAAATACAAATATAAATATATTCAAAAATATAAAAAAAATATTTATATTTGTTAAAAAAATTCTTTTGCTTTAAAATATAATTTTTAAAAATTTGATTTTTTCTTTCGCCTTTAAATCTACTGCAGAAATTTTCGATTAAATCCGCTTTTTATACAAATTTGCCTCGAAATTTTACTAGTGAGATTTTAACCCTATAAACTGGTTATTAACGGCCATATTATTATTTACTCGTTTCATCCAGATTAAAACTTAAATCCGGATGTAAATTATACAAATTCAATGTAAATACATCTGGTTTTAAGTTTTAATCTGGATGTATCGAGTAAGTGAATATTATTGAAAATCTCAACAATTGAGAGTTATTAAAGAGATCTTTCAAAAGAAAGGTGGACTTTTACTTTTGATATCGTAAAAATCATGCTAATTATTATATTTTACTCAACTCATGGTTAGGCGGGAATATTTCACATTTGTTTGATTTGAAAACACTTGCGTACAAAATTAATGCATTATTTTTGAACCACAATACAGATATGAATTCAGTTCACGGATTCTAGAGTCGTAAATATGTCGTAACTATTTCACTGGATTTGGCTATCATCGGGGTGAATAGAACTTCCAAAATGAAATTATAGTAATAATTTTTTTAATCCTATTTACTTCTAACTTCGAATTCTGAAAAAATTTACAGATTTCACTCATAGAGTAACTATATGGGACATTGAAAATGACTTATATTACGTCGATAAAACAAAAACATGTCTAATCTTTGTAATTTTTATTTTGTATACTATTGTTACATTATAATTTCACAAACTGTCTTAGAAACCATTCTACAGTCTGAAGTTCCAATTTGTAAATTTAATGTCACTTCCCAGTTGGCGGTTAAATTAATGTTGTTAATTTTTCTTAATAAGGTGAATCTTAGTTTTAAGTGTAGCTTAACTCGCAATTATACAAACATACTCATTTTCATCCGCACCGGCACAGCACTTATACACGAAATTAAAAATACATATACCATCTATCTTAAAGTATATCTAGGTACATATTTGGCATTTTCGCCTAGCTAAGCTTTGCAGAAAGGTAACTGAATTATTACAGATCGATTAAAGCATACATCATATTCGGTTCTCGACTCAGTTGATTGTTTTTGAATCAACCCGTGTGTTTGATTAAATGTCCAGGCAAACCTTTTTTAAATCGAGACAAAATTTACGAAGAATTTGATGCGAAGCCCAACCTCACTGCTAATTGTTTTTATTCTATAATATTTTATTTTAAAATATTTTGAACCCTTCTTTTGATCAATTTAACAATATCGAGTCGCGTAATTTTAATGTTTTTGACACTTGGAGCTGTATTCTTTTAACTGAGTTTATGAAATGTGTGGCCGAGCGGCGAGCATCAATTTAGTTGACAACCAAATTGAATAATTTATGGTCTACTTTAAGATGAAGCCTAAAATTTTATTTGCATTTGAGGACCTTAAACTTGAAGATCTGACCAATTAGGGCTTAAGTTATAAGTTTATTAAAGAGGTTCAAGTAGGTAGCTATGCAATATGCATGTTCTAGGTTAAAAAATAAAATCGATTTAGAAGTTAGTAAAGTTTTTCCCCAAACGTTGTCTAGCATATTCTAGGTTCTTTAGGTTGATTTAGAAAAAAATCAACATTTGTCACATTTTACCTTAGTTTTGAGACCTAAACCTCGAACATCCGATTATTAGAATAAAAGTTAGAAGCTAACCAAGACCTTAACCTTGATGATCTGGTCCTTAGAACTTAAGTTATAAATTTGTATGATAGGTTCAAGTAGGTAGCTATGCATATTCTAGGTTAAACAATCGAATTGATTTAGAAGTTAGTAAAGTTTTTACCCAAACGTTGTTTAGCATATTCTAGGTTCTTTAGGTTGACTTAGAAAAAAATCAACTTTTGTCATATTTTACCTTAATTTTGAGACTTTAACCTCAAAGATCCGATGATTAGAACAGAATATATAAGCTTACAAAATTGACCCTTTTCGATTATAATATTTGAGTTGTTTAGCTAAGTTAATTCTACCTCTTGCCTGATTTACCTAAACATATCTTAACCTTGAATATCTGGCCCTTAGAATTAAAGTTATGAGTTTATTAAAGAGGTTCAAGTAGGTACCTATTATGCATATTATAGGTTCAACAATCAATTGATTTAAAAGAAAGTCAACTTTTATCACATAATTTCTTTAGACTGACATTTTACCTTAATTTTAAGACTTTAACCTCAAACATCCGATTATTAGAACAGAAGTTATAATCCAAACAAACCAACCAAATCCAAACTTTACGATTTTATTATTTGTAAAATACCTACTAAAAATAATGTTCATGCACATACCTACATATGTACCTACATATGTACATACATGCATACCTACATAATGTATATCATTTTTGTGCCCGATGCAAAGCCAGTTTTGTTTGCCACGTGGTGTTTTTTTTTTTTTTATTGCACACACTCCACCGTCTTCTTCCTTCTATAAATATCTTCTTTTTCTATAAATATCTTCTTTTTCTTTTGCCGTGATGAAATTTGTTCTAAAAAGACAATTTTTCAAGTTTCTAGTATGATTTTTTGTACGCCTTTGCAAAATTTTTATTGCAGATTTGTAGTTTGCCATTTAAGCTTTAATTATCTAGCTTAATATTGAACATCCAATAATTTTAACTAAAGTTATAGGCTTCTAAGTGGGCTCAAATCGAGCATTTTTCGAATTTTACATTCCTTCACTGAATCTCGTCCGTTGGCGATGATCAAAATTTATGTACGCTGGCTGAAATTCATCACTTGTGTTTTTTCTTCATTTTATTCATTTTGGTAGTTTCTTTGGTAACACCAACCAAAAATTCAATCGTTCTCCCCCTATACGCTAGAGTTCATTCTCTATCTTTGTTCATTTTGGTAACACCATACTTTTATCAAAACGACCCTATAAACATTTTCAATGTTAAAAATAAATATAAAACCGAATTTTTTTTTTTTAATTAAATATATTTCCCTTTATATCAAAGAGCTAAAGGTTAATAAAATTTGAATGACATTTCTTCTAACCTCACACTTTATAAAATATATACATATACATACATATTATATTACATTTTATGCGGTCAACCTACTTCTATACAACTTTGAATTTTTATTTTATTAGATCCTTTAATCTTTGCCCTGTAAATTAGACTATGGGTTCTTTATCCCGAGGCATTGTTATACATTTTCTTGAAATCAGATTTATAAAGTATCTCAAAGCGCCTTACTATTTATGTATAAAAAAAAAATAGAATAGCGATAACCTTATTTTGAATGACAAGAAACGCTTATCTCTTTTTGTTTGTTTTTCTCTAAAAATCATGAGTAACAACATTAATGCTTCGGGCAAGGAATACTCTATTTTTCTTTGAAAAAATGTAAAATAAGGGGAAGGATGCGTTAAAGGAATCACATAAATATTGTAATGGTTTTTTTTTTTTATTTTTTTTTTTTTTGTTATTTGTTATTCAAAGGTAAAAGCTATTAGGTACCTATATATAGGTTTTGTTGGATTAGAAGGTTTGTAATAAACTTTCACCTTTATATTTATTTAAATTTAAATTTTTGTAAATCTTGATTTTTATTCAAACAACTTCAGAGAGACAGAGGAGATGGATAGGAAGGGGAGGCTGGAGAGATTTCAAAATGTAAGCATTATTTTGGGTTCTTTTAAGTTTTTTTTTTTTGAGAATTATAAATTTTTTAGGACGGAAATACTTACACTCATAATTCTGTATTTATTTACTTATTTATAAATCTTACGATTATGATGAAAGCACTGTTAAAAAGTCATAAGCACTCACAAGTTAAGCAAGGGAGAACCACTAAAGTCTATCATATCGCCTTATTTAATATATTTTATTCCATTTTACATAGAAAACATAAAAATGTATTTTGAATTAAGTGAAAACTTTGCCGAATTATCTTTTTAACGAATTCTTAAAACATGATCTAGTAGCACTTTATCTACAGAGTTGCTACAGGTCAATTTAACAAAAAAGCGTCTTATATACCGAACTAATAATATCAATATTTTATTGTTAATTTAAATCAAAGGATGTTACATTAAAACACCTGAAAATTTGGAAAAAATAAAAAAAATATTCGTACAAATAAAACTTTAGTATTTCTAAGTTAACTGTTTCCTCAGTCACCATGAATATATTTGAATCTATCCTTATGCTTTCAATTTTAAAGCTTGAGAAGAAATTCTACGATAAGATTGACTTAAGTCTTTCATCGCAAAATCTTGCCAACCCTTATTTTTTCTTCTCCCGGTGTCGAGTGCAAGAATGCGATAAAAAAGAAATTGACGCCACATTCCTACATATTGGCGTTCCTGTACTTAACTCACCTCTTTCGGTTCGTCTCTACTCTGATTGTATATGTATCTTCATCTACCTTTTATTTTTTTCGGTTAAAAAAGACTGACTGGTAAAAGTATTATAAACGCTTGTCGAACCAATTTAGCTGCTTCAATTCCTTCCAACTCTATTTTCGTAAAAAAAAAATGAAACAAAAAAAAAAGAGAAATCCCTTTGACAAAGCTAAAGCTATGAAGGTAGATAGATATATTTACATAGCCTTTTGTTACATCAATGGCATAGGAATATATAGGGACAGGGACAGGCACCACACATCTTTGGAAAGGATTGATGTGAAGCGACCGCACATGGAACAGCAGGAGCAGCCAAAGCAGCAGGATTCTTATCCATCCCCGTATATACCTAATAGGTATAGCTTCACATCAGACCAAAAGTGGACGGACTATAAATGAACGATATAGAAAGACTCCCTTCTACATGGATTGAATATGCTCTTGCTCACCCTAGTGGTAAATATTCGTTTTAAGTCAGTTGGTAAACCAAGCGGAAGCACTACAAAGATCTATACTTTGAACTGTGGTCTAATTTATTTTTTTGCGTATTTTTGTTTCCGTTTCCTATCATGCGGTTGGTTGTCTTAATTTTCAAAAAAATAAAAAAAAATGTCCTCTCGCATATACAATCTTCAAAGTTAACCCGATAGAATGAGAACAAGCGAAGCAGTACCTATATAGCATTCTTAGTTCATCACATAATTTGCTGTTAACGGACTTAATATGATTTCGTTATAACTGGTGCGTTCAGAAAAGTTGTTATTCTACGTGTTCGAACATTCCTCAAAGAGTATAAAAAAAAAGGAGTTTTTTATTTTTTCAATCGACGACGTCGACGAGATGAATATTTGGGTTGAATTCATTTTAAAATTATATAAAATGGATTTCCTTTTTTAATTTTATTTTATTTTTTTTGTTCATTTCATCATTTAACTATCCAAGCGAGTGAAAGAAAAGATGAAAGCAATTTATTTTAGTCCTCCACACACTCTATGAAGTGTGTATAATATTATACAGGGAGCCAGGATTATATAGACAGGTAGATAGAGAGATAGAGATAAGGGATGGGCAAGAAATATTGAGAGAATATTCTTTTAAGCTATTTTCATTCATCGTACATATATGGTATAGGAAGGTATTTTGATCGAATTAAAAACAGATTGAAGAGTTTTATCGGAACTTAATTTATTCAATACTTCTTGTTTTGTATTCATTCAGTCATTTGAAAAAAGGCTTTCGCAGATTAAAATATGTTTTTCTTAAAAGGAAAGAAATTTATGGTTGCGTTAATGATGAATCTATTTGAATCTAGTGAAAGGATTTAGGTGAAAACTTCTTTACGAGCGTTAAAAGTGAATATTTTCCACAAAATTGTCAGAAAAGTGACTAGATTACTTTCAGTCAAAGGAAATACCGATTTATTGTATAGGTAATTAATTTTTCGGTTTCGAAAGTAAAGCTAAATAAAACACACACAGCGATAAATCTTTGATGAAAATTTTATTTCATTATAAAGTTTAGACTTTGCCATAAAGTGTGAAAAACTATATCATTCAAATTTCCACCTCGGGAAGATTTCCAGCAATGCGATTCTTTTGAGGTAATTTTTAACCACTTCTTCGCACATTTCATGCGGTATCTCGGCCATAACTTCTTGAGTAATCTAGGTTTTTATTACGTCTAGAGTTCAAGGATTATTCGCGTAAACACGGTCTTTTGTGTAGCCCCACAGACAAAATTCGAACGGTGTCCAATCGCATTTTCTTGGTGGTAAATTGACATCGCCAAAACGTGAAATTACGCGCCCAGGAGACTTCTCACGAAATAAAGCCATAATTGGTCGTGTTGTTTGGCTTGTTGCTCCGTCTTATTCGAACCACATATCGTCGATGTCATGATCTTCAATCGCCGGCCAAAATAAATCAGTTATCAGAATTCTAGTCTTGTTGGATATAGTTCATACAAGATATTCGTCATTAAATCTATGTTAGATGGACTGAACTTAACAAAAATTGCGTATTGACAAGGTCCTCACTAGTCAACTGATGAGTCCAAGTGAGATCGCCGGGACGAAACGCCTAAATTTTTGTGGACTAAAGGCCGTAAAAAGCTATTTTGAATAAATCAGTTATCATTCGACCATATCGCTCCGAACCGAATTGACTGTAACCATCTACCGGATCATTCAACAGCACTTTCACTTGCAGCAGCATTATTTTCGACTTATTTTCGACTGAGCTTCCACTCTCTTCAAATTTCTTCACAATTTTACCGATTGCTTGCGTAGTCGATTGATTATGAAGACCATATTCATCGCGTAATGCGCGAAAAGTGGCTACGTTTGAATCACCACTTTTGTAGTAAGTTTTAATAATTTTAATTTTTGTTCGATTGTTAAGCGATCCATTATCGTAAACGCCAAACATTCAACTAATATTATGACACCTCAAATGACAGCTGAGTTTGACAGGTGTCAAATGCCAGATCTACCAACTTGAACCCACGAAATGAATGATCGAGAGTTAGTGCCGCCATCAGAAACAACATGAAGTTTCCATACAAACTATCGATAACAACACGTTGGTACAATTATTCTCCGCGCCAGTATTGCTACAAAATATTTTTTTGAATCGGGAGATTTTTCGCATCGAAAATCTTTGCTAATCGGGTAATCAAAAAAAAAAAAGAAAATAGAAAATTTAATTCTAAAGTGTAAGAATAAAAGGGATTTCTGATTTTGTTTTATCTGGAAAATGTTTTCTGATATTAAACATCCAAAGTAAAAGATTTTTAATTTTTTAGTCCTGCCATATTTTTTTTCATTCAATTTACACACACCTTTTAAATGCTGATAACTTTAAGTTGCTTGCCCTCGACTACTTGACAGCTGCCAAGCCCAACTGTATTATTTTTTGGTTTCTCTGAAACATCTCTATTTCTTTAAAACGACTGAAATGATTTCAATGAAAATTTTAAAGTTTATGTTCCTATGAGCTGAGCATGCACAAATTTAAAAAAAAATGGTTTTAATAAAATCCGACTAATTGGTGTTTTGGAAACATCCGATTTGGATGAAATTTTTAGATAAGTAGGTAGGTACATTTTGCTATAGTGATTAAAATGAAAAATTCTGTTTTTTTTTTTGGATTTTAGTAAAACTCGTCAAACGTGCCCTTTGCTTACCTTTTAAAGCCAATAGCTTATGTTTTAATAGCGCGATCTTCAAAGAACAGTTCTTAAAAAGAAGTCAAAATGTTCTTCTGTTTTGTTGGGGTGTGTAAAAAAATTAAAATTTGGTACCAAAATTATCCAGGACGTGTAGCTACCAAAGATTTTTTTTTTTTAATTTTCTCGAAAACGGCTTTAACTATTTTGATTTAACTTCGTATCCGTAATTACTAAAGTAAAGTAATAAAACTGCGTTTCAGTTTTTTTTACAGAAACTTGGAATCATAGAAATAGAATGTTGAAGTTTTTTGAGAAAATTATCCTATTTTTAAGTAATTAACACTTAGATTTTTAACGGTCAGGCCGTTATTAAAATTTTGTTATAATTTTGCAATCTGCAGTTCCCAAGGTATTGAATTTAAACATTTTGAATTTTTTTTTAAACACAAAAATAATCAAACAAATTTTGACTCTTCACAGTTTTTCGTTAAGAATATCATTTTAGATTATTGAATCATTAATATGATTGCGTCCTTAATATTTAGCTTCATTATACATAGTTGTTAGCCACTAGAGAAAGTTCATGCGATCCAGTCGTGCATTTTATTTTCTTCTAAATCTGTGTTTTTTTTTTTTGGGGTTAAAAATTGGTTAGGGGATTTTTACTGCCAAATATAGATATTTTTTTGGGGGAGAAAACACTTCATTTTTTTAACCAAATTATCCAAAGTCCGAAAATGCGTAAGTATAATAGAGTTATCCTTAAAAACATCTCTGTTGATTATAATGTTCTTATGTGGCAACTTTCACTCTAGCGAGCACATTTTCTTATAAGATTGCCCAACAATTTATCAAGAGATACTTAACAACTGAAAAGGAGAATAAATTGCATTTGCATGTTTTATTACAACACCCCCAGCAATATATGTATGTACATTCGATATAGAAAATAGATACATACCTAACCTATACCTACATATATAACGTTTATATAAATTTAGGGTTGATTTAGCACTTTTGTTTTGGTTTTTTTTTTTTAATTTTTATACTTTATTTTTTTTTTTTTGTGTTTGGTTCGTTTGAATAATGTCGTGCGTGAGCATTGTTAGCGAAGATATATCCAAGCAAGCATATCAAACCCATGCGTGTTCTAGTTCAAATAAAATTACAAATGAATATATTGCTAACGGCAATGACTGATTTCCTTTCAATTCATGGCCAAACATATACATCTTCGAAGATTGATTTCGATAAGGTTCTTAAGTTCAGACACAAAAACAAAACCAAAAAAAAAAAAAAATACTTTCATTCAAATGGCAAATATTATATTATTTGGGTTGTATTTTAGGCGAATCAATTTTGGTTGATCGAAAAAGTAAATGTTGCTTTGATTTCTTCAAACATACATAACTTCGGGAAAATACTTTTGTTTTGCTGATTTCGTTTGTTTCTAAATTATATTCCAGCAAAATATTCAAATACACATAAAACACATCAGGCAAGGTAACTTGTAACCATGTTTTATTCAGTTTGTGGTTTCTCAATTTGCTTTACAAATAAAAAAAATTGCAAATTGTATATGAACAATAAACATATACACATAATATACTAGTCAAGCGTTTTTCGTATAAGATTTCCATTCTATAAGGAATAGAAGGTACCCACTCGAGATCACGATATAGGAGGTGGCAGAGCAATATCTATTTAAATTTTCTAATTACATTAAAATCATTTGAAAGTTAGTTTCCTTAAAGTTAATCAAAAAATATTTAAACTTAGCTCAGTTACATTAAAAAAATTTAAGTCTTATGTTGATTTTAATCAATACAAATTGGATTCACAGACTAAATGAACATCCGATCTGTTATGATTTTTCTCATAAATACTATACCAACTTGAAAAATTTCATTAAATCATATCTTTCTAGGGAAAGTGATATACGAATTATTTAAATTTAATTTCAATTTAATTTTAAGGAAGTTTAAGAACTATTTAATTTAAAGTGTCCTTATTAATAAAAAAAATAATTTTAACTTTTGTTTGTTAAAAAAATTCTTCACCGATTGCTTTAAAATTTTGAAACAACGTTGTGTGCGTGTGTGTCTATATATTTTTTTTTTTTTTTTGAAAAAAAAAAAGCCATCTGTTCTGCCTTTACTTGCTGAGATTTGAGCAATATCATTTAAATAAACAGGATTCCTCCACTTTTTCGTCAAAATACTAAGAAAGAACAACTTTTAAATTCGCTGATGGCTCAAACTTTGAATTGTTGAATTTTTCACATTTGACAAATTTGTATTATTCTAGTTCTAATAATATGAGGTTTTGTAAATGCGAAACTTCATTATCCAGGATTTCTTTCTAAAGTGGGAAATATTCTTTATTTTAGATTAATTGATTTGCGGTCAATTGCACCTCCTCTCAATACTGCAGTCTCATGACAAAAAAAGGAAAACAGTCAGACTATATCATTCATATCTGTAGAGAAAATTCAATTCATGACTATCTCTTATGTGCATCGTACTTACTCTTTAGACTGAAAAAATGTTAAAAAATAAATATAAATAAAAATAAATTGCTTAACTTCTTAAATTGCAATTTATGAAAAAAAAAAATTAAAATCGTTGGAGCTGTTTTTTGTTTTTTTTAAATAATTTTTATATATAAAATTTTGAAAACAAAAAAATGTGTACGGCATTTTTAAGTCTTTATTAATGCGGAGTTAAAAAATTAATTTTGAATAAAAAAAAAATCTGCTCGGAATATCGAATACATAATTTGAATTTTTTTTTTGATACGCGATATAATATTTAAACTTATCAGATGCTCTTGCCTTAAAAAATTCATTACAATCGGTTCAACAGATAATGAGATAGTCAAAAACCAAAAAACTGGTTTTATTATAGATTCCATTTTTAATCGATACCTAGATACATTTTTTTCCAAAAAAATGTTAGATCGTACTGATATAAGTTCACTTCAAAATTATAATCAAAATCGTAGCAGCTGTTTTTAAGAAAAATTAGATTATCCATACTGGTTGTAAAATACTTATATTGGAGGTACCGGCATTTTTGGTTATAAGAATCATTTTTATTTAAATTCTCCTAGATAAAAATCTACCAAGTCGTTTTCAAATTATTAAGTTCTCAAAAAAAGATTTTAAAAAATTCAAAGATTTTCTATTCAAAAAAATTGGTCAAAATAAGTTTAGCCGTTTTTGAGAAAATCGAAAATAAAAAATTTTATAACAATTTGTGATCACGTTTTTTTGAGAAAAATAAAATATTCACAATTTTTGGTAAAAAAAAATGTACGACAGATAACGTTATTTTTGGTCTTAAAAAAATGAAAAAAAATTGTGTAAGGCCCGATTGCCCGAAAACCAATCAGGAGAATTGCGGAAATGCTATGTGTTTATTTTTGGCGGCGGTTACAACTTTTGGTGCTCTCTCTCTCTCTGTAGACCTTCTGAAAATGCTACAAAATTATTTATGATATGAAAAATTTTCGGGTTCAAATTTTTTTAATACTCTTTTCCTCGTCTGATTAATAATTTCGTAAAATCGAAAAAAAATCCTTTCAACCTAATAATTTTCTATTTTCCAATGCTTTGTAGGTATTATTTTTGAATATGTATTAAAAATTTTGGAAATATTATACCAACTTAGGATTTTGTATATGTAAGGAATTTTTTTTTTTACCAAGATAATTAACTTCAGTATTAAAATGTACGAAAATTCAAAATGGTGGCTTGTGGTGTTGCCCTTTGCCCCCTATCTACAGTTAAAGATTCAATCTCCAAATTTATCTCAACTTAGTTTTTCGACGGTTTATTAACTTGAAAAATATACGAATTGGCTTTTAGGTAGATGCCGCAACAATTTTTGTTTGCAGTAATGTTTGCCATTTTTTTTTCTTGCTTAAGCTATCATTGTTCTGGCAAAGAGGGTTGAATTTTAAAACAAAAAATTGAGGCGTAAAAATTGTGTCAAAACGAGTTAAAAATCACAAGATTATACAGTTTTTATCTTTCTTTGTTTGAAAATAAATCAGAAATGGCATTATCATAAATTTTCAGTCAAATTTTGGATATCGAAAAATCTAAATACAATACCTAATTATTAGAAATTTAAAAAAACCATCAGACCTATCCTATAGCTGACCGACAACCTAAGGGCTAGATTTAAAAATGGTCATAAAACATCAAACAATCTCTTGAGTAACAAAATCAATTACATATACAAAATCTCATTTTATTGCCTTTTTGAAACAAAAAGTAAAACAACATAATTTACTTCCACTTTATTTGACAGATCCTTTGATTTAGCAAAATTAGAAATTCCAAAAGTCCTTTCAATATAACGCTACGTTAGGTAGGTAGGTACCTAACCTACTATACTAATATATATCTCTACAAAAGCTCCGTTCAATAAAATACCCCCAAAGGCAACAATTCGTGTAGAAAGTCAAATCAACTAATAAATCAAACGAATTAAAGTACACATCTGTCTACGTCCAATTCCCGAAAGGTTTAGCTTTGCATTTATTTACATTTTAAACGTCATTGAACGAGAACCAGAACGAACCTAGTAGATATGTAAGTATTTATGTATAAAAGTTCTAGCTATATTTGTAGGCAAGTATATATATATGTATGTTGTTGTAGGTTGGGGTACTAACAATATGTACATATAGATGCCTACACAAAATTATTTCTATGGTGATGGAGGGGCTCTTGTGAGTTTCGTTAATTAAAGAGTGAAAATCCTGACATAAAACAGAATTTATTCGCATGGATGCATTAACGTTCCTCTGCTTAACCGTTCATTTTTCAATGTCAGTCCATAGTCCTGCTAAATGTCGAAAAATTACTCATCCAAAGCGAACGAGATTGCGAAAATGTCGAATTCGATAGCGCAATTAAGCCCAACCAGACCCCAAGTACCTATACAATACAGTTCAGTTATATAGACTTTCTACATATAAACACAAACACCCATACATACACACCCAACATGGATAAACGTCACCGTCAAAAAGCAATCAAGCACTCTTGTTAAAGGACAATGTCAGTTTGACTCTCTCCGCAAACAAACAATGTAGTCATATGTATATGTATGTTTGTCTGTACATACAATTGAGTTCGTCCTTTAAAGGTCCTGCTGATAGTCAATATAGGTGTATATATGTACATATAGCCAGCCATAAGGCACCTAGGTTTACTATATAGGTTTTCCAATTTCGCCCTACAAATGTAAAACTGTTGACAGGTAAGATAACAATAGCTTGTCGTTAATATCTTTCCCAGGGATAATAAAGTTCTCGGACGATACGACGATACCGACGAGACGACGATACAAGTTTTCTCCTGGTTAGTTATTCATGAAAACACGCAAATGAATATCGTATATTATATCCCATTTCCCATTCCAATTGGCATCATGCTCTTTACAAAATATATATTTACATCAAAATCACCATCACAATCGCCATCACCACACCATAGCCAAAAAAAGCTTCCTTTGATGGCGGGGCCAATTTAACTCTTAAAAACAAAAAATCAAAAAAAAACAAACAAAATAAATAAAAACTCTTACGGTGTCATTGGTTTTTTTTTTATTTTAATATTTTGCCAAGAAAATTATAACTGTGAGCTGAAAAGTTTAAAAGCACCAACTAAAAATGCACTCATACATAATTATTATAACGGCAACTTGGTCTTTGGCTTTGACTAGTTTCAAAATTTCAATAAGGAAAACCACCACATACAAAACTGAACTAGGTATATTATGATGGTTATAAAAATGTAGAATGTTGCACCGTTGCTTTGTGGTTTTCTATGTTTGAACTAAAGAAGTAAGGAATTTTTGTAAAATTGTTAGTAAATATTTCTCGCAAATTGGTGGCAAACAAAAAGAAAGCGTAAAAAGTAATGAGCACGAAAGAGGAGAGAATGACTTTCTTTATAGGTTAAGTATCACCCTTCCCTTGATATATGTATAAGGATAACAAAAAAAATTGAAAATCAATTTTTAAGGGCTTCATAGATGAATTTTTTTTTTTAATTTTTGTGTTGCAAGTGATGCAGAAAAAATATAGCACAACAGTCAACACAAACTAATCGATATTAAAGTTGCTAAGGACATAAATTAATTGGAAAGCTCAACGGCGCATGTAACATTTTAAATCATATCCTGCTACCGTTCGTTACCTGCCTGCGTCTTCTTTTATATGTTTTCTGTTATGATGACGACGACGATGCCGGTTTTGGTATAAAGGTGCACAAAATTCACGCTAACGAGTATTTAATTGAATTAATTTCCAGAAAGCAAACAAAAGTAAAAATAATGAAAGCCTTTGGGGAAATACGGCGGCGGCGGCGGTGTGGTAAAAATATATTATTATAATAACCCTTTTGAGGAGGAACTCCTCGTATTTTTAATGCCGCGTTTGGTTAAACAAAATAATTATTATTTGCTAACAGTATAAGATAGGTACGAGTACTTTACCTGCCTATAATTACAATATCAAACTAACATTTAAATTAAATAAAATAAACGGAAATGGCACGTTTTGTATTTGCTTGTGGGGAAGATATTTATTTCCATTGTAATTAATTGTCACATCAAACTGATCCCAATATCCAAGGGTTTATAGTTTAGGGTTTATAGTTTAGGGTTTCTATTTAAATTTACAGGTTAACCAGCATGGCTCAAGAATTTTGTTTTTAAGAAAATTCATCTACCTACATATGTACCTATATAGCTTTGTTTAAGCTTTAGCAAAAAAATTGACAGTGTTGGGGAAAAATTTGGCAAGGGAAGTGTAAAACCTTTCTAGAACGACAGTGTTATAAATCTAACAACGTGATTTAATCTTTTTAAACCATAATTTTAAATAGATTCGAGTTAACGACAAAATAAAATAAGCAACTCGTATTTCAAGACACAATAATGTCCTTTAGATTTTAATATACCATTAACAGAATTGGATAGAAACGTGTGATTTGAAGAATAAATTTGTGTGAGGTGAGATCCTTTTAATGATTAGGCTGAGTTATCCTTGTCGGATTCAGGGTTAACCAAAAAAAGCAACAAACTTAATTCAGTTGAAATTTTTTTAACTCACAATTTTCTCATATACCGAGCTAAAAACAACTTATTTGTTTATACAATCGTATATTCCCATAATTAAAATGACTTAATTACATCCGGAGATGGCAGATGCCTCTAAGTTGCGGTCTGCGATAGAATATATGCAAATAATTATTAATATAAAATGGAAAATGTAATAAATTATAAAATTATATAGAAAACCCCACACTTCTTAAAACCTAGAACTTAGAATGAGAATCGACTATGCAATTCCTGGAATATAAGTCTCTAAAAAAAGTGGAGATCTCACCATTTACTCTTGCTTGGTATTTCTATACAATATGACCGACTGTATGAGGCTCAAAAGATCAAATAAATGATGACTCATAAATATTTTTAAAACTACTATGTTTCTGATTTGTAAAAGAATGCATTCTTTTGTGAATGCAATCGTTAATGACTTCAATAATGAGATTGTATCCATTGATTTCACTAATGCAATCACCATTTACTTATGAATAAAAAAACGGCAATATTTTTTTCCCATTAATTTTACAGCAATCAATCAAAATTTTGAGAATTCATGCATTCCTTGCATTCATCCATATTCTGTCCATTCAACGGTGTATAATAAATCAAAGTTTTTAAGCAAAAATCCGAGAAAAAAAAATAACTAACATCATCCTATAAAATTTCAGATTTTTAAAGATTGATACAGTAAAAACCGCTTAAGAGAAATGGCAAAATATCACTGTATTTCTTTCACTTGAGAGGGTTTTTCACTTGACCGAACCTCGCTTAAGTGAAAAAAATTCACTTAAACGGATTCCGAATAAGTGAAAAAAATTTCACTTAAGTCGATTTAAAAATTCTATTAAGCGGAAATTTAAAGGTATTAAAATTTGGATGTACTTTTTGGAGTTAACTAGAAAAAATTTAAATAAAATAGATTAAATAAAATGGTTGTGTTGTGACATATCAGAAATTCAAATGTAATTTTTGTGGTAAAAATGGTGGAGATGAAAAATAAAAAAGAAGTGAAAGCGTCCAGCAAATTTTTTATTCTGTTCGATTCAAATTTTTTTTCACTTAAGAGGGGGTTTTCTTTCAATGAAAAATATAAAATTTAATTGAAAATATATTTCAGGTAAACAAGTTTTTCACTTAAGCGAGTTTCGTTCAAGCGGAGTGTTTTATAGGTAATTGGTCGAAAAATGCTCGGGGATGAAAAAAGTGTTTCAGATAAGCGGGTTTTTCTCTTAAGCGGGTTTCTCTTAAGTGGGTTTTAATGTACATAAAATGTGTGGTTTTCAAAAATCCCTTATGCTTTAAAATAATTTAAATACAAAAATCCTAGAACAAGTGTTACTTTTTCCCAATTGCCTTCCATCTTTATTTTAATTTGAAACCATTAGTACTTTCCCGTTATATACCTATACATTCATATTGCAATTATTTGAATTTTGTTCGTATGTAAATAGGTTTAATTTAAAAATCAATTGATTCCAAAAAAAAAAATTGTCTATCTCTGAACCTGTTTAAAAAAAAAAAACAGAGAAAACCAAGATCACTCTTTAAATTAACTTGACGAAAACAGTGCAAGAGGTCAAAGCCTGAAATTGTGAGATAAGTTACGTGGTGGCAAAACAAAAATGTCCCAAACATGTCCCAATATTTAATTACCAATCTTAACTTAATTTATTGAACTAAATATTTAATTATTTTTTTTTATTTTTAAAAATTAATTTCCTTACCGAGCCGGCAATTGAAATTTTGTTTAGCATCATAAATAATGGTACCTGTATTCAACCTTTACGAAATGGATTATTCACCTCGGAAATGGAAGACAATTTTTGTTGTAGAAAAAAATTTCTAAAAACGCTACCTGCCATATTACCTTTTTTATTGTGATGTAAAGGTACTAAATGGCAAGTGAGTTGATTTTCTTTAAACATGATGCCTTTTTTGCGTTTTTTGAACATTCCACCTACACGTTTTTTTTAGGATCAAAAATAATGGTATATAATGGTTTTTTAACAAATAATGTGCCACAACATTTTTTTTTTCAATTTAGTAATTTTTTCACAAAAAGGCATCCAGCAGATTTTTGACATTATCTAGCAGATTTTAAATTCAAATTATTCTTATTAGCCAAAAATAACGGTATCTCCCATACAAATGTTTAAAAACCGGTATGGAAAATATCATTTTTCTCAAAAACGGCTCCTACGATTTTGACTAAAATTTGTAAGTGATCTAATATTAGTACGATCTACCATATTATTGTAGAAAAAATAATTATCTATCGATTAAAAATGGTACATCTCATAGAACCATTTTTTTGGTTTTCGATTATATGTAAGTTGATTAATGAAATTTTTTGCACAAGAGCTTCTAATAAGTTTAAACAATATTGCATATCCAAATTTTCAAAAAATCTAATTTTGGATTTATTCTTAAAAAAATCTATATTTCGAAAATGATTTTTTTAAACTCCGCATTAATAAATGTTAAAAAAATTGCAATTTTTTCAAAATATTTTAAATATTTTAAATATTAAAACTTATTTAAAAAAAAAAAAACTCTCCAACGATTTTAATTTTTTTTTTTTAAATTATTCTATTTATATTTTTTGTCAAATTTTTTCACGTTCTTTATTTTGAATTCAAAACTTTTTTAAAGTTGGTTCTGCAATTTATTTGTAAAATGTAAAGTATTTATCAGTAATTATTCCTTTTTCGTGACCTTTTTAGGATTCCACTATAGTATTTATCTTCAAAATATGATTTTCCAAAACTAATTTAAAATTAAAGTTAAAAACATTTTTATATTTGTAAGTGCATTTCATTTTCTCTATATATGCATACACATTTTTTAATATAAAATCTTTTAAAATGTTAAGCCACTTGAACCACAGGAGCAGATTCTTACGATCCAGTCATGTATTTTATTTTTTATAAAAATCCTGAAAGAAATTTAAAAAAAAAAAAAAACTTACTTTCTTTTGATTTCGAGTTAGAATTCTTCCATCAATAGGAAATTCCCTCCATAAGCTTGTAAGGCTATTCAGTCTAAGAAACTCTAAAGAATATATACAAACTTTACTTTTACTGCTGTGTTCTAAAAATGTACAGATGTTCAAGAGAAGTTTTTCTTTGAAACTTTTTTCCTTTGAACTAAGTTTAAACTATTTTTGCTACAAAAAGTAAATATATAAACTTAAGACAAAGTTCTTTTTAATTTATTGGAAATCAGTAACTATTTCCTTATAATATATTATATTTAATTAAATTACATTTGCAATTAACTAATGAACACAACCAAGATGAATGCAATTAAGCAAATGGAATCATTCTCATAATGCTATAATATAATATGAGAGGAGATTGCGTGCATCCGAGTATATGTATTGCAAAAATGATTAGGTTATCCAAATTCGATATAGCTTAAAGGGTTTATTATTCTCTTCTGGCTGCCTGCGACCTGCGAACGTATTGTGAATCGAATTCGAAATGGTTTATGGAATTCCGCTTCCATGAGACTTTATACCTATATACTCTTATAGTTAAACTTGGAAAGATAGATATACTTTTCCTGCATATTTCATGGCTTATCTATCCAATTAAATGAATTGAGTTTTAGCTGGAGTACCTACATACATATTATGAGAGTAGATACATCTCATAGCGCAAAGATATTCCTTAAAATTTATATACAATACATGCATAGGGATGGGATGATTAAGCTGCGGGGTGGTATGAGTACCTATATATGTAGATGGATGGATGGTTTTGTGTGCCAAAGTTCAGACTCCGAAGCCATATTGTTCAACAACGATATTAAATTTCTCAATTAATTAATGTTGCATTTGTTTCTTATTATATGCTGTGTTCTATCGGATCCATCATTATTATATTAATAAGCAAGTATTTGAAACGAAGGTAATTATGATACTTATTATATATTTTCTTATACAGTTATAAGTTACAAGAAATATGACGGTCTTATATACCTACCTACCTACACGGATATGTCGTATGTTAACAGTTTAGTCAATTAAGAAATAGTTTTTATCGTTGATTAAAATCAACTAAAATCCTTTTGAACCTTATGTTAATTAAAATTATGTTGTTTATACCGATGAATACTATTCAATCAATTAATAACCCATTCATCGCATAATCTCTTGTTTATTATATTGATTATATTATTGGTATAGGTAGAACATATCCCCGTAACGATGTAATGTTCGCCTTTTTTGCCGAAGGTATTTTAATATATTTGAAAGATAAAGAAACTCTCAAATTAAAAAGTAGTATGAAAGCTTTGAAATAAAGCATAGTCAATTTACACCAAATATTGAGGTTGCATCATAGTTTATTTCTAACTTATATATATTTTCAATATTTATGACCCATTCAGAATTGAATTAGGTCTAAGCCCAACTTTCTTAAAATTAGTATTTTGAGCCCTCTTGCGTCCTGACTGAAATACTAAATTTTCGTTTAAAGGAACAATAATTGACTTTAGTAAATATATTAAATTATTATTATTTATGTAGTAAAGGGAAACCTCCCTCCTCTATATTTCAAAAAAATTAAATTTATTTAAACAAACAAAAAATAAAAAACTGAAATTCTTTAAGACTTATTTCATTTTATTTATTGTTGAGTAACACTTTTTAAAATAATTTAATAAAAAGAAACATTAATTGTAATTTAATTCATTTCTACATATATATTTTGTATACACTTCTTAGTTTTATTTAACAAAAAAACAAAAATTATCTCGTTAAGCTATTTTAATAAAATTAAATATAATAAATAAAATATTAATAACAAAAAATTAATATTTTCATATATGTATCGTTACATATTATGTATTTAAAAATATTTTTAAAACTTAACTAAAAAAACTAAAACCAAAGAAATTTAAGCTACAGTAAAACCCAAAAGAAAAACCTAAAAGAAACGGCAAAATGTCACAGTATTTCTTTCACTTAAGTGGTTTTTCACTTAAAAAATCCATTAAGCGGAAATTTAAATATACAAAAAATTGAATTTATCGTTTGGAGAAAAAATTTAAATAAAATAAATAATAGATAAATTAATTAAAATGGTTGTGACATATCAGAAATTCAAATGTCATTTTTGTGGTGAAAATGGTGGAGGTGAAAAATAAAAAAAGAAGTGAAAGCGTTCAGTAAATTTTTTGTTCTGTTCGATTCATTTTTTTTTTCACTTAAGAAAGTTCTTTTCAATGAAGAATTTAAAATTTAACTGAAAATATATTTTAGGTAAGCGGGTTTTTCACTTAAGCGAGTTTCGCTTAAGCTGAGTGTTTTATAGGTAATTGGTCGAAAAATGCTCGGGGATGAAAAAAGTGTATCAAATAAGCGGATTTTTCTCTTAAGCGGGTTTTACTTTATTTGTACATTTATATCAATCAATATAAATAACTTATACTGTTTAACAAAAACAAATATCTCAGACTTTATGTTCAGTTATTTTATTAATTATTTTTTGTTGAAAAAAAGAACATTACAATTATTTTAGCATTAGTAAATTCTTACAAAAAGAAGAACACGCCATTAAAAATAAATTAAAAAGATTTCAGTCTTTGAAAATTCTGAAGGAATACAAAATTGGCATTGGAATTGGTTCAATAGAGAAAAACGAAGTAGAACTGGTAAAATTAAAGTATGGGTTGAAACAGAGATTTGTAAAATGAAGCAAATTTTAATGGTGGCGAAGTAGGAAGTAGATTTTTAAAATTTAAAGTAGAATATCACATATATCTCCTTTCGAATTTAATTTCTACTTAGATCACTAAAAGCTTGTTTGTAAAATTTAATTTCTTAATCACTGTCATTTAAGAAATAAACACCCTTTAATAAAAAAAAGGGCGTGGAAGTAGGTGGATTTTTTTTAAATAGTATTAGAAAGAAATATTTCTTCTTACAAATTCTTTTCAAGAATTCATAATGGTACTTTAATAATATATATCATTTTCGGGAGCACACGTATTATTTTAACAAATTCTTTTAAATTCTCTGGAATTATTAATAGGTAGTAAAAAAATTTTAAAAATTGGTCATGAATTTTCGGACCGGAGACTTTAAGAGACTTTGAACAAATTCTGAAAATTCCGGATTTTAAAATGTAGAAATTTTGTTGAATCCTAATTTTGTGGGTTTTGTGGGCTTCAGGTTTTTATTTCTTGTTAATTATATTTGAATAGACGAAGTTTCATACGTATTAACATACCTCCTCAAGTATCTAAAAATTTTTAAATTAATATTAATTATTTTGGAAGTACGTAAACACGTAAGAAACGTCGTCTATCCAAATATAAACAAAAGAAAGACTTGAAGCCCACAAAATTAGGATTCAACTATTTTGAATTAAAAGGTAACGAGAAAGGAACAATTGGAGAAATTTCGTTATCTCAATTTAAAAAAAAAAAACCTTTTTTTGTTGCAAAAATGATTTCTTAAGAAAAAATTTGTGTCTCCTTAAATAAACATAATTTCTCAAAACATGAAGCATTTTGCTGCCCAAAAACAAAAGTTGCAATTTTTGAACTAAGTTTGTCTAGGTATACAAAAATACATAAACATAGAAGTAAAATGTTTAAGAAGCCTTAAATGATATGAGATGAGTGGAGCTTATCAAATTTCTATTAGTTTCTATGATCTCTTCAGAAAATAATTTAATGTTAGGTGTATTTTATTATTGCTTTATTTTTCAATTCTTTTTAAAGGAAACTTACGAAATTCCTAATATCACTAAAAATTTCTATGAGATAAGGTCCAGTTTCACATTTTCATCCATTAAGTTAAGTGACACTTTAGTGGTCACTATAGAGTGCCATTAATTCAGGTAACGCTTAAGTGCGGTGCATTGTGTAACTGATATCAAATTTATTACTTATATCAAGTAAATAAAATCACTTTAATTTATTGTGACTTTAAACACAAATTTCTTTAAACGTGCAAAGATTAAAAATTAAATAATTTTCACATAAAAAACACGTACATATAATTGATTACATCTTAAACAGTACAATTTAAGCTTTCGTGTCAATAATAAATAAGGTTGTGAGTTATACACAAATTGGATTGTATTTCTTTTTTGTTTTTTTTTCTTTACATTTTATTTTTTTTTAAATTCCGCAAATTAAAAGGTGAAACCAATTATTATGCTAATAATATCCTTTCGAAATGCTACCATTATTGGTATTCAATTTTTATATAGAAGGCGATTATACCTGTGTATAAGTGTTCTTATAATTTAACATTACTAAAAAAAAGTATGTATAAGGAAATGTAAACTTTTCAACATGAAATAATTTAAATTTAAATTAAACACACGAGCGAGTCGCATATGCTTGTACATATGCTCTACTATGACCTTAACTGCATCGTTTTTGATAATAATTTTTTAATTATTCTTAAGAAAAATGTATTTTTATCTGGATTTTATTTTAACATATTTTATTTTAAATCCATAGATTTGTATTTGAAGTGGGTTGAAACTCTGATTTTTAAAATTCTGCCTCTCTTTACTTGCCTTAATTTTAAAATTAAAATGCATACTTACTTTACTTACGAGTTATGAATTCGTAAAAAAAAACGAACTCGATAATATGATCAAACTTTACATTACGATGATAGCGAAGTTGAAAAAAGTGGATCTCGCACTTCTGCCCGTCTGTCTGTCTGGACCTGTCAGCTGCAACCTAAAGGTGTGGGTCGATTTTTCATTAGGTACCTAGCGGTTTTTGGGAATCCCAACGAATTTTTTTTTTATTTTTTTAAGACCAAAACAACGTGTCTGGAAATTAAAACAAAAATAGTATTTTTTTTTTTTTAATAAATTCTGAAAAACGTAGTAAATGGATTTTCATTAAATTTGGAACTTTTAAGCAGATTTTAATTTTATTAATTATTATTTGTATGACCAAAAATAACGGTACTTCTCATAAAAGTGTTTAAAAACCCCTAAGTAAATCTCATTTTTCTCAAAAACGTGCCTACAAATAAAAAAAAAATCAGTAATTTTTTTTAACAAAAAGGCTACCATTTTATAAAAAAAAGTTCGCAAAAAAGGTAGTAAATGGTATCTTCCATAGAACTGTTTTATTTATTTTTAATTTTCTCTAAAACGGCTCAAATAATTTTTAACAATATTTGAAAAATTTTTAAAAGTATTGAATACCAAAATTTTCATTTTTTTTTTAGATTTTTAAAATATGTTATTTTTTAACACTTAATAATTCGAAAGCGGCTTGGTCGATTTTTATTAAACTTGAATTGTTTGAGCAGATTTTAAATAAAAATTATTTGTATCACCAAAAATAGCAGTACCTCCCACACAAGTGCTCAAAAACCTGTAAAGAAAATCTCATTTTTTGTAAAAACGGCCTCTTCGATTTCGATTAAAATTTTTATGTGAGCTTATTTTAGTACGATCTACCATCTATTATTGGAGAAAAAAATGAACTACCTATCGATTAAAAATGGTATCTCTCATAGAACCATTTTTTTTTCGATTATTTCATTATCTATTAAACCGATTTTTAAAAAAAATTCTTGCACAAGAGCTTTTAATAAGTATAAATACTAATTTTCACTACTTGATGTAGATTTTATTTAAAAAGTGTTCCCAAAATGAATTTTCTTTCAAATAATAAAAATATTTTTTTAATTTCCATACGAGACATTTTAAACCTCTATGTTTAATGAAATTTGCAAATCTTGTTTTGTTTTGTTTTTTTTCCGAATGCCTTACGTGTCCTTCGACTAAGTTTAATAACAAGTGCAATAACACTATATCGTGTGAGAAGGACTTATGTTTTTAATGTGTAACCCAGGTGATTACTGACACGGATTTAGTTGAGTAATTCTATTTCTCGTGACAAAAACATATTAAATGCATGCTAAGCTAAATGTATCTTAAGTTTAATGCATACTGACTTATATATCCTTGTTCATATTCCCTCAACATGAATGGTCTAGTTTAGTGTGATTGCTTTTTTTTTTTTATTTTGTTTTTTTTGTAAGTCGTAAAGTTATTTTCCACATAGTTAGTTTAATGAATAGATTACGAAAAAGTTGTTTTTTTTTGTTGTCGATCGATAAGTTTTTTTTTTTAAAAAAGGTTAAAATTACTTTCATTGGTTAAAATGGTTTTTCGTTGTTGTTATCGTTGGCCAAAGTTTGGCTATACCTTCTTAAAATAAGCAAACCCAATTTATTTTTGTTTCTCTTATTTTTGTGAAGAGAGTCCTCCTCTTAACAATACAAACACTCCAAGAGGACGACGACGAAGAAAAAAGAAAGAAGAAAACACAACATCTACTTTGTTTATTATATGCTCGTAGAGATACATCACAAAGACACAACACAACGTTCACTGCACAATCACACTAGAGCCATTGACCATATCCCAAAGCATTCCGCAAACACAATAAACGGAATTCATCCGAAAATAATCCATCACAAACAGCAAACAGGCTCTTTCATCCTCAAAAGAATATCCTCAACACTATATCTACGTATATACTACACAATCTTCACTCATTCTCATTTTCAATCGCACTTGGCAGGCGGCGGCGGCGTCAGTTAGAACTCGCATTCAACCTCCCACTCCGATTGCCTGCCATCAGAAAAGATCCTTCCTTGTATTAATAAAAATTCCTTTTAACCTGTTGTTCAGAAAAGCTAAACAAGCAATCAAATGCCATTCTATTCAGTAACATATCTCTCAAGCTCTTAATCTCAAATCGAATTTAATTACTTTTGCCGGAATTTTATTTAGGTATTTCAACAAAACAAAACATATCCTTAGGCTCCAAAGGACTTCCTCAATATGTTATCCCATCAATTTCAATCGCTACGAATGGCATTTCCATTGGTATTTCTTAAGCCTAAGGCAACTCTGATTTTCTTAGATAAAAAGCGAAAATAAAAAAAAAAGGAAGTCACAGGAGAAGGAAAAAAAATTGAAATTTTTTTTTTTTATTTTATTTTATTTTGAGCCAGAAATGATAACAAAGAGATTGATATAGCGAATAGGTTAGGTATACGCAACCCAACCCAATTGTGCAAATAGGAAAAGTGTAATTAAAGAAGATGCCAATCAAATCAGAAGCTCTGACATTGTTTGGATTGTGATGCGATGTTGGTATAGGTAGCTTAACTTTCGGGCAAACAAACACTACCACTAGATACAAAAAAAATTGAAGATAAGGTTTAAAAAAAAGGGATTTGAAAATGACACGGATAATACCATGCAATCAGTTATCCAATATCCATGTACAAAAAAAGTGTCCCTACTACTTTTTTCTTCGACAATTGCTTGGAAAAGTATCCACAACCGTTTCAGGAGGCTTCCGCTGATAAGACTTTGCATACTTTGATCGATCAGCTGTTGGTAGAACTGTTCATAGAACTAAAGGCCGTAACACCAATTAACTGAAATGTCTAATTTTTTGCTTAAGCCACCATCAAATATTTTTTGTTGACCCCTTAAAAGGTTTAAACTTATTTAGGGGGCGTGATATCCACCCATTATTTTTATATAATAGTTTTAATTAATATTGAACACTTAAAAAAGTTGTAGAATGAAATTTGGTAAAGCAGTATACGACTTAAAGTGCTTAAAAAACTAAGAACTGAAAGCTTGAAGGCGTGGCATCCACCCACTTTCTCAAAATTATTATCAATTACATGAAGCACTTCCGATTGTTGTAGAATTGTGAAAATTGGTAAAGTTGTAGGGCTTGAAAAATTAAAATTTTCTATTCTGGAGGCGTGGCATCCACCCACTTTTTCAGGATTATTATCAATTATATGAAGCACTTCTGATTGTTGTAGGATTATGAAAATAGGTTAAGTGGTAGGATTTGAAAAATTAAAATTTTCTATTCAGGAGGCGTGGCATCCACCCACTTTTTCAGGATTATTATCAATTATATGAAGCACTTCTGATTGTTGTAGGATTATGAAAATAGGTTGAGTGGTAGGATTTGAAAAATTAAAATTTTCTATTCAGGAGGCGTGGCATCCACCCACTTTTTTAGGATTATTATCAATTATATGAAGCACTTCTGATTGTTGTAGGATTATGAAAATAGGTTAAGTGGTAGGATTTGAAAAATTAAAATTTTATATTCAGGAGGCGTGGCATCCACCCACTTTTTCAGGATTATTATCAATTATATGAAGCACTTCTGATTGTTGTAGGATTATGAAAATAGGTTGAGTGGTAGGATTTGAAAAATTAAAATTTTCTATTCAGGAGGCGTGGTATCTACCCACTTTCTCAAGAAATGCTATCAATTTTATGATGCACTTCAGGTTGTTTTGGAATAATGAAAATTGGCAGAGAGTTAGGATTTGGAAAACTGAGATTTTTTATCTCGGAGGCGTTAATTATTTTCAATTACCTACATGAAGAACTTCCGATTGCTCTAGAAGTCTAGAACGATGCAAATTGGTAAAGCGGTGCGGCTTGGAGTGCATACCAAGGTAAAAATTGAAAACTTGATATTTTTAATCGAAGGGGTGTGGCATCCACCCACTATCTAAGCATTGTTATCATTTGAGATTTTTTTACTTTAAGGGCATGGCATCTAATTTTACTTGAAAAAAATAAAAATGTAAATTGCAAATAGGAAAAAAGTCACATAAATGTCAAAAAAGAGCTAAGTTCACCTTTATTAACCAAGTCAGAGAAATGTATTATTTTATGATCGCTGTTCAAGTCTTCAATACCTTAAAAATGGGGAGTAATTGAATAATAAAAAGAAAACTTGCTTGGTCAGTAACTTAACTAGGGGTATGATTGAGTCCATTTATAGTTGTTCAACTTTACTTGAGCTGATGAAAGAAAGAAACTAAGTAATTTTTAAACCTAGTTGGTAAAACTCGACTTATATGTACAAACAATAGGTTGCGATTTTATAAAAATAACACAATTAAATAAACGGTCTCATTCAGCACACCTTTTTCATTCTCTCTTATTCCAGGAAGTACTGTAAATCTGGGTATGACCACTTCTCATTTAAAGTATAAGCTCAAGAATTCTACTTAGTCCCTCATTTTGCACACATAATTTTTATTTAATCTTTAACAAATAAATCTTTTTACGCCCGCAAATGAGATACTTTTTGAAAACAGGTCAAAATTAATTAATTGTACTTAAAAAAAGAAAAAAACGATCGCTCCCCCTATACCTATAAGAAAATCATTTCACCTCTAGTGCGAGCTTCAAGCTCAAAAGGAAAAATAAAATGCTTAACACAAATCTTATAATGTGGCAATATTTTTCAAGTAACTTATAACGAGGTCGTTTTCGAGTGCACTTTTGAATGCATAAATATTTTTGTATTTTTTAAATTATTTCTTATATACTATTATATGTATGTATGCAGTGTAGGTAAACAGAAATAAAATATATTTTTTTTTCTTGCCACGACTACGACGACGTCTAAATTCCTTCAGAATTTTCATTGGACTTTAAGTGATTATACCTTCGAGATAAAAAATATTTTATATCCCGCAGTATGTGGGTTGAGAAGAATTTTATGCTCTATCATGCTAGAAATGAGAACTAGCTAGATGCATGAGGAGAGAAAAAAAAGATGAATGAAGGAAGGAAGGGGTTTTAGCGTCACATTTTTATATATATATTTTTTTTTTTTTTTTGATTTATTTTCATCATTGAAAGAGGACAGTGCGAAAAATTCCTTTGGGATATAGAGAACCAGGGTATACCTACTCGTACCTACAACTCAGCTAGGATATACGAGTATACGTCTCGTCGTCGTAGTCGAAGTAGTGTGGCCAGCCAGGGATTATACCTGAACAGGATGATTCATAATTTATTCACTTTTTCTATATCCGATCACGTTTTATATGCGAAATGGGAATTCCTGTAATTGAGGACCCGTACATAGGAGCGTTCATAACCGGAATACGTGCTCTTTTGGGTTCATCGGTGCTCTATAATAATACTATACACGAATAACGTAACCAGACCAGAGCAATGTATACCCCAAGGAGTGAAAGTATGTGTGTTTTATATATATATTTAATTATATTGAATAATTTAAATATTAAAGCTTCAGTTAAATCTGAAGCTATATAAGAGTTTTTTAGACTTTTTGATTTAACTTGCTAACGAACAAAAAACCGTTTTTTGTGAACCCTATTGTGTTAAAAGCTTTGAAATGAGATCTGAGGTGTAGAAAGTACCTTACCTAGCTATACGTGGAACGTGAATCTTTTGTCAATACAGTGCATTGAGCTGATAAAACATAAACTCTCTATAGCTTATGAGCTGATTATCCGAAAAGACCTGTTAAAGTGTGAGGATTTAGCTTTACATATATCTTCTTTTTTTTTTTAGAAAATTGAGTGTAGGTAAGGTAATAAACGAATGACTCGCATTGTTTAAAAAATAAAAAAAAAGTGGAATAAGTGCTAAGTTAAGGGAGGAAAGGACTGGTGATTTATGTTAATCGTATTAGAGCTTATCGAATTAGTTTAAAATTTAATTTTATTCTTGGATTCGTGGTAAGTGGAAATATTTGTGCTTCGATTAAGGCTGAGCAGAAAAACACCATCTTTACGAAAAGGTAAATTTATTCAAGTCTTGCCATTGTGAAAGAACGGCGATTTGTAACACTTCCCTGAAATGAATTAAATTCTTAAAATGTAGCAGAATTCATAAATCGTTAGGTTATTAAAATAAGGGACTAAGATATACCTTGAATGTGAGAAAAAACTATAAAGGACGTTTAGGTTAGGTCAATAACAAAATCATATGGGAAATTAGAGTGAGGTAGTTGTGTTTCCCGCCATCTAGGTGGGAAATGAAATTTTGTAAAAAAAAATAATAATTATAAATGAAAACCGGTTAATAAGTTAAAAAAAAACAACGGCAAAACAAGCAGTGCTATAGCTTTTTTTTTAAGTTTGAGTTTGAAAATGTCGCATAAGGATTTTTTTTCGTTAAATCGGAATACTAAAATCTTGCAATCTCAGATTTCCCATTAAAATATTTTTTTTTTATTTATATTTGTGTGAGTTAATAAATATACATTTCAAATTTAAACAAGTCCACTGGCCAAGTTATTGAAAAGTATTTATTTTTTTTAGTCATCATTAACAAATAAAACTTTATCATTAAATAATAAATAAACCTCTGTCATAGTTTGAAGTTGTTTCAATATTATACTCTTACTTTAAATATTTTATAATAAACCTTTATAAAGTAAGAACTTGGCGTACTTCTAGATTTCAATATATACTATTCATGGCTGACTAACTTGTTACAAGCAGGTTTTTGTATAGAAGAACTTGGCCCTCTTTTTAATATTTATATGGTTTTGGTCTGTTCTCATTCCTTTTTGCTAAGATTTTTATTTTTTGTCATGTCAAAATTTCGAAAGGTATACTAGTGAAGCCAGAAGTTTGGGACGTATTCTACAGCACTCGGAAGTGCTCCATTTTATTGACCTCGATTCCGAAAAAGTGGGCATATACCACACCCTTAAATAATAAACCTCTAATTTCTTTTTCAACTTGCGATTTATACATAGCTTTTACATACAAATATACATATGTACATACATATATGGCAAGTTATGGATTCGTAAAAAATCGAACTGGCGATTTTGATCAAAGTTGACATTACGATGACAGCGAAGTCGAAAAAATTCTCTCTGTCTTTCTGTCTATCTGTCCTTTTGGCTGTTAGGCTACAGCTACAGGCTACGGGCGAATCGGCTTTCTTTAAACTTGGTACCTAGCGTTTTTTTGGAATTACCCCCACAATTTTTTAAATTAACAATTTTTTAAAAAACGGCAAAAAATGAAAATCTTCTAATTCTCAAAAACGTGCCCACCACTTAAAAAAAAAAAAAAATCAGTAATTTTTTCACAAAAACGCTACCATTAGAAAAAAAATTCCAAAAAATAGTTATGAATGGTACCTCAAAAATGGTTCAACTGAATTTGATCAATTTTTGTTATAGAGAATTTTGCAAAAAGTATTGCATACCGAAATTTTGAAATTTTTTTTTTGGATTTCTAAAAAAATTCAAATTTTTTTTGAGAACTTAATAATTCGAAAACGACTTCAATTTTTATTAAATTTGGCATCCAGCAGTTTTTTGACATTATCTAGCAGACTTTAAACACAAATTATTCTTATAGCCAAAAATGACGGTACCTCCCATACAAATGCTATAAAACCGGTATGAAAAATCTAATTTTTCTCAAAAACGACTCCTACAATTTTGATGTGAAAAAAATTATCTATCGATTAAAGATGGTATATCTCATAGAACCATTTTTTTTGTTTTCGCCTTTTTCATTATCTGTTAAACCGATTTAAATAAAATTTTTATACAAGGGCTTTTATTAATTTGAATAATATTGCATATCAAAATTTTCAAAAAAAAAAAACAAATGTTGGATTTAAAAAAAAAACAAAAATATTTTTTAAAAATTCGATATTTCGAAAATGGGTACCTAGATGGTAATCTTTAAAAAAATTAATTTTTTAAAAAACCGCTCCAACTATTTTTAAAAATTTTTTCTCATAAATTGAAATTTGTGTAAGAAATCACTTGATGTATTTATCTATTTATAATTTTATTGATTTTTTTAACATTTTTTCAGTCTAAACTGTAAATTCCATGCATATGTGCACGATGCATATGTGCACGATGCTATATATCTTTTAAATTTGAATTAAATAAAATAGAAAATTAAATGTTAATTAAAGGAATCTTAAAGCCATTCAGGCAGACGACATAAAATGTCATGTCCTTAAATATTCATAATAGAAAAATGTAATAAAAGAAAATGTATATATTCTTATATTAAATGAATAAAATCTAATCTAATCTAAATCTAATCTATATTGTTCATACATATTTATGTAATCACATAATACTTCCTTAAACTAGGCTATATTTTTGGCAGGTGGCACTAAATATAGAATCCAATAACTAATAAATTTCTTTTATCATAATATGAAAAGTTCTTAAAGTTATTAAGACTTTAAAACCACAGTGTGATCGCACATAAAAGCAAGTTCGTGGGACCCAGTCGTGCATTATATTTTTTTTTTAAATTTATAATTCTTGTATTTCGGAATTTTTAGAGGTGAACAAATCAGTTGCTAATCCACTAAGTTTAAAAGTGAAAAATGTTAGCAGGACACTTTCAAGAATTCAGAATTTAAAGTATATGATAATTAGCTGTAGTTGCTAATTAGTATAACGCCGCCGTTGGAAAAAATGTGTATCTTGTTAATTTAACGGCAAGTAAGCAGCGCACATATTTTTTGAATTCAAAAAGAACGAATAATTTTTTTTTTTAACGCAACTAATTAGCAATTAACTAGCAGCTAATTATCATTTACTTTTAAATCTGAATTCTCGAAAATGTCCTGCTAACAACTTTATAAACCTGAGGTTTGAAGTTATTAAATGTCCTCAAAATCCATTAGCTTAAGCAAATACAGAAATTTCGCGATGGTTCCAGTCTCCTGTTAATTTGAAAGATTCTAAGGAATTCATTAACAATATTCGAATTACAATACGAATTAAAGAAAATTTAGTTGTATTTATTATGTTACCCTTCATATTTTTTCCACTAATGATTCCATCACAATTTTTTATGTATTTTATTTAAAATAAGGGTATTCATGCAACGAGATAAGTTTACCAATTGTGTAAAAAGATAAGTTTACGCAAAAGTTTGCGTGAACGTCCTTTTTATTTATTTGGATAAATGTTGCGTAATTGAATCAGCTGTTCGTTAAATTTCACGTTAAAAGTCACAATGACGTTTGTATAAGTTTATCCAAATAAATTTGTATAAGTTTCCGCAACAAAATCCTTAGATAATTTTATCCAATTCGCGTAAACCATTTCCCATACAAAATTTGACAGTTCATTTACCAAAAAATAAATTTATGCAAAAGATAAACTTATCTAGTGTTTTACGACGTTGCATGAATCCCCCTGATATAAAAAAAGCATATCAAGTATCGCAACAAACATTTGCATAAACTTCAAGGCAGTATTTATGGCTAAATCACATATTGATATTTGTTTTAAAGAAATAAATGATTTTATCAGACAAGTTTGGTCTCGATATTTTCGTATTTTTAAACTTCACAACAATTAACAAAAAAAAAAAAAATAAAATAAAAATGAGAAACATTTACAGTCGTATTAATTAAATTTGTGTCGACTTAAACACTGCCTAACTATTTTCTAATTGGTGTAAATATGCTATATTTAATAAAAATAGATATCACATTATTCACAGTTAAGACAATCTACTCAAGGCAGCTATAAGACAACAATAAATGATGTTTTTGAACACATTTTGCAAAGTTGGACATTTGTCTAAAGTTAGACAACGTTTATAAATAAAAATTTTGAATTTGGAAAACAGAAAAATTTCATAATTGTTTCAGTGACTTTAAGACCAAAAGTAACATTTTAGGAATATCTGAAATGTTTCTTTTGAATTGGACATCGGACATTTATCCTAAAGTACATATAAATATATATTTACATATGTGATTTCTTGGTCCTTAAAATTGACTTAATATTACTAGAGTTTGAGATGATGAATATTATGATGAGATGAAATATTTTTGTGAACATTTAAAGTTCCATTTTGTATGTTCTGTTCGATTTTGTTTTTCTGTAACTGTCCATAAATCAAACATATTTTCTAGTTTTAATTGATAAATTTAAAAATTTTACTAATAGCAACATCATTGTTTAACAAATCTATCTATTACCTTATCATGTCTGTAGAAACATAACCTAAAACGATTAACCTCATATAAACTAACTTGTAGCTTTAACGCTGAGACATACATATGTACATATGTATTTTCTAGAAAATATATTACTGCCATTGAATGTGGCCTGTCTGCACTTAGTTTCGTATTAGATTTACCATCATCTCTCGCACAAAGTACATAATCTCGAAATCGTTTTATCTCATTTTGTGGAGAATCCGTACACTCCACTCGCTCGTATATACTGCTGTAGTATATCTAAGTTTTCTTCTTCTTCTTTACCGCTTTCGCTTTGCACAAAACATCCACTTTATAATCTTTCCATATCATTTCTTGAATAAAATCCAATTTTTTCTTCCACATCACGCATCTGTAGCTGCTATAAACGTTGGGCGCCAAGTAAAAAAATATCTACATATAGAATGAAGAAAAATAATCATATCCAATTTTTGAAAGCATTCTATTCTATACCTGATCAGGTGCACCAGAGACCACCCATCCGAGGAGAAAATGTCGTTGATATATACTTTAGCATACATACACATGTATATAGATATAAGTGCATTTAGATACATCACGTCAGCACCAGACTTTGTGCATATTGCAAGCGCTGACTCTGAAAAATGTTTGATGTCAGGATGTCGACGTAGTGTAACATCCTGCTTAAAAGTACATATATATGCGGTGCATAAGGGTAAACAGTTCCATTTTCGCATGGGTAAGTCCTTTTTTTTTATTTTCAACTTTTTTCTTTTGTTGTTGTTGCTTTTTTCTAACTTTGTTTCAGCAAATTATGAGAGATTTTTCACCCAAGTGAATGCACGAGGCAAGTAAGTTTTGTGTGAAAAAATCCACCCACGTGATGCATTTCTCTCTTGAGGAATATCCGGCGATGCGATGCGATGCGATGTGATGCAATGATGCTGGTGCCAAAAAAAGTATATCGCTTCAGATATTGGATTTTATTCCTTGTCCTTATGGCCCAGCCCGTTGATGTTGCTGTTGCCATTTTCTTACATGAAAAAGGAGTATCCTCTAGATGCAATATGTTATCTACAAAATACAAACAAATACATAAAAATTTTCTATTTGTATGGAGAAACGTTGACAAGAGTGATTACTATGACGAAAACGAAAGAAGCACTGAGTTTCGTAACGTTTCGTAAATACACATACATAAGTAGATATATAGAGTTATAGCGATGATGATGATGGCTGATGGAGAGATGGAGAAATGGAGATGGCGTTATGACGGGAGGGGTTGTTATTTATGGTAGAAAATCATTCGATATATAAGCCTTGATTCTCGCTGTATAGCCTCGAGACATTTGCATGAATAATGCAAGAAACTAATGCCATGGTGTCGTAAAAAATTACCATATGACAATAGAAGCATGACACTTGGTTGGTGCTAGATATACATACATATGTATGTACCTATAGCTGGTGGTGCAATATTATTCGAGTGGTGTTGGCTTTGTTGTTTCGTCTGATGCATCAGTTGAATAATACTACCAACTATTTATTTCTTCAGGCTGATATCGTGCATTTTGTATTTAGTTTATAGTTTTGTTTGCGGAAGAAATATGTATATACATTACTTGTACTGATGGTACAATGCATTCATTCACCCGCATTGTAATTTTACAAAGGAAGTAATAATTTTTATTTGGCTTTGTATTTTTATTATAAAACTACATATAATATATGTATACCTATTTGCATATAAATAAGTAAGCGACCATATAACTAATATGTATGTATTTTATATTCATAGCTTTCTGATTATATTTACTTACTGTAATGGTAGTTAGGTGTTTATTTTTAAAACAATCGATGTTTCTATTTTGTGAGGTAAATTTAGATTTTTTTTTTAAACTCAAAAAATATTAGTATACAATTGTTTCAGAAATATTAATTTTTACTTTCTCATTAGGAACAAATTTAGATTTTATACAAGGTGGGCCAGATATGAGTTTATTTTTAAAAAAAGTAATAAAATGATACTATGTACTTTATTAGTAAGAGCAAACGTTCCCATTAATTATGGAATACAACGTCGTTCAAGTGGCTACCTCGGCTGGCTTCGTAGTAGCGCATTCTGTCATCCAATTTTCCAAGACCTTGTTGATGGTTTCGGCCTGTAGCTCACGGATTGCTTGGATGATATTCGCCTTAAGTCCTTGAATCGTTTCCGAATTGTTGGGATAACATCGGTCCTTCACGGTTTCATACAAAAGAAGTCCAAAGGGGTCAAAGGAGTCAGTCCATATTTAAGTGTCTTTTTAATCTGAAGAAACACCGATCGTAAAGAATAATTCTTCGATTGGTATCTGCACTTATGTCATTTTACGAGTAAAGCCCCATCAATCTCTTCACTGTGACTGTGACTGAGTCGAAGAAGTTAAAATTATTTTCTCGAAAAGAGCTAAATATATATTTATTCGTCTTGTTCTCATTCACAGATAGGCTTATCATTTTTTACACCTAACCTTAATACAAAAAAAATGCGTCCAGTGACATCTCGCTTCATTCTCCCCTAATATCAATATCTTCAGCGAACTTTTTAATAATGTACCTAACCTATGTTGTTAAGGTGTTGGTTACAATAACTTAACTAATAACTATAATGACTAACAATAACACAATATCTGACTTGATTTAAAGTTTAAGCTTGACGTCCCTTTTTTCCCAATCCTTTTTTGGGGAGTCAAATATTTTTTTTTGCAACTGATTTTTTTTTTCTTTTTGAAGTAAAAAAAAAAAAAAACAGTGCCATCTGTCGGTTACAAAAGGAACACATGCTACAATGAGATCTCAGCTGTAATATCAGTTACACGAAAAGGATTATACTCAAAAAAAGTTTTCAATTTAGCAGTAAATATAGTAAAAAAAAAGTTTTAGGTCAAAATGGGGAAAAAACAAAATTTAAAATAGATTTTTTAAATTATTTTTGTGTTTAAAAGATTTTACTTAAGGGACTTAAGGGGCTAAGCAATTTTAAAATTTGCTATTTATATGAAATAGGGTTAAACAGAAAATACCATCAGGTTTATAACATTCTTTTTGTTAGTACAGAAAACTTCGAAGACCATATAAGGGCTTCATATTTTCAACAAAAAAAAAAAATTAGGGTGAAATGAGGCAGAAACGACGAAAATATCCGATTTTAAAATTAATTATTTTAGGTTTATATTTAGAGTATAGTCTTTAGGGATTACTTAAAGGCAAGATATTTTTAAAGTAAAGCTATTTATAGGGCGAATTGGGGAAACACAAAAAAGTAACATATGATTTTAAAATTTCCTTTTTTATTTGATGACTTGGAAAATATTTGGTATTTTTTTTAGATTAAATTCTAAATAGGGTAAAATAGGGTAAATACAAAAATAATATGGTACATATTTTGAAATATGTATGAGGCAAATAAAAGAAAACATTTTGAGACAAAAATAGAAAAAATGATTCTACGAATGAAACATTTTAGATTTCTGCTACTTTCGCAGAATGTTGAATTATTGCGAAATGGGGAGAGGGTTATAATGTCATATTGCAAAATAATTTAAGCTTCATTATTAAAATAATTATTTGAGCCACAAATTCAGCGCTTACATTGTAAATTCAAAGAGCAATATTATTTTATTCTGCCAAAAAATGTACTTAAAGAAATGGTTTTCGATCTGAAGAGTGGGAACATTTTGCAGACTTAAGGTAGATTTGCCTGGCGTGTAACCACGCTGATATGAGCTAGCCAGATTTTTGAATAAAGCATTATACAATTTTTTTCAAAAAGTAAATTTATTTATATATATTTTAATTAAGCGACGCGTTTCGACCTCAAAGATCATCATCGGGCTTTTATTTATTGACTGGTATGGATAATATGAGTCAATAAATTAAAGCCCTTCTACAAAATGTTGAAATAAAAACATCAGGAATTTCAGATCGAAAACTTTTTTAAGAACCGGTCTTGGCAGAATAAAATAATATTGCTCTTTGAATTTGTACGCAAGCTCCGAGTTTAAAAATTAAAATATAAATAAATAAATGTTTTGATTGATAAATTTAAATTATTTTTCAAATTTACTTTATTAAATTTTGTTTTCCTTTTTTTTTCCACAAATTACAAACTCAACATGCACACTGCATCAGAAATAAAAACTAATCAGGTTGTTAACAGTTTTACTACCTGAACACAATGGAGACTGGGCTGCAACAGGAGCTGTAGCTGGAATAGCTGTCAAAATAAACAATACACACAAATTCAATGTTACAAACACAAAGCAGCTGCAGACGGTGCTGCAAGAGTTCACCAATTTTTAACTCTTTGCGTGCAGCCCTTCTGACATTTCAATTTTTATGAAGAAAAAAAGGTGCCGGAAAAAAATATTAAAGCTTTTTGTGCTTTCACGAAAAAAATTATTAATTAAAAGAAAAATATCGAAAATAAAAAAAATTAAATAATAAGCCTGTAATTTTTTTTTCTTTAAAATGTACAAAAATCTGGTTCAGCTGCATTGTGGGTACATAAAAAATAGCACGTACTACAATTTTTACAGCTGTTCCAGTTGCAGCTCCAGTTCCAGTTGGAGCATTTAATTGTGTTCAGGAAGTTAAGCTTTAAGAGTTCACAGATTCGTTCTTGGCTGCGTCTGCATGAGCGAGATTTTTCAGTTGCAATAATCATTGACAGATAATTAGCTGTGAATAAACTGTCACTATATAAGGTAGACGCGGTCAGCAGAAGTTCGTCGTTTTTTTTGTCGTGTTATACCGAAAAAAACCTTATCTGATGAAGTTAAGGTTCGTTAAGATTCGATTTCAGGGAACTCAACCCTGTTTCTGCGTTTTATAGAATTTTATTTTAATTTGCAAAAGAAAAATTGAACATTTCAAACAATCGAAGAACTCGAAAATATTCAATCTCAAGATTGGACATTTTATATTCAATTCAAGTATGCTGTCTCACATTTAATTGAAATAAATGATTGATAATAAAATGATGTTAATCAACATTTTGATCATTACAAATACAAAAAAAAAAAATGATAAAGTAGAAAAACAACAGAATTAAATAATTTTGTTTCCACTTCCTTCCTCCACTGTACATATAATGCTAAGCATTTAGCAAGGCTTATGAAAACTTAAGAGGCACTTGTTATGTATATGTATTTTATTTTTCTCTCCTTTGGGCACATTGTCTATGCGAATAACAATGAGAACATAAATATTAGCTATCCGTCTTTTACAAAAATATATATAATGATATATTCTATTTTTATAGCGTTCACATTAACGTTATTGTTGGCATTGAATCAATCTTATAACGTCCGTCCGTTCGTTCGTTCGTTCGTCCGTTCGTGGTGTCTTCGTCGTCGCTGCGTATAAGTATTTTGAGTCTCTTGTCGGACCTGTAGAAAAGTTCGTGTTTCGAGATAAATTGTTAGGTAATTCACCCTCAATCGTTTCTAATTTATCAAAAGAAAATCCTATACACTTTGGACGAAGATTGTGCCACTTCTGGGGCACAAAGAAATGCGCATCGTCGTCGTTATGATAATAATCTATCATTTAATGGTGATGGTAAATGGCTGTCGGCAATTCTCATTTACATATATCGTTCCATTAATTGCTCCTTTTTTTTTATGATGAGTAAATGTTTAGGTCCTGGTTCATATTAATGTCATAATTTATACCTCCCTTCAATGATTACGAAAGGAATATAATTTATACAATCGCATGGCATGGCAGCTATATCTGTGATGATATTTTACAAAACTTTAGAATCATAAATTGATTAAGGATCTCATTTAATTTATTGATTGAGTTATTGTAAAATTGACCAGCGCACCAAAACCCACACAAATACACACAACCACAAACCACAAACATCCTTCCTATATATATATATGTATATAGGTATCTTTTATCAAATTAAACACTATGGAATTTGAAGTGCAAGAGTACGAGGATTATACGAGTAGGTGGTATCGGTACCTAATGATATTTCATAGTTGATTAAACATTTTCTTCGTAAATTTGAAGCATTCTTACAATGACTTATTAATCAAACCTATAATGCCAGGAACACATGTGAATGTGCACATAATACTCTCATATAGGAGAGAGGTATAATAAATTAAAGACATTTGTTGGGACCTGTTGTCTTGTAAACTATCAAAAAAGGAGCGAAGCGAACTAAGGGATAAGCTTTCACATTTATTCCAATTTATCACTTCAGGGAACTACACACATACACACACACTCTCAAATATATTATTCTTTGGGTAATCCTCTCTAAAGATCATTGAAAGGATAATACGTTTTTTTTTTTTGTGTCGTTTTTATTTTGTTTCATTTTTTTTTTTTGTGTTAGAAGGGTTCCATTATAAGATCTCAGCTGTGAATTATTCTGGGAGGAGAATAAATCGAAAAATTATTGATCCAGACATGTTTTCTTTTTTGTATGTCCTTATTTGCAATTATGTGGGTATATGTACCTTACCTATACTTGCTTCTATTACCCTGCAATTTATAATTTTTATTGTGGGTTTTAGTAAAGATTTAACCTTAATTTTTCATAAAATATAACTATTCTACTTTATGTAATTGAATGTGAAACTATATGGAGAAACTTTTTTTTTTTTGATATGTGTGGGTATTGTAAGCTTAGATAATTTGAAGAAACACTGATGTAACAGAGGTAAAGATAGATAGTAATAACACACTTAAAATAACAGACTTTTGCAACACATTTTTAGTGTGTTTTTAGGACCTTTAATAATAGATAAGGAAATGTAAGCCGTTTTGAATAGGATGCAATAAAATGTAAGCCTTAGAAATTGCTCATCTATGTATATAGCTCAGATTTTTCGGACTTGTTATGATATCAGTAGTAAAATATTTTGATACGGTGTTAAAAGTGTTTTTTTTTAGTTATTATTTTTTTTTTCAGGATACAAATAAAACAAATCATTTTCATCTTCTTTCCCAACCATTTGTGATTTGATTTTCGTAAATTTTTCGAGTGTTATTATTTTGAAATAATGGTTAGATATCACTTCTTTTTTTTAATAATTAAAATAAATATGTATTTTATTTTATTTGTTATTTTTCTTTTTTACATTTTTAATAAAATAAAATTATCATAAAAGTAATACAAAATAAATTAATTTTAATAAAACACCGGAAACTATTTTGGGTAAACATATAAATTACAATAAAGTACTCCTTTTGATGGGTAGAACGTAGACTACGATATAGTATTTTCATAATAATTAATGAAAACGTGTTAATATGAAGCAGAGATATCGATTTTAATTTTAAGCTTTTTTTTTTTGCAGCTACGTTTAACAAGTGGAGGAACGATTATATCAAACGTTGAGTCACTGATGCTCATGTATGTTGTGTCTATATATCGTAGCTTTACCATTAAAGTGTTGTCCTCTTAAGATAATTTCATCCATAAATATTTAACAAAAAGAGCTTCGAGAGTACAAGTCCCCTGAAGCTATCCAGGTGCACCACCGCACAGTGGCCCATTTATGCAAAAGTAGAAGCAATAACTATTTTTCGGGTGGGTGTATAATGCAAAACTTTTAAGTTTATTGAATTAACAAATGTTAAGACTATTATAGCAATACAAAAAAATTGTTTGAATGAATAGTTTTGTTTTGTGTAAAAACTGACGGGAGTGTCTGAAAAAAAATTTGTTTTTTTTTTGCTTTTGTATTTTTTTTTTAATTTAAAAGCTTTTCATTTCAATGCAATGTTTTTTGAAATACCACTTTAGTCACACTTTTTCAACTTTAAAATTTAGTTACAACTCCCCAAATTCCCGCCTTCAAATTTAAAGACAAAAATCCGTAAAAATTTGTTGCACTAATCTAAAAAGTTACATAGAGCTGTGCTAGTATGGAGATTTTATTTGAAAAAAGTCAGTCCATTTTTTTTGGAATTTTGAATTTAAGAATTATTTTTTGTTTTTATTAAAACTATTTAATTTTTTTGTTCGTTTAATATTTTTTTTCCACTATTTGGCTTATATTATAATATCACTTTTGTTTTTTTTTCACTATTTTACTTGACTTGACTCAGTGAAATATTTGTAATGCAGTCTTTTGTGTCAAAAAATTAAAACATACAATTATTAAAAAAATTAAAAAAATATTTGTAGAGTGAAGTACAAACTAAGTCTATCGCCTTAAGTAATAATTCTTTTTACTATAGAAAGTTCTGAAACACCCTGTGTAGCTATTTCCTTTATACTCGCCTTGGAAATTATCTTTAAGATAAATTTTTTTTACGATATCTTTATTCGTTTAATTCTTTTAATTTTATTTTTATTTATTTAATTTTTATTTTCGTCATCCTACGATTTTTTTTTACCCGAGATATCTGACTTTGAATAGAAAAAGAGACATATTATTTTGACTTTGGTCATTTTTTAAAAATTGAATAAACTTCTTTACAAGACAGTTTGAGTGTTTACAAAAAAAAAAAAACTAAAAAATACGTCTTTTATTAAACATTTTTATTTAGTTTTTTTTTTTTTTTAACTAATAAAGTAATAAGCCATATTTATTCTTGTAAAATTTCAAAATGATCCATCCAATCATTTTCCCGTACTAAATAATCAAATTTTAAAAAAATTTAAGCAACAAATTGTATTGCTTCTAAATATTTTGTACCTAATTATCATCAAAATTGAAAGAAAATAAACATTTTTGTCGACTTTTTTTTACAGTTATGCATAAGTTGCAATTCTTATACATACGACTTAAAATGAAAAATAAACCTTTTTCCAAACAATTTTTAAAATTAAAACTTTGCAAAAAATTACTTAACTATTTTATTTTTTTTTGAAAACAAAAACCAATTTCACAAAAAGTGGATTAAAGTCAAGGAAAAAAAAAAAAACGCCTTTATAAACCTTGAGAGCCAATTCTCTATCCCTATTGATGGCTGATCTGAATGCTAAGTCATAAACCTTATTTATATATAATTATTTTCTTTCGTAGTACTTGCCCAAAATTTCGTTCTACCATCAATTTAATTTTTTTTGTTTTTAAAAAATGAATCGAAAATTTATAGAAATATGTATGTACGTAGTTTTGGGTAAGTACATTTACAGATATATGTAAATACTTCTCTTTTCATATTTTTCTAAAGGCAGAAAACATCTCTAAGTACCTAGATGTTCATAAATTTGTGTTCATTGTCGAAAGCTGAAGTTCTGATCACCCTGTAGTCGTTCTTCAAAGTATTTTAAGTCCATTCTTTAAATAATATAAAACTCTTATAAAACCGTTGAGAAGATAACCTAGTTTTTTTTGTGTTTTTTAATTTCTCACATTTATTTTTCTAGCAATCAGAATCAGTTTCATAATTTCACTGTATAACTAGGCATAGTGCTGTGAAAAAAAAACTGAACAATTTTTTTTTTTCAAATTTTTGTTTGAAATTTTCTTTTATTCTATTCATATTTCAAATTTTTTAAATCAATTAAGTTTTATTTTCAAAACTTTTAACTCTTAACTCTTTTTAATCTGCGAAAAAATTCCGTCGCAAAACTTTATGAAATTTGTTAGCATCAAATTTACTTTGTAAGTGCTGATGATGGACACTAGGAGTGATTTTAACTCAATTTATGGTTAATTTACTACAATAACTGCGCATGTGAACATTTTTACAGAAAAATCAACTTCTAAAAAATCATAATTTACAGAAAAAACTTAAAAATACAAATATTTTTCAAGACCATTTCCTTACAATTATTTTCTTAAATTCCACTAACCATTTCCAACAAACATACAAAATTGATTTTGTGACTGAGATATTACCTGCAAAGCAAAGAGAGTAGGTAATAAATTTTTTAAGTATCATATCGTCGTCCATTTTATACGTCAGTAAGTATAAGAAAAGAAGTAGCCAACTTTTTTCTGCACAGCATTGTACGGAAACAAAATTACAGAATATAATTTAACATTTCGGAAGCGTAATACAATTTTAACAGTGTTTTTTCGCTCGTTGTTTTTATTCCATCATAATTTAAAAAAATTCTTCTTTAAAAAAATCCTTTCATAGCATTGTCCCTATATACACGATTTCTGATGTGCCTTTATAAAATAAATTGTTAATTATTTTTATATTCCCTTTTGTTTTATTTTTCAATTAGGGGCGTTTACAACGTAGAAGTACATAGATATACACATCCATTGAATTCATGATTTAAAAATTGCTTTATGATTCAGGTTTCTTCAATTTATGTGCAGTGCATATTACAATTACAAAAAAAAAAAAATTAATAAAAAACTGTATGTAATGTAAACCTAATTAGTTTTTCTGATTTTTATTTTTCCGTTTCGCTTTCGCGTTGAGTATTATGTATAATGTATATATTTTGTGTGCGTTTGTATGATGCCAAAATCAGTGTTTTCCCCTTACAGACAGAGCGAGAGGCCTCGTTCTCGCTTTGCCATTATTATTACTATACACAAACAAAACGCCTGAAACTTGTGGCATTAATGGTACTTTTTCGCATCCCCAACAAGTTTTAAGTGGTTAAAGTAGTTAAAACTGTATAATGAGAGTCAAAACGAATACAAAAATTCACAGGATTTGCATACTAAAAAAAAAAGGTAAAAAAAAAAAACTTTCAGAAAAGTATTATATCATAAATCCTCCTGTAAATTTCTTATCCTTACTGAACAAGTGTATCTGTGTGGTCAGACACCGTTTTCTATTATAATTTTTTTTTTTTTTGAACGTTAAGGACGTAATTGGGTAGTTTCAGAAGCAATCTTGTTTTTTTTTTTTTTTTGCAAAATGGTTGTATAAATGTATAGCGGAGGTAGAAAAAGGATGCGAAGCATAATATAAATATCATTTGTATAATGTTTTGACAAAAAATCGTGGTGTCGAAAAAATGTTGAAAAGGAAATTTTTTTATTTTTTTTTTTTTTTGTATACGGTTTTGTGGGAGTCCAATTATAGTTTATTTATTTTGCTTTGACCCATGTGCTTGTATATATGTATATATATCATGAGATGACCATCTGCCAAGTTGAGAAATTTTCTACTGAAACTTACCTAAGTATGAATTGAAGTTTATTGATTCAAATTGTTTGATTATGGGATTTTATTTATTTACTCAAAGTATTCAATATTGATGTCATTAATATCTCCCCATCTAAACAACGAGGAAGGAACATTGGTTTCTCAAAAAAGAACAAAGAGCACGTGAAATTGACAGTGAAGTGGAAGTCTATTGCGTAGCAAAGGGAGGATAGTTATCGATAATTGTCCCGGAGACAGAGACCCAATATACACGACAATATAAGATTTAAGCATTAGGATCCTGCTGAAATGAATATGGAAACATTAGCCAAGTCAAACTGTCTCGAAAAAGGGCCTGACTATGCAGGTATTATTAGTAGAATTATGAAGTATTTTAGTAAAAAAAAAATAAAATAATTAAAAAAATCTAAAACTGAAACTTTCAATGACTAAAAAAGACTACAACTAGTAAAAAAGTGCTGCAGTTAATTAGCTTTTATTTAACTTTTGTTAACTGCATGGAGAATCTTGTCATATTTGTCCGTTTTTCTGTTAAATATTGAAGAAAAAAGTTTTAATTGCTTGGTCAAATTTTGAATGTGACTAAAATCTTATTGAAAACTATTGATTATTCATTACACACTTGGATAGCTCTCGGCTTCTCGACTCAACTCAAGATTATGAAGCAAAAATACTAAACCAACAAATTCACATAATAAATTAATATCATTTATTAATAAATTTTAGAAGTGAAGTTTTAGATTTTTTTTTGAAGAAAATATGCACATACGTATTTCCATTATTTAAATTTAATTTTGTATCAAATATTTAATAAAAAAAAACATCAGACTGTCAGCACACGTCTTAGCTGGGACAATGATAGAGAATATATTCTTTTGATAGGATATCATATTAGTAAACATATTATTGCATTGTTATATCTTTCTAGTCTTTATCAATGGAAGCATATTTTTATATAATACATGTTACACTTGTTAATTGTACATACATGCACTGAATTAATGATGGTGGCATTAATATTATTTTATTTTATCTATTTAATTGTGTGTTAAGAAGTTAGCCGTTAACGATAAAATTCATCCGCTCGCTACCACATTTATTAATAAAAATTATCATAATTATGTAAGTTCTATTTCGCTGATGCTGTTCGTAGTTTATAAATGGTAAAGAATTATACAAATATTTTCAATAAAGTTTTATTGGATATATTCCTGATCATTATGAAATGTCAAAAACGAAACTCTGTGGAACAATGGTACACTGTGGCATATACGTAATTTTTTGTTTTGTTTATACTTCTATTTCTCTTTTGCTATTCAGAATGTTTTGCATTAGAGGTAACAGAAAAATAGAGCGTGCAGATTGAATCCAGACAAGAAAAGAAAAAAAAATCTATAAGATTACGAAGTCTACCCCCTCCCACCCACTTTCGAATAATTTGATTTAAAACTAAAAACATTATTATATTTTACTGCTTATTTTTAAACTGCAGAAATATAATCTAATTTTCATTAAAATCTTGTATTAAAGGTTTGAATAAAACAACAAACAAATACTTGTGTTATTTACCACCAAATTTAAAGACTTGAAATATGATTTTGTTTAAAAAAAGATTTCTTAAAATTTATTTTTCTCTTCAACATTTTTTGTTATAAAGCACTCGTTTTGTTTATAATAATAATTAATATTGAATGCAATTTTTTTTACAAAATTTTGAGTTTGAAAATTAATTATGTAAAAATTATTGATTAAAACAAATTGATCTATGTATACGATTTTTTTTCAATTTTCTTAAAAACTAGAAGAAATTACATACTTAAGTTTCTAATTTTAAGGTTTGAATAAAAATTGATAAACAAAATAAAATAATAAAAAAATGCATAATATGAAATAGAAGAAAATGGAAAAAAAGAATTATACTCGTTTTTGCTAAAAAAACCATTGTCTTAAAAGTTTTTAATCTTTTAACAAAGAACGCTGGATGAATTCTTGATAACATATGAATTTATGCAAGATAATTAAAAAAAAAATTTTTTATATATAAAATTTCTTTCGCATTTAAAAATTAAAATGCAAGAATGCGTCGCACGAAACTGCTGTTATGTGCAATTACACCATGGTTTTAAAACTTAAAGTCTGAATAGTTAGATCTATTCATCTGGTTTTAAAAAAAATTATTAGTTTTGGGGGCCTATATTTTTTTTTTATGTGGCCCGCCAAAAACGTAGTTCAGTTTAAGGCAGTTTTATTGGAATACATAAATATGAACAAATTAGCACCGGGTTGCCTATTATGCATGAAATTTACACTTTAGACTGAAAATTATTCAAAAATCTATATAATTAGAAATAAATTGATTTCTGAATTTTTTTGACACCAACGGATCTGAATTCTAAAACAAATTTCAATTTATGAAAAATAAAATTTAAAAATTTTTGAAGTGTTTTTTTAACCAAAATATTTTTTTATATACAAAATTTTGAAAACATTGTCAAGAAAAAAAATTGGTATGCCAATTATTAATGCGGAGTTTAAAAATTAATTAAAATTAAAAATTAATTTTAGAAAAAATTGCCCATTTTCGGAATATCGAATTTTCAAAAAATAATTACATATTTTTTTTTTTTTTAATGTTGAAGTGCAATATTATATAAACTTATAACAAGCCTGTCGTGTAAAAAATGTCATTAAAACCGATTCAGCAGATAATAAGACAGTCGAAAAACAAGAAAATGGTTCTATTAGAGATACCATTTTTAATCGAGAGATACATTTTTTCCAATAATAGATATGGGTCATAAGAATAATTTTTGTTTAAAAATAGCTAGATAATGTTAAAAAACTGCTAGATGTTAATTTTAATAAAAATCGACAGAGTCGTTTTCGAATTACTTAGTTCTAAAAAAAAAAAGTTGGAAAAAAAAATACTTTTAAAACTTTTCGAAAGATTTTCTATACAAAAATTTGGTCGAAATTGAGTTGAGCCGTTTTTGAGACATTCGAAAACCGAAAAAGGTCCTATAGTGCCATTTTTCCGAAAAAAAATTATAAAATGGTTGTCTTCTTGTTAAAAATATTACTGATTTTTTTATTGTTGTTGGAACCTTTTTACGAAAATCTAAGGTTTTCATAATTTGGTAATTAAAAAATTTGTACGACAGTACCTACCGTTATTTTTAGTCTTAAACAAAATTTAAAAAAAAATTCTAACTGATCTAATGATTTTTATGTGAAAGTGATCTTAACTACGAGTAAAAAAACTATTTGAGATATAGGATTAAAATCAAATTAAATAAAATAAACCTAAAATTTAGCGTGATTCTTAATATTTTTTTTTTTTTTAAATAATATCAACTTAAAATATCAAGATTCTTAAACCCGTCTACTTATAACTTAATTCTGGATCCAAGTTATGAAATGATTTTGAAACTAAAAATATAAATACTTATAGCTTTCCCCACATAATATATAGAGCTATTTAAAGTTATCCCCACGAAAGCTTTATGTCCGTTTAATTCAATATAAGACTAATTATTTTGAAATATCCTTTTAGTTGATTTCAAAAGGTAGGATTTTAAATACTTAAAATAAAAAACATTGCTAAACTTGATATAAAAAGTCAATGGATTGTGAAAAGAGATGATAAAAATTCAATATTTCCAATATTTATATAGTTGAAAAAACATTTTCCATGAAATAAACACAGAGTTGCAAGCAAATCAGAACAGAAAAAAATTTAATTGAAATCGTTTGATAAATTGGATTGAAACTGCAAAAATATAAAAAAAAAAATAACAAAAACTCGAGTTTGTAAGGATTGCAAATTAACATAATACCTACTCAAAGAAAAACACCAAAATTATCTCCATTTTATATAATTTTAATTTTTTTCTGAAGAAAACTTACAATTTATTATATTTCATAGTTTGCATCATCCCAGAAATGTTCCTCCGGCTTTTACTCATTTCAACTTAATTATTTGTTTTTGTTGTAGAAGTGTAGGTACATACGTTTTGTTTTTTTTTTGTTTCCAATGCCCAGTTTAAAAATAAAAGAAATATTTCTACAGACTTCATTAACAAAACAACTGAGTTTGTTACACTTTCTTAGTTTCACAATTAAAGTAAATCTCATCGTGCGTTTTGTAAAAAAAAAAAGAAGAAAACTTTCACACAAAAATGTAGTGCTCATCCCTAAGGATATCTTTCCATTTTCTATCAAAAATATAAGAGAGTTGGTACAGCAAAAAAAAACAGGAAAAAAAAAACAAGAAAACATTCACTCTTACAGAATTCCTTTTAAGTATTATACTTCATTTCTGAATAACCACCACCTCCCATATTATGTCCGGGTCATGAATTCGTTTCCATTAAATTTTCCACTCCGGCTAGCAATTGGGTTAGTGCAGACTCTTAACCATTTCTTTTCACGTTATATATATTTATATACGAGTAGAAACCAAGAAAAGAAAACTTGCTCATGCACAAAGCTGAGAATAATCAGGAAACCATTTTGTTCAATTTGTTTGCAATTCACGGATCCTGAATAAGGTTCTCGCTTGATGTATTCACAATTTAGTAATAGACTACCAACTCATAAGAAAAAAAAAAGAACAAAACGCAAATCCAAAAATATCGACGAATTATAAGGTTTATAGGAAAAGAACCTCAATTTCAATCGACTTATATAGGACACATGAATCAAATCAATGATGATGGTATATCCTGCTTCGATTGATTTGACGACATATTCAAATCAACCGGATAAACATAGAGATGACATCCTTGTTTGATACAAAAAAAAAAAATTGAAAAAATTTTTATAAAATTACCATCGAGTAAACTCTTGGCTCGGAAAACTTTCAAAATAGCTGATATGTGAAAATACACTTAAGAGAGGAGAGTAGAAAAACAACATTCGCCTTTAGATATAAAAAAAAATTAAATTAATTATATATTTCTAACTGTACTTGTTTAAATAAAAAAAATAAGAAGAATAAAAAGAATGAAAACGAGAAAATTACCTTTTTAGTTTTCGACTTGAAATGACGTGAGGAACTTATGGTTTTCTTCTGTGGCGGTGATTTCGGGACACCCTGTATAGACTTGAAAACATTGAAAAATTTTCGTTGAATTTTCAAAATTTCTTTCTAAAAGCAGTAAGATGGTTTTGAAATTGGTTTAAGTAAAATCCGCAAATAGCCACTCCCCAATTCATTTTAGTTTCAGATTATTGATATTCCTAAGAAAGTAAAATTTCTTAATAAAGCTCTCATCAACATAAAGCATGACATTTTATATCTATGCCGCCCACATCCACGCCCATTTTTCTTATATTATCCTTATAAAACGTCCTTAGAAGGCTTAACATTTCTAATAAATGTTTTTTGAGCTAGAAACATGATATGTCCAATTACTACCACGCCCATTTTTTTAATATCCTGAAACTCCTTTTTACTTTAATTTCCTTGAAAGTTGAAATTTTGTAATCTCTTGAATCTTAAGCATATATATTTTATTTTAAAGTCCACCCACTGTCAAACCCACTTTTCACATAAAGTTAAGTTTTTAAAATGTTCAATATGTGGCGCTGCAAAAAGTGATATAAAATCTGCGCCTAATCACACGAACTTGCTCTTTATGCGATCACATCACTGTGGCCTTAAAGTTCGAGAACAATCATATGCACCTGATGGTAAGATAAATAAATATCCTTTATTTTTATGGCAGCTAACAAAAACATTGTCAATAATAAGCTTATAGGGTAGTATTATCTGAGTGTATAAAAATGAACAATATTGCAACTTATATTGCACATTATTAAATGTCCAGTCCATGATACTTCCTCAGTTAAAACTTATAACATTTTTAAAAAATCAACAATTTAAAACAATTCTAATTTTTTGACACAAATTGATGTACATACAGTATTATCTGAAGTCTTTAATAAATATTTAATTATTAGAAAAAAATTTAAAAATCCTTGAACCGGTTTCTTAAAAAAATTGTTATATTAGTTATAAGCGGTGTCCAAAAATTAACGCAATTTTTGCAGTAAAGCGTTGTCAACTATAAACACAATTTGACAGCTGACAGTTTATGGTTGGTAAAAATGGAGTATTACATTAGAGAACAACGTGTTTTTATTCTTGAACAATATTTAAAAATTATTGAAGTTTGGCAACCACAGTTCGAAAAATTTCAAAATGTCAAATTTTTTTTATTTAGGGTTGCCATCACTTTAATTCATAAATGGCGGTAAATTCAGACCTTGCGTACATTTTATGTAAAGGTTATTTTATATAATTTTTTTTTTTGGATTGTAAGAAAACAAATTGAGTTTTGCCTTAAAAAATTCCACTTGTTATAATCGCAGGGTAGACTTTTTCATTATTTTTAGGAACAAATCAATAAGTTATTGTTATATTTAAGATATTATGACTTGAAGCATATCAAGTTTTTTCTTTCATTAAACACCAACTCCATAGAAAAGGTGTGAGCTACAAACGAAAATAGGATAAACTTTACCTTTTCATATAAATACTCCCACTTCACTTAAAAGTTGGTACGTGTAAATTCATAGGTTCATATAAGACAAAACCGTATTTGTTTGTAAACAGAAAAGTCAAGAGTTTTATTAAGAAAATGCGAAGCAAAAGTAGCAATACCTATTATATGTAAAGGTATAGTATTTTGTGGGTTTCAAAAACAAAAAAAAAGATGCTTCAAGGAACCCACCTCATATAGCTCACTCAAATATACTTGCTTTTGTGCAGAAAGATATGCTCAAGGCTGACTCAAATGCAAACACTTTGACTGGCTCTTATTAGTTTTCGAAGCAGCCAAAGGGAAAATAGAAGTCAATTGAAATCGACAAAGCGCACAATGTACAACGATACAGTACCGAGAGTCGATAATGTTCGTTATTCGTGAATTGTACCATTTGTAATTGGAAAGGATAGAACCTCGGGGCAAGTTTCAGCAATAAAATGTTATTGGAAATTTAAGGGAGAAAAGCAACACAGTTTCCGTTGGATGGATGTATATGTAGGTATAAGGAATATAGGTAAAAAGGTAAATACAAAACATTTATTAAACAACCAACCAACCAACCAACCCAAGTAAGAACATAAACACGAAGTTGCTATTGTTTGAAAATAAAACAATTGTTGTGTATAAGTTGAGTTATAGAGTTTAAGTTTTATTAAGTTTGAGTATGAAATGTTTTTCTTTCATGTTTGTGTCATTTTGTTTGACGTAGCAGCTAGATAAACATACATCTAAAGCTGTGGCATGGCTACGAGGGTCATTTTAATTTTTTTTCTTTACCTATAATATCAAATTTAAAATAAAGTAAGAGGTACGTGTTTTCGTAGACGAAATTTAATCTATATTAAATGATTGTTGCGATTAATGTCGTTCTGTTCAAATGATTGATTCTTTATCTGTTTTTAATTTATTCACAGACATTTAGCCTAAGTCAACCCCAAAATAAACAAGAAATTAAATTTTTTTTAAAGTTCTTCTGGATCGGTTAGCTTCAATAAAATAGTTTTGTTTTTCTTTTTTTTTTTTTAGAATTTACTGGAAAACAACTTTAACAATTTTGATTAAACGTCGTAACATTTGATAATTAAATTGATTGCAATAAAACTACATAAAATTTACAAAATTTTATACAATGGATATAAAGTGAAGGTAATAATACTGCGCAGGTTGTCAAAGTTGGAAGAAATTACAAATGGCTGTCCGAGTGCCAACTAGAACTACTCGCCGCATCATTAGAAACAACAACAAAATTTTGAAAAATTAGACATGAAAAAGGACACTGGAAAGTCAAATTAAAAATGGTTTTATGGCTGGTACCGTTATTTTTCGTCATTATACACAAATATTCCAACTCCCTCTGGCGGAAAATGACAAAAATGCTAGGTATCAAGTTTAATGAAAATCGACTTAGTCGTTATTTGCAGTTTTACTAAAGAATACAAAAAATATTATTTTTTGATTTACATTTTCCTGATTAAATTTTCTTTTTTATGAATTTTTGAAATATTTAAAAAAAAAAATTTAATTTCGAACAAAAATTTTACTATGTAAAATTCTTAAAATGGGCCTATTTTTCAAGTTATACCAAAAATATTTAAAATTTACCAGTGTGGCCGTTCTCTAAAATTATCATAAAAAATAATTTAAATTAATTTAATTTTTTTTTTATTATTTTTTCAGAAATTTGAGTTTTAAAATCAATTGGCAAAACAAAAAAAAAAAATTAAGAATGAAAAACTTACTTTAAAAATCGGTGTTACCAATGTTTATTTATTTTTGGAATAGACTTTCTCTCCTATAAATTTTTAATTAAGTTGCGATCCAACCTACACGCTTCAGCTTAAGTGGCATCACTTGTATTTCATAGTTGAATTAAACTTTCTCGTCATCTTAATTTTTTGCACACAGTCTAAGGCCTTATAAATATTGATTGTGTTTCCTATAATTATTTAGATTTAATAATACTTACATAAATTAATAAAATAAAGCCAATGGAGCGAAATTTAAAATGATTTAGTACGATTTTAAGGCATTTGTAGTATGATTTTAAGTTAAAAATAGGATTTTCCAAATTTTAAATTTTATTAAAGTTAAAATAACTAAGTGCTTGTTTTAATTTTTAGTATTATACTAACTCCAAATATTACTTTGACAGTTAAAAATTTGAAAACGCCATGTTTGCTTAGTTTTTTGCGTGAAGTATAACTTTTGCAGTCTATAGACTTTATTAAAAATAGTGTTATATATATATTTTTTAATATTTAAAGCTAAGGAAAATTTAGTAAAAAGCTTTAAAGTTAGTAAATTGTAAAGTTAGTAATTGTTCTCCACCGATAGCCACTTCAACCTAACCTAACCATTAATTTTAATTTTGTTCACACCCACTTACTTACTTACTTAAGGTGGCGCTACAGTCTGGGATGGACCAGGGCCTCAACAAATATGCCTCTCCAACCAGCTCGGTCCCTAGCTAGCTGTATCCAGTTTCGCACGCCAAGTTGATTGAGGTCCTCTCCCACCTGCGCGCGCCACCTAAGTTGCGGTCTTTCTCTACTGCGCCGTCCCTCGGGATTGGATTCGAAGACGGGTCGGAGCGTTGGGGTCCAGGTCAGTCTCGCTGTTTAGCCCGTACGATGTTCACATCCACAGTTACCGAAAAATTCCAACTAAAACAATAGGGGTCCACAAGAACGCTGCCTACAAAAAATCAATTTTTTAAAATTAGATTAGTAAGATTAATATTTTTGACCACCTTAGGGGTAAATATTTGTGTTTAATTTAAAAAAAAAAAAACCTTCTCTTGTTTTTTATCGATTTTTTTACCATTGTTAAAAACACAAATTATATAAATTAACCTTAAAAAAAAGGTTGATGATGCCCTTCCCTGTTTTAAAGACATTTTTTGGGTAACACAAAAGTATGGGGACACTGAGCAATCTGAATGTAAAGTCTCCTTGTATTTTCCAAAACTCCCATTTAATTTCCCATTTTCCAGCATCTACAGACCATAGTATTTCTATTGAATAGCTAAAGAAATCTGTTCTTTGAAAAACTTCCTTCACTTGTCAAATAAAACAATGCCACTTGTAAAACAAACAATAGGTTTACGCTATATAGCATATTGGCAATAAAATTTATTGAAATTTACGGTTGCTGTTGTACCTCTTCAATAAAATGTCATATAATTTGCTCGTTATGAGTTTTTTTTTTTTTTTTTTCAATAAAACACAAGTTTGACTGTGAGTCAAAGTTGGGTCCATAAACAACAAAAAAAATAAAATAAAACCCTTCGACATCAACCAGTTTTTTTTTTTTAAATATATAAATTATTACTGAAACATAAAAACACATCACAATCCGTTGGTCATGCTCAGTTCTAAAGAATTTTTATTGATTTTAATATAAAAACCACCGGATTCCAACTTGAGTTTTATAAATGAAAATAAGCAACAAAAAAAAGGGTACACATCGCCAACAAGGTCGTTTTACTTCAGTTTTATCATTTGATTCCTATGAAATTTCATTTTTTTTGTATGGGTCCTTTTATGCCAGAAAAGGTAGGTAAGGTAGATACCTCTCTATACCACCCACTTGATAAAACAAAAGAAAATTAAAAACAATAGAAACAAAAAAAAAATGTCCTTATACGCCACACAATTATTAATATTTCTCAATATCTACAAGTTGTTTGTATTAAAACTTAAAGAGTTTTTTTTTTTGTTTAACATCTCTTATATAACCGCACCGCACCATCCATCCTAGGATATGCTCGTATTTTATTTCATGAGAACTAAAAAAAAAAAAAATAAATATATATATATTTATATCTCAACTCAACTCAAGAAGTAAAATAATGGCAAAAGCGACGTATCTTGAGTAGCCTCAGAATACTTAAAGTCTTGTGTCTTTTTCCAAGTCTGTCTCTGTATTGTTTAGATTGCCATAGATTAATGTTATCCCTAAAAGCAAATCTCCCGGAGACATCCATCCAACGGCTAGACAAGACAATTTCTTTGCCTTGCGGGGATTACCTCTTCATTTATACTACAAGATAAAAGGAAGATTTGATAATGCTTGTTGTAACTTCCTCCTTTTTTTTTTTTTTTCTTGTGTCTTCTTTTAAGTCCTTGTGGATGGAAATATTCATCTTTACATATAAAAGAGGAAAAGAAGAATCAAGTATATTGCACTAAAAAAAAATAATATATATATAGGGAATTTGCATGTTTAATTTTTTTGCGTTTCTTCTTTGCATAAGGAACTTATATTTCTGATAGTTCTTTTAATTGATTTCTTATGTATTTGTTTTCTTACTGTGAAGAGCACACAGAAAAGAAATATTAATAAAGTGTGTGACTGTGTTGTATCTTCTTGCTTAAAAGAATTGTTAAGCTCATCAGCTCTTCTCCTACTTTAAATTTTAGGAGAGATAAAATCTTGAATTTGTACAAGAGACTTTTTAAAAACCTTTAATATTTCTCTCAACACTCTTATTACGAAATTTAAAAATACTGCAAGTTAGTTTTGATTTGTGAATTTTACTCGAAAAATATAAAAGGTATAATAATATTTAAAAAGATGTGCTTATAAAGGGTGTCCCAAAAATTAACGCAAAATCTTAGTTTGCTGCTAGTTATGTAGTAAAGTGTTGGCAACTCTGGCAACTCTGGCAACTCTAATTTGACAGCTGACAGGGACAGTTAAAACGAAGCATTAAAGAAGAAAACAACGTGTTTACAGTTTAGAGCTCTGTCAAATTAATTTTATGTTCAGGGTTGCCAACAATTCACTAAACAAATGGCGGTAAATTAAAATCTTGTGTACATTTTGGGACACCCTTCAAAACTACAAAACTTGTATCAAGATTAAAGAAAAATCTAGTAGAGTTTGATTTATATAAGTGGTTTCCAATTTTGTGTCAACAACAACAAATGTTTATGTTTATGATTATTCTGGTCTTTACCTTGCAGAGTACGAGTACCTACCTAAACGAGGATTAAATCTTAGCTTTCATGTAACCATCAACCCGTTATAGGGTTTCCGCCATCTTAATTTAAAGAATATTTGGTATTTTTCAAACGAGCGGAGGTAGAAAATATTTTTTGTAATCGATAGTTTTTTTTTTTTAATTTAATATATCGAACAAAAAATAAATTGGAAAAACCTAAAAATCAAGATATTGAATAATGTCTAAAATTCAGAACAGGAAAGCAAATGTTTAAGAAATAATTTACAGTAAATCAGTACGGTGGTTGATGGTGTTGAATTTTATATTCTTGGAAAAGTTAATAGCAAAATATTTTACCCATATTTGTGGATTTTTAGATTAAGTGCTTTTGTGTACAGAATTTTTTTTTAAATATTGGCGATAAATTTTAATCGATTAAGTACAATGTTAAAGCATTTTTAGTTTAATGCTAGATTAAATACAGCATTTCCAAATTTTAAGTTCGTGCAAATTTTTTTAACATTTTATTTAAGTTCAAATCACCAAATTTTAACTATTTTAACTTTTAAATATCATACTAATTCCAAATGTCACTTTGAAAATTCAAAATTTGAAAATGGTATGTTTCCTAACTTGTTTTCATGAACTGTCACTTTTTTAGGCGTGTTCAGCTGATTTTTACAAAGGAAATAACTTATAGTATGGTACTAGATTCAAATTTTTTAAAACTATGAACATTTTAGTAAAGAGCCTTAAAGTTAGTTAATCTTCAAGTAGTTGCACATTTAATTATACCATAATATCAGGCTGTTTAAAATTTTGTGCCATTAATAGTTGCGCGATTAATTTCTATTAAATTTTTGTTTTTATCTTTACAGGAAATTGGTTTAAAGGTAACATCTGGATTTCTCACATACCGTTGAGCGCAAACAGAGGATTAAATAATTTTTATTTTATATCACTTTCGAAAAATGTACATACATATATCCGTCAACCTAGCACTGTCGCAAATGAAATTCAAAAATCTTCTAATACATGAACTATGTACTGATTAAGTGCTGTAATCCTGGTTGAATTCTATTCCCCTCCCTATCAAGCTTGACTACAATATAGCACTGCCAAAAAAGGATTTAAAAATCTAATGATGCATGAATTAGGACATAATTAGGCACTAATTTAGTCCTGCAAATGCACCTCAACAGTTAAACAAAAAATCCTAAGTCGCTCGAAAATGAATACAGAATGAAAAGAATTTTCAAATAAAAGGGTAACATCAAGTTAGCACTGTCTAAAATTTTTGATAAAATCCATAAATACTTATGATATTCGCAACAAACGAACCTTAGTTTAATTAAAGATGGTGGCAACTCTGTATGGGGTGAATGGTCGAAAATTTTGATTCAAGCTTTCTGTAAATGATACTCTAATTTAGAGTCAGTTTGTCAGTGTTGAGTTAACTCTCAGTTATAAACTTTCAAGTAAATTAAACTATATCTAAATTTTGTATGAAATCGGGATCTAAATTGACTGTAAAACATGTTTCAAGAGTTAAATCGGCTTTGATCTCGAAATAAGGATAGCCTCGCACTTAAAAATGAAACTTAGAATTCAATTTTAAGTATGCACGCATTTTTCTTTTAAATTTTTTTTTAAACACATAACATGTCCTTAACGCAAGTATAAAAAACTAAGTACAAAAAAATTCAAAAAAAAAAATATAAAAAAGGAAAAAATAATTAATTTATTCCTGAAATAAGGGTGCACTATAATTGTATACTATATATACAAAATTATACCTTATTGATATTCAAAACTTATATAGTTATGTTTAAAAAAAAAAAAAAATAAAAACTTCTAAAAGAAATATCCTTTAACAAGGACGAACACACAGAGAACAACTTTTTCCCCCGCTTAAATATTAATGACTTAATTAAAAATTTGTCAATATCCATTGAAGTTTTGAAGGTTTTGCTGCTGTCCTCCATGTATTTAGTTAAAATCGTTGAAATTGCAAATCAATTTTTTATATTTTTCATTTTCAATCAATTGATTTTTTCACAAAGGGAGTTTTCGTTGTAATAGTTTTTATATCTAACACAACATCAGTAATTATACTATCAAGGCTCAATAACTTCAAACGAGAGATAATTGATTTTGTAGCTGCAGGTTAACAAATAAAAAATAAAATAAAAAAAAAATCTATTTTTAACTTGCAGTTATTTTATGGTCTAAAATGTATAAAGGCGTAACGTGGTATGCAATTATCATAGAAATGGATAATCATATTTTTGTATTTTATCTATATATATCTATGTATGTATGTACCTATGCTTGAGGGCGAACATTTAAATGTTTTATTTTTTTATTTATTTATTTTTAATATTAGTTTGTAATTAATTTTTATCGATTTTATTTTGCAATTGAATGAGAAAATATACTATATAGCTATTTTTGTTCTTTTTAATTGATATTTTTGTGGTATAAACAATTATTGAATTTTTTTCTTTTATATTTATGGTTTTTGTTTTTTATATTTTTTTTTTTTTTTCAAAAGATCATTGATTTATAAAATAATTTAATTGTTGAACAGATTGACTCTAAAAATTGTTAAAATTCTAGTTAATTAAACATATACTTTTAATTTTTTTTTCTGTTTAGCGAATCTAGGTTTCCTTACACTCAATGATACAGCCATCCATGATGATAAATTTCAAATGGTTAAGGAGTTGGGAGCACATTAAGGGTTAGATAAATCACCGACATTGTCGAAAGAGGAGCCTTAAATTGGACTTAGCCAGAATGGCAATGAAACAAATAATAATAGTAATAAATAATAAAACAGACTACAGAGTGAATCTTAGTGCTTAGTAAGCAACTGGAGTGAAATAAAACTTTTCATACAAAAATTGAAACAACAAAATCATAAACGAAAAAAAGTTTGTTCTCATTTTTGTTCTGCAATACGATGTTCAACGAGCAAAATTAATAATTGTAGCTTTTTTATTTTGTTTTTGTTTGGCAATTAGTGAAACTTTCAACTGGGTATTTTTGCGTTGTGGTTTTGCATCATCTGATAAAACTCTCCATTAATATATTTTTCGTTTACGTTTTCGCTACCGACTTAGAGACCATAGAAAATTTGTGTTTCGCTTCAGCTGCGTACTAGGCTTAAAATACAAACAAAAAAGAAGCTGTCAACTTCCCATTAGTGCCCACTGCCCATGGAAACTGGAAACCCGATGTTATTTTGTTATAAGATAATTCCCTATTCAAAATCTTAAAAATCCTTATCAGAATCAGGTGTTCTTAAAGCGATCAAGTAAAAACCAAATTTGAGTCGTATTATATTCTTCAACTATTTTAGTTGTAGTTTTGGCAGATTTTGTTTGCTTTAAAAAAAAAACTGTGAATAGAATTTTTTTACAAACCCCATCAATTCGTATTTATATCATTGTGAGTAAAATAAAATTATTCTGGAGTCGATACCGTTGTTCGTTTTTGAGAAAAACATTTTTTAATTTTTTTTAGTGGTTGTAGTTTGAAAATTTGTTGATATAAAAAAAAAAACTGTTCGACAAACCTTACCAGTTATTGACTACGTAACTGCGTATAGAATAAAATTGGTCCGGCTTCAAAACTAGTGTTTGTTCTTAAAATATTCGAGACGAAAAATGTTTTACAACATTTTTTTTTAAATTGATGTAGTAAAATAACCTTTAATTGAATTTTATTGAATATCCTTTCTGCTTTTCATGAGTTTATTATCTGTGAAATAAAAATCATTTGAAGTCAATATCTCTATTCGTTTTCGAGATACAGTGAACGATAGAATGTATCACGAACGTACGTAGGTAAGGTATGTACACACAGACATACAGACACCTCTCTAAAAACGACGGATTCGGATTCCTGGGACCTCGAAACTCGGAGATATGGCAAAATTTTCGATTCGACAAATGGGATCAATTATACAATAACTTTCAATGGGAAGTTAAATATAAGGTGTGTCAAGCCAAGTGTAATATCGTTGAGAAGGGAGGGGGGTCTTTAAGCCCCTTTTGAGGCAGTAGAGGTTTTTTGCTAAAAAAAAACTTATTTTTGACATTCCCAGTTTTTTTTAATTTTTGTTGAAGCATTTAAAAAAAATCTTATTTTTTTTAAAAAGGGCTCGACAAATTAAATTTAACACAAATAAATTTAGAAAGTAAATAATCAATCAATCAAAATAATTTTTTTGAAAATTCTATATTTATTGGTGGATGATTTTTTTAGAAATTGAATTTTTAACTTTTTATTAATAAATTCTTAAAATTGCCCTTTGGTCTCAAAACAGTTTGAGAATTTGGGAAAATGTACCACTGTCACACTAAACATAAAGCCGAAGGTGCATGCCACACTGTGACATTGTCAAATTATTGGAATATTTCGAAACTCAACTTTTTGTGATATTTTCCGGTTTGGTTTAACCAACAAGACCACTAAATTTATACTGAAAAATTGCATGTTCCAAAACAGAAACTCGGAATTCCTCATTTTAAAATAGACTGTTCCTTCTTTCGTTGTCTTATTGATTTTGTGTTGGGTATGAACCCCATGAAGGTCAATGTATAGATACCCGTACCCAACTCGAACTGTGGAGTTCCTCATAAAATGATCTTTAAAGTCAACTGCATTTAATTCGTGCATCTTGCCTTCACCATATTGTTAACAAAATAGAAGCTTCAAGCAAAAGAAATAGAAAAAAAAAAAACAAAAATATCAACAGAAAAACTGAAGTTCACTGTGAAGTGTGTGTATATGTTAGGTTAAGATATATTTGTATATACATATGTATATACAGTAGTATAATTTCCATTCGAAACAAAAGCAGCCATGTATGAATTCGCATCACTATAAAAAGCATGAATTCCCTGATGTGAACCCTTGATTGAAAAGCAACGCCATGCACCAGTGATTTCCTTTCTTATGTACAACACTAATGAATTGGTTCCTTGCCTGCAGCAGTTTCTCTAGTCCTAAACTTCATGCACAGTAAACGGAGTTTCTGCTACAGTAAACATTCCAGAATTTATACGCATAAGGAAAAGGAATTTCAAGCTGTTTTTGATTACACCACGACAAATTGCAATATGAGAATGTTGCAAATAGGAGACCAAGAGATGGCTACACTTACACTTACTATACCACTGTATAATATATACCTACAAAAATACTGTATTTTCTGTACTATATGTTGTTGAACGATGTAAAGTACGAAAAAGGGCGTCAGAATTCAGAAGAATCACCCGACCCTGAAACCATTTAACATGATGTTTAGGACAAGCTCATACTTCTTCTTCGCTATTGAGTTCTCATATAATGTAAATACTATGCCACGTTACGAGGAGAGAGATAGAGGGTCCTTGGTATCCCATAAAGCCAGTCAATACACAAATATTTTTGGATTTGTAAATGTACAGTTGGTATAAGTCGGAATGTGGATAGACTATAGGTTCTAGAATTTTTGACTATACCTACATAGATTCATAGATAACGTATACCTAGGTAAGTTCTGTTACCAATTCGCAAATGTGTTTCTCGATTTTCGTTTTTGTCAAAGTAAAGGAACTCTCACATTCTAACAGATAATGATGACTATGCAAGACTTGGTGTATGACTTACGCATTGATTAGGTAATGAAGGTAGTTTCTATAGTTTTTCTTGCTTGGAGTCAGTATTGGATTTTTTGTGAAAAAAAAAATCGGAATTGGATGCCAAACTTTTCATATTGGGCTAGAAGAATCTATATGTAGGTATATCAGGACTTCAGGGGACAATATTACTGTCCAAAGACGGTATACGCATATGAAAAGTAAATTCGTGTGCATTGTGTATCTGCACCTACAGTTCGACCGCTAGTATTGTGGACTCCGGGATATTAGCACCACATATATGGGATATTCAAATAAAAAGTATGTAATTTAAAAGGTCAATAATTGGTCACAAAAATTCAACTGTTATCAGAAATTTGTCAGACGCAGAATCAATTATCACAGAATTTAATCAATTATTAAAGTTTTTTTAAGATTATTAGAGATTTACCTCATTTGTGGGATATTCGCAAAAAAAAGTATAATATTCAAAAGTCCACCAAATCGTCATAAAGAGTCAATCAGTTTCAGTACAAATCTATGACTGATCAATATTGTTGAAACTAAATTATTTTATATGAGAATTTGGTGGCCTTTAAAATGGTATACTGGTTTTTGTGAATATCCCACAAATGAAGTGCGAAAAATCTGTAATAACCTTTTTTACCATTGATTACAAATTTGTCTGCAGTTGACCAAATTTCTTTAGGTTGTTGCCCTTTTAAAAATTACTGACCTTTTAAAAGGAATACTTTTTTTGTGAATATCCCACATAATGAAATGCTAAGAACCCCGTTAGAAACCTGTAAATTGTGTTCGATCTAACCCAGGTTTGATAAGAAATAAAATTACTGACTTTTTAGATGGAATACTTTTTTTGTGAATATCCCACAATGAGATGCTAAGATTTTTGAACCCCGGTAGAAACCTGTAAATTGTGTTCGATTTAACCAGGCTTGTTAAGAAATAAAATTACTGACTTTTTAGGTGGAATACTTTTTTGTGAATATCCCACATATGAGGTTGTAGGATTTGGATGGAATAGATACTCTTTTGTGAATATCCCACATATGAGGTAATTAGATCCTGAAGCCTTGGTAGCAACCTTTAAATGGTATTGAATTTATTCTGGCTCTGGTAACAAATTTAATTAATGACCTTTAAGATGGAATATTTTTTTTTGAATATCCCACATATGAGATACTATATTTTGGAGCCCCGGTAGCAACCTCTTAATGGTGTTTAGTTAAGCCCAGGCTTGTTAAGACATTCAATAACTTACCTTTTGAGATGAAAAACTTTTTTGTGAATATCCCACATATGACATAATATGAGATACTAAGATCCTTAAACAGTGATAACTTTTGCCCGGCTCTAGTAACAAATGTCTGACCTTTGAGATGAAATATTTTTTTTTGTGTGAATATCTCACATATTAAGAGCTAAAATTGGGAGCCATTTTGGAAACCTCTAAATGGTGTTCGGTTAAGCCCAGCCCTCGTTAAAAATTACTGACTTTTAAGATGGAATAATTTTTCATGAATATCCCACATATGAGATACTAAAATCCCGGAACCCTGGTAATAACCTTTAAATTGTGTTCGATTTATATACCAGCCCCGGTTAAAACTTACTGACTCTTTAGATGGAAAACTTTTTTTGCGAATATCCCACTCATAAAGTGTTATTATCCCGGAGCCCTGGTGTCATAATCTAAATGGTGTTCAATTTATACCGGCCCTGCGGTTGAATTTATGAGAAAAGTATTTTTTTTTAATCATCCTGATGGCCTTCAGCATAATTTGTATATAATTTCATTTTATTTCAAAGTTAATTATCTCTTAAAAATGCCATTTAATACCAAAGAAGTGAAGAGAGATTTTCTCAAATTAAAAATATTAAATGAAGAATTTCCCTAAATGTCATTAAATTCCTTTCATGTTATGATGTCGCCTTATACGTGTTCTCTAAGTAAAAAGTTATGAATCCCATACCCATATAATTATTCCTAACTTTGAATATTGAATCGACACTCGCACACCTTTTCGAAATGTCTAATTTCCTGGCTTAAGCGATTTGACAAAAAAAAAAAAAAAAAAAACTTTCTTCAACCCCTTTTTGTTCTTGTCCACAAAACGACAAAAGCAAAGATAAAGTTTCAGTCACAGCCAGCAAGCACCACCACCACCAACATCATATACCTGAGACCTGACCTGATTTGAAATAAGAGTGACGAAGAGTTCAAATAACAAAATTAGAAGAGGGTAAGCTTTTGAAAAAACACTTTCCCAAACTTTATCAGTAAAACTTTCCACAATTCATCCATTAACTTCGATAAATTTTAATAATCATTCTACAATGTATATATACTGAGACAATGACATATAGGAAAAGAAAGAGAGGGAGAGGGAGGGAGAGAGGGAGAAAAAGTGAGATAGTGACAGCGAGCAATCGAATTTAATAACGAAATGCAAATCTTGATCAAATCAGGACGAAATAAAAAAAGTAAAGTTTCCTCCCTTTTGGCCCAAGAATTTACATACTAATGAGCAAGAATCTGGCGACTTAACTCGTAGTAACTTTGCTTTCAACGAAAGGAACAAACTAACCAACCAAAAACCCATCCCTTTCTATAAGACGATATTCCTTGTTGTCTCCTTTGGCTCTGTAAATTTTTTGTGCTATATTATCTTTTTTCTTTTTGTATTTGAATAATTTTGAAGCAAAAAAGGATGGTGTTAGGTAAACAATCCTTTTTCATTCAAAATAATTTAATGACTTAATGAGAAAAAACCGTTGAAGGAATTGAAGTTGAACACAAAAAAAGGAGGAAAAGGCAAGAAAAAGTTGATCGCAAGATAGAAGCAGGCAATAGAAGCGTTAAGCGACCGACGACGACGCCGACGACGATGCGAAGGCGATTCACTTTAAGGTCCAGCTCGCTTGCTCCAAAAGCCCGCTTCCTGTTCCCTTCCCTTCCCTGCCTTTAAGCAAATAGATTTAGGCTAATGAATTCAGTATCTGCATACGTAATTAGGATTTTGGGTCTTGAGGATGCGAGACTTTAAATGGTGTTAAGGCCGACAATATACTCTTGAATTTGTGTTCTTTTAAGATTTTGACGACTTTCGTGGCAACAAATTTGTAACAAACCCTTTAACTTTGGGGTTTCAAGGGTGGTCGGGAGTATAAGGGATCTTCTTATGTAAATTGTGTACTTTGTGTTTTACATTTTTTTTTTTTTAAGTTTGATGTCAAACTAAAAGTCATAATGATGACTATTATATCAATAGAGAACTGGATTCTAGTTATATTCGTATAACAGAGGCACTTCTTCCGCACTCATTATTACACCACATGCAAGCAATTAAAATGAGCATTGCTATAATTGTCACTTAAAAAACTTTGACAATTTTCCTCTTCTTCTTCTTAACGCACTACTGAATTGCATAGAGTTAAACCAGAAAGTTCACATAAGTTTTTTTTTGCAAAGAGTGTATAGTGTAGGTATTGTATGTATGGATGTATGTATGGAGAACATGAAGTTAATTTCCGCTTCTTACCACAAAATACTACGATTTCAAAGTTTTTGCATTCTCAAAAGTTCTAATTACCTGCACAAAAAGTTATGCGCAAGATGCGTTTGCAATTCTTCTTCTATATAAATAAAAATACATGCATATGTACATACATTTGTATAAGAAGGAACCGTTAAAAACCAAACGGTTGGTTGATGTTTTTCATATTTTTGTTTTCATTTATTTGTGTAAGAAAAAAAAATAGCTGCTCTTCGTACCAACTCTTGCCCTTTGAATTATTTTTTCATCTTTGATGTTGACAAGATTTCGAGCATGATGATTTTTCAAAAAAAAAAAAAATTAGGTAGGTACAACTTTTGAAATGGAGGAACTTTCCTTCGTTACATTCTTGAATAGGACTTTACATCATATCAACTTTTTATTCATTAAGTATTACCGTTATGCTAAATGCAAAAAAGTTACAACTAATCTTATAAATCAAATGTCCGAAGAAAACTTAAAAAAAGCTTTCAAAAGACCTAAACTTAAATTTTATAAAAAAAAATATTTTCGAAAGGATCAACTTTTATCGAGCCTAAGAGTTTAGTTAGGTTAGATTTGGTTAATTTCACCATAAAACCATCGCAATGGAATGGAAAATAATGAATACAAAATATAGTTTGAAAGATGATTTTAATATTGTGACTAATTGCTTGGGAAGACAATTTTTTTAAGAACTGGTTTTCTGAATTGGAATTTATATGTAGGTAAGTGGATTTAATAAAAAAATATTAAAGTGAAGATAAGATCCATCTTTGATATAATTTGGTCAAATTTGTATTTTCACAACCAAAATTTATCTTATTTTGCATGAAGATTTTATGTTCACAACATTCGCAACTGGTTTTCGTTGGACATTTTTTTTTCACCCTTCACGCAAATTTTCAAAACTCATTAGCGCAAAATTTTAAACGATTTAGTACGATGTTAAAGCCTTTTTTAGTATGATAAAATGGCTTTAACACCGTACTAAATCGTTTAAAATTTTGCGCCATTTTCTTTAATAGGTTTTTCGACGGGACATGCAAAATGGAGCTCAGCTTATGTTAATGTGCAGAACACTGTCTATATAATAGAGCGGAGTAGAATAGAAATGTTACGATGTTTTTACATCGATCAAGTCTAGGTTTTGTGTCAATTCACGTGTTTACGTTTACTTATGGTGAATAAAAAAATAATTCTCTTTCGTCAATTGTTCCAAAATTGTAAAAAAAAAAAAAAAACAAATTCCCTATTTTTTCAGATTTTGTCTCTTCCGCTTTTTGAATGGGAAGAATCTTCTTGCAACTGACATTTTTATAATAAACTTATTTTGTTAATTTTTGTTTATTTATCTAGTCGAGATTGCGATCCCCATTAAAGAGCTTTTATGACAAAAAATATAGTCAAGTTCAGGAAAATGAGATTACAGAGACTTCAGCAATATCAGACAGGATTCAGCGAAAAGCTTTAAAAAAATATTTAATTTTCGTGAAAAAAGATTGTGCTGTGCCAAATTTGTGCCGCAATGTGCTATAAATATTTTTAAAAAAAATCGCAAACATGCGATGAATTTTTTTTCTCCAAAATTACGATTTTCTAAAAAAATTGAAGCTGTTCTGTTTTGTCTTCAATTTATGCTGCTAATAAATAACCAAAGAGATAAAAAAATATATTTGAAACTTTTACGAAGGAAAATAAATTTTGCGAAGCATCCCAACATTTGTGGGATATTCGCAAAACAATTATAACATTTGAAATGTCACCAAATTCGTCAGGAAAGGTCAACTATACTTTCAATTATAATCTATGGCTTATCAATCACTGAAACTAGTTGACCTTTGATGGTGATATTTTACATCACAAATGGGGTGCTAAAAATCTCAAATGACCTTGAACATTTTTAACCATTTTATTAAAAAATGTAATCGCTGTATTTGACCCAAATTGTGCTTCCATGTGTCATAAAAATTCTAAAGAAATCGTGAAGTAGCGAATTAGCAAATTTTACGGATGATTTTTTTTTATTCAAAATTATGATTTTCTAAAACATTAAAGTTATTCTCTTTCCTATTCTATTTATGCTTTTGATGATATCAACATGAAATTCGCATATTTGCATTTTTTACGAGCGAAAATATATTTTGCGAAACACCCTTGCATGAACTATAACCAGCGCCATTTTCGATTTTCAAAAAAAAAAAAATTCTTCTACCAAACTTATGCCACCATTTGCCATAAATATTTTAAAGAATTCGCAATTTTGCAAAATTGCAAATTATACAGATAGGTAGGTTCATTTTTTTTTTTTGTGTTATGTTTATGCTGAACCAATGAACTAAAAATAAAATTCGCATATTTGCAAAAGCCAAAAATTAATTTTACAAAAAAATTAAGTAAGCACAACTATTTTGAATTTTCAAAAAAAAAATATGTAAAAGCTGTAAAGTGTGCAACTAGTAAAGCCATATGCCGCAAATATTACAAAAATAATCGAAAATTTTGCGGATGCATTTTTTTTTAATTATTAAAATTTCTAAAAATGATTCATTCGTTAAATTTGCATTTTTTTTAAAATATTTACGGCACACGTTTGGCTAATTTTTGTTTCCTTTTTTTTTCTGACATTTTTTTGTTGCTGTTCGGAGCCAAACAGACTTAAAAAATAAAAAAAAAAAAAAACTGATCAACTTATTTTCTTTTTTCCAAGTGATTAGCTTAACATTATTTTTCCAGGAGATATATTTTCCAGTATAATGTACTTGTTCAATATTCTCTTGCCCTTCAGCTCCCCAAATATACGATAAGTTTTATCTCTCTCATGTCAACGTGTCGAAAAAAATATTTATTCTACAATATTTGTTCCCAACACTTGTTTTCTGTCCTTTTAACCAGTCCAGGTGATGTAAACATTTTCGTCCTGAAGCTTAAAAATTATATTCCCTTGGCTTCGTTTTAAAGTAATTAACAAAAAAAGAAAAAAAAATAGAAAATAAAGTTTCGAATTTTAATTGATTCACCAGTGAGAAAAACATAATACGAGTATGAAAAACACTTCGTTAGAATAACAGCGCTGCCGAGGAAAATCAATGAGCTTTTAATTACATTCACTCATTCTGCGGCGGATTGTGAACGAACAACCAAACCATCATGTGGAACGAACAATGGCAGGGATGTATTTGTGTGTCTGTGTGTGTGTGTTTTTGTTCGTAGTTTTAAGGCGATTTATGTTCGTTGGTTGTCGTATAGGTACATATATATTCACATCAAAAAACTCATTAATATTCTGTGTTGTTTGCCTATCGATCAAAAGTAATGGGTTCTGATACTACCGAACAGGAATATAATTAATAAAAAAAAAAATTGGTTCTGCCGGTTATGCTCCTTATTTAATTTTTGAAATAATTAACTATACGTTTACGAGCAGAATATATATTATGTATATAAAATTACATAAATAGGAGCTTTACATTTTTAATAAATATTTTCATATCTAGGTACTTAATTTGTTAACAGAACCATGCAGCCAAGATAAATTTATATCTGGTATTCTTTAGTTTTAAAAATTATGTTTTACGTATGAATATAATATTTAAGTACATATAAGTTAGTATTTAACTACCTTTTGCTACTTTTTACTACATTTACTAAAATAGGTGGATAAAACTGGATCGCATGAACTTGCTCTTATAGTTTAAATCTTTAAAAGACATTGAAGATATAAAGTAGTAAAAAAGTATGAAAAAAAAAAATAAATTTATTGTTTGATTTTTTTTTTAACAAAAAATTTGTCTGTGGAATTTTGGAAGTGAATATTATTTTTTGTCTTTTCTGGAGGAAATTGTCTGCAAAACTGCGGAACAAAATAAGTAGAGTCATTAAGTCACAAGATTTATCCAAAAATAAAATAATCAAAAAATGTCAAAAACCCATATTTTTAACTTTCCATTGGAAGTTATTGTAGTTGATCCGATTTGTCGAATTAAAAATTTTCACATTTTTCGACGTTTTGAGGTCCCCGGAATCCGAATCTATCATTTTTAGAGATATGTCTGTATATGTATGTGTGTGTGTACTTTCGTAAGTTTGTACGTTCGTACGTTCGTACGTTCCTACGTTCGTACGTTCGTAAGTTTATACGTTCGTACGTTCGTACGTTCCTACGTTAGTGAGCTTTTCTATCGTTGCCTGTATCTCGAGAACGAAAAGAGATATCGACCTTGAGTAAATTTTATTTTACAGATAATAACATCTCAATAAATTGTTTATAAGGGTAAAGCCAGATGCTTTTTTTTCGACTCTTATAAAATTCACAGTGTGTTCACGATGTGATTTTTATAAGAGTTTGTAAGTATCGACCATAATTTGCGTCTTAGAATGATACGGCATGGTCGTTCGGGGTTGAAAAGCATTTTTGGATTGAGGTCACTTGAACTTTTAAATTCAATTCAAGTGACCTCAACTCCAAAATACATTTCGCCCAAGTACGACAATTGAACTCATCAGTTAGATGCTGAAAGCTAGCCTGCTTCATAACAAAATTAAATGAAAATTCTAAAAAAATACTTTGGTATAGCAATTATAGAACCTATAACTTCAGCCTATAAAAATCTTAGGCAAGCTCCCAACCTAAGTGTTGTTGTTTCTTTCAAACCTTCAGAATCTAGTTCTTTTATTAAAATTTTTACGGAATTTTAACGAAAATTAAAGATAAGTTTAAAAGAATTTAATATTTCATATTTTTTATATGTATTAGATATTTGACCTAAACTTTTTTAAGAATGTTCATTACCCGCAAAAGTGACATTACTTATAGCTATTTAACTACTAAAAGTGATGCTTCAATTTAAGGTTGTCCTCAGCCTCAACCAACAATAGTTTCTTGGTCCAGCATGGCCTATACTTGTCTCGAATGTCGTACGTCAAGTTGAGCGTTAACTGAATTATGTACTCTTTTTTCAACGGTGTGATCAGTTCACAATTTAAATTCAAACTCTTTACTTATTTTGAATTCGTACTTTTTTTTCAACTCCTTATGAGATCCAGATCACTTTTTTGTCTCAACATCATCTTTTCAAGTCCCTTTGTTTCACATAAGGGAATTTTCAGTCACATTAAGCTTCAAAACAACAAACTAATGGGATGTGCCATTATTACAGGAACACATTTAATAACACTTCACAGAAATCAGTTCATGACTTCTTGTTACGAGAATCTTAATGTCAATGAACCCTAAACACCTCTTCAACTTTATATTTTTTTTTTCTCTGTTATTTTGTTAAGTCTGTCTGCTTTACAATTGTCAAAAACCAAGTTTTAATTTGTCCTAATACTCTGTGAGTATAATAATTCGTCATGCTCAAAATGTTCAAGTGGGAAACATGCCTCTTAACGTATATTATCACTCAGTTTGTATGAGGAGTATAAGGATGAGGCCGGATGGAAATGGTTGGTTTGGTTGGTTGGTATGTATATCTTGGTACACATATTTATGTATGACTGAATCTACTATACAACTTTATATTTCACCGACTGACTTTGCGTTGTACTCTACGGATGGATTCGTTTGCTTTTAATAGCGGTGAACTGAAACTCGCATTGAGTGGTAACTGGTAAGGTAGGTATATAATATAAAGTGTAAGGTATAAGGTAAGGTATAGGTAAGGCAAGGTCCTCAATTGCTTGCTTGCTTTCTTTGCTGGAAATAGTTGTAATGAATTCTGAAAATTAATGCCTGCTGAAAGAGCACCTTGACGCAAATGAGTTCTTTTGTGTAGTACGCTTGGCTGCAGAGAGAATTTTCATTTCAAGAACTTCGGATTGGGCGGTTGTTACAACACTGCAGCAGCAGCAATCGCAATGGGAAACAGCACCCATCAGAGTTGGTGTACCAGTACAGCAAAGCACAGAACACAGAACACACAGCATCCTATCCTCCTATCATCAAGAGCAAAACAACCACAACGACATACATTGCCAGCGTTGCAAAGTCCTTCACAATGTTGAAGGACCAGCATCTTGGGTTTTCTTTTTCAATTTTCCTACATCTATGTATAGGTAGATATAGGTAGGTAAGGTACATCGTATATTTATGTTTGTTGCGCAACTATATTCTACAACTGACTTTGGTTGTTGTTTTTTTTTTTGTTGTTGTTGCAAACGTTGCGTTAAAGTTCCGTATTTTGTTATTTGATTCAGTAGAAAAAGCAGACTTGTTTTTTGTTTTTTTTTTGTTAAAAGAAAAAAAAAACTACAAAAAAGGATTCTTTGATGAAACTTTCAAATTAACAACATTTGAAATTTGTCATTTTTCATTTCCTTCTGAGTTATGGTTGTTGTACCTTTTTTGTTTTTTTTTTTTGTTATAATTTTCTAGTTGCAGACTTACCTGATGCTGTTTAGTTTGAAGTTGTTGTTAAATGCTATAAAATTAAGAAGAAAAAATAATTGAAAGTTGAGCTTTGTACAGAGTTTCATTTGTGTCGTCTGCTTGACTTTGAAATAATAATTAATTAACCACAAAGTAATAATTCATTTGAAATTTAAAGCAATGAACATTCTTCTCAAGAAAATGACAAAAACTACTTTACGTAAAATTGAATAATATGGAATGTTGTGTGTATATAAGAAAGAAAATTCAAAAACACAAACATACATATGTACATATTATGTAGATAGGTATATGATAATTATTTAACTACAAAGGAATTCCTTTCCTTAAAGCTGGATGTCTTTTGTAATATTTTTTCTCTAATTAAATATCTTCATTATTTGTCAAGAGTGATAAAGCTTATTTAATATAATTTAAGGTTTGTACGTACTTGGTCAATACATTTTAGAAATTCTTGTATCCAACAATAATTTAATGTTTTTGTTGAAATGTTTCAAGTTCCCTTAAAACTCTATTCTTATCCTATGTAACTATGTAACTATTCTAATCAAAATATTGCATAAAGTTGAAGACAAATAAAAATTAATCCCACACTTTTCATCAGTAAATTGTTTTTTTTTTTTTTTGACAGTTAAAATTCCAGTTATTTTTTCCGTTCAAATGTCAATATCAAAGAAATGCATGAAAGTCTTGATGCGCGAAATCAGGAGCATCGACATTTTCGAACTGTGACTGCAAAACTTTCATTATTTTCGATATATTGTTAAAACTATATTAGGTATATAAAAATATATAGTTTAAATATTAAATTATATTTACTGACCCTAAACTTCAAGCTGTCAAATATTTTTTTTTAAGTTGGCAATACATTACTACACATAATGGCGGATAATTCAAATCTTACCGTAATTTTGGGACAACCCTTTTTGTAAAGATACTTTGAACCTTTAATCTTAGCCATTAATTTTTTTTTTAGAAATTTCTAAAATATGCAATATCTTTAATTCAAAATTAATGGTGGCAGAACTCATGTTAGTGGAAACATGAAATTGTCCCCCATCAATTGCGATATAAATAGTTTCTACATAAAAATATTTTTTTTTCTTTTTCTTAAAAAATATCAATAAATAATTTTTAGAAACCTTAAGAAGAACGTTATCACGTTCAAATATCATCAAATCTGAATTAGGAAGCAACTAAAATAACAAAAAACGCACTCTAGTCAAATCTTGTTTCTAAATATGTATTTATTTACATTTTTAAATTAATTAAATTTGATTTTATCTTTAATGAAAATTACCAGCATTCAACCCTTGTAAAATTTATTTTTATATTTTTATATTCATCAATTGTATCAAGTTCAAATTGGAAAAACTCATTCATAAGCCGTGTTTTGGTGAAAGTATATAACAAGCAACTCAGCAGAATTTTACACGCAAACAATAATAAATCATTTTATTTTTTGTGCACAAACAATAACAAAATGTTTATAAATACTTTTTTTTCTTAAAATATTTTGCTGAGGTCAGCTACTTTTACCAAAACACACAGATATTATATTATTTATCCGTGAACCGTAAATTTTGTTGGAAGTAGTAAATTTTTCACATTTAGTTTTGTCTCATAGAAAATAGCTATAATCATTTTTTAAAAACTTAATTCGCAACATTAAAATATTTTTATGCAGCAAGGATAATTGTGACGAATGGATTTATTGATCGAGGTGAATATTAAATTATGTTCAACAATTCTCTGGTGCCAAGTAAAAAGGGGTTTAGTCAGTAGTTTTCCCAAAATAAGTTTGATTTTTTTTTTGTAAATCCAGATATTCTTTTTTCGAAAAATTAATGATGCAAAACATTCATCAAAATAGTCATCTGTAATATTATCAGGATGGTGCCCAAAAAATGTAAGTTATATTTTCTGATGACTTCTTTTCTTAAAGCAATTTTTTGACTTAACCCCTTCTACCTGACACCAGAGAATTAAGACCACGTAAAATTTAATTTTGGAGCGTTTATTTTAAAAAAAAGTATTTTTGTTTACATAATTAATTAATTTTACATTTTTTTTTTGATTTTTAAAGAAATGCTTTATATTTTTTTTTTTAACTTAATAATCGAAAAAGACTTGATCGATTTTTATAAATCTTGGCATCCAAAAGTTTATTGACATTGTGTACCATATTTTAAGCAAAAATTATTCGTATAGTCAAAAATAACGGCACAAAGTGTACAATTGTTTAAAAACCGGTAAGGAAAAACGCAGTTTTCTCAAAAACGACTCCCACGATTTCGATTAAAATTTTGATGTGAGCTAATATCAGTTCAATCTATACCTACATAAATATTATTATTGGAAAAAAGGTTATCGCTTATTAACGGTATTTTTTTCGAATATCTCATTATCAGTTGAACCGATTTTAATAGCAAAAATAGCTTCCAATAATTTTAAACAATATTGCCTTTCAGAATTTTCAAAAGATTAAATTTTGGATTTAAAAAAAAAATCAAAATTATTTTTTTAGAAAATTCGATAGATATTTCGAAAATGAGTAATGTTTTTTTTTTTTTAAAGTAAAATTTTTAACTCTACATAAAAAAATACTCAAAATAGCGAACCAATTTTTTTTATGTTTTCAAAATTTTGTATATAAAAAACAATTTTTTTAAAAAGCTTCTCAAACGATTGTTTTTTTATTGTAGGAGCCATTTAAAAGTTAAATTAGACTTAAATTTTTAGTATTTAAAGGTTCTAATACTGTAGGTACCTTCTGTTATTTTTGGTCATAATATGCATTTTTTAAAATCTTATTTTATGTAAAAGAAACTGCTTGCTATCAGCTTTCTGTTTAAACTTTGTAATTCTAAAAATGACAATTAGGTAAATGTTTTTGCTAGATCAGAAAATCGTTAAATCGTTAATTTATCATGATTCTTTTTGCCTCCATCAAACAGTTTTACTAGATAAGTCCATCCGCAAAAGTCCATTCATAAAAAGTTAATTTTTAGGTATATCTTGACTATGACTATGTTTTATTCAAAGCACACTTTCCATTGACTTGAAATTAAATTGCACCCCAAGCTCATAACCATAAGGAAAATTAGATACTACAGGTATGAAGAAAAAAAAAAACGAATGCTATGAATGTCTTTTCAATAAGTATGTCCTTTTTCATATAAATACTTTATTCACATAAATTTGTAGATGTTTCACTTTTCTATTCCAAATCAATATTTCTCTTTCTCAAAAACTTAACTTCTATGTTCTAAGACTGATGAAAGCGAAGAATATAATTTCAAATAATTTTGTTGTAATTTTAGTTTTCCTATAATAACAGAAATCACACATAGTCTTCTTCGTAATAGTTTTATATCGCCCATAGCTTTCCCAATCAAACATCACATACATACCTATAATGAAGGTTGCCCACACAGATGATAGAGAAGTGCTTATATCTAAAACCTAAAATGCCAATGGTCGTACAAAACTCTGAGAACAGACTAATTCAATTTTAATGTACTTTTGAAATACAAACTAAAGGAAGTGTACACAGTGCACTCACACGACGACGACGACGATGGGTACGACTGTGAAAATTATGTCATTCCCGAGAATATCTAGTCGTTGTCGCCCATCATCATACACCTAGATAATGTATAGAAACCTCAATTCTAGAACATGTAGCCAACTCATCCTATATGGTAGGAAAGTACCTTATACCTACAAAACCTTTTGTAAGGAAAGTTAACTTGACATTGGCACACAATCGTTACAACTCGTTGTACATAATTCCCAGGGCGCACGTTGGACTCATAAGTTTTCCAAATTTGCATAAATGCGTTCAAATGTGTTCAGTTCATACTCCACCCGTTTCAAACGTCCTGCATACATACATATGTCTGGTTTTAGTTGGTCGTCATCTAGGTTATAGGTATGGTATAGTATGCAGGTGAGGATCTGGGGATATTTCCATTTAGCTAAGTTTTCATCGAGTGAAAAATATAAAGTTAGGAAGGTATATCCTCTACCTATACTGTATTGTGTAATGTGGTGAGGTGGATGAGATTCCATCTATATATGTAGGTATGTATATATATGAAAAGTAGAGTATTTGCATTTCCTACATATTTATGCTCTTTGAGTTTTGGAAGTTACATTCAATCATTTTATAAATCTACAAGAATGTTTTATATACCACTTTTGGATTATTCATTGTTTACAATAGGTATAGGTTAGGATAGGAAAAGTAGTTGTACCAACTTTTTAAGGGAAAGGTTTTTCTTCTTTTTTTTTTGTTCATATGGTGAAATGTATACACATTATGAAAATGTTAAATTCAAGTTTTTTGTTTTGTATTTGTTTAACTTTTTCATAGAAAAACTTCTTTAAAAGCTTAAAAATTCAAATTTTAAGTAAACCTAGAGTGGATTGCATACAGAACCCTTTAGCTCCTATTTTAAAATTTTCTACAACTTTCCTATACATACATAGGTATCTATTGATTGATTAAAAAAAATGCGCCTCATAGGATGGTGTGGAAGAAAGTGCATATAATGTAGAATATACTCATAACATTTATAATGTTTCAAATCGAGATATCTTAATTCTAAATTGCTAGTAAGAAAATTGTAAATCGTATAAATTTAATTTGAAATATTTTACAAAATCCCCAATTTTTTTAAGAAAACTCGTAATTTTTTTAATTTTGAGCAATTTTTATTTTTACATAATGAATTTTTTAATAACGGTTCTTAGAAAAATAGAAATAATGCACGACTGGGTCGCATGAACATGCGCTTATGTGCGATCAAGCTGTGGTTTTAAAGTTTGAATAGTTAAGATCTGTTCATCTGATTTTAAAACTTTTTTATACAGGGTGTCCCGTAAGTCAACGTCAAGCGGGTAACATTTTGAAATTTTAAGGAAACGGGCCAACTTTTAAAACAACTTGCCGAGGCTTTAGTAGTACATTTTTTTTAAGATATGAAGTGTCAAAGTTAGGTTACAAAATTTTTTGAACCATAACTCAGTCGAACTTTATTTTTCTTACGAAACTGACAATATTTATTTTTGATTGGAATTAATAGCATGGTTATTAAGAATTACGTACAAAATAAAAACACCGCAAAATTTAGAAAATTGTGACCACAGTACCTAAAAATGTGGCCTAGGGTATCGATTTTCATTATTTTTTTAAATATTGCTATTATTAATTAACCAAGCGAGATAGATTTTTTTTATTATTTTTCCCAGTACAGGTACAAGCTACCCTATCACCCAGTACTCGCTTGACGTTGTGTTACGGGACACCCTGAATATAAAATTTTAAAAAAGTTTTTAAGAAAAAAATTGGTAGCACTAATTCAAAAAATCATCCACCCATTTTTGAAATTTGCATACATTTATTTTGAATTTTTTTTTTAATCCAAAATTTGATTTTTTAAAAATTTTGATATGCAATATTATTCAAACTTTTCAGTAGCTTTTGTGAATTTTTTTTTTTTTAAATTGGTTCAACAGATAATTAGATAGTCTAAAACCCAAAAAAATGGTTCTATGAGAGGTACCATTTTTAAACGATAGATAATTTTTTTTTTGCAATAATATGGTAGATCTTTCTGATATTTGTTCAGACAAAAAGTTTATTCAAAATCGTAGGAGCCGTTTTTGAGAAAAAAAGAGATTTTCAATACCGGTTTTTAAACATTTGTATGGAGGTACCGTTATTTTTGGTTATAGTAAAAAAATTTATTTAAAATTTGCTATAATTATAATGTCAAAAACTGCTGGGTGCTAAGTTTATCAAAAATCGACCAAGACGTTTTCGAATTATTAAGTTCTCAAAAAAAAAAATTTTGGAAAATTTTGGTACACAATATTTTTAAAATTATTATAAACATTCTCTATAAAAAAATTGATTAAAATCATTTGAACCGTTTTTGTGAAAATCGAAAATAAAAAAATGGTTCTATAGGAGGTACCATTAAAAACCATTATTCCGAATTTTTTTTTTTATAAAATGGTAGCATTTTTGTAAAAAAAATTACTGATGTTTTTTTTAAGTTGTGGGCACGTTTTTGAGAAAAATAAGGTTTTCATAATTTCGTAAAAAAATTTGTACGGCAGGTATACCGTTATTTTTGGTCTTAAAAAAATGAAAAAAATGTGTGGGGGAATGCTTAAAAAACGCTAGGTACCAAGTTTAAAGAAAATTGATTCATCCGTTTAGGCTACAGCCGAAAAGACAGACAGACCGAATTCCGAAACCCATTTTTTTCGACTTCGCTATCATCGTAATGTCAACTTTGATCAAAATCTCGAGTTCTATATTTTTTACAAATGCATAACTTGCTATAAATATTAATAGACTTGTGGGCACGTTTTTGAGAAAAATAATATTTTCATAATTTGGTAAAATAATTGTACAGCAGGTTTTGGTCTTGAAAAAAATAAAAAAAAAACATCTCGGGGAATTCCTAAAACCGCTAGGTACCAAGTTTAAATAAAATCGGCAAACACCTTTAAGAAGCGTTTTTGTAAAATGTGAAAAACAATTACGTCAGTTCCTAAATAGGAGTTGATATATGGGGACTTTTTACAGTTAATTTTTATTGATAATCAAAGGTCTATACCAATGTGCAGCTCTATGCAAATTTGGTCCAAGGAGAAAGTCTATTTTAACTGGACTATTATAAGTTATTCTTTCTCAGAAAGAGTCGAGAGGAGATACAGTTTCAAAATTTAAGATACAGTTTTTTAATTGTAAAAGCCAATCTTCCATATGTCTAAACCCAAGACGAGGGCAACTGTTTACTACTTGTCTTCTGCCTATGTTGTTGCTTATTATCTGATACAACCACAAAGAATTTTCCGGAAAATACATTACAGTGAAATTTTAAATGAAAATGAAAATGAAAAACCATTTCTTGAAAAATGCAGAGGTCTTAAAACACTATCAATCAATATAGGTACACAACAAAAATTACCCTAACGATCAATTATAGCGAGTAACTTTAGATTCTACATTAGTTCTGGTAGGCAAAACGTAGAATCCAATTAAACGATACCATTAACATTCATATGAACTCATTTATCTGAGGTCTATAAGTTAAAACAAATGAGAACCTAGTTATAAGTTTGTTGCTATAGTTGTTATCCTTTAGGCCAAAAACCAATGTCAATTTATTTATATGTACTGCGATTTAATACACTATTCGAGTCATTTATCTCAACGGCTCCCTTTTGTTCAAAATAATATTTCATTTAACCTATATACAACAACACTTTAACCTGCTGCGCACAACATTCTTCTTACATCAGTTAATAAAACACCAAAAACGTAATTGGACAACATTCATAATAATTAATTAGGAGTTCAAAACTCTTAATTTTGTGTTCATCCCGCTATCGTTTAAACACATATATATAAACACACACCACACACACACACACCCACACATAAGTATGGTAGGTACAATCATCCATGAGTCGAGAGGTAGATAAGGATATATTTAGAATATATACAGACAAACACAAAGGAAGGACATAGAGTAATGTTTATAGAAAGCCAGGAAGAGCAGCACAAAGATTCATTTCCACTAAATGTTGCTGCGCTACCACAATGTGATGTCAACCACCAAATTAAAACGTTCTAATGGGATTTTACGCTTCGAAATACAAATAGCAGCCTCAATGAGGTAGTGTTGGCACGTAGTTAGAACAAGTTGTTTTATTTCAACAAAATGACCGGGACCTGCAGGAAAAGGGACAAGGACATCAAGCACTAAGCACCAAGTACCGAGGACTAGGACCGGCACCGGCACCGGGTTGGTGATGATATTGACGGTGAGGCAGCAGCTCCCGCACCATCATCGTACTACAATCAAAAGAAGCTAAGTAAATAAACACTCTGACAAAAAGCTTAAATGTTGGTTCACTGATTACCCTAGTTTGGTGTTATATTCGCTCCCTAAATCAAGCTGTTGGGTAATTCAAATTAACATGTGATTAAAATATAACGACTAGCTATATATGTATTGTATATGTATATGTTCTGAGACCTTTGGGCGAAATTTCACTTTGAAAGCATGTGCAACAACTTAACTAAATTATCTGAATATTCCATAGGACAGGTATTTGTATGTTTGAAGGATATGTTCATTGTTCACATCTCAAAACAATCAGATTTATTCAATTAACTTAGAATTAATGAAAACAAAGCCAAATTGAAGAGAAGACAAATGTAGGACGCGGGCTTATACATTTTTTGGAAATTAGTTAGTACATTTTAACAGACGTATGGCACAGATTTAAAATTTTTAAGGGCATTACAGCGCACCAGTACACAAATCTAAGGTAATATAATTGCGCAGGTTGTCAAAGATGAAAGTGTCAACAAATTAAAAATGACTGTTCGAGTGCTCACAGGAAATCAACACGCATCATTAGAAATAACAACATAATATTAAAATAAGACAGTTAGTACCCACCATAATACCTCGATTTTGACAGATGCGCAGAACAGTGTTGTTCGAATGTTTTACTTTACGTTTTTTACATAGTTTTTTACGTTTTTTACGTTAGTTTTTTACCTGCTCTATTTTTACTATGCTTATGTAAAAAACGTAAAAAAGGTAAAAAAGTAAAAAAAAAAACGTGGAACGGTTCTATAGATGTCAATAATTGAATTTGATCTCAAAGTACTCTTTCAATCATGTAATAACACAATAACACACATAATACACAATTCAACACATGACACTTGAACGACCGAAAAGTTTTTTTTATTTATTTAGATTTTGACAGATAATAACAATGTCTCTCATTTTCTCTCTTTTTTCTCAGTTATTTACCTTTTTTACGAGTTTTTTACGTTTTTTACAGGTTTTTAACGTTTTTTACGGTTTTTTTACGTTTTTACACTTATTTACGTGTTTTTTTACCTACTTTAACGTAGAAAAGGTAAAAAATAGTTTTTTACATGGATTTGAACATCACTGGCGCAGAACTGAACAAAAATGAAAACGCTAATGATATTACCTTTAATATATTGTGTACTGTGATTACAGCGTAGCTACAGAATGAATTTCATTTAAATATAGAGTTCAACTACTATCATTTAAAAATAAAACTGTATGAACCATGTCATCTATCGCACCGCCACTCCTATTGAAAATTTCTCAAACTAAAAAAATTTCAACTTTTAAAAAAGAATTTAAATAAAGAAAAACAATCAAACATAAAAGAGTGGGTGTGGCAGGAGGCGTTAATTAAAAAAGAATTATTTAAAAAAAAAATAATATTTTAATCAAAATAATTTTAATACATTTTATTTATATTTATATAAATTTACATATTTACTAAATTAAATACCTTATAGTACCTACCGTAAGGAAAAACAAAATTAGAAAAAAGTGGGTGTGGAAGTTGGTGAAAATTTCATGCTGTATACGGGTTTGAGAGATTTCAATTTCAAATTTCTGGGTTAAGAAAAAATAAAATATCTGTAGGAAAAGTGGGTGTGGTATTGAGCGGGTACACTGATTATAAAAAGGTATGTAGATACAATAAAAATCTGTATTGGGACAGTTATATTTTTATTAAATTTCGACCAATAAATGTTTTTTTTTTGCCAATTAAAAGCGGTTCATTGGTCCAATAAACGTTTATTGATACAAAGAAAAGTTTATTAATCCTGTTTATTAATTTATTTACGGTAGTGTCCTTTTTTGTTGTTTAAAGGACTAAAATTTGTTAGGACAGTGAAATCGGTTTATTAATTTGACCTATTTTGTTTGTTATTTCAATAAATTGTTTCGTTAATTTAAGCAAACTTATTTGTTAAGCCAGTGAAATAATTTATTAAATTGGAAAAATTTGAATTCCAGCTTGCCTTTACTATACTTTTTATATTATTTTTTTTTTCAAAATATAGGTAGTCGACTCTTATAAAATTCACAGTATGTTCAAGCTATGATTTTTTATAAGAGTCGGTAAGCATCGACCATAATTTGCGTATAAGAATGGTAACTAATGAGCCCAACTGTAGTGTACCAAGAAATATTCATTACATTATTTTAATATTGACTATAACGCCATGAGAGTTCACCAAGCCAAAACTTTAGTGTAAACACTCATCACTTCATATCAGCATTCAATTTCGTTAAATCGTACTTGGGTGAAAAGCATTTTGGAGTTGAGGTCACTTGAACTTTTAAATTCAATTCAAGTGACCTTAACTCCAAAATCTGTTTTGCCCAAGTACGACTCTTTTATATATTTTATTGAGACGATAAACAGTTTATTATGCCAATACACAGTTTATTCCGATGATAAAAAAATGTTAAATTCAATTAAAATGTTTATTGACTTTTAATAACTTGTTTCCAATAAACGCATTTATGAAAGTAAAAAAAAAATAAAATATTTTATAAAAAATTGTTTAGCGTAATGTATGAGTTTATTGTGTCAAAAAATAATTCTATTAATACAAGCAATTTGTTAATTAATTTTTAAATTTTAATTTTCAATAAACAGAGTTTAACTAAACCAACAAATCGTTTACTGAGCAAACATTTTTAAAACAAAAAGTGTTCATAATATGAACAAAAAATTTATTGAGGTAATGAAACAGTTAATAAACAATCAAAATGTCTTTGATGTTCCTACATCTCCGCAACCAAGCCTCGTCGGTGCATTTATTGATATTAAAAATGATTTCTTTCAGTGTATGATTAAAAATGTTGTACTTTACGTTTAAGAGAGCTTATTTAACTTTGTTTCCAAAAAAAAATTAATAAGGAGAAAAATATACAATAAAAGTGGGCATGGCAGTTGGAAAATTTTCCTCAATATATTTCAAAAATAAAATCGAAGAATGGATTTCTGGCTTTAAAAAAAGCTTTAGCATGATTATAATTTTTTTTATCGACCAAACCTACAAGCTTAACTCCTTTTTCGCATCTTTTGCAAAACACCATTTTATTCCCAAGGATTAAAATCTCTATTCGAAATGGGTTCACAATCGTTTTTAAAATAAACATAAATATCACTTAAAAAATGCAAAACATACAAAAAAACACAAAAAAGTTATTTAAAAACATGTAAGTTTACATCCGATTAGAAAAACGAATCTCCAGACTATGCTGCTTTTCTATATTATATGGATATGGGTAGGACACCCAAAAACCGCATTATGTGCTCGCGGTGAAACTTATATAAAATAGAGATGAGTTTTGTAGGGTTATTTAGAATGTGAGTGCAGTAGTGTAGTATTTGAAAGCCATAAATCGACAATATGTCGAATTTGTATAATGTAGGTGTGCTATATATAAAAACATATAAATACGTACATAGATGAAATTAAATTTTGAAATTACTAGGTATATTGGTTTGTTGGAAATTTTGGTGTTGTACACTAAAAAAAACTCTGATAGCCCCACCCTTTTCTATGTTATAAATATTTATATATGATATCCACCTTCTTTATTATTTAACTGGGTATAATTTGCTGATATAGAATTTGGGAAATACGGTTGGTTTCGCGTAATTTAGTTGTTGTGGATTTTGAGGTTATTTCTCGGATTTATATACATACATACAATATACATATATATGAACACGCAGAAAAATACACATATTATATCGAAACAATTTTCCCCCCAGATACTTTAATTGAATTTTTGGTTTTAGAAAATCAAATTTGTTAATATAGATTGACAATCAATTTTTTGGTTTTGTGGCAGTAAATAACGGATTGAGGATAAAATTTTTAGGGTTTCGCTAATGTTTAATAATGTTAGATTTATTGATTATTTTAAGTGGTAAATTGTTTTTTATTTTATTTTTTTGAATAACAAAAAAAAAATCAGATTTATATATTGAGCTTATTGTAGATAACATGACAATAGACTGTTATTTAAAAAAAGCAAAGGTTAAACTACAAAGAGATTATTAAAGGATAAAATAAATGTTTGATAATTTGACAAGGTTTTAGAATTTTAATTAAAAAAAATATACGTTTATTAGATTTTTTTTTTAATTTCCTAATAGAAATGGAAAATTGAATGTCAATAGACATAAAACACCCAACGATACTCTGCATCAAGTTCCATTTAAACCTCACCGTTACTTTTGTTGTCAAACAATTATTTAGACAAGGCGCACGTGCTATCAATGCAACCCTTAAAATGTGGTTCTTGGAAGTACATATAGTTCCGAACTCTGAACATTTCTTTTGTCAACGTAACTGTTCAACGCGTTGAATGCTCTCGACATCACAAAAAAAAAACATCAATGTACCTACCTACTATCAATGAAGCGACTGTGTCAACGGATGAAACTTTGACAAACAAATGACACCAGTCGATCACAAAATGCGTTGACATGGTTATCTGTGTTTTGATTTGTGAACATATATGCCGGCGCGGTAGGGTAAACTAAAAACGTGGAAAATTCTGTAGCACATTACGTTGTGCTGTTACACGTTACGATACGTTGATGTATATTGAATACGTTCAATATTGGGTACGTTCCTTCGTACCTCAAATTAAATCGAAAGTTCAAGTTGAGTTTGGGTTGACAGTTCGATTTCACCGCCTACTGTGATGCAAAACTTGCACTCTTGAATATTTAATTTGATGTTTACACATCTTAGCCGTTAGTCCCGACACTCACAGTTTTTTTTTACCCTTTGATGTCAACGCGTTGACTATCACTATGTCAAATTCCACTGAAGGATGCAATTTGGATTAAAATAGATATATTCAATATAATTTAAAATATATGTAGTTTGTTGCTCATCTGTCAAGCTATATAAGGTATAAACTGTTAAATTAAATTAAAGGATGGCTACAATATCGATTGATTAAAAAACTTTTTGTTTTGCTACTTAAAAATGGAATTTTAGGGCTTTTGGGTGACATTTAGAACATAATATTCTATGAATTTAAATTGCTGCCTATCTGTCAAGCTAAAGATTGTCAAATTCCATTGAACAATGGCTATGATGTCGACAAATAATAAACCTTTAAAAAATCCGGAATTTTTGAGATTGAGATAAAATAAAGTTCAACGCTGTATGTTGACGCAGTACAAAATTCCTAATTGCGTTGACAGGTTTGATTAAACACGGTCACGCAAAATGATAAAAGTGTTGATCCTTAAAATTGTGTCAACGCAGCCGTAGATGAATTGACAAATATTCTAAGTTGACGATCACACCCCTTGGGCAACTTTTGGAAACAATTTAACGTCATTTTGACGTCTGAGTGTTGACGCATTGACCGTCTATTGTCTAATCGTGGCTTTATTGCCTAAAAAATAGAGAATTCTAAAGCTTCCAAGATGAATAAACTGGTGTTTGGAAATTTTGTAGCTCTAGATATAATTTTTAAGTAAATAAAAACAGAAAGTCATCCATAAAAGACAACCAACAATTTTTAGCGCCAGTTCCAGAATAACCGAAGTTACAAAAAAACCTTAATTTAACTTGATCATAATGTAGCTAAAAATAGATAGTATATTTTTATACCCTCGTTTGCTATACGTTAGAAATAATTTAAATATTACCCTAAGGTTGATTTGAATTGGATAAAGGTTTCTCTCTTTGACAACTTTTTCGTCATATACTGGTTTGAAAAATTCCATTTTAAAACTAAAGTTAAAATTTGGATATATCTTAACCCTTTAATGACTAGAAAGTTATTTTTCTGGTTTAAAAATAACTGTTTTCAAGACTTAGGTTGAATTTGAGTTCTTTTATCACTTATTCAAAGCCATTAATATCAGCCATATAATATGTCTTTTAAACCATTTTGTAATCCCATGGTTAGGAGAACTCTGGCTAATATCCGGTTAATTAGCTGCTTTCCAACTAAAAATTATTGCTTGGGCAAATGTTCAATATGGTAAGATGAATAGTTATATTTTGTCCACAAACTCTTCTTGCAATAGAAATTGAAATAAATCGATTTGAAATCAAAATTATAAAAGCGGATTAATTTTGGAGAAATTCTAGAAAAGAAACGAAGTCAAAATTGTGTTTTATAACTTAGGCTTTAAGAACAAATAAAATTGTTCATTAAAATGTTGAATTTTGTGTTAAATTTTATCTGACGACTGAGTTGTTCATGGATATATACTCACAAAAACAAGGCTTGCTTATATCTTCATTTTGTAGACATAGTAGTTATCTAAACTCTACTTGTTTAATTAATTCAAGTTGAGCTGAAAGATATCAATAATTTTTCACTAATCTGTTAGTAACAAAATTTATCATGTTTCATTCAAGATATACAACGAAGAAATATAACAGTTCAAACAATTGAACTGTCATTTCAAAACAATGAAACTTTACATTGAACAAACAAAAAAAAAAGAAGAAAATCTATGAGACTTTTCTCGAACTTCATGCGGTAGTTTGGGTTTTATGCAAATTTCAATATTATTATCAGCTGTAGTCAGGTAAACTCTCTCTCCCTCTCTCTCTGTCTCTCGCTCTACTTCCAAGACACTTTGTGAAAGTTTATAGTGATAACGATCTTCTTCAATCCTCTTAGGCCACACGTATCGTATATTCGCGTTCGTATATCTATATAAAATAAATATAGATAGAGTTATGTTATGTTCGAAGGTATATGTATTGAAAATACGTATAATACCCTTGATGCTAGATGTCTACATCGCACCGAAACTATTAAGAACTATAAACTTCACCGGTACGTATAGGTAGGTAGGTATATTATATGTATATATTTCTAAGGTACATATAGAAGGATATGTGTAAATGTATAGGTGTACTTTAAATGCTTCCTGACGATGCTATTTCCACAAATCTTCTTCTCTAAAACAAATTACATACAAACGAGCGTTTGTGCAACATCAGGTGCAACCGTCACTTCCATTAATTAGAAAGCCAACAAGGATGTAAGTTTCCCTCGAGGCTTCAATCCCATCCACTTATTGTCGTACATTACTCCTATCCAGTTCCTGTGTATTTCTACTTCTTGCTTCTTGTTCTTCTTCTTCTTATTTTTCTATACTGCTAGAAACTACAACTTCTGGTGTGCTTCTGCACAAAGCACAACATACATACTACATACATACATAAATATCCTGCCACTACTCCTTGTATGTTCAATCAAGCGTCGTTTAAGTGCACGGTTGAATTTGTTCTAGTTAAATATTCACAAGACGAACACTATACACTTGCGACAATAGGTGGGAGACAAAAAAGTTACAAGTTACCCGACTGCATGCCATGTCGAATTTATTGCAAGTTTTTTTTTTTTATTTTATTTTTTTGTTGTTGGTTGCTTTTTGTGATTTCAACTTCAGCTACCCTCGAGTATCTATGATTTGATTTGAGTATTTTGTGGCGGGAGACTAACTACTATATTGGTAATGGTATATGAGTACCTACTATATATGTGTTACAAGCAAACGTGGCGAGGATGATAGTCTGAAAGTCTGCGAATTTGAATTATCAAATGTGGCAAATTAATTCACATTCCATTAACGAAATTGAATTTGCTGTAGGGCTTTTTCTTTGATACGCTCTATATAGTTAAAGTTGTTGCTTTATTTGATGTGACGAAACAAAGTTTCAAACGAAATTAAAAAAAAAAAAGCTTCCAATCAAACCCCCACGATACTACACATTTAGGTATAGGTACATTGAAATACTTGGGTTGGGTACTGCAATATACATATATATGGTTACATTTCGAACAGTTCGAATGCGAGTGTCAATGTTATGTAGTTTCAACGTGAAAGTATCGGTAAGTTCCCTATAGATTTCCCATCACCACCATCATCATCAGCATCATCATCAAAAACAGCTCGAATGTAAATAAAATTTTGTATTTTTTAATGCAATAAATTAGAGAAATTCCAGTTAATGAAAAATGATTGACAGATGATTGAGTTCAGATTATGTGTGCTTATTCAATTGAATAACACTAATCAAATAAAATGGAAGCAGCAGCAAAATGCTTTTATTTAAAAGATGACTTTATAGTAGCAGTGCAAAACAAAATAAAAAATCAGAGCCATTTTATTTGATTTATTCAAGCATTAAAATTCAAGTGAACAAGAATATTATGCCTAATTAATTTTTAAAATAAGATTTATAGTTCAAAAAGTACTAATTTACCTTATAAATTTATTTACAAATCAATCTAGATGAAGATGACTTATAAGAGAAGTACCATTTAATTATAAATTTATTGATTCAAAACAGCTTAAAATGGCATTTATTTAAGACATAACAAACTGAAGTTTCACAATAGTCAACTGATGAATAATTTAAAATGACAACAAATATAGATACATTTTGTCCTCGACTTAAAGCAATAAAAATCACTACGAGCACGTAATTAATTTTACATAGCACTGACTTAAGAATATTTCGTCAGGAATAATGACTTCGTCTGCAAGAGTTTTTATTTTTTTATAAAAAAAAAAAATAAAAATTGAAAAACGATGATAACGAAAAGGAAAGATGGTGCTCTGTCGTTTTTGGTTGCGCTATAGAAGGTTAGGTACCTTCTATAGCTATATTCTATACTATAGAAAAGTTTTGGATTCCTTAAATAATCGAACTCGGGATCTCAATTAAACTTTATATTACGATGATAAAGAATACTAGAAAAGTGGGTCCGAAAAAATGTTTTGGCAGTCTTTCCCTTGGCCTACAGCTTTAAACATCATTGCATACAAACGTTATGAAATAAGTTATCTCGGAAATGGCTCTAACGGTTTTGATAGAAAATTTTCTTTACATAGTAGTGAAAATTTTAACTAAAAATTGTTATTTAAGGGTACTGAAAATTTAAATTATCATTTTGAAATTTTATTTTTTTGATTTTTTTTAAATTGGGTTTTTAGGTGTATAATTTATTATTGAACACTTAAATTTGGGATAGAAATTTTTTTAAATGTTTTTTGTTTTTAATGTTAAAGAAAATTTGTAAGTAGGTACATATATAAAAATTATTTTTTTTTTTAAAGAAAACCGCTTCAATGTTTTTTCAAAAATTTTTCCTTTTTTAAGAATTTAGTTCTTAATTTTGAGATTAAACAATTTTCAACTCATACATTTCTTTTCGCAATTAAAAAAAACTATACTTTTCTGCTTCTTTTCGCAGTTTCTCTAAATTATTATACTGTAGATATTTTTATTATTATTAAATTATATAAATTAATTTTATGGAGATATAAATATAATGTGTAAAAATTTAATTTTGAAGATCCGATTAACAAAACTCAAGATATTTCGCTTAAAGTATTATTATATATATTATTCTATTTAATAGCTAATTTTTCAAAGTAAACAATAACAAATAAATGTGATTATAAAATACATTGTTTTGGCTTATAAAATAAAACAAAAATTGAGTTTTTATTGTGTGCGTAAAAAATTAGCTGAGCTGAGTGAATAGCGTTAATTTATTTCTTTGTAATAATTAATTTATTTATTTGTTGATTTATTTTATGTTAATTTATTATTTGTTAATTTAGTTTTTTGTTTATTTATTAATTTTTTGATTTATTATTTTTTTTTTTACCTTTAAGTTTAATAATTTAAATAACTTATTGAATTTAATTTAATTTATTTGTGTTTTGCTTTTATATTTATCTTTTGAATGAAGGATTTTTTTCATATTTTCTTTCGATTTATTTATTGTATTTTTTTTGTTCGATTTACTTCTATATATGTACCAATTTAAATTGGAATTTAAAAATAACCGTTTTTAACCGTCATTTTTTGAAATTTTTAAACAAAAATTGTTTTCAAAATTAATAAAAGCTAGTTGGTGACTTATAAATTAAAAACAATTAATTCATAAACTAATGGGTGAATTATGAGTAGTAGTAGTTCATAAGTTAAGCTTATATAAATTAAGTAAAGTTAAAATTTTCCTACTCATAATTCACCCATTAGCTTAAGAATTAATTTTTTTTAATTCATAAGTCACCTACAAGCTTATGAATTAATGATTTTTTTTTTAATTCAAAAACTCGCAACCCTGCTTATTATCTTAGTCAAAGCTCTGCCAAAATCACTTCTTCTTCAAATAACAAAAAATATTGAATAAAAAAAAAAGATATAAAAAATAGAATATGTAAAAGAGAAAATCTTTGAATGTTTGACAATTTTCCTTAAACAATTAGATATTAAGCTATTATTATAAATCCTAGAATCACTAGATCAAGTACGTGAAAGACAAACGTTCATTTAAATTACATACATAAATATTATATCAGTGAACTACTCATACCATTTTTGTATCGTTTTTATTTAGGAGAATTGCTTGAAAATTTTGAAGCACAAAATGAAAGTGGAAGTACTAATTCTGTTAACATGATTAGATTACTCATGAATTGAGTTATAAAACATTTTAGGTCAAATCAATGATACGCTTCATAGTAATTAGATTTTTTTAACGGCTTATGTTTTTCTTGTTATAATTAACTTAACTACAAACGTGTTCCTCAAAATACACAAAATATAATTAAATGTTTTTGGAAAACAAGTTAAAACAAACAATGCCCATGGTATAGATTAGAAGTCTATAACCATGCAAATAATTATTATTCCTCCAACTATATATATTTATTTGCATATATCTTACCTACTTGACAGACAGAAAACTAAAAACAACAATGAACCATGAAGCCAATTTGTTATTTTACACTATCCAAGTAATATTTTGAATTGTTATGATTCCATTCATGTATAAAAAATTTATATGTATAATATGTACAAACTATAACAACAAAAATAAAAGTGTACCTATATAGAAAGGACTATGGAAACTTTATCCATCATTCGAGGAATGTTCACGTTGAATGAATTTATGTGAAAACTTTCAAAAACATTTTTATTTCTGAAAAAAAAAAAATATAAAAAAAAAAAAATAATAAAACTAAAACTAAAAGAATGTACATTGGGAAAAAGTGGTATATAGCTCTGTCTCTCTCTCCACTTATCTCGAGGAATATCGCACCTGAGCTGACGGGGGTTAAAGTTTTATCTGAAAAGTTTTTACATTAATTTTCACACTAGCAAGTTCGGATTCTTACTGAACAGTTAAGGACGTTTATTCTTATATTTTTAAGTAAAATAGATTTCGACAATCCCTAAGGTTAAATCGAAAAAGTTGTTTATTATATGGATGAAGGGTATAATATTAATGATTGTTCATATAACTATAAACAAAGAGACCTGATGGAACGGGCTTCTTTGACAGGTATGCATATAATTATCATTTGAAGGAAACACTTCTGTTTTCAATATTATAGTTAATTGGTATTCTTGAACGATGAAAAAAAAACACCCTTTTTCGTCTGACTTTAACTCTAGAACTCACCTGATGTCCGAAAATGAAATATTAATGAGTGTTTCAAAAACTGTAATAGTGTATCCTCATATACTCGTCTTTTTAATCACTATAATCACTGACCATAAACCAAACAAAAATTGGTTTTCTAATCAACTTTGAAGTATCACACATTGTGAACACGTTTTTCATCCGCCATATTTAAATATTTTTCCACGTGTGACCACAAGAAAAACAGTTTAAACTTTCGTAGAAAAGTTTGTAATTTGTCATACAAATTATTTAAGAAAAATAGATAAGCTGAAGAAAGTTCATAATTTCACGCTAAACTTTGTCTATTAATATTTCATTTTCACTCAAACTGTTTAATTCCTTGGACAAACTAATATTTGTGTATACTGTCGTGGATAAGTTTTTTCAGAAGTATGTAAGATATTAATATCATAACTCTGTTTAAGTTTGACCATAAGAAAGACTCAATGTATGTAAAAATTTTGTTTTTTTTTTATTTTTCAGGCTGTGTTTTAAATTTTTGAAACAAATTATTCACTTTAAAATAACTTTTCTTACCAACTTTAAAACAGAGTGATGATTAAAGAGTTTACAAAAAAAAACTGGACCCATAACTCATTACTCAACTGAGAGCGTCATGAAACTGAAATTTGAATTAGTCCTTGTCCTTGATCAAACCAAGAAAAGTCAATCAACTCCAGACGTCCTCAAAGTTGCAAGTAAATGGACCGAAAAACACTCTATTAGGAATATTTATTACTTTTACTTAGTTCGTTTTCTTTGAAATATAATAAATTTTACGGTTTCAAATTTTTACCTTTCTCTTTATTTTTTTTTTAATAGTCGCTATATAAAAGTGAAAAAAAAAAACACCTGAATGAAATAAACAAAAATTTGTTTCAAATGTTTTTAAAGGAACAATAAAGTGAACACAAAATATTTATTGTTTTTATTATACCCGTTGAAGGTAAGAAAGGTTTATAATAATTATAGCGAATATGAATTAAGATTTTGAAGTTGACCTAAAGCTTAGACCATGGGTTGCACGTACGGGTTGTACACACTTGCACCTTATAATTGAAGAAGCTTATCGAGTTTTACGAATTTCTAACATAAAACCAAAATAATTTCAAATATTTTAAATATAAAACCAATAATATTACTTTTATACAGTGTACTCTCTCCAAACGGACAACCCCCATAAGCGGGTTATTATCCGGTTATTAGAGAGTTTGGACCGGAGTCATTTTATTTTTAACTGAAAAAAAAAGTAATTTAAGTCATAAACTTTATTTTGGGTTAATATTTGGTAAATTTTGTTTTTCGAAATTAAGAATGTTTGTAGAAAGATGTGTAAAAAATTATAGAAGGCGTTTTCGAGATAAAGATAAGCTTTTACTTTATTGTTGCGGGCAGTTACTCTTATTTTTGGAGCTAAGTAAAATTAAGTTCCCCTTTTAGCTGTAAGCTGAAAACCTAAAATACCAAATTAAAATAAAATCATTAGTTGCTTATTGTTTAGACAGTAGGCCGAGGTACATTTACACAACCACAGACAGATAGAATTTAAGTATTAAAGGACTCTTTTCACAATTTTTATTTTAATTAATTTAAGGCCTAATTAAAATCTAAAATCAGATTTTTACGTATTTTAGTACCTATTTAATCTGGCTTATTCACTAAAGATGTGACAAAATCGAGAAAAAAATCGTATTCAAGGGTGGTCAAAGTGTATAAAAACTTGAATTAAATTATAAAAAAAAAAAAATATTCAAAAAAATTACTTTCAAAACTTTTTTAAATTAAAAATAAATGAGAACATTTTTTTTTCAACCTGCTTTTATTCAAAAGCGTACTATTTTTATCTTAAAATTCAATGCCTTTATCAATATTAATTCAATAAATAAAATAAAGATGGTTAGATTTATTCTTCTAGCTTTTGTAACAAAAAAAAAACAGAAATTTAACTCGATTTAAGATTTTTTTCAGGCTTTAATCGTCACACTTCTCTTTTATGCAAATCAAAATCTTTATTTCATACTTGTCCCTACGATTCGTTGGAAAAAAGCCTAAAAATTATTTGACATCCAAAGAATCCCGTACAATATTTTTCTTATGTGGATCCAACATAAGCTCTCTAGTTTTAAGTCACATCTTATCCGAATCACCCTGTAAAAACAACAGAATATCATGCAATATCTGGTTGTATAAATAAATCTAAGCGATTAGTATTTTATTCGCTCATATAGCTATGTTGAAATTATAAAATTATATCTGATTAAAATATTGCCATGCACAATTGCACAACATTTATAGATATGCTTATATCAAAATGTATCGGGTTTTAATAAAATAAATCAAATCAATTGGTAAGAAAATTCTGAGTCGAACTGTCAACCAAATTTCCGTTCGAGACATTTGGCTCCGATTTCAAGTTGGTTTGGGAGATGTTCCCCATTTAAAAATAACTTCGAAATCTGAACACGCTTATTTGTATAAATATTTCGAAAACTAATATTTGACGTTTAACGAACAGCTGATTCAAAAAAGGGCAATCATGCAAACTTTTGTGTAAACTTATCATTTTACACAATCTGTAAATTTACGACATTGCATGAATACACTTATTATTTGTATATGTGTTGTGTTATAATACAATATTTATGCATGACTGTTTCGGTAAAAGCTTGTCGGATTTTGATTAAATTTATATTCACCGTTATAGAGGCCGCCTAGGTGACATATCCTTACATTATACATAAGTATGGTACTTGTATAAAAATAATTTATTTGCGTTTAATAAAAACATTTTAAAATTTGTTTAGTGTTTAATCAGAAGAGGCTAATGTCCATAATCCTATAGGTATTGCATTCAGCAATTAAGGGTAATATTGAACTCATGCTTTATATTCTTTTCCAGTGAGAAAGAAGCCCTAAATTATTGGAGTTAACTTTAATTTAAAACGATTTTAAGAGCTTCTTAACAAAATATGAGCTTTCATTCAACATTCGTCATCATTTTAATATACAATTCAATACGATTTGATCTGCGTGGATAGGTGTAGGTAAACAACCCTACCAAAACAACAATGGTTTTCTTTCTTTCTTTCCTTAACAAAAAAATAAGCAAGATAAAATGAATGCTGAAGACCACTTTGAAAAATGTTGGTCCTCACGTAGAATTTTTTAAAGTAAGATATTGGCATTTTTACTTGTCACGAGCGCATACTTATACGAATTTGAATATTTTTTTTTTTTATTTTTTTTATTTTTCTTGCATCAACACACTCATATAAATATATAAGCAAACAAACAACAAAAATAACAAAAACAGAAATATTTATGGTGGAGTGTGGAATCTTACTTAGTGTGAAGAACGTTTATGCCATGTGGATACGATTTAACTTTCTCGCAGAAAAGTACAGAACTGAAAAACAGGAGCTGGAGCAGGAGCAGGAGCTGAAGCTATATAACTCTGTATATAGCCTGTATATTTATATATGGGGCATGAGTATGTTTTTACTCTCTGAATAAAGGCGCAACGAGCATGGAATGGGACTTTTGTTTTTCCACCCTGAAGACATTTGTATGAATAATTTGGCAAGCTAATGTAATGGTGTCTGAGATAAATCTAAGCAAACATTTGTTGTGATATTAACTGGTAGCTTTGTTGTACAATATTTTGTTTGAAGAAAATATGTTAAAAATATGTGTATTCCCTGCGGAGGTTAACTTTTGTATACACATATATTTTGTAGGTTCTATCATTACACATATATGTATATGTATGTAAGTATCTATGAGTTGAGTAGGTATATCTTGTGTTTTGTATATTCATATGCAGATATAAATTTATACATTGTATGTTTGTATGTCTCTTCGATATTTATAATGCTCGGGTGTTAGCTTTAATGTTGCTGTATTTTTTTTTTTTTATTTATTTATTTATTTAGACGTAGACGTCTAAAAGAGAGTGATGATGTTGTTCAAAGTTAAATATTCTCAGATAAGGCATTCAATGAAAAAATCAAATGGCCCGATGAGTGGGAATTTTAAATAAGATACGAACGAACATTCCAAAGCTTTCGAAGATAGGGCAAATTTTTTAGTGCTTTTTGTGCGTAAGAATAAAATTAAAATGACACCACAAATTATTTTCACAACAAATTATTTTGGGTAAAATTTGCATATATCTTCGAAATTTGTTTTTTTTTAGTTTTTAAAATTGGGTTAAAAGAGCTATTTGTCGATTTTTTTTTTATTTAAAAAAAATGTGGATAGAAAACAAGAATTACATAACTTTGAAATGGTACATTGAAAAGGGTTAGTGTTTTATCAACGAGACTTTTTCATTGTACTTAGGGTCGTGCGTGCATAGTTAAAGTCAGAGTGTGTCAAATTGCAGATTATAGGTATAGTACATATATATACAGTGAAAGCTCTTTTTGCGGACAGTTCCCTTAAACGGACACATTTTTCGGGAACAAACTTCTTTTTCGAATTTTTCATACGAATTACTTTCCTATAAACGGAATCTCACACAAACGGACGCGGACATTAGTTCTTGCTCATTTTAGATAGAAAACCTCCCATACGCGGACTCGGACACATAATTTTATTTAGGGATTATTTTTTATCAACAAATAATGAGGCAGAAAAAAACAGAAGATCTCAGTATAGTTTCTGTTATATGTATTTTAAATACGTAAGCTAATCCGTAGAAAATCTCTGATAACCGGACCCTCTCCGGTCGAAAACTTATTAGGGGATTTCCCGAGTAACGAAGTTGGTGTTATTTTGAAAATGTATGCGGTTTCCTTTTCTCATCGCGTTTTTTAATAATAATAATTTTATATGAAGTTAAAAAAAAAGGCGCAAAATTTTAAACGATTTAGTACGATGTTAAAGCCATTTTATAATACTAAAAAAGGCTTTAACATCGTACTAAATCGTTTAAAATTTTGCGCTAAAGTTTTTTACTTTCTTTCCCTTAACCGGACGATTCTCGTAGCCGGACAAAAATTGCGGGACCATTTGTGTCCGCTTATTAGAGCTTTTACTGTATAGTTAGTTACTCAAAAGTCTTATAATCTAAAAGAAGTCTCAAATTTGAAGCTCCAGGAAGTTACACTCCAATATCCCTGAAATAAAAATACAATTAATTCACAAATTGAGGAATTATTTTCATGTGAAAAGAATACACGAAGATGAAAAAAAATAAAGTACCTATGTATGTCGGTAGATAAACCATTTGAAAGGTTGTTAAAAGCTAAACTTTTTTTTATGAATTTTAAAATTCGTTCTCAAAAATACTATAAATGATATCGACCAAAAAAATGTTCATACAAAAATAAATGCACTCCTGGATCGCACAAATTTACTCTTGTGGTTAAAAACTCTATTCAAGTTACATAATAAAGATGTATGTTTGTTAATGGTTTAAGAATGAATTGATTTACTTAACGAGATAAAGTTAAAAAAAAAAATCAAAAGTACTTCCAAAAAATTAATTTATTTTAATTTACTGTTTGAATTTTTTGAAGCATTATATTTTTAATTAATAACGAAACCTCGCCATTACAAAAATAAACGAACACAACCTTAAAACAATGTAATTATGGATAAAATTTTCAAAGTCCTATTTCCGAAATGCGATTTTTTTGGCAAGAACCTGGAATGCAGTAACATTTCAATTTCTTTAAAGTTTAAACATTAGATGCATGAAGTTGATTCTAGGGAATCGCATAAACACGTCAGACAAAATCCCAAAAACCTTAATACAGAAAACTCGCAACATTTTTCGATTTATTCATTTCTTGGGATTTTGATTTCTGGATAATAGGTTTTCGGAATTTTAAGTTTTCTGGAATGTGAATTTTCTGAATTTTAAATTTTCAGAATTTTCAGGTTTTTTTTTTTAATTTTGAGTTTTCAAGATTTTGTGTTTTCTGTATTTTGGAATTTTCCAGATTTTTGGTTTTCGAGGGATTTCCGTATTGATTCTGGATTATTGTGATTTTTGCATTCGCGGATTCTGACCCCAACCTTTAAAAAACGCACAGACGCATTCCGCATTTTTTCTACTTCTCCATTATCGTAGTTTCGATTAAGATTTCTTACTTGCCATTTATAGGTATAAAGATAGTTAAATGTAAACTATAACTAGATAACAGTTTTTTCCATTAAATTAGAGTTTCTTTAGAATAGAGTTCTTAGTTTTTTTTGTTGTTGAAAATCCCACAAATAAGATGCTAAAATCTCTTGAATGACTTTGAAGTGCTTTAAAAATTCATATTAAAAAATCTATGACCAGTGAACCATACCTAGATCAATTATGGAAACTAGCTGAACTTTTATGACCATTTACATACTAACCTATTGGATGTAATTGTATATAATCTTTTTTGAAAATACCAAAAAATGAGGTTTTAAAATACCGGAGCAGTTTATTCTATTTTACAATTTACTTTGATCTTTACTTATACTGGTAAATGAATTTTTTTCTTTTGAAAAAATTACAGCTTCATTAACATTTCCCGAAAATTAAAAAAAAAAATATCTCAGAGTTTTTAAAATTTGGGATTTCCAAAACAAAAAAGTAAGAAAGCAATAAAATAAATCTCGTAAGAATTTGAGTTGTCTCAAAGTTGCAAAATTTTTCGGTAATACTAAAACAGACTACAATTTTATTTTAGCTAAGATTTAATTTTAATTTTAACAAAAAAAAATTATAGAAAACTCCTCCGTTAAGTTAAAAAAAAAATCACTTCACAGACTTTTGGATCAGCCTCCATCTTGGTTATGTAATATTTGGTAAAAATTCTGATTGCAAAATTTATTGGTGTGCAACAGGTTTAAAATATTTCCATAGGTATAACAGCTAACTTCAAGAGGCTGCTAATGAATGCTTTTAAAATTATTAAACAAATAATACTTCTTAAATGATGCAAATTCGACATAATCTGTGAGATTAGTATGTAGCTACGTGCCACAAATAGAAAAACAGGCAAAAATATAATAATTCGTTCCTTTCCTTTGCTGTCTTAAATAATCATGAATATTTCATTAGTTATAATGAATGTAATTGAATTTACACAAAGTTTCTTTCCTTCTTTTTTTTTTATAAATTTTCTTAAAATCTTTTTCCTTTTATCTACATCCATTGGTAAATTCATAAAAAAAATTAAAGAAACATTATTTACATTATAACTAATACAAAAGGACGAAAAAAAAAACATAATCTTTTTTGAGAGAGAGTTTTAAGTCCAATTATTTAACCTCTTTCATCTCTCTACACAAAATATATATATTTAATGCTATTTACGTCATGTAATCCTTCAGCTAAGCACCAACGACTGATTGAATTTAACAAAATCGTTGGTGATGCCAAGCGATGAATTTCATTAAAATTATCCTTGTGTTGTCAACCATTGCTCGTGCCAATACCAAAATATACAAGTACTCACAGTTTGAGTGAGCCCTTTTTTTTTTTTTTTTGTTTGAAAAGAGGAGGCGCTGATGATTTTGAAAAGGAAATTAATTAAAAAAAATTAATTCTGCTTTAAACAGAAACGACGAATTTGAATGGGTAGGGAAGAGAGGGAAGGAGGTCAAAGTGGGATTCTATATTTTCCCAACCATCCGTTCGTCCAGTTGATATGATTATGTTGGGCAGGGGGGATGACGTTGGTTGGAAAGGCTCACAGTTTATAGACTTTTATTCAAACGAAATGAAACCAAAAAAAAAAAATAAAACATAAAATCAATTATGGTTGCGAAAATATTAAAATGTGTTTTTATAATTTTTTCAATTAAAAAAGGGTATTGAAACACTTTGTGAGTCTAGCGGAACCAGTGATTTTGTTATTTTAATTTGACCATTTTTATACCCGCTCTATAGATGAGGGTTTCCATCAGGTACAACAAAAAAAGGGTATACCAACTACTACTCAAAGCCAGTATACCTTAAGAATTCTTAAAATTTGTATACGATTATTAAAAAGGGTGGATGGATTAAATTTGTATTTGTATGGTTGTCTTTATTATTTGAATGGGGGAGGACTTCTTGAAAGTAACAGGCCGACGCGGCGTAACGAAATAAAAATTTAAACAAACAAAAAGGTTGAAATTAGCTCTTCTTGTTTGGTCAGTTATAAAATATCTATGTATACAAATTGAAAAGTGAAGATTTTTTAAAAAATCTTTTTTAACTTAAAGAAATTTATAAGGGTGATCAACTACTGGCGTCGTTTTAAATTAAAATAATGTTATTTTGACATTGAAATTCTTGAAACAAGGCACTTACTTTAAAAGTTAACATTTTTGACAGTAATAAATTGATTTCACTTTTTAAAAAATCGAGATTTAAATAATATATGATATTCAAACAAGTTGTTTTCTAGAAAACATACAAGTAAGTTCGAGCTGCCATTGAACAATCTCTCGAACCCTTTGTTCAAAAACAAGTAGATATTCTGGGAATTTCGTATCTTCATATGCATCCCTATACAAAATGGAAGTCGAGCAAGATAAGAACTGCTGCTTCATGACAACTCTTTAATATTTAAATACATGCTTGCCGCGGCGTTGCTTCAAAATGGTATCGTATTTTTTTCTGACAAGGCACATTTTTATCTCGGTGGGTGTATTAACAAAAAAATCTAGAAGCCCTAAAAGATAACATCCAGCGGAAAATCGCACCAAATTCCGTTCGAATGCATGAAAAGTTCGAAAAAAAACCTTAAGCATTGTGCACTCTGTCGGGCGCCATTTCACCGACACATTTTTAAAACTACTTCGTTTTATTTTGTTGGTGGTGTTGCTTTCGGGAATTTTCGATAAAATGCATCTTTTTTCCAAAATAAAGGTGAGACTTAAAATTTCTGCATCATAGCATGCTAAATTGTTTTTGTGGATCAATTTATAAAAAAAAAAGTGATTATGTGTTTTTTTTATTTCGTGTGAAATAATCTTGATTCAACTTTCGTTCAGTCAAATTAAAGCACAGATCATGGAAGACTGAACAAAACAATTATTAAATTATTTAATTTGTATAGCAATTTTAAAAAGAAACAAACTGATGGCCACCATATACTCCTGTTATCGTTTTACAAATCAGAAGTATAATTTTTTCTTTGAAATTATACTGAATTTAATTTTATTTCTAATGTTTTATGCCTTGCGATGAAAACAATTTTTGTAACTTATGTAATTTCATCAAATACGAAATTGATTATAGTCCATTATCTTAAATGGTCAATTAAAAGTTGATACAAGAACAACTTATTCGAATTGAAGATCTCACAGGAAGGTATAATTACTCAAATCAAATAAAGTCTCTTGATTCATTTCTTTTGACAAAATAAGAAAAAAAAAACGATTCCTAATTGAAGCGTATTCTTTGAGAAAAGTTCAAAAATTCTAAATGACACACACACGCACACACACACACAGTCTTTATAGTCTATAGTCCAGATGTCACTTTTAGGGGGTGTTGCATTGGCCAACATGAAATCCAATTACGTATAGCTACTACGTGATTTTAATATTTAAGGAAATTCATTGATGGAATCAATATTCACTTTCATTTATTTATTTTTATCGAAGAACAATTTTGTAAGGCTGAATTTCAATTGATTCGAAATTGTCATCGGTGAAGTTGTCTTTTTATATGCGAAGACTTTTTAATCACTTTCGTTAAATTAAGTTTCGGAAGAATTAAGATTCTTACAAAAAGTATATTTTGAATGGTGTTCATTTTAAATTGTCTCAAAATTATTTTTATTTTTTTTTTTATTATAAGGAATGGATGTCTAGTCTATTAGTAATGTTTAAACCATTGGCGAAGAATTTAGAGAATTTATAATATGAAAGAAATAATATGGTTTGAAAGAATAATTATTACTTTTATCTTTTGTTTGACAGAAAAAAAGAAATGTAGGTATTTTACTAAATTTCGGTCGGTAAAATCCTCTTAAACTGTTGGTTTTGCAGAATTTTTCTCCAGCGTTTCTACCTAAAAATAAAGCAGCGTGTCACATTTTCTGAACCGTGTTCATCAAATCTCCGCAAAATTCGCTTTAATTTAAATAAATTAATAGGAATAAAAAAAAGTGGTTCAGTAAAACCCGCTTAAGATAAAATGTAAAATGTCCCAGTATTTCTTTTACTTATGCGGGTTTTTCACTTGACCGAACCCCGCTTAAGTGAAAAAAAAAATCACTTAAGGGGAGTCCGGATAAGTGGAAAACAATTTCACTTAAACGGATTTAAAAATTCCACTAAGCGGAAATTTGAAGCTAGAAAAATTTTAATTTATTTTTGGAGTTGCTTAGAAAAAATTTAAATCAAAAAAAAAATAGATAGATTAAATAAAATTGTTATGACATATCAGAAATTCAAATGTCATGGTGGAAATGGTGGAGGTCAAAAATAAAAGAGTTAAAGCGTTCAGCTAATTTTTTGTTCTGTTCGATTTAATTTTTTTTGCACTTAAGGCGTCAGTTATAGCGATCAGGAAAAAACATCAGGAAAAGTTGAAACAGATGGATACGATTTTTTTTTTTCTTTTACAAATCTGTCAGTGGAACAAGTAAAAGCTGGAACGCAAATAATTGAAACGATTTGTTCCATTTTGTGTGAAGTGAAAATCAGCTGCAACGAAAAAAAAAATTATTTCAGGAAAACACATTAATGCATTTTTAACAATAAAATAATTGTTGAGTTGAAAATTTTATTTGAATAAAAAATTCATTGAGTTATTTGTCATCGATTAGTACAACATTTGCGTTTCAAATCGAATGAAAACCTAGTAAATAATCTATTTGAAAGTTTTTCCTGTTTCGTTTTCCTGTTTCGTTTTCCTGATCGCTATAACTGACGCCTAAAAGAGTTTTTTTTAATGAAAAATATAAAATTTAACTGAAAATATATTTCAGGTAAACGGGGTTTTCACTTAAGCGAGTTTCGTTTAAGCTGAGTGTTTTATAGGTAATTGGTCAAAGAATGCTCGGGGATGCAAAAAGTGTTTCCCAAAATGATTCCTCATGCTAATTCTGACAATAATTAGTGAAGTTTGGTTCACTTTATAATTTGGGACATTGTGGTAATTTGAAACGGGGCTTCAAAATTTAAGTCAGAATTTTTTTTTTGACCAAATTTAAAAATTATAAAAATATCAAAATTTGAGTCAAATATATCTTTGAATGTTCAATTTCATATAAATTTTAAACCAATGCAGATATGTACCAAATTAAGAAAAACAAGGCTCAAAAGTTGTGCAATTTTTATGTTCCGAAGAGATAAGATTAATTTTTGTGCTTTAGATTAGAGAATATTTTATTGTAAAATAATTTTAGATCAAAATTTTAAAAATTTGAAAATTATGACCTTAAAAAAAATTTGACTTCTAAAATTTAGGTCAACTACAAAAAAAACTTAAAAAATGCTGTATACATGAATCTGACATAAGATTAAAAATTCTGAAAGTTCATAGATAAACAACAGCTATAAGTCCAAATTCTAAGCAAGAATATATTAGTTTTGGAACTTTTCAACAAGCTGAATTAAGGGATCACAAAATTATTGATTTTTTTAATTATTTGAAATTATAAGTTGTTTTACGACTATCAAGAGTCAGAATTCTTTTTTCAATCTAATTTTCAAAAACAGCAATCAGAAAAAGTAGCGAGAACTTCTAACTAATATTTTTAATAATTTGAAGTCTTCGAGTTGTTGACCTAAAAATGTAAGTATTCAAAATTGTCAAATTCTTATCCAAATCAATCTGTGTTGGTCTAAATGTTTGTCAATAAAATAATATCAAATCTGTAGTATAATTCCCGTGGAAACATGGTTAACATGCTTTTTTTTTTTAATTTGGTACATATCAAAATTGGGATTTCAAACTTTTATTAGAAAGTACATAATTAAAGCATTTAAGGCATATTTAAACATAAACTTGGGTGAATTCCGATTTTCGACAATATTTTTAATTTTTGAAATTTCGTACCATATTGACCTAAATTGTGATTCTCCTTTTTGAAATACAAAACAAAAAAAAAAGGAAGAAATAGGAAGAAATCCTTGAATCTTGAAAAACAAATTTAATTAATTTTCTTCAAAAAATTGGCGTCGGAAATGATTTTTGTCATCAAAATCCAACAAACGGACCATTGTTCGACAACCGATACACGTGACGGTTAATTTCCATTTACGAATCATGTTCAGATGATGTGATGCATTTCATGTATGGAATAAAATAAAATAACAGGTCTGTAAACATCATAAACGTCATAAAATTGTCAAAAAAAGGCAACTTGTCTCATTTGACAGCGATAGAAATAAATGAAAGTTATAAAATTTAAAAGTTCAGTTGAGGGAAGTTCAAATGACATTTATGATTAAAAAAATTCTGTATAACACTTTTCACAAAAGAAAAAAAATAAATATTCTGCTTTTTAATCAAAGTCAAAATAGGGACGTAATATTAATTTGATTGTTGAACGAAATTACTACTGTTGGATTCATGTTCCACAGTTTAATTCAAACTATTCTCCTAAAAGTACAAAAAATGACTTAAATATTCTTTTTACTACCCACGACGACGACGACGGTGTAAACAGCTTTTCTTAGTTTACTACATTTTTAAATTAAATATTAAGTTTAACATGAGGTTCTTAAGATAAACCTTGTCTAGAGAAAGTATATATTCTCTTTAAAAAAATGTATTTTAAAAGTTAGCAGCACCTTAATTTATTTTGTTTCTTTAAACATTTTTTCTACAATCATACATCATAAAATGTTCACACTTAAAAGTTTCTTCTATATTCGAGTGAGTATCTCTTCAGTGTCTTACGTCTTGAATTTTTTTTTTTTTTTTTTGAAACGCCAAACGCAATGACAAATACGTTAAATTCCTGAACTCAACTGTTATTAAACACGTTTGAAATATAAAAGCTGGCGTCCTTCTCTCTATATATGTATGTATACTCTTTATGGACGAGATATGACATTTTCTGCAGGACATGTTCGCAATAAAACTTAATGTCTACAAAAAAAAAAAAAAAAAAAAAAAAAAAAGTGTCGTAAAAATTTTTACTCTTCAGATGCAGACGACCATGAAGTTGATGTTGACAATTTAAAAATTTTCCAATTCTTGTCAGAGCTTTTGCTCCTCTATATAATAATACGTATAAAGGCTCTTCGCTTCATCTTGCTTTGCCCATCACCATCACCATCATCAGAGAGAGTCAGAATTTATATATGTACGAGTATGTATATATGAAAAACGATGCACTTTACAAATGCACGAATGCAATTGACACGTTTTTCGAGCATCCGTTTTAATTTAATCTAAAAGTAGGGCGTTATTTTTATTTCTTAAACTATATGAAGCTTTTTATTTTAAACATTACTAAGAGCTGAATGCGGGTGGTGTCATGGTGGTATGGGGCAGTAGGCAGGAAGAGTGATGTCCAGTCTATTTTTTGGTTCGTTTTTTTTTTTTTTTGATTACATTTCTTGAAAGAAAGAATGAAAGAATAATATTTTACTCTGAAAAAAGACCAAAGTAAATAAAACGAAGCATAAATGGGTTAAATATGGATGATGATGTTTAAGCTGTAGGTAAGGTACTCATCTCTTTTCAGTTTTCATGTTCCAAATCTATTTCTCTAACTGTTGGTCAACATTCTGTAATTATTAATTTTATATTAAATTTTTCCTTATAGGTATTTCTCATAAAAATAAAAATAAATGAAATTAACGTCTATAAAAACCAATGACTGTGTCGAAAGAGTTTGTTTTGATAAATATTCCTTTGACTTTATGGGGAAGAACAAACTAGAATCTTCCCTCTTTTTTTTTGTTACCTTTATTAGTCATAATAGGTCAGAGAGAGAAAGAGAGAGCTTTTAATCACATCTATATTTAAAACTCATTGTTTGGAAATAATTTCTTTGAAATTAAGTTTGTATCAAAAAATGTTAACATTTTAACCCTCTAACTCTATACCAATTCAAATATGGCTTTCCATATTTTAAGTCCTTTTTTCTCTTTTAATTTTTTTTAACCATATTGACAAACAAAAAGGTATCTTTTGTGTACCTTTATACCTGTAAGATAAAAACTGTAGGAAGTTTGCAAGTTTAAAAGTTTAGATAACCGTAAAATAACCACAAGAACATAATTAAAAGAAAAAGTTATAACTTTAAGACTTTAATATATTTTTTATATGGTTTTATAAGTTAAAGATGAAGGGAAAAATACTGTTTTGAAAGCCTATTTGATTAACTGTTTTAAAATTAGAAGGGGAATGTTGATATGATATTATGTACTTAAGAAGATTTTTGGGACCTTTAGCCAAACATGGCATGTATATCTGGAATCCATGCTTTCTAGATTCTGGGGACTGCAAATGACAATCGAATATTCCAATAAAAAGTTAGGTAGCCCTATAATTTTGGCGGAAGGTTTTTAACTAGGCCACCATGTGTGAATTAGGTGCAAGCAAAGCAAAACTGAACTTTTACCACTAACTGCCTGAACACAATAAAGAAAACAAATAATCACCGGCTTATTATTCACTTTTTTTATTTCCCAGAATTTTCTTTTAATTAATAATATTTTTCGCGAAACAATTAACTACAAAAAGCCTCAATATTTTTTTCGGCTCTTTTTTTCTTCATACAAATTTAAATGTCAAAAGTGCTGCACGTGAAAAGTTGTTGGTGAACTCTTGCAGCACCGACTGCAGTTGCGTTGTGTTGTGTTGTGTTGTGTTGTGTTGTGTTGTGTTGTGTTGTGTTGTGTTGTGTTGTGTTGTGTTGTGTTGTGTTGTGTTGTGTTGTGTTGTGTTGTGTTGTGTTGTGTTGTGTTGTGTTGTGTTGTGTTGTGTTGTGTTGTGTTGTGTTGTGTTGTGTTGTGTTGTGTTGTGTTGTGTTGTGTTGTGTTGTGTTGTGTTGTGTTGTGTTGTGTTGTGTTGTGTTGTGTTGTGTTGTGTTGTGTTGTGTTGTGTTGTGTTGTGTTGTGTTGTGTTGTGTTGTGTTGTGTTGTGTTGTGTTGTGTTGTGTTGTGTTGTGTTGTGTTGTGTTGTGTTGTGTTGTGTTGTGTTGTGTTGTGTTGTGTTGTGTTGTGTTGTGTTGTGTTGTGTTGTGTTGTGTTGTGTTGTGTTGTGTTGTGTTGTGTTGTGTTGAGTTCGTAACATTGAACTTGTTTGTATTGAATATTTGGACAGCTATTCCACCTGCAGCTCCAATTGCAGCTCCGTATATCCATTGTGTTCACTGTTCAGGCAGTAAAATTATAATACCCCCCCTCTGAATAATAAAACTGTTTTCTGTCTGTCATGCATAATGTCCTCGAGCATAAATTAATCTGGAAACTGGTCAGGGTTTCATCATGACGACCTTTATAATAATGTGGTGCAAGTAGACGGATGCGGTCATTGGAATGTCACCCCAATTTTTTTTTTTTGTAGATGAACATAACAGTGATCATAATCCTGTTTTTGATTTTGTTAACATAAATATATACCAAAATTAGATTTTTATGTGTGCGAAAAATCAAACTCTCGATCTCTTCTTCGAATTGATGAAAAAAAATTGAGGATGGTACTAAACTGCTAGGCCAGATCAGAAATACATGGGAATAATATTTTTTCTTGAAGTCAAAGATTCAACGATGTTCCACTACGATTTATGTCACTAGCAATAAAGATGCAGTTTATATCGTCGTCGTTTCATGAAAACAACGAAAGTGATCTTGATTTTGAGCAAACTTGACATTACGATGATAAGGAAGAAGAAAAAAAGTGCTTTTATGTACGTCTTTCTATATGTTTGACCTTTCGACTGCAGCCTAAACGTTTAGGTCGATTTTCTTTAAACTTGGTATCTACAGTTTTTTGGACATTCCCCTGATAAGGTTTTTTTTTTAATTTTTTTCAGTATTATAAATAACGGTATCTTCCGTACAATTTTTTAGCAATATGTAAAAATATTTATTTTCTCACGACTTTTTTTTAAAAGATAAAGTTTCAAAAATTTCCAAAAGCATTGTATATCAAAATTTTTCAATTTTATATTTTTGATTTCTAAAAACAGTTTTCAACTTTTTTTTGAGAACATAATACTTTGAAAACGGCTTGTTTCACTTTTATTAAACTTGGCACCCAGCAGTTTCTAATATTATCTAGCAGGTTTTAAACAAAAATGATTCTTATAACCAAAAATAACCCATAGAAGTTTTAAAAACCGGCAAAGAAAATTTAATTTTTCCCAAAAAACAACTACTAAGATTTCATAAAATGTGTATCTATCGATTTTTATTTTTTTTTTCTTATCAATTTATTTTTAATTACATATATTGATTTTTTAACAATTTTTCAGTCTGAACTGTTAGTTTCTATTCATATTTATGTACTCGCTTAATACTAACTTAAATTTAAAACTACGTTTTTGGCTAGTGGCATAAAAATTTATTGGTTATAAATGAATAGTTTTTAAAATAGATTTTAAAACCACATTGATCGTACCCAACAGCAAGATCGTTCGACTGAGTTGTGTATTTTATGTTTTTTGCTCATAAAAAGAAAATCAAAATTTTAGCTATATCAATAGAGCCGTTTCCGAGTAACTAACATATAAGAAAAGTGGGCTTGGCAGTGGGCGGATTTTACTTAACTAATTTCTGAATTCTTTGAGTTGATAAATTTTTGGAGTTGATAAATTTGAAAATAAAAAAAAAAACATTTTTAACTTCTACTTATACAAATATGTAATTTTATTTTTTATTTAACGTCTTGTGAGCTAATCAAGTTTTTTTTTTTTTTTGTTTAAATACATTTTAAAATTGATATTATTTACAGTGAAATTTTTTACATTATAAACTCAAAAATAATAAAAATAAATGTATACATTTTTCCACGACTTTTCTATTCTCCAATATTCTAAGGAAAATTGAAAAAAAAGTCCCTAGAGACCAACTTCCATTTCTCATATATTCAAGACAAGGACTATTGAATTTTATTAAATAATTAGATATAGCATTTTAAGATACTTTCGCGTTTAAAAAAAAAAATATGAAAAAGGGAAGAAGGCAAAACTAATTGGATCTTAAATAAGAGTCCTTCAACTTTTGTGTGTCATAAAAGTGTTACAAGTTTATACACATATATCCATTCTTCTTCTTTTATAAATACTCCATACCTCTATATGTATTTAGATATGGTAGGTACTTAGGCTGATGAACTTAAGTTAATAACACATTCCCAACAGATTGCTTCCTTTTGCTTTTGTGATAAGAAGAAACACGAAAGAGAAAAAATCCCTTGCAATATATGTAGATATATAAAAATGACGACGACGACAACGATGCCGTATAATACCTAATACCGAATAAGTATATTAAGTGTTTCAAAATCAGGATGTAGGAGTAGAACGGGAAGACCTTACCCCACTTAGCTAAAGGCAGCGAGAGAGAGAGCGATAATGGAAATGTGCATTTGCATGCGAATTACCTACAGCTGAGCTGAAATCGATTAACCAACATCGCAAGCGCTTTCCGAATTAAATTATCTAAGTGTACCCACAATAGCTTTTAAAGCATCATTTGCACGCAGCCCCTCTACGGCACTCTACCTATATAGTCGCATATAGGTATACGACAAGGTAAAGTTAAAGCTGTAAAGTGCTCGCAAAAACCCACCGCCACTGCCGCCACACCGCACTATCAGTATTTTTGTGCCTGAAGTTAGTAAAGCGAGTATACGTACCGAGTATCCAGGGTGTGAGATATTTCTCTGCACAATGCAATCGCTATAAAACTGAACACATTTTAGATTAACGCTGTGACGTTTAGCACACTGCAAGGTTGAACGTGTATTCACGTTATTTCTTTTGCTACGGACTCCTTTTTTTTTCTTGTTGCAGGAGCAGGACTAGAAAAGGAGGATATAAAAGCACATAAAGGAGAACGAACGTGCTTGGTGGCAGGATATTGATATGTATGCTCAGCCAAAATATAAAAAAAAATGAAACGAAAAGAAAAGAAAAACTGTAAAAATGTACTCGAGGGTTGAATAATTTTGCTCCTTGGGCAAATATATTATTTCTAAGTATGATTTACTTTACAACTGCACTAATTTAAAAGGCTCTCATTTGGGATTTGTGAGGTGAAGATGGCAATTGAAATAGCAAAGCCTTTTACCCAACGAAAAAAAAAATGTATTCTGTCATTTTTTCTTTGAACCTATACCAACTAAGTAAACGTTAAATTGGACTTGAATGAAATATTTAACTGTGAATAATTCATATTTGAACAGTTTTAATTCCATTTTGTGGAACCGTTTTAACGGCGCGGCGGCATACCTATATGAAGAATATTAATTTATAATGGCCAAGGAGATGTAGCACTGGCGAATAAGTAACGGCTGTCTTTTAGTAGCTTTATTTTATAGACTGAGTAAGTAGATAGGTACCTATAGGACGAAGGAGAAGGTATTCTCTGATGACTTCTTTAAAACAGCACTCAAAATAAAGATGGTTTACATCTTTTACAGCTTAATATAGTCAGAGTCTTGAAATAGCATTCTATGTAGGTATAACAACATTGCTACTTAGTAGTCAAACTCAATTGAAAATGTCTGTATTCCTGAAGGTGTATTGTATACCTATGCCATACATTTTAAACAAACCAGATACAAAATCCTTTTTTATTAAATTGTATAGAAATGTTGAATCAAGACAAACGTACGTTAACATTGGAATTTTCTTGAATGAAAAAAAAAAGAAATAAAAATCATGAATCAAATTAGATTTTTTATATCTTAACATCTTTGGATTTTCCTTTGTAAAAAAACAACAGAAGAACTGAATTTTGATGGGGAGCTTTATTTTTTCTTTATTTTGCTTCCTTAAGTTCAATAAAATAAAAATGCTATTTTTATGTCTTAAACATTTTCTAAAAAGTTCCCTAAATTTAGAGCATGGGTTAAGTTTTGAGGGGAGAGGGGAATGTAAGGGAATGAAATTCAATTTCTTGTCAATAAGTATATATTTCTCAAAAACCATCAAATTCGTTGGAAAAAGAAGTTTCTGTGGCTTATGAACTTCTACACAAAAAAAGATTACGTACCTCATTTTTTCGTTAGAGAAATAGATTTTGAGAACTTATTGCAAAAACGTTACAAAATCATGTTTTTGTTTTAAAGTATGCATAACTTACAGGGTGTTTTGCATAAGATGCGGCAATTTTTTAAGAAATCTACTTGTAATAGAAAACAAATAATTAAAAATAAACCGAAATAATCACAATGTCATGTTATATACCTTCTTTTGTTAAAGCCAGAAATCCGTCTTTTAATTTTGTTTTTAAATCAAATTGTTTTAGCGGATAGTTTTGAAACAAATAATTTTCAAGCTCAAAATTTAGAAAAAAATTAAATTTTCCAAATTGTACCAATGGTATTAAGTATTATTTTTGTTTTTAATAGAATTAAATAATGGATTTCTGGCTCTAAATAAAACTAACATGATATTAAAAATGTTTATTTTTAATGTTTTTTTTTTTTTTTATTTTTTTTTCGACTCAATATTTTTAGAAAAATTCTCCTCCGCCTAAACAGGGGGAAATAAACCCCTCCTATATAATTTTTTTTTGTCTTTTAATTAATCAAACTTAAAAAAAAAGTCTTGTGATCTTTTTTGACTAGAGTTTTATAGGCTACATAATTTTTGCCTATTCAAGTCACCCATTTTAATTTACAAAATCAAAACCCGTGGTCCAAATGTAAGGTTGTTCTAAAAAATGCTTGAGACACACACCTAAAAATAAAGCTATGAGAAAAACCTTTAAAATACATTTCTGATCTTTATGAAATACATTGAGTTGCAGAGTAGAAGTCTGAATTATTTTTGTCATACAAAGCTAAAATTATATAAAGGGCACCAAAGATGCCAAAAAAAGAGCTCTAATCGAATCGAAACTAAAAATAAATCTAAAAAACACATGTTTAATTTTAAGGCAACATTTTTACTTGAGATATATATAGGTACTATACTATGGCAAGTATGGATTCGTAAAAAAAATCGAACTCCAGATTTTGATCAAAGTTGATGAGATTACGATGATAGCAAAGTCGAAAAAGTGTGCCTCGCAATTCTGTCCGTCTGTTTGTCTGTCGGCTGTAGTCAAACGGGAAGATCGATTTACTTTAAACTTAGTACCTAGGGTTTTTTGGGCATTCCCCCCAACAAGTTTTTTTTTTTTAATTTTTTTTTTAAACCAAAAATCAAGGTACCTACCTGCCGGTCAAATTTTTTTTGCAAAAAATTCAAATCTTATTTTTCTCAAAAGCGTATCTACAACTTAAAAAAAATATCCAGTAATTCTTACAAAAAGGGTACCATTTAAATAAAAAATTTCCGAAAAATGATATGTACCTCCCATAAAACAATTTTTTTTTTTTATTTTCGAATTTCACAAAAATGGTTCCACCGAATTTTATCAATTTTTTATATAGAATTTTTCAAAAAGTTTCAAGCATGCCAAAATTTTCAATTTTTTTTTTGATTTTTTAAAAAGTTTCCAATTTTTTTTTCAGAACTTTATAATTCGAAAATGACTTGGTCGATTTTAATAAAACTTGATATGTAGCAGTTTTTTGACATTATCTAGCAGATTTTAAATACAAATTATTCTTATAGCCAAAAATCGCGGTACCTGCCATACAAATGTAATAAAACAGGTATGGAAAATCTCATTTTTCATTTTTCTCAAAAATGACGCCTACGATATTGTTAAAAATTTTTATGGGATCTAATATCAGTACAATCTATCATATTATTGAAAAAAAAAATATCTAGGTATTATCTAGAAATGGTATCTCTCGTAGAACAATTTTTTTGGTCTCGAATATTACATCATCTGTTGAACCTATAGTCCGGGAGGCGACCGTAAAAGTACCTACCTCATCGAGTCAATGGAAAATTTAGCCATTAACGAATAGTAAATGTCACGAAGTTTACAAAACTGTTGGTCGGACAGACATTTTCCGGGCCTTTCGGCGGAAAAATGGTTACTTCCGGTTGCATTTTTGGGTGTTAGGTTATACCATAGAGTCAATGGAAAATTTAAGTACAAGGTAAAAGAGATTTGAACGTAGATTTCAAATCATTTGGTCGGACAGTCAAAATCCGGGCCATACCCTCTGTCCGACCAATTCAAAAAACGGTATTTTTGGTGTCGGCCTACCTCATCGAGTCAATGGACAAAAGGGGTATCAAATGAAAGCTTAGACTGTCTACTTTAATAATCTACTGGTCGGACAAACTTATGATGGGCCAAACATGCGTCCGACCACTTTAAAAAAAAAAAAATTTTATAAATTTCTTTAATATTTTTTAACTCAATATCAACATTTTTTAAGCCAAATTTAAATAAAATTAGTACCAAATGAAAGTTTTAACTGTAAACTAAATGAAAAAAATAACTGCAGTGCAAAAAACCCCACTTAAATTGATCATCAAAGTTTTTGATCATTTATTTTATTGAAAAATAAGATTTTTGTATATAAATACAAAAATCATACTTAAGAATTTAAAAAAACATGTTTTTATACCAACAAATGACACCAGGTACTTATAAAAATTATAGTTTATTGGTTGTAATAATAATTGTAAGAATTTTATTTTATAGTACAGTAACGCAGGATCTTCCTCCTATGAGACAGCAAGTCTTATAGGAGGAAGATCCTGCGTCAAATCCGGTGGTTCTGATTTTTTGCTGAGTTGTTTATGATGTTGGCCGAATGAAGAAACCAAGTTTTCGACCTCGAGCGCCGAACGCATCACGCTCAAAAATCGAAAAAACCGCAATATTTTTGCGGTTTTTATAGTTATTGGCGATTTTAACCCTAAAAGACTAGTTTTCGATTTAAACTTTGCTCATACGATTTCAAACTCACTAAATTTCCTTTAATTTGAGCTATGAATCGTGTCTGTAGACCCAACAGTTTCCAAAATACAGCTTCTCAAAAATTAACAATAATTTCTTAATAACAACAAGTATAGCAAAAAAACAGAATTAAAACAAATTTAGGGTCTTTGACATAAGATGCATCAAACTCTAAGGCTTGTAGACTGGGTCAAAAGAAATTGTATGGGAGCGGGTGCCTATCTCTCCCCGTTTTCAATGGGAGGGGCAATTTTATAAAAAAAAAACATGAAATATAAAAATCACCATACATAAGTAATGGCACAACCTACAAAAAGATCCGATAGCTTTCCTTAAAGCCAGAAATCCATTCTTGTATTTTTTTTTAAATAAATTTGTTTTAATCAATAGTTTTGGAAAAATTTATTTTTTAACACAAAATTTAAAACAAAACAAAAACAGGCATTTGTTTTTAAACTAATTTTTTCCAAAATTTACGTTACTAAGCAATATTTTTGTGTTTAATGTTCAATGCTCTTATCAATTTATAGTCAAACACCGAAAACCAAATTCCTGTATGTTTTCTAGTTTTGAAAAAAAAAAATACCAAAATCTACTTTGATAAATACAGTCGAGTAGCCTTGCCGCCTTAAAGACGACAGCCTTGCGTTAAATTCGGTAGTTCTGACACAAATAATATTGTTGAAAGTTAAAAAACACATTATAATTAAAATTAAGCAGCTAGGCTGTATACTACTATTGTCATTTGTAATTAATTTACTTGATAATAAAATTATAATTATAATAATGTAATAATACTAATAATAAAATTAAGCACTTGGAAAAAAAATTAAATAAAATATTATTTGTGTTGTTCCTTTAGAAAGCTGTATTTCAGAAACTATTGGGTCTACAGAGGCGTTTTTGGGCTCAAATGGAAGGAAATATCAGCAATTTTAAATTGTAGAATCAAGATATAATCGAAAACTGGTCGTTAAGGGTTAAAATTGCCAATAACTGAAAAAAAAACGCGAAAATTTCGCGTTTTTTTCGATTTTTGACAATGTTGCGTTTGGCGCCCGAGGTCTTGGATAATTTACTAGGCCAACATCATAAACAACTCAGCAAAAAATCAGAACCACCGGATTTGACGCAGGATCTTCCTCCTATAAGACTTGCTGTCTCATAGGAGGAAGATCCTGCGTTACTGTACTATAAAATAAAATTCTTACAATTATTATTACAACCAATAAACTATAATTTTTATAAGTACCTGGTGTCATTTGTTGGTATAAAAACATGTTTTTTTAAATTCTTAAGTATGATTTTTGTATTTATATACAAAAATCTTATTTTTCAATAAAATAAATGATCAAAAACTTTGATGATCAATTTAAGTGGGGTTTTTTGCACTGCAGTTATTTTTTTCATTTAGTTTACAGTTAAAACTTTCATTTGGTACTAATTTTATTTAAATTTGGCTTAAAAAATGTTGATATTGAGTTAAAAAATATTAAAGAAATTTATAAAATTTTTTTTTTTTTAAAGTGGTCGGACGCATGTTTGGCCCATCATAAGTTTGTCCGACCAGTAGATTATTAAAGTAGACAGTCTAAGCTTTCATTTGATACCCCTTTTGTCCATTGACTCGATGAGGTAGGCCGACACCAAAAATACCGTTTTTTGAATTGGTCGGACAGAGGGTATGGCCCGGATTTTGACTGTCCGACCAAATGATTTGAAATCTACGTTCAAATCTCTTTTACCTTGTACTTAAATTTTCCATTGACTCTATGGTATAACCTAACACCCAAAAATGCAACCGGAAGTAACCATTTTTCCGCCGAAAGGCCCGGAAAATGTCTGTCCGACCAACAGTTTTGTAAACTTCGTGACATTTACTATTCGTTAATGGCTAAATTTTCCATTGACTCGATGAGGTAGGTACTTTTACGGTCGCCTCCCATACTACTATTTGAATTAAATTTTTTACACATGAGCTTTTGTTAAGAGCAAATAAAATTGCATATCACAATTTTCAAAAAACAAATTTTAGATGTAAAACAAAAATTAAAAAATTATTTTTTGAAAATTCGATGTTTCGAAAATGGGTAGATGAATTTTTTTCAAAATTAATTTTTAAACTCCGCATTAATATTTATTAACGAGCAAATAAAGTACCAATTTTTTTTTTCTGAAATATTTTCAAAATTTGATATGTATATAAAAAATTATTTTTTTTTTAAAGACGATTTTTAAATTTTTTGTCTCTTAAATTGAGGTTTGTGTAAGAAATCAGATGGTGTACATTGCGTCGGTGTCAAAACAGTTTCAGCAGTTGTTTAATCAATTTTTTTCTAATTGATATTTTAACAATTTTTCAGTCACTACCATGCATACTTTAAAACCACAGTGTGATCGCACATAAGACCAAGTTCGTTGGACTCAGTCGTGCATTTTGGGATTATACGGCTTCTGGTGTTATACGGTTCGTATGGCAACGCAACAGTAGCGCTGCAAAATAACAACGGATTTTTTTATACAAGGCAATTTTGTCATGAGACGGGCCACTGTTCTAGAAAAATTAAAAAAATAATAATATTAAAAAAACAGCAGCAACACTCCTCGCAAGAGGCAGTACCAATGAAAAATATATTTGTTTTCAGGTGGCACAGGCTGGGAATCGAGCCGAAAACCTTTGGCATGACAGTCCTACCCACTATTCATTTCACAACGGACTTCTATCTACATAGAAGCTATAATGGAAAATCTTTTATTTTTGACCACAATATTTAAAAAAAAATGTAAAAATGACTTTAACGATAAAGTTCTTTATAACAGGATTTCTAATAATGTTTAAAAGGTTTGTTGTAAAACGCTTGAAGAAATGTAAGTTTATGTATGTACATCTCTCTATTTGTATAGCATATCCGTTCATGCCTATATTGTATTGTATTCCAAAACGAATCTATTCTTCTTCTATGATACACAAAAAAAAGAAATAATAAAACAAATAAATATTGCAAACTATTCACAATCCCAGGTATATATTGAAACACGTTTCTCAAACCCCGCAAAATTCACTAACAAAATACAAAAGAAAAATAAAAAAAAAAGAAAATATAGAAGAAAAACACACTGAATTGTTCGTCATGATTTATGAACTTCCTTTGTTATCTTTTGTCAGTAACATAGTAGGAGAGTCGAATCGAGTCGAGTTGAATTGAGTTGAGTTGTTGTAGGAAGGTAAAGGTATAAATCGATTCTCTGTTCCTGATGATGCGATGGTGTTCGTTTTCTCCGCTAGAATTGCTAGTGAATCTAAATTGGTGTAGCTTTTATACCTTCTATACTATATGGAATATCTCTAACGATGGTTTTTATTCCCAACTCAATGTATCTGAAATGGACCAGAGAGATTGCCGCTATATTTCCACTACTATACTGCAATATGATGGTTGATGGTTGATGGTTGTGGTGCGGGATCGGCATATATGTATAGTTTATTTTTCTATCAGAGATATATCCTATGCCCATTTGAATCACTTTGGGAATACGTAAAACTAGAATAGTTTGCGTTCTCGTTTTTTTTTTTTTTTTGTCTTAGATTCAGTCGCTCATTTAATTCCTAGTAGACATCATATAGAGAGTGCGGTAGAAAAAAATTGGATGGATAGAATGTTCTTTTTGCAGATACAAGAGTTTTATTTTTTTTTATTTTTTTTTAGGCAAAAAATACATTTGGGATCTTATATTGATTAAGAAAAGAAAAAGTATTTAGTCCTCCTATATGTATGCAAGAATAATTTCGATGCCATACGGAAGTTGTTTATAAATTAATTGATCAGCTTATTCAAATTAAAAAGCTTCTTGGATTTCCTGGTTTTGATTAACATGGTTAAAATACTTTGGAAATATATATCGCCACCGGTTTGGAAGAAAACAACAAATGAAATTTTCCTGTAGTTAAAATTCCATAAAAAAAAACATTATTCGCTGTAAAAACACAAGTTTCAAGCTAAGCATTTGATCTTACAGAACTTTTCTATGTGGCTTAAATATATTTTAATATGTAATTTTATAGAATAACGAAGCTTTATTTAATTTTCTTCTTATTTTGAAAAATTGTATTTGTGGATTTTTGTTATTTTTTCTTCCAAAACGACACCTTAATTTTAGAAACCGTCTTTCATTCTATTTTTAAAGCGGCATTATCTTCACATAATCGATATTGATGACGACGTTAATTTATTTTGGAAATCAAAATAAATTATCATTTTTCTTACAGAAAATTAGACAAAATAACTTAAAAAAAACTAACGGCAAATGTAAAACCCGCTTATAATTACATCGCTTATAACAAAAATCAATCGTTTACTATAAAATAAGACTATTTACCTAGCACGTAAGTGACGTAATGTTCAATGTGTTGAACTGTCATGACCGCCGCCGCTGCAGGTCATAAAAATAAAATGGTTTTTAGGGGAACTGCCTCTTACGAGGAAGTTGAAAATTCTCCAAATCTCTTGTCATGATGCCTTTCACATTATCTCATTGCGAAGTTTAAAATCAACTTAAAAAATAAAAAATAAAAATAAATACATATGTAAACAAAAAAAAATCATCAACCACATTTTTGAAATATCGAAATTAATATAAAAATGTTTTTGATAAATTCTTAAAATGTTTAGGAAAATTTTATATAGAAATTGAATTAACATCGTTTTAGCCGGTTCTTAGTAGAATTTTTGTAGTTGAGGGTAGTTGGACCACGGAGCAAGTCTTTTTATAAGTGTTCCGGGTAAGGAATGGATACAGTGCCATATTTGGGCTAGTTGGACCACACTTGGACTTGATTTATTTAAGACACAATTATTCTTCTCCGGTTACATATATTCAATTTTTCCAAATTTCATTTAGAAGTCAGAAATCCATTCATTCTTTTGATACCAGTTCAATAGTTATATTATGAATAGTTTGATAATAATGAGACTTCAAGTAAAAAATGGTCCAACTAGCCCCTCCCTACCCTATCCCTAATAGTAGATCACAATAATTTTACAAAAAATCGTAAAAATCGATTTTTAAAGGAGGAGCATTTATCGTATAATATTAGGAATAAAGAAGCTCTTAAATATAAAATATTATCTGCAGTGCCACAATTTATTGAATTTTTGTGAAATTTCTTGCAAGGAAAATTTTAAAATATATAATATGTTTAGAAGGAAAAACTCAAATACAAAAAATATGGGTGTGGCAATAGGCGGACTTTAAAGACAAAAAATGTCAGACTTAAAGTAGAAGGGACTTTACTTACAAAGTTTGAACTTTCTAGGGATGAAATCACAGATAGTGGAAAAAAAAAATCACACGTGGAAAGTAGGCGGATTTTTCATGGTTTTTATCAAGGGAGATCTATTATGAATTTTCACCTAAAGATACAATTCTAATAACACAAAAATAACACAATATATTCTTTAGGTTCAAAAGAGCTTAATTAAAAAAAAAATAACTTTACTAAGGCCGTTCGTGAATTGGATTAAAATTCCGTTAAAACTACATATATCCGATATTAACGGCCATATTATTCACTCAATTCATCTAGATTAAAACTTAAATCCAGATGTAAATTATACAAATTCAATGTAAATACATCCAGATTTAAGTTTTAATCTGGATGTGCCGACTGAATAATATGCGCGGTAAATGTTGGCGTTTCCGAGCATAGCTTCATCTCATTAGTTTCAAAAACTAAACCTTAACGCGATTTTAATCCAATTTAGACATGACCCAAGCACGTTCAATAAGAATAATCACATTGTTAACCATCTCGCTCCTAAAAGGGACAAACTTTTTTAAATTTCAGCGCAATTAGTTCAGATGTAACTTGTGGACAGCTTCAATAAGCGGACAATTCCCTTAAATGGACACATTTTGGGGAACAAACTTCATTTTTGAATTTTTCATACAAATAACTTTCCTATAAACGGACACTCTCATAAACGAACGCGGACATTTTTTTCTTGCTCATTTTAGATAGAAAACCTCCCATATGCGGACACATAATTTTATTGAGGGATTATTTTTTATCAACAAATGAAGCAGAAAAAAAACAGAAGGTCCGTTCTCAGTATAGTTTCGGTTATATTTTAAATACGTTAGCAAAAATCCATAGAAAATCTCCGATAACCGGACCCGAAGCTCTAATAACTGGACAGAGCGATGTTTTACTGAAAGCTTATTAGGCGGCTTTTTTTCTCATCGCATTTCTTTCCCTTAACCGGAAAGTTCTCATAACCGGACAAAAATTGGGGGACCATAAGTTTCCGCTTTCACTGTACATACTTAAATTTTTTAGAAGGTTCTGCGTACAAAAATATCAAAATCTGTTAAACCATTTTCTAGAATACCAATTTTCAGAATTTTTTTTATCAAAAGTTTATACGTAACGGAAGTAGGTATTTTATAAAAATATATTTTATGAAAGAAATTAAGCTAAATATTTTATTAACAAGTACCGTTATTTTTGATCCTATGTAGTAAAAACATAATATCGTAATTAAAAATAGTCCACATACGCCATAGTGACCAGAAGTAATTATCTACGACTTTGCCAGCATTAACTTATTTAATCAGAATAGTTATTTTGAACAAATTACTTTCTCGTACAACAAAGAACAACACAATTTACGAGGGGTTTATTTATGGAATATTCCATCTACAGAGCTCCATCCCGACCACTATCTATAAAGTTGTTGTTGTTGTTGTTATTATTGCAAGTAATTTACGAATAATAAAGATCGACTAAAAAAAAAAAATACCAAAAGATTTCCGGGATTAGCAGAGAAGTAAGTATATGATTCTTTCAATTCCCTTATTCTATATCCCTAAAATATTCGAATACCTCATAAGGTATTAAAAGTTACTGTTATGCGACGACACAATATTGTAATAGATTTGACTTATCTAGCCATTTTATTGTTTGTTGTATGGATTAAAAGCCAACTTGTACACAGCTATAGGCACAATATGGAAGTGAGTAGTCAAACAACAAATAAAATAAACATCCTCCATTGTTATTTCTATAATAAACTGAACAACCTACTTAGACATATTTTTGTGCTCAGGAAGAAAACATGTCACATCACATTTCTCTCCTCCTCCTCCTCCTTCTCGTCCTCTGTGAATCTAGGCAAAATCCGATCCTAAAAATCTTTTCATTTTCATTTTCATTCTTCTCCTAAGAAGACTCCTACTCTCTACTTCTTCGACTAAGTGTATAATTCATGTTGTCTCCGATTCTCTAGCGCTGCTGTGCTATGCTATGCTATGCTATTGCCTAGCGCCTGTAATCTTGAATTCTATTTTGTGACTTGTTTGCAAAAATCTCTCTCGTGAATTTACGTCTCTTCGTATAAACTTTGGCGATAAATCAACGAAGAATAAACAACCATTTGCGCAAATAATTTGTTTTTCTTTTTCTCAGTTCTCACTGCCACCACTCCACTCACTGCCACTGCTGCCAAGCAAAAGATATCAAGCAAAACAAGAAATTACGGATTGAAGTTTACCTTTCGATAGAGAATTGACTACTTGAAAGTTTGTTTGAATGATAGAGGGTGTCTCTTTTGGGTGGGTAGCCTCTCTCTCTCTATATATATACATATGTATGTACCTGTATTCTTATGTGTGCGGTGCGGTATCCCGTTCCTGTTCCTGTTCATGTCCCGATTCGTGTAAGCAATGCAGATTGCTGGAAAACATTTGTATAGCTGGAAAACTTCTTTTTTATTGGATGTAGATTTATTTTTCTAAAGAAAACTTGCAAACGACATCAGAGAGAAACGTAAATAAAGAAATGCGGAAACTGTTGTATGTGTATATGTGTGTGGGTGTATTTATTTTTTTTTTCTGAAGTATTCAGGAATAGTATGAAGTCAACTTTGAGTTGATGTGATTTCTTCCGTGATGGTAATGCTTAAAAGTTGAAGCTCATGAAATGTTAACCTTAACATTTCTATGGAGTCCTTGATTGGAACATCTGTTTGTACAACTTACCATTAAGCTTCTTCTTTTTTTTTTAATGGAAGTACATATGCATGTAAAAAAAAAAAAAAAAAAAAAAAAAAACTATCATCGTTAGGAGGATTAAAGGAAGCATCCCGTTTCCTTGTATTTATATGATGTTCAAGTTATTCTTTCAGCCTTTGTTTGCGCGCTGTCAATTTGTTTCACATTACGAATTTCACCGTAAATTATTTGCTAGATTCGAATGGCTGATTGAGTTTATAGATAGGTAGTTTTATTTTGATTGGTTTTTTTCCTGAAGGGAAGAAATGTATAGGTATGCGATTTTTGTAGACATCTTGGATCCCAGATATCATTCCATGATATGGTAGTTCCATGAGGAACAGCTCTAACTATGTCTATAAAAGAAATTATTGCGAGAAAATGCTTCATTGTTATACCTACTTAACTAAATTTGTGTTTTTTTCGCAAAATAAAAAAAAATAATTTGAAATAGTTTTCGGATAGTTTTTTATGAAATAATTATTTTCGGTGCAAACTCTTGCCGATTATTGGGAATTTCCACAAAATACTTCCTAGGTATATCCTTGAATAAATTTTAACTGAAAAACGTGGATGGAGTGGAGGTGATGTAAATCGTTGAACTGGCTGGATAGTAACAAATTTAAGAAATACTTAAGTGTGTCATGATGTGTCTGTTTCAACGTGACAATATTTTTTTATGGTTTAAAATATTTCTCCACACAATGGAAAACAACTGATTTAATAGTCCTAAATTTTTCTTACTCATAATACATTTGGCGAGGAATCCGCGGCTGAGACACTGGTCTTGGGGTAAAAAACTTACATCTATGGAGATTCTGTAAAAACTTCATCAACAGTTTCAACAATTTTTAGGTTCAGTCAAATAAAGATCCTATACCTACTTATTAAAAATATAGTGAATTAAAAGGAGCACGTGCTCAGATTAGATGTTCAATACAAAGAAAAGTTTCAATAGTTACGTGGCAGACGAGAAATTTTGTTTTTGCTGTGAAATCCAGAATCATCTTGAAAGTTGGGAATACTTGAAAATGTTCTGGTGAAATTCAACACAAAAACGAAGTTCTCATTCAAAATTTAGCAAAAATTATAATGGCAGTTTTTCTCAATTCAATATATGTAATTTAATATTAAAATTTATTAGAATTGATCTTGTGTAAAAAATTTCATTGAAATCTTTTCATAAATAATGAGATAGTCAAAAACAAAAAAATTAGGAATACGTTATTAATGAATTAATGCAAAATTTGTTTCAATAATATGGAAGATTGTACTGATATTAGATCAAATAACAATTTTAATCAAAATCATAGGAGTCGTCTTGAGAAAAATTATTTTCCTCAACAGTTTTTTAGTACTTTTACTGTAGGTACCGTTATTTTTGGTTATTAGAATACTTTTTTATTTAAAATCTGCTAGATAATGGATGCCAAATTAAATAAAAATCGAATAACTCGTTTTTAAATTTAAAGGTTCTCAAAAAAACTTTCGAAACTTAAAAAAAAAAAAAACAATATTTTGGTAAAAAATACTTTAAAACCTTTTAAAAAATTCTCTATAAAAAATTGACCAAAATATTTTTTTTTTTTTAAATGGTATCTACCCTTTTCGTAAAAAAATACTATTTTTAAGTTATTGACACGTTTTCGTGAACAATTAAATTTTCATAAATTGATGAAAAAAAAAAAAGAAAGGTATCGGATTGCCCATAAAGTGGCAGTATACCAAGTTTAAAGAAAAATGATACCATCGTTTAGGGTACGGCCGAAATGACAGGATAGATAGACAGGCGGACAAAATTTGGAGGCCCACTTTTTTCGACTTCACTGTAATCGTAATGTCAATGTGATCAAAATCTCGAGTTGTGGGTTTTTGTTTACGAATTCATAACTTCACAAGTAAAATATAACTATTTTTATTAGTCTAAGAACTTTGTCTGATTGAGTTTAAATTGTAATAACTTTCGAACCAAGGCTATAGTTTTGTTAAGTTGAATAATAGAAAAAAACTTCAAGATCATGGCAATTTTTTTAAAATAAAAATCAGTTTTCAGTCCTATGTTCTTTTTTTAATGCTCTTTTAAAAGATTGAAGTTAAAAGTATATTCCATCAATATGTAATGCATAATTATCTATTAATTTTTAGAAATACATATAATAAAAAAAAAAATGATATCGCTATTATAAAATATTAAAGTGAAAAAATTGAAAAAAAAAAACAAAAAAAATCAAATATGGATGACGTTACAAAAATCCTGGTTTAAAGTAAAGGTTTTCGAAAATTTAAAAAAAATTATTAAAAAACTGTTATGATTTAGGTATATGAACGAGTTAATTAACTCTGAGAGGTCATGACCTGACCTATAAACAATTTCATTTTGAACTGTTGATTATGATTATGAGACACCCTTATTATATTACAAAAGATTATTTTATTGCCTTTGATTTGATTCCCAATTTTTCGCTAAAAAAAATATAGTTTTGGAGATATGTATGCTTCAATTCTATATTTCCATTATGGTGAATTTGACGCGTATTATCAGTTCGCCCTGCAAAGAAATATATCACTTTGTGCACCTATCCATTTCCCGATTGACGAATTTGGAAACCCTCCTATACATATAAACACAAATCGCAAAAAATACCCGTACTTGTACGTAGAATTGAAAAAAATCTCCTACATACAAATATACATTTCAGCACAAGGAAAATCAATTTAAGTTGAAAATTAAAAATTCGTGCAAATTTCACACCCCAAATTGATCTTCCTTGTGCGCTGATGCGTATAGATGAAATAAAATAATTAAACAACTGAAATCCAGCTTGCTTGCAGCGCATAGCTCGAGTAGAGTTTATGTGGAAATTTTTAGGGTTTATTAAAAAAAAACTCTCCTCGAGCTAAGACCAAAATTCGAGAAGGGTTTATGTTTAAATATTAAGATGTTTCAATAAAAAAAAAAAACATCTTTGACGTCAGCACAATTGTGTGTTGTCGTGGGAAATAATATGATTTATAATATGCTAACTTCAGCAAGTTCATGGTGTCCTTAAAACCTAAACCTTTCTTAAAGCCATCTTTCAGGTTTTTTCCTAATTTTTTTCTATCATTTATGTATGTTCTTAAGTCTATGATATAGTTTTCCATTAACCGAAAAAAACGTCCACTAAATGATTCTAAAATATTTTTATATTTCGTACCTACATACATTTATGTGAAGTTAAAAAAAATTAATGAAGTTTCAATTAGGTACAGACAAAAATTTATATCCTGACAAAAATCAAAGTAAATCAAAAGCAAGCTTATGAAATATCCCATAAAACTTTTGAAAAGCTTATTTTATCAAAAAGAATTTTAAAACACGAGTATATGACTAACGAACATGTCAAAGGAATAATCCTGTCTACGAAAAATAGGAAAAAAAAATACTAATCCATCATACAAGATTTTCTAAGTAAAATAAACGCAGAACATTTGAAAAATGTATCAAAACCCGTGTTAATGACGCGAATACTTTCTTTTCATAGACCAACATGTGAAAAGGACAAGAAACTCTCTATGTAGTGTAGGTATCAATGATGCTTTTTACCAAAAAGTTATATAGAAAGGTGCTACTCATATGTATGTACGTATTTTCTAAGATGTGAAAATATTAAACGTTGACTGCGTAATGGGCCCAATATAAATTGCTCTTAATTTTAAAATGTTTCCCAGACTGAATACCTTCATATAGAACTCAAGCACCACACCAACAGGAATCTACGTCTCCGTCATCGTCATCGTCATCGTCATAGTCTCTCACAGGTATTCACTTTAAATAACTTTCCGAATACCCGGGGGTGTAATTTATTAAACTCGAAATGCACCATAGTAGATTTATTCTGGATCTGGATGGATTCTATATTGTAGGTTGTGGGAGAGCGAGTGTGTGAAAAAGCAGCATGGCTGCGGTTGCTTTTCCTTCTTCAAGTAAAAAGCATCCTCCTATACATATATACGGATGCGGAAACAAATTGCATGTAATTTTTTTGTGAAAGCTCTGTATTCTCTTGTTTTGAGAAATGTATTCCACTTTCTACAAAGTTTAATGGATTATACCGGTTTTGGTTGGGAGTAAGAAAGAGTAATCGAATGTGTTGCCAACTTTTCCACTCGAATCGAGACAAGGAATGTGAAATATTGTCTTCACTACCTAGATATTTTACAGAAGCATCAGCGCGGGCTTTGTTTTGTTTCGTTTTTGTTTTTTTTTTTTTTTTTTTTTTTTTTTAATTTTTGAAGTTTGTTTGAAGTTATACCGAGTTTCAAAGTGCGAGAGAATGTGGACTTTTCCATTCAATCATGTGGTTTCCCAGTAAACAGGATGATTGTCTGTCAATATAAATCAAAAAAAAAGAAAAACGAACTAAAACGCTGTCATTTATTTCGTGCTTAAATTATTTAAGCACATCAGGTGGGTATTTTAGTAAGCAGGTTGAGATAAACTCAGAAGGAGTATTACATACGAGGATAACATATATTTATAGTCCCAGAGTGTTTAATGAGTGTCATATTTCATCCAAGTTTTTGGTTTGGTTTGGTTTGGTTTGGATGTATGATAAAGGATACCACTCACGTTAAAATCAATAAATATTTTGTCAACAACAAAAAGTTTAACTTTTATCTTCTTGAATATGTTTTCATAAAATAAGCTTTCACCTACATAATGTGTAGCTTAGAACACGATGTTTTATTTTTAACTTTTAATCAAAATAAGTTAAAACTTATTTGTGAAAACTATCAAACTGTGATGTTACTAAAACTTTACATTCGTATTAGCAGAATACACTTATACCTTCCGATCATCTAGGAAGCTTAATTGTTATACGTTTACCTTAAAGTAAAATATTCAAAACAAAATTCAAATAAAAGGACCTTGTCCTTTTATACTCTAAACCTTCACTAAATCTTCAAAAAAATATGCACAGCTAAATCGCATGAACATTTTAACAAAAAAATCTTTACAAGTCAATTGTACTAATAAAATGAATTTTTTGTTTGATTTGTTTTGTTTTGTTTTTTTTTTTTTTTAAATTTGTTTTTCAAAATTTTAAATAAAATAGTGTTAAACTACTTGATTAAAAAATTATAAAAAAAGTTTACGTTCAGAACTAAATAATAACACAATTTTCTCAAAAAATGTCAAAATACTTTTTCCATAAAGCGAATTTTTTGCAAAAAATTAAAACTTAGATTTCCTACACTCACTTTAGTTAAATAACAAAATTTTAATCGAACCGTTTTCGAGAATATTTGAAAGAGCAAAATCACATATGAAAATGCTTTGTACCAAATTTGAAACAAATCCCTTTAAGCCAAAGCTCAATAAATTATCAATGCATGCATGGACGTAACCTCGAATTTTATTTTACCTGAAACCAACACATTGTCATATCGAGCAAGTAAAAATTTGTTTGAATTAAGAAAGAAAAATCAAATTATTGTTTCAAAAGACAAAATTTATTTTTTTTTTAAATTGACACTATTTGGAAGAATTTTAAAAAAGTTTTTGTTTTTTTTTTTTTTTTTTTCAAACAAAAAATTACGATTGGTAACTCTACTCTACAACTGAACAACTGAACTAAAAAAAGAACCGTAAGGGAATTCTTTTTTTTTATAAAACGACTCCGAGAATTAAAAAACAATGTGCTAAATTTACTACGATCTAAAAATTAGTAGCTAGTGAAATAAAATAAAATTAAAAATTTCGGCTAAACCAATTTAAATAAAAAAATGTACACAAAAGTTGTTGTTAAATATAAAATATAAAGATAAAATAAATATTGCATATAAAAATAATCAAAAATAAATATTTCTTAGATTTTTCAAATAAATAGAATTCAAAATATATTTTTTTTATTTTATATTTAAATTTTTAAATTTTATCATATTTTTGTTTTAATTTGTATTTGATTAGAATTTAATTTTTAACTTCAGATTAAAATTTACTTAAAAATTGGTATACCAAGTTTTTTTTTATTAAAAGACTCTCCAACGATTTCATATTTTTTACTCAAAAATTGTTGAATCAATTTATTTCTAATTTTAACAATTTTTCGGTAAATACTTTCTATAATTTGTCAGATTACAGAAAAAAGTATTTTCATCTGAAATCAGGGTTGTAAAAATTTCAAAGTAAAAACTTTAATTCACCATACACAAATGTTTGCATTAAAAAAATGCAAATATAATTCAAACATTTTCTGCATTGCAAAAAAATGAAAATTGAATTCGAAAATCATTTGTATTAAAAAAATGATTTTTTAAAACCCTGTCTGAAATTTTACTAATTTCGATTGACATTCTATCTTCTTCATCTAATTTCATTTTATTTTGTTTAAGGAATTCAATTTATGAGTTTAATTATTTCCTTGGAAAGGATTTTTAATTGGAGTCAAAATTTCATTCATGTTCATTATTATAGTTCTCACCAAATTTCAAATACAATTTCGCGCTAATTTAATTGAAATTATCTTATTTCTAACTATAAACTTGTATGAGAAATTATTTGAATTCAATTTGAAAAATTTCCACAAAATAATCTCATTATTGTTGTTCTAATGAAAACGTATAGTATTTATAAATTTCCTAAAAAAAATTAATTGAATTTCAAATTTTTCAATTTGATTGATAATTTTTTTTTCTATTCAATCTCTTATGACTAATTACATTTTAAGGAGAAACTTAATCATGAAATTATTTGCATTAAAATATAATAAGCAATTAGTTCCAAAGAGTGCATATTCAAATAAAAATAAAAACTACATATAAATTAATAATATTATAATGATCATGGGATGGATATAAAATAGAATTTTGCTGCACTAATTATTATTTACTTATTATTGCATAACTTTGGTTGAGAGGGTTTGAAAATGTATAGTTTCTATGGAAAATATATTATTCATGATGATAATACGAAATTTATTAGATAGTACTCGTATCTAAGCTGAATTATAAATTTTCGATAGATTTATAATTATAATTTTAAATATAAATAAGGCGTACATCACTTGGTTAATGATTGATGTTCTCTTTTGTTTTCACATTTAAACAATTTCAAACATCATGATGAAAAAACTTGTCAAAGAAAAGAGGTCGAACTCGTTAAAATTTTAGTTTGCAATAAATTCAGGATTAAGCTGTTTTTTATTTTCAATTTAATTCGAGTAAAATTTTACGACATGTTATTAAATTGAAGCTAAAAATTGCAAAATAATTGAATGTTAAATAAAAAAAATTAAGCAATTAAATACAAAATAAAAACAACTAAATGCCAAATAAATAATTGCTGAACTGCAAAATCAAATCAAAAAAATTGAATGAAAGTTTGCGAAATGAAAAATTCGAAATGATGATTCGTCAAATTATTAAAAAAAAAAAAAAAACGTAATTTACAAAACGGACAATACGAAATAACAAATGCTAAATATAAAAAAATACGAAGTAAAAAATGGCAAAATGAAACTGCGAAACGTTAGTTTCCCAGACAATTCTTGCGAAATATACCACACCCTTTGCAAAAATATGGATTTAACCTGGAAGGAATTTAATGAAATCTTTCATCAGGTTTTTTTTTTTTTTTAAATTAAACTCCGTATAACGTAATTTCGCATTTTCAAATCCTCGCATTTGAAAAACTCGTATTATCAAAATTCTTGCCTAATCAATATCTCAGGTATGATTCACAATGCGAAGAGACAGCGAGACTTCGACGTGACGAGATCTTTTCGCAGACGTTCTCTCTTAATCACGAATTTAAAACAACGAAATAATACATAATAGAGCATTTCTCGTCATCACGTCACGTCATAATTATGTATTATTTCATTGTTTTAAGTTCGTCACTAAAAGAGGAAAACTGTAAAGAGATCTCGTCTCGTTTTCTCGTCGCATTGTGAATCAGGCATCACTCTAAAAGCAAAACCATGTAAATTCATATTTAAACGCATCGTTGCATACTTTCGGCAAACATTCATAAATGCATCAAACCCGCCTCAATGCACATTGTGCATCAGCATATTTTTCGTTGCGCATCAGCTTCGCAAGAAAGTACTTACTTAAAAAAAGTCCGATTCAGATAATATTTTTTTTTTTTTTTTTTTTGAATGAGTTAAAAAAATTTTCAAAGGTGTATAAAATCTTCTGCAACTTTTTCAATTTGTATTATCAAAATTTACATTTATGTATGAACCACATCAATATTTCTTTTTCGACTTTTATTCATGTGATAAATTATGTTTTTGCTTAATCTGTCAATTTGTGGAAAAGACTGAATGTTGAAAATAAATTGTAATTAATGATTTGCATACATATTCATATAAATAACTCGCATACCAACAATTTAACATGCTCACATATGTATAGATAAATATTAAAATACCAAGCCACCTACACTACATGCAAATATATAACCAAATCGAATTGTATAAACGCATTTATAAGTTATATACCTATACCTACATTTTATATTTTTCATTTGATTCTAAATAAATAAAATTTTAAAAGTAAAAATAGATAGATATGCCAAAATCCAAATTGAGTGAAGTTTTTGTAAAACGAATTTATGTAAAATGTCGAATGCAATCAATCATGTATGAAATTTAGTTGCGCCATGGCGAGGTAGGGTTAATTGCAATTTGACGTTATTTCTATTGGATTTTTAAATCCTTGTTTTTTTTTTTTTGTTAATTTTTTTTTTTTTTGTCAATGCGGCTTTTGAAATAAATGTTATGTAATTGGTGTCAAATGGAATGCTGTTTGGGAATTTAAGCTGTATCGAATATAGATGAAAATATCTCACATTTTTGTTTTTTTTTTAATAGAAGAGGGAGGGAGGTTTTTCGTATTTTGCTATTTCGCTTATTGAGTATTATTAAAGAAATGTACATTTTTGTCCTTTTTATTAATTTAAAAACTTTATTTTAATTTAAAAACTGTAGTTTTTTTTGTGAGAATTTGTAATTATATTTCTGCATCGATGTATATACATACATATATTTAGTTGTTCGGCAGTCAATCAAGCAGACAATACTTTCGATTTTGAATTTTTTTTTGTCGATTAAATTGCGAGTAGGTATGTGTATTATGAATATTATGAATAATTATTCCTTTTTCGTGACCTTTTTATTTCAAAATAGTTGAATCCTAAATTTGTAGAAAATTTAGAAGGGCGTCCCGTATTTTGTAAATTTTGTATTGAAAAGGTAGTGTATATAGGTATATAATATACAAAAAAATATAAATTAAAAAAAAATGAAAAAAAATAAATTTAAAAAAAGAATATTTTTTTTTGCATTTTAACTCTTATTTTAACTCATATAATTATAATAATTAATTACGAATTAATGACAATTTTTTCTTGTACTATTTCAAATCATTGCCTAGTATCTTTCTTAAATAAATTATTTTCTGAAAAAAAAAATAAAACAAAAGAAAAGAAACTTTCTCGGAGTTAGAGATTTTTAAAAACAACATAAAAAAATGTTGTGCTCCACTATTATTTGTTTGAGTAGTGTTTATTAAAATAAAAATTCAAGTTCTTGAAACTACTACGTAAAAAAGATTAAATTTAAAAACCTGCCAAAAATTATCAAGACAAAATTGATGTTTGTTAATAAAATTCAAAGCTTAAAGAATAAAGCATAAATTAAAAATTTCTTAAACATGGCTAAATAGGCAATTCCCAGAAAATACTTTTCCAACTGATTTAAATTTAAACTAGTCAAATATCATCCCAATTCATGGTTAGAATTATTAGCCAAACTCATATTTTTTTTCAATTTTTGAAAAAAGTACCTACGTGTAGGTATTTGAAAAATCGTCCAAATGCAAAAATATATCATTTCTGTGGCACCTTCTGTTTCGAGAGTAGGTTTGATCTTTTTCTACAAGTTTTTCTCCATCGTTGCCCGACCTGTTTATGTGTGACTCAATTGAGCAATTTTTGCAAAAATAATTGCACATTAAAATTTTGAAATTTTTTTTATTCCACCTTGTATTTATATCTCCAATTCTTTTTACTTGCGAAATAGGTACTATGGGCCAAGTTTAGGATTCGTAAAAAAATGGAATTTGTGAATTGAATAGAAAATAAACGAAGAAAAGGGTTCCCACAAAAATGTCTGTCTGTATGTCTGCATGTAACTTGACCTACAGCCTAAATCATTAAAGTGATTTTCTTAAAGTTTTAATATAATTGCCTTGAGGTGTATTTTTGAGATCCAAAAATAACGGTATACATCCCATAGAACTGTTTTCCTTTTTTATTTTCCACTTTCTCGCTAATGGCTTCACTGATTTTGTAAAAAAAATTTAAACAGGAGCTCCCTTTAAAAAAAAAATATTCTATAATCCAATATTCCATATTCCAAAAATATTTTTTTGAAACAAAACAAAAATTCTTTTTGAAAAATCAATATTTTGATAATAGATTAATTAATTATTTTAAACTAAATTTTCAACTGTATTAATATAAGTAAGTAACTTAATATAGAATACAATTTTTTTTAAATGTTAAAAGTAATTTTTTAATAAAATCGCTTCAACGATTTTTGAAAGACGAAAAGGGGGGTTTCGCAATTCTGCCCAACTGTCTGTCTGGCCTGTCGGTTACAACCTAAGTGGATAGGCCGATTTTCTAAACTTTATAAACTTTTTCTAAACTTGAACATTTTTTGTTATTTTTTTAGGACCACCAAATGTAACGGTACCTGCAGTTTAAAACAGTTAAAGAAAATCTTAAAAATCTTTTTTCAAAAAAAAAATGCCCACAGCTTTAAACAAAATATCAGTTACCCTTTTGGTAAACAAAAAATTCGATATTGCTATTAGGCAACTCTTTATACGTCTTAATAGAAAGGCCCAGTTTTTCAGTCCCATTTTGGTGAGTAAATTCTACTTTATCGCCCATGTTGCACCAAAAAATTTGTTCATTCTAAGACTACGGTCTACCTTACCATTTTCATCAAATAGAAACTTTCTGTTAACAAAGTGGCGAAATAGATTTCTACAAAAACGATCCTGAATTTAATTTAACTTCATTTGTTTTAATTTTTTCCAAAAAATTAATCCAATACTTTAGGATTCCATTATTATTATCTCTTCAACTCGGAACAAAATCACATTTCCATTCATTATTGGCACCAATTATATTTTAAAAAATGGCAATCAATTGTCTATCTACTGAATATTTTCAAACAGTAAATGTATCTACCTATTCAGAATGTGTGAATAATCAAAATATTCTTTGATATGAATTTCGAAAAAAAATTCTCTTCGTCTAGACCATAATTTATAAAAAAAATATTGTAAAGACAAACGAACAACAAGTGTACTTTGGTACTTAAAATTGCATTCTCTATTATATTTGCTGCAAGTTCAAATTTAAACTGCAATCTCTTTTATTTAGAAGGGGCCAAAAGCTTTCTTTCTTTTTTTTTTAAATATATATATAAAGGCAAGGCACAGTCAGTTATGCTGCGGTTAATATTTGCAAATCTAAAGCACTTTAATGGTTGCATTGAATTTATACTTGGTCTGCCGCACTTCACTTCAAGCTACAGCAGATTCTGAAACGGTTTGTAAATAGAAAAAAAAAAAAAGAAGAAAAAACTGCGGTTCAACCTAAACCCATTCCTTTGGCACAATACATATATTCTAGGACTATGATTGAAGTGCCTACTACAGTGGGCAGAACAAACAAAAAAATTAAAAAAGAAAAAAAAAAAAGAGAGGAAAATGCCCTCTTGATATGCACTTCCGCCAGTGTTTATGTTGAGCGGATTTTTAATTATACTTTCAATAAAAAAATCACTGTCTGTGCTCTCAACTATAATATATACTACGACTGTACCAGTACCTATACCTTATCTCGCACCATTCTGAATTGTGATGTTGTTGTTGGAATATGGAACCTTTTCGCTATGTTTCCTGTTCCTGGTTTCCTCCATCGCATCGCATCCTCAGTGTCGTCGTCATCACGGTCGTCGGTCGACATCATAAAAGTGCAGGATGTACCGCAGGGAGCTCTTCAGTTAGTCTGGTCTGCTGGAAGTGATTAAAAAAAAAAAAAAACCAAAAAAATTCACTTTTATTGATGTTTCGTAGTTGCGAACGAATATTGTGTTCTTTCGAGGTTTATTTTTTTTTTTTTATATTCATAAAAGAATACAAGCTTTTTTGAAAAAAAAATTAAAAAAAAAAACTCAAAGGTCATGGGAGATTTTTTAATTAAAGTATAAGCGCAAAGGAAAATATCAGTTCATATTCAAATTGAGGTTCTTCTCAACATACCCTCATTTGCTACCAACATACATATAGACCTTCCTATACACACAATCTGTTGGGGTAGTTTTGTTATTTTGTTATTTTTTTTTTTTTTTTAATTTTCTTTGAAACAAAAAATGCCAAGGGCTTAGTTTTGAGAGAGAATTTGCATGATGCTCGCTACAAAAACTAATATGATAACTTTGAAGTAGCAAGAGCAACCATCTGAATTTCCTGAAAAGTACTCATCACACATTCAATTAAGAAACCCAAGTTTTAGTAGTGACCACCAACACACAGGAAGCACAGGAAGGTCTGTGATGTGGAGTGATGTGATGATGAGAGCCTGAGCAAACCCATCCGCACCAGCCATATCATCATCATCATCATCATCATCACACATAAAGATAACCTTTTTGCAACGCAGATAGTTTAAGGTTATATGGGGTCAATGTGAGCACTTTTGGAAATTTTAACACAAAAATATGAATTGATGAAAAGAGGTGAAGGAGGAGAAGAGAGAGAGAGAGAGAGAGAGAGGAAGCTTCATCATCATCATCATCAAAGCAAAAAATGTTTGCGTAAATGTTCATATTGTTTCATAATAAATATTTTTGGTCTTATCCTGTGGGAAGATTGATGGCAAAGTAATAACCTTGCTGACCATTTTCCAAATGTATCTATACACAGATAATATTATTGGTTTTCTAAAATTATTATATTTGGGCATGCAGCAAAGGTAGGTAGCTTAGATAATATATCATCGGAAGGCTGCAGTGTCGGTTTGTGTTTAGAATACAATATTCGAAAGAGATTAAATTTTAACAAATCTGCTTTTGATTGGTTTTGCTGGTTAAAAATATTTTTTAATAATAATTTTTTATAAAAGAGTTTGGAATTTATTATACCGAAATGTGGATGGTTTTGAAATTATATTTCGACTATTAAACTCTTATCTAAAACTGAACGCACATAAATTATGATTTTGGTTTTGTTTATCATTTAAACGGAACAGGATCTGTGGTAGGGAAATGCGTCTATATATAGCAAAGTATATAGTGAATAGGAAAATCGACAAGGAAGCGAAAGCGAAATAATGAGCCTTGCAAATTATTATTGCTAATGATTTTATGATAAGTTGTGGGCAATTTAGGTTGAAATCATCATGGTTTTTTTTTTTTGTATGGTTCATACGAGTTAATAATGTTTCATAGAAACTATACTTGTAATTGATATACGCTGGAAATTTACTTCTGTGACTTCTGACTGTTAGAAGAATTTGTTCTAGAACTGGTGATTTAATGGAACCAATCCAGAGATAGGTGCAGAAATATATAATATCGGTAACTTTTTAAATCATTTCTAATAATAGAAGACGACTTAGACTGTTATAAAGGGTGGGCCAAATACAAGTTTCTTTTTGAAAATACAATAAAATGAACAAAATTAATTTTTTTTTTATGTATTATGGGTTTATTAGTAAGATCAAACATTCCCATTAATTATGAAATATTTATAACATCGTCGTTCAAGTATCTGCCTCGGCTGGCTTCGCAATAGTGCATTCTGTCAATCCAATTTTCCAAGACCTTATGTTGATAGTTTCAGGCTGTAGCTCAAGGATTGCTTGAATGATATTGGCCTTAAGTGCTTGAATCGTTTCCGATTTTTTAGCATAACATCGGTCCTTTACGGTTTCCCACAAAAAAAGTTAAAAGGGATCAAATCGCAGCTCCAAGGCGGCCAATTGACATTGCCAAGACGGCTGATAACACGATTTGGGAATTTGGTGCGTAAAAGATCGATCATCTTGCATGAACCAGATGTCGTCCAAATCCATGTCTTCCATTTCAGTAAAAAAGTTGACCGTTGACCGAAACGTTGTTCACAGCCTCATTTTCGAAGAAAATTTGTCCAATGATGCCACCCTTTGTGGATGCATTAGCTTCTTGACAATAACATGTAGGTTTTCCAAGCCCCAGATGCGGCAATTTTGTTTGATAACGTAGCCGCCGAGATGAAAATGCGCCTCGTCAGAAAAGATGATTTTTCGCCCAAAATCGTTGTCCAATTCAAGATGCTCTAAGTCCCAAACTGCGAAGCGTATAAAACGACTCATTTCGTTCCGCGGAGGTATGATGCTTTCTGACAAGATTTCTAGCGGGAATCCGCTGTCAGTGTTAAAATAACCTGTGATTCAAAAAGAAACCACTAGATGGCCTATCCTTTATGTATGATTTTGATTTCGATAATTCCATTTCAAGTGTTTAATAAAAAAACATCACTGCTGAACAAATTCAACGCAATTTATGTACTTTTACTGAATAATTCGGTGACCTGCGTTTCAACGAAATGTAGGACGTAGGTATAGTTAGTAAATATGGAGTTGTTTTAATTTGCATTGCAGCAGAAAAAAATTATCAAAAAGCCCGTAAATTAAACTGTATTGCAATTCGATGAATTCATTAACAAAAAAAATTACGTTTTGTTTCAATAAATTTGCCTTAGAAAATGAAAATGAGTTAGTAAATTTTTTTTTGAAAATGTTATTTATCAGTAAATAGATTCATTAAATTGGCATATACAAATACATGTACATATATCGTATTCCTTAAGAGAAATTATTTAAAACAAATTAAGGTATTAAAGGTACTAAGATGCAAAGAACTATTTTTGCGTAGGGACAAGCAGGGACTATTGCCCGGGGTGGAACCAGCGTTTCCTCCCAGAAAAATATACTGTTCCACAATAATTTCTAAGATACCGTCCCATATAAAAAAAAAAATAAATAAAAAAAAATATTTCAGTACACCTGTAATAGTAACAAAAAAAAATAAAAGAAATAATTAATAATTTCCTCAAAATTTTGAATTTTTGTACAACCGGGCAATCGGGCACAAAGAAATTGTTATGTCCAAAAAGCCCATTCATGCATATCAGCAATTCCGGGTAAAACATTTTTGAAGATGACAAATTTTCCGTAGACATCAGATGGTATATTTTAAAATTTGTTGTGCCAGCCATTTGGACGAAAATTGTTCTTGGACCGTGAAATTCTTTTTTGTCTAGACAAAGCAGTAAATTTTTAAATTAGCTGTATTAGCCATTTTGGATGAAAATTGTTTCGCAGTCCTTGATCCGCTTATTCTTTTTCTGTGTTTAAATCAACTCACGAAACGATCATTTCGCAAAAGCTCTCACACGTTTTTTTTTTAATATTGGGTAATTATTAGTTCGCAATTTGTTCTTTTGTAACATTTTATTTCGCTAACTATTAATTTCCTTTTTTTTTACTTGTCCTCTTCGCTTGTTTTGCAAATATTTAATTGTTTTATAAATTTTGCATTTTAAGTGCATGTTAATTAATTTCGCACGAAATTTAATATGCGAAATCATAAAATAGGAAATAATGAAATGCGATATAATTATATGCTTAATAATAATAAAAAAAAACAAAATAAAAATTACTAGGTATATGAAATTTGTGAAATGAAAATTTTGCGAAACCATAAAATAACGAAATAAGTACTTGCGAAATGCGAAATAAATATATTGCAAATCAAAAAACTATATATCGCTTAAAACAAATATTTTTGAATAAGAAATTGAAAGCTAAATCGCTTTTAATGAAAATAAAATGAAAAATGTTTGGGAATTCCTTTTTTAAAAATGCTTTGCTTGCTTTTTATATAAATTTCACATTTTGTTTTTGATTGGAATTAGTTATTTGAGATTTTCTATAGTTAGTCCCGTTTCCATTCCAATTCCAAAACAAATAGAAATATTTCATAACTTTTTCGACTCACGTCGCAATTTAATAAAAATCTGGTTCATTTTATGAAAATTTATTTAAAAATCATAATATTTGCTTTTCCTAAAAAAGTTTTAAAATATTTTCCTACCTATGCACCACAATGACAACATTATTGATATATTTCATTATCCCTCTTTATATAATCGCTTTTCCATCTGAACTCATTTTTTCAACCTAAAATACAAATAAATCCAAATGATATATATTTTTCAATATTTCAATGTTCTAAAAATTAAAACGAACAAAAAAAAAAGAAATATAGAAAATAAAATAAAATCGTATATATGTACCTATACCCGTTTGCCTTACACCATCAGAACAAAAAAGAAGCTAATTATCACAATGTCCGGTCTCATTTAAACAATGAAACTATGTCAGTTGAAACTTTTACCCTACAAAAACATATTAAACCATTTGTTCTCTAGTGTTTTTCTGTGCACCATCTCCATCATCATCCCCGCAAAGCGGGTTGACTGATTTTTTCAAATGAATAGTCATTTAGAATAGGTAGGTTGTAGGTACCTAGAGTTGTCGTTAGGTTGTTATTTTTTTTTTCGTTGTTTTTGTACCTCTTCCTCCTTAAATGACCGACATTATTTTCACCATCACCATCATCATATCTATACTCCCTTGGGTTGCACCACCTGGTGAACAAAAAAAAAAAAAAAAACATTTCCCAGAGAAAAGTTGCTCTTGCCCCCTAATGTCCTATCTTCTATCCGCATTTCAATTTCGAAAGCATGAAAGACGAACGAAAATCCGAACTGAAAAAAAAATAAAAAAAAAAAAATTGCATAAAAGGATTTCGGCTAGAATCCTATGAGATTCTTTGTCCTACCGCTTTCACTAAAAACGAAATTTAATCAACCGAACTTTTAGACATTTTTCATTGTGATTTATTGTTTTCACATTCCCCTGGTCGAGGCTTTGCTAGCAAATAGAACAGAACAAAACTGAACTGAAAATAAGAAAAAAAAAAAATTAAATAAAAAAGGGTATTCGAGTATGGGACGAAAGTTGAAAAGCTGACCTATTTTAGGGGTATTTCCTGTCTGCATCGGCGTTTTTCCACACCTACCTACTGCGAACGCAAAATGGCGCTTTATATAGATTTTTATCCCCCGCATTAGGGATGGTCATGTTAGTGTTTATCTACCTGCATTAAAATATGGTGAATAATAAATTAGGTTAAATGTGGGTTAGTTATTTTTTTTTTGTTTGGTTGCAGGTCAAATGGGGATTAAAGTTATTTTGATGACTTTAAGCCTGATGTGCAGTTTTTTTGTTTTTGTTATTTTCAAAAATCTGTTTACATTTGTAAATTTTGTTACAGAACTTAATAAAGTGCAGTTTCTTTCTTAAAGCTATTTATTCGAAGAACATTAACAATAAAACTTATCTCGTTGTTGAAAACAACCTTTTTTGTATTTTTTTTTTTTTTTGTTTTGAAGTTTTTCCACAGAGAAAAATATCTGAAAGTAAAAACACAAGTTCTTACCAGTAGTTCTGAGATTTTTTCTTTAGTTGTTTATTTTTGTTTTTTTTTTTTGGTTCAATACTTTCAATTTTAAAACTTGTCTTTCTATAGAGTTGCTGGCTGGCTGGTAAAAAAGTTTTATGGAACAACAAACAATGTAAAATCAAGACAGATGCGTGGCAGTGGGAATACACAGTAACCAGAGAGAATTTGTTGTTCGTCTACAAAATACATAATAAACGGGTTGGATTCGTTTTTCTATATACCACCTGAAAGTTTTTCGGGATCCACCATCAACATCCACGACGACGACGACGACGACGGTCTGAAAAAAAGTTTGTTAATTTGTATCTGAAGTCTTTATCGGTTAAAAAAAAATATAAAATATCTAGCTTGATGGAGTGACTTTATCAAAAAGTTTTTGTGCGTAGCTTATAGAATGGGTTGTATAGGTACATATCTACGCAAGGGTATAAGAGTACAACATTATGAGCACTATCTTTTTATAATAAGGTGTTTTTAACAGTAAAGTATACGTGTCTGGTGCAAATAGTGCACTTTCTGGATGAGATTTTTGAACAATATCTTTGATGAGAACTTAAAACTTTTGATACATGATGCGAAACTTTCATAAACAAAATTTTAAAAAGGATAGAAGAAAATATAATAATATACGTAAAGGTATCTACCTAAGGACAAGGATGGATTGGTAAAGTTTTGGATTTTTTTGTTTTTGTCGATAAGCTTGAAAAAAAAAAATTCAAAATCTTCTTGTCACTCAATAAATTCTAAATATTTTTTTAAGCTTGTTTTATTGTGCTATATTATACCAAAACTCTATAGCTTTTTAAAAAATTAAAAATTCATAGTTTTTATAGTTTATTCTACTTTCTGCATCTGATTGAAGCTTTGAAAAATTAATTGCAAATTTTGTGTACCTACCATATTTAAGAAATAAATCACTCCTGGTTCTATACATTTTTTAAAGTCACAATCCATACACAATATCTCTATTGAGATTAAAAGCTTTTTACCAAAACATCAAGTTTATGCGATCTTCTAAAAATGTTTTAATCCCAATTTAATGTAAGGATGCTTTCTGATTTCTGTAATAAATTTAATTTATGTGAACAAATTTTAAAAATCGTTGGTCTTTAAAAAATAAATTTTTTAAATATTAAATTTTGCAAAAACATTAAGAATAAAATTGGTACGCAATTTAAAAATTAATTTGAAAAAAAATAATCACCCCATTTTCGAAATATGTATCTATTGAAATAATTTTGTTTTTTTTTTCAATTTCAAAATTACTTTTTTTGAGAATTTGTTCATATTATTTAAAATTATAAGAAGCTTTTTTGATCAAAATTTTAATAAAATTGATTGAGAAGATAATGAAATAGTCGAAAACCAAAAAAATGGTGCTATGAAAGATACCTTTGATAATTTAATACAAAATTAATTTCAATAATATGGTAGATCGTACAAACAGTAGCTCACATACAAATTTTAATCAAAATCGATGGAGTTGTTTTCGGCAAGAATGAAATTTTCCTTACCGGTTTTTAAATATTTGAATAGTATGTACATAGGTACCGTTATTTTTGGTTATAAGTATAGTTTTTGTTTAAAATCTGCTATATTTTGTTAAAAAAACAGCTTGTTCCCAATTTTAAAATCGAATAAGTCGTTTTCGAATTATTAAGTTAAAAAAAAAAATTGAAACATTTTTTTAAAATAAAAAAAGGTTTTTGAAAATTTTGGGATACAAAGCTTTTAAAACTTTTTAAAATAATCTGTAAAAAATAATCACCTACAACCGGTTTTGAAAAAATCGAAAATCAAAAAAATGGTTCTATGTGAGTTACCATTTATAAACATTTTTCTGAAAAAAAAATTACAAAAAGGAATTCCATATGTGAAAGAAATTACTGAATTTTTTTTTTTTAAGTTTAAGTACATTTTTGAGAATAATAATATTAACATTAATTGCTAAAAAAAATTACTGCAAGTATCGTTAATTTTGGTTTAAATAAATTAAACAATGATTTAATGAAGAATTTTTTTTTTTGAAATATAAATTTCGAATTGAAATAAAGAAATTTTATTTATATCAAAAATTTAAAATACTCCAAAATAAAACCAAAAAAAAATTATGTTTCTAAAATGTCTAAGCATAATTTTTTTGTTTTGCGAATGATAATTTAATTAAATTTTCAAGAATATGAATTTCTTACTCAAGACTGAAATTATATATGTATATGTACCAGTAGGTATTGCGGTACAGTGGCGTGGGAAATTTTTGTTGCTTTCGTCATTATTCGTTTAACTCGATATCGTTATATCTTTTTATTTTGGTAACGTTATATTAAGAATTTAATTGGGTACCTACATCTTTCTAGGTATAACTATATTATGTTCAAAAATACAACAAAATAAAGTTACACAAAAAATTTAACAGTTATGCATAAAAATGTAAATTTTATCGTCTGTTTAATTTATATTTTTATTTTTCATTTATTTTTTTTTAAGTGTATTATAAGTAGATATTATAACGACTGAGTATTTACATTTTGTGAGAACTTTTTTTCAAAGAAACCAATTTTTGGAATTACTTCGTAAGAATTTAATACCAACGTTGCCATTAATTTGCATAAAGAACTCCTCCAATGTGATTTCAAAGTAAAAATAATAATAACGAAAGAAAAGAAGAAAAAACAATGGCTTTTCAAATAATCAACCTCAAGACTCGTACAAAATGAAAAAAAAAAAAAACTAATAATATAAACTCTTAACCCTTGGGGGACACAAACAAAAAACTTTATGTCCCTCAAGATAAAGACAAGACCTTGTCCATATCTATTATTGGTCAAATAAGCTTCATGCGTCAACAAATTTCCGTTGTGCTCCAAAATCTAAATAAACATCAAATAAAATGTAAATCTCTCTCTCCCTCTCTCGAAATAAAAATGCATTTCATATACAAGCAAATATACAAATTTCGCATGAACAATTTTTCTATGAATTTCTTATACAAAATGTTTACATTTAGTTTAAGTTTTTTTTTTTTTTTTTTTATATTAGCTATACTCATTTATTGAAAAATATTTTTCCTTTTAGTTCAATGATGCGAGATATTATGTTTGCGAACATAAATTCAAAAATAGGTACAAATATTTATTAGAAATAGAGATATATGTATGTAGATCTAAATCATAGGGATAAATAAAATATAAAATCATTTCGTATTAGAGAAGATATCCAGAATTTAGTTCATCATCAAACATCCAGGAAGAAGAAACGAATGAAACAATATTGAAACAATATTTAAATAAAAGTCAGCAAATATCATCAAGCTAGCATATAAGCAAAAGTCAGCAGATATAGCTAGCACAAAATTTTGAATTCTATTTCAAAAATCATCATCAATTCAGAGGAGTCTAGAAGTCCAGTTATATTCGACGAATTGATTCATGGTTCATAAATTATGCATGAATACATTCTCACTCCTTTGTGTAATTTGATTTAACTTCACAAAACTCTTGGCATGCAATTCTTCAAGGATACGATGGAAAGGATAAGGGATTCTAGTATTTTTTGCTTTTGTTTGTTTTCTTGTGATTTAGGTTTTGATGAGCCTTATGAAGAGCCAGACAAACATGGCTCTTCTGTGATGTTTTTTCTGTTGTTTTTTTTTGTTGTAATATCTGATTTATTGAGGGAAACCAAAAACAATTGGATTGTAAAACAAACAGAATCAAAGTATTTTTTTTTGTAATTTGAATGTAAACTTAGAGAGTTACTTGAATTAATTATTAATGTTACTTTAATATATTTTAAAATGATATTCAAACGTTTTTTACAGAGGATTTTGGTCGGAAATAATGATGAACGGAGATTCTTGAGGGTTGAAATTATAGATTCCAAGTTTATGGAGACCTAAGAACAACCCTTATCTTGCATATTTTTTAATGCTGTCTTTCAGGAATTTTTACTCTTCTATTTTTCACTTAATAAACTTTGTCGTGTTTGAGATAGAAAATACATTTTTTTTCGTAAGGTTTTCTGGATGCAGAAATTAAATGGAATCAAATTGATTCTTTTCTTTTGCTGAGGTAAATCATTTTTATTTTAAAATATTCCTTTATTTCGATTTTTTTTTTTCACACAACAGAGTTCACGAGCAATTCAAGAAATGCTGAATCTTTCAAAATTTAGCACGAAACAAATTTAAACGAAGCAATTACCCATTGCGATTTTTAAGCAAGTAGGTGGTGGACATGTGGTGGTCGGGGTAAACAGAATTTCTGAGGTTGAAAAATTCCAAAGTAAAGAATTGAAAACGAAAATCTTTTAATTAAAAATATTGCTGTCGCCTAAAAGCAGTCTTAGCTTAATTTTAACAAATAAGTGTTGTATAATAAGAAACAAAAAGCTTTTTTTCTGTAAAAGTCTTTTACGCAGATCTCGATAAATTTTTGCATCCATATGAAATTCTCTCCAAAATCTAACCAAGCATTTAAGCCAAGTTGTACGCAGCTCCAGCTTAAAAAAAAATCCAATTTTTCTTTCTTACTGTAGGTACACCACTTATCTGTCAAAATTATCGAATACGTATTTCTTGAATTTTGTGTTGACTTTACTTTTTTTTTTAAATAAAATATCGAAATGGAGAAAACAAACTATTTACGTACAACATTTTTTTGACAGCTGTCAGTTTCGGTTGCAGCACTCTATTGTATTCAGGCAGTCCCAGTTACTTCGAATAATTAGAACAAATTATTCAAAATGTTTGAAGAGGTGCATTCAGAAAAATGAGATCTCACGGATTTCGATCCGCCAAAAAATGAACAAGCAAATCCAACATTTTTTTTTTTTTATGACAGCAAAGCTGATTTCAATAATCATCGAGATCTCATTTTCCTGAACATGTCTTTAATATATGTAATTTCTTCTCAGCTAACAGCTGTTTTCTGTGACATATTTTCCACAACTGTCGTATGAAAATTTAGCAAGGTTTAAAGGTTATGTTCTGACAGAAAACTTGGAGCTTAAATTAAACTCAATCTGTATACTAAATAGACTTAAAAGATTATACCTCTTTTATAAATAGTAGAACATTCAAATTTTAATACTAATAAAAAAATAATTTTGTACCTATTTTGTTTGCATAACTAGCTTTAACATTATCCGATTTGCATGACGTTTTTCTATTTGGTTCGTATTGAATCATAGGTAAAAATAATATGGAGTCGAAAATTTGAAATTTCGATGTGAAAAGTCAAAAAATAGTTAAAAAAAAATATTAATTCTAATGATAAACACTTCGGAATTGATAATCGGCTAATTTTGTTTTATTTATTTGAAAATGAGATTGCCAGCAAATGACGTTTAGCTCTCAGAATGCTCCATCTGTGTATAAAAAAAAGTGTGAGTGCCTGGACTCACGGTTAAGATTGTGTAAACATCAAATTAAAAATTAAAGTATTGGTTTTGCATCACAGAACGCGGCGAGTTTGAACTGTCAACTAAATTTCAACCCAAACTCAACTCGACGTTTCGATTTTGTTTGAGCTACAAAGGAACGTACCCAATATTGAACGTATCCACTATACATCAACGTATATTGTAACGTGTAACAGCACAATGTAATGTGGTACAGAAATTTCCACGTTTTTAGTTTACCCTACCGGCGGCATACATAGATGTTTACGCATCAAAAATTTTGAAGCGTGCCAAAAAATTAATTGTTAAAGGGTTGTTTGAAGACCCTATACCTACATTTTATTTTTAATTTTAAAAACTCTAACTAAAATTGATGAAAAATTCCGTGCGAAGCCGGGGGGAACAGCTAGTTTCTTATACAAGGTGGTGCAAAAGTTTTCATCCTATTGGAAGATACTTTAATTTTTGCAAATAATTCCACTTTTGGGAGTGTAGTGATTCATGTTTTGTTAACGTTTATTTTGTATTTGTTTACTTCACAAAATGTCAAAATCGAATTGACATTTGCCGCCATTTGCAACCGGTGATATCTTTTTTGATGAATTTCTTAGGATCAACGGCTACGGGTAACGAATTATAAAATTCCAAAATTGTTCCAACTTTTTTCTAAAACAATTTGTTTTGAAATTTAGTTGACAGTTCGAACTCGCCGCGTTCTGTGATGCAAAACCAATACTTGAATTTTTAATTTGATGTTTACACAATCTAAACCGTAAGTCCAAGCACTCACACTTTTTTGTATACACAGATGGAGCATTCTGAGAGCTAAACGTCATTTGCTGGCAATCTCATTTTCAAATAAATAAAACAAAATTAGCCGATTATCAATTCCGAAGTATTTATCATTAGAATCAATATTTTTTTAAACTATTTTTTCACTTTTCACATCGAAATTTCAAATTTTCGACTCCATATTGTTTGTACACGAAAAGATAGATGGCATTGAGATACCCTTAAAACCCACGTTAAATTTGAAAATTGTTTCCTGGAAAAATTGACATATGATATCAAGTTTCGCTTAGTACCACAGATATATGGACATTTCTGTTCCTTTTCTAATGGCCTATATTAAGGCACATAATATACATATCTAAACATTTGTTAGCCTTCCCATTGCTTGCCTTCCTTATTCTTAATTTCAAAACAAAATATACTTTAAATGCTACATTTAATACGGAAATAGCCTTTGCCGTCGGTAATTAGCTTTGTTTAGTTTACCTGGGTTTTGCTCTATCCATTATTTTTGTGTGATGTTTGTGTTTTTTTTTCTTTTACATCAACCCAAAACTACGTGACTAAAATAACCACACCACGCAAGTGTTAGCGTGTCACTAATCAACTCAATAGCAGTTGCAAATCAAATTTCAAACAACAATTACTGTGCCCGCCCCAACGACTACACATACATTATAGCAACCCAGAGACGACAACGACGACGACGCTAACGGACAAACTGTCGAACGAACGTATGGACGTACGACGACGCACGGACGACGAACGACGGACGAAGAGCAACATTCCAAATGGGATTAATCAATTCTGTTTACCTGCATTTGGTTTTCAGATTGATTGAACCCAACCACCATCATCATATATAGTTATAGGAAAATTCGTTTCTTGTCCATGGACGATCAACGAGTCCATTTACTTCATCAACTCGTTTGAAAATGCAAATAAGACTGTGTGTTGCCCATACAACGAACCAATGAGCAACCCAATGTTTTCAAATAAAGCGCTTTTGCTTTTCATATGATGATGGTTAAATGGGATATGAACTCTCGGACAATGGCCAGGCCGGGTATAGAACTATTACAATATATATTGCTGCAACTATATACACTTGCAATTCTTGGTTATTCTCAAATCTCGGCCAAAACCAAACGAACATGTGTGGGTGTGGGTGGGTGAGTGGATGGATGGGGGGATATCGAGGGTATATAGGGCGAAGCAAATGCGATGGTTTTTGGTTTTTGCATTGATTTGTCAACACAAAACAAAGTGGAGGGATAATTGGTTTTTGTGAATTTTTGTTTAGGTTTTGATAATTGTTTTAGAGTTTTGGAATTTGAAAAGGGAGTTAACTGTGGGTGGATTGGATATACTCGTATACTCATAGTAACACTCATCCTCGTTTACTATATTAGGACTGTGGAACATGTTTTTGGTTGGATTGTTCGTCTTATAATGTATTCAGATTTTAGTTTTAATTCAAACACAATATTGCCTGCTTAGGTAGTTGTGATTCAAATTTGAGGGCTTCAAAACGTAGGTAGGTATAAATGTATGTATAGGGCCTCTGTTGAACATTGGAATTTTTAATACCAATACCTGTGAATAACATTTTATACTGTGATGTTTGTGAAAATTCAATGATGTCCTGATGCTCCTGGGCTAATGAAATTTTGTATTTGTTTAAATTAAGGTTCCCATCAGATTTGTTTCGAAATATTATGCATTGGAATTTGGTATACCTATAGGTAATTTTTACAAAAAGTTGGACTATATCGTAAAATGTTTATAAAGACTAATTTTTCATTAAATGAAATGATAAAGGACATGGACATTATGTAGGAGGCCAGGATTTTCCTTCTTTTTTGTTTCTATTAGGTTCTCTTTTAGAATTGAGATTCTCTGTCCCCAAAAATATTCTCAAAATTAGATTTTTTTTATTTTTAAAATAATATTAATTAATAGATCACAAACATAAGTTTTATGTAAAAAGTGCAATTTTTGAAAAATAATATATATAATAACTAGCTGGTAAGCCCAATTTGGCTTGCAATTTTTTGACAATTTTAGCAGTTTAAAGGGTCTTCAATGAATTTTGTGGCACGCTCCAATAATTTTTTTACAGAAATGTATGTATAACAATTCAGAGTTGCAAAAGCTTAAGTCACTTTTTAGCTTAAGCTTGACTTTAATTCACAAGCAAATTAGTGACTTATGAATTAAAAAAGATTTAATTCCTAAGTCAGTTAGTGACTTATGAATCTAAAAAATTTAAGTCATTAGCTGGCTGGGAACTGATAAATTAAAAATATTTAAATCATAAGTTAGTTATTGACTTATGAATTAAAAAATTTAAATCATAAGCTACTTAGTGACTTATGAATTAAAAAAAATTAATTCACAACCTACAAAGTGACTTATGAATTAAAAAAATTTAATTCATAAGCTAATGGGTGAATTCTGATTAGAAAAATTATGAATTGGAAAATTTATAAGCTAGCATGATCATTTTATTATTTCTAAACCTAAAATAGATTCAAAATAATTATGTAGTCAAAACAAGCTTAAGAATTTCCAATCTACCAAGTAGCTTATGAATTCATTTTTTTTTAATTCATAAGTCACTAACTAACTTATGAATTACATTTTTTTAATTCACAAGTCATGTACAGACTTATAACTTAATGATTTTTTAATTCAAAAATTCGCAACTCTGTAACAATTATTATAATTGAAATGTATAGCAGGCTGAGAGCATAGCGCCGTCTGTTGGCCGTCGCATTTTTGTGAGGGACAAAATTTGCCAATTGTGGACTCTGTAGTTTTTGTAATTCTTTTAAATCAATATTTTCTTTTTCCCACACAAAATGGAATTTCAGATATCACAACCGCGATTTACCCCTGAAAGTATGCAATTTCGGGTTTTCATGATTTTCCTATTTTTTCGGTCGAAAATTTACAATTTCGCCTCCCTTGTGTTCTTACCTGCTTCAATACAGAAATTTAGCAGTCTGAAAGCGTAACGCCATATGTGTCGATCCCATTTTCATGGGAAATAGAATTATTCGATTGTCGATTCCGTAGTGTTTGTCATTCCTTTATTCAATATTATTTTTTTCTTCCTATATAATATAATCGAATTAGATATCTATACCATTGTAACCTGAAAGTATGCAATTTTGAGTTTTCACGATTTTCTACTTTTCCGGCCCAAATTTCCAATTTTCGGCTCTTTTGATTTCTTATCTGGTTTAATATGAATCTATTAAAATCTCCCCATGCATTCCAAATAATGTTAAGCTGAGTTAAGCTGGGTCTACCAACATAAAAATGAATTCATTTTATTAATTTAGAAAATACCACAAAAATCTACTCGTGTTATTTTATTTCTCAAAATAAAATTGATATTTCTTAAAAAACATTTAAAATTTAAAAGGGGATTCTATAATATGTAGCAACACACTCTCAGTTAGACTGTAAAGCTTTTGCACCATCAAAAAAGACTAAGCATCACTTAAATGGAGTCCGATGATCAGCCTGGAAGTCGTGAATAAAAAATAAATAGAAGCCCAGCCAAGTGTTTGTTATTTCATTAAATCCTTCTATAAATTTATAAAAATTTTTTTTAACGAACAAAAATTCAACAAAGTTTTTGAGGTTTTAGAAACTTTAATATATGCCCAATGATCGACCTTTGTTCATCCTAAAAGAAGCTTTTTTTTTTTAGACAAATAAAACGAATAGATTGTTCTTAAATAAATACAACTTTAATATAAATTTCTAAATTTCAACTTTCAAGTGACAAAAAAAAATTAATGGACCTATTGAAATGTCTTACAAAAAAAAAGGTCACATATACCAATCTAGAAGGAAGGGTTTTTTTTTTGGAATTATATTAATAAATTCTCCCGAGATGGGTATAAAAATTCTTTTGCCAATAAATTTTAAGTTAAAAGCACCTACCTTACCTTCCATATATCTTTACATTATTATCTATCTCGATGAATTGTAACCTAAAGAGTATAAATTTCATACCACGAATATATCTATACTATACTGTGTTGTCAAGCATCATGATCTAACACCTTCTTTTATATTCAGAGGACGCTTTTGGATATGCTCCAGAGTGTAAAGCATCACCTCAAGTGCTGTCATGCGGTTTCATTCCATTTCGAAGATACATTTACGAATTTAACATAAATGAATTTATAATTACTCTTGCCCATGTCCTGTTCACTGTTCAGTGTCCAAGTAGGGCATTATACCTATAAATGCATTAGGCAATAGTCCAATTTCCTCTCACTCTCTCTGTCTCTCTCTCTCGTACATAAATTATATTAATACTTAAGAACAATTGTAGCCATTACAATGGCAACTTATGCCTTACTTATTTCGTTATATAGTATGTATAAGTATATAGCTCTCCAACATCGGATTTTGAACAAACATGAAGCTTTCACGAAATATACTCCTAAGTACCACCCATCACTTTTAGTCTATACAAGAATATACAAGTCTCAACTGAGTGAGCTTCACATAATGAACTCCCAATGACGAAAACCGACAAAGTTGAAAGAACAAGGAAAACAGCTTATACCTTTTCTATACATACCTACATACCTTCTGTACTTGTCTATATATCTACTAAATGGGTGTGCAGGATATACAATGGGTTGGGTATATGGATATCGGTATATAGTGCTGACTCCAAAGTTTGCCCTAATCCGATATCCGTTTAAAAGCAAGCAAAATCTAAGGACCAAAACAGGAAGGGGTACCTACATACCTACTATAAAGTCGAGTTTGAGAGAATATGGAGAAAAAAAATCCAGAAAAGGTCGGATGCCAACCATTTTCGAAAGGAACGCTAACTTTGGTTTCTCCGGTTGCTCTGGTATACTCAGCCAGCACACATTGTAAAATTTCACAATGATTCAAACTCGTAAAGGTACCTTATAAAGCTCTTCAGCCCGTTCAACCCCTTTTTCTATACCATATATCGTTCAACTATCTTTTTTGATAAGTAGAATCGAAACAAGCCTTTTTGGATAACGAGGAGTTTCTTAAATAAAGTGCCCGTTTTCGTTTTAGAATGAAGGCCGTATCCCCGGTATAGGTATCGTCGTCGTCATCGTCGTCGTATAGTCATAGCCATCATGTTGGTGTTCGTTTGGACTACCTATACAGCAACATGGGGTAGTAAAACAAAAATAAAACAGTCGAAAAATAAGGCTTTCTTAACCCTCTTTATATTTTATTACTTTTGTATTGCTATTTGGAAAATGATTTTGATTGTAACTGCTTTCGGATAATCTTTTGCTCCTGCTATAGTGCAAGAGGTATGTATGTAAGTTTTGAGCCTATATTGAAATCTCTATCAGGGTGAATAACATACATTAGATCGTGTGGTGTGGCAGCGGCGTTTGTTCATTTCTTCAGTGGGGGGTGAGTGTGTGTGATAATGTGTTTTTGGGGGAAACCTTTCATGTTTAATCGAAATTCGAAAGTGTGACGAGTGAAATTTAAATAAGATCTTAATGCTCTCTGTTTCTATTTATGTTGCTGTTGGGCATTGTCAAAGTAAATTAACGTATTTCAAGGAAAATATATATTTTAAGCTTTAGTGACATACCTACGTCAATTTTCTACTAATTATGTTTATACCTAACATTTTAAAATAAATTTAAATGTTTTGATTTAAACATTGTTATAGGCCGAATCAAGTGTTAAAAGTTAATATTTGAAGTAGCTATACACTGAATCAAATCTTTTTGCTATTGCAATGATATTAAAATTATTAGTTCAATGATTGTTCGTTAAAATTCATTGGAAATTTTTAGGGAAAGTCAATTTCAATCGAAAGGACAATTTACTATTTGATGAGTGTGCATTTTATTGCCAAGTAATTTCAGTTGTTAATTTGAGTATTAAAAATCAACGGTAACACTTACTATACTATGTTATACTTTTTTTTTAAAGCCAAAAATCACCTGTTTTATTTTATTTTATTTTATTTTATTTTATTTTATTTTATTTTATTTTATTTTATTTTATTTTATTTTATTTTATTTTATTTTATTTTATTTTATTTTATTTTATTTTATTTTATTTTATTTTATTTTATTTTATTTTATTTTATTTTATTTTATTTTATTTTATTTTATTTTATTTTATTTTATTTTATTTTATTTTATTTTATTTTATTTGATTTTATTTTATTTTATTTTATTTTATTTTATTTTATTTTATTTTATTTTATTTTATTTTATTTTATTTTATTTTATTTTATTTTATTTTATTTTATTTTATTTTATTTTATTTTATTTTTAAATAAAGTTTTGTACCTAATTAGGTACCATTATTAAATACAACCTACCAATAATTTACCAATCTTTTACAAGCTACAAAATTAAAAGATACTATATTATTTATCAAGGAATTGAAATTCAATTTGAAACTAATTCATTAAATTGAAAAAAATTATAAACTTCATTACTCGTTTATTTCTCAAAAGAATACAAAATAGAAAAGAACGAAACAAACGAAGAAAGCCACAAAAAGAAGGACAAAATACATAAATGTATGTATATAAAAAGTTCAAGACGTTTATATTCATCGCATCTAATTCAAAATTGACAAAATTGAGAGGAAAGAAAAACCACTATACATTCACTAACAATTCTCAGCTTTTTGGATTAATACATTGACAACACAAAACATCAAATGACCTAAACATCTTATTAGTAGTGAAGTTTCTAAATCCTGAAAATCGTTGATTTTAAATTTAAATTAAGGAAACTTAGTTTTGTTATTTTAAATTTTTTTCAAAAAATAGAAGACGATTTAGCATCCGATTTTCTGTTTTTGATTAAAAATTAATAAGAGCATTGAATTTTAAAACCAAAAATCATACTTAATCATGTAAAATTTTGAAAAAAAAAAAATAGTTTAAAATTTTTTTCATTTTTTTTTTTAAATTTTGAGTTTGAAAATTAATTTTTCAAAAATTGTTTATTAAAATAAAATTGAAGAATTTTTTACACACAACAAATTTTTTTTAATATTTATTTTACGTTTTCAAATCTTTCTACAAGAAAAGAATAATTTTTTCTGTGAATCTATTTTTGAGATTTTTTTTGAGTCTAACACATCATTTTATATGGCAGAGGTTGATATATAAATCGATATTTTTGGTCGAAAAAAAAATTAAAAAAATTAAAAACAAAGACAGACAGATGTACAGAATTGCGAGATCCTCTTTTTCTCCCATCTTGCCTATTATCAAAATGTATAGTTTGATCAGAATCACGAGTTCAATTTTTTCACTTTTTTCTATTTTTGTCTTTCATCCACCCGTTGAACCGTTTTTCAAAACAATTTTTTAAAAAACTTTAAGAGTATCCGGTTACTAGCAAAAAAATGGTTTACTTATTTTAAAAAAAAAATAATGCACATTTCCAATTTTCACATCCAAAAAATTGTTTTTTTTAATTATTAGATACATTCTAATGAATATGCTGATACCTACTGTTTAAAAAGACCTGCAATTTGGTGTCTCGATGGGTTTCAAAAACATTGTTGAAAAAATTACTTTTTGGAGTACTCCATGAATATTTGGAAAAATTAATAAGCTGGAGCTGGACATGGTTACTCATTTCACAACTCTTCCTGCAGAACTATTTCTCTGAAGAATTTGAGTATTTAGAGTATTCTTAGAAAGAATAAGTTGCTCTCTTCCACCTGGTAGCGTCACAAGTGTTTATTTCTTGACTAAAGTTCATCGCAATTTCTTAATATGTGGTTTGGTGTTTCCTCATGGATATTGCAGAATCTGCATGTGGCACTACTCATTATAAGCCTAGAATATTTAAGTGCCTTCTGAGTTTACAGTAACCGTTGTGGCAGCCCGTTACAATTTCGAGATTGTTCCTATTTAAACTGATGGTGCAGTCCGTGAAGCGTTCTTGGTTTTATACAGGGTTGTGAATTTTTTAATTAAAAAAACGTTAAGCCATAAGCTCTTTTTGGACTTGTGAATTAAAAATGATTTAATTCAGAAGCTATTTTTGATTTGTGAGCTTAAAAATATTCAATTCACAAGCAATTTTTGATTTAGGAATGAATTTCAATTCGCAAGCTCTTTTGGATTTGTGAATTGAGAAATATTTAATTCAGAAGCTAGTTGGGATTTGTGAATTAAAAATTTTTTAAATCACCAATCCCAAATAGCTTATTAATTAAATATTTTTAAATTCACGAGCCCATTACTGACTTGTGAATTGAACGAGGGCTTAAGCTAAGAAAGAGCTTAAGTTTTTGAAACCCTGGTTTTATAGTGCCTCAGTTTGGTAGTAATTTCCAAATTTTTGATCTTTTGGCCTCTTCTTCTTTTTTGATTTTGTTTTTAATCACATTCTTTCCTAAGCCACTCTTAGCTCTTAATTCACACAAACCTACAACTCCTTTACGGACCAACAAATCGTATTTTCTTTTGCATACTGCAATAAATAATTGAGGGAAAGGTGGCATCTTCTTAATCATCACTCTAACATTTTTAGGTTGCTCACTTAAATTGAAATCGCCAAATTTATTTTTTCTTCTGACTCTCTCTGGACACACTTATACTTTGGATTTCCGATTCCGTTTTACATCACGTCCGCTACCGTCGTCAGTCGTCGAAAGCAGGATCTTATTTTCAATCTAGAGTATGAGAGGTTTAAATCGGGGACTAGAATTAGAATTATAAATCTAAGGCTAGAACAAATTGGAATTTTATTCTAGGGCAAGAATAAGGGCTGTAAATGTATGACTTAAATTATAACTAATAAGGCTTAAAATTGTATTCATTTTAAAAAGCTTTTATTTCAATACATGAACCAAAAAAAAAAAAATGATAGAAAATTCGTTTCTAACTCTGCATTTAAATGGCTTAGAATTACGAATTCTAAAGAAAAGATTAAACAAACACACGAAAAATATAAAAAACAAATAAAACGAAAAAGCAGATGGATAAACACCAATCTTGCCATTGTGACCCTGTTTGAACTATTATGAAAATCTAACCAAAAACAGATAAAGTAGATATGCACATAATCAAATGTGTTCTTTTTCATAAATGTACAAATCGATGATCCCCTTTTTAATTAAAAATAGTTTAAATTTAATTTTAAAGATTTAATCGAGCTTGAAATGGTCGAACAGGCTCTACACATTAAATCGTATCATTAAAAGCTATAAAGACTAGGTATACCAATTATTAGAATTATAATGTACAACTATCAATATGTACATTTTGTATAGAATAGGTAGCCTATTTCACTTTGCTAACATTAATTTTGTTCTTCAAATAGCTTAAAGCTTCATATTCTTGATGTTAAACACGCAAATTACCTTTGTTTATTGGATAAAGACTCATCTATATCTAATGAATAAGTAAACAATGCAATACTACAATAAATACCCAGCCATCAAATTACGTTTAAATGTATGTACTTAAACATCCTTTGCTCTTAAAGCGGCTAACTATTAAACCAAAAAGGAAGTTTCCTCAGATGCGTGCTCCTATTATACTTATATATGTATAAACTTAATAGACATATTTTCGTATATACATACATATATATATATGTATTAAGATTGTGGATATAAAATCAACCCCTTCTATTTAACAAGGAAATTGCCCCGTTTTGTATTTGGTTTTCCTGATGACCCAACTCTGTCTCAGAACTTAAGCATGCATCTAGCCAAAGTATTTCCGGGAAAAGAGGAAAATAGCCTTTTGTATTATAACCTTGCCATGGAAGCCATAAATAATTTATTTCTTCTCTGTGAATAGAATGTGGGGTATGTACATATATAAGGAGTCATTTTTAATGGTCACATCAGCTTTATAGGAAAGGATAAATGTAGTACATATATATGTATAATAATATGGATACCTATAGGTGGTATGAAATTTGAAGAATTTGTTGAAAATGTTTGCAGCTCACTTCAAGAAAATGTCAAAGGATCTATACCGCCTAGAAATATGTGTATTTCCGCACCATTATAAAGACATTTATAAATTTATATACTGTCAGGCATTTTAATATCAATATTTCATTTTAAATCCGAACTTCAATGTCACCTTAAACTTAAAGGGTTTTATTTTACTTTAAATTGTTTTTTCTTTTTTTTTTAATAAATAAAATGTGTTTTTAGTCACACAAAAAAGTTCACTCCACGAGTATGCATCTTTCGCATGCTTTCAAAGCTGGAAAGTGATTTTCTTAAAGGTTGCCTTTAAGGCTCAAGGAAAAATTGTATTTTTTTCTAGCTGTAAAAATTAAGTAATGTATACCATAATGGCTGTTAAGGAAAAGCTCTTCAAAAGCTGCTGTAACGATTTTTATCAAAAAAAAAAAAAAAACTTCTGTTCACCTATCTAATATTGTATCCTTTATTATAAGGTTGGTCATCTTTTTTTACAATGTGCGCACCTGTACACAGAAAGGGGATTTGACTACCTAACCTTAAGATGATTAGGTACACAGACACCCAGACATTGTTAGGAAAATAGGGAAAGATTTAAAAGGAGATACCGAACCATGCACTTTGGTTTCGAAGTTCTGAATATTAAAACGGGTGGAAAATTACACCCGGGGTAAGTATTCCTCATTCCTATGGGCATGTTTTAAAATATGGACTTGTTTTATGGGAGGAATGCAAGTAATATTTCAATACAAAATAGCGATAAAATAATGAGAAGAAGGAAACATTGTTGCGAGAAAGTCTCAAATAACCATACTCAAATGCATGAGAATCAACAAGAACGAATATTTAATTTTCGTTAATTATTTTGAATTAATTTCAAAAGCCTATTAACCAAGATAATTCATATGTTTTTTTTAATTGTACGACAGAATAAATGTGACAACTTAATAACCATTTATGGGATAATTATATTATAAGGCTTGAACAAGTCCTTAACGACATTTAGCAAAATTAAATGAAAATAATAAAATTTATTCTCCTTAGAGGTCCACCACCACCATCACCACCGAAATCAAGATAATAAATCAAAATTTTTCATTGTCACTAAAATATTTGTCTTTCATATTATTGCCTCATATGATACCTTGGCAAAAATGTCTATACATATACCTACGTAACAAAATAAATTCAAAATATTATATTAGAGAAGCATGTGGTGTTTCAGAGGAGTTTAGTGTCAGGTTTTACATGGCAGCATAAATTCATTTAATGTTTTAATTAAAAAACTTTTTTAACACCTACCCCAAAATAAAAACTTGCTAAGTGTGCTTGTGCTTTTATACGTATATAACACATACATCCATAAAATATGAAACCCAAAACACGTCCTTGGCTTTGGCCATATCATAATATTCCCTAATAACATTAACACACGAGAAAAGGATATTCATAAATTAATTTCTGCTGTTTTAATTGCATATAAGCTTTGACATTTCAACGCTCAAACTACATATATATATAAAAATATTGGATTAGGCAAGGTCAGCCTTCGAATAGAATTTATATTGAAATGTAGATATGTATGTAGGTATACGATATTCGTGTTTGCATGTCTTAGGCTACTTCCGGATTAAAAGAAAATCCCTAAAATTTTTATTAAATATTAACACAACTATACATACATACATGAGGGGGGAAGGGGTGTGTTGTACAAGGTTTATATTCTCAATATTTTAATTTAATACAAAGTTATAATATCTTTACGAGCGTCCAGCGAAAACCAACATCGGTAGCCACTTTGTTTATTTTTATTTGTATTTTTATTTTTATTTCAGGTGGGCAATATGGGCGATTGGCACGTTTAAATTGCTCCAGAGACATAGCGTAATACAGAAAAACGATTTAAATATAGCGTCCAAGAGTAAATTACTTGTGGCATTTACCACCAACATGTGGCATTAAATGCCAGCCGAACACGCAACCCATAAATAACTTGGCGCTTGGAATTGTGCGGCACGATGACGGCGGCGGCGACGGAGGCGGTGGCGGTGGCGGTGGCAACGGCAGCGACAGTGACGGGGCGGTGGTGGTGGTGGCAGAGACGACAGCGACGGACGGTGGTGGTGGTAATAATTATAATTAGGTTTAATAATAAATTAAGTGCTACACTCAGTGACTTAAACAACTTTTCTTTATCGTGATTAATTTAATGGCTGATTGCGATCGCCACGTAAAAAATAATTTTTATGTCTCCATTAGGTATTTTTTTTTATGTAACTTTCTGCTGCGTAGACTTTATATAGCTTCATAAGATTTTATGAAATATTTTAAAACATTTCAAAGGAAATGAAAAATGACAAACGAAATGTTTGAAGGTAGGTATAGTAGTATGTATACTTATAACTGCCTACAACATTTTTTTAGAGCCCCTTTCTATTTAAAATTATTATTAGCCGGGCTTATTTTTAAATTTTTAGTTGAACTTGTGACATTTGATTTAGGGTGGTACTGCTGCTACACTAAAAAAAGTATTGATGATGAAAGGTTTGGTTTTTGGAAAGACACTTTTCAAATTAATTACTAACTTTTTGGTTTTCAGTTTAATAAAATAGGATTTGGTAAACAAATTTTCAAGAAAAAAAACTCTAAACAAAATATAATAAATAATTAAATTTTTAAAATTAAGTTTGGAAAATTTTTTGGTCGATAAACTTTGAGTTTTTATAGAATAACATTTATGAAAAAAAATGATCAATAGAATTAAATCAATTAATCAATAATTGAAAGGAATACAATCATTATATATTTTTTGTTTTCGTAGAAGTTCTTTCGTTTTTAATATTTCATTGGGAAAGAATTTATTTTTTAGTTATAATACCATAAATAGGAAGATTAAATCAGAAATTTCGATCATAAGCCCATTGAATGATTTTCACTTTCTTGAATTAATGAGTTTAATTTAAGTTCGTTTTTTTCACAAATGACAACCGTATTTTTGATTTTATCTAAAAACAGCCTTATAATTTGTTTACCAAATTATGAAAATATTATTTTTTCTCAAAAACATGCCTACAACTTTGAAAAAAAAAAATCTGCAATTTTGTTTAAAAAAGGGCTACCATTTTATAATCACAAAAATCGGAAAAAAAGTATCTCCCATAAAACCATTTTTTTAATTTTCGTTTTTCTCAAAAACGATTCAAATGATTATGACTATTTTTTTGTTGTAGAAAATGTTTCAAAAAGTTTTAAAAATATTGTTTAACAACATTTTTATATTTTTTTGGATTTATAAAAACAGTTTAAAAATTTATTTTTTCAGAACTTTAATAAGTTGAAAACGACTTGTTCGATTTTTATTAAACTTGACACCCAGAAGTTTTTAAAAATTATCTCCGATATCCTTAACAAAAATTATTTTAATAATAAAAAATAACGGTACCTACCATATAAGTGTTCAAAACTGGCAAGGAGAATCTCATTTTTATCAAAAACGACTCCGACGATTTTGATTAAAATTTTTGTGTGAGTAAAATCAGTATGCGTCTACCATATTATTGGAAAAAGCATTTTTTTATCGTTTATTAACGGTTTCTATAATAGAACCATTTTTTTGGTTTTCGATTATCTCATTATCGGTTGAACCGATTTTAATAAAAAATTTCATAAAATAGCTCCTACATAAATTTAGATAATATTTCAAAGGAACATTTTCAAAATAAAATAAAAAAATTTGGATTCGTATAAAAATTTTCAAATTTATTTTTTTGAAAAATCGATTTTTTGATTTTTTTTTTTTTCAAAATTAATTTTTAAACTCTACATTAATAAATGCTAAAAAAATGGAACACCATTTTTTTTTAAACAATGTTTTCAATGTTTTGTAATGTTTTAAAAAAAACCGCTCCAACGATTTTTAAAATTTTTTTTTCTCAAAAATTGAAATTTGTTTAAGAAATCAGGTGGTGCACATTGCATTGGTGTCAAAACATTTTCAGAAATTTTTTAATCAATTTATTTCTAATTATATTGATTTTTTAATAATTTTACAGTCTATACACCTAATATTAAATATTCCTATATCTGTAACATAAAACTATTTTTACATATACCTATGTACAATTTGAAAAACAAAAGCTGATGGCTACAAATGCTAACGCTTTTTCTTTATTATTTGCTGTAATTTTATATTACATTAAATAAATTTATAATAATAATAATAATAATTAAAAAAACAACAATTGAAAGTTAAAAATTAAATACGTATCTATCTAAAAACTCAAAATTTGAAAAATTCCAAAATCTTTAAAAAAAATTAATGAATTATTAAATTAATTTTGCTGAATAGAGACACAAATACGAGGTCAAATTTTCCCATTTGATCTAACGATTTAACCTCAAATAGTTGATCTAAAAACGGTAGATGTTCAAATTCAAATTTCGCTAGGTTATATTTTAAAAGTTTTAAAAAAATATCGACGGGTAAAAAATAAACGAATTGTTTGAATAAAGTCTCATTTATCATTTTGTTCTAATATTTTGCTTCCTCTCCTTCATTTAATTCCTGCTCAAAAACTTCGTCGCAAAAGTTTGATAATGCATAATTTGCAAAACCTTAAAGCTAATTGTTATCCCGCAGCTGTTTGTGGAAGCCATTTTGTACTCTCTGATTGTATTGAAATACAAATTTAATTTTTTTTTTTTTTACTATTTACAAAAACTTATTCATCAAGCTGTAAAGAGTTTTCCAACAGATGAATTATCCAATTAGGCTGAAAATGCTACACTGAGAGAGAGTGCAGCCACTCAACAGTGAAAGTATATTCTTTAATAAAAATTTATATCTCTATTCCACGAAAAGCCCTTCGTCTTCAATGACATCCTAAAATCCCTTTTCCAAGCACATGCGGAAGATTTTGTTGAGAATCTTCTAGTTCTTCCTTTCTTGGAAGAGATTTAAAAATTATTAAAGTAAATCCCTAGAACTGGGTTGACTGGCGATGATGACGTATTATTACCATCCCAGAGCTTATAAAGTTTTTAATTTAACTGAACACACAAAACTTTTTCATTATCCTGGATTTACAAATAATAAGTCCTGCGTGTAAAAAGGATAGCTATAGAGTGGTGAGCTGTAGTGCTCTTGAACACTTTAAAAAATGAAAAACTGAACAAAGTAAAATACAGAAATAAAAAGTGAAAAAAAAAATCTTAAGGGCATTCGTTTCATCGTCCGTTATAAGTTAATATCCGAACATTGATTTTGTTCGTAATATGACGGCTTCAATGCTTTCCTTTCAATTTGCTTTATCCCTTAGGGGAAAATTCCAATCCGGTTGATTTCTATTGCGTTTGGAGCGTGATTTCTGTGGCCATCATCTATGTATAATGTATATATGTACGTGAGGACCAGGACAGTGTATGGATAAGGATTCATTTATTATTTAGCGAAGAGTTTTTGGCAAAAGTTTTCGGGTGGGTGGCCTGGCTTGGCCTGGCCTGGTCTGGTCTGGCCATCACCAGGATGGGATTGTTTCCTGCTTCGGGAAATTCAATTTATTTCCAAGAGGACATCTCGTACACAAAAAAAAAAAATGAAGAAAAAGTACAAAAATGATTTTGTCGCCTGGGAATCCTTGAAGTTTTCTCTTATAACAAAACTGAATACGACACATCTCTTGCCTTAACTGATGGAATAAATAGTGTTGTGCTATTGTTGTTACACAGGAAAATTACTAAATTCCATTTATTTTGCACAGAAACTCATTAGAAGTTATTCTTTGTATTTATGTATTTTTTGCGAAATGATGGGACAAATCTATGAGGGATTCAGTTGAATATTTGATTCTGTGATTTTGATTTGCATTCTCTATTTGATTCAATTTATTCAATTTCATTATATTTGTCTGATAAAAAAGAAAATCGGTCTTTATTGAAAAAAAAAATTGATGTACCAGAAATAAATAGGTACACGATTATTATACGGATCGCAGGAACTTACCCTTGTTATTCAAATCGAATAAGAAAGATTGAAGATGTATGATGAAAATGATTTAATAATATTATCATTTTATTAACGCGAAAATGTTTAAAAGTTTAGTAGAAAACTACAGAGAACTAGAAAAAAAAACAAAATGGAAATAAACTTGATGAAACAGAGAGGCTGAGACAATAGCTTTACTAAGAAAAGATTTTAAACTCTAAAGAACTTATTTTGAACATCTTTTAAGAAAGCAAATCACCAATAATGTAGGTTGATCTTTGTTTATGAACTGAACACATAATCTTGAGAAAATCTGTCAAAAATTATTTTATCAATTTTAATAAAAAAATAATAATAAAAACTGGTGAATCGTTTGGTAACGATTTATTTTTTAAAAGGAAATTAAGGATAAGATAATAAAAAGGCGAGAAAATAGGTACAGTTTGTTAATAAATAAGTTTTTCTAAACATTACCTAAATGGCTATATAATTAATTAACAATTTAAAAAAACTTGCCAAAGCATTTTTATTTGTGAACTAATTCATGGAAATTTTTGATATATATGTAACTATTGCGACACGATTAAAATTCATTTCGGTAATTATTGCTGAATAAGAATTGCTGAACGAGTTTTATTTAAATGGTCAGCACTTAAATAATAAGAAAAAAACATTACTTAAACAATAAGACAAAAGGTTGTTCATATCTTATGAAACACCAGAGGGGGCATATACAGTTAGTTGAAATTAAGAGAAATATTGCCTAAAAAAAGAGTCGAACCCATCAAGCATTCAAGCACTACATCATCTCTATACCAACCAATGTCAGAACATTCATTTAAAGATGAAATTTTAATTTCTTACCGCATATTTAATTAATACCAATGAAATTAAGATTGTATTCCCAGACCAACGAAAAAAAAAAAAAACTGAAGGATGCGGTTAATTAATTTCATTAAAGAAGACCTTTAGTAGAAATAAATTGTAGATTGAATGAATATTGAAGGTTGAATAAGTATTATTACTTCTAATGAGATCAGAATGAAGGATAGTGCAGCTGAATGAAATTCTGAAATAAATTGTGCGAAAATACATTTTTGAATTTACCTATTGAATTTAATATACAATGAATGAATGAATGAATGAATGAATGAATGAATTTAAGGTACAAATAAATAAAATTAAATTAATTAAAGATTAAAAATATCTTTTAAAATCAACTAACATTCTTAAAGCAGTGTTTTTGGATTGCAATTGAAATAACAAACCTTATGGGTTACATTTTTGGAAAAAATGGTTTTCGCTACCGACATGACATGTTTAGTGGTTTGATATTAACAAACACAAATGATTTTTATTCAGTTAATATTAACCAACTTACTTTATTAAAAGTAACAATCATATACTTGATTAAATTCAACTGACTTAGAAAAATTTTAGAAAACTAACTTGATTTAATTTGAAACAATTGTAGTAGCTTAATAAATTGCACTGTTATGAAAAAAAAAAATTAACATGATTTTTCCTTAAATTGAAGTAGGTAATATAAGCAAAATTATTAACCAATTACAGTGGTATGGTACCTGTGGCATAATGGTTAGTGCGCAGGACTGTTATTGTGAAGGTCTTGGGTTCGATTCCTATAGCCTTTATGCCACTCAAAACTGAAATGTTTTTACCGGAATACGAAGAATTGACCAATCCCGCAAGAGTACCTTTTTTGTCATGAAAAAATGCTTCTCACCTTAGCCGCTCGGATTCGGCAGAAAATTGTAGGTCCCCTCTATTCCTACCCACAGGAATGGCTGAGAGTTGTAAGTCACTAGGTCCTGGATCTACACGATCTGTCGCACCGAGCAATTTATTTATTAATTTTACATCTTTGGAAAAGTTATGTTCGTTAAAAAGTAATCGAAATTTTATTTGGCATTTGAAATGTTTGTCCTTGATAAACTCCAACAGTTCCTAACCAAATTAAATGAAATTAATTTTAAAATATTCCCTGTTTTCATGAAAGTGCTATAGACTATTTTTATTTTATAATTTATTAACTTAAATTATAATCATTAAAAAATAATAGGAATAGGAATTTTAAGAACAATATTGTTTTACTATTTTTTAACACAAAAAGAGCAATACCTGAAATTTTTGTATTATAATTACTATGTGGTATATGCCTGTGTAGAAATAAAATCGTAGAAAAAAATTATTAAAACGTCAAATTCAGCAGGAACTGTTTTGTACAAAATACACAAAAGATTTCGTTATTTCGTTTTTTTTCAAAAAAAAAAAAAAACTAAAACATAATCCAAAGTTCAATTTGTAATGAACATTTACATTATATAGACGTTAGCAAAAATTGTAACCGCTTACACAGATTTTTTTTTGTACACTTCCTGCCATCATCGTAACATCATCATCATCATCCAGCCTTGCTTAAACTTTTCACAACCATCTCTGGCCGCAGCAGTGGACACCCTGTCTGGTTTACTGAACACACATAATTGAACAACTTTTCTGAAACAAAAAAAAAAAAATGAAAAACTACCTTCACTCGCAAAACCACAGGGTTCATTAAAAAAAAATGTAAAAAAAAAGAAAGAAAATATATTGAAAATTTACAATAGGTAGTCCTTCGGTTTATCTCCATCATAATCATGGCCACCATTATCGTTGTGTGGGGTTATTAAAAAATCCATTTATTCATCGAGACCGGGAGCAAGCACGAAACGGAAACAATGCACTCCCCTGGGTGCAATTATATGAGCTTATAATGCCAAAGTAAATCGAGTACAGGCATTTGTTGTTTTTTTTTTTTATATAATTCAAAAAGAACACACATGCTATATGTACTGTATACCTGTATAGATGTGTGTCATCCATATGACATGAGTGTAGAGGAAGGATCACAGGTAAATATGAGGTATTGTGCACTTATAGCCCCTGGGCTTATACTCCCTCTTTGTGTAAATACAAAAACCAAAGCAAACAATATTTAGATATTCCTCCAAATAGGTAGGTGGCTATTAAACAAATCAAAGACAGAAAAAACGTATTAACAAAGGGTAAAGCACAGCTCATATACTCGTACCTTACCTACCTCCTCAACCCATACATCAGGAGAATCCTGCAAAACCAACAACAATAACAACAACAACCTCAACGTGCTTGGTCGCATTTTTATGGTAAGTAATCAGCCAAAAGAGAGAAGCCTCTATATAGCATATAGCATATGTCAATTGTAATGAGCATACAAACACGTAGTAAAACAGTGTTTGCGGCCATGTTACCTTCGCCATATTATTTTTTTTTGTGTCTGAAATGAAAAAAGGTCGCAGTACTACTGAACGACACTCATATTATAAAAAGCCGAAATCTTGTCCTTGGCATGCAACGACCGACCGACACATCAGCAGCGACAGTCCTGATGCACAAATGTGTCCTGTTTCAATTCAGGATTTTCCGGCATCCATTTTGCGCATGGATTTTTGAGGGACTCTGTTTTTTATTCGCCTCACAAAATCAAATACTCTTCCCTAAAGTTTTTCTCTTAACTTTCAGAGTATCGTCAGCAGCGTGTCGTGCTCCTATGCTCCTGGGAGCTGCAACCTGCAAAAGTGAGAATAGGAATTTACGGAATTAAAACGAAAATTATGTTCCCTCTTAAATAGGAAGTAAATGAGTTTCAATGCTTTTGTTCCTTTACCCATTTTATTGGCAAGAGGTAAGATTTCTGAACTGTCTTTTGGGTCAACTACACTGCTGACTGCTTGCGCTGAGTATAAAGTGTGCCACGGTTGGGTTTTGTGTGTTGAACGGATGTGAGAGGCCTTCCAAAATGAATGAGCTGACATTTTAAATGCCAGACTGGACTACAACAACGATTATAGCACTCAAATTTCACAACGGCGACAATGACGATGTTGCTTGTTGGTCATACTTACTCATAGTCAGTCATAACTTCTGGCCCCTTTTCCCTTCTCCCTGGCTATGCTGCCCTCGTCGTTGTTATCGTCCTCTACCTTTTCGTTTTTCGATTCAGTCTCACTCTCATGTATTGAAACTTTTTTCGTTTTTTTTTTTTTTGTTGTGTGTGGTAAAAGAAAATGGTGATTCAACGGAAGTAAGGTTTATGGTTCAGGAAATAAAATGTTTATGATTTATATTCGTGTCCCTAGCAGCACCCAGTAGTGCCGCTCTTCATATTATACTTACTATATACGTTGCCGAAGAAGTTTATACCATAAAACCATAGCATTTAATGTCTGTAGATAATTTTGTTTGCCTTAGCTTAGATAAGAGATTAAATTTTATGGAAAAAACAAGTCCAGATTTGTTGGCTGGATTTAATATGTGTATTTCGTTTCTTTTCCTCATCGTCCTTTGGGGGCAATAAGGGTAACATGCAAAGGTCATGTGTCATTGTCACATCACTTTGCCTATACCCACCTACCATAGGTACATTGCCTTTGTTGAAAATAGATATTTTTGAATTTTGTTTTATGAATTTTTAATAATTTGAAAAGGTTTCTTCAATTATATTATTATTTTCGCCTAATTATGGTATCATTTATTTTTGGTATTTTCAAAAGGTTAAGATAATTTTTCATCAGCTAGAGTGACGAAGTTTTTGATAATATTGGGTATACCTATTTTAAACCGGATGGGAACAGTGTTCTGATAAATTGTTCTTAGAATCCAGGCAACCAAAAGCTTCAAAAATGTCAAGTGATGATATTTCATTTCTTTTTTGTTAATTTATGAATCTGAGGTTTGCTACCAAAAAATATTTTTTAATTAGACCCGAGATTCACTGCATATGACAGACAGGTGAATTAAAAAAAAACTTTGTAAAGGTATGGTATTTTTCTTAGAAATAAATATTTAAATGACTTTTTGGATTAAAAAAAAAAAAAAAAATGGTGCTAGAAGCATGTTTAAATTATGAAGAATTTAATCATTTTTTTTTTTTCAATATGGCTAAATAATAAGGAGAAAATGTATAAATAAAAAAGTCAGAAGTAATTAAGAATTAGAAACAATATTTATGTACTCAGGTACTTTTTCAATATTTTCAAACTTTTAACAAAATGTTGACAATATCAGTCCATCGTTTTAACGAGAAATAGAAAACAATTTTTCCGTTATATTTGCATTTTTAATTAAAATCGTAAAATGCTTCTGCATTATTATAATTTATTTAACAACATAGTCGAAAACTAAAAAAATGGTTATATGAGAGATACCATTTTTAGGCGATAGATAAAATTTTCTTTTTAATAATATGTTAGATCATACTGATATTAGCTCACATAAAAATTTTAAGCAAAATTGTAGGAGCCGTTTTTGAGAAAATAGAGATTTTCCATACCGGTTTTATAATATTTGTATGGAAGGTACCGTTATTTTTTAACTATAAAAATAATTTGTATTTAAAATCTGCTAGATAATGTCAAAAAACTGGATTATAAGTTTAATAAAATTCGAAAAAGTCATTTTCGAATTATTAAGTTTATAAAAATAAAAATTTAAAAACATTTTTTAAAAAACCAAAAAATACGTTTTTTGAAAATTTCGGTTTGCAATAATTTTTAAACTTTTTGAACAATCCTCTATTTTTTAAATGGTAGCTTTTTGTAAAAAAAAATTACTGACAAAAAAAAGTTGTGGGTACGTTTTTGAGAAAAATAACATTTTCATCTTTTGCTAAAAAAATTTTACGGCAGGTAGGTAACGTTATTTTTAGTCTTACTACAATTTTCCATTTTTTTTTATTTTAACAAAAGTTTTAATATTTTTTGTTAAACTCAAAGTTTTGAAAAAAATGGTAAATTATATTAATATTGGCACCAAGTTTTTTTCATCAATATCTAGTAGATTTTTTACAAAAATATTCGTTTAACCGAAATCAACAGTAGGTACCTTTCACAGAACTCTCTAAAAATCGTAAAAAAAATTATATTTTTTTTTCGAAAATGAGACCTAATATTAGTGTGATCTACAGGAACAAATTTTTCATTAAGCTTTCATTATTTACAGCATACACCATTTTCTAAATTTGTATTGGTTTTACTGATTAAAATTAAATTTGTTTATGCAGCACTTAGTGTGTACAAATAATATTTGATATCAAAAATTAAAAAAAAAATATTTGACATTTTTTTTAATTAATTTTTTTTTTGAAAATTCGATATTTTAAAGATGATTTTTTTAAATTGATTTTTTAACTCCGCATTTATAAATAAAAAAATAGCGCACTAATTTTTTTCTCAAAAATGTTTACTAAATATAATATAATATATATAATAAAAATTTTTTACATAAAATAATAATCAATAAAAACAATTATTTTTATAAATTAGTATTTGTTAAAGAAATAAAGAGCCAACGACTGATTTGGCTAGGGCATTTAGATCGACAACAAATCTCTAAAAATAAATAAATTGGGTATCGCAACAGCTCATGTAGAAACAGCGCCTAAGTGACTTACAACTCCCAACCATTCCTGTATGCGTGTTATTAAACGGAATAGAGGGGACCTACAATTTTCTGCCGAATCCGAACGGCTAAGGTGAGAAAAACTTTTTCATGACAAGAGATACTCTTGTAGAATTTCTCAATAGCTCGCAAGAGGCAGTAACCCGTGAAAAACATTTTTATTTTTAGGTCGAATAGGCTGGGAATCGAACCCAAGACCTTGTGCGACTTAACAGCCTTATGCATTAACCGTTACGCCACGGGTTATATTATACGACAACAATGCTCTGACTCAAATAATTTTTGCATTTATCTCTAAGGTTCATTGTATTAATTTTAGAAAATTCCAAGTTTTTCACAAGGCTTAAGGTGTATAGTGTATAGATGACTCACCAAAAATTGTTTACTCAAATTGCCGCGAAAAGAAAAACCCTTTGTTACTCCATATAGAGCCAATTTTTTAAACCAGTATTTAACAATTTAGTTATAACTGACATATTTTTGTGCTATCTGGAGAATAATCACTGATGTTTAATGGACAATTATGAACGTCAGAATAATTACAAAATAAATACTGTACCTACACATAGCACAATTGGGTCAAAAGTTATTACCTACTTTCAAAGTATTATACAAAATTAAATCTGATGTTAATAATATTGTACGATTCCCACAATCAAGTTAAATTTGATTGGCCATTTTCAAAAAAAAAAAATTAATAGTTTGTAAAGAAAATTTATTCTGAAAAAAAAAAAATGTAGCATTGTTATTTCTGATTTAATTTAAATCAATTATTCGAACGATTTTGTATAAATCATGTAGGGTAGGGTAGGTATATTATAAATAAAATGAAAAAAATTAAATTTTCGGTCTATTTATTTAGAAAAATAATCACTGTGAGGTGTGGTAGAGTTCAGCCATAGTAGCAGTGCTGGATTTATGCTAGGGCCTTAAAGTAATTTAGGGGGACCATATGGATAATTTGTTAAGAAAGTTCTATTTTATTGAAAAAAATGACAAAATAATATTTTTTTATTTTATCTCTTTCTTTGGGGACTCTGAAAAATAATTGATTCTCAAAGTGGGCAATAAATGAATTAAGTTTGAGAATTTATGAAATAAACTATAAGGCACATAAATAAAATTTGTGTTGACAATATGTGGGGGTGCAATCTAGCACAGAAAAAAGGTTCTACAAGAACGATTAAGAACAAAGGTAATTATAACAACAGGGGCGGAGGCGGCTTACTTAACTGGGCCTGGACCTAAATCCACCACTGCATATTAGGTATTTACAAAATAAAAATAAAATTGAATATTGTTTAAATTCGAAAATATGAAATCACCAATTTTATATTCTAAAATAAAATCAAAGAAAGTTTAAGGTTTTCAATTTTACCAAAATAAATTGTGTATATACATAAGTCTGCTTAATTGTATAAACAATTCTAAACATTATATTGTTCTTCTCCTCCCTAAATCTTCAAGTATCAAGACACAAGTAGATAAAACATATAATAGATGGAACATATAGATATTTATAGGTTCTCATTCAACCAAGAGGTAACCTCGTAACGTCATGTTGAAAGGGGCACCTATACTACCCATTATGTGGCATTCACTTCGTATAATACGTATCAATAAATTCTCTCGACATCTGCCCTTGATAACATCGATATAGGACTTTTCACACCCCATGGATTCTAACGTATAGCATTGATTACAATGACAAATGTGGATTTTATTTCCGGAGTAATCATAAAATACATTCCCCACTTGTAAGGCGAGATTTATTACGGGAACCCTATCTATCTATTCACATCCATTTAACAAAAAATAAAATAAAAAATAAAGCCGAGAAAAATGCGACGGAATTTTATCACATTCCGAACGCTCATCACGATATACCTTTCGGCTTGTTAGATTCTTGTTCGTTTTGTTTCCGTTCCACTTCGGATTTCTTTTTTCTTTTAAATATTATTATTCAAAATACCAATGGTGTGATTTATCATTGGAGAAAAAAAAAATAATGTAAAAAAGAAATAATACGTGTAAAAAAATGCAAATATGAGTCCGGAAAAACTGGAAAAAAAGTACAAAAAAAAATAAATAAGATGAAAAATCTAATTTGAAATAAATATTATTCTTATTCGATTTATCTGCATAAAGATATTTTTTTTTTATGGGAAAATTTTGTTGATTTTACTCATTTTGAAGGACTTATTTTTTTTACATACCTACATACCTACCTATGTATTATTTTGTTTGTATAAAAGTGTTGGTATGCATTGAATGTTGAAGTGTATTTTTCATTTGTTTGTTTGTGTATAACTGTAAATGGGTATAATATATCATAAACGCTATTTCTGATGAGAAAGGTATCCCTCTGGTGCTGGTCAAGGATTTCAGACCTTTTTCTGTGACCTAAATACTTTATACAATATATTCATTCTTTTATAATGAAATTGGAGAATTTAGTTTTTGAAAACATTCCATTATTGATGACGTTTTTGTAGGTATTTTTGTACCTATATATACAATACATGTTGTAGGCCTTTTTTTTTGGGACTTTGAGGGAAAAATTAAATTGAAAGACTTTATTAAAATTAAGAACTCTAAAGGACACAACAGAATTCTTCTATAAGTTTTTATTTACTTCATTGTAAAGTAAATTTGTGTAAAGTGTAAATTTGGATGTGTTTAGGTAAAACGTTTTATAATGTGTTTTTTGGAAAATCACAAAATAGTTTTTGCCATACCGTCATTGCAACTGACACTGAACCAAAAAGGTTCGCAAATACAGTAAAAAAGTTTTCCATTTGCATTCCAGCTTTCCTCTACTGTACTCACGAATTGAGGTCACTTACACTTTTCAATTCAATTCGAGTGATCTAAACTCCAAAATGCGTTTTGCCCAAGCACAACAGTTGGGCTTATCAGTAAAATGCTGTCGTACCCTTCTAAGATGCAAATTATGGTCGAGATGTTGCTTATTACTTACCGACTCTTACACGATCTAGCTCTTATGTGCGATCACACTGTGGTTTTAAAGTCTTAATAATTTTAAAAACTTTTCATCTGAAAAGAAATTTATTAGTTATTGGAGCCTATATTTTATGCCACCTGCTAAAAAAATATCTGAAATTGATTTGACACCAAAGAAATGTGCACCAAGTGATTTCTTACACAAATCTCTGAAAGAAAAAAATGTTTAAAATCATTGGAGCGGTTATTTAAAAAATTATTATTTATTTTAAAAATTTTGAATATACTTTTAAGAAAAAACATTGGTACGCGAATTTTTAGTGCTTATTTATGCGGAGTTTAAAAAATAATTTTGAAAAAAGATCACCCACCCATTTTCGAAATAATGAATTTTCAAAAAATTATCTTATATATTTTTTTTTTTTTAATCCAAAATTTTATTTTTTGAAAATTTTGATAAGTATTCAAACTTATTAGTAGCTTTTTCAATTAAAATTGGTTCAACAGATAATGAGATACTCAAACACCAAACAAATGATTCCTTGAGAGGTACCATTTTAAAACGATAGATACAATTTTTTTTTTGCAATAATATAGTAGATCGTTCTGATATTAGTTCACACAAAAATGTAGTTCAAAATCGTAAGAGTCGTTTTTGAGAAAAATGAGATTTTCAATACTGGTTTTTAAAAATTTGTATTTGTTGTAAGAAAAAAATGCATTTAAAATCTTCTAGATAATGTCAAAAAATTCCTGGGTGCTAAGTTTAATAAAAATTTACCAAGTCGTTTTCAAATTCTCAAGTTCTCAAATAAAATGTTGAAACTTTTTTTAAAAATCCAAAATCAAAAAAAAATTGTTCTATGGGAGGTACTATTTAAAATATTCTTTTCGAATTTTTTTTTATATAAAATGGTAGCATTTTTGTATAAAAAAATTGCTGTTTTTTTTTTTTTTATGTGGGGACGTTTTTGGGAAAAATAAGATTTTCATAATTTGGTAAAAATTTGTACGGCAGGTACCGTAATTTTTGGCCTTAAAAAAAAAATGTAAAAAACGTGTAGGGCGGAATTTCCAAAAAACGCTAGGGGTAAGATTTTAAGAATCGTACCCAAACCTGCCCAGTATACCTTACACAGCATCAGCCAGTGATATGGAAAAGGTTCAAGTTTACGCATATTTTTATAAAAATCTATTGCTCTTGCGAAAAAAATGTGTTGTAATATTTTTGTGTAGATTTGTAGGATCCATTTTGTTTTGACGTTTTTCTAAAAAATATAAAAGTTTTTATCTTAAAAAATCAAACTTTCCTAAACATTTTAAATAAATTAAGAAAATGCTTTAGAAAATATTAATTTTTTTTGCCCAAAATCTGGTCGGCTTAACTAATTTTAAAAATTTATTTCGCAATTTTTTATTCTAGATTACAATGTGATATTGTTTGATGGAGGAAATCTTCTTGAAAAAAATCTGAGCTAAACAGAAGCAGTTTCCCAATTCCCATACATGTGAGAAACGACTGGAAATCGCACCCACGTACGCAAGCGTATAAGGTCGTGAGTTCTTGCAATAGGTCGTGCGTTAGGTTGTGCGTGAGTTTGGGGTTCTCCATTTGGTATAAATAATATTTCTAAATACTTGCATTTTCATAGCACTTGCTCAGCTTTTTCTATTGAGTGCTGGCTCCATTTTATTTTTATGACCCACTGTGTAGGAGAAGTCGATGGATGTCAACTGATTTTGAAAACCCTAGCAAAGATTTTTTATCCGGAATCTTACATCGAAAAAGTTCATCGGTTGTTTTAAGGTTTCAGCTCTTCATAGTTTTTCGTTTGCGAATAAAGTTTAATTACTAAATCTAAAGGTTATTAGTTCACATATTGTCAATATAAGTTTAACCAAGGAATAAAAAACTTTGCCAAATTAAAAATTCTCCTACAGATCTGAAGCAGCTTCTCTTTAAATTCAATAACTTTAGATCAAGAGTTAAAGTAAATATTAAGCAACTTGAAAACGTCAAGAAATCATCTCATCTAAAATACTACGTTGGTTCTTTTGATTTTGATTTCGTTTTTTTTTTTCTTTTCTATTTTTCTATTATTTTTTGCCTTAACTGCATTTTTCCAAGAACAAATCAGAGAAAGAAGAAGTCATACTCAATCCGAATCCATGTGTAGTTATGTATAAATGTATATATGGCAAAGAAAAAAAAAATCTTTATTCAATTTGAATTTGTGCGAGTATAATATATACGTGTTTATCTTTATGTGCGCACATCCGGGCCCATATATAATATACACACATATTATATATATAAATTCCCTTAGACAGAGGAAATCATCAGTTTCCTTGGCTCGTGTTGAGTGGGCTGTCGACTTGAGGCTGAGCTCTGAGCTCTGAGCACTGAGGGTGAAATCATTTCTATCTGAACAATTCGATTACTGCAGAAAATGCACATTTTATCCTTGAATTGTATTCTCAAACAATAAGGAATTTTCCTGCATCATCCCTTTTTTCGCTAGACTTCATTTGAAGAAGATGCCATATTCTTCTAAGCTGACTGTAGTGTATATAGACTATAAGGACGACTATACTCTGTTCGTATAGATTTGTAGAACTGTGACTGCAATTCAGATTGGAATTGGGATCGGGTTTTCAAAAATATCTAGTATATAAGAATGGGATTGCCTAGGAAAAACTGCTCCTTATTATTTCCGCAAGCTTAAAGAATTTGCATTCAATTCTCTGAGTTTATTCAAATTTGGAGTTTGGCGTTGCATTAAAACGGAGTTGTTTACTTAACGATGACGATGATGAGATGAGATGACTGAGGAGCTATAGCTGCAGCCAGAACTGAAGATGGCGGAGAGTGGGTTTTTAGGTCTGATGCTGCCATTGCCGCCTCCGCTGCCGCCGTTGCTTGGCATTTCGAGTATTTCCCATTGTTAGTTCGTTATTATTCGTTAGGAAAAGTCGTGGTGTACTTAACGTACATAATTGATTGGGAAATTTAAATGGCAAGCGGATGCCATTACACCCGCAACGTGGTCTTTGATTCCGTTCACCTCCATCATCACTGCAAAAAAAAAAAAAATAGTAAAAGGTTTTCATTCAGAGCATAAATATGCAAAATTCTGTTGCTCGTTGTGAACTTCACCATCAGAACTTATAGGTATAGTAAAGGTAATCGTGGAATGGAATGAATATTTTTACAGATAAACAAAAAAGTCTACTCAAATAAATTAATCTATTGATGAGTTTTTTTTTTCTTCTCATTTGAAATTCTTCAATAAAATGAAGTCTGGATTAAAAAAAAAAAATTACGTACATATAATGATATAGGTAGAGCTTATAAATATGTACGTATAGATATACATATGTAGTAGAAATGATTTTTTTACTGTTGATATGTATATTGATATGATTTTAATGATTTTTAGTAAATTTTTTGTTAAGGAATTACATGGTTAGGTAAGTGGTTAAAAACTTTTATGAACATTATGTAGATCATAATTAATATTTAACTGATATTTTAAGGGAATAATTTTAGTCAAATTTCAACACATGCGTATATAAGCAACAATTGGCTATTGAAATTATTTGTCCGATGTACAACTAGAAGTAATTTAAAGTCAATACTACTTTTAAGGGTGTTTTCAATACGGCGGCGACGGCGTGACCAAAAGCTAGAGCTTGTAGTTGGGTTGAGACAGAAGGGGATCTATTCCCCCAATTGAGCCAGGAGAGTCAATTTTCTATAAAGAAATTGAGTTAAAGCTGAAAAAAAAAATTATTAAAAAACAACGGTTACACTTACAATGTCATGCTATAGGTACCTTTCGTAAAGCGCCAAATCTTCTATTTTGTTAAAAAAAAACTCAAAATGAAAACAAAATTCACACTTTTTTTTTATTTTACTTAATTTGGTACTACTTTGTTTTCAAGTCAAAAACAAGAAGCCGGATGTCTTGTAGTTACATTTTGAGAAAATTAAAAATAACTAAATCTACTAACTAAACTAGTTAAAGTTTTTTAGTAAAAAAGGGACATTTATTTTTGTTATGTTCAATAATCTCAAAATAGAACATTTGAGTATCCCAGTTTTGTTTTCACTAAAAAAACATTAACTAAAAATTAAAAAAATCATTGAATTTCGTAAACAAATATAGAACATAAGTAGTTACAATTTTTTTAAAATTTTGTTTTCAAAATTTTGAGTTTGAAAATTTATTTTTCAAAAACTATTCATTAAAACAATTTTATTAAAAAAAAGGTAAAGCATTTAATTGTAAGTGATATAGTTGTTTTAAAATATTTGGTTTTCTGTTTTAAGTCAATTTTTTAAAATTTTTTTTTGGATGACCCTAGTTCCCAATTTATTATAATTCGAGGCTTACTTGTCTGTCAAATTTTAATAAGCATGAAATTTAACATAAAAACTCCAAAAATAGTTTAAACCTAAAAAAAATTAAGTCGAAAATCGTTACAACTATTAATTTAACAACAAAATAATTTTCTGAATACAATTTTTCTATTATATAAATATTTCTCAAGCTTTTTATAAAAACTAAAATTGTATTCCAATGTTAAAGTTAAAAAAAAATATAATAAGAATAACTATCTCCGCATTATTTTAAAAAATAAATTATCAACCCGAGATAGCTATTCAATTTTCAGAAACAAAATTTTGAATTCTTTCTAAAATATTTTTTTTTTTTTTAAATTTGATATATAATATTAATTTTTTATTTTATAACGAGAACTTATTGAAAAATGATCGAAATCCGCGCAGCCGTTAATATATAAGGAGATCAAAAAAAAAAAAATATACACGACTAGATTGGATGAACATTGTGGTTTAAGTTACTTAGAAAATAGAATTTCAAAGATTTCATATTAAAAAAAAAAAATATAATAAATTAAAGAAAATGGTAAAGAAGCATGCAACTTGTTCTAAAAATTGCTAAAATAACTCAAACAAAATTTAAGCTCAGAGTAATGAATGCCATACGAATTCTTGGAAAATATGAATTTTTTGTGCAAACTTAATTTTAATAATCTAATCATTAAGACGATTTTCTTAAAAAAATGTTTTTTTCCTATAACATGCCTTTAATATTTAAAAAATGGAATATCAATTTAAAGTATTTAATTATAACTGAAAATCCTATTAAACAAATAATGAACCCGTCTCCAAAATATTAATTTTTCAAAAGAATCAATCAAATTTCAATTTCGCTTCTAGGGAATCACTGAAATACCTCAAATTGTAAATTTTAAGAAATTCATTGAAATTCCTCTAAATCTTGCCATAGATTGTTTAATTTTTACAAACTATTGAATAAAACAAAAATAACTTCAGAGTCCTCCAACCAATTAAAGGCTTAAAAAAAAAAGCTACTTCATGGGGAGCACCCTCGAGAAATCTTATAAATCCTGCACAAAATCTTGCTATGTTTTATAAAATTCGACATAAATCGGAACTATGTATAAAACTTATAAAGGTTTAAAAGAAGTCCATCACCATCAGTTCAGAAAAACTATGAGATCTTTTAAACAGGGATATGATTTTTCAGAACAATTTTTCAGAGTAGCAGTCAAATACCGAGTGAAAAATTTTGGAGAATTTGCTTAGTTTTTGACAAAGCAAAATTAGTGGTCGCTCTTTCTTTTAACAACCTAAATATTAAGAGTAATAAAAATTATTATACTGTCGTCTTCCAACTGGTCATCCAGAAAACTTCTAAACCCCAAAAAATTACAGCTCTTCTGAAAAGAGGGGAACGCTTCTGTATTTAATTTCAGAATCGAAACCTGTCTTCTATATTTCCGATAGAAAACGACATAAGAGTAGAGCTCTGACAGTTTCAGAATGTATTGTTGGGAACAATATCCCTGTGGGTTTACTTCCCAAAATTGTCAATTTATACCAATTTTTGTCTGTCGAAGTTCATATAAAAAAAATTAAATTGGACTTAGAATTGGTAGAAATGAATAGGCAGTTTTGTTAAGCAAACGAACAGACGTTATGTTGGAAGTATTTATTCAATTTCCTTCTGCAATACAAACTTTGTATAAATTAGTATTTTTTAAAAGTTACCTAAGTATAAAAACAAACAATAAAATAATAATTTTTTTATATGGTTTCATTATTTACTTATGTCATTAAATCTCTAGATCCTATAGGACCGCATGAAATATTAATTGAAAGCCATAAATTGCATTCACTTTGCATTTATACAGACTACTACTATATGCAGCGTTCAGAGCCAATCTAATTTCAGAACTGTCCTTTTCATTCAATTTTAGAGCATTTGCAAGGACACTTCAATCTGTCTCCTGCATTTGTCCATCGTCGGCGGTGGCGGTGGCAGTGGCAGTAGCGGTGGCATAGTCATAAAGTTCGTAAGGTCTCTTAATACACTTTGGGTGAAATCAGGAGGCGGAAGGATGGTTTTATTTTCAATTGCCATTTACTATATTAAAAAATACATTCACAGAGTTTTCAATTACATCACAATTCCATTGACGCGATTAAGTTGCTCTGGCAATATTTAAACGAAGGGCTAAACGATTGGCTCTTATCGAATAAATTGAAGCAAACGTTTCGAATCGCAGAACGAATGATTAAAACTACATTCCATTGCTGCATGAAATAAATAGTAGGTAGGTAAGGTACTAGGTATGGCTATAGGAAGGAGGAGTAAAGCTAACTGGGTGGAGAAGAGATAGTATTTCAAAAAAAAATGGAAAGAGACTATACAATATAAAATGTTTTTCGTTTGCATATTGCATCGAATATTTGCATCCCTGAGCATCACACAGACATACATATACCTACACAAAACACACACAGCCACAAATATAAATATATAGTCAATAACCCCACGAGCACGAGCACAACATGATGAAATGGTTGAATTTAACATTGTTTGTTCTGGTTTGTTTGCTTCAATTCGAACAAATAAAATCAGGATGAATTTAAGTGCAATCCAATTAACTGATACTTCAGATCATCAGACGGTATAGGGATATTCACAGCAAATTGTCATACAATTGGCAGGTTAATTAATTAATGCCTTTGTTGCCTCTATTACTTATCAAAGTTTCAATATTGAATTTGATGGATATTGATAGGAAAATAAATATAGAGAAGAAAAAAAAAAAAAAACAAAAACTTCAAATTGTGAATTATTGTGGATTAAGTTTTACATGACTGCATTTTAATTTGAGAGAGTCCGTAATGCTTTTAGATAATTAAGGATATTAAAGTTATGAAAAGAGATGATAGAAGCCTTCACAAATCAATTTTGGCCAGGATTATGCAAACAAATTCCTCTCCTTTTAAGGAATGGAACCAGCTAGCTTCTTCTCATGGAATAACCCTTACTTTTAATGCATCCAATTTTAATGAATGGCACACTATGTTTAATGACGTTATTGCCAAAGTTGATGAAAATATTTTCACACAACATTTATCAAGGGCATCAACAACTTCATCAAGAAATGTGTACAGAAACCTTAACCACCAAATACCATCACAGGCTAATTATTTTAGGAACGAGTTTTCGTCTGAGGCTATCAGTTACATATTTAGAGCGCGAGTTGAAATCTTGAATCTTAACTCTATCCCGCATCGAATTGATCTGACACAAATCTGCAGTCTCTGTAACAGAAGAGAACCTGAAGACATCATTCACTTTTTTGCAACGTGCCCTCTACTCCAAGAAATCCGACGACTACATTTTGAAGTGAGTTATCTAGCACCAACTCGTCTTTATGAAATCCTAAATGGAGCTCTCGGATGGTCAACCGTGTATAGATACTGCAAACATGCTCTAAATTACCGCAATAGTTTTTTGTAGCTTTACTAAATTTCATCCAGTTATTGCATTTTAAAACATTGTTTCCAAATACTTACCACTTTTTATGTTTCAAATCATTATAAAATTGAAAGTTTATTATTTTGTGTTTCAAATCATACCAAAATTGATATAACCTTATCTTATGTTTTAAATCATTTAAAAATATTGAAATGTAATTTATTATTTGTGTTTCAAATCTTTTTAAAATTGGTGAAAATTTATCTAACATATCTTTTTAGATTATTAATAACTTACGTTATATTATGATTGAATTTTAAATTTATCTTTCTTAATATTTAAACTCTATCTGATTATAATATGTCGCTCATGCAGACGGCAGAATTGCCATGTCCTTATTCTTAAAGAAAATTTATTGTAAATAATTTATATTGTTAAATAAAGAAATTATCTATCTATCTATCTATCTATTAAAGTTTTTGAGAGAAATTGGTAAGTTCTTTTATAATTTATTTTCATGTAATTTAAGGGATAGTTACCATTTATAATTTTTTTTATATTTAGTTATTTATAATATTTAATTTCCTCAAATAAATTATAAAAACCGCATCTGCACATAATATTTTAATTGTTCGCGAATGAAGAAATTCACATCTCAGATCATTCGTGAAAACGAATTTTATTTTAAAAGAACCAGAATATAAAATTCGCGATCGAATTAAAATTATAATTCGAATAAGTTGGACGTTGCATAAAAAAGAATAAATAAATAAATGCTCATGAAAATCATCAGGACCTAGTGGCTTACCACCAGTGTTGCCGGGAAGAAATATTTCAAGGTAGTACTGAAGCCAAGAAAGAGGAGTATTTTGAAAAAAATAGTAGTACAGACATTTTTTAGTCTTCAAACTTTATTAAAAAAAATTCATCAAGAAAAAAAATCAGTTACAAAAAAAAACATAAATAAATAAATTATTAATTCTTAGAACAAAATAAGTAAATATCTTTTCTATCACACAAAATCTGTCTTGTGGCAGATAGCGTAATGCATAGTTATATTTGCCTTTTTTTTGCCTTTACCTGCTCCAAGGAATCCAATTTCACTAAATATCTATACAATAAAAGTTTACTTTGAATTTTTCTAACAGGAATTACAATATTTCAAACATTAATTAACAAACCTTTTCATTTTATTGAACTATACATACAAATTTTCGGAGCTCAAAAAAAAAAAAAAAACAACCACCAAACTAAAATTTCAGGTAATGAGGTAACCATAAAATAAATACCGAACTGACAGATGTAAATTGAACGTAGACGTCCACGCCAACGAAAAACAAAAACAAACAAGAAAGAGGAAAATTCCCTTTTTGACGACAGTGCTGCCAAATTTGATTTAAATTTGAAGTGAATTAAATTTATTAAGGTTAACATTACACTTTGCTGCAAGTGTAAGATATTTTAGGTCTTTAAAAAAATAGGAGTACGAATGTAAAAGGAGGAGTACAGGAGTACGGAGGTGTTGAAAGGAGTACAATACTCCTATGGGAGTACTTTCGGCAACACTGCTTACCACTCTTAACGACTCCTGAATGTATATAACTCTGCAAGGGGCCTATACAATTTTTTCTCAATGCGAACGGCTAGCATCAAGACATCTTAGAGGATTTCTCACCTATAGCCCTTGCCTTTAGGCCAAGTGTTACCACATATTTATTAGCAATTGAGTACGAACGGTTCAACTGGTTTTGTCGTGTTAAAGGCTCATCTGTTTTTAAAGCTTTTAGATTAACTATTTTGTGATAATTTATCCAGTCAACTTTGTTGAAAACAAATATTTAATTTAATTCGACTTCATTTTATTTTTTTTATTTTATTTTATTTTATTTTATTTTATTTTATTTTATTTTATTTTATTTTATTTTATTTTATTTTATTTTATTTTACTTTATTTTATTTTATTTTATTTTATTTTATTTTATTTTATTTTATTTTATTTTATTTTATTTTATTTTATTTTATTTTATTTTATTTTATTTTATTTTATTTTATTTTATTTTATTTTATTTTATTTTATTTTATTTTATTTTATTTTATTTTATTTTATTTTATTTTATTTTATTTTATTTTATTTTATTTTATTTTATTTTATTTTATTTTATTTTATTTTATTTTATTTTATTTTATTTTATTTTATTTTATTTTATTTTATTTTATTTTATTTTATTTTATTTTATTTTATTTTATTTTATTTTATTTTATTTTATTTTATTTTATTTTATTTTATTTTATTTTATTTTATTTTATTTTATTTTATTTTATTTTATTTTATTTTATTTTATTTTATTTTATTTTATTTTATTTTATTTTATTTTATTTTATTTTATTTTATTTTATTTTATTTTATTTTATTTTATTTTATTTTATTTTATTTTATTTTATTTTATTTTATTTTATTTTATTTTATTTTATTTTATTTTATTTTATTTTATTTTATTTTATTTTATTTTATTTTATTTTATTTTATTTTATTTTATTTTATTTTATTTTATTTTATTTTATTTTATTTTATTTTATTTTATTTTATTTTATTTTATTTTATTTTATTTTATTTTATTTTATTTTATTTTATTTTATTTTATTTTTTTTTATTTTATTTTATTTTATTTTATTTTATTTTATTTTATTTTATTATTTTTATTTTATTTTTAATTAAAAAGCAAAAAATCCAATTTATTTACTCCAAACGCCAAATAATGAATGAATCGAATTAAGATAAGTAATTTTATTTTCATTGTGACCTTAACACTTTGACTTCATAAACAGCCTTAAAGGTCTTAAATTCTTAACAAGAGATATATTTTTTTTTATTGTTATTGATGCAGGCATAAACTGGAAAATTTTGTTTTATTCAAAAAGCATTATCACCTCACATAATTATGGTTTCACAAAACAACCATAATATGCCAGTGGCATGACGACCGACAACCGACAACGTACGCTACGCACGCTGACAACATTGCATCACATGCATGTTGACATAATACGCTCGTTCATTGCAAAGTTACACTGTCCTAAATATTGTATTCACACTTAACGTTTGCTCTGGGCTTTTTGCATTCATACTTTACAATGTTGAACACAACTTTGACATGTGGTCATGACCCGTCAAAAATTTACAAAACCCAGGTGACATGACCACCACCTCACGAGTGCAAAACCACCATGTATGAAAGTTATTTCACACAATACACAGGCAGACACACACAGACATGTTTATTCTCTTTTATAGCTGGAACATTTTTCTATACCACTGTACCTCCTCCCCTGACTATGTTGATGGTATGTTATTTTAGGTACAACACGCGCAACATATACATTTCATGTATACCTTTGGAACAATCTTACATAGAAATATTGAACAAAAAAAAAAAAAGTTAGAACAAATTTTGTTCTGGTAAATTTTAACTCAGTAAAATGGGCACAATGTGTTTATCCGGTGGATAACAGTTCTATTTCCCAATCCCACACACATGTATAGTTATAGGTCCTTATCATTCCCAAAGGTATATAGAAAGTTGGCCACTTTGATACAAAAAAAAAAAAAAAAGAAAACTTCCCTAATGTCCCAGTCATAGATATATTAAATTTTTAAGAAGGTAGGAAAATTTTTATTGGAGAGATTCCTAAGCCGAATTTCTGCATTACATAAAATATGCATGTACACACATCGACAAAAGCATAGATGAAAAAAATAAAAATAAAAAAAAAAAAAAAACATGGCGCTATGTTCAAGAGAGTGAAGAAAATCGCTTTTTCGGATTTGATGAGGATCTCAATCTGATGTTGGCAAAGTTTTTTTTTTTTTTTTTTTTGGTACGTCGCAATTTCAAATTCAATTTTATTTTAATGGAGATATGAGATGTTGCAAGGAAATCCAGGATGTTTGCCTCATGAGGATTCCTTGAGAAGAAAAATTTCTGGATGTATAACAATATTACTCCTGTGTGTGGAATCGGGAAGCATGGCTATGCGCGCATAACAAATGTGCCAGAATATGTGTTTAAATTAGATTGCATTTGTTTCGTTTCCTCTGTTTTTTTTTTTTTTTGTTTTTTTTTTGCTTGGTGAATTTTCTGTTTTTTTTTTTTTTTTTGAAAATTTTTTCATTGCGAATGTAACTGAGAGGATTACCGTTAAGCCGATTTGGTTTCTGTCTTTTTTTTTTTTTTTTTTTTTTACTTTTTTGGGAAATAAAATGCAATTTCAGTTTGGTTTCCTCAACTGAAAAATTGCTCGGGGGCTGCAGTTTTACATATAATCTTCTTTATGACTTTGGGTGATATATCCAATTTGCCTATTTTAGGCAGGTGTGTATGGAGGTAGTAGGTGCCTATGGCAGGCTCCTTTCTATATTCGGTACTCACTGTATTCTGTCTGATAAAAAATGTATGTTTAATGAGGATGTACGTCTGACAGTTTGAATTTTATTTCATGTTCTTCCCTCTGCGCTTATAAATATGTATGTATTAACATAGTAGGTATGTACCTACGTAGAGAAGTAATTTGAAGCTAATACTAATGGATTTAAAACAATGTGCAAAGCATAGCTATGTACATACATATGTGTATATGTGGGTTTAGTTACTGCTATTCTACATTCTACTCTTGATTTATTATATCCGGCCATGTTGTTAATGGTATGAGGCTAAAATAGGTTTAAAGGAAGGATGTGAATTAAAACCAAAACGGTGAGCAATTTAAAGTTAATGTTTAAAATGGAACCTACAAATAGGATTTTCAAATTTAAATAGCAAAAGAATTAGACTCAAATTAGATTTTATTAAGAAAAAAAAAAAAAGAAGCTTTGAATGTACTTAATTGGGGATTTTATAGAAAATGAGAGAGTAAAAAGCTACACAGCTACATCTTTGTGAGAAGATTTTTCATTTCAGATATATTGAAGTTATGCAATTGGTAAGAAAATCAGACTTGAGGTATTTATAAAAAAAAAAATACTATTTTTCAGAGGATTTTAAAATTTTGCATTTTGTATTTTGGTCAAGAAATTCTGGTCAAAATAATTTTTTGTTATTTTATGATATGATTGGAAGTTTTTGAAAAAGCTCTTTTTTATTTACGATCTTTCCCAATAAATTGTGTTCCAAAATACACGCAATATCTTTATTTTTGTATTGCTTCATAAAATATACAGTATAGGTTTATGAAATGGAATAGAATATAGGGTTAGTGATCTCCTCGTCTTTGCAGATACATACATACATACATATATCCTATTTTCTGATAATTTCCATGAATGTTTCGCATAAATTTTTGGCTGAAAATCGTTGATGCAGCACTCAATTTTAAAAATCTGCACCAAATTGTGACACGTCGTGGATGCATTTCATTCTCAGTAATCACTAAAATTTGACAAATTTGAGGATTTAGGAAGCCCATTAAAATGAAAATGAGTCCCATCACTAAAAATTCACGATCAAGCCTTAATTATTTTTATCAAACTACTGCCTAGTAATGAACACGCGTGGCTTTTTCATATAAAGAGCTTAATTTTGTAAAAATCCCTGAAACTCAGGGTTGCGAGTTTTTAAATTAAAAAAAAAAAAACATTAAGTTTTGAATTTAAAAAAAAATAATTCACAATCTACTTAATGAATTATGAATTAAAAAAAATTAAGTAATGAACAAGTAAGTGACTTAGGAATTTAAAAAAAAAATTAATTCATAAGCTAGTTTTGGATTGGAAATTCGTAAGCTTGTTTTGACTAAATAATTAATTTATCGGAAAAAAAAAAAACAAAATTGAAAAAAAAAGGTTTTTGAATATATTTTTAGCTTTCAAATCTAGTTTGTAAATTGCAAAATTAACATGCTAGCTTATAAATTCCAATTCATAATTTTTCTGATCAGAATTCACCCATTAGCTTAAAAATAATTTTTTTGTTTTGTTATTCATAAGTCACCCACTAGATTATGAATTAAAGCCAAGCTTAAGCTTAAAAATGACTCAAACTTTTGCAACCCTGCTCAACTTATCAGCTGTGAAACTATTTTTTTTTTCGTTGGCAACATTTATACATAATATGTACCTCATAAATATGTCGTGAAATTGAAGTCTTTTGTGAATTTTGGAACACTAACTTTTTGATTTAACCAAACACGTTATATAGAAGATCTATGTGTATGTGTATTTCCATCATTTTACCTAAACTAAATGAAAGCCTTTCCTATAACCATAAATAAAAAAAAATTTATGTAAGTATGTAGGAACCCTTAAACTATTGCTTCACCAAGAATAATCCCCAATGAAACAAAAACACATAATATTAGCGTTGAAATTTTTAAATCGAAAGATTTTTTACATTTGTCTTAAAAATATGAAATACGAAAATCAGTACCTACCTATTTTAAATTGACAAAACACTTCTTTTGATAAAACTTGTAATAAATGTATTAATTTTCTTCAGAAATCTTCCTATATGAAAATCCTGAATACTATCGGGAAGATAGGGCTTTAACTTAAATTAATTTACATTAAATAAATTAAATAAAAAAAGTACGTATACGCCATAGTGTACCTAATATTATAAAGGAAAAAGTAGACGTATTCTATTTTTCTTACCATTGCAGATTATTTCTTCTAGTGAGCTTAAAGTAAGCTCCAAGCTACAATTAGAAGCTCATCATTAGTGGATTATGTAACTGGTTGGTAAAATTTTAATAATTCATAGATAAAAACATAAAAAAATATGTAAATAAATAATATTTTAAAGTGGTGTATAAAAGTAAGAAATCTTTAAGATTGTGAATATCACTGGTTTCAAAAAAATAATTCTACCCCATTAAACTATGTTAAATTATAAAAAAATTAAGCTTGCACATACATTTTAGAGGTCCATGTATGCTAAAATTTTCACGCTAAATTTGTATTACCAATTTATTTGTATGGTTTTAAAAAAATTATTTTTGAAGGCTTCATTACGAAGTTACGCCTTATTTACATCTTAATTTATTTATTTATATTTCAATTTTATTAAAAAATATTTTCAATCATTTCGAAAAATTTTTTGGCTAATTTTTTTGTTTTCTTGCGAAATTTAAATTGAAACTATGAAGACTCTTTTCATTTACGACAAGGCTACAAACATTCCATATCTCATCGACACTGGCGCCGATTTATCTATTTTACCACTATCTGCAAATCGTAATCTCAAGTAAGCTGATTCTTATAGATTGTTCGCTGCAAACGGAACGCCTATCAAGACCTTCGGTACGAATGTTATCACAGTTAATTTGGGATTGCGAAGACGATTTGATTGGAAATTCATCATTGCAGATGTGGACAAGGCAATCATCGGTGCAGATTTTCTTTAAACTTTAAAATATTCATAACACTCTGTACTTTGCAATTTTCTACTTTTCATTTTAAAATCATAACAATCAAATCATCTATTAATATTCTATAAGAAAATTTCAATAATTATTTTTCATTCAATTTTCTAGTTTAAAACTGTTTAGTTCTTTTTAATTAATATTAATAAAGTATTATATATGTAATTTGTATTGTGTTGGTTATTTTTACATTGGCTATCGATATAACAGCTTTAAGTCAGCCCTTTTTAAGTTGGATTTTTAGCTGCTGACTCCAGACTTTAAAAGCACAAAAAAAAAAAATATGACAAATTAAAAGCCAAATAAAAAATAGCTGAAGACCAAAATTAAAATAAAATTGCGAAATGAAAATGCCAAAAGATTTGTTATATCACTTTAAAAACAAAATGAAATAACAAAATGGATAAAAAGCTAAACAAAAAACCGCGAATTGATTCCAAAGCGTTAGTTTGCTAGAAAATTCTTGAGAAACATTCCATACCCGTTTTTCCGTAGGTAAGCGTAGGTCTAATCATGGTCTGAAATTCGAAATATATATTGAACAAAAATCGTTTGTCAGTTACAAAGTCTGCTGCCATGTTTTGTTGTCACTTAGAAACAGTGTTCCCAATTATTTTAAGCTATCATTAAATTTGGTAAAATTACTTGGAATAAAAATTGAACTCCTTTCTTGTCGTAAAGACTTTAAGTACCTTTTATCAATTTGTGAATTTTAAATTAAATCTCTTTTCATCGCAAAAAAAAACAAAAAATATAAACACATAATAATCAGAGTCATTTAAGCATATTTATTTATAAATTATAAAATTATATTGTAGTCGATTCTGTACACGTACATGTACACAACCAACACCACAAACACGAAAATTCTTTGGTATAATTTCGTTAAGCAAGTCCTTTTTAACGATAACATTGTTGTCTGTCTGTCTGTTTCAATGGAAAAAGTACATATTGTTTAGTTAAAGTGAATTCCAATTCACTTTTGCTTTGTTATTATGCTGTCCTCTGTACTGGTCTTTGTTTCATGACCTTGGCATACAAAATCATTTGTCATCAAACCACAGGTTACTATACGTGCGATGATTTTCAATTTAGAATACTTTTTATAGGGTATGCAAATATTTTTAAGTATTTTTTTTTAGTAAATACTTTTGAAAAATTTTGAAGAATTCATTTGATTAAAGAAATTTGAAATATATTCATATTTATTTTAAACTGTTGTTGAATTAGTAGATTGATATAATAGTTGAAAAGTAGATTATTTGAATATTAGGTGGCATTCATTTTAATAACTCGTTTTAATCGATTTGAATTTTAATTCAATAAACTTTTGTTACTATAAATAAATAATTCCGGTTATAAATAAAATTTTTATTCATTGACCCAATAGATCTTAAATTGCAGTTTAGTAAAACATAACTTAAACAAACGACAATGAATACGCACTTTTCGGTTTGAAACTATGTCTTTATAGAAAGAGTATTTTCAATGAAAATATTTAAAGAGTAAACAAGACATAATTTCCAACTGCAAAACTTTATATTATTTAAAAATATTTTGACATTTATCAAACTTTTTGCAAAAAAAAAAAAATTAATTAATTTAAGCTATGACGATTAGACTGTTTTCAATGTTTTAATATTCAAATTTATAAAAATCACTCAAGGTTTTTGCGGCAAAGGCAATTTTTTTTCTAATAATAACATCTTATTTAATGTTCACTTCATCGTTAATTTGTAATAATTGGGTCTTCTTTAGATTAGTTTTATGTATTTGTAGTGTTTTTTAAAATATACCAATTTCAAAGTTAAACATTTCTTCATAATGCAAATTAAAATCTCGAATTTACAAACGAAATCTCGCAATTTAATAATCCCACTTTTCATAATTCCGATTTTTTGTATTTATGAATAAAATATAAAGCAAAAAAATAATTGTTTCTTTAAAGCAATTTTTTTATTATAAAAAATCATTAAAATGTCAAGTTATTTTTTTTCAAAAATGAACAGAAATCCAGTTACCAATTACCTACGTTTGATAAAAAATTCAAAAAAATGTACAAGCTAATTTTGTTAAACATTTTACGATATTAAGTACTATTTTTGTTCTTAATATTCAATTTTATCAATTTTTAGTCAAATACTAGAAGCCAGATATGCTAAAATGTCTTCTAGTTTTTGAGAAAATTAAGAATAACAAAATTAACTTTACTACTCAATAAGTGAAAATAGGATCTTTGGACTCTTTGAAACAACTTAAACAACAGATGGCAGTCAAATTTAAAGAACATTATTTGAGACAAAAATTATTACTTAATAACGTAAAATTTTCAATAAAATTAAATTGATCAAATTTTTTTTTATTTTTTTATTTTTTCCCAAAGTTTGAAAATTGATTTTTCCAAAAATTATTAAATAAAACAATTTGATTAAAAAACAAAATAAAAAAATAGACTATGGGCTTTAAAAAGGAAATAAAACGTTGTTGTAAGTGTTGCCTTTAATTTTAAATGTTTTTTTTGTTTTTCTTTTTCAAGCCGATTTTGATGAAAATTTTACCTATTTTTTCCTGGACTAGTTTTTCTTGTCTTGACCAATCTACACACCCTAGTCTTTTGTCACATCCATTTTAGGCAAAACATCCTGTATAAATAGCTTAAAAAAATCTCAATACATTTGTTATGACTTTTAAACATCTATAAATTCAGTAACTTTAAAAAAAGTTGGAACTCCGTCAAATTTTTATTATAAATTTAAAACAACTAAAAAATTGTATTGTAAAAATTTCTATAAAAGAAAAACTAAAAGTGTTATTTTATTGACTAATAAATTTATTAAAAGTCAATATCAAAACTTAATGAATTGGTAACTTAATAAGTGAGTTTTTAGTTCAGATAAAATTCTGACGCTGCTTTTTTAATATTTTGGTATGATTTATCATTAATTTTTTTTTTTGTTTTGCTCATCTTACTTAGGTAATGGGTTTTTCAATAGGGACGCTACAAAAGTAGAGCAACAGGGACAGCAAACGACGCCATATTTCTTGCCGCTCTTTTGACATTTCTCTTCAGTAAGATTTGCCATTTCATGATGGAAAGATATACGAGCCAACAACGAGTCGAAATTATTAAAATTTACTACCGAAATTCGGAATCAGTGGCCTCAACGTTAAGAGCGCTACGTCCAATTTATGGTCGTCATAATCATCCTAGCAGATCAACAGTTGAGCGTCTAGTGGAAAAATTTGAATCCACAGGCACAGTACAAAATGTTCCCGTGCCAGTGAGACAAAGAAGTACCCGTAGTGTCTTGTAGGCTTCAATTGCACAAAGCCCAAATGTGTCTCTCACACGTCGTTCTCAAGCGTTGGGCATCTCTGTGACGTCGTTGTGGCGAATTTTGCGAAAAGATCTTGGCCTACATCCTTACAAGATTAAATTGACGCAAGAACTGAAGCCGCTTGACCACCAGAAGCGTCGTATGTTCGTGAATTGGGCTGAGCAACAACTTGAAAATGATTCGGTTTTTCATCGAAAAATCATCTTCAGCGATGAGGCTCATTTCTGGCTGAATGGCTTCGTCAATAAACAAAATATGCGGTATTGGTCAGGCAGCAATCCGCACGTACTCCATGAGTCATCATTGCATTCCGAAAAAATTACGGTTTGGTGTGTTTTATGGGCCGGCGGCGTCATTGGGCCGTACTTCTTCCGTAATGATCAAGACCGGCACGTTACTGTGAATGGGGATCGCTACCGTTCAATGATAACCGAATATTTTTGGCCCCAATTGGATGATATGGACTTGGAGGACATGTGGTTCCAACAGGACGGCGCCACAAGCCACACAGCGAATGTCACAATTAATTTATTGGAAACCAAGTTTGGAGAACGTGTTATCTCACGAAATGGTCCAGTCGCTTGGCCGCCTCGGTCGTGCGATTTGACGCCGTTAGACTATTTCCTGTGGGGCTACTTCAAGTCTATGGTCTATGCCAACAATCCAGCGACGATTGATGAACTTCGTACGAATATCGAACGTGAAATTGCAGCAGTATCGGCCGATTTATGCTTGAAAACCGTCGAAAATTGGGTTCAGCGTCTGGACTTCTGCAAGCGTGCCCGTGGTGGCCATGCAAAAGAAATCGAGTTCCATACATAATGGCATCGAACGTACTTTCACAGGAATAAAGAATTTCATTGATATCCAAAACCGTTTTTGTTTTATTTAAAAAAACTTTTGTAGCGCTCTTATTGAAAAACCCGATACTTCGTTTTTTTATTTTTAAGATAAGCTCACTTCAAATCCTTCAAGACTCTTTACTGAATAAGAATTTATCAGATTAGTCTTAATATTTTAGCGTAATATAATTTGTATCAGAATCTTTCTTCTATAAAAAAAAAATACTTGGTTTTTTTTTGAATAATTTGCTGTTACTAAGAATCTCGGTGCATTAATTTAATGAAAACTGAAGATAATTAAAATTTTCAATTTTTCATTCTCTATCTTACTTTAACTGAAACAAAACAAAAAAACATCCAAAACCAACTCAAATCCCAAAACAATGCAAATTAACTTTGGCTTTTGTATAATTTATTATTCCAACTAAAATTTTTGGTATATAGCAAGGTATACCTACTCGTATATATTTACATAGATAGACATTCAATTTGCAAGTAAATATTTTACTTTTGTAACTGCAAATCATTTTTCAATTAAAAATTGAAATGAAACTCAATTGAAATAAAACCGTAAGCTAAATTAGAATCCCAGGACTATACCTACTCGTATCTTCTATTTATAAGGAAGAAGATAGAAAAGAATTTTCATAGAAAAAGAAAATATTGAAAAATATAGAAGAAAATGAAACTAAACAACTATTTATTATGTATGTATATGGCTAGGTATATATGATGAAGATGTTAAAGGAAATAAAGGATGATAACAGAAAATTTGTCTGCAAGGGCACTTCAAACTCAACTTGCATCTCTATTAACTTGTTAACGGCGGCGGTTACGTCTGAGGTATATACATAGGTACCTTGCATATAGAGGTTAGGTTTTATATTTATTTATATATACGGACTGACTCTTAGGAGACTTGCCCAGACCAGTTATACCATATTCTGAATATTCCATTTATATGAAAGTTAGCGGAATAAAGGGTTTATCCCTGGAGAAATTTCTTTTCAAGTGCACTTTACATTCTTCTTTCATCTCCAATAGTCATAGTCATATCGTGGTTGTCGTTGTAGTAGTTGTAGTCGTCATATCGTTGTCGGTCGTTTGGACGAATTTTATCCTTCTCGATGAGGAAGAAGAAGGAACAGGTTCAGAATTTTTGCTGATGGGATTGAAGCCAATTAGAGCTATTTCCAACTTCCAAGTGCATTTGGAGAAAATGCAAAAAAATGTATGTAAGAGAAGAGCAGAACCAAAGCTAAGAGCAGAGGTAATAGCAGAGACTTATTAATTTGTAGAACATTTACATTTTGAACTTTGTTGATTTTATTCAGCTGATTATGCAGTGAATATGTATGTAGGTACATAATTTATTTTCATATTCATATAAATTTGGTTGGTTTCGGTAACTATTCTAAATTAAGTCTGTTCAACAAATTTCCATGTAAGACCAAAAAAAAATATATGATGGAGTGTAGTAATTGAATGATCTCGTTTTCTTTCAATTGGTCCATTTAATTTGATAGTTATTTATATGAAATTGAATAACTTATAAATAATAAGGCACTGAAAAAATAATATCTACCTATAGAACTGGCAGTTAGGGAGTTGATGGTAATCATGGTTAATACGATTGAAACAATGTTGATAGTTGGTAATACTGGAATAAAAATATTTTTGTACAAAAATCTTAAAAATTTTAAAATTAAATTAAATACATCTATATATCGGTTTTTAACATTGAAAATGTTTATAGGGTCGTTTTGATAAAAGTATGGTGTTACCAAAATGAACAAAGGTATAGAATGAACTCTAGCGTATAGGGGGAGAACGATTGAATTTTTGGTTGGTGTTACCAAAGAAACTACCAAAATGAATAAAATGAAGCAAAAAACACAAGTGATGAATTTCAGCCAGCGTACATAAATTTTGATCATCGCCAACGGACGAGATTCAGTGGAGGAATGTAAAATTCGAAAAATGCTCGATTTGAGCCCACTTAGAATTCTATAACTTTAGTTAAAATTATTGGATGTTCGATATTAAGCTAGATAATTAAAGCTTAAATGGCAAGCTACAAATCTGCATAAAAAATTTTGCAAAGGCGTAAAAAAATTCATACTAGAAACTTGAAAAATTGTCTTTTTAAAACAAATTTCATCACGGCAAAAGAAAAAAAAAAAAAACAAACAAAATATGTATGTGAGTAGGTAGGTACGTACGTACCTACAAAGAAGATATTGATAGAAGGGAGAAGACGGTGGAGTGTGCAATAAAAAAAAAAACACCACGTGGCAAACAAAATTGGCTTTGCATCGGGCACAAAAATGATATACATTATGTAGGTATGTAGATATGCATGTATGTACATATGTAGGTATGTAGGTATGTGCATGAACATTATTTTTAATAATAAAATCGTAAAGTTTGGATTTGGTTGGTTTGTTTGGATTATAACTTCTGTTCTAATAATCGGATGTTTGAGGTTAAAGTCTTAAAATTAAGGTAAAATGTCAGTCTAAAGAAATTATGTGACAAAAGTTGACTTTCTTTTAAATCAATCGATTGTTGAACCTATAATAGATATGCATAATAGGTACCTACTTGAACCTCTTTAATAAACTTATAACTTTAGTTCTAAGGGCCAGATGCGAGAGGTTAAGGTATTTAAACTAAGGTAAATCAGGCTAGAGGGAAAATCAACTTAGCTAAGCAACTTAAATAGTATATTCAAAAAGGGTCGATGTTGTAAGTTGATATATTCTGATCTAATTATCTATTTGACAAAACTTAACTTACTTTTGAATCAGTTAATTGTTTGACCTAGAATATGTATAGGTACCTACTTGAACCTCTTACACAAAATTATAACTTAAGTTCTAAGGGCCAGATGCTCAAGGTTAAGATATGTTTAGGTAATTCAGGCAAGAGGTAGAATTAACTTAGCTAAACAACTCAAATATTGTAATCGAAAAGGGTCAATTTTGTAAGCTTATATATTCTGTTCTAATCATCGGATCTTTGAGGTTACGGCCTGAAAATGAAGGTAAAATGTCAGACTAGAAAATGCTTTTGACAAAACTTGACTTACTTCGGTTTGATTGTTTAACCTAGAATATGCATAAGTATTTACTTGAACTTCTTATATAAAATAATAACTTAAGTTCTAAGAAAAAAAAATCAAGGTTAAGGTCTTGGTTAGCTTATAACTTCTTAGAATTAACTTAGCTAAACAATTAAAATATTATAATCAAAAAGGGTCGATTTTGTAAGCTGATATATTCTGTTCTAATCATCGGATCTTTGAGGTTAAAGTCTCAAAATTAAGGTAAAATATGACAAAAGTTGATTTTTTTCTAAATCAACCTAAAGAACCTAGAATATGCTAGACAACGTTTGGGTAAAAACTTTACTAACTTCTAAATCAATTTGATTGTTTAACCTAGAATATGCATAGCTACCTACTTGAACCTCTCATACAAAATTATAACTTAAGTTCTAAGGACCAGATCATCAAGGTTAAGGTCTTGGTTAGCTTCTAACATTTATTCTAATAATCGGATGTTCGAGGTTTAAGTCTCAAAATTAAGGTAAAATTAGACAAAAGTTGATTTTTTTCTAAATCAACCTAAAGAACCTAGAATATGATAGAAACGTTTGGGGAAAAACTTTACTAACTTCTAAATCAATTTTATTTTTTAACCTAGAACATGCATATTGCATAGCTACCTATGTACTTGAACCTCTTTAATAAACTTATAACTTAAGCACTAATGGTCAGATCTTCAAGTTTAAGGTCCTCAAATGCAAATAAAATTTTAGGCTCTATCTTAAAGTAGTCCATAAACTATTCAATTTGGTTGTCAACTAAATTGATGCTCGCCGCTCGGCCACACATTTCATAAACTCAGTTAAAACAATACAGCTCCAAGTGTCAAAAACATTATTTTTGTCTAAAAAAAATTACGCGACTCGATATTGTAAAATTGATTAAAAGAATGGTTCAAAATATTTTAAAATAAAATATTATATAGAATAAAAACAATAAGCAGTGAGGTTGGGCTTCGCATCAAATTCTTTGTAAATTTTGTCTCGATTTAAAAAAGGTTTACCTGGACAGTAAATCAAATGTCTTGGCTTTATACAATATACATAGTCCAATGATTTGAAATACTTGTAAATCAATTTGAAAAAATGCAAAATCTTTTGATTTTCTCATCAACCGTCAAATTGATCAAATAACAAGCCAAGACACGGGTTGATTTGAACAACAACCGACTGAGTCGAGAACTAAGTTGAACCGTATTATATGTATGCTTTAATCGATCTGTAATAATTCAGTTACCTTTCTGCAATGGTTAGCTATGCAAAAATGTCAAATACCTAGATATACGTTAAGATAGATGGTATGTAACTTTTTTTCGTGTATAAGTGCTATGCCGGTGCGGATGAAAATGAGTATGATTGTATAAATGCGAGTTAAGCTACAATTTAGACTAAGTTTCATCTTATTAAAAAAATTAACAACATTAATTTAACTGCCAACTGGGAAGTGACATTAAATATACAAATTGGTACTTCAGACTGTAGAATGGTTTCTAAGACAGTTTGTGAAGTTATAATGTTACAATAGTACACAAATTAAAAATTACAAAGATTAGACATGTTTTTGTTTTATCGACGTAATATAAGTCATTTTCAATGTCCCATATAGTTACTCTATGAGTGAAATCTGTAAATTTTTCAATAAGAGCGCTACAAAGTTTTTTTTTAAATAAAACAAAAACGGTTTTGGATATCAATGAAAATCTTTATTCCTGTGAAAGTACGTTTGATGCCATTATGTATGGAACTCGATTTCTTTTGCATGGCCACCACGGGCACGCTTCCAGACGCTGAACCCAATTTTCGACGGTTTTCAAGCATAAATCGGCCGATACTGCTGCAATTTCACGTTCGATATTCGTACGAAGTTCATCAATCGTCGCTAGCTTGTTGGCATAGACCATAGACTTGACGGAAATAGTCTAACGGCGTCAAATCGCACGACCGAGGCGGCCAAGCGACTGGACCATTTCGTGAGATAACACGTTCTCCAAACTTAGTTTCCAATAAATTGATTGTGACATTCGCTGTGTAGCTTGTGGCGCCGTCCTGTCCTCCAAGTCCATATCATCCAATTAGGGCCAAAAATATTCGGTTATCATTGAACGGTAGCGATCCCCATTCACAGTCACAGTAACGTGCTGGTCTTGATCATCACGGAAGAAGTACGGCCACAATAATAATTTCGACTCGTTGTTGGCTCGTTTATCTTTTCATGATGAAATGGCAAACCTTATTGAAGAGAAATGTTAAAAGAGCGGCAAGAAATATGGCGTCGTTTGCTGTCCCTGTTGCTCTACTTTTGTAGCGTCCCTGTTGAAAAACCCATTATATGTATCTAAAAAATGCTAGATAAAAATATTTAAATAATATAAATTTTCTTTTAAACGTAGAAGAAGCAGGGAATCGAAAAATCATTTTTCCTCTTATAAGATGCTCCAAGAACTCAACGAAAATAATGTAAGAGAGCTTAAAATAACCTTAAAGAATACTACGAGATTGTTATCAGACTGTAAAAATCGTTAAATAGCATATTTATAGGATGTTCTCACCTCAGCTATATCTAGCTATAAAAATGCGTCGTTCCAATGAGATGCGATTAAAAGATAGTATTTGTTTTCGAAAATTTTAAAAAGTTGTATACATATATAAATCTTTCTCATTTAGCATTTTGTAAGAAAGAAACAAACTACTTTTTAGTTATGTATGTGTATGTTTTATTTCAAAAAACTGATAGGCTTATATTTATTTTGCAAGTCAACCAATTATTGTTATGTGTTATAATATATATGGCGAAGGCGATAGTTATATTTATTGTTTTTTGCATATGGGAATCAAAAAATATAAACTGTTAAATATTGAATCAACTACTAATTTGATATTTTACATCAAAAAAAAAAAAAAAAAAAAAAACAAAGCGCCTCTAAAATAATGTAAATATGCATTATTATTTTATTTATAATTTTCAAATTCTAAAGATGTCAATGGCAACATATTGCAAGACTTTTGGTATTTGAACTGAAGAATGTATTATACTCACATCCTATAAGGGTCTTTTTAGAAGTATAAAATGACTAAGACTCTTAAATATCCTTTTTATGGGATTATAAAGACTAAAATTGTTTTTTTAAGAGCTGAATTTTCACTAAAGGATTCTTATAAGACTATAAGGTTATAAAATCCTATTCCAAGAAGAAAAATTAATTAAACTATATGATTTAAGTATTTTGAAGCTGTGAAAATATTTAACTCTTAAAATGAAAAGGTTATGAGGGCCATTTAAGTTTCACAACAAGATAATTATTCTTATAAATATATCAATGGGATATGAAAGAATCTTATGGGATTTCTTTTTTCAAATTTCTAGAGCTTAGCTCTGGAAAGTTTGTAAGTTGGGATAGGTAGAGTAATTAATAACTATGAGATTTGTTTTCAAATTTTTAAATAAAAGGCTTTTCCAAAGACGGGTCGATCTTGAAATCAGTCTATGGTGCCCATATTATCTGTAAATTTTTTTTTCAGTCACATCCCTAAAAGTTGTTGCTGTTTGATGCCGATTTTGGGCTGATGGCATATTCTTAGAAAACGAAGTTGCGTTGGTGAGACTGAGACCATCACCGTCAATGACGAGCCCTACACATCAATGATAAACAATTTTTGTTGATCCGAATTGGACTCGGATGACAAGTAGTTTCTGCATGACAGTGCTACGTAGCACACAGCGAATATCACAATGAACACTCTGCATGAACAATTTGAGGGTAGAGTTAAATCACGTGAATTGGCCACCAAGATCGTGAGATATTCGACCCTGTTAACTTTTTTTTTTTAAACAAAATACTTTGAAAAAAATAATTTGTGGTTTTAACATGTTTAATCTATATTTCAAGTCTTGACAATTTAAAACTCATTTAGTTTAAGGTTTCTAAAGCTAACCGTATATCGTTTTTTTTTTCGTTTCCAGAAATTTTTCATTAATAAGGGACTCTCTGCACTGAACTTCGTCATTAGCAAACGATAAAGCAGACATTTTGTTTGTTTTCGTGCCTCCTCTTATACTAAAATACGTTGTGAATTTACTTCCGTCATCGGGTCGATTTTTCTCTGTGTTTGCCCCAGAGGTTGCATTAAAAAGAGTTACACTTCTAAAACTAAATTCCCGCGAGTAAATTAAACTCAGTCAAACCACAACATAAAGGATGTAGGTGTGTGTTAGTGTGGGTGTAGTGCATTTCAATAATCAAGCAAATATAACGAATTCACGGGAGTAAAATTTACTTCCAACGAAACATTTAATTACATTTAATTTACGAGTAACTGCCACTAGTTCCCTCAATACAAGTACCTATATATGTATATATAGCGAAAGAGAAGAGTTGCTGTTGTATTTGCTGTTGACTAAATTAGTAAATGGAAATCGGTGTGGTATATATTTTCAAAGATTTCTCAACGAATATTTGTATTGCCTGCAATGCCCCAACTGAATTATACCTACTTCATTCTGAAGCGGGTAAACAAACACTTAAGAAAATATAACAAGTTTAACGTCAGTACACAGTTCAAATATAATATTCCCAACAACAACAACAACACTATACTGAAGTAGATGGAAAATACAAGAAACAAAGTTTATAGATACTTTGATTTCGTTCAATTTTGTTTGTTTGTTTCTATAAAATACTCTTCTATGTATATTTATTAATATAACATTGAAATTAAATTTGATTTGTTGATGAATTGCATTTGATATATATATTTTTTTCTAGTTGATAGTTTTCATAGGAAAAATTTAACTCAAATAAATGCAAACAAATCGTTAGTGAAAACGATAAAATGCCAGAAAGTAGAATTGTTTATTATACATCTCACCTCAGGTTAACAAATATAAATTTAAGGTGTTACTTGATATGTGGTTATAAGTAAACATTTTCTTAAGAAATATGTAGGAAGTTAAACTAATGTTAAAATCTTAAAATTATATCGAAAATAAGTTGTTTTGACATATTTCAAGTTAGCACTACACTTTGTAAATTTAAACAAAAACTTAAGTAAGCTTTTTTGTAGTAAATTAGTTGTGGAAAAAAAATTGTTAAAAATGCTTTCTTACTTTTTTTTTATTTAAAAAATGGTATGTAGTGCTAACTTCAGGTTAGCATTACACTTTCGGAAATTAAAAAAAAAAAAATGTATAAGTACGCAATTAATTTAGCTTTTTTTGCTATAAATTGTGAAAAGAAAAAGATTCTAAATTTTTTTAACTAAGTTTTTAAAAAAGGCTTAAAAAAGGAAATAAACACTTTTTTTAAAACTTCGTCAAAAAACAAATAAGATTTTTTTTTCATTCCGAAAATAATTTGTAACAAAAATCTACAATTAATTGCGTACTTAGTTGAACTCATGCCTCACTAAAAAAAGGTGAAATCTAGTTAATCCAGTTATTTTTTTTTATTATTCGCTAAAAACCGGATGTTATGTAATAAAAAATAAAAAAGGTATAATCCGCAAAATTTAATAATTGACCTAAGTAGATCAAACTTGGGAAAACAAAAAAAAAATAGTTTTTCTTCGAAAAAAGTATTTTTCATTTTTTTTTATTTTTCAAAAACTTCATCATCCGGTTTTCTGTTTTTTTTTTGAAAATTAATAAGAGCATTGAATTTTAAAAACAAACATTCTACTTAGTTACATAAAATTTTGAAAAAAAAAATAGTTTGAATTTTTTTTTATTTTTTTTTTTCAAAATTTCGAGTCCGAAAATTAATTTTTCAAAAACTGTTCACTAACACAACTTAATTTAAAATGAAAATTAAAAAATAGATCTCTGACTTTCCAAAAAGATAATTGTAATTGTGACATTGTAAGTTTAACCGTTATTTATAAATCATTTTTTTCCGTTTTATGTCAATTTTTCAGAAAATTTCCGTTCCCGCCTAAACGGGGGGAAATAGACCCCCTCCTATACGATTTTTTTCTTGTCTTAACCCAACCTACTCACTCTGACTTTCTGATGCACCTTATACCAATCACACTGTATAGACTTAAGTACCTACACAATTAATTATTACTTATTATTTTTTGTTTAAGTTTTGAGCTCAAAACTCTTTTGAGAAATAAGAGAAGATTTTTTTTCTTTGCTTACAAAAATTCTAAAATAACGGTACCGACCTATTTTGGGTCCTAAAAAAATTAAAAAAAACTAAAAAAACGCTAGGTACGAAATATAAAGAAAATCGATTCACTTTTTTAGGCAGACAGATACAGGGACAGATTTCGAGACCCCCATTTTTTGATTTAGCTGATAAAGGCCTATAACTTTAAATATTTTTACGCATGACTTGCAAAAACATCTAATGCACGACTTGATCGCACAAACTTACTTTTGTGGTTCAAAGCTTTAATGTGACCAATCATTGTAGATGTAGGTATAATGATATCTAATAGTTGTGAAATTTGCATACATAATTTTGATATTTTAAATTTGAAGAAAATAAAAAAAATTATTACTAAAGAAATCAATTTTTTCTTTGATGTTTTTGTTTAAAAAAAATTTATTTATATATTTCTCAAATGCAATAATATAAGATACAAGTATAAGAAGATATGTACCAACCTAGAAAAAATGTTAGTTTGTTGTTTAATTTTTTTTTATTTTTTTGGAAAAAATTATTATTATTAAAGTTATATAAGCATATAACATTTTCTGAAAAATATAGAAAGCTTCAAGCTATAATATAATTACTAAAAATTGTCGATTTGATCAAATTTCTTATTTATTCTTAAAACATTTTCACATAGATATCACAAATATCGTTCATTTTTAAACATTAATTATCTTTGAATTGTGAATATAATAATAATAAGAGTTAATTTCGAAAAGCAAAATTAATTGAGTGGCATAGCGATAAAAACACAACGTAATTCATGTGATTATTTTTAATGCCTAAACCATCCCCATATACATACATACCCGTCCATATATGTATAGCTAATGATATAGCCATAAACAAGTTTTAAATAATCTTTAAAAAAAATTTATGGTTACTGAATTTGAAAGTGAGTGCTATTTATTTAAGACTAAGCTGTTTTAAAGGCTTTTAAAAAATATTCAAACTGCCAGCTGCAAATAATAGGAGTATATAGTGAGTATGTGTGTATTGTATGTATGTAGGTTAGGTATCGCTGTTTTACTTTCTTCTTTTTTTTTTTCTATGTTGTATTTAATGACGAACAAAGATTCTTAGGAAGGATGGGTATTGGGTGAGTATATGTATGTAAGTGAGTGAATGAGTGAGTGAGTGTGTTTTTCATCGTTCAATAAAAAGGCTTTCCTTTCCAAGGCTTTTGCATTTTAGTATCCTTTTTTATAGCCTATTTTATAGTACGTATCGATTATATTCATTGTATGTCATTGTTTTGGAATTTACTTTGTGTAGTATGAAGGTATTATAGCAAAACTCCCTAATAAGTCAATAAAGTACCTTACACAACCGTGGCGTATATACGTATATGTACACAAACGACGACAACGACGACTAATAATTTCGAGAATATTGTCATAAACTGGTTTAATAGCATCACAAGGATCGACTTCAAATATACTTTATGTATAATAAAAGTTTCCTTTTCGCTTCACAAAAAGCACTTTCTTTTGTTAAAAACAAAAAAACGAAAAGAAAAAAAAAAAAAATCATTGTATTTTATGGTCAAATGTTGAAACCTTTATGCTTGAGGGCATTAAGTGGGGTTTAACTTTTTAACAAAAGCCATTTTGTTTTCTGAATGACAAAAACAACAAAACGAAAAAAATAAAAATAAAATTAAATAAAAATATAATCGCGAATCTGAAACGGAAATGAAATGAGTTGTTATTTATTTGAATTAATCAAATGACTTTACAAATTATTAACTTTTATTTATTAGCAATATGAAAAACTGCCTTTGACATAAAGTTTATATACTTCTTTTGTTTTTGTAATTTTCTCTTTCAAAGAAATCAATCATATCGTTAACTAAGAATTTTTTTATGTAGGTTTCTTCAGTGTTTTTTTTTTGTTTGATTTATAACACAGGTCAAAACAATTTTTGTTACTGATATCAAATTAAATTTCCCGAATGATATTTATGTCATGATTGCGAATCCAACATCAGAATTGCTCAATTGGTTCAAATTTTTTTTATGAATTCTTAACTCATATTTCAAGAAATAATTTTAATGAATCATTTCTATTATTATTTGTTTTACCTCATCCTTCTTAATTTCCAAAGCCGAACTATTTTGTAGAACTCATGCATTTCAAGTAAAGATTATTCCGACAATAAAGTACCTAAAAGACCATCAATCTTTTTTTCACAAACAAAATGCAGAAAATGTACGTTTTTACAATGCTGCTTATAATGGGTGATTTTTTAAGAGGTTTAGAACTTTAAAAAAAAAAACACAAAAAATTCGAAAAAATGAATGAAATATTTATTTGAATCGATAGTTTGAACCTTGCAATTTAATGTTTAAAGATAATTTCATGCAAATGTTGACCGCGGCTGCGTCTCAGGTAGCCCATCCGCTGAGTCCAATTTTGGCATACTCTTTCACACATATCGGCCGGTATCTCACGAATGAATGCATGGATGTTGGCTTCCAGTGCGTCAATCGAAGCGGGCTTGTCCCTATAGACATTAGCCTTGACATACCCCCACAAAAAATAATCTAATGGTGTCAAATCGCACGATCTAGGCGGCCAATTGACCGGCCCGAAACGTGAAAATAACTGTTCACCAAACTCGCCTCGCAATTGCGCCATTGTTTCGCGTGCTGTGTGGCATGTGGCACCGTCTTGTTGAAACCACATATCATGCAAGTCAAGAACTTCCATTTCGGGCAAAAAAAAGTTTGTTATCATCGCTCGGTAGCGTTCACCATTGACAGTAACGCTGCGATTCGCATCATCTTTGAAGAAATATGGCCCAATAATGCCGCCGGCCCATAAACCGCACCAAACAGTGGCTTTTTCGGGATGCATTGGTAGCTGTTGCAATGCTTCTGGCTGATCTTCACTCCAAATGCGGCAATTTTGCTTATTTACGTACCCATTCAACCAAAAATGAGCCTCATCGCTGAACACAATTTTTCGATAAAAAAGCGGATCCTCGGCCAGCTTTCCAAGAGCCCATTCACCAAAAATTCGGCGTTGTGGTAGGTCGGCTGGCTTTAGTTCTTGCACCAGCTGTATCTTAAAAGGCTTTACGCCCAAATACTTACGCAAAATTTTCCACGTAGTGCTGTAACAAAGGCCTAACTGCTGGGAACGGCGCCGAATCGACATTTCGCGGTCTTCTGTCACACTAGCTGATACGGCCGCAATATTTTCTTCACTACGCACAGTACGTAAACGTGTTGGTGGTTTAATGTCCAACAAAGTAAATTTGGTGCGAAATTTGGTCACAATCTTCCGAATAGACTGCTCAGAAGGTCGAGAATGCCGACCATAAAATGGAAGCAGCGCGCGATGAACATTTCGAACCGAGCACGAATTTTGATAGTAAAATTCAATAATTTGCAAGCGTTGTTCATTTGTAAGACGATCCATGGTTAAATTGCAAACCAAACTGAAGCTGTTTGACAGTGATACAAGGTACTAAACACACGTCAGCTGTCAAAACCAGTGTTGCCAAAACCAAACCAGCTTAAAAATCACCCGTTATTTAGGAGCACTGTTTTATTTTTTACGGATTTGTATTAAGATCATTTTTTAACACGTAATACAACAACAACTTGGGATCCTAATGCTCTTTATCTCCAGCCAGATGGATAGTAAAACGCGGCTAGGTTAAGGATTAGGTTTAAGGAAAGTTTAATAGGGGTCTAAATTTTTTTTTTTAATATTTTTATTCGACCTCTGTCATGGAAGAATGTTTAGATGTCTTTAACGAGAAAAATTAAAAAAAAATCAAAAGATGTACAAAAAATTGATTTTTCTTCTTACAAATAAATCAATTTTTTCCGTTACCTAATAAAAATAAAAAAAATTGAAATCCAGTAGATATTATTTTAATTTGTTTAAAAATATTTTGACTCAACCGCACTCATTTAAGCTTTATTTAATACTCCAAAGAGTAAAAAGGGCTACCTTTTTTAATCATATTGCACCTTTATGGAGTAAGTTCAGTTACTCCGAAGAATAATTTATGAGTAGTTTGATAAAAGAGCTATAGGAGTATTTCTAACAATAAAAAAAAAATATTTTCCTTTAATTTTTATTATTTTATTTTTGTTGTGATATTGTTTTAAGTTTTTTTTCGTAATGCTTATCTAAAATGAGATCTATGAGTTTATTAGGTATTATTAATACTATAAAAACATTTCTAACCGAGTTCCCATCGCACCGCTATACACTTCCTTTTCTATAAAAAAAAAAAAAAAAAAAAAAAAAAAACTACCTTGCACTATTTACAATCACACAATACTAATACATTAATATTCAGAGTTAATACCTATATAGATGATGTAAAATGGCAACGTGGTATCTCACTTCATTTATCTATAAATTTACGGAGAACAGTAGTAAAGAATTAAAATAGAAACACTTCGCTCTAAAAATAAAAAACGAGTATTGCTATAGTAGTACAAGTAATCAAACTCACTATATTTATATTATATTTCATGGGATGACTCACCTCCTTAATTTTACAATATAAATATAGGATGATTATAAAAAAATTGGCTCATTGCGCCTGTAACGCTGACATAAAATGCTACAGATAATATTATCTTTGGGGTGACTTATATCAGTATTCAACCCTATAATAACTTAACTTCCCGTCAGAAGTGTTAAATGAACTTTAAAGGCAACTAATAAAAAACATAACTTTTTCGGACTTCTTCATCATCGGTTTGTTATTTTTGATTAATGCCTTAAATTTTGTTTGTACGCAAGTTTTTCGTTGGAAATTTTTTTTAAGGAAATTTTTTAAGCTACAAACTGGGCTTACATATATTTATTTTAAAGTATCATTACGGAGATACCGTGTTTTTGAGGCCTTTGATCGCGGGATAAAATTGTTAGCGACACAAATATCGGAAGAGGTTTCTTACAGTTTTATTCATCAAAGAGCTATCTTTCTGGAAAATTCTTCTACCATTTTGCTACTTTTGAATTCTGAAGCTTAATACGGATCCAGGTGCCTTCAATTAATTTAACCTATAGCTACAAGCCTTAAGGATACATGATGGTAAAAGTTCGTGGATAGTTATCTATCAAGTGTATCAACCTATATTCGTCACTATTTAATAGATACTTATTTCTATGTCTTTCCATTGAAATGACAAATTTCTCAAATAAATACCTACATTTCTTTATTTTTGATTTCAAGAAGATGCCTCTTTGTATCCTTACCATCATAACCTTTCTATAAAAAAAACTCAATATCAGTCTATGTCTAGTTATTTCAAAGTATTGATGACTACAAAAAATATTTTCATCTATTCATTAAATACTACCACCTGGACATTACGTTGAACGTTGAACGATGAATTATGAATCTGATATTTTTTTTCACGCTTATGAACCATGAACAGTTATTATCCTGGTGTATATGGTAGTTATTAATGAAGCTGTCAAGTTATTACATTACTTTTTCCAGCTAATATTCTTATACAATTCTTTTATACATATTTCAATAGCACTGATATAGTATATCACAACAAGCTAAACATATATTTATATGGGTAGACCAAAGAACAGACTTTTATTCGTGTATTATTGCAAACCCTTGCGGTTATTATCTAAATCGAATGAACGTGAGTTACTGCCTGTCATCAGTGAAGAAATTGACCTCAATTTGAGAGATATTTGTGGGAAATCTCCACAAATTCACAAAGGACCAAAGTTCCTCGTCCTCTGACTCTGACTCTGACTCTGACTTTGGCTTTTGCTTTAGATTTAGCTTTGGTTATATGGTTTGGTTGGTTGGTTGGTTAGATGGTTGGATGGTGGTGGAGTGGTAACGACATCAAATCAATTAGGAACGTGATTCCTTGTTTCATTCAAGGAAAACCAATTTTATTTCTTCTTCTGTTTTCTATCGCCCCCAATTTTACCTTTCTGTCATGTTAACTTTGTTTTATTTTTCGACATCAATACAATTTACTTAAATTGCTCTTTAATCTTCTTCTGTGTTTTCCGTATTTCTTTTTTCTTTTTTCTGTTTTTTTGTATTATTATTCGAAAATTGCTGGGCTTGAGAAATGTAAACTTATACAGTACATTAAAAAAAAAAAAAAACGTTCAATTTCGATTGGTACCAATTTAAAGAGAAATCAATTGAAATGCGGTATTTATGTTTTTTTTTGTTTAAATATGTTGATAGCTCGGAATCCTTTTTAAGATAAGCAAAACAAATTAGGTAGTAATATTATTGCTTCCAAAACATTTTGTAAATAAATCGGTTTCTCAAAGTAATTGGAAAAATATCAAAACTACAAAAAAACTATTTATAGATTCGGACATACATAATTATGTAGGTACATATTAAAAAAATTAAAAATTATTTGTTAATTTTTAAGTTTGCAATGCAATCCCCGATACTTTTTTTTAATTTAGTCCTAGACCAAAAATAACGGTATCCGCTATACAATTTTTTTTATCAATTAACAAACTTATTATTTTGCTCACAAAAGTGCCAACAACTTAAAATAAATATTATTTTTTTTTAATTATGGTTCAACTGATCTTGATCGTTTTTTAATACCTAGTTTTGTGTACCAAAATGTTCTATTTTTTTTTGATTTTTAAAAAAGTTGCCATTTTTTCTTAAACTTAACAATTCCTACTCTGTCGATTTTTATTAAACTTGGTACCCAGCAGTTTTTTTATCATTTTCTACTAGGTTTACAAAAAATATTGCAATTGCAATTCTGTCTGTCTGTCTGTTCGGCTGCCTAAGCGGATGGGTCCACAAACATTTTTTTCATTTTTTTAAGACCAAAAATAACGGTACCTGCTATAAAAATTTTTGTTTGCAAAAACGTGCCCACAACTTAAAAAAAAAAAACACTCAACAATTTGTTTCTTTTACAAAATTGCTACCATTTAAAAAAAAAATCGGAAAAATGATTTTAAATGGTACCGCCCACCATTTTTTTGCTCTTCGATTTTCTCAAAAACGCTTTAACTGATTTTGGTCCATTCTTTTATAAAGAATGTTTACAATAATTTAAAAAATATTTTGTACCAACATTTTCAAAAATTTTTTTTTATTTTTAAAAAAAGTTTGAATTTTTTTTTGAGAACTTAATAATTCGAAAACGACTTAATCCATTTTTATTAAACTTAGCACCCATCAGTTTTTTGACATATGTATCTACCAGATTTTGAATACAATTTTTCTTATAACCAAAAATAACGGTATCTACCTCCTGTAAAAATTTTGAATAACCGGTGTTGAAAATCTCATTTTCCTCAAAATCGGCTCATACGATTTTGATTAAAATTTTCGTGTGAACTAATATCTTATCTCTTGAACCCATTTTAATAATATTGTTTCCGCAAGAGCATCTAATAAATTTCATTAATATTGCATATCAAAATGTTCAAAAAAAAAAAAGAAATTTCGGATTATTTAAAAAAAAATTTCAAAAATATTGAAAATTCGATATTTCGAAAATGGGTGGATGATTTTTTTCAAATTTAAGTTTTAAAATCCGCATAAATAAGTATACTAAAATTTGGCATACCAATTTTTTTTTTTACATATATTCCAAATTTTGTATATAAAAAATTAATTTTTTAAAAACCCGTTCGACCGATATTTAAAATATTTTTCTCATACATTGAGATTTGTGTAAGAAATCACTTGGTTTGGTGTCAAATCAATTTCAGATATTTTTTTTAATCAATTTATTTCTAATTTTATTGATTGTTTAACATTTTTATTAGTCCAAACTGTAAATGCCATGCATATGGCAGTAATAAAAACTAAAAAAAACTGTGTACCAAAAATTGTTAACAAAATTTTAAATATAAAAAATATATTTTTTTTTTAAACTGCTTCAACGATATAATTTTTTTTTCTCTCATAAATTAAGTATAACATTATTTTTTGCCTTAAAAACCTTTTGTTCAAAATATGATTATGGGGACTAAATTTAAGTAAAATCGTTCCAGTTGTTTAGAAATAATTCGAGCATCAACTTTTTTCGTCATCTTATTCTTCTTCGCAGGGTTAGGTTTGGTCAAAATCTATAATTTTTTATGTAGGAATATTGATTGTATTTATATTAATTATAATTTTATTATATAAAAATTTAAGAGAACGTAATATGATACAAACGGTGAATAATTTCATATCTGAATATTTAAAATTTTATTATTTTCTCGACTAATGATTATGTTGTATTTAAAAATCAATTAAAAAAAATGCGTTTTCAAAAGCATGTTTCATCATATACGTTTCAGGCAAAAACCTCAAGTAATAACCTCAATTATTTTTATTTTATTATAATTTTCCCTGCATCCTCAACTCCATCATTGCTACTATTTAAAATTTAATTTTCAGAAAACCTTGCCCTGCAAATTGCATAAGCAAGCATAAAGCATAATATAATGCTTACAGTATATGCAATATGCATGAATATAAGTATGAATGTTGCCCACAACATTATGTTTGTACACATAACATGCGTATTATTATAATAATTACTCTCGTAACCGAACCCGAGATTACATTTTTATGTTTTCTTTTTTTTTTTTGTATCTTTAACTAACTCCGTCTTATTTTCTTTTATTAATGAGTACGATGAATAAAGCTTATTGAAACCCGCTGCGCTGGGAAAAAAAATTCGAAACAATGAAATATTTCTCTGATTTCCAAGGTATTTTCCATTTTTTTTTTTTATTATTTTTGTTGCATTTTGTTTTCCATCATACCTTCATTACTACGTAAAGAGTATATAGTTGTTGATGATGGATTCCGGCTTTACTAGAGCGCAAAAACTCATCTAAAGAAAATTATATTCTCCGGGTAAATAAAATGGCAACTTTAATTAAAAACTGTAAAAGCAACCAATTGCATATATATTCAGTATAGGAGAGGTAGGTATAATAAAGAGAGTAAAATGGGGTGGTATAAGAGGGGGCGGGTGGGTATAAGGATAAGGAGAACTACCACAATTGAATGTTCTGATGCAGACCCATAGATGCTCCACAACTATCTATAGATACGAGAATAGACAGACACATGCTCCCATGCCCATCAGGAATGATCTGTTGAATGCCGGTGAAGTAATTAGTTCCTTTGGTGAATGCAAAATAGCTCATTGTGTTATACAGCTGCATCCGCCCATTCTATGTCCTATTGCCTTCTATGTGTATAGATTAAATACCTCTTGATACTTACATATACCTTCCTGATTGAATATATCTATACACGGGATTTTAGGTACATCAGGACTTACTTACTTACTTACACCATCATTGAGTAATGAATACCAAAATGTTATGTAAACCTCCACTTAAAACACAACTCAGAGGAGTTCTTCAGCAGAACATTTTTTTTTTTTTTTTTATTCATAAAAGCTTTACTCTCTTGCACTTTGAAAAATAAGAAAAACCTTATTCGGAAAAATATAACAAGACAAGGCAAAAGATTGAAGGACCGAAAAGGAAGGAAAACGCTGTCTGATACTATCATTTCAATGCTTGTGTTCCCGGTTCTGATGCAGCAATGCTATTGTGTTTTCAACTTTCATTCTGAATACCAATGCTGCGAGTACGAGTATACGAAGGAAATTCATTGTATTTTTGAGAGAAATAAAAAAGACGGAAAGGTTTGCAGGATTTTTTTTTTTTTTTAATTTAATTCAGAAAGAGCAGACATTTGGAATGATTTTTTGACGAAGTAAATAATGTCTGCGGTGGCCCTTGAAAATGAAAAAGTATTATAATCCGTAGACACTTTTTTTCTCAACAAAATAAGGAGTGCATAATTATTGTATTGTTTTAAGTCGACGACGGCGCTGCGCCCGTCAAACAAAATTTTTAAGTTTAACTACTGCCAGGTTTTTGTTTTGTAAAAAAAATTATATAATATCATAAAAAACTGTCTGTCATTCTCTTTATTTCTGTATGTTTAAACTCAATATTGCTGGTAAAAAACAATGATATCTACAGCGGGTTAATACAAAAATTAGACAATAATTTTTTTTTAAGAATTTTTGACCGAACCACCACCACTAAACACCTAAATATTTTTTTCCAACAATTTTTGTTTTTATTTGTACAAAAATAAGGAGATAGCTATTGAATTTCCAAAATAATATTTTGATTTTTAAAAAACCGAAACATATTTTATGGAAAATTTTAATATAGTTTTATACATTATTTAAAGCTTCTGTATAAAAACAAATTATTTTAAATCAGTTAAGCAGATAATGAGATAGTTTAACATGAAAAAACTGTTATGAGCGAGATGCTGTTAATAGAGGGTCAGTTTTAAATTTTTTGCAGTTAAGAAGCCTTTTCCTTATATTTGAAGAAAAAACGAAAAAAATTTGTTTCGCTTTACAATTTCGTGAAGACATTTGTGTGCATATGACAATATTTTAAAAAGCATAATAAAGAATTAAATATTATCTTTCAATTGATGGTCCTGGTTTTTGGATAGTTGGAATATAGCAAAAGATATTTTGAATAATGTACCGTTGTATTGTCAGATTTTTGCTAAAATTTCTTATTTGTTTGCAATTCTCTAGCTAAACTAGTAATTTGATTGAAACAAATTTGATATCATTTTAAAGAAATTAAAAATATCTTATAATTGGTGCCAGCTAAAAGTCATAATTCAGTAAGATTCCGAAAATATATTGATTTGAAAAGCAGTAAAAATACAGTTTTTCAACTCGTTTTTTTCTTATAGGTATTTAAATAATTTGTGTAATGATCCTTACTGACAAATTAATATTTCTAAATTCAAATCCAATCAAAACAATAAATCATTAACAATGTATTTTATATAAAACAATAATTTTTTGAAACCTCTATCTGAAACAAATTATGGATAGATAGTATTTATTTGGAGTCACAAAAAAATTTTTATCAAAAATCCTAGAAGTGGTTTTCGAGAAAAAATAGACTTTCATGATGATTTTTAAGGAGGTTGTTGTAGGTACAGTTGTTTTTAGTTATAAGAATTGGTGCCAAGTTTAATGAAAAAAAAAAAGCAACGAGTCGATGGAAATATATTCAGTTTTCGAAAAAAAAAATTAAATAAAAAAAATGATTTTTAAAAATTTTAGTTAACATTTATTCTAGAAGAAAATTTTATCAAAATCGATTGAATTTTTTTTTGAGAAAAGTGAAAATAAAAAAAGGTTTAATGGGATCTCCCATTAATAACCATTTTTGGGTATTTTTTTAGCAATAGTATCTAAGCTTAAACGTATTCAAATCAACTGCATTGCTTTTATTTATTTATTGTGGTAAAAAAATGAACAAATCTATTCTTTTTCCAAACTCTATCTTGTTGGGCCCGTGGATTTTACTTCCCAAAATAAAAGGAAATAATACGTGCGGGTTTTTAACATTGAAAATGTTTATAGGGTCGTTTTAATAAAAGTATGGTGTTACCAAAATGAACTAAGAAAGAGAATGAACTCTAGCGTATAGGGGGAGAAAGATTGAATTTTTGGTTGGTGTTACCAAAGAAACTACCAAAATGAATAAAATGAAGAAAAAAACACAAGTGATGAATTTCAGCCAGCGTACCTACATGTTGATCATTGCCAACGGACGAGATTCAGTGGAGGAGTGTATAAAATTCGAAAAATGCTTGATTTGAGCCCACTTAGAAGCCTATAACTTTAGTTATAATTATTGGATGTTCAATATTAAGCTAGATAATTAAAGTTTAAATGACAAGCTACAAATCTGCATACAATTTTTGCAAAATCGTAAAAAATTTCATACTAGAAACTTGAAAAACTGTCTTTTTAGAACTAATTTCATCACGGCAAAAGAAAAAAAAAACAAACAAAATATGTATGTATGTAGGTACGTACCTACAAAGAACATATTGATAGAAGGGAGAAGACGGTGGAGTGTGTGCAATAAAAAAAAAAAACACGTGGCAAATGAAATTGGCTTTGCATCGGGCACAAAAATGATATATGTACATTATGTTTATGTAGGTATGTATGTATGCATGTAGGTATGTGCATGAACATTTGTAGTAGGTATTTTACAAATAATAAAATCGTAAATGTTGGATTTGGTTGGTTTGTTTGGATTATAACTTCTGTTCTAATAATCGGATATTTGAAGTTAAAGTCTTAAAATTAAGGTAAAATGTTAGGCTATACAATTTATGTGACAAAATTTAACTTACATCTATATCAACTCGATGGCTGAACCTAGAGTATGCATAGGTACCTACTTGAACCTCTTATATAAAATTATAACTTAAGTTCTAAGGAAGAAATCATCAAGGTTAAGGTCTTGGTTAGCTTCTAACTTTTATTCTAATAATCGGATGTTTGGGATTAAAGTCTCAAAATTAAGGTAAATATGACAATAGTTGATTTTTTTCTAAATCAACGTTTGGGTACAAACTTTACTAATTTCTAAATCAATTTGATTGTTTAACCTAGAATATGCATAGGTACCTACTTGAACCTCTTATAATTATAAAATTATTACTTAAGTTCTAAGGGCTAGATGCTCAAGGTTAAGGTATGTTTAGGCAAATCAGGCACGAGGTAGAATTAACTTAGCTAAACAATTGAAATATTATAATCGAAAAGAGTCGATTTTGTAAGCTGATATATTCTGTTCTAATTATCGGATTTTTGAGCTTACGGTCTGAAAATGAATGTAAAATGACAGACTAGAAAATGCTTTTGACAAAACTTGATTTACTTCTGAATCAGTTTGATTGTTTAACCTAGAATGTGCATAGGTACCTACTCGAACCTCTTTAATAAACTTATAACTTAAGCTCTAATGGTCAGATCTTCATGGTTAAGGTCCTCAAATGCAAATAAAATTTTAGGCTTTATCTTAAAGTAGTCCATAAACTATTTAATTTGGTTTTCAACTAATTGATGCTTGCCGCTCGGCCACACATTTCATAAACTCAGTTAAAAGAATACAGCTCCAAGTCTCAAAAACATTATTTTTGTCTAAAATAAATTACGCGACTCGATATTGTTAAATTGATTAAAAGATGAGTTTAAAATATTTTAAAATAAAATATTATAGAATAAAAACAATTAGCAGTGGGGTTGGGCTTCGCATCAAATTCTTTGTAAATTTTGTCTCGATTTAAAAAAGGTTTACCTGGACAGTAAATCAAATGTCTTGGCTTTGAAATACTTGTAAATCAATTTGAAAAAAATTCAAAATCTTTTGATTTTTTCATCAACTGTCAAATTGATCAAATAACAAGCGAACACACGGGTTGATTTGAATAATAACCGACTGAGTCAAGAACTAAGTTGAACCGTATTATATGTATGCTTTAATCGATCTGTAATAATTCAGTTACCTTTCTGCAAAGCTTAGCTATGCAAAAATGTCAAATACCTAGATATACGTTAAGATAGATGGTATGTAACTTTAATTTCGTGTATAAGTGCTGTACCGGTACGGATGAAAATGAGTATGATTGTGTAATTGCAAATTAAGCTACAATTAAGACTAAGATCTTATTAAAAAAATTAACAACATTAATTTAACCGCCAACTGGGAAGTGACACTAAATATACAAATTGGTACTTCAGACTGTAGAATGGTTTCTAAGACAGTTTGTGAAGTTATATTGCAACAATAGTATACAAAATAAAAATCTCTAAGATTAGGCATGATTTTGTTTTATCGACGTAATACAAGTTATTTTCAATGTCCCCATAGTTACTCTATGAGTGAAATCTGTAAATTTTTTTTCATATTGAAGTGGCAATAAACCCACCACAAAAAACTTTAAGACCAGCGGGAGCTGTTGATTTTCTGAAGTGGCATTAAGACCCATATACTGAAAGTGTGACTCAATAATTCTGTTTAATACTTTATTCTATTGTCCAAGAAAACTATTGATATTGGCGAATGCCTGAAAACTTAACATATATCCTAAGAGGAGCAACGCTAATTGCGTGACCGGAACAGATGACCCAAAGAGGGAGTTAAAATCCTTGGAACCCACTACTGTTGTCCAAAATCGTTTTTTGTTCTTTAGTGAATTAGTTTTTTCCCTTAATATTCTTCAAATTGAAATCTACAAGAAAAAGGAACCCACATCTTTGTTTCCATTTCAAGTGTTATTTTCTTTTATTTTGGGAAATAAGGTCGAGGGGATTTATTTCCGTACGAGACTTTTTGTACTACATCGATTTTTGGTTATTTTATGGTTTTAACTTTGGGTAACAATAAAATTCAAAGTCCGGATATAGTAACAAAATTTTGTGATGTAAGTACCCTCCATTTTGTATTTAATTTGACTACAACTTTATTAAACTTGGAATATAAATAAAAATACGAAAGCATATAGATGAAATTATTTTGTTTTTTTTTTTTCTTTTGTTGCGGTCTAAAGATTTTTTATAATGAAAATAAACTTAACTTATGATTTTGGTCCAGAATTGATGTGGTTATAAATATTTCATTATTATTATTTTTCTTTGTTATTTCTTTGCCATATGAAAATAACGATAGCAAAAAAAAAAATAAGCAGAAAAACTTACTGCCATCCTTATATTATTTTGAAGCTCATTATAATGAAAACCACCATTTAATGCCTGACGAGATCGTACCTCTCTCTTGTATATATGTATATACGCGCAATATAAACGAGTCCTTTTGTGCGTTTTTATATTATTTGTGGACGTTTGCGAGTTATTTTTTTTCCGTTTGAGATACTTTGAATCGCACAACTCTTAGCCTCTTACTCTTGAATAAGAGATTTATAATACCATGTAAGTACTTGACAATTTTTCCAGGAAACATAAAACCAGTAAAGCGGTTTTTTTTGGTTAAAATATTATAGTTATACCTTATAGGTATAACCTACCTACATAATATTCCTATGTATTATTTTTTTTTTTTTTTTTATTTTTTCTCATGAAGGTTTATATTTTCTGTTCATATAGCTCTGTTCCGTTTGAGGTGAGGCCATGGTGGGAGTTGTTATATTTCGCCTGCTTAATCAAAAACAAAGTAATGGTTACGAAATGAGGCAATGGAAATTCGTTCAACAAAAATATAAGGTAGAAATAAAAAAATAAGCATAGTCTCAGCACCTGATGGTTGGTAAGGCATATGTACATATTTATATAGGGGAGCTTTTGCAGGAACTCCGGGTGATTTTGACCTGTTAAAGCAAGTCATGCATATTTACTTCGAAAGCAGAAAGTCGCCCCTTTGAAAATATAAACGACATGGAGGATACCTACGTACGTCGTACATATGTATGTATAGTGGTACTTAAATGTTTAAACCTTTGAGGTCGTTGGGATATATTCAAAGAAACTGACATTTTAAAAGGTGTATTTTCCAGACTCATTTTTGTTTTTGTTTTTTTTTTTTTTTTTTTTTGGAGTTACCTTCGCAATTTAAACACACATACTCATAATATATGGGGTGCATTGTGAAAATCAACTTTTATGTCAAAAATATGAATAACTTTACTCAAGACATTTAATTTTACCCGATGTACAGGAATTTTGAATAGACTACTAAAAGCTTTGATGAATACATGTTATGCAAAACTTGGTTTAAATGCATTTTATGCAATAACCATTTTATGCACACACGATTAATAATATACCTTGCAAATGGAGAAATGTTGGTTCAGAGGGTTTTATTTTTGTTCATTGAATAGTTAAATTTGAATTGGTCATTTTTTGTCTGATATTATAAGGATAAAATTTCAATGAATGGTATTGAAAGAAATATGAGCATAGGTACTTCAATTAAAATAAAACTTAAACCTCTACCAAAATGGGCCCCCAAAAGTGGAGAGGCAATGTGAATATTTCTCTAGCTCTAGAGATCAACCAATTTTAAATTTTTATTTAAGTATGTAGGTACCTATACCATCACAAAAAACATACACAACATTTAAAAAAATAAAAAAAAAATGTATTCATGGATTTCATATCAATTTAAGCAACATTTTATTGAACTAAGACGTATTTAATTGTTGCCCAGAATTCTTTCCAAAATAAAGCAACAACTGCATGAGAGCCAAATTAAGTGGATTTTGTTAATTTTATATTCATATAATTTTATCGAAAAAATCCATAAAATGGTCGATGAAATTAATTGGGCAATACTTTAGGTATTTGTAAATATTTCACATTTTTGGTAAAAAATATCCAAATAACGGAATCAATTTTGTAACTATATTTAATGTAAAACTGAAAATAATCACCAAGTTCAAAACAACGAAAAAATACATATTAAAGCAATTCTCGTCATCAATGTCACACGTCATAAGTTCGATTGAAAATACGACGGCGGCGTTACGACGGGATATGCTTTATTATGTATTATTTCGTTATTTTAAATTCGTGATTAAGACAGAAACTCTGCAAAGAGATCTCGTCACGTCTACGTCTCGTTCTCTTGTCGCATTGTGAATCAGGCATGAATCATGCCCACAAGCATAGAGTACGTATATTATAATAATATAGGTACTCTATGCCCACAAGATAGAAATTGACAGCACTGTGTAATCAATTTTCTAACCAACTCTGACTCTGAATGTTTGAACCCAAAATTCTGTTCGGAAACAAGTGGAATTTATATGATTAATTTTTTGTTTGTTAAGGAATATTTATTTTTGTTAAAATATTCGTTATTTTTTTTTTTAAATATAGTTTTTGAAAACTTGACTTTTTTTCGTTTTCAAATCTACTCCGGAAATTTTCGATTTACTCAACTTTTTTCACAAATCTGCTTGGAAATTCTATTTCTTAGGATCCAACCCAGTGTTTCCCAAACTTTTTTGGCTATGTCCCACCAGGACCTTTTCAAAATCCTCATGTCCCTAACATTACGCATGTTCAGGAAAATTGGATCTCGGAGATCTCAGCAATCTCAGTTAAATGAACAAGACTCCTCAGCAAAATTTCATAGTTTTGCTGTCAAAATTCTGAAGAAAAAAAAAATCTCAGAAATCCCTTTTTTTTGAATGCGCCTCTTATGCCTAGACAATTTTTAACATACAAAATGTTCAATAACAAAAATTAAATGGCTAATATAAGGGGGGGTTCACATTCAACGACTGTCGTACCGAGTTCATTATTTTTGCACAAATATTAGTGCAATATATTTGAATCCTATTTCTGTGGGCTTCAGGTCTTTCTTTCTTTTTCTACTTTTTGATAGACGACGTTGCGTACATTAATTTCATTTGTTTCCTCTCTCTTTCAATCTTACGAAAAAAAAAATATTTAAATATGTATATAAGACGTAAAATTGAAATTTTCGGTCGTCCAACTGCTGTTCACATTTACTACAGTGGTCGTTCGACAGAGCAAATTATTAAAAAAAGATGAACTACAGAGCTTGTTCGATTGGTGTTCACATTACAAAAATCTAACGACCCGACGCATGTTGATCAACATGTCGTTGAATGTGAACGGCCCTATTTGGAAGAAATCCATAGAAAATAAGTATAAACACAGTAAGTTTGTTTTCAAAATATTTTAGAACCGAACTTCAAGTTAAAAAAAAAATTATTAATACATACTATATTATAATCTATGTATGTAATACTTAAGTTTAGTGAAATCCCTGCGCTAGATGCCTCCTGTAAATAGATTTTATGTCAGGTTAACATTTAGAAAACTTCTGTTTCATTTCCTTTTTTTAAATCCAGACGATTTCTTTTTTATCAGCAAGTCATTTATGGCATTAAATCCGCATTTGATGAATGACAGATCCTGTATGCGTTCAAAAATATATCTCCAAGGGTGGAAACACGAGAAGCATAGATCTTTCGGAATGAAGTGTATTGAAGCATAATTTTAAATTGACCCCTGTGGGGCGTGGGCCTCACGTCGGGAAACACTGATCTAACCCTTGGGATCGCTATGTGTGTTGAAAATATGCACATCCAAACAGAATTACCATTTTGTATTGAAAGTAAGTTTTTAGAACTATTTCAATGGTTTTTATCAAAGATCTTCGCTATTTGTAGCTTTTTGATATAAACTAGAGCTTTCGATTTAAGGCGTGTATTTATTTACAACACGTGTATTCGTGTCACGCGTGTAAAGTAGAAAATTTTAACACGTATAGGTTCTTAATATAAAAATACATGTGTAAGTAAAAATACACGTGTGATTATACAAGCGGCACATTTTTTGTAACTGACCAAGGTGAAGCGATTTCAAGATATTTTACAGTTTCAAAGAACCGAACGGTTTTTAAGTTATAATTATTTAATATCATGTTATACCAAAAAAAGTTATTTTTAACAATGATTCAGCATGTTTACTTTTATGAACTCGAGAAATGTTTCTAATTTTTTCAAATGCATTTCGAAATTTAAATTTTTTTTTTGCTATAGGTACCCTTATTATAATTTTTCTTTTAGTGTTGCATCACATATAAACATAAGTCGACGAAAAAGCTTTGCCATTCTATACAGTTTTAAGATTTCCAGTGCGTATGTGCGGTGTGACTCAGCCTTGTATTTTATTTCTAATTTATTTATTTGTAAGGAAATTTTAATTTAATTTGTTTTTTTGTTCAATTTTTTTTTTTAAATTAAAGCCGATTTTTTTGTCAAGTTTCAGATGTGTAGCCAAAAGAGCAAGTCCAACACTGCAGTTCTGTCATCTGCCTTATTTATTCGTTTCATTTCAAATTAATAATAACAGCACATTTAAATGATTTTTAAGTGTTGACTTTTTTATTCTTCTCCGTTGTTGCATGTTCTGTTATTAAACAAAAAAAAAAAAAAAACCTTCCATTTTGTCGCCTTTTCGGTAGAGATACAAAAATAAAATGTATCATTGGCCATGATGGTGACTGCATTGACATTCCCCATATAATTAAATGAAAATACTTACGGACATTACATATTTGCGTGCAGTTAATTTTTTTTTTTTTTTTTTGTTTCACTTGGAATACATTTTTTGGCTTTTAATCAACCCAACAATTAAATCAAAGCACAATGAGTAAAAAAAAAAAAAAAATGGTTTACTTATTTCCACCTGCACAATAATTTTTAAGCTCAACTAATTAGACTTAATGAATTTTCGAAAATGATGGCTGTATAGGTATGGTAGGTAAGGTATATTATTTAGCCATGGCTGGGTATAATATGCATCACGCAATCAACGTCACATCGCCCTTATTTGTTTTAATTAACCCCACAATGGCGGTAAAGAGAGGTAAACATTTTAAAATGTAATGGCAATAAAATGTTTTAATTGGTCCTGCCTCAGTGGTAAGTTAATATGACTGCGGCAATTAGTTATTTTGACATGATAATATGCATACATCAAAATAATATTGAAAAATATAATTATATTTTTTTTTTTGTAAGAGAACCTCTACTATGCTCAAAGGTCCCTACTACATATTTCTATATTATTTTATAAAGTGTGTGGTCGGATTGAAAATAATTTTTAATATTTTAACATCACTCAAAATGAGTTTCTGTCAATGTTAATATTATGGTTAGTTTTTTAATAATTAGGTTTGAAATAATCAACGTTATTTGGTTTTAATTAGCAATAAGTATAAAATGCCTTTGAAATGGAAATTCTGTATCATAGGTTCTTAAAGGGCCAATGTCCATTTTTTTTAATATATACTTAAGTACACAATTCGGCAGCGTAAGATAATTTTAAATTTCATAATGATGTATTTTCAAGTAAATAAAATGCACGACTGGGTCGGACGAACTTGCTCTTATGTGCGATCACACTGTGGTTTTAAAGTCTTAATAATTTTAAAAACTTTTCATCTGATAAAAGAAATTTATTAGTTATTGGAACCTCTATTTTATGCCACTTGTCAAAAATATAGCCTAGTTTAAGGAAGTATTATGTGAGTACATAAATATGAACAATATAGCATCGTGCTGTCTTGCACTTCGCACATATGCATGGAATTTAAAGTTTAGACTGAAAAAATGTTAAAGAATCAATCAATACTTAGAAATAAAGTGGTTAGAAAATATGTGAAATTGATTTGACACCAAAGCAATGTAGGTACACCGAGTGATTTCTTACACAAATCTCAATTTATGAGAAAAAAATTAAAAAATCGTTGTAGCGGGTTTTAAAAAAAATATTTTTTTTAATATAATATTTTGAATATAGGTACATACTTTTAAGAAAAAAATTGATACACGAATTTTTAGTACTTATTTATGCAGAGTTTAAAAATTATTTTTGAAACAAAAATATTCCACCTACATATTTTCGAAATATCGAATTTTCAAAAAAAAAAATGTTATGGAGATTTTTTAAAAACATAAAATTTGATTTTTTGTGATATGCAATATTATTTAAACTTATTAGTAGCTTTTGTATAAAAAAATTTCATTAAAATTGCTTCAACAGAAAATAATATACATACATTGATAGTTGAAAACCCAAAAATTGGTTCTATATGAGAGGTACCATTTTTAAACAATAAATTATTTTTTTTTCCCAATAATATGGTAGATCGTTTTGATTTTAGTTCACATAAAAATTTTAATCAAAATCATAGGAGCCACTTGAGATTTTCCATATCTGTTTTTAAAAATTTGTATGGGAGGTACCGTTATTTTGGTTATAAGAAAAAAATTTATTTAAAATCTGCTTGATAATATAAAAAAACAGCTGGGTAATAAGTTTAATAAAAAAAATCGAGCAAGTCGTTTTCGAATTATTAAGTTTTCAAAAAAAATTTTAAACTTTTTTAAAAATAAAAAAAAAAAAATCGAAAATCAAAAAAAATGATTCTATGGTACCATTTAAAAGCATTTTCCGATTTTTTTTTTATAAAATGGTTGCATATTTGTACATTTTTGTCTATCTGTCTGTCCGTTTGTCGGCAACCTAAACGGGTTGGTCGATTTTCTTTAAATTTGATATCTAGCGTCCCCCGAAGTTTTTTTTTTTTTATTTTTTTTTAAGAATAAAAATAACGGTATCTACCTGCCTGTAGACATTTTTTTAGCAATTTTTTTCAAAAACCTGCCCAAAATTTTTTGTAAACAATTTCTACACAGGAGCATCTATGTAATAAGCTTGACTAATATTGTTTTTACAAATATCTCAAAAAACAAAATTTTGGATGATCGGCCTGGCAGTCGTGAAAAAGCTATAACTCCAACCTATAAAAATCTTGGTGGTAGCTCACCCCATTATTGTTGTTTCATTTAAACCTTCAATACAAATTTTGGATTATTTAAAAAAAAATCAAAATTATTATTTGAAAAATTCGATATTTTGAAAATGGGTTGAAGATTTTTTTTCTCAAAATTAATATAAAGTCTGCATTATAATAATTACTAAAACAAATGGCATACTAACTTTTTTCTTAAAAATGTTTTGAAAATTGTATGTAAAGAAAATTATTTTTTTTTTTAAAACGCTCTAACTATTTTTAAATTTTTTTCTCATAAATTGATAGTTTTTTTTTAAATTAGTTAAAGCATTTCAGAAGGTTTTTTTTTTAATCAATTTAATTTCAATTATATTGATTTTTTAACAATAATTTAGGTCCCATGCATATTGCATAATATGTGTAACACGGTGCTATATTGTTCATATTTATGTACTCACCTTAAACTTAACTACTTTTTGACAGGTGGTATAACAAATATAGACTTCTAACTAATAACTAATTTATTTCTTTTATCAGGTGAATAGTTTTTAAAGTAGGTATATTAAAGCATATTCGCGCAACCTAGTTGAAATGTATGGTGCATTAGAAACTGAGAAAAATAACTAAATTTTGTTAAAGCATTAATCCATTGGCACCTACGTATTCCTAATTGTTTACTAAACTTATGTTTTATTAAACTGCAGTTTATTATCTATCGGATTAATAAAATCTATCTTTAACCAATGTCCATTCTGTATTTATAAAAATAAAAGTTTATTGAATAAGATATTAGACTTTAAACATTAAAATGACAAACCTTAAAACATAATAAGGGTACCAACGAGATAAGTTTACCAATTGTGTAAAAAGATAAGTTAACGCAAAAGTTTGCGTGAACGTCCTTTTTATTTATTTGGATAAATGTTGCGTAATTGAATCAGCTGTTCGTTAAACGTCACGTTAAAAGTCACAATGACGTTTGTATAAGTTTATCCAAATAAATTTGTATAAGTTTCCGCAACAAAATCCTTAGATAATTTAATCCACAAATGGAAGGTTTTACCAGCTTTTCCTTTCAAATATAATTATAAATTTAGTATTATCTTTGTTTTTCAAACATTAAACACTTTCTCAGAAGCAAGATATGTATATTATCATAACTCTGTGTGTAAATTGTGCGGTTACAACCAAATTGTAAAATCTTTGCTGTTAATAAATAAAAATATCAAATTTAATCCAATTTGCGTAAACCATTTCCCATACAAAATTTGACAGTTCATTTACTAAAAGATAAATTTATCCAAAAGATAAACTTATCTAGTGTTTTACGACGTTGCATGAATCCCCCTAATATAAATTTCATAAAATTCAAATGAACCTTATTTCAACCCAGGAAAAGTTTAAAAATGAAAATGAATTTGGCCCATCGTGTTCGGCCACTTAAACTGTTTTTATTTTTATGTTTTTATATACGTATTATCTAAAACTTATTTTAGGCACAACTTTCATTACTGATTTGTACTTAATAGTTAATATGAATTTCTATTCCTGGTTTGTAGATTTAATCATTTTTATTATTACTTCATTGCATTTAAAGATCTGATTTAATGTCGTAAAATATATTTACAGAAAAAAATATGACAATCAACAATCCAAAAATATCACGGACATTGATTCAATCTTATATGTAATTTATTTTTCATAGGTAAACTTATGTATTTTTATTCCTTGATATAAAAATAGTATTTATTGTACGTCATGTCAATTATATATTGATAGGGAGGTATAGATATCGAGTACCTATACTGTAATTTAAGTATGGAAATACACGAAAAGAGAGAAAAAAAAAAACAAAAACAAAATAAATTATATTCGAATGCTCAACTATTTTATCTGCTTAAACACTTCAGAAAATTCAGTACAAAAAAAAAAAACTTAAAAAAATAGCCGACAAAAGAAAATTTATAGGTACTACCTATGTATGGTTTTCAAAAAAAAAGGAACAAAACAAAACAGCAACGAAACAGTTTTCATACAAAAAAAAAAAGGAAGACGATAATATATGCCAAAGGGCACGATTTACATATGAAAACGAGAATTCAAAAACCCTCCTGAAGATTGTGTGAGTACCTACTATTCGTATATATTGGGTTTGTGCGAGTGGTTTCAAAAACTATATATACATATCTACCTTTATACAAGTTTGTAAATTTTCATATAGATATGTATATTTGTAGATGCAAAACATCATCATAAAAAGGACAAAATGCAAATCCACTTTACCCGGTATATTTCAACAACTTATTCACACATATCCTCAACGACTTACTATTTTATTTTTGGGTGTCATGAACATTTGCAAATCCCTTTGTCCGCATTCAAAACAAAGAGAGAGAGAGAGAGAGAGGGAGAGAATAACATACCCCATCTTATAGACTCGCATATAACCACATACAATATATCCTTCCTATATTTACCTAGGGCAAATTTTCACAAGTGATGACAACAAAATTTGAAAGTTTAGTATGGTTTCCTTGGGGTATTGAAAGTCATTACCATATGAATGACTTAAGATCCTTAGGAATGTTAAAAATGCATTAATTTCGAGAGATACAAGTAGGTGCGCAGATATTGACTAGATTATATTTTTACATATACATACGTACGAAAGAAATTCTCTGTGCTAAGTTTTGATGCAAATGAAATGGGTTTCAAGTGAATGCAATAGTCTTTTGGCATCAGAGTTAAGGATTGAAATGTTAATGAAAAATATGATATCTGATTCAGAAAAAAAACACAACTTTTCATTTTATCTGATTGTTGATTAAGGCTAAATTAAATAGAGTATAGTTAGTTTATAATATAGCCAATTAATTTTAACATGGTTATCTGCGGAATGTTTATAAGGGACATTTAAATTGTTTATTTGAAGTTAGACAGATTATTGCTGGTATTAAATTATATTCAGCATTTAAAAATATTTTATTTGAACTGATTGTATATCCCGGTAAAATTTTTATTCACGGATTTTTTTAAGATTCCAAAGTGCTTTCAGATTTCTCATCAAGCAACATTTTGATTTTTTTAATTATTATTACGTGTTTTATAGCAAGGATCCATATTACAGTCCCACCTTATTTTTTTTTATATATTGAAATAAATTTTAAATAAAAATCTGATTCCGATTCGATACTGAATTGTTAGTTAAATAACAACCCAGCAAATTTGGCTCAGGCGGTAGCAGTGTTGCCTTTTGGCCCCTTTAGGGGCCAAATGGCCCCATTTTCAGCCTCGGGACCCGTGGCCCCCACTTTTTCAAAAATGATCAAAATGGCCCCTTTTTCTGTTTAAGTAAGATTTTATACTTTATAGAAGGAAAAAGAATAAAAAAGAACGAAACACTAAAATTAAGACCTGCGATTCTATAATATCTGCACTTAATTTATTAGTAACAAAAAAGATTTGGGAAATTGGGTGCCAAATAAAAACCTTATACACAAAAAAATAAAATAAAAATAGGAATACTATTTCAAATTATGTAGGTATTTAGAATAGGTACGTATTATTTATTTTTTTTTTTGCTACTAACAATTTTTTTAAAATATTTTTACTGCAGTTTATTGTTTTTTTTTTTTTTTGCTTTGTATTTGTGGAGGCCCCTTTTTTTGGCGTGGGCCCCTTTTTAGGACCCTTTTTGAATTTTTTCGAAGGCAACACTGGGCGGTAGTTAAGATCAACAGGAAATTATTTTTGCGTTAATAGGGGGTGCAGGTGCAGCAACATCAACATGTAAAATCTATATACTCATGACTCACCTATCATTGAAACTGAGGTGAGCTCATCGTAATTAAGGGCAGATAATTTCGAAGAAAGTAAGTAAAACACTGATTAGGAGAAATGATGCAGGAAATTTATGAAGGAATCTATTTCCAGACCAAGGTTCGAAAACAAGCAAATAAAATGTTGATAAACATTGAATTATTGAAATTTATTACATATTATATATTTTGCTAAGACATAGTGTGAACTTTAATGGTGACGAAAAAAATACAATTATTTTTTGTGTTGACGTGTCGTATTCATTGAATTTATTTTTATGATGCATTTTGTTGACGTAGAGTGCTGGTACTTTGTTTAATAGTGTGTTGTCTTAGAGGATGATGTAGAGTGCTGATATGACAGTTCTGCCAGCTACGGGCCGTTGATAATTCACTTAATTCGGGTGTTGGTCTTGGCTGGAGGCTCAAAGTTTATAACTTCGTAACAATTGAATGTAGATTCAAACCCCATCGTTTTTTGAGAATAGAAATATTGCTTTTAGTTTTTTAACAATGTAGGTATATTTTAGTTGGTTTTGAAAATAAAATCTTTTTTCTTATTTCAAATATTGAACGAGTCATTACTAATCTTAATTATATGTAGAGAAATTAATGTATATATCTGTGTGCATTATGTCTTATACGTTATACCCTTCTTCGATGCAAAATTTGGTAGATATTTATCGACTCTAATAGAAATCCCAGCTCCACTTAAACAGACGGAATTGTTTTTAAATTTCTTAAATATTCGTTATTTTTTTTTAGTTTTTTTTTTATGAAAATTTAGTTTGGCAAATATTTAGTAGGTGGCACTGCGAAGCATGGCAGGATTAAGCTGGTTAAAAATAAAATATGATATTTTTTCTCAAATATTTTTATTTTAAATTAAATATATAAAATATGAACAACAACAATTTCGTAGAAAACCAATAATTCTTTTATTCTTTAAGGTTAAGACAGTTTTTTTGTGAAAGGTAGAAAATTCAAAAATTTTGTCTCCAAAGAAATATTAAAAAAACCTAAACATACCGAATTGAAACTTAAATTTATTTAAAACAAAAAATTAAACTGATAAATCAATGGAGTTTTTTTTTTAAATTCTTTTTTCCTAATTTTCGTTCATACGAAATTTTTCATCTCCCAGCTCCTTTTTTTCACAGCCATATAATTATTTCCTCGGTTACAAAATAAACCATTTTTAAATTGTGGTCAACCATTGGGTATATTGTAGTCGTTTTATAGAAAAAGTATTTAATTATGTTATTAAGTTTAAAAATTAATTTTGAAAAAAAAAACACCTACCCATTTTCGAAATGTCGAATTTTCAAAAAATAATTTTCCAATATAATTTAAATTTATTACAAGTTTTTGTTTAATAAAATTTATCAAAATGGGTTCAACAGATAATGAGATTACTGATTTCTTTTTTTTTAAAGTTATGGGCTTGTTTTTGAAAAAAAAATAAGATTTTCATAATATGTTAAAAAAATTTGAACGGCAGGTACCGATATATTTTGCTCTTAAAAGAAATTGAAAAACAGGTTGAGGTAGGTACCAAGTTGAAAGAAAATCGACCTACCCTTTTAGCCAGTCGAAAGTCTAGAACAGACAGATAGAATTACAAGACTCACTTTTTTCGACTTCTCTTGATCAAGTTTGATCAAAATCTAGAGTTCGATTTTTTTACGAATCCATAATCTTTGTAAATATATTTTAATTTTTTGTATCTTTAATGATTTCATCAAAATCGGTTAAATGCTTCTTATTTTAAAGAACTAAGCTTTACAAAAAAAAAAAAAAAACAACAATAATTAATGTCGAAAAACATTTGAAAATTGGGGTTAAAAAAATATAACATTATAAAAATATCCGTACAAATTTAAATGGATTACAAAATTATGTTTTATTGAATTGAATTCCAATTAAATGATTACCTTACGCAATTCTAAGCTTTCAATACCCTTTGTCATTTGTGTTTCATGAAAATTAAAAATACACACAAATTTAGTGTACTCGTTTATTTCTAACAATTTTTTTTTATCCATACCCATATCACTTTACATTTGCAAAACTTTTGTATATTTAAAATGAAAGCTATGTTGGCAAGTAAGTTATAGGTTCCATTGGAGAAAATTGCCTTGAAAATTGAAAGTCAAAGTGTTTTTTTTTTTTCCCAACGCACAACATTTATTATCTTCGAAGTGGATCAGCTCATTGAAAATCAGAATAATGTTTCGCTGAACATCAAAACCAAAATTCAATTACATAAATGAGTTTGTGGAAAACTAAAATGTTAAGAACTGTCAAAGAAGAACCATTTACAAAGTGAAATTGTATCTATGTATATATCTTTTACCACCATTACCATCACCATCAACCCGTAAGTAACAATCCCAAGTATCACAATCAACAACAACAAAAGTTTGATGTTCTTTGGAAAATTGATATTCTCACTTGATTTTCTATGACTAAGCCCACATTTGGCTACCAAAAGATATTTTGTAATTTTGTAAACCACTTCAAAACAAAACAACAACAACAAAAAAAAGAAAAAGATGAGCTTGAAGCTTTGAAACAGTATCAATTAAATTCTATAATTGATTGAATACATTTTATATACTAAAATCATCCTTTGATTTAATTCCCAAAGGCAAAAGCAAACCAGGCCGAACTCGAACTCGAAGTCGAAGTCGTATAGTAAAAGTCGAAGTCTAAGGAAAGGCGTTGTTATTGAATTCTATTTGGAAAATTTAGGTATAAAACGACTTGAAGACTTCTTAATTAAATTATTTCAAAGAGGATATCTTTCATGATTAATATCTTGCCTTTGGTTTTATTTATATTTGTGAAACAAAGATCGTCGTACGAACGCACGACGACGAGACGAGAGGAATATAATGCTCTTCATACCATATATATATATATCTCATCCTTCCCTAGGGTGCCTTTAGGTAACGAACAAGAACAACAATTAAGCTTATGTCCTTAGGGAAAGGATTTTGGAATAATTGTATTGTTTGGCAAAAGTCGTCGTATCTTGTGCGTAGAAAGTTATATTTGCATATTGAATTTGTCAACCCTCTGTTTTTACAAGATTAAAGGATTTGTAAATACTCGTATATAGAAGGTTGAAGAGAGTATCGTATAATAATAATAATAACATTTTCGATTTGAATTTAATTCGGTAGGAAAACAAAATAGCTGTATACCCTAACCTACATGCAGTTGCTTATTTGAATCTCTCAAATTTTTCAATCTTATTGTAGGTCTTAGCTATTTCGAAATGATTTCAATTTGATTTGATTCGATAAACATTTTCAAGTTAATTTGGAGTTTAATTTTACAAATCAATATTTAAGGGATTTAACCGATGGAAATAAAAATTGAATTTCTTAAGAGAATTTTTTTTTTTTCAAAAACGACTCATAAATGGGAGTGATTCAATTGAAACGAAAGAAAAGGATAATATTCACAGATTATTATTAATAAATTTGATAAAGTTGAAATCAATTCGGAAATTTAATTTGGTTAACGGGAAATTTTAAGGAAGTCTTGTGGGATTTTAGGTCAGTTTTTGAAAATATTTATTATATGTTACAGAGACGTTATGGGCGTATCTTTAGCTTGGTCAAAAACAACAAATAAAGATCAACTCCAAATTCTTTTAAAGTTGATAGAATCGTGACATCGCTTGTGGATTCCACAAAGGACAACCTAAAAGAATATGTAAATTTTTTTCTTTTTTTTTTACATTTTCCCAATGCTTTTCTTTAAAATATTTCAGAACCAAAAATAACGGTAATTGCAATGAATAATGAACATCTTAAAAACTTGCTCACAGATTAAAAAAAAATCAGTTCAATAATTACTATTATTATTATCAGATCACAGAAAACCAAATCGACAAAAATTTAATAAATTTGAGCGATTTGACATTTTGTTGGTCATTTGGCATTATTTTGTTTCTCAAACTTTTTTTTTAGATTGTGACAAATCACACTTAATACAAAATATCCCAGTTAAGAAAAATGACAGATCGGCCAAACATTTTAGGAAATATGACCAATCGTCCAAAATTAAAAAATTTCAAATGCTATATAAGTATACAAATTTTCAAAAAAACATGTTTGAAATTTAAAGTAGATAATAAAAGTTAGCTAATCTTGCAAATAAGTTGAATTCGATCAGTGCTGCCATATTTTTGGTAAAACTTTTCATAAGAAGTATTTAAAAATGTAGGTATACAAAGTTAAATTTAAAAACCTATCTAACGATTAATAATATTTGGGAAAAGATGGTACTGTTAGTTCTATTTAAAATTACGTAAACTAAATCACATAAAATCAACATAAAATTTTTGGAATTAACAAAAATAATATGAATGAAAGCTATTTATTTGTTTATTATTATTTATTTAATCTAATAAAATACAAATAATAACAAACTGTTATTAATAAACTACGCACAATTTTTTTTAAACTTTTTGTCCATTTATTACCGAATAGTTATTGTTTTTTGTTGAATTTTTGCTGTGGAAAGCCATTTTTCGAAACTACTATTGAATCCCTCTAAGTCGAATTTAAAAGTGATGTTAAAATTAGTCCAAGGGATTTTTTTGGAAAAAATAGAATTAGAGAGATTAATATTTTTTGTTTAAACGCATTAATTGAATTTAAAAAGATGGTTACAAAAATATTGAAATTAAATAAATAAAGAGAAGCTTCTTACTTTGATTGCTAATTATTTCATTATATTAAAAAATTTTGCCGTTTCGTCCCGGCGAGCTCACTTGGACTCATCAGTTGACTAGTGAGGACCTTGTCAATACGCAATTTTTGTTAAGTTCAGTTCATCTAACATAGATTTCATGACGAATATCTAGTGTGAACTATATCCAAAAAGACTAGAATTCCTAGTCATTAAATTGGAAGTTTTTGTTTTTGTTTTTTGCCCAGAGCCTGGCATTGTTTATACGAAGGTTTTTTTTAATAATACAAATTCTATATACTATCTATATACATCTGACAAGTAGAAGACTTAGCACGCCGGGACAAAACGCCAACAATATGTGTGGACTAAAGGCCGTTAAAAGCTATTTTGAATCAATAATTCAACAAGTCCAGTCTTTCATTAACTGCTTTTCACAATCAATCTTTTCCTCAAAAGAAAAATAGACTTAAAGAGATTGCAAATAGGTAAAGAATCTCAAAAGAATGTGTTCGAGTTAAGTATAAGAACTTTCGACTTATAGAGATTTTGGCTTGGAGGGTGCTTTTCCTTTTTGTATGGAGCATTGAAGAGAATGTAAAAATATGGCCATAAAATTCGAGTTAAAGTGAAATTCTACTTATTGGAGGTTTGACTGTATCTGCTCTTGGTGCAATACATGAGGCCAAATTAATATGAATTTAAGGATAGGCATTGGATTTGTGAATTTTGTGCTAATGCGTTATAAACTTTTGAGATTTTCAATTGATTTTTATTGATTTGTGAATTTTTGTTTTCGATGATTTTATGGTTATTTCCTTTTCTTTTCTGAAAGATTGATTTGGTTCAATAATGTTTAGGACGGAAGGTATAGCTTGTTATAATAGAGCATGGCAAAACTTTAATATTTTTTTCGATTTTCCTTTTGTTTATCTATTTTTATAACGTAGTGTGTAATTGATCCGAGAAAATAAATTTTTAAACAATTTTATTCCTTAAAAGAAAAAAAATTATTTTTACTTGCGATTTATACATACATACATAGGTACTATGTATGTTAAGGATTCGTAAAATCGAAATGAATATTTTAATCAAACTTGACATTACGATGATAGCGAAGTCTAAAAACAGTGGGTCTTGAAATTATGTATGTCGCTCTGTCCTGTCTTTTTGTTTGCAGCCTAAACGGGTAGGTCTATTCTCCTTAAACATTAAGCATTCCCTCGAATTTTTTTTTAATTTTTTTAAGACCAAAAATAAAGGTAACTGCCGTAAAAAATTTTTACCAAATTAAATTTTTTTTTCTCAAAAGGCTATCATATTATAAAAAAATTGTTATAAATGGTTTGTCTCATAGAACCATTTTTTTAAGTTTGATTTTCCCTAAACCGGCTTAACTTATTTTGATCAATTTTATGAAAATTCTTTTAAAAACTTTTAAAAATTAAAAAAGTTTTTTTTTATTTTTAAAAAACTTTCCAATTTTTATTTTAAAGAATTTAATAATTCGAAAATGACTCGGTCAGTTTTTATCAAACTTAGTATTTATTAGTTTTTTAATATTATCTAGCAGATTTTAAATAAATAATATTCTCGTAACCAAAAATAACAGCACCTCCCATAAAAGTGTTTAAAAACCAATAAGTAAAATCTCATTTTTCTCAAAAACTGCTCCTACGATTTGGATTAATTTTTTTTATGTGAGCTACATAATATCAGACCATATTATTGGAAAAAAAATTATCTGTCGGTTATAAATAATATCTTTAATGGAACCAAGAGTTTCTAATAAGTTTGAATAATATTGCATATCAAAATTTTGACAAAAAAAAAAAAAAACATTTTTTGTATTTTTAATTTAATGATTAATAAATTATTTTTTGAAAATTTGAAACTGATATTTTGAAAATGGGTAGATGATTATTTTTCAAACCCAAATTTTAAAATTCGCATTAATGAATAATAAAATAATGGGGTATCATTTTTTTTTCTTAAAAAAATGTGTTAAAAATTTTATATACAAAAAGTTGTTTTTTTTCAACCGCTCCAACGATTAAAAATTTTTTTTTCTCATAAATTGACATTTGTGTAAGAACAATTAAAACAATTTCAATTTATTTTTAATTAAATTGATTTTTTAACAATTTTTCAGACTTTAAAAATACTGTGGTGATCGCACATAAAAGCAAGTTCGTGTAATCTAGTCGTGCATTTTATCTAATTTGTTTATAATTTGTTTTTTTTCTTTTCGGACTACAAACTAACTTTCTGAAAACCTTAATTCTTGCCAGTTGATAAAAAAAAACTGTTTTACTATATTTCAGTAGCTCTTGAAGTTTAATGGCTGAGCGTAATACATAATTTAGCTTTAGCTGTAGTAGGGATTTGGAGTTTGCCCTATACTTTGTACACAACATTATAAATTTTTAATTCAGCCACAGTAGTGCTGTTGGTAGTTATACTACCTACTTTTCAACTTTGACAGCGCTAAGAGCTACAGCTACAGCAACGTCATTGTGTTCAGCCATCAGTTAGGTATACATATACTCATATTTTACGTATTACCGAATGAACGCCCACAAAAGTCTTTAAAAGAAGATGTGTTTTTTTTTGTGAATTAAAGTCAGTTTCATAGTAACGTCTTTTCCATTACAATAAATTTGTTTAATCGATAGAACTAGTGCTCGTGGCTCCATAGTACCTACTTATACTTCGATTGTAATTTTGTTCATTCTTTTCATTCCCCAAAGTATCTTTATACCTACCTACCTACGTTCTTTACAATTCCCGTTCGTATATAATTAATCAACTTCAATAAATATATAAAAATAAAAAAAATGAACAAACTCGAGGACATTCTTGGTAAAAAAAAAACCGTTGTTCCAGTTTTAGATCTAAGCAAAAATATCATCCAATCTAAGGAAGAAATAAAACGCTTAATGGAAAAAGTACCCGACTATAAAATGCGACCTATTAAAGTACGTTCGGAAGAAATAAAAATCAAAGATAAGGATTTTTCATTCAAGCCACCAAGGAAAGAAGTGCGAAAATTACTAAAGCACAATGGCGAACGCGAGCCCATCTATACATATACGAATCCAACCCCAAGTGAAATGCGCGACGTTGTCCTAATGGAGCTTTGTGCTGTTCCCATTGATTGGAAAATGCTGACCACACTGCGGCCAAAATCTAAACTCGAGGAGGAGTACTTCAGTCGGTTGGTTGAAATGGGAAAGCTTCAGCTTAAAACGGAAGCACGTGACAAGAGAGAATTCACCCTTAACAATGGCATCAAAAAAATAAAAAATAAGTCCGGGGTCATCGAGACTAGACTGCTGACATGCACTGAATGTGGCGAAGAGATGTGCTATGGTTTGTATATGTATTTTTTTTTATATACCTACAATCATAGCTATATATTTGTTTGTATATAACTATATGTTGATGAAATGAATGTTGGCCAACATTTCTGTGTGATGTTCATTTTTGAATGTTTCATCCCAATTTTTTCTTTTTTTTATTTTTGTTATCTCGTTGCTTTCAACAGGGCGCACATGCATGGATTTCAATTATGATTTGTTTGTGAGAGTTGAATTGAAACCACCAAAACCAAAACCGCCGCCAAACAATTCCGTCAATAAGGGAAAGAGTATCCTGAGAAATAGCAGGAAGAAATCTGCTACAGCTGCGGCGGCAAGTTCTGGCAAACAAAAAAACCGCAAACATAGTCCGAGTAAAAAGGGCACAACCGACCCATCCTAGGAGAATTCTGTGAAAGTAGAACGCTTATGCCATTGCAGTTTGCAGTTTTCACAGTGCACACTGAAATGAAATAAAACTCAGATTAATTACATTTTGTTAAAAATAAAAGAACTAATCCTAAAGATAGTTTTATATCTGTGTGTTGTGGGGTATGTGTAGGTACATTGTGTATGTGTTTGTGTGAAGCCAAAGAAGTGAGGTTAAGGTTGAATTTGACTTAAATTAGTTATAATTTTGGAATAGTTTTATTATTAAAGAATTATTTTTTTTGGATGTACCTTCCTTACATACCCACATGTTCTGATATTACTTATGGGGTAGGTTAGGTACATAGATCTATTTTTGTTATAATTAACGAAATTTGAAATAACAATATTATGTGAAAAACTGTTTTAATTCTTCTGTTTTAGCTGTTCTAGCAAGTAAAAGTTCCGATGGTTGAGAAGTCCAATAAAGTGGTTTCGGCATGAGCTGTGTTAACTTCGCTCCAAAAAGTGTTCAATTTTTTTTTTTTTGTAAAACATGACCAATTAAATGATCATTTTTGACTACCCATAGTTATCGAATTAAAAATCGGACCCTTTTTGGGCCAAGTTAATACAGCTTACGGCATTCCGTCCTTTGATCTATATTTGTTTGTGAGTCTATTCGTCCGTTCTTCCAGGACACTAATTCCACAAGTTTGAATAGTTTTCCGAGCAGGTATTAACTTTTTACTCATGTACAAAATATGCTTAAATAGATTATTAAAATTTACCGATTGTAATAGGGTGAAATAGGGTAAAACAAAAAATTACATTTGATTTAAAATTTTCTTTTTCAGCAATCTCATGTTATATAAATAGAATTCCTAAGCAAAATGTATCAATTAAGTAGGTATGTTGTCAAAATGATAAGGGGAAAAAATGGGTTTGAAAAATTTAAATATTTATAGAGTGAAATGGGGTAATAAATAATAATGTCGATTATGGTAGATATTTCAATTAAAAAAAAAAACTATTTGTATTTGAAATTTAATTATTTGAGGTTAAGATTCAGAGATAATAATGATATTTTAAAGTCGGATGCCACTTTTTTGTTTACCCCAATTCACCCTACATCTTTATCAGAAGCAAGATATTCATGTCGATTATGGAATCTGCAGTACTGGCTCCGCAGTGATTCGCAGTATGGTGTTTTCTTTTCTTTTTACGACAAATGAGTAAAGAGGAAAGAGAGCCCTACACTGCAGACCCATAATCGATATGAATATCTTGCTTCAGATAAAGATGTAGGGTGAATTGGAGTAAACAAACAAAATTGGTATCCGATTTTAAAATACATAATTATATTCTTTTTTTTTAAGTTAATACTTTTGTAGGATGACCTTCAAATATCGTTGCAGGGCCAAATATTTTTCAAAATTTAGGTATTTATACTGTTATTTGGGGTAAAAAAGACATTATGTATTTTATACATTTTATATATTTTTAAGATAGTTTAATAGATAATATTTGTAATATTGTTATTGGAAGTTTTGACCTTGTAAAAATCTTTAGGTTTTATAGCCTCCGTTATGATCTTTTATACTACAAAAATTAACAAAGATGTATATATATGTAATAAGGATGATCCTCTGCCAACTGTGATTCTTTGTGTCCAGTGTTTTATTTGTGCTTTATTCTGGATTGAATTGGGGAAATGAGTTTTTACTAAAATTTAGGTAAATTTGTAAATTTATTTAAAAATTTGCTACCCTTTCCCGTTGGTTTAAAAAAAATATACTCAAAATGTCAGTACCGTGGCATGTCTCATCCTTGTTTTTCAAATTAAATCTACTATTTTCTATTTCCGTCAGAGAAGTTTGAATGCATAGTTGCTTGATTAAATTTTCATAATATAAAATCAAAATATTTGTTCTTGAATTTAATAATCGTAATTGAAAGTTGTCTCCAGATTTCATTTTATTTTTTAAAATGCAAAACATTTCCCTCTGAAGCGCCATCTTTTTTTTGTTTTAGTTTGATGTCTGTTGTGTGGTGGCATTTGAAAGAGAGATTCTATTTTTTATTGTTAACAAAATTTATTTTATTTTATTAACGTAATTGTGCTGTAAGAGTGAATTGTTTTTATTTTAAAAAAGTGTGTCACAAAATTACCTGTTAGTACCGTGGTGCGTTCTTTTTCTATAAAATTTTAACTAATACCGCAGTTATCGGTAATTGACGTTTCTCTAACAAGGCTTTTAAATTTCACTGAAAGTGTAGAAAATGAACTCTGTAAAAAATCTGGATTAATTTAACTGAGACGCAAAAAAATAGGCCTTATTTTGTTTATTTAACTTTGTACACCCACCTATCTTGCGACGAGTTTATATTAAAACAAAACTTGCATACCTATAACCTTTACTCCATCAATGGATAAAATAACAAAATTATTCAATTTTTTTTTAACATTTTACATTTTCATAGATCTCATACAAAAGTTCCAAATAACACAAGTTACTCCATTTCGCTTTTTGCTTTTAGTCGATAAGACATCAGTGGATAATTTTTAGTCTAAAATCATTATTTTATTAGCACCTTGTTATAAATTTGAAAATTAAATATAAAACTACAAATGTATTTTTTTCATTTCGCTTATATTTTCGTTTAGATTTGTATACAATAATAAACCTCCACCACGTGACAACACTCTATGTATAGGTATACTCATCCATTTAATGCCGCAACTTTTCGAATCCATTTCATTTTCCTCGCCACGCATGTGTAAACCCCCGGGAATTTTGCCCGCCCACACCCAATTCCCATCGAAACAATACCATATAGAACACCGTCTTCTACCAAAGGTCCACCGGAATCACCTTGACAGGCATCTTTTCCACCATTAGTTGCACCCGCACAAACCATATTCGGCGTTATAGTAATATTTCTCTTTCTGTATAATTCCTGACATTTTTTCAAAGGAATAAATTGAACAGTCACTTCCCGCAGAACCGGCGATGGATTTTCGGCTGATTCACGAGTTACACCCCAACCCGTCACTGAGGCCAATTTCGATTGTGAATAACAATTGGTAGCAAGTTTGACAGGAGTGACGCGTTCGTTTATTTGCAAATCCATTCGTAATTTCATTATTGCTATGTCATTATTGCTTGTTTGGGGATTATATGATCCATCATACCAAATTTTTGATACTCTCCTTAGTTGACCTTCTCTTTTTAAATTCGCAGAACCAGCTTGAATTAAGAATTTTCCTACTTCAGATCCTTTTACACAATGCGCTGCTGTCATGATGAGGCCTTTACTAATCACAGATCCTCCACATACAAGTACATTTTCGTAGAAAATAGCAACTTGCCAGGGTGCGTCCTCGATTCCAATTGGCTCACCACCTATTATTCGGGTATTATTATCTGCATCATTGTTTGGTTGTCGTAAAATTATTTTTACTGCTTCCGTTTGAACCGAAGAAATTACGAGAAAAGCGATTACAAGATAAAACATCATCTGCGTGCAGGTTATAGCTATATGCGGGCACTTACGATATAATAAAAAATATAAAATGCTTTCAAGCCCTTTTATATCAAATCTTATAACCATAAAACATGCATTACCTTACCTACCATAATATACTCGTAGTATACAAATGTGCGCCTCAGGTCATAATAAAAACAAATCTAACAAAATTCTTATTCCATATGTTTGTATATTGTTGTTATAGAACTTTCACCAATAATGCAAACTTGATTGCCAAATTTTATTCATACCGTCACAGAATTTAACAATAAAACATTTAAATTAGCATACAAAATGTCTAAATCCAAAGAATACCTTTTATTGTTAAATATTTTATTCTAAAGTTTATCTTGATTTATTGATGTTTGGGTAAATGGTGATATATCGATGATTAAATTAGGTCGGATTCTAAGATATTCACTGTTTAAAAGATAAATTCAAATTAGTCAAATACAGTGCGAGACACTTGGTTAGATCTACCCACCTTAAGAATACAAAAAATATGAAAACTAAGTCGGATGATTATTATTTAAAGTTTTTGAAATCATTTACTTCTTATTCTCATTTATTTATATGTCATATATATCTGTTACTTTTTCTTTACCTACAGTAACGAGCCAAGGAAAGACCAAAGTTTATCAGAATATTATTGTAGATATTTAGGCCTGTTTGCCTCAGTTGTGGAATTTTAAGTGGATCTATTTTTGGGTCCCTTATAGTAATTTTGTTTATTTTTAATAAAGTTCATTTTTAATACAGTTCAGAGGCTAAACATTTTTAATAAGATACAGAAGCAAAGTGTGTCATTTTATAATCAAAGGTCAACAGAGAGCAGTGTTATGTTTTCTTGGTTATAATAATAATAAGCGTGTAAAAAATTATGTAAATAAATAAACTAAATTTGGTGGCGTGACCGCTCGTGGAGAAGCAGGTTCTTTGGTGACTAAAAACACACTTTGTCACTGTGCGTGGGCGACAGGAATAAAGGGGACCTACAATTTTCCGTAATATATGAGGATAAAATAATTTTAGAAAAACTGCGTTTCAATGTTTTACCAATCAATTATTTCACATAACGAAAGTAGGATTTTGAGGTTTTTGTAGTGAATTGCCTTACTTTTTAGTTAGTCAGGTATAACTTTTTAATAGTTTGACTAATTTTGTTATAATTTTGCAGTCGAGAGCTTCTGAACAGTTTTAACAATATTGTATTTCAAAATAGCTTTTTACGGCCTTCCACAAAAATTTAGGCGTTTCGTCCCGGCGATCTCACTTGGACTCATCAGTTGACTAGTGAGGACCTTGTCAATACGCATATTGTATTTCAATTTTTTTTTTTTAAACAAAATAAAATAAAACAAAAATACATTTTATTAGCACGTAGGTACTTTTGATTTTTTTACATTATGTGAGTACATAAATATGAACAATATAGCTCCGCGCTGTCTTGCACTTCGCTCATATGCATGGAATTTAGAGTTTAGACTGAAAAAATGTTAAAAAATCATTAAATAATTAGAACTTAATTGATTAAAAAAATATCTGAAATTGATTTGACACCAACGCAATGTACACCAAATGATTTCTTACATTTCTGAGATAGTCGAAAACCCAAAAAAATGGTTCTATGAGGGGTACCATTTTTAAACGATAGATACATTTTTTTCTCAATAATATGGTAGATCATTTTGATATTCGTTCACACAAAGATTTTAATCAAAATCGTAGGAGCCGTTTTTGAGAAAAACATTTGTATGGGAGGTACTGTTATTTTGGGTTATAAGCGAAAAGAATTTTTTTTAAATCTGCTAGATAATGTCAAAAAACTGCTGGGTGCTAAGTTAAATAAAAATCAACCAAGTCGTTTTTGAATTATTAAGAAAAAAATTAAATTTTTTTTTTTAAATCCAAAAAAATATATTTTGAAAATTTTGCTATAAAATATTTTTAAAATTATTGTAAACATTCTCTATGAAAAATTGATAAAAATCAGTTGAACAGTTTTAGAGAAAATCGAAAATCAAAAAAATGGTTCTACGGGTCCATTAAAAGCCATTTTTCTGATTTTTTTTGTATAAAATGGTAGCAGTTTTATATAAAAAAATACTGATTTTTTTTAAAGTTGTGGGCACGTTTTTGAGAAAAATAAGATTTTCATAATTTGGTAAAAAAAAAATTACGGCAGGTACCGTTATTTTTAGGCTTTAAAAAAATGAAAAAAAATGTTTAGGGAGGATTCGCAAAAAACGACAGTTTAAAGAAAATCGATCCACCCGTTTAGGCTACAGCCGAAAGGACAGACAGACAGACAGAATGCGAGACCCAGTTTTTTCGACTTCGCTATCATCGTAATTTCATTTTTGATCAAAATTCAAGTTCGATTTTTTGTTTACAAATGCATATATCGCCATATACACATATGTACATACAAAGTACCTTAATATCGCAAGTAAAAAATCGGGTTTCTTACTTTGGCTTGTTAGACCACAGTAAAGTAGGTAAGTAAAAAAAAATGTTCAGACCGAAATATATTATAATAACTAAATGGTCAATTTATTTAAAGATAGCAAAAAAAACAAATGACTAATATTTTATGTTTAACTTGTTTTTTTTAATCAAAACATATTTTTTTATTTATTTTCAAAATAAAATTTTTCTTGAAATTGTTTTAAATTTTCATAATTTAAAAAATTCTCTTTAGTTTTAATAAGTTCTATAGAATTGTTGAAATGTAAGAATGTATGCTATATTTTTATTAAAAATAAATATTACTTGAGATTTTTTCAGAAAACCGCAGAATAAAAACTTATTTTTAATAATTTTTAACTTTAAAAATTAATTTTTAATAAATTTTTACGAAACCTCTATAACTCACTCAGGATTCAATTATCATTAATTTGAAAATAAAATTTTCATACTAGGAATAATTATTTTAGATAAAAAAATTGGTAAAAATTAATAGAATAAAAAAAATAAAACAAAATGAAATAAATAAATAATGGGAATTTCTTGATTTTATAAAAAAAATTGTACAATTGCTTTTTAAAAATCCCAAAAATATTTATTTTTTTTAAATTTGTATATACAATATCATTTCTTTTTAAATCATCTTCTGTACAAAATTAATTAAATTCGGTTGAGCGTGCTTACAATAATATATTACATTTACATTATAATGGGTGATTTTTTAAGAGGTTTAGAACTTTAAAAAAAAAAAAAACACAAAAAATTCGAAAAAATGAATGAAATATTTATTTGAATCGATAGTTTGAACCTTGCAATTTAATGTTTAAAGATAATTTCATGCAAATGTTGACCGCGGCTGCGTCTCAGGTAGCCCATCCGCTGAGTCCAATTTTGGCATACTCTTTCACACATATCGGCCGGTATCTCACGAATGAATGCATGGATGTTGGCTTCCAGTGCGTCAATCGAAGCGGGCTTGTCCCTATAGACATTAGCCTTGACATACCCCCACCAAAAATAATCTAATGGTGTCAAATCGCACGATCTAGGCGGCCAATTGACCGGCCCGAAACGTGAAATTAACTGTTCACCAAACTCGCCTCGCAATTGCGCCATTGTTTCGCGTGCTGTGTGGCATGTGGCACCGTCTTGTTGAAACCACATATCATGCAAGTCAAGAACTTCCATTTCGGGCAAAAAAAAGTTTGTTATCATCGCTCGGTAGCGTTCACCATTGACAGTAACGCTGCGATTCGCATCATCTTTGAAGAAATATGGCCCAATAATGCCGCCGGCCCATAAACCGCACCAAACAATGGCTTTTTCGGGATGCATTGGTAGCTGTTGCAATGCTTCTGGCTGATCTTCACTCCAAATGCGGCAATTTTGCTTATTTACGTACCCATTCAACCAAAAATGATCCGACCATAAAATGGAAGCAGCGCGCGATGAACATTTCGAACCGAGCACGAATTTTGATAGTAAAATTCAATAATTTGCAAGCGTTGTTCATTTGTAAGACGATCCATGGTTAAATTGCAAACCAAACTGAAGCTGTTTGACAGTGATACAAGGTACTAAACACACGTCAGCTGTCAAAACCAGTGTTGCCAAAACCAAACCAGCTAAAAAATCACCCGTTATATCATTTACTTAAATTTCTCTGAATTAACCTTTTACAACTACTACCTACAGCATAGGATCATTCTTAAATATTTAAAATCACAAAAAAAGTTTTGTAGTTAGTAAAACAAAATTGCTTAATTCTACAACCAACTAATTGACATAACTAACTAAAGTTTCGCTTCGAAATAAGTTATACAGATATTCTTTGCATGACCATTAAAAATATAATTTTCTTTTTTTCAAAGATTCCTGAATGAGAATGAAAGTTTCAGAAGGTATATATATTTTTTAATTATTAATACATAAATACCATCCAACAAGGAAGATTTCCTCCAACCTACATAACAAATCCTATTGCATAAAATATTACATTTGCATAATACAAAAGTATTGAAATAAAACTTTATTCCTCTTATTGCTTAATGTAAAATTAGAAAGACTTGCATTGACATTTGAATTAATTCAGCTCCATGTTGTAGTTGTAGAAAATAAAATAATAAAAAAAAAAAACATTAAAACGGACATTAGAGCTCATTTAAAACATTCTGGATGCAAAAGGACTTGCACAACAATGGCACCTGTCGTCAATGTTATTTAAAAATTCAAGCTCTTTTAAATGATTAAAGCTAAAATGTACGAGTAGGTACTCGTACAGTGGAAAATGTATTGTTGAATTGTTTAAAGGATTTCATTTTAAGTTATTTCGTTTTGTTTGCTCTGTTTTTTTTTTTTTTTATTTAATTCCACTCGCTGATGACGTTTTTGTTTTTTTTTTTTTTGCAAAGATCTTCAAGAAGCAAATCGGCAAATGGAAATTTAAGTCTGTCCATTAAACACGAAAAGAAATACCATCTACTACCATCAGCGGCAGCAGCAGCAGCAGTTGTACCAGCAACAACACACAAAAAAAAAAAATAAAGAAGAGAACTTTCTCGTTGTATGCTCAGCTGAATGTACTCGCATTAATCTTACGAGTAAATTACATGACCATTACAAGAAAATCACCTCCTCATCTTTATCATTTAGTCTTTTACTTTGTATTTATTTTATTTTATTTTTTTTTTATTCTTTTTTGTCTAGGACTTTGACGTTGAACAAGGATGAACGCTCAGCGCGTTAACTGCTTTTTCATTTTTGCTTATTTTACCAGCCACGCTTTATTTATTTTTTTTCTTTTTTTTAAATTTTTATTTTGTATAGGAAAATGTTTATCATGTTTTGTTCATTCATTTTATTTTTTTAAATTTTTTTGTTGTTTACTTTACTTTATTTAATTTTTTTTATTTTTATAATGTAAAATTGTGAATTGTATAACAGTTGTCCTTATGTTGAACATTTTTCCATCCTGCTCTTAAAATAAATTAGAATTGAGTTTGTGTTGGTATATAAAGGAGCTGTTAATTGAGTTTTATGGATCGTGAAAATTATAAAGCATGAAATACTGCAAACAAAAAAAAATGTTGTTTTCTCAAATGGTTAGAATTGCAAAGGAAATTTTTTTATATATATATATATCTACTGAACAGTATTTTTAGGGGAGACTCGGGAGGTTTAATATAAAATAATTAATTTTTCAAAAACGTGCGGGGCTCCCAAAAGCCAATTTGTTCCATGAGAATGATTTGAGTTTTAAGACTTAAAAAATTAAACACTCCTTTGCATTTTTTTTTATTCATTTAAATTATGGTGTGTATTGTTATGTTAAGTCCTTCAAGGAGAAAGCTATTTCTATACTTTAATTTATTTAATTCTTGACCATTCTCAAGGAAGTACCTACCGACTTTAATGTTTCCACATTTTCTTACTTTTTGTTGACATCTTAGTCAATGAAAGTCCATCGGCTTTTGGTACGTACCATCTTTTGTACGACAGTAGGTATATTTTATATTCTTTATTTCAAGGTTCGGAAAAAGAAAGAAAAAGTTTATCTATCTCCGTTATAGCCCAAGAAAATCTTGTAAGAAATACAGTAAAATTGGTAGTTAATATGTTCCTCTGATTGGATTTTAAAGCTCTAAGATCTTTCAAGATCTAATTGTTTGAAATATATCAGATGACAGAAAATGGCATTTTGAATTTAAATAATAAAAATAAAATAAAAAGGGCTGCCAAAGTGTTAATTTAATTTTTAATTTAGTTTATTTTAAGATGCACATTTTTTATATTTTTCGTGTTAATATTTTACTAGATCAAATAATTTTTATTAAATTTATATTGCGATTAGCGAAACCACATATTTCTGAAGAAGAAATATTGAATTATTCATAAAATTAGTCCTAGAAGCGACCGAAGGATTATAACCTATCTCAATTAGGGTAATTGGACACTTTCTTACCTTTTCCCTTGGCATTTGTACGTAGGTTCACATTTCCTAGTTCTCCCCTAATTAATAAAAAAAAAAAAATCCTTAAAAAAAATCTTTTGAAATGGTTGCGTGTTGTGTTGTTAAAAAAGAAATTTCCTGGTTAAAATAATTTTTTTTTTATTTCTATGTTAGCGTTGACTTCCGCCTACAATCTACAGATTGCGTAGGTATATTTACTTGGTTTGGTTGGATATATATGCGTAATTGCGTATACCTACTATTTTAAAACGAAATGTTCATGTTAGGGATTTAATGAAAAAAAACTTTTATATTATATTATAAATATTAACAAGTTGGAGGTGGTCAGCCATCAACGTCAGTTACAGCATAAAACCGCTGTCAACCTATATACTGTACTGACTGACTGGGTTTCTTTTTCACTATGAATTCTCATTATTTCAATCTAAATGTTTTTTTTTTTTCATTTTTTTATTTTGCTTGTTTTTGGTTATTCTTTTAATGACGAAGAGATCTCTTATAGCAATGAATTTTCATTTAATTTAAATTAGTTTGGAAAATTTGTATAAAAAAAAAAATTTAATGATGAACCCCTGCTGATTTCAATTAAGATTTTTTTTTTTTTTTGATGATTTTTAAAAATTATAATTATGTAGTTAATATCAAGAATGAAGAAAAATGTTTTTTTTAGATATGTAAAAACAAATTCATTGAATAACTTGAATAATTTATGAATATATTACTTCAAGTGAAGAAACTTCTTACCTTAGGTGTATACTTAAGATAGTTGTTGTTTAATGTTTATGGAAGATTTTATTTCTAAGATTATATTTGAATATAATTTATTCATCTATTTACATAATTTTATTTGGCCCAACTAAAATTACACATCAGAACAAGATTATGCGGTTAACAAATGTAAAATAAATGCAAAACAAATCAATATTTTTTGGATGTTTTTGATATTTAATAACTTTTTTTATGAAATGAATCCACTCAGCAATATTTAAGGAATGATCTGACACCTTTATTACAAAAGGGACCAAGGTTAGGTTAGGTTAGGTTGAAGTGGCTGTCGGTGGAGAACCGACACACTTAGGCCAATTGTTGGCCCGTTGTGATACCACATTGATCTAGGAAAGCTTTTCCTTACTCAATTAAACCAATTTGAGCTCCTTATGAAGCGTGCAAGATTACTTATAGAAGTATTTGCTAGATCACTTGTATCGTAATAGTAGAAGTCTCCCAGATGGAGTCTACGTCTATGTGACAGAGCAGGACATGTACAAAGAAGGTGAGGAATTATTTCCTCCTCTTCCTTATCCATGCAGCTTCTGCAGAAATCATTAGAGTGAACGCCTAGTCGCATGGCTTGCCTAACTATTAGACAGTGTCCGCTTATGACACCTATTACGGAACTAATGTGCAATCTGCTTAAAGATATCAATTGCTTAGAGCGCTTCAGATCCAGCATTGGCCAAATTTGTTTTGTCGTTAAGCAAGTGGTGAGGTTGTTGAGGTTTGGTCCAAAGGGACCAAAATGTGTACAAAATCTTTACTGTAAATTTTTAAAATGTTCTAAAATAAAAAAAAAAATATCGAGAAATCCAAATTTGTTTTTTATTTTATTTTCATTTTTTCTGGATTCGTAAAAAAATCGAACTCGAGATTTTGATAAAAGTGACATTACGATGATAGCGAAGTTGAAAAAAGTGGTTCTCATAATTCTGTCTGTCTGTTCTTTCTGCCTCAATTTTCATAAAACGTAGAGTTTTTTTCGACATTCTCCCACACATTTTTTAATTTTTTTTTAGGACTTAAAATAATTTTTTAGCAAATAATGTAAATATAATTTTTCTAAAAAAGTGTGGGCACTTAATAAAAAAAAAAACAATCAGTAATTTTTTTTTTACAAATAGGCTATTATTTCAGAAGAAAAAAAATTTTCTAAAAATGTTTAGCGTTTCTCACACAGAACTATTTTTTTGGTTTTCGATTTTCTCAAAAGCAGTCAATTTTTACAGATAATGTTAAAAAAATTTAAAAAAAAACGTGTCAAATTTTTTGGCGAGACCTTAATAATCGAAAACTACTCAGGATTTTTTAAAATTAAATTAAGCAGCTAGTAATTTTTTAACATCATCTAGAAGATTATAAATAAGAATTATTCTTATAACCAAAAATATAATTATATGTATGTACATACCTCCCATACAAGTATTAAAAAACCGGTAAGGAATATCTCATGTTTCTCAAAAACAACTCATATATATTTTCATTTTCATTTTTTTTTTCATTTTTCATTCATTCGATATTTCGAAAATGGGAAGACGATTTTGATAAACCATGTAATTGTTTTGGCTCAAGAGGGTTTTACAATAAATTTGTATAAAAATTTATAATATAAGAAATGTGGGTGTGGTGGGGGCGGGGGTGAAACAAATAACATATGCCATGCTTTACGTTGAAGATATCTAATTTTAGAAATTTAAACGATATAAAGAGGTTCAATATGGAGAAATCTAAAACATGCACTCTTAAGTGGGCGTGTCAGTAGTTGAATTTTACAAACTTTTAAAATTTCAACGAAATTAGTTCGTTTTCGAGTCTAAAAGCCTCATATACACAAATATTAATTTTTGTATAATATTTTTTTTTTAATTTTTAAATACATATATTTAATTCATTTCTTCACTTTTATTAAATAAAAATATATTTAAACAATTATAAAAAAAAAAAAATTGAAAACTCACCCGATAAAAATGAAACTTCATTTTAAATAGGCTTTCGATTTCTAAAATAGGGCAAACGTAAAAGAAAAAAAGGCGAAAACTTTACCCGAAACGAAACTTAATACCAAACCTCATTATCATTTGATTATTTTTACGAATTTAAAACTTGATCTGTAGATACTATCGTTATAGCAAATACAAATCGGTTAATTGCCTATCCATTATAGTAAATAAAAATACATTAATTGAGTTACATATACATACATACATACATTATATTTACAATGTTCATTGTTGATACCTCGAGATTTTAATAACTCCTTAGCCTGTGCAAAACTTTTTGTAGAGCAATCGATTCAAAATTTTATATTTAAATAGTAAATTTAAAGCAGTCTATTGAATTCAAAGCTCTGTTGTTGTTTTATTTTAAGATATTTAACGGGTGATTTTTTAGCTGGTTTGGTTTTGGCAACACTGGTTTTGACAGCTGACGTGTGTTTAGTACCTTGTGTCACTGTCAAACAGCTTCAGTTTGGTTTGCAATTTAACCATGGATCGTCTTACATATGAACAACGCTTGCAAATTATTGAATTTGAATGGGCTCTTGGAAAGCTGGCCGAGGATCCGCTTTTTTATCGAAAAATTGTGTTCAGCGATGAGGCTCATTTTTGGTTGAATGGGTACGTAAATAAGCAAAATTGCCGCATTTGGAGTGAAGATCAGCCAGAAGCATTGCAACAGCTACCAATGCATCCCGAAAAAGCCACTGTTTGGTGCGGTTTATGGGCCGGCGGCATTATTGGGCCATATTTCTTCAAAGATGATGCGAATCGCAGCGTTACTGTCAATGGTGAACGCTACCGAGCGATGATAACAAACTTTTTTTTGCCCGAAATGGAAGTTCTTGACTTGCATGATATGTGGTTTCAACAAGACGGTGCCACATGCCACACAGCACGCGAAACAATGGCGCAATTGCGAGGCGAGTTTGGTGAACAGTTAATTTCACGTTTCGGGCCGGTCAATTGGCCGCCTAGATCGTGCGATTTGACACCATTAGATTATTTTTTGTGGGGGTATGTCAAGGCTAATGTCTATAGGGACAAGCCCGCTTCGATTGACGCACTGGAAGCCAACATCCATGCATTCATTCGTGAGATACCGGCCGATATGTGTGAAAGAGTATGCCAAAATTGGACTCAGCGGATGGGCTACCTGAGACGCAGCCGCGGTCAACATTTGCATGAAATTATCTTTAAACATTAAATTGCAAGGTTCAAACTATCGATTCAAATAAATATTTCATTCATTTTTTCGAATTTTTTGTGTTTTTTTTTTTTTTAAAGTTCTAAACCTCTTAAAAAATCACCCATTATAACGTCTAGGTCCAAAATCCAATTGTCTTAATTCCAATCAACTTTATTTAATAAGTTTTCAGTTTCCCAGTTAAAATCTATCAGATTTTTTTTTATAGCTAGAGTAATTTTTATAGCATAAATTCGGTTGTAAGATTTGATAAGACATATTTTAGTACATGGTTTGTGTATAAAATATACATCGCACTACATTACCGATAATTTTGTGTTTACTTTTTCTTCGTGGTGATTGTGAGAATAATCAAATAGGTAGGTAAGGAAATTTCTTAGATAAATATATATGAAAATATAAATTAAAAATAGTCATGAGCCAGCCAGTCTAATAGAAAATTTATTAGTTTTTTTTTTTAAATTTACAATAGTTAAATCTTTTTGAAATATTATTCTCAGGCTTAGAGAACTCAAAGCAAATTTGAGTCATTCATAATTTTTTGCCGCACAAAAGCCGTTATGTAGGTTGTCTGATGTATTTTTTTTTTAAATTCCAATTTGTTTACCTTTTTAATTAATTTCTGAGAGAACTACCGTTTTAAAAACTTAAAATAAATCGATTACATTATTACAAAATTGAAGAATATTAAAAAAAAAAACCTAGAATAATTAAAAAAAATTGTATATTTGTAGGTATGTGCAATGTGCATATCGTCAGTAGCTGTCTCATGTAATTGTATTGCAAAACTCTTGCCATTATTGAGAGGCCACCCACAACTCTTTTTGAAAAAAATTCAGTAATTTTTTTACAAAAATGCTAGCATCATATAGAAAAAAAATTTCGGAATAATTGTTTTAAATATGGTACCTCCCATAGAACCGTTTTTTGGGTTTTCGAATATCTCATTATATGTTGAACCAATTTTAATGAATTTTTTACACAAAAGCTACTAACAAGTTTAAATAATATTGCATAGCCAAATTTTCAAAAAATTAAATTTTGAACTAAAAAAAAAATTTCAAAATTATTTTTTTTTAAATTCGATATTTCGAAAATGGATTGATGATTATTTTCAAAATTAATTTTTAAACCCCGCATAAATTGAGAATTTATGTAAGAAATCATTTGGTGTACTTTGCGTTAATATCAACTCAATTTCATAAATTTTTGTTATCAATTATTTTTAATTTTATTGATTTTTTAACATTTCTTCAGTCTAAACTATAAATTCAATGCATATGTGCGAAGTGCAAGATAGCACGATGCTATAGGTATTTTGACAAGTGGCATAAAATAGAGGTTCCAATAACTAATAAATTTCTTTTATCAGATGAAAAGTTTTTAAAATTATTAAGACCACAGTGTGATCGCACATAAAAGCAAGTTCGTGTGACCCAGTCGTGCATTTTATTTTTAGTTATGCGTTTATAGATTTTAAATAGCTTGACGGACTTTGTTGTAATTATGCAATTGAGAGCTTCTGAATAGTATAAACAATATTATTTAAAAATGCTAAAATGTGAGGCGTGACAAAAAGCTAGAGCATGTAGGTTAGATCAAGACAAGAACAAAATCGCATAGGAGGGGGTCTCTTCCTCCCTGTTCAACCAGGAGGAGAAATTTTATAAAAAAAAAATTGTTTAAGTAGACAGTTTTTGAAAAATTAATTTAAAAAAAAAAATAAAAATTTTGAAAAAAAAAATCAAACCAATTGTTTTAAAAATTTTAGGTAATTAATTATAAATATTTTTTTTCAAAATTCGATGATCTTATTAATTTTTAGTCAAACACTTAAAACCAGATGCTAAAATTTCTTCTAGTTTTTGATAAAATTGAAAATAACAAAAATAAGTATCCCATAATTTGACTTCAAGTCGTTGCTTTAAAGGTTCTATTGCATTAAATAATTTTCAATTTGCATTTAAGCATCTGGTTTTTACTGTTTGACTAAAAATTAATAAAAATATTAGCGCAAAATTTTTAGTCTGATAAAAAGGCTTTAACATTGTACTAAATCGTTTAAAATTTTGCGCCATTGAATTTTGAAAACAAAAACATTAATAAATATTGCAGGGTTGCCCTGCGAGGAGTTTGTGGTGAAAAATTAGTTTTAAGCTTTTTAAAATGGTAAGATCACCGATATAAAAAAAACGTCTTACCCAATGAAATACTCAACAAAACAATAACTAAATAAATATATGTATACTGGGTAAGAATAATATAAAATGAAGCAACAGGTTACTGTACTATAAAGCTTCGGAACTACATACATACATCTATATAAATATAAAATGAAAAAAAGTCCTTGGGCAAGTACCCATTTATGTTTATCTTGAACGTTATCGATGTACAGTGAATAAATCATTCAATTAAATTCAATAGGTCACATTACAGTTATGCCTACAGAAGAATAAAACTGACTGCCAGTTATCATATAAAATTGTATATTTCTATTATTTGTATTTGTATAAGGCTTTAAAACTGTTATTCTTGCGAACCCTCAATTAAATGCAGTAAAAGTGGCATCTATATTTATATATACCTACATCGGAGCGTGCCTGATTGGTCTGATTGTAGGCGAGTATACGCTTGAAAAGGCGATTTGATTTTTACCTACGACCATAAATTCCATTTTCTGTTCCTCCTGAGTACCACAAGTCCACAACACAAGAATATGTGTGTAAGTGTCCATTGTCAAAGTCGCAATGTCCACTTTGGATATGCAATCAAACGAGGGTCTCTTGACTTGGTTCAGCTGATTGCTGAAATGTATCTTATAGTTTGTTAAATTATGCCTCATAGAGACGGAGAGGTCCTATACAATTATATATCTATAGCTATTGGTCTAGAAATAAAAAAAAGACATACTTACTTATAGCTTATACCCTCAACAACTGTCTTATGGACAAAACCATGAGGAGAAAGCATCACGTATAATATAGCGACCTAGGTACTTTTTCATCGCTTCATCTCAGCTTGAAGTGAAGGATGGGGAAGGGTGATGGGGAGAGCAGGAGAAGCGGGAGCGTGTATACTGGACTCTATATACCGAATTCCAACAAGGAGGTGCCTCCTAATGAACAAGTCACGATCCGCATTTATAATTTATTTTGGTGAAAAGATACTCCCGCTGAATTTACCTACTTTGGGTGTGGGTCTAATTGCATTTTACCGTTTTTATAAGGCTGTTACCTAACTGACCACTTTATGCGATTAGTGGCAGTTTATCATTGCACAGGTTGTTCAGGTGGTCGATGAATGCATTTGATACAATATTTTCGGCATTCAACCTCTCCTGGCCTGGACTGTCTCGAGCCTGTCCGACTTTAGGCCTCTGTGTCTATATGAAGTGCCATAGGCTTTGACTCATTTACGGCACGAATTATATATATATATAATTTTTTTTCTTTTTAGCACACTCTTCAGCCTCATTCAATTGAAAATGATTGTCCCCAAAGAGTGTGCGACTTTTTTAACCCAAAGTTAATAACAAAAAAAAAAATAATAAAAAGGTCTCAACTGTTTGAATGGAGTGTTGCATGCTGCCGAACCTACCGTATGATATCTGCTGCCTTGCGGTTTACATACAACATAAGATGGTGTTCTTATTTGGAAATATTTTTCAACTGAATTAGCTCATAATTTACCATTGGAATAGTGCGCGCTCCTCCCACGCTCCGGACTTAACGGACAAGCCTATATAATATAAACAGTGGTGTCGGTGTTGAGCCAGAATTATAAGAAACGTGTCTTTTATAATATCGCATGCAATGTGCAACGCTGAATGCGCTCATTGAAACAAGTGAGCTCGAGGTGTTTTCTGGCTTAGGTAGGTATACCGAAGCTGGAACTTATGCTGGCTAGCTGACTGCCTGACTGGGATAGAATTTGCGGCTCCTTGGAATTATTTGTGGCTGAAATTAATTATGCCGCTTAGGGAAAACACTTGACTTAAAATGTGGACTAGCGTTAAATCATTTTGACGTTGTACTTGTGTTCAACTTGTAGAGCAAGATTTAATTTTTCAATTCAAAAATTTTCCCGGCAAAGGCGAATTATTCCGCACAGGTGTTTTTGTGTTGGGTTCTTTTTTTTGCTATTTTTAGAAAAAAAAATGTGAATATGAATATTAGGTATATTTTAAGGTGCTGCCGTTCGCTTATTGCTAATGCGGGTTGAAGAAGAGTTATATATGGGGAATAACGGAATAACATTAAAACTCAAAATCAAAACACGACTGACTGAAGGCGGTGGAATTTTGAACGCATGTCTAATTTGGTTATAAATTGGTTATATACTTTTTCGCGTGTTTGTATATGAAATGCACGGCATAGTACCGAACAACAGTGATCCTTTCATAAATTTAACGGGAAACAAGGTGTTGAAAGTACTTAAGACAGAAGCGAAATATGTATATTTTGCTTGTGTTGTGTGTGTTATGCGTGGGATAAGTGTTGAAAAAATATATAAATAACACTTCTTATAAAAAAAAAACTTTATAATGGAAACAACTTTTTGTGTGGGAAAATGAAATTATTAAAAATTTAAATACAGGTGGTGTAGTGTTTTTTATAATTTTACTGAATTCGATTAGGAAATTAATTTATGCAAATTCCAATTTATGGATTAGAAGTATACCTAATCAGTCAATATAGCCTTCAGCCACATAATTTTGTAACGAGACCTGTAAAAATAGTCAATTGTTTGAAGCTCAAAGGTATGGAAAAGAGTGTGGCGTTACGAATAGACTTGAGCAGATAATAATAAAATAATGGAATTTTAAAGCCTCGCACATGTTAGCAATTACTGAAGTGAGGGATTTTTACACATCGCGTATATTACAACGAGAGAACTAAGTTTTCCAAACAAAAAAAAAAAAAATAGCGCGCTCAAGGGGTCAAATCGTTCAAAATATTTGAAAATAATTTTTAGAAAATTAAGTGTACTTAATTTTTGTATAGTTTTAAGACGTTTTTTCCAAAAAAAAAATGTGTGTTTTTTTTTTAAATTTCGTTGTGAAGTCATAGCCGTGGAAAAAAATCAAAGTTGATAATTGGTTTCAAAACCACAAAAAACACATCTAGCGTGTAAGACGAAATTTCTATTTTTTTTTTCTGTTCATAATACCGTTGGTTTATGACACAATTTAGTTTTGTGAACATTTCGAATGAGAGACCACATCAACGCACCTGCTTTAAATACACCAAAAGAAGAAGTAATAGACAGCAGACCTACACTTATAATTTTCTGGTCAAACCTAGGCTACGATTAAATCGGAGGTTTATATATTAAAGTAAATTTAAAAAAATATTTATTTAACTTTTATAAGTTTTCCAATTTATTTTCTTATAGAAGTTATGAACTCCATAGTTGCTTCCATAAAACCATTTGAAATAAGAAAAAGAAGTTTTACCGAAATAAGTACTATTTTTCCAATAAATTGCGGTAGATGCCTTTAAAAAAAAAGGAAAAAGGATTACCTATGTGAAGTTATTATAATGGGTGATTTTTTAAGAGGTTTAGAACTTTAAAAAAAAAAAAACACAAAAAATTCGAAAAAATGAATGAAATATTTATTTGAATCGATAGTTTGAACCTTGCAATTTAATGTTTAAAGATAATTTCATGCAAATGTTGACCGCGGCTGCGTCTCAGGTAGCCCATCCGCTGAGTCCAATTTTGGCATACTCTTTCACACATATCGGCCGGTATCTCACGAATGAATGCATGGATGTTGGCTTCCAGTGCGTCAATCGAAGCGGGCTTGTCCCTATAGACATTAGCCTTGACATACCCCCACAAAAAAATAATCTAATGGTGTCAAATCGCACGATCTAGGCGGCCAATTGACCGGCCCGAAACGTGAAATTAACTGTTCACCAAACTCGCCTCGCAATTGCGCCATTGTTTCGCGTGCTGTGTGGCATGTGGCACCGTCTTGTTGAAACCACATATCATGCAAGTCAAGAACTTCCATTTCGGGCAAAAAAAAGTTTGTTATCATCGCTCGGTAGCGTTCACCATTGACAGTAACGCTGCGATTCGCATCATCTTTGAAGAAATATGGCCCAATAATGCCGCCGGCCCATAAACCGCACCAAACAGTGGCTTTTTCGGGATGCATTGGTAGCTGTTGCAATGCTTCTGGCTGATCTTCACTCCAAATGCGGCAATTTTGCTTATTTACGTACCCATTCAACCAAAAATGAGCCTCATCGCTGAACACAATTTTTCGATAAACAACATTTCGAACCGAGCACGAATTTTGATAGTAAAATTCAATAATTTGCAAGCGTTGTTCATTTGTAAGACGATCCATGGTTAAATTGCAAACCAAACTGAAGCTGTTTGACAGTGACACAAGGTACTAAACACACGTCAGCTGTCAAAACCAGTGTTGCCAAAACCAAACCAGCTTAAAAATCACCCGTTACAAAGAAAATCCCACAGTCTTTAATAAATTGTAGTAATTTACCTTTTTTAATGCATCTAGCGAAATTTATCGACAAACAGAGCTTAATTTGATTAAAGTTTTAATCCTAGAATAATATAATTTGCGGTGTTTATATGCTGTAGATTTTTTAAGTGTCACTAGCCATCGACCAAAATATTGCGTCTTAGAAAGGTACGATAGCATCTAACTGATGAGCACAACTGTCATGCCTGGGCGAAACGCAATAACTTTTAAGTTCACAAAAAATGTATTTTAAATTATTTTTCTTATTTTAAATCACCTAACCTATGAAGAAAATATGCCCGAATTTGTAAAATCTTGTTTGTATAACTTCTAAAAAAAATCTTTTTCGAATTTCACATTGACAGAAGAAGTTAATTTTAGTATAAACGAATTTTAAAAACTTGTATTCGTTACATCGTAATTTATTCCACCATCTTTTATTAGATCTCAAAAATGTTCTTTTATTCTAGCCTTTCAAAGTACTGTTATCATTTTTAAGCATCATAACAAAAATATATTTCTAAAGCCTTTGTTAAATGGTATAATATTTCTTATTATAGACGAAGTCAATAGAAATACTTAAATATCACTTGATCATGATCACACGCAGTGAATATAATAATTTTTTAGTCAACAACTATTCAACCAATGTGACAGCCCCTCTGGTCTTTTTGTCACCAAAGTTTTTTTTAAGTCGATTTATCGATTATATCAGTTTTATCGATTCCAACATCAGGCTACCAATGCTTATTATTTATACTTACTCTATACCGAATGCAAGAAAGACCCAAAAGACATGACAACAAAACAAATCGAACACTTTTTCTCAACAAAACTGCCCAGACTTCGCCTTTGGCTACATACATAGTAGATATGCGCACTGACGATAAAGATTACGTCTCCAAATTGGATTGATCACTTGAAGATTGATCACAGCAATTGAATTGGATTTTATCGACTCAATGGGGTATACACACAAAGACAGCTAGTCAATCTAAATTTATATAGTTATACGAGTGTATGCAGGTTTATAAATACATATCTATGCTCGTATAACAAAAGACCAAAACAAACCAGCCATATATGTATGTAGGTATAGCCAGAGACATCAGACAACAGATCTTATTCAGATTTACTCCATTGAACTGGATGAAGATTCCAAAAAGTGACCACAGTGGGACAGTCTTTTGTCGCAATATACGTACACGTTTGCTCCTTTGTGCAAATGACTGGAACAAATTACCATGCCACAGAAAAGAAGTGATGGCTTTTTCTTGAAATCTGTTTGCACTATTCTTAAAGCTAATCCACGTCGAAAATCTTGTCACCCATAGTAGTATCCTGCTGATGATGCCATTTGGAAAAAAGGGAGACCCACATACTTATACATTAATATATATACTAAGTGACTATACTGTAACCAACCTTCTTTCATTCGACAAAGACGACGACGATGCGACGGACGTCTACGACGTCCACTACGACGACGACGACGATCACTCAAAAAGAGGAACTAGCTTCTGTGTGTGACAAACCCGATTTCTCAGCTTAATCTTGGTGTTCGCATGTCCAGAGGCACTATAGAGTGCGAGGATTTTTATCTGACAGATGGTCTTGGTATCTCTCTATCGGCAACTCGTGCAAGTCGTCCTTCATCATCTTATATACTCCTACGATATAAACTTTTTCTTATTTAAGTGGCGGCATCTATGTACGTAAAATCCATCCACACGTATATTCCAATTGTAGGCGAAAGCCGATTGAAAAGGTGATTTGAAATTTACCATGACCATTAATATTTGTTTTTTATTTTTATTTTTATATTAAATATGTACTTTTTCTTTAGGTCATAGGTATTGGTTTCGTGTTAAAAAAGGGAGAGTTTTTTAAAGATTTTTAATTTAAAGATGAATTTAAATCTTAACGAAATATTTTGATATCACACAGAGTAATTGGTAATTTTCACAAATTGTGTCGAAGGCTGATTGAGCATTGTGAGGCATGATCGATTTTAAAATTTTCCTCAAAGCTTACACCCAGCCTCAAAGCAAGCCCCAGCTGGGGATCGAACCTGGACCAAGCTCACTCAGAGCCAATGCACTACGCATTGCGCTACCGAGGCCACCTGATCAAGTTCGTCCCTGGCAGTCGTGAAATAGCTATAACTCCAGCCTAAATCTTGGTGGTAGCCCACCCAATTGTTGTTGTTTCATTCAAACCTTCAATATAAAATTGTTTTCTTTCAAATTTTTGTCTCCAAATCTGAGATTTTCTCAAGAACTCTCAACTAGCTATAAATATTAGGGTTGTATGAGTAAAATAAATAAATAACATTCTTCAAATAAGTACTAGCATTTTTATAGCATCTGCTCAGCTTTTTATATTGAGCATCTGCTCTGAGTAAGTGCTCTATTTTATTCATATCACCCATCGTTTTAGTATTTTTAAATAAGTAAAATAAATTTCAAAACGCTAAAATCGACTGAATTCAATGTGCTTTTATAAGACAATTTTGCTTACATTTTTCAGTTCGGAATTATACAATGTGGCGAAAAAATTGGTACTCCATCGAAAGATGTTATAGTTTTTTTTTTTACAAATTATTCCGCAAAAAAATCGAAACAATTAAAACGCGTTATTCAATCAGGAGTAAAGTGATTCACAAATGTCAAAGTAGAATTGACTTGCACGTTGTGCAAGTTTCTTGTTTGACATTGTGAATTTTGTGAGTTCTAGGCTTTAAATTTTATATCGCACTTTAAAATTGTACCTTAGGAAACTTTTAATTAAAAAAGCAAGTATCTACGACTGAGCTATGACTTTATGATTTTATGTTTCTGATAGCGGTCATTGTCAACCATGTCTGCCTTTATTATAAGCAGACGTTCCGATTTTACTTGATGGTTGTTGAGTCCTTTCAAATAAACAGAAAATATTTTGTTCTTGGGAATTTAAGTCCAACTAAAGAACACATTAGCTGCTTACGATTTGAAACTTCTATCCATTCCTACATTTTCATTTTCATTTTGTTTATTTTATTTTGTTTTCTTTTTAAACATTTGATTTATTTCTTATAGATTATTAAACTCAATTAAATGTATATTGTGCCATTTATGGAATTTGAGATTCTTTATATGAATTAATTTATCCACGCGATTGACTCATATTTTTTTTTGCAAATTAAAAACAAATATTTTGTTCTTCAAGATTATTGTTTAAGATTATAACAAATTTTTGATTTGTCGTCTAGAAAGTGGCAATTCTTGGAAACATGTATAATGAAACATACCATTATCACATTTTTTAATTGTCAAAGTGAAATTTCGATTTTTTATATGATACTAAAAAAATGAGGCTCGGTTCGACCCACACTGGTAACTTCCCATTGGTGCCCTTGGAATCTGGACACCCGATGTTATTTTCTTAGTTATAAGGAAATTCGTTGTTAACAGTCCATATCAAAGAATTGAACATGCGATCAAATGAAAACCAAAAGTGGGGGTATTATATTTTTCACTATTTAAGTAGTAGTGGCAGATTTGTTTGCTTTAAAAATAAATAAAAATTTAATTTTTTTTACAAATACCATCATATTCTTAGTTACAAATATTGTTAGTGAAATTAAATTCTTCTGTTGTCGACAGGATTGTTTGTTTTCGAGATATTCGAGCCGAAATACATTTTTCAACAATTTTAGTAATATTTTTTTTCAATTTTGTTTCTTTAGAAAATACTGTGAATTGATTTTTTTTTTTTGAAATTCATATTAGTAATTAAATATAACATTGTGTATAAAATTGAACTATCCTAAAGTCAATTGGTGTTTTTCTTGTTTCTTGACAAGATCACTGAGCTGTCAAAAATAAATTCAATATTTCTTTTTTACCTCAGACAAATCATGTCGTGTTTCTTTTTTTCATCGGAGCTAGTTCGGAGCATGCTCTGTATGGTCAGAATAAAATGACCGAGCAAATGGAGCAAAACGCAACTTCAATCTTTTTTTTTATATGATTTGACAGACATGACAGAAAAAAAAACGCCATAAAATAAAAATGAATTTTCAAACCGGTCGTCCATCCACATTAGGTAAATAAAAATTTATTATTTTAGTATGAAATGACAGAAGTGTGTTTCATAATTAAATCTGAAGGCTCTGGTCATAGTCTCCTAAGAGTTTTGCTCTGTTCGCTCAGCTTTGATCCAAAAAAGGAAAAACGCCAAATATCATTGTTTGTTCTCAAAATATTTGAATCGAGAGCGTTTTTCAAAAAATTTTAGAAAGAAAAAAAAAAACAAACACAAAAATGTGTATGGATGGCATTTCTTGTTGTTTTTTAAAACTTTTGTTATTTTTTTTTTAATTAATTAAGGATGAACGTACGTAAAATTTTGAAATAAAATTTAAATATGAATCTAATTATTTTATTTTTATTTTTTTTTTTTCAAAGCAATATTATTATATAAATTATATTTTTCAAATCGTCTTCAAGAATTTGTTTTCCCATAACTTCTCGTGGATATTAAAAAAATGAATTGGGTGGTGTGACAGCTCGTGTAGAATCAGGACCTACAACTCTCAATAAATTCTGTATGTTATTGACAGGAATGGAGGTAACCTACAATTTTCGTTAAGTAGCACTTTTTCAATACAAGAGATACTCTTGCATTTTTTTAGATTATATGATGTTCCACAAATAGTTAGTATAATTTCATCAATTTTAAATGTTTGGTTAAACTGGAGGTTTATAAATGTCTGTAAAGCCTTGAGTGAGAAGATTTTTATCTTGATGCTTTTTTTTTAACTTTTGAGGCTTTTCCTTAAAAACTTCTGAGGTTAAAAAATAAAAAACCAACTGACGTATTTATTATATTTTTGACTAGTTAGACAGTGTCTAACAGTTTCTACAGTGTTCGAAGCAGTTGAAATTATGCTTCATTTAGTTGAATAAAATGTCAAATTAGTCAAGACATAGAAAACCAATTCTGTTTTCTAACTTTCTAAGTAAGATAACTCTTAGACAACAATTGAAACATGTTTATCTATAACTTGCACGTCTGTCCAAAGTTAGACTATGTTTATAAATACGACCGCAAATTTTATAATTTAAATGTCAGGTAGAGAGCTTAAAACTTTAATAACCAATTAGAAGGTAAAGTAGGGACCCTTCTATTCCGTATCATTTGAAATATTTTAAACACCTCGATTTTTCCAACAACAAAAAAAAAAACTATTAAACTTTTCGATTTATCTCCTTCCCACTTATCTCTTCCGTACATAAAGCAAAATTAGTACAAGTCTTTTGTCACGTAAGCTATTTATTTAAATTCGATAAAAATCTCTATAGTTCATATAAATTTTATATACATACGCGAATGCCCTAAACCAAAAAAAAAAAAAAAAAAAGAGCAAGGAAAAAAATGTTCCGAAGTGTAACCAATTTGCATACTGTCATTCTTGCCCACCCACATTTGGACTTGACTTTATCAAAATCACGACACTGAGCTGACTGGCTTTTTCGCTACCGAATCTCGCACGCTATACATTTCCCACAATAAAACAGCTAAAACGCAATATACTTGTCAATTTGACCATTCATTAGGTTCAAAATCCACCACACAACTGCCCCGTGTTGCTGAGGAAAAAAGTTAAAAAAATAAAGAAAGAAAAAAAAAACAACAACCGCAGATCACTGATTCCATTGACTTGGCCATTAATGCTCATATCGAAGAAGGCAAAAGCGTTAAGGAACTGTCTGTCAGCTTCAGCCTCAGTCCCAAAGCCTAGCCTGGCCAGCTATATATACGTATAGCGAGAGCGACTATAGGTAGGTATATGGCCAGAGGTGCTTGAATTTAACATACACTCGATATGTGTGTTTTGTGTGCGATAATCCCGTTGAACCTCATTTTTTATAAGACTATACAGTATATGTACCATACATACGACGACGATGGCGGGTACGGAAATCAGAAGTGTCTTGTTGCTGCCGTGCTACGGCTGCGCTGCTGCTGCTGCGGTCTCCTTACTTTATACGAACGCAACTCCAAGAGCGCCCCCCATCATATACGAAAAGGACCAGTTTGACCACGAGTGATAAATTACTCTCGCCTTTGCAAGCGCACTCAAACAAGCCCTAATGATTTGCTGACGGTGCGCATGCGCATGCGCACAGCACAGCAAAACCAAAGCCAACATTGCCGTGCGATACGGCCGTCATTCGGTGCAATCTGTTTTTCGGTTCTTTTCATTTGTCCATCAAGTTGGTAGCCAAGTTAGGTCTATCTCTATACTCTATACTGATGGCAAGACTATTGGGGCTAACTGTCGGCATAAAATTAGCTCCATTATTTCACATAATCATTTGCTACTTTATGGCAGAATGCTATATATGTATGTAGGTACTAGAGCGCATACTGAGAGGAGGTACATTAGCTTAACAAGCTTCATTGGGTCATAATTTGAGTTTGCATATGCGAATTTATTTTTAAGTGAGTTTAAAATTTAACTTAACTGTCAATTATATAAGACTTAATCTGAACTCCTAAATGAACATCCGTTGACTAGACTAGTTATTGAGTAAGGCATTCCTCTCTGATGTTATGTTGTTGTTATTGTTTTACAGGGTGTCTTAAAAAAGCAGCTTTATTTTAAATTTTCTTTTTTGGTAAAAAAGATCAAGTATTTTTGAACCAAAATTAATTTTTAACTTCTTAAAGTATGCCTAACCTATTAAATACCTAATTTTAAAAAAAGTGGGTAATTTTGTAAACCAGTACTAACTTCGGACAGTTCAATCTGTCAAACCAGCTGTCAGATTGCAAACTTTCAGTGTCATTTTTATTCAGTAGTCTTTTAAATTGTATTTTGATGAAATAAATATCTAAATACATATGATTAATGTCTTATACAAAGAGACAAACGATATTATAGAAATCCTAAAGATTTCTGTGTGAAATTTATTACTGGCAAAAGAAAACCTATACTGTTTTTTTTTTTTGTATTTACTGCTAAGACCTTCTTTGTCTTTGACTCTTTTCGAGATTTAAATAGTGGCGATGACGTATGAGGTATGACACTTTTTTCTCTTGGTAATCATTCAATTTTGAAAAGAGTCATGCCTGATTCACAATGCAACGAGAAAGTGAAACGTCGAAGTGACCAGATCTCTTCACAATTTTCCTCTCTTAATGACGAACTTAAAATAATGAAATAATACATAATTAAGCAATTCTCGTCCTCATGTGGTGTCTTTTTTTCAATTTTTCGAACTTATGACGTGACGTTATGACGAGAAATGCTTTAATATGTGTTATTTCGTTATTTTAAGTTCGTGATTAAGAGAGAACATCTGCAAAGAGATCTCGCCACGTCAACGTCTCGTTGTCTCGTTACATTGTGAATCAGGTCAGGCATCAGGGACAAAGAGTCATGGTGTAATAGGGAATAGGGGACTTATAATAACTGTTCCGAATTTTTTTTTCTCTTCGAACTCATTTAATTTTAGGAAAAGTCATCATGTCAGACATAATAACGGTTAGTGGCATAAAATCTGTCAAACTGACAGAAGAAGATTTGTGACATTATCATTTATATTTAATTGACAATTAACTATGTACATATGTCATTATTAAAGAATATTTTATAAACGATAACAGCAATAAATTTAAAAAATTATGTTTTGTCAACTTTAAAGAATTCAGGCCCTGACATAAAGACACCCTCTGAATATTGTCTTCCGAACTCCAACAAGGCCATCAAATATATTGCTTCACAATGGCAATGAATATCAAGAAATAAATTTCCCAATATCATATGAGACTCTAAATTTTATTAAAAAAAAAAAAAAAACACCCCATATGTATAGGTATGTTCGTATCAGAACAGCTGCATAAACTACACACCCGCCTTTTCTGAATATCGTGGGGCTTTAAGTCCTCGTTTTAATTAAAACTGCCAATTCTTATCTTTAATTGAATTCAAAACTTATGAATTTAAAGAAATTCCATGGGCACATAGTAAGGTATTCGTCCATCCATGTGAGCCCAAATAAATGAAATTGAGGTAGGTACATTATATGTAGGTTAGCGTAAGGTATACTCTATACTTCTATACCTTCTACCAGATGATATCCATATTTTGGTTGTATACCAATTGCATGGTACGCGCGGATATGGAATGGAGATTTATATACACTCGCTGTCTGTCCGAGAGGAAATATGTTGGCAGATAAGATATAATCCTGGACGAGATCCAAATTGAATTGAAAATGTCGGAGGCTCGTTTAGAAGTACTACGTCTTTAGTTCGTATGTACATACATATATCTTATTTGAATAGGTATAGCTATTTGCTGTTCGAGTATATATATAAATACATGCTCGTATATGCATAATTCAATTCGTGTTTGCAACATATTTCCATAAAATTAATAGCTTTCAGATTTTGGTTTGAATATATTATTCTGTGTATTTCCACTAAAGGTGAAGTTATGAAAATTATATTGTTTGATTTGATTTGATTTCTCAATACCTTCTCGAATATAATTATCCACTTGGGTATGCAACAATTTTTTTTTTTTTTGCTTTATAATTTATGGTGCTAATTATTGTGCAAATATATGTGTATCTGATAGTCCCAAAAAAATAAGATAAGCCAAAATTACTACAAAAAATTGTAAGCAAATTTATTTTTTTTGATAAAGAATACCTATATCTTAGAGGATATAAACTCATAGAGTTCAAACAACAAAACAAGAAAAACACACTTAGGCGATATTAGCCTTTCTTAAAAAATGGTGAACAACGCAAATATGTTACCATTTTTCAAGAAAGGTTAATATCGCCTAAGTGTGTTTTTCTCGCCATCTACTGGCTGAATAGATTTTTTTAACTCTGTAAAAACATCATAATATTTTATAACTAGCTGACCAGCCCTGACCTCGTACATGAAGAAAAATATTTGTTTCGTAAGAATTTAACAAAATAAAATTTAATTAAATATACAAATATTTAAATTTTAAAATTTTATTTTATTTTTTTTTTTAAGTTTTTCTGGTCACCCGAAACTCCTCGGCGTTATAAAAAAATATATTATGTCCTAACTGATTGAAGGACAAACACTTAACATTCATAGATTCAGTAATCATGCATGCATGGCTATGAGAGTAAATATGACTCCCACTGGCAGATTCAGTTAACGATTCAATTTTCTTCATTGAAAAATTTTTCATCAGAAACTAAAAATTCCTACCTACCCGTTGTAATTTAAATCTCTTGAAACTTCAGTATGTAATTTTTTTTTAAAGTCTGCGGAAAGTCAGACCTTTTTTATTTTATACATTATATAGATTCTTCTTTTGAAAGTAAAAATTTTGTAGTTTAACACATGTTCCACAGGTAGGGCTGCAAAGCATTGCCGTGTTCAGCTAGTCTTCTATTTATATTTATTTATTTATAAATGAATGTTTGTCTGTGTGAATCCAAAACTGTTTAATCAATTTCGCTGGAATTTCAAATACTTGTTTCCATTAGCAGAAAGATAATTTAGAAAGTAGTTTGAGTAAAATCCGCCCACTGGCACACCCATTAATTTCATAATTTAGTTTTCTCCTTATTGAACTTCTTAAGAACGTTTAAATTTTGTAATTAAACTCTCTTAAACTTAAAGCATGACATATGTTATTTTTACCGCCCACTACCACGCCTACATTTTTTTTTTATTTTTATCTTTATATAACGTCATTAGTAAGCTGATATAATAAATGCCCTTTGAAACAAAACCAAAACATATGTAGTTTTTTTTTGTAAATCCGCCTACTACCACCCCCACTTTTCTCATATTTAAATTTTTCCTTATAATATGTACTTCAAGATTTTTCGTTTAAATTTAAAATTTTGTAGTTTGACAAATTTTCAATAGGTGGCACTGCAAAGCGTGACGGGATTCAAATGGTATTTTATTAAAATCTCGAATTCAATTTTTTTTCATAATTTTAAAGTATATCAACCTACAAACATCTTGACATTTAAACATGCATTAAAATTGAAAAACAGTGTAAAACATATCTACACCTATGTATGCCTACCTACTTATGATGGAGTGAATTATTATTTATGTCAAATAAGAAGCTCATAAATTAAATGTACGATTGCAAACTGATTGCTTTAATAACACCTGCAGAAGCCAAAGTTTATGCGGTAAACCACTGAAATATAAGAAATCCGCCAGAAAATGAATGAGAATACCCCCGCGCATTCGCCCTGAGGCAAGATTGTTTTGGCATGCAATCAAACACCACAACTTACTTTACAGCTTACAGCACCATAACTATAACTATCACTATGACTAAGATTATAAGGTATAAAGGAATAGCTATATGTATAACATAAAAACCATCTGTCTGTCTGTCTTTCTATATAGATGCACTGAAAACCGAACTGCATCAGTATCAACACCGGTTATGTTTTCATATAACTTACAACGATTTAACGTAATTTGAGAAATAATAATGTAAAATTGAAGATCCAACTGCGGAATGCGGAATATCAACGCCGCCGAGCCATGCCATTGTATATAGTAAAGTAATATAGGAGGGAATCGAAGAACCCATAACGAAGCCCATGATAATCCAGTTCATTTTAGGAGCTCATGCAACAAGCCGTATGCCGTATGCCGTATCGTATCGCCGGAGTAGAAACAATATAGCAGACTACAACTAATAGCCATCGTAAAATATAAACGAGGATATCGAAATATCGACCGGGTTAAGCCGCCCCCAACCGTTACCCGAACCCGCTAGGCCCTCGAACTAGCACCATCATAGCCAACTACAATACTATCCCTGGGAATATGTACATACATAGGATTAGCTTTATTTCGGATGAGTTTCCATCTTCATAAAATGATCACGAACTCAAGCACGCGCCCGATCAATTGAGCGATATTGTGATATTACCTTTTGGAACTTGGAAGCAACGGCAGAGACGGAGTAGCACACGATTTCGTTCGCCTAGATATGGGATAGGGCCAGGCCACTTACAACACAACGCAGCACAAGCACAGCACAGCTCTAGCGCATGGTATTGCAAACTTCTTATACTGATGATGGGCTGGGGTTGGGATTGGGACTATAGTGGGACTGGTGGCGTAGTAGGTATATATTTCGAGATTAAGTGCACTCTTGGAAGTGGCGATGGCGAGTGGATTGGTTTTCTGGAAAATTATTTATAAGAACCCATTACGGTACACCTGGACTTGCCGATAGATATACTTTCCCATTTGATTTGGTGGTTAGGTTGCAGAACGTATATTTCACAAGAAAACCGTTCAATCAGTTGCTGATGTTGCAAGTGGTTCCATATAGATCGTGAAATCATCACTATCTAATTCCATCCTTTCAATCGTTAAGGTCGGTCGCTACACATACAAAATAACTAAATCGATTTTAGAATTAAAAAAAAAAGACAAAGCCAATTTGCTGGAGATGCACTTATTTATATATATTGGCGAAGGGCGAAGAATCTTCTGAATATGTACTTACTGATGGTGGATTTTAAAGCTAACAATTAAATAAGTTAATTGGAATGATTGGGTGAAGTAATTATTTTTTTTAAAAAATCGATTCACATTGAAATTGCCTTCTGTGTGGTTTTTATTAATTAATCGATTTCTTTGAGCAAAATTTTATTGTATTAAAATTTCGATGCAAGTATACAGTTGATGGTAATGATATGAGATTTTAGGAAAAACTAGGTAAACATTTGTTACTTTAGGTAAATTCCACAGTTTCTATGTAAAAAAAAAACTATCGGCCTTATTGTCAGTTTTACCCGAAAAATATTCCAAGTTGAAATTTTTTGTTCGCCTGGAATTTAAAAAGCTGTAGTGAGTTATGAATTTCGCCCGAACGAAATTCCGTTCGCCTACTAAAAATAAGTGAAAATTTAAGCTGTCAAACGTTACCCGAAATCAGTGTTCACAATAAGGGGAATTTTTTGAACATGAAATTTCGGTTGAAGCTCAAAAAAGGCGAAAAGTAAAATGTCACATTTTCCGGTTGGAATGTTGTTCGGGTGAAACTCACAATAAGGTTGTATAATTTTATGTTAAACATACATGAGCTTTACTCTTTGAAAACATTGACATAAAGTTTGTGCCATGAGTACCTAGATCAATAAGTATTGTCTGAAAAAGTTTTAAAAATTAAAAAAAAAAAAAAAAAAAAAAAACAGTACAAAAATTATTGAGCAGTAGAATATTTTATACAGGGTGCTGTCTGAAACGTTTCAAGTACAAATTAATTTTGACCACCAGTTAGAGTTATTTGTAGCTACATGGTGATGAACAAGAAAAATATTTCATAATAAAATGTTAATCTAACTATTGCAGTGTAAATAAAAAAATGGTAAAAAAAATAAAAACAATTTTGGACAGGGTGACCAAAAAATTAAATCAAAATAGACGTTTTTCTAAATAAAAATAGATGTGATAACTCAAAAACTGTTATGATAATTTTTAAATTTAAATACAGCGATTTAGTTATTTTTGACTTAAAGTTATTTATTTATCTAACAAACAAAGTTTAAATGCTTATAAGTTTTTAATCTCGAACAAAACTTTTCTCTATACCATAAGTAAAAAGTTGTGATCTTAATGTTTTCTTAAAAAAATGGTGTATGGCGTATGAGTGACAAAAAAATCTCCAGTAGAATTGTAGACTTAAAAATTCGTATCTTGTCATCGAAACTAATCGGACGAATATAGTCCAAAGAGGCTATACATGGAAAAGTGGAGTAAAGCCTTTATTTTTTAAAATCCGATATATTTTTTTCTAGAATTTTTTGAATATTTTATCTGACTCAAAATGGTTACACGGACTAAAAAAAAAAATCACCTAATTTTAAAAGACAAAGGGTACATTTGTTAGAAATATTTTCAAAAAAAACATACCACAATACCATTTGATTTTTTTTTTACTTTCGCTTTTTTTTTATTTGATTTTGATAAATTTTTTTATGGAGGATGTTTAGAACAGTTAAAATATTATTGTGTACTAAAAAATTTTCAAAAAATTATTTTATTATTATTTTTTTTTTTTTGAAAACTTGGTGTATTTTTACATTTTCTAGCAATTTTTTTAACAAAAAATAGTCTTTTAACAAAAATTAACGTTATACCTTCAGTACAATAATATGTAAGAAACAGTTAAACAGAAAGATTAAAAGAAATTGCATAATTTTTTTTTTAAATTCCATATTTAAAAAATGAATGCTTATAATAAAAATGAATATAATAAAATACTAAAAAATGGCGTACTAATTTGTTTTTTTTTTTAATGTCAACAAAAATTTTATATACCTAAAGGAAGTCGGTATAGCTTTTTAAATTTTCCGCCAGTTTTTTACAAACAGATATATTTTTTCCGGTTAGTTAAAATGGATCGGATGGTTGAGTAAAGAACGTGTTATCATTATTAAAAATTATTTTAAATATAGTGAACGTAATTCAGTTGGACGAAAATTTCGTTCAAAAGGTTCTATATGGATTTAATTTCCTTTACTTTAATTTTTAATAAAAATAAATTAAAATCTAACACCATTTGTGTTCTTATTTGAAATTAAATTTAAAAGATATTTAAAATTTAAACATCCTCTAAACTAATTTTTAAAAGAATCGTTCCAATGATTTTAAAATTTTATTCTAATAAATTTAGATTTAAATGGGCTCCCAAAGTTTATTTATTTATTTATTTTGGAAAAGTTTAAATCGGTGCAATCCATATCGTGACAGTACTTAAGACAAATTCTTGCGATCCAATCGTACATTTTACTTTTTTTATTATTTTTGTCAATTTCTTATTTCAAAATATTTGCAAACAATTATTTTTTTTTTCAAAACTTTTCATTGAAAACATTTGATTTTAAAATTTTAAAATAGGATTTCTAACTTTAAAATTAATAGCAATTCAATGCTCTAAGAGTTTTTGCTCACATACGATTTTTGTCTTGTCTCAATCTGCAACTCAATATATGTAGGTACTCATCTTAAATGAAAAAAAAAATATTACCAAATTCTAAAAAAAAATTTATAAATATTTTTAAATTAAATTGGCGTTTTTTTATAAAACCAAATATTGAAATTTAACACCGACAATATTGCCAGTTTTGTATTTTATATAATTATTAGAAAATATACTTTAAACTCAAGAGGAGTTTTTCGAATAATTATAATAATTCAATAACAATATTGTAAAAATTGAAAAAATGATAGAGTAAAAATAATTTTAAAATTTAGAATTGTAATATGAAATTTTAAATTCTTTTAGATTCTATATAAACTTTACATAAAATATAACAATGTTTTCCTACCTTTTTTAGAACAAATAATTTCCTTAAAAAAAATAGTGTTAAAAAATTTCGTCTAAAGTTTAAGACAGTTTTTTTCATAATTTTGTAAATAGAAAAAAAAAAGTTCCTTAATAATCTTTAAAATGATAATATATTAGTATATGTTTATTTATATATAAAATATTTTTTTTTAATTTTAAATTGACGTTTTTAAATTCAAACCCTTTCAAAGCCCATTCACTGCAAAGGGAGAGTTGTAAAATCAAAATAACATAAAATAGATTAAAATATTATATTCCTTGCACAGAAAGTTTATTTTCTATTGTTCTTTTGGCCTTTAATATCTAAGAGCTTCATTCCGTTATAAATCCAATTGAAATTTCTTAAAATCATTGTAATTTTATTTTCGTATATACTATTTTTTTTTTTTTTCAGAACTTACAATTTTCCTGAAGTCATCATGCAGTAGGTTCATGTACAGCACATTACATTAAAAAAAAACGAACAACAGTCAGCATCACGCTCAATAGTACCTACTGAGACTGACGATACGATAGCATCTGGTAGAGTGATTTGTTGTGACAACGAAAAAACATGTTAAAGTTCGATTGAATGGACAGAGGACAGTCTACCTGTGTTTTTTTATTTTTCGATTGATTTAAAATCGTTTACTTAGCGTTGAAAGAACCATTCGTGAGGTGACCTTTGATGGCGGTGTAGTAATTTTTCGTGTCGCTTTGGGTCTTGCTTGGCGTGATTTATAATTCCGATTTTTGTCGATGATCCTTCTTGTTTTTATTTTTTTTTTTTTTTTTTTTTACAATTTATTGTTCCTTAGAGACTAAAAGTAAATAAATCTAAATGCTTTATAAAGGAAAATGTGTGTTTACAATATTATGATCACATTGAACTTGATTTATTTATAAATATAAAAAAAATACTATAGTATTTTGTTGAATTGAGTTGAAGGACAGGCAGTTTGTTTTTTTTTCTTAAGTATATACTTTGTGTTCAATGACTATAAATTATATTAATGGGTTCTTATAACTACAGGTATCATTCCAGTAATTACCGTTAGCAGAATCGAATGGAAGTAAACAATTCTTATTGATTTTTGTTAACTGAATTTTATCATCGAATTACCTTCCCTGAAGATACACCAAATACTTAAATTCTTAAAAGGAATAAATTTGGAGGAGGAGCTTTAGGATGAGAAATATCTTTCAGCTCTAGATGGGAGCAAAATAGATCTTCAGCTCGCAGTGCAATATACCCCGAATACATTATTCCTTCATTCATCATGGAAGGTAAAATTGAAAAAAAAAAAAAAAATATTGTGCATTCGTGAAGTGTGGCTAAAAAAGTTTCTTTCTACTTGAAATATGTTCTTTTTTAGAAGAAATATCGAACTATTGGGTATACAAGCTGCTTAATGTTTATGTTAAAAAAATTAATTTTAGATATTATAATTAAATTTAAAAATGCAATTTTTTACTTTTTGTTTTTTTTTTTTTACTGGCAATACTAGCTTGCCTCCAGCCGAGTCTATAGATATAACGAGTGGACCATATAGTGGTTTCTTTTAAAATTATAGGTTATTTTGTCACCGACAGCTGTTTCCCGCTCTAAATTTTGACAAAAAGTCAGTATCATCCCTCCGCGGAACAAAATGAGTCGCTTTACGCTTGAACAAATATTAAGAAATTAATTTCAGTGCTATGTAGCACTATAGCCCAATGAGTGCATTTTCATCTCGGCGGCTACACGTTAACAAAGGAAATTGCCGCATCTGGGGCTCGGAAAACCCGCACGTTATTGTCGAGAAGCTAATGCATCATTGGACCATTTTTCTTTGGAAATTAGCGTTAGAGAGGCATGTTAACAGACTTTTTTTTAACTGTAATTGAAGGCAAGGATTTGGACGAGCTCTGGTTCATGCAGGATGGTGCGCCATGCCACACTGCCCATGCCACAATGAATTTTTTGCGCACCAAATTCCCAAATCGTGGTTATCAGCCGTCTTGGCAATGTTAATTGGCCGCCTTGGAGCTGCAATTTGACCCCTTTGGACGGGGAGTCGTAAAGGACCGATGTTATACCAACAATCCGGAAACGATTCAAGCACTTAAGGCCAATATTATCCAAGCAAGTCGTGAACTACAGCCCGAAAACATCAACAAGTTCTTGGAAAATTATAGTGACAGAATGCGCTACTGCGAAGCCAGCCAAGGCAGCCACTTGAACGACGTTGTATTCCATATTTAATGGGAATGTTTGCTTTTACCAATAAAGCCGTAGTACATGGAAAAATTTTTATTTTGTTCATTTTATTGCATTTTTAAAAAGAAAAATGTAGTTGGCCCACTCTGTATTTTTTGAGGGAATATCTTCTAGTATTGATTTTCTGATACAAGACCGAGACAGTGATAAGAGCGAGGACTTTTTGTCTCATGGCCAGCTCTTATTTCCAGAACTCATACTTTATGATTTATTTAACAAAAACTTCTAAATTTTATTTATCTTTTAATTAATTTAATTTGTTTATAGACAAATCATCAAGCGTGCACGAATTGTGAAGAAGTATTATTTTTTTTATTTTTTTTTTTTTGAAAGATGACTACAAATCTTTAAAGAAAAATCCCAGCAGAAAAATTATGTTTCTGACGTTTTCTTTTCCTTTTGTCAATTCTTTCACAAATCTTGTATGTTGACAGGCACAAAAATACCATATTTGTTTGTATCAGTAACACTAATCAGAAACAAGATGTAAGAATCTTCTAAAACACTGTTTTTTTTTTCTGCTTCACGATTTCCTTCATAAAAGCCATCGTCAGACATATTCAAAGGGGTTTACTTTTTTCAACACACCCAACCAACAATCGTGTTGGATGCAAAAAATACGAAAGACTACGAGTTTGGTTTTTTACTGGCAGATCATGTTATCATTGCAAGAAACACGTATGACATTGACATTGAACTTTTATATTCGTCTCTCATTGCCGTGTGTCTGTCTATCAAATGAAGACTTGCTTTTTGTTAACATCGTTCGTAGCGAGAAAGAAAAAAAAAGAAAAACAACACTGGTGGATAGGATAGTAGTAGACACTGTATAGCACCATAGCAGGTCCTTTAACAGAGAGAAACACTCAATGTCGTGTATGTAGTGTCGAGTGTCAGTAAAAGTGCATTCAAGTGGATGATGCAGTAATAGACCGAATACGGAATACAAGTTGAACAAACTTGACATGCGTTTGAAGTGGAAGGATATACAAAGTACATATAAGAGCATTTTATAATGAACCCTCTTTGCCTTAAACATGATTTATGTGTTATGTGATTATATACGGAACCATATTATTTGTATATTTTAACGTCATCCAGAAAATTTTATAATCGTATCACATTCTGCAGAATTAAGCAAATTCATTTAATCTTATGCAGGGGCGTAGTCAAAAAATAATGAATATAATTTATGTACGAACTTATGAAGAATGAAGAACTAAATCAATTTTAAAAGCAACATACGAGTAATTATTTTATTATTCTATTATACAGGGTGTTTGGAATAAGATGCGAAAAAAGGCTGGAGCATGTAGGTTCGGTCGAGACAAGAAAAAATCGTATAGGAAAGTGGGGGGGAGGTAAATTTCCTCCCGTTTATGCGAGACGGGCAATTTTCTAAAAAATCTACTTTGAGTAGAAAAATCAACGGCAACACTTAAAATGTCATGTTATAATTTGTTTTAAAGGTCAGAAATCCATCCATCAATTTTTATTAAATTGTTTTAGTGAAAACTTTTGTAAAAGTTAATTTTCAAACTCAAAATTTTGAGAAAACAAAAAAAAGAAAACAAAATTTTTTTGCCAGAGGTCCTTAATCGTATTTATTAGATTTTTGTCTACTTAGACACTGTCTAACTATTTTAAAATTGGAATTGGAAATATGCTTTATTTAATAAAAATAAATATCACATTGTTCAAGGTTAAGACAATCTACTCTTGTGTCTAAGTTAGGTAGCTATAAGACAACAATAAGCAACATTTTTGAACACATTTTCGAAAATTTGACAGTTGTCTAAAGTTAGACAACGTTTATAAATAAGACCACCTGTGTTTAAAAATTAATATTGTCTATCAGAGGCTTATCGACTCGAAAACTACTGAACCGATTACGCTGAAATTTTAGTGTTTGTTCTCATTATAATAGCGAGATGGTTTAAAAAGTTGTTTGAATATAATCCACCCTGTCACTGTCACGCCCTCTTTAAGACTATTTTAGTTTATCCTAACTGATCGTCCCAAGAAATTTAAAGTTTTGTTGATGCGAGTTTTTTTAACATCAAACATGACATGTATTATTTGTTCCACCCACTAACACGCCCACTTTTTTATATTGAAATTTTATCCGTATATAACGTCCTAAGAAGGCTGAAAATTTATTTAAACAAATCACTCTTGAGCCAAAACAATGACATGTGAATTTTTTTTTTTAAATCCGCCTACTGCCACGCCCACTTTTCTTATATCTGATAATTCTTCCTATAGCTAGTGTACATCCCTTAAAAGTTAAAATTTCGTAATTAAAATCTCTTGAATATTAAGCATTGTGTTTTTTTTTTAAGTCCGCCTACTGCCACACCCACATTTCTACCGATATCAATGTTTAAAAAATAGAATTAAAATTAAAAATCCCTGGATCTGCTTTTTGAATGATGACTGCTCACACGACCCCTTTTTGATACCACTGAAATTAGTCAATAACACTACTTGTATCTGGTAAGTACGCCAATTTTGGGTTTTGTAACAAAGCCCCCTTTTTGTCACCGAAAAATACTCATTCCTATTCGATAATACAAAGGACTCCATCATATGGGCTTCAAGTGTTTAGCCTCCCTAGATCGAATTGGAAGTACGGGCCTCACTCAATATTGTATATTTTTCTAAATGTTGTTATTATTTTTGATTATACCAAAAACCCATATAGTAATATCCTGTTGTTTAGATTGACTTTTGTTGCATGTTCTAAAAAAAAAAACAATCGTGATTATCAGCATCCTCACTTCTAGCCTGCATTGTTTTAGGTGTAGGTTCGTTCATGTTCGTTTGTTATCCGTCAGACCATATAAGTTAAGCATCATTGGTCAATTTGCAGAATGTTCAACAACGAACGTCGTGTGCAGGCTTTTGAAGGAGCCTAAACTCACATCAGACTTTTTACCCTCATAAAATAAATAATGTGTTTATAGTTTGTGCCTGGCGCACTTCTTGTTGGATGTCTGAAAAGACCTTCTATCCTGATTGGCAATAAATGTATCTACTCTTCATTTGGCCAACAACGTGCAAATAGATTTTGGAAATAACGTCAAGAAATCCTTGCGGCAAATTCGATTAAGCTACCATTTATGTGGATCACAATATCGGTGCGCACATGTGGTAATTTTTTTGTTTTTTTGTGGAACACGTCTTTCAATTAACTTAAAGTAGGTATTGCACTTTTATTCAAGCCTCGATATAATGTGCGGAGGCACATGTTTGGACATATATGCGCTATCAATAAATGAAATCAGTGAGTTATAATATATTGAACAAGAAATAATCTTCATTATTTTAGTCCCGAGTTTGAAGCAAAGAACGATCAATCGATTGTATACGGATCGATATCCTCAGGGATCCCCCAGGTATTACGCGTGAGCAGCAATGATTATTATGGAATCATACCATACCTACATACATATGTATATTGAATCCGGTGCGAAAGGGACATTCCATCATCATATACCATACCACAAAGGAGAGTGTTATCGAAAATTGAAATCTCATTCGGTGAGGCAACATAATTATCTTTGGGTCTAAACAAGGATATCTCTTGTCAATCTCCGATTAAAAACTCTTGACGTGTTTTCTCAAGGGAAAAATTGTTCACTTAACAGGTGGGTGCGATTGATAGCCATCATTGACATTGACTTGACGTCGTCGTTTGTAAGTCGAATGGCTTGAAATGGTCAGTCAGTCAGTCATATTATTTCCAGTTGACAGATACGCTTTGGTTTAACTTACACACCCTTGGGAATATTTCACTTCAGTGAAACGCGGAATCTTTTAGAGATCTTGATGATGCGTGTGCGAAAAGAAACACTTTAAGATTTATGAAATTCAAGACTTTTCTGATGTACCTATGTGGAAATACTATACTCATATTATATTGATGCTGACTTTGGAATTCGATATTATGCTCGTTTGGTTTATCCTTTAGAAAAAATATAACGGAAAATAAATACAAAATAATAATATCAAATGAAAATAAAATTGCTTATTAAAATATTGATGGGTGTTAAGAATAAAACTTGAGATCTATGAAAGTCAATATTTTTTCAAAAAGTATTGATTTGAAAGATTTGACTTTTAAAAAAGGAAACATATATTTTTCGCTCTTTTAAGCTTAATATGTAATGTAGAATTGTCCTCTATATAGTCTGGAGGTCAACTTAGCGATAAATTTCCATAATATGTGACGAAGACAAGAATTTACCAATATTCAACATTTTATTAAAATTTATATAATTAAATTTTTTTGTAGGGAAAGGGCCAAGGAAGGAATTTTGAAATTTTGGAATCTAGGTACACCAAAATGTTTATACAAATTGTTTGGTTTTTTTGCTAAACAACATAATAGAAAAATTAACCAGAATATGAAAAAATTTTAAGACATTTTTAATATATGTATGTGTGTCTGATTTTTTGAAAATACTAAAATAAAAATATTGAAGATCTTATGATGTTTCGAGATTTATCGCATTTTGTTTTTAAACATCGAAAAACGAAATTTCGCAAATAAATAATCTCTCTTTTCATAATCTCGAAATTACAAAATCTCGCATTTATATTTTGCGCCGAAAATCATCGCAAATATCAAATGAAATCTCGCAATTTAAAATTTCGCATTTTTTAAAGTAACATTTATGTACGTTTCTACAATAAGTACATTGTTTATGAATTGTGAAACCCTAAATTTTTTAGTTGAGAAACTTTATTTTGCGAAATTTAGTATCCAATCATTTTTATTTCTGTATTTTTAGTTAATGGCTTGCTAATTTTTTTAAGAAGACACTACTGCTAATCCAATATTGTTAAAAAAATATAATTTTATATATTTAAGAAATATTATGAAAAGCAGGTGTTTCCTTAGAATAGGCATCTGAAAAAAAAATTTACCAAAAATGTATACCCACTGCACTCTGGCCAAGAAGATAGTAGAAGCTTTTGGTTGCAATGCCTTATACAATACACATATGTAGCTTTTCAAAACTCACAGGGTTATTTTGTTTTTGTTTTTGTTGAACTAAATAAACTGAATTTATATTCACCCTAGCCCTTATTATTATAGAAGCATTAAACTAAATTTTTCAATTTTTTTAATTTCATATTCAAAACACAATACACCAGCGAGGCTTTATCGTGGGACGTAATCCATTCATTCAGGTCTGATAAATAATGTTAACAATTTTAAAGAAATTACAAAAACAATTCTTCTTCTGTAAGACAAATGGGTTAGTTTTTATTTCAGATGAGAATTTTCAGAATTAGTTTTGTGGCAGATTAAACGGCCACCATTATTTAAAAAAAAATCTTCCTCATTTGGCCAAAATTCTACTATTTTTTTTTTTTGGAAGCTCAAAATTTTGTATGACCAAAATTCTGTAAAATGTATATGTTAAAATTCTGATTTATGTGCAAAATTTTGTTTTTTTTTTTATAAAGTCTGGTTACGAAAACTGAATAACTTTACTTATTACAAAAATTACAGGATATTGAAAACAGAATTTTGGTTATTTGATTTTGAAAAATGAAATTTCAACTTGCAAAATTTTGAAACCCGAATTTTTACACATTTTTAATGTAAATTTAGTACTCACCATGGAACAGAGTTACCTAGGATTTATAACAATTTTAACTTCTTACAATTTCCCCTAAACAATATAATTATGTAAATCTAAACAAATGGTTACTTTTTAATAATTTAATATTTCTTTAATAAATCGGTACCTAAGTTTTATACAATTTGGAAAATGCTTAATTTTATCGAAAATTATTCCGACAATTTTGGTAAAAAAAAAAAATGGTTGATATGTAGATATTTTCGAAATTTATTAATAATTAATTGTATACCTGCTATAGAACTTTTTTTTATTTTAGGCTTTTTCGAAAACGGTTGAACTATGTTTCGATATTTTTTCTTTTTTTTTTTTCGAAAGTTATAATAGTGACACATTTTATGGGCTTAAAATTTTTTGTTTTGAAAGTGACTTAGGTCGTTGATTTCTTGAAATTTTGCTTATATAAATTTTAAAACTTACAGAAAATCAAAAAAAAATATATATATTTTCTTGGGACCAAACTGTACCTACCTACCTACCGTGTACAATTGTTAATAAACGTCTTATCTTTCGCGAAATCAGCGAGTACGATTTTTCCAAAAATATTTTCGTTTGCTAAAAAATAAGTACGATATACTTTGAGGGTGGGAAAGATTTAACAAAAAGTTATTATTAACAGTACCTACCGCTCAGGCCCTCAACTCACAAAACCGTTATTTTTAACTGCACATTGAAATTGGCGTACCAAAATTAAAAACAAAAATAACACTTCTAAAGCATTTTATTTATAAAAAAAAAAAAGAATTTTTTTTAAGAAACCACTCAAACGATGTTTAAAAATTGGGTTTTTTTCATAAATTATTTAGGTATACTTGGATTTATTTCATTTTATTATTTAATTATATGTTTAACGCAATCAAGAAAAATCGACAATTTCTTTAGCTTTCAGTTTTTTCTACAAATCACTTTTATTTTTTTTACGATTTATACAAATTATGTTTGAACTACTAACGAGTTTCTGCTAGTTAAACTTTGACATTTTATATTAATGTAACCCTTTCTTTGAGACCTTTCAAAAAATAAAGAAAACAAAAAATACAAATATATGAGATAATTTACTGTCTGGCGTCAGTTATCATGAATTTAGCATTTATTTGTCTAAGTTAAGGGTGTCACATCAGTGGATAAACAAATTTCAATTATATATTATTGCTCTGCATGTCACAAGGTAAACATTTTTTTTTTTTTTTTTTTTTTTTGAAAAGTAATTTTACCTGTGCTAGACGCATTCTTTGGAGCTCGGTTCAAAAAATATATGTAAGTACATTTGTGTTCCTATATAATATATTGGACAGGAATATTCAGATTCACACCCAACACCCACAATGAAAAATGAATTAAGTACATGATATTTGACCCAAAACCTTTTTGACAGTCTTAAACATGACAAAATATGCACTGCTTCAAAAATATTTAAAAAAAAATATGTATGCACCACATACCTATAGGTTTACTATTGAAATGAATTTATTACAATTACAATCACGTCTTATACACAAAAAAAAATGAATGAACCAAAAAAATTATTAGACAGCACTGTCTAGTCTCATTTATGCCTCTAACACTAATATATTGTGTGTCAGAGAACTGTCAAAGTCTCGGCAGTGATCTTATTGTGCATGCAAAAATTAAGTTAACACAAATTCAGCATAACAAACATATTTTTACGATTGATCAGAATATATTCAGAAATCAGAATTCATATAATATACGGATACCGCTACCTTCCGGGCGGTCTCAAAACGCCAGCAACTTCCATTTATCTTCCAGCTGCCATAAGTCCATTTGCAGCAATCCGCTGTAATTTCGTCCCTTAACCCAGAATCCGTTCGGCGGTCAATATTTCATTGCGATTGTCTGTCTGTCCAAAAAAAAAAATAAAAAACAATAATAACAAAGTCATGGCAGCAAACGACGACCAACTTTTGTCTACGTTACGGTTGCAGCAATAGCAGAAATCCGCAACAGAATGAAATATTGTTAACACGTTTCCAAGGAAATTAATTTTCCTGCTGTGAGCATTATGGATATTACACCTTTATGGATTGTTCTTTGGGGATCTATATGGATGTGGATGGAGGTGAGAGATAGAATTCTAGCGTAGACTTTTCTATACCGACAATATCTACCACACATTCGGAGGATTGGCGAGCCAACAGTCGGAACGGAATATACGACGACGCGACGTACGCATGAGCCAACCTATCCTTGCGAAACCTTTAACGGATGCAGATGCAGATGCAGATATACCTATTTTTCTGGCAAAGGCAAACGAAATTCGGTCAAAGCTATATGGCTATATGGCGCACGGCAGTGGTGGCGGTGATGGCGGCGGCGGCCCGCGGTCACTGTGTAGGCATTGTTATTTAGCATCAATAAAATTGTAATCGATATGACTTACAGTCAGTTCGGTGCAATACCGTATCACACAATAAATCTTTTCGACAGTCAAATGCAGCACCTTTGCTGTGGTACTCCCCATGCCAAGAGGGGGTTACACGGGTATATACACAGTTCAAAAGACTAAGTGAACAACTCACCGAAACGAGTCGATCACAGATTGTAATTCAAGATTAGCTCAATGAATCATAAACCACATGGCTTCAAACAAAAAAAAACAAAAATGGACCGTTTTTGTGCATATTTTTGTGAATGGCCTGATGCATTTAAAAAAATAAAAAAAAAGAAGTGATATTAGAGATATCAATAAAAAATGTTAAAATAAACGTGGTCTGCTTCAATTGATCCCTACATCGCATTGTGGTATTGATTGACAATCTGCGGTGGTAAACATCTATAGTGTAATCGGAATGCAGCTGAAATTTCAAACCATCTCCAAGGTATTTTGGATGATTTATCCACAGCAATGTGTTGAGTAACAAACTGTTTAAAGTGCATATACATACACATATAAGAGAATAGTCATTTGACATTGATATACCCTGTCGATTGCTTATTTTATAAAAGTTTTACTTGTTAAATATTAGTTTATATATAATGTACAATGTACATAGTTAAATAATGCAGGTGCTATGAGTTGTATTTGTTTCAAGCTCGTTGATATATTTTTATTTGTAAGGCCAGCTGAATGGGAAGCAATTGCGCTCAATAATCTGCATTTAGGATATTTAAGTTATAGTAATAGAGGAAACAATCACTTTCTTAATTTTAAAAAGTGACGAATAATAAATGATCAATAAAATTTTGCAGCTTAAGTACTCAATATTTTTAAAGAATTATCCCTGCTTTATTTAAAAATTCATATTTTAACTCACTAAAATGTTTAAAAATTTTAATAACCGTATATGTATGTAGTTCAGGAAAAATAAAAGTGGCAAAAATAAAGGGAGAAGTCACTTACAAATACATACTAATAAAGTGATTGGATATGACTTATGACTGCTATGAGACATTTATGGCATTTTTGGCCAAATTTAACTCTTTACCACGGGCTCTTAAATGAACGATTTTCTTAATTTAATTTTTTTTGGTTAAAAATCTCTTCTCATTAGGGTTGTAAAAGTTAAGTCACTTTCTAGCTTTAGCTTGGCTTTAATTCATAAGCTAGTGAGTGACTTACGAATTAAAAAAAAAAAAGTAATTTATAAGCAACGAAGTGACTTTTGAATAAAAAAAAAGTTTAATTCACAACCTAGTGTCTCATGAATTTAAAAAAAATAACTCATAAGCTAATGGGTGAATTCTGATTTAAAAAATTATGAATTTATAAGCTAGCATGTTAATTTGCAATTTACAAACTAGATTTAAAAGCTTAAAGCTTTTTATTTAAAGTTATAGGAACTGCATAAATAGCAACTCACACAAAATTTTCAAAAGCTTGAAAACTACTTTCGTTAATAATAAAATAATTTTGTAGTTAAAACAAACTTAAAAATTTCCAATCCATTAACTAGCTTATGATTTTTTTTTAAATTCATAGCTCACCTACTGGCTTATGACTTAATGTTTTTTTTAATTCAAAAACTCGCAACCCTGCTTCGCATTTAGAGATTTTTAAATTTCCATGAAATAACAGCTACATATATATTTTGGGAGGCGACCAAGTTTACTTACGGTTTACTCACTTTCTTTAACTTTTCTTTTCTTTGATTGTCATGCAATTCGGTTTGTCTGTACCTTGACCTACAGCCTAAATCTTTATAGACCTTAGATTTATAAGTGATACCCTAGAAGATAAATTGAAATTTTATAAATCAAAAGATAAAGTTTAGCTGTCGTAAAATCTTTAACAAAAGTTTATTTATTTTAACGAACAGTTTTTACAAAAATTGTTTAGTTTTAAGATAAAACTCACTATAGAATTTACTATTGTCACAAATTATAGTTTTAAATATTTTTGACTTTTTCCGTTACAGCTTCAACAATTTTGATAAAAAAAACAACATAAGTACATAACTTGACATAACTTGATCGCACACACTAACATTTAAAATTTTGTAGTGTAATAATGATAAAGTGTTGAGTGTCATAAAAGCACAAGATTACAAAATTTATGAAAAAGATCAAACTATTAAAAAGGTTTTCTCAAACTGTTTTCTCACTGTTAAAATCCTATTTCCGTTATTTGATATTTTTGCAAAACAGCGATACGAAGTTTAATAAATAGTATTTTAGCCATTTTGGAGGAAAGTTGAAAAATCTGAAATAGTTGTTTGGCTAAAACAAAAATTATAAATTCCCTTCATATAAAAGTTCGCTGTTTTCCAAATCAATCGGTTCACCTATTTTAGTCTAGATCAAATAACAGTGGTACCACGGAAACATTGATCGACTGACGGTTAGACGAACCTCACTTTTTCAGACTTCTCAATTATCGTAGTTTTAAAAGTAAAACAAAAATTACATTTAAAACCTCAAAATTTATTTTTACACCAAATTAATACTTGTCCTTTAGAAAAAGCATACAAAAATTACATTAGGTCCTTTATGTGAAATAATGTAAAAATTTTCAACAAAAACTGTTTCCAAAACGAGTCGGTAATTTAAAAAAAAAAAACTCCCAATAAACTTACAATGTTAAATTACCAACTAACATTACAAAAATGCGGCACCCGGACAAACGTTTATTTTTTCACATTTTAACTGCGAATTTCGACACTTAAACATTTCCTTTAACAGAAGAGTCTGATACCAACAAAAATTGTATTTAAATTGTTAGGCCTCTTTTTGATAAAAATAAGATTATCCTAAACGATTGGAAGATACCGTTATTTCTTATAGTTAAACAAAAATTTTGGATTATATTCCCCTTCCCCTGAAAAAAAAAAAAAAAAAAAAAAACACTTTAATAATTTTGTGTTAAAAAAGTTTTGTAGGGCGTATGAGTGCTTTTTTATACAATGGTGAAAGAGTAATTAATTCGCCTGAAAAATTTCGCACCTACTGCAGATGGAAGCAACATTATTTTTGAGTTAGAAACAAAGCATAATATATATACATATACTAAAAAGTTGCTGTACTATACTTTAAATTCTTTATTTAAATTTTGGCTAAATTTATGTGAATATACTCGTAAAGGCATCAAACGGTCTTAGTTTTGTTTTTCTTTATCAATTTTTTTTAACGGATCTAACGGATTACACTTTGTACTTAAAAGGTTGAAAATAATTTCAATAAAACCAAGTTTAAGAATTTTACCGGAAAAATGACACGACCGATTTTCTTATAATTTTGCAAATAATTATTCGATTTAAATATTTAAAAAATAAATTTTCTGTAAAAATCATGATATACCTACCTAAATTATTTAGTTATTATTTTTGTATTTTTTACATGGATTTGAGTTAAAATGACTACCGTTCCATTCATTCTCTGCTTTAACTTACAAATTGCGACTAAAAGTAAGAACATTATATTATTTAAATGGATTTCTATAAAGATTAAAACCAAAATTATTTAACGGTTATTGTGTTTTTTTTTTTTAAACAAACCTATCTTCTGGAATGAAAATAGTTTTTTTTCCGAAATTGGGTCAGTGATACCCACGTGATAACGTTTTCCTAATTAATATATCTTTTTCTTCGTGCTTCTTGAGTCGATTGTAATTTTTTTCTAAATTAAATTGCATAAGATATATGTATCAATTAAAAAAATACATTACAAAGCATAAATCATTTTTTCTATATGTTCATTTCTTATAGCTGGGTTTATTTGACAGCTTACGAAATATTTCATTGGTTCCTTAAACTTGTCACCTAGCAATCATTTCAAAAAACATATACATATGACGTTGTTATTGACTCAATATGTCACTATAAATACCTAAATCATAAATTCCGTTATCAAATGGAACTGTCAAAATGTTCATTAAATCCAATTTTAAAGAATTACGCTGAAAGGTTTTATGTACATATATGTAATGTACATAATATGAAATCAATATGTAATAAAATATGTTCATTTAAAATTTTAACAAATTTAAATATCGATCAATCAGTAACTAATTATATAGTTAGAACCCGATCAACAGGCTTTTACAATCACTTAGTCTTAATAAAACTTATACTTATAAATGGATGCAAAGTCTTTTAGTTTACTTTATTTAGACTATCTTACAATGCTAACTATATCAGAGACAAATTTTCTAACAAACCAAAATTCAAGTAATTGAATTCTTTTTTGCATTCCATTTGCATCCCCTATATAATGCTTCGCTACTACGCACGCAGCACGCAAGCCCCCAACTGTTAGAAAGATCGAACATTCGATTTGAATTGGTGTCATAATTTGCTTCGCCCGGCCAGTCGGCTGCTGGCTGGTGCAGCGGTGGTGGTGGTTTGGCGCACCAACATGCAACACCTCCAGTTGTGAGGCTGAATTGCGTAATTCAACCTGTGCTATAGTTCCATCAGATGCACAAAAAAAAATTGTATGCACGACATGGTCGTACGTTCTTGCTGTGACAAATTAGAAAAAATTGGCATGCATTTTTATTTATTGCAGAAAGGTCAATTTTTTATTATTTTATCTTATAACTTTGTTTCTTAGTTAGAACCTAAAATATTAACTATAGTTCCTATAAAAATAAATAAATAATGTAGTCAAATTTTGACAATTTTTTATGGATTTATAAAAAAATCTTATTTAAAATAACGATAACTTAGACACACTTAACTTAATTCAATTCAATTCAATCCAATTCTAAACAAATTGGCCTGACTTTCAAATTTAACCAAAATAATAATTTTTCTTTGAATCCTTAACTTTCCTCTAGAAGCAGGTAGATGCCTAAATCGAAAAGTTAAAAATAAAATTAAGAAACAAAAACCGACGACGGACAGACGAAACGTTTGAGAGCAGATCGACTGGAAAGAAATTAATTTCGTCGCTCGCTGGTGAAATCAAATCGTTTATAAATTGAACACGATATCAATTTCACAGCATCAGCATTTCAGCATCTATGCGCCATCGCCATCGCATCGTCTAGTTTCTAGTTAGATAGCACCAGCTAGCGCATACAATTTACACATTGCATCCAGAGCATGGATCTCTTTTTTTTCTTTTTTTTTTTTTTAAAGAGATATAGGCCTTTACTATAGCGAGCGTCCGTCCGTCAGTTCCTTCTAGATTTTGCCCACCATGGGCGAAAATTTTCGCATTGAACCCTGGTTTGACCTAAAAAATTCTTATAACGTTGTCGGCCTTTTGGATACTTTTAATAACGAAATTATGTTTTTGCTGGTAACATGCTAATAAACCATCCGGGTTTTTAGTCAGAGTGTGTTTTTGTATGTGTGTGTGTGTGTTTGAACGAATTTTGTAATTTTTTTTTGTTGTTGTTTTTATTCAAGTGCTATGCTGATGCATGCGGTATGTGCGCAAGTTGCACCGTTCAAACTATATGTACCCACCATCAGGATTGGAAGATCGTTGGACTATCAGACTAGGAGTTCTACGTGTGAAATTTATTTATCATGTTCGCGGGTATCAGTTTTCCTTAACGATAAATCCACTTATCTTGTTCGAGAATTTTATTTCTTAGCTTCATATAACACATACATAAATATAGGCATCTCTTCGACTTTGGTGTAATAGCTAGATGCCTCTATAAGACCATGCCAACTATAGCTAGGTATGATGCTGCAGATTATGTAATTTTTTTTGTTTTAATATTTTTTTTTGTTTTACTCCCAAATCGCTTTTGGGGAGCTTACTAAAATTGTAGATAAAATATTGAATATTGTAGACAATCAAAGCAAGGTTTATAGGTAACTTGAGTTTAACTAATCTTAAACGTTTGATGAACACAAGAGATACAAATGGGTGTGATCGGTTTTGCATTTCGATTCAAAATGTCCTACTGCTTAAACACCATGCAAAATATATCATAATATATATAAAATCAGGCTCGAGATTTTGATCAAACTTGACGTTACGATGCTAGCGAAGTTGAAAAAAAAGTGGGTTCCGCAATTTTTTCCGTCTGTCTATCTGTTTGCAATGTCCTTTCGGATGCAGCCTAAACGCATGGGTCGATTTTCTTTAAACTTGGTACCTAGCGGTTTTTGGACATACATTTCTCGGAAACGATTTTTTCACTTTTTTTTTTAATCAAAATACACGTCACCTAACATACAAATATTTTACCTCATTATGAAAATCTTTTTTTTTCTCAAAAACGTGTCTACAATTTAAAAAAAAAAACAAATTCAGTAATTTTTTTACAAAAAAGCTTCCATTTCATAAAAGAAAATCATCAAAATCCTCCCATAGAACCATTTTTTTTATTTTCAAATTTTTTTAAAAACGACTCAACTGATTTTGATAAATTTTTTATAGAAAATATTTCAAAAAAATTTAAAAAATTTAATTGATTTTTAATAAAAGTTTAAAAATTTTTTTTCGAGAGCTTAATAATTCGAAAACGACTTGTTCTTTTTTTATTAAACTTGGCATTTAGCAGTTTTTTTATCTAACATATTTTAAATAAAAATTATTCTTATGACCAAAACCAACGGTACTTACAATACAAGTGCTTATAAAAACTGGTAAGAAAAATCTAATTTTTCTTAAAAAATGATTTCGTTTAAAATTTGTATGTGATCTAATATCAGTACAAGCTACAATATTGTTGAGAAAAATTATTTATCGTTCATTAACGGTACTTGTTTTCGAATATGTATATCATTTTATATATGCACATATATCAGTTGAACCAATTTTAATAAAATTTTTTACACAATAGCTTATAAGTTTAAATAATATTGCCCATTAAATTTTTCAACAAATTTGATTTTGAATTTTTAACAAAATTTTCAAAATTCGATATTTCGAAAATGGGCAAATGATTTTTCTTTCAAAATTCATTTTTAAACTCCGCATTAATAAATACTAAAAAACCGCCAAACCAATTCCAATTCGTCTTAAAAACGTCTAATTTGAAATTATTTATTTATAATATTATTATTTACGTTTTAAAATAATTTAAATAATTTATTATTAAAAAAAAACAATTTTTATTTTAATCCTGAATAATTTGAGCAACCCTTTAGCTCGAACACACCATGTATTTAAAATCTGCTAGCTAATGTCAAAAACCTGCTGGAGTGCTAAGTTTAATAAAAATCGACTAAGTCGTTTTCAAATTATTAAGTTCTCAAAAAAAAACTTTGAATCTTTTTTTAAAAATCCAAAAAAATTGTTTGGCAAATTTTGGTACACAATATTTTTAAAATTATTATAAACATTCTTTATAAAAAATTTATCAAAATCATTTGAATCATTTTCGAGAAAATCGAAAATAAAAAAAAATGGGTCTTATGTACCATTTATAACCATTTTTCGGAATTTTTTTTAATAAAATGGTAGCCTTTTTCCTTTTTGTAAAAAAAAATTACCGATTTACAAAAAAAAAAATTTTGGGCACATTTTTAAGAAAAATAAGATTTTCATAATTTGGTAAAAAAAAAAAAATTGTACGGCAGGTGTAGTTATTTTTGGTCTTAAAAAAATCAAAAAAACATGTGGGGCAATGCCCAAAAAACGCTAGGTACCAAGTTGAAAGTAAATCGTTCTGCTCGATTAGGCTACAGCCGAAAGGACAGACACAATTGCGAGATCCACTTTTTTCTACTTCGTTATCATCGTAATGTCAACTTTGATCAAAATCTCGAGTTCGATTTTTTTAAGAATGCATAACTTGCCATATAGTACCTACATATGAATATACCGCAATTAAAAAAAAAATACAACCATCTGATTTACTATTGAGAAAATATTTCACATACGCTACCTAACGCCAACACAATATAAATTTCGGTAAACTATTTTTGGCCATTTTGTTTAAAGTATTACCGTAAATAAAAAGTAAATATTAAAATAACCTAGAAAGTGAGTAAAAATTATTTTTAAACATCTTCTGCTTTTATTTTTCATTTCATTCATTTATTAATCATTTATGTACATCTTCTCATTTTAAACATAATTCAAATGGAGTTGCTTCTAATCCCTCAGATACTACCGTCTTGTATCTATAATTTTGAAACCAGTAAAAACTAAGTTTAATTTTTTTTTCTATTTTCAATAAAAATTTGTATTTATCTATTTTATCCACGCGGGCGTGACGATATGATAATTTTGCGTATCTCTTCGAACCTAGAGCCTACACGCTCAAGAAGGCCTAACCGACACGACCGGCCATCCGGTCCATCGCTTCGTCTTCATCGTCGTCGTCGGTCGTCCCATCTCGTCCTCTCTATATTATAGGTCTAGATTATGTGAACTTCCTTATAGATACTTGTGAACAGTTTTATGTGGATGCGCATCTTTTCTATGTAGATTATTGTCTGCATCATCAGGGTTAATTTCTACCATTTATTCAATTCACCTCATTTTCATACTCACTTTATGCATAAAGCTACAGCTTATCGGGTATTTTTGAATTTATGCTTAGCTCGGCTTATGCAAATATAGGTGATATGATAACGGCAGATAATACAGCTGACTTCCCTTTCAGCGAAAACGAAAAAAAAAAACGGGCTGGGCACGCTGATGTTCTCAACAAAAAAACAACAAGAACAAAAAAGTCTTAGTATGCTATTAACGTATAAATAGTTAACGTGCTTAAGGATGATTCTAAAACCAAATACCTACAAAACATAAGTTGAATCTATCTTGAGTATGGGTGCAGCAGTAGCATCAGTAGCAGCAGCATCAACCGCGCTTGATACGCCGCCGCGCGCCGCACCGCTGTCAGTTTGTGTATGGAACAATTGCTGATGCAACTAAAGCACATGTGAACATCGCTTGCTGCTGTTTTAGGTAGGACATAAATGCATTTTTATGCACGCTCTGATTTCATGCGCCCCCATTTAGCTTTGTGCACATAAGGCCTTCAGTTCCTCCCCAGAGACCATTTGGCCACCGTTTATCGAACGATATCTTAATTTTTATTATATTCAAATTAGTTTCAGTGTATGCAGATAAATTCGCCCGTATGACTTTTATAATCCGCTCATTCTGTCTGCCCAAAGGAGATTCTCTTCGGATCTTTGTTGTTGTTGTATACTGTATAGCTAGGATACCAAGAGACCAACCTTTATGGACAACTCTTAGCTAATAACACTGCATTGATGTCTATAGGGAGAGAAGTTCGAATGAGGTCGTGTTGGCATTTTTGATCAGATAGCAAGGAATATTTTCCGGAATCAAAGTTGAACGCGCTGCGCCGGCCGATCGTTCGTATAGCCGTATAGCAATAGCATTAGATCGCCATCGCAGCATGTGGTGATAGATCAACCACTGGACAATATTTTCAACGGAATTCGTCATCTTTGGATAGCTGGGATCTTGGAATAATAGACAAATCACTTTATTACCATCTGTGCGAGGGAATAACACTCCTTTTCTTTTGTGGCTTATAAAAGGAGTGGCCCTGGGGTGGCTTAAATACAAGAGTATAAGTTAAGACAAGACACAGCTTTGGCAACTTTATATTCGTTGAATTTTAGCTATAGTAGGACTGCAACTGCAACAAATTGAATGGAATGCAATTCACCGCGTCAAACACTTAACACCCTACTGATGCCTGATGGGTGTTGTTGTGTTCGTTTCGTTCAAGCTCCATCGAAAGCAGTTTGTTAACAATATCTCGTCCCCCGTGAAACTTTACAAGCAAACGTGTAAATCTATATATAGCAGCGAGTATGTGCACAAGTGTGTCATTTGGAACGCAGCACGCCACACAAAAGACACACACCATTCGCGTCACTGTCACCTAAGCTGTTGGAGATTGTGTCGAATGTCATTTTGACATCGATATTCAAATTGCACAAGATAGCTATCATTTGTCCAGTCCGCATCGGTATCGGCTTCAGATTCAGTTCACTACCGCACTCGAGGTATAATATCCATCTAAAGCTATATAATAGGGATGTTTGTTGTTGTTGTTGTTCTTGTATATAGTTGATCAAATAGAATTGATATTCAAACCGATAACTATGAGGTGCCTCGCTAGACCATATATTATTATATCGAGGAAATATTTGTAGTAGATTCGTTGAAAAGTGGAACGCACAAAGTATTGACTCTTGGTAGTAAGTATAAGGTGACTTATTACTGCGGTGCTGCTGCTGCTGTTGATGCTGATGCTGTTTGCTGCTGCACAATTTTAAGACAAAGTTATAGTAATTTGGAGCGATATTGAATCTACATATATATTGAAATGAACTGGAATAGTAGGTGGTTAAATTGATAGATATATACCTGTTGTAATATTTGATATGTTGCACCTGATGACATAGTAAAATAAGGCTTGACTGCAAACCAGCTGTTCAACTGATCTAGATAGAGATATTCAATTTTGATGGTTGATAAGTTTTGTCATATGAAATGTGTATGAAATAAGTTTCAAGGTATCTGGTTGCGCAGATATAATCAAGGAGGTATATATATATCTACATAAGTGACAATTTCAATGCTAATTTTAACCTTAGATTGCAAACAACCAAGTTTTATATCTAGCTAAACCTATATGGCTTTTGTTGTTATTGGAAAGGTTGCCTTTTTTTATAAAACTTATTGAAGCAAAATGTTGTTTAATGCCGTGATTAGTAGGATTGGTACTATCTAGGCGGTCAAGCTGCCAACCAAATTCAACATTTTGTGCTAATTGACGAAACACACGTATCTGAAATCTCAAACTTGCGTACATTTCGAGGGGTACCTACACGCTCTTGTTGCACCTTAATTTAGATCGTGACTGTTTATTAAAAATAAATGCTTAACCACCCAGAAGAAGAAAGTCGATGTTGAATGTTTTAAAACATAGCCGGAGTTGCCAGAGTCTACAGAGAACACTTGAGTGAAAAGCTTTAAATGCTTTGCATTACATTCACTTATCACAGCCGCCTCCAATTATGGTATTGGTTATAGAATAGTAACTGCAACATCATTAAAAAGGTTATAGCGAAACGACCGTGGGCTACCAGCTATGGCTCAGCCCCAGTAAAAGAATAGTCTACTAATTAAGAAAGTGTAAGTGCCGGGACTCACGGTAAAGATGTGTAAACATCAAATTAAATATTGAAGTGCTAGTTTTACATCACGGAACGTGACGAGTTCGAACTGGCAACCAAATTTCAAGTCGATCTTTCGATTTAGTTTGAAGTACGAACGAACATACCCAATATTGAACGTATCTAATTTACATCAACGTATGGTAACGTGTAAGATCACAACGTAATGTGTCACAGAAATTTTCACGTTTTTAGTTTTTAGATGTTTACACATCAAAAAGGTGAGGGAATAATCTGCTCAACATATATAAATTCTGCAGCAGAAAACAAGAGCACCAAAGGAATAGTCCAAAACGAACTTACGACCAGTTGGAGTGGGTTAAAAATCCATAAATCATTTGATGAGTCAAAAGGCCACAAACAAAATTAAAAATATTTCCTAATTATTTAAGAAACGAATTATAAAATGGGTTAAAATACCATCTGTTGTTGACATTCGTGCCTGCCTGACAAATGAATACACCCTAAGCGGAGCAACGAAGTAGCATGAGCGTTACATAGGATCCAACTAGGAAGTTAAAACCCTTTTAACGCGCGAAGCGGGCTATCCGTTGTACTTATTGTTCACCAAGAAAATGTTTGGGCACTTCAATTTAGAATGATTGTCTTAAAATGTATCGTAGGCTTAAAATAAGCTTACAAAAAAACAGAATTAATATTTTTTTCAATAATAATAAACTGCAAATTTTTTAAATCACTAAATATGGGTCAAAAAATCCAGAAGGGCCAGAAGTTCACATGAATTCCCTGTGGACTTCTGGTATAAAAACCTTAGAAGATTTTTTGACTTTTAACCCACCTAAATGATTCAAAAATTTACTATGGACTTTTGGCCTGTGGACTTATGACCCTGCGCAGTATTGAGCCAACAGAAAATACGAGCAGAAGATCCTGCATCGAAATCGAATAACACGTCATTTTCTGCAAAATTGAACATTTTTCCCTCCGAAACAAAAAAAGTTACGTGTGACCTAAAAAATATAGAAAATTTATAAATCATCTATCCAAAAAATTGGCCAATCAAAAATAAATAAAAAAATAAAAAAATAAATAAAAAGAAAGGTTTTGGACAGCACCCTGAATTTTTGAATCTGAGCTCAGAATTGACAAATCTTGTCAGATTTTTTAGATATCCCGTCTAAATATAAAAAAGCTGTTTTTTTTTTTTTATTATTTTTGGGGTTATGTAACAGCCCGAAGTAATTTTTGTTTAACAAAATATCTAATTCTGAAGCTATTATGTTTTTTCTTTCAGTAAAAGTCTAATTTGTTCCTCTTTGAAAAATCTTCAAATTTATTTTGCATTTGAAACGTATTCACGAAGCGCTGGGTTTAACCAACAAGCTTCTTAAGCATGCTTGGTCCCTAGTTTTCAATCAAGCATATATGTACTTATAACTTAAGTTGGCACTGCAGTCCAGAGTGAATCAAGGCCTCAACCAAGAAGCCTTCTCGGACCCTAGCTATTATCTTTAATTTCGTTGAATGAGGAACACTTTCACTTGCCTGCGTTACCTAAGTCACAGTGGTCCTATACAGCACCGTGACCCACGGGGTTTGATATTGGATTCAAAGACTCTTCGATTCCAAGGGTTAGTATTAATTCGCCATAAATTATTTTTAGATATTTGTGTTGTTTTCCAATCTTGCACTTATGGAAATATTTGACAAAGTCATGTCAGATTTCTGAGTTTCTTTTTTTTTTCAAAATAAAAATAAAAATTAATTGTTGAACTTTATTATCATTATCACAAAAAAATATACAAAAAAAAATAACAAACAATAACAAATAAAAATACAAATAAATAAGCACAAAAAAAAAGAATATACATTACTATACATAAATTTACAAGTTTTCATTTCATTTGATTTGAGTCCATTTTTTAAATTCACTTCCATAATTTAAATCAAAAGCACATTTAGATTTTCTAACTGCAGGACAAAGTTTACGCATTTTATCAATAATTGGTGGGCCAACATTATTTTTATCACGATTTGGTAAATAATTCCATATTGTTAGAGTCTCATCGTTGCCAGCTGTTGCAAGTTGCATTCCAGTTGGACTCCACATCATAAAACGAACCGAACTATCTGGTACACGTAAAACATCTACAACATGGTCCAATGAAGACATAATAACAATCTCAGAGTTTACGCATCCATCATCATCTGAAAATTTAGTAAATAGCAGATGTTCACTAGAGTTTCGTTAAATATTTCTGTTTCCTAACGGGAAAAAGTTCGGGAAAAAGTTTGGGCACGAGCTTTTTGATGTTTTTATTGTAATATTTGACTAGTAAGTAAGGAAACGCATTTGGGATGTTTCTGATTTGTTTCTGGGTAAACGTCACATTTGACAACAGAACTAATAAGTATAATTTGACAAGCAAGAAAAGGCAATAGGTAAAATGTGCGGGTAGATTTTAGCTGGAGGGGAAATGAAATTAATTTAAGAAAACAAAATTAAAAGCTCTCGCATTTTCGTGCCAGAAAAAAAAATTTAAAAAAATACATTTTGGGAAGATTTGGGATACCACGGGATCCCACGGGCGAGCCAAGAAACAGACCTAATGTCAGATTGTCAAATAATTTTGATATTGTCTCAAGTCTGAACTAATGAAATCTTTAATTCATAATAGAAATAAAAGATACATCAAAAGGGCGAACTATATATGAATTAAATTTACCACCTGATATTTATACGTTACCTTTATTGGTAAAACTAACAAGAAGTTCAGCTGTAAGCTTGTTAAAAGTGATAAAATCAATTTCAACTCTTCGATCCTTGCGTTGGTAATATGCCACTATTTCCCTCGATGGAACATGAAGTATTACAATTGAAGCTGGAGAATCTTCAGCTGAAATTAAATTTGTTAATTTTTTATCAAAACCTAAATTCTACTCTTAGTTTCTCACAAATAGCCAAATCTGTTCCATTCCATGGATGCCAATCTATTACAACTCTCAACTTTCGTTTTGATCTTAATACCACGTGTATATCACAAGATGGCCAATTATAAATATAAGTATTTCCTTCAATATCCGAAGTTGCTATATAACGCATATTTGGAGAGAACTTTATCATAAACACTGATTGCTGATGATTCTTGAAAACCCTAATTAGATCTAAAAATGGAACGCTAAATACATAAACCCAGCCTAAAGTTGTACCACATACAACAACTTTGCCATTTTGAGCCCATTCGATGCATAAAACCATACAATTCTTTTTTTTACTAAAATAATATCCATTGAAAATTAAAAGCTCTGTTTTATGTTTCACATCCCAAAGTTCAAATACTGAAATAATTTAATTGATTTTATTATTTATACAGAAATGTTATATTTATTTTTTTTTCTTTATTTACCTGGATAGTCATATTTCTTACTACCGATTGCCAAAAATTTTCCTCTTGGGCAATAAGATATTGAACTTGAATTTTGAATTTTATAAATTAATGTCAGGTCTAATGATGGAGACCAGAGAACCAGCTCTTGTCCAAATGAAGCAGCAATTTGACCATGCACAGACCAGTCAATAAGATTTGTATCTGTTGAAATATTCAAATAAATATTTTTTTTTATATATAGAAAACAACAGAATGCCTTACCAGTAAACATATCGAAATGAGGTAAATCATGAGTTGTGTCTGCACAAGCTAAGAATTTTTTTCTAGGTGCACATGGCCAATCGCATCCATCTAATTTACCGTAGATAAATTCATAAGTTGGCACCGATGGCAGGACATTGCAATTTGAAAGAAATGAAGTCTTTTCTGTCAAATCAGCAAATTCAAGCATTCGTCTTTGTTTTACACCAAAAGAATTGTTAATTGCTACTTTGAGTCCTTTGTATCGCAAGTAATTTGAAGAAAACCTCTAAAACATAAAAAAAAAAAAATGATTAGAATCTAAATTTTACTGCACCTAAATATTTAAAGTAGAAGTGTGAGCTTTTAGTCGTATTAGTACCAGAAGAACCCTCTGGCTTCATAAAATCTTCTTAGAATAAATGGACGTGTTTGAAGATCAATTAAAAGATATCCAGATAAGTTTGTTTTGTTATAATCCCTTATGACAAAACAGCTGATGCAAACAACAACGCAACGTATCTGAAATTTTTTGGGATAGGCAGATAGCCTATCTGAACGCGTCCAGCACAATAGATTAGTTCGATTTGAAATACTATTCATCCTAATAAGATTAACGCATGTTTCCATACGAAATTTAATCTTAGTGAATGAAAAAAATGTTTGTAATTTTTTTTTCAACTTACATTTGCACAAAAAGATTAACAAGTGGATTATCTTTGAGAAGAGATTATAAAACAAAAAAGGCGTTTAATTTTTTTCTTTATAAGTGAAATTGAGATACAAAGTTTCATTTGACACAAACGCTAAAAAAAATCGATTCAGATTGAATGCGTTCAGGGAGATATTCATGAATTGTATAAAGGTAAGTTTTCTTTGCATATCTTTTGGCCTTATGAAGCAGATTTAACTAGATTAATTGTATTTAACTCACTAGATTAACCAACAAAATTGTTTAGTAAATCTTTGAAGAACTGAAGAAGATTAATAATTATTTTGCGGTGAAAACGTTCAATAAATGTTCATAATTAATATATTTCCTTTTATATGAGAAATCTTCAGATTAAATAAAGATTAAGGCTAGATCAAATGTCGGTTAAGAGCTTTTTCTTTTTTATACAAATATTGAACCAAGAATTTTTGTTGCAAGTACATAATATATTGTGCGGTGAGCACTTTAAAAATCTAATTTGAAAGTTTAAAAACGTGAATAATAATTGAATCCTATAAGTGGAATCATTTATTTTTAATTTGAAAATTTCACGAAAACGGGATGATTGTTTAAAAAAGTTTTTAAGTTTTTAAATTACGAATCACTTTATTAACTTACCATGCTTAAGAAATCCTCCTTTTCTCCCATAAAGAGAAATATTTCATTAGTATCTTTTTGTTTGAGGGCATATCGTCTTGGAATAAAACGGTCTCCATAGAAAAGGGGAATAACTCTTTCCGGATTGCTTGTAGCTGTCTGAAAAAAATAAAACAATTCAAAATCTAACTATATAGAGAAATTTTTTCATTAAAATAGAATAATCGTTTTTAAAAAACCATTCCAGAATTTTTTTATTTTTAAGAATTGTAAATATTCAATTATTGTTCCAACATTTTATGACGACGTCAAATCGGGCTAGCTCAGATTAAAAAATCTCTAAAAATTCATGCATAGACTGGGTCGCACAAAACTCGCTCTTATGTGCGATCCCGATCATACTTTGGTTTTAAAGTCTGAATAGATCTATTCATCATATTTAAAAAAAAATAGTTATGGGAGCCTATACTTTATGCCGCTTGCCAAAAACGTAGTTTTTAATATTCAACTTATGATACAAAAATTTTAAAAATCATTGGAGGAGCTCTTCAAAAAACTAATTTAATTTAAATTAATTTACATAAAAATTTTAATAAAAAAAATAGATTTTCCTTGACGATTTTTAAACAATTATATGAGAGGTACCGTTATTTTTGATCATAAGAATAATTTTTATTAAAAATCTGCTACATAATAATAAAAAACTGCAAATTGCTAAGTTTAATAAAAATCGACCAAGTCGTTTTCGAATTATAAAGTAAAAAAAAAAAAATATTGAAGCTTTAGCTTAAAATAAAAAAAAAATGAAAATTTTGGTATACAATACTTTAAAAAGTTTTTTTCATAAAAAAATTGGTCAAAATTAGTTGAACTGTTTTTAGAAAATCAAACGCCTTTTTTCCGTAAATAAATTTTTATTCAATGGTAGCGAAAAAATTACTGGCACAAAAAAAAAAAAATAAAACATGGAAGGAGCGCTGGCGCTGAGGTTATGTCAATTTGATATTTTATGATTCACCCCTTAAGAAACAACAAAATCCAAAAGACTTTAAAAAAAAATTATAAAAGGATACTTTTCTATAAGAAATGATTAAAATCTTTAGTTTCTCTGAAACAAGACAAACCATTAATTAATTATTAAAAATTTAAAAAAAATTCTAACTAATTTAAAAATATATTTTATAAAATCAAAAATTGTTGTTTTTAAATAACTTGATTAAAAAAAATTAAAGAACCTAAAAGAAAAAAAAATATTTATAGCATAAACTTTTAACTACTTCCATTATTCCTTAAATATTTTTTTCTGTTAAGTCAAGTTTTCGATAACTGCCCCTCTCGCCTAAACGAGGAAGATGGTGAGTATAGATTCCCTTCTCATATGATTTTTACTTGATTTGACCTTAGGTTCTCACGGTACCGCGTCCTATATTTGTTTGTATCTTATGAGAATCACCCTATACAACCGATTTCCTAAAAATTTCCTAAAATTTTTTTTTAATTACCATGTCAGCTGCTTGATTTCGGATGCCATTGCCGTTTAACAGCTGGTTGAAGTAATTCTTTAAGATTGTTAACATCAAATAATAATTGTACCTTTCATTTCACATCTATGCCTACTCTTGCAAGCCTTTTGAATTTAAACGGTGTACAAATTCTACATAAACTGATAGTTAAATATCTACAATTGAATAACAAAATCAGCTAACTGAACTGACAAGAACTTTATTCAAACACTGACTTGGAGTAGATTAATAAATTAAAACTACTCGATCGGCAAATTATACTACCTACCTACTAAAAAATAATAATAAAAAAAAAATTATCTCAAAATCATACAACTTGTATAAAGAATTAGTTCAGAATATCAGAATTCCATTCTGTCAAAATCAAACACCTGTTTCAAAGAATTCCTTCGATCTGCTGAAAAGCGATTAATTAATATGGGAGGTTCACTAATCTGGATATATTATGGCTGCACGCAATTTCAACTAAACTCTGTTGTAGATTTCTGTGTGTCTGCTGCCACTGCTGCTGGCTGCTATATATAGATATACTTTTGAAGCCCCCGCCGAACCGAATGAAACGTTGTTTGGTTTGGTCGTCGGTCTTCGCGTCATCGAAGACACGATCCTCCGGTTGCATTTAACAAACATTTTGCTGTAATGTTTCAATGTTCTATGTACCTATTTGATGTAATTTGTATGGCGGTCCAGAAGTCTGCATCAACAGGCTCTGGCCTTTAAGCCAGACACAAACTATCCACCGCAGTTGGGTTCTTTATTTAGGCCATCTTAGCATCTCAACGTCTTTCAACATTTGGTAACATCAGATTTATTCAGGAAAAACATTGCAGGCGCGGTTGCACAAGCTAAAGCACCAACGACATACAGCAAAAATGTGCAACTTCAAATGGAGGAGTCGGTAAAAGGTAAAAATAAATATATTGTGCTGCTGTTGCTGGAGCTGCCCAGGCAGGCAGCACAGGAATAATGTAACATTTTCTGTTTGCAGTTGAAGTAATCTATCATCGGCTGGGAATTGTATTTTTGTGCTCTATGTGTGATTTAATTTATATGATTTTGTTTTGTCTTCTATGTGAATGAGGGATGTGAATGAGGTGCACATGAAGTGTGTTATGCGCCTTTTGGTCAAGGCAATTGGAGGCTAGGTTCACTTCGAATTGTAGGTAGGTATATACATTCGTGTCCATGTGTATATATATTATTTTCTTTAGATTGAAGGTCTTTTGCATCTGCATTGCTGATTTGGTAACAGTTAGTAGGTATAGTTCCTTATACCTATTGAAGGCTTCTATTACACTCTTCCTTATATTTATTTAGGTTTATTGTCATGTCGATCGTGTTGATTTAAAGGAGACTTACCCGCATTGCAATAAAGACTTTGGCTCCAATTTATTGTGATAAAATGGAATTTAGCTTTTTAATTCAGTTGTGGGTTTAACAATGTGGTCTGAGGCTCAGAAGCGCACATCATACCTACCCATTGCTTAAACAATGAAATATGGAAGCGTTACGATTCTTTGGTCTAAGCAATGAAATCTTTTGGGAAAATAAGAAAACAATTCTCTTTAAAATTCCAAACTTTATAAAGTAAATATCCAAGAAATGGTCGATTATACACTTTTAAAACTGTGAAGTTAACATTTTTTTTCAGATCTTTTTAGTTAAATATCTTTTATATTGTCATCTCATGTATTCAAGTTCAAATATATGCTTGTTATGACGGTACATGAAATTTAGTTAAAAAAAATATTTATCAGATTTAGTATTTTCTCCAAAAAAAAGGATACTTATATATATTTTTTTTTCTATGTGAGTGATCGATTTAAAAATAAAGGCACTTTCTTTACTCAGTACTGACTTGAGACAGTTTTATCTGTGGAACCAATAATTGTCAGATTCCAAACTGTCAGATGCGTTATCGCTTCTGGAAAAAAGTCGAACTAGATTTCAAGAAAAAAGTGAAGTAGGTTCAGAAAAATCGAACTGATTTCAAAATAACTTTTTTTTTAATTTACCCTACCAACAATTTTTAACTCCAGCTTCAGAATACCTGAGGTTACAAAAAAACCTTAAATTACTCTGGTCATAATGTGGTGGAAGAAAAGTATGAAAATTTTATTTTTCACAAAAAAGTGCACACAACTTTAAAAAAAAATCAAAATTTTTTTATTTACAAAAAAGCTACCATTTTATAAAAAAAAAAAAATCTGAAAAAAGGATCTTAATGGTACCTTCCGTAGAACCTATTCGTTTTGATTTTCTCAAAACTGATCAAACTGATTTTGATCAATTTTTTTATGGAAATTATTTTAAAAAGTTTTTTTTTTTTTTTGTATTTGTATTTTTTTAAACTTTATAATTCCAAAACGAATTGGTCGATTTTTATTAAACTTGGCAACTTACAGTTTTTTAACATTATCTATGAGATTTGAAGCAAACATTATTTTAGTAACCAAAAATAAAGGTACTTACTATACAAATGTTTAAAAGCCGATAGGGAAAATCTCATTTTTTACAAAAACGACTCCAATGTATGATTTTAATTAAAATTTTTATGTGAACTAATATCAGTATTATAGATCTACTAATAATGGTATCACTTATAAAACTCGAAAAAGTATCTCACCAATTTTATTTTTTTGAAAATTCGTTGTTTCGAAAGTTTGTATACTTAGTTGATTTTTCTTTTAAATTTATTTTTTAACTTTGCATTAATAAATAGTAAAAATGGCGTACCAATTTTTTTCTTAAAAATTGTTTCAATACTTTATATGTATGTATATAAAAAATATTGTTTAAAAACCCGTTCCAACAATTTTAAATGTTTTGCCCATTAATTGAGATTATTTTGACAATTCAGATGGTATACATCGCGTTGGTGTCAAAATAATTTCAGGGGTTGTTTAATAAAGTTATTTACACAATTTTTTTGTTTTTATATGCAAACTGCAGTTATCCGATCACCAGATCTCTATCCTGACAGTCCCACTTCATCGATTCCGCAAAATAATACATATAAACCATAAAAAACATAATTTTAAAATTAGATTGTTTTTTTTTGCATAAAACAAAATCTTTATTTAAATTATCGAAATCGATAGGTTTTGGTTTGTTTGCAGTTCATCGAATGATTAAAATGCAAAAAGCATGTTTTATAGTTTACTACAGGCTAACAGTTGTAAACTATGAACTATGTTTAAAAAAATACACCACAATAATTACATTAGATATAAATTTAAGTGTGACAATCGAACTTGTCACTGTATATCCTTACACCTAGAAAACATGGACGTTATACCAGTCTAATTGCAGCAAATTACAAAATTAAAAACACGAAATCGAAATGCTTTAGTTTAAAAATTTGAAAAACAAAATAAAACTAGAAAACAAACAACAAGCAAACTACCAAAACCAAACGATCGGATCGATGGTATAATGTCTAAATTGCACAGCACAGCATCTAAATCCAAATAACCCAACCTATTGACTGCATCCCACAATAAATTCAAATTCAACCATCGCATCGCATCGACATCGAGCAACAGCAGCAGCAAAGCGCCTCTCCCGATTGACAATGAGAAGTTGTATCCACATACCGATACTTACAATTTACAAATTCTATTCCTTCTTCCAATTTAATCTTCAACACAAATTCCATGTTAATTTTTTTGTTTGTTTGCTTTGAGAATTAGACAAGATGCAGAGTGGTTCCTGCATGCAGAATGCAACTCTATTTATCCGCACTTTATCCATTTCGCTACAGCTGCTCTTAGATTTTGTTGCTCAATTTAAATTTATAGCTCAAATCTCTTTATTTCTTATCTGGGAAAATATTAAGAGAATGATTTCTATTTTTTTTAAGAGAGAAATTCTCAGTGTGCAGAGGATGGAGATGGAGTTTGGATGGAGCTTGCCGCACGCCGTCACCGATGAGATCCCAGAGCAGTGCGAACTTCAATTGCCAGTTAAAGCCACAAGCGAGCAATCATTCGTGCGCAATGGACCATTACTCTTCTTCTTCGTTTGGTCCAGAGCGAGCCAAAGTATAACTATCCGTCCGCCCGAAGCAGCATATGTTTTCAGCCCAGCCAAATCCACAGCCACAGCCACACAACTTTGCAAGAAGAAAGGCCACAATCAAGACCAACCCAGGTGACCATTGAGCCATTCATCCCTGTTTGTGCATAGAGTTTCCGTCCGTCGCGTCCGTTCGAACGTCCATCCATCCGTATATGTAGTATGTACCTATAAGATAGGTAGGTGCTTACAGCGTGAGCACATGCAAGTCGCTCGCTCGCTCGTCTTGTGGATACTTACTCCAGATTATAAGATAGTTTTTTTTTTTTTTTTTTCTAGCCTAGACTACTTTTGATACACATGCACACTTTTTGGGCGATTCTCGTTGTAGCTGCTTCCAATGTTGCGGCGGTTGCTGCTGCTGCCGTCTCCAATATGTATAGTCGTTGTCGGGCTCGGGTGCCACCACTATTATTGGTGGTGCTAGTGGAAGCCAGCCTCAGTGTACTCCTAGCTTTAGAGTCATTGCAATAAGCCGATCCGATCGAGTTTAATGATACATAGCACGATGCTGTCTTTAGTGGACCTCTAACGTTTGATGGGTTAAGATCGGGAATTATTTAACTCGCAATATTTGTAATGAGTCTTAGCTTTAAATTAATTATTATTCCTTTTCTTTTGTTGCTTAATGTAAACTGGGTCACTTATAAAATAAGGATATAAATTATATAAATAAAATTACAAAGTTTCGGATAATTGGTGTTTTTCATATTTCAATAGTGCGAGGTGGAAATAATAATATAAAATGTGTGAAGATATTATTTAGTGTTTGAAGGATGCAAGATGCAACAAGAGTGTGTTTTACTTTCCAATGGTGCCAATATTGTTTTTTTTTTTTTTTTAATTAATTAATATGAAATTATATATAAGTGTTAATTTTAATATTTCATTTTTAATGAATTAGAAAAAAATACAGGAATTACGAAAAGGATTTTATAATGAAAGGTAAGTTCTTATTACTTGTGTATTAATTAAATTAAAAATAAAACAATTCATTAAGTCTCATTTACTTGATTTCTAGAGAAAGCTCCAAGAACCTTTATACTCGATAACTTAAAAAGCTATATGCTAAGAAAGTTACACCTTGTGTAATCGAAATCTCTTCTTTTGCAAAAATTCATAAACACGAAATATCTTTATTTTTTTTTTGTTTGTTTGAAGAAGAAGTTTTTTAGGTTCCAAAAAATTATTTAATTAGTAAAAGCACTATTATGTAACAACAAAGCTATAAAGTATCAACGAAAACTGTCTTTATAATTATTAACTATCAATTTGTTGTTCTAGGACAGAACATAATCAACCAAGGGAATGCTAAACCCCTTAATTGCATTTTATAAAAATATAGGAATGAGTTTAAGACATCAAACGAAGTGAAATTTTCAAAGAATCTACATTATTGGGCTTCTCTTCCTTTTTTTTTTTTAATATAATAGGTAAGGTAATTTAAACCTCTAACTCTTTTTTCGGGCGAACCAATACTTCCCTTACAGAACAAGTTCAAGTATACTATATAGTAGAAGATAGATAGTGTCTTAACTAACATTTTGCGCAAGGGTTGCCTGACGAAATATGGTCAAGGCATAAGGTTCCCACGCTTAAAATGTCGATTTTTGTTTTTTTTTTAATTATGTGACCCAGCCCACTTGATAGGTTTTAGTGCTAAAAAAATATCACATGAAAGGAAACCTTATTTAAAAATTTTAAAATACGTATTTTTTTTAGTTGGAATTTCAGTAGAGTAAATTAGGGCAAAAGTAAAGAGAGGTCTTAGATTCCATTTTCTAAACGAAAAGTGATAGAGAATTTTGTTGCTTCTTTTATCGATAGATCCTGTTAATACAAAAAAGTCACATGCATAAAAAAAAATTCTAGAAAATCTAAAACTTGAGATAAAAAACATTTTAAAGTCAAAAAAATTAAAAATAGACGTTGGAGAAAAAAAATCTCCAAAAAGAGAATACAAATACAATTTTGTTTGCTTAGCGAAAAATTTCCAAAGAAGCCAAATGGTTAGTTTAAAAAGCTTATATCTTCTAAGGTTCATCCGGATCATCAAAATTGAGATCTTTAAGCTTATTCGTTTTCGTGAAATTTTTTCATATTTCAAATATTTATGTACCTTTATTAATGAAAATTTTGTGAGACCTGGGACTCACGGTTAAGATGTGTAAATACCAATGTTTTTGAACGTACGCAAATACAACGTAATGTGCTACACGTATTGTGTGAAACGGAATGTATTGTGTTTATAGTTCCCCCTTTGGCGCCATAGATGTTTACCCATGTGAAATATTTCGATATCTCAATGGAAACTTAATAATTCCGTTTCTGTTTTGTTTAAAGTTTTTCATTTGTTAAAGATTTTTCAATATAATAAAGAATTTAATAATAAAGATTTTAGGATTCTTGTTTTTATTTAGAAACAAAGAAATTACTATAGTGACCTCGAATTTTAATATTTACTTAATTGTTACCAGATGTATTTCTTAGAGAAAAATAAAATCAAGAAAAATCAAGTAAAAATGAGTTATGTGACCTCTTGAAGTCTGCAATGGTTTGATCGGCGAAAATTTGAGAATAAACTTTTTTGAATTCTATAAAGAAGCAATTATTCATAGAAATAGAATAATTTCCTAATTGTTTTAGAATAAATGAAGAATAATTATTTCGAACTTAAAAAAAAAAATTTAAGTCTGAAATAAATAACAAATGTAAAATTAAAAAACAAAGAAAAAAATTTAAATTGCAAATCATTTAAAAATTAGGTACCAATCCGGCAGATGACAATTATCATTTCATGCCTACAAATATGTTTTTTTTAGAAACAAGAAATGTATATATTCTTTACTGAAATTTTACATCTACATCTACGTCTAATTGGTTATTACTCGTTAAAAAAGATAAATATAAAAAAAACATCATTTTACAAATTCTTAGATCTCTTTCATTTTGTGAAAAATGGTTTGCTGTAAGGTAGTAGCAAAATAGGTTTTATTTACCTAAAATATTGTCCTAAAGAAAGGAAAAAAAAATACTTACTTTATTAAACAAAACTAAACAAATATAATTAAATTTGCAGAAATAATTTATTGATTATATCACAAACCTAATAAAAAAAATAATAACCTTACAAATCTATTTACCTTCTTTCAATCAGTATATAAGTATAGGAATTCATGTCATTTGATTGTATTGGTACTTAATCAACAAAAATGAAATAATATTTTTCCTCTTTTGATTGAAACGAATAAAAATCCTTCATAATTTCCTTTATCTCAATATTATCTACCATACCTAGTCAGAGACATAATTATGTCAACAGTAATAATTTTGTCTATGCTTCTAGTCATCGAACCTTCGATTCAATATAACGGTTTCTGTTTTCATCTTTTTTCTGTATAGACTCCAAACTATGTCTACCTATATGTATAAGCCCCATCATCGAAACGATATCTTATCTTCAATGAATGCAAAAACTCAATTTGTAGTTCTTGAGCTTGAATAACAAGCCTTTGGACTATCTCACGTACAATGCCCTAGTCTTCGTCGATGTAGTCGTCATCAACATCATCGTCTGCATCTTATAGCCCAGAAAGAGCAAGAGCAGAAGCAGGTACAATTTACATAATAAGATGATAATTACTTAATGATATCTTCAAATCTCAGCAAATTATATTCCTTATTTCTTTTTTTTTGTACTTTATTTTTTTTTTGTACTGTGTGCCACTTTGCCATTTAAATGCCAACTATAGCGCCATTAAAGCGTGTGTAGCCGTAAGCACCTTCTGCTCTAATTTATCCATCGTGAAGTAGGATTTTTGTATCTATCTACCTAAAAAAAAAATTGAGAATAAAAAATTGCGCATGAAAAGGAAGAAATATTGATTAAGATGCAAGGGCTTGAACGTTGCTCTGCAATATCAACAGGTTTTTAAGTTTTCATATAATATAAGAGAGGTTATTGACGGAGGAAATCGTACCGGTTGAGGTTTGTGGAACTTTTAACATTGGAAAACGAAAACAGATGGCTCCTATATATAATATACAGGACTAGAGACTATAGAAGAGGTGGTGTGATATAATTATTTACATATTAATCCTTCTGTGAGCAGAGCATTGCACTTGTGCAGTTGAAAATAATATTGCAAGGTGTGTATCAACATTTTAAAATGTACGTCTTAAAAGCAGGATGCTTGAATAATAGGAGCAGTCTGAATGTGAAGAGAGGATGTTTCGCAGCAGAAGAGTATAACTAACATTTTCATTTGATTTAATGAATGTTTGTTTTTTTTTTACATTTTTTATCGTTTTATTTATTTAATTAACTGTCTTTCAATTTGTTAAAAGGATATAATTACGAAATTGTGTAGAAAGTGTAACAAGTTATCCTGATGAGTCATAGAGCCAGTTTTTTCATATTTAATCCCTAAATAGAAGAGGTAAACGTTAGGCATATACTTATGTACCTCCATCTTTCCAATTGATTCTAATTTTCATAAAAAAACGCATTTAAATTGAATTGAAAAAAATTCTTGACCAGAATCAAATATTTTTTAATAGAATCTGTCTCCTTATTCATAGTTCTACGGATTCTTGGCTTATAAATCGAGCACGGAGAAAAAAAAAAAACTAAATGTATGCACGATTACCAACTATGTATGTGACTAATATAACCTAGTCGATTCAATGCAAGATTTCACTTTGCAATTATTTGCTACTTTTCAAAAAAATAATTTCTTTTAAAGTAAAATTGCGAAATTTTTCACTATTGCAAAGTGTTCACTTCGCAAATTTTCAGATTATATTGAAAAGTATAAAGGGTAAGTTTTTTATCAATTAAAAAGAGACCATTGCATTCATAATCATGTTTTGCAAAGGTGCGAAACATATATATAATATGTGTTTTTACAGCGTAGGTTTGCCTTTGATTGGCCGAAGAAAACAGATTTGGCCACGAAACGAGACAAGACGATTTTTTTATGAGGGACAGCTGATTGACTATTTTAAAGATTAGTTTTATACTTTAAAGAACAAAAACAACGAATAATCAGTATTTTTACAGAATTCTTTGTTCAAAAATAACAAAAGTATGATGCCGAAATCCGTAACTTGCTCAAATATGCTAAACAAACAGTTCCAAAATGCAAACGTAAACAAACCTACACGCAAAAAATTCTGTCCCCAAAACGTAGTAAATTTTTTATTTTCTTGTGCAAATTCAAGTTCATCTGTGTAAATGTAAAAAAATATCTTGCGCACTTCAATTGCATTTTTGCATTTGTTTATTGTTTGGTGTATCTTGGATTTATTTATTTGTTTTCTGAAAAAAAAAAAAATGGTAAACCAAAAAATTGATAAAAGTAAATTACATTTATTGAAGTCGTTTCGTTTTTTTGGGAGTCTATTTTATTAATCCCAATTCTAACAATTTAAGCATAATGGTTTTGACATTTTAACTTCCTTTTTGCATTTTCTTTGCATCTGTTTTACTTTGTAAATTTTTGAGTTTCAAATTTGGCCTTAGGCTGCTAAGAACGCTCTTACGATTCTCTGCCGTTGCGAATTAAAAATCACGATCGTAACAAATAATTGCATTCGCATGTAATTTTCTTATTGTTTTATCGCAAACAAATGCAACATATCTATCTACATCTTTTAATATCGCATTTGTTTCTAATAAAATAGCAAAGTTTAAACAAAATTATTTATTCACGATTTTTTTTATCGAATAATAAATCTATAGAACGCACTTGCGATTTTGATGACACGACTATTATCTACAAGTGGGGAAAAATGAATTAAAAAAGAATACTTTTATTAAAATCGTCTCATTTGATTCCATTTGATAAATATGTAGATACAAAAAAAAAACGGTAAAAAGTACAACCTGTTTCATTTTTTTTAAATTTGTTGCTAAAATTTTTTATTCGCGTATGTATGTTTGCATTCACATTTAAAATCCTTGATCTTATTTTTTGCGACTTAAAATAATAGTGCGATTATTGAAACCCACAAGTGGTGTGTATTCGTATGTTTATTTCTTGTTGCGAGTAACATTTTTTGGTAATCAAAATTCAAATCCTAAGTTTTAACATATACCTAAACGTGTAATTGCATTTTATGCATTTTAAATTGCGAAATAACATTGTAAGTAAAATAAAGCAAATTTTAGTTTTTAACCGTTGCGATTTCTTTGTATTTAATTCTATTCTATTTTTTGCGAATGAATAGTCGCGCGATCAAAATCAAAATAGAGAGTGCTAAAAATTTCATAATTTTCTCAAAAACTATTTAGAATTCGCGTTCGAAATTCGGTGTAATACAGGCTGCTAAACTTCAGCTGATATTATAAAATTCTTACGAAAACAAATTGAATATCTGTCTTTGATCTTAAACGGAAGCCACGGTTAAGAAATTATTTATTTCCAAATTAAAAATATGTTTTCAATTCTACAACTTTTCATCTTCAAAACCTGCTTCAAAATGGTTTTTTTTTATATATATATATTTTGACAAACTTTTCACTACAAATTCTCAAATGCAAATTAAATCGAAGTTTTTTTTTTACTTTGCAAAATGAAAACACACTCATCACTTTGCGAATTTTTATTTTTGTGAAGAGGATTTTGCGAAGAGGGAAATTTTACGTAGTTTACAACATTTACAACGACTTTAAACCATTCCATGAATACCGCTAATAATTTATTCTTTGAAAATTTTCATTTGGTGAAATGAAATTTGCAAACAAAATTTAAAAGTTACAAAGCTTCAAAGTGCAAAGTGAAAAGTTGGTAAAATACGACCCTGTTCAGTGTTCACGTGACTTTTGCAGATTTCCGTTCTATGTTCAAGTTCCAAGGACGGAAAAATTGTTTTCAATTAATATTTACATATGTATTAATAGACTCTAGCACCATTTAAGAAGTCTGGTCTCAAGTTGATCGGCCACACTAAAACTAAAAATATTATCCAAACCCTACAAATTTTTTCATGTTGCTAGCTTGCTTCAATAACGGCTTAACGATGATTTTCGGCAGCTGATTAAGACTGAGAGTAGAACTTCAATAGAACTATTATATCATTGAATAGAATTTCTTATTTAATGCGGGCTGTAGGTCAAAATGAAAAGAGCTTCTATTCATTTAAAAAGAAAGATCACTATTATATTATTAGGGACCAAACAATTTGTCAAAAAATTTACAAGTTTCAATTTCAGCAATAATTTTTGGTTGGGGTCAGGAGCGCTCTTTTATAACGAAGGCAAAAATTAACAAAAATTTGACGAAAAGTAGCGATCCGTAATTTTGGGTTATGATTTCCTTGTTATCGCTTTTGGTTTTAAAAAACCACTTTAGCAACTCTCTAAATTAAAATTCTTGCATAAATAAAGTGCTTCTCGCAGTTCACAAAAATATAAATCTTTTGTTAATTGAAATGGACGTTTAGTATTTTTATATATTCTTAAACCTCTTATAGACCGCTTTAGAAAATAGTTAAACGTTTAAAACAAAATATTACTATATGTACAAATATTTTGAGAGTATAATGTTGTCTAAACTAAGTATAAACAGCTTTCGTCTGTTAGTATTCTTGTTGTACTTACAAATATATTTATACACATTTTTTTGGTAATTTATATTTTGTGCCTAATAGCATGAATTTAACCTAAAAAAGAAATCTTGTTCAATCAAAATAGTTGTCATATTTATCCTGACAGGTTAATTGAAAATGCATATATGTATACATATGTATGTATTCAATATATTTGAATCATATGTATGTATGCTCGTTGTATTATAAAACACCTTTTAAGTATGATCGATAGGGGCATTTACCTATGGAGTAACAAGTTCTTTTAATTAATTTTGACTTGAATGAAATCAATTATCTTTAAAAATCTTAAATAGGCTTATCGAGTCAAGTGAAAGAGGTATACACTATAAAGTTGCTGCAAGTTGATATACAAGTTGATACCTTTATAATAACAAACGCCTTCATTTCTTAATAAATTTTGCATTCAGAATTGTTACAAAATCGATCTTTATCTACATATGTGCCTTATATGTATGACGAATATATTTGCAATTATTTTTTATGTTGAAGTTAAGCAACATTAACTATAAAGTGTGCTACTACCCGGTTTTTTTTTTGGGCTGAAGTTTTGGCTGTTTCAGGAGGCCAGGTGGACTTTATATAAGATTCCTTTAGTGGTGCTTATATAGCCTCAAGGACTATCTTGGCTGAAATTTGTATACCCATTCGATAGATTAAGCTGAACCAATGGGGTCCACGTGAATTATGATTTATGGCGCCCGGAAATTACGCGAGATTTATTTTTGAAAAAAAACTCCAGAATTTTTTTCTTGCTTAAAATTGGAAAAAAGCCAGATTGTTTTTTTTTGGAAATTGTGGCAGATACCTATGGAAAAAGAGTCAGCAAGTGAAATGGACGCGACTTCCTCGGAAAAAAAAGCTAGAAATTTGCATTGAAATGCGTCTGCCATTTTTTCCAAAAAAAAAAAAAATTCTGGCGAAATTTCCGGGAGCCGTAATTTATTGGAACTTTATCCACATATTCATCCTTCTTGCACACAAGACCTAAATTATATTCCTCGAAGAAATTGTGTAAATGTGGAAATTTATCCACAACATGTCACATGGGAAATAGCGACTTAGCTGAGTCTGGTCTTGTGGCCCGCCCTATTTTTAAGAGATCCCCTTAAGCTTCGCTAAATCGGCGAATATCAAAAATTGCTGTTTCTGAAATGAATTCAATTAACCCACAATGATCACATATGTATATTTGTTTACATATTTGCTTAGTAAATTTTAAGCTACTAAAGATAATGGAACAAATGAACTAATAAATGTTACAATGTTAAATATTGAAATAAACATAAGGTATACCCTAATCAATTGCGGTATCTTAAAATGAATACTTAAATATTGCCTTAATTGACATATTTCATGACTGCACGTCTTGTCAATCAATTCAATACAATATTACAAATTGAGTTTTTAATAAGAGCCAGTGACAAAATTTTCAATTTACGATGCTAGAGCCATTGTACTCAAATATGGTAGCACCTCAAGCAATATTTTTATAGACAACAAGTTTAACTCAAAAACTTGATCAATCTTTGGCTTAAAGCAAAGCTATAGGTATAGAAACTATATATATATTTTTGTATCTGCATTGCATCGCATCTACGAAAACGAATTCGGATTGTCGCGTCGCGTCTCGTCGTCATTGCAATGATGACTTGCCAATGATATGATCTAACGAATTGAAAACGTAATATGGAGCGATCGATACGGCTTGGCTGCTGGCTGGTGGAGCGGCAACATGCATCGTCTGTAACGAAAATCTAGTCTAGAGTATAGTGCGTGCTGCTGTTCAGATGAAGAATATAATAATTCACAATATATCTTTGTTTTGCCTGAGGTGCAACTAAATTGAAGAAATCTGGATAAAGGCGGCATGGCGCAGCGGCGCTAGGATGGTATAGGAGGAATTATTTTGACTCAAGTTGGGTATATCCTCCTTTGTGCTGCCACTGGGGAATAGATATACATTATCTACTTTGAATGGTGGGTTGTCAACCGAATAGACATTGACATAAAGAAGTTTTTTTTGCTGAAAAGTGATTGAAGTAGGTGCATATGCGGGGCGGATATTGGCATATTCACCTTTGTTTCAAGAGGATAAGAATATATTTTTATTAAAAAATGAAAAACTCGGAGGAAATAATTCAAACTTAGTTCTAATACTAAGCCATGATTGAACACGTTTTAAGAGCAAACAAAAATTTGACAGTAGTTGAAATTTCTAAAACGACATTTGACAACTGAAATTACATGGAAATTAGATACCCAACCACACGTATTAAATTGTCATTGCCATTGAAATTGAAATTGTCTTAAATACTGCCAATGGAAAGGATCCAACAGCGCTACATTCACCAAGCGACGACATCAAATGATAAATATACGCATTTAATCAATCATATTTTCTTTATGTAGATCTTTGTCTTAAATTTAATACAAAAAATCCAATTTTAAAGATATAATCCTTTGGACATTTTTTTGTTATAATAATCAATTTAAAAATAGCTTCATTCATTAATCTTGCTTTAATGTTTAATCTTGATGTAAAACAATTGCAAATATGAAAGGTAATTCAAAGTGAAAATTGTTTAAAATAATTTGTAGTCATGGAGGTAACGTTGCAAATATTGAAATTTCACTTTTAATTTAATGAGAATTCCACATTCAGATTATTGTTCAAAAATAATCATGTATTGTATTTGTATATTTATTTATATCATTTAAAAAAAATCTTTAACGTTTTGGAGAATACATTTTTGAATTACCTACCAGAGCACTTTTTCCACTCCGGTTGAGTAAAATGTACCTTAAGTTTTTTTTCCAGCTTGATCCTTGGATTGGAATTCATTTTTAATGTGGGGCAATAATAAAAAGTCATTCAATGCAAAATCGGGGCAGTATTTCTGATCAGCATTGACGAAGTGACACGATCGTGCTTTTTTGACACGAAAATTCATCGTGGCACGGTGGCACGAAAATACTGCAATATGGCACGTGCTTCTCAATTATTTCCATTTATAACTTCAAATAAAACTAATTTTTACGAAATTTGATACAACTTGCTTCAAATGTAGCATAAAGTAGCAGATACTCTTATATTTTGACATGAACAGGGCTGCAGCGCTGATCCATTAATTTGACAAATTGAAGAACAGTTGTTTTCAAATGTTCGTTTTTCTAATTTTACCTGAAACTCCAGAGAAATAGTTGATTCTGTTCCACTTAGAAAATTGATAGTTCTTTCGTTCCTCTAGCTAGATAAACGGCTACGATATTTAAGTTTTTTTCTTAAAAATAGTGAACAGTGAATAATTTTCACTCTTAACGTCTGTAAAGTTTACATGACAATTTTCGGCTAGACCAGTGGGACCACGACAGGAATTTACAGTTTTTCTTTACATTTTCTTGCACTTTTATTCTTGATTTAGCAATTCATCAAATATAGTGGGCGTAATCACGTACGCTGCCAACTTTACTGTGAAGTAAGCAAAACTTGTTGTTTTTTCAAAAATCGGAAAAACTACTAATTTGAAATAACTCTCTGGTTTTTATTTGAGTTCTAGAAAAGTTTCAGCTTAAATTTTGAAGTCACAATTAAAAAAAATAAATACACATGCGTCTATGAAATTACTAGAATTTTCAGAAAGCCTTCAAATTTGAATGGAGTTCAAGAAAAGGCTCGAACCAAATTTTGAAGCAGTATAAAATACAAAAATCACATGCTAATTTAAACCAAAATTGAACCGAGCCTTTTATTGAACAACCAATTTGGAGCCTCACTAAAAAATATTTTGAGCGACTACTGAGAAAAGGACTTTACTTCTAGCTTCATATTGAAATTTTCGATGAAGAATGCTTTTTTTTTAATTTTGCTGCCATCAACTATTAAAACCGGCTTTAATGATTTTAATTAAACAATGACCAAAGTGATTGCAAGAAAACTGCGTTTCAGGTTTTTGCTAAAAAAAAATCGCATTATGGAAATAGGGTTCAGATAATTTTTTTGAAAAAATTGCCTTGCTTTAGATTTCACCAATAGTTTTTTTAATGAGTTCATTTTCTTTAAACTTGGTAACTAGCGTTTTTGATGTTTTTCATTTTTTTTTTAACCAAAAATAACGGTAGCAAAAAATGAAAATCTTGTTTTTCTCAAAAACGTGCCAACAACTTTAAAAAAAAAAAATCCATTAATTTTTTACAAAAAGGTTACCAGTAAAAAAAAATCGAAAAATGGTTATCTATCATCCATCAGAGAACCATTTTTTTGGTTTTCCAGAATCTCATTATCTGTTCAAGCAATTTAAATAAAATTGTTTACACATGAGCTTCTGATAAGATCAACAAATATTGCATATAAAAATTTTCAAAAACCCAAATTTGATTTAAAAAAAATCTAAAATTAATTTTTGAAAATTCGATATTTTGAAAATGGGTTGTTAAATTTTTTTTTTTTTCAAAATGAATGTTTTAACTGCATTAATAAGTTCTGAAAAATGACAAACAATTTTTTTCCCAAAAATGTTTTCAAAATTTTATATATAAAAAATTCGTTTAAAAAAAAAAAAATTGCTTCAACTATTTGTAAAATAATTTTTTTCTCATAAATTGAGATTTGTGTAAGAAATCGTATGGTGTACATTGCGTTGGTGTCAAGAAAGTTTCAGAAGTTGTTTAATCAATTTATTTCTAATTATATTGATTTCTTAACAATTTTTCAGGCTAGAGTGTGAGTCGTGCCTTTTTTTTGTTCCACAAATTTGGAGCTAAGTTTACAAAGCCAGACAGCCCGTTAAAAACTATTTTCATGTTGGTACCTTAACATCTGATCATTTGATCTTCATAAAGTTAATACAATAAATTTGCAACTCAATCATCTTAGACTATATTTATTATCCTTATTTTAGTTCCCATCGCTATTTTGAAAGCAGCCATAACATTTCTCTTAATGAAACATATTTAATCGTGTGAGACTGCAGGAGGAATTTCTATGATTATGCGTTGAATGCGTTCGCAACATTGCAATGAAGCAATGCATAAAGCATACGCATATACCAGATGCGAATCGTAGAAGAGTGATTCATAAAAACTAGGCAATGATGACTCTACGGACTGACCACTGAGAGCAGAGACTCAACTATACACATACTAAAGTGCGTATCCAGTTTATTAATGTACGATTGATGTTTTGTGCGGTTGCATGTTGTATAGCTATATAAATATAAGCTATCCGTAACGCAGTTCACATTCGAATTCGATTGAATATAACGAACGATTGAAGAAGGTACATATATATAAGATTGGAAAAGGATTTAACAGCCGCAGACACCTGAATTCCCACCGGGGCGCAACAAACGACCACGGCTGATGATGATGACAGCTGGAACTGGAACTTGATCGTGAAAAGAGCACACAATCAATGCAATCCTTCCGATATATTTTCGTATTATATTTTGCAACAAAACTCCAACACAACTCAACACAATACATCGCAGTTGACTCTATTTTCTGCCGGTGTATGTTTTATTAATGAAGCTTGACATTAATAAAACATCTGCATGGATTATGCTGATTCCCCTATGGAATGATGACGATGATGATGATAATGATGCGATGGGGACCGGAACGCCCGCCCGTTCCCGTTCTCGCGTTCTCGGTTCGTTCTTGGTATTTTGGTATCGGTATCGCAATCCTATATAAAGTAGAGGAGGCACAAAAGGCTGTGTGGCTTTTGTGCCGCCTAAGAAGATTTATTTGTAAAAGTATTGCATTTCTATTTCTTACGGGAAACCGCATGGGTTGAATTTTCCAGCAAATAAATATACTCAGAGAGTTAAAGACCTGCTGATCAAGTTGGTTTTGTACCTCCGCCACCGCCGCACCGCACATTATAGGTATTTCTTTTTTTGTGGAAAGCCAATGCTTTGATTTAAATCTAATAAAGGCTCAAATGAATGCCTTAGAGTGTTTAACAATATGAATACTTCTATTCGATGGTATTTTTATTGCCCACTTATGTATCTAACGAATCGCTAAAGGGAGAAGTTTGAAAAAAAGAACAACTTCAATTTATTCAAAAATAAGGAGAAAACGAACCTCTTCCCAAAGCTTATACATGTAGTCTCATAGTGATATTGAGGATCACCATTGAGCTCTAACCTATGCCATTTCTGCCGACTTCTATAAATATGAATGTGATTTAACTAAATTATCTCACCAGGGGCCATTTTTATCCGGAATATTTTTCTTTTCCAAATTGATTGAGACCTATTTGTTCTGATTGTAATCAGGTCTTTTTTTTCAAAAATTCAAAAGAATCATGCATCTTGATATAACAATTTATATTTATGTTGATCAGATTAAACTTTAGTTTAGGTATATATGTACGCACGGGCGCGTGGTGAATACCTTTAAGGTTTTCAATTTTCCAAGCATCTCATAAAGTATGAGACATGCAGTGATGTCCTAAGTCCTAGTCCGAGTATATACCTTTTCTATCGTGAATATAAAGTTTTCTTGGTTTGTGTTTTTTTTTCGTGTTGTGCAAACGTAGGTACTTGTTGTCAGATCGTGGGTGGATAAGATACTCAATTGATTTATGATTTTAAGATATAATGTGCCGTGCATGCCTATCAATATTCTATTTTACTTTTCTGTGAGTAAAATAAATAAAGCCTGGATTTTTTTTTGTTTTGTGATGCTAGATTTGAGATTTTTTCAGCTTTATTCTTCAGTTCCGGAAAATGTATATTATAGAGGTGGGCAGATGGACTGGGCACTTGCAAATTAATTGATTTATTATATACATATATGTACATATTTATATGCAGGTGTACTGGAGGAATAGTTTTGATATGGAAGCATTTTATGCGGCAGCTAAAGCCTTATATGTAAGTTTTAAATTTACAGAAAAAGAGATGATTGATATATGTATAGGGATATGTAGGTTTACATAATTTCCAATGCCCAAGCTAAAGTTCAGTAAAGGGATAAATTTGTTTGAGTGACTATTTGCTTTTTTTCTTCTACACAATTTTCTTTTATCTTCTAAATTGTGTTTTAAACCACTACGCAAGTTTCAAATAATCGACCAAGTTTTTTTTTTACAAAATATTGATATTGAGAATATTGAGAAGGTATTATATAATTTAACCTATTATTTTTATGTAAAACATCCTCCATGCAATAATTGATCAAAATGCATTAAACCGTTTTCGATAAAATAAAAAAAACGCCACTAATATCCATTTTCGAAGAAAAAAAAATGATTTACTTAAAGAAAGCCTTCATCTATTATAACTCAAGTTTTTTTTTTATATAAATGTCCTGTTTTTAAGAAAAACAAGATTTTCTTTAAAGCAACAAAAAAGAACAAAAAACGTTGCAACAAAAAAATAATTTTTATTTTTTGTTTTAAATAAAAATGTATGAAAGATGCTCTTTATATTGAAAGTAAAGGATTCGCAAAATTGAACTAGAGATTTTTATCAAACTTGACAACATGATGAGAGCGAAGTTGAATAAAGTGGGTCTCACAGCTCTGTCCGTCTGACTGATCTGTACGTTTGGCTGCAGCCTTAACGAGTGGGTCTATAATGGTGCCTGCTACGGTCTACGTCATTTTTTATTATTTATTAATACGGAGTTTAAAAATTAATTTAAAAAATCATCTCCTTATTTCTAAAAATTTTAATCAAAATCGTAGAAGCCGTTTTTGAGAAAAATGATATTTTCCATACCGATTTTGAAACACTTGTATGGGACCGTTATTTTTGCTCATAAGAATAATTTTTATTTAAAATCTGCTATATAATGTTAAAAAACTGCTAAATGACAAGTTTTATAAAAATCAATTAAGTCATTTTTGAATTATTAAGTTCTCAAAAAACTTGAAACTTTTTTTAAAAATACTTTTTGAAAGTTTTCTTATAAAAAAATGTCAAAATCAATTGAGCCGTTTTTGAGAAAATCAAAAAATGTTCCCTTGGGAGGTATAATTTATAACCATTTTTCCGATTTTTCTTTTTTTATAAAATGGTAGCCTTTTTGTAAAAAAAAATTACTGGATTTTTTTTTTAAGTTGAAAAGTTAAAAGAAAACAGTTATAAGTGACAGCGGTGACATTTTATTTTTTGATTTTAGAATTTTAGATTTTTTCAAAAACAGTTTAACTGACTTTGACAATTTTTTTATGCAGAATTTTTTTAAAAGTCTTAAAACTAATTGTATACCAAAATGTTCATTTTTTTTGCCTTTTTAACAAAGTTTCATTTTTTTAAAAACTTAAAATGTAATTCAAAATCGACCACATCAATTTTTAATTAACTTGGCACCCAGATGTTTTTTAATATCATCGAAAAAATTAAATTAAAATTATTTTTATACCTAACCAAAAATAACGGTACATAATACAAATAAAAATATTATTTTTCTCGAAAACCACTCCCACGAGTAAAAATCAACTATTTTTTGCTTTTCAACTATCTCTTTATCTGTTCAACCGATTTTAATTAATTTTATACGAGAACTAAGTTTATTGCATATCAAAATTAAAAAAAAAATAAATTTTAGATCTTGAATTTTTTTTTTAAATTCGATATTTCCTAAATGAGTAAATTATTTTTTTTTGTTTTAAATAATATTTTAACTTCGCATTAATAAATACTAAAAAATGGTGTATCTACCTTTTTTTCTTAAAAAATTTACAGATTTCACTCATAGAGTAACTATGGGGACATTGAAAATGACTTGTATTACGTCGATAAAACAAAATCATGCCTAATCTTAGAGATTTTTATTTTGTATACTTTTGTTGCAATATAACTTCACAAACTGTCTTAGAAACCATTCTACAGTCTGAAGTACCAATTTGTGTATTTAGTGTCACTTCCCAGTTGGCGGTTAAATTAATGTTGTTAATTTTTTTAATAAGATCTTAGTCTTAGTCTTAAAATCAAAAGATTTTGAATTTTTTTCAAATTGATTTACAAGTATTTCAAAGCCAAGACAATTCATTTACTGTCCAAGTAAACCTTTTTTAAAACGAGACAAAATTTACAAAGAATTTGATGCGAAGCCCAACCTCACTGCTAATTGTTTTTATTCTATAATATTTTATTTTAAAATATTTTGAACCCTTCTTTTAATCAATTTAACAATATCGAGTCGCGTAATTTTAATGTTTTTTACACTTGGAGCTGTATTCTTTTAACTGAGTTTATGAAATGTGTGGCCGAGCGGCAAGCATCAATTAGTTGACAACCAAATTAAATAGTTTATGGACTACTTTAAGATAAAGCCTAAAATTTTATTTGCATTTGAGGACCTTAACCATGAAGATCTGACCATTAGAGCTTAAGTTATAAGTTTATTAAAGAGGTTCGAGTAGGTACCTATGCACATTCTAGGTTAAACAATCAAACTGATTCAGAAGTAAATCAAGTTTTGTCAAAAGCATTTTCTAGTCTGTCATTTTACATTCATTTTCAGACCGTAACCTCAAATATCCGATAATTAGAACATAATATATCAGCTTACAAAATCGACTCTTTTCGATTATAATATTTCAATTGTTTAGCTAAGTTAATTCTACCTCTTGCCTGATTTACCTAAACATACCTTAACCTTGAGCATCTAGCCCTTAGAACTTAAGTTATAATTTTATATAAGAGGTTCAAGTAGGTACCTATGCATATTCTAGGTTAAACAATCAAATTGATTTAGAAATTAGTAAAGTTTGTACCCAAACGTTGACTAGCATATTCTAGGTTCTTTAAGTTGATTTAGAAAAAAAAATCAACGTTTGTCATATTTTACCTTAATTTTGAGACTTTAATTCCAAACATCCGATTATTAGAATAAAAGTTAGAAGCTAACCAAGACCTTAACCTTGATGATTTACCTATTCAGCCATCGAGTTGATATAGATGTAAGTTAAATTTTGTCACATAAATTGTATAGCCTAACATTTTACCTTAATTTTAAGACTTTAACTTCAAATATCCAATTATTAGAACAGAAGTTATAATCCAAACAAACCAACCAAATCCAACATTTACGATTTTATTATTTGTAAAATACCTACTATAAATGTTCATGCACAATGCACATACCTTGCTACATGCATACATACCTACATAATTTATATCATTTTTATGCCCAATGCAAAGTCAGTTTTGTTTGCCACGTGTTTTTTTTTTATTGCACACGCTCCACCGTCTTCTCCCTTCTATCCATAATATTCTTTGTAGGTACGTACTACATACATACATATGTACATATTTAGTTTTTTTTTTTTTTGCCGTGATGAAATTAGTTCTAAAAAGACAATTTTTCAAGTTTCTAGTATGAAATTTTTTACGATTTTGCAAAACTTTTTATGCAGATTTGTTGCCTGTCATTTAAACTTTAATTATCTAGCTTAATATTGAACATACAATAATTATAACCAAAGTTATAGGCTACTAAGTGGGCTCAAATCAAGCATGTTTCGAATTTTATACACTCCTCCACTGAATCTCGTCCGTTGGCAATGATCAACATATAGGTACGCTGGCTGAAATTCATCACTTGTGTTTTTTTCTTCATTTTATTTATTTTGGTAGTTTCTTTGGTAACACCAACCAAAAATTCAATCTTTCTCCCCCTATACGCTAGAGTTCATTTTCTATCTTTGTTCATTTTGGTAACACCATACTTTTATCAAAACGACCCTATAAACATTTTCAATGTTAAAAGTTTACAATTTTATATATAAAAAAATATTTTTTTAAAAAAACCGCTTTAACAATTTTTCAAAATTTTATTCTCATAAATTAAGATTTGTTAAAGAAATCCATGTAACTAATTGTTCGTATGAAAAAGTTGTCACAATATTTTTGTAGAAAATATTATAAGCTATAAAATAAGCAAACATATATTATTTTTTGATAATTTTTCTACTCAAGATTGAAAATCGAAAAACCAGTATTTTTGATCTTTGAAAATTTTTGTTATAAATTAAAAAAAATATAATATGTTAATATTTTCTTTAAAAGGCCCACATAATGTACAAACTTACTAAGAAAATATTGTCAGAAAATACCCTCACTGTTAAGGAGTTATTTGTGAAAAACCGATATTTTTTAAGTGGCCACATCTTCCTGACGTTTATGTTTCTATAGGAGGAAGACAAATTTTAAAAACTTTTTCTTTAAAGTAGCATTATTTAAAAAATGTGTATGAAGTATGGAACCTAGAAAACAAAACGTAAATCCTATAGAAATTTAATATACCAACTTTTTCATCCCAAAAGTAAGTAATGCATTATTTGAACAAACTCCCATTATCCCTTGAGGGATAAATTGATGTGCTTTCTGACGTTTTGGTGATTCCGTATAATAATTCTCTTATACCTCAAAACTCTCAAGGAATAATTTTCCCATTTCAGGAAACCATTTGATAGATAGACGCTACTTTTCGTATAAATGCAAAAGAAAACCTTTTTATTTTGTTGCAAGTTGAATGCAAAATGCTAGAATTATTGAAGTCATGCTTCATGGCGACACCTTAATATCAGAATTTAAATTCATTTATGCTGTATTTTCTTATGCGCGCTTGATCGTCGTCGTCGTGGTCGTCCTCGTCACACCAGTTCCACCTGACATCAACCATAAGAGAGCTATATTGCATTCCAAAAGTTTCTTGTGTCGAATTGGTCACTGTGATGTGAATTGTGGCAAAAGTGCATGGCTATAATATTTGCGGAACAGAAAAGAACAGAACAGATGATCGAGTATAGATATGTAGTGAATAGCAAACGGAGGACGGATAGACTGGCGGACCATCACCATTGCACATCGGTCCGTATAGATATGTGCGAGGTGTCGATGCGGCGTTTTTCTTTTAAATCTTCCCGCGGTCTCACCGTTTCACTTAACTGTCGCAGAGCATCCCATATAAACATTATTCTTCTTCTTTTTATTCCATCGAGTGATTAAGTCGAGACGAGACGAAATGGACGAAATGGACAATCTGTGGAACTTCAGATCGTGCGAGAAAATCTATGTTTCCTAAGATGTCAATCGCTTGGTGGTGGTTTAACTGCCTTACAATGCTCACATCGGTGACACTCAAACGCGACGAACGCAATAATGTGGTGGCGGATGCGTTGTCGCACCGCATCGCTTTGCTTCACGTCGTCGCGCCCGCTATCCAATTGCCCGCCAAACGCCATTCCAACCACTTCGCGGTCTGATGTCAATATTTGATCACTTTGGTTGTTAATTGTCAATCATAAATCAAATCGACGGCTTCTTTCTTTGGTGACTAAATCAAGCCGCGATTTTCTCTCACAATTATATTGCTTTTGCTTTGCTTTGATACTGAAGCTGAGGCTCAGGCTGAACGCATGTGAAGCACCTCAATACGGCAAGGTTTCGATGCGAATAGTTGGCGTTTCGCTTATTGGTATTTGCAGCCTGATGGTGCGGTGGTGTGGCAGTAGCAGCGCATATTGCGTTAATGCCTTATGGGCAAGGCTAGTTTAATTGGTCAATGGAATCATAGTTATCTGACATGATGATTCTTTTAGTGAGACGTTGTATATACGCAAAGATGAGTTTGTATTTTATTTTATTATTTTTTGTTTGGTCATTTATTGCTCTATAATAATTGGTCTCGTTGGGTTTGCTTGGTGATTCAACTATTTTTACTGCCGATAAAGATACATACGTTTACCTACCTCTGCTGCTGCTGCTATTGCCGCGTGCAATGTGTGCAAACTGATTTGGAAAATAAGATCTTGCAATTGCAATATAAGTATTAAGTTGTAGGTAATTTGCTTGGATTTTTCTTTAAATACCACGCCTTTATGGAATAAAAAAATTTACAGATTTCACTCATAGAGTAACTATGGGGACATTGAAAATGACTTATATTACGTCGATAAAACAAAAACATGTCTAATCTTTGTAATTTTTATTTTGTGTACTATTGTTGCATTATAATTTCACAAACTGTCTTAGAAACCATTCTACAGTCTGAAGTACCAATTTGTATATTTAATGTCACTTTCCAGTTGGCGGTTAAATTAATGTTGTTAATTTTTTTTAATAAGGTGAATCTTAGTCTTAATTGCGGCTTAACTCGCAATTATACAATCATACTCATTTTCATCCGCACCGGTACAGCACTTATACACGAAATTAAAGTTACATACTATCTATCTTAACGTAAATCTAGGTATTTGAAATTTTTGCATAGCTAACGATTGCAGAAAGGTAACTGAATTATTACAGATCGATTAAAGCATACATCATATACGGTTCAACTTAATTCTCGACTCAGTCGGTTGTTGTTCAAATCAACCAGTGTCTTGGCTTGTTATTTGATCAATTTGACGTTTGATGAGAAAATCAAAAGATTTTGAATTTTTTCAAATTGATTTACAAGTATTTCAAATCATTGAACTATGTATATTGTATAAAGCCAAGACATTTGATTTACTGTCCAGGTAAACCTTTTTTAAATCGAGACAAAATTTGCAAAGAATTTGATGCGAAGCCCAACCTCACTGCTAATTGTTTTTATTCTATAATATTTTATTTTAAAATATTTTGAACCCAACCCTTCTTTTAATCAATTTAACAATATCGAGTCGCGTAATTTATTTTAGACAAAAATAATGTTTTTGACACTTGGAGCTGTATTCTTTTAACTGAGTTTATGAAATGTGTGGCCGAGCGGCGAGCATCAATTTAGTTGACAACCAAATTGAATAATTTATGGTCTACTTTAAGATGAAGCCTAAAATTATTTTGCATTTGAGGACCTTAAACTTGAAGATCTGACCATTAGGGCTTAAGTTATAAGTTTATTAAAGAGGTTCAAGTAGGTAGCTATGCAATATGCATGTTCTAGGTTAAAAAATAAAATTGATTTAGAAGTTAGTAAAGTTTTTCCCCAAACGTTGTCTAGCATATTCTAGGTTCTTTAGGTTGATTTAGAAAAAAATCAACTTTTGTCACATTTTACCTTAATTTTGAGACCTAAACCTCGAACATCCGATTATTAGAATAAAAGTTAGAAGCTAACCAAGACCTTAACCTTGATGATCTGGTCCTTGGAACTTAAGTTATAAATTTGTATGAGAGGTTCAAGTAGGTAGCTATGCATATTCTAGGTTAAACAATCAAATTGATTTAGAAGTTAGTAAAGTTTTTACCCAAACGTTGTCTAGCATATTCTAGGTTCTTTAGGTTGACTTAGAAAAAAATCAACTTTTGTCATATTTTACGTTAATTTTGAGACTTTAACCTCAAAGATCCGATGATTAGAACAGAATATATCAGCTTACAAAATCGACCCTTTTTGATTATAATATTTTAATTGTTTAGCTAAGTTAATTCTAAGAAGTTATAAGCTAACCAAGACCTTAACCTTGATGTTTTTTTCTTAGAACTTAAGTTATAATTTTATATAAGAAGTTCAAGTAAATACTTATGCATATTCTAGGTTAAACAATCAAACAGAAGTAAGTCAAGTTTTGTCAAAAGCATTTTCTAGTCTGACATTTTACCTTCATTTTCAGGCCGTAACCTCAAAGATCCGATGATTAGAACAGAATATATAAGCTTACAAAATTGACCCTTTTCGATTACAATATTTGAGTTGTTTAGCTAAGTTAATTCTACCTCTTGCCTGATTTACCTAAACATATCTTAACCTTGAGCATCTGGCCCTTAGAACTTAAGTTATAAGTTTATTAAAGAGGTTCAAGTAGGTACCTATTATGCATATCTATTATAGGTTCAACAATCGATTGATTTAAAAGAAAGTCAACTTTTGTCACATAATTTCTTTAGACTGACATTTTACCTTAATTTTAAGACTTTAACCTCAAACATCCGATTATTAGCACAGAAGTTATAATCCAAACAAACCAACCAAATCCAAACTTTACGATTTTATTATTTGTAAAATACCTACTAAAAATAATGTTCATGCACATACCTACATACCTACATATGTACATACATGCATATCTACATACCTACATAATGTATATCATTTTTGTGCCCGATGCAAAGCCAGTTTTGTTTGCCACGTGGTGTTTTTTTTTTATTGCACACACTCCACCGTCTTCTCCCTTCTAACAATATCTTCTTTGTAGGTACGTACGTACCTACCTACTCACATACATATTTTGTTTGTTTTTTTTTTTTTCTTTTGCCGTGATGAAATTTGTTTTAAAAAGACAATTTTTCAAGTTTGTAGTATGAATTTTTTTACGCCTTTGCAAAATTTTTTATGCAGATTTGTAGCTTGCCACTTAAGCTTTAATTATCTAGCTTAATATCAAACATCCAATAATTTTAACTAAAGTTATAGGCTTCTAAGTGGGCTCAAATCGAGCATTTTTCGAATTTTACATTCCTCCACTGAATCTCGTCCGTTGGCGATGATCAAAATTTATGTACGCTGGCTGAAATTCATCGCTTGTGTTTTTTTCTTCATTTTATTCATTTTGGTAGTTTCTTTGGTAACACCAACCAAAAATTCAATCGTTCTCCCCCTATACGCTAGAGTTCATTCTCTATCTTTGTTCATTTTGGTAACACCATACTTTTATCAAAACGACCCTATAAACATTTTCAATGTTAATATTCCAATCTTGGGAAGAAGAAATTATTATATTTTCTTTGATTGGTATTTTCTATAAGCCGCTCAGTCGTAAGTTAAGAATGATTAAGGCTTTTTGTTATAAAGTGATTACATGCTGTGCAATGCCATTGGTACCTATCTAGATGCGCTATTTGTCGAAAGTAATCATAATATAAAATTCTATATCTAATAGAGGTGGTGGGTATCACATCAGTCTATCTATGTATGTCTATGCCTATATCTAGGAACATTTTGATATTATTAACTTTTTTTATATTTTTTAACAATTCCATATTTTTTAATAACATTATTCTCAATAATTCCAAACTTGACTTTAGGTAGGTACAAGTTTACATTTATATAATTTTTACTGTAAATAAGGTTTGCGAGTCTACGAATCAAAAAAAAAAAAAAAACTTACACTATACCTGTGATCTTTTTTTGACTTGTGGGTTTAAAAAAATTCGATTCAACTCGCAAAAATCGCTGAGAATATTTTAAAAGTTGTCAAACTATCGTTTGCACAGATGGACATTGGACATGACATCAGTGCACCGCCATTTTTTTTTTTGTCATATTCATGTCGAAATATCTTAAAAATCCTACCTAATTGAGGATTATTTTTTTGGGTCATATTCGAATTCTGTCCCATTAAAATAAGAAAAGCAATATTTCGGTACCAAAAGTTGTGCAGACCTATGTCACTATAATATTTTTTTTTTATAGAAGCGAAATTGGCAACAATGTTTCTAGGAACATTAAATTTGACAGATTTGTGGTAAGAATATTTTGCTATTTTTTACCATGAATAGACTTATGCCAGAACAGCGCTTGCAAATTGTGACTTCCAATATACGGCCTCAGTTATAAGGAAACACTCTTTAGAAAGATTTTGGGTTTTTGATGAATTACGAGAAGAGAAGTGTAAAAAAAAACCTATGAGCCAAATACAAGTTTCTTTTTAAAAATGCAATAATATGAACAAAATAAAATATTTTCCATGTATTACAGCTTTATTGGTAAAAGCAAACATTCCCATTAAATATGGAATACAACGTCGTTTAAGTGGCTGCCTCGGCTGGCTTCACAGTAGCGCATTCTGTCATTCCAATTTTCCAAGACCTTGTTGATGGTTTCGGGCTGTAATTCAGGGATTGTTTGGATGATATTAGCCTTAAGTGCTTGAATCGTTTCCGGATTGTTGGCATAGCATCGATCCTTCACGGTTCTCCACAAAAAAAGTCCAAAGAGGTCAAATCGCAGCTCCGAGGCGGCCAATTGACATCGCCAAGACGGCTGATAACCACGATTTGAGAATTTGGTGCGCAAACGATCGATTGTGGCATGGACTGTGTGGTATGTCGCGCCATCCTGCATGAACCAGAGGTCATATAAATCCATGTCTTCAATTTCAGCTAAAAAAAAAAAATCGCTTAACATGACTCTGTAACGCCTACCGTTGACCGAATCGTTGTCCCCAGCCTCATTTTCAAAGAAAAATGGTCCAATGATGCCAACGCTTCACAATTCGCACCAAACTGTCACTCTCTGTGGAATGCATTGGCTTTTCGACAATAACGTGCGGGTTTTCCGAGCCCAAAATGCGATAATTTTGTTTGTTAACGTAGCCACCGAGATGAAAATGCGCCTCGTCAGAAAAGATGATTTTTTCGCCCAAAATCCTTGTCCAATTCAAGCTACTCTAAGGCCCTAACTGCGAAGCGATATAACAAAGCGGATGGTCTGCACCTTCAATTGCTGAGTCAATTGGACCTTGTAAGCGAATAATCCGAGATCTTTGTGCGGAATTCTCCTCCAGGCATAGTGCGTGAAATATTGAGCTGTTGAGATCGATAGCGAGCTGATGTTCGTGAATTGAGTTTCAAACTCTCGGCTACAGTAGCCACATTTTCGTCTGTTCGCACTGTACGACAACGACGGGGAACATGAGTGTACCAGTCTCACGAACTTTTTGCACAAACTTGCCAAAAGCATGCGCGGTGGGTGGTTCATTTCAGCCAAAACGCATTATTTGGGCTACACAGCACTCACTTTGAAAATAAGTTTTAAATACTTCCCAACGTTGTTCAGGCGTAAAGTGACTAATTTCGTTCTGCGGAGGTATGATACTGAAATCTTGTCAAGATTTAAAGCGGGAAACAGCTGTCAGTGTCAAAATAACCTATAATTTAAAAAGAAACCACTAGATGGCACATCCTTTATATGTAAATATGAAGTCTGAAAGAATTTCAATTTCTGTTTTTATTTTTTTTCTGTTTAATTAAATTAATTTAATATTTTTTTAGATAGGTGTAGATTTATTAAAAAAAAAAACTTCATTTTGAAATCTACTTCACTTATCCTTCAAATCTATAGTTCGCATTTTTCCGTAAGTGGTAACACTGATCACTATATCTCTAATAAAACTCGTTCGAGTCATTAGAAAAAGAAAAAAATTAATATGTACAAATTATTTCTTTTTGGAATGCAAAAAAGAACTTTCAGCTAACACGTCATATAGCTCTGACGACCGGCGGCGGTGGTGGCGGCAGCGCGACCGAAGGTATCTTACCTTCTTTGTTTGACTTAATAAATATTCTTAAATAATTCTTGTTCTTTCATGGAAATATGTCCAATTATTATTGTTGTTGATAAAATGCAATAGTTCCCTTTTTACGATTCCACTACATTGCACTTTTTTAAATCCTAAATCAATAAGTACATGTAAATAGGATTGCTTATTGAACATACTTGTCCTCCTATTTTCAAGTTATTCAATCTCCTGATTTAGTTAACAAATTCGTGATTTTTAAAAATAAGTTCAAACAATAATGGCATTCCAATCTAATCCTGTTGCCTTGATTTTTCCAATGAGAAACAAAATCATAAATTATTTATTGCTATAGCTGTGGTAGGTACCTACTTGTACCTTTTTAAAAATAAAAATAAATAATAATAAAAAATCGCTTCTCTTATTAACTGCCTTGTAAAATGCTTCTTCCGGTTGAATCATGAATCGTATCAAATATCAATTCATTTCATACGTGCTCTATAATACAAAAGAGATAGGTAGATATATGTAGTTCTAGGTTAGGTACACAAATCTATATACCTTATCCATTGATTTTCTAATTCAGAATTCCCACTGTTAACCATGACCATAAATTACACTAGAAATGCTCTCAATTGGCGCATGCAATTTGGTGCATTGATTTCGTTCAGATCAGATACAGACATAGAGCGAGCGAGCGTTCAGTTCGTGTTCAGAGATGTTTGCTCTGTTTTGCTGTTTGGTGGGTCTATGTTCTCGTGCCACAACAACCACACAAGAAGATTGTCAACCATCGACTTGAATGTTTTATAAGGAAACCAAATACAGGATAAAAATAAAAAAAAAAAACAAACAGAAATCTGCACAGTACTGGATATAGAGAAGAAATGCAATTTTCAAATTGACTGCTTAGCATGGAAACAAGCTCCGCGCGCTGCTGCTCAGCACAGCTCAGAAAGAGTGTTCTGTTCTGCTGTTCTGCTGTTTCGTGGTGCGTGGTCAATTGCCGTCTATCGTCTGTCTGTTTCTTTAAACGTGTAGGCAATAAATTTTGTTGACTAATATGGTAAGGCATTAGACATGCCAAATGCCTAACGAGACAATTTGATCCAATTGCAAAAGCGAAGCCTCCTGATTCCCTGCTGTGACTGTAAAATAAGTAGGTACTCGCGAGTCGCGTAAACGGTTTGTTTTTTTTTTTGTAGAAGCTGTTTCTACCTTTCTTTTTTTTAACTGACAACTTGTTATATTAGATAGAAGAGAGAACGCGTCTTATTTTTTGAAGGTTTATATTATTTTGATGCAATATTTAAAACTATATCATTTTTAAATATTGTTGAAATTCTGGGTTGAAAATTTTTGTGATTTGTTTTAAAATCAAAAATTCAAAATCCTTATAAGTTTTTCAATCGAGTTTCTTAGGATTTTTATCTAAAACCGCCTTAAAAATTTCATCCGCATAATTTTACACTATATGATGGGAAATTATTTTTCCTGCTGACTGGTTTGTCTGTTTAAACAATAAATTTACCACAAACCAATATTTTATTCTTTTATTTTCCCTAGCTTACCATCAAGAGTAAAAATAAAACATAAATCTGTACAAAATATCTTTGAAGAAATTTTTTTCTCACTCGAATTTGGAAGCACACTTTATTGTCCAAATTATTTTAAGTATTCTGATGCAGAAGATCTGTTTGCTTACATTTTTGCATGCGTCTATATTGCAATCGAAAAGAATGTATCTTAATTTCTTACCCAAAGTAAATTTTCAATTTTGATTGAAAAAAAAAATTATTTTTGTCTCGAGGCAAACAATTTTAAGGACCCTATAAATGGCCATAAATGGATATCGTTACAGTTACATTTGAGCGCCTCTTGTGTGTCGTTGTCATAAAAACGAACATGGCCTATGGTTAATTGCTTGCCGTCTACGCAATGACAGTGTCGCTCAATCACTAAATGCCGAACCGAACAACCGAGGCAACATCAAGCGTTTGCGTCTGCGTCGATCGTCGAACGTCGGCCGTCGTCGACGACGCTGATTGGAAGCAAAAGCCATCGATCCATTAAACGATCGATTGCGCCTGTTTCACTTTGAGTTGTTGTCAATTTGATGCACAATATATATAAGATGCCCATTGCCCAGGGTAAGCAGAGTTGTGGTAATTTGATTAATGGACAATTGGCGCGTAATGAATTGTGAAGCATTATGGCAAAGGGGACACTTTGTTGCAGCGGCAGCGCTGTATAGTTGCAACGATCATATAGTCACATTTATAGTAAATGCGATCACAATAGCAATCGTTGTGGAGAGCGACAGCGTTCGGCCTAAAAATCAATATCAAATGAGTAATTCACTCGTAAAACCTAAATGCCTTACATGACCATATAAAGGGTAGCAAAGTATATTTATGATTGAAATGCCATGTTATTACAAGACGAACTAACAAATGTATTCGATGTTTGATGGTAGTTTTAGATGTGATTTTTCTGCCTTACCTACACTATATGCCTTGCCTAGAGGAGATAAATGCGACGACATGACATCGAATCGTATGGTTTTTTTGTGTAAAGTGTCAGTTAAAATTAAAATTATGAACTCCTCGATTCGCTTTGTAACTGAGAAACTTAACAATAAAATAAAAATGTGTTTTTTTTTTTTTAATTTATATATAAACCGATGTTTATTTAGTAATTTATTGAATAGATATAACTAGCGGTACCCGGAGTTGTAGGATCAATGTAATTCGATGTTAACGCGCAATCAACATGATCTAAGACTTACGCGAAATTCAAAACAAGTGTAATATGTTATAGCCTGCTTAAATCACAACAACACAAATTACAAACATTGTTACATTGTTGCCAATAATTTTTTTTAATTTACTGGAGACAAGTTATTGATAAAATTAATAAAACATAGAATTGATTAAGGCAGATTTATTTTGTACAGTAAGCCCTTGCTATGAGATCTAACCCAAACGATGATGCACAAATATGAAGTTGAACGTAATTTAAAATAATGACTATATTCCTGCAACAATGTTGTATCAACATTTCAATGGAATACTTTTTTCCATTTTGAGTCGAGCGCTTTGATATATCATTGATTCTTTTCATAGTTTAAACTTCATTCACGTATATCTCTTGAATTAAATTGACAGATATTTGTATTGTTTTGTAAAATGGTGCTTCTAAATATTTCAAACAATAGGTGCGTTCATTTACTTTTGAACTCTGTGATTTCCTGCCCAAAACTTTATAAAAGTCTGTCGAAGTTCATATAAACAAATAAAATGTGTATAATTTCGGACAGGAAATCACAGAGTTTCAAAATAGAGAAACGCACCAAATATTACATTTAAAAATTTTGATAATATTATTTCTTAAATAAAAACAAAAACTCCCACAAACATTTTTTTTTTCTTTTTAAATTAAAATCTACTTCCTACTTCGCGCCATCACCAAAATATTGAGATCTATTTCATTTTAAAAATCTCTTATTCACCAAAAAAAAGCAAAATCTAATCCTTTTTTTCTCAAAATCTAGTATGTAACCCCAGAATTTCCACAAAAAATCGAAAACTTTTGTTTTGTATAATTAAATTACATTTAATTTTATTAATTTAAATTTTCTTTTTATAAAAAAAAAACAATAACCAAAGTTGTTTAAAATTGTGCCTGGAATAAATTACTGTTCCAAGTTTTTTTTCCCAATAGAAATAAGAATTGTAATGAAACCATGTATAAAAAATATTCATGTTATATAATATGTCATATTTAAAAAATAATGAAGTTAAAAATAATGTATGTTTTTTTTTAATTAATTTAAAAAGCGTTATTAAACCTCATAACGCCTATTTTTGTGGACTTAAGGCCGTAAAAATCTATTTTGAACCATTATATTAAATTTAATAAAACTAATTTTGAAAATATAGATTTACATAAAAAAAAAGTTCATTTTGAAATCTACTTCGATTTTTCTCAATCTACTTCCTTTTTATCTACAAATCTACTTCGACTTTTTGTCCGGAAGTGGTAAAGCCGGTTTCAACCAATATTTTTAATTTCGTGGGGTTAAAAGAGGGAAATTCCATTTTTTTTTTGTTGAATACATATACATATGTATAAAATAATATAAATATAAAAAATGCTAAGAAAATTATTTAAGAGTTAATGTATCTTTTCTTTAATTTTTTTGTATAATACAAAAAATAAAAAAGCTATTTAAAGCTATTTAAACGAATTTTTAAAAATTACTGGTAAGGAGTTAAAAAAATGTTTAAAAGCGTGAGATAAGTTTATCTTTTGGATAAATTTATCTTTTGGTAAATGAACTGTCAAATTTTTTATGGGAAATGGTTTACGCAAATTGGATAAAATTATCTAAGGATTTTGTTGCGGAAACTTATACAAATTTATTTGGATAAACTTATACAAACGTCATTGTGACTTTTAACGTGACGTTTAACGAACAGCTGATTCAATTACGCAGCATTTATCCAAATAAATAAAAAGGACGTTCACGCAAACTTTGCGTAAACTTATCTTTTTGCACAATTGGTAAACTTATCTCGTTGCATGAATACCCTTATTATTTATAATTTTGTTACTTTATAATTAATATGACAGTAAGACGCATATTTAATTAAAAAAAATAAGAAAAGAAAGATTAATTTAATTTACTCAAAAACTAAGAGATATTTTAGCACAAAAATTGTTAATAATTAGAAAAAAATATTGGTCTACATCGATAGCTCTTTTTTTTAACTTAAAAAGTAGCTTATAAGGCTATTTTAAGGAGTGTATTAAAATATTTTACAAACAGGGACACAGGTGCAATGTTAAAATGTCAAAAGTACTAAGTTTGTCATGGTTGTACAGATGTTGTAAAGCAATTCTACAGATAACATTAACCAAACAAGTGTTTTCCAATTTTAATTTCGGTTTCTTAAAATTAATTCAAGGAGTTACTAAACCAAACTACAGCCAAAAGTCTAATAAGCACCTATGTACGTATGTACATATATATCGAATGTCTAACAGTCTGAAACTTTAAATTAATTATATACAAGTGAATATAGTTTTAGTCCCGGTATCGATGTAATTCGATTTCATTTTTTCGTGGCATTTCAATTTCATTAGCAACAATCTTGTTGCCTCAAACTATATTAATCAACTATTTTATTTGCCCCCGATGCTTATCGCACAACAATCTGATAAATAGAAAAGTGTACACACCTTTTTTCGATTTTTGTGTTATACACTTTAATTGAACAGAGAGAGAGAGAGAGAGAAAGAGAGCTTCAAAATAAGATTGTCCGGAGGGTAAGCCAAACAATTATTTCGCATCCGCAATCGTACCCTTTAAAGATGTGGGCGTTGTTGCCCCATAATTGAAGGCTTAAAAAAATGTCTTACAAGACTTCGAAGGAAAAACCAACTAAAGTCCAGATTAGGATGGAGCCATGGAGCTACATACCTACATATATCTACCTGATCCCCATCAGCCTCAAACCCCCTCATGTCCCTGTAATACTGCTGCCGCTGTAGCTGATGCGTGAAATAACGTACCAATAAATTACAGGTGATGCCAAACAGTTCCCATTCGCATAAATCTTTGTTTATATGTGGCGGAGGCAAGTTGTCTGTCGTCGTCGTGGATAATGTTGGGTCCGTTCCGTTCGTTCGGTTGTTCGTTTGTTGGTTCATTCATTTCTTTTTCTATGGTTTTCCCGCAAGGTGCATTTGATATCTGGCGATAAATTACTTTGAATTGTCAAAACCGTAAGTAAAATATCACTTTGGCGCTGTTCCCCTGTCGCGCAGTATAGGTAAGGCGATTCTATTGCTGATCTATTACTCAAAAATTAACTATTGAACATTTTAGTTAAAATAAAAATAAAAACCGGTACTCATACCTAAAAAGGCAGGCCAAATATTGTAAGTGCCTACCTACATGTGTAAGAAAATTATATATATTTTTTTATTATTAGGCATAGCTGACAAGGCGGCGGCAGCGTTTAATAACCCCCGGTTGGGTGCGTTGCGTACATGGAATGATATAATAAACTTGTGAAATAGTTTTAGTGTTCAGAGAATATGTTATGTGCCACAATTTAAATCAATCAATAAATACCTAATCAAAAAGGGCAATTTGAATAATGAAAAAGTGGTCATAAATATTTTATTTTTTTCTTCTCAAAATCGATTTCTATTACGAAAAAGGTATTGGAATCTTTTTTTTAAATTTTACAGTTGTTGTTGAATGTTACAATATTTTCTCCAACATTTCTAAAAAACAGTGATAGTTTTTGAGGTATTTGGGCCGAGTTTTTTAGTATGAGATGATTTCAGATTCGGAGTTAATCCTGTTTAAGTCCTGAAAAATGTTTTTTTAGGGCAAGTTCTACAAACGTGGAAATTTGATCCGTAGTTAGGAAATTTAAACTCACAAATTTCGACGGTTCAGTTGAAGTTAAACGATAGATCAAGGTTTAAATGTAGGTATTTGAAAGAAATCAATTACAAGCTTAAACCATCGATAAATCTTACCACCATATTATTCACTCCATTAATCCAGATTAAAACTTAAATTCGGATATAAATTAAAAGAATTCTTATTAATTTATGCCGGATTTAATTTTTAAACCGGATTAATATAATAAACTCACATAATTCGGAGAATTAAATAAAAATGAACTCGGGATTTAAATAGACCTAGGCCATTTGAATGAATATTTAAACCACAGCTAAGCAGTATCTAGCGATTTCAGCGGATTAACTAACCACTATAATATTATGTTATTCACTCAATTAATCCAGACTTAAACTTAAATTAATTGAATTTATAATATTAATTTACATCCAGATAAAACTTTATTTTAAACTAGAATAATCGAGGGAATAATATGATGATTAGATTAGTGCTGCATAGTGTTGCCATCTCTGTTACTATTGAAAACTGAGGGCCAAAGTTAATTCTGAGTTAAACCTTGAGTCATTTAATCCTGCAAATTAATTAAACACGAGTTAACTAATTTGATTTGTTCAGTGTAAGATTAACAATTACTTTCAATAGAGCAGCATTAGAGAAAAAGCGATTTCCATAGTGTTGCCCCCTCTATTTTAATAGTGGCAGAGTAACGCATCTGTCAGAAATATAAGTATAATCCGTTAATCCCGAGTTAACACATCAAATTCGTAGAATTATTAAATTGACAAAAAACATATTACCGGAGTTTACTTGTGATTAACTTGAGAAGATCTCGCAATGAAAAACTGTGCTTCAAAGTTCGAGTTAATCCTTCATTAAAAAACTGTTTCTGAGTTAACTCGAATTCATTTTAATTGCAGGATAAACAAACTCCGATATAACTCAGAGCTAACTCAGCCACTAAAAAAACTCGCCCTTAGATAGATTCGGCTTTCTTCAAGTTTTGCCATAGCCAAAAATTAAAAAAAAAATATTTCTTCTCAGAGCTTTATCTCTTAATCTATCACAAAGGGAATTGGACTTCATAACTATGACTCTGAATTTATTTGAAAATGCTTATTTAATAGCAAAAATAACAGCTTTGCGATGATTAGCGCTCCAAAATGCCATCAAATAAATCATTTTGCATGTTATTCCCTTCGAATTGTAGGTATACTCGGAGCTTATAATAACTAATCGGTTTAAATCCTCAGAATAAATAATAAAGCTTCGACATTGTCAACATCAATTTATATTTCTTTTGTTAATTGACAAACAGCTCCTAACAGCATAGCATTCGAATTGTCATACAATCATGAAAAAGTCTCTAAAAACGAATACTAGTCATATATGTATATAGTTTGTCTGTGTGACAACACCCGCGCCTGCAAAACCCCAACTATATTATACCAGGTGTACGACTACACACACATACATTTATACAATTGGGATTGCTTATTCTTATATATTTAGCTGAAATTACCATTATAGGAACACACATTCCTTCCGTGACGAAATAATATGAAAATACACTCCATCGAATACAACGATGACTTACACTTAATTAATGGACAAAATCCTTTAATAGTATCACAGTATCATGTCTTCATAATCACATCCAACAAATCACAAGCAAATGACACGAAACCGACTGGCAAGTCGCAAAATAACTCCTGTGAGCTCATTAGGGCTAGGCAAAAAGCCGTCAACACGATTCAATTCCAATTTCGAGCAAAAGGCAAATCTGCATAAACTCCCATCACCATTCGCATCCAACTCCAACTTTATATATGTAGGTATAGTTGATGCAGCCTCCAGCATCATTGACACCCTCTCAGTTTGAGCCGCTGCTGGCTGGCTGGGACGGAAAAGGAGTCTACTTAAACACTATATAAACCTAAGGAACAGGAGCAGCAGAAGCTAATGCAGAAGCGGACCGCGTACACGACGTTCGTCATCTATTTCTCCGTTTCGGGTGCACACCATTGGCAATATCCGAAGCAGCAGCAACAGCATGGTCTTGGTCGCATGGCATCTGGCATGGCATGTCTATGACTCCTGCGCACCACGTCGCGGTCGTCGTCGTCGTCATAGTCATCGTCTTCGTCGTTGTAATCGTCGTCGGTTGTCGGTCGTCCCCGAAGCCGGATCTTCTGCGGCTAATTTCAGCGACTGACAAAAACTAATTTTGTTTCTTTTGACGGTGAAGTTCGCTGCTGTTGCTTCTGGATCGATCATTAGTCAGCAGCTGAATGCGGTCATCGATTATGTTCGTCTCTGACATGGTAGATTTAGTCTTTTGACCGAGCGAGTGGAGCCTTATAGCGAGCCTCGCAACGATCCTCTTTCGTTTTGCTGATGCTGGCTGCAGATCAGAAGATCCATGAGTGTGGTGTTGAAGAGTAATGATTATCTGTGTTGTGTGGAGCGACTATTGCAATTACTCCATATTAAAGAATTTTTTTTTCGTCTTCTATTTTTGCCCGCGTTACATCAAGGTATTAGGTTTCAGTTGAGGACACGCCATCAATTTATCAAGAAGTGAATGCGCATAGTGGAACAATTTCAAAGCACGTTAACCGATTAAAATAATTCGACTTCCTGATTAATTGAAATCATATAGGGGTAACTTTATAATTCTCTAAAGAAAACACAATGAAGGTATTCGCGCGCATAAACCAATTTGTATTAGCTGATTAGTTTTTTTTTTGTTTTTTTTTAAAATGTGCAGAGCTTGTGAAAATAATTAAGAAATTATTCTAACCCAAGAGGGAATTATTAAAACCCTTTAAAACTTTGTTACTTTGTTTGATCGATCTCTAGTCTCATTATGAACATATACATATATAATCTAATTGATTTTACTCATATCGTCCCCTTTCTTCTTTATGGTGTTGGGCGTTTTTAAAACTATGTTTGTCCTATTGTTTTGTAAATTACAATATTTCTATTTAAGTAGGAATTCAATTATCGATTTAATCGCTAAAGGAAGAACTACAGCTAAAATATGCGTTTTCTCAAGATTTTAAAAAAGCAGTTACGTTAGTACGTTAGATGAGGGATAATATATACACAATCTTTTTAAAGTTACTAGGTTGTAACATTCCCATAGCTAAAACCATATAATCTACTTGTCAGATTAGACCATACAGTCCATTTTTTAATATCATCATATTGCACATTTATATTGCAGAACTACACTTACTTAGATACGCTGTGCCTCCACAACAACTCTAAAATTCATCCATAAAGTTACATAACTATAAAGATCATTCAGATTATCACCAAATACCTACATAAATTTTGCAAGTGCAATTAAAGGAGACCACCCACGGTTGCATAGAGGTAACAAGATGATTCGTGGATGGGATTGTCAAGATCAATAATGTTGCTGGCAAGTGAAGTAGCTTTATAATTCTATACATTTTTGTGTCATTAACATCTGATAAAACTAGATTTTGTAGAAAAAATAAAAAAGCTATATTGGATTTGCTGGAATGTATTATTTTGAATGGAAACATTTTATTTTGCACACAGTACGCAGTACTCTGATTTTTTACCCAGAATTAGCTGGAACATACAGAACAAAAATCAATGAAAAATATCAAAGTACATATGTATATGGCAAGTTACGGATTCGTTAAAAAATTCGAATAAGAGATTTTGATCAAACTTCACATTACGATGATAGCAATGTCTGTCCTGACCTTTTGACTGCAGCCTAAACGGGTCGATTTTCTTTGAACTTGGTACCTAGCGGTTTTTGCACATTCCTACAACACGTTTTTCTTATTTTTTTTTTTAAACCAAAAATAACGGTAATTTTTTTTAATTTTTACCAAATTACGAAAATCTTATTTTTCTCAAAAACGTGTCATTTTATAAAAAAAATATGGTACCTCCCATAGAACCATTTTTTTATTTTCGATTTTCTCAAATTTTTTGAATAAAAAAAAAAGTTAATTTTTTTTTTTAATCTTAATAATTCGAAAACGACGTCGATTTTTATTAAACTTGGCACTTAACAAATTCTAGCATTATTTAGCAGCTTTTAAATAAAAAAATTGTTATGACTAAAAAAAATGGTATGGAAAATCTCAAATCTCATTTTTCTCACAAACGACCCCTACGATTTTGATTAAAATTTTTATGTGAGCTAATGGGTACGATCTACCACATTATAGAAAAAAATGTGTATCGATTAAAAATTGTATAATTATACTAAAGAACCATTTTTTTGGTTTTCGACTATCTCATTATCTGTTCAACCGATTTTAATGAAATTTTTTACACAAGAGCTCCTGATAAGTTAAAATAATATTCCATATTAAAATTTAAAAAAAAACAAAAACAAATTTTTAATTTTTGAAAAAAAAATTCTTTTTTGAAAATTCGATATTTTGAAAATGGGAAATAAATTTTTTTCCAAAAGTAATTTTTAAATATTAAATACTAAAAACTTGAGCAGGTACCGATTTTTTTTCTGAGAAATGTCTTCAAAATTTCATATAAAAAGAATAGATTTTTTCAGAAACCGCTCCAACGAGTTTTAAAAGTTTTTCTTAAAAATCTATATTTGTGTAATAAATTAAATGGTGTACATACCTTCTGCTATGCTAGATGGTTTAAGTCAGGTGCAAGTGAATTTTAAATCCTTCCATTTAATCCACATTTTTTAAACCCGACTATTTTAACTTATGTTCATAATATTTACTCAAAAACACGCATTAAACTTGATGGATTTAAAAATTAGTTACAACCGCATGTAAAACCGATTTTAAATGTACGGAATGTCAATAATTCGAAATTTGCAACCATTTATTTACTTTTTTGTGTTTTGTTTTTATATTACAAAGTGATAATATTGTGATTTGCACAAAATTTAAATTTGAGCTTGCACCTGAGTGTAACTTTTTTAACTGCTCCCAGGAGGGCAGTTTAAATTGAATTGGATTAAATGTGATAATGTTTAATAAAATGAGTTTATTTCCAGGTATAACGAGTGAATATTATGCTTTTGGGTTTAACTTTTCGGATTAACTTACCTTTAACCCAGATGTAAATTTAAAACCGATTAAAGTTATTATATAATATGGCAGTTAGTGTCAAAACAATTTCAGAGGTTATTAAATCAGTTTATTTCTAATAATATTGATTTTTTAACAATTTTTTACAAGTATTTCTGGGACTTTTGTCTAGATTGATGAAGGTATTTTTGGCAAGCTGAAAAATATTTGCTTTGACTTCTTCTCAAAAAGTCTTTAATTTGTGAATGTTATCCTCCATTTTCTCTTAAAGTACATGCCCGTGCGTATGCTAATAAACAAGATCTTTTCCTCTCTAAAATATTCAAATTGTTAATTTTTCTTTTTCCACCGAGTAACAAAAAATTTGAGAATTTTGTGTATACATAAATAAATAAATTATTAATTCTAAGAACAAAAATAAGAAAAAATCTTTTCTATCACACAAAATCTGTCTTGTGGCAGATAGCGTAATGCATAGTTATATTTGCTTTTTTTGCCTTTACCTGCTCCAAGGAATCCAATTTCACTAAATATCTATACAATAAAAGTTTACTTTGAATTTTTCTAACAGGAATTACAATATTTCAAACATTAATTAACAAACCTTTTCATTTTATTGAACAATACATACAAATTTACGGAGCTAAAAAAACAAAACAACCACCAAACCAAAATTTCAGGTAATGAGGCAACCATAAAATAAATACCGCACTGACAGATGTAAATTGAACATAGACGTCGTTGTAATTCTATACTAATCAATGCAAATATAGATCTTTTTGATTTTCACCCGAAGATGTCCATAGACATGGACGAAACGTCGTGAACAAAAAAACAAGTGTTTTATTTTTGACCTGAAGCCCACAAATCAACAAACAAACATAGACGTCCACGCCAACGAAAAACAAAAACAAACAAGAAAGAGGGAAATTCCCTTTTTGACGACAGTTTGGAAGATTAAAATGCTGCCAAATTCGATTTAAATTTGAAGTGAATTAAATTTATTAAGGTTAACATCACACTTTGCTGCAAGTGTAAGATATTTTAGGTTTTTAAAAAAAATAGGAGTACGAATGTAAAAGGAGGAGTACAGGAGTACGGAGGTGTTGAAAGGAGTACAATACTCCTATGGGAGTACTTTCGGCAACACTGACCATATTACACGAATGTTGATACCCTTCCTTTTCTTTTTTTTGTTTGCATCGGTCCATCGGTATCTCCTTCTTCCTTATTTTCTTTCCGTTATAGCTGTCTGTTTATCATTTTATAGGTAGCCAAAATCCTCTTGATATTTAAAAAAAAGTTTTCACAATTAGTTCGTGTAGTAGCCGGTCTGCTCGACGGCTGTTCTACGACTGACTAAAAGATATCGCAATTCTTTAAGATCTATAACTCTATGTTTTACAGTTCATTTAATTAAATTTATGGGTTTTTCCAAAGAAATGCAATGAACAATTTAACGAAGTATTTTATTGACTGCTCAACTATTACAAAAGTTGACCCCATAGGATTTCATATTCATTATACAAACGTGTCACGATCATAATAACGACTTATGACATACGAACCAAAAATTGGGCCAAGTTTTAAGATCCTTTAATGTTTACTTTGTACATTTGTTAACATAAAAGTGCTAAGGCATTAACAAGGAACCACTATCAGCCATTCCAGCCACAGGTAAAATTGTATCCATAAGTATAGGTATGTGGGATTATGTAAATTTTGTGCGTATACTGGCCTTCTTCGTCATGATGTTGTCGGCAAACAGCGCGTATGAATTTAACATAGGTATACGCATTTTGACAACAAGGAAACATCCCTACGGACACTTTTGACCGAATAGCAAACCTAATATACGAGTATATAGAGTTGGTATAATGCCTGGAAACAATTTTGTTAGTTTCAAAATTTCAATGAAAATGCTGTCCAACTATGCACCTACACACCCATCACATCCCGACAGCAATTAAGGAGTGCATTGCAACAAAATCCGTATAGCGTTTTCATTGTTCCTGTTTATTGTCTTGTATATTATGCGGAGTATTAGGTATACACTCTTATAAGCCTCGTGTATAGCTTCGAGCCTGGCCAATTTGAATCGTGCTGGAATATTGAAGTTCTGTTTGTACATAGCGCACGGGATTTTCTCCACTGTGTATTCGTATAGGTATACAACAATCGCAATAAACAGCCGGAGGACAACACAGCGAAGGCGAGGAACCAAACTGGGCTGAGTGAGTCGAAACCGACTGACTATATGGGGGAGAGGTGCGCTAAGGAGGTGCTCATAGTTACACCCAATAACTTCTGCACTTGGGCCTTTGGTCCATTAAACATGAAAGGAACACGAAGACCCTTGCTTTGACATTATTTGTGGTTTGCGTCCTTCGCATCGCGTAGCGTTGTCGTCGTCGTGGTCTTCGTCGCAAAGAGAAATTCATTCAGTTTTTGTTGTTTTTTTTTTTTTTTGTTTGTTTGTTGAAGCTGGAGGCTTACTTTTTGACTTTTGTTCCGCGCAAAAGTATTTCACCGCGCTGAGACTTGAGATCACAACTCGCTTTCGTACGCGAACGAAAGAAAATGCACTTAATTCATCTTCCTCCACATTTCGCAGCCGAAGGAGATGCCAAGTGAATGCCGGCTGATAGCCAACAATTCTCCAACCGTTTATAGCGAATATATTATAATCGGCCATAAGAAGCTGTTCCGACCTCCGACGCGACGGACGGGCGTAGCATTAGCGGTGGCATGGCGGCATCCGCGTTGTCGTCCCCCTAACGTCAACGGCTACTGGTATTGCCGCGAAGTATATATACCGTAAGCGCCTGGGTGTATGGGCACTTTGGAAATTTCTCAACAGGGAGTTGGTTGAGACTTGAGAGTCGTTGCGAATGAGGAGACTTTTAACATGGTCACCCGAGGAATTCGCTTTGGCTTTGATGGGTTTCTGTTTCTGCTCGGCTTGTCCACTTTTCTGGGCGCACTGCGGAGAATACATATAAGTTGGTATCTATATCTATTTTTATTTATAACTTGGAAGACAGAGCTGTCTGCCAGCGGCGCGGCGGCAGCGGCGTCGGCATCGGTGGCGGCGGCACAGATATCTGATGTAGGCGGGTGTCGTCTTTGGTATTGCCATTTGGAAAACCGGTGTACAGCGATGGCGGGCGGCTGGCTGATGGCAAAAGTTGACAACGAATGGTGGTCCCACATTATACCTTAACATTTGAATTTTCAATTGAAAAACATTCCAGCTGTTTGCAAGTGTTATATGTTCATGTTCAATGTCCATATGGTCCACAGGACAGGACAAACAAAACAGGACACCACATCAGCAATTGAAGCGAAAAATTTCAGAGCAGTATTTTATTTTTTTTTTTTCGTATTACATATTCAACAATGAGGAGAAGAGGAGTAGGTATGGATTGCACAATGCACATTGCACTGGTTTTAAAATCATGGAGAGTATAAAAAATGGCGGCACCTACTTGAATTGAGGGACATGACAAGTAGATATAAATGCGGGCAGTATATATTCAAGCTACACACTCAACTCAACATGTTATAATCTATTTTCATATTATGCATTGAAGACTGAGACCACCACGAAACCATTAGCTGCGATGATATGCATCGAATTGAGAAGCTTGTCAAATATAGGAATTTAAATAGAGGGAAAGTTCAATACGCTCCATATCTACATATACTTATAAAATGCGATGAGGAATCAAAATCTGGTTTATAGGTATGCGTCAATTTGAGGAAGTCAATTATTTTATTCTTATTATTATTTTTTTTTATAAAAGTAGCGATTAAGGTCCATTTGCTAAAACGAATCTTTAAAATATTTAAATTTAAAGATAAGTGCTTGTTTGACGGAGGACAAAATGTAGCACACAGCCATTTGAATAGAACTAAAATAACTAGGTAATTAAGTTTCAAAGCAGCAAACGCGTCTAAATCCTATTTTTCTTAGAATTGAAAATGAAAAAATTCTTCTTCGTCTTCATTTGTAAACTCAATTATTGGTCAACAATAATTGAATTGGTTTTTGTTCTCCAAAAAAAAACAAGAGAAAAGAAAATGCTTAGAGAATTGAGGGAAAATTCTAATTTTCCCTAGCTCATCTTAAACAGGTTGTTGCCATATATGTGTCTATATTTTTTTAATAACCAAAGTGCTTGTAAAATTGTGTAACAAGTTAAAAAAAATTTCGTTATAAAAGTTGTTTTTTTTTTTTTTTTTTTTTTAAGACGGATAACTTTAAGTTGGCAGCACTGTTTTCTGTGACAGCCAGTTTGACAGTTCTTGGTTGTTTTGAGGTTAGTTTGATAAGGCAATTCCTTATGTATGAATAAACTCCCGTAGAGCAACGTTTACAAATTTATCTAATGTGCTCATAATGAAACAGCATTTTGGGTAAATCTTTATATGAATGAACAGAATTGCCGCATTTTGACAGATGATAATCTCCAAGCCATTGTCGAAACCGCATCAACATCTAGAAAAAGAAACTGTTTGGTGCGCTTTACTGTTTGAACTGGAGAAGGATCTGCAACTTGAACGTTGCGAAGTGGCACGATCGTGCTTTTTTGACACAAAAATTTCACGGTGGCACAAAAAATTCAATATAGCACGCTCTTCTCGTTTTCATTTTTTATTGCAAATAAAGCGAATTTTGAAAAATTTTTAGAAACATTTTTCCAATTGGAGGAAAAAATTGACAGAAACTCTTATTTTTTGATAATACACAAATTATTTCTTATAATTTTTTGTTGTTTTTCACCTAACAATTGAATTATATTTTTATAATTTTGTTTTATAATAAAACTTGCATTTTTTCATGTGAAGGTTTTTTTTAATAATACAAACTCTATATACTACTGAAATACATCAGCCAAGTAGAAGACTTAGCACTATTTAATTGGACTTGTTGAATTATTGATTCAAAATAGCTTTTTACGGCCTTTAGTCCACAAAAACTTAGGCGTTTCGTCCCGGCGATCTCACTTGGACTCATCAGTTGACTAGTGAGGACCTTGTCAATACGTAATTTTTGTTAAGTTCAGTCCATCTAACATAGATTTCATGACGAATATCTAGTGTGAACTATATCCAACATCCTGTCATTTTCATGTGGCATAAAAATGACAGGTTGTTTTTTTAGAAAATGAGGCACGAATTATTTTTTTTGGGCAGTAACTCTGACTGGAATATCTGTCAAAATATTGAATACACACAAATTCATTGTTACGAACTTATTGCAATGCAGCTGCAATCGGAACTGCACAGAGAACTGGCTGGAGAGCCAAAAAATATTACATATGGTAAATATTATAGTGTGGCATCTGAAAGAAATATGTGACGAATAATTAATGTCATGAAATGAACCTATTAACTGGCCACTACTTTCGTACGATTTGACACTATTCAATTATTTTCTCTGGGGATATATTGTAAAATCGCATATCTACACCGATAAACCAGAAACAATTGAGCACTTGAACTTCGACACATTATTGCCGAAATACAACCTGATTTACTACAAATAATAGGCAGTTTTCGAAAACGCCATTTTCGTGAAAAATGCCATTGTAAGATTTCCTTAAACACAAAAAAAAAAGGAACTGTTCGAAAACCCAAACCGAAATTTTTATGCAAAAGCATTATTTTTGATAAAACAGTTTGCTAAAGTTATATTTTCGATACCATCATTTGTGGCGTATCTCTGCAGTGAACGTGTTCGTAAACGCGAAAAGCAAATCTGATGAAACAGATTTTGTGCAAGCTGGACTTAATTTTTGTTATAATTTTTTAATTAAGTGATTTTTAATAGTTCAAACAATATTGCATTTAAAAATTTTGAAAAATAGTTTTTTTTTAACAAAAAAATCATTTTTTTTTGTAGTTTTGACTTTTTTTTACATTTCTCGCAAAAATTAGGGAGCAAATTCGTGTGATCCAGTCGTCCGTATTTTTTTTGTAAAACAGTGCTCTTGTGAAATAGCCAGTTGCATTTAGCGTTGCCACCCAAAAACAAATTTTCTAAAAAAAAACGTGCCATTTTCGTGCCATATCAATTTTTTTTTTATTTTTTTTTTATATATTATATTACATAAATTATTACTTCCCTATTCGTGTTTGTCGAGAAATAAGAGTTTCTGCCAGTTTTTACTCCATTTGTAACTATTTTTCTAAAATTTCATTAAAATTCGCTTTATTTGAAGTAAAAACGAAATAAGAAAAGTGTTCCATAGTTAACTTTTTCGTGCAATCGATGAAAATTTCGTGTCAAAAAGCACAATCGTGTCACTTTCCCCTAATAAAATTTCAAACTGTAACACTCGCTCAGCCAAGAATGTTCCTCATTATACCAATTAAATTCATTTTGGGTGCATACCTACGTTTTAAGAGAATTTTTCTATATAATTTTCAAGAGCTTGTATGTTCCGATAGAATAGGATAGAAGTCCACAATTTATTATTAAACCTTTCTTCAATTTTTTTCAGTCAAATTTCTTCAAGTTCAGAGGAATTTAAAAATTGTATGTATTCTTTTTATGAAACCACTTTTGACGAATCTCTTAAAAAACCTTCCATAATTTTTGGATTCAAATTCTTTTGGAGATTAAGACGTTCAAAATGCTTTTCTTCATTTTTTTTTTAAATTTTGTCGAAGCCAACTGGCTGAATACATTAATTAAGTAATGTTAGCGAAAATATTCGATTTTAAGATAACTTAAAACAACATACGTTTTTTTTTTCAATTTTCATGTAAGGACTATCTTTACTCAAAGTTTTATGTTTCTTATTTTTCTATATTTCAATTACAACAAAAACAACAACAGCACCCTGTATTACCAATTTATATCTTTTGATACATTAGGCTTGCGTTTTATCATCATAGCATAAGTAAGTATGGTATAGAAGAAATATATAGCGTGTCTCAAGTTTCCATTACTCCATTACCAGCATTCTTTTCAAATCAGATTGACATGACGGTGATCTTACAAATTTTCAGTCGCTCACTGTATTTCCATCCCACTTCCATTTTATTACGAATTCCAACCATTGATTCAACAACCATTCATAAGATAAGCCAGCAACTGACGGCGCGCAACTGATATTCCGCGCGCAGCGCAGCGCAGCGCAGGCATGTTTTCACGATGAAACGATTCAAAAGTATATAGTTGCCTACGTTACCTATAGAGAGGGGCATCAGCCATCAGCAGCACCAGCAGCAGCAGCAGGAACAACAGCATATAGCTAGCTAAAGCAGCAGCTTTTGGGTATAGTTTTCAATTCCTCGGGATCAGATTGCTCAAATGACCACCAACTACCGCACAACAGAACTCGAATCTAGATTACACGATCCGAGAGCGTTTCCATGTGGCATTATTCGATGATTTATACTCATGCTACTATTAAATAATAATAATATCTCCGATGCACGGAATTCGAAGATTCCTTCCACTGCACTGCACCGCTGCGCCGCGCCGGCACAGATCGATGATGCTGTAATGCAACAAATATACGAGTAGGTACGAGTATAACGTAGGTACTTGCCTCATCTCAATTTTCGAGTTGTTGCACTATCGGAGATGTACTGTGCACCTTTTCATATATAGAATTCCTATAATATTGCCTACCGATTAAGTGGTTTAAGATCTGTTGATGGGTTTCCATGATGATGCTTCCCTCTCTCCGGAGTGCGGCAGCTGTCCCGATTGCGATCCCTCGCTTCCCGATTCGATCCGAAATACCATCAGCCCTGCCAGGCCATGGCCAATGTATGTAGGTGTTATAGAGACTGAAGTTTACGTCTGCGATTGCAATAAATTTAAGTACAACGAACACGGGAGTGCAACACAACATGCCTAGAACTGTAATTAACCTTTGCGACCAATGGATGTTGTTTCTTCTTTTGGTTGTAAGGTACTTTATCCAATTTCTGTGTTATGTTGCCAATTCTGCATACATACCTTACCCAGGTATTGGTATATACATCTACTAATTCTTCAGCCAACAGAACTGACCATCATGGCGACAAAAAGTCACCACAACTTTCTCCATGTGTCCTTTTTGGACGTGATGCTATTTGCTGTTAACTGCTCTTGCTGTTCCTACGGACATTTTCAATTAGAGTGCCTGACCGAAATAGGAAGTTCTCTTTAGATATATTCACACAAAGATTTTTGAATTGCAAACCAAATCGTTTAACCATACCAAACCAACTATATATATATGTATATGAATAAGCTAAACAAAACAGGAACAGAACAAACCAACTGGAATGTGGAACACTTGTAAGCATTAATCATCGTTGAAAACCCTACAATTTACTTTTGGAGGAGTTAGAGAGTGGTTAGGCTATAATATGACTGGGCCTGCGGAGATATTGAGATTGGGTACGAGTACTTTGAAGATCTTCAAAGGCTAGAGGTGGCTTGCGAAAAATAGTTTAACACCATTAACATGGATTACAAAAGAAGCCATAATAAAAGTGTTTTATCTGGAAGGATCGGTGTTAGCGAGAATGTTTCATTATGCCGAATACATCAAGACTCTTTCACTGCTTTATATAATATATATATAGTTTGTAAAATATCTATCTCTCTTTTAGGACATTGGAGGATATCCCTGCCAGAGCTGTCGAAGTTATAACACTAAGGGAGTATGAACTTGCGAATTCTGCAATTCAATTAAATCAAACAGTCAAAATTACTGTCCGTGAAGAAAAATCAGTTGTTATGGGAATTTATTGCTAGAATAGGGGAACGGTTGAGACTTAGTTTTTTTTTTTAAATTACCAAATTTCTGTGCAAATTTTAAGAAAATTATAATAAACATTCTGGGAAAAAATCAAACACACTAAATCTCAATAAAATTGACATTTCTTTTTTAACTAAAATGTCAAAATTCATGCATGAAAATCTGACACTAAAAGAAAACACCATCAAATACATACAAATGTTTTAGACGTCAATATTTTAATGAAATTTGAAAAACAACAGTTGTCGAAACAAAATTAAGCAGGATTTAGAGGACAGCATTTTTCCTGACAATTCTGAAATAAGCTCATTTCAACTCTAATGACAAGTTAGCGGGTGTAAACAATTTGTTCTGCTTACTTTACTCCAAAATACAATATTGCAAAATGATAAAAGAAAAATAATTTCAAATATAATTATGGATTGAAATAATTATGTTCAATTTTCTCAAAACCTACAAGACATTTTTGCGTCTGATTTTTAGTGTTTGAGTAAAAAATGATAAGAGCATTGAATTTAAAAAAAAAAAATCCACTTAATAACAAAAAATTTTGAACAGAATCAGTTTGAAAATAATTATTTTTTTCAAAATTTTAAGTTTGAAAATTTTTCGCATTAAATGCGAAATACACTGTATAGAAAGGATTATCTTCTTATTTAATACTATATCAAAAAATCAACAAATCATTTTCTAAAAATTCAGCTTTCTTTTAAAAATCTCGAAAATTTACTATTATTTGATGATATCTATGCAATTATGCAATTTTGTACAATAGATTTTGAAAAAAACGCGAGTTTTATGTTCTAAAGGCGGCCATGCTGTTTTATCTGTTTTTAATTTTCTTATATTTTATTTTGCAAATTCATACTAAAGACCCCATGGATGACGAGGTCCTTTTTTTGATCAATATTTTGGGATAAATTGGATGATATGTGGTATGAACTAGGTTCTAACAGAACGGTATTACGTGCTATACGGCTGATGCTACAATAGACATACTGCAAGAACATATTAATGCACAGACGGGACTTGAAATCGCCAATCAGAGTGCATTTGATTGAATTTAAGAAAAATATATACTTACATATATATTTTTTTAAATATCAAAATCCATTTTGCTAAAATTTTTAATGCAAACTTTTAGGAGGACCTTCTTAAAACTTATACATTTTAATCGAAATTAGTGAAGCCGTTAAAGATATAAAGATAAAAGTATAAGAACCAGTTTTATGGCCGGTACGGTAAATAAAAGTTTTGTAATTTTGTCTTGCAATTTAATCATTTCGTGTAGTTTATTTGGATATGTTATTGATTCGCAAGATCAGCATTTTACATTAAATATAACGGTATTTCATTTCGGATTCGATTATAAATTATTTCGCGTTTCAATATTTCGCATTATTATTTTACTTTTTATTACTTCGCAATTTATTATTTTCCATAGTATTATTTAGGTGTATGAATTTCGCTCGAAATAAAATCTTCCAAAACCACAATTTGCCCTTTAAAAATAAGAGATATAAAAAGTACGAAACAGCTTATGCGAAATTATTGGTTTTGGTTTGCAGGTTAAATCAAGAACCTAATTTTTGAGTCTAATAAAATTTATATTGATATTTGTGGAGTATAATTTCGTCCAAAAAAATTACTAGCACCCCTTGGAGAATTCTTTGACTCATTTAGAATAAATTCTGTTCAAGTTATGTAGGAAGTCTGTCATATACTACTACTATACAAATTTTATTCAAATTCATTAGGCCATGATTTTCGTTGATAATAATTTCGTTTTTAAATTCAGGCGCTCAGCGCCAAAACAGCGTAACCCCAAAATTTTCAAACTGAGATGATTTTGTTTAAAGAAGAGCTTATTTTAAAGATTTTTTTTTTTATTTCATTAAGAGTAAAACAAATATTAAGAGTATTCATGCAACGTCGTAAGTTTACAAATTGTGTAAAATGATAAGTTTACACAAAAGTTTGCATGAACGCCCTATTTAATTCATTTGCGTTAAATACTGTGTAATTAAATCAGCTGGTCGTTAAACGTCAAATATTTTCAAAATATGTCTACAAATAAGCGTGTTCAGATTTCGAAGTCATTTTTAATTGGAGAACCTCTCCCAAACCTACTTGACATCGCGAATGTCTTGGAACGGAAAAAATGCAAGATAGCAAGATACACCTCAAAAGTCACGTTTTTTTTTATCCCTACGGATATTAGATGAGAAAACGATTTCGGGACTTAATGTAAAACTGCAATAGTTGCAAACTCACAGCAGTGAGCGAATACAAGAAAAATCATATGACGCGCAGGCCTAATTCTAAAAGTCACAATGACGTTTGGTTAAGTTTACCAAAACCATTTGGTTAATGTTCCGCAGCAATATCTTTGGGGAATTTTAACCAAATTGTGGAAATCATTTCTCATACAAAATTTGACAGTTCATTAACCAAATGGCAAACCTAACCAAATAGTAAACTTTTTGTGTTTTACATCATTTTTTTAAATTTTTATAAAAGGAAAATCATATGAAACGTAATATTTCTTTATTGGTGCGTACTTGATTTCCAGAGATTTTTCCGCCAAAAAAAATTTTGAATTTTAAATGAATCTCTCTTGCCAATTCTCATACAGAAAGTTATTGAAATTTTGTCCTTTTAATTTTTAAAACGACAGCCCTGATCCTGACCCTTTATATCCATGTGGAGTGGAGTGAGAATAAATGTTCCGTGAAAATCTGATTACTATCTAAAGGAAACAATGTTTAGATGTTTTTTTTTTTTTTTTTTTTGTTGTTAATGTTGATGCAAAGGTATACCTTGAAGCTGAGCCGACAGTTGAACAACGGACTTGAAAGGCTGACATGACACCCCCAATAGAGGAAACTTCCTCACCTCATCAGTTGGTCCACGCGACCAGCCGCAGGAGCATAGACCTTGTGTGTATGTAGCGCAGTCCTCACCATCTGGGTTATGTCCGCCCGTCGTCGTAGTTAGTCGTCGTCGCAGTTAGTCGTCGTCGTCGGCGGCACGGCCAGCATTCGTCGTAGGTATCCTCTCCAATAGATATAACGTGTTTGGTTGAAAAACGCTTACGGTCCGAACGTGTTTCCTGTCACTTTACGATCTAAGTTCATAAATCAAAGCGGCACGGTGTCATGTCGTTTAATTTGCCGCCACAATTGAATTTATTTTGATGCTTTTTTTTTTCTGTTGTTGTTTTTGTATATGTATAGCTTGACGAATATAATGGGCAATTCGATGTGGAGGCTGCACAAATAGATATACCACCTCTATATTCTCGATCTCTGGCTCTGTGGACAAGAGTATCGGTATCGGAGCAATGGAAGAAAAGATTTCAGCTTGCAAAACCAATTCAACTTCAGTGCGACGCGACTGCGCGACCTACTGACAAGTTAAAACAACACGACAATAACCCCGGCCTATAGTTGGTTCGGTCGTCGTCGTCGTTGTCGTCATCATCGTCGTCGTCAGACGAAGCTGAAGCCGAAGCTGGGCGAATGTATCTGTTCTCGGATTAATTACGATTATGTAGAAGCACAATAATTATTGTTGATATGAGTCGGCAGCAGCAGCTAGCGGTGCGGTGTGGTGGCGACAGCGGTGGATGTAGCAGCAGCGCGGCGGCGCGGCGTGGCGTGAGTTACAAACTTTAAGTTTGCGTGACAAATTGATATGACATGAGGTTGGCAAATTGTGCATGGTAAGCGTCGCGTCGGGGTATTTTGTTAGAAGAGTAGTGTTTGGCACGTTTAGACTTTTTTGTTTGTACACAAGCTGCTACGATCTGTCTTGGAATGTTGTATAAATAAATATACACTCCACTCATGAAGAACTTTGGAATTTGTTGGTACAACATATTCGATGTTAACATGAGTTTTCTGTAGTGTCGGCGTTGTTGCACCCGGGACACCGCCGCACGCCAACCGCTGCTGCTGGCTGCGAGACATCAGAAAAGCAACCGTTGCTCGTTATAATTATTATGTTTAACTCTAATCTCAATAAGATAGATATTCTGCGATATGTTTATACATATTTTTATAAAACATACAAGGCCAGGAAGACTTCGATAAAATGGATCGAACAGCTGCTAGGATTTGCATAAAACATCGTTTACATGATGAGGATACCGTTTGAAATTTATTAAATCACAAGTTAGGAGAGCATATCATGATGGCTCTGGCGACAGAATATATGTATATACGTAGTCGTAGTCGCGACTTGGTTTGGTTTGGTTGTGGATTGTAGTGCACAAAAATCAACTGCAAGCAGGAAGTTATGTGCAGATGGTCGCCGTCGCCACTGCCGGTCGGACCGTGATCTGTGATGAGTAGAGCCATTAAAATCGCGTGACAAAAACCTTCGAGAGGAGGTTCATGTACCTCTGCACAAATTAGATATTTTCAGGAGTCCGTTTGAAATATAATTATATGATAACCGGTATAGAAAAAAATAATGGCGAGCTATAAGACTAATTAAAATTGGTTCTAAATAGGACTTATAAATAATAATTAGAAAAGTGATCTCAAAAGCTAATAAAAGTGTAAGGTATAAGTAAATAAATATATTATTTCCATTTTCCTAACGAGGTTTTGTTTTTTTTCTAAAGGCTTCCTCAATTAACTCTAAGTGGTCATTCAGATAATTTGAGATGTGTAAATTTTGCTCTCTTGTATTTGGCTCATTGTCATTTATTAATAATCATACCTGAATGAGTGATAAACAGATGGTCGTAGAGTGTTCTACTTCCATCTTTAAAATATTTTTTACCATTTAATTTATTTTAATTTTAAAAACATATTGAAGTAGTGAGTATGCAACGGTAGGGAAAAAGTTAAAAACAGTAAAACAAAATAAATCACATATTTAATTTCTCCTATCAAAATAAAATATGTTTCTTTTTGCATCGTGATTGTGTTCCATTTACCAAAGCCTATTTGAGCCAATTTTGCGATTTTTTCGAGCTTTGAGAAGAGTAGTAATGTATAAGTTAATTTAGAAGGGCAATACAAAATAACATATTTTTACTACGATATGTCTCGCTATTTAAAAATTTGCTCCATATTATCAATTTTATGAATTTTATTTTATGTATTTGTTATATCCTCCTTGCTAGTTCCCATGTTCTTAACATAAATCACAGCTCCAACACTTAATCTTAAGTTTAATTAAGTCCATCTGCATCTGCATATAAATGATATAAATAAATATGGTTGAATGAATATGAAGTCACAGTAGGTTTATCAACTAAACAAAAGAGCTGAAATACAAACTTGAAATAATAGATAAATAATTTATTTATTATACAAACATTATAATTTGTATAAGAATTAAAAGAAACCAATTTTAAGGCAATTCTTATTTTTTATAACTTTATAAACCATTACGTCGCAAATCTTAACAATCATAGAGAATAAAACAAAGTTTTTCTATACCAATGCTGTCATCAACATGGCTCAAACTAAACCCAAACCTTTACAAAAATCACATTCAATTGTTAGAAACCTTTGAAATTTTCGTTCGTTTTACACAAAGTACATGTTGTGTTGGTAAATTTTTAATAATGTTTTCATGCTAAAATTATTCTCTCGTGGCATAAATTAATTTGTTTCAATTATTGGCACATTTCGTACGGCTCAAAAATGTCTACCATCTCAAATTAAAATTTTGTTTATTTCAGAATTAGGTTTGTCAGTAAGTTTTTTCTTCACATTCTCTTTAATGATGTAAAGTAAAATTTACACATGATCAAAAATTTTATTTAAAACTTAAAAGTCTAAAATGTACTTTTTACCAATTTAGGTTTTAGATCTAATGACTACAATAAATTGGTTCATACATTCTTTTTGATCTTTAAACATCTATGCCGGGGGTACAGTAAACTTAAGGCATGTGCCTTACTTGTAATACGTTACATATAATAGGTTACGTGTCACACGTACACGGTACGATATGCAACCCGAATTTTGGCACTCGAGAAAAAGTTTATGTTTACAAATCTTAACCCTGAGTCCCGGAACTCGCACATTTTTACTTTATATGTATGAATTCATTAAAAAAAAATGTTTGTAATTAATGTAGACTTTTTCGAGTTCGATCGAGGTATTTCGTATATAGGAAATGATTTTAAAATATTATTAATTATTTGCTTATTTGCCAAGTATTAGTTTTGTGTGGAAAAAAAAAAGTTTTAAAAAGTCTAAATATAACTATACCAAATTTTTCGTTTTTTTTTATTTAATTTTTTTTTTTTTTAACTCATTATGTATTTTGAAAATGACTTTTTTCATTTTTATTAAACTTGAAACCAAGCGGGGTTTTTACCACCACTGAAACATGATCATTTAGCAGGAACAAATTTTACATTAACTATTTTTAACAGTACCTCTAATAAATAAAATTAGTTTGTCTTTGAATTTGTCATTCTCTTCAAAAATTGACATTAATTATTTTTTTATGCCAAAGCTTCTAGTAATTCTAAATAATCTAGCATATCAAAATTTTCATAAAAATGTTTTTGATTTTAAAGAAATATATGTATGTATTTCAAATTATTTTAATTATTATTTTTTATTAATTATTTTTTTCTTTCAAAATTCATTTTTAACTCAAAAATATGAAAAACATAAAATTAATTTTTTTTTGTTTAAAAAAAAATAATTTTTATTTTAAACTTCCACAAATCTTAAAATTTTTGTCCACATTAATTTAGACTTGTTAAAGAAATCAAAGGTTCTGTTGGTTTCAAAAATAATTTTAAATGTTGTTTAATTGATTTATTTTTAATTATGTTTATTTTTAACTTTTTTTTAGTTTAAACTGTAAGTTCCAGGCGTGCATATCTCCAATTAATGATATATTAATAATTTTTTGTGTACCATAAAATAAAGGCTCCCATAAATAATTAATTTCTTTTAAAAGCAAAACAATAGCTTTATACTCAGACCTTAAAATCAAAGTTGACCATATATAAGAGCAATTATAACGTGCGACCCGGTCGTGCATTTTACTTTTTTCTAATTTTAACGAATCATCTAAACTTCATTTTTTATTTTTTTTTAAATGCGTATTAATTCTCTGTTTACCTTCGTTAAGAAGTCAAAATACATTAACCTTAAAATCTTTTTCATAATTTAATAAATTAAATCAATTTAATTTCTATAAAATAATAATTTTTCGCTAGAAAACTGCTTTTCATCTCACATTGCAACTTTATTCTCTAAACTGAATAATTTTTTTCTTGGATTCGAAGGCTATGTGCTTGTGTCTTCTTGTTAAACATAGTAAGCAGCCACACGTTTGCAAGATGAAACTATGAGGTTCTTTAAAGACAACAACAACAACACAATATCCTAAGAAAAATACCCAACTAAGTTTCCTGAGTTTTTGCGCACTGTGCACTCAAGTTGTAGACATATATGTAGCCTCCATAAGCAAGAAAACCATGTTTTCATTTGGACATCGCAAAACTTGTATATGTACAGAAATACGCCTTGGGCTGGGGGTAACGAAATTAATGTTCAGCAAATTCAATAATTTTGACCACAGCTACACATTTTATACAATTTTCGGACTTGAAGTCTTCGCACATTATATTCTCGTACATATAGTATAGAGTCAGAATTCATGTAGGATTCAATAAATTTAACTCTACCGGTGTTTTGTTGCCCACACACCTCTAAGGTCACATCATATGCTTAAGCATTATATTACTTAAGTTATTTATCCTGCGTCACTCTAGGAGCTAGCTAGGCTATAAATAAATAATACAGCTTTGGTGCAACTGTCGCAAGAGTATCAAAGGTGAATTGCGACTTGACAATTTGACAGAGCCTCTGTGCTGTGTGTAGTATCGAACTAGGGCATCTTATGCAAAAATAAATAAATATTGCTTCCGATTTCTACATATGAGCGTGATGAGAATCTTTTTTGATCAATACATTAAACAAAGTAAAGGATTTTAAATTTATATTCTCATAATAATACAACTTAAAAATAAGGAAAAAACATGATCTACAAAGTTACTATATGATGATACAATTTGATGACTTACACGGATCCAATTTTCTTCTGTTGGTAAATAATTTTAAATTAAAAGAAAATTACAGCCAAGGGCTTTTTTTCAATTTTCTGAAAAATAATGTAAAGGTCCATGGAATCTATTTCTTTCTGTCATGGGGCTTAATTTCATTTATAATTAGAGATAATGTTTAGATACTTTATCTTTTAAATTGTGAAAATTGCGAAAATTTCCTGCTGAAAATAACTAGGTAAATGTACTAAACACGTTTTTTTTTTTAATGAAATAGGATCTTCAAAGCAGCTTAAACAATGGATTGAAGTCAAATTAAAGGAAAATTATTTTTGTTATTTTCAATTTTCTAAAAACTTGAAGACATTTTAGCATCAGATTTTTAATTCAAAATGAATAAGAGATTCGAATTTTGAAAACAAAAATTACGTTAAATAAATTAAAAAAAAAAACAACTTTGAAATTTTTTAATTTTTTTTTTATTTTGAGTCTGAAAATTAATTTATGAAAAACCGTTCACGAAAACAGAATAAAAAAATTGTGATTTGAAATTTTCTCTAATATTTTTTTAAGTATTTTTAATAATTTCACAAAGTTTGAAAAGTTTCTTAAAAAAAAATATGGAAGATACAGGGTTACCCTTTATTATTATAAGTTTAAAAAAATATTTGTGTGTGTTTTATTTTTTGATTGATAAAAGAATATTTAAATGATTGTTTTAGAATCTTAAAATAAAAAAAAAAGTGTGTGTGTCGTATTTGGGTAAATTCCCATTTGGTGTTCTTGGAAACTGATGTTATTTTGTTATAAGGAAATTTCTAATTCAAAATCTTAAAATACTTTATCAGGTATTAATAGTGAAAACCATAATTGGGGCGTATTTCATTTTTCAACTATTTCAGCAGTATTTTTGGCAGATTGTTAGCTTTAAAAAAAAATCTGTGAATTAAATTTTTTTACAAACACCATCAATTGCATCGACTGATGCTTTTAATCGATGCAATTACCTCTTGCGATTTTTAAACCCGTATGCGGGAGACGTACATATGTGTTGGCCGGGGTACACAAAAATGATTAGGTTGATGGTTTTATTTGTTCGAGTCATAAGTGTTTAAACGTGACCGAAAGGAAACCAAAAGGGAAACGAAGCTTAAAAATCCCTGTCGCCTAAAAAGCAGTCATTGTAAGTAAAATAAAATTATTCCAGAGTCGATAACATTGTTTACTTTCGAGATATTCGAACCGAAAAACACATTTGAAAAATTGTTAGTATAGTTTTGTTTCGCAATTTTGTTGCTTAAAAAAAACTGTCAATTAAACTTTTCTACAAACTTTATTAGTATTGACTACATTTTGTGTAGAATAAAATTATCCGACTTTGAAATCATTGTTTGTTCTCAAGATATTCGAGCCGTTTTTCATATATGTTTGTATTTTCTGGCAATTTTTTTTTGCTTTAAAAAAAACTGCCAATTTATTTTTTTTTTTAAATCATATAAGTACCTTATCAAATATGGCTTTGTGTATAGATTAAAATTAGGTCGAAGTCGATATCATTGTTTGTTCTAAAAATATTGAAACCAAAAAACGTTTTTCAACCAAATTTTAGCATTTAATTAAAAATAAAAACTTTCAGTTGATTTTTTTTTAAATTCTTTTCGATTCTTCGTTAAATCATTATGTGTAGAATAAAATTAAGCTGAAGTCGATTGTATTTCATTTTCTCGAAATATACGAGACGAAAGATTTTTTACAGCTATTTTTTTTTTTTTAATTGATTGGATTTTTTTGAAAACCTTTTCTACACTGACGTTATTATCTGTAAAATAAAATTTATTTGAAGTCTATACCTTTATTCGTATCACGAGCGTACGTATAACACACGAACATACAGACATCTCTCTAAAAACGATAGATTCGGTTTTGGGACCTCGAAACGTGGAGATACATATGACAAAATTTTCGACTTAAAAAATCGGACCAATTACAATTACAATGGGAAGTTAATAAAAATGGTAAAAAAAATTATCCGATTTTATAGTTCAGTATATTTAGGTTTTTTTATTTTTATTTCACCGAATTATTTCTTTGTGGAAAAAACATCCCATTTTCTTTAAAAAATTTAATATAAGGGTCATTAATTTTTCGGTTTCGAAAGTAAAGCTAAATTAAAGCGATATATTTTTGATGAAAATTTTATTTCATTATAAAGTTTGGACTTTGCCAATAAAATGAAAAACATTCAAATAGCCATCTCGGAAAGATTCGTAGCATGTGATTCTTTTAAGGTAATTTTTAACCACTTTTTCGCACATTTCGGGCGGTATCTTGGCCATAACTTGAGTTATGTTAGTTTTTAATTCGTCCAGAGCTCGGGAATTATTCGCGTAAACACGGTGTTTTGTGTAGCCTCCCAGAAAAAAATGGAACGGTGTCAAATCACATGATCTTGGGGGCCAATTGACGTCGCCAAAACGTGAAATTACGCGACGAGGAAACTTCTCACAAAATAAAGCTATAATTGGTCGTATTGTGTGACTTGTTGCCCTGTCTTGTTGGAACCACATTTCGTCAAAGTCATGATCTTCAATCGCCGCCGCCGGCCAAAAAAAAAATCGGTTTTTCTTCACAATTTTACCGATTGCTTGCGCGCGAAAAGTGGCTACGTTTGAATCACCACTTTTGTAATAAGTTTTAATAATTTTATTAAATGTTTTTTTTTTTTATTTATTGTTTAAAACTCGTTAAAAGTTGTACACAAAAAAACACATCAAAAATGTACTCATCTATAGCTGTTTGAGAACATTTAAAAAAACTCGTTTTCTATAAAGGTATAAAACGAGTTTTTTAAAATGTTCTCAAAAAACGAATTCAACGATTTTGATTAAACTTCATGCCATTAAAAAATACTAATATTTTTAAATTCAGGGTTTTGACGTTTTACTGAGTAAATTTCATTATTTTTGGTTTATTACAAGTTTTTTGTAATAGCTCGTGATTGATGGTGTAGATCTTTTAACTTATAAGAGCTACCAAGATCTATTTTTGTTACTTGTACATAGAAATGAGCAATGAGCACCTGTCCATGGTTTTTTATCGACTAGCTTAGCTATGTGTATATTTTTGTGATGGGCTGCGTTTGAACAGTATTTTCAGTTTTTTTTTTCAAAAATATTTTATACTGCAGAGCTTAGCTTTGAAAAGAAAGACATGTCTTTAAAACATTCTTTTATTTAATTTCAATGCAAATAAACCTGTTGCTATACTTTAAATGCATTTCTTGAAGCCTTGTCATTCAAACTAAGAAATTTAAAGAAATCTTCTTTTTTTTTAAACTTACTTCACATAAACTTGATTTTAAAAACTCCTCAATCAGAAGCTGGTATAACAGTATTCCTATGAAGCGTAAAGCTACTGAGCTAGGCCACACGCAAGCCATCTCCCGCCAGTCATGTACATACAAATATACGACGTATTCTTGACACATGACGTCTAGAAAACAAAGTAACAACAACAAGAAATAAAAAAAACAACAACCAATGCATATTATGTAGGTAGGTAATTGAAACGAATGAAGTTGAATTTTGAATAGTTTTGCGCGCTTTTTGCTGAGTCTCGTGCAAACTTCACTTTGTTAGCCCCCGACCGACCGACGACAAGGCACGCGATTAAAATTATAATAAACTCTTGTTTTCACTTGTTGCATTGCTGCACGTTGTCGACAAGATACGATGATGATGCCACAGCAGTCAGAGTCAGAGCCAGCGAGTTGGAGATCACCAACTTTATGCCATCAGAAGGAGGCTTTAAGCTATATAGAAGCCACCGAATGCAGAGCATCATCTGATGGAACATAATTACAATGCAACTCCTCCATTACACTTTTGCAAGTGCAGAACGTTTTTGATTGGACCCGAAGCAAATCACGACGACGGTAATATGCCTCTGGGCCGCATGTAAGTGGGAGGCGGTTCCCCGCATAGTAGTGGGTTTCATATAATATGATTTATGTTAATTACTAGCCAGTTGAGTTACCGTGATAGACGGTCATGACAGCAGCCAGTAGCTAAAGAGATCACGATGGATTACATTGATAGCATAAACACTTTTCCAAGGCACTTGATGTTGGATATGCGATGATGCCCTCTTTGATTCTTTAGTTTTTTGCGGAAATCGGAGCTTAAACGGTGGTGTGACGACGACGGCGGCGGCGATGACCGAACAGAGCGGCTTCGGAAGGGTGATGATGGAGGTGCAGTGTGGTGTGTGGTGTTTCAGCTTTGTGCGTTGTTAAACTGTAAGTGGTAATTTAACTCTTGAGATTCTTCCAACCGAAAAATTGACTTTTTACAATAAAATCTACTTTGCCAACCAACTTAGCTAAATTCCAGCAGCAATTAATTCAGTTCAGGGTTTGTCTTGTTTTATGGAATTAGATTTTTAATTCGATGATGGCGTAAGTATAAGTGTAAGTGTTAGAGTAAGTGTATTCCATAGCACATATACTTAAGTGCTCCTAATGCATTTGATTGGGGTGTATATTTCGGGCGTGTTGCACAAGCACTAATTGCCATTGCTAAATTTATAGCTACAATCACTTTGTTGAAGGAATTACAACTATTGCTGAGGGGATAACAGGACATAAGTATATATATTTTAAGCCTCAAGGCTCTTTGTACCCTGTCACTACGATATGGTGTTTTGTGTCAATGCCTGACGCGGTATATAAAGAATGAGTGCTTTGTATAGGAATCGAGGGGAAAAAAATAGTCTTTAGAGTTTAATGCTTTTTGTTTAATTTAGACTTTCATTTTGTATTTACAAGATAATTTGTAATTGATGTAGTATTAATTTTGATTGGCACTTAAGTTATCTTAGTTGAAGTTCAAATAATTTGTTGTCAACATCTGAATCAAGATGTGGTCATGGTTCAGTAGATGTAGCGCATGGATTACTAACTTAGAATTGCTTCCGTTCTGGGCGCCTTTTTTTCTTCCTGGATTGGTCTGGACATCATTGGGCGCCACTCTGATGCGTACCGAAAAGCACGACGCCCAATTTCTTTTTGGTAAAAAGACCCTCTAAGGCCCAGTTATTCACTGCGATATCACCCGAATCAACTCCTGAAAAATGTTTTTCAGTCATCTTAGAAACCGAGTTAACTCACCGAATTTGGAGGATTTTCTGGATAAATATTTCTGACAGATTTTTGTTAAAACACTTTCGAAATAGTTTCAATATAAAGCTGTTAAACTGTTCACAGTAGCAGTAAAATTCTTCCGTAAAGACCGTTTACATAGACATATTTAAGCTTAAGATACCTATATATATAATTATGTCTACCTATAGGCTCTTTTATATTATTTCGGATAACTTTACCGGAAGTGCTAAGATTAAATAAAGAATAACTCTTGCTGCAATTGCTCCTTCTTTAGGTTAAGAACGCATTTTAGTAGAAAGGCCCTTTCTCAAGAAATAAAGGTGTCTCCTTTATGATACAAAAATCATTTTGATTATACTTTTACCCTTTTGAGAGGAAACTTTTAAGGGTGATGGTTCCGCCTTAGTAAACAGTGTGAGGAGGAAAAAAACAAATAACTGTCAGGTCAGGCGCCCTCTGAACAACGTACTGTCTGAGCACGATAGAATTCTGCAACTAGCACTGGAGCTGTTGCATGTTGCTAGCAACATGATGCAACTTCCGAGCATCTTTTGGGATTAACATTTGTTTTGTTTTGTTTTATTTTTTCTTTGGTTGATTCCTAATTGTTTGATAAAATCCAAAGCGGTAAATTCCACAATGGAAATAAAAATGCCATTTTGATAGATAAAGTTTGTGGGAACAAAAATAGCTTAGTTTCACCATGTTGCCAGGAATTAAGTTTCGTGAGCAACTCAGAGCAAATAAAAGTTATCTAATAGGAGCTCTCACTTATAATACAATGTATTTACTTGAACCGGGAACTACTCTAGAAGTTGCTTATATATAATGAGAAAATTAAAAATTGTGCATATTGGACATTAGGCCTAAAATTTGAACAGCTGAGCAGTTGTCTGACGAATCATTTAGAACAGGTTGATCCCAATTCTAAGGCCCGGAAAATCTTTCAATTCAATCCCAAGAGATGGAGGATATGTATAATAGAACACTGCTAACTAGAGACAGAAATGCCTGGAGAAACTTGTGGGTTTAAGCCAAGATCCAAACCTCATTGCAGAGCCACTTTACATAAGCAAGGAGGAAAAACAGATTTTTATTAGCCTTTGGACTCCAATACAACGGTGTGGATCCTGAAAAACTTTTAGAGATGAAAGTCATCTTAAATTAATTTATACAATTTCACATATTGGTTGTTTACCAACTTTCTGAAGGAATTCCTTCTATAAGACGTAATTTAAAAAAAAAACCTTGGACTGCAACTTAGTAAACTTTTAAATGAGTTCCATTTAAAATTAAATGATTTTTCTTGTCAATACAATTTGAATATAATGTCATTAATTTTCCCATAAATTATCATTAAGCTTATTATCCTCGTATAAATTTATTTATATCCACGCAACATCCACTTCTCGGAATATATGTATGCAAACGGAATGCAATTATTTCTTCACACTTTATTGCATTGCAGTCATATCGTATGTTCTACATTTTTACACAATTTCCATAGAAATTCAATATACACCTCGAGCTAGAGAATAAGTGAGCGTCTTGGAATATTAGCATCGTCATCCTACATACATACATAATATACAAAGCCAGGAGTGTCAATTCCATAAAACTGGTCCAATTTTAATTGTCGTAACTTTAAGCTCGCTTATCTTTTCAAACAAGTTTTTATATCGATAAATGAATTTTATATACAATATGATTATTTTTTTCTTTAGAAATTGGGAAACAATGTCACATAAATAACAAACTCATTTCAGTAGAATTCGTTTTGTCGTGCAGATATAATATTTTCCCATAATAATTAATTTACTTTAAACTCACTTCTCACAACGCACACACCATCATCGCAGTCATCTTGTTTTTCTTTTCTTTTTTTTTCAATGATGAGATTTAACATATTTAAGCACATAACTCATCAAATTAATTAACTACCATCATAATACCTGTTTCTTCCTTTTTACAGATTGCTGGTTAAATAATTATGTGCAGTTGCAGTGTAAAATGCACAGCTTGATGCAGCAGTTGAGTTTGACGCTATACTCGCAGTCATTCGCGGACTTGACAATTTCATTTGGATTAAATCGTCGTCGTCGTCGTTGTGATCGTCATCTTCATCGTCGGTCGTTGCAATTTGTTCACTTCGCAGTTTATATATGCAATTATTTTGTGAATAAACTGATGCGTATGCTTGGGACGACGACGACGGAAAGGTGCTCATGGCAAGAACTGCCATTGGAAATACATATAACGAGGTGAGAAGAAGCAATTAAAATAGAAAAAACGCCACACTGATCTAATGCGGGTATCTATAATCTCACGGTTATTAAAAGTCAGAATGAAAAACTATCAGTATTAAAAATTTGATTACAATTTTTAAAGTTAAACGATTTAAATAAGGTACACGATAAGGTCGTACGTTCTTGCTTCTATACAGGATGGTGAGCGGGAAACGCATTTTAATTTAAAATGAAACTGTAAGTAACTGGAATTAATTGAATCAGAATATATATGATATAAAGGAATTTTCTTGCCTGCAGCGAAAGAAGTGAAGCATGGGGGCGAGAAGATCACAGCTTCTATATGATATCCCGTCATTCTAAATTTCGCAATTTTTTTTCTAATCTAGAAAAATGTAGTCTCGCAAATTAATAATCTAGCTTGAGAAAGTCAAATTTTTTCAAATGCGAAATTTTATTTTTCAACATTAAATCTTGGGTTTTTTTGTAATTGCGGGATTATTAAAATTGGGATTTTCTAAGTGCGAGATTTTGTAATGCGAGATAATTTGGGAAATTTTGGTTCATATTTGTAAGAATTTTAGATACAAGTACTAAATGCGAAATTGCTAAAAGTAAGGTTTTGTGATTCCCAGATTATAAAACGCGAGATTTAATAATGCGAGATAATTTGCGAAATTTGGGTGGTTGATATTTGTAAGAATTTTGGGTACAAGTTGTAATACGAAATTGCTAAAAGTGGTTTTGTAATGCCCAGATTATAAAACGTGAGATTAATAACTTGCGAGATTTTGTTTCTGGATTTTTTTTTTAAATGCGAAATTTTTCCCATTTCGTCCGATTTGAAAACCTTATAGATTTTTATTATATATTCTTCATAAGCGAGGATATATGTGTTCAACTCATTTTAATATTACTCTTATTATTATTTCATTTTGAGTTGAACTCGATTTATTTTACAAATGTTTGACTTGCCATTATATACTTTACAGTTAGTTAAATTTTATTAGTTATATTAGTTGGGCAAAGAACTGTGTGTATTTATTTGATTTTAAACACAAAATGCCTCCTGGTTATTTACAATCATACCAGAAAACTAGAAAACTAAGTACCTAACAAGCTTGCTTATACTCAGCTCCTAACCTAAACATTCCCATTGGCAATTTTTTATTAACCATTGCTTCAATTTCTATGGGTGTTATTAAAATCCTCTAGAGTCTAAAAAAAAAAATCCAAAACGGTACCCAATAACTTGCTGCTGCTTTATAATATTTGTGTAGTTAATGTGCTTAAATGCGGTGGAAGCCCAAGACAAACGGCTGTAATTAAATCGAATATAAGGACTTTCAAGAATATCACCAACCAACCAATGTTAATGCAGGTCATTTAAACCAAAATGTATTAATGACATAGAAACCTGGTCACGCACTCCACCAACTCCAACTAGGTATATAACCAACAAACCAAACGGCAACGTTTAAATTCATAGCTCATGTTTACATAAATTCTCGTGAGTACGGTGCATCCTTTAAAAAAAGTGCACATGCGGAGCGCCATCACAGTTTTAATACTGACGATGTAGTGGTGGCGGCAGTGGCGGGCGCGGCGAAGTGGCACTGATGGTAGCGATGTATCGGCGGGTGCTCCACTGTATCACAATTAGCACCAAATCGTGAACTAGCTGTGATCAGATGCAATGATGATGGAAAAACTTTAACGCTTTAACGCTTCTGGTTATAGTTTTTTTTTTTTTTTTGTTCGTTATACCTAACCAACAGACAAACACATGCAGAAGGAGAAAATTATTGTACACCTGGTGCTAATGAGCCTTAACTTATGAGTTTAATTATTGGAATTGAATTTTAATTTAAGAATAACACAAAGATTCACAAGTTTTTCTTGTTCAAATTGAATGGGCCTATTAATTTAACACAAGAACGCCTTTTTGAACTAAACTTTTTCTCGTAAATTAATGTAATTTTATTTTTGTCTGTTTGACTTCTTACAGTCAAAAATAATATTTTCACATTAATTTTAATATTAAAAAACTTGTTTAGGTACCGAAGTTAAAGAAAGAGTGAGTTATGAGTGTATTGACTAAATCAAAATAGTTTGTGTAAAAAAAACATATTCCAAACAAAACATTACAATAATTTAATTTAATAATACCTTGAATTTTAGTGAGAAGCTACAATTTAAGTTTTTAAGCTTAAATTTGCTAAAACTTAAAGTATCGATAACCTGGCAATTTTATTGTGACTTAAGTTGTGGCTCTTGATTGATTTTTATATCTAAAAGTTTTCGGTAGAAAATTAAATTAATTCAAAGAGATCTAGATGGGTGTTCCTAAGTTTAAATGAGCCAAAATTGTTTTGTAAACAAATTTTAAAGTGAAATTAATAACTCCGTTGTAATATATTTTTTTTTATTTTGATTCGGTTTTTATATGTAATTCAAAAAGTGTAAATTCTGTTGTCGTTATGGTTGGGATTTTTTGGACCAGCAGTTCGAGAAACAATTATGTATTTAAATTTCGATAATTTTTATATCTACTGGCCTACTAAGTCCCAACATAATGGCTGCATAACCAACTTACATAAGCTATAATTAATAAAAAAAATTAATTTAATTAAAATAATTATTTTTTTATAAAAAAAAGTGATTTTAAATTTAATTTATTATAAAACTTGAATTCATCGTTTGCGCTGACTTGGGATTTCTCTGTGGCAATTGCGTATAAAATTGTACTCGTAATGCCCTTGGAAATTCCAAAAAATGGCACAACCCTAAAATCTCATGTTTTATTATGTAAATATCAACAAAAATAAACCCTTAATAAATTAAAAAAGTTATAAATAAAGTTCATAAATTTAAAAATATTTTAAATTTAAAATTCTTGTAGATAACGCACAATAGTTGATTTTTAAAAGAGCGAAGGACTTCAAAAGAATTTATAAGTGAAACCGAATGAAATAAGTGATTAAGTTAATCCAGAATAAACCAACATTTTTTAACAATAAGTAAATACAAATTACACGACTGGATCCGGACTTACTTCCTTACTTCCTTCCTGTTAATAGAAGCTGTAATCAAGCTGAATTAAAAAAAAAAAATAAAAAAAGTTAAAAGTCCTAAAAAGTGGATTTTCTTTTTTGTTTAAAAAAAATGTTTCAAAATGTTTAATATATGTAAATATATAATAAATAAAATTAAATTAAAATAAAGTCGATTGAGCCATTTAAAAGACGTATGTGAAAAATTTAAAAATATAGCCATTTTCTCAAAAAAATCAAATTTTGTTTTTTCGCCAAAAGCCTGAAATGCAGTTTCCTTGCAAGTTTAATGGTCATTACTGGAGCAGATTTTAATCAAAATCGTTGAAGTTATTTTTGAGAAAATTTGGAAAAAACTAAAATCGTTGTATCATAGCTACCCGTTTTAAATGAGACTGCAATTCAAATTACAGTAAAAGCACGGGCGCTTTGGTACACAGATCGACGGAAGTTAAGGCGAGACTACTTTCATTATAAACTCGAAAATTTGGTAGCGTGACAGTTCGTGGAGAACCAGGTTTCTAGTGACTTAGAACTCTCAATGAATCCTGTGTGTCAGGAAAATGAATAGACGAACCTACAATTTTCTTTCAAATCCGAACGGCTAAAATAATAGGCACTATTTTATGACAAGGGATTTGTTAGTTTCTCGCAGTAGATACTAGCAATAAAAATGACATCTTTAATTTTTAGGTGGAAGAGGCTAGAAATCGAAGCCAAACCTACGGTATAATATTTGAAGGCACTATGATTACACCAGGGGTACCCCCTTGAATATTTTTATGAAAATAATCAAATTTTTTACATTAAAATTTTCCACTCATCCATCATTTTAACAAATTTTTGTCAAATTTTAGATTTTTAATAAAAAAAAAACTAATTCTATCTCCTTCTGTAAAAAATTACTTACCTTCCTCACTTCATGTGACCATTGATTAACACGTTTTTTTAAAAGGGTCTGTGTTTTCTTTTTATCAATATTAATCATTTTAACGAACTCAGTTGCATCACACTCACTCATCACCATAAATTTAAATAAAACATTCGCTTTTAATTATTTAAAAAGTTAAAATTAAACATATAAAAACATTTCTAACAAAATAAAAATTTACTTTACTTAAATATTTTTGTGTATCGATTTTTTTTAATTCAAAAAAGATAACCTTTCTGTCAAAATTTCACATATGGAAGAGCATATTTAAACAAAACAATAATTATAGGGTGACTCCTTGTTTTTATTTTTATATTATTTTTTTTTGTCTTGATTAAAAATTATTTCAGGTTAGGCAGATTATATTTAATTTATGCTTATACAAGACGAGAGTTCATTTATTAGAAAACTCTCAAATCTCTCAAACAGTTACTCTCAGACTCGCTCGAGAGCGAATAGGAGTGTACACTTAAGTGGTTTTTTTCAAAGTACACAAATTTAACGTAATTGGTGTTTTTTTTTTTACCTCAGAGCAGATAACTGAGGTATCAAAAATAAAATCTATGTTGCTTTTTTACCTCAGACAAATCAGAGCACATAAGTCGTGTTTCATAGGTCGCAGCATGCTTTGTAGGTATGCTCAGAATAAAATGACCGAGCAAATGGGGCAAAACGCTGAGCGAAGCCAACTTCACTTTTATTTTGTATGTGATTTGACAGACAGACGCCATAAATTAAAAATGGATTCTCAAATCTGTCATCTTTCCACTTCAGGTAAATACAAATTTATTATTTTAGTATAAAATGACAGTTCAGTTCTCAAGTGTGTTTCATAATTAAAACTGAGGGCTCTGATCATAATCACTTCAGAGCTTTGCTCTGATCACTCAGCCTCTGCTCAGAGCTTAGATCAGAGCCAAAAAAGAAAAACGCGAAATATATTATTCAGCTTGTCAAAGTTGGAAAATGTCAGAAATTAAAAATGGCTTTTCGATTGCACCGAAGAACTACTCACTACTTTACTTGAGTTATTTAATTGACACCTTTTTTATCTGATTCCAATGTTATATGGAGAATTTTGACGCATTCACCTATAAAAAATATACTTACGTTGAATTTTGAAAAAGTTTATTATGCTTTATAATAAAATTTTAATCTTGCAGCTTTTTATTTTTTAAAATAATTTTGTCAATAATATTTTTTATAATTAATAAAAAAAAATTAAAAAGTTTGCATGTCGTCAATAAATTTTTCAAAAACGAAAAATACGACTAAAAACCTAATGCAATAAAATATAGAGATATTTACATATTATTTAAAAATTTTTTTTATTAATCCAAAACTTGCCCTAATAACGCCTACATATTACGGAAGTGTGTAAAAATAAGAAATATTACAAAGATTTTTTCTATTATAACAAACAAGAAGAGTAGGCTGCAATTCTTTTTGTACCATCATATTCGTATTGGAAGTATAGAATAAAATAAAAAAAAATAAATTGGTCGGCGCGGCAGCTCGTATAGAACCAGGGCCTAGTGACTTACAACTCTCAACCATGCCTGTATGCGTGTTATTGGCAGGAATAGAGGGGACCTACAATTTTCGAATCCGAACGGCTAGGGTGAGAAGCACTTTTTCATGATAAGAGATACTCTTGGAGGATTTGTCGATTCCTCGCAAGAGACAGTAACCTGTGACAAACATTTTTGTTTTTAGGTCGAATAGGCTGGGAATCGAAACCAAGACCTTCGGCGTAACAGTCCAACGCACTAACCATTACGTCATGGGCTACTATGGATGGAATAAAATACAAGAACAAAAACTTGAGTTTGCTTCAACCAGCGTTGCCGATGTAACTCTATCACTCTTTTTTTGACATGAAAATTTTCTCGTACCACGACAAATATCAATTTGGCCCTCTTTTCTCATTTCTATTATTTTAATTAAAATATAGTTAATTTTAACGAAAACTGATGGAAATTGCTCCAAATACACACATAGAGCAAATTACCATACCTTTACAAAGCTCTTTACTAAAATAATCTTAGTTTTAAACATTTTTAACTAGTATCATACTAATCCTACTTTCGGCGTAAAATCTAGCTAAACCCGCCTAAAACAGTGACAGTTCATGCAAAAGAAGTAAACAAACATACCATTTTTACATTTGCAACTGTCAAAGTGACATTTGGAGTAAGAATATGATACTAAAAAAATAAAATGTAAGCATTTGGTGATTTTAACATTAAATGTTGAAAAGATAGTATGTATGTTTTAAATTTGGAAAATCCTGTTTTTTAACCTAGCATCATACTTAAAATGCTTTTACATCGTACCAATCTTTTAAATATTTGCGCCAGAGTTTTAAATGAATTTTTTTTTTAAATAAAACAATAGAAAATAATTTAAAAATTTTAATTCCAAATTACATTAAAATATCAAAGACGATCAGAGTAAAAATATTATATATTTATCCTTCTGAATTTGGAATATCTTTTGACATCTCTCTGACAACAGCCTCTTTTGAAATATGATATAACATAAAAGATTAATTCTAACAAAAACGAAAAACTTGTTTTAAGTCACCCTATATACGAATTCCAAGAATCAAAAAAAAAAAAAAAAAAACAACAAAATTCCTTTGATTCATAGGTTAGCCGCTAATGGATTGACATTTTAACGGTTTCACACAAGAAAACATTGACCGACGACGCATGGCATTGCACAGCGACGGCGACGATGACGACAACGGACGAACACCATCTGATACAGACGAGTCACTTCTTGGTACATGCGGAAGAATACAAAACGAATGTTTATACCAATTTTGTTAATTTGTATTTATGTGTTGCACTGATTGCAATTTAAATTTTAAATAGACCCTTGCAACTTGTATAGCTTCCACTTATACTCTTATACTTGCAAATTTTCAGCAGCCGCATATAGTATTGGCGCAGTGTTGTTAATTCGTAATTGCTTGAACGTGCCCCAATCTGCGATAATTGTTAATTAACCTGCTGCTGCGCTATGGAGCTATGTTTATCCCCACAATGTATTTATAGTAGGAACCATAACAGGCGAAGATTAGCATAGTTTTTTGTTGTTGTTTTTTTTTTTGTGTGTTTAACTTGTGTGCCTAACATTATATTATGCTCAAAATGAAATACAAAGTATTGACAGCGCATAGCGTGCGAGCATGAGACACACTTTGGATGCTTGAAGCGCCCGGTTGTTAGCGAACCATAATTATGTTTGTTGATATAAAAATAATAAAAAAAACAGTTTACAATTTAAGCGCGCGCCAAGAGAGTTCGATCATTCATTCCTGAGATTCGGAATCTGAAATAACAGGACTTTATACAATCGATATAACTACGTTTCCTCATTTAATGTTAAACAAAGATTCAAGAGGATCATCAGCCTTTAAGATGAGGCTAAGTTTTATTTTTCTCTTGTTTTATATAAATATGTAGGTATACAACGTGATTTAGATAGAATGTAATTTAAGTTTAGGGCCAGCGTTGCCGAAGTGGTACAATCGTGATTTTTTGACAAAAAAATTTCATCGTGGAACGGTGGCATAAAAAAATTCAAATATGGCACGCTTTTTTTTTTTGTTAATTTTTTACTTCAAATAAAACGAATTTTGAAGAAATTTTTAGGAAAAATGCTCCAAATGGAGTAAAGTGACAGAATCTCTAATTTTTTAACAATATACAAATAGAACAAATTTTTTGTTGAATTATATTTTTGTTTAAATATAAGAATTTGAGTTTTTTCATATGGCATGAAAATGGCACGTTTTTTTTTAGAAAATGTAGCATGGACATTTTTTTTAGGGCGGCAACGCTGGTTAGGGAACGTTGAGTCAAGGCTTTAGATGAAAAAAAATGTAGATATTCAAATTATAAAAAATGTATCAACAGATCGTTTTAAAATTCTTAGGCATCTGCGACGCCGATGCATTTCTTAAAAATTTTGTACTTTTCCTTAAAATATTTCTGGTTAGTGTTGCCACTGCAGAGAGATGACCCAGTGCCAATATGTTTATGTGTCGATTTAGTTACTGCAGAATTTTATGCAGATATCGTGAATCAAGTCCTAAGAGAAAAGTAATTTAAAGCACTTCTCTCTCCACTTAATTTCATAAATTCTCCGAGTTTAATGTTCGTAATATCTCTGTATAACCGATTTAGAAGGACCTACTGCTGCTCTACTCCTACTTAGCATGATGATTAATTATTATTATTGTAAAGACCTAAATTTAACTATTTAAAAAAAAATAAAAAAAAAGAAAAAACCTGAATTCATTCATTTCCTTAATTCAAAATGGCACTTAAGCCAATAAATCGGTGTCTGAGTATAATAATAATATATCTGTCCTCTTTGAACATTTCAATGAATTCAACATTATGGAGAGCTGCACTTGTGCCACCCAACCTTCAAAACAATTTTATATATTCACTTGACCAATATTCAACCTGCCGGCCGCTGCCGCCACTATAGCCGCTATATAGGAACCGCACGATTCAACTATTTTTAATTGGATCTTTAGTTATGGCCTGTTTGAAATATTACTGCCTGGACATTGGACAAGCTAACGCCGCCGCGCCGCCAAGTTCTTAGATTTATATATAAAAATATTTAGTGACAACCGGCCAGACCGATCATTCCAGATCTAACATTCAAGATTGTCTTCTTTCTCTCTCTTTGTGGTTAGTGATATAGCGATATATACATAAATGTGGACCTGATGGTACATATATTAAAAAAAAAAAAAGAGAACACAAGACACAAGTTATTGACAATAAAAAGTAAATAAATAAAAGCATAACTCTCTCCTTCCGACCGATATATGTATGTATATGGATGACGACAAAATCCAGACGATGGTCGGCGGTGTGGAGCCCCATCATGTCCACTGTCCAGTTCATGATCAGCTCTATACTTTTAGCCTCACATCATCAACAGACCTATAAAGGATTTAGAGGAATTTTCATTCAGTCCATCTTCAGCAGCGTCATATTATTATCGTGTATCGTCCATCTGTTTTTTTTTTTTTGTTCGTGTGCTTTTAAAATTTATGATTTATTTGATTTTACTCAGATTAATGAGACAGCTCCGAACTGTTTCAATCGTTTATTATCATTAGCAAGTTGTAACATTAGTTATGATAAAATAATTATTAATATTAATAAAACGTACACCTTTTCAGGTAGGTACAGTGGTTTTATTTATAAATTATTCGATTTCAATCGATGGTTGTAATAAGTGCACTACAACATTTATTTTGTACAAAAAAAAAAAAAAAAAAAAAACTTTGGCGTCCAATCCTTATGTACAGTGGGACAAAATTGCTTTTTTTCGATTCAATAAAAAAATAAAGTTAAACTTATCATACTCACTTCTATAGTAAACAGTCGTATTTATAAACGCTGTATAACTTTAAACAGCGGGCCAAGTTATAAAAAAATGTATTATTATTTTGTCTAACTAAGACAGTGGGATCAGCTGTCGAAACTTAGACTAAATTAACATTTTATTTTATTTAAACTATTTTTGAACAATTAAGAACCTCTCCAACCAGACAACGATATTAGAATTCTAATAGATAAAAACGGCTGTAAACGTTTTTCAACCAAAGATTAATAGACAGTAGCCCAACAGCACAGCGTTTTTCATTTAATTTTCCGATTATATGTTTTATTTAACTTTATTTTTGTTTAGAAGAAGTTTCTGTTTAAAATTTAAATAATTAGGAACAATGGATATGTTGGATAACAAAACAAGCCCATTATACGCCCACTTTTAGCTCCATTCATTTATTTATTGTTTTTAAACCTATTTGGATTTTTATTTCTTTTAAGAACAAAAAATTTACTCAACAAAACAACTTGAAAAATAAATATTTTACCATCATTTCTCTTTTAATTAATTATTTTTTTTAATTTATTCCAACTCGACGTATGCCATGCTCTAATGTATACCCCGATACCACCATGATACCTCTAAGGTGTTCTTATAGACATTATCGCGAACTTCGAATCATGTTCACTTTATTTTTAATAACTTGAGGTAGGTAATTGTAAAATAATACTTAGGCATACTCGTATATATTATTTAATGCGTTAAATCATACATACAAAAAAAGGGTAAATTGATCTAGTTGTTCATGGAGGGTATCGCATTAATAGTCTGACAAGCTGAACAGAACATCATATATCATTTTTCTAGTCCAGATATAGTGTCGCACTTGTGAATATGGTGTAAATATTCATACCCACATTATTACTATAATATATTCATTTAGATTTTATGTAATAAGAAAATATGAATTGGATTTATTATCATTTTATTTATAGTGTGAATAGCCGCAGTAGGTATTTTTGTTTTTTTTTTTTCTTGATCTATGATATTTAAAATGGAAATAATATTACAAAAATACAAATTTTAAAGCTAACTGATAAAAGTGAATTTATGAAAAAATATAATATAGGGGTTTGGTAAAGTTTATATGCGCGTAACATAGTAATTTTTTTTTTTTAGATTAAGATTAGGTATATTATTTTAATTGTATAATTTACCAATTTTTTTGATGAGAATCGTGGAAGTACGTTAAAAAAATAATTCTTTTTCTTTCAGCTGTTCCTAACTTAGATCTATCAGGTCCTAATATGACCTTCTGCATACGAAGCGTCTAGGTATAATATGCTTGTTTATACATGTAGCTTTTGTGCAACTTTTTTACACCTCATGTTTTGTTTCAATAGACAATCGCACACGAAGAGTAAGCTGCACATATTTCTCCCTGTACACAAGGTGCAGTTTCTGTTTTTGTATTCCCTTAACAAAAATTCAAAAAACTTGATCCATTTAGCAACTACTTATAACAAACTTACCCCATGCCATCGCTCTAAGTTAAAGAAAATAAAGTAAGTTGTGTATTGGAGACATTTTTATTCACACTTTATGATTCTGTTGCTCGTCAAAAATCACCTTGGTAGGTATATCTTTCCATTACGGCTCAGAGAATGCACTTTTCGAAAATTAAACAAATTAAAAATCACCGGATGGTATGCAATAAAAAATAAAAAAGGATAATCCGCTAATTTAATAATTGACCTGAGCAGATCAAACTTGGGGAAACCAAAAAAAAATGTTTTTTTTTTTGGAGAAAAAATACTTTTAATTTTTTTTTATTTTTTCAAACACTAATATACATTAACGATATACGAAACTTTTTTAAAAAAATTTTAAGACCAAATATAACGGTACTTGCCGTACAAGTTTTTTTTACCAAATTATTTTGGGAACTTAATAATTCAAATTTTGCATTTAGAAGTTTTTTAACATTATCTAGCAGATTTTAAATAAAAATTATTCTCATAACCAAAAATAACGGTACCTCCAATACAGATAACCAGGTAAGGAAAATCTCATTTTTCTCAAAAGCGGAAGCTATGATTTTGATTAAACTTTTTTTATTAAGCTAATATCAGTACGATCTACCATAAAAAAAATTATCTATTCATTAAAATTGGTATCTCTTATAGAACCATTTTTTTTGGTTTTCCACTATCTCATTATCTGTTGAACCGATTTAAATGAAATTTTGTACACAAGAGCATCTAATAAGTTTAAATAATATTGCGTGTCAAAATTTTCAAAAAAAAAAAAAAAAAACAAATTTTGGATTTTCAAATAAATTTTCAAAATTATTTTTTTTTTTTTTTTTTGATAATTCGAGGTTTTAAAATTTAATAGATGATTTTTTTTTCAAAATTAATTTTTTAACCTCACAATAATAAAGGTTAAAAAATGGTTACCCATTTTTTTTTAAATGTTTTCAAAATTTTATATAAAAGAAATTATTTAAAAAAAAAAAACCGGTCCAACGATTTTTAAAATTTATTTCTCAAAAATTGAGATTTGTGTAAGAAATCAGATAGTGTACATCGCGTTGATGTCAAAACTATTTCAGAAGTTTCAAAATAGCTTTTAACGGTCTTTAGTCCACACAAATTTTGGAGTTTCGTCCCGACGATCTTACTTGGACTCATCAGCTAACTAGTGAGGACCTTGTCAATACGTAATTTTGGTTAAGTTCAGTTCATCTCACATAGATTTCATGACGAATATCTAGTGTGAACTATATCCAACAAGACTAGAATATGAACTGAACTTAACAAAAATTGCGTATTGACAAGGTCCTCACTAGTCAACTGATGAGTCCATGATCGCCGGGATGAAACGCTGGCTAATGTATTTAAGTAGTATATAGAATTTGTATTATTAAAAAAAAAATTCAATTTCAGAAGTTGTTTAATCAATTTATAACGCTATAGATAGTTTTTTTCTGTTAATTTAAATAAGTGTAGACTAATTTTTGACGAAAAAAAATTCCGAAAAATAACTGTTAGTGGCACCTCCCATTTATTTTAGCTTACTTCAAAAACGATGAATTTTTGATGGAGAATGTTTTGAAAAGTTTAAATAGTACAGTGTACATGTATTTTCAATTTTATTTTTTGAAACTCATAATTGTTGAAAAAGATTTAATTGATTTTTTACTAATCTTTGCCGGAAGCCGTTTTAACAAAAAATATTTTTACAGGTACTTTTTATGGTACCTTCCATGAAACTTTGAAGAAATCTAGTTTTTTTTTAAGAAAACGACTCCTACGATTTTTATCAAAATTTGTGGGTACGGTATTACAATCTACCAGTTAAAAGCAACATATTTGACAGTACCTCTCGTAAAATATTTTTTTTTATTTTGAATTATCTCATTATATATTTAACTGATTTAAATTTACTTATTTTAAAATAAAATATCTACTTACTTTTTCGCCAGATCGCATAAAATGAGCAAAAGTCGATTGGCCATTTCTGAATCCTAAAAATGATGGTCACAGGAATGCTAAATTTACCTTTCTTCTTAAACCGGAAGCAGGTACTTAAATATCGGGCTTTAACTTTTAATTATTTGGCCAGCGGTTCCAGTATATACACAAATCTTTTTTTCGTTTCCAACCACGTGGAAAGTCGTCCTAAATATATGTGTATAACTTTCTCAAATCGGCAGGGTTCTTGTAATAGGTAAACTATTTGGTAAAACACGTTTTTATAACCATTTTGCATTATCGAGCATTTAAATTAAATTCAATGTTAAACTTCAACTTTAATGACCGACCATTAACTGACCAACATTCTATATATTGGTATTTATACTCAACCATTCAACACATCCTTTTGTGTGCTACTTAAACATTATTTGCATTTACATAGAACTTGCCTTTAATACAATAATCACTTTATCTTAAGAATATTACTCACTAAGGTATTTAATGTTTCCTGTAATCTTTGTTCATGATGTGATGTGCAGACTGCAGTGCATTTGAGTGAAAAGGCAATTTTCACTAACATGATTATTGATGCAATTACGGAACAGCTGAACAGCTTTAGAGCTTGTCTTCTTAGATTATAATTTATATGAAGTTTTGTAAATACACAAAATCGAGGGCACTAAAATAGGAAACGTTCAATGTCTAAACGTTTCCCATTATCATCATCCTTAATAAAGAAATTTAACACATTAAAGTTTATTGACTTAAAGCAATAATTAATGGTAAACTTCAAACAGATACTTAAAATTCATTTATGTATGCTGGGTAATAATATGTAAAACCTGAAAGAGTGATTTTATACTATGAACGTGAAAATAAATTACAAAAGAGTACATAGTAATTAAATTTTAAATACAATTGCTACCACAAAAAATAATAAACACTCTGTGTCAGCTGATTGATATCCTTTTTTGTGGAAGCAAATTTTGCTTTGCCATGCTATTGTCACCATAGCACCAACTACAAATTTTAATTGTAGTTTTATCACACTAACTTTAAAACTATTTAATTAACCTTTCTCTATTTATAAACTATTTTTAATTTTTTAGGGCTGTGTATTATTGCAATTATAGTTCTACATTCTACATGATGCTTTTCTTCCACAAAACGATGGAATAGGAGTTAACTAGCAAGTTAATATTATTTCATATTAACAAACACAAAACGTCTGTCAAATAGGAAACTGACGTTCATTGAAAATTCTTTAAGAAAATCTACTACAATTAATAAGTTGAAATTCACCCTCTTTGGTGAGTAAGCTTTTACGTTCAATAAACGTCAAACATTTTGTTTTATTAATGAGATTTTTTATTTAATCCACAACTTAAACATAACACTCGTCGCTAACACGCATTTATTAATATGGATTAGTAAGATTTTACGCTTTTAATAAACGTCAGACATTTTGTTTTATCGATGAGATTTTTATTTAATCCACAACTTAAACAAAACTTGTGTCTAACACGAGTTTATTAATATGGATGTTAAACTTGAAGTTTATTATGAGGACTTAGTAATATAGTGAGTTTATTTTATGCAATTTTAAGTGAAGAGAATTCTTTAATAAAATCTTAGTCTGATATTAAATATTGAACTCAACTTGTCCATTTCAGATAAAGACAACAATTCTATATAATTTAATAAATTGTTAATTCACACTTAGTGCACTGCATGCATTTCTAAGCTTGACTTTACTTTACAAGTTTTGTTTTATTTTAAATCGCCAAGGACGAGTTTTCTAAAGTTCACAAATACTGGTCAAACCATTTAAGTTGATTTCTTCGACTTTTCATTTTTCAAGCTTATAAGAAATAATTTTAAATTTGTCCTAAAATCTTTTCAGAGACAATCATCAGTGACAACTTGTTGGACCATATATTCACCATAAATGCCATGGGTGCGCGACAACAATCTAAGTATGATTTTTTGTCAATTTGATTACCCAATGGTATCCTAAAACTTACAATAAATTCATTTTTTGATTTATTGAGAATTCAATCGAACTAAAAAGTTGTTCATATTTCCTACCAATAAAAAAAAAAAAAAACTTTTATCTCAAAGTTGCAACTTGGCGAGAAAAAAACTTAATTTACAGAAAATCAGCTTGAGGCCCCCAAATGTATATCTATCCCGCGAGTACCTAATGGCGGTAATTACAATTTTCATTTGTTTCATTTAAAAGCTATGTATATCTGACTTGTGCTACCCACCCGACAAGTTGAGAAAAATCAAAAGCCTCCAAGAAGTTGATCCGGTATCTATGTATGTATTTGTATTTGAGTTGATTTATTCAGTTTCTTCTCTGCAGTCACAAACGACTCCTGATAATAATCAAGAAGTTGAAAGAACTGCACCCAGCGCAATCAAAATTTTTAAAATCTTAAACCACCGCACAGTTGGCTTTATATTATCGAATATATAGCGAATAAAAGAAAAAAAAATATATAAATATAAATTTTAAACTCGTTGCTGTTAATATTAATTCTAAGGATTGCATAAATTCCCAAGTGACAAGTGGAAACTAAAGTGCAGACATTTGGAGATAATTTTTATTTTTAACGAACGAACGTGGGAAAATATTATATTATAGCCGTTAAGTATTCACCTAGAAGCTTTATCTACATCTGTCATGGGCTGGACACACACTGGACAGATAATATAGCTTAGGGGCTTAAATTCAGCAAGTGTATTGCTTGAATTAAAGGCTCTAACAAAACATTTTTTTTTTTTTTACAATTTTATTTCGTTTTAATGATTTGTCATATATGTGAAATGAATGATTGCAATTAAAATTAGCTCAGCGATTATAAAAGTTGATATATATTTTATCAGATTTTTGTATATCTAGGTACGAATTGAATGTTGTAGATTGTTTTTTTTTTTTTTTTATTTTTGTGTTTCTTCAATTTTTTCATAATAACAGTTCTCCAATTTTCAGATTAGGATCGAAATGCAACTTAACCATAGAACCACATGTCAAGCTTATGAATCTGAAGAGTTTGGGAAAGGTGCCTAAGGCTTGGTTTAATTTTTGAAGGCTCGTTTAGCAAGTGACCATTAGTTATTAAATTATTAAAGAAAAATGAGGTGCATTTGTTATAATATAATTTAAAGCAAATTCAAATGGATTAAATCTTTACTTTTTTGAGTGCAACAAAAATAAGCCCACCTTTGAAAAGTTGTTAATTGAATAGTTAAAAAAAATTAATATCAATAAAGTTAAGGTCATATTCAAGTTTTGTGTTTTATTTCAAGTTATTATACCAATTTATCGTTGATAAGGATCAACATTTAGATCTAACCAAGTTGAGTGAGTATCCCGCCTAAATAGAGGCGGGAATCATTTTCTTTAAAAGTCACTTAAAATGAAAAAAAAAATAAACAACAAAGGCAACACTTACAACGTCACTCTATTTTTTTTTAAGTCAGAAATTTTAATTCAAGTTGTTTTAGTAAATATTTTTAAAAAATTAGTTTCAAAATTAATTTTTTTAAAGTGTTGCCGTTCTTGTTTTATATATTTTTTTTTTAATTTTGTTAAATCATTTATTGGAAATAAATTTTACACCACCCAAATTAAATTATTCATATTTAAAGATTTTTGGTTTTATTATTTTCTTCAGTGCAATAAATTTTTCAAAAACACACATTTTTGTAGGAAAATGTTTCGTAGTTTTTAATTTTATCATTTTATTTTATGGTTTTAAAAAAATCAAAATAATAAATAACACAGGTTATAAAAATCAGTAATTTAAAAAAAAAATTTAAAATTACAATTCTAAAAAAACTAAAAGGGATAAATAAATATTAGTAGCCCGTGGCGGAATGGTTAGTTCGTAGGACTGTTACACCGAAGGTCTTGGGCCTAATGCCACAAAAGAAATATTTTTCATGGGTTACTGCCTCTTCCGAGGTATGGACAAATTCTCCAAGAAATAGTGCCTCTCACTTAAGCCGTTTGGATTTGGCAAAAATTATAGGTCTCCTCCATTCCTGGCAATGGTTGAGAGTAAGTTGTAATTCCCTAGGTCCTGGTTCTTAACAAAATCTTGCGTCACAAAATTTATTTATTTATTTATTATAAAATTAGAGGGTGACAACACAATTGGGCATATTACGATACTTACGGTGGCTTCACAAAAGATTGCGTTTTTTTACAGTAATGTAATACAAGCGTTTGTTTGCTTTGGGAGGGGTAGAGTCTATCTTTAGGCGAGAGAATTAAGTTTCTAAACTCAAAATTAAATTAAATTATTCATAAACAACGGCAACACTGCCTGAATCTGTTCTTTTATTTTATTTTTAAATAAAATTATTTCTATCAATAGTATCAATAGCAACTCTTTTCTTCCGCTTAGGGTATGTTCGCAGTTGCCCATCAGACAGGCACTAATGTCAACAGTTTCACAATATCCAAGAAAAATTCTGATTTGTTTTCTGACACAAAAATTATAACCAGATGTATTCATTTGTGAATTTATAATCCGAATTTTGAGTTATGGAATTATGACCATGACATTATTGACAAGCAAGCTTTTAATGTTTGACTAATTTTCTTGTTCTTAATACTAAAGACCACATAGAATCCTTTAATTTTTTTATTCATAAAAGGCCTTTATTTTATTTACCTTTTTATTATCATTTAAATTAGTTACAAAAAAATTAACTACCATTTAAGTCCATAAATTGATCAAACGGACTTTCAAACCAAACCACCAGGGTTTGGCTTTGAACTGAAACAAAAAATTCATTAACTAAATTTGGACTCATTTGTGTTGTTAACATTTAAAATTATCCACCGAATAAATGTAACGTTTAACCTTACAAAAAAATAAAAATATGTTCAAGTAAGGTAACATTGCTTTAGAATGCCAAAGTCAAAACTAGTCTTTCAATTTTAATTGCAGTTTTACTTCAATTGAAGTGCAAATATCTCTCCTTCTATTTTATACTAAAACAAATCAAATTGTGAGCAAAAACTATGTCTTTATATCCGACATAACATTGGAATTGAACACGACAGTTGTTTTCACCATCATGACTATCAGTGCAGATTTAACAAAACATTGCAATTGAAATAAAAATGTTGTCAATTAAAATACACGACTAAATAGTAAAAGCTGAAAACATAAGTCCAACGCTTATAGAAACCGTCCAAGAATTGTAATAGTGCTAAAATCATTTAGAAAAAATCAAAATACCACCACCAACCTGCTTATAATAGCTATATAGTTAGAACGGAAGACATAGCGAATGGCCAGCCAACAAGACGGTCTACTCCCTTTTCACCGCTACATATAATCGCCTAATAAAGTACCACAGCACAAAACCACCACCGCATAACCATTACCATCACCATTAACCGCACCACCGACCGCCCCCCGCCAGACCAATTGTCACGTTTATCTGCCTTTTTTGGTGGCAACAATAGCTGGCTACATCTGATCTAAACACGGTTTATCATTGGCCCAATTAATACCTACTTACCGGAATCCAAACATCGCAACGCAACCATCACAGACATCAGCGAGATACTGGGGCATTAATTAACCACTTGCAATCAAAGAGACTTTTAAATCGCTAATTACTACCATAAATAGATTTATTGAGGCAGGACTGCATTCATCTGACGGTTTCTTTGGCATAATATGGGTATTTCGCTATGAACACTAACATGGAATGTTAGGGTGCGTTTAATTGCATTCTAACCATTCTTCTCTTTGCAAATATATATGTGTATCTATAATAATGATTAACTTTGTGTTGATGATTAATGTGTTAATTATATGGTCTTTTGGTCAATGATGCATCTGATCTATAACTGTATATCAAGCCAAGAGTCTACACACTACATATACGTACAGTACATTTTTTATGAATACAACATTTTTTTGTTTTAAATACAAAAGACTTTTTTATAAAAATGATGGTATAACTTTATCAAACATATAAAGGGTGTTTGTGTTTAGGCGTGGATTGAAAAATGAATATAAAATTGTCACGGTAAATTATGAATTCGAATATTCACATATTTAAATGTTTCGGTATGTGATTAAGATCAACTTGCGTTGATGAATAATCAAAACACTAAGCAGTTGATTATAGAGAATGATTAATAAATCCTGTATAACTTGGTAACCAAGATCTCCACGCAAAGATAAATCGGTGCAGTTTGACTTTTTTGTAAGTCACTATAATTTTTTTGTTTTTACGATCTATCGGGCTATTTAATTATTAATTTATTTATTATTATTAATTTTATTTGTCATCGTCGTCGACAAAGATCCTCTTGAACACCCGAAAAATTCAACAAAGAGAACATTGGTTTTGATGAAGTTCTGTTCTTCAAAATTGTCTTCGAATGATAAACACATCAAAATTTCCGGTATTTAATGAATAAAATCCATTCAATCCAATCATTATATTTTGTTATATTTATTTATTTAACATATTAATATTCATCTAATTTCATCTCTGAGATGATGACAAAATGAAGTGAATTATTTGAAATTAAGTTTTAGTCTGGTCATAAAGTACTTAAGTATTTTAGCATTAAACAAAATCTGTGGATTATTTATCGTAGATTGAATAAATGAATAAATAAAAAATAAAGAACAGTCCAAATTGGATTATTAACCCTGACCGGATTTTAAAACAAGTTCAAATATATCGAATGAATAATTCTGAATTTAATTTTATTTTCGAATTTTAATAATTTTAAATCTGGATTAATGTTTTAATCTTGATTAAACGAGTTTGTAAGTGTTACTTTTTTGACGTGAAAATCTGTAAGTTAGAATTTAATATTAAACAAAAATTGTTAGTCAAAATGTTAATACAATATAGCAAACGAATTCGTCAGATATTATGTAGGTGCTCAATATTAAATTGGTTGCATAAAAAATAAAAATATTTGAATTCTATTTTTTTGTTTCTGTCAGGTATTTTTAAGGAATAAAAAGGAAAACACAGTCAGTGAAATTTAAGATTACATCGGTAGATGATTTAGATTTTTAATCATTTCATACATTTTAATAAACATAGAAACCCAAATATTCATCAACTAAAACCGCATTCCATTTAATAATATTTTTATTATAATATATGTAAAACTATTTTAAAATAAAATCAAAAGTAAATATAACATAATTTCTCCCAGCCCCAAAAAAATTAAAACGAAAAACGTGGGCGCCTGCAAGGATTAAAAAGTAACATGTCTGCATCCCAGTTTTTTCGTTCAAATTGTATGGTGCAAGGGAAAATTTAATAATTAATTTAATAATTTTTAGTTCGTTTTTAAAACGTGTTGTATGCATTAAAACTTTTGTTAATTCATTTAATTACTTTCTCCTTTAAGTCGGATGTTTGTTGTCAATTATTGAAGTGATTTAAAACATCATGCTTGATTATGAATTTATTTTTACCTTTTTTAGGTAGTAAGTATCTTAAAGTTCTCATAGATTTGGAAAATTAATGCATACCTAATATGTGTTTTCTTTTTAGAAAAAAAAAATAGATTTTCCCTCCTTAGTACTTTTTATTGATATTTCTTTTCAAAATTTCAAGTTTTTAAGATAATAGCTATGTAAATTCTTATTATTTTCTAAAAAGATAAAAGTCCAATTGTTTTGAAATTATATATATGTATTATTATATATATTACTTTTTTGTAATACACACGTTCATATAAAAGTTTCGTAATATTAAATGCCATTCAATTGAAAAAAACTATTCAACATATAGAAAAAACTCTCTGAATCGTTGTTCGCTTAATTCTACTGATGTGGGGAGAATATTCAAATTAAAAATTGACATCTTTATTTTGACATAATAAACAAATTAATAAAAAAGATAATGCAGAATTGCTTCCTTATAAGTGGTAGGAATTGATGTTCTGTCAATTTCCCAATTTAAATTAAATATGTATAGGATATAAAAACCTACGTATTAAATAAAATTATACTTAATGATACATTGAAATTTTTTTATTTTTTCGAAAATTATGTTTAAAAAATGAGAAAAAGTAAAGTTCTAGGATTTAAATAAATAAAATTTAAGGAGGTGTTACGCCTGTCTACCCGAATTTTAATGACTTGAGATTGTTTTCTAGTTCTAGTTATTTTATTTTATTGTATTTTTTTTTATTTAAATGAATTAAATTGAATTTTATTTTATTTTATTTTATTTTATTTTATTTTATTTTATTTTATTTTATTTTATTTTATTTTATTTTATTTTATTTTATTTTATTTTATTTTATTTTATTTTATTTTATTTTATTTTATTTTATTTTATTTTATTTTATTTTATTTTATTTTATTTTATTTTATTTTATTTTATTTTATTTTATTTTATTTTATTTTATTTTATTTTATTTTATTTTATTTTATTTTATTTTATTTTATTTTATTTTATTTTATTTTATTTTATTTTATTTTATTTTATTTTATTTTATTTTATTTTATTTTATTTTATTTTATTTTATTTTATTTTATTTTATTTTATTTTATTTTATTTTATTTTATTTTATTTTATTTTATTTTATTTTATTTTATTTTATTTTATTTTAAATGCAAAAAATATATAAGTAACTGCGTTTTCTACTTTTGAAATATTTTAGTAAAAACATATTTACTATACAGAGTGATTCCCATAAGGTGTGAGAAAAAGCTGCAAACTGCAAGGTTTTGTCGAGACAAGAAAAAAATCATTGGTAGGGGATGGGATTTCTTTTCCCACCATTTAGCTGGGAAGTGCAGTTTTCTAAAAATAAATTACTTGAAACAGAAAAAATATTATAAAAAAAACAACTACAACACTTACAATACAATACAATACAATTTAGTTTGTATATTTTTTTGGAATCTATATTCCTTTATTTTATTTTTAAATAAAGTTCTTTTAGTGAATTAATATACAAACTTAAAACTAAAAAAAAAAAAATTTTCAAACTTAATTTTTTGTTCAAAATATTACGTTATTAAGTACATATAATTGAAAAACATAATGAAGAAAAATGAAAACCTAAATTGCCAACTGAGGATTGCAAATTAAATGAAATATAGAGTTTTCGAATAGAGACTTGACAACTTTGAATTTAATTTGTGAACGCACCCTTTCACTAATCATCGAACTGTCATTGTCAATTTATTCAGTAAACTCAACATTTTCATCATGGACCATTTGAAGCTACGTCGTACGTTCTCCGATTGGGCTCTGGAGAAGATGCGCCAAGATGATGAATTTAATCGCAAAGTCATCTTCAGTGACGAAGCTCATTTTTGGCTCAATTGGTTCGTCAATAAGCAAAATATGCGTTATTGGTCGGGTGAAACTTCACATTTGCTTCATGAATCACCACTTCATCCACAAAAAATAACTGTTTGGCCGCCGGCATGCAAGGCGGCGTTATTGGGTCATATTTTTTCGTCGACGATAACGATCGTCACCTTACTGTGAATGGCCAGCGTTTTCGCGCCATGATTACCGATTATTTTTGGCCCGAATTGGAAGATATAGACTTGGATGACATGTGGTTTCAACAGTATGGTGCCTCAAGCCACACAGCACACTTTACAATTGATTTATTGAAGAGTTGTCAAGTCCTTATTGGATCACCCTTTATTTAGTGATTTAACGATCAAAGCGAAACAAAGAAATTCCAAATTAATTTTGCAAAACAATTCTGATCCCTAAAATTGTTTTCTGCTTTTTAGGTGTGTGTATGTGTTCTCAATTATTCAATTAATTTAAAATATCTTTCTTAATGAGATCATGAAAATTTGTTTTCTTTTTTTTAGGTAGATATTTACCTTAAAATTTCCATAGATTTTGAAAGTTAATTTATTACCACTAATTAGAAAAACTTGCCTTAAATTGACATTCTAAATATTTCCTCATTATTAAGAAATTCTAATACAATAGTTTTTCTTTTGCCACTAAGTCCATACTATGTGCTTCAATATTTGTTTTATAATAAATCAATCTTTAAAAATAAACACCCTTTAGTTTGTATATTTTTTTCAACAACAAAAAAAATGAAAACTTACCATTCACCCATATGTGCCAATTATTATTATTCGCGTGCGCCTCCTTTCGAGCGCGCATCCTGTGCGCCCATTAATAGCGTCATAATAACATTCTTGAAAACAAGCAATAAATAACGTTGATGCCGTTCGACCATTGTTCTTCAAAAAATTTCCACCTCAATTATCTATTGTTCGCCAGATAGTACAATGATGACATTGTCGCCAGCGTCATGACTTTCAATCTTAATCGGCAATGCTCGTTCCTCGTGGCGTTTTGGCTTAAGCTAAAGGCTAAGACTGAGGCTGATGGTGATAGTGGTATATAACTGAGGCAGAGCGAGCGTGGCGTTTGGGTTTTCTTATAATATGTGCATCGAACACCACTGTTCAAACAACTGAAAAGAGCCCGTTAATATTAAGTATGGCATAACTGTCGAGTGAGACACCAAAGAATCGGCAATATTGTCCCGCGCCGCCACCGTCGGTCGTCCATCCGTCGTTGTCGTCGCTTCGTTGCCGTGTGCCATTCTTGCATTGGAGAGAGGCCCTTGTTCAAAAAAGTATCTTCCAGTTACCATTTCCACTCACCATATAGCTGCATCATCAGCAAGGATTGCAACGGCGTGATTGTGTATGAACATGGACTACAGATAGCTATAACAATAAAGTAATGCTAAATAGGACATAAATTCTATAGAGTGCCAAATATAATGACAGGTAACGTGTAAACTTGCACGTATGGTTCGTTGGTTATTTTTGGTTCAAATATATACTTAGGTATATTTTTGCTGCTGATCATTTTACCCAGCATAGCACAGAGCCCCATACAGCTCAGTTCGAGAGAGCTCATTCATTCAATCATCAGAGAGTGATATTGTGTATCCCCAGTTTCAAGTATCACAGGCCTCAGGCTTCAGGTCCGTTTCAAGCAGTTACCATTTGTATATATTATATCAGTATGAATTTCAATTTTTTTTGTAACTTCTTGTGCAAGCCGTTTGTTAGAAGTTAAGTATCTATTATGACTGGATGTTTGCCGATTCATGCCAATATTTATAGAATATGTGGCAATATAGTCTTGTACAAGCTCAATTGGATATAAATTTATGTATTTATTTCCATCAGATATTCTAATTATGATATTTTTTGGAATGCGTTTTTTTGCCTCATGATCACTTTATTTAGTATTGCATAGAAAATACGTAGAACTTAAAATTAAATTAATTTAATAATATAGAACTGTTCCAAAAAAAATGAAGGACTTTGAAAAGCTCGGCATTAAAGAAACGACTAATCAGAAAAATACTCCAGTTACCGTGCATTTATTGATTATTTGTGATATTAATACATGATTAAGCTTAACAACGAAAGAGCTGATAAGCGAACTTTTTTTCTTTTTCTATCGCTTTTTACTGTTTTTGAGTAGGAATATAATGGTTTAAAATGACTTAAATTTAGATGTCAAAAATCTAACGGGATTATTTTAATATATTTATAAATAGATTATGTTTAAAGACAAAAAATGGTTAATTCTCTCAATAATTAGATTACATTTATATTTTATTATCATTTTAGGAAATCTAAAGAGCACAGCTGAGGTGTCTTTTAATTTAGTATAGATGTAATTACTAATGTTTATTAAATAAAAATTTTATTATCAAGATATGACAACTTCCTAACAAGCTGTTCATTTTAGGAAATGACATAGAATGATCTGTTCGATTGTCAACATTACAAAACAGATTAAAATTTATGACCAATCACTATAATAATGTCCTTCCACACAGAAGTTCTCTGATTTCATATAAATAGATGGTATCACACATGAAACCATTTCTGGCGCCTATATTCACCATTACAAACTGGCCACAATACTACGCGGCCAAACCTAGAAATCAAACAAAACCGGCAAGATCATTAATTCATCTTCTTACATGTCAGTATAGCATTCGATGCTTTCAATCCTAAAAGTACCACATCAGCTCCACCACAGACCGTCGGTCGGTCGGTCGCGTCACAAGTAATACTATCCCTATATCAATGGACACTCTATATTATGTGCGGCAATATCTGCAAATGTCTTTGATTTCAAAATTGAAAGGAAGAAATCAAAAAATCTAAGCGATATAAAAGACACGTAACAGACAGACAAATCGGAGAATTAATTTGACATATTTTTGACGATTAATTAAATAATTAAATGAACAACATAAATACATCAAGATCCAGAAAGTGACGCTAGAAGAAAAAAGGAAGCAAAACCAATGCCCTAAATGGACATTTGTAATCGGTGTATGTTGACATTTGTATAAGAAATTGAAATGCGCTATATAGTTGTATGTTTTTTTGTTTGCGTTTTTATAGCAAGAACTCGTCTACAATTAATCACATACCAAAGACAATAAAGTCAAATGAGAACGGCCACAAGCACAACTCAAGAATCCGAAATTTGTAGAATTTGTATTCTTTGACTTGGAACTTTTGATTCAATAACAAAAACTAATTTAATTTACTTTTGATCTCTTTCGCAAAAAAAAAAAATGTAATGACAATAATGACCCGACACACTTAGACCAATTGTTGGGCGGTTTCGGTAACCTCATGTTAGTAAGATCCAGCAGAAAAAATGCCACGCACTTCGGAATAGTTTGCAAAAGTCCCTAAGCCTTGGTTCTTAACGAGCATATTTTCAAAAACGAGGTTTATTTTAAATCCAATAAATTAAAACTGAAAAAACAACTTTACATAAATTGAACCTAAATATGATTCTTTTAATCGTTCCAATAAAAGTTTAAAGTATTTCTTATCCCTGACAAAAAAAACTATCTTTCTCACATAAAAAAAATTGTCCAATCAAACCGATTCGATTAGTGTTTATAGGTACTATTGATTTGAAAAATCGTTACAAAATAAAAAATAAATTTAGTTGAATTTTATTGAGCTTATATATACTTAATTATTTTTATTACATAATCCAAGTCTGTTCAAATTAACCTTAAGTGTGACCATAAAATGATTTGGTTCAATTTTCGTTTAATTCTAATATTAAGATATCATGCAATTGCAATAAAATCATCATCGACAATAACATGTAGCTATAAATGAATAAATGACATGCATAATGCATATACACTGACTATCGTATAAGACTTCAAAATGTGAGCATTAATGTGATTTTATTTTATGACAACTGTAATTTTTTTACGAGTATGTGTGTATGTACTTAAATAGTAAGCCGATAAAGGCTTTGATATACAAATATATGAAAAAGAAAAATATATAAATGTCCCGATATAGAGATTCTGTGATTTTAGCTAGCGATATTTTATTGACGATTTAAAATCATGTTTTTTTTTTTTTTTTTTATTTTTTATACAGATTTCTGGAGACCTGCTTCTATTTACGAGGAATATATCGTAAAATCAAATACACACATAATCATCATTATAATTCAACTATATAACTAGAAGAAAGAGCTTGCCCGGAAAATGTTTACAAATCTTAAGAAAAAAAATTTAAATATACAAAATTTTATTCACATAAATATATTTTACTGTTATGTGACAGAAAATTGGTTAAATAAATAAAATAAAATAAAATAATTATTTTTTTTTTTAAACATTCCTCTATTAAAAAATTTAAAATTTGCACGAAATTTACATTAAAAATCAATCACAAGGACTTTCATTAAAAAGAAACAAACATTGTACAGAATTTTAGTTTAGAAATAAAAAAATTTTGTTTGAGTTCCTCAAAAAATTCATTAAAACCTATAAATTAAGCACACACAAAATTTCATTAAAACGATATTGCTTTTGCAAACAAAAATAATGACTAAAAAAAAGTTCTTTGCTGGATAGTTGTTTTTCTACAAGTGGATTTGAAAAATATCAAACTGGAAAAAAATTGTTTTTTACAAGGATATACATAGGTAGGTACATGATTTTGAGACATTTTTAAATGTTGGTTGTTGGTTGGAGAAAATTTGGATGAAATTGGTATTTGGAAATGTTAAGCTCTGAGTTGTTTTTGAGGCACCATGCTGAAAAACTACCAAGATCGTTATAAATAGAGGAAGAGTCATCAAACGAAGAAATTGCTTTGAAAAACTTAGTATCATTGGCGTACAGTGGATAGAGGAATGTTTTGTAGAGGTTTGTTTGACATAATTAATAGTAAGAATGAAAACAAGTGGACTTAAGTGACTACCTTGGGGGACACCGGACGTAGCTAAGAAAGGGCTGGAAAGGGCAAATCTAAAACGCACACTATAACAACAGTTACTACACATAACGGCACACTACATATATTTTTCAATCCCATCACTAAAATTAAACTGAACCCCGAACATCGTCAGAACTCATAAAATTTGACAGTGTTTGCTTCACTCACTTGTACTTATTAATTCTATCACGATGAATAATGATGACAACAGCATACATTACATTTTATAACCCTTTGAACCCTTTTGTGTTGAAACCAAAGTTACGATGTTCATGGTACCTGCTACCGAGAATAAGAACAAATCAAACAGTTACAGATTTTTTTCATGATGATACAAATCGAAATTATATTAACTGTCGATGATTGTTGACTTTTAATATTAACTTAAGATGTTCGTAATATTATCACGACCACGAACAGGAACATCGTGTTAGAAAAGAAATATACGTTTTTTATAAAATACAATTTTCCAAAAGAAAACTTCATCTCCATGAAATATTTTTTTAAATTAATTCATAAGAAAATGTTTCTTTTTTCAGTCTTGTTTAACAGATATAGGTTCTTCAAATTCTTTTGCGCCGGTTATGTGGGCATAAGTAGAACCACATTTAATTCATTTTTCAAACAACTTTTATAAAATACAACCTATTTGAAAACTATTAAATTTTTAAATTCTTGTATACATTTTTGTATTTATAAAAATAAAAAAAAAAATAACTTTTAGATTTTTGGAACAGGCTCCACCTATCGAAAATCTTGAAAACTTTTCATTTTCATTCATTTCTCACTTCAAAAAAATTATAATTAAGTTTATATAATGTTTTATTTTTGAGTTTTATTATATTTTTATATTTAACTGTTCGGCACCATCTTTTGTGGAACTTGGAATTTTTTTGATTTACGTTAACACATTTAACACCAAATATTTGAATTTCGAAAGTTTCAGCTTAATCGAATGGTTAGTTTTTGAGTTTGGGATTTAGGATTTGCAATTTGCAATTTAGGATTTGCAATTTATTTATTTCGTTAAAATCTAACGTTAACAATGTTAAAAATAGTTCTTATAATCTAATATAATCTAATATCATAATTTACAATTATTATTAAACATTGTTGAAAAACATAAGTTTAAATTTATTACATTTTATATTATCATTTACAAATTCTAAACAAAAATAAAATTCGTTATAAATTGTTATTAATTGATTGAATGGGCTACATACACCATAGTTTGATCTGCTAAATATTTGAATAATAGGTTGCTGTCGCCTTAAACTTGAACGACTGAAACTGAAATTTAATTTACTTAGAACTGATGTTAATGATATCGAACCATTAAATTATGTTCAGCGCCATCTATCGGAAAGCTTGAAAACTTATGATTAAAGTGAATATTTCACTTCTATGAAGTGCCATTATTTTCGGCTTAATCGGGAAGTTAATATTTTTATTTTTATTTTGAGCCATCTGTCCAAGAAACTGTTTTTGCTTTTGGAACTAAAAACACTTTTTTCAACGACAGCTAATGAATTAGACAATTGAGGAAGAATTTATACTCAATTTGAAATTTCACAATGAATAAATCATTCATATAAATAAATAAATTATAAATTATGTGAATATGCTAAAACAATGCTTTCAATCTTATTTCGAAAAGGGTTGTTCAATTCGCGAAACTCATTGTATAAGTAAGTGCTCAAAAAAGTAATCGAAAATTTGAGTCAATATATGGCAAAATTCATAATTATAAATGCATAAAAGTAGTAACCATATAGTCATGCCAATAAAATTGTGCGTTTTTTTTGTATACCTATGCCTTTAAAAAAAAACGCTCATTATATCTTACAAAAGAGCTCCTGACAAGACGAGAAGCGAAGTTTTTTCTTCGAGTTACTGATGCCATTTATGAAAAATTATAAATAAACAATTCATAAGATCGCAGATTTCAAGACCTTGTTTTTTTATTATTCATTTAAACATGTTTGATAATTATTAAATGGCAAACATTTACAAGTTCTATGGGCAATGGCAATCTGGTTTTCCTTAAGAAATATTTAGTTTTTTTTAACAAGTTTAAATAGACAGGTGATTTTTCCAACAAGAACAAAGAACAGAAAAAAAACATATAGGAAGATATTGTATTACTGCTCGTCTCCAATAAAGAGCATGTTTCATTTTAAACCACAACCATCACTATCTTTACTATAAGAACTTAAAACTATCTTGAATTCTTTAAATTGTGGTGTTAATCCGCTTGAAATATCAAAGACTATGACATTGACTCAAAGTTTTTTTTCTTCATTTCGACGAGAGGTGATTGTCATACACCCCATCAGCAGCTATAAAGGACTGTATAACCACACGCTTTTCTTGACAGAGGGAATACAAAAAAAAAAACACTATAAATCACTCCTACCGTAGGCAATTATAAACCCATGTCGCCATTGAACCGTATACCTACTCTAGTAAAGTATACCCAGTAGCAGTAGAACAATGCTTTAATAACTTCATTAGCTTCGCAGTTCGTAGTGATGCTCCTCCATGTAGGTGCCCGTCGGGGAATTCACCAACAGTGATCTAATGCTTTTGCGACAGAAAAAAATGAAGAAAATATAAATGACAACACGCACCAGATGCTCTGACGTACAACTTTAATTACACACGTCAGATCATAGTGCTCAACGCTGCTGACGGCAAATCGAAAATATGCGTGTACATATGCCGTAACTACCGGCCAGCCGGTCAGCCCACAAATACCAATCAGCAGCAGCAGCAGAACTTTTGAACAGCTTCATTGGATTCAAAGTCTGACAATTAGCCATCCTAACATGGCAAAAGTGGAACCTCTTGTGACAGTTCGCTGCTGAGCACCAGCTATCATGTGTCTATCATGATGTTGGATGTTTAAAATGGCAGTGGCTATAACTGACTGTCTGATGTGATGGTGGAACTTAAATCAGCAACCCACTGGCAGATTCCTATAATGATGAAAAATCATAACCCAAACGTGTTAATGTCCAAGCAAATGATTGAAATGACGTTAAGAACTAATTCTGCTTTAGAGTCTTCTCTGCAAGCACACTTGACATTGCGCAAATCTACTTTTTCTTTAAGTGGGAACTTAGCCGAAGGAGTGAAGTCGTGTCTAGTAGAGTCGTTCGTATAGTGTAGTGTCTCTAGTTTTCAAGTGAATGCAGGATAATTGATGATTCGCTTCCACTTTAATCAACTGCCACCGTACGCACAATCTATATGTGTTTGAGGTTTAAGTGATGATGCAACAGATGCACGCATCACTGACTGACGGACGGACGGACAGACTCGAAAAGTATTGATTTTATTATTGATGATGATATACTGTGCGATTAAAAGTGTCAATTCCATTATTACGTATGCATGCCGTGAGATGATTTTTCTAAGGCTCTCCTTCATCAGTGGGTAGGTATATAGAAATGCATAGGTATCATGCATAATCTCAACGGGAAACTTTTCTAAACAGCGTCCTCTCATCATCATCATCGTCTTGGGTTAAACTGTCAATTAAATTGTTTACTTGATTTCTTCAAGAGAATTTCCCTTTATTACATTGAAGTCCAGTCATCCGGTCCTACGGTTCGGTGGCGCTGATGTTGGTGGTCATATCCATGGTACAGAAGTGCATCATCAGATGGGATACCCAATGATGAGTGCCCATATAAATATACATACATATTTATATGAACAGAAGAAAATTGCTTAATCACAGGGAAAATGATGGTCAATTGATGACTGAATTAAAGGCACCGCCAAGATGAACCTCTTAAAATCGAACAATTTGCATTTGAAATTAATGTGGTAGTACGATTGCCATGTGACAGTTTATGAAAAAGATTGCGTGCTGGTTATATTCCTTAGGGTAGCATCAGGTTGTTTATATAGATAGGTTCAATTAATTAGAGTATATGTATTTATTTTCGAAAGTTAAAATTCTTTTTAAAATTATAATAAATAGCCTTTATAGCCTGCAAGCCAATTTTTAGGTCCACAAGACCAATGCCTCAGAACTCAGAACAACTAAGTCAAACAAAAAGAAGAGTGACTAGCAAAATGCCAATTTAAAACAGTTTTGTATACCTGGAGCATAATTTCGAGCACCCAGAGTATTTTTTAAAGTCTCGCAAAGCTCGTTGATGCACATCCACTTTTAATGGCTTCGGAGTGAAACAAATAAATTATGTGATTCCTTTGTGAAAATGATGGCAAATTTATAATTGTAAATGAATGTTAATTGTGAATCCAACATGATTTTGAAGCAATTAAGGTACTCCATTCAAATATCTCTTTGGTCGAACTTGTTTATAAACATATAAGGCGTTGTCAAGAATTATCAAGAATCTTCAAGGGAAATTCGTTTTTTCTGGAATATATTATTTTTCCAAAAATTCTTCTGATATCTGGAAAAAAAATCTCCACAAACAAAAATCTAATGAAATATCAGTCAAATCCCCCTGGAAAATTTATACTCGAAATTATAAAAAAATTCGAACATCATTCATATTCCAAATTTTCGAATGAGGGAAAAACTAATTTTATTCGGATAAACAAACTCCCCCGCGCCATTTAACAGGTCATTCGTTTCGTGATTCAACCGGAACCACTTTTCGAACAACATTTCTTCATCGATTAGGCATATTTCTTACTCGGTGGGTATGTAATCAAACAAAATTGCCGCATATGGAGCTCAGAAAATCCACAAGTGATCAAAGAGTTGCCGTTGCATCCAGACAAAGAGACTGTTTGATATGCTCTATGGTCGAAAGGCGTCATTGGTCCGTATTTCTTCGAAGATGCCAATGTGCAGACGGTTACAGTCAATGGTGGAGAGAAATGGTCGAATGATAAACGATTTTTTTTGGCCGGTGATTGAAGGTCATGACTTGGACGATATGTTATTCCAACAAGAAAACAGGGCAACAAGCCACACAACACGACCAATTATGGATTTATTGCGTGAGAAGTTTACTGGTCGCGTATTTTCACGTTTTGGCGACGTCAATTGGCCACCAAAATCATGCGATTTAACACCATTAGATTTTTTTTTCTGTGGGGCTACGCAAAAGTCTGTGTTTACACAAATAATCCCCGAACTCTAGATGCATTAAATTACTCAAGTTATGGCCGAGGTACCGTCCGAAATATGCGAAAAAGTGGTTAAAAATTACCTCAAAAGAATCGCATGCTACGAATCTTTTTGAGGCGGCCATTTGAATGATATTGTTTTTTATAATTAATGTCGAAGCCCTTTAGCGTTTTATTTAGCTTTATTTTTGAAACCGTAAAATAAATGACCCTGTACTACTATGTGTTTGGCCTTATGAAAATCTAATGGTCGCTTGCAATAAATCACAATAATTTCAGTAGTCTAACTCAACATTGTTCAAAAGAAGCATTATGGAAAGTTTCGGTAAAATGTTTAAAATTTTATAAGCGAAGCCTTAACGAAAAGTAAAAGAAACTTTAATTTTATTTTTATTCAAGCTCTAGTTTTGTAAAAATTGGATAAAAAGTGAAAGTTTGATCATCCTGATAACGTCATTTTGTATGTTACTTGAAAATAGTAATAAGAAGCTTTAACGATTGCTTCGAAACTATAGGTACATGAGATAAATCTATGCGATAGATATAGGAACTTTTGACTAAGTTTGAGTTTTTTTTAGTTTTCTTTTGAACCAAAGCGAAATGTTAAAAATAGTTTCGTTGAAAAAGTAATTCTATAAAGCCTGTTTTATTTTGGAACCGAAGATTTTCTCTTAATCAGTCAGTTTAACAATTAGGTAAATATTTATAAAGGTTTTATCTGTCGCACTAGATAACTAAGTAGATAGGCAGGGCCGGACCAACCATATGTGCAAGATGTGCAAATGCATAGGGCGCAAAATTCTGGGGGCGCATTACCAGGAACAAGAAAATATAATCTGATCTTGCTCAAACAAATATGTACTGCCATTTGTATTTAAACCACAAAACTTGTTCAAATAATCCCAAAATAACATCCATCACAACTGTACTAAGTTATTTCTTCCACACTAACATATCCTACTGGGGATACCTCAATAAAAAAAACTCATTAATATCTACCTCCTATAAGTAATGTGAAAAAGTCTTATGTATGTGTATCAGTGTAGGTATGTATGTATGTGTGTAAATATTAAAAAGGGGGCGCACAGGGCGCAAGTTTGGCTGGGACCGGCCCTGTAGATAGGTACGTATTAAAAATCCAATGTTCGAAAATTTTCGGTCACTGAAAGTCATGAATGATACCATCAATAAGTCCCTACTGTATCTAAATGTAATTTTTTTTTAATTCGAGCCCAGGCCATTCAGCTTCATTGTGATTTAAGTTCTTATAGTACCTATAGCTAATAAATATTTCAATAGATTTTCTTGTGCAATTTCACCCGCAAAAGCCTTTTCTGTCTATCCCGCTGCTGTTCTTGAGCAATGACTGTAAGTTCAATCAGCATTTTCACACTCTTTTATTTTAATGATGATACACAAGAACACAAGCAATATCGTACTCATTTGTAAATTATATATATAACTATTAACTACCTACACGTGTAACCTTCTCTTACTCACTTATAGTAGAGAACTTCTTTCAGCTATATAGCTTCAATACCAATTCCAGAATAAGTCATAAATAGAAATCGTTAGTGTGAACAAAGATATAAATCTGGGTATTAAACCTCATAAATTAATATTGTCACCTTCAGATGACAACGAACATAAGTTCTCGCATATATAATTTAGTTAAGTGCTACGCACCGCAGTTGCATTGAAATTGGATATCTATAGTGTAGGTATTTGCGATGTCATGTCTGCATATGAATCTCCCGCAAGCAATTCCCAAGTTCGAAGTAACTATAATATACATAGGTACAAATAAATCGACGAAGAGACGCGACGATATCCTACATAAGAAAATACCTTAACCAAACTTAACTACCTATATATATCTCCTATGGGCTTCTGGCACCAGGTGAGTGCGCATTTTTTGCTTAACAAGGATAAGAGCAAAAACCACCCATAATTATATTTCCAGAGCTGATTGTATCTTCGAAAGACTTTGCAATAAGTACTTCTATACTAAATGTACATATATCTAAGCTAATGCAAAATTTACATACCTAACTCAAATTCCGATTTGTATCTTCGGTATAATGTAATGCTCTGGAGGTATCTACTTTGACTTCTGGGAAGCTCAAGTTTATATATGTATAAATGTATGCAACACTTATTGGAGGTTTATTATAATATGTGAGTAGTTGGTATACTTGACAATTTAAGCAACAGTTTGTGTCCATGGTCCAGCACTTAATTTATTTGCTGATTATCTGTTTTACTTTGCTAATTGTTTATATTTTGTGTGGTACAAATATGGAACTGTATTAGTAGTTTACAAAGTAGTGGGAAAGGGTGTTTTTTAAAGCACGAGAATAATTTTAATTTGAGTGCACGAAACAAAAAATATTGATGGAATGAATTGCCACTTTTGTATTCTTTTTTATTCAAGCTAATAATCTCTCAGCTTGTTCAAATTAGTAAAACACAAACATCAGGAGCTGTTTATATACCATGAGAGAAATATTACAAGCAAGAAAATAACATGCGAGAAAAATATTATTCGAGACAAATATCATGCGAGAGAAACATCATACATAATTTAATTTCCACGTGATAAAAAATACATATCAGAAAAAAAATAATGCAGGAAGAATTTCATATGCGAGAAATATAACAAGCAAGAAAATAACATCATGCTGGGAAAAACCTATATCATGCGAGGAATTTATTATTCGTGAAAAATATCATACTAGTTATTTTAAACGAGAGAAATATCTAGCGGGAAATAAATCAAAAAATTTCGTGCCCAAAAATATACCTAATGTAAGAAGTACATATTTCATCAGAAAAATGTATGGGGGTATGTACATAGGTATATCATGCGAGAAAAATATGAAGCAAGAAATCTATATCATACGAGAATTTAAATATAATTGTGACGATGATATTTTTCTCGCATATGATAAACATACATTCTCAGTATGATATTTTTTTGTATTTGCTTTTTTTTTCTTTCCAGTAATACTTCTCGCCTATATATTCGCCGGTATATTCCTGGAACCGAGCGAACGCACGCGCGGACGGTATGAAGTAATCCAATTTTCGGACTTCTCGATCATTTTTAATTGTTGATTTCAATCTAGAAATTTTCTTTTAGACGAAACCAATACTTTCCCTACAGACCGAGTAAAAATCACCCTTTTTACGGCTTCTTAAAAAAAAACACCCTGTGGATGCAGGTATAATATTTTTGTTTTAATATTTCAGTTGATTGAATCATTATGATTTTATAGCTTAAAGGACACAAGATCATGCTGAATTAGAAGTATCAGTCCCAATATGCAGCCATGCAACAATTGACATGAACCACCCGTGGATTTAATCACATCCCACACATTCTATCGCGCGGAAATCTTGACTTGCCACTAGTCTTGATCTTTTGACAGCTCCATTCATTGTAGGTATATTGTATATGGTGTGGTGGTGCTAACACTCTGCCTCCTGTATTATTATTGAGTTACTGGTTTTTTTTCTTTCAAAATTGAATGCCACTTCGTAGACATATAGTCATATATTATATATGCCGTACAACATTGGGAATGAGCTATAATCGCGCGTCTCATATGGTCATCGTCAAGGAATTACAATATTCATAGAATGTATGTAGGTATTATAGCAATATGTATATAATGTAAGCTACGTTGTGGCATTGCAACAATGTTGTTATATTCGATTTGGACATATTTAAGTTGTCCAGTTCACAGATTGTGATTTTAAAATATGGAAATTGAAATGAATGTGTCGCTTGATAAAATTTGTTTATCGATTTTTGTGGCTTAAGAAACAAAAAAAAAAACATAGTTGTGAAATAAATAATCACATGTGCAACAGAAATATTTAGGAGTGGTGGGTGTGGACCTGTATCTATCTATCTAGGTACCTGTGGACATATTGGACATTGGACAAAGATCAAACAAAAGGCCTGAAGTCAGTTCAAAATAGTTATAACAAAGCGGAACAATTATTTTGTCTTGATTATCATACATATATGGTTGAGTAGGTACCTAGGGTATCTTGGAGACAATAAAATCATTCACATGGGGACAATCAAAGTGGTTGGAATTTGACCCCAAAGTAGCTATATAAACTGAACTCAAGCTCCAGTATACAACTTTCAAGACATGGTACAATTTAAGGAGGTATTCACAAAGCCTTAAGGGAAAATGCATATGAAAAATCCACCCATATTTTTACTACGGTGTTCATTTTGTGCGTTAGACTAGTTTTTACATGTTCATAATATATTAAGTGCTTCAGTAAAAATAATCAAATTAAATTTCGGAAAACGATTTATTTTCGACACTTGAGTTGTAGTCAGGTCAATTTTCTGTTGGTAATTTCAGTCAAAACGATGAAAACATTGCATAACATAAAACTAATTTTACAAGAACATCTAGAAATTCCAGTTGATTAACAAAAAACCGTTATCAAAATACAAAAATAATTTTAACTACACTGTAAAGACTTTGTCTGTTGATAGGTTATTTTTATAAAAATTCTCCTACTTGCGTCCTTTGGACATCGTCATTCATGTTCATCTTCATTTTGTGTTTAAATTTATGGATAAATCTCATACTATCTGTTACACTTTATTAAAATTTAAAATTTCTTCCGATGGTCTCTGATAGACTGCTTTTAGACGACTGCAATTTTTATCGGCAATTCTCTTTTGAGTTTCTTTCGGATTGCAACATCCATTTAAACGCTGCAAATTTTAATAGCTTCAATTTTTGTTAAATGAGAAGGAAACATATCTTCACACTCTTTACTCCGCTTATGTCTCAAACAATAAGAAAAAGCACAAAGAACAAAGAGCGATAACTCTGCAATTGTTCCAACCTCTGCAACTTTGTTTACCCCGGCCACCGCATACATCCCTCGCCTACGTGCTTAAAAATTGCAGGAGGTAATTGCAGCGTTTAAAAGCAGTCATAAGAAATAGTACCAAAATTTAAATGTGGAAACTCCTTTACATTGTAGGTAAAGAATTAATGTAATTTATTTTCGTTATTGAAATAATTTGATCCTTAATTATGTATTTCAGTAAATGGATTATATCATATCCAAGAACTTCATTTATGAAACAATGCAGCTTTACGCAATTGTATGCTTCATTTATTTTGTTCCGAAACGTTGTCTAAGTTCCGATCGGAGTCGACTTTCACATCGGAATTTCTTTCGTCTGATTACCTCAATAGAACATATTATAAGTTCACTTTTATCTAAAACAAGGTGTTTAAAAAATCTTGACGTACAGCCCTATTCTGCTAAACGTTCACGTGAATTTTTCTATTCTGCTATCCGTTCGGAGGAAAACGAATGTTCCAAAAAGCATATAAATTGCGATAAAAATTAAATTTTAAGATTCTCTCGAGAACTTCAAAAAGAAATTTTTGGAAGAGCTATGAACTCGAAAAATTGAAGAATTTAAAGAATAATTTGTGACAAATTAAGTGAACAATTAACGTGAATCCAAAAATTCGATCGGATCGGATAACAGAATATAGGGCTTAGAATCACCTCAATTTGAAAGTTTTTTAACTTCCTTCAATTTAAATTTTCGTACAATTAATTTAATTGGCATCAAAATGGCAATTTCTACTCAAACTAATTTCCCAAAAAGAAACAGTAATATTTACCATTTTTTTTTACAAATTGCAAATAGTAGATTATCATAAATGAATTCTAATTAATAACAAAAACTTCAACGATTATTCAATATGTCTGACCTTAATGGTCATTGAAATCTATATATCAGCCAATTAACAACAAGCCAAACTGGCGATGGAATACAAATAACGAACGACGACGATCTGCAAACGAAACATCAATGACTACAAGGACAACAACAAAATCGACGGTTTTATTCTTTTGGTTATAGTTTTCACCACCAACCTCTTGCCTCTCATTTCTGTGCTAACAAATTCTTCCTCATTATATTCAAAGATCGATTATGAAGAACCCCCAAGTTTACAATAATAAAGAAAAAAAAAAAAAAAAACTAAATAAAATAAAAATTCTCTCCAGTCACGATTTTAAGCACGCGCCGATTAATTCACTGATATTACTACAAGTGGAAGCAGCAAGCGCAGCCATTTCCATCCATCGCATCGGACCGTTTGCATACAAAAGGCCAGTCGTGAGGTTCATTCATTCAATCGGCTGCATTACATCGGCCTCATTTCTTCTCTTTTAACTTTGTAATTGTTTCTGTTTTACAATGCAGTTTAACCACATGCATCGCTTCAACCTTCCTCTTCATTCCTATCATCACCGCCTGGTTGTTTTAAATTTTACTCCCATTTCGATTTTCTTGTATATAGTACATTTGGTTGCAGCATAATTTGGTATAAATTGCAACTTCTTTTGCCTCTAATAGATATTAGTCTACCTAAAAGGTCTTTGCGATAACATTCCTTAGAAAAATAAGGGTCAATGTTGTTTTTTTTTTTAAAGTGCTCGTTTTATCGGATATGATCAGGATCACAGAAGATGATGCAGTTGAAAATGTGAAACCAAATTAAATGATGGAATAACTGAATAATAAGCAATTTCTTCAAATTGTTAAAATTACATTATTTTGATTATATTAGTTTTTAATTCAATACCATGGTGTTTTGAAATTTTTAAGCCTCAATATGATGAGGGAATTAGTCATAAAAATGTTTCTAATAATTCAATGAAGCATAAGAATACTGTTGAAATTTTCAAGTTTATTTGGTAACAGTCATTTCCGTCAGTCAAAAATTGGAGATTTCCTGATATAATGGATAAAACTGCCAATGCCAGAATTAACGATTTTTAAGGAATTACTTTTGACATTTAAAATTTAAGCCAAAATAACGCATCTGAATTTGAAACAATTCTATTGGGCCCTATCGGGAATCTCCCGGGGAATTTTAGTTCCCACGGAAAGTTTCATTCCCAAGAAATATTTCTAGTTATCGTGAACTTCCCTCGGAATAAATTTTTCCCAGGGAAAAAACTACCAACATTCAAAAGACAAAATTATTTTCGGAGATCAATTTCGAATTGTGTACAGTGTTATCAGAGGATCATAATTAAAAAAAATTAAATTTAAGCTAAAATTCCCTTTACAATAAAACAAAATATCCCAAACAATTTCCCCATCCATGTGAAGAAAGAAATATTGGGTGCGATCATTTCAACTGAATTGTATAAAATTGCATAAAATTGTCCTCTTCGATACCTTGCTAGGGTGCACAACAAACAAAATAATTTAATTTTTTCATATTGTCAATTAGATTTTTCCGTTTGAACGAGGTGTTAAATTTCGCAGAAGAAAAAAATCTCTCCATCTGAAAACACTGTCCACACAACGTCAGGTTTAGTTCATGTCTGCCTTTTTTTTTGCTGAAGGTGGGTACCAAAGAGGAGTCGGCAAGGACCACGATGTAGGTCTTGTCCAGTCAACATTCTCGGAAGTTTTGTCGAACTTCCTTAACATTTTCGAGGAAAAGCTTTGTCCAGAATGGATCAAAATTCAAACCGCGAAAGAGCAAAGAAAGAAAAATTTATATTTTTCGAAAAATATAAACTGAGTGATCTTTTTCTTGGTTTTGCATTTTTCGTTTTTTGCTGCAAGAAGGTAATCCAAATGAAGATGCATTTCGGCAAATTTTTGCCAAATCTTTTACCCTGTAGGTAGTAAATCCAGTCTCTATATCTGTATTCTTTTCCATAATACTGACCAGCAGTTCTATTTGGATTTGATTTGTTGAGTTCGTCCCATAATAAAATTAAAAAATTGTGTTTATTTATCAAAAAAGTTTCAATTTCTACGTCTCGCCTTAATTTCTCCACCAAAATAAATGGGAAAAAATTCCAGAGAAATTACAACAAATTTCCCATGGAAATATTGTTCACGATAGCAATAAATTCCGAGGGGAATTTCGAACACCATTCACGATACGAATTTTTCGAACGTGGGAAATATTTCCCGGGAAATGTCGTTCGCGATAGGGCCCATTGTTTCTGTGTTCTTGGAAACTGTCCATTTGTAAATGTTTTAATAAAAACATTTAGGGTGTTTTCACGTCTGCCTAACTAAGACCTGCGTTAGAAGTGTTCATAAAGTCAGATTTTTGCCAAACAAATCCAGATGAATTGCAGAATATATGTTCATAAACGTCATAAATGTCATCAGCGTCTGGCAGATTGTGCATCCATATTTTTTTGACTGCAGAAAGCGCGGGAGGTAAAAATAAAATTTTAAATGCGAAAAATGTAAGTTTTATTGGCGATTTTTTAATAAATTTTTTGTTTACAATTTAATTTATCTTTTTTTTTTAAGGGAAGAAGCTGCGGGGTGAAATGTGGCGAAAACTAAACTTTTAATTGAAAAAGAATTCTAATGCAAAAAGAATGTAATTCTGTTAAAAAGGAAAAAAAAAATCATTGTGGAAAATGGTGCTTTCTGAAATAAAAAAAAGTTGATCCATTCTATTAAACATAAAATCTCTCGCGGCGGCCATTTCTGATTTTTATCTGACGTTTATGAACATTCAGTGACTACTTAAAATTGTACTTAAGCAGGCCTGCATACGTTTTGCAGAATGGATGTGTTCATTAATGCAATCAAGCAGAAAGACGATTGTACTAGCGCAGTTTTCCGACGTTTATGAAAACACAATGGTACTCAATCTGATTTTAAATATTAAACAAAAATATATTTTAATTCAATTTATTTCATACATTATATACATACATACATACATAGCTCCTTCAAGGCTTTAAGTTTTAGTACAAAAATATACTCTTACAAATAACTTTTTTTTACGGAATAATTAGTTGCAATACTTTAGGTACATTAAAGATTTTAAAAATAAATTTTCATTCGAATTTGCCGAAGTCTGGCGAAATAGAAGATTGTACTCAATATTGTGATAGTAAAAATCAAAACTTGTAAAAAAAAGAGTAGGATCATGAGCTGAAACAAGTTAAGTTCACTTAAGATATGTTTTTTCCGAAAGAGTATTTTAAGCAGCGGTCGTTATCAAGTGTTTAAAAAATGTTACATGTTATTTATTTGATAAGGTTAAATGAGAATTATTTTCAAGAGAAGTTTAGAAGCTTTAAGGTGGCTACAAAGTATATGGTTGGCCATGTAGCCCAGACTATTTCGCCGTACAAGCTATAAACGTTTTCGCGTTGCACATTTATAGTTCTTTGAAAAAAACTCTTTTATTTAATTAAGGTTTCAGATACATTCTTTGCCAATGATTTTTTTATGATTCTATGAAACACATATTTTTTTTAACAACTCTGTAGTATCCGCAAATTCACACTAGACGCAAGTTTCCTATAAATTAACAAATGCGATAGATGGCAATTTGTTTATTGATAAAATGACAATTGTCAAGTCTTTGTCTTTTATTTAAAAATTTTCGAAAAATTTTAAAAAATATACGACAGAATTTTTGTCATATTTTTGGACCATACAAAAAGAATTATCTCAGAAATTTGTATTTTTTGGTAAGACAAAAAATATACAAATTACAATTTTACCAATTGTCCAGTTTATGTCTCTGAGATCTTAAGAGGACTCAGAAATATTTATAAACACAATTCCTAACAAAAATTGCTCACTTTTGATATTGAGAGAGATGATGAAATTTTTTTGGATTTATTGCTCAATTATTTTCTGTCGCAAAAAATCAAATTAGAAGAAAAGGAATACTTATTTAGACTATTTAAGATCATTAGGTAAACTTAACAGCAATCTTTTTGTAACACGATATTTTTATAAGAACACTTTTGATAAATTTTTTGTTTTTGAAAAATTCAAAATAAGTATTACAAATTATTTAAACTTTAAAATCGAATAAGTTAATTGGGAATGTTTTGAAATATTATACCTAACAAGAATGAATTCAACACGCTTTTTTTTAATGCTAACATAAGAAATATATGCATATGTAATAATAATTATAAATAACATTTTGACAGTTAGGAGAATTAACAAAAAAAAAATTAAAAAAATAGTTTCAGATAATTAAAATTTAAAACTAATAACTATGCAACATTTACATCGAATGCATTTTTTGGTTTCACAAATTTTCCGTTAAATACTATGTGCACAGTCATTCTTTCGTTGCAGCTTAAATTTGGAAGGAGCTGCAAATGAAATAAAAATAACAAAGATTAATAGAAATTATAATGACCATGTGCTGGTATAAAAAAAAAGCAATGACTACTTTATGGCACTTATGTCGAAAATATAAATACGTTAACATTTTTTTAAAATATTTTTGAGACACTAAATGCTGTCTAAGTGTCTACCCCTAAAATGATCAAGGACAATGAGAGCGTATTATTTACGTATGAGGAGCAATTTTTCAATTTTTATATTATTTCAAAAAAAAATGTATATATTTACCTTTGGTGTCACAAAGAAATATTGCGAACTTCCTGTCTTGGTTGTTTCATCTACCAGCATATCGAATATCTTTCTCTCATTTCTTGGATCCATTCCTTGATTTATTTCATCGACACAACTAAAATACACAAATATTTATTTAATTAACAAAACAATAAAAATTGTAAATTAGTTGTTATAACATACCGGAAAGGAACATGAGTTAATTGTTGAAGTGACAAAGTATAATTAGCAATAGCAACTGCTCTTTCTCCGCCAGATTGAACATATCTATCAAGTGCTTGTAATTTAACACCACTACGATATTGTACCAGTATTTGAATTCCATACGATTCAAAATCCCACTAAATAGACATAAAATTAAAGATAAGTGATAAGCAAATAAATTTTCAAAAAATATATAATTTTACCTTATCTTTCATTGACAAGAGAACCTCACCAACATAATCCATATTTTTCATAAAATTACTAAAATTTTCATTTAAAACTTCAATAATTTGATCGATTTCTGGAATCCATTCATTGTGTATTGCTTCGATTTGTTGCTGAAGATTTTCATCTCCACTTTTAGCCTCTTCAATTGCTCTTGATAGGTTTTCAATTTGAACATTACGACGTTCGTATTCTTCAGTTACCTTTAAACATTAATTTTATGATTCAGTGAATATATTAAATTTATATGTATAAAAGTTACATTTCATTACATTTTTATCATTTTCGCCTAAACATTCTAACCGCGCACTTGTATCGTTTATGACGTCTTTTAAACTATCCACATCATCGGGTAGTTCTAAAAATTGCTGTGTATATGGAAAATTTGGATCTGTAGGTTTTAAGCCATTTGTAAGATTTTTAGCTTCCACTAATCTTAAACGATATTTTTTGGCAGCACTATCCATCGCCGCTTTAACATTTTCTACAAGCCTCTGAAGGTTAAGAAAAAACATTTAATTTCTAAACAAGAGTCTGGGATTTTAATATTTGTATACCTTTCCTTGTACCAGGTGATCTGTAGCTTCAGTTATTGATCGATTTAAATCTTCATTTTCAAGCTTATAAATATTTGACCGAGCTGTAGCATTTTCTTTTTCTTGTAATGCCTTTTGATATTCCATCAAACATTTCACTTTTGTTTGTTGAAATTCAATAATTTCTTTCACGTAGAGTTTTATTTTCTCTTTTTGAAGTTCTTGAAAGCGAGGAATATCTAAATAAAATATTCATAAGGGTTGAAAAAAAAAAATGCTTTTAATAAAAAAAGAATATCATGTAATTTTCTCTTACCTAACCCTGCATCTTTCAAAGATTTTAATCTTCGAAGATTTCTTGAGAGTCGTTCTTTCAAATCCCTCAATTTACTAACAACCATTTCGAGTGCTCGTCGCTCTTTCATAACTTCAGCTCGTTGGTGTTCTAATTCGTCGGTTTTAGCTTCAATTTGTGTACGTTCATTACGAAGGGTATCTGTTGCTCGAACTTTTTCCATGTATCTAAATTTAAATTTTACAAGTTAATTAAAAACAAAAAAAAATTGTATGTTTACCTCTTTTTTAAAATATTTAATTCACTTCTGTCAACACCTGATAACATGTTTCGATTTTGAATTCTTAATTGCGATCGTATTGTGTTGTTTGAATACTTTGATATCGAGACGTGATATTGTACGTCTCCTGAAAAAAATTACAAAAAAAATCTATTACAGTTTTGAGAAAGGAAATACAATTTCTTGCATCAATAAATTTGTAGTGGGTGGGTAATATCAATCCGAAACAGTTCGAGTTCTACAGATTCCACATCTTACCTCCATAAAAATTCCGAATATTACTTGGCAATGATTCTATTGAGTCATTTACTTTTTCCGTCCCAATAAGAATTTTCTCAATACCATAATTTCGGCAAAGATAATTCAAGATTGCAGGTGGTCCTTCGACCAGATCAATTAGATATGCAAAAAATCCATAACCACTGAAAACAAAAAAAAAATGCATTTTTATTAAAATGCTTCAATTTGATTACATTTAAATTACCTATAAGTGCTTATATTTTGACTTGGTCGATATTGACACTGTTCAGCTGGAGGGGAATATAATATACTTATCGACAACTGTTGTTGAATTCGCAAACAATCAATCAACTTAGACATATCTTCTTTATTTTCACACGTAAAAGCTAATAGATCTCTTAATGCAATGGTATTCTCAAAATACTTCGCATGATTTGGATCTTGCACGTTCAACTGTATAAATGAAATTTTATCAATATTGAGTATACCGAGCGTAAAATTAAAACATACCTCTAATATCATTGGTTCATATATTCGGCCAGCAAACATATTTATATTTTCTCTTAGCCACATAACTGCTTTGTATTGATCAGAATACCTTGTCTCCAACAACTATTTAATGAATTTATTTTGAGATAGTTATTTTAATTGAGCTTCATAGGACTGTACTTAATTAAATCATAAACTTACCCTTAAACGTTGTTCCTTAAAACTCTCCATTGTTTGTATACGTTGTTTTAACATGTTTATTTCTACAACATAATCTTCATCCAGAACTTTATTAATTTCTGAACGCTTTGCCATTTGAGCTGTTATTTGTACTTTTATGCTACTTAATTTTTCTGTAATTTCTTCTTCTTTTTTAGCACGTTCTGCTGTGCTACCACTAGCTGATGCTACTCTTTCTAATTCTTCTCTGTTTTTTTTTAAATTTCTACTTTCTGTATCGATATCATTATCACGTTCAAGTTGTTCCTTTTTTTTAATCTAAATTTAAATTAAATAATTTTATATATTTTTTGTTAGAAATTTCGAAAAAAATATTTAATATTTAAATTAATTTCTTTTTTAAATTAAACTTTTAGTTTTACACGGTTAAGCAGTTTTTTAATTTTTCAATTTTTCAGTTCTTTTCAAATGTCAAATTAAAAGAAAAAAATTTAAAATCATTAGACATTTTTTTTTTAAATTAATTTTTTATAACTATGTACTATATAAAATTTGTAAACCATTTTAGAAAAAAAATTGGTACTCTTTTTTTTTATTATTTACTAATGTGGAGTAAAAATTAATTTTGAAAAAAAAATCATCAACCTACCTATACTTTCGAAATATCGAATTTTCAAAAAATAATTTTGAAATTTTTTTCAAAAATCAAAAATTTATTTTTTTTTATATTTTGATATGCAATATTATTTAAACCTATTAAAAGCTCTTGTGTAAAAAATTTCATCAAAATCGATTTAACAGATAATGAGATAGTCGAAAACCAGAAAAATTAGTCCATAAGAGATACCATTTTTTTTTCCAATTATTAGCTGACATAAAAAATTTAATAAAAATCGTAGGAGTCGTTTTCGAAAAAAACTACATTTTTCTAACCGGTTTTTAAACTATAGTAGGTACCGTTATTTTTGTTTATAAGAACAATTTTTGTTTAAAATCTATTACGTAATATTAAAAATATGCTAGGTGCCAAATTTAATTAAAAACCGAACAAGTCGTTTTCGAATTTTTAAGATTTAACATTTTTTTTAAATAAAAAAAATTTGGGATAAAAAACGTTTTAAAATAATATCCACAAAAAAAATGATCAAAATAAGATGAAAAAAACTTTTGAGAAAATCAAAAAAAAAATGGTTCTATTTTTTGAAATAATTTTTTTTTACAGAATGGTAGCCTTTAAAATAAATACTGATTTTTTATTTTTAAAAAGTTGTGCGCACGTTTTTGAGAAAGATAAGATTCTCATTAATTGCTAAAAAAAAAATTGTAAGACAGGTACCGTCATTTTTTATTCTAAAAAAAATTTAAAAAAGTGTCAGGGGAACGCCCAAAAAAATGCACGTTAGATACCAAGTTTAAAGAAAATCGACCCACCCGTTTAGACTGCAGTCGAAAGGACTGACAGACAAAACGGACTGAATTGCGAGACCCACTTTTTTCGACTTCGCTATCATCCTAATGTCAAGTTTGATCAAAATCTGAAGTTCGATTTTTTTTAACGAATCGCAAGAAAAAATCATAAGGATGGCAGTTATTGGAGGAATGCTGCCATGTGGGTTAATTTTGAGGTCTTAGAAAAGTGAACTGATTAAAAAGTTTTAAAGTTAAATTTCCGTGACAATTTTCAAAGTAAAAATTATTAACAGACTTGAGTATCGTTATGAATATTTGAGATAAAAGCAGCTGCTTAAAAAAAATCAAACCTCAATTTCTTGCTTGGCTCTTCGTATTTTAGTTTCCAGATCTTCAATACTCCCAATAATGTTTTCAATTTTTGTTGTTGCTTCACCACATTTGGCACCCTTGAAAAAAAAAAAATTACAAAAATTATGAAATAATTTTTTTTTGCATGTTTCGAATCAAATTAAATTGGACTTACTTGTTTTTGTATTTCATTTGCAAGATCAGCAGTTCTCTGAATTATTTTACCTTGTTCTTTCATTAGTTTATTATATGTTGATTGTCTTTCATGAACTAATTTCTCAGCATCTTCTAAATTCCCTCTTACTTCAGCAGCTTTTTCTTTAAGTTCTTTGGCTTCAATCCATAATTTCTTTGCATTGCATATATTAATAGTTTCGGCAAATTTCTTTTTTGTTGCCATTCGTTCAATAATTTGTTTCAAACTAAATATTTATTAAAATAAGATGGATATTTAATAAAAAGATATACAGAACATACCCTTCGTTACGGTGTTTTAGATCATTTAATCTATTAACATCATCAATTAAATTACTTTTTGCATTTTGTTTTTTCTTTTGTAGCTCTTTAAGTTGATCAAATTTTTCAATAGTACTTTGTTCGCACACTGAAGATATTGTATTATTTAATAGTTCTTGTGGATTCATTTTAGCAAAATCCTAAAAGAAATGTAAACAAAGAAATGGTGGTTTGAATATTGGGTTTTATAAAAATTGCCTTACAGCAACAGAAGTTTTATAAGCAAAATGTTAAAAAATATTGGTGTAATTAAAATTAAAAGAAATATGAAGGTGCGCACTTCTTCTTTTCAGAGAATTGAAAATAGAATACGATTACACTATGATTTTAAACCCTGAGTGAAGCTTTTCATTTGATTTTAAAAGAAAAAATTTAGCTTTGTTTTCATAAGACTTACCAATACAGTCATTCAATATCAGAAGCAAAAAAAAAAAACAAAAAAAAACTATCCTATTAAGAATTGAAAGCAATTACAGTCAATATACCTATGATAAAGGTTTATTTTGAAAAAAGTTTTGAACTAGTCAATTTAAATAAGGAGAAAGCTACAACAAAGTGTCTGGCCAACAAAAATTAAAAAAAACATTCTAACCTGGACGCGATCCTGTGGAAGGAACTGGCACAAATTATCCACTTGAATGTTAAACTCTGCAATGGTCCGCATATAAGTTTTGTGGTTAACTATAACTCCGTTTATCTATGTTTAAAAAGAGAATCATCTCAAAATTAACACAGAAATAGACCAAAATCTTCATTGCGCTCACCTTAAATTGCGATTTACCATCCGAATCGAATTCCCTTACAAACTTCTTAGTTTCCCCTTCATTGTTCACATAGATCTTGATGCTAATAGTAGCATCGGTCTTTCCATTTTTAATGTATTCCTGGATAGCTGACGAACGGGCTAAAAGTTTCGCACTGCCACCCATTCCAAGAACAATTGCAGCAACAAGTGTTGACTTGCCTGTGCCATTGGGACCGATTATTATGTTCAGGTATTCTGTGGGATGCATAACACACTCTTCGTAGGTCCTGTTAAAAACATTGTGCAAATTTTGTTTAGTAAAAAAAACGCATTTAAGGATATTTTTTTTTTTTCAATTACACAAAATTTTTGACCCATATTGATTTTATTTTTCCAGCCAAGCTTGGACTGTCATTCTCGATTTCATCAATTTCCATTTTAATGTTTAACTTTTATATTTTTTTTTTTTGTTTATAAACAAACTTTTAATTACTTAAATTAAGTTAAATTTTTCGCACAAAAACCAAACAAATAACAACGACAACGACATCTTTCAATTCGGCAAATTTGAATTGTTGGTGAAGTTAGTATGAGTTGATGATAAACTTAACGAAGTTCATCGCGTTCAGGGAAGCTCATCTTAATTGTCAATTCACTGCAATTGGGAAGTTCCGCCATACGTCAATGTGAAAATGCGAAACAAGCAACAAAAAATTATTCATTACAAACAAATATAGGTACATACTTACATATACAACGATAAATCACAGTGCACGTGCCTTTGGAAAAGTGTTTGTATATGTAAGCACATTTTGTTTCTATTGCAATGTTTTCTCTCTCTAGAACCGCCAAACATAATATATACAGATATATGGTCTTATTTATAAACGTTGTCTAATTTTAGACGAATGTCCAACTTTAGAAAATGTGTTCAAAAACCTTGTTTAATGTTGTCTTATAGCTGCCTAACTTAGACACAAGAGTAGATTGTCTTAACCGTGAATAATGTGATATTTATTTTTATTAATTAAGGCATATTTCCATCAATTTGAAAATAGTTAGACAGTGTCTAAGTAGATAAAAATCTAATAAATACGACTGATAGTTTTTGGAAAATCCCAATCGTCAGAAAAAGTTGTTTGGTATGTCTATGACGTCACAATCATAATGTTTTTTTTTTTTTATAAGTGAAGCATATTAATTTTAGAATCATTTAACTGATATGAACTTAAAAAATATAAAAAAAACTGATGAAAAAACAATTAAATGAAATTGTTTTTTTAAAGTGATTTTGAGTGTGACGTTTTACACAGCAAATGAGCAAACATACCTTATCATGAGTTGGTTAAAACAAAATTGCTAATTTTGTTATTTCAGTTTTGAAAAACATTTTCTATTGTATTGGGGTATTTTAAATAAATTTATTTTCATAAATCAGAAATGATGTAATTAAAATATTTGTAACAAAAATCTACAACAAACCAATGGATGAATCGTTTTTCGTATTAAACTTGCTTACAGCGCCAAAATATTAACAGTAACTCAAACTGGAACTGTTTGTCCTAGGTTCTTGTATGAAATATTATTTTCACGAACACAATCTCCATAGGTGACGCTGTAAGTTACCTTTCGTCATAATTTTTTTGTTTATAGGGTACTGTAGGGAAGTTTTACATTCATGAAAAACGAAATAGAAATGTTTACCAAATTATTTTCTACCAGTGGTGAATTTTCCGATCAAGATTTTATTCGAATTTGGCGGATTAATCGATATTCAACCAGGGGTCAAGGAATTGGCTATTGATTTTTAAATATTGAACTATAGTCGAAATAAAATTAATCTGCTTAAACCAGTGATTGATCCGAGAGTGAATCACGCTTGTATAACCTTTGATTATGTCCTAGTCCTAACCTTGATTAAAATCCTAAGTTATTCATGCAAGGTAAATGAAATTTTCATAATTATACAAAAAATATTTTGGGGGCATATTATAAACGAGAATTTTGTTTCCGGTCGTAATTATAAACGGTGTTTAACTTTGGATAACCATCCAAGTTATAAATAAACATATTCAATTGTTGTATAAGAGTTGTATTACTTGGCCAACACAATCGGTTGTCTAAGTCTTGGCCAAATTGACATTTTATTCACTTAAAGAAAGCATATTTCCAACTGTGTCGAACACTGTACAAACTTTTAAACACTGTCTAACTAGTCACAAATTTTATAAATACGGCATTAATATATTACCTCGATTTTTATTTCACTTTACGTTGATGTTGAACAAATAAGGCTTAAGATAACAATAGTTGAAATGCAGATATTATTCACACGATTAATCCAGATTAAAACTTAAATCTCAATGTAAATTAATTGAATTAAAATGATTTTACATCCGGATTAAAAGTTTTAATCTGGATTAAACGAGTGAATAAAATGGCGGGAAAACAATTTGCCGTTTAAGTTTCAATTACTAAATGTTCAACATCATTCAAGATTAAACAAACTAATCATATTATATGGACAACATAATATAATGCTTTGTTAACGGCAAATCTTGAAGAACCCAATAGCAAAAGGTTTGATGGACAAAAAAAGATTTCGAATACAATCATCAGCCCAAAATAAAATATGTACCCATCAACAAAATTGAAAAATTCTACATACGAACACCGTTATTCTCTAAAGTTTCTTTTGTTTCTGAGTACCTATTGACAAAAAAATACATAATATACATACGTAAAGATATATGTGTGGGCAAACAATTTGTTAAAAAAAAATACGGGTGGTGCTCTTACCATAGGTATCTGAATTTTCAAAATCAGGCCAAAGAAGGTCCTGCGGACACGCAGACAAAAAATAAACATTTGAATCCAAAAAGAGATGAATGCCAATAAACTATAAAGGACTATTCACATCACAAAATAGTTCACTCATGATTATTTTTTTTTTTTTAATATTTTTTTTCGTTTTAAAACTGAGGATAGTGATAGTGAGTTTTTCATATCATAGGTATAACAACTTAGAACCAACACAAAAAATGTTGTCCATTATATACGATTCTATATAAAATGGAAGCAAAAAGTATCAACGTTCTTATAATAGAGTCTCTCAGTGTCCTTATTCTTTGTGAATACCAAATTCGCTTGATTTTATATTTTTTGTCGTCATCATTCTCTGAATTTATACATATATCTACATACATATATGCATCCGAATCGAAATTTCTCTATTTTCCTTGTACACCCAAAAGAGAATTTTAATTAAAATTTACACACTATGTATAGTAGGAGTGTATAATATTGCTATAGGATGTCCAGGATATATTCTGCGTTCAGTGATTTTCAGTGTTTTTTTTTAAATTTTTTTTTTACAGTAGTCCTTGGGAAAGAACCATTATTTTAAAAAGTCCATCGTTCGTATAGTATATGTAGGTAGACTATATAGTGGTACACCTATGTGTTTATAGTTATAAATATCAACCTTTTTTTTATTTCATTTTTATTATTTATTCATTCGTTTTCAAGAAAAAATTGTTTGCAACTTAAATATGCACCTAAGAATATTTTTTTTTAAATATAAAACCTTCATATGCATTCAGTATTTCTATGTAATGCAAAAATAAAAGAGAAAATCTTTGATGATTTATGCAAGAAATAATAATGACTGTCTGGCTACTTATATTCTATATAAGTGCAATAAAAATATATACCTATGTATATCCGCATAGCTATTATATTCATCATCTAAATGAGAAATATGTATTAGAAAACGCAGAAACATATAAAGAAAATCCTTTTGAATATTCCTTTAAACGTTTTTGTATAAAAATGAATGCAGGAGTTTTGTTTGTAATAGTTCAAGAAATCATTATCTCTAATTGTACATAGAATGAATTTTACAAATATTGTGTACCTTAGCCATGAAAAGCAATTTCTAAATATTAACAGGCGTATTTATTAGATTTTTAATTAGTTAGACAGTGTCTTGATATTTCGAAATAATTGGAAATATGCTTTTTTTGATTAAATAAAATGTTACATTAGCCAAGGTTTAGACAACCGAGTCCGTTGTCTTAGATAAACAACTCTTAAACATAAACTTAAATGCGGTCTTATTTCCAAACGTTGTCTAACTTTAGGCAACTGTTAAACTTTGGAGAATGTGTTTAAAAACCTTGTTTATTATTGTCTTATAGCTACCTAACTTTATTTGACACAAGATTAGATTGTCTTAACCGTGAATAATGCGATATTTATTTTTATTAAATTAAGCATATTTCCACCATTTTGAAAATAGTTAGACAGTGTCTAAGTAGACAAAAATCTAATAAATACAACTGAAAATGTTCATCTATAACTTGAAAGTCTGTTCAAAGTTAGACAACGTTTATAAATACGAACATTATCTTATAAATTCTGTTTGAAGATGAATTAAGATCGAGATAACCACCGAAAACGATTAAACTACGGAATAAATATTATAGCGATAACTCTTTCTATTTTTTTACCTAATTTAAATAAAATCATACCGGGATATTGAAAACATTTCACAGTTTTTTTTTTTCCTTTATTCATCTATTCATCTTAAAATGATTAACTTTTTCTTATTTTCTATAATCGATATTTCATTTGGCGCATTCAGAAAAATAAGATCTCATAAAGATTCTTCTCACTCAAAAGGTGAGCAAGCGAATCCAAGAGCTTTGAAAGGAAAACTGAGAAATTTTGTTGGAATCCTATACTGTTCTGAGATTGCTGAGATCTCCGAGATCTCATTTTCCTGAACATGTCTATTGATACTTGTCATATAACTAAAATTGTATAAGATAAAATGTGGCGTAAAAGTGTTCACCGATTGCAAAAATGGCGGCAAATGTCAATTCTACTTTGACATTTGTGAATTAAACATTTGTGAAATACACGTCAAAAACATACATTTGGTTATATTTATAAACGTTGTCTAACTTTAGACAACTGTCCAATTTTCGAAAATGTGTCCAAAAACCTTGTTTATTGTTGTCTTATAGCTGCCTTACTTGAACACAAGAGTAGATTGTGTTAACCGTGAATAATGTAATATTTATTTTTTTATTTTAAAATAGTTAGACAGTGTCTAAGTAGACAAAAATCTAATAAATACAAATTAAAAGAAATATATATACATATATATGTAAATCTTTTTTAACAATAACACTAAACAAAACTTCCAAAAACCCAGCAACGCTACAAAACAATAAAATTATTGTTTTATCAAAAATGATAAAGGATGTTATGTAAATTCACTTCGTAAGATCAAAGATTTTCAAAACAAAGTGAACAGATTGTTCCCAAGCCTTTTTTTTTTAAACCATTTCAATGCATTCATATATACATATGTGGTTAATACGTGGGTTCAATATATACCTACCACCATGATAAAAACCACCCTCTTCAAAATATCGATACAGACAATTTAAATAATCCTCCAAAAAATGTCATATGTCTGTGAGTGTCATTGCTTTGGCTTAAAATTTCGATTAATCCTGGAATAGAGAGAGTATACCTATATCAAAAGAAACAAAAAAAAATAAAAGAAAATGTTTACTTTGTGCGCTCACTTATAAAGGGTAAACCTACATACTTCAACTAATTCACTCCTAATTGGGGGTGTAATAGCTCTATTAAATGGTCGGTTAAGTTCCGGTTTAAAGTCTGTCAATTTTCAACACCCTTCTTCACTCCTTCGGTTCCTTTTACTTTAAAACTATATACATATCTACTATTTACAAAGAGAAGGGAACGCTTTGTTGAAAAAGATTGATATGATGGATAACCGTGAATTAGCCTCAAAAGGGTGCAAGAAAAACCTGCAACTATGTATATTATGAACAATGCGATTGTCGTTAAGATAAAGCCAACAAAAAAAAAGAAGAGAATTCGACATAACCTATACTTACCCCTTTTGTAAAAAAAAGAAATTGAAATATTTAATTCGAGATTGGAAAGTTTGACAGATGGCAACATTTCAAATTTAAAAAACAACAATGTTTTGATCTTCTGAGTATTATGTCTTTGATATTCAATTGATGGAAATATGATGTATAAGTGAAATGAGTATTTGTTTTGTTGGATTCAAAGCCTTTAATGAGCTTTACAAGAATTTTCTTTTTTTTGGTAGGTAATTTCTTTTTTACAAGGGGTTATCAAAATATTTTGACGAGATAATAAAAAGATTCGGAAAAAGTAAAAGGGCTTAAATGATAGGTACTTTGTTATTACCATAGGTAATGAAAATGATGTTATACCGAGAAAAAATGGCGTATTGAATTTATTCAGGAATATTTATGTATACATATGTATGTAAATAAACTGTCTATACTTGTTTTTCCAATTTGTATACTAAAATTTGAGTAGTGGAAATTTCCTTAAGGCTTAGTACCTACTAAGGAACTAAGGTATAGGTAGATATTCCCAACTCAGGTGAAATGAAAAAATGAATAGATACGCTCCACAACATTTTTAAAATCATGATTTTAATATGACAGCCTGCCTGCTGTCAAAAAAAAAACTTGTACGTTTGGAAATTTTGTATGTTTATCAATAAATTATTTTTTATTTTTCTCTTTGTTTATTTTAACTCTTTGTTCTTTATATTAATTTTGTTTACAAGAAGTAAAGGTGGTATTCTCAAATAAGGATCAAGGATCACAAAAATTTGTAAGATACCTATACTGGATTTTGGGTGTTATTGCTGCTAAATTGTCTAAAGTTTTGAACACAAAATTGGTGCATAAAACGTTCCCATTCAGTCCACCCCACTTTTGATTCTTATTGGTCAGAGAACAAAATTGTGTAGGTAATTTTTAATATTTATTGTCATTATGGTAGGTCAAACTGTTTAAATTAGGTAAGTGTCCAAAAGGATAGATTTTTTAAACTCTTCATCATGAATATTTTCCGATATTCTTTCGCAAACATTTCGCAGTTCTGTTGGAGACAAAAATTTCTCATCAGCAGCGTACTTAAATTTATTAATTCTGTGCGAAAAATTATCAGAGACATCTTCGAATAATCTGCTACAATTTTCAATTTCACCTGTCGAACAGCGTATTGCAAAACGAAAAACTGAACGAAATTTTTCGATTATGATAGCATTGTATCGTTTTTTTGGTTATATCCATAGATATCCATTGTCTTAATAGTTTGACATCTTATTCCGACAAGTTGCCTAAATATTTCCTCAAATATTCACAGACCTACATATAGGTACATACATACCTGCAATATGTCAAATTCGAATGAATTAATGAATTTAAGTGAATTTTTGATACGTTCAATTAAAATTTCATAAAATTTTTTAATTCGTAATTAAAAACTAGTCTTAGACTGTTTTTAAACTAAGTAAAAACCTCTTTCGATTTTTAAGCCCCTCGGCGGGGTTAAGTATGTGGTGGGCGGGGTTAACAAAATTGCTGAGGTTAGAAATATCGCTGTTGTCCAAAAAGCAGTACATATTACCTATTTCATTGAAATAAAAAAAAAAAATGGCCAACCAATTTCAGTCTATAAGTTAGACAATCTACGAAAATGTGTATAAATAAGATTTTGTAGTACAATATACAACTATCACAGTCTAATTTTATAAAAAGCCCATTCCAAAGTAGGTCTTACTTAATACTTAAGACAGCTGTTCAATTCAAATTGCTCGCAATCGGTTGTCCAAAACAATTCTAAAATAGTTATGGTTCTATAAAAACAAGGTAAAGCTAGTTTCTAGTTACGAATGGAAAAGTTATCTTAAAATTAATAAACAAATCATTGAACGTATCCAAAAGTTCAATTTAATTCTTTCATTAATTCGAAATTGACAGATTACATCAGGGGGGTCATTCCGTAATTTTGTAAATTAATGAACATCCTGATAAGAGGAGATAAGGGATTTGATTTATCTCTCAATTGTCGTCGCATGTTCAAATGTTATATTTTTGTTCATTTTCATTTTCTACAATAAGAAAATGAATTCATTTAAAATTTAATTTGTAAATGCAACAATAACAACACATGATGTCAAATTACAGTGGCAACTCTATCATTCAACTACAGTCACCTACAAAGTACAAAATTAAAGCAAGACGATACCAATTTAGCTATCGTCGAAACTCTATCGTTTAGCGTTTCGACGATTATCGACTTACGTGAAGCCAATAAAGGCAACACTATCGCACAAACGATATCGTCTGACGATAATCGAGTTACGGAATGACCCCCCAGGCATTTATGTGTTTGTGAATACCCGAGTAGGTAGGTACATATTTACACAACTGTCGCAATGTGTTTATAGTAATAAATTCAACTATTTGGCTAAGGAGACAACAATGTCCTAGATTGGTTATAAGGATATGTACAAATATAACTGAATGTCTATAAAGTGCATTTTTTTCAATTTTGTCCACCTATAAAAAATTAATATTTATCTAATGTCTAATGTCTTCTCTTATGTTTTAATATTTATTCACATTCCAATTTTCGAAGCTGTTAAATATATACGTCACTTTTAAAAAAAGCCCTTGAAAGAACAATAATTATTATTTAAATTTGCTCTTACAACCCTTGATTTTCTTCCCTAATCTTTGATACCCCACGTTTTAACTTTTGTTGAGTGGAAAATTAAAGATGAATTTTCGATTTAACATAAATTAATTTGCATACATGGAATCATTTTGATTTAGAATTTTGGTATAAGGTATGTCTGATAAATATAAGGGAGTTTTATTTTTTTCTAAACGGTGTATGCTTTATCTCGAAAACTCAAGAAAAGATAAACATCGACAATATTACAATGGAATATAAGAAATTGTTTTCAAATCGCATCGCTCTTTTGACTTCAATTTATTCGTGTTTCTTGTTCGTAAATAAATCCTCGGGTTTCTTTTTTATATTGACCTTCCTGAAAATTGAAATTATACACATTGGGTTTAAATTTTACACAAAGTCAGTAAATTCAAGACTCAAGATTTTCTTAAGCCTCTGCGTATTAAGTTTCTTACCGCCATATTATTCACTCGATACATCCAGATTTAAACTTAAATCCGGATGTAAATTATACAAATTCAATGTAAATTCATCCGGATTTAAGTTTTAATCTGGATGTATCGTGTGAATAATATGGCGTTATCGTTATAAAAAAATTATAAATTGAATATGATATAAATTCTATCTAAACCGATTTACTATTAATAATTATAATTAACATATTTGTTTTTGGGGACATTCACCCCCAATACAATTTTAATGAGCATGAATCTTTCGGGGAACCAATGCTAGCTTCTGAGGGAATAATTAAAACAATTCCTAATAAAAGCATTTTTGCTCTTATTTTGCAATCTAAATCGCTTTAGAAAAAATATCTAGATGTAAATGTTCAAATATTTCTTCTAAGTTAAAGATTGGAATAAAGTTTGAGTAACACTTAAAAGGTTGACTGATTCCAAAAACTATATTTCAATAAATTTCACACTGACATGTGCTAAATAGGTATATTTCCTAAAAAACAACATATTACTTACAGCATTGAACTCCCAATTACATTTTGCTTGTAACACCTTTTTTCTGGTTGTTTCATGAAGCCTTAAGGCATAATCGTCACACTATACGCGTATACACTATCATCAAATGAAAACCTATAGTCAAAACCAAGTCATAACTAAAAAAACGATGCAATTAACTACAACCGCAGCACACAGTCAGCAAATATTCATAGAACATTGAAAATCCCTTATTTCGAATGTAAATTTAAAATAAGCTGTTGCCACATGCTCTGGCATATTCTCAGCTATCGAACACGAGGGTGGCGCCACGCAACGGTGTTAAAAAACACACCAGGGCATTCATCATTCATTTCAATATTGTCAGATTGTCACGCATGACACTGTACTTCATTTTTTTGTTGTTTATAGTTCCCCTGCTCTCTTTGTGCGAGTGTCAATGATGTCTAAATAGAATGTTCATGCCCGAGTTTTGTCAAACACCCTTACCACAATCGAGAAATTAATTACGGATGGATAGAAAATAAAAAAAAAAAATGGGTAAAAATATTATGCTAAGGGGTGCCTAAGCGGGCGTGTAATTTTCAATTTAGTTTTGGTTACCCGCAACATTATTTCCTGTGTGCGGTGGCGGTGCACCGATTTTCAAAATAAAAAAAAAACCCGCCGTGTAATGTCCAAGACGTTGAATAGGTAGGTATAGGTTTATATTAGTAGTTTAATAAAAAGAAAAACTTCTTTTTTCGACAGGTGGTACATTAGTTTTGCAGCCTTGCGGGATGTAATAAATCGAATGCATTTTATACCAGTCGACCGTTAAAGCTCCAACTGCCGGATGCTAAAATCGGGCAAAAGGTTATCTGTTAATAAGTATATTTCCCCGAATCGGTTTGCAACATTTATAATATTTTTTTCTTTAAAGCGATGCAAGAGAGCATATCAGGGGTATATGCTATATATACGAGTATATCGAGTACGAGAAGTATTGGAAGCAAGCACATGGTCGGGCCATCCCTAATCTCAATCTATACCATAGAAGGTATATGTACATCCTGCGTGCGCTCTGCGTATGATTGTATCAACGAGATATTACTGCCCCGGGCCGAAGTGCAGATCTTATTGTGGTAAGTCAAACGCATACCATTTATTATGTTATGGATTCTGGTTTTGAGAGTTTGGCAGGATACGCAAATGGATTGCAATATTTTAGCTTCTATATGAATATGAATAAAACCATCAGTTTTAATGAAATTATAATAAAACCTATATCCGATATGCATATTATATATAATGCTGCATAAATATGTACATATATTTATTTGAATATATCACTAAATCTATTGTAGATTTACAATCAGATATTTGGCTTCTTCTTTGGAAGATAAAGGACTGAGTTTATTAGATAGAGGTTAGGTACATAGCCATATACATTTAAAATTCGAATATTATGTATATGTATTATGCTTAGAAAATTGATATTCTGTTTTTGATATATTTTTTCTTTAAACTCCACGAATTTACTGAAACAATAAATTCAAATTAAATTTGACAATTTAACAATTAAAAAGGATTCAAAATAAGTACATTAAATAATTATGTAGTAATAATATTAAATTGCCTTAAGATAATATACATATGCTTGTTTTTTAAAAAAAGTACATTTTCAAAATATTACCTACAAAAAATATGAGTTAGAAAATTTAGCGATCATGACCAACTTCAACAACTTCAACTTCCCCCATAGGATATTTAAAAATGTAAAGCCTATAGCATGCTGCTGATGCAAAACGAATTTTTTACGGAAACCACAATGCAATACTAAAAATACCCAGTGAAAGTGTCATCGCTTGTAAAAAAAGGCAAATAAATTACAGAAAGCCATCATGCTGTAGGTAATGAAAAAAGCAACAAATAACAACACGAATAAAACTCAAATGTCATTTTTCCACACACAATAGATCTGTTTATTTACTTGCCTGCTGAATCCCGCTACCAAATCTACCCAAAATGTGTTTCTTTAATTTTTTTCTCTCACAAAAATGCCTGAGACTTTGACGTTTTTTTAAATTTATTTCATTTCCCTTACATTAAGAATCTACCCGAACATTTTACCTACTTACTGCCTTTTCCTGCTTGTCAAACTACTGATAATTTCTGTTATTAAATGTCAAATGTGACGTTTGCCCAGACACAAATCAGAAACTTCCCATATGCGTTTCCTTAATTTTCATATTTCTGGTCAAAAATTACAACAAAAACATTAAAAAGCTCGAGTCCAAACTTTTTACCGAACATTTTCCCAAATTTTTCTCAAAAAGTATAAAGAAACAAACCTAATAATTAATGGTCCAAGAAATGAATAGGTACTGGGTGCGAAAAGTAAACGGAGACTTCTCCAAATAATCTGCAACAATTATCAAATTCGCTCGTCGAACTTCGTACTACAAAACGAAAAGCAGAACGAAATTTTGTATTTCGATTCGTTTTCAGTTTTGTATGGGATTTTTAGTTTCGCATGAGCAGCGTACTAGAATAAACCATGAAATAAAAGGAGCTTCTTTAAATGAAGAAAACATTTAAAGTGAAGTCAAAATTTACTTTGGAAAAATGTTACACCGACAAAAACTTGATGTTAAATAATAAATGTAATCTTCACTTCCAAATTAATTGTATATTATAAAATTTTTCAGTTGTAAGATATAATTTAAATATCAAATCTCTGAGCAAGCTGCGTATTCTTATATTGTAAAGCCTCTATCTATGAAAAATAAAGTATCTATCTATCTATCTAAATAATAAATAAATAAATAATATGGTGGTTAGTGTACAATTTTTTTCGTTTAATTAACAAGGTTGTTACGAATTTTAAGAAGAAGCAAGTGATGCCAAAATACTCAAAAACATCTAAGGTATATAAACACATTGGTTTTTTAAGCATAACAGCCTGAACACAATAGAATGCTGCAAGTGGAACTGGAGATGCAACAGATGTGAAAAAGTGTCGTACGTGTCATTTTTTATGTGCCCATAATGCAGCTGTACAGTATTTTGTATATTTTAAAGAAAAAAAACAATCACGGTCTCAATATTCACTTTTCTTATAATTTTCTTTTGATTGATAATATCAAACAAATAACCACAAAAAGCTTCAATATTTTTTTTCCGGCTATTTTTTTCTAATACAAATTGAAAAGTGCTGCACGTGAAAAGTTAAAAGTTGGTGAACTCTGCAGCACAGACTGCAGTTGCGTTGTGCTGTGTTCATAACATTGAATTTGTGTGTATTGAATATTTTGATAGCTATTCCAGCTGCAGTTCCAGTTGCAGGTCCGTATTCATTGTGTTCAGGCAATAAATTGTCAGATGTGAAATTGTAAGGTACTACACAAATGGCGGCAAGTTCAAATCTTGGGTACATTTTTGGACACCCTCTATAATAATTTGAAAACTGTTTGATAGTCTTTTTTTTAGTAAAGTTTTGAGTGACTGTCCTCAGCAAGATTGTCATTTCCGTGACAAAAAAAGAAATCCTTAAAAAAGTTGAATTAACGATTGCAGAATAAGTATAGCTGGAGATCACATCAATAACGGCACCCATTGGATGATTACTCAACATATTGCAAACAAATTTGATACAAATCTCAATTTTTATTTTCTACAGATCCATAACTTGCCATATTGCACAATGTTATACATGTATGTTCATTTTTGAGAAAAATTTTAAGCAAAGATAAATAATAACATTATTATATTTTTTTTTCTATTTCATACTATAAATTTGCTGTGCGGGTTCTGTGTTTATAATAAAAAAAAAACACCAGCTTGTATATCGACTACTTCGGCTTAATCAATTCATACAAAATATATTGTCCTCGAATTTTCCAAATTTTGTCTTAAAATAATATCGAAAAAGAAAAAAAAAATCAACAGATGTTAGATCTAACATTGAATAGATAAAATAATACTAAATATACACAAAAATTAAGTCAGCATTTCAAATTGACAGGTCTATCTCGAAGTATTTATATATCGAAGGAAGACCTGTCGGCAGCAGCGGCCAGCTTATAGCTTATATCAATTGCGCATATATTGTGCGAAAGGATCATACGCCTCAATTGGCCTTTCGATATGGGAACATATGAAGTACCTATATGAACAATCGGAAGCCAAAAATCGACCATTCATTGCCCGACCAAACAGGATTATAGTCCTAATCTGGTTAACAAATTTATTGAGCAAGTGCTCTTTTGAACGTTTGAAGAAAATCTATCGTCGAATCGTGGGATGTGGAAATTTTGTAATGTGAACGTAATATATTTTATAGGGCTAGGTATAGGGGTGCATTCATAATTTGTTTTCGATGCTCAGTTTTCATATTGTCAGTTCATCAGTATTCAGTAGATATAATTGTGATTGTGAGAAATGTTACATGTTTTGCCAGCCATAAATAAATATCCATTCAATTAGTTTTGGTGGTATATTGCAGGAGTAGAAATAAAAAAAAAATGACAACGGAAGTTGAATATGTATTTACATAAAATTTAATTTATTAAAAACCTCTAAAATAAGTAGATTTTAAGAAGATTAAGTAAGAAAACCTTGACAACAGGACAAAGCATATATTTTAAAACATCCTTCATTATAAAACGTGGATGTTCAATTTAATAAAATCGTCCTCTTGATGTCAGATTTACTACAATGCTGCAGAATTTTAAATCAACCCCTAATCATCCCATTATATCCCTTTCGATATTAGCTAAACATTATACTGGGTGGTAACATTTTTCGGGGTCTAAAGGAGTTAAGGACAAATAATACACTCATCGTGACTCAGTCAGTCGATGTACTTACTCAGTTTTACTTCTTTTTTTTTTTGCAATGATAAACAAGAATGTTTACTTTGGACACGGATAATACGTTGCAATGAAAACATCCTCTGTCATAGAATGAACGAGTTTTTCAAAAGTGACACAAGGCTGATGCTGCTGTGTTACTATATGGATGGATGTGTTGTTGGTTCTCAAGAATAAATGTACATAATATAGAAAAAGGGATAAGTATAATAAAAGTGAGAGCTGATGTATTTGGTGTGTGTAGGGTGCTTCAAACTAATTGTAACTCATTGCACTTATAATTTTTACAAGAGCTGTTCTTCTCTCATTGGAAGCTGATATGTAAACATGGATTTTTGTTAAAGAAGGGATTGATGTGTGATGAAAAAAAAAAAAAACCTTGATGAATTATTTTACTTCTTTGTAGGTAAACGATTAGCTGAAGAATTGGCTTCTGCTCCAGATGTGTAAACATTTAATATTTTATTATTCCAGTTTTGTGTACATTTATATGATGTTTCTTTATATGAAAGAAATTTCCAACAGCTGATATAAATTGATAAATTAATACTCACAGGTTGGGGCACCTAATCCTTTAAACTTATCGCCAGTATTTTCTATAGCGGAATGTTAAGGTTGGTAGAAATTATTTCTTACATATAGTTTTTACAAATCACTTTCAAATTTTATTGGTGCCCTTAATTTTAAAAAATCGTTTTTCGATTACAACAAAGACCTAGATTTTTAAATAATATAAATTATTCGTTTTAATTCGTTTTTATTCAAATTCATGTTTTCTTGATTTTCCTTTATTTTATGTCTTTTATTTTTTTTATAATTTTAAATGTATTTTTAGGTAAAAAAATATTTAGTATTTTTAAGAACACAATATATTGGGCTTTCATAATAAAATAAAAAAAAATGTACTTAATAACGTGTTTTTGTGAAAAAAAAAAATCATACCGAAGTCGAAAAAAACCTAAAAATGCAAAAAAAAATGTCTGATAATAAATTGCCGGAAAATCTTTATCACACAGAAAAAAGTTGTGCGGTACATAGATACAAATTTCTAACTGTTCTTGTTAAAAAAAAAAAGTTTCAAAAATCGGTTATAGTTTGGAAAAATTAGAGCCAGTCAAAAGAAAAAAGAATTAAAATCATAAAAACGGTTATGAGTCGAAAACGAGAAAATTACGTCTTAAGTTTTTGTACTTGAAATGACCTCAGGAACTCATGGTTTTCTTCTGTGGCGGTGATTTCGGGACACCCTGTATAGGCGCGTACCACCGCCGCTGATCGAATATAGCGCAATCTGGAAATCCAATTTCTGGTCACTTTACAGAGCGGCTGTGGCCGTAAGTTGGGAATTACAACGTTAATGTTGATTTAAAAGTGGTCGAGCTTCTAAATTGAAAAATTAACTGACCACAGTACCTACACAAATCTAAGGTAATATACTGGGCATATTTTCAAAGATGAAAGTGTCAGAAATTAAATATGGCTGTTTGAGTGCCCATAAAAACGTTACACCGCATTATTAAAAACAACAAAATATAGGCTAGGTACTGGATCCTCCATTTTCTTCGATTTTGTCAGATGCGCAGAATAAATAAAAATGAAAACGTTAAGACGATGTTTACATTGGACTTTTTATACTTCGAATTTTTTTGACGTCTCTGGTACTTTATATCACTCTCGCTTTATAGCGAAAAAGAGATGCTTTTCTGAACGATACCTCTTCCTCGCCATAAAGTGGGAGTAAGGTAAAGTATACAGAGACGTCAAAAAAAAGTTAGAGGAGGCAGTTCAATGTGTATTTATGTATATTTAATTCATCAAGCAGACTATATAAAATATTAACAATATATAATCTTATAGACTAGTTGAAAAAAGTAGCAACATGCAATGCTTTACAAATAGGTAAATACTTACAATCTAACCACCAGGATAAAGAATATTTAAGTAATACATCACATTTTTTTTAAATAAATCACGACTAATATTATTTTGAAAGTCAATATAACTACACACTAGATTTGCCTGTTTCAGGCACCGTGTTATCGGCTCGTTGAGCCCGTAGTTTACTCTATGAAATGGTTAAAAAAAATAAATTACGTACTCGCAGATCTCTTGAAGGAACATATATTTTTATCAACGAAAGAAGAAAGGAGCAATCAATTTGATAATCGAGAATATCACGAATAAAAATTATTTCAAAGTATCGTCTTCGAGTTTTTAATTGTTGAAGGTCAAGAAGATTACATCTAGTACCATAGGAAGGCATTCGAATATTCCATTTTAATCTACAAACTGCTATTCTAGTAAATCGCTTTTGGATGCTTTCTATCCGATTAGAATGCAGAGCATAGTATGGATTCCACACTACACAGCAATACTCAAGTACTGGCCTCACATAGCAGTAATATAGCGCCTTGAGAGTAAAAGGGTCAGAAAATTCTTTGGAATTACGAGAGATAAACCCAAGTAAGGAGTTAGCTTTCGCTACGATGAAGTCGATGTGGAGGGAAAAAGTTAGTTTGGGATCAAAGATGACTCCAAGATCCTTTTTTTTGGAGACCATTTGTAGATTGACACCATTTATTGAATAAGTAAAGTTTGATGAGGCAAGGTTACGACGAAAAATAATGTAATCACATTTTGACACATTAAGATGTAATTGGTGCCAGAACACCAGCTAACTAAACTATTTAAGTCGTTTTGAAGTAGAATTCGATCAGATGCCAATTTAATACATTTTAGCAATTTAATGTCGTCAGCAAACATAAGACAAAGAGAAGATTTAATGATGTGGGGGATATCATTAACAAAAAGAAGAAAAAGTAAAGGTCCAAGGTGGCTTCCTTGGGGAACGCCAGAGGTCACAGATATTGGAAGTGATAAAGACGAATTTATGTTAACGTACTGGGTTCGACCTACCAAATAAGATTCCAACCATAACAAAAGACTCGAATGAAAACCTAAAGCTGATAGCTTAGCGATTAAGATATGGTGATTAACTCTATCGAAAGCTTTAGAGAAATCTGTGTAGATCACATCAGACTGAAAACCATCTTCAAGGTTACTTGTAATCTCGTTGCAAAGAGTGAACATCGTCTAATGTAATTACCTTAAATATGTGTAGGTACTTCAATAAATTTCACAACAGACAGGTGAAATGTTGTCAGAACATTTGACCTGTCACTTGTCAAATTTACTATCATCAGAAACAGGGTTGCCAATTTAAAACCAATTTTCTATTAAAAAGAAAACTTATTTTACGGAATTTTAAAAGCTATTTTAATAAGAAATAATGATAAATATGATCAACAAATATTATAGGAAAATTTAAATTTTGATTTAGTTTTAAAGACTTAAATATTTAATTTTTTTTTATTAGTTATTTCTATTTTCCATGGCCTTTTTGTTATATATTTTCTGCATTTTAAAATACTTTTTAATATAAATTGCTTAATGTTCGCATTAAGTCTTGGTACTTTTTAAAATAAATACAAAATATCCAGCAAGCTGCGATACAAATGTATACTTACCTTTTTTTTGTTATAAATTCATTGATACTCAAATAAAAAACATAAAATTGTTGTCAACTTTCTAAATAACATTATTATTATAAAGATATATTTACACTCTTATTAAATTAATTTAAATCTACATCTTCTACTGTATTTTAATCAACCACATCACCACATCTAAATTAATATATTCGCAACATACATATGTACATCAAAAACGTAATAAACCTCTGCTGCTATAATAAAGTACGCGACATTCCATTTCACGCACCTTCCATTCCAGGTCCACAGCTGAGACTTGTGTATATGAGATGTTTTCATCTGTGTGTCTACTGAATATCAAAGATCATATACATGATCTGCCCTCGAGCAGATAAGGAAGGAGGCATCAGCCAGTGCACGCTTCGCCATACCTTCGAGAGATATTCGCATCGCATCTTATAAATCTCCGCGCATATTATAAAATTTCTGAGCTATACAAAGGAATTGCTTTGGAACATTTTTTGAATTTTTCTGTACTGGCGTTCGTCTTTATGACACATACCTTCCTAAAAAAAAAAATATTGAAAGAAAAAAAAAATATATTTTATTCTATACGATCACCTTTAAGCCAGTTTCTAAGCAACGCATCATACATATCTGTACATTCTGGCTTTTTGCTAATGTTACGTGGTGAAATAAGGTATACGCGAACTCTACGACACACAAACCCAAGGCAGCCCCAGCAAACAACAAAATAAAAAGCCTATAATTAAACAATTATAGCAACTCCCACTTTTGGACTCTATATGTAGGTCCAAGTTGGGCGAAGCCTTACACTCATCTTTACTCGGTTTGCGCTCTACTCCGCCCATTTTGGATTCTAACATGCCACAATATTATAAATGTACCAAGGATTTCTGCGCAGCAATATCTATATACATATAGATTTATACAAGGGGCGATGTTCGAGCTGAAGCTTCTAAGGACGATAGCCGCATCACAGTCCAGCACAGATAAACCGAGATTCTGGAACTCCTTTTTGAACTCTGGACAAAGATGTACCTTTTTCCATAGATCGATGTAGAAGGGTTTTCTTTCTTTTTTTTTTGGTGATACAGTTGCGCCTTTTGTTTTTGTTTTTTTTTTATTCTTCCAAAAACACAAAAGTTTCCAGAATGCCTAATTATACACCTGATTACATATTCCTTAACGCAAACAGTAATTAAGGAAAATGTTAACGTGATGCCGAGTTCCATTAACAACTCGCACTAAACAGCACAGCACTGAGTCCAAGAGTCGACCCGACCCGAACCGAATAACCAAGCAACAGTCAGTGGATGAATTAATGAGCTTTAGTTGAGCCTCCCATGCAGACGACCGACCGACGACGAACGGACGTCTTGAGGGGAGACTGCGTTCAAAATTCAAATCCAAAACATTCTGAAGTTAGTTTAGAATCTTTTCATGCATCAGGTTCAAGTGTTTTCAGATATACCTTACACATACATATACCTCCATATATAAATTTGGTTTGTGCTGATCAATGATTAAAAATGAATTAGTAACGTTATTCATCGCTGATTTTCATGTTGAGTTCATGCAAAAGGGCGTTGATTAGTCCGCTGTCGGCTTTAGATTATGCGATTGAATATTCCGTATACCTATACCTACGATTGATCGCAACTAGACTTCGGCTGAGTTGGAAATGAACTTGCGTGTAGGTATACTACGCCAAGTCTGTGCTTAACATGACAGTTCGTGTAAACAAGTAAGCAAATACCCCATTTTCACATATTTAATTGTCAAAGTGACATTTGGAGTTAATATATGATACTAAAAAGTTAAAATAGACATTTGATTATTTTAACTCTAAAAAAATGATAAAAAGATACCACGATGCTAAACCGTTTAATATTTGGAAAATGATGTTATTAACGTAGCATCATACTTAAAATGCTTTGACATCATATAAAATCGTCTAAAATTTTGCACCATTATTTTTTTCAAATAAAATTTGAATACGAAATTTGGTATGCTAAGTTTTGAAAATACATATTCAGTGAAAGCTCTAATAAGCGGACTTTCATGCTCCCCCCATTTTTGTCCGGTTATGAGAACTGTCTGGTTAAGGGAAAGAAATAGAAAAACTTTATTTTTTTAACTTCATGTTGAATTTTTATTATTAAAATATAACGGAACGCGATGAGAAAAGGAAACCATGCATTTTCAAAATTACACCAACTTAGTTATTCGGGAAATCCCCTAAAGCTTTGAACATAACATTGCTCTGTCTGGTTATTAGAGCTTCGCGTCTGGTTATCGGAGATTTTCTATGGATCTGCGTATACGTATTTTAATAACGGACCTTCTGTTTTTTTCTGCTTCATTTGTTGATAAAAAATAATCGCTAGATAATACTATGTTTCTTTTTTTATATAAAATTAGCAAAAAATGTCCGCGCCCGTTTATGAGAGTGAAATGTGTCCGTTAAAGGGAATCGTCCGCTTATTGGAGCTGCCCGCAAGTAGAGCTTTCACTGTATTCGTACTTATTAATTTTAATTTAAAGCTCTATTTAAAAAAAAAATAACAAATAATGATTTGTTTTTTTTTTCAATATTTAGTAAAAGTTACTAAATAATTAAAAAAAATAATATAAATGTAGATATAATTAAATTAAAATTAATTTTTTTTATCATTGAAATATTTTTTAAATTTTTTGTATTAAAGTTAAAAACTAGAAAAGATTTTGAATAATTAATTTTTTGATTTTTTTTTTTTGTTTTGTTGATAATTTTAAGATATATGATTTGAAAAGAATTCAAATTGGCACTCTTTTGAATTTATTTTCATTTAAAATGCAAATCCTTTTATAGAATAAATATCTAAACAAAAACCTCCACATACATACTTAACAATAATATAATCACCTGATATTTCTCCATTATTATGTCATTCGTTTGAAATACATATTTTGTAACTAATAAATTTTCTACCTAACTGATTTCATTTACAAAAAAACAAAAAAAAAAAAAAAAAACAAAAATCCAACCAAATTATATTTTTATGAAAATTTATCAAAACAAAACGATAGAAAAACAATCTTCAAGCAAAATACAGGCCTTTGACAAGAAAAAAAAAATAATATAATATTAAATCACACAATCATCATCATCATATCCAATGGATATTTATAATATACGTACCTAAAACCATTTAAAAAAAAAAAACAAAAATGAAAAACCAAAACAATATAAATGGTAATATCAAAACAAACCTTTGCGTTCCATTCACGAATCAAAAGTATAAAATTCGAAATAGAATTAAATCTGCTATTGCCCCCGAGGCATGGCGTATACCACATTTTCTATACTATACACACGTAAATAGTAATAGAGCGTCAGACCCATACCTAGAAATTTTATTATTTATACAATCCTCCTTCCATTTTTATTTTTTTGTTGCCATCATCATATTGGTGAATCCCATTTTCACAAATCAAAATTCTTGTATATTTTTATGCAATGGTTTTTTTTTTAGATTTGTTGTTGTTTAAGCAGACAGCTGGGGTTTTCCACGATTTCTTTTAAAGGTTACAACAAAAAAAAAGTAATATAAACCAAATACAATTTAAATACATCAAATCACAGAAACATTTTTTATTCATTGAAAAAAAGCAGATAAAAAGAAGAATTGGGGTTGACTATATATGATAATGGCGCGAGCCTTTGATATCTTTTTTTTTGAAAGGCTCGTTGATTTTTTTCCTTAGACCTGAAATAACAAGGAATTGGAATTAGAATTTTATTTCTTACTTGCAATATGTGCAGGTTAAAAGTATGGAAAGTAATGCCAACATAACTTTGACAAGTTGCTTCACTATAGTCAAAGATGATGATTCTCAGTCCGAAAAAATATATTAAACAGATTGACTGATAAAAAGTCATGTAAACATTTTTACAATAATGGCAAATGCCCATCATCAAATAATTAAAATTGTTTTAAATATTAAAGAAAATCTGTATAATTCTAAAAGTTTCTATAAAAATTGGTACAGCTGTTAGAATTGTAAGCGCATTTTCATTTAAATAGGAAGAAAAATGAGATATTGAGGCAAATTTTTGACTGATAATATTTTTAAACGTTTTAGTTACTTCGAAATTCGCTTTTGCTTTCTTTCTTTTTCTTATTCAATGTACATAGGTGTTTAAATATTTTAAAATTTAAAATAAAACTTATTGCGCGCAAAAAAAAACTTTCAAATTTCAAATAAAACTAGGTATTGACAGAAAATAACTGAACTTTTTGAGCAAATTTTTACAATCTCATTTTAAAAAATTTTTTTGTATTTAAATTAATTTATATTTAAAAATACCGATGCCTTTATTTATATTTATGTACCTCTAATCCTAAGCTATACCTAGCCCTTCCGATCCAAGTGCATTTTATTTAAATTGATATGGTTTTAGTTTTTTTTAAGTAAAAATTTAAATCATGTCTAGAAAAAGGTTATAAACAAATTCACCCTGTTTTATTTTCTATGTTATCTAAGCTTAACTTTCTACATCAAAAAAGTATTTACAAGGGGACATCATGTTGTCGAAAATTTCTTTATACTAAACAAAAAAAAAATTGAAAACAACACTGATTGCCTTTCTGTGTTTTCGTTCAACACTCTTACTCGCATGTATATCCTTCTCCTTATATATCAAAAATAGTACGATAAAACTATGTACAAAAAAAACCGAAAGACAAAATAAAATTTAACAATTCTTCAAACAAAATGCAATGGAAATTTCGTGAGTTGATATACCCTTATATTCACCCTTATGGCTCAATTGATCCCGCCTTCAGGCTATTTACTTTCATAAGATTTCCTACCCTATTTTACGGATAGGCGAATTTTATTAATATAGTTATATATGTGTATATATATATACATATGTACATATGTATATGGCATGAAGTGTGTAGTCTATAATATTTACTTTTAGATTTTTTTTTTATATAAGCTTATCCGAATTATAAACAAGTATGTACATAATATGCTTTATAGAAATATTGCATTTCCGATTTATGTACATAATATGCAAACGCGTGTGACTACCGACGGCATATATCAAATAAAATATCTTATTAAATTAAAGTAACAGTTAAATTAATTGATTTTATTCATTTATGAATTTAATAAGAGAAAACTAAATAAACGTACTTGTGCCTTTTTGTAAGCAAAAAATTATGATTTTGAACAAAGTTTCCCATTTCGACAACTTTTAAGAAACATTCTAACATAAACACAGAACTTTCAACCGAAACATAAAATATTGTTCAAAATGTCCGAACTGCATACAAAAAATTTAAGTTTAATTTCTTAGACAATGAAACAAACTCAAATCATCCTTAAAATTGTGTGTTTTTTTTTTTGATAAGCTGTCTAAAGTTTCAGGGTTTTTTTTCTCAAGATTTTGTAAAACAACGACGAGTAAAACAGAGAGTATAGAAATAATATTGTATACTTTAAACTTCTGAAACTGTTTTGACACCAACGCAATGAACACCATCTGATTTCTTACACAAATCTCAATTTATGTGAAAAAAAAAATAAAAATCGTTGGAGAGGTTTTTTAAATAGTTTTGTATATATAAAATTTTGAAAAAATGTTTAAGAAAAAAAAATTTGTACGCCATATGTTAGTGTTTATTAATGCGAAGTTTAAAAATTAATTAAAAAAAAAATCATTTACCCATTTTTGAAATATCGAATTTTCAAAAAATAATTTTAAATTTTTTTTAAATCCAAAATTAGTTATTTTTTTGAAAATTTTGGTATGCATTATTACTATTTAAATTTATTAGAAGCTCTTGTGTACAAAATTTGATTAAAATCGTTTTAACAGATAATGAGATAGTCGAAAACCAAAAAAATGGTTCTATGAGAGATACCATTTGTAATGATAGATAATTTTTTTCTAATAATATAGTTGATCGTACTGATATTAGCTCACATAAAAATTTGTTTCTCATTTTAAGAAAAATGAGATTTTCCATACCGGTTTTATAACATTTGTATGGGAGGTACCGTTATTTTTGGCTATAAGAATAATTTGTATTTAAAATCTGCTAGATAATGTCAAAAAACTGCTGGATTCCAAGTGTAATTAAAATCGACCAAGTCGTTTTTGAATTATTAAGATCTCAAAAAAAATTTTAAAACTTTTTTTTATAAATCCAAACATTTTTTTTTTAATTTTGATATATAATACTTTTTAAACTTTTTGAAAAATTGATCAAATTCAGATGAACCATTTTTAAGAAAATCGAAAACAAAAAAATGGTTCTGTGGATGGTACCATTTATAACCATTTTTCGGAAATATTTTTTTTAAATGTTAGCCTTTTTGTATAAAAATTATTGGATTTTTTTTTAAGTTGTGGGCACTTTTTTGAGAAAAATAAGACTTTCATTTTTTGCAACAAAAAAATTGTACGGCAGGTACCGTTATTTTTGGTCTTAAAAAAAGTGAAAAAAAACACTATTGTTACTCTTTTGGGTAATTTTTTTTTTAACATGAAATTCTGGAACACCCTGTAAAGCATTTTTATAGCTTTAAACCCATTTACATGCTCTGTCCACTCCATAGTTTGACTTAAAAATAAAATGTACCACTGAAATAGTATATTTGCATACTAATGCATACATACTAAAATACAGAAATATACAAAAAGGCCGACCTGCAAAAATATTTAAAAAAAAATTATTGTTCTTTTAGGCTTTTACGACTGGTTTTTTTGCTTTCGACAATTTTTCTATGAGAAGAAAGTCGTATTCCAGCAGAAAATTCTAAAAATTCTCAAACTTTTAAGCCTAGGAAATTTCTTTCAAATAGAAACAAAATTATCACGATACCTTTATTCGTTCAAAATCTATAATTTTTTCAAACAAAAAAATCAATATGAGACACTGTGCATCATCGTAAAATTGACATCGATTTAACCGTTTAAAATTTAAGGTTTTTTTCGCATAACATAGTATATTAATTCCCTTATGTGTATGTATTTAATACCAAAAAATTGCTCTGTTTTTACATTGAGTTACTTCTAAAATAAATCAGAAAAAAATAATAAATGAAAAGAAGAATATCAAAAAATTGATTTTTTAAAATTTTCCATATTCAACGATTTTTGATTTTCGGCCAATTTTTGAGTAATTAAATTATTTTGCTCACTTTGAAAATATAGATACATTTCATATTTACAAAAAAAAACTATATCTTTTGTAGGTACTTGGTTTTGCTGAAAAAAATTATTTATACAAATATTAGATGTGAACACATATCACACATGAACATATAATTTTTTAATATAGCTATAGAGCCAGAGGCTTTGTTTATTGCTTAGCTGCCAAAGTACAATTAACTAAAGCATATAATATTGATTGACTGGAGCTACTGTTTGAATTTTTTTCAACACCAAATTATCTCCTTCCAAATGCAAAAGCCAAAGGCTATTTAAACTTATGATTTTTCAAACCCCATCAAAACAAAAAATAAAATATATATTAAAAAAGTAAACACTTATAACAATTTACAAACAAAAAATCATATGCTTAAGTAGTATATTGCCCTCTCACGATACCCATATCAATATTGCGAAGGTGTCTATAAAAAACTGCTCCGTTTTTATGCCAATTCTAATTTGTTTATGGTTTCATCACTAACAATTTCTTAATTCAACTAAAAATTCACACACAAAATTCGAATATAATTTTGTTCCCACAATGCCCTACCTACCTACCTACCTACTCAAAGAAAAACTAATATTCTTCAACGCCAACAACAAAATATTTAGGAATCAGGATCACGCAATGGTGGAAGCAGCAGCGGCGGCGTCGAGGCACTCATATTCGTATATAAAAAGAAAAACGCACACGATTCTCTTTCCACATCGCGTAAGCCAATTATCCTTTTCACCATGGGAAACTTGACCTCGTCATGAATATTTTTGTTATTGTTGTAGTTATATGCATACAAATATCTCCATATAGTATCTCGGAGCTCTTTTTGTGCGATTGTATCGCAAAATAAATTGTATGCAAATTATGAACGCAAGATAATCCGTTTATCTGGACCACTGAGCGTTTGGTTTTTGTGCTGAGATAGTGCCGCTAATGATTGATATAGTCAATTAGGTTCGCATTACTTAATCGCATTTTAGAGAAAATGATGTTACGATATGTACAAGTACATTATTATTTCTGGATGGTGTTGGTTTACTTTCTTTAATTTCAGATAAATTAACAATTATGATTTTGCGAAATTCATATTATGTATGCGCAGATAGAAAAATATGAGATTACATAATATAACTCCAGAATCTATTCGAATTAATATTAACTCCGTAAGAATACAAATAAAAAATTATACATCAGTTATTCTTTTTGGGTATTATAGTTATGTACATAGTACATAAATATATAGAATTTGCAGAGATGGGAAGGAGTCATCTGGCAAATCTTTGTTTGCTGTTTTTCTTTTCGCAATGAATATTTCTTGCCAAATAATAATTTCGCATTTAATTTGGTTGTAAACCTTTTTATTTAAATGCTCATAATCGTACGAAAAACTCTCACTATTACGTTTATCTTATAGTTTTATATTTATTTTGTGAAATAAATAAAAATAAAAAAGTCTTGTTCAGTAAAATGAATGCCATTTTGCAGAACCAACAACAAAACGACGATTTTTAGCAGAGTGGCGCAGTGGAAGCGTGCTGGGCCCATAACCCAGAGGTCCGTAGATCGAAACTACGCTTTGCTAATTTTTTTTGTTTAAACTCTCTATTTTAAATTTTGTATATTATGTACATTATGCATTATACTGACTTGCTTTTTAGTTTTTTTATATTTAGAAATATTTGAGCTAAGAAAATTGAAATAAAAACGATAAAATCAGTATTTTTTAGACTAATCAGAAGCATATATGTATATAGAATATTTGAAGTCGTTAATTTTTTTAGATTTTGAAAAGTTGACCCAAAATTTATTTAAATATTCACAAATCTTAATTTATGAGAAAAAAATGTTTAAAATCGTTAGATCGGTTTTTAAAAAGAAAATTTTATACATATATAATTTTGAAAACATTTTTAAGAAAAAATTGGTACGCCATTTTCTAGAATTTATTAAAGCGGAGTTTAGAAATTAATTTAAAAAAACAATCATCTACCCATTTTCGAAATATCGAATTTTCAAAAAAAAAAAAAAAAATTGAAATTAATTTTTAAATGCAAAATTTGTTTTTTGAAAATTTTGAAATGCAATATTATACAATTAGAAGCTATTGTGTAAAAAATTTTATTAAAATCAGTTCAACAGGTAATGAGATAGTCGAAAACCATACAAATGGTTCCATGAGAGATACCATTTTTAGACGATAGATAATATTTTCTTTTCAATAATATGACAGATCTTACTGATATCTGCTCACATACAAATTTTAATTAAAATCGTAGGAGTCGTTTTTGAGAAAAAAGAGATTTTCAATACCGTTTTTTTTTTTTTATTTTCTATGGGAGGTACCGTTATTTTAGTTATAAGAATAATGTTTTTCTTTAAATCACATAGATAATGTTAAAAAACTGCAAGGTGTCAAGTTTAAATCGACCAAGTCGAATTACATAATAAGTTCTCAAAAAAAAAATAAAAAAATTGGAACTTTTTTTAAAAATCCAAAAAAAAATTTTGGTATAATTTTGGTATACTTTTTAAACTTTTTGAAAAATTGTCTATAAAAAAATTGATCAAATTCAGTTGAACCATCGAAAATCAAAAAAATGGTTCTCAGAGAGGTACCATTTATAAACATTTTTTTTTAAAATGGTATAGCCTTTTTGTAAAAAAATTACTGGATTATTTTTTAAAGTTGTGCGTACGTTTTTGAGAAAAATAAGATTTTCATTTTTTGCTAAAACAAAATTGTACGGCAGGTACCGTTATTTTTGGTCTTAAAAACAAATGAAAAAAAAAACGAGTAGTGGGAATACCCAAAGAACGCTAGGTACCAAGTTTATAGAAAATCGATCCACCCGTTTAGGCTACAACCGAAAGGACAGACAGTATTACGACTCCCATTTTTTTCGACTTCGTTATTCCCGACGAAGAGCTGAATTTAAATATTAAATGAAATATTAAACCGTCTAAAAATTTAATATATGTATTGCTTATAGTAAAACGTTTTTTAAACCGTAAAAACAAAGAAAATTTGCATAAAATAAAAGATTTTTTGCTTAAATTTTTGAAAGAACTTTACAACACTGTTGGAAAAAACATTTAAAATTAGACAAAATAAATTTAAATTTAATTTGTGGCAATTTTACTATAGGTAGATACATATATGTATTTTTGACGAGCAGTATATGTTATACGAATGGTTATTTGTTTTTCCAAAATATTTTCATGCAGGTGCATATCTAAATTGCAAATGTTTTGTTTTTCATTTATAAAATAAACATACAATAATTATTTTTCCAAACGTTCTAAATTTCAAAAGTTCACTCTTTTACACAAATTTGATTTAAATTCAAATCAGCTTATATTAACAAATTGATTATTTTGGTGCAACGATAACCCAATTAAATTAGTGACCAATTAGTAAAAAATCAATGAATAATAAAATAAAGAGGAAGAATAACAAATTTGTTGTTTTTCATAGTTGCATCCAAAACACTCTTAAGTAAAAATTTCATTTGATGTCTTAAAACTTTGGAAAAAAAACAACACACATATTTAACATGTACTTGCACTTTTATGATTTATTAAAAAAAAAAATGAATAAAAAATATTAATTTATTTTTAAGGTTTGTTTTTAAAATAGGTATCTATTCAAAACAATGTGGGACTTATAAAAAAGTTTAAAGAATGTCATCACTTCTTCTGGAATGAGGTCAATAAATAAACTTTTGAAATGCCCTCCAAAACATCTTGAAAATCCACTTTTAATATTATCAGTCTAAGTGATTACACATAATATCCTAATATTATTCATCTGTTTCAACTCTCTGATCTTAACTTTTTTTGTATTGTCACAAAAAACAACGATTAGTATAATTCACCGTTAAAATTAAATCACACTTTTTACCTTTAGATTTTCTTTTATTTTCTTTACGCACTTTTCCAACAAAAATAAATTTAATTCCTACCGTTTATATAAAAAAACAAACAAACAAAAAACCGATTAACGATTCCCCAGATGGTAGTTTTATGGTAATGAACTCACAAAAAACTGTGAACCAAGCAAAAATATCATCACCATAAATTTCCGTGAAAATATCCTAAAACTCGTGAAAGTCTATATACATATATATGTAACTTGTGTATAGGTTATAGGTATGGCATCAGAAATACTCGTTTTTTTGGGAGTAGGTATAATATAACTGTGACAGTCAGTGTATCCTTATAATGGCCGTCGTCGTCGTCATCGAATCGTTTATCCTCAAAGTATCTCTATACCGTTATACCGCAACTATTAAGCTAGAAACACTCTCTCTCACTGTATGGCATGATGCTAAACGATTATTATTATTATATCCCAAAAAATGATGATATTCCTATGCCATGAGCCACAAAACTACCACATTTTGCTGCCGAAATAATGATTGTTCAAGAAGTCGTCTTCGTCGCTATCGCCATCGTCATCGTCGTCATCGTCGTCGTCGTGAGTCCTCCGTATATTCTCTTTATATTTTTCTACGAATTTTTTTCTTACTTCAATTTCTCCTTTAACATAGAGCTCCACATTCCTATGTGGTGTGTATATGTGGTTTATTTTTTTTTTATTTTATTTTTTAACAAAAACATGTAACACAGATATGGGTTTTTTGTATTACTCGTCGTCGTCTAAAATAATAGATGATGTACTCAGTGTTTTATTATTATGGCTTTTTTATGTCGAAAACACGTTTACACAAATATTAATTGTTATAAGAACTAAGCGATAAAAAAGCGCAATGAAGATGCCTCGTGGTGAGCATATTATTATTATTATCCCCGCACTCACACTCATACACTCACGCTGAACGAGAAAGTATCCTTCTTTTTTTTGTTGAGTACTTTTGATGTGGGTGTATGTGTGTGTATATTCAAATGGCCCACATCACGCATCCTCAGTAGTGATCATGAGTTTTTTTTGTTGGATGGAAGAGGAGAGCCATGGTTAAGGAATATATAGGAAAAGCCAACCAAACCCGAAACCTCCTTCCATTATAGGATTTCGAGATGAGAGTGGCGCACCAAAAGGAGCAATACGATGTCTTGTGTTTGTATTTCGTCCTTGCTTGGGGCGGATACAACCGCCACCGCCATCGCCGCAGCCGTCGTCATCGTCGACGTAGTCGTATAGTCGTAGTCGTAGTCGTAGTCATCGTCGTCGCCGCCGAAATGGAGTTGACGGCGATTTTCCAAATGCCCCATTAGGGGTATCTCTATAACGAACACAGTATGGCGCATTTTGCTGGTGTATACCTACCTACGAGTATATTGCGTAAATGGTACCGACCCGAAATATTGTATGGGTACGTCCACCCCCAAAGCAAAAGTAGGTATATCTACGGTGCGTTAGCATTTTGTATATTTCCTTGCTCTCAAGAGTTGGTCTGAGAGTCTGATATTCTGGATATTGGTGAAATGGCTGATGCGGCTGGCTGTGGAAATGTGTGCGTTTGCGGATTTACAGCGGAGAGGGTGCTTCGTTACAGCCCCATGGGGGAACGGTGGGTTTTATATTGCAAAGGGTGAGTTGTTTTCGTTTGCGATAAAGGAGGAAAGCACCGGAAGACCAAGGGTGATGCAAAACAACATGCTGTCCCTTCATTTGTGCTCCCTGTCTTACAAACGGCTCTGGGAGAGAGCATCATACTTGTATAGACTATACTTGTGCATTGCTCCCGCACCAGCAGGCAGAGCTTTATTAATGTAATTCCTTTCCATATATGGGTCTCATTTCGCCCCGTAGCCATGTACCTTCTGTGATGCTTCTATACCATCACCCTGTATGATATACAATTCTCCCCCCACCCCATTCCACTCCCCCCAAATAACATAGCAAGAGTGTTACTATATAGAGAGAAGATTTCGTCTTTAACAGTAGTTCCAGAAATTAGGAACACGTAAAGTTCTGTTCGTCCACATGGCATCACATAGATAGATAGATAGATAGGTAACTATAGATACCGCACTTATGTTGCTTCTGCTCCTGCTCTTACTCCTGCCACTGCTGCTGTTCTACTAAGATGTAGAAGCCCACGAAATAACATCCAAATGGAATGGAATGTGATGATGGTTGTATAGGATGATTTTCGGAAAATTGGGAGCAGAGGTGCTACAAAAGCGAAGCAGCCGGGGAGAAAATCTCCTGCCCGAAATGTGTACATATATACACAAAATAGAGAACAGACGTTAAGGACGACAACGACGATGAAATGAAAACTGCTTGACGAAAATCTCCCGAATGGTTCGTCGTTGTCGTTGTCGTCGTCGTCGTATTATGTACGCATGAAGATAGTAACAGGAGTTCTCTATATGTGTGGTGGAGTATACACCCCCAGGTATTGGATAGCCGAGGGCTGAAAAATCGTTGCAGTCGCATTGAAACGCTTAACGCGTAAGTTTGAAAAATTCTTAACTTTACCACACGTTGGTAGGTTATAAGGTACCTAAAGAGAAAAAGACTCTACAATTGGCCTTTTGTTTGAGGGATATTCATCTGGGAACAACAACAACCAGAATCAGAAAAGTGCGCTACAATTATAATCATCGTATCATATCAAACCGCAAAAGGACAGTTTATTACTTTAATTCCTTATTTCCGTTGGGAGTTCTCTTTTGATATATAAGTTTTGTGTTCTATATGTTTTATTGCTGTTATACCGCTGCTGTTACCGCTTTTTGTAACTTTGTTTCATTTTTTTTTTACTTTGGTGTTGTTGTTGTTGGCCTGTCTTGTTGCGAAATATATCATCATAACCATCATCAACCCCTGTAGAGGCGGCTAGTGAAACGTTTATAGCCTACGGGTAATTTTTTTGTCGCTCTTTATCGGAGAGTAGTACCTCTAGTCTCTTATTGTTTCGATGCAAAAAGTGTTAATTTTGCCGTCGGTAAATTTAATATTTTGATTAAGTGCTTATAATCTAAGAAGTGTTATTGAGCTTTAAATTTAAAGGTCAGTGAATATTGTTCTTTGTATATTGTTTTGGATAAAACACATATTGGTGAATTAATATAAAGCAACTTTAATTAAACTAAACAACTGAGGGAGAAATTATAAGCTGTCACTCTGGACTTCGTTGCAAATTTCAGAAATCGGAAGGTACGTGTTGTTAAAATTGAATTAGCATGGTAATTTTTTTTTTATTTAAAAAATTCTTAATAATTAAATCAAATTCAATAAAATTAAATCAAATTCAATATATTTAAATAATTAAATCAAATTCAATATATTTATTGTTTTGATTTCTATTGCCGTCGGCAACGGAAATTCATAGGTATATTATACAATTCTATTGGGTTTTTGAAATAAACTTAAATGCAATCTATTTAATGTAATTTTCAACATAAATTTATTTAGACTCTTTCAGTCGTATTTATTAGATTTTTGTCTACTTAGACACTGTCTAACTATTTTCAAATTGGTGGAAATATGCTTTATTTAATAAAAATAAATATCACATTATTCACGATTAAGAGAATCTACTCTTGTGTCTAAGTTAGGCAGCTATAAGACAACAATAAACAAGGTTTTTGAACACATTTTCCAAAATTGGACAGTTGTCTAAAGTTAGATAACGTTTATAAATAAGACCATCTAATTCTGTTTGAAAATAATTAAAATTTAAGTTGAAAAAAAGTTAGCTAGTTTAAATTTTGTATAGGGAGTCTCGTATTGTAAGATAAAAAATGGTTTGAGCAAGTTTTTTACGATAGTTTAAAGTGGAGATGGATTAAAATGTGCCCTTTGTATTTGAATCGGGACTAATTAAATTGATCATCAGCATTCGTTTACAATGTGACTCGGACAATTACTTTCTTCAGTGCTTGTGATGTGTGATTGTGAAACAATAAACTATTCGGTTCATTCGAATGATTGACAGACCAGTATATCTTATAGATCATATGCCAAATGGGTTGCATATCATTATTTTGACATTGTCAGATTGGCAGCGTTCAGTTCGGGTACCTATTCAAAGGTATCCGGGTATATGTGTGTTGTTGTAATCCCTTATTCAAAAAAAAAAAAAAAACCAGCAAATGACAGCTATTTTTCTGACTATTGAAAATTACATAATGTTCATACTGCATTGACTTTATAGGTGTGTTCTTTTACTTTGAAACTCTGTGCATTTCTGTGAATTTCTACACAATTTATTTATTTTTTTTATACGAATTTCTGTAGAAATTCACACAGTTTAATACGCTCAATTGGTTAAGGTCTAATTCCACTTCAGTTTCAATGCACGTACTAGCTGGCCAAACACAATGGATGTACTAGCTATAAATACAATATGTCAAAGCTTAAAATTATAAAAATAGTGTACAGCGCTACAATGTTGTTTTTTTTCGATTTTTGGTAAAAAAAAATTGGTAATTGTGGAAAAACCTTAAAAAATGTTCGTCAAAAATTGAAAAAAGGTCGAGAGTTACAAAATTGAGGCTTTAATTAAATTTAAGTTAAATGAATATTATAACGGGTCATGCATTTCGTGGTTTGAAGTTGGTAGCGCTGGCATTTGACACCTGTCAAACTCATCTATCATTTGCAAAGTGTCAACATATTTGTTGAATGTTTGCCATTTACTATAATGGATCGCTTAACAATCGAACAACGCGTTAAAATTATTAAAACTTACTAAAAAAGTGGTGATTTAAACGTAGCCACTTTTTGCGCACTACGCGATGATTATGGTCGTCATAATCTACCGACTACGCAACTCAATTGGTAAAATTGTGTGCATCATCGTAATGCACGCTCAGTCGAAAATATTGCTGCTGCAAGTGCAAGTGTTGCGGATGATCCGTATTTATCGATTTCCTGGCTTTCGCAGCAGTTAACTGATTTTTTTTGGCCGGCGCGGATTAAGATCATGACTTGGACGATATGTGGTTCCAACAAGATGGGGCAACAAGCCATACCATACGACCAATTATTGCGTGAGAAGTTTCCTGGTCGCGTAATTTCACGTTTTGGAGACGTCAATTGGCCACCAAGATCATGCGATTTGACAACGTTAGATTTTTTTCTGCAGAGCTACGCAAAAGACCGTGTTTACGCGAATAATCCCCGAATTCTAGATGCAATAAAAACCAACATTACTCAAGTTATAGCCAAGATACCGCCCGAAATGTGCGAAAAAATGGTTTAAAAATACCTCAAAAGAATCGCATGCTTCGAATCTTCCCGAGGCAGCAATTTAAATAATATTGTTTTTCACTTTATTGGCAAAGTCTAAACTTTACAATGAAATAAAATTTTCATCAAAAATGTATCGCTTTGTGTGTTTTATTTAGCTTTACTTCCAAAACCGAAAAATTAATGACCCGTTATGATTTAGAAAAATTAACGTTTGTTTTGTTCAATAGATAATTTAAATTCATGAAAGTAAGAGAAAGTATTATGCTACAAAAAAAATGTAATAATAGTATCACTCATACTTTCAGGATATGCAAGTACGAAAACGGGAATGTTCGGTTAATAAACAACAAAACAGTTTCATGAAAATATTTGCATACATAAGCTTCAATTGGTGTTCGTTGTTTAATCGAAAATTGATTAATTTCATCGCAAGCAAGTCTCAGTCCAAAATAATTAGCGATACAACTTTTTTTCAACTTTTATGCATCTCACAATTCAGTTTGTCTTGGTATAAAGCGTTTTTGGACGATACCTACAGATGTTTTTTTTATTTTTTTTGTGGCACCTACCATGCAGTTCTGTTTAATCATTATAAAAACATTTGTTTTTCATAAATCGCCATTTTGAAAGATTCAAAGAACGGCTATAAACTGTATATCCAATACAACCGTATATTTTTTTGTATTTTCAGCTTTTTCGAAAAGGCTTTAACTTATTTTGATCAATTTTGAATGCAGAATATAGCTCCAGAAGGTTTAAAAAATTTCAAAAATTGTTAAAAATATTTCTAACTTTTTTATAAAAAATCAAAATTCCGAAAATTATTTGCTATTCTTTTTTATACTTGGTATTATCTAACGATTTTCTAATACTATCCGATTTAAAAAAAAATCGTTTAGATAGCTCTTATCTGTTAAGAACAATTTTGTTTTTCTCGAAAAAAATTTCTAAGCTTTCCATAAAAATATTCTTTGTTTGCTTAAAACAAATCGATCTACCTTTTTGTAGGAAAATATTTAATTACTAACAGTATAGCTCCTACCAAATTCGATTTTATCACTATCGGATCGGATCGATATTAAAAAAAAAAATGAACTTTTGTGCTTTTTTTAAAATAGTAAATAATAATGCATATACAAATTTTTCGAAAATATATTCTGAATAAAAAAAATATCAGAATTAAAAACGAGAAGAAATTAATTTTGTATCTGGAATCTTGACATCAAAATGTTGTCTTAAAAATTGTATAGGTATGTCCATATTTTTAAAAAATTAAATTAAAAAAAAAAAACCTCTCCAACGATTTTTGAAGTGTTGTTTGCTTTTAATTTTCAAGAAAACAAATGGCAATCGATTTGTTTAGCTGAAACTATTAGGGGAATTATTAAAGAAATATTTAAGGATTGAGTTTCATATATGGACCTAGTCTCTTGTTGCTTAAGCTTGGTTTGCTTTTTGTGCGTTAGGGAAAATAATTGTTTTTTAATTTTTTTTTTTAATTTGAATATTAATTTATTATATTTATTATTCAATTGCACTTTCCACTTCAAGGCTTGATTAGATAGATTAGATTAGATTAGATTAGATTTTTTATTTGTATAATTTAACAATTTTTTTTTTTTTTTTTAATCATAATATCAATATAACAAGAAATACAATAAAATAAATGGGCAATGGCGTTGCCGTCTGCCTGGCTTGATTATATTAAAGATGTTTATCTCAATATTAAGTTCTAATATAAACAAAAAAAAAATACAAATACAAAGCACAAATCACAAATCCACAAAATTTTTTCGCTAAAAACATCTATGTTTTTATTTATATATTTTTTTTTTTCTTTAATACCCACTTAAAACTAAGATCAAATACGTGCGATCCAATAACAGAAAAATGTTTACAATTTTTTAATTGATTAATTAATTTATTCTTATTTCTATATTTTTTTTTATTTTCTATTGTCTTTTAAATTACGAAATTAATAATAAAAATAATTAAGAATTTTTCTTTTTGCGTATAGCATTTGCGTAGGAAAAAATAATGACTTATATTTTTCTCAATTCTTCAATTGTTTAAGTCAGTTCAGATTATTTTGAATTATGGTAGTTCGAGGTAAATCTACCAAACTATTGGTTTTTATCTATAGTTGTATACTCAACTTAATTATACAATTTTAATTTTTGCTAAAATTTACTTTATTATAATTTGAGATAATGAACCTTATAAATTTCACCTTCTCATCATTCCAATTAATTGATAATATAATAATTAATGTAATCTTTCCGCTTGGATATATATATATATTTGCAGGAATTGGACATGTCATTCCTGGCCACATTGGATGCAAATGCTTGGCAGGTAAGTGAGCTATACCATGATCAATATACTGAATTATGTAGGTAGGAATTATGATGGTAGAATGAGATGCATCAACATAAAGTGCTTATGCCAAATGCATTTCCTCCGTTTTTCCGTTCACATTTATGCATAATGCAGCACATCGACATCACACATATTGGATTGACCCTTGTATAATGCGTATACTCATACTACACCATATAAACATGTGAACATGAGACCCTCACTATCCCTGTACAATGTACAATACATACATACATAAATATACCGGGGAACTTATTATCCTCATCGTTTCGTGTGTACCGTTGGGGAGGCTCCTCTTGGATATATTCGATCTGCATAATTTACCATTTGCTTCAATGAAACGGTATTGCATATCAACTCGACCAACATCAGTGTACATGTATACATATACAGTTATATGTATATGTTGCTTATATCCTTTTGGCTCTTAAAACAGTTTCCATAGTCAAATTGAATTTCCCGTCGAATAAACATAATTACGCATCAGCATTTCAGGTAAAAGGTATAACCAATGAAATCTGATATCCTTCCTGTGCATGCAAAATTTCGGAAGCATACTTGATTGCTACCAATATTCTTGTTCTCTTTATATACAAAAGAGGTGGGTGTGGAGATGATGATGGTCAATGATGGAGAAAGAGAAATGAGAGTCACAGTATAAATTGACATAGGTATACAGCACCTATAACCTACAACTGCCAGATAATTAGGATAGATAATTACATACTTATCTACATATGTACATATCTTACATACATGGATATGATCTAAAATTGAAATTCACTTTTTTTCACTTGAGGACTAAAGATTAAAATAAGTTTAACTCTTGAAGTGTCAAATAACCTCATACGAAATGTAAAATTTATATCTATTAACCCCAACACAACCATCAACCATCCCCTCAAATTTGAACCTTATTACGATGATTCAAAATGCAGCAAATAAGGACACGCATCCGTGCGCTCCTCTAGAAGGTTATTTAATTTAGACGGTGACTGGATAATGGGAAATAACTTCCGTCCGTTCGGTTTGGTCGTTTGATCCACAAATACTCTGCCATTTACCTCACTCGGTCTAGGTTTTATTTTATTTTTTATATATTTTGAGTAAGTGAGAAAATTGAAAAACTTTTGGTTGGCTGGGTTTTTGGAAAATTTTCCATATATAACAGAAGTTGACAAAATTCAATTTCCTTGACCAAAAGCACAAGGTCTATCATATAATACACCACAGTATAAAGTTAAAGTGAAAGTGCCAATGGACATCTAAATAGAAACAGAACCCAACAGGAAATTCATTCTTTGAGCTATGAAATCGGACGGCGGCGGCGGCGGCGACGGCATCAGTTAACGTGGGAAGCAAAACCCATCATCAGAGAAAAGGAATAAGGTTTTACACTTTCTCGAAACACTTGAGGACTTTATTTTCAAATTAGGTTACTCCGAAGTTGTTTTCCTTTGATCTTGACTTATAAATGCTTGTTGTTGAATTTTGTGCCGAGTCGAGTGGATAACACACCCGCCACGTGACACTACTGATGATGTCCTCATGATGTACCTATAATACTCAACTGTGGTTGACGACATGATGTCTTGTGTAAATAAGCACACACGATTTGAGCGCTGCTGTCATCGTCATCATCATCATCATCATCTGAGATGAAGGAGTATACCTAATTTTAAGGTTCATGTATTTTAAAATTATGTCAAATGCAATAGAAAGTGTCCTTTTTGTTAGAAAAACATCATCCAACTCACCATTGATGCTGCTCACTTGATTGAAATACCTATAAGTCTAAACCTTTCTGGGTAGGTATAATATCCTTGTTGCAGGAGTCTAAGTAAATCGATTCGTTGATTGGGTTGTTATTCACATCATCTCCCTGTGTAACTCAACTTTTGTTTGTTGATATTTGGACAATATACTTCGGTCGCTTTTGAATGAAGTGCAACAGGAAAAGTAAACTTTAACGTTGTCCTTTGTTCTATTATAAAAGGCTGTTTGTTTGTAACATACGCGCGTATATGCAACAAAAATTCCATCCAGACAGATCCTTTATTTATAAGGTTTGTATTTAATCTTGCTTTTGTTTTGCCCCGATACGTCTATGGTGATATTATATGCGATGATGATGATGGTGAGTTTGTTTTATCGACCGACATTTTACTCGTCCACATTCATTCCTACACTCGAACTCTCGAACATTTCTTTTATTTATCCTAGACCTGTCGACCAAATGAACCGAATAATACATCAAACACCCCTTAATGGGGGTTGACAAATCCACAACAGTTGATTACTGAAAAGAATGCGCTGTATATTCTTTTACGACACGGTGATGATGGTGTCGCGTCCTTTTTTGGTTTTGATTTTCATTGCGAATGAATGGGGGGTGAGGGGAGAGAAGAAAGAGAAGGAGAAAGAAAGAGGGATTTGTGTATAAGAAAAGAACCGCAAAGGACAATTATTCCCGTATGTTGTGCTGCACGATGCTGATGGTTATATGGTGATGATGACGATGACGATGACGTTGTTTTTTGGTGAAATTAATAAAATATTTCATGTATAGGTATATATGTATTTATATATGTGATGCGCGGGGGGTGAACAACCGAAAAATAAACCCTTAAGCAGTGTGGCGATAATTGCTACCGCGGGTGGATTTTTCAACTGAAGCATTATTATATATGGCACGAATATTTCGCTTATGGATTTATAATTTGACAATTATTATTATTTTTTTTTTATACATATACATATACCTGCCTTCATTTACACATAGATATTGCTTTAAAATAAAAGCCGACAGCTATATGAAAATTATTTTTTGTTTTGTTTTTGTTGTGGACGTGATTATAGCCTAATGAATTCCAGTGGTTTTCATACGTGTCTGAAGCTTAATTATTTCAATGAGTTAATGATTTATTATTTTATATTGGTTTGAAAAATCAATAAAAACCTGACTGAATAAAGTCACATTTGATAACAAAAAATCTCTTTTAATATTATTGTTAACCGATTATAAAAATAATAACTTCACAAAAATTCAATGATTCATTTTTGCTTTAATTTTCTTCTGAAGTATGAAAATATGGATAAGTGTATTGTTAAAATAATTATTCAAGGTTTTTCTTTTTTGACATTATGATGAGAATTATCTGATGATGATAATGAAAGAAATAAAAAAAAAATATACAAGCAATATTAAGGCTAGTTTCGTTTTTCGAAAAGTTCGTATGTCAGCTCTTTTGTATTTTAATTACGTATTATTATTTTTTGATTTATGAAAAGTTTTTCATTTTTTAGGGCCCTTAAAATATTAATGCTGATACAAATCCCCAGAGACTAGTTTTGTTAATTTAATTCCTGCAATTGATCTAATCAAAATATTTATATGTAAATTACAATATTTCCCACCCTCATGCCAGAAGAATAAATATGCTAAAAATGAAAATTCTGTATTAGCAAAAATTCAGTTTTCAATGTTCTGATTTTGATAATTTTTTTAAATTCTGACTATAGATATAAAATTCTATACTCTCACAATTCTGTATTTTTAAAATTCAATATGCTCGAAATTTAATTTGAAAATTCTATTTTCAATAATTCCTTTTGATAATGAAAATTTATGATCAAAAGGATTTTTCTTTAAGAACAAATTTGCCGCAAATTTTTTTAATCAGAATTTTTGTAATCGCACTTTTTTCTATTCAAAAAAGCACGAAGTTTTAAATTTCAGAATTTTGCATTTACAGAACTTTCAAACTCAAAATTTAGGTTCATACGGAATTTAAAATAAAAAAAACAAAAATTAATGAAATGCCTCATTTTATTCAACAAAAAAAAAATTAGGTCATAATATTGTATAAAATTGAAAAAATTGTTATTTATTTATATGTTTGTTGATCGAATTTTCGAATTGCAAAAATGTTTTATTTATGGGCTTTTTGACCTTTTCTAACAATTTTTTTCCGTATGAAAAAAAAGTGTTGTCAAAGCTAGAGAAATTTATTTATAAGTTGACAGTTTCTATTATTTATTTAACAGTTGAAATAATTTTATAACTCAACAATTTTGAGGTCACTGAAATTTGGCAGCTGTTAGAATCGTAAATATTGCTTAGAATTTAAATAATCAGTTGTTTTAAAAAAAAAATGTCCTTCAAATACTGCACTCAGAAGAATCAACAATATTTTTAATAAAAAAAATATTTAAGATTATTTATTTCCAGTTTTGGGGTGGTTGTTAAATTGCTAAATTTCTATCAAATTTGACCAGACTTGGCTTTAAATCAATTTCAGTAAAAAGATCAAAATATATGTTATTTGAGAAAAAATTAGTTCTATAATCTTTTGAGAAAATTGGCCAACATTTTTGAATTGCTTTTATAAATTTGGTACATATTGCATTGGAATTACTTACATAAAAAAGTAAAAATTTTAAGATATTCCAAACATAAATTAGACTAATTTCTTGGCTTTGATATTGTTTTTTTTTTTGTATTTTAAAATTTCGTACCATCTTCTGATCTTTTTTGTCAAATATAAAACAATAGTTATTACCACTGAATTCATCGTCCTCATAGGAAAATATTAAGTGAGCTAACCTTAAAATCACATAAATATTTTGAGATATTTTGAGTTGATATCCAAATTTTAGGACAACTATTCAAAAATTCAAAATGGTCTAAAAAAATATTTTTAAAAATCTTGTTATTTTTGTTTATTTGTATGACGTCAGAATAAAAATTCTGATTTCAGTTGATAATCGTAAAACAACTATATTCAAAGAAATATCACAAAAATTAGTTATAACTTTAGAAAACTTTGGGTAAGATTTTTAACTTGCTTTTTTTAAAATTTGGTACATATCTGCATTGGAATCACTTTTAAAGAACATGTTTTAATACATTTCAAACATAAATTTTACTTAATTTTTGACCAAGATTTTTGGAATTTGGAATTGTATTCTGACTTTAATTGTGAAATCCTCAATTTTAATACAAGAAAATTGGGTACCACTGAATTCAGCGTTTTCAAATCAAAATTCATTGAATTCGTCTAAAAATCGGCGTGCGAAATCTCTTGTCGCCAAATTTATTCTTCAGTCTAGAATTTAAGACTAAACATTTCGCTTATTTTTCTTGAATTTCTTTTTACTTTAAAAAGCCTACAAATTTTTCCGTAACTGTATAAAAGTAAGTTTTTAACTTAAAATTATAGAAATTAATTAATTAATTTAATTATCTAAAATCTATATAATTTTTAAAAACTTAAAAGTTCTAATTTTGGAATCATCAATTAAAAATCAACACTTAATTTTTCCATTTTTGTCCAATTCATAATTTTAATCTTGGCTAAGACGCGTTAAGAGAAGACCAAAAAAGCTATTTAGTAAGTAATTGATTTTTTGTTTAAAGATTCTTGTTAAATATTTTAAGTGAAGCATCTTAAAATGTCTCTATTTCACTACGTAGCTATTAAAATAAATTACCTTAAACATTTAACTTCAATTTTTTCATTATTGGTTACGAGATCAACTAAAACTGCAAACCAGTTTTTTTTGTTGTATTTATTTTAAATGGTTTAAAAATTAACAACTTTAAAATTGAATTAATAAAATTTTTTTTAAAGGAAGTGCATAAATATATTATAAAGAAGGATACTTAAAGAAATTTTTTAATAACATTTATTAGTTCCACCATACTTAATACTTTATATTGTTTAATGCGTTTAAAGCCAGAAAGCCTATCACATCGTGGATCGATATCTTGCAAACTTATAATGCAACTTTATATCTTGATGGATTGCCAAAAATAGGACAAGAAAATTTGTTCTTGAAATTCTGTAAATATCTCATAAATGGTTTTAACTCAACGAAGACGGTTATTCATATACCTGCACCTTGGTCATCATCATATTATGCCTACAATTTTGTTTATCGTTGTTTTTTTTTTGTTTTTTTGAAAGCAAATGAATGATGCATATTGAGAAATTGGTCCACATCAAGATGATCGACGGTCATCTCCGAAGCAGCAGATGCTGTTCGCGAAAGACCCTCTATATATGTAGAGGAGCTCTATACTTAATATGCAAAACCACACTATACGTGCTTTACATTCTAAAAGTTAAAAAAAAATCAACTGCACGTATGTTCGCAGTCAACAAAATGACTTGAATCTCTTAATGTAAAATATGTTTAATATATCACCCCGACGACGACGGCGGCGACGACGACGATGAAGCAGACGATCACAATAACAACAACAACAAAAACAAAGGACGAGGAAACGATGAAGCCAAACTGGATGGTTATTATTATTATCATGGGCGGCCAATGTGGCTATTACTCAAAACTTGAGCTAAAGTGCATGCGATCGGCTTGAGATTTACTTCTATACATAGCAAGCTATATAAGTTCAAAAATTCATAAAAATTTAAAGGAAAATTCTTTGTAACGATGTAGACTAATATCATAAAGACGCACGAAAGGCTTTTTTTTATATTTATAAGTTCATGATGATTACTATAATTATCATGACAAATTTGATAGGTTGTACTTTAAACTCTGTCTGCACTTTGTGTGCCAAATTTGTGCGATGTTGGTTGGTGCCAGTGCCAATGGTCAACATAGGTCGACTACTGCCCCGACACGCTACGACACAACGCACATACAAAATAAAACCCAGAATTTTGGTCCCAAAAAAGGGGACAGCTTACTTCTCTCTTCGCTCTTTATTTTATTTTTAGTTATTTAAGGGAGTTCCTCGACATGCAGTTTAAGTTTGTTTCTTCCACCCCAAGGGTAAATGTTGAGTTTACATTAAAGAATATAATGCTGCACTTGTGTTTTTACTTTATACGGTACTTTCATGCCATGAAGATGCATTTATTCATTTTCCATTGGGAGGAAAGAAAAGTTCCGTGTTTTTGTGTCTGTTGGGCTGTCCACATCTTTCTTATACGATGAATTACATTTTCGTAACATTGCTGGTTGTCTGTCCATTGGGTTTCTCTAGCGACGCATGGAGTTTAAATGCGCATTAAACTCAAGTGATGGTGCACCTTTGATAAAATTGCGTAAAAACGAAGATGGGTTACGTAAGTACACTGAAAGAATAATTTTTACAAAATTAAAGATTTTTTTAGTTAAAACAAAAATATTTTATGTACTTCACTGATGAAAATATGTCAAACCGGCGATTTAGCACCATTTATATTGAATTGGCGAATCATCGATTAAAAATAAGTGCATTTTTAAAATTGACATTTAAACCGGATGTTCTCAATCATCTTGTATTTTAGTAAAAAGGCATTTTTGTCAAGAAATCATAATCAAAATCATAAATCATAATTACTCCAAATGTCACTTTGACAGCAAACAATGTGAAAATGGAATAATTGCCTACTTGTTTGCATGAACTGTCAATGTCACTCCAAATGTCACTTTGACAGTAAAAAATGTGAAAATGGAATGTTTGCTTACTTGTTTGCATGAACTGTCAATATTTAAGGCGTGTTCAGATGGAGTGTATTTAGAAAACATGTTTAGTATGATAAATTGAAGAGTGATTTAAACTAAGAACATTTTAGTGAAGAACTTTAAAGTTAGAAAATTGTTAAGTACTTTAATCATGCTGATTAAAAATTTGCACTATTGTTTATAAAAATCTTTACTGAACTAAAGCATTGTTGAATTTTTTTTACATTTCTAAATTTTATTTCAATATTTCTTTTGATGAAGTAATTAAAAAATATTTATTCTAAAATGTTCACAATTATTTTTTTTGTCAGTGTAGTAAGTAGTGCTTATTTTGTTGCCGCTGGTCAAAAGTGTCCAAGGACTGCAACTATGCGGTGCGTAGGCGGTACCATATAAGATTTCGTATCTCCTGAATGTAAATGGATTTTTCACTTTAATGAGAACTGGCAGTTTGTCAATGTTTTCTTCTTTTTTTTCTCTTTTTTTCTTTTCGTCTATGAGTCGCTTTGGGGGATAATTAGTAAAGAGGTTTTTGCAATTTTTTTTTGGAGGCGTTACCGAAGTTTCTGGTGCATGCCTTCTGAAAGTGCGTAAAGTATAGTTAATGTTATTCATGTTCTGTATAAGTTATACGAAAACTCCGATGGTAAACAGTGACAGCACAAAAGCAAGGTGTATACTTTTAAGTATATGTAGGAATTTTTTAACTCTTAAAATAAAATAATAAAAATAATATATTTCATTAAATAAAATAAAACATTTTTTTACCTTCTATATAAAAGCCCAAAAATAAGTTACACCGTCTGAATTCTAGAAAATTATGAATTTATGCAAAAAATATTTAAAAACTGGGTCTCGCATTTCTGTCTGTCTGTTTATCTGTCTGACCTTTCGGCTGTAGCCCAAACGGGTGGATCGATTTTCTTTAAACTTGGTATCTAGCGGTTTTTGAGCATTCCCCACACGTTTTTTTCATTTTGTTTAATACCAAAAATAATGGTACTTGCTGTACAATTTTTGTTGGCAAAAAATGAAAATCTTTAGTTATTAGTTTTCAACACAAAATAAAACCCTTTATAGATCAAAGTCTTTGTTCTAATCCATTTTGTTTTCTCTCTTAAACAGGATTCACACTTATCTATACATTTTTGAGTATACCTATTCATTTTAAATCGATTAACAACTTGTAAAGCCATGCACTGCTTATAAGAAATCCGCCTCGAATCGGTTAGCACTAAATCAAATCATTGACCTGTATCAGAAGGTAATCAATCAGAAAATTTAAATTACATAAACACCAAGTCAATATATCACATCGATGATGATACACCCTGTAATTACATTTCTGGTGTATAAATATAATAGATGGCAGGCATCACTATAAGCATAGAGCTATAATGCACACCTTTTGGCATATATATAGGCTTCAATAATCTTACAACACACCGCAGACTATACCTATGTATATATATCGATGATAAACTGTGATGACTTGGATTGGATATCCTCCGAAACATTAAATTACTCACAGAATATTAAACCGGGATCTGATGCATCACTGATGAATATTAGGATGTGATGTTAGAAAAATTTATATGCCGTGAAGATGTGCGAGATTTATTTTGATAGATGCATGGTCGAGGACATGACAGAATAATGAGACCTTAATTGGATTTCGTCGATGATTGTGGCACGAATTAAAGAATTTTGCAAAGAAGCTTTATATTCTTCCAAGAATAAGAAGAAAAAGGATTTTAAATATATATGGATTAGATTAGAAACTTGTTTCCTTGGCTTAAAGGATACAATATATTTAACAAGAACAAGTCTCCGTTGCATTAATTCAAAGAGAAAGATCTTATATAACTTTTAACAAAAGACCTTTTAAAATCATTTCCGTTTGCAAATTGTTTATCAATAAAGTAAAGCTGTTACATCCATTGTCAAGTAGAAGAAATGCAATTTCTTTGCATGGATCCTAGACACCCTATATAGAAAAGATTATTTTACATTCTATATAATATCTGTCAATATTTTTAGAATTGAAAAATAATAATAGCCTGTCTTCGAAAAATCAAGAAAAACAGAGAATATCCTGCCCAAGGCCAGTTTTTTTTTTTTTTTTTATTTCAGTATTAAATTTGGCTAACAATAATTCTCGTGATATTCCAAGCCAATTATATCAAACCAAACCAAAAAAAAAAAGAAATGGAAATATTTAAATCAATAATTTTCTCTTCTGATTTCATGTACCATATTCCCATAAACGCAATTGGGGGTGACGCAGTGCGAATCCAAAAATCTCTTCAGATGATTCCTTGGCTCACGTTTGAGAGAATATATGTATGTATGTATACCAAACCAGGTACCTACATATATATGTATATAGCAGAGGTTAAAGGCGGAGAAGGCGGACAACTCAGTTGCTTCCTCTAATTGTAGATGCATGCCATACCATTAAGCCATTACCAGTCTTCAGTCGTCGTCGTCCAGACAACCAAGACAATCCCAATTCCAACCCCGACCCCGACTGCATCATCAGTGCACCCTCTGTATTTTTATACCTACTTGTAACCAGCTCTTAATGTCAGCTCATCACAGTGCGACTGGGCTGTAAATATATGTACATATATAAGTATCTCCAGGATAGTGATGCTGCATGCTTCGAATATCGTTTTGCGCACGCAAGCTCGTGCTGGTTTCAGGCGAGAAAATAATGCCGCTTCACTCCATTTCAATCGGAGCTGAGTTGCAGTCAATATAGGGCGAGCGAATTATATACCTAACTCCGTATACAGCATCAGGCAGGACCCATTGGCAACCGCGGGCGGCGGCATCAGGCTTACTTACATTTATTTTTCTGTGTTGATATTGTTCTCATTGTGAATTGAATACTCTGAATACCATTTTATCACTTTTCAGTTTACTGAAAATAATATACTATAGGACTTGTACTATCTCGAATTTAACAAATTAATATTATTTTTTACAGCGGCATTCTTTGTGAATAGCTTTTTATCATATGTATCTTTGCAGAGGAGGACTGAGGAGTTAGGCCATAAGAGAATAGTTTAGAAAACTAAAGAGTTCACGTCTATAGCTTTAAGCATATAGCTATGCAAGTTTCGAACATTTTTACAAATGCGATTTTTGTTTTTTTTTATTTTTCTTATTTGACAAACTTAGAGTGCTTTCTTAGAAATGTTGACTTCCCATTTGGGTTTCTTTACCTCGAATAAAGATCAATTAATTAATATAGTCGTCAAAATTATAGGAATAATTATAAATAATTTTCTTTTTTGATGCGGCAAGGAGGTGAATAAAAACATTTGAAAGGATTTTACGTATCAACTTTCGTAAAACCGGATCTGCACCGCAAAGCAGAACGAAATTTTTATAACTAATTCTTCAACAACAACAATGCAAAAATGTAACACTTGTTTTGAGTCATAAAACAGTTACCGAAATTGATTAGTATGTACTACTAATAGCTGCTTACTTTATTTAAATGAGTCCAAGCCTTGAGGCCTAAAAAATATATTTTCCAAAACCAATATTTTTTTGGTATTTATGAATTCAACCATGTCAAACATTTCGCTTGTCATATTTTTTTTTTTTTTTTGAGAAAATAATACAAAAAATATTTAAAATGCTGGAATACCATCTCATCTAAGAGAAGAGCTGTTTTTTTCTGTTATTATTCTCAACAACAGTCTCAAGTCGAAATTTAGATGATGTTTGGACAGATACAGAGAAACTAAGATTTAGCATGTTCTGATGTGTATCCTACTCGGCTTTACCGTTAAAGTTAAGGCGAGCAATTAAGATTTTAACACCACAAGAGGTTTAATAACCATAAAAACAAATGAGGTGCTGCATCTGTTTGTTACAAAGCATTTGCATTTGGTTTTAACCTTTTTAATTAAACTTCACAATTTTTATAAGCAAACAATTGTAAAAAAATGGCGTATGGGCAATAACGCCCATATACCGATTTGGAAATATCGCCCAAGAAAATTCTGAACAATTGTTGTTGATTTTTTTTCTCGATTTGGGCGTTATTTCCAATTTTTAAATTATTTTTTTTTAAAGAAAAGAACGCCCAAAATAGAAATTTTAAAAGTCAAATGGGAAATAACGCCCAAAATTGGAAATATGTATCGCCCAAACAAAATCCATAAAAAGGAAATAACGCCCAAATCTTAGGAAATATCGCCCAAATCAAAATTTTGTCAATAATTTGTACTGAAACAACTCCGTTTTAAATCAAATCAACTTTTTTTCACTTTAATAAAATAAAATTATATAATAAATAAATAAAAATTCAAAAAAGAAATAAATAAATAATTCAATAATTTAATAATCAATAACAAAATAAATGTTATTCATTTTCAATTAACACGGCGTATAAATACTGAGGTATACTGCCCTCATATTTTCTTTAAATCCAGATTCTTTAAATGCAAAATAGACTTTGAATACACCCAGCCTCGCACCTTACCCAAATCCTATAATGTGCCCAAGCAGGGGGGTTGCAGGGAGCAGCATACCCTCTCATACATACCTCACTGTTTATGCGCTGCGATTTTTTTTTAGCATACAATTTTCTTTCATACATATATTTGTTTTTCGTTGACTAAATACATATGTAGATAAGTTTTGAATTTTGTCTTTTTCCATTTACTTTTTTTTTAATTCATGTTCAAATCTTGGCGCACTTAAACTTAATAAACTCTCTTCGATTTTGACATATTTTGCGATATTTTTTTTTTTTGCGATACAAAAAATTTGGGCGATATTTCCAAGTTATTTCCTTGGGCGTTATTACCATACGCCAAAAAAAAACTACGTTTTAGGTTTTTCTAAAAAAAGAGAACTACGATTTTGACGTTTTTTGAGAAAATTTATTTAAAATCGAAAAGTAAAAAAACAAAATTAATTTCCTGCTTTGCAAAAAATGTATATCTAATTAGTTTAATATTCGTTCCGGTCCAAATTATAAACGATAAAAAGTTTAGGAGAGTTCGTAAAGCGTTCAAACTGAAAATTCCAATTTTTTTTGTTTATTGACATTTAAAATTGTTGACAGCATCAAGAAGAAAAATTAGAAACGCATGAGATAGAAGTATTTTTTTTAATGAATAGGACAGAGAAGGTTGAATTGAGTATGGTTTGTTCGTATTCACCTTTTTTTTTTTATTCAAAGATTCACTTCCAAGTTCCAAATGAAGTGACGCACGGCGTGAAAGAAAATTATTTATATGAAATTTTTTGACGTTTGGTTTCACATTGCCGCAAAATAAAAATCGGAATTATTGTGAAAGGGCGAAAAGTTTTTCGATTCAATTTTTCACTGAACCAGAATCAGACCTCTGGTGTCAACAATTTTAAATGTCAAACAAACGCTCTTTACGAGCTCTCTTTAACTTTTTATTTATGTTACAAAACTATTCTTTAACTAAACAACCTCCCATTATCTGTTTTTTTGACAATTTATTGAGAGCTGAATGTTTCAAAAGATTTGTTAGTTTGGTTCATCTTGAAATACAAGTTAAATTATCAAAAAATTGTGGTTTAGCAAAAGTGTGTTGGGAAAACATTTGGTTTTGATTTCTTGGTTTCAATATTTTTTACACCACAAATATGTTTTTTTTTTTAGTGTGAAAAGACTTTTAGTCACAATAAATTTGATTTTCGCTTTTCAAAAAATAAAAACTGATGAAAAATTTCAATATAATTGCACCAATCTACTTGTACTACATCACCAATAGTTTATTGTCATATATTACAAGAAGAAGCAATAGATGTACTTTAATGGGGTTTTCACAAAAAATCAATTTTAGTTCAAAAAGTGTTTAAAACATGTATCATTTTTTAAAGATTTTTCGGAATTTACCGCGTTAAAATATAGCGAATATTATTAATTTCTTTTTTCCGACAAGCGACCGAACGTGTCGAGGAAATTACAATATTCTTATTTATGGAATTAGATTGACTTTAAATGACTGTCGGTCAAAAATGCAAACTAGTATATGATTTGTATTAAACTGAACAGCATTTCCCACCACGTTATCCCTTTAATTTTTTCAAATCGATTTATTTTAGCTTGCAATTTTTTAACATTTATTATCTTAGGGTTGATTGTCTGTAGTTAGTACGTAAAAAAAAATAAAGAGCTACAAAATGTTCAAATATGAGTTTTTTTTATTTTTCGACCTGAAGTCTTGACTCATAAATTCAGTTGCATGCAATATGCGGCAGCATTTAACTTCTTTTGCTTACCATACGGTGCTGATGTGAGTGTTTATATATAAATACAAAATGAGATTCTTGGTGATGTCAACGAAACTGTCGAAAAGAAATGTTAAAATTTCTGCTACTTTTTGCGTTGCACCAACTTCTCATAAGAACGTGTGTATTTCATCGAACTGTCAGTTGTAAACGTCAAAGCAATGCTTACGATGGATTCTATGACAGCTCAATTGAATTTTGAATATTTACCACTCTCCATATTTGACCTCAATAATTTCTCAAGTAATATTCAAATTCCCCACTGATTTGTATTTAAATTATAACTTCCCTTGTTAATTAGGTCAGTAAAATTGTTCAATCAAATTCACCAGAGATGAAATTTGAAGCAGCTAATTTATAAAATGAACAACCACACAGAAACTATATACGATCTAGCTTTTGAATGCATCTCCAATTACACCACCGACAAAAAAAAATTGCACACGAATACATATACTTTTTTTCATCCCTACCAATATTTACAAGGCCTTTTCACATTTGCATTCACCCTCACATGATATGTAAAGATATAATAAACTCAAAAAATAATCTGCCGTTAATAATTGTACAATTAGTTGATACCATTATCTGCACCAACGCCCGCTTATTAGTAAAAAACTGACATTGTGAGATGATATTATGAATACATCTTCAGCATAAAAAGTTCTGAATATCATATTTTCCATATTATCCCATCATATCGCATTCAGGACCCGTGAAGAAAATCTAACGCGATTGCGATACCGTCACAATGATGATGATGATGAACTTCACATATATATTCTCCCAAAACGAAGGGCGGCTATACGTGTCAATAATTTGTTTAGTCTAAAAAAAAAAAAAAACCTGCCACGTGACCATGTTTATCCTATTTGAAGCGTAGTCAAGACTGGTTAAGTTTTCTGAATCGAATAAGCCCAAAAGACAAATACATCCCAGACAACAAAAATTCATAAACCTCATCTCACATCAGTATACAGCTCAAGAGTTTGTTATTCAAACGGCACATGCAAAGGGAGGGAGAGGGAGGACTCTTGTAGTTTCTTTCTTTTTTTTTTATACAACCAGCAACGTTCACCTGGAAGAAAGGAAAGAGGGGGATCCAAATCCAATCCTCTGGCTCTCATCCTCAACATCTCGTATATATGTACCTACCTACCAGTTATTGGTTTAAAGCTATAGAGCTTGGCCACAATGCAAAACGGATACATTACGTTGGTCACGTGTCTCATGTTTGGCAAACGTACTTTATTAATTTTATAAAAAATGAAGTACCTTTTGACATGTCGACGTCGGATGATGATGATGATGATGATGATGATGCTCCTACTCCTATACCTACCTACCTTTCTACATAAGAGTGTTTACCTTTTACTGGGCTTGGGATCAAGGAGATCTCGACATTCATTGTATATATATGGACCCTTTATGATGCTCTCCTTATTATGATGATATTCCGATGTGGTGGATTGAGAGATATCCTTAATTATTATATACGAAGCCGCATCAGTATCTTCATTGATTTTTGAATTCGCACGAAAATTACAAAATGATTTACACTCTGGCACTCCAATGTTATAAGCGGGGACGGACATTAATTTTCTGGTATAACTTTATTTAATGTGCCCAAGTAACAAATTTGTCAATGGGAGTTGGCACGCGCATGTTTTTCTACAAGACTTCCAGCTGTTAGAGGCAATGCCGCCCGCCACCGCCTCTGCCACCACCGCCACAGCTCCGCTAACCGATTCCTTGAGAATAATTGTATATAATTGAATATATTTATATTGAACCTGACGATATTGGGACAAGGGGCAGACTTAACTTTATTGGCTAAGTGAAAAGGATATGATTACTGTGGGGGGGCCAGAAGCTATATACATATATCTTAAGGATGCGGGAACCCCTGTCGTTAAACGGGCACCCCTTGGGGAGTTTATGCACGCAGTTTTGCTAGGTGTTTCGACAGGCATAATATTCAACGATGACTAGGGTTAACATGGTGTACCTTAACACGATTAGCGATTTTCACTGCGTTTAGTATAATAATTTTTAATTCACGCACCTTTACTTGACATGGAGAACGATGATGTTGTTGCGGCATTCGACCGACTCGACGACGACGATGGATGCCGGGATGGGATTATGATGCGTATATGGAGCCAGTCAAACGGGTCAAGGATGAGTCAAATGAAAAAAAAATGTTTGATGTTTTTATTTTTAAATTCAAATATGATTAATTGGAAAAGTTAATGAAGAAGATTCTAGGATCTCAGTGAAGCTTCTACGAATTTTTGAAATTTTTCTAGAGAGTTTGATCACTTGCGTAACAAATTTTTGAAGAGGTACAAAATAAATGATTTTTTTGTTAAGTAATCCAACCTCCCACTTTTAGGTTGGAGAGGCAATTTTTTAAAGAAATGAAAAAAAAAAATTAAAACAACTGCAACACTTTCAATAAAGTAATATCCCTATTTTGACAGCCAGAAGTCTCTTAATTTAGTACCATTAAATGTCATTCACCTAAAAGGACATTAACCCTTAAGAACACAAAAAGTTAAGATGACTAAATTGTTAGTAAAAAAAAATCATACTAAAGGTTGCCATTGCCAAAGGCAATTTAACTAATGTGAAGCCACTTAACGCCTACAAAAAAAAAATTCTCAAATCCTAACTCTTTATAGTTTGAAGTAGCTGAAAAATTCACATTTAATAGCTATACCCTGCCAATTAGGTGCAAATTATTCCCATAGTCAATCATTTGATTGCCACAATATTTGTTAGTCTATACAATTAATGACTTTTTGATAGCTACCAAAATATTTTTCTCCCCATATAACCTCTATCTATAGTTAGCAAAAGTTCTTCACCAACTTCAAAACAGATTTTGGTCATCTTTCATAAAAAAAAAGAAAAAGAAAAACCCTCCAGCATCACACATCAACCACATCTCTACAATTTGAAAACTGCCTCTGGATATGTTTTTTTCTGTTTTGTTTCTTTTTTTGAAAAAATATGTTCAAGTTTTTGTTAGCTTTCTTTGTTCAACTGCAGTTTTCTTGTTTCCCAAGTCGCCACCTGTCTCTTAAATACCAAACAAACGAAAAAAAAATTAATATATAAAAAAATATATATTTTATTTTTTTTTTAATTTTAATTTTATCAGTGATTTATAGCTTCCCGACAAAAGAAACGGAATTAATTTGTTTCGGTGTGGGCCACACGTTGAAAAGTGTGCTCGACATCATGGCCAGTAGCTAGGCTCGTGATTTTTGTCTGTGCCGCACATGTTCGCAACTGTGAAACTTTTGGATACCCAAATTCCATCATCTATTTCTTTGGTATTAGGTATGGAATTCCCTAAAAATATGCTTTTCACCCGGAGCTATTTGGATGAGGTATCTATATAAAAAAAAAAAATAAAAAACTCCGTCGACAACCGTCGAACAACACGCGCGCAGCAACAAAGTTATGAGGTTCCTGTTTATATTACCTATACCGATTTCGGTCAAATAATGTGGGTTTGGATTTAATTTTATTCGAATGCACGACATTATACAATATCAAAAGGACGCGAGGACGCTTATAAATAATAACCATCGCGATTTGAATTGTGTCTATTCGTGTTACATATTTCTTTTTATTGTTAAAAAAAATTCGATAAAATGTTGGTCGTTAGTTGTGGCTATAAAATGAAAACAAAAAAAAATTATATTATATATTTCGTCATAGAACAGTCACAACCTCGTATGTGTATTTTTTTTTAGATAAAATAAAAAAGGGGTTGCCTTATAAAAAGCAGTCAAGGTATAAAATTGCCAAGCTTTAACAAATAAATTTTGTCATTGTTTCTTTTTATTTCAGGACCACAAATAACGGTGCCTTCCATACAAACTTTTGTGGTAATAAATGCAAACCTTATTTTGTCTGACAAAATGGCCCTACAGATTTGCAGTAAATTTTAATAAATACCTATAATCTATGTTTTGGAAAAAAACACCAAATGGCAACTCCCATTAAACCCTTTTTTTGATTTTCTCGCAAATATTTTATTTGATTTTGGTCAAATTTTGTACGCAGAATTTTTGAAAGTGTTTAAATAATATTGTGTACCTACTAAAAATTAAAAAAAAAAAATTAATTTAATTTTATTTTAATTTTGAATTTCATTTTTTTTTTTTTTAATTCAAAATTTCTTAAAATTTAGACGATTTTTTTAATTTGGCGGCAAATAGTTTTTCAAAATTACCTATCTAAATAGATTTTGAACAAAAAATATTCTTTTAACCGGAATTAATTATACATTTCATAAAATCTACCCCCTTGTAATTTTTTTTAAATTTGTCTCCGAGGCAATATTAGTAAAGGAGTATACATTTGACTATTATTAACAGTTCCTGCCATGGAACCAATTTTTTTTATTTTCAGTCATTTCATTATCTGTTTAGCCAATTTCTAAAAGAAAAAGTTTTGGGTAAATAAAAATTGAAAATTTCGATATTTCGATGATTTTTTTCGAAATTTAGTTTTTTTTAGCTCCGCATTAATAAATACTGTTGTGACCTATAGTGACATGTTCAAAAAGATATAGTATCCTATAGTAACAGTTTCATAAATATTAGGCCTAGAATTATAGAATTTAAAGAATTTAAAAATATTTTTTAGTCAGTCATATAGAACAGCCGTCGAACGAGACGGACGTCTGGGCGGACCACCGGCTATTACAAATACTAACTAGGGCACCATTTTTACTTTTCATGAAAATTCGAACTCGAGATTTCAATCAAACCTAACATTGCTATAAGAATACACAAAAAGTGATTCCCAAAGAATTGTACTGTATGTCTGTACCTTAACTGACCTATAAAGCCTAAACCATTCATTTCATTTCTTTTCATTTCATTTTGTTTTTATTGAGACATTAATACATTTGAAAATTTATGATTACATTATTTTGAATTCATGGTAACCGACTTTAACAATTATATCTGGTTAAGCTTAGTTTATAAATACAATAAATGTTTTTAGTAAAACATCTATACATACATTTTATAAAGCCTAAACCACTGAAGTGATTTTCTTCAAACTTTAAACTTCATATTTTTAAATGATTCCACAAAGGAGAAATTTAAATATTTTTTTTTATCTCCAAAAATAACGGTACCTGCCATACAATGCATATGAAAGATTTTATTTATTTCGGAAATGGTTCTAACGATTTATTAGTGTAGGTATGGTATGGATTTTGGAGATTATTTTTTCTACCAAGAACTAATACTATCGGTACATCCCATAAAACCGTTTTTTTTTAGATTTTCTCGTTTTTTTTCCACAAGAGAACTTTTTGAGTTGAAAAAATATTGCACATATTAATTTTGAAAAAAAAAAAAATTGGATTTAAAAAAATTTTTTTTTTTTGAAAAGTCAATATTTTGGAATCGTGTTGGTGATTTTTTTTTTTAAATTAGGTTTTTAGGTGTATATTATATATACATATTATTAAATACTTAGAAATAGCTTTCCAATTTTTATTATAAATATGTTACAGAAATTTTATAAAAAATTATTTAAAAAAAAGCGCTCCAGAAATTTTCTTTTAATTTTTTTTAAGAATCCAGTCCATCATTCTTATTTTGAGATCAAAACATTCGTAAAAAATCAAAGATCAAAAGATCAAAACATTTTTAGGGAATGTTTTAGCAATTTAAAAGTGCTTCTTTTCTATTATTTGCACTTTTATTTGCAATATTATTGTATGAATGTATATAAAAAAGGATTACCTTGGAGTAATTCAAACTTATCTTTATTAAAGGTGATTTAGAAAAAAAAAGAAATGAAAAAAGGAGTTAATTTAAAAAGTAAACATAGTGTCGTCAAATTTTGACACTTTTGTAACTATCGTTAATTCAATTGGAATTTAAGGTTGATATTTCAGATGGCGCAGCATGTTATAAAAACATGGGTTTGTTCAACAATTATTTATTTAATGGGTGATTTTTTAAGAGGTTTAGAACTTTAAAAAAAAAAAACACAAAAAATTCGAAAAAATGAATGAAATATTTATTTGAATCGATAGTTTGAACCTTGCAATTTAATGTTTAAAGATAATTTCATGCAAATGTTGACCGCGGCTGCGTCTCAGGTAGCCCATCACGAATGAATGCATGGATGTTGGCTTCCAGTGCGTCAATCGAAGCGGGCTTGTCCCTATAGACATTAGCCTTGACATACCCCCACAAAAAATAATCTAATGGTGTCAAATCGCACGATCTAGGCGGCCAATTGACCGGCCCGAAACGTGAAATTAACTGTTCACCAAACTCGCCTCGCAATTGCGCCATTGTTTCGCGTGCTGTGTGGCATGTGGCACCGTCTTGTTGAAACCACATATCATGCAAGTCAAGAACTTCCATTTCGGGCAAAAAAAAGTTTGTTATCATCGCTCGGTAGCGTTCACCATTGACAGTAACGCTGCGATTCGCATCATCTTTGAAGAAATATGGCCCAATAATGCCGCCGGCCCATAAACCGCACCAAACAGTGGCTTTTTCGGGATGCATTGGTAGCTGTTGCAATGCTTCTGGCTGATCTTCACTCCAAATGCGGCAATTTTGCTTATTTACGTACCCATTCAACCAAAAATGAGCCTCATCGCTGAACACAATTTTTCGATAAAAAAGCGGATCCTCGGCCAGCCTTCCAAGAGCCCATTCACCAAAAATTCGGCGTTGTGGTAGGTCGGCTGGCTTTAGTTCTTGCACCAGCTGTATCTTAAAAGGCTTTACGCCCAAATCCTTCCGCAAAATTTTCCACGTAGTGCTGTAACAAAGGCCTAACTGCTGGGAACGGCGCCGAATCGACATTTCGCGGTCTTCTGTCACACTAGCTGATACGGCCGCAATATTTTCTTCACTACGCACAGTACGTAAAAGTGTTGGTGGTTTAATGTCCAACAAAGTAAATTTGGTGCGAAATTTGGTCACAATCTTCCGAATAGACTGCTCAGAAGGTCGAGAATGCCGACCATAAAATGGAAGCAGCGCGCGATGAACATTTCGAACCGAGCACGAATTTTGATAGTAAAATTCAATAATTTGCAAGCGTTGTTCATTTGTAAGACGATCCATGGTTAAATTGCAAACCAAACTGAAGCTGTTTGACAGTGACACAAGGTACTAAACACACGTCAGCTGTCAAAACCAGTGTTGCCAAAACCAAACCAGCTAAAAAATCACCCGTTATTTTAATTATAATTAATTATTTATTTATTTATTTTTGCCCAGTTTTTCATTTATTTTTCTTAAAACTATTTACGAAATTTAGTATATAAAAATTAATATTAAAAAAAAAATCGCTTTTTCATAAATGAAGATTTGTTAAGAAATGTTTGGTTGGCGATAATTCTGCAATCGAGATTTATATACACAAAATTGTGCGTTTAACAAAAAAAAACTCCATTTGAGAATATGAATAAAGTCACTTGTGAATTTGTTGAGTTCATAAAAGTAAAAATTCGGCAAAGCTGCCACTTTCAATTCACATTTCTGTAGGCGATTGAAATTTTGTTTTCCTCTTTAGAAGTGGTCAAAAATGAAATAAATAAGTTTTAGGAGTGATTCAGCTGTTTAATATTTCGAATTGTAACTGGTAATCAATTTATTTTTGTCAATGTATCTGAATCATATTATGATATGATATTATCATATATAACTTAAAAATATTTTTTGTTATTCTTGAAAAATTATGTAAGATAGGTATTTGGTTTTTACTGTTTTCTTAACATGATATACATATTTATAAGTAAATTTGCCTCGAAGTGATTTCAATTCGTTTTTCGTTTTCGGTTAAGATAGCTCCCGAAAACAGATTTAACTCAAATATACAAATACAAATTCAAGAGCTATAAAGCGACTGACGACGATGACGGTGACGTGAGGTGGCAATGCCGTTTGGTTTCTGTTTGTTTTTTTTTTTTTTGTTTGTTCGTGTTGAACCAATGTAGTAGCATATACATACATATATACAACTCTATAGTAGCCTATGTAGCTCAAGGTGTTGAATTGATGGATTTAAGTAGTTTGGTTTGGACACAGCTTCGCAACAGCGCAGCGGTAGCAACAGCAGCCAACAGTCGGTATCATTTCACATTAGCATATTAAGTTGATAGATGAAAATTTATCTTATGAGACGCCCCAAACGATTAGGATATCTGCATGCATATAAATGAAATGATATTCGAATGCTGGGGGCAGTTTAATTTATAGGTAATTAATTTGCTTCTACACATATACATATATGTATAATCGTATGATATGTATATATGTATTTACGCATCACGACAACTCGACCATCCGCAATAGGTTTCTGCCTAAGCCGGGTGGCATAATATATACAAACATATATAAAATAAATTAAATTAGTTTCGTGATTTGGCATCAATGGAAATTAGCAAAAGAAACTTTGGATATTTTTTTTTTCTTGACATGTTACAAACACACGCTAAATACCTATTAATTGTGTTTTTTTTTTTTCATAAGCAATCAAAAGATGATGTTAGTGTCAAAGTAGGTTAACATTCAACTTAATCTTTTTTAGAGTGCAAGTAATTTTAGAGAACTTAAATTTTGAAAGTTTTTGTCTTCTAGCTACATAATTCAAAATTGGAATACAAAATTTCTCCAAAATGTTTATGTCGAGTATTGAACCACCTCATGTTTTAAAAATAGCTTTTCTAACTTAAATATATCTATACTTATGGAACTAAAATTTTAAATGATTCCTTAAAATTATAACAGCCGTATCTTTTAATTTTCTGAAAACGTCTCTTAGAAGTTATAAAGTTAAGTCTGCTTATAAATATTTAAATTGCCTTTAAATGACGTAACTTAAATTCTTATATAAAATCGTTTTCCCATTGATACTTAACTAAACAACGATTTTGTCACTTAACTCAAACAAATCTACAAATTGCATACTTCTAGGCTGTTTTTTGACAGCTACCAAAAAATGCAAACAACAAACGAGATTATTAAGAATAAGAAGGAAAGAGAAGCAACAGGATATATGGTCCAAAGCAAGGGAAATGAAATCAGACTTCATTTTCAAATAAAATCACAAATCCTTTTTACATTGCATACTTTAATTAAAACAAGAACCTGAAAAATATGCCTAAACAAAACTTATTCTTCTCAAATGTCAAAATATATTTAAGAGACCTTTAAATAATTTTTAAACGCGGTGGATGGCGTTTAAGTTAAAAGGCCTTTAAGTAACATTGCTTAAATGTGAAAATTGATTATAGATAGATACCGATTTCCCACTTAAGAGCTATTTCGAGGTACTTTAAAATTAAGAAGGCTTTAAAATTTCTTTATAGATACGGCTTTAAAAGTTTATTAATATAAAAAATTTTAATTACTTGTGCTAAAACTATAATGATTGCCCAAGGATCAAAAATACCATTTCTACGAAAATTTGATATACATATAAAATACATCTCTTAACTTCTCCAAAGACTACATTTTACATACATAAATATATCAGATTAAGACCTCAAAAACCTCCTTAAAAGCCTTAATCCACTTGATGCAATTGAGTTATTCTTGAAATAACATCCATTTTCAGCCACTTACAACAGCACATTAAATAAAATTATGTTCAATTTACTCGATACTTGTGCTAATGTTCGTTGGCAGCGCAATAAACAATGCATCAGTTGAGCTCACAAAACGGAAATATATATACATATGTTCTCTTTTATTTTTTATTTTTATTTTTATATATAAATGTGAACATTTGAAGATGAAATTCTTGAACTCATTCAGGGTTATAAACTGACCTTATAATATAGAGGAACTATAAGAACATTATTTCGAGGAACAAGAATATAAGAAAATTATAAAATTATAAAATAAAATAAAAACACACATTGACTGCCGCCAACGCCGCCGCCGCCGCTACCACCGCTGCGGCTGCGATTGCTGCTGCTGCTGGATAACTGTGGCAGATTGGTCAACGTGTGTATCAAGCATAACATTCGCCACCGCCACCGCCATCAACGATTATCCTTTTATTGTTGAAAATTATCCTTTATATCCTCGTAATAGGTAATTATCAGCAAGCTAATAACGCACGAGTACGAGCACGATAACATCGTTTAATCTTTTTGTTGCGTTTGGTTTTATTTTTCGTTGAATTAAAGTTATTCGTATAATCGTAGTATTTCAAACAGTGATGCCAATTTTTCTACCTGCCACTTTTTTTTGCCATGACTAGAAACTACCCAGCTGTCATAAGATTTTTCTACAGTGGCCCGTTTATGCAAAAGTAGTCAATAAGCATTTTTCGGGTGGTTCTATAATGCAAAATTCTTAAGTTTATTGAATGAACAAATGTTTGGAGTGGACGGTTAGAAATAAAAAATATCGCTATTCGATGAATAATTTTAGTTGTAGAGCCAGTCAAAGTAGAACAATTTATATGGTGGCAAAGAAAAATAATTATTTTTTTTTTAGTTTTGAGTGCAAAAACTGAGGAGAGTGTATTTTTTGCTTGATTATTTTGTTTGTTATTAAAATAAAAATTTATTTAAATTTTTTTTTTTTTTTAATTTTAAAATCTTTTACTTCAATGTTTTTTGAAACATCAGGGTACATTTTTGCAAAAAAAAAAAAAAAAATTCTTGTACATTTGTTCGCATAATCCCAAAAATTCAGTTGCATAAAGTTGTTAAGAGCTGTGGTAGAGAAATTTGATTTGAAGTAGTCAGTCAATTGTTATTTAAAATTTTGAGTTAGAAAATTATTTTTTTCCAAAACTATTCATTAAAACAATTTAATTTCAAAACAGAATTAATGGGATTTTTGGTTTTAAAAATTGCATAAGTACCTGACATTACAAGAGTGTTACCCTTGATTTTTTATATTATTTTTGTAATTCAAGTCGATTTTTTGAAAAATGTCTCCACCAGCCTAAAAAGGGGGAAATAGACCCCTCTCATTATACACCCTGTATATTTTTGATTTGTTTAAGTTTTTCCACTATTTGACTTGCAATCTATTTCTTTGGATTTGTTTCCACTACTTGACTTGTAATTTATCACATACAATACTTATTGAACAAAAAAATAATATTTTAAAAATGGTTATTTTCTATTTGTCCTGTTTCATTCAAATTAGCTTTAAAACGATCTGCCGTTACTCTAAATCAAAACTTTTATAAAGTGAAGTAAAAATATTGAAACACTATGTAAAGCAATTTTTTTTTTAACTTACCAGCTTAATACCCTTAGAAATTCCTTCCAAAAATTATTAGCACAAAAAAAAACAAAAAAAAAACGAACAAATGTAAAAGAAGTAAAAAATTATTTTTGTTTCTGTTTAAAAAAAAAAAAAAATATTTATAAATTTTGTATTAGCAATTTTGTCTAAACTCTTAAGAAGTACCAAACTGGAAAAATCGGTATATCCATTTTAAAGCTATAGATGTACTTAAATTACTCAAAAATAAGGCAATTTTTTCAAAAAACGTCAAAACCCTATTCCGGCAAAAACCTGAAACGCAGTTTTCTTACAATGTTTTTGAGAAAATTTTGAAAAAATCAAAAATAAAACGAAAATATAAATTTTTCTTCAAAGACATCACGTAAAAAAATGTTGTGTACGAAATTTTAAGCAAATAATTAACTAACCAATTCAAGTTCTAGCTGAAATTAAAGTGGCAAAGTTTTGTTCTAAACGAAACCATAATACTTATACTTGCCCTATAGAGTAAGTAAAAAGTACTATTTGATATAGGCGCAGTTTTTTTTTTTTGTTAAAGTTAGCATCACTGCTATACTAAACGTGTAAATTCCCCAGTCCCTACCCTATATATTCGTATAGTAGACCTATGATTATTTCCTCCATAGAAGTCCCCACTGTATATCATGCAATGCGGGATATGCGCTGCGCATGGGAGTAATAAAACGATGCATTGCGTGAGGCGCCCTTTTTTTCTCCACGGTACAACATCGACACAAACAAAACAACGTAATTTTTTATGTGAAATCCCCGCGTGATCTCTTGGCTTGGTCATATGGAATTATATATTTAGACGTCATCAAAAAAGATTTTGTTACCGAAATCCAAAAACAAAATAAAACAAAACAAAAAAAAGTCATTCAAGTGATCGTTAGCAAGAAAATAAATTGGACAATCAAATCATTATTATTTGTAGTATGTTCCAACGAAACCCAAGCCAAAGGTATAAGATCCAAATTAAAGGCGGCATTTTAGCCATTTCGCATGATTTCATTTATATTACATAGGATATATGAATATTATATCCTTGGAGCAGCGGGTGTGTTGTGAAATGTCGATGCTGTGCTTTGCTGTGGGATAAGAATACCTCATCATCAGCAGTCAGCATCAGCCACTGTTTTTCGACGCACTTCGACACCGACACACAATGGGACTTGGGAACAGAAATCATTAGCTTTGTTTGGACAACACAAGAACAACAACAAAAACAACCATATTTGATAAGCTATTCCATTTGAAGGATCTCGTTCAGTTTTCTGAATGAGCAATGTCATAAGACATCCAGGATTCAGCACTGAATGAACGAACGAAAAAATCTCATCATTCTGATGCGATATTCCATTTATTAATGTACACAATGTAGGTACAATATTTTTGTACTCACAAAAAAAAAAAAAAAAAACACTAACACAACACAACACAAGACAAGACGAGAGAGAGAGTTAAGATTTAAAAGAACCATCATCAAGGCTCGTTAGATTTAATGAAGGGAAAACAGTATTGATTTTTGCAACCCCTTTTTGGTTCTTTATTATTACTGGAGATATAGAACAGCCCTCGAGGATGCGATGCTGTGCGCCCTCTTTTAACTGTGACACTGTGTGTGTGGGTGGTGTGTGTGTGTAATATTTTTTTTTTTTTCTCTTCGTACTTTTGTATATTTTGATATTTGTGTTATAGCTTGATGGTGCGGAGTTATGGCAAACAACTTTAATCTATGTTCAAGAGTCTCTCTCTAGACTACAGGCATATTTTTTAAGGGTAGATATAGACCCCATACATATATTGTAAATGAATGAATAGCGCATAGCGCAATTTTTACAAATTTAAACGCATGAACGATAAATGAAATTGGTTTTCAAATTAAAAGGTTGCAACGTACTGTAAGTAAATGAGTTACTATATTTCAAGGGTTTTGTGTTATAGACAGATAAATTTATTTAGTCTAGAATTTTCTGCGTGAAAAAAGCTCCAATTTAACTTAGTTTACGTTTTTATTTATTTTCTTCTTTCTGAAATAGGTATACAATTATTTGCTCATTTTGCAGTTGCAATGATATTACAGAACAAAAAATTGTATTTTACAAGTTTTGTAGATTTTTAAAAATAGAAGTTTAAGAAAACCCCTTAAGATCATTTTATTTTGGCTGACAGTGACAAAGTTCTTCCTCTGGTAAAGAATAATTTCGCTTTTACGTAAAACTTATAAATTCCATCGGGTGTATGAAACTAGCACTAAGAGAGAATATTGAAATAAATCACATAAGTTTAAGAAGAGACTTATTAAATTAAACCAGATACATCCTAAATTAAAAAAAAAAAAAAAAACACTGATTACCTGATTTGACTCTCCTCGTTTTTGGTTATAAAAAAAATACGTATTTAAAAAATCTGATAATTTTTTTGAATTTAGTTACATGATACTTATATACGCTTATTTTCGGAAGATGACATATAACTGAATTCAAAAAAATGATCTAAATACAAAAAACATAATTTTTTGTAATAGCCAAAAACGAGGGGAAGCAAATCAGGTAAAATTAAACAAGTCTCTTGTTAAATTTAACAGGTCATTTGTTATATTTAATAGATCCACTTTCCCATAAAAAGTTTTTGAAATATCAGAATCTCAAATTTTGTTTGAAAAACTAATGTTAAGTTAGCATGCATAAAATCTCTCTGCTCGAATAAAATTTAGTGTCTGTTCAGTTTATTATTAATAACCAAATCATCTTGTTTGTCTGTATGACCGTTAATTTTGTCTGCAGTCTAAATTTTCGGATGATTTTTTTTTATCAAAATAACCCTCTGGAATCAATCACCCAAATCAGGTACATTCAATAGTTACTATAGTTAGTCTGGCTTAAGATCATATCGAAGAATAGAAAATTAAAAAACTACAAGCTATTAAAATAAAGTAAATAAAAAACAGCGAAACAAATTAAAGAACACATTTTTTTATAATTAATTCTCATTAATGTTATTTTTGCTTTTTTTTGCATTTTTTTATAATTAATTCTCATTAATGTTATTTTTGCTTTTTTCATTGAAATTTATTAGGTTAGGTTAAATTAGATAAGTGAGTTGAAATTTAATTGTGAAATTTAATATTGTCATGTAGACTTTACAGTGAGTATTATTAAAATTTCAATGTGTCATATTAATTCATCCTGATTTATGTGCAAGTGTAACAAGTCTACATTGATTTAATAGAAAATTGATGTCAGTGAAGACAGTGATGACAAGACACACACAACCAAGTCCACTTATCCAGATTGTTAATTTAACATGATTTTCTTGTTATTTTACATGATCGTCTCCCTAATTTTTTTTTATTTTTTGGATTATTAAATTCAATTTTATATTTTAAAAATATTTTTCAAAAATCCACTATTCTGATATTTTAAATGTTTGTTCTAAACAATTATTTTTCTTTTTTTTAAGAATTCAGAATTCAGTTTTTTTTTTATTTTGATCTCAGAATATAAAATTGAACGTTAGTTTTCATGAGTTTTATAGAATCGAAAAACTCCAAACCAATTTCAATTAAAATTTTAGAAGTTTGCAACGAGATGGTTTAGAAAGTAATTTGAGTGAAATCCGCACAATGCCACACCCACTAAAATCGTATTTTAGTTTTCTCCTCATTGAACGTCCTTGGAAAGTTAAACATTTTCAATGAAAAGTGGGTCTCGCAATTCTGTCTGTCTGTCGGCTGTAGCCTTAACGGTTGGGTCGATTTTCTTCAAACTTAGTACCTAGCGTTTTTTGGGTATTCCCCTTACAGGTTTTTTTATTTTTATTTTTATTTTAATACTAAAAATAACGGGACCTGCCGTATACAATTTTGTTAGCAAAAAATAAAGATCTCATTTTTCTCAAAAACGTGGACACAACTTTTTTTTTTAATTCAGTAATTTTTTTTACAAGAAGGCTACCATTTTATAAAAAAAATTTCCGAAAAATGCATATAAATGGTACCTCCCATAGCATCATTTTTTTTATTTTCGCTTTTCTCAAAAAAAGTTCAACTGATTTTGATCAATTTTTTTATAGAGAATGTTTACAATAATTTCAAAAATATTATGTACCAACATTTTGAAAAGTGTTTTTTTTTTTTGATTTCTAAAAAAGTTTCAAAAATTTTTTTTTTTGAGAACGTAATATTTGAAAAACAACTTGGTGGATTTTTTTGAAACTTAGCAGCATTTTTTGTGAAATTATTTAGCAAGTTTTAAATAAATTTTTTCTTATAACCAAAAATAAGGGTACCTCCCATACAAATTTTTAAAAATCGGTATTGAAAATCTCATTTTTGTCAAAAACAGCTCCTACAATTTTAATAAAATTTTTGGGAAAAAAATGTATGTATCTATTGTTTAAAAATGGTACCTCTCATATTAGAACGGTTTTTTAGGTTTTCGATTATCCTATTATCTGTTGAACCGTTTTTATTGAATTTTTTACGCAAAAGCTCCTGATAGGTTATAATAATTTGCATATAAAAATTTTTAAAAAATCAAATTTAGGTTTTTTTAAAAAAAATGTTCAAAATAATTTTTTGAAAATACGATATTTCGAAAATCATCCACCTATTTTCGAAATATCGTATTTTCATTTTTTTTCAAAATTAATTTTTAAACTCCGCATAAATAAGTACTAACAATTGGCGTACCAACTTTTTTTCTTTAAAATATATTCAAAATTTTGTATATAAAAAAATATTTTTTTAAAAAAACCGCTTCAACGATTTTAAAAATTTTGTTCTCATAAATTGAGATTTGTGTAAAAAATCACTTGGTGTACATTGTGTTGGTGTCAAATCAAATTTCAGATATTTTTTTGATCAATTTATTTCTAATTTTATTGATTTTTCAAAATTTTTTTCAGTCTAAACTGTAAATTTCATGCATATGTGCATGCATGGTGCTATATTGTTCATCATCATCATATTTATATTTTATGTACTCATATTGGGTTTTCGAATGACAAATTTGAATTTAATTTTTGAACGCACCCTTTTTCTAATCATCGAACTGTCATTGTCAATTTTTTCAGTAAACTCAACATTTTCATCATGGACCATTTGAAGCGACGTACGTTCTCCGATTGGGCTCTGGAGAAGATGAATTTTATCGCAAAATCATCTTCAGTGACCAAGCTCATTTTTGGCTTAATGGGTTCGTCAATAAGCAAAATATGCGTTATTGGTCGGGTGAAACTTCACATTTGCTTCATGAATCACCACTTCATTCACAAAAAATAACTGTTTGGTGCGGTTTGCATGCCGGCGGCGTTATTGGGCCATATTTTTTCGTCGACAATAACGATCGTCACGTTACTGTAAATGGCCAGCGTTATCGCACCATGTTTAGATTATGTTTTATGATACAATATCTTTAAAATTCTAAGCTACTATAATTGAATCACAAGAGCAAGTTTGTGTGATCCCGTTATTACTCAAATTTACCAAATTATAATTTAAAAAAAATACAAAAATTAATTTAATTTTCAATATTTCCATATTTTTGTATTTGGATTTGAGATTTAAAATTATATTTTTTCTTAAGTATTTTATCTACATATGTATATTTTATTTTAAAAGCTTAGATTTGTATGTTGTTGAAATTTTGCAGTCTTTATAATATGTTCAGCTTATTCCTATATCCTTCTTAAATCTATTTTTAAATACATTCATGTATTTTTGCATCCTTTTTAGAAAAATTAAATAACACGAAAATCGTCTACGTAAGATTTCTATCTATTCCGAAAAAATGAGTATGTAGGTACAATATATCACAAAATCTCGTGGAAGATGTATTATATATTTGATAAATATGTTATGATATCATAATTTATGACTTTGGGGCTCTAAAGTAAATTTTAATTACTACCTTCTAATATAAGAGAACATATACATATACGATCAAAAACAAAGAAAAAAAAAAAATCTGCCGTCGGACACATGCTGCTGTCAAGTGTTTTTTTTTTCCTCCAGCAAAAATGGTAGTGCGCTTCTCTTGTGCGTATATGATGATGGTTCACTACATATACATATATAAACTCACTTTGCATATACACTAAGGTCCTGCCGCAGTTTCCCTTCTCTTATTCAAAACCACATGACCATCGGTAAGGATACAAGCATTCTTTCTATGCCTCAGGGTGAGTTGCGCGTCCGCGAACTTATGGGCAGCACATATGAATATTATATGATGATGCGTGGTACCTTGCGCTGCATAGCGATCTGCATAATGGCCTTTGGATCTGCGGCATAAGAGTTTATCTTTGTGGCAGATCACTGAATCTTCCTGATGGGCAGGGGCAGTGCATGGATTCATTTAAACGATATGCGCATTTTTCACTCTCCGGCTGAAACCGAAAAAATATATAGTTACAGATATGCATATACTTGGACTTTTACTTCGCGCCATCATCATCGTCGTCGAAGTCATCGTGTTTGAAGTCGTATATAGAGACGCACTTCCCAACGAAGAAGCAGATGATCCAATTTATCGGTTGCAAGCTATTTATCGGAAGGATTAATCTTCCATCCACCAAAGAAACTTTTTCTTTCATTTCATATTTTAAAATGTGCATTGCCATGGGTTATTCAGTGTCCTAGACGCTGTGCTGATATAACTTCTTTATTCAAAAAAAATAAAGGTGGAGGTCCTTAAAGATTAAATAACATTCGGTGTCTTGTCTATCCCCCAATGCTTGAATAATTACGCCATCAACGGGGACAATTTTCTACCAAAATGCCCGCCGGAAAAACTGCATACCGACTTCATTTGCTACGCGCCACTGCTTCAGCTGAAACAGAAACTAGTTATACTCTGATGAAGCTGATGAAGCTGATGAACACTCGCTGCATCATCAGGACTCGTTCATACACTCATACCTGCTGTTGTATACGCAACGCATTTTGTTTCATTTAAATGCTTATTCATCCAATCAACTTCTTATTGCAATATGATCCATGAAAGGAAATTAAAAATACTGACGTTTTATTTAACCATGACAAATTGCATTTCCTGTGTTCCTGTTCTCTTGCTCCGATTGCATTTTAAATAACTTGGATTGTTTCTTCAATTTGTTTTCATTTTAAAACAAAATCGAAATGGATATTTTGTTATACGAGCGACGAGCCCATATATTTGCAGTAAAATGAAGAAGTTTTGTTGATGGCAATATCTTAATCAATAATAAATATAATTATTTTCCTTTTAATTTGATGAAAATTCTAAATGGGTTTTTAAGGTTGATACTTTGAAATTAATAAAATATTTTGTTTCTGTAAGATTAAAAAATGTGGGCTTATTAATACTAATAATAAAAAATGCAATATACATTTTAGTTAATGATTTTTTTTTAATTACATTTTTACCGCTTATCTATAATAATATTTATTCCAACCTCACTGACTTTAAGTTCCAGAGATCTTTAAAAAAATTTACAATGAAAAAATTAAAAGAATAGTTTTTAATTTTCAAAATATTTATAATATTTACGAGGACAAGAATTCTGTTCAAAAATTGTTGCACTCATTTTTTTCAAAAGCAACATTATAACTAATAATTAAAAATAAGAAAACTATTATTATAAGAATGCACGACTATATGACCAAGAATTTTCATAAAATTCTGAGAATGCATCGTCATAAGCTGGACCTATATTTAACGTTATGTGGGTGTGATTTTAAGAAATGGCATAACATACTGCGAAGCATTATAGATGAGACTTAAAATAAAAACCAAAAAATTCGCGTATCTTTAAGGGGTCAGATCAAAACCATAAATACATTTATAATTGCCATTTAGAGCCTGATAGCTCAGATAGCGCCGCTGCCGCTGTCGCAGCCACCTCCACCGCAGACAAACAGGTATAGGGTAACGATTCGTATATGTCTTCCTATATTTCATTCCACACTTGCTCTGTTTTTGGCTTTCGACCTTTTCGGTGATCACTTATTTAATTAGAGGCTACGGTCAAAGTTTCTTTTTATTTAGTCTTTCTCTCAGATTTTTCTTGATTTTTGTTTTGGTCTTTTTTTCTTTGGGTTTTTTTTTTTACAAAATGATTATAAGGTTCTTTGTATCTTAAAGGCGGACAAATTCGCTGTAAAATAAACGATCTCTTTCGAAAATCTATATTCCGATGATCATATGGAGGTTTATTTCAACTTTTTCTTATGGAACTTTAAATCAAATGACATGACGTGTTTTTTTGTTTCTCTTATTTTAACATCGTCACTAATTAAATATTAAACAAGAAATATATATTAAAAAAAAATAATTATATTCCTCTTCATAAAATTGTGTTAAGTACCGTCAAGGTCTGAGCAAAGTATGTGCTTGACAAATTCATCCGCAATTCGTTGATTGCTTTATATTTATAATGCTTGCTCTGACTGACTAGTTAGGTTATGATATGATTCCTTCTTGTCTCCTTGTTATTTCTCTTGGAAGCTTACGGGCATTCTTTAAAGAGAGTGCTAATTGCAAAACTGGATTTAATAAGACCATATTTTATAATTTTTAATTAGAAGGCGCATAAACATAATTGTCAAGTGGTTAAATGCAATATAAATACTACTATCATCTTGGTTATGGTTGGTTTCTTGAAGAAAAAAAAAAATTAAAAAAAAAACAACCTACTCGTAAGTGAAACTAATCTTAAGCACGCATTCGAGCTTGGGCTCTGCTATGTCATCTTGGATATGCAAAAATCTCGAGGATGATAGAGTGGAGATTTTTCTAATTATATTGTATGTTATGATAAGTTGTTATAGTTGCAGATGATTTTTTTTTATTAACGAAGAAAAATGTTGACTAATTGACATTCTTTTTGGTAAATACACAAATTATTAAAAAAGTAAGATGGGGGTAATCAAAAGAATATTTTTTTGTATAAAACGTTAAAGCCAAGATTTTCAGTAAAACCGAAAAAATAGGCTTCAAAAATGATTACGATGAAAAGTTTCTAAACAAGCAAAAAAATCAGTCATAAACTCATAATTCGAGGTTCTGCAAATTGAAAAACTCACAAATTTAATTCAAAAAAATGGTCCATTCAGAAAAAGTCTTACAGCCGTATCTATTAGATTTTCTTTAAATGTCTCTTAGAGGTCATCAAGTTAAGTCTACTTAAATATTTAAATCGCCTTTAAATGAAATAACTTAAATTCTTATCTATAATCGTTTTCCTATTGATACTTAACTAAAAAACGATTGTGTCACTTAGCTCAAACAAATTTATAAATTGCATACCTTCTAGACTGTTTTTTGAAAGCTTAAAAAAATACAAACAAAAAACAAGTTCATTAGGTACTAAATAAAAATAATAAATAAAAGGGAAAGAGAAGCACCTGGTTGTAGGTATAGTTCAAAGCAAGGAAAATGAAACCAGACTTCATTTTGCTTTACGATGTTTTTTTTTAATATAAAAATGTAAAAAAAAAAAAAACGAAACAATTTATTTTACAAGTCAATTTAGAGAGCTTTAAATAATTTTTAAACGCGGTGGATGGCGTTGAAGTTAAGAAGTCTTTAAGTAACGATGCTTAAATGTGAATATTGATTGTAGATAGCAATTTCCCACTTAAGAGCTATATTTAGAGATATTTTAAATTTAAGAAGGCTTTAATATTTCTTTTTAGACACACGACGGTTAGTTTCAGAACTTAGTAAACTTCATGGTCTTCGATACATTTTATGTGCAAGTCCTTTCAATGGGGACCTTTATCTAATAACAGTTGCTATTTTTGAAGTTTAAAAGTTTATCTATTTTCGTAAATTGTGAAAAACTATTATCATCAACGAAGTGGAAAACGACTTCATCTCGCTTTAGATTACAAAGATTTAAGCAAATTCCAGAAATAAGAAAATCCCGTCTATGTATATGGGAAGAAATGTCAGTATATAAAAACAAAAGATTAATTTCTACTTGGGCAATTTTCGAAAAAATGTTATGGTGTAAGTTAATTTTGCTCTAAATTTAAAATTTAAAAAAATACGAAAAATAATAAAAATTATTTTAGTTGTTCTTAAATATTATTTTATTAACAAATTAAATACTTAACGTTATATTTAATGTACTAAGGAGGGAAAAAGGTTTTCTTCCTCTTTTTTCTTGAATTTCAAAAGAAATTAAATGATGAAATTTAAGAGATCTTTTACTTTTTTCTTTCCTTACATTATAAAAAATCTACATATTTATAGTTATCTACTTTATATTGCCGACAATTGTGTTGTGCATCTTCATTTGTATTCCTCATATTTCTGTATAAATGTTCAGAAACACATATATTGGACATTCAAAAAATAAATGTTGATGCAAGGCACAAAAAAACGCACCAAAACTAGAATAATAAAGGAAAATAAAAATTTTTATACATACGATTGCAAAAAAAAAATCTTTTTAAAAATATATTCAAAAACGACGAGCATAATATATTATTTAAGAGACAGTTAATTCAAACAAGAATTTACATATGTATCCAATGCTGTCAATTAATTCTCAATTTTAACGCCTTTGCTGCTTATTTATATTTATTTAAAAAAAAAAAGAAACACATTAGAATATTCTCTGTCATTGATGAGACAATGTATCAACTATGTGTTACGCGAACAGAATCAACATCCAGGAATTTGTACAGACAACTGAATTTCAAACTAGGTGAAAATAATTACTTCAGAGAAGAATTCACAGTATCTGAAATGAGCCTGATATTCAAGATTAGAACTGAAATGCTTGATTTGAATTGTAGACCGCATAGATCAGATTTAAACCCAGTATGCTCACTTTGCAACCTTCATCAGAACGAAAATATCTTACATTTTTTAGCGCTTTGTCCAATCCTACAGGAAATCCGAAGACTTTACTTTTGTTCCAGCTTTCTTTCGCTAAAAGAATGTGTCAGAATTCTAAATGGAGATCGTGGTTGGATACCTCTTATGCGCTATGTCTCACATGCAAGAAATTTTCGTAATGATTATTTGAATTTTTTTTGAGTTATAAAGAAATGTATCTATAGTTTAAATTATATTAGTTTAAAAAAGTAAAAAAAAAAGAAAAAACTAAATTCTCCTTTCAGCCAAACTAAAAGCATTTACCCAAATAAATATTAAATAAACTAAACATAATATACAGTTCTGCTCCATAGTATACTATCATTGTTTTTTTTAACATCTTTAAAAGATTGTTCAAATTATTTCCGTTTTCACTGAACTAAAAGTCCTTTTTTTTGTTTTGACTAAACTAAAAGTCACCTTTTAAAAAAAAAAAAATTGTATCTGAAAAAAAATTAACTAATTTTTACATTCACGATTTAGAATTTTAACATTTAAAAAATTATTTGTTTGTACCTTTATTAAAACATTCAAGATTGCAACAGTAATTTTTTTTTCTTTTTGTTTTGACTAAACTAAAAGTCGCATAATCACAGTCTGTATTGTAAATTATACATATCTGTAAGTTATCAATATATTAATATTATCTTTGTCAATAATATTCTATAAATTATTTATACACACCTCTTAAAAGTACATACAAAAATTGGTTTAAAGTTTGTTCCTCAACTCTTTTGTTTATGAATAACTATATTGTTTTTATGAAAGTTCGAGAAATTAATTGCTACGAACTGTATTTTAAATATAATTATATAATAAACTTAGTTAAAAGTAAGGATAAAGAATAGAAAACCTTTTCAAAAACTTATTTGCTTCAAAAAGATTCGTAAACATAAACTAGAATCTTCCATTGTTCGAAAACGCAAATATGTATTTTAATTGCTTTAGAATTGTGTTCAATAATGCAGTTTGCTCAAGTTATTTTTTTTTGAAAATATTGTTTGCAGTAGAGCAGCAAGAAAAAAACCTATGACGGTCTTTTTCGAAAACCTTAAATCAAAGGTAATTTTACCGGCAAATTACCGTCATTATATGAAGCAGAAGTTATAGACATTAAGTAAACAATTATCAACTGATTTATTTTTACAAACGCATTTGACATATTCAAACAAGATGCTGTATTTCGATTTTTATATTCACACATGCATTGCAGATGATGTTTTCGAACATGAGAGTTGAACAAACTACATTTTCGTACACAATGTGTAAGTAGGCAATTACAATTCGTATTTGCCTTTTCAAACAAGATTCATTTGCAGTTTGTGTTTCAGAACATTATTTTTGACAGCTGACACTCTTGTTCAAAAACATCAACTTTGCTTGCAAATAAATATTAATTGTAATTGAGCAAATTGCAACTTTGGCGATTGGAACTTCTGCTTTATAAAATAAAAAAAGTGACTATAATTTGCCACTCAAATCGACTTCTTTTTGAAGGATTCGTTTTCGTTCCGTATAGCATTCACGTTGTTTTCTCCACATATGTAGTTTAAAAAAAAGACAAATTATTTATGAAACAAAAATATTCACAAGTTATAAATTAAGAATTTTTCAACTGCGGCACTTGTCAATTTTAATGAAATTGGGACCCTGATTAAAAAATTGATAAATCGCTATATTTTCTGTCATATTGGACTCATTATGAGTAACTGTCATGAAATACGATTTTCGAAAACAACGATTGAAATATAGTCAGCATAATTTATTTTTGGCAGTTTTTTAAGTACAATATTAGATAGGTATTCGTTTTCTTCAAAACAGTTAATTAGCTATTTTAAAATTTTGCCAATTGGTCGATTTAATCTGTTAAGCTTTTTAATCATGCTGATTTGACTGTTTTAAAAAATTTGTATTCGAATAACTAAACGGATGTAACACCTATAGAAAATTGAATTAAAAAAATTCTTTTCCCTTAATGAACTTGCAGTAAATTTCGTATGGCACACTTTGTCTTACTTTTTTTTGTTAAAAAAAAATCTTTAATTTACTGGATGCACTTAAAAACTTATTTCTTAAAAGTTTGTATTTTTCCCTCCACGTCGCGTCGTATACATATAAACAGAAAATCCTATCGCTCAATAATAAAGTGTTTATATTTGAACTTTATATGCAATAAAATCACACACATTTAATTGGTTCTGAAGGCACACGTACATGTCCCAACGGCCATCATCCAATTAGTGCGAACGACATCTTGAATTTGAAAAAAAAAAAAATGAAAGAAAAAAATCTTCCGCAATTTATCAAAAAACAAAAAAAAATCCGGTGCAATGTTGCGTTTGTATACTGACAGCACGCAACATCGACAATTCCTCGAGGCTGACATCGCCCAACGAAGTGCAAGTACACAATGCTCCATGGAGAGTATCTTGCCCTCGTAGTATATGCAATTTTCCGTCGTAGTCCGCACTTATTTTTATTTTGTTTCTACCAAATCTGTGTTTTGTTTTTCTTGAGTTGCACAAGAAGTGCAAAAATAAACATCAAAAAAATACTTAAAAATATACTAAGAGATCATCTTGACCAATGGTAGGGTTTGAGTTTGATAGAAACCCACCATCCGGCATACGGGAAGATCAAGAGTTAGCCAACCCGACTGCTGTTTCTGTCTTGTCTGCTGCTGCTGCTTGTTGCTTGTTGCTTGTTGCTTGTTGCTGCATCCGCCTGTGGTATCGTTCAATTTCAATTGCAGCCGCATCCGTTCTCTGTGAGCCCAACAACAAAAACAACAACAATTACCCAAGACCAGTAAAGTTTAGTACGCAAAGAAGGATACAGACAAAAGTAACTATTATACATGCTATCTCGCTTTCACATCAACCACGACGCGACGGATAGGTGCCATCAGCGCAACTGGTTTCACCGCACAAAAATTCCAGAGCGAATCCTTACCAGAAGCCCCCAAGCACTTGGAAGACATTATTTCAGCCAGTAAGCGCTTCTTTTTTCTCCTCCTGAATAGGCCAGGCCGCCTGGATTTGGGATTAAGCGCGCTTCACTTGATGATGAAGCTAAAGGAATTGAATTCAAATTAAAAGATGGAGGAGGAAAATATGTTCATGGCAGAATATTAAATGGTTGAGGTAACCTAACCGCGCCATCCTGCATCTGCCATCCACCACTGAGACCGAGAGACCATCAAGACCAAGACCGACCCGACCGATGATGATAGTTCAGCCAAAGCCACTTTATACAGGACTAAGATGCAGTTGCATCAAGACGCAAGCATGTCAAAAAGCAAACGCGTGCTCTACGGTGTGCTCGAATTGTTGGCCAGAGTCCGATATCTATAGCTTGCGCGCACTAAACATGAAAAGCCCCGTGGAAATCTTTGGTTTGTTGGACGAGAGGCTGTTGTGCGATTCGACCGACCATACGACGATGTTAAGTTCTGCCGACTATACGTACTTTAAATGCTTACTACACGGAGGACATAAAAATATCCACCCTGAGGATATTTCTCCACTCTGTGATCTGTGAATATCTATCTATCTTTACCTATCTATCTAGTCTCAAAACATTCAGACATGAGGTCTCGCTGAAAGCATAAGCTTGTATAACTATTTGTATGTTGCACCTTTTATAGCAAGAGCATAGATGTTGATCGGCAATAATAGCTGATAATTCATACATTGGATCAAGTGACACTCAGGCATATATGATTAGTGATGTCTGTGACTTAAGGTATAGAGGATTAATACAAGATAGTTGTTTGGATTAGTCATCAAAAAAGCTATATAGTTTCTGTCCATACATAGACAAATTATATTATGTAAGCTGCGCATGTTAGACGAAAGTTAACTGGGGGCTAGGAAACCATAAAATTTGGACCAATAAACCTGTCAACTTAAAAATTTTAAGTTGCCGAACAATGAATCATTTTTTTATTTTATAGTTTACAAACAAAATGCTAAGAGGCTATGGTATAGGAATTGACATTCTCTATTTTGTTGACAATTTATAAACGAGTTAGTTTTTCCAAATTAGTTGATGTTGAGGGCACTATGTGCCAAAAAATATTTTTTTCATTTTTTATTCTTCATAGAACTACTTTATTTTGTATGTTTTAATTCTTTTGCTGATTTTTTAATTTAGACATTAAATTTACAGCTTTTGGCGATTTGAAAAGTCTTAAAATAATTAATACCACATTGGTATCATTAAAATTAAGTTTAAAAAAAAAAAAGTCTTTAGAATGTGGTTCTGTTTAAATTGTTCTAAGCCTATAAGGTTTTTTTCAAAGACTAGTTCTTAGTAACTTTTTAAAGTTTTCCTTGAAAGATCATTTGGCACTTATTTTAAATTATTATTTAATGAATTTAACATTTTGCTAAACAATATTATGTAAATGTAACATGTCGCAAGGCAAATTTTTGAAAATGCGAAACGACACCATGCCAGATAAATCTTAATCCAAAATTAAAATTGAGACACTTGATTGCAAGCATAAATCTCAAATTACGAAATATCATTTTTTTAAAATCTTGAAAATTGAAATCTCGCAAATTAACAATCCTGCGATAGCAAATCGCGCTTTTAAAAATCTCACAATTACCTCACACCCAAAAATCTCGCAACTAACAAAATATCAAAGAGTTTGCTATATGAAATCTCATAAATTAAAATCTCATATTACTAAATCTCGCAAATACAAAATTCCACTTTTAAGAATTTTGCACCCAAACATTTTAAAAATGTCAACCGATAAATATCGCAAATTTAAATCGTATACCGTTTTGAAGAAAATTGTTGACATAAGTGCATGCCTTAAAAGTACAATAAAGTCCAAAATTAAACTTGGGACTTTATTGTGTTGAACTTATTCATGGCCCAACATTATATACCTACTTAAAATTGGTACTTTATTGTTATTTTATTTTTTCAAATGCGAGATTGTATAGCCATCTTGTTTTAAATACGCCTTATTGCGAGATTTTCGTGTGATGTAAATGCGAAATTGTAAAGAGGGAGATTTTATTTTTGCGGGATTTTAAAAAGCGCAATTTTTTAAATTGCGACATTATAAAAAGCGGGATTTTGTGATTGCGAGATTTGGTAATGCGAGATTTTAATTTATGAGATTTCATAGTCATCTCCTCCTTACTGCTTGTTTGCGAAATTTTTGGTTGCGGGATGTAAATGCGAAATTGTTAAGAGTGGAATTTCGTTATAGCGAGATTGTAAAAAATGGAATTTTTCAATTGCGGGATTAAAAAAAGCGATATTTTTTAATAATGATTTTGAGATTTCGAAAGCGAGATTTAAATTTATGAGAATTCTTAGATTTCGTAAATCTCTCAAACAATCCGTATCAAAGACGGCATCTTTGATACACGTATTGTTTGCCAGATTTTTGGGTGCTAGATGTTATAGTGAGATTATTAAAAGCGGGATTATGTATAATAGCGAAATTATGAAAAACAATATTATTAATTTGCGAGATTTGGTTTTTTGTGATTTTTAAAAAATGCGAGATTTTGTTAATTGAGATTTTGATTTCACACGGGGGTGGGAGGTGTATATGCAAATTTCCGTAAATATTTGAGAAGATTTACAGGTTAAGCTTTCATGTACATAACTGAATTAATCATTTTGTAAAATTTTTGAGAGCATTTTATTTGGTTATTTATTAGAGATTCCGCGAATAGTGACTCGGCCGAATACCGAATACAGAATATTCGGCCACACTCGTCGGCCGAATACCGAATATTCGGCAGCCGAACATTCGGCCAACGATATGTATCTAAGTGAGAGACTATTTTCAGAAGCTAGAATTGTTTACGAAGATAGACGTAATCGTTTGCTACCAACGAATGGCGAAAAAGTAGTTTTAATTCACCACAGCTTACCATTAGTAGATTTTAAATACTAAAATACAAATTTTTGAATGAAAGAAAAAATTTATTGTAAGATAATAAGCCTTTTTATTCTCCATTTGTTATTCGGTATTCGGCCGAATGTCGTGAACTATTCGGCCGAATATCGAATATCAAAACTATAGGCCGAATAGGCCGAATAGGCCGAATGCCGAATATTCGCGGCATCTCTTTTTATATAACAAAGTCATCCCCTGAATTCTCTAGATTTACACTGACTGATATTGGGGTTCTTAAATTTTTGCTTTTTACACAATATGGCTTCAATGGCTGATTTCATTTCTATTTCTAGAGTCATGACTTTGTTTAACAATTGCTAAAATTATAGTTGAATATTCGGCAATGAGGTGCTTACAATGACCTTGAAAAAAAATGCATAAATATGTAATTTCCTGTAGGTACCTAGTGTTATTTTATTTTATTTTATATCATTTTTTTTTTCATGGGAAAATTGCAGATCTTTCAATAGAAAGATACACTTCTCCAAAAATTACACCTTTTATGGATTTTTTAAAGTTTGAATCTGCTTATTCATGGCTTATGATGTTAACTTTGTTTGTTTTCAACCTATGATTGTTTCTTAGGAAAATTCAACCCACAGGTCAAGCCAGCCAACACTACTTTCCAGACTATAATTTGTTTTTTTTTTTTTTTTTTTTTGTTCTTGCAGCTACTTTGTAAAATGTATCCGTCCATCAAAATTCTTTTGTTGTTTTATTTCACTTCCATATAATGAACTTTTATTTCGAATTGTTGCCTAATTAATATCATTCGATAAAAAAACGTGATGAAAATGTGAAATGACCCACTATCAACATTTAGTTGGTTTTTGTTCGGTATCAAAGCAAAAAAAAAAAAAAACACGGAATCAAAAATTGACGGAGAAACTTGGCTTCTTTTCTTAACCAACTATCACACAAACGTCTTTATAGAATGTCCTTAGGCCACTCACGAGTTCCACTCTAGGGTATCACATTAAAACTTTTATCATATATACCTACCTTACTGCGAAGCGACGCAATGTTTTAAGTCGACTCGTGACGTGCCACGCCGCACTCACCGCCACCGCCGCCGCATAGTCACTCCTTCAAACTTATAGTTATAAGAAAAACTCCTGTGCGTTTTACTCGGAGAGTATAGTTCACAAATTACAGGCTCTGCGGTTTAGCGACTGGTGTTCGTGTTATTTCGACTGAATTCAGTACTCATTTCAATAATAATACCATTTGTAGAGAATTTCTTATAAGAAACCGATTTTAAATCGTGTCCAGCTTCATTCAGCGATGCACCTGGGACATAAATATTGTTTTTATTTTCCAAAATATAGACTATTCTTTTTGCCATCATCAAAAGTTCGAATTATTAATGCATCGACAACAAAAGGTAAAATAACTATTTACGATTAAAACAATAACAAAAGCATCATTCATTGGAAAGAAAACAGAAAACAATAAACAACCCCCCGAGCAAACTCTGGCAATTAAAATATTTAATTCGTCCTTAGACGGTTCTCGATTCTTGGTTCTACCGACATAGAAAAAAAAAAGTAATCGTGAGTCCTTCAAAGTTGTAGGGATAAGAATCAAAGAAAATAAAACAATTTGCCTAACTCTAATTAGATTTTTCCCTTGTTTAACCCTCATCCTTGGCCTCAAAAAAAAAAAAACAAAAAAAAAAAGCTGCAAAATGGTAAGGGAGCCCTTATTCTGGCGTCGTCGTCGTCTTTCGTTTTAATTTACTGGTCATCATAAGGTTCGGAGAAGAAAAGTTAAGCTTGTTTTCTTCTCTTGCCGTCTAAGGTATATAAGGGTGTTTGATCCTTCATCAAGGAATTGTTTTTTTTTTTTTTTCTTGTATTATTATTATTATTTTTGTTGTTATTTCATTTAAGAAAAATAAAGGTAGGGAAAGGAGAAGCTTGAAATAAAATTGTTGGAGGCTTTTGCATTTAAAACTGATAATCTTGGAATTATAAAATAGAATAATGTGGTTTTTGTAAATTTCTTAGATCTTTCAGGAGCAAAAAAAATAAACAAAATGTTTTTGAATTGTTTTGTAAAAATATAAATATTTGAAGAAAGTTTCTTGGCATTTTTTTATTAATGGTAACATTAGACTAGAACTTTAGAGTTAATCTCGAGCTAACACACGAAATTAGGTGTGTTGAGTGTTAACAGGTAACAGTTCCACTTGTAAACAAAAAAAAACTATTTTAACACATTATTTCCATAAAAATATTTGCACTCACCTTGATAATTATTATGACATGCGAGGATAATTTTTGTATAGATTTAGCTACCAAATTTTCATGGTCTAAAAAAGAAACAGAAAAGTTTATTTTATTTAAAAAAAAATACATTAATGTTTGTGAGTTTGTCTCCTATATCTTTGTGCAATTTTTATCCGATTAAGTTTAAAATTCCATAGTTTGTTATGATTAGCAGCGGGAAGGTTAATAAAGTGGTTTTAGCAATATTTGCCTAATGTCACGCCTCCTTTTCTTATATTTGTTTTGTCTCCTTATTTAACGAAAATATAGAAAGTCGGCATAACAGGTGAAATTCTTGAAGTGGGAACCGCCATTTTTTTATTTGTTTTGCTGCTGAAATGTTCTCAAACTAAGCTGCCTCGTGCCGTAAAAATATTTAAAAAAAAATCTGTTTATTTTTAAATTTTACTAGTATTTTTTTTTCAAAAATTAGGATTTTCGAAAGCCATTTTATCATAGTAAAAATGCCTTAACATCGTACTAAATCGTTTAAAATTTTGCGCTAATGTTACTTTCTAAGATTCAAAGAAATAAAAAATCGGTTTGTTGCAATTTTTAAGTCCGATAATAAATTTTGGGAAGTGCCTTTCCGCGAAGTTCGAATCGCATTTTCGATTTTCAACAACAACAAAAAAATAGCAAATATGCACGAATGATTTTTTTTTTTAAGTAAGATTTTGTGAAGAATTAAAGTTTTGTAGTTTTGTGCCAAAGAAATTTAAAAAAAAACGCATATTTGCAACTTTTTTAAATAAAAAAGGCGAAGCGCCTTGGCATAAGGTTAACACTGCCATTTTCGATTTTTTATAAAAAATATGAATTTAAAATTAAAAAAAATGCATTTTTTTAAATTATGATTTTCTAAAAATTTAAAGTTGTACCTGGCTCAATTTATGCTGCTAAAAGCGAAAGAGATACACAAACTTCGCATATTTGCAACTTTTACGGCTGAAAATATGTGTTTTTTGGTGATCTCAAAAAGTCAACACAATAATTATTTACGTTTATCCGCTTAATTTTGATTCTATCAAAAATAAAGCATAAAATAAAAAAAAAAAAAAAGTATCAACGAACACATCCCGAATTGTTCAAAGTCTGCCAACGAGAAATATGTCTGCAACCCAATTGAGTTTCAAACATTCCATAACTTTATCTCAATTTTCATAGACTTTTTTTTTACTGACGTAATTATTCACACTTTTATTATTGCTTATACTGGGTACAATTTTCCTGCGACTATTAGAAAACTTTTTTAAATTCTAAATATGCTTAAAACTTTTAAAATATTAATCTTCATAAAGGGATTTTTAATAAAAATAGATTGTTTTCCATTAAAATACATCTGCATTGTGGAATTTGAAATTATCTTAAGCAGCAGCAATGGTGCACTTAAGTCAATACTTAAAAAAATGGACATTGACCCTTTAAAAAAATACATGGAAACAAATATGTATTTACAAAAAAATCATAAAAATCGCAACTATTTCAGAAGATAATTAAGTAAAAACCTTGATTAACTTGACACAACTATAAACCAATAATTCAATATATTTAAATCCTATTTCTGTGGGCTTCAGGTCTTTCTTTCTTTATCTACTTTTTGATAGACGACGTTTCGTACTTGTTTAAATACTTCTTCAGGTCTATTCTAAAAATTATTTGGAAAAAGAATTGTGTTTATATCTATTTTGTAATCTATTATGAAATTATATTTATGTTTTTAAATTTTTAAAATTTAAATAATAATAATATTCATTTTAAGTATTTTTAAAACTAATGCTCAAAAATGCAGAATTATAACAAATACCAAATAAAACTAATAGCTGGCTTATTTATAAAAAAGAGCAGTACCTACCTTTTATCTCAAATACCACGTCTTTGTATACGTTTCTAATTGATTGTTAAATGCCGGAAAATGTAATCCATTTTGTTTATAAGATTTACGTAATGCTCATCCAACTAGATACTTACAATCAAGCGTAAGCCGGCAATTGATTTCCTTCTCCATAAAAATCGGTATTCATAACAGAGGTATCTCTATTATTGTGTAAGGTAGGTACTTGCTACTTGAGGGCACGGAAGCAATTTTACTTCTTTATATTTTCTCTAAGTCCTCTTCTATTGAAATAAGGATTAAATTCATTGAATTTATTTTTTAAAAATTTCTCATGATTTCGAGCGAGCGCTGACCTATTGGAGAAGATTGCTCAATTAATGATTGATCCTTAAAGAAAAGATTCACAAATTAATAGAGCATAAAGTAGTTTTCAAACCTTATAATATTTCAATCGCCCCCAAATCAACTTATGCGGGAATGGTGAAGGCAGGTCTGTAATAATCTTTAGTTAGGTATTGGAAGTTAAATTTCTAGAAAAAAAAAAAGTTCCTGTTGGGTGGTTAATAATTAAGTTCCCAATTTGGCAAAATAGTTTCCATGAACATTTACCGTAATATACAAGTAAACAGTTACTTATATGTGAATATTGTATATGGCAACCAATTCGGCTGCAACGATTGCAGTGAAATTTTAAATGAAATAGGTATACTGGGAACATGGCTGCCTCTGGCAAGAAGGGGCAATTTGGATGTTGTTTGCCTCTCAGTGTGGATGAAACTAGCAGTTTCTTTGTGTAAATGCAAATGGGAATCTATACCACAGCCGCAACATTGCATCGTATTCGGTTACAGTATAAAATCATATCGAAAGGCAATAATCTCTATCTTGCAGCTTCAGCCTACAATATCGATTGATTTAGGCTTTGAAATGCCTCTTCTTATATTCCGTCCGTCGCTCGTCCCGATGCGATGTATTGTTATTGAAAATCCACTACCGCGCGTTTGTGATTTTATGAAGAAAATCAGGTCCGGATATTTGTTTTTTTTTTTTGTTCATAGAAAGGGGGCAAATTTGCCGAAATGTCTCAACCATTTGCGGATAGAAGACTTGGTTTAACCCTTTGCTTTATTTCGGGAAGAAATATAGGTTAGGTACTTGCAGCAACAATATCTTTGGTAGCTGGTTTTTTTGGGGCTTAGTTCTTCAACTACTATATTTGCATAGAGAAGTTGTTTTGTTTGCGCACTGTTTCATCTCCCGCACATTTATCACCTCCCTCTGTATGCGTTCCTGAACAAAATAAGGAGTACTGGTTTGGCTATTGGGGGATATTGGTTGCGGGTTGGTACCCCTGATGCACATGAAACAGGGAGTTGTTGAAATGTTTACGAAAAGTCCTGATAACCGGAGGGTGCGTTCACAATCACGAATCGCCCGCCAGTTGCAGTTCCAATTGCATGGGCTGGGTAATTTAGCCGGGAAGTAGTTATTTTTTTTTTTTAAGTTTATTTTTTTTTTATTTTGTGCTCTTTCTCCCAATCGGCTCTGGCTTGGCTGTAGATTAGAGAGGTATATGTATGTATTGTTGTAGGTACTCTTCAGTATATTCGGTTAAAACCAATGCAATTTTTCGCCAATATATATGTATGTACAAATAAATGTTGCATATTGCGCTCCACAGCACCGCATCAGCAACAGCAGCAGCATATAACATCTTTTTTGAGTGGCGCGTCTGTTTTCGCTGGAAGGCATAAAATGAAAGATCCTATATACACTCGGATGGATATACACCAATTTGAGTGCTGTTGATCCATAAAAATGTTTTGTTATGGAATTCAAATATGATGTGCATCAACTATACGTACTATAGGTATAGGTACATCGGCCTGATGCATATGCAGCAAGCTTTTTATAACCGAAATAATTATTATTTCTTGAACTAAATTCTTAGAAAAAAATAAGTATCTGCTTATAAAGCATTTTTGTTAGGAGCTAAGAATAAGAAAAAAAGATTTTGCAAACTTATTTAGAAAACGTTTGAAAAAAACTTAAGTGGAATTTTGTGAATTTTTTATTTTCTAGTGGAATTTTATGGGAAATCAATATTGTTCTTTGATTGAGTGTGTGTATTAAAAATACATATGTATGTTATTCAATGTAAGGCTCAGTCGGTTGAACGTATATACACCTACATTTAACTAATTTTTGTTGCAGTGTTTTTTTTTTTTTTTTTTTAATTCTACCTGACCTAAGTTGTGCAAAACCGATTTGAATAGATTTGTGTCTACTTAGACACTGTCTATTTATTTTCAAATTGGTGGAAATATGCTTCACTTTATAAAAATAAATATCACATTATTCAAGACAATCTACTCTTGTGTCTAAGTTATGTAACTATAAGACAACAATAAACAAGGTTTTTGAAGACATTTTCCAAAGTTGGACAGTTGTCTAAAGTTAAACAACGTTTATAAATAAGACAATTTGTATTTAAGTTCAATAAAAAAGCTTATGCGACAGTTTATGCTGAGAAAAAATTAAAAAATAAGCGTTTAAGTTCAACATAAATATTTATGAATAAAAAGAAGAAAAAGAGAATTATTATTTTTTGTTTTTGTATATTTAGATACATATGTTTCGATTTAGCAAATGGACCATAGTGGTTGAGAATGTCAATTTATTTTTGACTTGGATCTGTATAAAAACTGATTTTGATACAAAAACAAAGTTTTCATTTTAGGTATTTACTAATTTTGTAGATGTGTGTGAATTTTTTCTGTAAATTTCCCTTTCTTCAATCCTTTAATACAATCAAGTTGAAAAGGTGTCAGTTTAGATATATAAATAAATATAAATATTTGTTTTAAAATTATTACTAAGTAAAATTAGGTTTAATTGAATTTTATTACATTTACTTTATTTGAAGTCTATAATATAATAAAATTAATTTCTTTTTTGGAAAAAAAATACAGAATTAATTTTCGTCGATTAAGTTTCGATTTTTTAATTTATTTTGGTTGTGAAAACTGTGTAAAAAATAATAAAATTAGATACCTACCTACTAATAAAAAAAAATATTTTTTTTTTTGTAAATTGGAAATCGGAATTAATCGACAAATTAATTTCGAATATTGTGTTGGAAGATTGATTTGATTTAAGAATTTCAGCAAGTGTATTTAGAAATAATTTTTTATGTAGGTAGGTACCTAATAATGCAGTCGAAGGAACTATTAAGTTCAGACTCGGAATTTTTGTTCACCATATATTATACATCAAGTTGGCATTATACGTATAGACATAATCAATCGTAACCGAATAATTCATTTTTCGGTTTCGAAAGTAAAACTAAATAAATAACACACAGCGATACATTGTTGATAAACATTTTATTTCATTATAAAATTGAACTTTGCTATTAAGTGTGAGAAAAAATATCATTCAAATGGCCGCCTCGGGAAAATTCGAAGCATGCGATTGTTTTGAGGTAATTTTTAACCACTTTTTCGCACATTTCGGGCGGTATCTCGACCTTGAGTAATGTTAGGTTTTAATGTCTCTAAAGTTCGGGAATTATTCGTGTAAACACGGTCTTTTGTGTAGCTCCACAGAAAAAAAATTTAACTGTGTCAAATCACATGATCTTGACGGCCAATTCAAGTCGCCTAAAACGTGAAATTACGCGACCAGGAAACTTCTCAGGCAGTAAAGCCATATATTTGGTCGTGTTGTGTGGCTTGTTGCCCCGTATTGTTGGAACCACATATCGTCCAAGTCATGATTTTTAATCGCCGGCCAAAAAAATCGATTAATTGCTGCGAACGCCGCCGTGAAATCGATAAATTCGGATCATCAGCAACACTTGCACTTGCAGCACTCTCTAAATATTTGGACTTCTCCTGCATTCCACTAGTTGTGTAAATATATTCTCATATACTTCGATGCATCTCTGCAATCTGGTCAATTTCGTGAACATTTGGATACGTTCAATGAACATTTAATTCATTTCAAGATAATTTGACAGTTCTTTATTCATTGAACATCCCCAGTCAAGAATATGTTTGGACAACCAATTTCCTTGTCTAAGTTAAACAATCGATGGAACATGATTATGTATAAATAAGGTTTTGAACTTGGAGAGTTGCCCAAAGTTAGACATACTTTTGAATGGGATTATAAATAAGACTGAATATCTTCCGTTTGGAAGAAAATCGACACAATACTCAATAAATCTCATTTTAAATACAAATCCCAGTTAAACGTGAAAAATCTATGTATATATGTATATTTTTTTTGATTTTACTTTTTTTCGAAAAATTGATGTCTTTTAAATTATAGGTCTCCTAAAAAAATATCTTAAGCTTTTTCAAAGAATTTGCACATGATCTGGAAATGAAATGCGTTTGCAAAAAACCAATATAAATATGTACTTTCGATATTTAATATTAAATATCTTTGTATGCATAAGTATACGTATTTCGAATTGACGGGGCGTTATATTCAATTTATTCATTGTGATGAAAAAAGTCTATTAAACCGCATTTTGCACTTTCTTAGGTAGATATTTAAATATTTTGGAGTGATTTTCAAAGAGAAATTCGGATGTAGGTGTATTCTTAAATTGAAGTATACCTTTAGGTACACTGTAGAGTGTACATGTACAAGGCTAACCAACATTCTATAAATATAGTAGAATGCTAAAGTAATTCGTCTTAAAATAAGTATTAAGTTAATTACTTTTCCTTATTTTTACTTTGATTTATAAAAAGAGCAGCTTTAGGGTTTCCAGTATCTTCGATGTTTCTAACTGATGTAGATACATATTGGCACTTCTCATGATTGTCATCATAGAAGTAGGTACCTATAGGCACTTGTTGTCTATAGTAAACTCACTACAGTTAGTAAAGAGCACCTTCGTGACATCTGCATCATTAGCAGTATATACCTACACAATATTTATCTATACAAATAAAAAAAATGTAGACCTAAAACGAGAAACTATAACGATAATTCAAATGCATTCAATGCGGAAGAAATAAAAAATCGATTGATGCAAAAAATGGAATTCCGCACTTCAACTTTAACAAATCAGTCAAAATCAGTGCATAACCCGTAGGGCAATTTGGCGTCAAAATGACTATAGCGCGATGCTTGCTGTTCTGCATCAAAACTAAAAATCCCTAAACATATTAAACAAAAAACAAAAAAAATATAACAACAACAAAAATAAAATAAAGTTTTATAGAAAAAGAAATCGTAACAAAATATGCCACACACTAAACTAAAGTTGCATGCCACATGAATGGCGCATATAAGAGGTACTTTTTTGTGGTCGTTTTTTATGTGTTGTTAAGTTGTAGGTATACCAATAGCATGTGCGCTATGTTAAAACAAAATTACCTACCTTCAGTTATATATTTTTTGGTCCTTGGGGCCAATTCAAGACGAATATTCTTTCCGCAAAAAAAACACAGAAACAAAAAAAAAAAAATAAAAACAACTAAAATAAATAGAAGTCGGTTGGAAAGAAGTTCACGTAGTTCCATGATGTGTGTGCCCTGAAACACTCTCATCAGAGATCACACCTTACATCGAACGTCAGCCAGCTGTCTGGAAGACTAATTTGTCTATCCGTCCATCCATTTCTCGTCGTATAGTCATCGTCGTCGTCGTCCATTGGACTCTTATAGGAAAGGTATCCTCTATCAGCCCGCTGCTGCCGCCGCAGGTTGGCCAAAAAGATGATTATTTGTTGAACTGTCAAGGATTTCTTCTTCCCTAAATCATTGCACACGTAATAAATAGTCCCAGAACTTCAGAGCATCAACATCAGCAACAAGCAATTCATTTTGTTGTTTTCTTCCTTTGTCAATCACTCAGCAAGCAGACAAATGGCTCAGGTGCAGCAGCTACATCTAGAGATACCTAGGTAGGTATATCCAGTAAGTCACCACCCTTTGGCCTCTGAGGTAATCTTCGGCCAGCAGAGTAAGAAAATTACCATTTAATTTACCCAATGCACCCACAAGCCACATTGCATGCCAATGCCACCACCATCACCATCACTATCAGCATCATTCCTTTTTCCTACCAACAAAAAATAAAGGATAATCTCGTCAAAAATATGTATAAGTAGGTAGGTTTGTGTTTTTTACCACACACACACACACATACAACGCAAGGATTCCTTCCCTACACACTTAAGTAAATCAGCGCCAAAGTCCTGGCCGATAGCCACATCCCTACGGCTAATACCCGTTGCTATGTACTCGCATCACTCCACACACACAGCCAAGCATCAGCACACACAACACAACCACTCTCTCAAAGAAATAGGCATCTCTCGTAGTCGTAATGTCCCTGGAGCATAAACGTGCGTCAGTGTATCTTCTGATAGGCAGATGCATGCGGCCACCGTGCGAGGGGCGGGCTTTGGGCGCATTGTACATGTGGTGGGGCGTGGCCTGTGGATTTCATAAATGGCTGCGGAAAACCAGATCTCACACCATTACTCCATACACACACAGACACACTAACACTCTTATACACGCTGTATCTTTTGCAGCAGATGTTGCTTCTCGCCGAACGACCGACCGGAGCGACGAAATAATTTCGCTGGTGGGCTCATTTTCCTCTCTCTGTGTATCTCATAGATACACAATGGCACTGCAAATCGAATTCGGCAACGGCAACCAGCGAATGCTGGCGATTGTACCCCCATACTCATCATCGTCAGATACCCAGATATACCCACCCCACCACATGGCGCGGCATGGCACGGCGCGGCGCGGCGGCGGCACCAAACGGAGGCAATATTGTCGATGGCTATCATATTGAGATAGCGGTGTGGTGGTGTGTTAAGGTGCTGTGTGGTGGTGTTGGTGGTGGCGGAGGTATCTTCTTCTGCCCACTTATCCAATGGTAGCTGGTTTTCTTCCACTACCTCCCATTCGTACCCGCCACCGCTCATTTTTTGTGTGTTGATTTTGTTTTTTTGTTTTTTTTTTTTTTTGTATCTATCACGTTTCAAGTTATACAGCGTGAGGCGTCGAATACCCCGAAGGTTTTTGGTGGTCGAACATTCAGTTAGTTGAAAACCGTCTAGTGCGCAAGAGTGGTCGTGTATACGCGTCGAACGTCCACTAGCTGTCCAGCAATAATACTATTTCCGTGTGTTGGATGTTTCCTTGATGTGTTCTTTTTTATTTGATTGTTTATTGTTTGTTTTATAAACATCGCGAATTATTGTAAAGGATATTTTCTGGTTCATCGAGTGAAATCATAACAAAACAAAAAACAAAAAAAGATTTACGAATTAAAGTAAACAAAACTGTGACATCTGTCAATCGATGAGATATTTATATTCTCTACAATAAACAACAACAAATAAAAAAAAAAATATTGCCACAAGCGTTAAAAATGACATTTTGATGACAGTTTAGTTTTGACACTTGCATCTCTGACGACAACCCGGGCTGTCAAAAAAAGCTTGCATATATACTGTTTCGTATAGGTATAAATGTATAATTAATTAACCACATTCAACGCTTATGGTATCCCAATCTCTACACTCATCACAATTCACATCCACTCGTGCAGTTTCTATATCTACATATATACGTATATCTGTAGTACCTGTATAGTGTTGTATCTAGTATTTATATATAGTTTCTGGAAAACTGCATAGGTGTAGGCGCGCTCATCGCACCCATATAGAAGCTATATAGTGAAACACCTGTTCTAATGAATGTTAACATCATACCTATAACGACCCCGCTTCGAACGCAATAGAAAAGCTTTAGAAACAAAATTAAAAAAAAAAATAAAAACTAAACAGAAAAAAGAAAGTCTAAAAGCAAAACACTAAACTGCAAAAACTGTATCTGCTGCCAACCTAACAAAACCAACAACAACAAAAACAACAAACAGTAACAAGATATACAGTTTATCTCAAAGATACATTCGCGAAATTGCCCAGTCAACACGTATCACTGTTGGCGGTAATATAGTTTGATTTTATGCTTACGCTTTAACAACACGGTCGTGTTTATACCTAGATAACATGTGTCTGATGTCTAGAGGGACATCACATCAATCGTGATGCTATTTATAATAAATTTTGGAGCACATTTTAAATAACGGATTATATATACCGCACTCCTATACATCACTATTATATTACTCTTGATGTTTGAAGTTGATTTGGATTTTTTATTGATTTTGTTTTAATTCGTTTAACTAAAAATATATCAAAGTGCAAATATAAGGATTTATATACCTATATCTATATAACTTTAATTTATTATTAATTTATTATTCACAATTTTGCCTTAAAACAGTGCCGTACGAGTACAAAAAATATAAAAATTAAAAAATATAGCAAATTATAAACTGTGCCTATACATTTTTTGAGTTTAAAAAAAAAAGAAGAGAAATAAAGCTAATAAGAAAAAAAATTACAAAAGTTTACATTTAGCATGAGAACTACATTATAAAAATTGTATCCGTAAATAATATTCTACCTATACAATAATTTATATTCTGTGCAAGTGATTGTTTGTTTTCTTGTGAATTTAAGTGTTGTTTACTGTGAAGAATTATTTTTGTTTTTTTTTTTGTTCATCATTGTGAAAATAAAACATACACAAATGCATATCCTACACAGGACCAATGATCATCAATTTGAGGATCAAAAGTTTATGATGGTAAGTTTGTACTGCATTTTGTCATAATCTTAGAATATATGTATCAGTCGTATTTATTAGATTTTTGTCTACTTAGACACTGTCTTACTATTTTCAAATCGGTGGAAATAAGCTTTATTTAATAAAAGTAAATACCACATTATTAACGGTTAAGACAATCTACTCTTGTGTCTAAGTTAGGCAGCTATAAGACAAAAATCAACAAGGTTTTTGAACACATTTTCCAAAGTTGGACAGTTGTCTAAAGTTAGATAAACACCAATAAACACCATATAGCTTTTTAGGGCTTCCCTTCCCGATTTTTAAATATAGCATTGCTCAAAATTTTAAAGTTTTTTCTTTCTAAACCAAATCTGTAGATATTGTTCTAAACCTCTGGGTATTAAATGCCACTCACAACCGCAACGTCTTCATCCTTTTCGAAAAATGATGGTCCAAATCAGAAATATTTTTCACGGATCACCGCCTCTTGTTGACAAATCCTCTAAAAATATGTCTTGTCAGGAAAAAGTGCTTCTAACTTTAGCCGTTTGGATTCGGCAGAAAATTGTAGGTACCCTCCATTTCTGCCAAGAACACGCACACAGAAATGGTTCAGAGTTGTAAGTTAAGTCACTAGGCCCTGGTTTTACACGAGCTGCTGATGCGCTACATAACATTTATTTTAATATCAACAAAAGGTTCTTACTTATTTAACAACGTCGTATAAGTTTGCAAATATTGTAAAATGATAAGATTATTCAAAAGTTTGCATGAACACCCTTTTTTGTTTAATGCTGGTGTAACCGAATCAGCTATGCGTTGAACGAAAAACGTCAACAATTGTTTTTGTACTCTTATATAAACTCGTAAAAAAATTAAAAACTTAAAAAAGTTACTTCAATGCCAAAATTAAGCAAAAAACTGAAATTTATTCAAATATATGAAAAAATTGCTTTAATTCTAAAATTACCTGATTCTATAGGTGTTTTTTTATGTAGCACTGAACTGAGCACTGAGCGAATAGATCTAGCTTTAAACCGAGTGTGACCTGAGCGCTCCAATTTATTTGAGAAACACAATTGAGCACTGAACCGATATGTGAATAAATGTGAAGTTGAACACGCTCAGCTTTTTGCTCGATCTTCTCGGTCATTTTTTACGAGCTCATCTAACGATCCCCGATCGAGCTATGAATTAAAAAAGAAATCCAAGTTGAGAGCTCAGAGCGCTCCGAGTTATTAGTTAAAGTAACATAGTTCTTTTTTTGACAGCCCATGGTCCCGCTCGGGGCTAAGAAAAACGGATTAATGACGTTTAAGTTTATAAAAATATTAGGTTAATTTTCCGCGGCAAAATCCTTCAGGAAATTTAATCAAGTTTTTGAAATAAATTCTCATACAAAATTTGACAGTTTATTAACTAAATGGTAAACTTAACAAAATGGTAAACTTAACAAAATTGTAAGCTTAGCAAAATGGTAAAGTGTTTTACATCATTGCATATGATGGCCTTATTAAAAATATTTGTATAACCATCACTCGATTTTTTCTCTTGAAAGCCTTATAAATAGATAATAATTAAATAATTTTTAAATAAATAATTAATTTTTACTTAAGATCATTAACATTCGAGTATATATAGGTAATCTCTATTTTGTGCCACCATTGTTTGGCAAAATTCATTTGGCATTTCTTTGTTTCTTTTTAGTCGTCAAATATTTCCTACAATTTGCAATCCTTAGTTGGCAATTTATGTTTTCTTTTTATTAGGTAACATATGTTTTTAATTATTACGCATTTAACATTCGGCGTTTTTACATTTCGCTTTTTTTTTAAATATTTTCAATCATTTCGAAAAAGTCATTTGGCAATTTGTTGTTTAATTTTTTTTGTTACATTATTTTATATTTAACCAAGTGTTTTTTTTTCGCGAAATAGAGTTTCGCTGTTGCATTATTGCGCAAACATCGCCAAGCCGTTTTATTATTTCACTAATATATAATTTGGAAGGAAGCCAAAAAAGGGCAAAATAGTTGAATGCATAATAAAAAAAGCGAAATAACAAAATGACAAATAAAATAAGCGAAAAAATGCCAAACAAAATAAAAAAATACCAAATAAAAAAATTGCCTAGTTTCAAAAATCGAATCCACCAAAAAACTAAATGAATTGCGAAATGAAAAATGCGAAAATATAATTTGTCATTTTAATTAAAAACCTAAACATCATTTGCAAAACGTAAATGCGAAATAACAACAATGAACCCCCGGGAAACGTTAGTTTGGCAGGCAATTCCTGCAAAACATATCATTTCCTCTATTTTATTAAATTGTAAACTTTCGTCGTTTAAAGATTATTTTGTTTTATTTCGCAAAGCAATATAAGCCCATTCTGGCTTTGTGTTGCATCATAACATTTCTTCAATGTTTTTAAACGATGGATTATTTCTTCTGGTTTTAATTTTGTGATAACTTCCTTGCACGGAAGTCTGCATATTCTACTTCTGTTGTTTTTTTTTTTAGTGGAAATTTTTAAGATTGTTCGAAACATACTTCGTTGAAAATCAAAAATCATATTTACATTGTACAGGTATATTTGAAGGTTTTTTTTAATAATACAAATTCTATATACTACTGAAATACAACAGCCAAGTAGAAGACCTAGCACTATTTTAATTGGAATTGTTGAATTATTGATTCAAAATAGCTTTTAACGGCCTTTAGTCCACAAAAATGTTGGCGTTTTGTATCGGCGATCTCACTTGGACTCATCAGATGACTAGTGAGGACCTTAACTTAACAAGGAACTTACAAAATTGCGTATTGAAAAGGTCCTCACTAGTCAACACTGACGAGTCCAAGTGAGATCGCCGGGACGAAACGCCAAAATTTTTGATGACTAAAGGCCGGTTAAGGCTATTTTGAATCATTTTACAGGTATCTCAAGTCTTGAAAAAAAACACACACACATAGACCTGTTAGTTCTGAAAGCGTCTTTTCAACACCGAGTTTGTGGAATGCTGTTTTCTTCCGAGAGCTTGGAAAAGATTTTATCAATTGCTTGTGTCATGCTCTTTGTATCGAAGCACCATTTCTTTAAAAAATTCGTTCTTTTGCCACTTCTTTCATTTCTGGTTTTATACAGAAATTATAAAATTCAGTAAATTTATTAAATCTTAAAAAACTAATACCTAATTCTTTAAATAAAGATTTTTTTCTTCCAATTCTTCTTTTTATAAAAAGGGTTTTCCAATAAGAGGTTTCATTTTGATATTGAAAAAAAAGAGTATTTTTTAAAAGAAATCATTGGATGTTTATTTCATTGTAAAGAGGAAGGTATGGCATGAACAATGGCAAACGATATCAGCCAAATGGCCACTACGGCTACGGTTGCAGCACCATATCCTTTTCATGAAATTTTCCATGATCAATTCGCACATTTGCGGCTGTATGTCCTCGATAACTTCACGAATTCCATCTTTAAGGTAATGAATCCATTAAATTCTTCTTGTCAAAGAAAAAAGTCTAAAGGTGTTAAATCACAAAATCTCGGTGACCACTTGTGATCACCTCTTCGAGAAATAACACGGTCAGGAAACTTTTCTTGCAAAATTGTGATTGTTTCGTTGCTTGTGTGGCACGTAGCGCCATTTTTCTAGTGAATTTTAACAATTACAATGCGTTTTTTGAAGCGTGTGTCGTTCCATTTTTAGTAATGTCGTAGTTTTTACTTGTCAAATGTCAAATGTCATGACTTCAAAAGTGACATCTGCCCAAATAGCGGGCTATTCAAAATGAAACCTCTCATTGGAAAACCATTTATTTATAAAAATATTCGGGATTTTATGTTGAAGATGGAAATATCTAAGGGTTTTTTTTAGGTGCTACTATTAAATCTTTATAGAAAAATAAACTTTCTCTCGTAGCCTGTTATGTGTATCCGTCGGATTTCTTTTTCAATATATTTAATGGAATATTAAAGCAAAAAACTTTTTAATATCCTCTAAACTTGTTTTTCTTTTCGAAGAAGTATGTACTGCTTTCACTTTAAGTTTTAAATTTCTAAATCGGCATATATACTGTGTAAAAAAAGTAATCACCAAAAGCTAACGATATTTGATATTATTATTTCTTAATAAGCATATTACAACTTACTTTCAATTATGAAGAAATTATAAAACAAAGAGTTTCGTTTAAATTTCGGACCAAAAGAAACGGAATTTCCTATAAGTTCTTGCTGTGAAAATGTAAAAAAAAAAACTTAAAAGTGAATTTTGGGTCATAAAGATTTAAGAATTTGATATGTCTTCTATAGAGGAATTTCAACCTACTGATCTTTTGACTTTGATCTCATATTCATCATATTCATCAAACAAAAAAAAATGCTGGCATATAATATAAAATGATTGTTTCATTAAGTGAAGAATAATAAATATCAATGAATAAATAAAAGTTGTTCAAAGTTCTTTGAAAAGATAAATGAAATAAAAATTCCAAAGTTAAGATGGAATAAGAAATGTGTTTTTGAGTTATCTGTTCTTTTTTCTCAAGAATGTTGTCATCAAAGAACTTCAATTTTATCATAAGAGAGATATTTTCACTTTTTATAATTTTCCTTATTTAAATCTTTGCTGTAAAAAAGCTCATAAAAGACAGCTTTATTTCTACCTTTTTGCTGTACCTACACAAAGTATTTTTTTTAACTTTTTTCATTTTTTTTGTATCTTGTAAAATTCTTCTTCTACATTCGGGTCTAAGGAAAAAAATGAATAAATAATGACTTGTAATTGCTCTTATTCTTTGGGTTTTTTAAGCCTTTCATTTTGAAAAAAGGAATATCCCGCACAAAAGGATTTACTGTGTGGTAAGTTTGTCAATTCATTTATTTTCATAATACCGAAAATTGTGTGAAGGTTCAAGTTTTCTTTTCACAAAAATTTGTCCCTGAAAGTTTTTGTTTTTTTTTTTTCAATTTCATCATTGTGTACTTATATAGTTATATCTACACATTAATTACTGTTGTAGAAGAAAACGTCAAGTTTCTCTACTTTGATCTTTCTTTTAAAGCTATGTTACGTACGTATATATTTCTTTTGACAATTGATAGACTTTGGCTATATTATATTTATAGTTAATTTTAAACGATTTCACTTTCATAATGTAGTAACCAAAATATAGGGTCGCAATTTTTCTGTCACTATAAGTATAAGTGAAATTTTGTACGATGAGTGAAATGATCCTAGAAATTTTATTTAACCCACATACTCATCAATTGACGTCATATTCTTGATTATTTTATGTAGCTTAATTATTCATCGCTGATTAAAAAGCAACAATGAAAGTTTTGTCTGTTTATGACGTGTTCAGATACACAGTTAATTTTAAAAAAACATGCTTAGCGCGAATTAAATTCTGATTTAAAAAACATATAAGGTTTATTTATATTTTAGAAAAGGAAATGCAAAATGCAACTTGTTGTTAGTTAGAGTATTAAATGCAAAAATTCAACTCACCCAGACATAAATTTATTTTTTTGTGTCAAGTAAATAGAAATTGAACCGTATATAGGTATACCGATGCCCCTGAAGTATATTTTAATAATGTTTTAAAAATATTTGATAAATCTATACGATTTTAATGTTTACGAGGCTCATCACTTAGCAAGAACGTCATGCATATCACCATATAACAAAAAGATCTTAACATCTTTAGTTATAATTGTTTTCTTAATTCAATCTCCAATTGAGTTAAACAATAATCAAGCATGATTTTAACAACATAATAAACAATTCATAAACTGACAACCTTTAAAATATTTAATAATTATGTACAATTTAATACAGGGTTGCCAATAACAAAGCTTGGGTTTTTCTAGTAGTTATATCATATCATGTTATCTATATGAATTTTAAAAATAAAGAGAAGCTTTTGTGTGAAAATATTTCTATATTGGTTCTACCTTACAATTACAATTCTTGATAATACTAGCTTCGTTTTCTTTTTCAAATGCATGGATTTCAGCTGAAAAATTAGGTACATCCGTTCGTTATTCGAAAAACTGACAATTTCTACCAATTTTAGTCTATAGTTCAGTCAAAGTTTATATACAATATATTATTGAAAAAAAATAAAACATGGAATCCATATACTATGGTACCACCATGCCTATAGTGACCATACGTCCCGGGTTTGAAGGGATCGTCTTGGATTTCTTAAAGCTGTCTCGCATTTTAAATTGTCCCATAAAATATTTTGCAGTTACTGGTTTTTCAATTGTCCTGGAAACTAAACTTTGTTTTTCTAAATGTTCTATTAATTAAATGATTTATAAATTAATTTTTCTCTCTTAAATTTCTTGATATTTCCTAGCTCTGCTATACCGTTCCTGTCAAAATAAAAAAATTACTTTAAGCGAAAAACAACGACTACTGAGATTATAGCAACGAACGCCTTCACAGAAATAAAATGGAGTTTTCATACGAACTATCGATAAAAAGTACCTATTTAATTCATGTCTGTAACACAGTATTTCAGTGCGCTTAAATTAAGCCCAGGAAATTCTCTGGGCTTAGCTCAGCCCACAGGGGATCAGTTGTTGTTACATTTAACATGGTGATTGTTTTGCCCCGACATTGTTTTTTTTTTCCTCCAATTCCCTCCGGGAGTTTGCAAAAAAACACGCCTTTTATCAACTTTCACGGCGGTGTTCACATTGCCACCGACTAATTTAACTTCTTATTTTCGCTGGCACTTAGGTATATTTAAAAATAAAAAACAAATCAAAAAAATACTGTTCTACTTAGCTATCTCCTTCTCCCTCCACTTCTTGCAAGAAGTAGATGCGAGAAAAAAGCTAAGAGGAGAAGTCAAAAAAATATTATTTGATAATTATAAACAAAGCGTATTTATAATTAATACATTTCTTCTTTAAAAATAATTATTTTTTAAGTGATTTCGTTAATAAATAAAAGATGAACAAATTGGAAGTAAGCAATAGTAATTTAGTAATTGTTTGTAATTCTTTTTCTTTACTTCAAATTGGCTTTTGACAGAACGAAGAACTAACCAGAGTTACCACTGGGATACAACAGTATCCCGGGGGATTCTTTTTTTTGAGTGGGATTCCGAGATAATTTTTTTTAAAAAGGATACATTTATTCAAGATCAATTTAACTCCACAAAACGTTAAATATAAAAACGGTAGAAGTAATCCATGTTTGCCAAAGAGCTTAGTTTTTATGTAAAACTAGAGATTGTATTCTATAATTGTGTTCCTATGTTTTTGTTTATTTATTTTACAGCATTAAAGTTTTTAAGTTTTTTTTTATATAAAATAAAAAAAGATTTGATAATTCCTAAATTCGTACATTTTTTTAAAATTTTATGCATTTATTTTTAAAATGACACATTTATTTTCAAAAGGACACATTTTTTGATTAGAAGAGATTCATAAATAACTTGGCCTGCGATAATACTGGAACTAACCCATTATATGTAGCTTAGCTCAAGAAAAAGACAATTTTTACCCAAAAAATTTCTTCGGGCAGAAATGTGTAAGTTATGTCTGTCTGTCAAAAGCTAAATTGAAGTCAAAGAAAAATTAAAAAAAAAAAACAACAAGTGACTGTTTTGTTATAATTATTATTTTTACTTTTAGTTTTATTTTTTTTTATTAGAAGTATAATTTTTTTTAGTTTGTTTATCTTTTATTTTTTAATGAAAAACTAAAAAACTGTTTTTATGATAAAAATGCATCTATAAAAATATTACTTTATGTAGGTATGTATGTATGTAGGTATTATCAAATTTATTTTTAAAGACAGAAAAAATTCCAATGTTGTCGCTTAATGTTTTATTTTATTTTTACGTTCGTGTACTTTTGGAATTTATTAAAGAATTTCATTCCCACTCCTCAAATTTTGCCAAATTGCAATTTTTGGTCATTAAATTACACGAGAACTGCGATTGCCAGGAAGGAGAAATATAAGGTCTCTTTGTTTATAATTTATAAACACTTTTTTTAAGTTTTTGATGTGATATAGTGTGGATATCTAGACTATAGAAAATCTCTTGATTTGATGAAGCAAATCTACCTTATATAGGATTTGAACCCAGTACTCAAAACCTAGTGAGGAAGAATATACATATAATATGGTTTCTGTGTTAAAGTGGTTTCATATATTTGAAAACAGAATATTTTTTCCAAATTAAAACAAACAAAAAATTGGTACATGTTTAAAAGCCAAATTTCACTAAATTTTGAACAAACTAAATTTGCCCAGATTCTCTTAAAAATGTCGTGAAAAAATAAATTTTGTTTATGAAATTAAATACAATATTCAAGTTCCCTATAAATTAGTCATCATCAGGTCGGTCGTGATGGCAACCATGATGCTTATCTATAAATGCAATAAACAATCTTTAAAAAAAAAAAACATCAAAATATTTTTATTGACATATTGGTAGGTATTCTGATCTTATGATTGAGTATATATTCCGTAATATTTTAACATTTTGTCTTTAAAGTATTGAATCATTTAATTGGCTCTGATGGTCAATCTCAGTGTTGTCTGTGAATACCTATGGGCAGTTCTGTCCCACTTCGAATAACTCCCTCTTGGCAAGGAAAAAAAAAAAAAACAAAAAATAACCAAAGTTCTTACAGCTTTTTGTTTATAATTTATTCATGCATAATTGACATAATCCGGTATCTTACCGGGGCGCGAGACCTTGTCGATGAGGTATGCCACACAAAATTAAATGCAAATTGCATTGCGCACTATAGCTTGATGGCGTGGTAGTATATAAAGCTAAACTGACTGACTGACGATGGACGTCCAAAAGAAATCAGGTTCCATAAGATACATTTTGTATACATAAAATATAGATAAATATCTGTATGTAGATATATTTTATTTTTAACTAATTTCACGAGCACACCAAAGGAAAAGGCATTAACAAGCACAAAATTCAAAAAGAGTTGCTAAACATGAACGCGAGTCGGCGTGCATCGATCGCACATGTTAAATTATTACCATTAAAATAATGAGCAATTTTAATGTTACTCCAGAGTGCATAACACGTGAACGAAGAAAAATAAACGCTTCGAACCGTCTTCATCGTCGTCTTCGTCCGCAAGTCTAACAATTGATGACCATACAGCCAAATCGGAAAGACGGACGGTTAGATAGACAAGGTTTACGTTTAGATCGACAATCTGATGGTTGAAGATAAGTGCGTTTGCGTATATACGTTTGATTGACATGGTTATCGACTGGATATAGGTATAAGATATCGATATGTTTTTTCCCAAGGCATCACGCAACCCGGATTTATATACAAGCAATCAAAGAAAATTGGAACGCGACTCCAGTTCATTTTCGAATATTCAAAATAAATTATTTCAAATAAGTAAAATCCATATACACTCAGAGAAATCGGCTTATTTGAATGACTGAATTTATTATGCATGTTTTTTTAATCAAAGAAATTTTATTTTCCCTCAACTTAAACCAAATCTATTTATCTTCTCTATCACATGTCTTTTGCTGAAGAAAAACCAATGATGTAAAATTTTAAGTAGCCTTATTTAAATATTACTAGAATAATACTCCTTGGCAATTTTCTATGTTTAAAGCTCTTTAAAAAAATATTTTTAGTTTAAAAATTTGTTGACTAATATCATCCCTTACCTTTTTTACCTCAAGCTGAAACCGCCTAAAACTTTGACAGTTTGTGCAAAAAACTACCCGAAAATTGACATTTGTAAATGAGAGACAACAGATATCTACTTCAATACAAATTCATATTTTAAACAATTTCATTTTTTTTGAGTGTATGCCAGGTTTTCGTATACAAATATAATATTTGTAGTTGTGAGAGAAATTTGAACAAAAAAAACATAAAGTACAAGGTACAAGGACAAAATAAAATCTTAACTCAGCAGTATATCATTAAAATGTGATGTGTTAAATGCCCATAAATCATATGATCATTTAAAAATTACTCCGCTCATGCGCACATTCTACATTATATGCAGTTCTCGAAAAGGAAAGATTTTATTTGAAATTTGGCTAAGTATGAGAAAAGGATAGCTCCCACAAACGATTCCCCACATGTATCATATACGGTTTTTTTTTTGTTTCTTTATTTTTTGATGGACAAGACTTAGACTGAACATTAAAAGAATTGCAAATCGACCATTGTCCATTTAAATCGCTTAAAAAAAGAAAAACATTAAGCACATTTAAAGAATTTTTAACCTTAATACTCCAACAGAGCGAGTTGTGTTAAACGACTTTGACTTTTTGTTCGTTCTTTCAAGAACGACTTGTTGGCTCTTACCATCAGATAATGCGATGTGTTTTTGTTGAGATTTTATGACTCAAACATTAAATTTTAACAATAAAACCATTGAAACGTGATTTTTAGAATAAAACTCAGGAAATTGAATTTATTTTAGCTCATTTGGTGCAGTACATTTAATTGAAGATGGATTTTATTAAGAAAAAAAGAAGCGTTGCAAATCCGATTGATATTGATGAAATTATAACTATTAATTGAATGAGAATAGAAGACAATTATGGAGTTGTTGTTTAATATAATCCCAAAATGAGTACTTGCGAAAGAGTTATAAAATTTTCATAGTTACAGACTCTAGAAATAATTATACTAAATTATATATTTATCTTGCATTTTGTATGTATCTAACGAGAATAAAAAACATTCCAATTAATAACGGCTATAGCAGTTTATTACCATCAAATGTATCCTCATATTAATATGCTTCAACCGGCTTGAAATAAAATCTGTGAGGATTGTTTAAGTAGACTTAAGCAGTTTTAGACATTTAGTCGACGAAAAATATAAAAGTGCTCCAAAATTAAAAATTTAATATAAAAGTTTTTAGACTTGGCTACAAAATCCTGCATTTCCTAATCTCGCAATTATTTTCATAATTTTGTAAAAACTCGCAAATTAAAATCTAGCATTTACAAAAACAATTACCTATGTTAAGTTAATTTATTATGTGGTGCCATGTCAAATTAAGCCAAATACCTACAATAAAGTCCAAAGTAAATTTTTGGACTTTTCAATAGATTTCTTGAAGAACACAATATTGAGTAGTAGCCCGCTTCCGTTGCTTCATTCTTGAACAACAGTATGCGAAATTTTTGAGTTCGAAATGTAAATGCGAATAAAGTCAAAAGCGAATTTTTTTAATTGTGAGATTATGAAAAGCGGAATAATTAGTTAGTGAAATTTCGTTTCTTGAGATTTTTTTAGAAAATGCGAGATTAATTTATTAACATTTGTTTTGGGTTTGCAAAAAAAAAATAGAACTCAAAATTTTGATCAAACTTGACATTACGATGATAGCGAATTGGAAAAAGTGGGTCTCCCATTTCTGTCTCTCTACTCTATCCTTTCGGCTGCAGCCTAATTGGGTAGGCTGATTTTCTTTAAACTTGGCACCTAGCGGTGGTACGACAAGTTTTTTTCTAATTTTTTTTTAAACCAAAAATAACGGTACCTACCTGCCAACTAAATTTTTTTGCCAAAATATGAAAATTTTATTATTCTCAAAAACGTACGCAGAACCATTTTATAAAAAAAAATCAGAACCATTTATTTGATTTTATCAAAAACGGGTTAGCCAATTTTGAACAATTTTGTTTATAGAAAATCTTTCAAAAAAGTTATTGTTTACCAAAATTTAAATTTTTTTGTATTTTTTGATTTTTAAGTTTCCAATTTTTTTTCAGAACTTAATATGTAATTCGAAAACAGTTTAGTCGATTTTTATTAAACTTGATAATTAGCAGTTTTTAAACATTATCTAGCTGATTTTAAATAAAAATTATTCTTATGACCAAAAATAACGGTACTTTCCATACAAGTGCAAATTATAAAAATCTAATTTTTCTCAAAAACGGCTCCTACGATTTTAATTAAAATTTATATGGATTATATCTGTACGATCTAAAATATTATTAGAAAAAAATGATCTATCGATTAAAAATGGTATGTCTCATATAACCATTGCATTTTTTTTTTTGTTTAAACCGATTTAAATACATTTTTTACACAAAAGCTTTTTATAAAATTGAGTAATATTTCAAATTAAAAAAAAAACGACTTTTTGGATTTAAAAAAAAAAATTAAATTATTTTGTGAAAATTCAATATTTCGAAAGTGAGTAAATAATTTTTTTTCAAAGTTAATTTTTAAACTCCGCATTAATGAATATCTACTAAAAAAAAGGCGTACCAATTTTGTTTTTCTTAAAAATGTTTTCAAAATTGTATACATATAAGTATGTTTATAAAAAAAAATATTTAAAAAAACCGCTCCAACGATTTTAAATTTTTTTCTCATAAATTGAGATTTGTTTAAGAAATCAGATGGTGTAGATGGCGTAGGTATCAAAATAATTTTAAAAGTTGTTTATTCAATTTATTTTTAGTTATATTGATTCTTTAACAACTTTGCAGTCTAAAGTCGCACATGTGATCGCACATATTAAGAGCAAGTTCATGCGACCCAGTTGTGCATTTTATTTAAATAGAAACAAAAGAGTATTTGGGTCAACGTAAGATGTTGTTGAATTGAAATTATCAATAGCTTTACCGAAAATTAAACTTATTTTTAAGAAATAAAAATATGTGTGTCTTACATAAAGTTTTATCAAAATCTAATCCAATAAAAAATTGCAATTACAAAATCTCGAATTTCGAAAAATCGCAATATTAAAATCTCGCAAATTAAAATTTCTCATTAAATAATATAAACAAAATACAACAAAAATGATTACCACATTAAAAATGTTCATTTTAGACATAAACTGTTTACAACATATCATTTTTACATTTTATGTAATTTAATAAATCGAACTAAGAAAGTTTAAACCCATCAATAGCAAAAGCTGTACCTATATTATTGCTTTCACAATCCTCAAATTTTAATTTTAAACAAAATTACCATCCTGATGATGAAATATTTTCACATCTTGCGTGGTGTATTATGTATTTCAAAGATTGACAGCTTAATATCAAATTAAAACAAATATAATATACAAAGCCACACGCGCAGATACACACGCGTTATATAAACTATTTATTATTATTATTATTTTTTTTTTGATTGCATTTAATCGACCAAATTATATCATTTTTCTCATCTTATCTCTTTTTTTTTTTTCTTGTTGTTATTCGTCTGATGTTTAAGTTGAATTTCATAGATTGAATTTTAAAGATCATCGTTTATTTTGATCCAAAGTAGACATCAGATCACATCACATCACTTCAATTTAAGAAATAAAAATCCAACTTCTGTCCCTATTTTCGATTCCATTCAATCACACATCATAATTCGTTCAAAACACGACAAACGAACGTTAGCGCAGAAATCAAAATATGTAATTAAAAAAAAATCTGAAGATTTATGATGCCGAAAATTTGTAAAGGTTCTATATGTTTATATCTGTCAAAGACCTCTTAACTCTCTCTCTCTCTATCTCTCACACAAAAGAATGATAACTTGGCTATAATTTATGATTTTGTGTTTAATTAAATAGTCATTAGGCCAATCACTCCAGTCAAGTCCAAGTCAGGTCTAAAACATTTCATACATATAAGTAAATATGTATGTATATATGTGTGTGTTCATAAGAATGTATTTAAATAAAAATCACATATTGAAAGAGATATGAATACATGTTAATGTATTGCATTACAAGCAACACGCCGAAATGACGAGGACGACGATTCCAGATTAAAGAACCAACAAACAAAAAAAAACGTCCACACTAACGTGCCAAAAACAATGAAAATAAATTTTCCAATCCTTCATACATGCCGCCACCGCCGCCGCTGTTGCTGTTGCTGTCGCTGTTAGCCAAGCCGCCAGCAATTTAACAGTGGGGCAGGAGTTCACAAAAATTCAAAATAATTAAAATCATCGCAAATATTTTTCTTTTTTTTGCAATTTCTACATATCTGGGGTATTCGAACTTGACAAAATAAAATGAGTTGCAAAATAGATTATAAATATAATGAAAGTGTAGAAAGTTTCACATTTAACAATTTTAAATTAAACTTAACAAAATGTTTGACGTTTAGGAAAACTGTGCTGAACAAAAAATTAAAAAAAGCTAATTTTAAAATGAGTTCTAAATTGATTTTTACCTTAATTCTTAATACATCAGTTGATTTTTTTTGTGTTAACTCCCTTTCCAGAGCTTGCTTAAAGCTGAAGTTTCCCAAACTTTCTGCTTTTTTACTCTCACAGTTTTTCTGATTTTCCATACGCATCAGCGTACCACTGTGCATCGTAACTTAAACATGGCCCCGTAAAAAAAAAGGACCCCGCACTGAGTGGTTGGTGGTGTGCGCCCAAACCCTATGATTACCCTTTATGGTATATAAGAAGTCTTTAATCCCGCACGGATGATCTCTTATCCCGTTGATTTGGCTAAGGTTTCGTGCAATTTTTGTCTGACTTTGTTATTTTTTTTTACCTCTTTCAACTTAAAAAGGCACCAGATCTTAAGGGATTGAGGATTTTATTTTATTTTAAAATTCACAGGATTCCATGTTTCAGGTTAGGAACAAAAAAAAAAAAAAAACCTACCAACAACAACAACACCGATAAAAAATGATAATTCCTGACTGCGTTTTGACTCTTTATGAGCCAACAACGATAAGCGGTCGCGCACGCTGAAATAATTTCTGATCGAGCGTAAACATTTCATAAATCAATAATTTCGCAACAAATTACCGCCATTGTAAGTACCTGTATAGGACACGTGAGGATATTCAAAGAATTCCAAGTATTTTCTTTGTACCAACTTTTTTGTTGTTGTTGTCTGTTTTTTTTTTTTAATTTTTTTTTGGAATATTGCACAAGCAATTAGGGATAAAAAGAAGATCGATATATTTTTGGCATCCATCTAAACGTAATAAAGTTAGCAAATCATTTCATTTTGAGTGAATCCTTCAATTAAATGATTGTGGCGGCGGCGTCTTCATGATTTGGATGAATATAGAAAAAATATTTCAGTATTGTTTTGTTTTTTTTTTTTTTTTAATTTTTTCGGGCATCATCTTCATCAGGGCCTATAATATGGGGATATTTTTGATGAAGATTGTGGGAAGATTTTTAGATTTTTTCTCTTCAAATCATTTTGGTTTAGGTGCGCATCACGCAAGGTCTTGGCGGGCGTATAATTGCAAATTATTTGGCAACGCATCACGCAAAGGTTTGTGCAAGAATTTGAGAATTCCGACACTGATACAAGGACTTTTTTCGATACAAAATCCGATGATTTTTGGGGGGAAAGTAAAATATATTTTTTGTGCAAGAATTCGAAAAACCTCTTGTTTTGTTTTTATGTATTTGAATTGATTTATGGGAACTTTTCAAGAAGTCGAATATCTTCAAATCGAATGGCGATGATAGTCTATAATTAAATTAAAGAATGGGAACAAATATATAGGAGTATTTTTACGTGTTCAATCTTTTTTTTTTAGCAAATGTTTGATGTTGAGTCATTGATCTAATATTGATAGTAACAACTTTTTCTTTTCCGGTCAGAATTTATGTTTCTGTTGGAATGGGTGATAAAAAGCAAAGTTGTCTTTTGGATTTTTGTTAAAATAAGGAATTTTACGTGGAAGTGAGAGTTTTACAATCGTCAAGATGTGGAATTGGATCTATGGACTGGACACTCAATCAATCGGATCACGATATATCGATAGTCCAGCCACTGTACCATGAGCATCTGTCAATATTTCGTATAACAGAGAATATGATAGATAAATATTCTTTGATCTATATCGTCGTATCTTGCGATGTCTCCAATTTGGTAAAATCGTAAATGTTGTCAAAAATTGGCTTTCGAGCTCTTTTCGGACAAATTTTTGAACAAATTAAGAGGAAGTGGTAGCTGAATCAATGGGTTTAATACTTCTGTCTCCTCTGTCTGATGAATTTTTGTGAGAAAAATTGTATTGGAAATTGGTAAGTTTATAGCTTTGTTCGCGTACCAGTCCCAAACTACCCAAATCTACCATTTCCTGCTAGATTAGAGAGAATAGAGAGCGCTCATGAGAGAGAAAATTATATCCCCTTCTTGACAGTTTTTATCCGAGAAATTTCTTCGGTGTTCTGTCAGAAGCCGGTTTGACAGTTAAAGAACAACAACAAAAATACAAAATGTCTGTTGTTTACTATCTGTTTTTTTTTTTAACTTGGAACAGTGAATTTTTTCTTGTTCGTTCGTGTAAAAAATTAAATTATTTTAATAAAAAGAAAATAATTTTATGATCAAAAGAAATATATTAGTAAAATATTTAATTAAAAAAACTGTGTTTTTGAAGTGTTTCAGTGTATTTTTTAAAAATTCTTTTCTCTTAAATACCTAACGATTCTTCATCAAACGCAAATTTCAATCTATTTACGATCAAAATTAGTAAAACAAAAATATGAAGTTATGATCAAAATTTGAATGTTGTCGCTTTTTTTACTTTTTTGCTTTTGTTTACTTTTTGTTGACGTTTAAAAAGTGGCAAATATTTTGGTTTAAGGCGTTCGTGTATTTTCGGACAATATCACTTCTCTTTAAAAGAATTTTACCCCACTTTTCAAAATTTGACAGATTGCCATTTTTTATCCTTGTGTTTCCATTTTTAATAATTTAATAAATAATTATAATGCAAATTTTAATTTATTTATTATCAAATTAAATAAACAATACAAAGTTATGAAGGAAATTTCAATGTTTTCGCTTTATTTTTGTTTACTTACTATTTTTTTTTTGTTAAATTTTTATTGACAATTAAAAAGGTGCAAATATTGTGGTTCAAGGTGTTTGTGTATTTGCGGACAGTTTCACTTCTCTTTGAGAGAAATTTAGCTCACTCCTCAACAAATTGCCATTTTTAATTACGAAAGTACCCGAACAAACCTTATATAGTTTTGGTTCTGTTTAAGTATTCTGTTAATAAGTACCTACCATATCTATTTTATATTAGTCGTGTTTTTTTGGAAAAGCTATTCACAGTACAGTAGGATTTTACACGAGTTACAAATACAACATCCACAGTAGAATTACTGCCAATAAAAGCAGAAGTAGAATCCTACTGCGGATAGGTTTGTGACGTTTATTCGAGTATCGAATGGATTTTTGGTGGTTTTGTTTTCAGATGTTGGTGCGATTGATTATCATTTGCATCTCGACGGCTGTGTTTATAAAGTAGTTGTGTGTTTTTCATGGCTGTTTTTCCATTGACCAAAAAAATCAATCTTTCATTTTCGATTCAACCAAAAAAATCAATTGATTTTATTCGTTATCGGTTTTTTTAAAACTTGTTTAAAGAAAAATGCATTTAAATGCACTTCTGATTGAAGAACTACATAGAATTCAGTTAAAAAATCATTATATGATCTAACAAAAATGATCGCCGATGACGTCATCTACTACATGATGCATAAACGACAACTTACTTCGACCATAATCTACGAACAAACCCCTTTCCTGAAACATATGTTTATCGCTGCCTTTTCCTGAAGAATTTATTTTTATTTCTGAAACCGAAATGTCTTACAAAGGAAAAAGGTAAAAAGAAAATTAATATAAATTATATGATTAAACAATTCTTATCAGTATGTAGTAAGGTTAGAACCTAGAACGAACTGGACAAAAGAAAGAACTGAAGCGTTATTGGATTTTTATGCGGAGAGGGCCGAAGAGTTTCAGCTTCGTTTCCACTTTCACTGGACTCCAACAGTTCACGCAAAATCTACAATTATTTCATGAATTATTTAAGAAAGAATATCTTCTTCTATGTTTTCTTACCATATCTTCTGAAAAATTGTCCATTTTATGTAACTATAATTAATTTTTGGCTCAAGTTATTTTTTGTTTTCCTTTTCATTTGTAGCAAACTTTCTTTATTTTGTATTTTTTTTTAAATTATTCTGACAGCTGTTATTCGGTAGTGCCAACGTGAAATATAAAAACAAGGCTACTGCCGATGCGTTTTTTTGGGAATTTCTTACTGTACTATGTATAGATTCCCAAAAAAACACGGCTATTATATGAATCACAATTTTTATAGTTACAAAGAACTTTTAAATAATAAGTGTATTTTAAAATTCCTTAACTTCCGAGACTCGATCACTCGAGACTCCAATATTCTACGTTCACTTTCAGTTCAAACGTCAAATTATCAAATGAAAGCATTCAAATAAAATTGGATGCATTTGCTGTTCAATTAATGCACATCCCTGACCTTTGGGATGCGTTTAAAAACTCATGACTTTGTTACCATTTTTTTTTTTTGACTTTTAGAATACATGATGCAATTAAATTGGCATCTGATGCGTTTTCTAATTCAGCTTTTTCTAAAAAAATTAAAAAATTTCAATAGTAAAGACTTATGGCCAGTTTCACAGTTGAAGTAAGTGACACTTAAGTGGCCAATGTGAAAGAATTAAGAAAAAATTCACAGCGCAAACTAATATCAATAAGTGACACTTAAGTCTCCCGTATTGGCAACTGAAGTGTCACTTACTCAGACTTCAAAAGTGGACTAAAAGTGCCAAAATGGAAATTTTAAGTGGTACTTATTCTGGTAGGTAAGTGTGCACTGTGAAACTGGTCCTTAATGATCTTTAAAATTGTATCTTTTTCTGAATTAAGTTTTTAAATAATAATTATTAGATTTGCAGATAATTTATCTTACGAATGTAAAGAACGGTACATTTCTTGATTTTTTATACCGTATAACACAAGAATACATATACCCACAAAATGCATACACATGTTGAAACATCTGACTCATCAGTCATCACATATAACTTTTCTTAGAATAAAAAAAGGATGAAAACCAATACAAAAAAAACAAGCTAAAGCTGAAGTTAATTGGCGTTATGACTGTAGAATGTCTACATCAGCCCCTGTTATTAAAAAAGTATATATAAATATCATCCAATCTGTCATTTGCGTAACAAACATTTTTCTTTATACAAACTCCTTATATTTTTTAAAATTGCTGCACGAGTTAAAAAAAAAAACATGAATTCCTTGCCAGAGTAAATCGCAAATTCTTTGATTCACATTTGTTGTGTAATTATACAGTAGCGCGATTTTTTGTTGTCTTCCTTTTTTTTTTTTTCTTCAAAAGATGCTACCTGTAGTACGTTTCGGGGGACGTCTAGCCCCCATTTTACTTGGTCGCGTCATATCTAAATGCCCATACAAACAACCCCAGTCAATATAATGTTATAAGAAAGCAGATTGCAGCCTTATATTCGTATACGCACTCTTGTCGAAGTCAAAACGTAGGTAGGTATATAGCTACGTAAAGTGGACCCATCGTCTGCGTCTGATACGCGGCTACATGTCTACGCTGCTGCGGCTACCACACTTTGGGGGCTTCTCAATCGCAATTAATCGTCAAGCAAAAAAAAAAATACCTACCTGTTACACATTCCTGCTGATGCATCGAGATACATATGTTCTTTAAGCCTTTTGCAGATTCTCTACATAGGTACATGGTGGTTGAGTATCTTTGGCATTTTTGTCTTCCTCCTTATACGTCCAATTCAAATATGGGAAGATAAGAAAATAAAAAAAAAATCAAGAATATAATTATTGGGGTGTCAAAATGAAGATTACCGGTTGGAATCAGCCAAAGACTATGTGGTCCTATGGCCTTACTTTATATACAGTCGCTTCATTAAAGTTTTATTTATACTAAAGCTGTTTGTTGTTGTTTTTTGTGGCATTATTTCAATTATATTGACTCTTCTTCATTGATGGCAAAAATGCACGTGCTGATGTCTTCGATGCGAAATAAACTGTAATATCTTTTTTCTCTTAATGGAAATTATTCGCTCTTTCCGAATTGATTGCAAATCAATATATAAACAGAGAAACAAAAACAAAAGAGTTCAGAAAGAAACAAAGATTCAAATTAATCTACTTTAATAATTTATTCCACACTTTGCTTCATCTTCGTTGTTCCTATGCGAGCAACATCATAAGCAGCAGCAGCAACCAGCAGCATCAGCAGTAACATAGCTTTTTTTACTTATATACATATCTACCTTTATATATGAAGAACCAACGTCAACAGGGTCGACGGAAGCCCTCCACGAAAACTAAAAGCCAATTTCCTCTGATTGTCCTTGTCAAAACTTTGCCCATTAAAAAAGATTGCAAAATTCATTTCGCCTGCCAACCAACGCAAATTGCAGAACAGAAATTGTATATTTCACATTTGGCATCATCCTCTGAAATCGTCATCCTGGAGCGCCTAAAAATACATACAATCGCAAAATGTTTCATTATTTGCACGCATGTATATATGTATTCCCTTCCTGCTGCTGCAACTGGAAGCGAGATGTCGTTCAATGAATACACAGAGCAGGAACAACCACAACAAAAAAGGGAAGCAATCCTGCGTGATGGGGTCCTACCCCGGGGCCAGGGGTGACGGTATGGTACATCAGAATCCGCCCGAAGCAGGCCAACAAAACGAAACTAATCACATTTGGGCAAGGGAAAAAAAATTACTTCCGATGGAATTAATTTCAGCACCCACTCTTCGCGCAAAAGACTCGCATCATCACCACCGACCGAACTACTATAATATAACCGGTCACCCAGTCCACATTGTCCATCCAGTCACCACAGTTCACCACACACCGTCGGGCATGTTGTTGAAATGCAGCTCAGGAGTCCGATCCGAAAAGGATTGGCGAACAGCAGCCACAAAACACAACCGGATTCTTCTGACACTCACTTGGACTGGATGGACCCAGGGTTTTATGATTTAAATATGCAGATCAAAAAAGCCTATGTCTAGATGAGGTAAATATATTTTCGATCCAAAGGATTGCCATCACACTTCTTTATATGTATGATACCTCTATACCTATTCTGCTGCAACAAAACGCAAAACGAATTTGAGATCATAAATCATAAACGCAACGGATGCTCTTTTTGGACGAACGATATTATAGTTGGACGACCGACGACGACGCGCGGAGTTGAATCATAATCGATTTCTGGTTATTATTATGAGTTGATGGTGCATCAGCAGCATCATCTTCAGTTCTCTGGCTCCAGATACAGCAATAACACAAGAAATGCATATTTTTTTAATGAAGTAGTAAAAACTCATTCATAAAACTACAAATCGTATTTAAAATAAAAAATACAATTCCATCGGGAGGATTGTTGAATGTTTTTCCTTTAAGCTACAACCAATCATGATGATGTTTGCCAGCATATAACTTTGGCATGGTGGCTATGTGCTCTCTGCAGTCAACTGATGGCGGGTGATGAGCACGAGCTCAACACACTTTTCCATCATCAGTTCATTGGTTTTGAGTTCCTTGACTGACTGTTTTTGTTTTTTCTTTATTGTTTTGTTGTTGTTTGTGTTAACGCCTTTGACATTTAAAAGACATGTTCGTTTTTAAAATGAAATTAATTTAAATTGCTTGTGGAAATTCTTCGGATAAGTTAAAGAATTGTAAGAATTTAAAATTGTTCAAAAAGCTTTTATATTAATAAATTCTTTTGAATTGAATTTGAATTCATGTGTTTCAAGTCATTAACCTCATCTTTATCAGAAAAGGGTTGAAGGGATTTATGAGGTCTTTTTCGGTAACCTCTCAGGACAAAAAAAAACTCCTAAGGGGTCTTTTTTTTTTCTTAAGACACAATTTGTTTTTGATTCCGAATCAAATTACAAATCCCATTTTGAAACTCTGATTTTTTTTTTAATACTTTATGAAATTTTTAAAAATTCAAAAAAAAATCGTATTCAGGTTTTGAAAATGTTATTAAATAATTTTAAACAAAAATCGGGCTAATTTTAAATTCTTTCAAACGCAAAAAAAAAAATTGAGAACGAAGAAAATTTTCAAAAGTTTTGTTTGAATATTTTAATAATATTCCCCAAAAAAACAAATATTTAATTAATATTATATTAAAAAAGAAACGAAATATAAAATTGTTCTTTAAAACACTTTTGAAATTATTTTCAAAAATTTATTTAACACAATATTTTATAAAGTAAAAATAATTTTATAAAATTTTTATAATTTTTTTTCCTTTTTAAAAATATTATAAAATAATTTTGAAAATTCCAAAAGATTTTTAAAAGGTAATTTTAATATTTTTTATTTATTTTAAGTAATTTTTACAAATTTTATAAAATATGTATGATTTTGATGTTGCAAAATTATTTTTAAACATTTTTGAAAAAAAACCGAATTTGATTTTTTAAAGAATATATGTAATTTTTTTCTGCCATTTATTAAATTTTCAAAAAAAAAAATGTTCTAATTTTTCGAAACTAAAATTCAAATTCGATTTTGAAAAATTCATATTTCGGAAATTTAAATTAATCCTTCGATTTAATTTAATTTAAAGGTTCAAGTAGTGTGGTGGCCTCAACTTCAAAGTGCGTAGCGACTGTTGGGCCCATCAGTTAAGTGCTGACTCTTTTAAGACGCAAATTAATGGTCGATGATGCTTACCGACTCTTATAAAAATCAAAGCATGAATAAACTTAAATTTTATATTTAGTTTTTTTTTTTTTAATTTTCTTCATCTTCGTTATAATCCTTTCAATTTAAATTTAAAAATAAAATATATTTAATTTTTCAAACCTTGTTTCGATAAGTAAACTTAATACGGTGATGCTGCTGCAGTTTTTATTTATGTTTATAAAGCAAAACAAAAAATTAAATTCAATTGATTTTTATTTAAGCACAATTTAACAGACTTTAATTTAATTTTCTCAAAACGTTATGAGAACCAATTTTTTAAAGTTTATCTATCAACGCCGCTGTGCCTTGAACTCCACAGCCTCCTTACCTCTAAGCATGTCACGCAGTTTATGGACAGCGCCTTACATCTCTTAATTAGAAAATTGTGCAGCCTACCTCCCCAAATCTATGTTTTTCTTATTGAAAATATCCTGAATAAAGAAAAATACATCTTCAAAATAATATACCAACCGATACAACCATTAAAAAAAAACTCGGTATAAAAAAAAATTAAATTACAAAAATCCTCCATGTATTAATAAATTCAAGCTAATTTAAAAAAAAAATAAATACAAATAATAAATATAAGTATGACCAAAAAATAATAATATTTTTTTTTTTCTATTTCCAGGTAAGTGGAGCAAACTATTTGTCTGAAGGAAAAAATCAAAACAAAAAGTTTTGATAATTTCAATCATTCTAACGTACGCAACGCCACTTATTAAACCATAAGTATTGTGTTAAACCCTAGTACTACGATAATGGTTTGAGTTTCTGATAAGTCATCGAATAACGCCCTCTACAACTATTTATTTCATTTTTAAATAACCAAAAAAAAATCACTGTACAACAAACAAAATGAGTTGCAAAACAGGAAATATCTATCTATTTTAATTTTAAAACAAATACAAAAAAACCTATTTGCAGTTAAATTTTAAAACAAACAGATTTGATAAAAAAAATTGCAGTAAAAAGAATTATATAAAAAAATGTATATATCTCTCTTAGTTTTGTACTTGCGCTTTGGAAACAATACTATCTACGAAGACATCACAAAATTGAATGAGAGATTTTCTTTCAGAGGATTTTGTTGAGCTTCATGCTGTGTGCGCAGACTCAAAATAAATATGTAAAAAAAAAAACATATAAATAAGATGTGGAGGAAAACGAGTGGTATTGACAACTGTGGTGAATTTCTCATTTGTTTTATAATAAAATTGACATGACATGATATCAATAATAGGACAACGAAAAAATAGAAGAAATTTCTCTAAAGCAAGATAACAATTTTAATTTAAAACGAAAACGAAAGAGTTGGAATGCGAACTTGTTTTTGTTTCATTTCTATGACATTAATACATAAGTTAAGATCTATTTAAAATGCATTTTCAGATAAAAATCTCACAAGAATAATTTAACATTTTTGGGTTCAAATCAAACCTTAAATGTGATGGATACAGAAAAATATCCTATATAAGGAAAATAGAGGTACCGCGTAAAGATAAAATATACATAGATCACATAAAATCAATCGTATACCTTCTTGAAATTTAACCAAAACTTTAAATCATTTACTATGATATTTAGGAAACAAAATAAAAATATCTAGGGTGAAAGAGTGGTTTTGAGGGGAAAAGGAGGAAATTAAGGTTTTACGAGTGAAAGAAAAATGTAGGTTAGGTTAGGTTATGGCACATGATGTTAAGGTATTTTTTAATGCAGGATCTAATAGGGCCAAATCTAAGACGTTACGACTACCTTGAAATTAAAATCTTGATGCTTTTTTGTGACTATGGCTGTATTTTGAATACAAAATGTACAAAAAAAAACAAAAAAAATTAACTTTAACTTTTCTTAAGACCCAATGGCTTATTGGCCAGTTTTAGCTTTGATTGAAACTCATCATTGAAAATTTTAATTTCTTATTTTGAGACACTTTAAAGGCAAAATCACTGATTATTTTAATGCCAATATAAAGCTGAGAACTATGTTATTATTTCTAGTCAAAAAAAAATATTTCATTTTGGCCCAACCTTCTAAATAAGACGACTTCTAAGTTTTCAATGATCAATGGTAAGGTAGTTCAATCACTGAAATAATTAAATTCATTTCATGTCAAAGGTTGGTCTAAAATGAAAAAAATGTTTGGCAAGAATTAATATTTAAGTCATCAACTTTATATTGGCATCACAATAATCACTTATTTTGCTTTTTAGTTGCCTCAAAACTTAAAAACTAAAATTCCAATGTGATGTGACAGCTATAACTGGCTCCTTAGTTTTGATTTTATTAAATTTTGAATTTAAAATTTTATTTACAAAATGGAGAAAGTTAGTATATTTCTTTCTGACAACACCGATATATGTGATGATAGAAGTCAAGCAATTTGCAGAATCTAAAGGTGATTTTTAAAATAATATCAGTTGAAAGAGCAAAATAAAATATCACACTTGGGCTAAATAAAATAAATAAAGAATGAAAAGATAATTCTAAGCGAATACAAAAAAATAATTCTTGTAGAACCCAGGCCTAGGAACTTATAATACTCAACCATTTCTCTTATCGGCAGGAACAGAGAAGACCTTCAATTTTCTCTTGAATCGGAACGGTTAAGGTGAGAGGCACTTTTAATGACAAAAAATATTCTTGGAGGATTTGTGAATTTTCTATTTTTAGATGGCAGAGGGAATTCCCCCAAACTGTTGACCTTCGGGGCGACAGTTCTACTTATCTTAATATGTATGTATACATATTATCTTCAAATATAGGCAGATGGTTAAATAGTCACAAACCCAACATCAGGGTAACATAAGATAATAACAGATTTACGAATTGCATTTGAAAGGTGCAAGCGAACCGCCATTGGCCGTTAAAAAAATGCAAAAACCCGATATAAAATTTCACAAACCAAGAAGAAATATCAAAACAAAATTTTAGGTTGTTAAGCTTGATATTGAAACTTTGTTCTGAGCCCATAAAATCATTTGGAATATTAGGATTTTTCGGAGTACAGAAAATCTTTATATCGACCTTCTTTCAAAATTGGTACAAAGTTTCAACTTAATGTCACTTAATTCAAAGGTGTCCTTTTGCTTAAAAAGACAGAACGAATGAAGGAAGGAACGTTAATGGAACCAAGAATGACTTTTTTTTATTTTTACTACAAATTAACTTTTTTTAAATGAAATTACTTAAAAAAAAACACATAAAGCATTCTTAATTTTTCATTATTGAATATAATATATTCATGAAGTAGAAAGCAATGACAAGCAATCGAAATTTTATAAAAAAAAAAATGGTTGGTTATTTTATTATTTATCAATATTTTGTAAAGTTTTGTATTTATTATTCATATTTTTTAAGTGGAGAAAATATGCATACGTAAACAAATTGGTACTCCACTTTTGCACCATTAACACAAAAAAAATAATATTATGCTATTGACCAACCTTAACTCAATCAACTAGCAAAATAATGAAATCTTTACATCATTGGCCCCAATGAACCCTAAATGACCCCGGAACCTCTATTGTTCCTCCTCCTCACTTAGAAAAGAAAAAAAAATATTATAATGAAAAAAAAAAAAAATCAAAAAAAAAAAACCCAAAACCAGAACAAATGCCTGTAGTATGCCAAACTAATTGAAGACACACACAGTTTCTTCATTTATTTATTTTTATTTTTTATTTTTTTTTTGGTTAAAAAAATAACAATTTGATCGAAGAAACTCAAGTTAGTGGCGGTGGTGGTGGTGGCCAAAAAGATACATAGATATACATAATGGCAACCAGTTGGGCAGCTTATAATCACGCAGCCGTTATTTATTATATTCATTTTTTTCTTATTATTATTTTTTTTTTTTTTTTTGCTGAAAATGAAATTGAGTGATTGAAAAAGAAAATGTTTGGCCACTGATGGTGGTGGCGACGAGAGAAGGAGGGTGTGTTAGAAGGCCGGTTTTTGTGTCGGTTTAATTTTTTTTTTTCTTTCTTCTGTAATAGTTAATTTGATATTTTCGCCAAATCTATTATCGAATTTTTTTTTTGTATTTAAGTATGTGTAATTTTTAATCGGATTTTTGTTTTTATTATAGTTTTTTTTTTTTTTGTGAACAACAAAAGAAATTGATTTTAATTAACTCGGTGGGGAATATTTTAACGACTAGTTTTGGATTTTGGAGAAGAAATGTGTTATTACATTATTTAATAAATTGTTTTCATTTTCTTTATTTTTTTTTTTTCAAAACACATTTTTAAAGATTTTTTAAATCTAATTATTTTTTGTTATTTTTTTTTTTAAGTTTGCAGAAATATTTCAATAAATATTTTGAACCGCCAACAAAATGTTGTTATTTTTACATCATATTGTTTGATGCAATATGATATTTAAAAATTTCAATGAAACATATATCAAACAGTTTTTTGTGTATAGACTACTTAAATTTAATTTTCAGAAGGTTTTTGATATTCTGAATAAATGAGGCGCAAAATGTGTTACACATACAAATAATGCATTATAGTAACTTCTTTTTCTTCCAAAACTATAATTAATTTATAATTTATCTCAATTACGTGTATCTTCTTTAGACAATACTAAACAAGAAATATTTTAAAAGTTTAAAATCATATTTTGTAGGTAATAAGATATATCTAAAATATTTTTAAGATAGATAGATAGATAGATATTTTATTTTTCATAGATAGAGGCTTTAAAATATAAAAAAAATACGCAGCTTAATTAGAGATTTGATGTTTAAATTATATCTTACAACTGAAAAATTTTATGATATAGAATTAATTTGGAAGTAAAGATGACAGTCGAAGGAAAACTATGTTAAAAACCTTCATTTAATTTATATTTTAAAATTAAGATTTTTCTTTTAAAAATTAATATTTTTGAATTGAAAAATAGTTTTATCAAATTTTATGTAACTGAGAGCTAAATGTCTTCGATAAAAACTAAATAAAAAAAAAAAAATTAAAAATCATCAAAGCTATGTTCATTTACATTTAAATACTATCAAAAAAAATAGCAACACACATTTTTTTTTTAATTTTGTGTTTTTAAAAAAATCTTAATTAGAGCTGGCCACGAGAAGATACTGTACCTCTAAACCATTTCAGAAGTGATCGTATTTTTTGGACTCATTCATTCTCGCTTGTTTGTTTTTTACAGAAAATATTAAATTAAAAAATACTTCATTTTTCTATGGAAATATTTTGGGAGCTTCTTAATTAATACCCTAGTAAGATATTTCTTTAACAAAAAATTTAGAAAAACAAGTGAAAGACACGAAATCGAGACGATGCTGATATTTTTCGATTTTAATAAGACAACGTCTAGCGTAGCGCTAGCATAAATAAACAATTAAATTTGCTTGGATTTTTATTTTTAACTATGCTATCGCCTGCCCACTTTTCTGGGTGTAAATTTAAAATTAAAAAATAAGTTAGTCGGCGACAGCTCTTATAGAACCAGGGCCTAGAGACTTACAACTCTTAACTATTCCTGGGTGCGTGTTATTGGCAGAAATAGAGGGGACCTACAATTTTCTGCCGAATCCGAACGGCTAGGGTGAGAATCACTTTTTTATGAGAAGAGATACTCTTGGAGGATTTGACAATTCCTCGCAAGAGGCAGTATTCCGTGAAAAACATTTTTGTTGTTTTTTTTTAGGTGGCTTAGGCTGGGAATCGAACCCAAGACCTTAAGACTTAAGACAAAAAGGGGAGTTGTCCCCATAACTTTACAACGAAATTGAATTTTTGATTTGATTTGCACTCCGCACACTGGCAATCGGCTCTTGGTACTCCGCACTTTGCATTCCACCCTTGGCACTCCACACTTGGCATTCCAACTTGGCACTCTACACTTGGCACTCCCCACTTTTCACTCCAGACTCCGCACTTGGGACTCCGCACTTGGCACTGCGCGATTGGCACTCCACCCTTAGCTTTTTGACACTTCTTAATAATATACCCTGGATTAGGTTTTCTACTTATCATTCGAATTAATTATGACTGCAAAAAGAAACAAAAATCAATTTCTTAAAACGAACTTTAAATAATTGGCTGAGCTGATTAATTTTAAAGTAAATTTTCCCATAATACCCCCTCCGCCAGGAATGCCCATCATTATACCCTTGAGCCAAACTTCGGTCGTACCGTCAAGTACAGAGATTCTATTTTTAAGTCGAAATACACGAATGTGGAACTCCTTACCCAACTCTATTTTTCCTTCCCAGTTGTCTCCTACTCAATCCTATTTCTCTTTCATAAACATTCGTACTATTATAAGACTTAGCATATAAAGGGTATTCATAATCCCTTGAGTACGCGTAAATTATAAAAAAAAATGTACGTCTGTGAATATGGAATTCATGACTTAAAAATTTTCTCATATGTATATCCCGAATTCACGAATGGACATATTTCCTTAAAAATTGATCCAGGTTAAACAATTTAAAAAAAGATTGTTTGCACACCCAGAAAATAAATTAAAAAATTATCATAAAAGTGCCTTTATTTATTTTTCAATTGAAACAAGTACATAACTACTTTATGTACTTTCAACTCATGAACTACTTCATTCGTCTGATAGCTATATTTAAACGAAAAATTCCTTAGCCAATTTTCTTATTTTTATTTAGAGAGTGAAATTTCTATGCTATTTATGTATGTCTCTATTTATCTGCGTCAGCAATTTAATTCTTTAAAAAAAAAAATTTATCATCCAGGGCAAAAGTACGATCATCAGATGGCCTTATAGCCATAAAGAGATTTAAGTTCTTTTTGTCTTGTTTAATCCCAAACAGCTCAGTACATGAAACGATATAATAGTACCAAACCAAAAAGTAAGTAGGTCCCGCGCTCTTTCGGTTTTTTATGTCGCATCCAGTTTAAGCATTAATGTATCTTTCTGATCAAAAAAAAAAAAAAAAAAAAAAACAAAATAAATAAATAAAAAACGATTCACATTCGCGAGAAATTCACTGAGAGAGATCAGCAGCTCTTATAAATTTATCCCAGCAGCAGCCTCCCTTCTAGACGCGATATCAACCATGGTAAGCTATTTTGCTCTTGGTTGGGCACCAAACACAACACTTAACTGTGATATCCAAGAAGTCGTATTTTTTTTTTATTTTTGATTTGGTTCTATGGTCGGTTGTATTTTTAAGACTTATATGCCATCAGTGAAGGAGCCATAGAGTGAGAAATAGAAAGGCGTGCGAGTAAATGCACTCGATTGAAAACTATCCATTCATATTTTTTTTTTTTATTTTCATTTCTTTATCTTTCGGGCGTTTTTTTCTGTTCTTTTTTTTGTTGTTGTTGTTGTTGTGTGTATAGCGGTGACTTCTCAATATGTGGTACCTCTTGGTGACGGTGACCAACTTTTTGCACACCCGGGTGTGCATTTGCATAAAGTCTTTAAATAGGAGCTACCACACTGTCCGTTCAGTCCTTTCGTCCGTATATATACGCCTGATGTTAGGCGATTGTTGTATAGTGTGGTAGGTAATTGTTTTGTGTGACTGCTCCAAACGACCCAACAACAACAACCAACGAATCATTTGGAATAACGTAAAATATAGTCTGGGCATATAAAAGTATAATTAAATTAAAAGAAGTGTTATCACTGAGAAAATATCTACTTATTAAAATATTAACCTTAACATTTCATCAAAATTTTTCTTTAAGGGAAAATAAATGGAAAATTATGAACTCCACAAATCAATCTTTTGTTGTATACTTCAACCTAACAGCCTTAAACGATAAAGCGGTCTTCTTATCTTACTAAGTCTTAAGCCGAGTCCTTAACAAATTAATAACAATTTTCATATCTATACCTGGAAATAAAACACATTCTATGAAGGTAAATCCAATTTTTACCAAAAAACTTAAATTTCACATAAAATATGGTTATAATTATGACTGTGTGCTCGAAAAGATCATTTTATCATCGCTTTAAATAAAGATTTAAATAAAATTGCCAACATTACTCCCAGGACTATTAATTCCTTTGATAAACGAAATAATAATGAATGAATAGGAGAGCATAGTTGGTGTGTGCGTAGAGCATGAACCTGGCTATCACGGGTGAACAATTTATCGTTATTAAATTGCTCACAACCTGCCTTCAGACTTCACAGACTATAGGGGTATATAGACATAGCTTTTCACAGCCCTGAGTCCGCAGCAAAGCTGAGCTATATTGATGCAAAATAAAAAAAAAAAACATTCACACACAACACATATCTACAAACATATGTATATATATTTTGTGTGTTCGTTGACAGCTAAGAGACAAGCGATTAAAATTGGCAGTTAATTCATTTGATGCAAATTGAACTGAAAAACTTTAGTTGGTGTGCGCGTTGCACTGTCAAGTTATTAGCTTAAAACTGGCAGAGGCATAAATATGAAATATGGGGCGTTTTCTGGGAGAATGCCGAACTTATGTTGCATACGCATATACCTAACTACTTTTTATAGACAGTTCACGTATTATATTGGGCAGGTGCGTGCTTGAGATTAATGCGTTCGTAATTGCAAGTTACGAAATCAAGGTACCTATACTCTATAAAATAAATAACATAATTGTATAGTCGTTATAAAGTTTACACTATTCAATAAAGATTAATACTTTCACCGTAGATTTTTTTTGACATGCCCAATCGTTAAAAAAAAAACATGTCGTTTGGAATTATATGAGAGGCGTGTTTGTAATATATTGGCTTATTATTCCTAAGGGTTATTTTTATATTTTGTGAGATACTATTAAATATCAAAAAAGATTGATTCACGGATTTAGATTTGCATATAAAGAATTAACATATAAATTATATAATTTTGTTGAAAGTAAAAATATCAAAAGTAGGATTTTAATATAAGTCGACAATTTTATATTTTTATTTAACTTCAATAATAAAAGCCATGATGTTAATAAAAAATAGTGATCCTTAACATAAATATTAGCTGGCACATGAACAGAAAAGTTGTCCCATTGATAAATTTTCTTTATTTATGCTTCAAACCTTTATCATTGGTAGCATGGCAACACTTTTTCAAATAGTAGTAGAAATATTTTTATACATACTTTTACATTGAGGCACTGAAGGCTTTATGAAATTAATTCATGTCTTTGTCTTATGTAGTTGTACAAATATTCTTCACAAAAATGTCCACGTTTTTAGTTCACCCTATCGTCGGCATAGATGTTTACACATCAATAATATATATGGTGATGATCACGTACTTGAACCATGGCTGAACCTCAGTTGATCCCCTAAATCGTTGGGTTAAAGTCTTGATTGTTTGATTTTTCAATTCCCCTAAATGCCTTATTTGTGCGAGTTAAAGTAATCTCTTCTTATTAGACGTCATAAGCATTACAGATTTATTAATAAGAATCAAAGGCAAGCGTAAAAGGACGATCATCTGTTGGTGTCTATTTAAAAATGATTTTTTTATATACAAAAAAAAAAAACATTGTATACATTTTTTCAGCGAATTCAGCTTAATAGAAATACATTTTCGATTTGGTGAGCTTTACTTGGTAGGTAAATTTTACTAGAGTCATTTCCTTTATCGTCTGTAGATTCTTCGCATAGTTTCGATTTAATTGCACCACACAACAAAAAGTCCTTTGAATTCAATTTTGCAGTTTAGTATCGCGGTCATTCAACATCAGCAAAACGACTAATAATTGAACTAAGTGAACAAAAAGGTATCGATTGTTTGACAGCTTGTGTGACACTAAGACTTATCTTGCTGGAACCAATTTCTGGTCATTCAAAATCATACATTTAAACTTTTAACTGCTAATTCGCTGTTGTTTGACGTTTATTAATACGGGGTTATATTCTATTTTTTGATAACTATTAGTGCTTAGATTTTTCGTTTTAAAAATATGTCTGTCCTTCATCGATATTTCTGATGATTTATTAAGTCCTTATAGAAACCAACCATCTGGTAAAACTAATCAGGTTTGAGGCCTAATATTAGTCCTGGGTTCTGAATATCAAGGACACAAAATAAAGCCCAGTCAGAGGCTAATAGATTTTATTAGTGCATATACACTACTATGAACCCATCTACCCCAATTTAATTCATTCCATCTGTCAATAGCTTCACGAGTATCAAATTCATTTCATATATACATTTCCTACATTTAATTTTATTCAAGATTCACTACTCCACAATATACTAGGTTATCTATTATCATCAAATGCATTCATGCTTTAGCAAAGGGCATCGATATGAGTCGGACATTTGATCATGCACGAGGCAAGAATCCCACATTGCTTTTTATTATTATTTTGCAATTTAAGTATTTTTATTTAATGATGAATGTATTTGTGTATAATAAGTGTTAGTTTAAGTTCTTAATATGTAAGATTTTCTTTTCTATAAATAGGCTTAGTCTTCGGCTCTTAAGCCTGCCTTCTATTCCATTTTATCTAAGATCGACTCTTTAAGCCAACAATATTTTCGGCTTGAGAAAGCCAATTACAATAGCCTCCATAGCTTAATAGGTAAGGCAGGAACTAAAAGATGTTTTACTTTTTTTCATTTTTTGATCAGTATTGGGTCAACCAATCAACGTCCCAATCGATTTTCATATAATGCCCAAAAATATTTTATATCGCCCGAAGTAGAGAAAGGCGTGGAAATATCAATATAATTAGACAAAAATTGATTAAACAACTTCTGAAACTGAAGGTTTGAATGAAACAACAACACTTAGGGGAGCTATACCACCACGATTTTTATAGGCTTGAGTTATAGCTATTTCACGACTGCCAGCTCCTTTTAGTGGTGATTGGTCATTATTCAATTTTGATTGAAAAACTTTTTTATGCCCAACTAGGAGTCGAACTTGGACCAAGCTCCCTCCAATTCAATGCACTTCGTATTTCGTTACCGAGGTCACGTGATCAAGTCCATCAAAATTTAGGTTTTATTGTTTGACAATTGCATTTGAAACTAGCATTTTTACTAGCCACCCACAAGTTGTTGTTGTCACAATAATATGGTACATCGTTCTGATTTTATCTAACATTAAAATGTTAATCAAAATCTTAGGAGCCGTTTTAAAAACTTGATACCCTTTTATTTGGTCATAAGAATAAGTTTTAAAAATTGAAAATTTAAAAAAAAATTTGAAATATTAAAAAAAAAAAAACAAAAACAGTTTAAAAAAAAAAATGGAAATCAAAAAATGGTTCTATGGGAAGTAAGAAAAATTATAAAATGGTAGCGTTTTTTTTTCAAAAATATATTACTGATGAATTTTCTTTAAAAAAAAGTTATGAGCACATTTTTGAGAAAAATAAGATTTTCATAATTTGGTAAAAATATTTGTAGGTATGGCATGTACCGTTATTTTTGGTCTTAAAAAAATGAGAAGAAACGTGTGGGAAGAGTACCCAAAAACCGTTTAAATACAATTGACCTACCCGTTTAGGCAACAGTCGAAAGGACTGCCATTTATTCGACTTCAAATACAAAACAATTCTAAAGCTGTAAAATCGTCGAATTTTTATCGTGGAGCTACAGACCAATTAGAAAAGAAAAAAAAATATAAAAGAGATTTAAACTTTTTAAACTATCATCAAGGAATAAATGAATTATAACGAAGATAAACCACACAAATCCTATTTAATGATGACGTTATAAAGATTAAAAAAAAAAAAAGAATTCACTTAAGATACAAAAAAACAGTTGAATATGTATGTAATTTATAAAATAATTTTTGCAATAAATTCACACCGAATAACTATTTAACACCTTTTATTAAAACTCTTAAAAAAAAAACTTTAATGATAAATAATTACATTTGTCTAGTTTGTACTGAAATTACAGAGTACTTCTCTCATAATTCGTCCTACATGAGTTGTCTATATACATGACCTCATAACAATCATGCTGATTCATTGCTCTAAAATATCTCACCTCAAATCATTTTCAACTTAAAAAAAAAACATTACAATCTCTAAACCGATCATTTAGACCACAACAAAAAAAAAAAAACATTTTATCACTTAACCATCTATACGAAGTAATAAAATCTAGCAAAATACTCAACCCCAATTTGCGCTCTCCAAATCGATATCCTAATCTCACAATAATCATAGGAAACATACATTTTGTTAAACAACTTTATTAACAACACTTTACAAAAATATATAATAATTATTTTATGATCCACTCAAAATGCACCGCACAAAGATATGAACATGAGCACTCGCTTTTGCAGTTGCATATAGTTGTATAACAGCATAATCTCAACCCACTCATTTATTCCAAATGTACACAAATGAACATATCTACAATTCACTTTAACATAGGAAAATAGAAAGAAATAAAAAAAATAAAACACGAATTGATTATCGCTGTCATGTTAAGGAGTCTAATCGAAGTGTGTAAATCTTTCTGTATTAAGTACAAACGTTTCGATATCACTCTTGAGAGAGCAAATTATATCCTAAATGCTTGTCTGGCAAGTGCGATTCAAGTATCGATAATGCACCTACTCACTTATGATTGAGACAAAAGTAAAAAAAAATAAAATAAAATAAAAACAAAGTCGAGTGTGAAATACTTTAGTTTTAACCTCAGCTCTTTTGTTTTTACTCACATCATAATAAATGCGTGGTTTGAGTAGTATGATAGCAATTTATATATTGAAAATGTTTGTTTGGCAAGTGATTCAACAGCCGATAATGTACCTAATTTTTTGCAACTGCGACAAACCACGCACCACAACACCAAGTTTTAACCTCAACTCTTTTGTTTTTATTTTTTTTTACTGCCATACAAAACTATAATAACGATAAAGCGTGGTTTGAGTATTTTTTTTTATTTTTATCTATTAAAAGTTGTTTAAATGTCATAAATGTATATCTTATATGATTATGATCACATGCTGCTTTAGAAGAAAACCACCCACAATGCTCGGGCAATATCATAGATCTCGTGGAAAATCTCACATCGCACATACACACAAAATCGCAAAAAATGGGCTTGATGTGTCAAACTATCCAACTGTCGAAATACTGTCTGGCCGGCTTATTCCAAATGCATTCTTATATTTATTCACTCAACTGCTTGCCAAGAAAATTGCCATCAGGTGAATTAAAAAAAAAAAAAAACAAGATACCCCTACCTACTCCCAAGTTGGACCAAAAAAATTAAAAAAAATTAAAAAAAAAAAAAAAAAAACAAATTCAATACCAACTAACAACACACATGTGCAAGAGACCAAGAGTGGTCCGCTATAGCTCGACTCGCTAGTCAATGAACGTTGTGTGTGTAATAAAATCAACCAACTTCTCCACAACATAGCTGGGGGCCATTTGAATCTCTTCGGGACTCTCCAGTTAATATGTGATACTCGAGATGTTATAAACGTACTGGTGCCGTGCCTTAAAGCTATATCGACGTTGTCGTCATCTTTTATGTCTGTTCTCGTCGTCGTCATCATCGTCAGATAGACGCGAAATTTATTTATTTATTTTTTTTTTGTTAACTTAAATCCAACAAATGTACCTTCTGAAGGAATAAACTAAAACAAAAAAAAACTTAGTTTCTCCTTCTTTTAATGTAAATAAATGCGTGCAATTTATTTTGTTGCAAGTTCAAATCCAAAACTATATATGTCTTTAAAGTGAGTGCTAGAATTCAACGTAAATGATGGTGTTGCAGAAGAATCGTGTCATTTAAAAAAAAAAAAAAAACAGAGAAACATTCTTCTTCTTTGTTAACAAGAATTTTAAACACTGCATTTTCTCGATTCAAACGTATTTACTAAAGCAATTAAGTAATTAACAACTTGTGGAGAGATATGTATCAATATAATTTATACCACAAAACGGTATAGTGGGTATAATGAAATAAAATTGATATCTCGATATTTTTGTGCTTAACAAGCGAGAAAGCAAATCGCTTTAAGCCAATGGCCTGTGATAATGTCAAGAACATACGTCGTGATTTATTAGTTCTGCGTATCCAACAATAATTGCCTCACTAATAATAATAATAACTCTAGGAGTATAGGTACAGGTTTTGAGACATTTTATTACAAACGACAACAACAACGACACAAGCAAATAAATCGATAATTATAATTTTTTTTTATTTTTTTTTAAACCACTATATCGCCTTGCAGTACCACAACCTCCTTCGCTCTCTCTTCCTTCTTCACGTACATACACCTCCGCCTCCAACTACAACCGCCAACACTATGCCGGCCTATAGCCATAACAATCACGCTAATAACAGCCTAGGTGGTGATTCTGGTGACTTAGATCCATACGCTTTAAAACAAGTTCTTTTAAAAAACAATTTAGATTTTCTGCAACAGTCTTCTGCATCAGCAACGAGTAGTGTTAATGTTGATATGTCATCAAGCATCAACAATAACAATAATGATGAAGATAACAACCAGCATCATGATGTAGATCAACAACAACAACAACAACATTGCTCTTCATTGAATGTGATTCTTAAGAATACCATTGAAATAATAAAATCATCCCAACAGCAACAACACCACCACCATCAACATCATCATCCGCAACAAAACTGTCAAGTTAAGAATTCTCGTGATGCGATCATCAGTAGTGGTGTTAAAGGAAACAACAACATAACCAATAATGTTATAGAACACAACAACATGTCCGGTGACATTGGTAATAATGGAAGTGACATAATGATTGCAAATAAGACGTTTAATGAAGGAATGGTCGTCAGCAATGCAATGCGTGATAATGAGCCAAGAATTGGTGATGCTACTGCCACCGTCGTCGCCACCACCGCCACCGTTGCAGCATCTTCTTCTTCAATTGAAATAATGACACAAGACGATGATAATAATGATTGTTCGGCAAGCAGTGTTAATGGTATTAACAAATCACAATGCATAAGCGATCGGAATAACAACAACAATAATAATAATAATGGCAATGGCAATGGAAATGTTATATCAGAGTTGGGAATTGGCAGGACGAATAGTATTAGTCCATCGGTTAATAGTGGCGCCAATATCATGGATGATGGGCAATCACCGGCGACAACGGATGAAGATGATGCTCGTTTGCAATTGTCACATTTATTGTGTAATCGGCAGAATAATTCCCTGGATGCAGTGCATTCGAATGATTGTGGTGTGAGTGAATTTACTTCTATTTTTTTTTTTTAAGATGATAAATAATTTTTTTTCTCAAATTGAGGCAGACGTGTTTTTGATAATACATAAAATTGCTTCATAGTTTTGCAAATATGTAATTACCCTGAAGTTTGTCTTCACGTCTATTTTTTTTTTAATTTGTGGTAAGAATTTACAACCTTAAAGCTCATCATAAGATTTGAAAAGTATTTGTTAATTTAAAATCTTAATTTTAAAAATTCATATAGTTAACAATAAAGTTAATTCAAAAGTCAAAATTAGGACCGGTCCTTTGTTCGATTTTCTTAAAAATTTATTGTTGTTACGAAACAAAATGTATTAGCTTCTTATTTGTACAGAATTTTATAAAGGCTAAAATTTTTGACTTCTTATTTTAAATTTATAGTTAATTTTTCAGGATTTTCCGTACTTTGTGAATGTGTTCAGCTTTATTGGAATTTGTTTAGATTTTTTATCCATGTTCATTGTTTTTCAACGTTAATTTAAAGCTTACTAACGTAAACTATTAAAAATCAAATGCACTTTTTGGGAAATTTTTGAATTAATAAAATAAAGTTCTCCAGCAAAATTCAGATTTTTTGGAATTTGTTTGAAGTTTGGACTTTTTTCGTCTAATTTTTACTTGCGATATATTGGTACTATGGCAAGAAATCGAGATTTTGATCAGATGATAGCGAAGTCGAAAAAAGTGGGCCTGTGTCTATCTGTCCTTTCGGCTGTAGCCTAAACGGGTGGATCGATTTTCTTTCCCCACATATTTTTTTCATTTTTTGTAAGGCCAAAAATAACGGTACCTGCCGTACAAATTTTTTTACTTAATTATGAAAATCTCATTTTTCTCCAAAACTTGCCCACAACTTAAAAAAAATTCATTAATTTTTTTAACAAAAACGCTACCATTTTATAAAAATAATATTTTGGAAAAATGGGGTTCTATAGTGTATGTGCCGGCCTTAACTATTTTTTGATTTTCGATTTTCTCAAAACGGTTCAACTGGTTTTGATCAATTTTTTTTATAGAGAATGTTTACAATAATTTCAAAAATATTGTGTACCAAAAGTTTCAATATTTTTTGTTGAGAACTTAATAATTCGAAAACGACTTGGTCGAATTTTATTAAAATTAGCACCCAGTAATTTTTTGACATTGCAGATTTTGAATACAAATTATTCTTATAATCAAAAATAACGGTATCTCTCATACAAATGTTAAAAACACCGATATTGAAAATCTCATTTTTCTCAAAAACCGCTTCTACGATTTTGATTAAAATTTTTGTGTGAACTAATATCAGAACGATCAATCGTCTATATTGTTGGGGAAAAAAATGTATCTATCGTTTAAAAATGTTACCTCCCATAGAACCAGTTTTAGAGTTTTCGACTATCTTATTATCTGTTCACCAATTTTAATGAAATATTTTTTACATAAAAGCTATTAATAAGTTTAAAAAATATTGCATAAACCTAAGTTAAAAAAAAAATCAAAATTATTTTTTGAAAATTCGATATTTTAAAAATGAGTGGATGACTTTTTCAAAATTAATTTTTAAACTCCGCATAAAAAGTACTAAGAATTGGCGTACACAATTTTTTGTTCTTAAAAATACATATTCATTCAAAATTTTATAAGTACATATATAAAAAATTATTAAAAAAAAAAAATAACCGCTTCAACGATTATTAAAAATTTTTCTCATGAATTAAGATTTGTGTAGGAAATTGCGTTGGTGTCAAATCAAATTTCTGATATTTTTTTTAATCAATTTATTTCTAATTTTATTGATTTTTTAACATTTTTTTCAGTCTAAACTGTAATTCCATGCATATGTATGTGCGAAGTGCAAGACAGCACGGTACTATATTGTTCATATTTATGTACTCACAGAATACTTTCTTAAACTAGGCTATATTTTTGGCAGGGGGCATTAAATATAGGCTCCAATAACTAATAAATTTCTTTTATCAGATGAAAAGTTTTTAAAATTATTAAGATTTTAAAACCACAGTCTGGTCGCACATGAGAGCAAGTTTGTGCTACCTAGTCGTGCGTTTTATTTAAATATTGAATGTTATTGATTGGTGCAGAAAAAATTTAATAAACTGAATATAGAATGAGTTTTGTTTGAGTGTAAACTCCTTAAATAGGTAAACAAAATCTAGAAACATTTTTTGTCCAGATTTTTTTTAGATATAGTCTTTTGAGATTTTTGTTCATCCTAGATTTTTGTGCATTCATTAAGTTTAGATTGAAAAATTGTTTTTTCTAGATTTTTGTCATTCGAAATAACGTCAAGATCCCGATTTCCTTCCTAGGAAACACAATTTTTTTGCTCCAAAAATAATAGTAACCGCCGTTAAGAAAATATCTTATTTATCTCAAATATGGGTTTAACGACGATTTTGTAGTAAATTCATTTTATTCTCAATTTTGATGATTAAAAATAAAAATGTCTACAAAAACTTTTATAAACACTACCTGTCATAAAATCTTTTTACTTTTTGACTTCCTCTGAATCAGCTTCACTAATTTAAATGAAAATTTGTGTATACATAAGGATCTCCTTCAAAGTTTTTTTTTTTTTTAATTATAATACCTTGAAGGGTCAGTGATATCCTTGGAAATTTAAAGGGTATTATACTAAAAATTGGCATACCAATTTTATGTATAAATTCGATATTTATATACAAAATTAATTAAAAAAACGGCCTAACCATTTTGAAAAAATTGTTTCCATAAAATCATATTTGTTCGAGAAAACCTATGTAAATCTTTTCTTTTGAGCATAAAATAGTTTAGCATTAAAAAAAATAGAAAAAATTATGTATGTCTTTGAACATTTCCAGTTAAAATTATTTTTATATGTAATAAGATATTTAAAAATTCTAAAATCCTAGGACAAAAGAGCAAGAATATGCACTGTGCATTGTGCACCTCATTTATGCATTTTTCATTGAAACCAATTTTGTGACATAGTTTTCTTTCTATTATTTTCACAGTCTTCAAATTTTTATACCTACCTACTTGAATAAAATAATGAGATGTGGATCACAATAACATCACACTGAGTTTAACTTAATAAAAAACAAACTTCTAGTTAAAACCTTTTGATTAAAATCATTTTATCAACTTTAAAATTGTACTTTGCAAATAGCTTAAAATTCAATCCAAGGTTAAGCATTTAAATAACCTAAATGATGAAATAATATCTCATGTTAATCACTAAAACTATTTCAAGCACTTTCAAATTTAGACCTTTAATTGTGTTCTTTTTTTATTTAAAGTCCATAAAAAAACTCTAGTTAATTCTACGTACATTATATTCATATATGTATATGCGTTTAACTACAAGTACTTAATTTGATTACCTCCCACTTCCATTAAAATGGATTTATTATTGTTCTTTCGCTTAAAAGCTTAAGCTGTATATAATATTTTTTTTTATTTTGTATTATTTTTTCTCATAGCAATCAATTTTCAAATTAAATGGAATTATTCTAATTTTTTTTCAACATAAATCGAAAAATCAAATCTACAAAATTTTGAACTGGATCATATTAAGAAAGTTAAAAAGTTTTATAGACAAAAAAAAATGTTGAAAGCATTATTCAATATTGACGATTACTTCATTAAGTTATTACCTATTTATTGTTATTAAATATCGTTTACATACATTCATATCTTTTTTTAACAAAAGTTTTAATTTAAAAGGCTTCTTGAAACATGTCTCTGTATTTTATTACCAGATTTCATTTAATATTTAGTCAGAAAATAGCGCAAAACTCTCAAATAGCTTTTTTCCAAGAAATCATGTACCTGATTTTATTTTTGAAAAAAGTACAAAAAACGTCTTTGAATTGGAAATTCGTTGCAAAGGTGTAGAAGGTGTTAAAATCTTTTATTGAAGTTAAGCGCACGCTTAGATTAAAAAAAATTGAAACCGAAATTACCGAAAATTGAAAAAGCGAATTTATTTAAAAAATAAAAATTTTAAATTCGAAATGACCTCATAGGTTTTCTGTTTAGTAAATTTTGAGCTTAACATCGAGAGTAAAGCCTTCAAAATATGAGGCAAGTGCAGCTTTAAAAAAAAAATACAAAATAATTTAAATTCAAATACATAATACATATCTAATTATTCAATAATATTTACAAACAAACATATATATATATATATGTGTATGTATGTATTTAAGAAAGTACTAATTGCATCTGAAGTAGGTACATTAGTTTTTTTTTTTTTTTCAAACTATCTAGAAAGACAAGAAAAACATAAATTTCACATAGGCAAATGCTTGTCGATGAAATTAGCAACATGAAATTTAATTGCTACCATCCCACATAGAATATTGCCAACGAACAAGGCTATAACACATTTAGTAACATCACATATTGGGATCAAGCCTTGCATATAAAATTGTATTAAAGAAGGAATCAAGATGAGAAAAAAACACTTACCTACTACTAGTCCTCAAATATGTACATTGTACATAAATGTGTATGTAGGTACCTATATATATAAAGGTATGATATAGTCGCATTGTAAATGAGTCTCCTTATTTATTACTGTAATTTGTATTTATGTTCCATATAGTAATTCCTTTATTAATTGGAAATCGAATTTAATTGAATACAAAAATGTTTAACTATTTTTTTGTTTGCTCTTTTATTTCATTTTGCTTTTGTTGATATTTTTTTGTTTAGTGCGAAAAAATCACACAAATTTTAATTGCTATATGTAAGCTTTTCAGTTAGAGTCCATATATAAATACAAAACTAAAGCTTGGTACGACAACGAGGTTGTTGATTTTGCTTGAAATTTTTACGCACAGCACAACTCATTGAGGAATCCAGTTTTATTCGAACGTAATCTAACTTCCTTCAATGGATTGGATTGTTAGTTAGTTATTCATTATTGAGTTAAGATTTTTGTGTGTGTGTTGTTTTTTTTTGCTGGCTTGTTGGACTAACTTATAAAATTAACAATTGTCTTGGCTTGTGCCAATTGAACGATTCGAATTATTGGAAATTGTAGTTACTTATTTTTTATAGTGAAATATAGTATATCCATTGTGATTTAATAGTAATTATTAGTTTTTTTATTCGATGAATATTAATGATGAAATGACAAAAAAAAATTAAATTCTTAACTAAATTTGACGTTTTGACTTCCAACCTATGCCACTTAAAAAAAAATAGAAATGTTTTTTCGCGGGTTATTGCCTCTTGCGAAGAATTGACAAATCCTCCTAGAGCAACTATATTGTCATGATAAATTGCTTCTTACTTTAGCCGTTTTGATTTTGCTGAAAATTGTAGGTTCCCTCTTTACCTGTCAATAAAACATACACACATTAATGGTTGAGATTTGTAAGTCACTTTCCACGGTTCTATACGATATGTCGCGACATCCATTTTTTTTATTGATAAGCTTAGCCTTTACAGCTATTAACCATCAAAATACCATGCTTTATATAAGAAAAAACAAAAATAATGTAATGTAGAATAAAATAATTGAACGATAAAAAAAATATTTAAATTAAATTTTAATAAAGAAGTTCGCATGTCAACTCTTTTGTTTGAAAGGCATTATAAAGAATTGTCAAAGAAAATCCTACCAATATTGAATTTTTGTAAAAAATTATTTTAAAATTATGAATTATAAATTCTAAATTTAATTATTAATGCTGTTATAATGGAACCAGAATATTTCAAAACATGCTGTAGTAGCTACTTTTTTTCTTATAAATTTTTATATACCAAATATTTTGATAGTCTATTTAAAATAGTCATTATAGTGTAGGAATCTTCTACTTCAAGGCCAACATTTTAAAATCATAATTTGAAAATATGTACTTATTTTAATCTTCACTATTTTATGCCACTACTTGCAAACCTGTAATCAAAAAAACAAAGCTTTTGGCAGAGTAAATAAAAATACAAAACTAATAGAAGTCCCAAGATGATATGCCAATTAAAACATATTATAAGCTCTGTTTGTTTTTTTTTTTCATTGATTAATAACACTTCATATAATTCTTTAAACTTAAAACAAAAGACTTAATTCTGCCTACCTGGATTGATGATAAATAGTGTTTGCATATCATTTAAAAAGAAAAACAATAATATGTCAATATTTTACTATTTAACATAGAAGTTGTAAATCTAGTCATCACTTTTTCAAAAAAAAAAATCAAAATCAATTTAATACGCATAAATACAAATCAGTTTAGAATTACTTATTAACATAATCAAAGTCAGTAAATAATCAAAAAAAATAAACGAGCAAGTTTTACATTAAAAAATCTTGTTCAAATGTACACTTACTAAATCAATATGATAAATTTCCAATTTACATAGATTTACAAAAAAAAACCAAAATTTATAAATAATAAATTATAGTATATTTCTCTTTTTAGAAATTTTAATTCTAGGAAATATATTTAATAAAAATTCTGACCAGCTGTCTTAGGAGCAACAATTTTGATTCTAGCCAAGATCAAAAATTAACTAACTGGTTAATAAATTCATAAATTTTAAATAAAATGATTTAACATTATGATAAAATAAATTAAGGATTATGTGGAACTTTTCTGGTTTTTTTTTTCTTTTTTGTATTTTGGAACATTAAAATATTTATGTTATTTTTTACTAATATCTATTAAAAATTAATTTATGAAGAAAATCTTAAATTTTGCAGTTTTATCAAATTCCAACGTATATAATTAAAAAGTGTGCCAATGCTAACATTCTACATGCTGTTTTTTTTCTTCTCTAAGTGAACATAAATAGTCTTTAATGTTAATCGGAAGTCTATCATAAAAATAAAATAATAAAAATAAAAAGAAAAAAGAAAAAAATGCCTTTGCAAACTTAAATAAAAAAAAAAAAGAAAAACACTGACCAGAGACCACAAACCCATTTTGTATAAATATCTCTATATAATAAACGTGTTTAACTTTTATTTCGTGTTGATTCAAACTATTACTATTACTAGAGCCATCCATGTTCTTGTTTTAATCTTTAACGCTGCTGTTAAATTGACTCGTTGAAGTCACAATTAAAATGAACTTGTTCGAAGAACAACAAAATATTTTTTTTTTTTTTTATTTAATTAACCTAATTAAGAGATCAGAGAAAATAGATGAATCTTACATACATACATGGTGATGGGTAATGTTTTTGTTTTAATGCAACTCTGGTCTTATACCTATAACTCAATTAAGGTGTATGTGATGATTGTGATATGTGAGTTAAACATAATAGGTATTTTTTTATTTGTTATTTATTTTTTCGTATCCATTTAAAATGCTGATTTCGATTTGATCTTAAATTTTGCTATTAGAGCTAAGCAAATAAGCAAATAAAAAGCTAAAAAAAAAAAGAATGTTCAAAAGGAAAAAAAAATTAACGTGACTGCAAATTTATCACATATACAAGATATTTTTAAAAATAATTTCTCTTTAAATTTGAATTGGTTCTTTAATAAATTATAAATACTTAAATATTTATACACATTTGTATATGCCAACAGGGTGTCCAATAAATATTGATAACCTTAAAACTGGTTATAGAAAATCTTAAGACATTTTAGAAATGATTGATTTTTTTATAGTTTAAAAAAGTACGACTTTCCTTATATAATTGAAAATTTCGACCACGAGTGAATGGCTCTTATTGTTTTTAATTTAAAAATATTCTAAAATAATTGCACAGACTGAAAATTCAATACCAGTTGCTGCATTTTTAAATTATTGTTTAAATACATAAATTATTAAATATTTATTCTCACAAAAGCTTGAACACCTTATAAAAAAAAAAAACTATTTTTTTATCCTGAAAAGTCCGCGTGAAATAACTGGTTTTTCATTATTTAGTGAACACCCTTTAAATAAAAGCATCTACTAAATATGCCATACCCACAGAAATAATATAAGTTAGTTGTTTGAAAAAAAAATTGAAGATAAATCAAAAACACGAAAATCTGAAAAATTCTTCATTCGTAGAATCTTAAGTAGAATACTTTGATGTAAATTTATCTTAAGTACCTAATAAATCTTAACAACTCACTATATTAACCATGTAATTCCATATATCATTTCAGTATCTATTTTGGCAATTCTAAGAATTAAATTTAACATGAATAAGATAACTATATATGTTTTTATCATTCTTGCGATCAACATTATGGCTGTGTTTTCTTGTAACTAGAAAGAATTTTTATTTCAAGTTTGATAAATAAAGAACATGTTTATATTCCAACACATTTTTCAAATAGAGATGGAATATAATTTGTGGATTTAAGGTAAATTAGAAAAATAATGAGGGCTTAATAAAGTATTCACAATAGACCTGCACAGACTTGCTTACTTGGAATGACTTCAAAGACTTGATTCCTGAACATTAGATTATAACTGAACCATCGACTCTTTAAAAAAAAAAAAAAAAAGATTGACAGATCTTCCTACTGATTTAGATTTTTTTTTCGAGTGAAAAAAAAATAAAACTTTTTTGGCAAAATTTAATAAATTGCAGAGGCTTTTCCTATATTTTTTGGAAAATTGTTTTTTTTTTAAGGAAAAATTGGAAGATGCAAAAAATCAGAAAAATTCATCGGGGTTACACATTTGCAAAATGAAAAAAAAAAACCTGAAAATATGTAAAAATATATCGAATTGTGAATTTGTATTTTTTAAAGTTTTTATTTATTTTATTTATTGAAATAATTTACAAAGTTAAATTTACAAATTATTTTTTTTAAGGCATCAGGGTTAAAGTTTTTAAATATCTAAATGAATACCTGAAATTCGTTGTTGAATCCTAATTTTGTGGGCTTCAGGTCTTTCTTTTTTTCTTAGGATTCAACTATTTTGAATTAAAAGGTAAAAAGTAATGTTCTTTATATTTTTTTCAATATTCATTCAGGCAAAGACATGTTTTTTTTTATTCCAGAAAACATTCAATTATTTTTCTTATTCATAAATGTGAAAATCTGGGTTTAGGCGAACTATTGGCTAGTTAAAACTACCGACACCTAGCAGAGCTCCAGATTTTACCTAAGATTTTTGAAGTCACCACACTGCAGTTTTAAATTTAAAAAAATGTTCAAAATATACATAATATAAAATAAAATAGCTTTTTAAAATGTTTTGATACCAACGCGTTGCCTACTTTCTGATTTTGTCAGCAAATCTTAATTCATAATAAATAAAAAATATAAAATCGTTGGAGTGGTTTCTTAAAAAAAAATATAAATATTTTCTATATAAATAAGACTTTGAAAAAAAAAATTATATTTTTAGTATTTATTAATGCGGAGTTAAAATTTAAAAAAAAAAAACCTGTTTTTTAGAGAATTTTGATAATGCAAAGTTATTTAAATTTATTCTTTAAAAATTAAATTTAAATCAATTAAACAGATAATGAAAAAGTCGAAAATAAAAAAAAAAAACGCTTTATGAGAGGTAAGCTGTTACAAATTGTAGTATACATATTAAAGGTAATATCATTAGCGTTTTCATTTTTTTTCAGTTCTACGCATCTGTCAAAATTGAGGAAAATGGTGAATTCAGTGTCCATTTTCCTGTCAAATTTCAATATTTTTTTTGTTGTTTCTTATGATTAATGATGTGGTGAGTAGTTCTTGTGGGCACACGAACCACCATTTTTAATTTCTGACATTTTTAAATATCACAATCTTCGCAATATAACTATTAACTTAGATTTGTGTACTGTGGTTAGTAATGAGTAAATGTAAAATTTTCCCTATTAGTTGGCAATTCGTGTTTATATAATCTCATCAAAACTATTTAAATAATAATAATTAAAATTAATTGAACTTTAAAAAAAAAACAAAGTTGTGGTTACATATTTGAGAATTCGGATAATCTCTAAAAGCTATATAAAACCGGTACCATTATTTTTTGTCCAAACAAAATTTTAAAAAACTTTCGACTTAATGTCAAAAAAACGATAGGTACCAAGTTTAGAGAAAATCGATTTATCGGTTTAGACTCTACCTAAACAAACAGATAGAATTGCGAAACTTGCTTTTTTCTTCTTTCCTGTCATCATAATGTCAACTTCAAAATCTTGCTTAGGCATTTGATGGCGTGCAGTGTTATGTTCTTATTTTCAATCTTACTTGTATTGGCTCCGTTTCAGAAATTTCACATTAATTTAAAGATTATTTGACAAACTCGAACTATTTAGGAGTGTGCCACAAGGGATCCATCTTAGCCCATACCTTTTTTGTTTTTACATTTTTTTTAAATATGTAGAATTTTGTATCTATATTTATAAGTTTTATTAGCTCCTTTTTTCAAATGAAATCTTGATAAAAATTCATATAAATTCATGTGAAATAACAAGTTCACTAAAAACAAAAGAGTTGATCTAAAAACTCTCTAAGTTGTTTTACATAAAAAAAAACTATATTTAATGGCTTATTTTCTGTAATAAAACTAAAACAGTAAAGTTCTACATTGCAGACAATTTCAATGTTAATTTTATTATTTAAGCGAATGATGATAAAATTACCTAAATATTTGCCTCAAAATATTCATATTATGTTTAATTTAGAAATTAAATCGTTTAAGAACGTTTCTAACATTTTTGCGTTAAAAGAAAGAATACCTACATAAAAATCTCTAGAAGTCGTTTTCGACTCTGAACTTAAATTTGTTTCCCATCAATGATTATATCATCTCCAAATCCAATTCAATCCTGTATACGCATATACACGTTTAATTTTGGAATAGATGCTATTTTAACGAATTATTTTATTTTTTATTTCGCAAAATTTTTTCTGCGATTTTTAATCAATTTTTCAGAAATTCAAATAAATAAATATTTATTTTATGGCTCACCTACCACTACCTACACAACACTTAAGTGCATTTTATATGGATCTTACCGAAATCGCTTTTTATAAGACATGACTAAAGGTTAAAAAGGTTAAGCTGTAATATACTGATACATCAGGCGTAGTATAAAACAATCTTTTTTTTAGTATATATTACATATTATCAAAATGTTATAACTTGACCTTTATTATAATAAAAGTAAAAAATACTAAAAACAATTTTTTTTTAGAAAGTCCATTTAACAATAATTAAAAAGTAAAAAGTACTTTTTCGTTGTAGGTGGTTAGTTCAAAACTATTTATACGCGATTTGATTTCATGAGGTCCAAGCAACTATATACATATACGTATATTCAATTGAATTGAGGTATGCAGACACAAAACAAAAACAAAAAACCAGTACATGAAATAAACTATAAATATATGTATGTATGTACATAATGCACATGATGATTCTCCACTTACATTCACGAGACTTGTTGTCGTTGGAATGAACGGTCGAGCCGTTCACCACACCACACCAAACCACACCACAGCCGAGAGCGCTTCCTCACCTCACATCACATCTGATGTCGCCCTGCCCTCTTTCAATTCTGGGTCAGACAACATGCACCACACGCCAGCCAGGGCGACCAACTGATCTTTATCATCACAAGCGCACAAGAGAATTAAGGTTCCGTTAGAGTGCATTTTATTTTGCGAAGAGCAGGCAATTTATTTATATATACATATTTTTTTGTTGTTGCTTTTTTGTTTATTCCTTTTTTTTTTGTGTTAGGTGCTAGAACTAACGAACAATAAATGTTTGTCTATTCAGACATATTAAATGACAAATTATACAACTATCGTTTCGATTACCATTTAAGTTTGGTCGAAGATAATTGTTTGTTAATTACTCGTTAGATTTCCATTACTCGTATCGTATCGTATAGTCATCATCATCATCATATAGAGTCAATGAAAATTAAAAACGGCAGCGCGTAGGTTGGTAAAATGCAAGATGAAAAAAAAAAAAAACAAGTCTGCAAAACAAATTGCTAGACAAACTGGAATCTCCTTATAATATTTATAGTGTCAGTTCTGGTTGGGTTTTTCTTTATAGATAATTATTAATAGAGAACATCGCGTGTAATGGTGTTTTAGTATAAGTAAATGGTTATGTATGCCCATTCACAATTTCTGATAGGAATTTGTCCTTATTTAGCAACTTTCTGAATAATTATTATCAGATATTTATTTGAATATATATATAAAATGAAAATGGGTGGATCCACTCTGTGAAATATAGATCAATTAAATACATTTTTTTTTTTTTCATGTAAAACAACTAAGAGAATTTTGACTTCAGCTCTTTTATTTTTAGTGAACTTGTTATTTCACATGAATTTATAAGAATTTTTTTTAAGATTTCATTTTGAAAAACGATGCAAACAAAAATGGAAAATATTCTACAAATTAAAAAAAAAATAAAAAAATCCCCCACCTAAACTGGGGAATATACCCCCAACATTCCATATTTTGTGTTTTTTTTTTTTACTTTTTATTGCATTTTAAACAAATTCAGTAATATTGGATCTTGGTGATATGAATTTTAGGTGAAAAAATCAATTCGCTCTTTAATCCAGAATTGTCGCTTTGCACCTAATGGTGTGGCTCTAACCATACACAGCCTCATATGTGTTAATTTCCAGAAATCATAATTCTTTCTAGGGTTTATAAATTATTTCAAATAAAATCAGTGTTGGTATATTCCTGATTTTGCAAATTAAATGATAATCAGCACCTGCACTAAAGATTCAAAAATTATTTTGGGACATTATTTTATAACAATATATAAATACATATATAATAAATCACGATCATGTTTTTGTTTATGCAGTGGTGGTGCTAGTTTCATTACTATAATTTTTTGTTGACATTTGCATTTTATGCACTGTTTTCACACCTAAAGCTAATGCCACATAAATTGTTTTTGTTGTTTTTTTTTTCCTTCATCACAACTATTAAACTTGATTTACAAAGTGTAACTTGCTTCAAATTTGCAACTTGTATTTCATGCAAATTAAAAGTAAAAAAAAAAATTGACAAAAAAAATACTCCACTCTTAAATTGAACTCATTTACATCGAGAGACAAAGTTGTTGTTAAAAAAAACACAAGCTCTACAATTTAGTTTTCTAGCCACAAAAGACAATTCATTAGATACCAATTCAAGATTAAGCTCAAGTCAACCAACCAACTAACAAAAAAAAAAAACAGGTATACAAAAATAAACAAAAGATGAAAAAAAACTTACATATACAAAAATTAAAAGTAGGTACGTATCTAGATACTTATTATTACGAATAAGGTGTGCCCAGGCACATAATAGACACTTCATTCAGCTCTTGATGTGGTTATACATATTGTCAATTTAATCTAATCAAAAATACTATATGTATTTAGGTATATAAATATGTAGGTACGCCATGATGAATAAAAAAGAAAAATCGACAAAAATAGCTCTTAAATGGTCTAAAAGCGAGACCATCGCCGCCGCCGCCAAGTAATCATATAGATTTTTAAAAGATGGTGGCGGCATGTTTTGATGGTGCGCTGCTGCCGCGCCACCACCGCCAACACTGTTTTTCAAGTGCACAGCAATTGAAAAGTAACGCACCTTTGTGGTATTTGAATTAGGCGTAGGAGGTAGCTCTCGACTTGGTGTATGATGATTGAAAAAAAAAAATCGTCAAAATCGAAATTAAATATTAATATTTTTCTTTTTTTATATTTTAAAAGGTTTTGATGATTTCAACAATTGAAATAGATACGGACAACTAAATTTCTTTTTTTCAAATTGATTTGTTCATCATTTACGACTTCAAGTTATTCATTTTGCAAAAGCTTGTCAAAACTTAAGTAGTTCAAAAGTAGATTTGCAAAAGGATATTGACCACCTGCTGCTTTCTCTTAGTTATTGAGAATACTTTTTATATAATTATATCATTTGGGGCTTAAAGAACGACACCCACTGTAGATTTTATATCACAAAACATTATTTGAATATTTTCTATTACCAAAAATCTTCGATTGTGCGGTTACCTTTAAAGAATATTCAATCACAAAAATATAACTTTATACGAAGAAAGTTTCAAGTAAAAAAAAGATATGAGATAAATACAGACGTTATCAGCGAACAGAGATCAATCATCAAACCAACAATAATGTCAAATCGAAATTCACTGTCTTTATATGTAAATTGATATAGTTGATAGTTCATTCACTTTTAACTCTAAAGCAAAATGACAATAGTTTAGCGTTACAAATAAAATAACAAAAGGAAAGTCTGCAAGCACTTGACAAATATTGATTATATCACTCTTTACGCATATTACCTATACATATATGTACATATCTGCTATGCTGCGGCCGATGAATTGAATTTTGTTTTTTTCTTCAACGAAAATCTCCTGTCGAGATGTCATGTCTTGTCAAAAACCAAATTGTAGGCTATCTTTCAATCTTAATCCCTAATAATTCATATTAAAAAAAAAAAACACAAAACAAAAAATTCGAGTGACATTCTCGAAAAAAGCCCATTCATAGATACTCTTCGGTTAGCTTCGTATCAGATATCAAAAGATACAAACAACTAAAAAAAAACAACTCATCTAAGGATCACCTGAGTGTTTTTTTTTTTCAAACTCTATTGTTGAGCAATGTGAAAGCTCATGAATGTGGTTTATGAAAAAAGCCACAAGATCATAAATGAATTCCAACGTGAAAGGCATAATGTTGGGATTGTTGAAATTCCTTTTTTCTTTTTTTTTTTGAATTTAAAGATATTTATTTCTATATAGTCACCTACATTATTATATATCTCTACATATATGGGTGGAGATTGTTAGACAAAAGCAATTGCTTTTAATGAGATCCATCAATTGAATAAAAGTTTCAATTTCACAATGACCTCTTCAGAAAAAAAAAGTGTTTTCTATTGAGACGAAAAAAATTCGCACACACAAAAAATATAGAAATTATGCCACTCAACGCAATCACTTAAAACTCTATTTGTCAGAGTTTTGAGCATGTATATGGAAAGTTTCGACAACTATTTGATGAGGAGTTATTTTATGGAAATATAAAATTTTAAGAGAATCATTTTAAATTCTAATATTTTGAGTGGCACTTTCTAAAATCATAATTCATTTATCAAAATATGAATATGTCCTTCAAAAATTGGATCAAATTTTACTTCATATTTTGAGTATCTAAGTATATAATATGTATATATTGTCACCTGAGTGCAAGAACCAGCTAACTAGGTTTTTTCATTTTTGAGATATCTGGGCTTTCTGCTTCTTTGAACCGATTTGCTTCAACTGCAATAAGCAGATAACTATAACCATCTATTTTTATCAGTATTTTCAGGAAAAAAAGGAGTCTGGCCAACAGGTGAATACGTTTTTTGCAATTCTCTCAAAACTACAAAAATCAAGTTAGCTGGTTCTTGCATTCAGGTGACGATAAGATCTCCTATTTGCAAAATAATTCCTATTTATCATTTTAAACTTCTAGGAAAATTAGTTAACAACATATTATTTTTACAAACGATTAAATAACAAGAATTAATTTTGCCTATAGTACGTTATTAAATTTTTATGATTCGTATGCTTAGGTTGGTGTGAGTCTACTTTAAGGTAATGGATCCCGAAAAGAAAAAGAAAGAAAAAACCGTATAGGAGTTTTTTTCCCACTTGAGGGTGATTTCCTAAAAAATCGAGTTTTAACTCACAATTAAAAAAAAAATGTTAAAATATTGTTTTTTTTTATTTCCAACTGTTTTTTTCTCATCAAAATTTTTTGAACTAAAAATTTAAAAAAAAAATGTTAAAATATTGTTTTTTTTTATTTCCAACTGTTTTTTTCTCAACAACACATTTAAAGTTATTTAATTACTATTTTTGTTTCTAATATTCAATTTCCATCGAGAGGAATCTGTGTCTATCCTAGTCCTTTCGGCTGCAGCCTAAACGCCAAACGGGTGGGTCAATTTTCATTAAACTTGGTACCCAGCGACACGTTTTTTTCTTTTTCTTTTTTCTTTTAAGACCAAAACTAACGGTACATGCCATACAAATCTTTTTACCAAATTATATGAATCTTATTTTTTCTCAAACACGTGCCCACATTTTTTTTGAAAAATTAAGTAATTTTTTTTTTACAAATAGACAACCTTTTTATAAAAAAAAATTCGAAAAAATGATTATAAAAGGTGATTTTCGATTTTCTCAAAAACGGCTTAACTGATTTTGACCAATTTTTTATAGAAAATCTTTCAAAAAAAATTAAAAGTATTGCATACCAAAACTTTACATTTTTTTTTTAATAATACGAAAACGATTTGGTCGAATTTTATTAAACTTGGCATTTAGAAGTTATATTTTAAATAAAATTTATTTTTATGACCAAAATAAACGGAACCTCCCATACAAATGTTAAAAACTGGTAAGAAAAATCACATTTTTCTTAAAAACCACTCCTACGATTTTAATTAAAATTTTTATGTAGGCTAATATCAGTACGATCTACCAGATTATTTAAAAAAAAAATAATTTATCGATTAAAAATGATATCTCTCATAGAACCATCTTTTAGTTTTTGACTATATCTCATTATCTGTTGAACCAATTTTAATGAAATTTTGTACACAACAGCTTCTGATAAGGTTGAAAAGTTGAAGTTGAAGTTGAACTTTATTGAGGCGTTAATAAATCAATTATTAGATAATCTTACATAAACGTTTGAGACATTTAAATCGTTGACTTCAATTTAAAATTATTTAAGTTATTATTTTCTTTTTAAAGTGTACACTTACTCCCGGCGTATAATATCAACTTTGCTTTTAAAGCATCTTAACTTATGACTAGAACTTAAAATTAACTTAAAACTAAGCTAATAAGGTCGAATATTACATATCAAAATTTTCAAAAAAAAATTGAATTTAAAAAAAAAAATGAAAATTATTTTTTTTTTTAATTTGTTATTTCGAAAATTTTTTTTTTTTCAAAATTAATTTTTAAACTCCGCATTAATAAATATTTAAAAATGGCGTACCATATTTTTTTTTTCTTACAAATGTTTTCAAAGTTGTATGTATAAAAAATTATTTTTTTTTAAAATTCGCTCCAAAAACAGTGCATCTATTATTTGTATGGAATTGTAAGAATTTTCGCACGGGTAGGCTAGTCATATCACATTTTAATTAAAAATAATGCCTGTATACTAAAATTTGTAACCTAGGATTTACCATGAAGAAGGAAACAATTTTTGTACAGAAGCTTTTAAAAAAATTAAATAATAATAATATCGTATATATGTATATCAAAATAATAAAAAAAAAAATATTTTCAAAAAATTAAGAGCTAGTACATTTGGGAATTAGTTCATAAGAAAATATAAAGTCCTACTATTGGGCCTAAGTTCATTTTTATTTTGGCACTGAATTCATCAAGGTTTTTGTTCTTATTTAGGTGGGACGTGGGAATTAACTCTTTTCGGACGTATTTTGCAAGTCTGTTTTTCTTTTTGTTATGGTATACAAATTTAGGCTCTCACAATTAATTTATTTCTTTTAAAATTGAGATGTATAGATTTATGGATTTTTAAAGAATAAAACTATTTTCTAGCGACGCGTTGTTGACAGCAAATTAAAGCTTAATTAAATTAAAATTATAAATAAATGTTGGGCGAGCATTTAACAAATATATAAATATTAATAATTTTTAGAAATTTAATTTTTTTTATTTTTCTCTTTTTTCCAAAATTATATAATTTGTATAATGTATATATTCGAATTGAAATAAGCCCTCAACATTTTGAACTACCAAACTTATTATTGTTGAATATTCCACAATATTCTTTTGTACATACATTTCCAGTTGCTGTCAATTTGTCAATTTGTTTTTATAACCAAGCATAATTAACTCAAGATTTGGTTAACTCTTGAAAATACATTTCATATCTCAAAGTATGTACACATCCATCCACAAAAAAAATATGTAAAAAAAAATAAAAATTTCAAACATAAATTTCGATGAGTTATTCTATGAAATCAAAATCGTTTTTAGGTTGTTGATCTTTTAAATATATTCTTGTAGATTTTTTTTTAGCTATCTATCGGTTCTTTCAAGTTGCCCTCATCATCAAACAAGTTGCTATGTTTCTTATATTGTTGTTGTTTTCGAAGCCTGTTCAAGACTGTCAAAGGTTATATTCAAATTGCAAAATAGGCAAAAAAAAAAACAATCATATCTAAGGTTACAATATTTTGTTAGATTTCTATTCTTATATATGGTTCTGTTTAAATACACTCTTAAAGATTTTTCTATCCAAAGGTCTATCTATAAATTTTAACAGGCTCTGTTATAGAGGTCTTCGTGTATTGGTTGGTATAGGTATCGTAAGAAGTTAAGTGTTTTTTTTTATTAAGTCTTATAAGCGTAGATATATTGTAAACTGAAGAACAAGAAACTTCAAATGATTGATGACTTTGAATATACGAGTAATATTTCTTTTGGTGAGTTGTTTTTTTTTTTTTTCTTGCTCTCGAATTAAGGTACAGCATAAATGCGGTGTTTTGCCCTTGTAGCTAAGCTATGTTGATATAGATATGGTTTAAGATAGCAAGAGATATTGAATAGATTTTAAATATATGGAATAATTATAATCATAGGCTGTCAGAACTACGCGCATGGGACAAGTGCGTGTTTATATATAGAAGGATGATGAGAAATCTTTGACCAATACATTTAGGTATATAAGATATTTTTATTTTTTTTGTTATATATGTATTTTTTTGTTTTTTTTGGTTATACTATTAAAAACCGATTAAATGTGATTTAAAAACATTAATGATTGGAACGATTACAAAATATTTGAGGTTTTTTTTTTTAGTTTTTTTTTTTTTGGTATAGAAAGTTGAATTATATGAAGTGGTATGCACCCAAAGGCATATAGATTGAAAGATAATTAACTTGATATCTAGCTCGGGCTTCTGTTTATGAATGGACTTTGTTTTTGAGAAATTTATACCTACCAAATATTATGGACATTAAATTTGGACGTCTATTTGGTTGGCTATTAATTCTTAATTAATATAATTTCATTTTTTTTTTTTTTTCAAATTCCAAAAATGATACAGAAAATTTGAAATATTTGTTAACCCTTTTTTGTAAGTAAACCTAAGGAAAACATAACCTAATTTTAATAGGTATAAGTAGCATGTAATAGAAATTTAACGATATTAATAGAGAAGGTTAACATGAACTTTTTTCTTCAAAGAAATTTACTGTAATTGTTCGGTATTTTGGAGAAAGTTGTATTAATCTTTTTTTTTTCGTAGGAGTAACCCGTGCCGTAATTTCTAGTACATAGGATTGTTTCACCAAAGGTCTTGGGTTCGATTCCCAGCCTATGTCACCTTAAAAAAAAATGTGTGAGTGCCGGGACTCACGGTAAAGATGTGTAAACATAAACGTACTCCCGAGTGCCAGATTAAGTTTAACATATCGTACCATGTGCCTACGTGTGGAAACGTGAGGTATTACACCTAACGTGGTACACGTAAGGCACATATTTTTGGTGTACTCTACCTCCGGAAAAAAAAGAAATGTTTTTCATGGATTACTGCCACTTGCGAGGAATTCACAAATCTTCCAAGACTATCTCTTGTCATGAAAAGTGCTTCATTAACTTTCGGATTCAGTAGAAAACTGTAGGTCCCATCCATTGACATGCACACAAAAATGGTTGAGAGTTGTAAGTCAGTCAATAGTCTGGTTCTACGTGGCGACCTGTCGCGCTTTCCTTCCCCGAACACCCAGAGTATTGTTTCAAGTCGTGCAAAGCGTTTTAATATGGACATCCACATTTAATAGGGATAAACTTTTATAACTGTTATAAATTTGCATTTTTCTAGTTTCTTCCATTCTTTGAAGATGAATATCCCCATCGATTATTTATAACAGTTCCCTTATATTGCTGAACAAGAGCCCTATAATTTCTCAAATGGATATTTTCTTTCGCCAAAAATAGCGTTTCTTGACTTGTCACGGATTTTCTTTACCGACAATATATTTATATTTATACTTAAAATTCTTCTCTCCATTTTCACAGTTCATAAATTCCTTTAAATTAATTTTAAAATCCTATAATAATTCCGGAAGATTATTCATTTGACATTAAAATTTACTCATTCCATACCCAAACAACTTCTCAAAGTATATACACACATATGTTTTACCTTTTATGGTAAACTTTGACATCAATTTATTTATTATTATCAAATTTTAAATAATCCAAACTAACCTCATTATCAAAATGTAGATTTCAAATAGCAAGAGACATTAATTTGACACAACGTTTTTTTTTTGACTGCATTTGCTCTGTCATATTTTTGACAGCTAACAACTTCATTCACCAAGTTGGTTTTTATTGTGTCGGCCTAATATGGAATCATCATCCATGGCACTGACTATACCATGGATATCCAATCAGCAGTGTATCAGTATATAGATAAAAACGAATCAACGAACAAAACAAAAAAAACGCATCCATTAAAATCGCAACGGAAATTGATCAGAAAATAATTCTTTCTGCTGTGGGGCTAGCTGACTGTCGTGACACGCACCACACAACTACATCGTCGTTGTCGTCGTCGACCGCATCATCAGCACAAAATGTCCTTTTTAATCCCACTTTATGCCTGTGTTGACAACTTGTGGTTTGTTGTAACAGGTTCCCAAATCGGATTTTCATCCCCGTGCCAGGGGTCCCACTCTCAGCATATAAATCTGATAAGTACCGGCAACTGATAAACATTTAGCGCAAGCATTAAGAGATTAAGCTGTTTGGCAGCTTGACTTTGTAAATGTGAGATGGTTTACCGGGTTTATTATATACGGCTGTTGGCATTGGGGTATTTGGGATTAGAATTGAGTTGAAGTGGAGTACCTTACTGTTATGTTTGTTTTGAAGCTCGTTAATTGGATGCCTTGAAAAAAGAAGTCAAGTGGAATTCCATTCACCATCACCTAACCTACGTAAAGACATTGTTGGCCTTTGCGTCCTGTTATATCTTTTTGTCTTCGGATTGGATTCGATCGTATAATATCGAATCAATACATTTTCGAATCTATTAGCTGCCTGCGTTTGGTTCTATTCAAATCATATAGAGTGAAATTTACATTCTATTGTGTTGTCATTTCGGCAGCGTGTTCGTTGTATCGCATTTTAGAAGCTCAATGTGCTGCTGCTGCTGCATGGCTGATGGTGGGGCGTTTCTATGCGGGCTGCCATCATCCGCCACTATATACTGCGTATATCTTTGACAACTTGGCTCTTGCGACAATTGTCCATTTCTTCTATTTGAAAAAAAAAAAAACAAAAAATAAAGGCATGGTACGTCATTACGCAAGTAAAAAAAAGTATACCTTCGTATTTATAAGTGAGGTGACTTTGGGTATATTGTGTGATAGTGATATATACTTTTGATATAACATTCTACATTAATTGTGTGTGTTTTTGTTGGAAATAATGCGATTAAAATGGATTAATTTAATTGATTACAATTTAAATATTCTTGTATTTTTTTTTTGTTTAGATATTGAGATTTTGTGTGTTCACATTTATCCAAAGCCATTGACACATATATTTTGTTATTTGGTCTTTATAAATTATCTGAGAGATTAACTTTTGTGGTATTTGACAATTGCTTTTTAAATGACATTGGGATTTTTGTCAATGGAATTACTCTGAATGTTGTACGGTACGCAGGTACAAATACCTATGAATTTTTTTGTATAGAAATCGGTAAGCTTTGAAATCTTTGTAAAAACAATTGAAAAAAAATATTTGTTTTTTATTGTTTCAAAATTTTGTGGGAGTTATAAATATCACACAAATTTCATATCCATAAATAAACAGAAAATAAAATGCACAATTGGGTCATTATTTCATTTTGAAAGGGTGATTCAAGTTTTATAAAAAAAAGAATCGATAAATTTCAGTCCAAGGCAAGAAACTAATTTTATCGGACGTATATAGTTTAGTCTTTTCACTTCTTTCAATTCTTAGTCAATAAATTGTAAGGTCCTGTAAAAAAGATTTTTGACTTTTTTTTTTAGGAAGATTGTCCTATTTTCGGATTATTCCGCTAATATTTCGTTAATGGCACCACAATATTTGGAATCCAAGTTCTTCTAAGAATATACAAAATATTTACACTTTATAGCTTTAACCGAGAGCCAAGTTCGTTCGATCCGCATTCAGGCTTTTTTTTTTTAATTAAAATTTGTACAAGGATCATGTTTTAGTGGAACTTTGTGAAGTTCCGATTAACTATTCACTAGATTAAGTCAATTAATTGTTTTTTTTTTTATCTGGTTTATTTAATATTTAATATGTTTATTGTTTTGAATGATATTTTTTGGGTGAGTGATTTTTTTTCTCAAAAGCTTTAATCCCAAAGAGTAAATCCCCAAAGCCAAAATCCCCAAAGTAAAAATCTAATAAAGAAAAAACTCCCAAAAAAATCTATATAAATAAATCCCAAAAAGAAGACATTCAAGTGGTGAATAAAGTGGGTTAGTGATGTGTGCCATAATCCCAAAAAGGTAAATCCCCAAGATAAAACCTTGTAAACACAAATTCCCGAAGAAAAAACTCCAAAAAGAAGATGTGGAAATTTTGGTAAAACTTAGAATTTTTCAAGAACATTGATAAAAGTCCGAACAGATTTCTCGAACAACAGCACCTTGGATGGCACGTTCCAATGACACAACTCCGTTGAAAGAAAAAGAAGGAAAATATTTATTGAGGATTTTTCCATACAATGCGCCATTGCTCATGAGAATAATCCCTAAGAGAAAATCCTAAAAAGAAGATGTTGGAGATTGTTGAACATTTTTGGTGATTTAGAGATTTTTGCAAAAGAAAATATTAATTGCGTATTTTGAACATAAGGTGCCTTTCCAAATGAGGATTTTGTCTTGTTGGAATGGATTTTTTTTTTGGGGGATTTCATCCGATTGAGATTCTGGTTCTTTGGGAAAACGTAGGCATTTTACCCTGCATTTTTTAAGGGTTATTGATGTTTGTCCAAAATTCATAATCCCAAAATGAAAACCTAGTAAATTCAAAAAAAAAAATCTCTTGAAAAAATAATCCCTAAGAGAAAATCCCAAAAAGAAGATATTGGAGATTCTTAAACATTTTTGGAGATTTGGGGATTTTGTCTTGTTAAAGTGGATTTTTTTTGGGGGATTTCACCCGATTGATATTTTGGTTTTTAGGGATTACGTAGGCATGTTTTCCTGTATTTTTTAAGGTTTAGTTACGTATGTCCAACATTTATAATCCCAAAATGAAAATCCCCAAATGAAAACCAAGAAAATTCAAAAAAAAAAAAAAATCTCTTGAAAAAATAATCCCTAAGAGAAAATCCCAAAAGGAAGATGTTGGAGATTCTTAAACATTTTTGGAGATTGTTGAACATTTTTGGAGATTTGGAAATTTTTTTAAAAGAAAATATTCATTATGGATTTTGTACATAGGGCGCCTCTCCCCATGGGAATTTTGCCAAGTTGAAGTGGATTTTTTTTTGGGGGGATTTCATCCGATTGAGATTTTCGTTTTTGGGGATTACGTAGGTATGTTTCCCTGCGCTTTTTAAGGTTTTTTTTATGTTTGTCCAAAATTAATAATCACAAAATAAAAATCCCTTAACAAAATCCAAAAAAAAAAAATCTCATGAAAAAATAACCCTTAGAGAAATTCCCAAAAAGAAAATATGCAATTAGTGAATCAAGCAATAAAATCGCAATAAAATATCTTGAGGATTATTGAAAATTTTAGGAGATTTAGAGATTTTGGGAAAAGAAAATATTTATTGGGGCTTTTTTTCATATATAGGTTTCATTTCCACATTGGGAGTTGGTCTTGTTGCATTATAATTTTTTGGGGATTTCGTCAAATAGAGATTTTGGTGATAAAGAATACATGCACATATGTTTCTCGAATCAAGTTCAAACGATTACAATTAACAGTTTCACCTCTTTTCTCGAATCAAGTTCAAACGATTACAATTAACAGTTTCACCTCGTGAACTTAATCATAAGCTATTAATTAATATTGTGTATTGACCAAGGTCCTCAATATTCTACTAATGATTCCAAGTGAGATCACTTCTCTTTCAATATAATTTTGTAATAGATTTTTCTATCTATTCTTAAAGGGCTTAAATTGTCACTCAGTCAAAAATGTTTTTTTTTCTCCTTATTTGGTTTTCTTTTGTAAACAAGTACTCTGCATCTATATACATACTTATATACATATCATCTAAATGACTTTTATGTCAAATGTACCCTAGAAGACATTCTTATACCTAAGCAGTAGCATTTTACAACTATGACATATCTAATCGCAGTAAAAAAAAAAAATTGAAAACTTCAAATAGTGTCACGTCCATATGTTATCCATAAGCCTCATCGTTTAAAAGACCAAAGTGCGCACTTAAGAGTCTTTCGATGAAATCAATTAAATGACCAACAAGCAATTCACAGCAAGGCTATGATGTTAAAGGCAAGGCGAGGCGTGTTGTAAGATTTTCTGTCTTTTTTATTTTCCTCCTAAAACATGCATTTTAAGCAAATTCCTTTATACTATATAAATGTATAAATGTACTTATGTCCTTCCTAGAGGAATCGAAACATTCAATATGGCTAACCAGAAAGTCAAGTAAAAAGCCACATGCGAAAAAGATTGAACTACGACTATAAATATGTATGTATGTATGTAGTTTGTAGAAAATTAGCAGGCACGCTGTGTAAATTTCATCGCGCTATCAACAATTTACAGCTAATGGGCTTTTAGACGCGCTCGTGCGCGCCCACAGTTTACCCAAACTAAATATAAGTAATAGATACATGTGGTGCTACCACATTTCAAGCAAGTAACGCACGCAGTATAACAACCGAATGCAACTAAATTGAGCACTATAATCATTAAAGGAACATTTTCAGCTAAAAACCAACAACACAACGAGAAGGAACAAAACTTCATTTTTTTTTTTCATTTTACCCAGCGATAAGCCAAAGAGTGAAACGCTTACTTACTCAATGCATGCTCCCTCCAAAGAGCATCACCATCACCGAGGAGCACCAGACCATCATCAGTACCTACTTCCAATATTGCTAGAATGATTCTTTTCTTTTGAACGCGAATACGTGAAATCGGATGCTCTACACACAGTGCATTGGGAAGCGTATATAGGATGAATGCAAAAGACGAACAAAAAAACAAACCATCATCAAGCAATGGATCAAAGTGTAAGATATGGAAGATTATGGAACGCAAAGGTTGTCTTTTCGTTCTGGCCACATGATGCGAAAAGGCTTGTAGGCACAATTTTCCCTCCTCCGCTTCGGATCTCATATATATATTGTATAGATGCTTTACAACTTGTTTTTCTTCATTAGGGCTTGAAAATGCTTAAAGTATCTCGTACTTATTAAACTAAACCACTATGCCAAGATCACATATATAGTGTGGGTTTTGTTTGTTTTATTAATGCGGCATATACCTACGCTGCAGAAAAGAGTGGGGCCACTTTCAATGGAGATTTGGAATATATTTTTTTTTTTTAGAGAATTATAAAGGCATTTTCTTATCCATTAAAATTATTATTAAAACAATAATCTAGAAGTTAACTTTTACACTAAATTGAAAAATCTGTTTATTATTTTTTAAACACAAATTATTTTAAATAAAACCGAAATACCCTGTATTTGATGTTTTGTCATGTTTTTTTTTTAATTCCATGTGTTCATAGCATCAAATACCGAAAATTCAAATTTGAGACTTCTCGAGCTTCTGATTGGCCATCTGTCATAAAAAATTAGCTGAGTAAAAAAATTGTACTAGAATAAAACTTGAAATACAATTTCAAAAATGTTTGAATTTCTATCAGCTGTCATAAAATTTGGATGAATTTAAATGACATCTAGTCACGTTTAGCTTCATAGAGTAGGTATATTATCTAGAGAACCGACGATCCTCTTACCTGAAACACCCGCAAATTCTATTTCTCTCTTTTTTTTCCTATCGGTGAATCCGTGTGAATGGTTGACTTATGTATGTGCCAGAAGCTACAAAAAATGATATTTATTATAATTTATATGAAAAAGGGTTACAAAGCGTGTCTACTATTTTTTAAAGTAGCTGTCATAAAAAAATTAGCTGAGTAAAAAAAACTGTACTAGAATAAATCTTGAGACATTTTAGAAATGTTTGAATTTCTTTTTGAACTTCTGATTGGCCAGCTCTCATTCATTTTGGATGACTTTAAATGACATTTAATCACATTTAGCTACGTAAAAAAATGTACTAGAATCAAACTTGAAATATTTCAGAAATTTTTGATTTTTTTTTTAAGGAAAAAACAACAAATTTTAAAAAGGTTTATTTTTCATTTAAAGCGAGATTGTGGAAATGGTGTCTATCTTCAACTAAATTTTAAATTTTTAGTATTTAATCCAATAATTAAGCTTTTCTGTCCCACAGTGTACAGTCGTAGTACGGCGCGTATAACTTATACACAGCATGGAATTATCGCGTCAAGGCACTTATTGCGATGAAGACGCGTGTTATGCGGTTGTCGGTGAAATAAAGTAGCTAATTTGTTCATGTTTCGGTATAGACGGTAGCTGCTGATGATGGTTAAAAAAGGGCGCACATGAATCATTTCACTTATTTAGAATCAAACGTTTAATGCAACACGTATTAGGGATGAGGGGGAGGGGGAGCAAATTTAACAGATTATGTACCACAAAGAGTATGTTTTCTACAAAGTTATTTTTTTTTTCGTTTTACGTTTATACGAACAAGCAAGGGGCGTTGAATTGGCTTAATTGGTTTACTAATGTAAACCAAATCACGGAAGTGTACTCTTTAAGTTTTTTTTTTCATAAACAAGGAAGTATATTAATGTATAGTTTTTGATCAATCTCAAATTTATTAAGATTGATATTATTTTGGTATTATTTTTGTATTGCTGATAGTAGGGTTAATGAGCAAATTAAATATTTAAACATCAGCGTGCCCACAGTCATCCGACCACGCACCAACCTAGAAAAAAAAAACAATGTGATCATTTTCTTGTTTTCGCTTCGTTTTGATAATTGAAATTTTTCTTTAACTGGCTAACTTCTCCCGTTTTTCAATTTTTCTGTTTTCGAAAATGTTTTCCCAATTAATTGCAATTAATTCTTAATTTGTAAGAAATTTTTAATATCATTTTATTCAAAAAAGAAAACCTAACATTTTCATTTCTGTATTTCTATACGAAATAAGTATTATAGATGCTTTAAATTTTACTATTAAGCGCCATCTATGAACTGGATTCCTTTTCCGACTCTCATACTACAAAGATTTTGACAAATAAAGTGTCAAACAAAGCGGAATTACTTGCGGTTTTGACGAACAACTATAATCTTATTTAAAAATAATTTAATAATTGGTTCAAAAACTGCATTTTTTTGTTGAATATTATTCCAATCAAAATGAACACTTACACTTTCCAATTGGTAATATTTTGGCATGTGACATTAGATCGGTTCAATTTTTTGGGTCCGTTAACAAAATTTGTTAATATTAAACGAGTGCATCTTTTAGTGTTATTGCGAGAATTCTCGCAAGGGAAGACCAGTTTTTTTAGTTTTCTGCTCAATGTTCCAAATATTATCCAAAAACTGCAAATTTTCCATTTTTTTTATTTAATGAAATAAAAATTCCCGAAACAAGTGTTTTTTAATTAAAATAAACTACCACTTATTTTTTTCGTGATGAAAAAAAATCATACATCAGTAATGGGTTCATTAATAGAATCAGCCTTATTGTGAGTTTCACCCGAAAAACGTTTTACCTTAAAATTTTTTGCTAGCCCATAATGTCAAAAGCTATTGTGAATTTCGTCCGAACCAAGTTTCGTTCACCTACTAAAAAAAAGGTAAAATTTAGGCTGTCAGTGGGAATGAATGTTCACAATAAGGGGGGGAATTTTTCGAAGATGAAATTTCGGGCCAAACTCACAATAAGCGAATAATGAAATGTAAAAATTTTCCGGCTGAAATGTTATTCAGGTGAAACTCACAATAAGGCTTAATAATAAACGAAATTATGTTTAAATCGTGGATTAAATAAAAAATCTCATAAATAAAACAAAATTAATTTACGTAATTTAATTTGTGTAAGTTAAGTCATTGAAGAAGGTGGTTTAGCGAAGGACTAAGTAACAGATGTTTCAATTTTTTTTTTAATTTGGCAGAACCCTGCATTTTCAAAAAAAAAACTAGATTATATTTTTTGTATGTGTATGGGGGTCGGTGTGAACATATACGAAGCCTTTTTCGAAATTAAAAGCCCTTCCATTAATCAGCCATCTTTAAAAGTGGGGCGTTAAAATTTTATCTCCATAATATCTTGAGAATCATAATTTAAGTCTTACAAACTATTTTTTTGCATAAAATAGATATTTTTTTTTCTGAGAAATTGAAAATAAAAAGTTATATTATTGAATAATATTTTTCTTGAATGTTCGTCAATATACATTTTTTATTTTCAATTTATTGCTAAAATGTATCTTAACACAAATTATATAGAGAAATCAGTAAATTCTCTTCTAAAATTTTTTGTAAACATTTTTTTTTTGACTTATGGTTATGAGTGGTAAACTGAACATTTCAGAACAATAGTTGCGTCGCTAAAAATTTGAAAATGAATTTACACCTCCTTTAACACCTTTGACCAATAAGGTCAAATATTGTTTTTAATTTAGAAATATGATAAAATAAAAAGAAAACCATCTATAAGAATATATTTTTCGCCTCTTTTTTTAAAAATCTCATACAGAAATATCAAATATATTTTCAAAATAGAAACAACGTAGAATATTTAATTTCAATGATGACTTAACACTATAATTATTATTAATCTGACTTTAAGTCACGAAATCTCAAATATTTTAAAAAATACAAAAATTTTATTAAAAATAATGAAATACATCCATCCGTCTATATACTTCTACCGCCATACATATCATTATGACATAGTATTGCTACCACACGCGGATCAGTGTGTCAAATTAAATGTTAAATTTAAAATTTCCACGGCATATGTTGCATCGCGTCTGTTCGAAGTTCGGGTATACATATATACCTTGTCCAATTAGCCTTCACATCTTTCTTGGTCTTAAATTCAACACGTAGTCGGCATAACTTTTGTTTTTTGATTTTTTGAGTTTTTTTTTTTTTATTTTTAGACTGCAAGAGAGCTTCTGCATTTTTCCGCATGCATTCTAAAAATCATTAGGTTGCTCCAACTAGGTAATTATTGAGCCGGTATTTTGTTTAAATTATATGGAGCTACTGGTTGTACACACACGTACATATATACAGGGTTCTGTTTTGTGACGTTGTTAGAATGGAATTTTTCGTTTTCTCGTTTTTAGGTTTTCAGTTTTTTTTTTTTTTTTTGTTTTTTTTTTTTTCCAACATGACAGCAAAAATGAATTCACCAATTATGAAGAAAATCACAATTTGAAATTTATTTTTGACCCAAAATTTATCTTCTGGTTTCATCGTACCTATGTATACGACGAACGATTGGTTTAAATTGTTGTGTAATCGAAATATCAATTAGCCAAAGCAAGTCATACGTATGAAATTATTGAGAAAGTCAGTTATAGGTACCTACATATATACATACCTATATAAATTGCGTATAAGTAAGGGGCTCAATATGAGTCTTTTTTCAATATAAGGGTTGGAAATATAAAACTGTGGCAGTTGTTACCTAGAAATCATTTCCTTATTTTCTATTTCAATTTTGAAATTGAAGCTGTTCTTCTCTTTTTTTTTTATTTAAAGAATATAGCCTGAGGCTATGTTGGTCTCACACCGTTATGCACTCTTTATATGTTTGGCCATTGATGAGATGTAACGTAAGGTATTAATTTTTTGTTTGTAAATTCTAAGGGGTTGGGTTTTAATAGCATACATTTCTGAACTTGAAAATTGTGTAAATAAATTTGAGGCATGTAAATCTTTAAAAGACAAAAGTCTTATACTGATTTTTGTTAGCTGATGGAGTTCATGAACCACAAGTTCTTTGTTGTTTAAAGATTTTCTGAGCCCATTCATTCTTTTAACAAAAAAGCAAACATTTTAGAGGAATTAAAGCATTTTTAGTTTCTCAATTTTTGAGAAAAAAAAAATAAAATCATTGGCGGTTTTTTTTAAATAATTTTGTATGAAATTTTGAAAACATTTTTTAAGAAATAAAATTGGTACGCCATTTTTTTATGTTTGTTGATGCGGAGTATAAAAATGAATTTTGAAAAAAATGATCGTCATCATTTTCGAAATCTTGAATCTTCAAAAAATAATTTTGAAAGTTTTTTTTTTTTAAATCAAAAATTGTTTTTTTTTTTTTTTTGAATTTTGATATGCAATATGATTTAATCTTATTATAAGCTCCTGTTTAAAAAAACTTAATTAAAATCAGTTCAACAGGTAATGAGGTAGTCGAAAACCGAAAAAATGGTTTTATAAGATATACCATATTTAATCGAAATATAAAATTTGTTTCAAATAGTAAAATTTCATTATAAAATTTGATCAAAATCGAGGTAGCAGTTTTTGAGAAAAATGAGATTTTCCTCACCGTTTTTTAAAAACTTGTATGGGAGGTACCGTTACTTTTGGTCAAAATAATAATATTTATTTAAGATCTGCTAGATAATGTTAAAAAAAACTGCTAAATGCCAAGTTTAATAAAAATCGACCAAGTCGTTTTCGAATTATTAAGTTCTCAACAAAAAAATGAAACAACAACAACACTTGGGTGAGCTACCACCAAGATTTTTATAGGCTGGAGTTATAGCTATTTCTCGACTTCCAGACCGATCATCGGACTCAGTGGTGCTTAGTCATTGTTCAATTTTAATTGTAAAACTTTTATGCCCAGCTAGGACTCGAACTTGGACCAAGTTCCCTCCGAGCCAATGCAGTTCGTATTGCACTACCGAGGTCACATTTTTGTTAAAAAGTAGTAGCCTACGATACCTTAACATCAGACTATTTAAAATTTTGCTTCGATAAAATTTAATTCAATTAAGCACACTTGACGGGAAGGCATAATTAATCCCGTTATCAAAATTCTAAAAACATTGAAAACCCCTTCATAAACGCAATATCATGAGTTAGACTACCGGCCCTACTATACTAACTCCCATAAAGGAGTTAACTCGCAAAGAGCTTATTCCACCGCAAATCGGGACATGGTTTTTATGAACTAATTCACAACTTTTTTAAGAACTAATCACAACCTGGCCTGGTTGGGATAATGATAATCTTTCGAATTTTGCGAGTCATATAACGAAGCACACACATTTTTATATTCTCACTTAGATATAAATCTATTTAGGTATTTCCTTTATGGATTATTTTCAAAATATCGTATTTAACTCTTTTTATCTGTGTATAATGTTTATTTTCTTGAAAAGTACCATTTTCCTATTATATATCCCGCATCAATCTGTTCCTATTTATCAAAATTTAAATCACGTAAAATTTTCTCTGCACATCATTTTCTATATAAATATATGTATGTTTTTATGTTAAACATGACAATGGAATAGCCATTAAATATGTCCGTTTGTAATTTAAGGAAATGTTAAGCGAACTTCAAAATCATTTTTCAAACACTAAAAATTGGCAGTTAAGTTTATTCGCTTGCAGGAAGTGTTAACCCATTCAGGATCACATTTCATATCATAACAGTGGTGAAAATAAATTCTCAAACCACCCGTGCGCCGCCACCGTGTCGTCGTCGTCGTCGGCCCGAGGAGGTGGGGACTTGGGATTTTGAACTTTTTAGCTTAATGTGGTTTGCCCATTTTACATCAATTTTTGTCTGCTCCTTAAAAAAAATGTTAGAGCAAAAAAAAAAACAGAATAAAAGGATAACACAATGCATTGTGTTATAATATACCTGAAAGTTTACAGAAATATTATGCTTAGAGACATCCTTTGAATATGCAGGACAATGACAGGATGTCGAAGTGTTACAGATAAGATGTGATGTATCTATATATGAATGTGTAAATATTAAGTTGTATGTACATGTTTTTTTTTTTTTACACAATTTAGCCAAACATGAAAATTATGTTGCAACAATTTTTACACTTTTAAATGTTGAAATGTCCGACCCTATACATATAAGCAAATTTTATACGTGCGTTTACGCAAACGATAACAATTGCCCTTGAATTTTCTTTTTTTTACATTTTTATTCGAATGAAGTTATTATTTGAGTTGAGTTTTTTTTATGAATTGTTAAATAATCAAAATGTCCTTGCCTCCGGCTAAACTTGCCTCCTATTTTTATTTTTTTTGTACAGTTCTTTTGTTATGCAAGGAGGGGTTGAAACAGCGAAACAGCTATTGAGCTGTGATTTAAAAATAAAATGTTACTCCTTGGAATGTGAAGTGTTAAGAAGCACACAGCGGGGTAGTTCAATGGCCACTGAATTGGAAATTGTTGTAGTCCCTATATTTACTTCTTTAAATAAAAAAAAAAATATCTATGATAGTGTGAGTTCAAAATGGCGGTTAACTTTTGTTAGAAATATAGAGGGTCTCTCTCGATACATAATATCAGGGTTTGGTTCATTGATTTTCAAAAGAAAATAATGTGTATACCGAAAGAAACGTCATTGATACCCGGAAAATAAAGATATGTATGAACCCTAAAATAATACATAATATAAAAATAGTAACTGTTAATTTGAGCAAATAAAATATAAAGTAACGACAGAGTAGTTTAAATTTTATGGTATATCAATAATCATATATTTGTTTCCTTCAGATATGTATTTTTTATGGTGTTACAACATTCGACCATTAAATTTTCTCCTAAGCCAAAATTTTGAATATGCCATCAGACCATAAAACAATTGTGTGACTGCCGGGACTCACGGTTAAGATGTGTAAAAACATCAAATTAAATATTCAAGTGCTAGTTTAACATCACAGAACACGGCGAGTTCGAACTGTCAACCAAATTTCAACCCAAACTCAACTATACCTTTCGATTTAGTTTGAGATACGAAGGAATGTACCCAATATTGAACGTATCCAATAAACATCAACGTATCGTAACGTGTAACAGCACAACTTAATGTGCTACAGAATTTTCCACGTTTTTAGTTTACAGATCAAAAATTGTGTGAGTGCCATGACTCACATCAATGTTCCTACAAGTGCCAGAGTTTTGTTATTAAATGTACCCAATTACAAAGTAATGTGTGACACGGAACGTATTACACGTAAAGGTTCGGGTTTTTAGTTTACGCTACCGTCGGTATAGGTGTTTATAGTTACATCAGATTCAGCCAAATACATTGTTGAATAATTAAATATTAATAATTAAATACTATTTATATTATTATTATTATAATTATAATTAAATAAATTAATTAACAATTAATTTTATTATTTTATTTGTATTTAATGAGTGCCAGTAAATTACTTATAAATGATGGTTTAAAGGAAAGGAAATTTGCCTTTAATGCTCAAATCGCAATACTACGTTTGTGCGGCGATCGCACTTTGACATTTCGATTAATAAAAACGCGCTTAAGTGTTGCATGCACTTTAGATCATAAATATTTTGCAATACAACGTCAAATTCCAAGTAGACTCACTTTAAGAAAATGAACTCAATTCTCTATAATTTTGGTTATAACTTTTTTTAACGATAAAAATAAAATAAAAAAGTTATAATTAAAAATAGAAGACAAATTTTATTCGAAGTGGTGATCAAATAGAAGGTTTCTCAACCTCGAAAAAAGCTTTTTATAAGCCCATTAGTGATCAGACCTCATACGCACACAAAAAATATAATCTTGTCCTTTCTAAAATGCAAGGTTCAGCCAAATTTTTTGAAAAAAAAAAATAAACAACTGTTACTTTGTCCTTTCCTATAAGCCAACTTCTTTGTTGAGTTAGCTTACACGCATTTAATAGACGATAATCAATGATTTATTAATGAGATTTTGCATTGAAACCACACCTTAAACATAACTTGTTGCTAACTCGCGTTTATTAATACCCGTCACTTGCATTTTCGGGAAGTTTTAATAAACCTTAATTTGTATCTATGACTATTTAGGTACATTTAGATATAAAATAAAACTTGTATAATTACCTCACAATTCGCAATTAAATTAAACTTATACACAAAAGCTTAACATCGAATCAATTATATCCTAATTTATAACTTAATTAACTTATTTTTCTTTCACTGGTCTTATCTCAATCTAACTGTCAAAATGTTCAAAGATTCATCTCTGACACCATAAATGTCATAAATATACTTTGATAGATTGTTTTCAACTAACAAACTTCATACTCATAGATAATAATCTCCTTTCTCTTGAAAACAAGTTTTCCACTATTCATCTGCATAATTATGTCAATATATTGTAATAAATATTCAATATAAGATAATAATTACAGCCGTTGACCTTTTTTTCTTTCTATCTAAACTAACTTGTTATAAATATTTTTAATTATTTTTTTAAATATGAATGAATAATTTGTAAAACATTAGCCTCATTTTTTGTTAAATAGATTATTTTTTTTATTAATATACCTAGAACTACCTGATGCATTGCTCTAAAAAAATAAATAAAATAAGATAGCATCCTACCGCCCAGTCTATACCGTGATCTTCTACATATATACATATGTATATGATCTTGGCAATCACTTTTTTAGAATTTTTCATTCATAATAAATGCATTCACTCACCTGCTGATGCAAATCAACACCCCCTATACACTCTGCCTACATATGTTTATTATGAGATCCATGAGATATTAGCTTTTATATCTACACATCCTCATTGTATATACACTGGATGGCAATAAAATCGTTAACAGTAGTTCGCTACAAATCATCTAAGGTGCTACAAGGATGCCATATCAGAGACATGTTAATATTAGATATTCACATATTACATTGAAGAAGAAGATGATAGAATGCGGTTTGTGTATAAATTAATAATATTCATCTATCTATCTATCTATCTATTGAATGGGATGGAATATATATACGAGACGGGACAAATATCCGCTCGCGCAGACTCAGTTAAATCGGACAATTAACAAAGCCACCAACGGAGCTAACAATTTCTAACTCCTGCTGGTGCTGCTCCCGCTTCTGCTGCTGTTGCATGTTTATTTCTATATAGTTGTTACCACTAGAACGATTTGGTGTTGATGGTGCTGTGAGCATGGTTACCAGACTTGGAAATAAAAATCTGTAAGAAAAATCGAAGAATGTTAAAATTTATTTTTTTTTAATAGAAAACTATGAAAACTTTATAGGTAGGGAAAAATGAGTTTAAAAATATCTTTAATCGAATAGAATCTACAAGGTGGCGCAAAAGTTGTTAACGGTAGCAATTGATGACATATTTCAATTCTACTTTGACATTTCCGAAGTAAACAGATACGAAATAAACGTCAACAAAAAAACAAAAAAAAAAAGGGGAAAAATTGCTTCGATTTTGAAATCTACTCCTATTGTAACCGGTGACAACTTTTGAGTCACCTTTTATAAGCAATCTTAATAGAAAAAAGTTTTGAACTCGGAAAAATTTATCAAATAATGCATTTTTTTAGTTTTTGTCAATGCGGCGAGTAAAAAAATCATCTACCCATTATTGAAATCCATTATTGAAAAAAATATTGAATTTTCAAAAAATAAGTTTTAAATTCTATAAATAATAAAATATTTGAAACTTTTTAAAAATTAAAAAAATATTTCTTTTGAAAATATTTATGCACAATTTTTTTTTTTCTGTTTAAGACTTTCTAAATATAAAATTTTATCAATATTAGTAAAACTGTTTTCAAGAAAAGCTGAAATAAAAACAAAATTGTTCTATGGGAGGTGCCAACATTTATATTTAGAAGAAAATTTTCACCAAATGGTTACCTCAAGTTTAAAATACTTTTTTTCTTAAATATAGAAAGTGTTAAAAAAATTATATGATAGGTAATTTTATTTTTGTTAGCAAAAAATTGCAAAAAAAAAATTTAAAAAACACCGATATGTTTTTTTTTTAATTTTTTCTTAATTTTGTGTCGGAAATTTGATAATGCGGAATTTTGATTTATGGGATTTATTTTAAAGTACGAGAAAATTTGTAGATATTGAAAAAAAAAAAAAAAATTATAAATAAGTGTATTTATAAATTAAAATATTTGCATGTTAATTAAGTTTTCGAATTTTTCAAAAAAGTTTTTGAAAACTCAATACATATCTTTTTAAAAAAACAACTTGGTTTATAGTTTTTTAATTCTAAAAGATTAAAAAAAAACTTCTTCTCAGAACGGTGCGTTAAACCTTTAAAAAACTGCTAAGGAAATCTTTTTTTTTTCGAAAATGGCTAAAAGAATTTTGATTATTATAAATTTTATTGTATTTTGTTTTATTAGTAAGATCTTACACTTGAAAGTAAAAAAAAAAGAAAAAAAAATTAGTTTGAAGTATTTTTTTTATTCAGCTTCAGAAAAACTTTTCAAAAATATTTGTTTTAAATGTCATATTTCAAAACAATTTATAATTTTTTTTACATGAAATTTAAGTTTAATTTAAAAAATGCATAAAATCGTTGCACAAAATTTTTTTCTTAAAAATCAAATGGCACTTTTTCATGCTTCTGAATATTTTCCTCGAAAAAAACACAGTTTTTGCCCCGCTACTTTACTTCCAAAATTCTGAAAATGCTAAAGCCTCTATTACCTATGTACATAATTTTGGATATTTTAAAAATGATATCTTTAATATTTCGTTTAAAATTTTGAAATGCAGAATTTTGTAAACATTGATTTCTGGTATTAACATATGTATGGACTTGAATGGTATAAACCAAAGAATGAATGGCAATGCCTTACAAGCCTTAAATAAATATCCTTCTTTTTCCACGTATACTGATGTTAGGTTAACCTATATATTGGTGTTTAATGAATAAATAAACGATAACCTTAAAGCTTAGAAATAATTGTATTTTCATTTTTTCCCAACTGGTATAAACTGGTCTAACAGACATATACACGTTAAAGAAAACTAATCTATAAAATTCAACTTTAAGAGAATTTCGGAATACCGATTTACGAAATTTCCTTATTTCCGAGAATTAATTAAATAATAAATTAATTCATTAACAAGTCGCTTCTAAAATCATTTTTTTTTTAATTTAAAAAAAATCTACCAAAGTGGTAAGCATGTTTATGTTTTAGTACTGCGAGTTGCCCTTGTCTCGAATTTTGTTGCTACCATTTCTTGTATCTGGCGCACGTCGAAACTGCTGTTGATGGTGACGAACACTCTTTTGTTAAATCCACCACCGTTCACAGAAAAGATATACAAGTTGTTTCGTTGTATCTGTGTTATTTGGTGTAGATTTTCTTTTTGCCTCTGCACACTTTTCTGATATTGTATATGCGAGTATCTGTGTGTTTAGCACAAAAAATTTCTTCAACTGAGATGATGGTAAGGTAAACTATTTTGTTTGGGATTTTCGTTTTATTTTTTTTTTTTTTTTTATTTGTAATTTGAATTTTTGACGGTGTAAGATGGCAACCGTTTATATTTGATGGTTAGTTATCGCGCGACTACCGAAGCAGTCTCATTGACAGTTTTATATTATATATTTCGGCCATTCCAATGAGTCGATTATTATTACTTAAATATATATAAATAGATGAATGAATATTTAAAAAAAAAAAATTGTCTTCAAAACGGTTGCCGGGCATTTTGAATTATGCCAATGGCAAAATTTATAAATCCATATAAATGTTTATTTAATTTCGTTCGGTGTTTAAACTTGATATACCTATCATAGAAAAGCTTCAATGCAGAATGTTGTGTGTGATCTAATTAATAAATTGATAACACCTGAAGTCTCAATATTGTGATGGTGATAAATTGAATTTTCAAATCTTCGGGCAACTTTTTGCATATCAAATGCATTAATATATGTATCTACAACAACTACATAATCTTTATGATGTTTGATTAATTCTCATTAAACGCTTCGATGGTGTAGTTTTATTATTTATTAATTGCCAACGGTGAACCGTGTTTTTTTTTTAATAAATATAAAAGTCTTGTCGTCGCAGCTCATCATTACCGTCGCGTTGTCGCATTAAAAAAAAATATATTCATCAAAAGTTGCCGTCCGTCTTCGTTGTCGTTTAAATAAGTGTGGTTTGTGAGAGATCGCCTTAAGCTTTTTTTGTTGATTTAAATTTTTAATTTATTTTCAAATCATTCAATAATGTTGATGAATTTAATTTAAAATAAAAAAAAAACCAATGAAATCGAAATTATATAATGACGATAAAACATTTTGATTGAATTCAAAATTATACAAATTAAACTGTTAACATTATTTATTTGTACTAATTATTGTAATTTCTGAAGATTTGATCAAGTGATTAACAATTTGTATTATTTTTCTTTTGTGAATTTATGGTTTGAGTTTTGCAAAAATATATTTAAGAGAATCCTTACACTTTAACGAAAATGTAATAAATGACTTAAATTATCAATGTCAGATTCTTGACCTTGGAGAATATTTTTTAAGGTCTAATGGAAAACGCTGCCTAAAATGACATATCTAATAAAAATTTTCGTTATCTCTACACGAAAATTACATTTTTTACACGAAGAATAAATCACCATGTGCGTTCTCTGCTGCTAAAAAAAAACCCATTATTTGTCATAAAATATGCGATTGTGAAATTATGGCATTTAACCAGTCGTGTTAGTTCAGCAATCAGCATTAACTGCGCACCATTATACCGATTCGAATAAATTATATACAACCTGTAATACTCGAGTAAAGTACCTAATAATAGTTTCTAAACAGATTTTTTCCGTTCTTTTTTATCACCGTTAGGTTGTGATCAGAGATCGGATGTATTTGGAGATCATTATTGGGTGTGGTGCAATAAACCCCATAGAAATAAAGCCCGTGGGTCCTTTTTCCCAAAATAAAAGGAAATAACACCAGCGGGCTTATTTTCCTTTTAAAAATGGAAACAAAAGCTGTGGGTTTTAATTCTATTCTCTTATATAAGTTTCAATTCGAAGAATACATTCGATGAAGTGCAATTAGACCCGCGGAAATAGAGCCCGTGGGTTCTATTTCCGAAATAAAAGGAATACCTGCGCGGGCTTTTTTACTTTTTTGGAGTGGCCACCACAAAAAAGTCCCAAGATCCTCGGGAATTATTGCCTTTCTGAATTGGCATTAAGACCCAGACTTAAAGTGTGATTCGATAATTCATATATAGATGCAGCTACTTTAATTTAACTTTATACTGTTGGCCAAGAAGACTGTTGGCATTGGTGCCTATACCTGACGACTGAACATACCCTAACGGAGCAATGGAGTTACGTGACCGGGACAGAGGACCCAACGAGGAAGTTGAAATTCTTGGAACCCGCCGACTTTGTCAACAGTTTTCTTCGACAAAAGTACTTTGGGTGGCTTTGAGGGTTCCAAGAATTTTAACTCTCTCTTTCAGTCTTCTTCCTATCCCGCTATCTCAAAAGTTCTGCAGACATCAAATGGAACTAACTTGATATGATGGGTCTCAAATAAAAAGTAAATTCGACAATATTCTAAAACTCTGTTTTGATTTTTACAACTTATAAGCGGTTCTTGTTTTTAATTTGATTCAATAATCAAGTTTAAGAAGTTATCATATTATTATTATACAAGTTTACTGCAAAATTTTTGGGGTATAGGGTAGGTCAGAGTACTGGCGTGTCATCCGACCAACATTTAAGACTTAAAGAATGCAATCTTTTGTGAATGCAGTCTTTAAAAATCATTTATTGAATTCAATTAAAAGATTGCATTCATTGATTTTACTTTGGGACTTCAGACTTCAAATTATGCAATCACCATTCACTCGTAGCAAAAAGATTGCAATCATTTTTTCCTCCCATTCATTTTACAGCAATCAATTGAATGCAATCTTTTGAGAATTCATGCATTTTTTGCATTCTTTGCATTCTTTTGCATTCTTTGCATTCTTTTGCATTCTTTTGCATTCTTTGCATTCTTTTGCATTCTTTTGCAATCTTTTGCATTCTTCGCATTCTTTTGCATTCTTTGCATTCTTTTGCATTCTTTTGCAATCTTTTGCATTCTTCGCATTCTTTTGCATTCTTTGCATTCTTTTGCATTCTTTGCATTCTTTTGCATTCTTTGCATTCTTTTGCATTCTTTGCATTCTTTTGCATTCTATGCATTTTTTGCATTCTTTGCATTCTTTTGCATTCTTTTGCATTCTTTGCATTCTTTTGCATTCTTTGAATTCTTTGTAATCTTTGCATTCTCTTACATTGTATTGCAGTCGTTTTAAGTCACATTAAAGTCACACTTGAGATGAGTAAGTTTTAAGTTAAAATAAATAATTCATGAATTAAAATATTTATGAATTAACAATGACTCATTCTTTTAACATAAAACATTTCTAACCTACCTCGTGCAAATTAACATTAAGATAAATGCAATTTCCCTAGATTTTTAAACAAAACGTTTTCATTATTTCTGATTGACTATTCTCACAAACAAAACCGTTTGTTTGACTTGTCATACCACAAAAATTTTCAAAATTTTAATATGATGAGATTTTAATTAACCAGCTTTAAATGGCATAAAGATTAACCTCCGATTAACAAAAGCTTATGAATTAAATGTGTTGCTGATTCATCCTCATCAGTTTTTTTTTTTTTTAAATAGCGTTAGGCAAAATAAATTCGCATTATTTAAATTTTTAACAAAATTAACGAATCCCTATACGGTTTTTATTTTTGTTTTCTGAATATCAATAATAATGTTTATTTTTCTATCTATACATGGATCAATGGCTAAATGCCTTGTATGATGCTGATGTGAAACGAAATTTTTTCTCTGGTCTCCATCAAGACAGTGATTTTTGCGAAAGCACATCGAAAAACATCCATGGGGAGTACAACCAATTGAAGCAAAATCAATCAGAATTTATGAAATACAAAACCGAATAAAACAAAAATGTAATTTTTGACGCAAGTATAACTAATGGTCCGGTTAAGTTAGTTAATGTAAAAATAGAATGGATACTCCTGGAAAATAATCTGATACAATAATCAATTTCCCTCATCGAACAGCTTGTTCGATTTCGTTGTGTTATTTTTGTATCGGATTTTTTTCACAAGCTTATTATTCACTTTTTTTATAACCAATTTCTTTTAATTAATAATAATTTTAATAAGCACAATAAGCTTCAATATATTTTTCTGTCTCATTTTTTTTCCACACAAATTGAAACGCCAAAAGTGCTGCACGTGTAAATTTAAAAGTTGGTGAACTCTTGCAGCTTGACTGCAGCTGCGTTGCGTTAGGTTCGTAACATTGAATTTGTGTTTATTGAATATTTTGACAGCTATTCCAGCTGCAGCTGCAGTTGTCTCCATTGTGTTCAGGCAGTAATACTTCAAGTTTTCAATGCCTATCAAATTGTTGGCCTTAAACCATAAGAGCAAGTTCGTACTACGTGACGTGCATATTTCATTCATACTCTATCTAGTAAAATATTGATTTCAAAACTACACAAATCTATTTTTGATCTTAAAAATAAAACAAACAAATATCTTGCCCTGTAATAAAAACAGACCTATATTATAAATTAAAAAACCATTTATACATTTATGTATACTGTATATTTTATCTTTCGTCGATGATGATATCTGTGAGTTACGTTTATTGTGTTTTAAACAATTTTTAATTTAAAACATGTTGATACCATTTATTCTCACTTATTAATTGGGTGATATATTTTATTTTATCCAACAAGTAGCCATTTTAATAATTTCCTTATAAAAATTTATGTTTAATTTAACATAGAAAATCGATTTAATTTAAAACAAATATAATTCAAAGATTTTTAATTAGATAATTAAAATCAACAAACTTGTATTACAACTAATTCAAACTAAAATCAGTGATTTATATTTTACATATGTTTTTCATTCAGATGTTCATATAATACATAAATACATATTTTTATAACTGATAAAAAATATTTAGTTCTTAGTTTTACTATCCTTCCAAGGGGTCATCTGTTAGCAGTGGCAGATTCAGAAATATGAAGGGCTTCTATATTCAAATTCGTAAATTAAGATAAAGATATACTGGGTTAGCAACAAGTGTCTTTAGAGATGATCGGTATTTCTATTGTTACGAGTGTGACACCGATACTCATGTCATGATTGTATCAGAAATTTTTTGCAAAAAAACATTTATTAGTAATCTCTAGAACGCATGTTGTAATTTAAATAAATAAGTCAACTAAGTTTAAAATATGTGATTAAGAATTCATTCACAGTTACGTGACTGATGTAACCTCGAAAATTTCTAAGTCGTGAGTGAATCGTTTATGTGGGGTAAAATGTTTAATGAAAGTTATATTATGTATTATTCTTTTAAAATATAATTTACCTGAAAGTTAATCTTCAGTTCTTGTTTACTAATGAATGATAAATAAAACCTTTAAAAAACCATCCAAGAATTTAATTTTAAATTATTACGGGTGTGACGTCTTAATGTTACGTGTGCGACCAAGTATGAGTTTTACGTATGAACAAAAGATTATACAACCTAAACGATATTATAATGAAAATTATTGTTATAAAAGTGTAGTTATTAGTCAAACGAAGTGGTAAACACATCCTCTTTGGGAATGAAGATTTTTCCACTTAAAAGTGAAATAATTTTTCAATCCATGGAAATTTAAAATTTTTTTTCAAGAATAAAAAAATATTAAAAGTTTTATTTTGAGTATATTTCATGTACGTGAAGTTATCACCGCCATTTGTGTTTTTTATAAAAAATTAATAAAGTTTTTTTTAAAAATTACGATTTTTTTTAAAAGTTATACTTGCGCTAATTTAAGCTGTACATAATTGCAACTTCTCTGGCCAACTAATTTTTAACGTGAACTGAGCAACGACATTTTCGATAATGAAAAAAAATTTAGTGTACTGTACTCAACTTGCGATGTCATGTGCCGTAAACATTTTCAAAAATTTCCCAAATTCGCAAATTTTATGGATTAAAACCTGTTAAAATTATTTTTTTTTCTAAAAACTTAAAGTTGTGCTGTTTTGTACTTAAAAAATGATACAAAAACTAAGAAAAATGCGCATATTTGCAACTTTTACGACCGAACGCAAATGCTGCGCGAAGCGCCTCAGCGTGAAAATAGCACTGCCATTTTCGATTTTCAAAAATAAAGTACTAAACTTAGTGCTATAAACATTTTCTTTGAATTCGCAAATTTGCAAATTTTACGGATGAATTTTTTTTTTTTGCAAATTTCAGATTCTCAACAAAAAAAAAACAAAGTTGTGGTGTATTATGCTCAAAAAATGATAGGTACTAAGAACCGAAATGATAATAAAAAAATCTCATTTTTGCAGCTTTTACGACCGAATGCAAATGTTGCGAAGCGACTTAATGTGAAGTTAGCACCACCATTTTCGATTTTCAATAAAAAAAATTGTTCTGTATTATGCTCAACTTATGTTGCGATGTGCCGTATTTTTTTTTGTTGAAAATTTCGCAAATTTGCAAATTTTAAGGATGAAATATTTTGCAAAATTACGATTTTCAACAAATCAAAGTTATGCTGTGTTAACTTCACGCCAAGGGTGGAAATGGGGAAATAGCCAGTTTTTTTATGTTTTAGACTTTGAGAAAAAATAAAGTCCAATCGGCTGTTACAAATTTTTGTGTCGTACTTCCTATATTTTTTTTAAAACTGACTGTCTTTTCTTGTCAAGGGTGTAAGATTTACTATATAAATTGATGAAATAGCGATATCGACATTTTGATCATTTTTTAAGTTTTTATTTTCATTCACGCAGTATCTCCGGTGGCACGCTTCGCGGGTCCTAATCCTAACCTCTATTGTTCCCCTTAAGGTATGTTCAGCTGTCATGCAGGCGCCAATATCAATAGGCGATAAAATTTCATGAGCCTCAGAAAATAGGGAAAAAAGGTCGATCATTCGGATATGTACAGTACATAACCCCATATTACACATTTAAAAAAAATCATCATAAAAATCTCTTTAATAAAAATCGAAAACTTCTTAATTTTCATATCCGTGACAATCATTAAAAAAAAAAAAACATTACCAATCCAGTCAACTTAAAACTGAAACTCGTTTTTTTTACAAAATTTTTATAAGAGTTAATTAAACCATAAATTCAAATTTAAAATTTACAAATATTAAATCACGATGCCGGTTTTTTTTTTTATAACTAGAAATTTCCTGTGAAACTGATAAATGCGTATAAAACAAAAAAAAATAACCTGTGTCCTCTGACACTTTTTTAATTATTATTATTGAATAAATTTATAAACACACAACCAAAAGACCGGAATATGGATCTAAATCTTTTGCCATCAATTCATTATTATTATAACAACTAATAAACCAAACACCAAAATCAACATAATATAATTTATTCTTATCATAAAGTATAAACCTAAACCAAAAATTAAAGAGAATACAACAAAAAAAAAACAGCAAATTCTAAAGAGGTCTTTTGTCATCTCATTATTATGAGATTATGACTTTAGCATATGTGGATATGCCAACTGTCATAGATGTTCAGGTAAAATAATAAAAAATAAGATAAATATTAATTTTAAACATTTTTGAATTTAAAAAGGGCTTTTAAACACATACTTTGGTGGAACTTGATTTTTTTTTTTTTTTATTTAAAATGAATTTTAATTATAAAATTTTTGATGCTAATTATTTATGTTTTTTTTTAATTTATTTATTCTGGTTTGGTTTGTATAGGAACGCTTGACTAGTCATGGGAGTATAGGACTGTCAAGTGGCAGTCCGGCTTATACAACACACACTGGTGGGCATACGGGACGTGGCGGACCAACTGGTGCCCATGGAGGACATGGTGGCTCGCATGGCTCTGCCGCATCAATGCATCATCAATCATTGCAATCGGACTTTCAACCACCGTATTTTCCGCCGCCGTTCCATCACGCAACACAGAGTCCGCCTCAGCAACAGGTAAGGATTTTTGATTTATTTTCTGTTAGAATAAAAAGTTCACTTGAATGTTTATTTATTTATTTAAGTTTGTCAAGTTTAAAAGGGTGTTTTTGTTTTGAGTTGAAAATTACTCTAGCAATGGCAAAGGCGCACATCAGGGGGCAAAAGTCCCGAAGGAATTGACGAAATGTGTATATTTTTTATTTCAAAAAATTGGTTTTGTACGGATTTTAATTAACCACTACTTCTTTAAGCTATAAAGCTACATTTTGGAGTCAAACTTTTTGACCAAGCAAAATTCTATCAATCCACCAACTTGGAAAATGTCATGAATAATTCGTGCTTTTAAGTTTCAAATGCCTACAAGATTTAATGAAGGTCATTGGACCAATTTTTCAGAGCGGGATTAACGTTAAATCCGAGTTAACTCTGGACTTACTTAACAGATGCTTTTGAAATTTTAACCTCCTAGTTTTGTTGGTTATATCCGGATGAATTATCTGCTGAAAACTGCTGAGTTGAGTTTATTTTCAGTAAATGTATATATCGAGAGTTATAACTGACTCTTATTTAACTCACGACTAACTCACCTATAGGATACCTAAACAGTTCTATTTTTATTTCTAGACCTACAACTGTGAATAGGACTATCTTTCAATGTTTTGTAGTTTGTCAAATACTATACTACTACCAGCCACCTGACAAGCCATTTATATATCTACATAATTATATAAGACATTTTATTCTATATTTTAAAAAGAAACACCCTTTATTAAGAAAGTCCCATTAATGTAGGTACGAATCGGAATATATGAAAAGTATCTTTTCGAAAAGGAACAATATTGTGATTTATGCAAGTAAAGTAGTGCTGATTTTCCTGTTCCTTTCTTAGATTTCTTACATAAAAGTGAATTAGTTCAAGTTAGTTGACGTTTATTATGTGGTTTTTTATTTTGTTTTTTTTTTTTTAATTCATGTGTGGTAAATATTTTTTTTTTTTCAAACCGGTAGAGAATCTTGATATGCAATCAAAATATTGCTATGAATTATCACAACTCCAGTTTGTGATTTTGTGAATGTGCAACAATTTTTTTTTTTTAATTTGAGCGTGACTTAAAAGTATTTGATTGAAATATCCAAAGATTGATTAAAAAAATGTATACTGTCAATAAAAAATCATAAGGGTTTAAAATTTGCATAAAACAATCAAAAAGTGAAAAGATACTTTACAAGTTTATAACTTGCAAAGTAAGACTTGTTATTTTTTTTATTTCTATTCAATACAAGTTTTATCATCAATCTTACTCGCCAACCCATATTCTGGAGACATTATTATGTAGTTTCTAATAAAATAATTAGGTATTAATGAATATAGTTGATTAGAGTTTTAATAAATTAATTTTTAAAATACTAAATTCAATATTTTATTAAATACCAATTGATAAAATTGTCAATCCTCATAGAGGTGATTGTGACTCTCTTGTTGATTTTAATTCTCTAGTTTTTTTTTCCTAATAAATATAAAATTATAAAATCTTTTTTTAAGTTGTCTTATGAGTATTCAGATATAATCTAACATCAATTAGTTACCTGCCTATTTACAGAATCATGGTGCTCTAGAATATTTAGGAACCGATCCATATGGTCAACCGCTATCATCATTACATCATGCTCCTCTACATCATTACAATCAATTAGCTGGATTAAGATCTACGCAGGATCAACTTGGTATTCATAGGTCACATCGAGATGCTGAACTCCAGGGACATGTGGTAAGTTTTTTTTTTTTTTTTTCTTTTTTAACAAAAAACAAAATTCATAATTTTTTTAATTTATTTGAAGTGTGAACACGCAAAATCAAAGTTGGTAACAAACAAAAAATTCTTTTCTTCAAAAATCAGAGGTCATTAGAATTTTAAATATGAAGTTGAAGAAAAAAAAAAAAAACTCATAATGAGATGACTAGGTATATAAATACTTGCACGATGTTCGTTTGAGCTACCATTCAATTGGAGCGTCTACCGGTTATGAAAAAAAGCAAAACAAAAATCAAACGCAACTTCTATATTTATTATATATTATTATTGTAAATGGGCAAAAATCGTGCGTAATATAATATTTCATGAGGTTATAGGATAAAATAAAATTAAGAGAAAATCTGACAATTGATTGACAAAAATATTCAATAGACATTGAAGTATCTCCCACACCGTCAATCTAATTGGCAGTTATAGGTACCCACATATACAATATTACACATATAAGATATTTTTGTAAAAAATTAAAAGTGTTTTTTCAAAGTGACGAGTGTCCAAACATAATTATTGGTCTTTACAATTTTTTACAATAATATTATCGTAATTATTTTTTTATTTTTTTTTATCGAACCATAAAGTAGGTATTCTTCAATTCTCTTACAGATAATTCAGAATTTTTAATTTTAAGACAAATGGTCTGCATAAATTTATCAAAATTAAGTAACAAAATAGGTAGGTAATAAATTAAAAGATTCTTCTATTTTTTGAACTTATAATTTTTGAGAAGAGTAGGGGAGGTTAGTGTGAGTGTTAGTGTTAGTGGGGTTGAAAACCCCCATTAGCTTGTCATCTTGAAAATGTGGGTGAAAAAAGTGTTTTTTTTTTGTTATACCTTGAGAACCATAGTTCTCACACACAAAATTTCACCAAGTTTTTGCAGAGAATTGAATTCTTTTACAATTTTGGTTAAGATGCTTTTTAGGAATAAATTTATAATAAAAACGTTTTAACTAAAAATAGACGAAAGATTTCTCAGAAAAATTAAAATTCTCAAAAGTTGCTCGGAAGTTGTTAAGTGGTTGAAGCCAAGCAACCATAACAGGTATACAATTCATCATTAACATTTCTTGATGTTCCAGATATACAATTGTATATATATAAAAAAAGGCATTCATTTTTTCCTCATCCAATATCAACTCTGTATATTTTGTCTGATGCATATTTGCGTTGTCTATCTGTAAGAAGATTATGGAGGATAAAAATAACTAATATAAAGATACAATTATTTTTTATTTTATTAAAAATTGTTACATTTTATTTCAATTACATTTTTATTAAAAACTCTTAAAATAAGTTCATATCTTCCAATTCGAGCTAAAAATATCGGTAATCATGGCGCGAAAACGCTGGCCATTCACAGTAACGTGACGATCGTTATCGACGACGAAAAAATATGGCCCACTAACGCCGCAAACCGCACCAAACCGCACCAAACAGTTATTTTTTGTGGACGAAGTTGTGATTCATGAAGCAAATGGATTTTCACCCGACCAATAACGCATATTTTGCTTATTGACGAATCCATTAAGTCAAAAATGAGCTTCGTCACTGAAGATGACTTTGCCATTTAATTCATCATCTTGGCGCATCTTGAAATAAAAATGACAGCTTGACAACTGACAGTTAATAAAAAAGGAGCTCTATACACTTAAGAATGACACAATTTCATTGTTAAGCAACAGTTTGAAAAAAATTATGAAGATTTGGCAGTGATTTTTCTAACAAAATCATTTTCGAATGATGAGGCTCATTTTTATCTTAATAGCTTCGTTTATAATATTCAAAGTTGTCGCATTTGGAGTTCAAAAAATACACGAGTTATTGCTAAGAAACAAATGCATCTACAATGTGTCACTATTCTGTGTGGATTTTCAGCGCTGTATCAACGATATTCAGATACATTTATGTGGAACTGTCATTTCAAATGTCAACAAAAGACTACATGTTGCCAGCAAAGTCGAGGAGACCACATAGCTTTACATATTCAGCCCAGTTCAGGTTTCTCTGCTTCACTGCAATCTCAGAAATCTGAACGTACATAATTCCTCACTTCTGCTGTCAAAAAGCTGAGACTAATATTTTTTGGATTCGCTTGCTTAATTATTTTTTTTCGCAGTTGATGAAATTTTAAAAAAGAAATGGAGAGTGCTTTTGACTCTTAGCGGAGAATTTTTTTTTTTTTATCACAAAAAAAAAATAATTTATTAAATATGTACCTACTTATGGTGTTTTGATTGTGAAACTTTCTGGAACAGCTATACCATTGTGTTTACCTATAGCTAGTTCAATACTTCTAACGGCGGATTCATTTTAAAATATAAAATGCCAATTTAATTGGCTACATTCGTGCAATTGAATTAAATGAAGCCTGACCAAAACTTTGATAATATTGCAACGACCTTATACATCAGGTATAGTCAAAACGCAAATTCAAAATAGACTTGCTTCGAATTCTTAGTATATACGTTAGAAAGGAGTATATTAGCATTCTTTATCGGTTCTTCTCAAAATAATGATAAGCAAACAAAATTTCCAATAAACCTCCCCTTCCTCTTCTTGGGTTTTTTATAACATTAAATAAATTCCAATATTTTTTTTTTAATAAATTGATAAACATATGATTTTATAAAATAAGTTAAGTTAGATTTCATCCATCATACTTTGGTATTTTCCATATAACCCAAATAACAACAACAACAAAAAAAAAAATAAGGACGATACAAAATATTTCAGAGATTTATCACAGACAAAACCCAAGGACTATATAAACGTGGGCCGCGGCTTCTGCTGTTGTCCATATAAATATACCCACAATTCACTGGCATAAGAGGAGAAGCGAAAGCGGGTATAAAAGTACATATATATAGGAATTATGGGCTGTTATGAGAAAAAGGCTATCCTCATCTTCATCACCAAGAATATTCAAAGAAAATATCCTTAACATTCTCGCCGTAAATACATAGTCGTATATATGTATAATCTACTCCCCCATCATCCATAGAGAAATCTTATGAAAATATGCAATGAATTTTTCTTTAAAAAACAAAAACCCAAAAACAAGTCTTTTGCAAGAAGTCTTCGCAAAAGGGATTATTAACCAAAAATACAATAAAAATAAGTATTAAAACACATGTTTTGTTTGTATGAGTGTATGTTTGTATGTATAAAAACAAAATGATGAAAAATCTCTTGTAATGTTATCAATGGTATAATCCCAGTCCACATACTTTCAACTATCAGTTAAGTTATTTAGAATTTCGAAGAAGAATTTCTCAACTCACAAACAAGAAATCTCTCGATGGTTGAACATCTTTTCAAAGAATGCACTTCGAAGAAAGCAAAATCATAACCCTTAGCTTTAGCATATCCTTCCTCCTGTCATCCTATATATGTAGGTATGTATATCCTGCCTATATTTAAGCACATTTTTAGCCCACTATTTGGGTTAAGATAAGTAGCAAGCGATATAGAAGGGTGGACTGCATTAGCATCAGTTAAAAAAAAAGATGGAATTTGTACATCGTCCTTTTTTTCTCTCAACCAGGATAAAAAGAAGCGAGCATCAGTTGTTTAAGAATAACTTTTATAAAAATATTTTTGTAGATTCGCAGGAATTCTTGTAGTTTTGCGCGAAAAGAATTGTTCAAATTCGTGTATAGCAAAAAAAAAAAATTAAAAAAAAATCGTAAAGGCACACAAAAATTGTTCACAAAACTTAATTTCTGTTCTTTTTTTTTCTTTATTCTCAACTCATTTGCAGACACAACTTTCACATGGGTTTCCCTACACAGATAGACGTGGTGATTATGGAAGTGCAATAAGCGGTGCTGGAGGTCACGGTGGGAGGCTGGGGCATGAACATGATCCCTTAGCATTACATCAAGCACTCCAGAATGCCGTTGATGATGGACAAAATGCCGGAATGGATGACAATGTGGCATTTATGTCCGATTTGCCCTTAATAAAAAGTAAGTTACCAAGGACATTCCTTAGAAAAAAATTTAACATATGTATGTTTATAGCTTGCAACATAACAAGGTCGAATTTAGGAAAATATTAGGTAGAAATATATGTAGAAATTTAATATTTTTTACGACAGTATTATGACAATTTATTTACCTGAAATAAAAATTCCACTGAAACTCATTTTCATTAAATTTTCAACAAAATTTTGTAAAGTGAGATTTTTGTAAAATTTTCATCTGCTGTGAAATAAATAAAATATAAATATTAATACGTTCCAAAATCATTCCCTCACTTTAATTTCATTTTATTTGATTAGCGAAAAAATTACCGGTTCATAAAACCCTTTGGCGTTGGACAACACACTTTTTTATTTCAAAAATGTATTAATCTTTGAAATTTAAAAAATGTAATAAAACTTAAAACTTTTCGTGAAATCAAAATATAAATGCGTTCCACAATCTTTTACATGTAATATTTTCAATTTATGAATTTGTGTTTCACACTCGTTTTGCTAGGCACTGATCCAGAATTTACTTGTGGGGCAACTTAAGATTTTTTTAACCGTTAAAATGCTAAAGGCAAAAAGTAGTAGAAGATTATTTTCGGCTATTGTTTGGAATTTATATGCCGCCGCGCCGGCGCCTGATCACCCTGATCTCGCTCTGAGGTGTTTTATATGTTTTTTTCCTTTATTTTTCGGATGTTAAGCAATTGACCTAATAAAACCCCCACTAAGTGACCGCAAGATAATAAATTAAAGTAGTGTGAAAAAGTTTTAAATTTAACAATCAATTAATTAGGAATTTCAAAAGTGAATACTTAAATTATAACGAATAATTAAATATAAATTCTTCTTGTTCTCATGTAAAATTTAATATTTATTAGTAAACTTTTTCATGATTTACAGTTGGAAATCACACTCTGATATATTCTGTATGAATATTTCTTTCTGTCTCTCTCTCTTTCCACTTCACTCCAGTATCTGTATAAAGAATAGTAAAAAAGAAAGTTTTTGTATTTGGTTTCATAATCCATTGCCAATTAGTTCACAATTTTTTGTCAAACAATAAAGTATCCTCGAATGCCTGTGATATGGCTATCCTATTAAATGTGAACCTAACCTAAGAGATATGCAATATTAAGTAGAAAACAAGGTCGAGGTGTCAAATTCGGCCAGATCTCCTGCTGCATTCTTGTGCATAGTTTATTTTTTTTTTTTTTTTTGAGAAGTGGGCATGAACATAGGATTCCATAGCTCTACAGGAGACGAAACGAAGACGACTGCCTGTTTGATTCAATGCCAAAATTATGAGTACCTATTCCTATATTCATCCCTTGTGCTGTGTATACCTAATAGTTTTGAGGAGGTTATATTCACACCTGGTTTGTTTATGCTAGCTATTGTTGCAGCACATAATCATTATAATGCTGCGCTCAGTTCCGTTTGTCGACAGTCAGTTCTGATGTCGTCGAGTTACCTAATTGGCAGGATTAATGTAAATCGACCCTCCAAAAATACAATGAAGATATTTTTTGGTCCTTCCTCTATAATAATAATAATACTAATTTTTTTTTTTTTTTTTATGTACAATTTTTGTAGGCATTAAAAGCGGCAAAGATGTCGGAAATATTGGATCAGGTTCACCTAGTGAAGTATTTTGTGCAGTACCCGGACGTCTTAGCCTTTTATCAAGTACATCGAAATATAAAGTCACAATTGCCGAAGTACAAAGACGACTATCGCCACCTGAGTGTCTCAATGCCTCATTGTTAGGAGGTGTTTTACGAAGGTATGTTCATAATATCATTATTTTAATAAATATTTATTGCCAAAAAATTTCTACAATCACAAATCATAATTATAATTTTATTTTTGTAGAGCTAAAAGCAAAAACGGAGGTCGTCTCTTAAGAGAAAAGCTGGAAAAAATTGGTTTAAATTTACCAGCTGGACGAAGAAAGGCTGCCAATGTAACATTACTGACATCTTTAGTCGAGGGTGAAGCTACACATTTGGCAAAAGATTTTCAATTTGTATGTGAAACAGAATTTCCCGCCCGACAATTAGCTGAATATATTGTGCGACATCAAACCGAGCCTCAAGAATCTTATAGACGGAAAGAGCTTTTGATGCATTCACAGCAGGTAAATAAAAATTTTATTATTTTTGTTTTTCATTTAATACAAAAAAAACTGACCTGAACCGCGTACAACAAAACAAATACAAAAATTTACAGATGTTACAAAAACATACTAATATGTTTAATGTTTATGTTTTTTAGTTTGTGTAACGGAAAATTAAAAATTAGTCTTTGGTTGAATTCAGCAGGACAATTACTTTTTGATTACAATCGAAGTTAAAAATAACGTGTAGGACAGCTTTTTAAATCATTCCATTAGCAGTCTCGTGCGTTTCGTAAGAAGCGGTTCGACGAGTAGAAAGAAAGTTTCCTAGATTCTTGTGGTATAACAATGCACCAATTATGGGTCTAAGTGTGTCAAGCGTCTTTGCTGACAGGCACGTAAACCTAACCTAACCTAACCACAAGAGTTTTTAAACTCTTATTTAAAATTCAAATCAGACGCTAGTGGCACATAATATAATTTATAATAAGAAGCTCAAAATTTGTGTGTGAAAAGTTCAAACTTTGTATACAGACTAAATAATACAGAGTTCTTGTTGAATGTAGTAGATTTTCGTTAAGACTTTCTACTTAACTACAATTAGGAGTTTTATGATTATTAATAAATATTTTAATTCGTAAATTAATTTCTGAACAATATTTTTAGTTGATTTGTAAATAAGCAAGATAATCAATCATTTTTTATTAATAGAGTTGTAAATATTTAATTTTAAAATTATAATTATTTTTTGGTTTCTTATTTTTAGATAACAAAGGAACTAATGCAAGTATTAAGTCAAGATAGAACGACACAGTACGGTACTAGATCACAACATCTACTGGAGCCATCAATGCAACGTCATCTAACGCACTTTTCATTAATAACCCATTCATTTGGATCTCCCGCCATTATGGCCGTACTCCATGCATTCCAGGTAATTAAAATTATAAATATTTTTTTTTAATTTTACAAAATTAATAAATATTTGTTTTTGTATACTTTCAGAACTTCCTAAACGAATCTCTTAATTATTTAGATAAATTATATCCTCCAAATGGTGGTGGCATGGTATCGTCTTCCTTGGACAAAAGTAAAATGGATAGCGATAAAAAATGATAAAACGCTCCTTCCTGTGTTACATCACACTTCTGATATATAGAAATTTTGAAAATTATGATGTAAATAAGAAAAAAAAAAAAACACAAGGACGTTTTTTTTAGTAAAACATAATATTGCATCGATATTTTTTTTTTGTTTTTTAGACATTGTTGTAATTATTACTTGCTATATATATATATATAAATATATTAAAAATACGTAATTTATATTTATTAATAAAGAAACAAAAGAAAAAGAAAACCTTTAATCACATTCCAACACACGACTAGCTTAAAATAAATTAATGCATATAGATAGATAAGTTATACTTATTTCTAAAAAAAAAAATACAATGAAAGTTTTTTTTATTATTTGCAGGATATTCGCCGGCAGAAGTTTCATTCTAAACGAATCAATTTTTTATTTGTTTAGAATGAACATAAATGTGTATACACTCTTATTGACAACAACAAAAAATCTTAAATAAGAAATCATTAAAAATGTTTTGTGATATAAATAGTATTTTAATTTAAATGTAAATTAGTTATGTAAAAAAAAAAAACAAAATAACAACAAAAAATTTAATAAAATTAAGTAAAATAAACAACCGGAATATAAAGTACATATTATTTATTTTTATTTCGTACAACAATCTTGTTATTCAAGTAATTCACAGAAAATGATGCATTTATTTAATTTTTAAGATTATATATATGTATATTTATTGAAAGAAGCTTGAGTTCTATAGATTAAAAGCACAATTATATATATATTTCTTCTTATTTTTGAATTGTTATTAATACAAAAAACAAAATGAATGGTTGTAATGTGCCAAAAGGTTTGCCATTTAATTAGCTGTTATATTCCATTACTTTTGCCATAATCCTTTTATAGATAAACATGGAATAAAAATACTCAATTAACTATACTACAAAAACCACACATAAAAAAAAATATTTCAAAGAGGCTTAATTCATGAATACTATTTTTTTTTATATTTATCTCTTTTTTATTTAAAAAAAAAAAGTTTTATTTAAAATTATCACATTTAAGGATCATTGGCCTTTAAATTTAGAACAAACATAAGAACACACACACACACAAAATCTCCAATTCTTGCCATTTTTTTAATAATAAAATTAACACAAAAAAAAAATAAAAATGTTTAAAATTAGCCATAGAAATATAAGAAAAAATGTTTTAATAAATAAAAAAAAAAACTTAGCTAAAGAATCAAATAAGAAAATTATTATATATATAAATGTATATGTGAATATTTGCGGAAGTTTTTATTTTCCAAAATAAAAAAGTAAATATGTAAAGCATTTCTGTAAAAAATTGTAAATTATAAACTAAAATAAGTAAAGCTGAAGCATTTAAAAGAAAATAAAAATCCTAATTATTAAGGAAAAAAAATATTAAATTAAATTATAGCATTATAAACAAATTTAAAGAAAAAAAAAGGAAACGAATATCTTGTAAAGTATTATTTAAATATATATATATATTGAAATAAAAATATTGAATCAATTTTAGTTTAAATTTTGTGTGTTTTCGTTTATGAGTGGAGTGTTTTGTTTGGTGAGTGACAATTCTCAGCTTTATATTCCTAACTAAAAAAGGACTAAATTTCCTATACTGATGAGGCAAAAATTATAAATTATCTCCTTTTTTTTTGTAATAAAAAAGTGTGAGTGCCGGGACTCACGGTTAAGATGCGTAAACAATCTAATTAAATATTCAAGTTCTGGTTTTACATCATAGAACGTGGCGAGTCAACCAAATTTCAACCCAAACTCAACTCGACCTTTCGATTTAGTTTGAGCTACGAAGGAACGTACCCCTTATTGAACGTATCCAATATACATCAACGTATCGTAACTTGTAACAACGCAACGTAATGTGCTACAGAAATTTCTATGTTTTTAGTTTACCCCCCACCGCCGCCGCCGCTGCTAGCATAGATGTTTACACATCAAAATACTTAGACTTCATTCATAACAAATACCAATTTTTTTTTTGACAAGCTAGAATTTCAGCTATCCCTACGGACTCCAAGACCTTTCCGTTTTAAGCCCCAATTACTTTAAAATTATACTAGATAGTAGATAGAGATAGGTATGTATGTATGTACATATACCTACCTACCTATTTAATTAAAACAAAAAATGTACATATGTAGCTTCGATTTTCTAATAAGAAATATAACGACTTTTTCAAATTGAAAAAAAAAAATGTCTTTTGATTACAATTACAAATTCTGGATAGCAACACAAAAAGATCTCGATGATATTCTAAAGCGTCAAGAAGTTTTCAAAAAACTTAAACCAATCGAAAATAAATCGGTTACTCATTATCTTTTTGCGGAGCTTTACGTTCGTTATGTTCAACTTGTCAATAAACTCGGTTACATATACCATCATACATTTCAAGTTCAAAAACGTGATATTATAAAACAACTTGTAGAGGCTTCTTCACAAAGACTTCTTGAGCTTAAGAACGAGCTGAAAAATATTGAACTTTCTGAATTTATCTATGTTGATAAGACACTTATTGAAAAAAGATTAACCCCTGATGATATAACAATATGGACGCCAAAGTATTTTCCATACTGGCGCCCAACAAATGTCCAAGAGATGATTTATGGCCCTCGTAAAAGTTTACAGGAATTTGAAAGCAATCAAGAATTAGAGAGGCAGGATGGTGAAACAATAAATATGGGAATAACGAAGCAACCAAGAATTATGAAGGATTCATTATCAATGACAGTTTCAGTTAAGAAGCAGGAAGAATCAACAGTAATAAAGAAAGCAGAGAAAACTAATATCAGGATGCGAGAAAAAATCGAAGTTTTCATTGATCCAGTAAAGAAAAAATTAATGGATGCTGTTAGATTGATTCAGTCTCATGAACGCGCTCGTGTTGGGAGGGTTTACTTAACCAATATTCGGTACAATCCAAAAGTGTACAAGCCAAAAATGCGAGACGATGAAAGAATCAAATACAATTTCACACATAAACCACTCCAAACTATGCTCGTTCCAGTAAGAAGGACACGTTTCGATGCCAACTATTATACTAAGAAAAAGGATATAAAAACATTCAATTACTACGTTAAGCCTACTTCTTTACCAGTTAAGAGATTTTCCGAAGATGATGTTTCTGGTGAAGAAGATGTTGAATCATCAGAGTCATCACCGGGGGGCCAGGAATTGTCTACAGAAGAAGTTGAATCTGAAATGGATGAACCATTATCGTACGAAGAGAGTGAATTATCAGTTGATGAAAGTGGTATTCGATATAACACACTTTACTTAATATTCTGTTTGACTTGAACATTTCCCACAGAGGAAGAACATCAGCAGTTAGAAATGAACTTTGAACAGCTTATGGAAAAAGTTGAAAATTTATCAGCCATAAAAATTCAAAAATTTTGGAGAGGCTATAGAGATCGTAAGAGATATCGAGCGTTGCTGGATAAAAAATTACTCATCTACGGAATGACGCAGGATTTTAAACCTAAATCTGCCAAAATAAAATCTTATGAAGAACGAATCCAAGAGGCGGCAAAGCACAGACTTATGAAAGAAAGATATGACGATGAATTCATCAAGTTCTGTGAAGATGAAAGATCACGAATTCTTCGTTTAAGAAGTCCATGGATAATGGAGGATATCTCTGATAATATTCGAGCATGGTTTAGGGAATTGTAAGAGAAAAATTAACCCGAAAATAAAATTGCAAATATTCTAATGGCTTATTTTTCGAAAACAGCTACGATAAATTAAATTGTTTTCATCCATATCCTGATGAAGTAAAAGGAGGTACTTTATTGTTAGTGAGAGGCGAAACAATGGATGTTTTTGAGTATCAGGATAAACTTAAGGAGAAAAAGCTAACAAAAGAACAAAAGCAAAAGCTTAAAGCAAAGGCCAGAGAATTAAAGAAGAAGCAAAAAGAAAAACTTAAAAAAGAGAAACAAGCAATTGCAAAGAGACGAGCAAAGTTAAAGGCCGCAGGAATCTGTGATATGAAGGATGAAATGGATAGAAGCAAAAGTATTGGTAAGTTAAATTTTTGCATGGTTTTTAATCGAAACTGGACAGAGGATTTTAAAACTAATCGACATTGGTTGAAAACAGAAAATGTTTCTATGCAAACAATAATAATAAAACTACGTTTTTTATTTGAAAAAAATTCATACAACTGAAATAGAGTTTTAACGTTTCTTTCTGAAAACTGCTTAACTGATTTTGTTCCGATTTCGCAATGAGGTACTTTTAACTAATTTAAATAATATTGAACTCCGAAAATTCATTTACTTAAATCTTTTGACATGAACCATAAAAGAAAGTTCATTTGATCCATCAGTGGTGCATTTTATTTTGGTTGTTTCCTGTTTCTTAACAAAAAAAAAATAGACCAGGCATATTTTATAAAAGTTTTGTTTGCAGGATGATTTTTCAAATATTTTTTTTAAACTTCTATGCTTTTTTATTTTCAAAGCTCAAATAGAAAATATAATTGATAAGTACAAAAAAGAATGGCAAGATATCGAAGAAAAGTTGAATAGAAATCATGAGCCCATAAAGAATTGGATAACCTCAGATTATTATGCCGAAATTCATCAAGAACTTCAGTTGACTGTGGATGAACTAATGAGGTAAGTACTATGTTGATACTGCTGCAGTACGACTAGAGTTACCACCAACCGACAAAATTTGTACAACTTTTTCTGAGTTCTTTTATTTTTACCATTCATAATAAATATTCCTGTGAAAAAGCTTCCTACATCCCAGAATATGAAGAAAATATAAGAATTTAATTGCAAAAATGTCATTTTCGTTCTATAATTTCTATATCTTATAAAAAATATTTGAAAAGTACATTATGGCAACCATGTTTTGACAAATGTCATTTGAAAGTATTAAATTGAATTGAATAGAGTTGAATCACCTTACCCAGACGGAAAACTCAATGGCAATCACATGTGACTATGGTTGTTTTGACCAGTTATCACCTTAGCCAATTATGATAATTTGGATTTTCTCAGTCTTGTAAATCCAGTGTTTCAAGACTAATAAACTAAAAGATATTTTATCGTACAAAACTGGTAATGATGACTGGATGAAAGCAACTCATAGTTTTTTCTGAATGTATGTATCTACAAGTCGCTATATTCTTATGGTCTTATTAATAAACGTTGTCTAACTTTAGACAAACTGTCCACCATTGGGAAATCTGTTCAAAAACCTTGTTTATTGTTGTCTTATAGCCTAACTTAGACACAAGAGTAGATTGTCTTAACCGTGAATAATGTGATATTTATTTTCATTAAATACAGCATATTTCCACCAATTTGTAAATAGTTAGACAGTATTTAAGTAGACAAAAATCTATTTATTTATTTATTTTTTCTTATCAATAACATATTAAAATATACTATTAATAACTAGATTAATAAGAGCACTAGTAGCACAGTACTATCGGCTCTTAGGTAAAAGAAATTGAAGTTATAACTTAATTTTAAGTAGGTTTAATATTTTGTTTATAATAACAATATTGTGTTGAGTAGGTTCTTTTAACAAGTCGATAATGTTTGCTTTAAGATTTATTTTTCTAAAAATTTCTGTTGAGGAGAGGAGGCAGGGACCAAGTAGATGGCTGATGGTAAGGTTGCTGTTGCAGATGGGGCAGATCGGTGGTGATTCTTTTTTCAGTAGGTATTGGTGTGTAAGATTGGTGTGACCTAGTCGAAGCCCGAGACAAAAATCTAATAAAAACGACTGTTACTTATTATTTTTTATCCTGAAATATGATTATTGATTATGTCAATAAAAGTACTAATTATATCATATGAGCGCTCAGAAAACGTATGGGTCATCAAAACTATGCTCCTAAGCTATGAAAGCGCTCGCCGAAAAAAAAATCTATACTTAAGGGCTCTCGATAATTATTGCCTCTCAAAATTATTTAAATGTGGCACATATTTCTAGATATTATTGCAGTTTGTCGGTCGTGTAAATCCAGCAATAAGTCAAATAATGACACTTTGATTTCGTGTCTCTATTCTGTCAATCAGCATTAGCGAGTTCGTGCTAAATTTCGAATAATATTTTATTTTTTATATTTTACCATTTATTGCCATAAAACAATATATGGCAACAAACGGCTATAATATGACATTTTGTGATTCCTGATGTCAGTCCAGCAATATTTTCAATTAGTTCCTACTTGCAGATTTAAGACCATTTTAACCATAAATACCAAGGACAATGGTAAACAAAATTAAAATAATTATGACAGTTAATTAGTCGTATAATCCTTGAATTATTAAATTATATGTTAATTAGGAAAACGTGCTTACAAGTTCCCCAAAAAAAAATTTTGTTGATTGTTTTTTAGGTTACGTCTCATTTCATTGAAAATATTTTATAAAGCTTAACTAATAGTAACGATTTTTATGAACTCGCTTTCTTCCGTTTGTTTATTCGCTACAAATTTTGTAATCGATTTTAAACTTTCTTACCGATGACCTGGAATCTGAAAATTTTAAACATAGATCAGAACTGGATGTCATCCAACGTTTATTTTTCAAAAATTCAAGTATCTACTTAGAAGTTATTTTAAAATTGATTTTAAAGTTTGTACCGAACAGACAAAATTACAAAATTTGCTACTTAACTTAAAACCAAAAAACAATTACCTAAATAAAATTATAAAATAATAAAAACAAAAAACGTGGCATACATTTTATTTTCTACCATTATCTATTTTATGCAACCCACGTTTTTCGCTTTAAATGTATGGTATGTGGCTAAGAGAACTTAAAATTGTATGTTTATAAAGATTTAATTGAATTTCGTTTATTTTCCCAAGGCTCGAATACGAACTTTTAGAACGAGCCTTAGCCAAAGACATGAAAAAGAAATACAAAGTTCCAAAAACGAAAAAAGCTACAAAGAAAAAAGGCAAAAAGAAGAAAATTCCTAAAGACCTAACAGCTGATCGTTCTATAGAATCTCTGTTCTATGAATTACAAGATGCTGGTATTGTTAAGACTTACCCAAGAAAAACTTTTGATTCTTACATTGGTGAACGGAATCACTGTGCCTTTGATATTCTTAATATACAAATGAAGTAAAAATATTTTTCTTTTAAACAAAAATTGCTTCTTGAATTTATTATGTTTATTTGTACAGAGACACCCCACCTTATCAAGGTGAAATTAAAGATGTTTTGATGGAATATGTCTTGGAAATGGGTCCTTTGAATGTAACGAAACCTAAATCTATATGTCTTGTTGGACCGACAAATAGTGGGAAAAAACTTTTGTGTGATATTTTAGCAACTGAAATCGGTATGTTTTAATCAGGTATTGCAAAAATATAACGAATACAATTTAAATCATTTGAGGATTTTGCGAACAAAAGCTGACTTGTCGCATTATTTTGTGTGATAGGAAGAGTTTAAAAACTAAAGTTTATGTGCATTTCATATTAACTTTGAATTTGATAGAAAATTTTTTAATTGAATCGAAGACTCTTCAATTCTTTATATTTACTTTATGAGCTATAACAGCACACAAAATTAAAAAAAAAATGACATAATGTGTTTTCATAGATTTAATATACATAGTTGATACCAACCCATTCTTTCCATTTTCTTGGCAATCTAAAAACTACTTCTTAGCATTTTAACATAATACTCTAAAACAATTATTGAGGTTCTCGTTTTTTTTATTTATATGTCCAATTTTTGTTTTACTTTTCCAATCCCAACTAGATGCTGTTGTCTTCGATATCAGTCCTGAGAATACTGTCCAATATCAATCGAACTTAAAATATTTCCTGCATATTATATTGAAAATGGCCAAAATCCTACAACCAACAATACTCTTCCTCCGTGACGTACATCGAGTATTTTGGAAAAAAATTCCTCCCGATTCTTTGGATTTAGCTCCAAGACTTTTGCAATCGCAATTTAAAAAAAGCATTTTAAAATCTTTAAAGAAAGAGGATAAAATTTTACTTCTTGGTACTACAGATGCACCATGGTTAGCAAATGGCAAAATGAAAAAGATATTTCAAAAAATTATTTTTGTGCCAAAAACTGAATATGCAACAAATTTCATTTTACGTAGAAATTTAACTTTACAATTTCGAAATATTCCAAGAGATTTGGATTTCTCAGCTTTGGCTTTAGTTACACGCGACTATGTTTCTGGCGATATTGTCAATAATATTGAAGAAACTTTAAATTTAAGACGGAGAATGGAACTTATTAAACGTCCTTTGAAAACAATCGAATTTTTAGACAAGTTTCTGGAAAAGGATATTCCAGAATTTCCATTGGAATTAAAGGTATAGAACATTAGGTAGGTAAGGAGCATGAATCTTTCTTATTCCAAAATACTTTTATTTTAAGGCATGGGAAAAATTTATCAAGTGGCACAGAAAATCGAGTAAGATGGCGAAAAAACGTGCAAAAATTATGAAAATGCAAGAAGAGTTGTTAGCTAGACAAAACAAAAAATCCAAAACAAAATAAAATTTATTTTGAAAATGACTCAGGCCACTGGATTTCCACCATCTGCAAAGTTATCTTTTACCAAAAAAAATTTAATGTTTTATTAATAAAGGGATTTTATTACTTTTCACAAATGCATGTGTATATTTCCATTAATAACCATAAATGTTAAGTTTGACTGTAAATTATAAAGATTAACAATAGGATAGGGTGTTAGAACTGATACGTGTAAGTGTAGATAGGTATTCCAAGAGAGAGTAGGTTGTAACTATATTAATATGATTATTATTATTTGTTGTTATAAGCAAGCAGCGGTATAACTTAAAATAGGTACATTCTATTTTTGTATTAACTAGCCAGATTATTTCTTAAATTACCAGTAGTAAGAATAATAACAGTGCTTTATAATGCACTTGCTTGAAATTTAAACAAAAATTTTAGAGTGTAAAATATTTTTAGAAAAGAAAAAGGAAACATATAATAATATAAGTTGGAAGGGTATGAGTGTGTTTGTTGCTGATGTTTCCATATGAATTAAGCCAATTCAAATGATGTTGCTGTGAACATATTCAAAAGAAAAGCTCTTTGTTCGTTTAAAGTCTAGGGAATACGAAAAGGCACCACGATATCTTCGTTATGTTCGACTCTGATTTCATCGACTGCAACCTTTGCTTTACTGACAGCCGACTTGATCTGAAAAAAAAAGAAAAAGTAAATAACACTCAATGGATCAGGGATAAAATTATAGCCAAAGTACTTGAGCAAGATCTACGGCAGATATTGGAACAGAAGTCAAATAGTATTCTGGGTTGGGTATGTCTTTAAGGAAACCTGAAGATGAGAAGAAGATAATGAAAAACAACTGTGTGCGATGAAACTACAATGAGCGGTACCCATTGGCACTATCCCAGGATGCTGGACTGTATTCCATTGCTGCATGAGGCGCTGGTTATACAATTTTATTCGGTCGTTGTATTCCTGGTGTTCAATGTTATGGGAATCCATGGCACCAACATCAATCATGTTTCTAAATTAAATAAAAGTTGGTGACATTTAATGTGGAAGATATCCAAAGACATAATTACACTTCTGTGTTTTGGACAAGGCGACTGAGGGCATTCTGCTCGTCCTTTTTTGGCAAAGACTGTGAATATTCATTGCTGAGATTGTCGGAATTGGTTCGACGCAAAGCAGGACTATTGTTGACTGGATCAACAAGCAGATGTGTGCGTTCGTTAGGTTCTAAGCCCTAAATAAAAATTATAATAGATTACTTTGTCTTGTCCTCTGGTGAACATAGCCATAAACATTCTTACCGGAGTACCAATATCTTCTGCACAGTTGATACAACTGCAGAATTTCGACAAACAATTTAGAATGGGGCGTACGAAATCCATTTTGATTTGATTGTTATTTTTTTAATTTTCTAATGCTTAATTGTATCGCATTACAGATTTACGAAAAACAAAAAAAAAAGAAATGCAGCAGCACCAGACAATAAAGACAAATAATTTATCAAAATTAAATTTCTTATTTTGATTTTCACAGACAGTCTGCGATAAAAGCTGTCAGTTTTTGACAGAATCAGCTGCATGTGTGTAGGAGGATGAGCGAAAATTGAAAAAATGATTGCCAAGTGAGATTTAATTGAAATTATCTTTGCGTTACGATAAATAGTGAATCTTCATTTTTATTTTATCAATTTCGAAGGTAGAGGAATTGTACAGGTAACAGGACTTTTTACAGAATATGCTTAAAGAAGAAGAACTTTCATTCCTTGCGTTCGGAGAACTATCAGATAGGCTGTCCACCTATCCCAAAAAATTTCAGATACGTTGGGTTGTTGTTCCATCAGATGTTTTGTCACAAGGGATTACAACAACACAAACCTATCCGGATAGCTATGGATTGATCCCCAAACGTGACCATTTTTGGTATTCAGAAGAATTTTGGACGACTATCCGAAAAAGTTCTACATGTACAAACTGAAGCATGGATGAATGAATCGAATCTGGAAGATTAGTGACAGGTGAACTTAGCTTTTAAATTCGATTTTTAAGCTATTCCACATTATCTCACATAAGAACGGTGTTTTTTTGAAAAGCGAAAATCCAGCTCAGCAAAATAATTACAAGCAAACAAAAACGACGTCGGCGCTAAATAATCACCATGTTAAATACAACAATAACTAATCCCCTACGGACTAAACTAAACCCAGAGAATTCTGCGCACTGACGTAAAACATTTCCAAAGTAATGCAATTCAGCCGTAAAACAATTGATTACGTTACGATTAGTTTTATTCAACAAAAAATTATTGTACTGGCAATATTGTTCCCAAACTGTCACCCAACCAAACAGCAGTCAGCACGTCATTAAATTCCTATTCCTTGATGACCACAAAAACTTATTCCATGTTGACTTTCCTCCATTTAACTTAAAATTTTTACATTAAAAACAATGTTTATTCCAATATCAATTAAATAAATATATATTTTAAATAAAATCCTTTAACCTCGATCAATAATCAAGATGAGAGTTCTTATAATTTTGTGAGTATGATACAAAACAAGCTAGCAAAGCATCTTGGACCACAAGAAATGAAAACATTGATTTTCTATAAAATCTACCTCCCTCGTCTTTTTTTCACCATCCAGGTTGTACTTATTTCTCATACTAGTCTTGCTAGCAATAACAATCTTCTTCATCGCAATATATGCTCTTCGGCGCTGGATCTTGATAAGAAAAGCCAAAATCCACAAAGGCAACAACGATGTTAACGTCGGCATATTCCATCCCTATTGCAATGCCGGTGGTGGAGGCGAACGTGTACTTTGGTGTGCTGTCAGAGCACTGCAGGTTTGTTTTTTTTTTATTATTTGCTTTAATTACCGATACCAAGAAATGGCGTAATCATTTTCTTTATCTACGTTTTTGTTCAAAGGCAAAATATGACAATGTTAAGATAATTATCTATACCGGCGACATTGATGCCTCCCCGAACACTATTCTCAACAAGGCCGAAGGAATATTTAATGTTTCAGTGGACCAGGACAATATAAGCTTTGTCTATCTTAAAAAACGTCATTGGGTAGAGGCCAAGATGTATCCCTATTTTACACTCCTCGGGCAGAGTATTGGATCGCTGATTTTGGGCTTGGAAGCCCTGGCCAAATTCCCTCCAGATGTGTATATCGATACTATGGGCTATGCTTTCACATTGCCCCTATTTCGGTTTCTCGGCCAGTGTAAGGTTGGCTGTTATGTGCATTATCCCACAATTAGCACAGACATGCTGAGGCGAGTTCGATCCAGGGAATACGCACACAATAATCAAGCCTACGTGGTTCGCAATCCATTTTTGACTTGGGCCAAATTAACGTATTATAAGATATTTGCCAGGGTAAGGATTAATCAAGGTAAAATCTTTTGCCTAAAAATAAAAACTCAAACTCTCTTTAGATCTATTCTTGGGTTGGCTGTCGAGCATTAACTATCATGGTCAATTCGTCTTGGACAGAGAATCATATATTAGACTTATGGAATGCCCCATTTAAAACACATCGTGTCTATCCCCCTTGTGAGGTTAGTCATCTTAAATCGTTGCAATTCACCGGAAATGATGACGAGCAAATTGTCATTCTGTCGGTGGGACAATTTCGTCCAGAAAAAGATCACCCCCTTCAACTTCAAGCTCTCTATGAACTACGAACACTTCTCAATAAAAACGAGGATCTATGGAGCAAGATAAAACTAGTCATAGCCGGTTCGTGCCGTCACGAAGAAGACTATGTGAGATTGAAAAATATGCAAGATCTCTCCAAGCATTTATCACTTGAAAATAATGTAGAATTCAAAGTTAATGTGTCTTACAAAGAATTACTGGAGCTTTATCAATCTGCCAAAATTGGATTACACACCATGTGGAATGAACATTTTGGGATAAGCATTGTCGAATGTATGGCAGCAGGTCTGATAATGGTTGCCAATCGGTCGGGTGGCCCTCTCTTGGATATAATTGAGACTTCAGAAGGAAGCCAGAACGGATATCTGGCTGTTGATGCAATCGAATATGCCACGTGTTTTTATAATATACTTTACAATACCAAAGAGGAAAACGAAGCAATACGTAATGCAGCGAGGTTTGTTAAAAAAAATTATAAAGAACTTCTAAAATACCATTATTTAATCTTAACTTATCTTTTCCTACTACTTAGATCATCAGTTGAACGCTTTTCGGAAAAAGAATTCGAAGTTAATTTCTTAAGAGCAGTCAGTCCACTCTTTACCAAAACAGAGTAATTATTTATCATTATATTATTATTACATATACATACATGGTTTGCAATAGATTAATATACATAAATATATTATGTCGCATTATATAAACCGAAACGTTTTGTCATTTAATAAAAAATTTTCACAGTTTTTGTGTTTAGAAAAAATTATTTGAAAAAAAAAACTTAAAAGCATACAAAGTTTACTCAATTGTTTGGATCGAGGTGATGCAACTTTGCGCTTTCTTAACCCTGTGCAGAAATCATTTACTAAAATAAAAAAAGACAGCGTAGAACACAGTGTGCTAAATAAATTTCGTCGATGAATTTTTGTCTTCAAAATATTTACATTGTTCTGCAGCAGCTCAAAACTCTATCTACCAGATTATCCTCGATTCGTAATGGTATTTTAGTCAAATTAAATGCCGAAATAATAATGATAACTCAAACCAAAAACTAAAGTTAAATATTTTAATTCTTAAATAGTTTTAATATAAATAGGTATTACAAATAAAAGAAATTTAGGTCACTTGCGGTAAAGGTTCACTGTCTTCATTTTTAAAGCAGCTTAAAATAGCATCGGTTTCTTCTTGTAAGCTGTCTAATTTCTTCATTAATAATAACTGTAAAAAAGAGAAAAACTTGGTAATCATTTTCTTCATTACTTTTACTTCATACATTACCTTTGCAGCTGAAATTATTTCTTTTGCAGCTTTAAAACTTAAATGTTGGATCTTTTTAGCTAGTTGCATAGGTTTACATTTTGCAATGTCTTCTATTGATTTAAAACCAGCAGTGTAAAATTGTTTCGCTCGATTCTAGAATTAAAAATGTTGTAAACAAAAAAAAAACCCAACAAATATAAAAAATAACTAAGTGAAAAAAAAATCTTACAATTTTCACAGCTGGCAGATCCAACAATGGTTCCAATTCTAATGTTCCACATCTGTCCATTTTCCCTGTTATTTTCTCAAACAATGGTTTATAACACCAGAATTCTTCAACTTGTTCACAAAGACGCACTAATGCACTTGCTGCAGCTGTTGATTGATTAACAAGCGTCTGCAACATACCACGTTCAACTGAGAATTTTGTAGCAACCAAATGCAATGGCATAACATTCAAAACATCCAACAAAATTAACACTTTATACAGTCGGCTTAATTGCAGTTCCACTGGACCTTTAGTTGACATTGTTTTGGCCATTTTAGCTGCATGTGCTTCCGTTATACCAAGTACTTTGAACAAGCATTGAGTATTTTCATCTAATTTTGTATATTCTCTAAAAAGAACTGACGGATTGGCAGCAAAAAAATCGTCTCCGTTTTCATTGGAATTGAAACTTACTACGAGATACAACAAGTGTGAATAGTTTGAAAGCACCATTGATTTTTGTGCACTTTTAAGCTCTTTGTATATTAAATTTGTTCTTTTATAGTCAATTCCTGCCTTAAAAGCCGCCTTACCAATGGTAGTCAATTCAAATCGAGTTGTTTTACAAAGAACTAGCTGGCGGGGATTATTTGTTAAATTTGTACTTGTTATCTCTCTCATTTCTTGAGTAGTTAGAATATCAGAGCTATTAACAGAAGAGCCCTTATTCATGTCCTTCAACTGCAATACTTTGTGCTTAAACATTTGCCGCAAAATTGATGTGATTAGAGCTCTAACTGAAACCCCCGACTTTTCACTCTGCACTGACATCAAGGTGTTCTTATTGAGGTTTATCAAATCCTGAAGACAATCTGCTAACCCCAAACCAATAGAACTCAATATCAAAGTTTGCAGTCCAATACCTTCATTGTCATCTAGCGAACTTATAACTTTATCCATTGGAGAAAATAACATCTCACCGACACGAATGTTGTCTTTGCTAGAGCATATAAGTATACTTTCACCAGCATCACCCATTCCAGCGCGACCGGCACGCCCAACCATTTGCTTATATTTACACAAAGTCATAAATTCCCTCCCAACATATGGAGCTCGAATGATTACGCGTTTTGCTGGTAAATTTACTCCAGCTGCTAAAGTCGACGTACAGCATTGTCACTACTTTTTGTGACCCTTTTTCAAAAATAAATACCGTCTTTTAACTTTATTAATTTTTATTTAATAAATCTTATATATCCACAGTGTGTGTGGTGTGTGTGGTGTGTGGTTAAAAATTACAGTATCTTTTTGTCTGCATTTATCTTATAAAACAAAAGTATCTTTAACTTTGATGATCGCTGCGTCGTTTATATTGTCCATTTGAAAATTCAGCGCTGCCAATTCCCGGCGAAAAGTAAGATACCAATCATAGGCAAAAAAAGATATGTAGGAAAAGGTTTGTTCGGTTAAATGGCAGTAGCCAGACCGATAAACTGAGTTTCTGTGGTTCTTTTGGGTGTATGCAACGGACTACGTGGATATTTTTATGACATTCTCCTCCCTGGTACATTGATTCAGAGCCTCGCTTAAATGTACATCTTCGCCTATGTCCAACTTGGCTAGTTTAACAGCTGGTCGATCATAAATTCCGTCCGTAGTTTTGACTGTGGCACTTCTAACTTGATTATCTTTAGACATATGAACTTGAAGTATCCTACCTTTGGGCCAAGACTTACGGGGATATCTCTCGTCGAGAACTAAGACGATGTCTCCTTCTTTAAGGGGTGTAGTAGTCTGGTTCCACTTCTCTCTTCTGGTTAACGTTGGTAAGTATTCCCGGATCCATCTCTTCCAGTAGTGCTTCGCGTATAATTGGGACATCAGTGCGTTAGTCTTATACAATTTTGCATTATCATTTATGTCCTCAAAGGAAGTCGGGGTGGCGTCTCCAGCCAACTGACGCAGGAAATGGTTAGGTGTTAGAGATTCAGATTCCTCACTATCTAAGGGTAAGTATGTTAGAGGTCTCGAATTGACCATATCTTCGACTTCCATTAGATAGCTCCGAAATAGCTCGTCATTTGGTTTATAAGTGATGACGTCGCTTACAGCATACAAGGCAATTTTTACTGATTTAATTAAACGTTCTACGCAACCGTTCATGTGTGGTGACCCAGGGGGGTGGAAGTACCACTCGAAATTTGCATTAACGAACTTTGAAGCTATAGTTTGTGACTCGATCTGATTTAAGTCCTTTCTAAGGATTTTTTCTGCTCCGATGAAATTCGTTCCCCGATCACTAAACATTTTTCTTACAGGACCTCTGCGGTTAATAAAATTTCGATAGCATAATATGAAAGAATCGGTACTACAACTGTAAGCAATTTCTATATGTATTGCTCGCACCACCAGACACGTGAAGAGACATATCCATCGTTTTTCGATTTTTCTTCCATTAACCACTTCAAAAGGTCCCCCGTAGTCAACTGCAGTGTAGGTGAATGGAGGAGTATACGGTGTTATGCGTACAGCTGGAAGTTCTGCCATTTCTGGATTTGCTGGTTTGGCTCGTAGTAACTTGCAACGATTGCAATCGGCTCGAATTCGTTTCAAAAATTGACGCAGTCTGGGAATGTAAAATTTTTTTCTTATCTCATTCACTACCGTCTCATGATTTATGTGCCGAAACCTTTCATGATAATCAAGAACAAGTAACCTTGTACCACGATGATGTTGCGAAAGTATTATGGGTCGTTTTGTTGCCATGCTTACACAGTCAGTTTTATCAATCCTACTCATAGACCTCAGTAAGCCATCGTCATCAATGTATGGTTTTAGAGAAATTATCTCGTTGTTAAATTGTTTATTACTATCGTTTCCGATACTACATAAATTGCCGTATTGTTTTATACACTTTATTTCATTTGCGTAACACTGAATTTGAATTAATTTAAATAACGAGATCTCAGCACGCTTATATTCATGTGCCTGAAGAAAATTAGTATATTTAATTTTTTGTTTTCGTTTTGTTATTACGTGAATACCTCGATGTACAAAAGCTGTGAGTCGTAACATCTTGGTCCAACTGGAGAACTTATCGAAATTAATAGCTGGTTCAAAGACTTGGTGAACTGCTTCAACGACTTCAACATCCGGATTGAATTGCAGTGAGATATCGTCCGGCCACTCGCTTTCATCTTCATACAGGAATTTGGGTGCTGTAAACCAACGATCATGCATATTGAGGGATGGTCCTCTCTTCCATTTAGTCGCATCATCAGCTGCATTCAGGTCTGAAGGTACATATCGCCAATTTCCAATGTTGCTTAGTTCTTGGATTTCAGCTATTCTAAATGCTACGAATTGTCCCTTTGTTGCTTTAGCATCCGATCTCAACCATCTTAAAACAGTTACCGAATCCGACCAGTAAACGACTTTGGTAATTGGATTGGTCAATGACTGTCGTATGCTGCATGCAAATCTGGCTCCGATCAAAGCAGCAATTAACTCCAACCTCGGGATCGATGTAAGTTTGATGGGTGCAACCTTTGTTTTGGAACCCAAAAGTGTGCATGATACTTTACCCTCAGACTGGATTCTCATGTATGCAACTGCTGCGCTGGTGTCTTTGCTCGCATCAACGAATATATGAAGATGTACGTTTGCTTCATCCCATATCGATGATTTTGTTGTGTAGCATCTGGGAATTTGTATAGTTTCGACTTCATGGAGCTGTTGAAGCCACTTCAGCCATTGCTCGTGTTGCTCATCTTCGATCTCATCATCCCAGTCTACTTTAGAGCACCATATCTGCTGCAGCAGGACCTTCAAATAACTTGTGAAGTGATTAATTAACCCTAAGGGGTCAAAAATCGACATAAGGATTCTTAAAACTTCTCGCTTTGTTGGTTTATGCTGGCCACTCAAAACACTTTTGCTGCCTTTGTTCAGTTTCAATGAGAATGTGAAGGAATCCGATTGTGTATCCCACCACATACCCAAAACCTTTTCAGTATGTTGTTCCGCTTCTTTGTTGAGACTAACAAGCTCAGTCAGCTCATGTGAACCTTCTAGTGCCAACAACACTTCACGTGAATTTGATTTCCATTTATGTATATGAAACCCTCCTGTCAAGTGAATTTTCTTAATCTGTTCGGCTAGTGCGATTGCTTCTTCTTTAGTGGCGACGCTGTCGAGTAGATCGTCGACATAGTGGTTGTCTACAATTGCTTTAACCGCCCTGGGGTAGTAACTTTCAAATCGTTTAGCATTAAGATTCTTCACATACTGAGCACTACTTGGTGAACAAGTCGCTCCAAAGGTCATCACTTGGGTAACATATACGCTTGGCTCCTCATCTTCTCGATCGTTCCATAGAAATCGACAGGCTTGTTGATCATCTGATGTTAATTTGATTTGGTGGAACATTTCGGAAATGTCACCACATATTGCTATAGAATTTTCTCTAAATCGAAAGAGAATACCAAGCAGAGATGAAAGCTGATCAGGTCCCTTTAGAAGGAATGAGTTTAAAGATGTACCATTAACCTTTGCGGCCGCATCCCAAACAATTCGCACTCTTTCCGGTTTATTTGGATTGATTACGGGAAATAGAGGAAGGTACCATAAACGTTTGTGCTGGTTTTCTAACTCCCTTCGCTCCAGTCTCCGAATGTAACCTTTCTTTAAGTAGGCGGCTATCTGATTCTGCATCTCTAATCTTAATTGTGGATTTTTCTCCAGCCGTCGATTTAACGTCTTCAATCTGTATTTAGCCATAGGGTAACTGTCCGGTAGATCCACACTGTCATAGCGCCATAACAAGCCTGTTTCATATTGATTTTCTACAAGCTTTGTTGTACTTTGCATTATTGATTTAGCTCGACGGTCTTCTTGGGAGGACAAATCATCTTTGGGTACTCTGACCCCCAAAGTTTCGATGGAGAAGTACTGTTTCATCATCTCGTGCAGATCCTCGTCATCAGGTTCGCGATGTTCTTCGACGTGGTAGTTAACACTCTCGTAGTCAGATGATCGCTTCGACCCAAACACTGACCATCCCAATTTACACTTCGTCGCGACGGGATCATTGTATCCAGCTAACCTTGTCTTGATGGGAACTGCCAAGTGCCAATCGCTTATCCCAATCATTATCTTAGGTTGTATTGATTTGTATGAACAAACTGGTAGACCTCGTATATAATTATGTTTGTTGGCTAACTCTTCATAGCACAAGGTTTGCTTTGGCAAATTGAGTTCCTTAATGGTATGCGCTTCAGGGATTACATATTTTTTAGCACCTTCGTATACACCAGAGATATGTACGGAAACCTTCGTTGATTCTTCTTGTCGTCTGACATTGGCTGTCCACTTTAAATTCAAAATTACCTTTGGACCTGTTAAGCCCAACTCTTCAGCTACCTTCTCTTCAATACGAGTGCCACTGGAGCCACCATCTAGAAAGGCCATCACTTGTTGCCTTTTATTTCCATTCTGTAGTATTACAGGCAAATACTGGAATTGAAATTCATTGCCCAAACTTGCATGGCTGTTTTGTAAAGATTCGACTACGGGTAAGTCACTTTGTGAGTTCTCTTCTAAATGCATAAGTGGGTGGTGTTTACGACTACAACCGGTGACGTTGCATTTAACTGCCTTCTTACAATTGAATGGATATTTCATCCTATGGACAGTTAAGCATTGGCGGCATAGCTTAAGCTCCTTTACTTTTTCCCACCTATTAGCTGTAGAAAGATTATTAAAAACTACACAAGAATCTATCGATTTACATTTATTAGAACAAACCATACATTTATTGAATGAGTTATTTAAGACATGTACATTGATTCTGCTTTCCTTTTTAGACGGCTGTTTCTCTGCTCTCTCGAAGGATGTAGATGGTAATATGGAATACACCTTTTTTGCTTCTATTTTCAACCATGAACCAAAAGCTAAAACTCCCGAGACATTACTGTCGTAAGCATATGAAGCCCATTTCATTTTCATATCGTTATTTAATTTCTTCAACAGTTCTTTAAGTAATAAAGGGTTGTCATATTGACTTTCTAATGACGATGCCTTCATAACTGCATTCATATTAGTAACTGCTGTCGAAAATTGAATTATTGTTTCCAACTTGTCTCCTCTCACAGGTGGAAATTTGCTTATCTTTTCAATCTGTGCGTTGAGAATGACTGTAGGCTGTCCGAATGCTAGCTCTAGACAATCCAAAATGTCTGGAACGCATGATGGTTCGCACAATTGACTTGCCACCTCGTTTCTTGCTCTCCCTTTGAGAGATTGTTGGAGACGCATTAAATTTTCTTCGTTAGAAAAGCCGCATTCACGTGTTGATAGCTCTAACATTCGTTTAAACACTGGCCATTCTTCCAACTCTCCTGTGAATATTGGAAGTGATCTATAAATTTTACGTGCAGCTATCTGCCTCTGGTTGAATGGTGGTGTATATTCACAGCTGATCGTTGGTTCTTGAGCGCATGGATTTGATTGCTTGCGTGCATTGTTATTCATGTTAAATTCACGTGCTTGAGGATTTAACACAATTTTGTTGACGTGCTCTGTGATGTCGTCCTCAGCCTCAGGTTCAGAATCCCAATTCGATGTTTGCTCTACAAGCTCATGCTGTTGTTTCAAAATATTTTGTTCCAATTGAAGATTTAGGCGTTGCTCTTTCAGTAGCTCACGTTGTTGGTCCAATAAACGCATCTTTTGTTTCGCTTGTGTGGCTGAACTGCATCTGGATGCAATCGATGGTCCTTCCGACAATTCTTCGTCTAATTTTTCTTCCAACCTTGGTGTTGGCAGTGGAACTCCTTTTTTGTCGACGAAACTTCCAGTTAGGGCAATATACTTTTCTTTTGCCTTGATGAATTTATTGAACGCAGCTTGAATCACCGTCTTTCTTCTTTTTGTGTCGATCGTTTTCTGCACCACCTCGTACAAAGTCAACACCTCTTTGCATAGAACCTCTACCCGCTTTGCATACCCCTCAGAACAGTCATCACAAACCCATCTACTCAGCTCATCGGCCTGACCACTACTTAAACCTACACAAGAAAAGTGAAACCATTTTCTACATACCCCTTCGCAATATATCATTTCTTCATTGTAGGGCTCCTCACAAATCTTGCATTTTGCTCGTCTTCTTTGTGCTGCCGTGTGCTGATCTTCTGGATGAGTATTCTCTGCCTGTCCTGTTGATGAACTATTTTGCTGGTTGCTTTCAGGTTCGCCCACTTCATTATTGTTTGGAGAGCGTATCACCGGCATGTTTTATTTCAGTAAAAGATCTTTTCTTTATGTAATTTTTAAAATGTCACTACTTTTTGTGACCCTTTTTCAAAAATAAATACCGTCTTTTAACTTTATTAATTTTTATTTAATAAATCTTATATATCCACAGTGTGTGTGGTGTGTGTGGTGTGTGGTTAAAAATTACAGTATCTTTTTGTCTGCATTTATCTTATAAAACAAAAGTATCTTTAACTTTGATGATCGCTGCGTCGTTTATATTGTCCATTTGAAAATTCAGCGCTGCCAATTCCCGGCGAAAAGTAAGATACCAATCATAGGCAAAAAAAGATATGTAGGAAAAGGTTTGTTCGGTTAAATGGCAGTAGCCAGACCGATAAACTGAGTTTCTGTGGTTCTTTTGGGTGTATGCAACGGACTACGTGGATATTTTTATGACAAGCATATTACACTGATTGTACCAATTCGATATGCAGTCTCAAGCATTCTCCTTTCATCAATTGTCAAACCGGAGTGATGATATGCAACGCCGTAGGGTATAGTTTTTTCAAGTATCGGCGATAAAATGCCACAAATCTTATCTAGAGCATCCATTAGATCCATTTTTTCGCTCTTTCGATATTCGATAAATTTTGACCTAAAATACAATTCGAAAGTAGATTGTTTTTTATTCAATTTATTGGTTGGCTTACTTTGGCAAAATTCGACACAATAGTACTGCTACATTCTCACAATTTTTCCGCGATGAACAAAATATCAGACAGGAATTTTTAGGCGCAACTTCCGATACCAAACCACCCAAGTGATCTGGATCTGATTTGGCAACTTCTGCACTATACTAAAAATAAAGCTCAAGAGTTAATAATAAATTCTTCTTTAAAAAATGAATATTAAAACAAAGTTGCGCAAAATAAGGTCGGTGAGCAATTTTTGTTTTCTTTCGCTAGCCTATTTGCATTGAATTTAACGGTAATTCGTAATTACCGTTTAAGAACTATAAATTTTGGGTTTACTTTATTAATTTTTTAAACCTCGTAAATTCGAAGTTTTAAGGAGTTGTGGAGTTGTTTTGGAAGAACGAGATATACAGGGAACTGCAGGGCCTACTTTTTATCATTTTCAATAATAAAACGCTTATAGTACAGTCAAAAATATTTCTTATTTAGAAAAATGCTCATTTACTTACCTTGTAATTCACAGTTCTCTTGAAGGAAAAAATTTCTTCCAAACAAGAACCAGCAGTGTTTATTTCTAAAATATCACTTCCGCATTTTATATACTCTTTTAATTCAACAGGTCGAAACCCTCTTGTATATACATCGGCATCCAGGAAATCAGAAAGTTCTGGTAAGTTACCAATTGTTGCACTCATTCCAACAATTTGTATGCTAGCTGTGTTTAATAAAAAAAAGGGACAATGTCATTATTTTATATTTAAATTTTTAAAACTATAACCGCCCACCATTGATATACATGATTTTAGTAAGAAATGCTTCTAACGTAGCTCCTCGGCCTTTTTCTCCAATAAGATGTAACTCATCGACAACTACAAGCCCTATTTCATTAGCTCTTCCAGCTTCTATAAGACTATCAAATAGTACGGCACCCTTTTCAATTGACCCAATAAAAATGCATCTGCGTTTCTTTCGCGGCGGTGGTGGACATCTGCCTTTTCCTGCTGTGTATTCTTCGACAATGAAATTCAGACTTAATGCAAATGGAGCCATTGCACTGACCTAGAAAAAAAATTTTCGAAAATGTTTAGGAACATATCGAATATTATATCATATCGAATATTATATCATATCATATTAAATACAAACTTTTTCCTGAACAATAGACACATAGGGAAGAATGAAAAGAACATGTTTTTCTCTGCAAACTATTTCCCGCAACATAAGAATCTCGGCTACCAAAGTTTTACCGCCACTCGTAGGCAATGCGTAGAGAAGATTCTTTCGTTTTCGGATCGCTGGAAGGTTAAGACACTCATCTTGCCATTCTAAGAAGAAACAAGTTTATAGATTATTACTTTATTTATAATTTAAAAATCATTAAAAAAAAAAAATTATATTTTATGGAATAGAGTGGGGCATTCAAAGGGTTCGCTAATTTATTTTCTTACCATACAAACTATTGATCCCTTTGTGTTCGAATATCATTTTTTTAATTGTGGCTGGAAGTCCGTAAAAGCTTCCTCGACTTGGGAACTCATCAATTGGATCTTCGTTGAAAACCTGAGTTTCCCAGTTGATTGCCGAAAGATGTTGATCTTCTTGTCGAAATGAATTGCCAGTTGCCCCAATGGTGCGATTTTTGATTTCTTCGCGAGTCTCATACTGCGTACCTTGCATAAAATTGGTAATCTCAAAGTGATGAGCTATAGAGTTCGACAGAACCTTAGTACCCATTGATATTGGTTGTTTAGGAACTTTGAAGGCGATGTCATCTAAAAACTTTTGAGTGTTTTGCACTCTCAAATCGTCTATAATCTCCTCGTCAAAATACTTCATGAGATCTTCAGAATTTCTGAATGCATTGCATGGTGGTTCAATATCCTTGAAAAGACTATCATTGAAGTCCTGCAAAGTTTCGTTGTTATTCGATGGACCCGCAATGTCTTCGGTTTTGATATCAGAAAACAGACTATCGTGACCATCGTTGGTAAATAAATCTTGTGTTTTGGATTTATTAAGTTCGTTGGAAAGTTTTATATCAGAAAGGAAACTATCTTCGTCGCTGTCGGGCCATGAAAATTGTTCAATGTGTGTCGTGTTTTGGCCGGTAGGGTTATCGAAGCGAATTCTTTTATTTGCTGGTGATTGAATATCACTTGGAGCCTTTTTAGCAGGATTATTAAATTTATCTAACATTCTATTTGTTTTTAAATTTATAAATGTTTTTTAGCATATTTGTTATTTAAAAAAATACGGATCATAAGCGACAGAAGAATGTAGTAGAAAGTGGGTGCATATTTGAAATATCAGTGATGCCAGTACTACTTTGTTTCTGAATAATTATTGTTCTTTTTAATAATGGGCTTACAAACTTTCACACAGTATTCAAGTCAAAATTATGGGAAAAAATGTAAAATAGTGTGCATGTGCAAAGATGTCGACTTGACATCTCATACAATTGTGATATGTATTAACGTGAACATTTTTTTCAGATCTAAATTGGTCGTAAATTCTATGTTGCACACGCGTGTACAGACTCTCACATAAGACTATAGAACTTAAAATCGAAACCGCACTGTTTCGAAACTAAAAGTTTTATATTCGTGTCTGTCCACAAAATTGCAATAAAAAGTCTTTTCAATGATAAATCTCCTTTTGCCATTCAGTCAAATTTTATAATTAAAAATGTCAATTAAAAAAATATTTCTTTCGATACACCTGGTAATACTGTTCTTCACACTTCTAACATCTTTTTGGAATCAGCATTAAGAGAACCAAATGTCATAGTCCTCCAGTGTAGTGACAGATTATTAATTTTTTCACTCAACCAACATACGAGATATGGGTTCCTCCAAATTACTATTTCTTTTAATAACTTTTTCATTTGTCCTTATCGGATCGGTAATTAAATATTAAAGTGATTCTAAATAATATCATATGCTTTACACTTTACATTTTAGTGTTATCTCGAGAACGATGGCTGGATAAGTATTGAGCTACATCATGCCCTGGATGCTTCTAACTCTGATAGGTTTTCTCATCGTGGCAATGTAACCATCCCAAGTTTATTTGGACAAGCCAAAACCTTTCAAGAAGTCCTAACTCAATCAGAGCGACTTAGTTTGAAGGTAATTTTTTTTTCTTATAAAATAATTTTCTGGTGAGCACAGAAAGAATTAAGAAATGGGTTTGAATTTGTTGTTGCTGACAAAAATATTTGGAAGTGCTGTTGCTCTAGTAGCTTAGGTTCCAAAATTGTCTCAAAACAGTGACAACGTAAATGAATCACGATTTGAATGAAACGTTATTTTATCGCGGATAAGAAGTACCATTCTGATGGAATTTTGGCGGACTGAGTTAAATATCCCTCTCATTGCAGATTATGGAACTCTGTATTCCAAATGGCCTGTGTGTTGGCATCTGTCCTAAATAGTTTCCATCTCCTCTGTCATTTTTTATTTTTAAATGTATTTTCAAGTTCTTCGGTAAAATGAACTTGAACTACTTACGAAGTACTTCTCAGCATTGTTTCGTCATATCAATACTTGTTTATTACAGAAACTGGCCGAAAATGATGAATTCTACAGACTTAAAGCAACTGTCGTTTATCCTGACGGCACGAGCTACACGTTCCTGACTGCCACAAAGGCATGTGCTCTTGTGCTATCAGACTTATATGATGTCTTGTGGGTTTCAATCGATGGAACTGGGTTTGTCACTGCAGTTACGCAAACAATCTTCGGTTCAAATCCAGCTGATTGTAAAAATAGCCATCTTTCAATTTCCGGTCTGGATGAATTCAACACAGATGTCCTTATCAAACATATGGAACTAGCACCAGTCCCAGACACAGTTAGTTTCATTCAGAAGGTCGAGCGAGAAAGAGAGGCTAGAGAAAAGGGTGAAGTTCGGGACAACCGAGGATTCTTCGCGAAATACGTAAGACCAAAACAATGATTTAAAAGATGGAGCAGTAGAAATAAAAGACAATCTTTTCATTTCAGTGGATGTACATCGTACCCGTAGTTCTCTTGGTGTTTATATCTGGAGCAACAAACCAAGATGGTGCCAAGTAGGGCATTACATTAATAAACTTTAGTCAATGGTCTCCATTTTTTCTTATTATAAAAATTAAAGAGAACTAGTGTACTAACATTTTATTTTCTTGTTATTAATTTTTACAATTTTTTTTCGACTGAATCATCCTTTACGATTCCCTTGCCTGTGGGCTTGGCAATCAATTTTTCCATCATTTTGTCTTCCTTGGCCTTACGTTTGGCTTCCTTTTGTTTCTTGCGATCTTCCTTTTCTTTTTGTTCGAGCATTTCCTTGAATCGATCTTCGCGAGGATCCACTTTGAAGCCAAAGTGCCTACGCACCTCCTCGACTAGGCGTTCCTTCCGCTGTCTTGCAGCCAAGGCATCAGCTTCTTTTTTGGCAATTTTAGCATTCAAGTCAGCCTTCCATTGTTCTAGTTTCTCCAGCTTTTTAGAGATTTCTTCTTCCCGCTTTTGAATTTTCTCCTTTGCTAGTTTATTTTCGTTCTTAGATCTGGCCAACATTTCTTGCAATGTATGCGGAAAAGCAACCTGTTCGTATCGTTTCTGAGCGTCAAGGTCTTTCTGTGTAGGGAAACAAATTCTGGGATCTACCCCGCTAGCCAAACCATAACGACCCAGCTGTTTACGTTGATATTTCTCTGTTAGATGGATCCATGAATGGGGTTCACTGTAGGGTGGTTCATTGTGCAGGAATTTTCGGTGTTGGACTTGCAGGCCCGATTTGTTAAAGAAACTTTCTGGTTTTGGTTCTTCGATCTCTACCTCAGCGAACGAGGGCGGCTTGTCTTGGTCTTCTAGTAGTTCTTCATCTTTGGCAGTAGCAAAAAACCTTACTCCATTCTTTCCAATTACTGAATTTATGAAATAATTCCGCTGTGGAAGCTTTTTAAGCGACTGCATGCTTTTCAGTTAATATTCTTAATATTATTAATGCAAAAGATTGATCTCCAAAATAGCTAACCACCAAAATGAAAATTTTTTGCTAAATGTCAATATGACATAAGAGCTTTGGATTGGGCTTTTCCAAAAACTATATATCTATAACTACACTATATATGTAAGTTCTAGTTGGGGAGAAAACAATACAATACAAAAAAACATACTTACACAGCCAAACATTTTTCCAAAGGCGCGACTAGTGTGCACATTGTGATTTATCGTTGTATATGTAAGTATATTTGTTTGTATTGCATTGTTTTCTCCCCAACTAGGAAATCTTGGTTGTTGTTTGTTTCGCATTGTCACATTGACGTATGGGGGAACTTCCCAATTTCCTGCATTTGAATTTGGTATTTCTACCAAACGTCAATGTCAAAAATGACAACTTATCTATCCTCAAAGGAACAACAAAAACCCTTATTTCAGACAGTGTTCACAGTGGACTTTCTCTTCCGACATATTTTAAGGTGAATCCGATTTTCACCTGTTCATTCACCAAGTAAAAAGCGTTAACTGTTCTTTGTTATTTATAAGTAGAAACTCATTGATATTAAAGTCAGTCATAATTGAAAATAGTCGTTTTACTTTTTTAATCAAAATTCAATATTTAAGAAACGTATCAAAAATGTGTTGTGTTTTAGAGGTCGTTTGCTCGTAAGTATTCAATTGGAGTTCTTATTTAAAATATTAAAATAACTCCCTTTTTAGTGCCTTGACCTATCCTATTCGACTGTGTCTATCTATAATATGCAGTTTGGTTATAACAGTTTTGTTTGTTATTGGTCTATATTTTGTAATACGACATCAAATCGAAGTTGAGTCAAAATCCTAAAGAATAACAGGGTATATTTTTTCTTAATAACACTGGTAAATTCAACAATGCATAGCTCGCTGCATTTTATTATTACCGCTGACATAATCTGTATTTGTTTACTGTTGAAATTAAAATATTACACCCATACGTTTGTTAAATTAATCTTAATATAAATATTACAAGTATCACTTTCTTGTTTTTTTTTTTTTAATTAAAACCATATTTAAGCCTTAACTCTATTGGCCAAAAACGTACAAAAGTGAAAATCTTCAAACTCATTTTGGGTTTCTGACTGGGAAACTTATAAAAATGATGCAGAAAGCTTAAATTTCGGCTTAAAAAAAAATCGTATATTCATTTCTGCGCTAGCAGAAAAAAAATATTTTTAAGCCTTAACTAAATTGACCACTTTTTGCAAAATTTCAAATTGCAATTGTGAGTACCTCTATAAGTATGGAAGACAAAAAAAATCACTATTATGAAAAACGAGCAATGTAATCGTAAATCCAGACACAACCGTGACCGTGTGATGCATCATGAGATAGATATATTTTATCCATCATACTTTCCCTTTTTATATCTTTAACGATGATTTCTTTTCTTCATGAACACAGCCCCTAGTCAGCTGTTCGATTTGTTTATTTCGTTCTCAACAATTCTATAAATTAAATTCTTGTTTTTATTTTTACACAGTTTGCTTTGATAAGAACCTGTATAGACAGAGATTGCAGTCGCCATCGTCAATCGACAGTGATGATAAGAAGCTCCTGCAATTTATTTCTCTCCAGAACAAACATTTGAAGAACATTATTTATATCCCGAGTGCTGAAGCAATAGTGGAAAACTACTCTTCCAACAATTTAGAAAAGACATTCGCACCAGAGAAAATTGTAAAGCCTGCTTGCATTCCAAAACTTTCTCTTCTATAATGTCGAATGGACGTTTAATCAAAAACCATTGGGAAGAACCTCGTTCTCCTCCATTCTGTGACTGTCCATTTCCAAAATGTACTGCGATAACTGCGTTCAAGGGTAATATTCCAGATTTGGTTACATGTCGTTGTGGGGAAGAAGATTGCCATACAATGGAATGGCAATGGGATCAAAGTGACCCTGACAAAATGATACATGGTCCAGATATAACATTTAATCCAATTTATAGTCAAGGAACGACCATAGTTCGCGGCAGCAAACCGCTTAAACCTGGAATGGTACATTATTGGGAAATACGGATAATAACAATACTCTCTGGAACCGATGTGGTAAGAATAATTTTATTAAGTATCTTATAGATTTTAGTATACATTCCTATCTACTTTTGGTTTTCATTTAATCGAAGAGTAAACAAAGTCATGCGCTTTTATTAAAATAAATAATATATTGCCAACTTATTCGGCGCCCGCGCCCGCCAATACATCAAAAATCATTATAGGTTAACGCCACATGGGCTAAAGCTGATTGTTCCAATGGTACTTATCTGAGCGATGATTTCAGAGGCCAACTAGCAATGACGAAGAGAAGGGCGACAAACTGCAGCATTCTATAAAATCTTCAAATTTAGATCTTCATTAGATGCGGAGTGCATTCCTTTTAATTTACAAACAACTGCAATGAAATGAAGTGAATTCATTCAAAAATCTATTGAAGAGTATTTAACATTTCAATTGACCTGAATTGCATTGATTATTTTTTTAGAGAATTTATTAGAAAATATGTAACGTGGTTTCTGAGGACGGGTGGAAAGGGCGATACTGAGAGAGAGAGGGATAATTGTTATCACCATTTTGTGTGATGTCTACTCTGTCTTATCGTTGGTTGGGTTTTAATTTGAAAAGATCACTAACATTGATGTTTTTGTCTGTCTCTTCAAGTCTTAATAAAGAATGAATAATAAAACAATAAACATTTTTTCAAAATTTGATTTTGGTACAAGAATACTTATATGTAGATATGTTTTTTATTTGTTAAAAAAAGGATAAAATAGCTTTCATTTATTTTAAGTATTTTATGATCGCACTCGCGCGCTTAGCAAACAGTTAAAAAGTTATTGACTTTATTTAAAATAATGGAAACTAATAAACAAAAACTGGGAACAGGTACAGAACCATCTATGTACATAATATTATTTTTTGTTTGTTTTGAACAAGTTATTCAAACAACTGAAATTTAATTCTTTTTAGTAATCAAATTACTCTTCTAGAAGTCGGCTGCTCAAATCCAACAAAGCCAACTTAATTCTGTCAAGGCAGTTTAAATTCAGAAACCTACCCACAACTGCACAAGAATACTGTTTTAAGGTACCTATATTGAATGAATGTTTACGCAAATGTTTACGGATCAAATTAGAGGCGTAAATGAAATGTAGTTATAATATCTTAAGGAATAATAAAACCTCAAATGACAAATCCGATTTATTGAATTAGTGCTTAGTTTTGTGTGATGGTTCTTTGTGTGAAATCCTGAGGACTTAATAAATAAAATTGAATTGATAAGTTGTGCAGTAACAAAAGAATTTACTTTTAATCTTTGATATGTAAACAAAACTAGCAATGCAGCTAGAGGAAAATATTACATGTATTTTATTAGACATAGTTATTTGATAAACAAAAATTATTCGTCATTTTTTTGTTTAATACACTTCAGATAACATTAAATTTACAACTTCTTATCTTTAAAAAATATAAAGAACACCTAGTTATACACTACGCATCTATTGATTGTATAAATGTTTAGATTGATTGTTAATTTAAACGGCGAAAACAGAATAGAGACAAGTTACACAATTGACTTGCTGGGAATATATCTGTTTTGTTGCTGCCTTCCTAGGTTTTTCGAGTTTAAGCTCTAGTTGCCTTAAAGCACCCACTTTCACTTTTTGTTAAGAATAAGTATGATGTTGATTAAAGATCAAACCAAATATGCGATTTAAATTTAGGTAAGCCGAGTATATGTCCTGTTTGAATTAAACAAAATGAAGCGGTGCTGTTAGTTTTGAATGTGAATCATTCGAAAAAATCAAGATGTTTTTGTATATTTATTTTAAATTATGTGTATACATATATGTATTATTTACATATTATTTGTTTTATATTATAAACAATAGTACCTATTTGATAATACTCTATGTACAAAATATGTACAAATAATAATGAATACACGTTAAATACGTTCTTATGCAGATGCTTTTAAGTTTTAAAAATATATATTCCAAATATGAAATAATCGTAAAAAATACCAAAAATACAAGGTGGTCCAAAAATACTCAGCTGATGTAGTTATCTTTATAATGAAACATTATTTTTTTTTTATTTTCAGATGTTTGGAGTCGGAACAGATAAAGTTAATGTAGACGAATTCAAGCATCACTTTGTTTCAGCTTTGGGAACGAATAAAGAGTCATGGGGATTTTCATACCATGGTATGAAACAACACAACGGATCCCAAATTGAATATGGAAAAAAGTTTTCCCAAGGGTGCATTATTGGTATTTATTTAGATTTAACCCGTGGACACTTGGAGTTCTTTCTTAATCGTCGATCTCTTGGAATCGCATATACAAACATACCAATCGATCCAAACATTCAAATTTATCCAATGGTATGTTCAACTGCCGCTAAATCTGCCATCCGTCTTATAAACTCAACATCACAATCGGATTGTCTCCAATTGAGGGCATTTAAAGCACTTTCCAAGCAACCAGCAATGCTGACAGAACTCAAAGAAATGCCAGGACTTCGGACAATTTTAAAATCCTATTGGTTCTTTGTTCCACCGACAAGATATTCGATTAGGTCTACACAGAATGAATTTGACCTGGAAGATGAGGCAGTTCTATCATCATCAAGACTGTCTCGTAAACAAAAATTCAAAGGTATGTACATATGTCAAACAAATAATAATAGTTTGCTGCCATTTTAACATTTATATTTGATCTTCTTTTCAGACGAAGAACCTGATATAAATGATCTCTATACAAATGCCCATAAAATAGCACTGCGCGCTATCGATAGTGATGACGAGTTTTCTCTTGATGATTTCTTTTATTACTTGTTTTGAAGCTAACAGGTAGCAAGTGACGAATGTATTACTATTTCTGCCAGAAGATTTTCACTGAAACTATTATAATTAAAGGCATGTAAAAAAGAGTAATGACGCCAAAACATATTGAATATTTTGTTTATTATATAACTTACTCAACCTTTTTGTTCGTGTGTTACATATTCAATGATTATAAAAGCAAACCTATTAAGCTAAAAAAGATTGTTTTAATTAAAATTTACTTCAATCTAGAAATCAATCTGCGATTCCTATTACCCTTAGTCAGGCGATAAAAAAAACAAAGCCGCATGTAAAACATTTTAACAGAATTTAGGCGCAATCAGATGTTTCGACTTATCAATGTAGTACCCAATGAGAAGACATTCTTACCTAATGAAAATTCAAAACAAGTATATGTTACATTTAAATATATTTTATTGTTCTCTACATAAAAAAAAATCAAGGAAAACACTAAGTTTAATGAATAAATCTGCAAGATAACAGTTGTTATTTTTGTTATTGCTAATCATGTTTAAATTCAAATTTGCAATTGCTTGGATTCATTTTTAATCATGCGAAGGTATTCAAATCAGTTTTTAAAAATATTAATTTTAATTATAAAAAGGATTAAAATATGAATTCTAGAGTAAGCTGTGGTAGAATCTTTGCAGACGAGGAAACATCTACATATATCTCATACAATTAAATTATAATAAAATTAGAAAGAACACAAAAAAATAAAACAAAAAGAATTTGATTCCGAAGGGAAAAACCATCAACTATAAGATTCTATTGTACACTTAATTCTAATGAATAAACAGATGCATTTGAAATGCTTGCAACTCAACTCCTAATCCATATCGTCATCTTCATCTTCTGAAATAGTATACTTTTTCTGTGAACGTTTTCGTCGACTTGATTTCTTTGCAGTCGAAGAATTGGAATTGGATGCACTTGATGCAGGAGTAGGTGTCACTGGTACACTACCCGAGCTGCCAGCACCTTTGTTTATTTTCAATTTCATTTTAACAGACGATGATCCTTCATCATCATCAGAGTTGTCATCGTCGTCTTCATTTTCCGACTGCTCTGGTGACGCGGGTTCGTTCGAACTTAGAATTCGATTTCGTGCCGCAGAGAATACTTTTTGTAATTCAATCGAATCCAAATAGATCAAGCATGTGTCTTCGTTATAGATTTGTGCATTCTGACAAAGTTGTACAAAGTCTTTTTCCAAATCAGCAAACTCAGCATATTTACCATCTTCTATGCGTTGTTGTATCTTTTTTATGTCAAGAGGCCTCTTAATAATATCATAGTAGTCAGGCAGTTTTTGACGCGACGGAAGCTTTATAAACGGTTCCGCCAAATTTCGACCATCTTCATTGGTGTATTTTACTACAGTCATTATAATTTTGTGCATTTGTCTTTTCAAACGTTTGTCAACGGGTTGCTTGCGCCGTTTCATCAATATGAGTGAATCATCATCTGAATCTTCTTTGCGATTCTTTCGTTTGCGGTTGCGTTTACGTTTCGAATCACGATCTTCATCGTCTTCTTCTTCGAACTCAGCACCATCATCAATGGCCTTTAGCCATTCCTTCTCGGTTAAACTATCTGTGTAGTCGACTTCCTTGCGTTGGCGAGATCCTCTGCCAAGAATAATATCATCTTCATAAGTTTGCCATCTTTCAACTTCGTCGTCGTCTTTGGTCAACCAATCAGGGAGCTCAGATTCGTCGATGAGACGTTCTCTTCCAGGATGAATAACCTGGTCTTCCTTTTTCCGATCAACATCCATCTTCTTAAACAACTCTAACTCATCCTCACTACGGGCTATCATCATATTTATAACCTCATCATCGGGTACTTCATTTTCTTCTTCCTCTTCGCCATCATCTTGATGCAAAATTGTCTGCAGGAATTGTTGACGCTCGCTACCGGTTGACTTCTGATCGAACATACCTGCTTGGATGACTTTCTCATCCATATTTAACTTATACCTAGCTGCAGCTAGAATACGTTCTTCGACCGAATTTACAGTCATCAAACGAAGGACACGCACCTCATTACGCTGTCCAATACGATGAGCACGATCTTGAGCTTGCAAATCCTGATGAGGATTCCAATCGGAGTCAAAAATAACAACAGTATCAGCAGCTTGAAGATTAAGACCTAAACCACCAGCTCGAGTAGAGAGCAAAAATACAAAATAATCAGAATCCTTGGCGTTAAATTTCTTCAAAAGATCACCACGATCTTCTGCTTTGGTTGTACCGTCCAAACGTAAATATCCAAATTGACGCCATCCTAAATAGTCCTCAATAATTGTCATGCATTGTGTCATTTGACAGAAAAGTAAAACTCGATGGTTGGAAGCTTTCAACTTTGGCAGAATTCGATCGAGTAATTCGAACTTTCCCGATACCCGATAAAGATCAGGACCTGGAAAACAATAAATTATCGTTATAAATTAATTTCAGTGTTATTTTTGTTAATTTGTTTTCTTACCAGAAACTACACCATGACCGCCAATGTGATCGCAATACTTCTCCTCGATGTGCTGAAACATGAATGGATGGTTGCAAAGCTTTCTCAACTGGACAATGGTGTTCATCAGAGCCTTTGCACCACCCTTTCCCTGTTTACCCTTCTCAGAACCATCAGTAAGCAAGACACCTTTGCTCTGCATGTGTTTATAGAGAACTCGTTGCAATCCGGACATCTCACACTTGATAATGTACTCGACTTTTTCGGGCAATTGATGTTCCACTTCTTTTTTTAGACGACGCAACAAGAACGGACGCAAAACTTTATGCAAACGACGAATAATTAAAATGGTTTCTTCCTCATTCAATTCTACTTTCTCGCCGGTGGTGGCGAATGGGGCATTGAACCACTGTTCGAATGTGGAGCAACTTTTGAATATGGAGGGCAACAAGAAATTGAGCAAAGCCCACAATTCTGGCAGCTTATTCTGCAATGGAGTTCCAGTCAGCAGCAGACGGTACGGTGCCATGTAGTGAGTGTTAAGAACTTGAGTCAACTTGCAGTGGTGGTTCTTCATACGATGACCTTCGTCAATAATCATGTACTTCCATTGAAGCTTAGCTAAAACTGATTTATCCTTAATAACGTATTCGTATGTTGTCAAAAGTACATTGAACTTTGTTGCCCTCATCTGATTCTGTAACAATCGACGACCTTGTGGACTGCCCTTGTAGCTAACAATGGCAACAGATGGTGCCCACTTCTCGAATTCCAACACCCAATTGGGAAGTGTGGACAATGGTACAATGATCAAAAATGGCCCATTGACTTTTTTACGTTCCATCAAATAGGTAACAAGGGCTATAGTTTGAATGGTTTTACCCAAACCCATCTCATCGGCTAAAATCCCGTTCAAATTGTTATTGTATAGTGATACCATCCATTCAAGACCCTTCAATTGATACTCCTTCAACAAACCATTTACCAAAATATTAGCCTGTTCGTAAACTTTCTCATGAACAGTGTGGGCAATGCTGTAGTATGTTTGTTCTTCCGTACGATATTCGTCATCTTCAACTTTGGCCTTCTTGATAAGCTCCTTAGTGAGATCTTCCTCGGTTTTCTCTTTCTTACCATGTCTGGCTTCATAACGCTCTCTATTTTCTCGTTCTTGACGTTCCTCGTCGTCCTCGTCATCAGAATCACTTTCAACCCAATCCCAACCTGGATGTGCTTCCAGCCAACGGTGCAAATCTTTCAAGTATGGTGCATCGTCGCCGCTCAATTTGTTACCTGTTGCTTGTTCCATCACACTTACACGCATATCAGCGGCCAGACAATTCTCATCGATTGATTGGTACTCACCACTTGCAAGCAACTCCTTCTTGTAGCGTACTTTACGCTTGCTTTCCTCCTCCTTCTTTTTCTTTTGGTCATCCTTGTGCTGTTTCACCATCTCAGTGAGATTACAGATATACTCATCGGTTTGCGATAAAAGGAATGCTAGACGCTTGTCTTTCTTTTGATCAATAAGCTTACGATAGCCCTCTTCGTCCTCTGCCATTAAACGACGCATACGTTCTTTTTCGATGCGCTCTTGTTCCTTCTTCTGTTCTCTTTCTGCATTGGCATGGTAATTCATTATTGCCTTGTTCATACGAGCCAACTGTACTTTATTATTGCGATGGTACTCCTTGAAATCTTTGCCATGTTGAAGGACTGCAGCCAAAAATTCTTGGTGTTTTTGGCGTCTTTTGCGTTCTGCTTCTAGCTTCTGTTGCTTCTCGAGCTTTTCAGTTGCTCGTGCTTCTCGAAGACCTTGGCGTTTGGTGCGTTTGTAGGCCTTGACATTGACAGCAGTTTCTAAAGTTGTGTCGCGTCGAGTACATTGGACAATTTCACTGCGAAGTTGCCGCTGAAAATTTAAAACGCGTAATGCACGTAACTCGATAGCGGCTTGAAGTCGAAGGTCTTCAGGCATTGTTGCAGGGAGTCTTTGTAACTCTTGCATTCGAAGCGATATCCTCGAAGCAATCCGATTTTCACGCTCTTGCAGCAAGATTATTGGATCGAGTCCTATTGGCTTTGACACAGTAGTAACCCGATTTGGCTTCGGCATCGGTTGTTGAGGTGGTGGAGCTGCGGGCTTTGGACCTGGCGGACATTGCGGCATTGGCATTCCAGGCGGCATCTGTCTATTGCCTTGAGCCATGCTTGCTTGCATTGGGCTAGAGATTGGTGGTTGTCCTCCGGCCATCATTGGAGGTTTTCCACCGTTTGGCATTGAATGATCAGGAGGGGGCTGCTGCATTGGTGGTTGCATTGGCTGCTGCATTGGTTGCATTGGTTGCTGTCCGACCATTTTATTAACCCCCGGCTGAAATGGGCTACTAGGTGGTGTTGGACATTGTGGTGGAGTGCCATCTTGACGAACACCAGGGACTGGTTGGTTTTGTTGTTGTTGTTGCTGCTGCTGAGATTGAGGACCAGGACCCGAATTTGGTGGTTGAGGAGGACCTTGCGGGGGTTGTTGGGGTTGATGTTGTTGTTGCTGTTGTTGTTGTTGTTGCTGAGGTGGTTGCTGCTGCTGCTGTTGTTGTTGCTGAAGCATTTGTTGAATTTGAATTGATATTGGTTTGTTTCGAGCTAATAAACGGTATGCTGTTATTTGAGTTCTTAGCATATTCACTTGATTTCCTGTAAAGTGCTGATGTTTAGATGTTGCGCGTAGTGCCAATAGTTGGGAGTACCGAGGGTCTTCTTGAAGACCCTTTTCTTCCATAGAATCGATTGCTCTCTGCAGGGCATTTAAATTTTCTTGTCCAGGTCCTCCCGCCGGTGGTTGGCCAGGTGCTGGTGGACCCTGTTAATATAAAGAAATAATATTTGTTTTTGTACAAAAAATACTATGATGTAACTAAAAATTCCTTTAAAAAAAAAGTCAATTGTTTTAATAGCTCTAGAGACTTGTGGATAGATACCAACCCCGGATATAAATCCGAGTGCAAAGGTGAGAATTTTGGATCGATAAATTTGGAGGGGAAAAATCGACACACAAAAGATTCACTTCACGATGGGGTTTAAGGTAATCTGTGGTTAGTATTCATTTTGCCCAACGTTTTAGGACAATATTTAATGATTAAATTTTGAAAATATGGGTAGTATGATCGGGATTATTCGTTTTTTTTTTTTCATTTCACGAGGTTAGTACAAGGCTGAATGATCATTAGCTATTTACTCCCAAATCTGGTTTAAAGTTTTTAATTTTTGTTCAAATAAAATAATAATTTGTTTAAATTAAAGTAATAAAAATTAAAAAATTCAAATAGATACATATTATATTTAAGAAATTCGTGATTTTTCCATGGTTTGATTTATATTATCTTCTGTTTTTATGTTTGTAAATAGAACAAAAAGTTCAGCCTCATATAGACGGAGTAGTAAACAAAAGCTTTTTATTTTCAAAACTTAACGCAATTAATTCTCATTATGTAAATTAATAACTAAGCTTAGGAAAACATTTAAGCTAAGAGAAGACAAGATTTTTAATTAAAAAAAAAAAAAAAAAACAAAAACAATCCGGAGTAGTTCTGTCTTTTTCTTTTTTATTACTCTTTAATGCAATCATGCATTTAATGTATGTTAAAACAAAAAGTACAAGACTTTATAAAAGCGATTGAATTAATTAAAAAGAAGTTAGTCTTCGGTTTCTCTTGTAACAAGCAAAATGTCTGTACAACAAAGCGCAAACATAGATGAGCTTTTTAGCTTTATTCAACCACTGGCAATTAAAGCAGGACAAATGCTCTTGGAGGGATACAACAGCAAGAAAAATATAGAAATCAAATCAGATTTCTATGATGTTGTAACACAATACGACAATAAAATTGAGAATTTTTTAATGGAACAAATATCTGCAGTATATCCCAATCATAAGTTTGTGGCAGAAGAAGAATCTGCAAAGAATAATTCAACAGCATCATTAACTAATGCACCAACATGGATAATTGATCCAATTGATGGAACGTCAAATTTTATAAAAATGCTTCCACACACTTGTGTATCTATTGGACTGGCTGTTAATAAAGAAATAGTTATGGGCATTGTTAACAATCCGGTTTTGAATAATTTATATTGGGCGGTTAAAGGAAAAGGCGCATTTAAAAATGGAGAGAAGATAAATGTTAGCGATTGCCAGCAAGTAAGTTACAATTAATTATTTCAATAATAAATTGGCGCTATAGATTTATTTTTATTTTTTTATTTTCAGTTGAAAGATGCTAATATAGCATATGAAGTATCTTTATTACATGCTTCAAATCTGCGCGATAAGCACATCAAGCGAATGTATCACTTAGGATCAGCAGCTAGAAGGTATAAAATTTCCAAATAGTTATAACACAAATTGACTAAAGTAGGTCGACAATTTTGTTCATGTAATGGTGAGAAATTGCAAACCACAAAACAAAATAATGCAGTCACAACCTTCAAAAGTACAATAAACAACAACATTATCTGCTTGTTATTTGATAAGATATAAAACCATACCAATTTACCAAGTCAAAAATAGGATATGGTGATTAACAAGTATGCTAATCTAATAGATGATCTAGATAACATTTGATAATTCTTTAAATTGATAAAGGAACTAAGTTCATACTAGATGTTATGAGTATAAAAATACGAACTATCGTATGAAATTGGCCATTAAATGCCTTTATGTTTTTCTTTGTTTAGTTAATTTATTCATAATTTATAAAACTCGTGTAGTAATTCCATCGCTTAATTTTTTACGTAATATACAATCTTAAATCACTTAAAACAATTTAGATTTGTTTAATAAGATAGAGATGGGTTTGGATATAATGTACAAAGAAACTTGATTGGTGGGAAAAAATTGCTTTTAAAAACCGCCTTTGTGTTCTGCTAAAGTTTTGGTGTGTTTTTTATGTATGTATGGAATTTAGATAGCACAATACTTAATTTTTTTTTATAATTACTTTAAAATCAGTTAACTAATGTGCTTCATAGAACAACATAACAACAAAATTACATATACATACATACCTATAAAAATTAAAAGAAATAGGTTAAGCCATTAGCAAAACGTCGGAAATGAAAAAAGATGCTATTTTCGAGATAAATAAGCTTTTCCTGACTGATTATAAGGCTTAAATATTATAACCGTTAGCGATAAGTTTATTCTTCTACAAAACTTTTCTTAAGATTTTGGAAAAAAAATGATTAACATGTGTTTTTTTTACTTGCGATATATATTATGTACATATGTATGTATGTATGTACAGTACATAGGTACTATATGGCAAGTTATGCAAGTTATTTTTTTACACAAATGCTACAATTTAAAAAAAAAATCGGAAAAATTTTAAATGATACCTCCCATAGAACCATTTTTTTTATTTTCGATTTTCTCAAAAACGGTTCAACTGATTTTGATCAATTTTTTTTGTAGAGATTATCTACAATAATTTAAAAAATATTTTGTACCAAAATTTTCAATTTTTTTTTTTTTGATTTTTAAAAATACATAGTTTGAAAATTTTTTTTCAGAACTTAATAATTCGAAAACGACTTGGTAGATTTTTATAAAACTTAGCACCCAGCAGTTTTTTGACATTATCTAGCAGATTTCAAATACAATTTTTTCTTATAACCAAAAACAACGGGGCCTCCCATAAAAATTTTTAAAAACAGATATTGAAAATCTCATTTTTCTCAAAAACGGCTTATACGATTTTGATTAAAATTTTTGTGTGAACTTATATTAGAACGATCTACTATGTATATGTATTATTGGAAAAAAAAAACTATCTGTCGTTTAAAATTGGGACCTGTCATAGAACCATTTTTTGGGTTTTCGACTATCTCATTATTTGTTGAACAAATTTTAATGAAATTTTTTACGCAAAAGCTACTCATAAGTTTGAATAATATTGCATATCAAAATTTTCAAAAAAATCAAATTTTGGATTTTAAAAAAAAAAATTTCAAAATAATTTTTGGAAAATTCGATATTTCGTAAATGGGTGGATGAATTTTTTTTTTTTTAATTAATTTTTAAACTCTGCTTAAAAAAGTACTAGAAATTGGCGTATCAATTTTTTTTTCTTAAAAATATATTCACATTTTATATATAAAAAATTATTTAAAAAAAAAACGCTCCAACTATTTTTAAAAATTTGTTCTCATTATTTAAAATTTGTGTTTCTTACACTTGGTGTATATTGCGTTGGTGTAAAATCAATTTAAGATATTTTTTTTAATGCACGACATGCCCTTAGGGAAAGTGCCCGCCTTGCATTAGCTCACATTTTGTATTGGCTCAATAGTTAAGAAATTAATCTGTAATTGTTGCAAAAAATTGGAATCCTGGTTCAAAAAATTAAACTATAATTTCTTTTAAAACGTACTTACTCATTAAGCACAAATGATAAATCATTTTCTAATACAGATTATAACATTCCAAAGAAACCTACTCACTGATGTAACTCAATACAATGAAAATAAAAATATATGACACAAATGAAAAATATTTAAACTAGCACGTAAAATATATTAGTAGTTAATGCATTTTCTATTCGTTTCAGAATGTTATCTTATGGAAGTGTCGTCGAAAGCCTATGCTATGTAGCAAGTGGAAATTTAGATGCATATCACATCGAAGACATGTATCCATGGGATTGTGCTGCCGGTTATTTGCTAATTCGTGAAGCCGGAGGTGTTGTTTATCATTCATATGGTGGTGATTTTCAAATTATGAAACCAGATTTAGTGTGTGCGGGTACAGAAAGTTTGTGCCGTGAGATTATTGATCTTATAAAAAAGGCAGATGAATCTAAATCATGTGGTGGAATTTAAGAAATGGCAGTTTTTTTTGTCTCATCGATAGGAATTCTTTCAATGGCACACGTGTTATAGATTAAATAATTTCTAATGAGGTACACATCAATTTTATGGCAGTAAAACTAAATACTACATTGTTTTATTATTTACTAAGTTGTTACCTGTGAATTTAACAGAAGATCTGTTGCTGACCTCATTTCGAAGAATCTCAAAAAATATAAAATAAATTAAATTAAGAATATGTAGTTACAAAATGATAAAAAAAATGTATTTGTTTTTTGAAAATATCTATTTATCTACATCTGACAATGATAAGCTGTTTAGAAAAACTCACACTTACTGCCTGCCTATCGTCTGTCTGACTTTTATAAAGTTCAATTCAAACAAGTAATTATTTGCACGATTGAAAAATAATATACTGTTAGACTGCTCATTCAGTTTGTTTTAGCTTAAATTGTTTAAACAGAGAACAACTCAACAGACTTCTTCTTTTGTTGATGCAGAAAGAGCTAAAGCGATATTCATTGCTTGCTGACTTAGAACTTTTTAATAAAGGAGCTTTTAAGTTTATTAGTTTATTCTCCTCAGTTCTTTGGCCAATTCAATTTATTTAATTATAAGTTTAGGCGAACTCATTTTTAGTGCACATACTGGCGTTGACAAGAAAATACTTCTTTAGTAAAATTCCTTCATAGAATATAAATCTCAAGTACTATAATGGAAGCTAATTTGGAAAAATATCACAATGTGGTTGTTGATATAGTAAAAAAGTGTGGTGAAATATTTCGTCAGGGATTTTACGCAAACAATGCTGTATATGAAACAAAATCAGGTTTTTACGATCTAGTAACGGTATATGATAGACAAATCGAAGATATGCTTGTAAAGGGGATCAAGAAAGAATTTCCCAATAATAAATTTATCGGTGAAGAGGATTCATCAGCGACCAAGATTAAACCTGAATTGACAGATGAACCAACTTGGATAATTGATCCAATAGATGGAACAACAAATTTCATACGAAGAATACCGATTTGTTGTATTTCTGTTGGATTGAGTATTAAAAAGGAATTAGTATTGGGAATCATCTATGATCCAATTAATGATGAAATGTACACTGCATATAAGGGGAATGGAGCTTATCTGAATGGCAAGAAAATAAGTGTGAGCAATCGAAAAGCGGTGAGTGATTAGTTTAGGTTTCTTGTAGGCGCTTGTCACAATTATATATTTAAATATTCCACAACTAATTACTTCCATCTCAAATTTCATCCCAATTCTTGCGGCCATTCGAGTTTGATAGAAGGATTAACAACGTAATAAACATACCTTCACATTTATAATAAAAGTAGGATTTGCAAAATTTCACGTGATGATCCTTTTTAGGATGATAACAGATGAAGAGACTGTAGATTCAATGTATTTAAAACATACTTCGTCCGCTGTTTTAGAAACGTTCAATTTTGTTAACGATACTTTTATTTATTTAAAAATATTTTTAAAAACATCATAAGTCATCATAAGTACAACTTAAAAATAGATTTCCTTTTCGATTTTTGGGATTAAAAGTAAAAACATTTTTGTAAATTTATTAGACTGCATTGAAGTACATAAAAAACTAAATCGACCAAGTCGTCAGGGAGAAGTCAAAGCAAGTTAACAGAACTTCTCATTAAAACAGGGCCAGTAAGGAATAGACAAAAAATAAAAAGAAATATTTTTTAAATACATAATATGTGCGAAGTGCTTTTGTACATATATAAGAGGAAATATAACTGCATTTACGATTCTTGAAATTTTCTTTGCATAAAATTCAGTTTTTTTTTTTTAGCTCAAAACTATTAATGATTCGATTTATAAATGAATTTTTATATTTAAAATCTTTAAATAGCTAAATCATCAGGTTTGCATTTTATTTTTGTTACTCGCAATCTTATCTTTGTGATTAGGTACATATAAGAAATATTTTGCTTGGACATAGTACCTTGGGCGATCCGCTTACCAAATTTATGGTGGTAAAAGTTCGGAATCAATAAAGAAAACAAAACATTTTTTTTTCTTTTTTAGTTCGGGGCAGGGCCTGAGTTGTCAAAAATAAGTGTTTGTTTCTTTTAAGTTCGGAACGCTCAGAGTTTTAAATTTGTTATAAATTTGGGATAACATGACCAACTTCATGCAATTATTATATTTAATTTGAGAATTTGACAACGGATTTTAAGTCAAATTAAAGAAAAACTTACTTTTCTTATTTTAAGTTTTTTAAAAAACTAGAAAACAATTAAGCATTTGGTCGGTGATTTTTAATTAATATGAACATTAAATATTAAAAACCTACTTGATATAATAAAATTTTGAAAAATATCAATTTGAAATTTTGAGTTTAAAAATTAATTGTTCAAAAACTACATATATCTCAACTAAATCAACTATATTTACAAATAAATAAATAACGGTTTTCTGGCTTTAAAAAAAGCTATATCATGATATTGATAAACAAATTGATCAGCAGGTACCATTACTTTTAAGTTCTAAAAAAAAGTTCAAACGTCATTCGTCAATCATAGTTTTAATTTATTTCTTAATGTTGTTACTAAATGTGATATTTTGTTTTAGATAAATGATTCCATCGTTTCATATGAAATTTCAATGATACATGCCAAAAGAGTACGGGATAAAAATGTGAAGAGACTAATAAAATTGGCTTCTAATGCCATAGGGTAAGCATTACTATATTTTCTAAAAATATTTATTTTTATTACATTTACATTATTTTTTTATTTTAGAACTCGAACTTTTGGAAGTGCTGCTTTAACACTTTGTTATTTGGCTAAGGGAATAATTGATACTTTTCATGTTGAAGACTTAAAACCATGGGATATTGCTGCTGGTGCTGTCATATTACGTGAAGCTGGTGGTATAATTGTTAAAAGCGATGGTTCCGAATTTGATGTAATGAAACCTGATATGACATCAGCTAGTACACCAGAACTTCTAACAAATGTAATGGCACTGATAAAGGAAGCCAATGAAATCACCGAATATACAATTGAGTGATTTGAAGTTTCATATTCGTAATCGAATATGGTTTCTTCTCTTATTTGTTCACATTATAATACGACTAGTTTTTATACCAAAGTTTTATTTTTTACAAATGTTCAAACAATTGTGAAGTACATAAAATAAAAAAAAAAAAAAAAAAAAAAAACTTAGAACTATGTGCATGTCTGCAGGAATAAAGGAGACCGACAGACACTTCTTCATGAGAAGTGATACTCTTGAAGGATTTTTTAATTCATCGCAAGTCCCCGTGAACAGAAGATTTTTTTTTTAGGTGACAAAAGCTAGGATTCGATTTTTCAAAAATATTCCTTTTTAAATATCCTCAAAAAACTTCAAATTTTTCTCTTATTTTCCCATTTATCGTTTTTCGCTGATTGATGTTATTCAAATTTTGTAAACAAGTTTTTCTTGTAATATTGCAATTTTTTTTTGCAAATATCTAAACCAATATCGAAATCATGAATGAAGAAAGTTCCATCGGACTGAAAAGATGTAGATTTGGGGAAATAAAAATTATCAAAAATTTATTACTGAAATTTGGTTGGATTCCCTTCCTTAGCTATTTTATGTAGCAGTCAATTAATTGAAAGAAACTGGTCACTCTATTTGAAGTAACGAGGATAGGTCCTCCAAACAACAGTCTTGGCCAAAAGTATTATTAATCCTTTATTTTTCGCTTTATTTAATTAAACACTTCTTTTCCTTTTCGTGTACTGGATTTGATCTGTTTGTCAAAACGAATTGAAAATCATTTTTTTATTTAAGCTAGATTCAAAGTGAAATTTCAAAAAAAAAAAAAAATGCTCGCTCTGTGCCGTACATAGTACCTTAGATCGGTGTGGGAAGACTGGGACACATATTAAAGAACCGGCAGGAAAAAACTAACCACGCATAGGGAAGATTGGTTTTTAATACCAACGTCCGTAAAAAACAGCAAAAAAAAACGTCATCATATTTTTAGCAACACTAACAAGCGAAAAGGGTAAGATAATGCACCCTTCACAAGTCCGCCCTTTTAATGCAGTGGTTCATTAAAAACAACATTGACTTATTCCCATGGCCTGCGCAATCTGCATATCTGAACCAAATTCAGTACCTTTGGGGAATTTCAAAACGGAACATCCGAAAGAAAGAAATGCTCAAAAGTATTTTAAGACAAGAATAGAACAAAATAAGTTTGCCTAACAGGATTGCAACAATCATAAAGGACAAAGGTGGAACACTAAATATTATTTTTTTTTAAATAAAAATAAATTTACATTACTTTATACGTTATTTTTTCATGTTACTTCCTTTTTAAAATAATATGGCAATATTCTTGGTGTGTTAATATATTTGGCCAAGACGTAAAAGAGATCATGGATTTAAAAGATTTAATTTTATTTATTCACAAAAGCCTTTGACTCTTGGACCAAGGTTCCCAGCTAACAACTTCAATATGTAAACTTAATTAAAACATGTTTTTATTCTACTTACATTGGATGGCATTGAATGCGATTGGTAGCCCATTGGCGACATCGACGGTCCTTGAGGTGCCATCTGCATACCCATGTGGGGACCTGAAATAAATACAATATTTATGAATCTTTTTGCGGGATTAACTAACTTTATAGATAACTTACTCATTGCTTGGTGATGTGGTGGCATATGATGGGATTGTGGTGGTTGCCCTGGGGGACCATTCATGTGCGATGGTGGACCTTGATTTCCTTGTTGAATATGAGAGCCTGAAGGTCCATGTTGAGAGGGACCATGAGGAGATGGGCCATGAGGAGATGGGCCATGAGGAGATGGGCCATGAGGAGATGGGCCATGAGGAGATGGGCCATGTGGAGATGGGCCATGGGGAGATGGGCCATGAGGAGATGAGCCATGAGGAGATGGTCCATGAGGAGATGGGCCATGTGGAGAAGGGCCATGCGGAGAAGGGCCATGTGAAGAGGGACCATGTCCTACGGCAGGTCCATGAGAACCAGAAGGATGAGAGCCCGAAGGTGGTCCATGTGAACTAGGAGCATGTGAAACTGGTGGGCCATGGGAGTTTGGTGGATGTGAGCCGGGAGGGCCGTGTGTAGTTGGAGGATGCGATCCGGGCGGACCATGCGAGCCAGCTGGTCCATGCTGTGCCGACGGACCGTGCTGAACGTGTTGACCAGGTGGTGGACCATGTTGAACTTGCGGTCCATGCGGTCCTCCAGGTGGGCCGTGTTGACTGTGTGAATGTGGATGGGGTCCTCCATATGGAGCGCCAGGATGCGGAACTGGCGGTCCATGATGCGGAGGTTGACCGTGTTGCCCGGGTGGTGGAATATGAGACCCTCCAGGTGGACCATGTTGTGGTGGTCCATGCTGTCCAGAAGATGGTGGTCCATGCTGAGGAGGACCATGTTGCGGCGGTCCGTGTTGTGGTGGACCGATGGGGGGACATTGTTGTTGGCCCGGAGGCCCTTGCTGATGTGGATATGGACTATGTGGCGATGGTGAGGGAGCTGGACTTTGTGATGGAGGACCCATTGGACTTGGAGCTTGTGGTGGTGGCATTGGACTATTTGCCGGTGAGGGCGAAGCCATTTTCTTTCGAAGGTGCTGCACAATCGATTGACTTTTCAATTAGACAAAAACACATTCACTAGCAGTCTGGTAACTTCACTTCCACATTTTAACCGAAATAAAATGCACAATAAGACTTTTCTGTTTATCAAATATTAGGTAAACACTAAGAAAATGTTTTCATTTAAAATTTTAGCAATTATTTATGCAAAATGTAAAGATTTTTTTTGTTTTTTCGTAGAATTTTAGAGAAAATTTTGTAGAAAGACGCGATGAAAACTTTAATGGCCGCCGCCTATTATGCATAAAAACTTCAGTTTTTTATTTTCGATGTTGGTATTGAAAAGAACTGCCAGATGTAAATATTTGTAAACTTTTCTTATATTTTTGATAGGTATTTCTAAAGGCCTGTGTCTACGTTCTGTCGCATTGATTGCTTTTAAACGCTGCAAATTTTCTGCAATTATCCTTGCAATTTTTGAGCATGTAGGTGGGGGACGTATGCGGTGTCCGGGGTAGACAAAGTTGCAGAGGTTGAAATAATTGCAGAGTTATCGCTCTTTCTTCTTTGTGCTTTTTCTTATTGTTTGAGACATAAGTGGAGTAAAGAGTGACGAGATATTATTTCCTTCTCATTTAACAAAAATTGCAGGTATTAAAATTTGCAGCGTTTAAATGGATGCTGCAATCGGAAAGAAACTCAAAAGAGAATTGCGGATAGAAATTGCAGTCGTCTAAAAGCAGTCATTGATAAATAAATATTACGTTCTGTTAAGTGATAAAATCAGTTGAGAAACGATGAAAAGTCGTATGAGTTTTGTTCCATTTTTCAACGTTCCTCGACCAATTTTATCAATGCGAGAGTTGAAAAAAGTAGGCACAGATTACATGATGAAATTAAAACAACCCAGGATTTTGATGACAGCATTGTTACATACCCATCTCTTTTTTCCCTTTGTATTTTATTTGTATGTACCTGCCCGCTGTGTTTTCTCTTCACGCTACTGACACCATTTGGAAATTAAGGGTGTGTGTGGATTTAGAAATTCAAATTCAGGACAAAGTTGAATCATGTGTTTTTTGTGTATAATATTTTTTTTTTCGTAAGCAAATCCAATTTTGTTCAGATCTGGGGGATCTTTTCAATCTACACAGGGTCTATTCATTCAAGTCAACTGGGCACAAACAATGTTGGGTTATTTTGAAAAAAAAAAAAACAAGGGAGGCACAGAAATACACAGTCGTATTTATTAGATTTTTGTCTACTTAGACAATGTCTAACTATTTTCAAATTGGTGGAAATATGTTTTATTTAATAAAAATAAATATCACATTATTCACGGTTAAGACAATCTAATCTTGTGTCTAAATTAGGCAGCTATAAGACATCAATAAACAAGGTTTTAGAACACATTTCTCAAAGTTAGACAGTTGTCTAAAGTTAGACATCGTTTATAAATAAGACCAACAGTCTATGTAGCGACATATTCAAATTAGATCATTGATTGGATTATTGTGGTTGTAATGTTGGATATCCTTTATTTCTTGTGGAGGCACCATATCAGTGTCCGTACCTTTGTAGAGTTTGTTGTGCTGATCTCTATGAAAGAGATCTGTTATTATAGAGATGGTTTGTTGTTTCTTGGACTAGTTAAGCTGTAATTTATTTTGTATTACTTGGACTGCTATTAGACGACAGCGATTTTTAATGAAAATGAACATCTTCCCACACCCTTTAAATCAGGCGCGCAAATTCAACTTTTAGTTTCGAAACTGTATGGTTTCGATTATAGGTTCATATGAGACAGTGCGCATATGCATGTGTGCGGACACCCATATAAACCTATAGGACTTGAAATCGAAACCAAACTGTTTCGAAACTGTTTAGTTGCATGAGCCCGCCTGGCCTTAAGCCTTAACTACATTGACCACTTTTTGAAAATTTCAAAAGTAAAAATATTTTTTTTCCTGCTAGCGCAGTTATTTTGTAAAAAAGAATATACAAATTTTTCTTAAACAGAAATTTAAACTTTCTGCATCATTTTTATAAGTTTCCCAGTCAGAAACACTATCCCAAAATGAGTTTAAAAATTTTCACTTTTGTACTTTTTCTCTTTCTTGTCCAAAGTAGTTAAGACTTTACTCTAACCTCACAAATTTTGTTTACTCCGGCCACCACATATGTCCCCCGCCAACAGGGTTAAAAATCGCAAAATGTATTTCTTCGTTTAAAAGCAGTCATGTTTGCCGTAAACAGAGGTTAATAGGAATTGCTAACATGGTAATGCCGTTTTTAAACACATTCGACACGTCATTTGAAATTTTTATCAAACGTCAAAATTGACAATTATTTGCGATTGCCGTCAAAATTTTGGAATGGAAAGAAATAATTTTCGGCATATTTACAACTGAGGAAATAAAAAATAAAATTTATTTTACTATACATCCCCGTATTCTTGTTCGAATTTAAATTAATATTGCATTTATATCTTTCTCAACAAAATGGGTAAGTTATCAATAGGTCAGGTTTGTCCTTTTCAGTTGGAACAACACGCGAAAGTTGGACGCAAAAAAAAAATCGAAAAAGGAACAATGATTTATTTTCCAATTAATTATCCTATTTTCAGGTGGAGTTTTTAGTTACTTTCGGGGTCTTCTTGGATCAAGGGAAATGCGAATTCTTATACTGGGGCTAGATGGTGCCGGAAAGACGACAATTTTGTACCGTTTACAAGTTGGCGAGGTGGTGACAACAATTCCAACGATAGGCTTCAATGTGGAGCAAGTCACTTACAAAAATCTAAAGTTTCAAGTCTGGGATCTAGGAGGACAAACTAGTATTAGGTAAGTTGTTTCCGATCGGTTAATTTTTTGTAAAAAATAGAAGAAAATCCTTTAATTACCGATTACAACGAAATAAAGTGCGTGACTCCATTATGAGTCACTATCTAGGTTCTCAAAGGTACCTACCTGTTTTACTACGACGTTCGACATTCCTTTACTCCTATATATTTGATTGCAGGATATTTTTGTAGATCGATACACAAAAATCCATAAAATATTAAACCTGTAGATAATAATTTGTTTTATAAAATCGTTTCCAAATTGTTGATACGCTTGCCACGCAGTTGTCGTCTTTTATAGCATTTCGACGTGCTAAGTCTCATACACATTTTCGTACAAAATTAACAAATTCAAAATCTATTTTTCTCATAATTCTATAAAAAACTCCGTCCATTAAACATACTTTTATATTAATCTTAAATAATGATTTTTTGGAGGATATGTTCCCAAGAGGATTTTTAATTCGCCCATTCGAAAAAGATATTGAGGCAGTGATGGTGAAAATGTATCATAGTTTTTATTTCTTTTAGAAATTGATTTTTTGGTGTAAGAGGTCATATGGGTTCCCAAGAAAAAGAAAAAGATTTGCAGTTTTGTGGTACAGGTCCCCAGAAAGTTTCAGTTCGTTCTTGTTTGGCAAGAGTTTATCTTATGGTTGGTTAGTTATTCTGCCATGTTCTACATTTCACTTTCACTCGAAATAGAATTAAAATCAATTGAAATTAGATTGACTTTATTTTCATTTCGAGCGAAAGTGAAATGTAGAACCTGGCTGATTGTGTATTTTTTGAGTTTTATTTTTCTGAGTTGAATTTATAAAAAAATCACTGTAGTGGTTTAAAGAAGTAAAGTCTTAAAATAGTTTAAGTTGTTTCCAAAAGTTGCCACGTGGGGGACTAGTCTTAGTTATTTCACCCAATAATTTAACCAGAATACTTTTGATCTAAAAAAATATTTCTATTAATATCATAAATTTGTTTATATTTGAAGACCTTATTGGCGATGTTATTATAGCAACACAGATGCTATTATTTACGTTGTTGATTCGGCAGATCGAGACCGAATTGGTATATCCAAAGATGAATTACTATACATGTTGCGGGTAAGTTTTTATTTTTTTTAAAACTTTTTAGTTAATAATAAACAAACGATATTTGTTTTATGTTTCGACTTCTAGGAAGAAGAACTTGCTGGTGCGATACTTGTTGTTCTGGCAAATAAACAAGACATGGAAGGATGTATGACCGTTGCTGAAGTACATCACGCTCTGGGTCTTGAACATTTGAAAAACCGAACGTTTCAAATTTTTAAAACATCAGCGACCAAAGGTGAAGGACTGGACCAAGCAATGGATTGGTTATCAAATACATTACAAAGCCGAAAATAGCCTAGCTAAGTTTCCCAGTTCAAAAATTTCCAAATTACATAAAAAAAAAACAAAAAATAATTACCCATAAAAACTAATACTAAAATAAATAAGACCGAACGTCAAAAAGAATATCATGTTATTCCAAACGTTTGTATTATAATTTGTATATTGTCGTGATGTCTTGATTAAATTCTCTTTTTTCTGTTTAAATGTTTACATTAAAGTAACTAATCAACACAATTTTTTGAGATGTTTCGAAAAAAAAGCAAGAAAACACACATGAATATAACAAAAAACAACATCATTTGTAATAATAAAAAGTTTAGTCTAAACGAGAACTTATTTAATATATAATAATTATAAAACAAGAAAATAAATCTAAGTTAAAATAAAAGAAAAAAAAAATACTTAGAGAACAATTTAAAATTAAACCAAAACAAATTTTTAAATATCGTTTAAAAATCAGGAATTCATCTTTTGGTTACCAAGATGGCGCACCAAATCGCTGTACTCGTTTTTCTTGAGTGTCGAGTTCCATTCGAATTTTTTGTCGCATATAGAATATAGGACAATCTCGGTTAGAGCACAGCACTTCCTCATGTAATGAGCCTTGGCAGCGCTGGCATTCGGTCCATAAGCGTGAGAAATTTTCTTCCAGGCTTCTCTTTGCAAAAATTTCTTTTTGATACAACTCGCCGATGTTTGGTTCGCAATGTGGACAAAGAGCACTCTTTTCATATCCATTTGGCATTAGTGCTTTGCAACCTAAACATGCTGCTTTTTTGGTCACAAATCCAACCAAACCACCGACTTTGGATGTTACCACAGCTCGAGTTCTTGTATGTTCACCCTCTTGAAAGATAAATAATAATAATAAATGTAAAACCAAATAAAGTAAACTTACTCAATAAAATCGATTCAGCTTTATCACCTAGAATTGGTTCGAAAATTCTTAGAAGAGGTTTGGATAATTGATTTTCCAAGTAGTAATTTGCATCGATGGGTACACAATTTTCCAACACATAAATAGGATCTTCGGCCTTCAAATACGCTGGTGTATTCTTTGCAGCTGCACAAAGAACATATGGAACTCGGTCCCCCAATTTCGGAGCTGTACCAGGATCACGTTTCTTCATTTTGGCAGCTAATTCTACATGAGCTTGTTTGGCAGCGTAGTCTGTTTTAGTAAGCTCTTTGGTGATGACCAATTGTGATATGTCTATGCGATTACAAAGTAGATCTGATATAACCGATTTGGCATATTCGACAGCACCGTCGGGATTACGTTCGATCAGAAGTTTTTGTAAGCAGGTGTTCATTAGATTTGCTACCAACGGTGAGTTATCTCTACGCACAGTTTCAATACCTAAAAGAATTAAAAAAAAAAGTTTAGAAGCTTAAAAACTCAAGCGAGAAAGTCAAAAGTCTTACCTTTGCAATCCATTTTATCGTACTTTTCGGTGTTTGTAAAATACAAACCAGCATATCTTTTCTTGTTGATTAGCAAATAAGGGAAATACACTTTTTCGAATTCCAACTTAATCGGACGTACAAATTTCGAACTGACCATTTCAGCTGCTTCTCTTCCCAGTTCCATGCTACGCTCTAAAGTTTTAACTCCAAAATTTACCATCACAGAATCTGTATCACCGTAAATGACAACAGCATCATTTTCATACCCATTTGCCCGGGTATAATGTGCTTCGACCTCGTTTTTGGTCAGTTCAATCATTGTTCGTCCGTATGCTGTCACACTTCCAGATATTTCCAAGCACGGCAATTTGCCAACTTGTGCTCCGGTAAAACCATACACAGAATTTGCCGATATTTTCAAAGCCAACTGTCTTCCATCCAAAACACTTCGTTTGAACGGATCAGTTTCTACTTTCAGATCATTTTTGGCTTTTTTCCTAGCACTTAGCAACGATTCTAAGATTTCTGGAAGCAAACCACGACGTATATGGGCTTTGACAAACAAATTGTTTGAAGGTGTTTTTTCCATATCATCGTCAACAGACAATGACAGCTTATCTTTCATATTTGGCTGAACCAGAGTTGTGTAACATAAATTGTGAGCCATCATAATACTCGGATATAGAGATGCAAAATCGAGTGTAGATATTGGATCGGCATAGTATCCACGTTTCGGTTCAATAACGGTTGCACCTTCGTATTGCTCGTCAGTTGATTGACTGTGATAAGCTGGCATTATGAAACCTTTAGTTCGTGCTTTGCGCAGTAACTGACTAAGTACTTTAATCTGTTGTCCTCTGGTAAGAAGGGATTGTAGCGTAACTCCAGTTACGCGAGCCATTTCCATGTAATTTACAATTGACATCAGTTTATTGAGGAGTCTCAACGGAAGGTAGGCATCTTTGAGGCAGTACATAGCAAGTCGACGACGTGTTTGTTCATTATCGTTTTGCAAATCTGTAATAATACTATGATGTACGTCCTCCTTTTGTTCCTGTAAGAAATGATAGCTCACAGCATTTAAAGTATAAGAACGTAGTTTGTAGTCTCGTAGCAAAACAAACAATAAATCAAATGGGACTCTGCCTTCAAAGTTAACATATTTGTTTTCTCGCCGTCCCATTTGTTTAGATTGAAGAACTTGATCCTTTATAACTGATCGTATGTTCTTGATACGACCCAAGTATTCGAAGCCTTTCACTTTCAAGTGTTGAGCTCTATTCAAAAGATATGGAATGTCAAAGTTATTGATGTTATAGCCAGTTAAAATGTCCGGATCAACTTCGCGTATAAAGCTTGACCATTTATCAAGGAGTTCCTGGAAATGAATACAATTGAGGTTTTTAGAAATCAACTGAAATGATACACAACGTTTAATAAACAAAATTTTTACGGTAAATGAACTTCTATGCATAATTATAAATTATCTTCTTTTTTTGAAAAGTTGGTAAGTATAAGTAATAAGAGCTCATAACTCATTATTGAGTGAGAGAAAATTGAACTACATTATTATCAACTCCCGGTATAGGGTGGAGAAAAAAAAAAGAAAATAAAAACCACTCACAATTTCCTTATTAAAACAGAGAACCTGTGATCCAACAATTGGTGCGCAGGTATTCAATGCGAACACGTTTCGAATGAATGGCTCTGGGTCTCCTTGTCGAATGCACATATTAGCAATTTGAATCACGGGATCGATTTTTGCTTCGGGAAAAATACCCTTCCTTCCAGCGCATTCAATGTCGAAAGAGAGAATTCTAAAGGGTGCAACCTTTGCCCATTCACCTTCCGGCTCGTGAGCTATAAATTTATCGAAAGCTACATCAACTTCGATTTGGCACCTAGATTCTGGAATTGGTTTGGAATTTTTACTTCGCAGTCGCCAGGACCCCGCTGGCAATTCGATCCAGCTGCAGCCAACTACTCCAGTGTCAACCATGAAGCGAATATCAAAATCAATGTTACTTTCGTAAGCTCGACAATCCTGAAAGTCAAACTCCGAGTAAATGATCTCTTTCTCAAGCAATCTTTTCGCAGCGGCGATCAATTTTGGCATTGCCATGGTTATTTTGATGAATTCCTTCTTATCATCGCCCTGATAGCTCATGATGGACAATTTTTCGACGATCTCCACTTCCAGCACAGCCTCTTGGATGTTGTCTTTGTTGTTTCTCATATCAGCGAGTACGGATTTGTCTAGAGCGGCGCGGAAGTTGTGACAATGAGTCTTGTCAAAACCACGAGGTGTAGCGAGATAGAAATAAGGACAGAATCCGTGGACATGGCAACACACAGAATTACCTTCCATTGTTATGCCAAACATTCGTACGACAGGCACTGGTGCAAGCTGTGATCCGGGCATTCCAGACAGAGGAGTCCCGACATAATTTTCAACATCGATTTGTTGGAAAATTAATTCATCGGTATAAGGATCCATATTCGGTGGATCCACACGCGACCATTTGGCGCAGGTTTGTTGATTTTCTGGACCTTCGCCTAGAAGCTGTGTCGTATCGACGTCATCGGCTTCAAAGGCTGCCAGCTCAGCTTCAAAGGCACTACCAAAATCTTCTTCGTCCTCGTCAAAGTTTCTGTTAAAGAATACGGATAGTTTTGTGGATAAAATCATATTTTGATAATAGTTCTTACCGTGATTTCTTTGGAAAGTTTCCACCCTGTCCAACGGATTTTCTCTTTGCATTCATGTTGATTTATATATTTTTGTTGTTTAATATTTAAGAAAAAACCTATCCAAATCCAAACAAAAACTTTGGTGTTCGATGGCGCAATTTTTAAGATTTTACGATTCACCGGTTTTTTTGTTGCAAAAATTCGAACGTCAAATAAAAAAAAACCTATTGTGAATAGATTTTGAATGAAGATTTGTGGTTCTCTAAGGCCTCTCAAACACTTGTTTTTCAAAATGAAAATCATGAATTTTTGTTTTTACTATTGGGCCGGTTTTTTCCTTATCTTTAACCAGGGATTATTGCAACTGGTAAATTATAAAAATGGCCAAGGTAACCAAAATTTTATGAAGGAATCTATTATTTCAGTTCTTAATCGTCATAGAAATAGTTGGACATCTCTTTAATTATAAACGCATTCCAACAGTTGTCTAAAGTCCTCATATACTCACTTCCATCCCTGTAAACTGTCAATTTCGTGAACTTTTGGATACGTTCAATGAACATTTCATTAATTTTAAGATAACACTTACCTATATTATTTGTTGATTGAACGCACTTTAGAACCAATAACAACCAATTGCAGAGTATAACTGACAATTGATGAAATATGTATTTATATAAGGTTTAGGAGTTGGAAAGCTGTCAGAAGTTAGACATGGTATTGGAATGGGTTTATAAATAACACTGTTTGTTTCTTTGTATAAAAGGTACAAGAAAAAGGAAAAGAAAAAAAGGTTAACAAAATGTAATATGTAAGAGGGGTATATCTTTGGTTATGGTGCTTTTAATGTTATCGCGTTTAAAAATTACGTTGAATGTTTTATTTTATTTTTATAAAATATGTAAAACACCCCTGGTCATGAGAAATTAATTTAAAGTGTTTTCAAACTATTGTGACTTATGCTGACTCATACGAAATGTCACTGAAGAAAATCAACCCCTAGCGATTTTTCTGTCATTCGATTTTCCTACTCCATCTAAAAAATAAATTTTCACTTTTATTTTGTATGGAAAAAACTTGATAACAAAAGCTCTTCGATATAATAATTTTCTTAAGACGAAGTTCCATAAAAAAAATTCCCACACTCGCTCGGAGGTGCTTAAAACTGGCTCAATAAGTTCACGATAACTTTATGTTTGCGTTGTGTTTTTGTGAAAAATTTTATTATTAAATGTATAAGAGCGCATGCAATGCAGCGACGACAGGCTCGTGCGCTGAGCCCGATCACGACCACCAAAGGGAGGCTGCTCTCATATCGCAGGAACCCCCAACGGCACCAATCGAGCCCGATTACAGTGGCTTCGATATAGTGAAGGCAACACAATACGGTGCAATCGCGCGCGTCAAGGAACTAGTCGAAGCTGGGTGGGATGTTAACCAACCAGATAGTGAGACTGTCACACTTCTGCACTGGGCATCGATAAACAACCGTCGCGACATAATCAAATACTTCCTGGAAAAGGGTGCTAAAGTTGATGCCATCGGCGGAGAACTGAATGCCACTCCCCTGCACTGGGCCACACGGCAAGGTCATCTGGGGGCAGTTGTTCTTTTAATGGCCGCTGGAGCCGACCCGAAAATTCGAGATGCCGAAGGTTGCTCTTGCATTCACATAGCAGCACAATTTGCTCACACTGCACTGGTGGCGTACTTTATCGCCAAAGGTGTGGATCCAGACTCGCAGGATCGCGGCGGCATGACAGCCTTGATGTGGGCTGCCTGGAAGGTGTGTGCGCTCGATCCAGTGCGCCTCCTACTAACTCTAGGAGCTAACCCGGCAATAGTCGACTACACCCATGGCAATACAGCTTTGCACTGGTCCATCTTGGCACGCAACAGCACTGCTATCAGTACGCTCATCTTGAAGGGAAAGAGCAGCTTGGATGCGCCCAATCTTCGTGGTGACACCCCCCTCTCAATGCTAGACTCTCAGACCGGCGCAATATGGATTAGTCAAAAAGTAATGGAACGTGTTCGTGAATCATCGCAGGCAGTATTGCGTCGCAGTTTAATATCCCGCCTAAAAAATGACAAACGCCTACGATGGTGGACTATGGCAGCTTCTCCTTTCCTCGCATTCTATTTGGCCGGAATTGTCTTTGCCGCAAATACTTTATTTATTATTAAGTTCTTCCTGCTGGGTTGCTTATATGCAACATTCCACTCCATTGGCAAGGCTCTTTTCGATGATCATCTGATGGCCCTGTTGCCTCTGAGTGTGTACTTGGCTACGAAAATATGGTTCTATGTAACTTGGCTGACTTATATAGTGGATGCGGTATCGGTAACAGCAACATTTGGATTCCTTATCTGCTCAGGATTCCTTTGGGTGTGTTTCCTCAAATCATGGAAGGGAGATCCCGGTGTTATTAAACCAACACAAGAACAACGATTTAGGGTGAGTTATCTTGTGTATAAAGTATATTATCTTTTTACATAGTTGTAAATTAAGTAGGTACGTGATTTATTTTGTTTTTTTGTTGTATTTATATGGTAATTCAGAGTCTTTATACAGGGTGATTCCAACTATTCATTTAACAATGTTTTACTATTTTCTTTACTAGTAAAAAAAAAGCATTTAAAATTCTTACATTTTGTTTTTCAATTTCAGACCATTGTTGAGCTTTCCGAACGTGGTGGGATTGGTTTTGAGCCGTCTTCATTTTGCTCTGCATGTTTAGTCCGAAGACCAATTCGCTCCAAACATTGTAGCGTCTGTGATCGATGCGTTGCCCGTTTCGACCATCACTGCCCTTGGGTGGGCAACTGCATTGGTCTAAATAATCACACTTACTTTATGGGATTCCTATGGTGCTTGTTAATAATGTGTGGTTGGATGCTATATGGAGGAGCTCATTTTTATGTTAACGAATGTCATGTTTCACTAAATAATGGTAATTTAATCAAACGAAAGAAACAAAACTGCAATTATTAATTTTTATAAATTTTTTAGATTTTCTGGAAAGTCTAAATGATATTGGAAATTGCAACGCATGGGTCGGTTGGGTAATGGCAAATGCCCTGTTTCATATGTCTTGGGTGATTCTTTTGACTGTGTGTCAAACTTATCAAGTTATTTGCCTCGGAATGACTACTAATGAGCGAATGAATCGTGGTCGATATCGTCACTTCCAAGCCAAGGGTGGCAAAAGTCCCTTTACTCGTGGACCATTCTATAACTTCATTGATTTTGTTGGTTGCTCTTGTTTTGGACTATTTCAGCCGCAAAAAATCGATTGGATGCAATTTTTTGAATTTGAAAAAGGCATCGAACACGAACCATTGCTGTGCGGTGGTGCAACAGAAAGTAACTATCAGTATGTGTAAAACATATAAACAAAAAAAAAAGAAACGGTTTAAAAGACATTGACATTTAATGCTACTTGTCAAGGACAAAGGAGACGTTGCACTCTCAGTGTAAGAACTAAGGTAAAAGGTATTTTAAAAAAAAATATATATATAAAAAAAAACAAAAGTAACAGAAAAAGTAAGACAACATCAAATATGTTAATAACATCCATTTTTATTCAGTTTCGAGTCTTCGCAGATTACAAAACAAAACAACAACAACAACAAAACTTTATGTATTGCATTTGTTATAAAACGTAATTCAGGTGTCTATAATCATTCTCAAATATTTTATTTATATTTCTTTCATTTCTATTGATTTGCGAATCTTTTTTTTTTTTATTTGTAGAATCATTATATTGGTAGAGTATATAAATTTATTATCTTTGTATGATAAAGCCCAGCGATTTTAGTTTATACTTTTTTTTTTGTTGTAAGTTTGAATTTGTGAAAAGTATTCAACAATTATTGCAATTTATTTAACTTTTAACCTTATCAAAATATTGCAAGTGAATAATAAAAGTCTATTTCATTTGATTGTATATATCTTAAAAAACACACAAAACCCCTATTGTACAAAGAAGAGATTTTTAAAATTTGGTTTAAGAAAATGAAAGTAAATATCATTATTATATGCTTGGAATAAAATATAAAATCAGCAAAAAACAATAAATTGGAAAAATGTTAAGTGGAAAAAGAAAATGCTTTGAAATTATTTGTTATGCGCTGAAATAAGACTTCGTTATTTGATGACAATTCCTAAAATCTTTTAATTTTTTAACATTAAAGATGTTAAATCATTTATATTTCATTTTTAAATCACCGATAAGAATAGGCCTTGTCCTTGAAAAGTTTTTGTCCTTAAGCCAAAAAAGATGAAAATATTTTCTAGCAATCCACTTTAGATTTTCATTTCAATATAGAAGAATCTAAATATGTAATATATATATATATATCTGAGGCAAAGAATTTGACAGATCGTGCTTTATAATGTTGTCTTTAATTCCCCATACCCTTACTGATATATTGTCAATACTTTTTAAGACCACAAAAACTTTCCAATAAATTCTTAACTTTTGATCCTTAATAGAAAAAATCCATATAAAAGGCATTCAATTTTTTTTTATATGAATATATATTTATATTTTTAAGTAATAAAACAAAGGTTTGAAATTTTAGTTGAATAACCAAATTAATAAAAAAATATTCAAACTAACCTTTTACGATCATAAGTCCACAGAATAATTGTCGAAGATGTTCTAATTTTGCGAAACTTTTTATTTCCATTAGCTTAATTCAAAGTAATATTTTCGTTCCAAATGAATATGACTTTTTATCAAACATTTATCGGATTCAATCTTCTTAAAACGAGGCTATATAATTTTATTTGAACTAACAAAACACTTTTTGCAGCATTGTCTGCTATAACAACAAACAAATTTTCTATTTTTCATTGTTTGCTTGAATTTGTTTTCTTCCGATATTTGCTAGTTTACTTGTTATTATAAATACATAATTACAAAATAAAAAAAAACTGAACACGCCCTTTGTTGCGGGCATCGAACTAATCACCATTGGATCGCAGTTGTACCCGTTTGTTGTCTAGTAGTAACTTGATGGCTGCAAGTATCTCTTGTCATAAAAAAGTGCCTTGCAGATTCGGCAGAAAATTGTAGGTCCATTCCATTCCTGCCAATAACACTCAGGAACACAGGAATGGTTGAGGTTGAAAGTCACTACCCTGATTCTGTGAGCTGAGTTGTCTGTCGCGCAGCGATTCCGGCTTTCAAAAAACAGCACGCCGACCTTATCTGATTCCATAGCCTTTAGTGTCCTCAAGGTGGATATTTACAACTAATTAAATGTATGCCCTCTTTCAATCTTGTGGCCTATAAAGTGGATACTTTTCCCTGATCATTTGCCCTATTTCTTCCATAAATGTTGCCTTACCTTTTTCTCATATTTGCGGATTCTATTAAGTTAATCGTGAAATAGTATCTTCAACACTCCAAGCGTACTTTTTTTGATACAGATTGTCATAACATGTAGATTTTGCTTGTGTCCGTACTTAAGTAAAACAAAAATGTGGTGAAATTTAACATCTTTTTGGAAAAAAAAACATACAGCTAAAAATTTTTTATTTTTTTTTCCTTAAAAGAGCTAATGGTTTTAAAGACATTGCAAAATAAAAAAAAAAATAATTACCTGCAATCGATTGAACTGGAGTGCAATTATGTGTAACCTTATGGTTATGACTTTTTTTTTACTCCTTGCCTAATGCTCTTCTTTTTCTTTTATATCAATCAATGTAAGTATTGGATCTCTCTTAATTTTAAAGAACATTTTGAAGTATTCTGTTTTAATTTCGATTTTTTTATATGCAATTATGTAACAAAATACTTCCAAGCAACTCTGTGTCGATAGACAAATATCGATTAAGATTTTTGAATTCATTGCACTTTTTTTGTCACAAAGTTAAAATAAATAAGTTATACAACTTGCTTAAACCCATACACAAATTAACTTTAAATCATCCACCATTAAAGATTTATTTTCATAAATCAAAAACTTCCACAAAACACCCAACATTTTTCGTAAACAAATCAAAAAGATGCTTATATGTGATTTATTATTTCAGCTTAAATGTTAAAAATTTACCAAATAAACAAAAAAAAAAAAAACAAAATTAAGTGTTGTACTTATATAATTATTATCGTTAAAAATTAAATTTTGATACATTTTTTATCTTTCGCTTACTTCGTCGTCTCAACGAAACGGACTAACTTCTTGATGTCAGACTACAAAATTAAAATTAAAATCTAAAGAAAAAAAAAACAAACCTTTAAAATATGAACGTCTAAAAATAATAACAATAATAATTATAAATATATATATATATATATATATATAGAAAAAAAAAAACAACCACAAAAAGGTATGGCAGTGAAGACGAAACATTTATCTAGAGAAATATTACTACATTCAAAGATTCAACATACATATATTATATATAATAAAAAAACGTAAAATATAACATATTAATTCATAGTTCATCTTCAGTTTATTTTAATATTACTTAATAAGTAAAATGTAAATTTAATTACAAAGACAAATTATTTAAATAATTGTGCGACTCGTATTCGAAGAAAAAAAAATTAAAGAACAACAGAAATAAAAAGATGTTTTTTTTATGGTTTAGGATTTTATTAAATTATTTTTACTACGCACATAATCACTTATATAACAAAAATATTGTTTCATTCCTTAACTTCAATTTTAATAAGCAGTAATAATTATTTTTAAGTGTGTTACATACCAAAAGTATAATTCTAAAAAATAAAAGAACAAAACTGTTGACATGATGAACAAATAAATAAGAGTTAAAAATAAATACATCTCTAAATAAAATTCTTTTAATCTTTGTGAATGAATAAAACTTCAAAGAATTTAAAGATAAACGCGAAATCAAACAAAAAAATATTAATTCATTGCACTAGTCTAGTCACCTTAAATTACATTAATATATTTGATTTTGAGTTAATTCAGTTGTTTTCTTAATTTTCTTTGTTTTTTAATGAATATGTCGTCCGATTTTTTAAATGTTTATAATCAATAAGTTAAGTAAAACATGTTTTTTTTATAGATAATAAGAAATTTAATATAAATTATACAAATCGATAGATAATAAAATCTAATTACTGTAAAATTAAGTGATGTTTGTTTATTTACTTTAAATGTGATTTGTGTTTAAAATAACTTAAGGAAGAGCCAGTTTCCAGAAAGTTAAGGGATAAACATCGGAATTTGTCGGTGAATGTTGACGACATAGCGAAGAAATTAGGTGCCATTTTATAGGCACAATCCAACATAGAGAATATAAGATGTTATTGCGCATGTCGTTATACTATCTGTTTCTTTTTTTTGATCTACTTGTCCAAATCGAAGTCCAACTTTTGAATTGAAAATAGAATTGATTTAAAATAAAATAATTTTATAGCCTATTATTTTTCCTCAATTTGAATACTTTATCTTGAAGGTCCGATGATTAAAAACTCAAATTATATTAAAATATTTTTAACGGAGATAACACCCAAAATGCAACTACAAAAATTCTGTATATCTTGGGTACAATCAATCCATCATGACCCTGGTTTCAACAAAATTTGGGCAAGGTAAAACACTGCCTCAATGTATACGCCACACAGTGGTTTTGTACATTGTAATGTTTGTTTTCGGTACTTCTGGCGTAAGCATGTCAGTTCTATGTATATGCCCAGTAAGAAACATAGAGCGAATACTTCAATTTGTTCCTACATTTTAAATTTATTTAATGTCAATCGAAGGAGAAAACTTTGGAACAGAAATGAGAATCAGGCATTCATTTGGAAAAAATTGTTGTTTTAATAACGAAATCCTTGATACAAATACCAAGCTTATCCTCACAAACAATAAGTTGTCAGTTGAGATTTCGCAAGATGACACCGAAGAAAAATTTTTAAATTACATAAGTAAGTAAAAAAAAACTACAATTTTGTTATCTCAAATAGTAAAGCTTTTGTTTAATTTTGTTTTAAGAAAGTGGGATCTTCAGCTTTGGTTTAGATCTTTTCTTCGGATCGGTTCGAAAAAATTTGGAAGTAATTGAGCAGCTTAAAAATGCAGCTAATAGGGAATCTGAAATCTTGGGGTTTTCAATTCCCTTATCAATTTATTTAAAGCTAAGCCCCAGACTCCAGTACACTGGAAGATTTAAGAGAAATAAAAAAAGTTTGAACTTGAAGCTCAACAGACAAGTAGTTTTGACGACAGATAGGGAATATGCATCTGGATCATGTCATAGCTACATCTATGTTAATGCAAAGTTCCTTATGGGCGATTTAAAAAAATGTGATATAATCCGTTTGGGTAAATATATACAACTGCAAGTGATTGAGAGCAATATTAGCGATCAAGTTACATGTAACGTTATTGTGCCGGGTTTAGTTGAGCCACGAATGCTGGTAAGATTCCCTAAAGACATCGAAAATGCTCATTTAAAGGTTTCCGCCGAAGAGCTGGAAGACATAACATTTGCTATTGGAACAAATATGAACGTGATTATTTCAAATACACCAGGGAATGCCGAGTACTTTAACGAGCTACGCGACATTTTAGCAGAGCTTAAATGCAATCATGTGTATTTATTTACGCGTCTAACGTTATCATGTTTGGAAAATTTAGAAGATGCTGAACGTATATCAGAAGCATATGATGGTTTTCTAATAGATTGTTCAAATAAAGCCCCAAATGACGAAATTGTAAAACTTTCACCTGTAGCCCAAAAATTCATGGAGATATCATATTGCAAAAGAAAGCCAATCTTTTTACAAGGTTGCTGGTCAAACTTAGTAGATCCTTCTGACTACCATTACGTATTTAAATATCCTGACAAGTACGTTCTTCCCTGCGAGCCGAAGTTCTTACGCCTTTTCGAAGCTGTTTTCCATAAACTTTCGCAAACATACTCTTTGGAAAAGCATGTTCATAATAAGATGTTAAGTTCAAGCAGCACATTGGCACGATCTATTGCAGCTGCATCTTATGATTTTCAAGCAGATGCCATAATTATATGCTCAACTGTTGGTGAGATGGCAATTAGAATTTCCCATTTTAGACCGGAAGCGGTAATTGTGGCCATCACAAGCTTAAATAGCGTTGTCAATTATTCATCAATGCATCATAATATTTGGATGTTGTCATTTGATATAAAAGACGAATTGGAATTATCACACAAGGAAGAAACTCATCAGAAATTGGTCTATGGTTTAAAGTTTGCATTGTTGAAAAAAATTGTCGATAGTTCAGGGACGGTTATATTGGTTTTTCGTCAACACATACGCTATGGATCAACTGATAAATTTGTTGTTATAAAAATCGATAATCACTATGAGAAAACGATTAGACATGTAATTTTCAATTAAAAACAATTAAATCAAGAAAATTGGTTTGAACTTTAAAAAGATTGAACTCTGTGTTCCATATCTGTATAGCTGGATAGATGGAAAGACTTGTCTTAACACCTATACTGCTATTCGATTCGATCAAAACCCTCGACTCACTTGAATGTTTCGGACTTCGTTTTATTTCAAATAATAACGGTGTAAGAATGCTTCCTTATCCGGTTAGAAATAAGAATTGGTTTGAGTATATGCTAAAACCGATTGGTTATGTCTTTACTAGAAAACACTTTACATTAGGAGCGTTCAAATTTGGATACAATGGGAACACTCCCAAAATCCAAATGAAAAGCTGCTTGACGACAGTTAAAAATGCTTTTTAATGAAAAGCAAACATCTCTCTACACTCTTTACTCTAACTATGCAATTTGTCCAACCTCACCACATATTACGTACTCCGCCAATGGGTTTAAAAATTGCATCCAAACGACATAAAAGTAGAACGTAGGGACGAGCAGCTTTAAATATATGTAAATCTGAACGCATCCACTACTGTTACCGAAAGCAGCTGTCGTCCTACCATTTGACATGTCCCAAAAAATTTACGGAAAAAAAGTGAAAGAAAAGAAAACAAGCTCAAGAAGTCAAGTGGTTGGATTTTCGCTTCAAGTTGTAAAAAAAAAAACTTTTGTGTTCGTGTTTATTATTTACAAATTCTCCTTTTTGTTTATTTTAAATACTTTTATGTGTAATAATAATATACATACTTTAACGAAAAATTAAAACTGTATTATTAATTGGTTGAATATAGATGAACGCTTAAAAAAATGACATCACCAATCTCGAGTACCATCATCTTCGTCATGATGTGAAAAAAAAACCAGAAAAGACCATTTCGAAATCATCCAAATTGGAGCATAAAAATGCTTCTGATAAGAATATTTCTTTAAGAAAAGATCAAATAATGATAGAAAATAATTTTAATAACAATGAATCGACAGCTGAGAGTCAGGGAATACAAAATGGAAATGGTGCTGGGGCGGAGCGCCAGAATTCGAGGCGCGAATCAGTTTCGTCACTAATATCGTATAGCACAACATCACCGCATTACGATTCAGGTAATATCAGTGATTTGAACCTAAATGTTTGTCCAGCATCACTTAGTTCAGCCGATGACGATTCCATCTCGAGTGATAGTCTGCAGCATAATAAAATTAATTTTTTACTTCGAGAAAAGGATCAATCACTTTTCCTGGCATTGCAAGATGTCCGCAAACTTAAAAGCGAACTCGAACGTCTGAGTAAATCGGAAAAATGGTACAAAAGTGAATTAAAGCTGCAGAGAAACTCTAAGCTAGAAGTTCTTGAAAAATTATACACCAACGAACGAAAGTTCACGCAGGACAATCAAAACCTTCAAAATGAACGCATTGCCTTGTTTGCCCGATGCAGTGAGCTCGAGAATCAACTTCAGATTGAGAAAGATACAGCTATGAAACTATTGAAACACAATAATTCTCGCACCACAGTTTTATCAGAAGAAGGTGATTCAAGGGATTTCGAATTGGAACAACATAGACAAAGGCTCGCCGACCAAGACCAACTTATCGAAATACTTCGAAATCAGAAACGAAGCTTACTGAATGATTTGCAAAAACTTGGATGTGAAAGGGACGAGATTGTTCTGCAATTGCAAAAAAACATTGCACAGTTGGAAGATGAAAATCGAACAATAACAAAAAGATGTTTGCAGCTAGTTGAGTCTAAGATCGCTTTGACAGATGAAATTTCAAGTAAAGAATCAGATTGGAAGGGCATGAGCAATGAGGTTTTGGATTTGCAGATTGTTGTTCGGAAGCTCCAAGAGAAACTGCACTCACATGTAAGAACCTGTTAATACTTATGAATTTATCATATACTTTATAGTAACTTATGGAATGCTATGAATTCGAAAGATCAAAATTTAACTCGATTCAAAGAAAATCAGTTAAATTTTGAAAAAAAATATTTTTTATAGTTAAAAGAAATAGTTCAATTTTTGTACGACCATTGTTTTTTATGTATTTCGCAAAATAGTCATCAATTTTTCTGACGGTTGTAACATAGCGTTTTTTAACACTAACTTGATGATTTAAAAATAAATCACCCTTACATTTTTTAAATAAAAAAAAAATCAAAGTTATTTTTTGAAAATTAAATATTTTAAAAGTAGGTAGATTTTTTTTTTTTTATTTTAAAACTGCATATTATTATTATTCCTCAGCTACCTTTAAAAGTTTGCTCATAAATTGAACGTGTTTATTTTATTCTAGATCGATGAACTAAACAAAAAAGATGAGGAACTGAACTCGCTAAAGAATGAGTTATCACAAAAACAAGATGCAGATTCTTGTCTCCTAATAAAACATCAAAAAGAATCTTTTGAAAAAGAACAATTGATAGTAGAACTTAACGAAACAATTAGTTCTTTAAAAAAAGAAATAAATGATATAAAAGTCTTGCACAAACACTACAATGACCAACAATGTGAAATTGATAACCTTCGATCAAAACTACAAATGCAAACGTCTCAAATTAAAAAATTCCAAGAGCTAGAAGAACAAAATTCAAATTCAAATGAAGCGTTGGAGACTCAACAGCAAACAACATTAGTCACAAATGTTATCTCTAAAGAAGAGATTGAACAAATTATAAAAGAAAATAAAGAATTACAAAATAAATTGTATTCTTTTAAATCTAGTCAAAGCTTAGAGCAAAATAATTTAAATAAAACTAAAGCAGAAATTCAACAAATTTCTGAAAAATATCAAAATATATGTAAATTATATGAAACATCCAAATTCGAATTGGATATGAAAGATATTACAGTTGAAAAGCTAAAATTCGAAAAGGAAAAAGATATTAGTGAAATAAAATCGTTGCGGCAGAAATTACTTGAAATTTCAAATCAACTCGATTGTCAGAGGACTTTAGGTACCGAATTTGAATTTCTACTTTCAAAAACTCAACAAGAAATGAATCGACTGAAAGTAGAAAATCAGTGTAATATCGATAAAATTTTAAAACTCAAAGCTGAAACAAAGCAAAGTGCCGAAAGACTTAATGAAAAAGATTTACAAATTGAGGATTTGGAAGCAAAACTTCTGAATGAAAAGGAACTTAATGCTAAGCTTATTTCAAATAACACAGATAAGGCCTTACAGGAAGAACAAATAAGTCAAAGTAGAGTTAAATTGATGCAAAAATTGATGTCTCTTCATACAGATAAAGTTGAACAATTAAATGCAGAACAGCACGAGTGGGAGAATTTGCTCACGGCTATAGATAGTCCTAAAAATATCGATGTGCCATGCAGTGAATTCGATGATCTTAATCAACTATTTGATGAACAAAATATTGAGCTTATTCAATTAAATGAAAATTACCAACGGCAGAGTGAAAGTCTCAAAATAGCCTTCAAACTTGCACAAGAAGAGAACAAAATTTTCAAAGAAAAGTTGCAAACGGCTAACTTGAAAATAACTGATTTAGAAAGCCAGATTGAAGCCATAGAAAGTGCCAATGTTGATTATCAGAAAGAAATAGCACATCTTGCCGGAACAAATGAGCGTCTTATACAAGAATTCAATGAAGACTTTTCACGGGAGAGGGAAAGCCATAAAAAAGAAATTAAACAATTCCAATCGGAGGCCAAATTACTTAATGAAGAGAGTGATATGTTGCGAGAAAAGATGCAATCTGAAATTGATCAGTTAAAATCTTTACAAAAGCTGCATAAAACGTTTGATAATGATCTTCAGCGACAAAAGAGTGAACAAGAAAGAATATTAAAAAACGTTTTAGAAAGTGAACATCAAAGAAAAATGGTTCGTTATGATTTGCATATAAGATCACTTTTGTCAAATGTTAAAAGCTATAAGAAAAACTTGGAAGTTGTGGAAAATCGTTATGGTGCTTTAATAACGAAATCAAAAAACATGGTCGAAGTTGAGCAGTTACGAGCGATGGAATCTGCTTTGCAAGATATGCGGTCTCAGTTTGAGAATAGTCAGAGAGAAATTGATGTAAGTATAGAATAATATTTTTATATTTTTTGTTTAATTTTTTCTTAAATATTTTATTGCAGAACTTGAAGCATCAACTTAAAACTATAAATGAACAGTTTTATGTTAGTGATGCAAGTAAAAGTATTAATACGATTGATTTGACTAATCTAATGGACGATTACAAAAAGGTGAGTAAGGTCTTTAGTCATTTTTTTTAGTTTTTAGTTGGGTTTGACACCCTTTCTTGAATAATATTTTTCAGTTTTGGCTTAAATGCTTACTATTACACCAATCAGTTCCGTTCTTAAGTTATTTTTTGAAGACATGACTGAAAATTCTTAGCTGTTTTCATATCACGACATCAAAAGAATATAATTATATACAAGAATTAAAAATGTAATAACAACTTGGTGGGTTATATTACTCATATTGTATAAATTTGCGACTGTAAATATATTGATTCGTAAGCCCCGATTTCAAGAAAATAAATAAAACAAAACGTGCTTCAAATAGAATAAACTTTTATCTCTACTTTGAACAAATTGAAATAAGTAATTATTTTTTAGCAAAGTTCTGTACACGATTTTGTTTTGTATAATTACGACTTTAATATATTGATGTATGGTCATTTTAAACACTCATAAAAATTGACATGCTCACTAAGCTCAAGTAATAATAGAAGTACTAATTTTAACTATGACCTAAGGTCTTTTAAATCATACCTGTTAGTAAGACGATATAGAAGGATAGAAAGAAATTTTTTTTTGCTACAGTTAACTGAGAAATAAGGCATTTATGATCCCACGGGAAACATCCAGTTTAAATTGGGGTTTACAGAAAAGAGTTTTGCCTAGAGTGGGAGTCGAACCCATACTTCTTAAAACTTATCTTTCTTTAAAAATCTGGTATTTTTCCAACATCAATCCCCAAAATTAAAACAGCTATTTTCTTCGTTTACTTTGGATAAACTTATCATAAATCAAATAAAACTATCTTAAATTCTTCGTGTTTTTTTTTTTTTTTTATTTTTAACTTAACTTAATAATAATACGTTGTGCATTATTTACAGCTAATCCAACAGTCACAAATAACAACAAAACGACCTTCAACTTCGGAGATATACAAATTGATCAATAAAAGCAACAACTTTGTGCCAAAATTAACAAATATTTCAACTTCCGTAGATAGACTGCGTGAAGATGTACAACAAATTTGTACCGTGATAAATGTATCATCTTCTGGTGGTAGGATAGGAAGCCCGCAGTTAAAAATGTCACTTATGGATGAGCTCAAATTAGCTGACAATTAATTAATAAACCTAATGCTCAAAAAATTAAGCAAAATAATACATCTTAACCAAAATAATAGCAACAGCAACAATAACTATATATTATACATTGTAAATAATTTTTTTTGTGATTATTTATTTATGTTTAACTATTTTGTTGACTAAACAAAGATTAAAAACAAAAATTAAAAGACATATTTAATATGTATATAAAAGTAGATATATATGTATGTATAATTTGTGTATCTATTAGATCATTCTAGTAATATTTTTGTTTTCTTTTTGGCTAATAAACAAATGCCGCAAATGGAAAATAAATACATATTTTTTTATATTTGTATTCGTGAAAAAATAGGTTTTGGGAAATACCAATGGATGTGGTTTTGTTAAGGTTTGAGAGATAAGACAACTTTTCTTGGGTATTTAGTTCTCAAATTTTACTTCGTTTGAGGAAAGTGATTTGAGACGATTATTGAGTTATTATTTCAATTTAGATAGTAGTTATTATGGGACTTCTAGACCGAAATCATATCAAACGTATAGTTTCTCTGCGTAACCATTGATTCATTCAGACAAAAAATTATTAAACGAAAGTTAACTTTTTTCTACCGCGAAAATATTTTCCAATAACTTTCAAGGCCAATTGAATAAGAAACCAATAACTTGACCAATGCTGATGACAAAAAATAATAATATTAAGGTTAGTTTACAACGTAATTTCGAAAACCGAAAACTCGAAAGACAAAATCTCGAACGAAAGAAATCTCGAAAAACTATTCAGAAGAAATAATTTTTTTAAAAAGTTTTGATTTTTTCCACACTTTATTCATTAGTATGCGATTATTGTTAAAGCCGATACTTAAGTCCTCTTTCACACCAGGAAAGAAGTTGCTGGAGATAGGAATAATAGGAATCTAAATCGGATCTAACTCCCGCCGGACATTGCGGCTTAATTTTATTAAGGTCTTGGGAATCGTTTGAAGTGGTGCCTACTGTACCTACTGTACCTACTGTATTTTAATTTTTAAATAAAAAAAAATCTATATTTATTCATTAAAACTATAATCATAAATCCATTTGGTCGAAGTCAGATACATATGTATGTACATACAAGCACTTTATTACATTTATATATGTATGTTCGAATCCTCATTTATTCGTACAATTTATGAATCTGCGCTTTGTAATTTCAAATTAAAAACTAAAGTAAACTTCAGCCGAACACAATTTACAAAAAAAAAAAAAATGATTAATATAAATTATCAACCCGCATCATTCACCTGTTCATACAAAAACTTTCGAAAACACCTATAATATTTTTACCGCTGAATATATATAAAAAAAACTGTATTAGAGTCGAGTGTGATCAAATTAATTTAAATCTGCTGCAACAGTGGAAGTGTTTTTAGGTGGATAGTAGATATTTTCAGTTTGTGAAATAATAATAATTTTTTTTTCTGACCACTTAATATAATGAAAGTAAGCATCGTAATGTATTTAAGTTATTGTTAGTTATCCAGTGACAAAAAACACGATTTTAAAATAAAGTAAATGAGATAAGTAAACTTTTAGTTAACGTAACATACTTAAAAATCTTTATTACCCAAACGGAAACTTTCATAATAAAATCGATTTGTGATAAAAATTTTAATTAGATTTTTTAGTTTTGAATGGATGTTTTTAACGGTATAAGAGAACTTTGTTTTTGAAAGGAAATACAAAATAATTAAAACAATAATAATTGATAGATATAATAATAGCAATTACCCCATTAATATACAAATGTATGTTAAAACAATAATTGCTTTTGTGTGTGATTAAAGTGACTGTTTTTAGTTGTGATAGTTTAATTTAATTTTTTTTTATAATCGTGTTAGTATGTTCAAACATTTATTTTAACTCAAGACCATTGATACTTAAATTTGCTTTAAGTTTGTTCACATACACAAAAGTATGTTGTCATCAGATAAAAACATAGAACTGTGAATTTTCAACTATTGGATTCATTTAATGTGTAGAAAAGTAGTTTTTCAACCTGATTGTGCTGGGTTTAGGCCTCCATCTTAAATTATAGAGTTAATTAGGTTTTTTGAAAAAACTTTTCCCCAAATTTAGCTTTTAATAATTTTGTATCTACGATCGAAATTAAACCTAAAAAAGTTTGAATATATGTACATAGAATTATAGTGCTTAATTTAAAGTTGAAAGTATTTTTTATAACAATCTGACACTTCCTTGTGAAGGTTATATTTAGTGTCCGACCGAAGGTCGATTTTCAGCCGAAGCCGAAGCCGAATTATTAGGCTGAAAGAAAATCTTCGGCCGAAGCCGAAGCCTAAGGTTGAGAAAAGTCAAGAATTCTCCTTTCCAATTGGATAAAAATATTATTTTTATTAAAATTTATTGCTTAAAAAACATAAGACAAATAAAATAAAAATAACTAATAACTAATTAGTAATTATAAAGAAAAAAGAAATAAATAATTCATTTTTAGTAATAATTTTTATGATGGCACACATGTGTTTTGTAATTTTTGAATACCTACCGAAGAAAAGATTGCAATTCAAAAATTGAAATTTTTTCCGGCGCCTAGTACGATGCTCGATATAATAAACAGATTCTTCGGCTTCGGCCAAAACTTCGGCCTAAAATGCCGAAGCCGAAGGTTTGGCCGAATGTTGTTTTTTTGGCCGAATTCGGCCGAAGCCGAAGCTTCGGTCGGACACTAGTTATATTATTTTTAACATTTATCATCACCCTAATATTGGGTTCCCGCGAACGCGTAACACGTATGGTCTTATGTTTTCGAGGTAACTTTTTCCAAATCTTGTATCCATGGCTAAGATAATGGGTTAATACTTAATACACTGTGAGCAAAGAACCTACCCCATGTAATACAAAAATATAAAATTTATTCAAACTAAATAATACGAAAAAATAAACAAAAACTATTTTTCCTTAAATTGAAGATGATATAACTGAAACCTCTATACATTACACCATCTGATCATAATTATAATTAAATATTTATATTCTTATTTTTATTTTTAATTATAATACAATGTTTAAAGGTCGTTTTAAGGACTGTATTTGTAACATGCATTTGCCTCTTTTTGGTTGAAGAGGTATCATCGCTTGGCTCGACTATTGTTGGAGATATTCTGATTGAAACACTAAATAATGGTTTGTTATTTTAAAATTAAACAATTAAACATTAATCTTATAATTTTTAAATATTTTGCAGCGATACGATTGACCACAAACTAAAATCTCGTATAATTGTTAAATAAATTCTGTATAGTGAAATTTCAATTTTGAAATCCCGCATTATCAAAATCTCACTCTCTAAAATCAAACAGATAAAGATAAATTCTCACATTATCAAATTTTCGCATATTATCGCTTTACTATTTTAATTTTGATTAGATACCTAATATACCCAACATATGTATACGCATGTCATGTTGTAAGTGCCTACATAGGTAATATAAATTTATAATGTAATTTGCTAGTGCGAACATACCTATTTAATTTCTATGCGAACTCATAATTTCAAAGATTTTAGTTCGCAAGGTTTTTTAATATTGCAACATATTTTAATTGCGAATTTTCGATAAGCAATATTTTGATAGGAGAAATTTTCAAAACGAAATTTTTTAATTGCGGTCAATCGTATTTATATCCAAATTGATTTTTATTAACGTTTTTTTTCCCATCAGGAATGTTGTATTGTGATTCATTAATATGCCCAAAAGAAACTGCACGATGCCATGTGACCAAACGAAATGATCCAAATAATTTTCAAATCATTGTGAGGCACCGTAGATGTATTGGATTGAATGGTGATGTTGTAGAAGAGCAAACATTAAATGAACCAAATAAATACCTAAGTAATGTTAATATTAACGTCGTATCAGGAGGTGGAATTTCCAACTTAGGACGTCCACTTACACCGCAAGAAAAAAAGGAACTTGATGAATATCTAAAACAGACACAACAAAGGATAAAATCACAAGTTGATGGTACTTTAAATCAAGTCTATACATCGCTGGGTCCTCTTTTGGATGGAAGTTTTGCAAGAAATTTACAAAATCAAATAAATGGGAATCTTCGAAATGTACTTTTTTAAATTTTAAAAATTATGATCCCTAATGATAATAATGAGTTTGCATAATTTAAAAATGTATACAAGATTTCATAAATAATAAATTCTATGTCTCTGAGCAAAAACTGTACGAATTCTTAATTTCCAATTACTCTAGCTTACTGTACCTACATCTTCTAAGACTGCTTTTAAACGCTGCAAATATGCTGCAATTGCCCTTGCAATTTTTAAGCATGTAGGCGGGGGACGTATGCGGTGTCCGGGGTAGACAAAGTTGCAGAGGTTGAAATAATTGCAGAGTTATCGCTCTTTCTTCTTTGTGCTTTTTCTTATTGTTTGAGAAATAAGCGGAGTAAAGAGTGACGAGATATTATTTCCTTCTCATTTAACGAAAATTGCAGGTATTAAAATTTGCAGCGTTTAAATGGATGCTGCAATCGGAAAGAAACTCAAAAGGGAATTGCGGATAGAAATTGCAGTCGTCTAAAAGCGGTCTAAGCATTATTTTTTGAGACATCTGTCATAGTGTCACAACGCCCAAAAATTTTCAAGACTGGGGGATTTAATTTTGGACAATTTGTCGAAGGTTAACTTTAATAGGATGATAATAATCCAAATATATGAACATACCATTTACATACATACATATGTACATATGTATGGAGTTAAAAAAAATAAAAATTTTTTTAGCAGCCATTTTGGTTTGGATGTCATTTGTCCATTGGCATTTGACAATCTTAAAAAATGGTCGGTAAAAATTTATTATTTTAGAAGAATTCATGCAACGTCGTAAAGTCCTCGTAAACTTGGTCAAATTTGTATGAACATTTGACAGGTTTACGCAGTTTACAATGTTTACAACAACTTTACACCATTGCATGACAACCCCTTTTATTTAATAAGTCCTAGTTTAGATTATGACTTTTACTACGCCATCGCATGACAATAGTTTTGTGGGTGAGATTGACGAAGGCGTAAAGTCGTTTTCGATTAGAAGTTTCGAGTACCTACTGTTCGCATTACCTAAAATGTCTTCAGAGTGGTTTTCTGTTTCCAATTTCAAAAAGGAGTAGATGAGTAAAACACATCATTTTATAAAGTTTTTCATCTGACTATAGATGTCAAAAGTGATAAATGCTTGAAGAAGCCATTTTGTTAAATGACGACATTCGGTATAGTTTATGTGTGAAAATTTTGAAAGTCAATATTTTCATATTCGATTTGTATAAAAAAGCAGAAGAACTGTCAGAAAATCCAATCAAAAACGACATTAGTTACTACTTTATTCCGAAAATCGTTTCGGAATAGTTAAAGGTGAAACAGTTTTCGGAGTTGTGTAAAATAATACAAAGTTCATAGTTCATTTTGCGGCCAGAATATTATGAATCCTAAAAGTTGGTTTTATTTCGCTTTTTCAAAGAAAAATAAAATTAACAGTACTTATACCTACTCCTTTCAAAGGTGAAATTAAGATAATTTTTGAAGGTTAGAATTATTTCCCAACGTCTTTTAAATCTTCAATTGAACACAAAATACATTTTATATAAGATTAAGAGTTTCCTTTAAAATATTGGTAGGTAGTAGGTACTTAAATTAAAAAAATTACAAAAGAGTTAATATATAGAAGTTAATGTTTATTAAGTTAAAATTACAAATGTTACATTTAATTACCTATTTGGGTACTACTTCTATACCTGTCCAATAAACGATTTTTTTGTTGCCATACCTATTCTAAAGAACAAAACTCTAGCCGAACACACATCAACTTGTGATGATAAACTATCAAATTAAATTTGCTGCTGTGATGTCATAAAGATTTCTGCATACAAAAAGCTCAAAGAAAAAAAAAATAAATATTTTGCACGGCGCATAAAATACTTTTTAAAGTTGAGTACTCTGCTAGTTAGATCACATTCGTTTAAATTTGCTGTCACTGTTAAGTTGCTTTAGCTTTCGAGTCTTGTTTAAAATCAGTTTACAAATAAATTAAATTATTCTCAGAAGCTTGTTATCATGAAAGTGAGTAAAAAAATATTAAATGAAAAAGATAACATTGCAATACCTTGCAATACAGTTAGTGGTGCTTTTTTTTTTGTCGGCAATATTACGATTTTCAATATGAACTCTTAATAGATACACTAGACAGACAATAGTATACAGCTACAAGTATGTATACATTTTATTTTAACCTCTGACATATTGTGGTTTTAGTTGAAATGAATTAATAAAACTACCCATCAAATAACTAGAATAGGCAATATTTGTTTAATTTGTGTCCTTAAATAATGTTGGATTAATAATAATCAATTTAAAAAAAATCAAGAACAGAAACTTATAATTGCTTGTAAAATATTGTGCGCAAATCAATGCTGATTGGAAATTAAAAATGACTCAGAGTTTGTTTATATATTTTTGTTTGGTGTGTTAGAACTAAATTGAACAATATTGCACAGTGTCATGCGAGTACCTACGTGGAAATAAAAAGAAGATTGTTTAAACTTTAAATTAATAAAAATGTATAAATATAAAAATGATGAATAGATTTAAGTATTTGAGTTAAACATCTGCACATAATAAGTGACACTTTAAAAATAATAAAAATAAATCGATTTTTTTTTGATATTTCATAGGGTGTCGTTGGTATCGGCAATGTATTCAGAATATAAAACATGTGGGTGCTATATAATGGTGAACAGAATTTGAATTACTTAAACGCGAAACTGTTGATAGGCGAAACGGTAGACTTTTTTTTTGTTGGTATTTATAGTGATTTTCTTTAAACTTGAAGCTTTTTAGACTGAAGCTTGAAATATGCTTAGAGAGAAAGAATTGGGGGATTTTAAATTCTCTATCATCACTTTAAGGACTTTATGTGATTCTAAGATAAGATTTTGTAAAGGCTGCTTGGATTTTGATTAAAAGTTTTTTTTGTATATAGATCTCTTGGGCGCACTTAGTAAATAAAACATTGGAATCTAATTAAATTTGAAGGAATTTGGATAAAGGTTTTTTTTTTGTTTCATATCAATCAAAAAATATTAGAAGGTTTGGCATTTTAAAGAAATGTCAGAATTTCAGAAATTTTTTTTTTTATCCTTTGGTGTGTCCAGGCCGAAAAAAAGTTTAAGAAATATTTAAGATTTGGGCTGGATGATATTGAAATACTTCTAATTTTTTTCAGAGTTTCTCATTTTAAATATGGAAAAGTTTGTTCTTATTATTGAAAAAAAAGAAACATGATAAAAATATTGAGACAAGTTAGGTACACATAGTTGAAAAAATTATTGATTTAATACAAAATATTGAAACCTACATAACATGAAAATTTTAAGAATAAAATTAAATTGAATCTGAAGACTCTTGAGCAGTAAATTCTAAAGAAATGAAGTGCCCTCAAAGTTCAACACAGTCGTGATAAATATATGCACAGATTTATAGCTATATACATATGTATGTAGGTATACATATCTGTCATGCAAACAAATAAATTTTAATAATAAATTTTTGGATTTATAAATAATCAATATACGAAGTCAACAACAGAAACCCCCGAAAATTATAAAGGGTACATCTTATTAAATATTTTTTAATCTTTTTATGAAATATTAATAATAATAAACCTAACTACACTCAGAATAAAAAGACAATCTTAAATTAAAAGATTTAATGAAAAATCATAAGCTTATTCGTTGACGACAATCTGGTTCAACTCAAAAATTCTTAAGCAAAGTAAAAAAGATCTTAAAATTTTTCGCTTCGCTAGCTCGACTTATTGAATATTTTCCAAACGATTAGTTTTAATTTTCAATGAAAACTTTTTTTCTTAATAAAAAAATTAAATACATATGTGTAAGAAAAAGTCGGCTCTGGAGTAGTTTGACTTTAAAAAAAAGTTAAACATGTAATGCTTTAAGTTTAAAAGATTCTTAAATAGAGGGATTTTAAATAAAAGGAAATTGGGCGTGGAAGTAGACGGAATACCAAAAAACTTTGTAGGCTAAAGATAGTTCAATTATAAATTTTCAAACTTGGGCATTATATAAGGACATAGAACACATCCTAAACGCTTGTTCCAACTTTCAACCAGCTAACCATACAATAAACCGTTCCAGACATTGTAGAAGATACTAATCTCAAGAACTGTTAAAAAATCTTAGAATTCCTAAAGAAATCAAATCTATTAAGTAAAATTAAAAAAAAAAATAAATTATACAATCAACTCAACTTAAATCAAAATGCAAAACTTGTAACACATTTACGAAGGCTGATGGCTATATTGTTAACGCTTTTATATACTCTCTCACATTTGCTGTAATTTCATATTACATTAAATATAATTTATAAATAAATAAATAAATAAGAAAATTGAGTGTATGGTGTGTGTTTAATATGAAGAAAATAAAAATATGTACATATGATAAAAGTAGGCGTGGTAGTGGGATTTTATTAAAACTATATCTTCGCTAATAGGAACAATTTTTCAAAATTTCAGCCAAATTGATTCGGTATGATTTCGTCATAACGGTCATCATACAGCGGTGCTTCGATAGGTTTTTCAAAATTCGGTAGATAATTTTTTTTTTCAAATAAATTTTTTTAACTCCGCATTAATAAATACTAAAAAATGGCCTGTCCATTTTTTTTTTTACTTTTTAGAGTTTTTTTTGTATTTTTATATCTCGTTAATGGCTTGCCCGATTTTTATTATTTTGTATTTAGGTTCCAAGTAGTACATATACATATATATGTTAAAAATTATATTTAGTTTTTTTTTTTAACTTAAAGACAATAAAATAAAAAAATATATAAGCATTTGATTTTTAAATTTTTTGGCAATACCATTACTTTACTTAAATTATTATTAAAGTTATTTGTTCTTATTATATCGAACTTCATAAGTCTGGCAAACTTTGCGATCGATGGTTTGAGATTTTTATATACACATATTTTATATAAATCATAAAGATAGAATATAACTAAAGAATATAGCGAAAGAAGAGAGTAAAATTTGCCAGTGATAGAATAAGAATAGACTTCGACTTAAATGGTCGATTGTTGTTTTTATTTTATTTTAAGTTGGTTCTTTGAGATTTGCTGAGCTACCGCTACACTTATAATACAATTTGTTTAATGTTCTTTATTCACTATAGAAGATTTTTTTCAGTCCATTTTTAGTATTCTTCTTGTGTTATTAACAAGAATCCTGGTGGGTCAAGCTATATCCTACTCGTATTCGTACAGTTCTACTATAGTTGGAGACGTTCGTATTCAGACACTTAATAATGGTTTGTTAAAAATGCATAATCTATTATTACATCATGTATACATTTTTTACAATTTTAATAAATATTTTTTCATTCAACAGGTAGTCTATATTGTGATTCATTGATATGTCCCGATGGAACTGTTAGTTGCATAGTAACAAAACGAAATGATCCAAATGATTTTCAAACAATAGTTAGACATCGAAGATGCCTTGATGTGAATGGTAGCATCTTAGAGGAAGAAATAATAAAAGAAGATAATACATACAATAACAATGTAAATATACAAGTTGTATCAGGCGGAGGAGGCGTATCGGGTCGTCAAATGACACCTGAAGAACAAAGAGAACTTGAAGATTATCTAACACAAACACAACAAAGAGTTCAGGATCAAATTGCTGGATCTATGAATCAATTGCAATTGTATCTATCTCCATTTACAGATGGGAGTTTTGCTGCAAATTTAAATAATCAAATAAGATCAAGTATTCCTAATTCATTTTTTTAAAAAGTTGAGTTATTGAAAAAAAAAACAAAAATCTCTTGCACAAACAAAAAAATAAAAAAGTATTTGTACATAATATAAATAACCAATTCAATCCAAAAATCTATATATTTCTTTAATAAAATTTGTTTGATATACAGTAAACATACCTAGCTTAGCTGCATATCTATTTGTGAATGGAATTTATTTAAAATTCCCCTGATCTATTATTCCAATATATTTTGTTTTTTTATTATTATCTATTTTATATTAAATATAAACATGAAATAAGAAAATAAAGACAAAAATATGGCAAATTTCGAAACAAAATATTTGCCTTATGTGAACATAAATTAGCCAAAATCCTTTAACGAAATTTTTAATCAAATCACTTATGAGCCATAAGGATATAAGAATTCTAATCAAAATTATTTGAGAAAAGTTATTTTTGAATTTTACTTGTGACATTCATAGGTAACAATTATACACTTGTCAATACAATTTCGAAATTGAAGCTCGAATATTGGAGCAAACTAAGCAATTCATAGACCTAATTCTAGGTCAGGACATTAAAAACCATTCGGAAAAGTAAGTCTCCACAAAAAAAATAATATTTTTGATTAGCAAGAGATTCAATTGGAAAATAAGTCAAGAAATGGATCCTACATAAATTATTACAGAACCTTAGCAGTACTTTCAATAAAACGCTAAAGCTGGTTTTAGAGTGAAAAATCAATCCTCTTATTAAAAATATATATGTATGTATATGTATTAGAAACAATTTAATAACCAAAATTAGTCTATCCTTTTTCTTTCTTTTCAAAAAATCGTTGTTTTTTGATTGGGTCACCATTGTTTGGCAAAATTTCTTTGGCATTTCTTTGTTTCGCTTTAGTCATTTTTAATCATTATGCAATTAAAACTCACGGTTAAGACAATCTACTCTTGTGTCTAAGTTAGGCAGCTATATAAGACAACAATAAACAAGGTTTTTGGACACATTTTCCAAAGTTGGATAGTTGTCTAAAGTTAGACAACGTTCATAAGTCCCTGAATTCTGTCTGTTTATTCGGCTAGACAGATTTGTTTAATTTTTTAAAACTTACTATACGTCTAGTGTTTTTTAAGAATTTTTCCAACACGTTTTGTGGAAAAACGTCCAAAACCAAATCGCCAAAAATTTACTGACAAAACTCTCAGTTCTATATATAACGGGTGATCTTTTAGCTGGTTTGGTTTTGGCAACACTGGTTTTGACAGCTGACGTGTGTTTAGTACCTTGTGTCACTGTCAAACAGCTTCAGTTTGGTTTGCAATTTAACCATGGATCGTCTTACAAATGAACAACGCTTGCAAATTATTGAATTTTACTATCAAAATTCGTGCTCGGTTCGAAATGCGCGCTGCTTCCATTTTATGGTCGGCATTCTCGACCTTCTGAGCAGTGATTCGCACCAAATTTACTTTGTTGGACATTAAACCACCAACACGTTTACGTACTGTGCGTAGTGAAGAAAATATTGCGGCCGTATCAGCTAGTGTGACAGAAGACCGCGAAATGTCGATTCGGCGCCGTTCCCGTGGAAAAAAAATTTTGCCCGAAATGGAAGTTCTTGACTTGCATGATATGTGGTTTCAACAAGACGGTGCCACATGCCACACAGCACGCGAAACAATGGCGCAATTGCGAGGCGAGTTTGGTGAACAGTTAATTTCACGTTTCGGGCCGGTCAATTGGCCGCCTAGATCGTGTGATTTGACACCATTAGATTATTTTTTGTGGGGGTATGTCAAGGCTAATGTCTATAGGGACAAGCCCGCTTCGATTGACGCACTGGAAGCCAACATCCATGCATTCATTCGTGAGATACCGGCCGATATGTGTGAAAGAGTATGCCAAAATTGGACTCAGCGGATGGGCTACCTGAGACGCAGCCGCGGTCAACATTTGCATGAAATTATCTTTAAACATTAAATTGCAAGGTTCAAACTATCGATTCAAATAAATATTTCATTCATTTTTTCGAATTTTTTGTGTTTTTTTTTTTAAAAAAGTTCTAAACCTCTTAAAAAATCACCCTTTATTTGTAATTCGGGGTAATGCTTACTTATTTATCAGTTCTTAGCTCATATTTTGCCTACGAGCGTGAGTAGTTTTCAAAAACTCATGAGCGTCAGTGTGAGCGAAATTTATAATAAAGAAATGCTCACTCTTCCGTGCAAATTTTCAAAGAGCATAATATAACTCATGTATCACTCTCACTCATTAGCATAAATTAATAATTAATAATTACTATAATGAGGGAATATTAAATAAACACAAAAATAAAAATATGTTTTAAAAAATATTTCAGTGAGTTTTATTCTAAAATGTTAATTGCTCTTATCTTATCGACTCAATCTCATCTCACACTCATAAGGCGAGCTGTTTCGTTTGTTCATTATAAATTTATAACTCGAGAGCTTGAACAAAAATAAGAATAGCCACAGGCACAGGTAATAAGTCATGAGCGAGAGCTACTTATAAGAGCACACTCAATGCCATGTCATAAGCAGTGATGCCACATGAAAACAAAAGAAGTACCTACACCATAGATACAAAAATCCCTACACTACACCCACAAAATGCATTACAGATGAAATCCGGTATATTTTCTCACCCTCATTAAATTTCGAAAAGAGTCATAACTCATAACCATAAGGCACTGTTTTACTTCAAATCTGACTTAAGAAATAAAAAAGTGGAAGCAGATTATCTGAATTAAGGGTTTGTATTTGTTTGTAAATGAAAATGTTTGTAAATCAAAATATTTTGGGAACAAATTTCTGGGGGGAGTGTGGTACGATTTTAGAAAGAAAAATTATTTAATAATTTGCATAGTAATAAAATTCTATAGTACATACGCTTTCATAGAAAATTCTTATGTATATTTCAAAAATCTGTTCTTTTTCCCCACGGTGTAATTTTCAAACCAAGGCCCTGGCTCATAAAGTCATAAGTGACATGAAATTTTAAAATTTCACACTCGTCGAAGTTCGTTTTTACTTGTTTTAGAAAATCATTATGAAAACGAACTAATTAGGAAATGACAAACAACAAGGCATTAAGACAAAGAGGTTTAAAAAACACTGCATCATGTTGAACATTTATATAATTTTTTTTCTTTTTTTTTTATAAAGGACAGGTAAATTGTGATTCGCTTATATGTCCTCAAGAAACAGTTCTTTGGATTGGATGCTAAAGAAAATGGAGCAGTCATATTTTCCGAAACAAATGCCGAAAATGAAGCAGAATGATGAGTGATGAGTGTTTTTGTTTTTATTTAATTTGTCACAACTAAAAATGTCCATTAAATATTGTAGTTATTTTTTAAATATTACAATTAAATAAAAATAACTTTAAAATAAATGATTAAATAAAATTGTTAATTATATGTATATGGCTTTGTTTTTTACATAAAAAAAATCAATATTAAAAAAACTATTAATATTTTAATGGGATTACACATCACGTTTTCAATTACCGCCTTCGATAATACAAAATTCTTTTTGAAAATAAAGTTTAAGCTCGTAAATCACAAGCAAATAAATTATATAAGCCTTAGATTCTGTTTCTTTTAAGTTTTGAAAACAGTATCATTTTGTCTAAGCACAAAAAAGCATTATTAAAATTTATAAAGCTAATCCGCCTTCTATTCATTAACAATGACTATCAAGACATTGTTATATATTTTGCCTGGAATTGCCTTGATTGTTTCTATTTCGGCATTTCGATATTCGGTTTCTAATGTTCACAATATAAATGTGTCAAGTCACAGTGGTAAATTAATTTTTTTTTTTTCAATTTTTTTAAACTAAATAAAAAACAAATCTAACTTTTTCACAAAAATATATTATAGGAATAATTCAATGTGATCATATAGAATGTCCAAATGGAACAACATGGTGTCATGTTGTTAAACAAAATTCAAATGAAAATTCATCAAAACTAAAACGACAAAATACTTGCTATGATGAAAGTAACAATGTTCTTAAAGAAAAATTATGGACTGAAAAAAGCAATGGAAAAATTGTGAACATTAATTATGATATTTTCAAAAATGGAGGAAGTACTGTTTTAAGCAAGCATCAATCTAATATTGATCAAGATATAAATGATGGCTATGATGGCTATGATGGGATAAGTCAATTTGTTGGATCGATTTTTGGAAGAGTTGGTTCTTTTATAAGTAATTTTGATAATTTGTTCTTTTAATGATGTGAATAAAATGAAATAAGGCTAAAAATATCGGGATTGATATTTAAAACCTGTCTAATATCTATGAACAATTTTGGGATTGTATGCCTATGTATGAAAATAAATTAAAAAAAAAATATTTGTTGTAAAATTTAAAAAAATATACAATCGTATTTATTTACTGATTTTTATTTGCGATATTCATGTACTAAATAAATTTATCTGGCAATTTATCTGCAACTTTCAACTCACAAATTGCTCCAGTAACTTCGAATCCAATTTATTTCTTTGAAAAAAGAAAACATTAAACCATAAAATATCTTAAAACTAGTCACAATGAAGTATGTAAGTCAGGTCTTCACAACTTTGTACTGTAGTAACTCAATTGAATGTGCATGGCGCCACATCAGAAAGGGCAATTTCACGACTGTCGCTCACAATTTGAATAATTATCTAGCAAAAATTAAGAAATTTTATTCGTTTTTACATGAATTTGTGCTGCGGATGTGGATGTGGATGCCCAACGGCACGTGCCTCTGCCTCAGTGACTGGCCTGTCTTCGTGCAGAACAAAAAAAGAAAAAAAAAAAAAAAAAACACTCACATTAGATGCAATATATGCAGCACTGACAAATGCACAGACATTGCAAAACTCTATAGTGCTGTTGTTGTTGCAGTGATGGTGCGCATCTTCGATAGAGTGCGTGTCATTCTAAATGTCTATCAATTTGTATCGCAACTAGTCGAGCATAATGTTCACAGCCCTAGAAGCAATGCATCAAGGATCTAGGCAAATATACGAATAGGTACGATTACAAATATGTGCGACGGCGGCGGCGGTGTGTTTTGCAGTGCTGTGCTGCATTGCACAAGCGCACACAACTTATGGCTTTGCCACGCATAAATGATCTTCACTTGAGGCAATCTGCGATCAGGTTAAGGTTCTGGAAGTTGAGCGGTGGTGATTGTGGAAGCAACAGCGGTGTTACCGGCCACCGCCTCGCCGCGCCGCCGCCGCCGCATCGCGCGAACTTGGTTTGAAAAAGACGATTCCCATCGTCACCATCACCACTGCTGCCATCTATGTATGTTTTCCTTCCTTTTTCCTTTTTTGCGTTTGCTGAATGCGTTAAGGTTCTATATGCAAATTCTTCATGCAGCACGCCCCCGCCCCTCACCAACCGTTTTGACTAAATGTTGGTTTTCTCGCGTAGTTCGTGTAATTATTCACTGACACCATCTACGGGGAAAATGATAAATTTAAACATTGTCGATAATTTGTTAACCCTTTTCTTGCGGGATTGATTTTGTTGCTGTGCTAGATTCAGAACCACATAGCCTGTTGTTAAGACAGTACTGAATTTTGTCGGCACATCGCTTTAAGCTAAAGATGAGCACAAAGAACTTCGGCGTTATTGACAAAGTGAGGTGGCGGTGGCGGCGTTACATGTAATCTCCTATAACCAGTGCGGATTTGGCTAAAAAAAAAATAAACTTTGACAGATATTCGATTTTTCTTGTCTTGTGGGACTTTGATCAATTTCAGAAAAAAATAAAACAACAAATAGCCAAAGATTTTTAAAGATGGTAAGTGAAATAGGATTTTCTTATAGCAGTATATCGTTGATGAATACCAACAAAATACAATACCAATACTGAGTGGGAAAATGACGTGAATGTTAATTCAGATGATTCTCTAGTGGTTCATAGTTGTCGTATTGTCGTCGTTGTAGACGTTCGGCGTTGTCGTCCTCGCATATTGTCGGTTTAATTCTTTGATCTTTTTCTCCATTAAAAGCAAATTCTAGATCTTTTACAACAGATATAATATAGGTGGAAAAATCATCATCATTATTATCAATACTTTTGCATATCGTTCGCATGACATTGAGTTATGATGACACATGAACGAGTAGACAACATTGCTAAAGGACCTTTAACATTCCAATGAGGTGGTTTTATGTAGTTTCCAATTTTGTACGTATATAAAGTACTTAGTCATAATTGTATGCATCCTAAAGCAATGTGTGTGACGTGTTTATTTTTAAATTAGTTTCCAAAAAAAAAACATCCTCAAGTCACACACTAAGCCCATAAGTTTCTAAAAAGAGAAGAAATTCAAATAAAAAAGTTTTTGCTTCAGCTTTTTTGTTTAAAAGTCAAAATTCTTGCTATAGAACATCTTATTGGTCATTTTAAAAGGAAATAATAAAAAAAAAAAACAAATCAGAAGGTGAGAAACATGTGTTTAGTTTTTAAATTTACAAATATGTCAAAATATAGAGGGCACAATTATGTCAAAATATAGAGGGCGACACTATGAGGCATTATGGAAAGGGTGGTTTCTAAAATGTCGGCCTCTTTATTTGGTAGACATTTGACACATATAGCTACTTATTAGGTCTGTCTGGTATCTTTTTAAGAAAAATGTGTAAAACCTGTCAAACTTTGAAACAAGGTGAAAATACTATCAGAAAGGGAAAAGGAAAACTTTGCAAAAAGTTAACAAACGGACCGAACCACTTTTTGTATTAAATGTCACTTTTTTTGTACAAGACGGTCAAACGGTGACAAATCATTTTGAATCTTTTAATTTTTAAATTGTAAAATTTGAAACAACTATAGAACTACCGATTGCAATATGTCGAGTTCGGCCTAGATGATTTAAAATTAAGATGTCGAAACCGAAATGAAATATTTTTAGCGGACATCAAGTTGAAGTGACAGACACTTACAGCTGTGTAGGTATTTGACAGTTTTTACACTCCTTGCACAAAGAAATTTGTGTAGTAGAAATTTGCAAGTTATCCAATGGATATGCTCTTATCCAATTATTTGCTCTCTCATTCTGCTCTCTTGTTACAATTTTTTTTAAGTTAACAAACACGAATTTTAAATAATTTGTGAAAATGTGTGCAATTTTGCAATAAATTAGTTACCAAATATAGCTTTTAAATAAAATAAATACAGCACTTTTGACGTTTCAACGTGTATGAGAAAAAATACAGTTAGAAAAAATGTTGATGCTTTTAGTGTTTATTTGTTTCGTGAAGAAAATTATTCAAAATTATTGAAAATTATTACAAAAACCTCTAAAAAATGCCAAACAAAAATGAGATTTTTTTTATTGCTCCAGAAAAAACAATTTTTATGCTTTCCGATAACATTTGGAACGAAATACTTTATGTACGTCAAAGTAGAATCTGTCCCCTATTTGTCAAGCTGTAAACTGTCAAATTCAATCAAATGATTAAAAAAAACCTCTAAAAAAATCAGAAAGTTGTCATCACCAATGTCAATCTACTATAAAAAAGAATAGGTATGTACGTCGTACATACGTCAATTACACTTAATTTATTCCCCTCTTCACATGGAATATAAAGAACGAATTCCAAATATCCGTTTAGAATGATTAAAAAAAACAATAAAATGATAACGTTTTATTCGAAATATTTTGGTGAAAAAAGAAACGTAAAATGCTTACTTCGCGCATGTTCCGAATGAATGAGGGAAATTTGTTTGATAATGAACTGTACCCTGGTTTTGATTGTAACAGTTCACTACGTAGTGACGGCAGATTTTCGCTGGCTGAAGTCATGTTTCATACCTGAAATATTCCATTTTATTTAATTTTTTAATTTTTGGCTTGTGCGTTGAAGGGGAACGTAAATAAGAATATAAATTAAAAATGTTTAATTGGTGCATAATAGAAGCAGAAAATGCTATTTGAATGTATGGATTGATAACAGAAAAGATGATAAAGATGATTTAATTGCTGCAATTGCAATTTCCTTCATATTTTGCATTTATTTATTTATAATAATTAAACTCAGGATTAATTGTGCTTAGTCCCTTTTTACACGAGGAAACTGAGTTTCCAGCGTCTTTAAAATTTTAAGGTGAGAAGATCACCAACTAAGAGGAGTGAACGGTCTACGATTGGTGGAGATTGGAAATTAAAAGTAAAATAAATAAATTGGTCGGCGCGACAGATCATGTAGAACCAGGGCTTGTGTGCGTATTATTGGCAGGATTAGAAGGACCTACAATTTTCTGCGGAATCCGATCCGAATGGTTAGGGTGAGAAGCATTTTTTCATGATAAGAGATACTCTTGGAGGATTTGCCAATTCCTCGCAAGAGGCTGTAACTCGAATCGAATCGGAATCGCAATCGAACCCAGAACCTACGGCGTAAAAATCCACCACGGGCTAATACGGGGAAATTGAAAGAAAACGTCAAAAAATCTCCAGCAACTTCTTTTTTTTCATGTGAAGGGGACCTAGAATCAAATATTCTTTTGCGTTGACCCCTCTTAATTGGCCTTTAGCACTGAATTATTTTAAAATGTCAAATAAAATGTAGTTTATATGCCGTTTGAAAGATTAATCGAGATTTTGTATTTTTGTTTCCAAAGGAGAAGAAATTATCGATTTTGTCCTTTAAATTAACTTAAGGTATTAATTTATGATAGTCCTATTATTAATTATAAATTTGAAAGTCATAGTCTAATTGGTTAATGTTCAACTTTCAGTCACACTAAAACTGGACGGACGGATATTAATAAAAATTTTGCATAGAAATCGATAATTTCGTAGAAAATGGGATTTCCCATACATAAATCTTTGACATTCCTTTTATAAAATGATGATTTATACACCTACATACATAATAAAAAGTTTTTTATTTCTCCGATTGTAAGTAAAAGTAATAAAATATGTTTAAAAAATGTAAGGAACCACTAAGTATGTAGCTTTAATTCTTCTGACTTTTATTTTCGATTTATTTCAAAAACATTTAAGCACAAATTAAAATACATGTTAATTAATAGAGCCTAACAGGACATTCTCGAAGCATTTCGTATTTTTTTCCAATGCGATTTGAACTTTGTTTTATACGCCAATAAATTTTTTTTTTTCTTAAATTTGTTAACAGACATTCTGTCTTAATTAACACGGCTGAACAACCTTTAATAAACCACTAACAATAAAAAAAAGAATGCAGCCACATCAAAAGAAAATTGTTACTTACTATACGATCGCAGAAATATAACAATTGCATGCTAAAATAATTTCACGAGTTGAAAATGAAAGTGAGCAACTGCGCGAATAAATTATTCCAATTTTTTTTTCTTCTCATTTTAAATTATCTGGCTCAGTGGAACGTGAAAATAACTTTATGAGTTGGCACGTATATGCCTTTTTCTTATAACCAAAGTTAAATATGATGTACCTATCTATATCTCTATATAGCCTACCCGTTTAGCCCACAGAGTCTAAACATTCAACATTAAACCTATTATTATTATTATTATTTAACATCAGAGCCATAGGTATGTCTTTGTCATTTTTATATTATATAGGAAAGATGCTAAAGGCAGCCGACTATTCCTGGGATTTTATTTTAAAACAAATATTAATCATCACTTGGAACTTGAAGGAATTATATTTCGATTCTCCTCCAAAGGAACCATCCGTTTGTTATGTGTCGGTCGGCGGAAAAGAATACGAAGGCTATCAACGAAGCCGTAGATCATACATCACTTGCATCATCAGTAGTACGCCCATTTTCAACTTTGCTGACTGCAAAGAATGTCTTGAAAAGTTTTGCCATCTTATTCTTGGCGAATGGGCCTTCTTGGGTGTGTTGTGTGTAGTGTAGTTGTTAAGGTGGATACCTAGATCTACCCAGAAGAAGACGGGGCAGAAAAAAAAATCGACACTCGATATTCGAAAATGAAATCCAATTAATAAATGTCTTCGGTCATTCTGGCGATATGATGCCACTTGAGCTCAACTATTCTGTCTGCGAAAAAATCCCTGCAGCGCACTTTTGCACATGGATAACAGCCCAAGGTACATTCGTACCTATATCTACATATAACCAAGCCGCCCGAGTCCGATACCGAGTACCGACCTGGCCCGGTGCGGTCGGTGGCGGTGCGGACGTGCTGTGGCAGTGCTGCTGCCGCCTTATGGAATTATAGGATGGGAATTACTGAAAGCAATTGATCGGTACACAAGGCGTAGTAAATCTATTTGAAATATTGAATCAAAATAGGGCTTCGGCGGAAGAGGTAAATCAAGTCTGCTGGTGAGGGAACAGGGATTGTAAATATGTTCTTTTCTTTTATGATAAATAAGTGCGCAATGGTTTGGTGAACGAGACCTTTGTATATGATAAAGATTATAAATAGAAAAAAAATGTGATGAAGGAGAAATATTGTTTAGGTTATTATTTATTTTTTTGATTAATTGTATAGAAACAAATAATCTACATTCTTTTTTTTTTATATAGATATGTCGATGGGGGAGGGCCGGCAATATAATTCAAGTATAGGTATCTATCTAGCTATACTGCGGCTTGTTGTCATCTTTTTAAAGAAAAATGTTTCTGCTTGCCTTTCAAGGGCACAATATATTCGTTTTCGAAATCAGAAGATTTGGCTTGAGTACGTGAATTTAAAAAAAAATGAATAATGAATAACCAACAAAATTTACATAAATAAAAAAATAAGGTTACAATTGACCTTCAAATAATCCATATGTACATAGTTGTACATTGATCGTAATTAATAGTTTATAAAAAATCAACCTTTAGATTCGATTGAAATTATTCTTGTTAAAAATTTTGAAATCACTTTTAAATGCAACGAAACTATATCTTTTTACTTACAAAAGCCGCGTTTTATTATCTATGGATCTGGGTCTGGGTTATCTTTTAACACGTATTACAAAAACAACATCTAGGTTTCTTTCGGGTTTTCCTTTATGGATCCATAAATAAGTTTTTACTCCGGCGGCGGGTAGATGGATTTTAAAGCTTTTCAAGCTTTTTAAATGGTAAAAAAAGTTTAAAGAAAAATAAATAAACATAGGGAAGAAAGAGATAAGCATACAACATTGTTTTCATTTCGATTCGTATAATTTTATTATATCGGGGTGAATCTTAGGGGCGATAATAAAATGCGGCTAAAGATACTGCAACAAGAAAGTTAGCCGTGTTTTATTATCTACGGATCTGAATCAGGATAATTTTTTAACACGTAAATAAAACAACAATTGCGATCCAGCTCTTTATCTGGATCCGAAAAATAGGTTCTTACTCTGGTGGGTAGATGGCATTTCAGTTTCGAAAATCGGTAAGGTAGTGTAAACTGTAGTTTAAAGAAAACCAATATATGAAAAATAAATAAATATATAAAGAAAAAAGAGATGAACATACAAAACTCTTGTCATTATGATCCGTATTATTTAATTTTCATGGGATGATCCATATGGATCTTTGTGGATAAAAAAAAAAAATTTTCCTTATTTCAATGATTGAACTACCTTACAATTGATCATTGAAATCTTAGAAGACATTTTATGTGAAAGGTTGGGCCAAAATTTAATATTTGTTTGACTAGAAAGTAAAATAAAAAAAAAAACAACAAACTAAAAACTACAACGAGTCACATTTCAAATACTCAACTAAGCATTATTAAAAAAAAAATATATATACCTACCTATCTAAGCATAAATATAAAACACCATACTGTCAAGCCAAGCTAATGACGACCTCCCAACGAACCATCACAAAACCTGCCGCCTTTGGCACGCGCCGCCACCGACGAAGTATAGGTATCAAATTACAGCCAAAAAATTCCCATGCCCAAGGGGCCCCATTCCTACTCATCAGCCTTTTATTTGCATGAAAATAAAGCTTGATTCCGTTTTTCAATGAAAGCTAAATTATATTTTTCACAAAAACGTGCCCACAACTTAAAAAAAAATCAGAAATTTTTTTAACAAAAAATCTACTATTTTATAAAAAAAAATCCGAAAATTGTTATAAAAGGTACCTCCCATAGAACCATTTTTTTGATTTTTTTGATTTTCTTAAAAAAGGTTCAACTGATGGAAAACCAATGTGTTATAGAAAAAGTTTTAAAAGTAAAAAATATTTTTTTTTTGATTTTAATGTCTAAATTTTTTTTTGAGAATTTAGGATAAGTCGGTCGCATATGCCACACTTAACAGTAAAACAATCAAATTAAATAGCAAATGACAAGTTTAGTTCAAGATTTTTTTAATTTCATTAGAGTGTTATTTAATTTCATAGATAAACTAATAAAAACATAACTTTAATCCTTATAATTAATTTCAAATTGAGTTTTAAAAAAACCTTAAAAAGTGGAATTTTACCCACACGTTAGGGGAATATGCCACTTCTGAAGGGGTGAAATGCCAGCAAACATTTGGTATGGTAGGCAGCGTTGTTCCTGGGAAAAAAATGTTGGGGCCATTTTAACATTTTTGGGCCACTTACTTTTTCCGTATTTAATAAAACTGGTATCGAAATTCGATCATCTGAGTGATTTCACATATGGCTACTTTTACACAATGTAGTCGACCATAACAACATAACATAAAATATGTTTAAATTATTTTAATCTATTTTAACATTTTTTTTTAATAATTCTGTAGGTTGAATAAAATTTCCACAGGTAACATTTTTTAGAAAACCATGGCTGAGTCTATTTCGATTGTCCGTTTTAATATTATTAAGAGCCGAAAAAACACGTTCTGCAAATGCACTGCTATGAGGTAAACTTAAAATATCAATCGCGAAAGAGCAAATGTTATTATATATGTATGTATGTATTTTTCAATGAATTTGTTCAGCAAAATTAAGATATGGATGATAGTAAACATCGATTACTTTGAAATTACCGATTTCTAAAATTTTTAAATTATGTTTTATTATGCTGTTCAAAATTAGTTCAATATATTTGAATCCTATTTCTGTGGGCTTCAGGTCCTTCTTTCTTTATCTACTTTTTGATAGATAAAGAAAGAAAGGTAGTATGCGCTTTTTTAATTTTAATCGATGAGATATATCGGGCAGTTTCCACTTTGCAAGCAGTCTTCGTGCATCCATCTCTGGGTATTTTAGGCATTGCAAGAAATAAAAATCAAAGGGGGGGTAATATGCCGCTTAAGTGGGATAACTTGCGCATCCGTGTGCCGGGAGAACTTAGCGTAATTGAGCGAATTGCGTTGTCAGCATTGCCAATATCAACTTAGAAGTGCAAAATATTGAAAGGTGGCATATTACCCACACTGGCATATTCGACCAACTTACCCCAATTATTAGATATTACCCTAAAATTATTTAGCAGATTTTAAAATTATTCATATGACCAAACATAACCCTCCATACAAGTGTTTAAAAACCGGTTAGGAAAATAACATTTTTCTCAAAAACGGCTGATGTGATTTTGATAAAAAATTGTAAATGAGGTAATATTAGTATATATGTAGTAACTAATGTATATATCGGAAGTAAAAATAATTTTTTATACTTATGTACATGTACAAATTTTGAAAATATTTTTAAGAAAGAAAAAAAATGGTAGCCCATATTTTATTAATTATTAGTGCGGAGTTTAAAAATTCATTTTCAAAAAAGAATCATCTACCCATTTTCGAAGTAAGTATCGAATTTAAAAGAAAAAACATTTTTTTTTTTAAATCCAAAATCGATTCAACAGATAATGAGATAGTCGAAAACAAAAAAATGATTCTATGAGAGATACCATTTTTAATCGATAGATTAGGGGGTACCATTATTTTTTTTGTCATAGATAATGTTAAGAAACTGTTGAATGTCAAATTTAATAAAAATCGACCAAGTTGTTTTCGACTAAGTAAGTTCTCCAAAAGTACTTGAAACTTTTTTTAAAAATCAAAAAAAAAAATAAAATTTATAATTTATAACCATTTTCCGATTTTTTTTGCTTATAAAAGAATGCCTTTTTGTAAAAAAAATTACTGATTATTTAAAAAAAAATCGATTTCTTTGTTTAAAATTTTAATTAAAATCATGAAAATAATCCAAAAATAGAACTTTTTTTTAATCTTAAAACATGCTCTTCTCCAATATACCTAATATTTATTTGTATATGTAGGTAATAAATTTGCTCAAGCAAACAAAAGCCTTCAACAGTCTATACCACTCGAAAAAAAACGAAACAAAATAAACACCACCACACAATGTTCTATGAGCAGACAAATAATATGCTTAATGGAATTGATTATAATCCCATGTGAAGGTGATCATATAATACTCCAGGGCACATAAAAAAACTTAATGCACAATGCACATCTATAAACATTATTCGCTTATAAAAAAAAGATATTCCCATTTTGTGGGAAGAAACTATATGTATAAGTCGAGTGCTTTATAATACGATTTGCAATTCAAATATGATGATTGGATATTATAGTACCTACCTGCACCAATATGTCAAAACGTTAAGCAGATAATAATAATATCCTCTGGAAAACGTATTAACGTATAGTTTTATCATAAAATTCGATAGCAAACAAAAAGGCGGAGACGAACAAATAGAGAAATCACACAATGGTCCTTTATAAATACATACATATATAGAAGAAGAAAAAGAAGATGCGGGACATGGGTATCGCTGATCTATCCTCTAAGCTTCTCCAGCTAAAGAAGTCGTCTTGTTATTTATATATGAGTCGCAAACACAGAATTATTATTAAATTATAATTCTTATAGTTGAGGGCAACAGCAACTCAAAAAAAAAAAAAAAACGATGCAAAAGTGCATATTATTTTGTTGTCGTCATCGTGCATAAAAGGGAACAAGTGCAACATCGCAGCCATCCATGATGGGCAAATGAATATTAAATGGAAATAGAGGCGGTGTTGGTTCTGCCACAGCGCTGTAGGGGAATTCAAAACCAATTAATAATCTTGTATTTACTTCGATATAAGAGGTGAGGGAAGAGGCCACATATATAGGAGTTTTTATAACATATAATTATATATTGGAATTTATTTTTGTAATTTGTTCTTGAAACTGAAAATCAATACACTTAGATATACATAAGTGTTTAGATGGAATTATTAGTAAAAAGATTTTTGAGTTTGCAGCTCAGTTCTTTTGTTTCTTTGTAATTACATATCATCACCATCATCATGGTTTTGGATTTGTTCAGATTTCAAAACAAATTCATATTTTAAAAAATAAAACTATTTGATTTTAAAGAAAAAGTCCCTACTCAACTTTCAAGCCTCTTAAATGCCCAATAATTTGTAGGTATACCAAAATTTATACTTTAGACATTAAACCTGAAGTAAATATTTGGATTTTGAAAAACAAACATAAAATTGATTGTGGCTTTATACATCTTCCTTTTGTATGAATTTTTTTTCGACAACCCTGGCAGTTGAAAATTAAGTTATAAAAGCTTCTTAAATGAACCATATCGATTTTATGGGACTTTTTTTTACTAAAACGAACATGAAAATAATTGTTGTTGATTGATTTTCAAATATAAATCTAGACATTGGACCGTATAGTTAATTAAAATAAATATATATTTCTGTAGTACTTGATTTTAAAATTAGCCTATAACCTATAACTCCTGTAATATAAAAGCCAAGCCAACCTAACAACCAAAGAAAAGTCTAAATAATATAATATTATGTATAGATGTATGTATAGATTATATTTTTTAATGAAATTTCAGAAGCGAGATAACTAAAAGCTTATACACATTACTCAGAATTGGCCTGTGAACTACGATTTGATACTGTAGGTACTTTTTTCAAGTACATATTTAAATAAAACTTTATGCATTTTTGTTTGTCTTTAAGATAGTACCAAAAAAACCACAGTATTTCATAATCAATTTGTTAAATAATTCAATAATGCATGACTGGGTCGCACGTACTTGCTCTTATGTACAATCACACTCAGGGTTTAATATTTTAAGACCAAACATGTAATGCAAATGATTTTAAAATAAATAAATTAGTTATAGAAGTCTTTATTTAAAAATCGAAGCGGTTTTTTTTTTAAATAATTTTTTTATACCTACATTAATTTATTGCAAAAAATATTCAAGACAAAATTTTAGTATATTTACCAATTTTAAGCATTCATTAATTTGCAATTAAAAACTGTCAATTAAATGTTTATACAATCTTCATCAATTATTGACTACGTCATTGTTTGTAGAATAAAATCGTCCCGGCCCCAAAACAATGTTTGTTCTCAAAATATTAAAAGCGAAAAATGTTTACCAAAAATTTTAGAATGTTTTTTTTTTATTAAAAAAAAAATAAACTGTCTGTTGATTTTTTTAAATTCCTTTCAATTCTTCATTACGTCATTTTGTGCAGAATAAAATAAAGCTGAAGTCGATGGCTCGAAATATTCGAGAAAAAAGATTTTTTACAACTTTTTTGTTTAAATTGACGTTTTAAGAGAGCCCCTAATTGAATTTAAACCTTTTTAGCACTTTATGATGTTATTATCTGTAAAATAAAATTGATTCGAAGTCAATATCTCTATTCGTTCTCGAAATACGGAGAACAAAAGAATGTACCACGAACGTATGAATTATACGTTCACACACATACAGACACCTCTCTTAAAACGATGGATTGGAATTCTTTATATCTTGAAACGTAGAGATATGTCAACGTTTTGTAAAGTTCATTTCATCTTACATCGACTTTTTAACAAAAATCTAATTTTAATTATATACAACAATATTTCCAATCATTATAAAGTTAAAAACTAAGCCGAGAGATTCAAACAAAAAAAAATCAAATCAAAAATTGATGAGAGTATCCTTGCAAAATTCTTATCACACTGTCTTCATCTTGTATATATTCCTACGTCCAACCACAAAAATTCCAAAATAGTAATATTGCACAAAAAAAAGAAATAACAAAAAGAAAATGACAAATAACACAAAAGAAAAGAAGGTACACTCATGAAATTCCTATGAGAATGCATACGGTCTTGCGTGGTCAGCACCAGACAACACACTATTCGTAGAAAACCTTGAGATTGTCACCGACAATCAGCCTCTATGATCAGCAAACAATAAATTTCAAATCGGTTAGTGTGTCCCTAAGAAATCGTGAGTCTCTATCCTGCTACCCTGCCATATATATATATACCTACATCCACTCATATCAGAAAAAGGGACAATACAAAAAACTCAATACGTACAAAAAAAATAAAAAATAAATAACAAAGAAAAATTCAAAGTGCTGGTGGCTATGTTTACCAAGCAATGAAATGATAATGCGACTAAATACAATCTATATACATATACAGCCGTCTTTCTAGGTGGAATAAAGGTGCCCAATGTGCCCACGTCCTGTCGGCGAATTGCGTCCAACCTACATGCTGAGGCACCTGCATCTTTATCTTGTAAAACAAACCAAAGACTTTGTCCTTGGAATAAGGCTTGTTGTATATATGTATTTATAAGCCATCCAGCCCAGCCATGCTAGTCAACCAGCAGCGCAGAGGGCCCAGACAATAGCAGACCCAAATACGATCGGACAAGATCAGTCCGCACATCCACCTATATAATATATCCTAGACTCTACAGTCTTCAGGGACCACGGTATACCTCTAGACCTATATCCACATTAGAAGCAGAAGTCAACTGGATATGTTGTGAATGTGCATTGCCAATTTTTATTGTCATTATTCTGTGGGCCATGATTCTAGCTTGGCCAAAGGCTTCTTGCATCAGGCTTCATACATACATATATAATTGATTTGATTTTTTCTATAATCGTGCGCATGTTCTCTCTTTGGACTTTATCTTCCTCCTCCTCCACGTTTATCAAGGACCTTCCACTTCAATTGCAGAAGCGCACGTTTCGACCCAAATAGTAATAAAAAAACAACACAAACTGTTTTTTTTTTTTTTTAACTATATGTATGTTTATTAAAACGATTGGTATCGTGGAGATATTAAATGGAAATCACGATATTATTTATGTGAGCATTTAATCATCTAACCTAGTTGTTCTATATTATGTGAAAAAGAATGCAAAAAGATGTGACATAATTTTTGTTGTTTGTGTTTTTTTTTTTATTGTAAAAAGATATACCGAATTTTCAAATATGACCAAAAAAGAATTATAAAATCTTTGAGTTTGTAAGTCCACTGTGAAGAAATACGTTGCATAAAATGGATTTTGTGTTATTGTCAAAACTATTATCTAAAATGATTCATGATTCAAAATTGTATTCTTTCAAGCTAAACATTTCAAAAACCTGAATTTATGTATTGCTTTATTGATAAAATCGCTTAAATTCCTCTGAGCGCTCAATTCGCTTAGTTCAATTCCAACGAATAAAATTCACTAAGCGCGTTCATAAACATGAGATCTCCGTCAAAAAGTAAGCAAGCGAATTCAATTTTTTTTTTCCTCAGCACTTTAACAGCAAAGCTGATAAATTCTGCTGAGGAATCCTGTTCATGGGCTTATTTTCCACGTTTTAACTTGATATTTTTGTTTTAACTAATAACTTTTTTTTTGCGGCACAAATAAGCAAATAAAGCTTCAAAATTTTTTTCTAGCTCTTTTTTTCATATAAATTGAAATGTCAAAGTGCTGAACGTGAAAAGTTAAAAGTTGGTAAAGTCTTGCAGCACCGATTTCAGCTGCGTTGCATTGTGTTCGTAACATTGAATTTGTGTCTATTGAATATTTTGACAGTTGTTCAGCTCCAGTTGCAATTCCTACTTTCATTGATTGCTTTTAGATGACTGCAATTTTTATCCGCAATTCTCTTTTGAGTTTCTTTCGGATTGCAGCATCCATTTAAACGCTGCAAATTATATAATAGCTGCAATTTTTGTTAAATGAGAAGGAAATATCACTTCACACTCTTTACTCTGCTTATGTGTCAAACAATAGGAAAAAGCACAAAGAAGAAAGTGCGATAACTCTGCAATTATTTCAACATCTGCAACTTTGTTTACCCCGGCCACCGCATACGTCCCCCGCCTACAAGCTTAAAAATTCCAGGGGGTAATTGCAGCGTTTAAAAGCAGTCATTGCAGTCAAACATGTTATGTGCCAAATTAAAACGACGACGTGCGAGAAAACTTCTTAAAGTGTGATATTTGATACAAGCTCTGTTTCTTACAAAATTGCCAAATTTGTGTTTGTTAACTAAAAAAAGTTGCAAAAGTTGAGCACAATGAAAGGGCAAATAATTTCCCCCTCCACAGGATAACTTGCAAATTTCTGCTACCCAAACTTCTGTGCGCAAGGAGTGTAAAAACTGTCAAGTGCACAGCTGCTAGTACCTATCTGTCACTTGAGGTCCGCTTAGAATATTAAAAAAAAACTTCATTTCGGTATTCGCCATCTTAATTTTAAATCATCTACGGCCGACCTCGACGTGTGGTGTCGCAGTCGGCATTTCTATAGTTTGTCCAAATTTTACAATTATTTAAAAATTATAAGATTAAAATGCTTTGTCACGATTTGACCGTCTTGTACAAAAAGTGTTGTTAACTTTTTGCAAAGTTTTCCCTCTCTGAGAGTATTATCTCCTTGTTTCAAAGTTTGTCAGGTTTTACACATTTTCTTAAAAAAGATACCAAACAGACCTAGTTTATAGAGCAAGAATTTGATTGTTATTTCCCTGAATTTGACGTTTAAGAGGTACTATATGTCTATACGAAAATGCTACATTATTTTATTTGAGTTCTTTAAAGAAATCCCACCTAAATAGAAATATTATTGAAGAGTTATGCTCTGCCTTTTGCGGGTAGTTGACAAGTCAATAGTCATCCAAGAGTACCTATGTATGTATCTCTTGTCATGAAAAAGTGCGTCTCACCTTAACCGTTCCGATTCGGAAGAAAATTGTAAGTCCACTCCATTCCTGCCAATAACACGCAAACAGGAATGGTCGAGAGTTGTAAGTCACTATAGGCCCTGGTCCTATACACGAATTGTTGCACCACCTAATCTATGAATTTATTTTTCTTTAAATAAATTACATGTTGACAATATCCTCTCTATATTCAGTCTGATGAAATGGTTATTTTTTATTTTATAAAAGAAGTAAGAACACAAATATTCCATTAACAAAACCGCAAGCAAATACTTAGTTTCCATATTTTCAACATTTATTTTATTTCTCAAATTTATTTAAATTTCCCAATACGTCTTTAAAAAAAAATAGAGCAAACAAAATTCTTAAGTTGAAACACATAACTCTTCCATACTTTATGTTTCAAATAATTTAGTTTCATCATATGATATATACGTAGTTGGTTTGTGTCTGAAGCACAAAATTATAAGTGGAAGTACCGTTCTTTAAGCTTATATAAGTATTCCCAAGTAAATTGATAATAATTATTTTATTCTCTTAAATTTAATTCAACCAAAATTAACTCACAGCTAACTGCACAATAATAAAACAAAATAAAAACGAATAAATTAACGTGCCACATTTCTGCCATTACAATGAATTAAAAAAAAAAACGCTAAATATAATTAAAAAAATAAAATAAAATATTAGGTAACCGCGGTAACCGCATTTTTTTTTTTTTTTTTCTTTAATCAAAGGCATTGCACTTCCTGAGAAGTCTCGCTGAGTTATGCCTTTTGAATACTTAACAAACAAAAAAATACTTCTTTGACGGTCTAAAGACGGTTAAAATTATATGCTGTTTAATTGATTGGTATAAGTTAAGTAAGGTTGGTGTTGGAAAATAATTAAATGCGGAAAAACGATACGCATTACGGGTGGTAAAGCTGCACGCGGAAACATTTACATATATACATACCTACCTATTGGGGCACTCTTGGGTGGTATAAACATAAACAACACTGAAATCATGCGCGTTCAGTAATTTAAACCTCAAAGTTACTATACCTAACCTAACCTATAGATATATGCCGACAGAAGGGAATGGAAAAATATTTAAATTGTGGTATTATAGGTATATTAAAAACTAAGCCCCCGAAGAACTCAGTCAAGCGATTAGCAATGGAAAATTTCAATTTAAAACAAAAAAAAAACCGCAGGCCAATGAAAATCAAGCTTAATATAAATTCTTCGTCTTCGTGGTGTGTTAAGGTCGAATATATTAAAGATTTAAAATGAAAATTCTAACCATTTGATAATTAAATTTTTTAGGTAAGCGCGATTGCGTGACATGGAAAATGAGAGATTGAATTTTAATAATGATATAATTGATGTGTCAATATTATCACGCTACTTGAATTTCTGTTGAAGGGACTTTGTGTAAAGGTGTTTCAATATTATTATATCCAAGAAAAATAAACATTTACTTCAAACAGAAACTGAAACAGACATAAAGCTGAATTTTGGTATAGCGCTTTATTTCTATGTAAAGGGTGTTTTTTTTTTAGAGGTATAGAACTTTGAAATGAAATAAAACAAAGATGATTTTTTTAAATTGACACCAAATTTACTTTATTCGAAAGATAATCTTCTGTTGTAACAATTTAAATAATTATAATAAATTTCTGGAATATGACCGCCACGGCTGGCTCGGACGTATAGTCTAATCTGGAGGTCCAATTTTCGATGACTTTTTCCAACATTAGTGGCCGTATATCGGCAATAACGCTTCGAATGTTGTCCTCCAAGTATGGTCAATCGTTTCGGGCTTATCGGCGTCGACTAGCGACTTCACATATCCCTACAGAAAATAGTTAAGCGGCGTTAAATCGCACGATCTTGAAGGCAAATTCACGGGTCCGTAACGTGAAACTATGCGGTTACCAAACGTTTCCTTCAATAAATCAATTGCGGCACGAGCTGTGTGACATGTTGCGCCGCCGTCCTGTTGAAACCACAGCTCCTACACATCATGGTTGTTCAATTAATGAACGAAAAGATCAGTAATCATAGCTCTATAGCGGTCACCATTGACTGTAACGTTCTGGCCAGCATCGTTTTTAAAGAAGTACGGACCAATGATTACACCAACCCATACAGCAAACGAAACAGTCAGTTTTTCTGGATGTAACAGCACGGCGGTGTCTCAAAAATGGCTAGAGGATTATCTGCACTCTAAATCCGGCAGTTCTGCTTATTCCAAAAATGCCATTCAACCAAAAATGAGCTTCATCGCTGAACAAAATTTTATTGTAAAAATCGGGATTAACAGCAATCTCGTTCCAAGCCCATTCACAATACTTTGCATGCGTTATTAAGACGTCAGACTATTCATGTTGAAATGCCAAACCAAACTAAAAATCACTTGACAGCTTACAAAATGGCCGCCAGTTAAAATAGTGTTGCCAACTTAAAGTTCTATACCTATACCTCTAAAAAAACACTCGTTATATGGGATACGTTCAATACTGGGTACGTTCCTTTGTACCTCAAACTAAATCGAAAGATCATGTTGAATTTATGTTGAAATTTGGTTGATAGTTCGAACTCATCGCGTTCTGTGATTTAACAGCATTTGAATTTTTAATTTGATGTTTACACATCACTCACACTTTTTTGTTCATCACTCTTAATTTATGTTTTAAATAAATTTATATGACCCAATTAAAAAATCTTTTTTCTGTTTTTAATAATTAGCTCTTAGAATAATGACACTACAAAATTCACCTTTACTGTGTTGAGTTTCATTGTGACTTTTCTTGTGAGGATTGAGGAAGCATTCCATAAATGTTATCCAGTCACAACAATCCTCACAAAGAATGGTCACAAGAGTTTGTGATTTCTCACAAGTCACAAGCTGGTAAAGCGTTACAAGTTCACTGATTGTTTTATTTTAATTAAAAAAAAAATCATATGAATTATCATTAAAACATAGATTAAGTGCAAATGACAAACTTAATAACCGTTGCATGCAGCTTCCATAGTCACGATAATCATAAGTCTATGGCGAAGTGCATGCTAAAAAAAAAAAAGTATTAAACAAAATATTTCAAGGGAAACGCGCATAATGCAATTATAAATCAATCCAGCATATCTTTGTGCATTGTTGCAGCAATAAAATGCAAAGAAAGTGAAATGTTGTTGGCAAAACTTTTGCTTTTATAATTATTGGTATACAAAATTTTAATTTATATCTGTATTATTTGTATTTTATTTATTTTTTTTTTTTTTTTATTAAATTGAATTCAAAAATTAATCAATTATTCGGAATTCATATTTTTTAAACATCTTTTCTAATGAACTTAGATATGCTTTAAAAAAAAGTGTGAGTGCCGGGACTCACGGTTAAGATGTGTAAATACCAAATTAAATATTCGAGTGCTGGTTTTACATCACAGAACGCGACAATTTCGAACTGTCAGCCAAATTTCAACCCAAACTCAACTCGACATTTTGATCTAGTTTGAAGTACGAATATTCCCATCTTATTCACAGTACTAATCTTGTTCAAAGTATAGACTATAGATGTAAAAAAATGACTTAGGTAAAAGCTTGTACCTATTTGGAAAATGCTTTTGTAAAATTCCACATCTTTATTATGTTCAGCTAAAAAAGTCATTTTGAAATTTGAAAAACCTCTGCACTTGCTGATTACGACATTTTTATAACCTCTGAGTATACAAAACCATATCTGTCAGAAGTCGCCAATAGAGATTATGTAATTTAAAAATAGGCAGTTGTAATTTGAAAGACCTAATCTAATAACAACTAGTTTCAAACACAATTATCTCAAACACTTTATGAAGCGCACCACCTTCCACAGGGAAATTCCTTGGCACGGCCTTCATCGCTTTATAACCCCTAAGTCCCGCTATTCAAGTTACATATATATATTTACATATATATTTAAACGCCAGCCGTAAAATCATTCGTTCTACAAACATACATAATTGCGTCTATCCTCCCGCCAAGACTCTGCAACTGCCTAATGGAACTTATAACAAAAAAAAAGACGCAAAGCAGAAGTGATTCCACTCTACCCATCTAACAGAATAATTACAACTCTTTTTCTAACCGGCTATATAACTATAAAGGGGGGTTGGGCAGCAACAGCAAGAGAAACACATGCCTGATACATGCATGGTGTTAAATTGCTACTAAGAAGGCTTACACCATATATGATAAGTGTTTTAGAGTCCCTAAGTTGGACAAATCTTCTGCGGCTATCGCACATCAAAAATCAAATTGATATACGGCAAATTGCTTCCGTTTGTCATCTTACGTAATTTATCTGGAAGGATGGTTGTACAATGTGTGGTGCGCCTACCTTATAACTCCCTTAACTCAAACTCACATAGAGGCATACACGAGTACCTATAAAGGAAGATTCCGAAGACCGAATGCAAGACATAAGTCCGAGACAGTAAAGGAATTCAAGAAGGTGCCGCAATTATTTTCGAATTGCTATTTGCCACCAATCACTTCTTGCATACCAGTTTATATATGTATAGAGAGAGCGCAACACTATCCGACTACCTACACACGCCATCACCAAGCCCATCATGGATTCGCGAGCGAGCGATGATGCTGGGCCTCGTGAAATCGAGAGATGGAGTCCCTAACATCTCCGACATGGACTGGACATCACCGATCCATGTGATGGCATGGCAAGGCATCAGGATCGTCTTCGTCGCAACATTGAAATTCTTATTGAAATCACTTAAATGACCAACATTCATTATCACCTCTAACACCTGATACTTGAGTGTGAGTGGAAAACCATCCGGGGCTATATGTTTAGTTCTGCGGCATTAGCAGGAATAATGTTACTGCGCAGATCTAGCTGATGGTAAATAATTGTAGTCGTTAGGCCTCAAGCTACAGTAAATTACAACAAGTGCAAGTGAAGCGTCTACACGCTTACAACTTGCGACTTGCAACTTGGCCATACACATTGACGGATAATGTGGGTATATTGCGAGTTCTAAGGATTGAAGAACCATGCAAGAGCATGGAAATGGTGCGAAATGATTAATCATTGCTACAAGTGAATTTTTCACTAAATAATGGGCTTTTAATAGAGTCATGTCAACAAAAGCAATGTCATCCATCGTGTCCTGCCTTCGCTGGGGCCGGCCGGCCCGGCGGTATGGCGCGGCGGCAGCAGCGTTCATCCATTTATACAAATAAATAGGCTTGCAGGGCATATCATTTGAGAGGAACGTTCCTTAGTTATATATGTTTTACTAGGAATCTATGTTTGTACCTACATAAGTCGGCATTATTTTAACCTGATGTATAAATTACTTCAAATTGATCCACACATGAAATGCAATTATGGCATTATACGGCCTTGGGCACTCCTCAGACACTTATATATATATAGAGTTTCCTGCGTCCATATATTTAATGGGTAAATATGCAAAAGAATGTAATTAAAGCGATGTGTAACAATGTTTTAGTAATCAATAAACTTTTTTTTTATGTGTTCTTTAACCTTTAAGCTATGTATATGCTTCGGGAGTGAAATGAACGAAAAAAAGAAAAATTAAAAATGATTCTAATAAAAATATCAGTTTATAAATTTTAATGGGAATTATGTTTTTTTTTTATTTTGAATAAATTAAAAGGAATTATATTCCCTTTGTGCTGTCTAAAATGTCTGTACATGATGATTAGTTATTTTAAGAAATAAGGGATAAGTTTAAAACTAATTAAAACTTGATAATTAATTAAACCTTGACATTTAGTTTATCAAAATCAAATAATAGGCCTGTTACATTACTTTTTGGGAAAAACTTCGACAAAATGTTTGGGCTTTTTGAGCTTTTCGAGGTTTTTGATGTTGTTGTTGTTGTTGTAATTTTTGACCAGAAATGAAAAAAAAAGGAAACTCATTTGGGATGTTTCTGGTTAAACGTCAGATTTGACAACAGAAATTATCAGTAATTTGACAAGCAAGAAGAGAAAGTAGGTTTAATGTTAGGGTAGATTCCTTGCTGCTCTGGCGTTTTCGTGCCAGAAAAAACTAAAGAAACATATTTGGGTCGATTTAGGATACTACGGGATCTAGCTAGCGAGTAAAGGAACAGATAAATAACTGAAATAATTTAGTGCAGAAAAATTAGATCAGAACAGAGCAGAATAATTGTGTGAAAACTATCAGAACAGAAAAGGTTTGTTTCTTTACTGTTTGGAAAAAGTTTGGAAAACAATTCGGGAAAAAAGTTTGGGGTCGAGCTTTTTGATGTTGCTGTTGCTGTTGTAATTTTTAACCAAAAACGAAAAAAAAGGGAACGCATTTGGGATGTTTCTGATTTGTTTTTGGGTAAACGTCACATTTGACAACAGAAATTATCAGTAGTTTGACAAGTAAGAAAGGATAGCAGGTAAAATATTCGGGTAGATTCTAGCTATAGAGCGGAAATGAAACAAATGAACAAAATTCAAAAGCTCTGGTAATTTTGGGCCAGAAAAAAGTAAAGAAACATATTTTGGGTAGATTTGGGGTACCACAGATTCCCGCGGGCCAATAAAGAAACAGACCTAAAAGCACAGCTATGTGTTTTATGTATTTGACAGTTGCTTATTTACTTACTTTTTAACTATAATTTGTTTGCAATGATTAAAAAAAAAAGAAGAATTTTATATCAATTCAAACTTTTTTCATATTCTTTTATGATTTATACTTTATTTTCAATCCAAAAACCGAATAAATGTACTTCTTTTGTTACATATTGCAGCTTTTTATTTTACCAAAACACAACAACCAACTGATTCTTTGACATTTCTAATTCACTTGCTCTACCACAAATGTAGGTACAACAAATTTTGTCAAAATTTTGTTTCTTTGTTTGTCTCAATTTCTTTCTTTTTAAAATGGCAAAATGAAAATGAACTTTCAACTGTTTTTTTTTTTTCAAAAACCCAATTTTTTAATTGTCAAATTTATAGCATTAACTATCGTGATACAACTTTAAAATTATTTATTACAAATAAAATAGGTCTTTTTGGTATCTTTTTTAAGAATCTATACCTGTCAAACTTTGAAACAAAGAGAAAATTCTCGAGAGAGGGAAAACTTTGCAAACATTTAACAAACGGACCGAACCACTTTTTGTATTAAATGTCACTTTTTTGTACAAGACTGTCAAACGATTAAAAATCATTTTGAATCTTGTAATTTTTAAATTTTCAAATTTGGACCTATACCTATTTATAGAACTACCGATTGCAACACGTCGAGTTCAGCCGTAGGTTATTTAAAATTAAAATTGCGAATACCGAAATTATTTTTTTTAATTTTCTTAGCGGACATCAGGTGACAGACACTAATAGTTGTGTATTTGACAGTTTTTACACTCCTTTGTTGTTGTTTTTGAACTTTAAATAATTTATATTGTTAACTATAAAGTATGATTCGAGAAGTCTCTAAATTAAGCCCAATCTTTTAAAATCTCGTATTTTGATAAAGAAAGATCTTCAGGAGGACTATTTTTAGTACAGATACAAGCTCATTCCCAAAACTCTCTTGTAAAATTTGAAATCTTATATTAAATTCTGACAATACCAAAATACCATAGGCATTGTAAATTGTAAGCCCCATCATATAAGACACTCGTATTATGTGCATCCATACGACTCAATCCACCACAAACCAGGTAGTCCGCATGTAAATCCCAGGCTCATTTCTGGGTTTTAGCCAGAATATATTTATAATCTTCTTGTAGATGGGCAACCTCAACGCACAGAAGTGCAAAAGGAGGGACAAAAACGTACATTTAATCAGACAATAGCCAAAAGGTCATCGTTTGCATTTGCCCTCACATAGAAGTTATGTTCCTATAAGTCACACTGATTCAAGCTTGCACAGGCAGCTATATCTATAGTCAGTCTTAGCAACCAAGCCAGCATGTGTGTTTGTATATATACGTATGTAGATAAGGCTGCTGGCGGCGTGGCGGCGGTGGCGTATCGAGCTGCTTCAGGTAATGCGTCCAATTGACAAAGACATCCATGATGGTGGTGTACGAAAGCAGAGTCCTGTCCCTGTGTAATTATTATGAGCTCTATTGCCCATCCAATGGTATGTGACTATATGATGGCTAAGCCAAAGTCATAGCCATCGCATCGTGCACTTCGCATAGCCCTCGAGGAATTTGATTTTAAAAGATATGCCATGTCAAGTAGTTGTTGCGCATCTACGCAATTTCCATATTCGTTTAGGTCTTCTCTGATTTAAGCAGCAGAAGCAGCAGCAATAGCAGCGCAGCAGCAGGAGCAATATCGCAGCCGTATAAGATAGTTCTGGTGGTTAAGCAGAAGACGACAAGGTTTTGGATTGATGCATCCAAAATAAAAATAAGAAGAAAACGAAAAAGAAAAACGATGTGTTTTTTAATGGATGACAAGATAGTTCCATGACAGAATGTCTACTCTTCAATTTACAGAGCATCAGCAATATTAGAAGGATCAAAAAGTGTGTGTGTGTGTCTTCTATATATAGGTTCCTACTCTTACCTTAAGTATACTTCGAACTTACAAAATCTTAAGATCCATTTGCTGCAAAACGATGAAAAGTATTCTTAAAGCGAATCAAATCAATAGAACACGGCAAATCATCTCTATATATACGTACTAGATTTTAAAGAGACTCCCTCCAGCCTAGTGCATCATCAGAGAGAGATAGAGAGGAACCCCAAAGATTTGATGGCCGATAAGCATTCGATTCGACGTTGATTATCATTGCATTTTGCGTGCATCTTCCAAGGCTTATTCAAAGTTAAGTCTGATGCTTATTCTGCCGATGCAATTACGTTTAGATATGCTTGTATGTTTGACAAGATGTGCGCATAGCCTATACTCGTAAGAACGAGAAGGTATAGAGGTATATATGTACCTTACAGCCTATATATAGGATATATAAACCTATGAAAGATGCTATTAAAGGACCATGGGGGTCAACCGAGATCTTGGCAGTAATAAATTTTACTTAAGGAGATTCTCATTTCAAGCAGATATGTATAACGTCAATGCGGCAAAACGCATCATGGTCGTTCTATAAAACGCATTTAATCTTGGAATTTATCGGACATAAGGCAAGGTATGCCTAACGATCGATTATATCAATCAAGGGATATATACGTTTGTGTTAATTATGCTGTCCTATAAATTATTTTACAAAATTATATAAATGGTTGCACTTGTCAAAAGCGGTTTTGTCGTTAAAATGTCATTGGGTGCAAAAGATATATTGCTTTTATTATAAAAGACTCAAAAAAAAAAAACAAAACTGGTCTATAAAAATAGAAAAAACAAAAAAGGAAAAAAATAGTTGGAGAAATCTTCTGAGAAATACATATAATAATTTTTTTGCGGAAAATCATCTTCTTCATCACAATGCGGCTTACAATCAAAATGTATTTAAATAAACAACTGTTTTCTAGACTTATTTTGGGTCGCTTGCTTTAGCTCATCTGGAACGGCCCCAGAAAACAAGACCCCAAAAGTTGAAATGAAAAAAGGCCCCAGAATTAGAGCCATCTTTCATAATGAAATTATGCCCCATGCAAAATGGCTTCACCGAAATTAAAAAAGGCCTACAAAATATATAAAACTAAAAACTTGGAAATTACTGTAGCACATTACGTTGTGCAGTTACACGTTACGATACGTTGATTAATATTGGATACGTTCGATATTGGGTACGTTATACTTCGTACCTCAAACTAAATCGAAAGATCGAGTTTGGGTTGGAATTTGGTTGACAATTCGAACTCGTCGCGTTCTGTGATGTAAAACCAGCACTTTAATATTTAATTTGATGTTTACTCATCTTAACCGTTAGTCCCGGCACTCACACTTTTTTCTTACAAAAGCTAATTTTCGAAAATTAATAATACCCACACTGTCTTCAGCATGGGCAATTGTAATTCTCCTGCCCTTCAGCAATCGATTCTGCTTTAAAAAAAATCGGGTAATATTTGTCAGCTATTCCGTTATACTCTCTATTGATTTTCAACACGATACTTAAAAAAAATGATTGATGATGGTTTCACTAGAAGTGATTTTTTTTCACAAACTCTGAGTCCTCGATTAGCGGATTTTCAAAATACTTTTTGAGACAGACAATGATGTTTTAGCAAAATGAAAAATAAGGCCCCAAAATATTTTTCAAAACAAAATTAAATTAAACCCTAAAATTAATGTGGCAGTCATATTTCTTTCGGGCTTTATTTTATTAAGGAAATAAGACCCGGAAAAAAATGAAATAAGCTCAGGAATGGAAATAACACCCCAAAATTTAAGAATTTTCATTATTATTGTTTTGGGGCCTTATTTAATTTTTTCTTTGGGACCTAATTTAGCAGAGCCATTAATTCAACTATTTAGAGCAGGTAGCTGCCACATACAACTATTTTTTGATTTTTTAAATTTTCTAGAAAACAGCTGAAACTATTTTGATTAAAATTCGTAGGTACCTATAATGACCAAAGTTAATTTTAAGAAAACTGCATTTAATGTTTCAGGCACATAACGGTAATAGCCATATCACTGTTTGACGTGTATAATATCTATATGCTGACGGTAGGGTAACTAAAAACATGGGCCTTACGTGTAAGACGTTATGTACAATACGTTAAGTGTAATACGTTATCTGTTAAATGAAAATTGTTGGATTGAGTACATTGGGTACGTTCATTTACGAAAATTGAGCACTTGGACTAATGTAGATGTTTACACTGTGAGTCCCGGTATTCACCCTTTTTTTATATTATATTATTTTTGGTTTATTCGTGCAAAACTTTTTAACGGTATGAGTGATTAATTATAATTTTGGTAATCGTCAATAGTTCAAAAAATACTGCATTTAAAAATTTAAAAAAAAAATAACTAAATATCCATTTTTTAGTATCTACTTATACTTAAAGATTATAATAAATAAATTATTCCAGTATTTGTAGCTAAATTGCAGCTGTTTACCACAAGCGAGCAAGTTCGTGCGAGTGCATATTTTTTACTTTGTAAGAATGTTTTGTAAAAAAAACATCAGATATAAGAAAAATAGGTGGGTTTTTTTTAAAACCCACTTATGTATTTTAGACCTTTCTCCTTTTGTTTTTTTTTTCAAGTTTTAAAACTTTTCCAACGACTTTTATTAAACTGCGTAATTTTTATGTCCAAAGCTTCATTTGACTTTTTTTTTAACACTTTTGCGCCAACAATGTGATTGTATTGCTAAACTAAAGCTTTATGTCTTCAATGCTTATTTCCACGTTATAAAGTCTTGAACCTTTAAGAGCAAGTTCGTTCGATCTAGTCGTGCATTTTATTTTTACAAAAAACCAAAAAATATCTACCATATTTAAACAAGTTAAAATACTCACTATACGGCATGGCACTTCCACTCCACTCATCTTCGTCAGACATGACAAGCCAATTTACATGCTGTAAATCTATCAAATAATAAACCACACATATGCTATAGCATAAAGAATATATTGTATGCACTTATGTGGTTAAACAAATCTCATTTATGATTCCTTAGGGAAACAAAAAAACTCCCGAACAAACACTCCTTATTATATGCACATGCATATTACACTTGAAAACATCCAAAGATACCAATATTACACAAGGGCCATAACCGCTTGTTCCTACACTATTTTTTCTCAGTTAAAAAAGAGAGTCAATGTCCTTATTGTAAATTTGTCCTTCAAAATGGCTTGCCGTATCTAACTTCACGTCTGGTGAGTACTTTTTCAACAAACTAAACACAAAAATCGCGAAAAAATCAACAAAGGCCCCGAGAAAAAAAAAGAACCCTATATATAGGTATACATTGGATTTTGTGCGCGCATAAAAACGAAAAGAAAAAAACAACAAACATACAACAATATATCCGAGGCAACATCCCAGACAATCATGGCCAAGAACAACATCACTTGGTCTATTGATTCAGCAAAGCAAGCATCATCCAAGTCAGCCATCACCATAAAGCAAAAGAAAAGCGAGTGCACCTTCGATGCAATGGGACAGCTCTTCGAAAGGTGCGCAGACTCATTAAAAGAATTGTCATGCGGTAAGCCACAGCAGCGCAGCCAGCAGCGGCTGGCTTATACTATATAGCTACGTGAGGCTGCTGTGACTTCAAGACTGACTCTCTATACGCTATACGACCCGTCTCATATACCTACTCAGATGCTTCCATCAGAGCTATTCAGTCTAAGTCCAAGGAAGCGCACGTCTAGTTTTCCTCGATACACTTTTGGTAAAATTTGCACACCTTCGGCCACAACTCTCTTGCATGATGATGTGATGGAGCAAGGGTACAACACACGTCTATCTATAGGGTCTTTGCATATTGCTATTGCAGGAAAAGGCATGGCAAATAAAAGTGAGAAGGGCCTGTCTATTATAATTGCACATAGGGGCAAAAGTCCATCAAAAGTCCAGAGCTTCGCAAACGAAACGAGTTAAAATAATACTCCAAGTATCTAAGGAAGCGTTGTAATATGCCTATACGAAATGGAATGGAATGGAGGCAGCAGCTGCTCCTGCCTGCCTGCTTGCTTCATACTTAACTACCTATACCTTAAGCCTATGATGATGCCACCTTCGCTTTGCCTGCTCCTGTTTGCTTTGGCAAAATAAAAAGAAGAATAGAACAATCAGAGATGCTGGTTGGATGTTTATGCACTCGAGGTGAGTTATTGCCATCCGGACAAAAACCTCTTCGCATCGGTCAGGTTTATTAATCATCCCACAGGGTTCTGTTTCTCTGTTTATTGTATCGAGCTCGCCAGGCTCAGGTTCGGTTTCAGTTCTGAGTTTAGGCTCAGGAAGACTGCCAGCAGGGAGAAACGATGCACTGATGGTGATGGTGATGGTATAATGGCGCACGGTGAGTCGTGTCGTTTTTCTCATAATTTTCAGGAATAAGGTGTGTGTGTATTCAGAGCTGAAGACTTCACTTGTCCCAATATTTCATTTTATTCAACGGCAGTTAGTGCTTATTAAAGATACTGATGCTGTTGTCACAGCACATCTTGCGCAAATGTCATTCAATGTATAAATACAATATTATTGACTTTGAAGCAAAAGGCAAGCGAAGAAATAACTTCCTTTTTGTTTTCATTTTTTTTTTTGTTTGGTTCGCGAACAGGATGCAAGCCTTCAAATAGAATCGTTGGACGTTGCATCGTTTTACATGTTATTGCGAGCTAATTTTTTATTGTTATTTAAATAAGAAAATTAACGTGTTTTAAAAGACACCTCTGATGGTATTTGCTTAGGTGTTTGTTGATTTAATCTTGCCTTATCGGCGGAGTTCGTTAAGTGCGTTTTTTGTTCCTTAATGCACAACACATACAGAATGTGTGTTTTGCATGAACAGAATTCTTAAGCGAAACAAAATTGAACTTTTGTTTGACTTCAAAATTAATAGAAATAGTGAAAATAATTTTAAAAAAATTGCAACAGTATGCGTTTTATGTGGACTTGATTGGTCTAAATAAAAAAAAATACTTCCTTTAGGCCAAAAGTATCAAAAATAACTGTACACTTTTGTGTACATTATTTAACTACACATTTTACATATCAAGCATGAATAATTGAATAGTAGACAGAAAAATTACATGTTTTACATATTTTTCTTCTTATTGGTATAAAGTCTAACTCACGAAACAAATAAGTTTTAAATTTTCAAAGAAGAACTACGAGCATATATTTAGGTACATTAATGAGATTGAAAAATTATATTTTTTTTGTAATCCATCGACATCGTAGCAATATAATTTGAAAGTTTATAAGTTTATACTATAATATTTGAATGCATTTTAATATTTTGACATAAATGTCATCAAAATCAACTAAAAATACCTTTTCCGGAACAAAAAATTTAATTAGCCAGTTCACGTTTCGGAGATCTCACCGAGCAAACTTCTGTCAACTTCACTGAGGAAAAGGAGAAACCTGATCAAGTTTTCTCCGCTAGACGTCAAAAGCACTCTCCATCTCTTTTTCTATAATTTGACCAACTGCGACAAAAAATACCAGTCTCAGCTTTTTGACAGCAAAAGTGAGGAATCTCACTTTTTTTTGGCATTTCTTCGTTTGACTTTCGAATTGTAATAATTATGTTCAAAGAGAGTGCGGATAAGGAAATTCGGATGTACCATTGATTCACAAATGATTCACCAAATGTGAATGAAACACGACGAGTGTAACTTCCGCCTCAAAAATCGACAGCAAATGTTTATGTGTCAAATAATTTAGGAGTTCAATTTTGAATATCGATTAAATAAGGAGACCAAAGACAATATTATCTATGGGAATTTTTTTTTCGTATATAAAATATACATACATAACATATGTATGTATAATGTGGCCCAAAAGTTGTCACCCTATCAGAAGATTATATAATTTTTGTAAATTATTCCGCAAACAAATCTACACAATAGGCATGTTCTGGAAAATGGGATCTCAGACATCTCAATTAGTTAAACAGAATTCCTCAGCTTTGCTGTCAAAATGCTGAGGAAAAATATTTTGAATTCCCTTCCTCACTTTTTGACGTAGCAAAATTTCTGAGATCTCATTTTTCTGAACGTGCCGAATTATTATCCCCGTTCTTTAGGAGTATTATTGAATCATGTCTGGTTAATGTGTATTTTGTCTGTTTACTTCACAAATGTCAAAATAGAATTGACATTTGTCACCATTAATAACCGATGACAACTTTTGTGGCTGGTGAAAACTTTTGTGTCACCTTGTATAAACGCATAGACATTTCTTTAAATTTTAAACTGAAATGCGGAAGTAGATTTTCACATTAAGGACTTAATCTCGAATACATATTTATATATACGCACTATTCGCATGTTGAATTTATTACGGTTACTAAAATAAAAATAACCAGTATCGCCCACATTATTTTCTCCTCGAGCTAAATGTGATAATAATATATCACTCAAGCTATAAGGTTCCGCTTCACTGTATGTGTATTTGCATGGGATCGGATGGGATCACATCGCATCCCATCGCCAATTCTCTCAACCCGCTCAAAACAGCTTAATGTTCAATTTAGAACGAAGTGTATTTCACCCCCGCGGAGACAGCTAAACGCGCATACAAAATCAATTACAAGTGCGGCTATTAGCCTGGCTCTAAAGTTATTTATCAAAGTGTCCCTCTCGATCTTGGCCACACATATACATACATACATACGTGTACTATTAGCCAATGGTGTGTGCGATAATCTATTAACTGTGAGCTTAGAGGGACACAAGTTGTACCTTACATTAATATTATAGCTGAGGTCCGAAGAAGAGAATTATTGTTTTTGTTGTAGGTTTCATTTTTTTTTCGCCTTACGTTTATATGTATAGACTTCATCTCGTCTACTCGACACAATTTATTATCCTAGTAGATGTACCTAGTCAAGCAAGACACATTTGAGCTTGAGAGTTAAGGCTATGCTATAGGGAAGGGACATATAATATTATTCTATTTGGAAACGCTTGTCAAATGAGTGATGTTAAAAAGTGTGGGTAAGTTCACTCTGGATCGCTTAGTCCGTCTATATTTTATGCGTTTCTTGTCATTGTAACGGAATTGAGTAGGCATCCTTTTCGTTTGAAATTGCGTGTTCTTTTAAAGCAAATTCTCTGCTTGCATGAATTCCATTACCGAATATAGCTGAAGGCGTTAAAAGTTTCATATTATGATGGTCTGTATATCTTTAACGTAAATGATGTGCGAAATGAGGTTTATTGCAAATTCACTTAACTATTTAGCAATCTATTTTTCCATGTTCTTAAATAATGTTCTATTAGATCTATGCGCATTAAGAATAATCTATTTAAAACTCTGTAGGTATCTTTATGGCCATTTAATTTTAATTTTAAATGTGCTTGAAGAAAAACAGTCAACATATGTACGCTATTCGGACCAAAAAATAAAATTAAAAAAAAAAAACTTAACAGTTATTTATGAAATTCCAAGACCTTCAACACAAAAACAATAATTTTTATTTGCTCTAAAGTTAAGTTCTATTCAAATTGTTTAACTTCATTGTCTTTTGAGAATTTTATTGTTTATAAAAAGTATGTAAAAGTTATCCGAAATAGATCTACCTATAATTCATAACAAAATGTTTCTTTATATGTACTTTTTATTGTAGGTATAACTATTCCTGTTCTGGTGATGGGGGCATTCAAAATAGCCAACAAACATAAACTGCAGCTTTTGGCTTAAAAAATACCAATTGTAATAAATTGTAATTTGCAGCTGTTTGCAAGTAAAGTAGCTATATAGCTATAACGAGTAACAGAGTAGAAGTATTGTTGAAGGTATTTTTATTGTATAACAGCTACTACCACCTCCTATTATGAAGTTGATTGGAACAAGTAAATCTGATGAACTTATACTTATATGTATGTATATTCAACGTAACGGGTTAACAAAGGATTACAGCTTATATAACAACAATGTATTAGACATAAAATGTGAACGAATGACAATCGGTTGTCGTTTATTATTGTGTATGAAGCTTAAAGTAAGACATATACAATACATATAGGTACTTTGACAATTTATGTCACATTTATTATCATTGTAGATCAAACCTATGACCCTTTATGACAGCAATACATACTTGTGTAGGTTGAATTAAAGATAAATATTTAAATAACAACACAATAATCACATACTATATAAATATTTTTCCATTTCCATATATTAACTAAATATATAACCAAAATAACGTGAAATGCCATCAATATTTTTAAACGATTTCGGGAATAAGAGTATATGGTCACCGTATATATTTTTTTTTTTTTTTTGAAAACTTATATACCGATCAATTTGTATGCTTGGAATTGAAAGGTGGGTGTTGTCCACAGTGCCCATATCAAAGGTAATAGGCATTTTTCATTTTTAGCTCAGAATAGAGTTCTGAACAGACCCCGAGCATATATCGAGCATGCTCTGAAAATCCTCTCAACAAAGCGTGTTCTGAGCGTTCAGAATTATTTTTGAAACACATTTGTTATTTTATCTGTTACATCTGTATATTTTATTAGTTATTTATTACATAAACTTGACTTCTGCACTAGACCGCATATTTTATTGCACCATTTTAATTGTTTGAGATTTTTTTTTTCAATTTCACCTGTCAAATGCTTGTTTTCAGCATTCAACTCGGTCTGCTCAGTATGACGCTGATTACACGAGTCTTTTTTTCGTTCGTTTCGTCTTTCGTCTTTTTGACAGGCACGTATCCTCGTGATTACATGGTTCTTTTTTACATTCGTGAAGACTCTTTCGTTATTTTGACGTTCAGAAACTTTGCGGTGGATTTATTGGAAAATAAACAGAAGTAATAATTAAAAATGTTTTTTAATCACTTCTTATTCATATTTACAGCTTATTTAAGTGTGAAAAATTGTTTTACAGCTCGAAATTAAAAGTTTATAAGTTCTTCGCACAATGCTCTGATTTGAGGGATGGGCGATTAAATTTTTCGATTTTAAAATCGGTGGGAAAATTTATCGAACCTGAAAGATCGATGTTTTTCAAAATCGATGTATTTCTTTTTTTTCTATTTTGATAGCCAAATACGTTATAATATGTAAATTTACATCAAAACGTGTTTTTGATTTAGGGCCGTTTGTTCATAGTAGGTTAAATCTGTAATAAAGGTTCCGACTCTGGTTCTGATGATTAAAATTTCAGATTAAGGATTCATTTAATCGATTTTCTCCTCTAAGAAATTCCATTAAAATGATCTGTGGCTACGTTCTGTAACTCACATCGATAAAATTAGTCGAGAAATGTTGGAAATTGAAACACATGAGTTTTAATTTATTTTTTAACGTTTCTCGACCAATGTTATCGATGTGGGAATTATAAAACTTGCACTGTACGATATTTGGAGCAAATCGGTCCACCTGTTGAACCTCTGTCTCAAATGACCTCGTATAGTGCAAAGAGCGTAGAAATCAACGGTAAAACTACTTTTTTAGACTTCTCCATGTTTACACGAAACCAAAACCCTATAGAAAATGTAAAAAGAAACAAAAATTTCCACCCTACATATTGTTTTATCAAGTACATTTTTAAATTTACTTGGTGTGAACATTTTATCGGAATTAAATCTTAAATGACCACATGAATTCTTAATTTTAAAAACGAAAATTATAAACAAAGAGAATTACTGTTTATAAAATGAGTACAGAAGAAATGAGAAAGGAAAGTAGATATTAACATGTGCCTACGTTCTGTAACTCTCGCATCGATAAAATCAGTCGAGAAACTATGAAAATTGAAACTTTTCAACGTTTCTCTATCAATTTTATCAATGCGAGAGTTACAGAACGTAGGCAATGATTTGGAATACTTTATTTGTAACTAGTTATTACCCACTACCTTTGCTGAGACCCCGCAAACCCCTTGTGGCATGAAAAGTATTCATATTCTTTTCCTATGAAATAATCGATTTCCAAAATCCTTCCAGCCAAAAAAGTGCAAAAAAATGTACTTTCACATTTAATATTTATAAGAATGATGTTTTTTGTAGAAAGCACACATATCTGAAGTTGCTTTCTTTGCATTTTAGTTACATATACCATTTTATTTGCATTTTTGTAATTTTCTGTAGTCGATGTATTTAATCTTAAAATCGATATCTGAAATCGATGATTTTTCTCTCAACTACGATTTTTGCTGACATCTGCCTATCGCTCATCTCTACCAAGTTGTCAAACCATAAACGTCAATGTTCAACCAGAAAAAATCTTCAAATTTTCATTCCTGCTTTCGTTACTTCATTCCCCCTACATTTCTACGCCCCTCACCCAAGCTGTCAAAAGCACGAAAGACGAAACGAACGAAAAAAAGAGTCGTGTAATCAGCGTCTATTTATTCTAAGCTCATAAAACGCGCTCCGAACAAGCTTAGAACACGTTCAGAACGAAAAAAGAAATACACATTTGAAGCTCTGAACGTTCAGAGGTAAAAAAGACTGCTTTTAAACGCTGCAATTACCCCCTGCAATTTTTAAGCATGTTGGCGGGGGACGTATGCGGTGGCCAGGGTAAAAAAAATTGATGTTGAAATAATTGCAGAGTTATTGCACTTTCTTCTTTGTGCTTTTTCCTATTGTTTGACATATAAGCAGAGTAAAGAGTGTGAAGAGATATTTCCTTCTCATTTAACAAAAATTGCAGCTATTAAAATTTGCAGCGTTTAAATGGATGCTGCAATCCGAAAGAAACTCAAAAGAGAATCGCGGATAAAAATTGCAGTCGTTTAAAAGCAGTCAAAGGAACACAATTTTTTGTTTGACATGTTCAGGCTCTGCTCTGAACTAAAAAAGAAAAACGCCTAATATCACTAGTGTTTTCATTTTCGTTCAGTTCTGTGCATCTGTCAAAATCGAGGTATTATAGTGGGAAAGTGGTGGATCCATTAAAGTTTGAATAGTTTGGATCTATTCATCTGATTTTAAAAGAAATACATTTGTTATGGGAGGCTATATTTTTTGGCGCATGCCAAAAACATAGTTTAGATCAACGTATTAGTTTAATATTGTATTTAAGTACATAAATATGAACAAATTAGCACGGTGTTGCACATTTCCATGGAACTTAGACTTTAAAAGACAAAGAAATTGTGTAAAAAATCAATATACATAATTAGAAATAAATTGATTTAACAATTTCTGAAACTGTTTTGATACCAACGCAATTTACCCAATTGGAAACCTTACACAAATCTCACAATTTATGAGAAAAAAATTTTAAAAATTTTTCGAGCAGCCTTTTTAGAAAATATTTTTTTATCTATATACATATATAAATTAAAGTTTGGTTTTGTGTACGTTCGCTAACCAGCCAAACCTGTTGACCGATTTTCTTAATTTTTATTTTTAATTAAAGAGGAATAAGGGTAGAAGGTTTAGGCTAAAAAAAAAATTATAAAAAATTTCAACACATTCGCTGCAAAACAAATAAAAAAAAACTATTTTTTTTAACGCCCTGCGAAGCGGTTGGGGGTTTTGCTAGTACTATATTAAATTTCGAAAACATTTTTGAGAACAAAATTGGTACGCCATTTGTAGCCTTTATTAATGCGGAGTTAAAAAATTAATTATGAAAATTATTTATTAAAACTTATTTTCGAAATATCGGAATTGACAAAAAATAATTTTGATTTTTTTTTTAAATCCAAAATTTTGTTTTTTAGTTTTTTTTTTTTAATTTTGGTACGCAATATTATTCAAACTTATTGAAGAAGTAAAAAATTTCTTTAAAATCGGTTTAACAGATAATGAGATAGGTAGTCTCTATATAGATAAATTTTTTTCAATAATATGTTAGATCTTGTAACTATAAGTTATGGATTCGTAAGAAAATCTAACTCAAGATTCTGATCAATGTTGACATTATGATGATAGCGAAGTCGAAAAAATTGGGTCTCGCAATTCTGTCTGTCTTTCTGTCCTTTTGGCTGTAGCCTAAACGAATGGATCGATTTTGGTACGATTTTTTGACGTTTTTTTCATTTTTTTAAGACCAAAAATAACGGTATCTGCCTTTAAATTTTATTAAGCAAAAAATGAAAATCTTATTTTTCTCATAAACGTGCCCACAATTTTTTTTTTAAATTTCAGTAATTTTTTTTTTACAAAAAGGCTACCATTTAAAAAAAAATTCCGAAAAAAGGTTATAAATGGTACCTCCCATAGAGCCATTTTTTTTATTTTCGATTTTTTCAAAAATGGGTTCAACTGAAATTGATCAATTTGTTTGTACCTAGATGATGAAGGAAAAAACCAAAAATGACAAATTGATTGCTCATAAAAATATAAGCTCAATCCTCGTGCAACAAAGTCAATTTTCTATCATTTATTTTACAATTTTTAAATTAAAAAAAAAATTCATTCAATGTATATTCAAGTTAATAGAGTACAAAAAATAAAAAAAATTCAGTACTCCTGCGAAGGTGTCGATTGCAAAAAAAAAAAAACTCAAAACAAAACAAAACCTCTTCTCCCTCCCATCTCTAACGAAGTCCAATAATTTTTTTATATTCGTTTTACTGAATTTCTATTCCCACTTCTGGCTTCACGGTCTTGTAATAAATTTCCAGATCTGTCAATTATGCGACCATTGTAAATCATTCATGTTGATACAATCTACCACAATAGATCACACCTTCAAGACAAAAGGAGGAAAGCCAAAGCAAAAGTAAAAAAAAAAGAAAACAAAAACAAAGGTTTATACATACAAGTGGATCTGGCAAACACACTCTATTCGAGTCTTGGACGTGGACGCGAGGTCCAGCCAAGAGGCAGGTTGTGTTATAGATATAACAACAACAAACATAGCCTTGCAGCAAAAAGTCTGTGGCAGGTAATAATAATAATTCACAAATAATTATTATTTTCGATTCTACGCGATATCTCGAATGCCTGGCCGACCATTCCCTCCTAAAAGTCACCACAATCGTCGGTCGTCGCCATCGTTATTGTTGTTGGCGGCTGGCCAGCCGGCCAAGCCAAGCCAAGAAGGCACTTGTGCCACAGGATATACTTGCGCCTGCGCAACTTGGTCTACTGTGCCGAAGATACCCCTAACGCTAACGGAAATTAGATCAATGTGCACAGCTCGTTGAGTAATAAATTTCAATTTGCAGTATCTGAAAACGGTGTGAACACACTTTAAAAGCAAAACATTGTGTTTGGGTTAGCATAGCTATAGCATCATGGATTGCCTTTGGTCGCGACCCGATCTTCAAAGGAAGTCGCTTTCAGTTCTTCCTTTTCCTTAAACGGACGCGCTGAGTCTTATCTGAGGATTAATCCGAAACAACCTTATGGATGGCTAGTCAATTAGTGTTGCGATTCAAATGACCTACGTGTTTGCTCCATAAGCACTGTGCTGATATTTTATTTTTTTTTTGTCTTCTCTTTCTCTTGCGTTGTCTTCGTCTTTTGAAACTTTACTCCGAACTTCGAAGTCTGAAACTGAAGGCTATAAAGGAAGGAGCGTAGGATGGTTAGCTATCTGTCAATCAGTGTGTCTGTCGCTGCTCCGCATGATCGTCACGGATGCTGCGCATAGCTTCGAATGAGATTTTGTAGATTTATGTCCACGTGAATAACCTTTGATCCGTGTAGTCAGAGCGAGTCGTCAGAGTTAGAGCCAAAGCTATAGTAGACAACCAACCATAGGTAGGTTAGGTACTCTGTGGCAGCATGGAATGTTTAGAGCGTTGTGTAGGAGAAATGACCAAGTACGGTCACCGTTACCTGCTGGATACCATTATTTGTCGAAGCAGTACTAATAAATCAGTCAGAGGTTCATCAAGCTCTGGGAACTTATAACAGATTCCCCCTCATCTAGAATATTGTCTGTCAGAAAATAACTACCAGTATGATTCTCTTCTCCATCCAAATCCCAATCCCACTGCTGAGCTGACTCACAGTCATACTGTGATGGTTAGAAAGAAGATTTTTTTTTTTTGGATGACCATAGCAATGACCACGTCGACAAGGAGATATTGTCTCTTTTGAAGTTGTATAGTTTATTTATTCATAAATTTCATAATCACGAGAGAAAGAGACATAGAACAAAGTCTAACTAAGTTGTTCGTATAGTTCGTATAGATCCAATCCAAGTGGTCTGGTGCAGTAAACGTTATTTCCATCGTGCGTTGCATCGTCATCGTCATCGTCGTCATATTTACCTATTTAATGCACAAGCAAAGGGAATATTATTAATGTCCATAGAGGAACCATATAACTACAAGAAACGGACTCTGGAGCCACATCAGAACGCTACGTTTTTTCCCAATGTGATTTATGGCAATATGTTGATCGTCAATCTGTCTGGTGACTCCCCGATTTGGATTAGCATATATGCTCACTGTTCAAGACTTAAAAAAATAGGTAGGTAGGTATAGTTATAGGTATATCTCTCTCTACGCTGAAGGAGGACGAATACGGGCAGACTGACAGACTTAGATTCTGGAACTTGACTCCGAATATGGTTGAAGTTCATTTGTTATGCTGTTTACAACTGAGAAATTGTCTAACGATTTGAGAGGAGTTTACCATAATACATACATATATATTTAGAAGATAAATTGATTGAGGTTAGTTTGAAGTTAAAATCAACCATGGAATTGGTCAAGTTACTTTGAAGTACTTTGTATAACATAAGAACCAACAACCAAGATTGCTTTGAGATTAAGAAAAGGGATTAGTTTTGTTTTGCTTATTTAACCATTTATGATAAGTTTTTAACTGACATTTTGTATAGTATTTCCGGTATGGTTTGAGAGTGTTCTTTTTTAAAACCAGGAAACTAATTAAACTATTTATAAATATGGCCGTTATTCGAAAACGTCAAATCAACGTCAATTTGATCGTCATTTTTTGACGAAAATAGGCGTGTTCAGGAAAATGAGAGCAATCTCAGTTACATGAATAGGATTTCTCAGCAAAATTTCTCAGTTTTGCTGTCAAAACTCTGAGGAAAAATATCTTGGATTCGCGTGCTCACCTTTTGAGTGAGAAAAATTTCTGAGATCTCATTTTTCTGAAGGCGCCAAATATTGCTATTGTAAAAAAATGACAACCTGCTTTCACAAAATCTGTTCGACTTTCTTACAAACGAATTTGACATTTACAAACACGTTCTAGGCTTTTCAATATATTTGTCATCAACTTGATTTTTTGACTGCAGAGTTGCGCCGCAAATAATGTTGTCGAATAAATGACTTTAATAACTGCGTTGTCAAAAATTTTGCTTTTGCATACAAATTTTGTTTTGGGTTGTCGAATATTTGACTTCCAGTTTACCTTTAGGAACATAATTAAATCGAATTTTTGAAGCAAATGAGGTTTTCCAAAATGGCGGTGACGTATTTAAAGAATGATTTTGTATTTAAGATTCTCAAACAATTATGTCACATTGGACAAAAGCCAGTTGTACAGAATGTGTTTCTGAAGAAAATGGCAGCATCTTAATTTCGGCCAAACGGACATATCAGTGGATGCATTTAGCCAACAATTTGTGAGTTTAACTATTTAACTACCAATGCTTTTCTCTTTGTCAAAATTAATTTCGCAATTATCAATTATTTATTTGTAAAATGACACTTTGACAAGCATTCGCTTTACACAATTGCATTCAAAATGGTTAGCATTTAAAACAATGGTGCACAATTTTAGACGATTAAGTGTGATGTTTAAGTATTTTTAATATGACGCTGGGTTAAAAACAGGATTTTTCCAAATTTTAAACGAGTTAACATCGTAGGTGCCATCTTTTAAACGTTTTATTAAAGTTAAAATCACCAAATGCCTATTTTAACTTTTTATTATTGTACTAACTCCAAATGTCATATTGACAATTAAAAATGTGAAAATGGTATGTTTGCTTACTTGTTTTGCATGAACTGTCACTTTTTTAAGGTGTGTTCAGCTAACGTTTATTAAAAAAATAGGCTTAGTACATTTTTTTAATAAACATTTTATAAAAGAGCTTTAAAGTTAGTAAAATGTTAATTAGTATCATGCTATAATACTGTAACATGAGACTGTTTAAATTTTTTAATTAAATAAATGACTCTCACGAGACCCAGGTTTTTTTCTTGGGGTAAGAATTCAGAGCTGTCAATATTCAAATCAACTGTTGGCATTTATGCAAGAACAAGTGAATTGAATTGTTGATGAGAAATTTTTTGGTAAATATGAGATATTTTGTTCATAATTTTGCTATTTATTCGATTCATGTAATTATAGAAGAAATGCCAAAATATACAGTAGCCTATAAGAGGGGGAAATTAATGAAAAAGTTAGATGGTGAAACTTGTAGCTCTGTGACGTTCCATTTAAAATAAAAAACCCGAGCAGCCCTGAGTTTTTGACAGTTGATTGACATTCCTCAGTTCGCCTTGGAGCAGAAAACATCGAACAAACCTTATGATAATCTTAAAAATTAACTACTTTTGTACTTAAACCATAAATCTCCCAACATATTACTTTTACCTCGTATTACTATGTTTCATAATTAAACGACTTTTTATAGTTTTCAAATACTTCCTTAAATTTTTTTAAGACCATTGTGAACACTCTAACTTCCATTCACTAACTTAGATTATATTCCCAATGGCCTTTGTTTATTTTACAAATATAATCAATACATAAAACCCAAATTAGCAAATTTCCAAAGGTAAACAACCTGCTACATGGTTTGTTTACAAAACGTCAACGTCAAAGAGTCTACAAAAGAAACAAACAAAAAATAAACCAATACCATGGCACAACTAGCAAAGCAATCAGTTTTCTTAAGAGAATATTAATTTCGAATTCGAAATTCAAGAGACTAACTTAACTATATTATTTCTTTTGACTTACAACTCGATCTTGGTTTTAGTTCGAATAGCACAACATCAGACAGCAAGCAGCACAACCTTCGATTCGAAGAAGAAGACGGACGAAGAAGTATTATATACGAAAAACAAGAAATGTTAGGTTTTACCATCGAAGACCAAGACCAACCACCTCAATCAGCATTGTTCTTGTTCACCTGGTTCACATCGCATCGTTTCGTTGGCCAGATAAGTCGCATTTTCGGTCTTCGCTTCCAAATATTATTTGTAGGTAGAGTAATAATAATGGCCCACACATCGGTCGTCGGTCTAGTCTAATAGTGCGCGATTCCAATGAACGTTTTAGTTAGGCATGGCCCGTCAGCCAAGACGGTCGGCTTTAGTGCTGACGCGAAAATCGAGATCGCGAACTATTTATTCTCATTCTACATCACAACTTTGTACCCAATCGCGCTTTTTGCCAATGGTAGCTCTAGCATTGACCATACTTATTGAAATAAGTCGGGCACAATCGAACTTAGATAGTGGTGACCTTAGAAACATTCCCGCGTCGCAGCCGAAATTCGGTGATCGCTTGTTACCACGAAACAGACAAATCGCAAATAGTTTCAATACAAGCAGTGTGAATAGAAGTGAATTCAATGGGGCGAGTAATCATTTTGGCCCGGTTTATATTAGAGCGGGCAGTGAAGTGGAAATTCGAACAATCAGTGATAACGGTAGCGATAAAAATCATTTAATTATTCAAAATAACACCTCGGTTGAGAATCAGCCGCAACCCCAACGACGACGCAACGACAATGACAATGACATCGAAGAAGTAGCCAGCGTGGTGTCGGCGGCGGCGTTGGATTCACTGAGCGACAATAATGAAGTAGCTCCGTCCAGGGACTATCTGAATGTCTCGAAGGCGGACAGATTGATAGAAATGTCGACGGAGTTCTTCATCGTTCCGACATCGACAACGACTGAGAAACCAGCCATTCCCTCGACGACATCGAAATTCAGATCGTCTGACTCAACGGGTCAGCATAAGAACAACCACATTCAGCCGAGACCGGTGCTGATTCTGGCCCCCAAGAATCCGTCACATGGCAACACATCAGGAGCGGTGACTCCACCGACCATGGTGAGCACACGTCTGCCTAACGGACTCCGCAAGGAGCCATGGGTCGTGCCCGTACTGGTGTTAGCCTCGCTCACCATGATCATGATGGCTGCCTTTGAGATTTTCGTTCTGTTCAAGGCTTGGCGTACCTCACCCTCACGCCGACATCTATTTTTGGGCCAAATGCTGTTGCTGGGCCTATTTGCTTGCGCCGGACTCGGCGCAATAATCACGGCACAGCCGACCGTGCTGAGTTGTGGCGCGATACGTTTCGGGGCCGGGGTCGCTTATGCCTTGGTATTTGCGGCTCTGCTCGTTAAGTGCGTGTTCCTCATTAGTTTGAACGGCGGCGTTTACCTACCGGCACCATATCAAGGATTGCTACTGTTGTTCGCCGTACTCATTCAAGTGGCCATTGGGGCCCAATGGTTGCTGAACCAGCCGCCAGATATTTACACGATGACAGTTCCATTCGGCAGTGCAACTTCTAGTGCGGGCACTAGTGGCAGCAGTGTTGGCAACAAACTGTCCTCCATGCTGATCACCTCGAGTGATATCACACGTTTGCAACACGGTAGCACGATGATGATACCCCTGTGCAAGACGCAGTTCTCGGAACTGTTGTTGTCCTTAATTTACATTGTCTTCCTGATCGTGTTCGTGGCGGTTCTCGCGATCAAATCGCGCGGCATTCGTGATAATTATCGGGAGTCTACATACATTGGTCTAGCGATTGGTGGTGCGATACCAATTTGGCTTGGTTGGATGCTGTGCGGCTTAGCCGTGGCCGATCGGCACAAGGATGCATGCATTGCATTTGGATTAGTTGCGACATCGGCAACTGTTTTTTTGGTAATGTTTATGCCGAAGGGGCGTCAATTGGCTGCCATGGGCAAGGAGGGCCTCTATGTTGAGGATCGTGAGGAGCAGTTTAGTTCGCTTAGTCGAGCCGGATCGGGATACTCGCCATCCTTCTTCCACTTTAAGCCAATCAAGTATGGAGTGATGGGTCCAGTTCCGAATTCAACATCGAATACGGGCAATGGAAATAGTACTAAGCATACGGCAACTATGAACGGAGGTGGTAAGTTTTCTTTTCATTTATTTTTTTTCTCTTTATTTTCTTTATTTCTTTTTTATTTTTTGCTTCGTTTTGAAAGTTTGCTTTTGCTTTATTTTGTCAAAGCAAAGAAAAAGAGGTTGACGCACTTGAGATGGCTTTTTAGCTTGTGATTTATTCTTGTTTTTGCTTTTTTTTTTGAAGAAAATACAAAAACAAAATAAAAAAACAGTTTCTTTTTCTTTTAATATTATTGAAAATCACTCGAGTGTGTCAAATATATAAACTTGTACAGCTTATAGCTTTTTTGTCTATTTATTTATTAAGTTGGAAAAAAATGTTTAAAAAAAAATTAAAACTAAGTCACACCTTATTGCTGCTTTAAGAGTGAGAGAAAGATTTATTGGTTGACAGTTTGAAGTGAAAATAATTTATTTAGGTACATACATATATGAGTGTATAGGTACGAGTATAGTCACAGTTGAAGTATCTACACGTTTAATTGTCTTTATGTCTGTTTAACTTTATATTATGTAGGCTGAGGTAACTAATTGAAAGGTTAGTTACGTTACGGTTATGTTCTGGAAGAGCATCATCGTGTGACATGATGTGTGGGTTGGGGACTGACGATGTTATTCTCTTCCATACAATGCACTGATTATGATAACCTATATTTTAGTTTTATTAATTTAATTGAAAATGAAAATTAATTGAAGGTACATACCTATACTGTGTACGTTTATTGTTTAAGTTTAAATATGTATACCTGGTGGTTTATTGAATAAGAATCAATTGATATGTGGGGTTCAATGAGAATAATAATTCATATTATAAAATTAAAAAAAAAAAAGGAAACCAAAAAAATCGTTTTCTGTTTGTAAACTTGGGGCAGATTTTTAAATCAGCAGTTAGCTATCTGAGGAATAAATTTTTGCTTTATGAAGAATAAGAGTACAGCCTCATTTTAAACTGAATATTCAAAAATTGGATGTTAATTAGCTAACTTAAGATATAAAAATAAACATTTATTTTTTGAAAAATAGGCGACCGTCAAGTAATTTAAAGTATGTTTATTTTTTAATTCGCAAACATAAGACATGCGTACTAGGCTATTACAAAAACTTTCATATAAATATTTGTAAATCTGTTGTTATTTAAAAATATTCTTTTATGTAAATATCCGTTTTGTTAGAGTAAGTAATTTTATTATGTAGATAATATTTTAGATTTTTAAACGTTGAGTAAATTTTTTCGTTATTGGAACTCATAGTTTTAACTTAAATTGTTTGAAAATAGTTTGCCTTCGTTAAAGCTGCCATAAACGATTTAATAAGCAATGTGAGATGTTATCAATTTTTTTAATTACATTATAGAAGATCCAATATAATTTGTGTATTAAAAATAAAATGTTCCTATTATTAAATCACCAAAAGTGGAATTCTTAAAAAAATGTAATTGTATGAAAAAATTATATTTTGAACCTGAAAGTTAGTAAGTTAAAAAGAGTCACTCAAAATGCACCGCAAATAAATCACTACTCTAAAACTCCACAGTTATTATTTAAAAAAATAATAAAGCGTGTGACTGTGTCGACGACACGGTTGTAATTTAAAAACAATGTATTGAAGAGGTTCTTATTTTTTTTTTTTTAAGCAAAGCGAATTATGAGAACAAAATGTTTATAATCGTTAAAGTGGTTTTATTTTTTTTTTTATTTTAATTTTTGGAGATTTTCTATAAAAAATTATGTGCACAAATTTTAAGAATTTTAAATGAAATTTTAAGTATTCATGTGCAGTTAAAAATTAAATTCAAAAAATTACTTACTTAATTTTGAAAAATCGAATTAAAAAAAATAAAAATTAATTAAAAAAAATTCAAAATAAACTTCTAAAAATTCTGATATGCAATATTATTTAAAATGTTTAGAAGCTTCTGTTTAATAAATTAATTTAAATTAGAACAGTCGATATTTGAGAAAGTCCAAAATACAAAAATAATGAATCATTTAAATCGTAGAGGTCCTTTTTTGAAAATGATAAGATTTATCTTAATATAACAGTAGTATATTATATTAGTTTTTTAAATATTTATTTTGTGTTTTAAAAATAATATTTAAATTTTTATTTTTTCGAAATTGTGAAACCTTATTCAATAATAATTTTTTTTTTAATTTTAAATTATTATAATATAATTAGATTTAGTGTTTTACTTTCTTTATGTTCTTTCTTTTTTTATTATGAAATGCCATATCAGGCAGACGGCAGAATTAACATGTCATTATTCTTAAGTTGAATTAGGGTACAAATGTTTTTTTTTTTAATAAAGAATTTATCCGTCTATATTATCTCTAATAAGTGCCTTTATTTTTTGGTTAAAAATATTATGAAAAACTGCTAAGTGTCAAGTTTGAAAAAAAAAAAAATCGAGCAAGTCGTTAAATTTGATTTTTTTTTTTTAATCCAAAAAATATTTTTTTTTAGTTTTTGTGAACCTTCGTATTATTTAATTTTCTTAGAACCTTCTGCATACAAAATTTGATTCAAATCGGTCAAACAATTTTCGAGAGAAAGTCTAAAATAAAAAAAAAAGATTCAAAGTGAGGTACCGCAGTATTATTAATTTCTTTTTACAAAAGTTAGTCAATAACGTTTTAAATAGAATTAATTGGTTTTCAAGTAATTGAAAATAAAAAATAAATTTGTTTAAATAAAAATTAAGATTTGACATTAAATAAGAGTGCAATATTAAAATGAATTTAAGATTTGACAAGATCATGTTTGGGCTTTATTTCGGTACCTACTCAAAAACCGTATACAGTTTTGCTCTAACAGTTATTCCACTACCCGAAATTCAAAACCAACTCCGTAGTTTTAAGAAAATTAAATCAGTAATGGCAATCATTCACTTACAACCGAGTCCAATTCCAGACTGCTAGTATTCGAACCTGAGGGATGTTTTGAGCAGGGCTATAAACAACCATGACGTTTTTGGACCGACTACTGTCCCATAATTTGAAGAAAAGTATCTATTTTGTGGGCCTTTTTTCTAAATTATTTTCGTGGTATTTAAAGTTTATATTTTGTTGTTTTGCTTATTTGAATTTTTAAGCTTGCAGCAGATTTTTGACATGACAGAAAACCAAAAAAAACTTAAAGTGTGCCTGTGCATGTTAAAAGCTTATATAGTACCTACGATTTTTTTAAATAAACAGAATAACAGAAATATGTATATATGTATAAGTACAACATAAAAATGTTACCGTTAAAAAGAATCAATCAGCCTTATTGTGAGTTCCACCCACAAAATATTTCACCTTTTTAAAACTATATCTATTGTGAGTTTCGACCGAATGAAATTTCGCCTTCCGCCCGAAATGAATGTTCACAATATCTAATGTGAATTTTTCGAATATTAAATTTCGGGTGAAACTCACAATATAGGAAAAAAGTGAAATGTTATATTTTCAGAGTGGAATGTTGTTCAGGTGAAATTCACAATAAAGCTGAATAAATATTAAAAAACGTATTGATATAATGTCAGAAAATCATAACGGTTATGTACTACATATGTATTTATTAAAAAATAAATACATACGTTGAAATTCGTTATATTTAACTGATATCTAAAATTCAGTGGAGGTGCGATCTAACTTCGACTCATAAATTATCTAATTATTGAGGGGTCAATATGCAACTTTTGTCAAATTTTAGTTTAACAATATTCTAATGTTAACTATACATATTTCCAACAAGATTAGAATTCCTAATCATTAAGGAAATTTGTTAACCATTATTATTATTATTTTTAAGTACTTCTATAGGTTTGTCTGGGTTAAGTGCATGTTTATGTAAGTTTTATCATATAAATTGATTAAATTTCACCGTAAGGAATTTTCAAATTCCAATTTATAAACTTCATTGTAGCAAAAATATATAAAATTTTTCACAACCAATGCGTGCGTTATTAAATGCAATTAGATATAATTTTGTAAACTTCATAAATTATTAATTTTTAAGAGCATTTTACGTTTATAAAAAAAATAATAACTAATAAGCAAAACAAAAAAAATGGTAATGATGTATGAAATGCAATAAAAAAAAAAGAAAAAATGTTAGCAACTATGTTTTCTCTGTAAGTTCCATTGAACCCACCTATGCAGGTATACACCAACTTTATATATATTGAATGAGTTAAAATTCTATACCTGCACATTATTTAATGCTAATTACTAGCAGTGCAGTCTTTGCATGTTCAAGTATGTATAAGTATGTTATAGCGATACAATAACAACAACAACAAGTACAATGAGTACATTCAAACCTCCAGGCAATCATTAATAAATGTTATGGCAGAAAATAGCAGTTATCTACTTCTCTTTTCTTAGCATACTTACATACATACATATATGTATGTTTCTAATTCTAATATTACATTTTTCTTCTTCTTTGTATATATATTTTTTTTTTTTAATTCTATTTTGTGCTATTCTTTATTTTTATTTAAGTTTTTTTTTTATTTGTTTGGTAACAAAAACCACTGACATAAAAATTATGTTCAAGAAAGTTGCACACTTTATAAGCGATAACGGGTATGGCAATATAAAAGAACCTTCTTTTAGCACACACCGACCGACCGACCATGCCCCGTCATTGTGTTGTGTGGTATTCTGTTGTACTTGAGTACGATTACGAGTATTAATACTATACATACGAGTTTAGTAAAAGAATGGTGTTCTACTCTCGTTTTCTGCCTCGCTAATGAGACAATCATCAGTTAGGCTTTCACTACATTTTTAAGTGCAGCAGCAACAGCAGCAGCAGCGCCTTCTTTTAATATCAGGCTTCAAATGAAGGTGAAGTTGTTTTTCAAGATTGTACATAATATATAGGATTTCTTGAGTTACGATGTTTTATGTTAGAAGTAACAACTGGAAGTAATGTATTCTTCAATTTTTTCATGTAGTACAGTTTTTTATAATTTTTAAAAATTTAATTAATATAAAAGTAATTTTAATAATTCTTTAAAAATAAAAAAAAATTGTTAAAAATAATTGAATAATATTGAAAATGTGTGGATGATTTTTTAAACATTGTACTTGACGCATTAGCAACTGTTATGGTCTTCTTTAGTGTAAAGAGTCTCTTAACGAGATCAGAACTAAATACTTTAAATTGGCATGTCTAATTTTTGTTTTTATATATTTTTAAGAAAATACTATATCTTCATCACTTTTTATGCAATTTAGTTGGGCACCCCAAAATTTAAGTCAGTTATCAAATACAAATTCTTTTGTTCTGAATATTTTTCTCAATAAAAAATGTGTTAAGAATTTTTTATTTATATTTCTGAGAATGTTAATTTCTTAGAAAATTTAATAATCAAACAATTTGGTTGAACAATAATCAACATAACTTTAACGAATTTTTCGCTCGCTTAGTCATATGAAACCAACATCAGGCAGCGTCTTAAAAACAAGAAAAACTTGATCCTAATTTAAAAAAAAAATTTACAGATTTCACTCATAGAGTAACTATGGGGACATTGAAAATGACTTGTATTACGTCAATAAAACAAAAACATGTCTAATCTTTGTGATTTTTATTTTGTATACTATTGTTGCATTATAACTTCACAAACTGTCTTAGAAACCATTCTACATTCTGAAGTTCCAATTTGTAAATTTAATGTCACTTCCCAGTTGGCGGTTAAATTAATGTTGTTAATTTTTTTTAATAAGGTGAATCTTAGTTTTAATTGTAGCTTAACTCGCAATTATACAAACATACTCATTTTCATCCGCACCGGTACAGCACTTATACACGAAATTAAAGTTACATACCATCTATCTTAACGTATATCTAGGTATTTGACATTTTTGCATAGCTAAGCATTGCAGAAAGGTAACTGAATTATTACAGATCGATTAAAGCATACATACGGTTCAACTTAGTTCTCGACTCAGTTGGTTGTTGTTGAATCAACCCGTGAGTTGGCTTGTTATTTGATCAATTTGACGGTTGATGAGAAAATCAAAAGATTTTGAATTTTTTTAAATTGATTTACAAGTATTTCAAATCATTGAACTATGTATATTGTATAAAACCAAGACATTTGATTTACTGTCCAGGTAAACCTTTTTTAAATCGAGACAAAATTTGCAAAGAATTTGATGCGAAGCCCAACCTCACTGCCACCTTCTTTTAATCAATTTAACAATATCGAGTCGCGTAATTTTTTTTAGACAAAAATAATGTTTTTGACACTTGGAGCTATATTCTTTTAACTGAGTTTATGAAATGTGTGGCCGAGCGGCGAGCATCAATTTAGTTGACAACCAAATTGAATAGTTTATGGTCTACTTTAAGGTGAAGCCTAAAATTTTATTTGCATTTGAGGACCTTAAACTTGAAGATCTGACCATTAGGGCTTAAGTTATAAGTTTATTAAAGAGGTAGAGTAGGTAGCTATGCAATATGCATGTTCTAGGTTAAAAAATAAAATTGATTTAGAAGTTAGTAAAGTTTTTCCCCAAACGTTCTCTAGCATATTCTGGGTTCTTTAGGTTGACTTAGAAAAAAATCAAATTTTTTCATATTTTACCTTAATTTTGAGACTTTAACCTCAAAGATCCGATGATTACAACAGAATATATCAGCTTTTCGATTATAATATTTGAGTTGTTTAGCTAAGTTAATTCTACTTCTTGCCGGATTTACCTAATCATAACTTAACCTTGAGCATCTGGCCCTTAGAACTAAAGTTATAAGTTTATTAAAGAGGTTCAAAAAGGTACCTATACATATTCTAGGTTAGACAATCAACTGATTCAAAAGTAAGTCAAGTTTTTTCAAAAACATTTTCTAGTCTGACATTTTGCCTCAAAGATCCGATAATTAGATCAGAATATATCAACTTACAACATCATCCCTTTTTGAATATACTATTTAAGTTGCTTAGCTAAGTTTATTTTCCCTCTAGCCTGATTTACCTTAGTTTAAATACCTTAACCTCGCGCATCTGGCCCTTAGAACTAAAGTTATAAATTTATTACAGAGGTTCAAGTAGGTACCTTTTATGCATATTCTAGGTTCAACAATCGATTGATTTAAAAGAAAGTCAACTTTTGTCACATAATTTCTTCAGACTGACATTTTACCTTAATTTTAAGACTTTAACCTCAAACATCCGATTATTAGAACAGAAGTTATAATCCAAACAAACCAACCAAATCCAAACTTTACGATTTTATTATTTGTAAAATACCTACTAAAAATAATGTTCATGCACATACCTACATATGTACATACATGCATATCTACATACCTACATAATGTATATCATTTTTGTGCCCGATGCAAAGCCAATTTTGTTTGCCACGTGGTGTTTTTTTTTTATTGCACACACTCCACCGTCTTCTTCCTTCTATCAATATCTTCTTTGTAGGTACGTACCTACCTACTCACATACATATTTTGTTTGTTTTTTTTTTTCTTTTGCCGTGATGAAATTTGTTCTAAAGACAATTTTTCAAGTTTCTAGTATGAATATTTTTACGCCTTTGCAAAATTTTTTATGCAGATTTGTAGCTTGCCATTTAAGCTTCAATTATCTAGCTTAATATCAAACATCCAATAATTTTAACTAAAGTTATAGGCTTCTAAGTGGGCTCAAATCGAGCATTTTTCGAATTTTACTTTCCTCCACTGAATCTCGTCCGTTGGCGATGATCAACATTTAGGTACGCTGGCTGAAATTCATCACTTGTGTTTTTTGCTTCATTTTATTCATTTTGGTAGTTTCTTTGGTAACACCAACCAAAAATTCAATCGTTCTCCCCCTATACGCTAGAGTTCATTCTATATCTTTGTTCATTTTGGTAACACCATACTTTTATCAAAACGACCCTATAAACATTTTCAATGTTAAAAAAAAAAAACAAAACTAGGCTAATATTTGAATATATAAAAATGTAATTAATTTAATAAAAAAATATGTCCATTTTCAATTCGCAGCAGTACCGTTTTATGATCAGCATTGGCGTATCTTTTTGTTTATTGATATGCAAATAATACAAAAAAAATGACTGAACTAAAGATTTGATTGGAATTTTTTTCTTTTATTACTTTTTTTGTTTAAATGAATCCATCGATCTTACATAAACAAAGAAAACCATGCTATTGAAGTAGGTTATGAGTTTATCTGGTTTCTAGGTTTTTTATATTCTTCGATAGCTGTAAATATGAAAAAAAAATAGTAAAAAAATAAAAGAGAAAAATAAAGAAGGAAAAATACTCAACACGTTGTTTTGTTTTTTTTTTTTTTTTCTTAAGAATGTTTTGTCTGATTTTTTGTTATGCAATTGAATTGGTCGTTTGGTTGTTGATGGGGTTCTATATGAGAATAAGAATGACCGATTGAATTTTTTTTTATCATTCTTTTTTTTTTGTTCTTGAATTAAATTATGATTAAGTGATTAATGTTCGTTCTGGGTTTTTGAAATGAATTGAGTGCTGTTAAGAATAAACTATTGCTGTTGTGATTAGAAAAATTGTGAATAGAGATATATGTATGTATACGAAATTAAGATTGAACGCTTTTATTAGTACCTATACAATTGTTTGCTGATGGAGTTTATAGAATAGAAACCAAAAATTAACAAAAATTAAAATCGAGTTATTCTTTAAGTGACTTTGTGAGGAAAATAAGGCAAAATGTTAAAAAAAATTATCAATTCCAGATGAATTTGAAGAATTTCTTAAAAATCATTTTTATTTTGACATATTCTGAATGTGTTATAACGGGTGATTTTTTGGCTGGTTTGGTTTTGGCAACACTGGTTTTGACAGCTGACGTGTGTTTAGTACCTTGTGTCACTGTCAAACAGCTTCAGTTTGGTTTGCAATTTAACCATGGATCGTCTTACAAATGAACAACGCTTGCAAATTATTGAATTTTACTATCAAAATTCGTGCTCGGTTCGAAATGTTGTTTATCGAAAAATTGTGTTCAGCGATGAGGCTCATTTTTGGTTGAATGGGTACGTAAATAAGCAAAGTTGCCGCATTTGGAGTGAAGATCAGCCAGAAGCATTGCAACAGCTACCAATGCATCCCGAAAAAGCCACTGTTTGGTGCGGTTTATGGGCCGGCTGCATTATTGGGCCATATTTCTTCAAAGATGATGCGAATCGCAGCGTTACTGTCAATGGTGAACGCTACCGAGCGATGATAACAAACTTTTTTTTGCCCGAAATGGAAGTTCTTGACTTGCATGATATGTGGTTTCAACAAGACGGTGCCACATGCCACACAGCACGCGAAACAATGGCGCAATTGCGAGGCGAGTTTGGTGAACAGTTAATTTCACGTTTCGGGCCGGTCAATTGGCCGCCTAGATCGTGCGATTTGACACCATTAGATTATTTTTTGTGGGGGTATGTCAAGGCTAATGTCTATAGGGACAAGCCCGCTTCGATTGACGCACTGGAAGCCAACATCCATGCATTCATTCGTGAGATACCGGCCGATATGTGTGAAAGAGTATGCCAAAATTGGACTCAGCGGATGGGCTACCTGAGACGCAGCCGCGGTCAACATTTGCATGAAATTATCTTTAAACATTAAATTGCAAGGTTCAAACTATCGATTCAAATAAATATTTCATTCATTTTTTCGAATTTTTTGTGTTTTTTTTTTTTTTAAGTTCTAAACCTCTTAAAAAATCACCCATTATTTAATTTCTTTATTTAATATAAATTTTGCGGTTATAAAACATTTTTAAAGTAAACCCGCTTGTCATTAAAAATCGTTGCCTTGAAAAAGTTTGATATATCAGATTTTTAATTTAATTAAAAATATAATTTAAAAATAAGATATTCATTTAAATTGAGAAGATTTCATCACAAAATTTTTTATCATACCTTATCAAAAAAAAGTAGGTATAAATACAAAAGAAATACAATTTTAATTATATTGTTTTTGTTTTGTTATGTATTCTGTGTTAATTTTGATTTGCTTGAATTAATTTTTACCAATGATGAAAGAATATATTTCAAATTAAGAGAGCAAGGTCAACAAAACAACACAAAGTTTTTGTGGTGGTATCAAAATTTATGAGGCGTTTTTTTTTTTTTTAAATGAAAGAGCTGATGTAAAAACTTTTTTTTTTTTTATTCTGAATGTAGTCGAAATGTAATCAAATATTTTTCACTTTATTTTCATTCTAGAAAAATAATAAAAAAAATGTATTTTCTATTTATTTTTTAATGTTTATCAAACATTGAACCCAAACTAAAATTTCTATTATAATTAAATCTTGCATTTTATTTAAAATAAATTTCGCAATCAAAATCTTGCAAATGAAGACAATTCTCTTCTTATCAAAATTTCGTATCAATATTGCCTTTCTATATTTGAATATGGAGTAGGTAATAGATATATAAATCAACAACTTATAAATAAAAATTAATAAATATTTAATTTGAATTTGAAATTTTGATTATTAAGATTTTTTTATTTTGTTGGATTTTAATATTGCAAGATTTTGTTATGAAAGATTTTTAAATGCGGTTAATTGTCCCAACTTCTGACAAGATACACAAAACAGTTTTATTCAAGTGGTTATTTAAATAAAAATAAGAAAATAGAAGTATAATATAATTTTTCGCAAAAATTATTATTTACCTCAAAAGATCTATTTTTTGTTTTGGGTTTGGTTTATTAAGCATTTTGTTATTTTACTTAAAAAAAAAAAAACAGCCAGCGTTTCACTTGTTTTTTTTTTATATTTTATGCTTCCAATAAATTATGTACATGTCTTGAAATTTCGTGCTATGGCTTTCAGAAATATCACCTGAAATGCTTAAAAAATCTCCATACAAAATCCCGGAATTTTTCCAAAGTGATAAAGTCATGACTTTTAGCATTTTTTCCATCATGTGTAATTTTTTGGAACTTTTTCATTTTAAAAATGAAACAAAATTAACACATTGATGATGGAGAAGTCCGAAAAAGTGGGTTTTGTAATACCGTCTGTGTGACCGCTCGTCCTTTGTAATTTAAGCTGTAGTCTTTAAAGGTGTATTTGCTTCCAATTTGGTAAAGATAATTTTCATATGATTCTTTGGGGAAATTCGAATTTAAGTTTATTTAAACCGGGTAGCTGCCATACAATAGTTTCTTTTTTTATTCTTCAATTTTTTATTAAAGATTTTGATTTTTTAATATTAAAAATAATTGTAGCAAAATAACGTTTCAAGTTTTTGTCAAAAAACAAAATTCCGACTTTTTTGTTCAACTGTTGATTTCGGAAATAATTTTTTAAAAAACAAAAACTCGTAAAAATTTCATTCTACTACAGCTTTTGATTTTTGAACAATTTTTCGTTAAAATATAGTTAAATTAAAGTTGTTAACCACATACACAATTTCGGGCAATCTAGTTTTTATTTTTTTTATTTTACAAGCAATCGGTTTTGTTTCTATTAAAAATTTCTTGGGAAGTTTTAAGAAATTTGAAAATTGTACTGGTTTTCCAAGAAAATGCGTCGGAATTTTCTGTGGATTTCTTGCCCACCAAGGTGGGTTAAAAATCCACAATAGATTTGTGGACTTTTAACCAACCTATAGTGGGTCAAAAATCCATTATAGACATTTGGCCTGTGGACTTATAACCTTTCGCCAAAAATTTCAGGTTGGTTTAAAAAATTAAAAAAAAGTTTCTGAAAAAAAAAAATGAAAATCTTTTTTTTAAATTATTTTAGCCTTATTTTAGCGGATCAAAAATCCGTTCTTCTTCAATTTAAACTCAAATAAAAAATTATTTATAAAAGCAAATTAATTTTTGCGCAAAAGTTACATATTTATTGAAAATCTTAAATTTTCATGCCTAAATAATTTTTGTTTTTTTTATTGTCATCCACTTTAATATTATTTTAAGGGGAAAAAATGCGAGCTTTAATTTTTAAATTAGCTTTTAATTAGCAATAAATTCAGGTATCAACATTTTTAGATTCAACTAAAAATTGTCCGGCATATCAGGGAATGAAAATTTCAGAGTTCTTTTGATGCTTACATAATATAAATTTTTTTGGAATGACCACGAGACGAGAAAGTCTCGCTCTCATCTCTCATCTCTCGATACTGATACGACACTACGTCCAAAGCATCAGAGATAAGATAGTGTATTTTTTTAAGTGAAGTTTTTACTAAAGGTCTGGCGGTCTAAAGTGGTCTTGGTAAAAAAGATAAAAAATAAAATAAATTGCATTTTTAAATTATTAGGCTTGAATTTTTCAATGTAAGAAATTTCCATTTAAATTTAAATATAGTTCGATATTTCCTTCAAAAAAATTGGAGGAGGGCTTGGAAGATTCAGATACAAAAGTAGTGTGGGATACGCATTGTGCGTTTTATTTTTCGAGCAATCTTTTTACATAAGTATTTTAAAATCTTAAATAAAATATTTTTGCGATATTTTTTCGGGCCTATTTTTTAATAAACAAAACTTTTGCAAATCTTATTCTAGCGTTATTTCTAATTTATTTTTTAGCCTTTTTTCCAAGGTGATCTCAAGTGACTTCCAATATTTCGGATTAATTTAATTTTCTTCCAAAGCAATTCCCGGGGTAATTTCCGAGGGCCAAATTTACTAATAGATTTTTATTTATTTTAATAAATTTCTACTGAATTTGTTTAAATATCTTTTATGCTTAAAATTTGAATATATATTTTTTATCATTTTGCACCAATTTATTAAAAAAAAATATAAATGAGAAAAAATAATTAACTTAACTTAAACAATTCTCTAACTTTGAAGCTCTTTTTTAAAATGTTCTAAGTCTTAAACATTTTTTTTAACTAGGACTATAATAACCGTCCTATTTTCTTAATAGAATGCCTAAAGCAGTGACAGTTCATTCTTAAAAGCAGGCATTTGCAGATGTACCCATGCTGTACAATCTTTTAGTCTTTTCAATGCAATTATGTTATATAATTATATTGTGTTTAATAATTATCTACTAACTCGAATATTTAAATCGAATGCATAATATTATTTCCTGAAACCTATGCCACAATAGAACTTTAAAAAAATCAATGTTTATACAATAAATCACTTGCTTTCCCGGATATAGAAAGCGAAAGGGCCCTATGACATAACCAATAAACTAGACCTCTTATATTCCCCATGTAAAATATAGTAAATATTCAAAATACCCAACCATAAAAAAAAATGTTCATGTTACTTAAATGTTTACAAACAATTAAAACATACCTTTTCATACCTGTGTACAAATTTCACCCAATTTAAAAGCAATGAGAAATTCAGACATTTTAAATGATTAATCGCTTTCTGCACAACAATGAACAATGGTTTAGTATATCGAATTGCTAATGAACCATGATAGCAAGAATTCAAACTTTCTACTTTACTAGCTTTATTTTATTTTATATTGATTGAAAAATAAAATCCATTTCTTTTTTCTTTTTTTTTTTTACTATAAAAACAAAAAAACAAAAAGAAACACAAAAAAAGCAATTAATCCCCGCATATATAGGCAGTTTTATTTGAGCCTTCACTATATAGCCGTCCAAAAACAAACCTTTATTTTTATAATCTCAATGGCCATTATATGCGCCGCGTAATACAATAGCCAGCCGATTGCTCAATGCAACTTTTTGTTGTCAGTTTTTCAAGCCATTTTGCTTGCAACCGTATTATGCTGAGTACCAACGATGACGACTTATACCTCTCATGGCTACCTATGTATATACTTCCTACTTATGGTATATTTTCCTGTGAATGAAAACGAAATCGAAATTGACTTGAGCCAGCATCGGCAGTAACCAGCATCTCGTAGCAACACTCTCATATACAGAAGCTTAAATACCACTTGCACTTAACCTACGTAAATTACGTAACAATCGTAATGCTATGCCTCGGAAGTGGCTAAATAATATATATTTCAAGTTGGCGCATTTTATTAGAGAGGAGGTCTATAATATAGAAACATGGCTATAACTTGGCTAAGCAAGAAAGGCCAAACAACATAATCCGCGCAAGCAGTTGTAGATGCCCCATCCCATCACCATCATACGAGTATCTATCTATCTATCTTTCTATCTGATGGGGCTATATAGGTAGGTACTTACATAAGGCTATACAAGAGAGACTCGACCGAACTCCAAAGACTCCGTGTTTGTATGTTGCTTAATTAATAATCGCCTTAAAATGGATCCGATCATTGCTTGGAGTATAGATATAGGGATCATGCTTTTCCATCATCATATATATGTGGGTCCAGGGCGAGTGTGTGTTGTTCATGTTGCTGTTACTGCTGTGGACTGTTAGACTGTTGCTGTTGCGCACTCACTTTGTAGTCAATAATTCAATTTCTCGCTAATTCACGTGATCAGCCTTGAAATGTATGAGGTATTAGATGCCAAGAGCGCCTATCTTCCGTTCCGTCTTCCTTCCCAACGACGACGCGAATCAACTCGACGCACTGCCACTTCGCTATTTCGCCAAAGCCATCAGTTCCAACTTGGACCTGGATCTGGACTGGAACTATAGAGTAGCATCTCAATTGCGCAAATGTATATACGAGTATGTTAGGTACTTTATTCTTGTGGCAACCACCGCCATCCGCATCATCATCCCAACCAGTTGCTATATGATGATGCTGATGGCGGGGTGGAGCCGGGAGGGGCTTCTTAGTTTAGCTGATGGTTGGTCTGATGGTCTGGTCATTCGGTTCAGTTGTGGAAGAAGGTTTATATTTATGAGAAGAAGCCAGTCTCTGATTTCAACTGGAGACTAGAGAGATGGTAATGAGGAAATAACATGCTCTGTAACGAGCTGTAATAGTTGTAAATTCGCGTTTTCTTTGGTTGTCTATTTGCCAAACAGATGACATGGACTGTGGTTGCGACAACCACCAGCATGCGTAGACAGAAAGGCGAAATTATGTGCGCATATGCTATAAGATTGATGACATTTGGGCGTAGGAGTTTTTTATATACTCCTCCTCCACCTCCTTCTTTTTTCTATACCCACCATCATATATTATTACAGTGGTATCTATTAACAAGTTAAAGACATTTCGTAGCGGTGCTGTGGTTTATTATGTATGTACATGTACATAACTATATGAAGAATGCACATTGAGAGCAATATGGGCTTGAATTCCGGGTTAACTTGTTTGCAACAATTATATAGCCATTGAATGGTCTTTTAATGTTTTTTGATATATCAGCAGGATATATGTTTGTTTGATTAATTAGAAGAGAACACGGAATCGTATAGTCCTCTATTATAAAATTGATTAAAGTTGGGCTATTTGTTTTGATGACATCCTAATTGGAATTTTAAGTCTTAAAGTTAATTGCTGGAGTATTATGAGAATGGTAGATGGAAATTAAAACGTAGTCTTTAGTTTTATGATAAATGTCTCATAATATTTAGTTAAAGAATTTTGTGAAGTATGCGTGCACATTGTAGGAGTGGAAGAAAAATGACACAACTTAAGAAATCACATTTTTTAAAGAGGCAAATTAAATTTAAAAAAAACAAATGTGTGAGTGCCGGGACTCATGTTTATAGGATTTGTTACTATCTGCAACAGCCGAATCGTAACGTGTACAATGTGACACGTAATGCATAGGACGTATAATGTATTACAAAGAATGTATTAAACGGAGTGTGTTACAGGTAAGGCCCATGTTTTAAGTTTACCGTACTCAAAATCATAATATTTCAAAAAAGGGTACTTAAGGATAAAGTGTATTACTTCTTAGTTAAAAGCTTAGTACCTACAAATTAAATTCACTCACTTTTGGTGGACGAAATAATAATTTAACAAAAATATTCGATTCCCTATATAAAAATCTGTTTGACTTTTTTTTTATTAAATTTTTTGAGAAGTGCTGCTAACTATTTACCCTATTAGAGCTCGACTGTATCTTTACAGACAATTCCAATGCTTTTTATCAACCCTTTCATTAAATCATTATGTTTAAATAAAATGTACTTACTTAGGTTTCCTCCTGAACCTGTCACTTTCATTTTGCTTGAAGTTCCTCAGGGAAGTCACTAAGGACCTCTTTTTTTTATATTTACTATATTCAAGGTGTATATTAATGTGCATGGAATAGCGAAATTATTTTTGCAGATGATAGTAAACATTTTAAACAATCTTAATTTTAAAATTTATTTAATTTTTTATTTATTACTAACTTCTTCTTAATTAAAAAAAAACTTTGGGTACGACAATCTACAATAAGTGCATACAAAGGTAGGAAGTGTTAAATTTCCTCAACACTTACAGTTTCTTCATGTTTTGACTTGAGTGATTTTTGGAAACTTTGGTACCCTCTGTACCCCTGTTTTCAGACACTAACTACAGAGAATCGAAACAGAGACAAAAGTATTTCGAATTGCAAGCACTTTTTCTTTTTAACAAAATTGAGGGAAGTGGTAGTACGCCATTTTTTGTATGATAAAGATTTAGTAGGAACAATGAAATTTAAAGTCCAACCTGTTACAAATATTTGTGATCCTTTTTTGTCTAGTTTGATTATACTTTCTGTTTATAAATTTATTATTTAATAAGCAGTTAGTTACCCATTGTTATTCGATACCGCTACACAGTAACTAGTTTCAAGAAAAAAAATGTGTGACAGCTAGTAATTTTTTTAAATTTTAAATTTGCGAGACAGTGATTTTGATTTTTTATCAAACTACTAATTGTGAATTAACAAGAATTTTGATATTTCCTTCACATATGAGATAAGTGGTCGCTGACATTAATTGTCAATTGTCATAAAACATAAACAAGTAAAACAAATGTTTGGGGTTAAATTTGAACGAATTTTCTTTTCACCGTTTTGTAGAATGCGTCCTATGTTGTAGATTGTGAATTTACGTTTGACAGTTTGCGTTGTTGATCGTGTAAAAATATTAAAAAATAAAATTTTTCAATTTAAACTAACTTTACGTAGTTTATATTTAAATTTTAAAATTATATCATTTATTTACTTCTTAAAAAGGTAAATCAAGAAAAAAAAACCTAAATATGGAATAGAAATTGCGTTAAAAGATTTATTTGGTTTTGCGCATCATTCACAGGTTGCAGCTCATGTGTAAACTGTTAATAGTTCTTTGAGCGGCTACCTGTTTTGTTAGCGAATAAATTTATTTATTTACCAACTTGTTAGAATGCCACATACCTTTGTATTCAGTGCCATCTATCAGGAAAGATGCAAAGTTTTGATTTACTTGCACTTTTCACTTCATAAGAAAAATGTATTATGCATGTTTCACTTTTTAGTTTTAAACTAATTTTGATATTCAGTGCCATCTATCGGAAAACTTGACAAATTATTTCGATTTACGTTATAGATACATTTGGCGTTATAAATACATTTTGTAAGTTTCAGCTCAGTAGAGAATTGTCTGTTTCTTAATTTTAGCTAATTTTGAGATTTTGTTATTAATCGCCATCTATCGGATATATTAAAAACCTATGATTTTTGTGTATTTATCAATTACTTTGTAGCAAATATATTGTATAAGTTTCAGCTTAAATGAATTTGTAGTTTTTAAGTTCTTAGTTTTAGATTTAGTTTTAAGATTAAGATTTTGTTGCTCAGCGCCATCTGGCGGAAAACTTGTAGTCCTTTTAGGTCTCCCTTCATTACAAATAAATTGTGTCATTTTCGGTTCAAATTCAAATTATGTATAAACATCTATGCCGGGGGAAGGGTAAACTAAAAACCTGTGCTATACGTTTAGCACGTGAGTGTAATACGTTACGTGTTACACTTGCAAGGTACGATTTGTAAACCGAAAACTGTCACTCGGGTGAACATTTATGTTTACACATCTTAACTGCGAGTCCCGATAATCGCACAATTTTTTTTATTTTGAGCTCCATCTATCAAAAAAAAAAAAAACTTAAAAACTTTTTGTTGACGTGTTTACATTTCAGTACAAATGTAGATATTTTAAAAAATTGTATTAATAAAATAATTGCTTTGGTATTGAACTACAAATCCTCATAAAATATGAATATACATAAGTTATGAAGGTGAGCAGTTGTTTTTCTTAAAAGCTAAAATTTTTCAAAAATTCAGTGAATTGTTTTTACTCTCATAGCATAATATTAGAGGATGAATTTATATAACAAGATATCCTTCATTATTAAGAAGAAACTACATAGGTTACCGAATTCTCGCAATTACTTCAAAATAAAAGACGCACAAATTATTTTAAAATGAACGGACCTAATAAATTGAATCGAACCCACCTAATGTCACATATCAAAATATTGCCAATTGGAAAGTTGAAGTGTTCATTTTAGAGTTCATTTTCATTCATTTCTTTTTCTTTTTTTTATTGGAATAATATTTAAGAAACAAATGCAGTTTTAAACAAATTATTAACATTTTAAAAATAAAATTATAATTCGTCAGCAGGTAATTCCACTTCGTTTGACACCTTATTTGTCAAAATCGGTGTAGTATGAGAGTTGGGAAAGTGGACTATAGATATAATTTATGTGACTTAAGAAGAAATTTTATAATATTGGAAAAACTGTTAAAGTTTTCCAATATTTTATCATTGTATAAATTGAGCAACGCTGATGCCTCTTCTACATCCTTTTCCAGTGCCTTATGAATAATTCTTAATTCCTTTCGACAAATAAAGTATCGTGCTCTGCTCTATTTACCTATACCTATACCTTCCTTCTATCACCGCGTGATGTGAATTTGACCCAGTTTTATTTCCAGTGTGTGTATATGGAAACGAAGCCCTCATTAAAAACTCACCTATATGCACTTTTAAAGGCATCCATGACTTCATATATGCCGGCCGCGCAGCCGCAGAGTCAAAGTGCATGCAGGGTTTTTTTTTTTTGGTTTGCTTTCGAATTCGAATTTAATCATTTTTCCCATCTTTGGTTAAGATTTCTCAATATATAGACCCCTTAGGAAGTTAGTAGGTACATAAATTCCAATATAGATGATAGAATTTTCCTTCAAATTAAGGTATGCTACAGATTTACCGTTTGAAATTTCAGTTTTAGGAAAAGAATATAAAATTCTTTACCTTTTTCAGTTAGGTATACCTTACAAAAGAAAATCTATGCACAAGACCTTATCAACAAAAAAAAAAAAAGAGTATAGGTACCTACTTATACCTTACCTTTGGAAAAGTAGGAAAAACCACAGAGATGATGATGACGTCGTCAACATCATCATCATCATCATCGTCGTCGTCGTAGTTGTCTTCCTCGTCCTAGGCTCCATCATGATGAAGGTTGTGGAAATATTTTTGATCACCTTGTTATGGTCACGCTTCGTGTATTCCTCGCATGAAACCCTGAAGCGTGCCCAATTAGGTTAAGTTCTCCTGTATCATTTCGCATTCTATGTTCGTTTTCTTCTTATTATATTTTTACCTTGTTTTTCTCCCAAAGCAAAGGCGAATGAAGCTACCAATTATTATGTGAAGGCAGAGCTAAAACCACAACCAACAATTGTATATTCGATTTCAATTCAAAACAACAAAAAAAAACTCCCATGACTGCAATGCAATGGATACATATTATATTTTTCACTCCTTTTGGGTTTATGTTAGAAATAGTAGGAAGGTAGGTTTAAGTACACGTGTATATGTTTTCAATGCAAGTTCCAAACCATTCATCAGTTCCATCCGAATGTCTAGCCTGATATTTTATTTTCACCCATCATGGGTGGAAAACAGTTAAATTCTCGTTTTTTTTTTGTATGAAAGAAAAAAAAAATTGTTAATAATTTAATAAAGTAAAATTTATTAAACGTTGATGATACACGGAAGTAATAATATAACGACCCTGTCGGAAAAATTAAATATTAATAAATAAAAATGTTGACAGCTGCTTTCAACATTATGTCTTCCGTATTCATGTTCTGTAAGTACGCAATATTATGATTCCCTGTGTGAGTGTTCTTCTTCTTTTTCTTCTTCTTTACAGCTCATGGCATTGGAGCTTAAATATGACATACAGCTATCAAATTGGTAAAACGGGAGAAAATATTTTCTAACCGCATCCGTCGTCGTTTTTAAGACATTTCAATTTATAATTTTTTGTTAAATGACATGGCGGCAAAGAGTGGTGCAACTTGAGTGGCAATTTATTTCAAATAAATCTCCTGACAAATTCCAATCATATAAGAGAAGTGGAGTTAAATACCAATTAGAAGGGGATCCAAACCATTCATCATTTCTGATACTTTCTTGATGCAAAATTCTTTGAATTGATTACATAATTATAAGCTTCACAATGTAGACACACATTAAATTGAAACTATTTGTTGTTCAAAATACAAAGTCGTATACTCACAAAATAAACTACCTACCTAACCGAAATATCAATAAAATAGGGTTCGGTACGAAATCTTGTGTTATGATACCTCGCAAATAAACGCTGCTTTTTACAATATCGCAATACAATTAAATAAACCATTTGATGAAAAAATGGACCCTAATTCATTTACAATAATGATCTTATTTATAAACGTTGTCTAACTTTAGACAACTGTCCAACTTTGGAAAATGTGTTCAAATGTGTTGTCTTATAGCTGCCTAACTTAGACACAAGAGTAGATTATTTTAACAGTGAATAATGTGATATTTATTTTCTATTAAATAAAGCATATTTCTACTAATTTGAAAATAGTTAGACAGTGTCTAAGTAGACAAAAATCTTATAAAAACGACTGCAAGTTATAGATTCATTAAAAAATCGAACTTGAGATTTTGATCAAAGTTGACATTGCGATGGTAGTCAAAAAGTCAAAATCGAAAAAAGTTAGTCTCGCAATTCTGTCGGTCTGTCTTGCCCTTTCGGCTGCGGTATAAACGGGTGGGTCGATTTTCTTTAAATTTGGCATTTAGCGTTTTTTTTGGCATTTCCCCGGCACGATTTTTAAAAATTTTTTTTTAGGACGAAATAACGGTAGCTGCCGTACATTTTTTTTTCACCAAATTATGAAAATCTTATTTTTCTTCAAAAACGTACCCCCAACTTTAAAAGTTACTTACTAAAAAGTATTGATTTTTTTTTGTAAATTTTTTTATAATTTTAATTTTATAAAATTTTTTTTCGGAACCATAGAACCATTTTTTTTATTTTCGATTTTCTCAAAGACGGTTTAACTGATTTTGATCAATTTTTTTTTTATAGAGAACGTCTACAATAATTTTAAAAATATTGGCGCAAAATTTTAAACAACCTATTGTTAAGGGCTTAGCATATTACTAGTTAGCAATTTGCTAAACATTTAGTAATTTAATAGCTCTTCGGAAATTTTAATCCTTTTTTTTCGTTTTACTAACTAGTAAAATACTAATTCCCTTTTATTATAAATGGTGCATCTGAACACGTCCAAACAATGACAGTTCGTGAAAGAAAAACAAAGCAAACAAACCTAAACTTAGGGAACGGACCCAATAATTTGATTTACCGTTGGCCAGATACACTCCAAAACCCTTTTCAATTTTCTTAATTTTTGCCATCATGAAGAAAAATTAAAAAAATTTTGGAGTTTACCTGACCAACCATAAACCGTACAGGGATGGTTGATACCTTTTTGGAATCAGCACCTCCATTAGCTCCAGTAACTCTTGATGGCTTCCGAAAACATTTTTTTTAATTTTATTTACTTTGAAAAACAATTAGCACACGAATCATAAAAAAAACACAATTTAACTCTTTGCCAACAAATTTCTTTCGAGGAAAATGACAGATTTCATATGGATTTAGCAAGTTACTAAAAGTTAAAGTAGCCATTTTGTGTTTTTAATTTTAGCAAAATGTTAAGAGATAGTAAGTTCCTAAAATCGTTTAAAATTAGCAAAATGTTCTTTTTATCTTAGTAACTTACTAAAATGGCTTTAACATTTTACTAAATCGTTTAAAATTTTGCGCCATTGTGTAGGTACATAAGTTTTGAAAAAATTTTTTTTTTTTGATTTTTAAAAAAAGTTCTATTTTTTTTTTTTTTGAGAACTTAATAATTCGAAAAGGACTTGGTCGATTTTTATTAAACTTAGCACCCAGTAGTTTTTTGATATTATCTAACAGATTTTAAATAATTTTTTTTCTTATAACCAAAAATAACTGTACCTCTCATACAAATGTTTAAAAATCTCATTTTTTCTCAAAAACGGCTTCTACGATTTTGATTAAAATTTTTGTGTGAACTAATATCAGAACGATCTACTATATTATTGAGAAAAAAAATTGTATCTATCGTTTAAAAATGGTACCTCTCATAGAACTATTTTTTAGGTTTTCGACTGTCTCATTATCAGTTGAAATTTTTTACACAAAAGCTAATAATAAGTCTAAATAATATTGCAAATCAAAACTTTCAAAAAATCAAATTTTGGATTAAAAAAAAAATTCAAAATAATTTTTTGAAAATTCGATATTTCGAAAAAAGGTGGATGATTTTTTTTTTCAAAATTAATTTTTAAACTCCGCATAAATAAGTACTAAAAATTAGCGTACCATAATATTTAAGCTAACTTAACTAATTAGTCTCTATGAGACATTTAAAGAAAATCTAATAAATATACGACTGTGTGGAAAAACCTTAAATATAAGAAAAGTGGGTGTAGTAGTAGACGGATTTCCAAAAAAATTACACACGACATGGCTGCTCAAGATAGATTTATTATAAAAGACGAAATCATAATATTAAAACAAGGGCGTGGTGGTGGGCAGGAGAAATAATACATATGTCATGCTTTAGATAGGTATAAGGGCTCTTAATTACAAAATTTTCATAACGTTCTAATAACGTTCAATGAGAAGAAAATTAAAATATGATAAAAATAGGCGTGGCTGTCGGTAAAATTTGTACTTAATTTGTATAATATGAATTTTTGTACACACATTTTTTTTTATTTTTCTTTCCGTAAAAGCAATAATTAACAAAATATCGAAATTAAAACAAAAATTGTTCGGACATTTTTGAGTCATCAACGAATCTGCTTCCGCAGTATACCTACTATGTAATTATAATCCATAAAACATAACTTTAATATCACAAAGTAAAACTATAGAGTTATTATGGAATTTTAAAATACAATTCAATACAAACCAAACCAACAATTAAATTAGATAAAAATTAATGACTGCTTAAATGATCGACGAATTCCTTATTAAATAGGTATAACAAGTTAAGTTATAATCTCAAGTCATTAAATTTAGCTAAAAATCCACCTCAACACTATCCCGGGGATGATTATATAGAAAATATACAAAAAAAATTAATATTAAACTACAAAAAGTGTTGATATTAAAATTTTAACATCTCAATAAATCAAAACATTTTTTAAATTATTCCATACGAAAAAAAAAAAAACATTCCCAGCTTAATTAATAGAAAACGGAAAAATAAGTATAGATACATTTTGACCGCAATATTTCATTGATCCCTCAGGTCAAAATCGAAAAGAATGAATCAAAATAATCGACATTAAAGCTAAACGTAACTATATACCACTAATCTATGATAAAGATGACTTCCCGGATTACAGTAAATTAAATAAATAAAAAAATTATCTCAATGTTTGTATATTTTGTTTTTTAATACCTATATATATGTACTTTTAATTAAGCCCACAGCAAACCCCTAAGGCCAATTTTTAATTAAAGCTCTTCAAAAAAAAAAACACTCAACTTTTTTTGTTTTCTGTCTCCGTATTCTTAAATCCATATTGGTATAAACTCAGAGTCATGAGAATCTCAAGGTATATGATACTTTAATGCTTAAATAAATTCAAATGATAATGTTGTAGAAACCCGACCACCGCTCACCTTATAACCCTCGCATCTTAATTTACACATTCAAAATGAAATGAATTTATAAGCATAAGTACTCGCAACAATCAAAAGTCGATTTAATTATGTACAACTTGCTCGTGTTATGAGTCTTGTACAGAAAATATTTCTTATCAACCCAGCAACAACTACAACAACAACTTTATAGGCATCTATTAAGTCTTAACCAAAAAAAAAAAAAAGAAGGTAATTACGAATATTTTTTTTTTTTAAACTACGTCATGGCAAAGGTAACATCTTTTAAGTTGCATATACTGAGATGTGAACTGAACTATTAAAGACGAAAAAAAAAAAAAGCTAAGCTAAGCAAAGCAAAGAGAATAGCCCTAAATAATGGGTCTTACTTCACAAGTAATACCGCACTCCATTATTGTTCCTAATTCAAGGTTTACCATTACAGTAAATGCACTTAGCCTGCTCTTATAGAGTCAGCCTCAACGCTCAACGAACGGTTGGTACACGATATGATCATCATGATCTTTAGGCTATCTGGGGAGATCACCCAGCCATGGTTGTTGAGGTCTCTGTCTTTATCGTTGTTGTCGAAGTTGGAGTAGACGTAGACGTCGGTCGCCAGCCGTCCTCTATATAAATGCATATAAAAATATAAGACGACTACTTTGGAACGTCATCGTCGTCGTCGTTGTTGGTTGTAGCAGCAGCGATCGAGTTTGGTGTTGAAACAGTAAGCAGCAGCAGCGGCGGCAGCGGCACTGAAGAGAAGTTCAACGACGAGGTTGAAACAGGTATCTATATAGACTTTATATATATGTAATGTCAGAAAGATACTTTGAGCTGGAGGGGCGTGTAAAAGTACATGGAGAAGCGACACCTTGACTTTGGGAAGTTTTTATGAGGTTTAACTAGCATGGATGTATTAGCTACAGTAATTTTTATTTGCTCAACGATATTATTATTAGTTTTTTTGTTTTGTTTTTATTTTAAAATTAAATAATAACAGCAATAAAATCGAAACTTGAGAGTCAAAAAATATAGACAGGCACAGATGTGTTATGTGTAGAAGATGATTATGCTTAAGAGCTGATACATATGTTATTATTGTTAGGTACATAGGTAATCGCATATCTTTTACTTAAGTAACGGAATTACCGAGTTTACTCGAAGCTTTAAAAACAATAATTACGTTGGTACTCTAGCCTGTAAAATTGAACTGTTTGTCTGTCCTTGAAACCAAACATATAATTATTCTGATTAGACTGAGAGCCGGGAGCAAATTTTTTTTGTGTGAATAGTAATGACACTGGTAAGATAGGCCTTAACCTTAAAATTATGCAAATATGAAAGTCGTGCATTCCGTGGTTGGGGCCTTTGTAGGTAATGCTTACTTGAAAATCCTTTTTTGTTCGAAAGGTTCAGATACAACTACTACAACTGCAACTACAATATAAAAATTTATTTCACACTAGATATTCGTCATGAAATCTATGTTAGATGGACTGAACTTAACAAAAATTGCGTATTGACAAGGTCCTCACTAGTCAACTGATGAGTCCAAGTGAGATCACCGGGACGAAACGCCTAAAAATTTTTGTGGACTAAAGGCCGTAAAAAGCTATTTTGAATCAATAATTCAACAAGTCCAATTAAATAGTGCTAAGTCTTTTAATTGGCTAATGTATTTCAGTAGTATATAGAGTTTGTATTATTAAAAAAAACCTTCATATAATAATTTATTTTATAAAAAGATGAACAAATTATTTAGTTTGTCACGCATAAACTCAGAAAGTTTTAAACTGATTTACTTGAAACAAATTTTGTAATATTCTTTATTTTTATAAGATTGTTTAAAGATATTTTTGATTAGTCTAATTTGTTTGTAAGATAAGAATATTATTTTTTGATTTTTTTTGTCAATTTTTTCTTTGGGTTTGATACACATTTTTAATTATATGTATATATATATACGTGTTTGACAGGCAGACGGCAACGCCATTGCCCATTTATTTTATTGTATTTCTTGTTATATTGATATTATGATTCAAAAAAAAAATTGTTAAATTATACAAATAAAATAATATAATCTAATCTAATCTATACGTGTTTGATACTTTAAAAAAATAGAGACTATTTTATGAACTTAATTTTTAAACGCAAATTTTTAGCCATTCATCTTTTTTTAATTATATTATATTTACAAGCTGAAAAATATTTATTTAAACAAATTTTAAAGTTACAACTTCTTTTTGAACCTTTTGAACCTTTTGAACCTAGAAATTCGATCTATGAGCAATCAGTGGGTCGCTGATTTGTTCCATTTTAATATCATTCTGGCATTTTTGCATTTTTTTTCGTCGTTTTTCCATTTCCTTTTTTTCTTTTACATTTACAAAAACAAAAATTGAACCGGATATTGCAATCGAACATGGTATTAAGGTGATAAAGAAAAGAAAAAAGGGCGCGAAGATTCTGTTTGCCTGATGTCGAACATGAAGCTTCAACAAAAAAATTAAATACAAAAGAATTGTTTTTTTTTTAAGGGCATTGATTTTTCCCAAAACGTAGGCATAATAATAATATTTTTAATATTATAATATAAATAAGGGGTACAGTACATAGTACTATTTCGCACTGTCTTAATATTTTCATATTAATTCTTAAAATTTTGCAAGGCAACGCGAGCACGAGTCTGCTAATATTTAATAAAATTGAAAGCCCTAGGCAAGAATATGGAAGTCCAAGATCATATTGTTATTATATTCTGAAAATTAACCGATTGCAAACAAAATTTCCAAAATTATTGAATAAATGTTTCACACATCGCAAAATCAGGTTAGAAGTTATTTTTAATTTTTAATTATTTAATGAAGTTACGAAAATTAAAAAAAAAAAAAATAGAATTTCTTCTGCGAGAAAAAATGTTATCACTGATATTTTTTATTTTATTTATTTTTTTTTATAAAGTTAAGCAATGAACTCAGGATATTGCCTAAAGTAATCTTATTGTTAAATTGTGTGTTTTTGAGCAGACAGTGTATAATTGTTAAGCAATAAGGTGTGACTTTAAATCATCAACTAAATTTATTTATTTTTTAATTTTAATCCATATATGTTTTTATTTTTATTTCATCTTTTATATCATCTCATGGGGAATCAAATCATCAACATTTAAAAAATACACATACAATTCATTAATATGTATAAAATCATGACAACATTTGGAAACAAAAAACATATGCATACATCATTATTTATACAAAAAAAACAACAACTCATTGTGTGACGGTCATAATATAAAATATTTTATTTAAAAACGTAAATAATTACTGTGTTTATTTAAAAAAATTAAAAAAAAAATCACAAAAAAACCTAAAAAAAAAAAAAATGTATAAAATTTTACTTCGATATGTGGATGAATACATATAGATCACGTGGCACTTGTTGCAGCAGCTCCACCAAGCTATACACGTATGTACCACTATTTTCCAGCACATGTGACGCACCCATTTTGTTTTTATCCACAACCCCCACCACCGCCACAAATAAATCCACCATTACCACCGACCCTTAAGGCACTTGGCAGCTCTGTAGCGTCAATGACACCAGCACATTTAGCACAAACCTTAAGGTATCCAGGTAAGGTTTGTATATCCCAATGTCTTCTATGTAATTAATATTGTTTTTTTTTTGTTTTACTTTCTATATTTTATTAATTTTATTTTTTTATATTTTAACTTTTTATGGGGTTATGGATTTTAGACTTTTGGTATTTTTTGTGGGCTTTTAGAATTTCTATGTATGTTGCTTGAAAAAACATTTTTAAATATTGGTTGTTACTAAAAAAAAAACTCAATTTAATTAAAACAAATTTAAACTACATAACACATTCTATGAAGATAAATTTAAAACTAATTTTAATAAAAACCCTATAAAACAAGTTTTTTAATTAAAACTAAATTATATCTAAAATTCAACTTGATCTATTTTTAACTTATCATCTTCGAGTCAAGACGGTTTTGTTTTTGTTTTAAGGCAGTTACTGTGGGTTAAGGTAATGGCCGTTTTCAAAAACGTCATATCCTTTAAAATTGCATTTGTAAAATGTTCTTTAACGAAAACTGCAAAAGTCTTTTGTTCTAAAACGAAAATATAAGTTTAAACTTCTTACGCATTGCATTTAACAATTCAGTTTCGAATTGTTTGAAAACATTATCTGTGGTAAATTTGTAGGTACAGTAGGGATATTCATGCAATGGCGTAAAGTCTTTGAAAATTTTGTAAGCTGCGTAAACCTGTCAAATTTGTATGAGCAAGTATTGACAAGTTTACGCAGTTTACCACGTTTACGAGGACTTTACGATGTTGCATGAATACCTCTAGTATAAAAATCGAAATGACGATCTTCTTTCAATTGACGAGTTCAGGTTTTTTCAGGCTCACTGAAATTTCAGAGATCTCAGCAATTTGAGATGCAGTGAGATTTCTCACTTTTGTTGTCAAAAATTTGAGACTGATATTTTTTGGATTCGCTAGCTCAATTATTTTTTGTCGCAGTTGATCAAATTATGGAGACGGAGAGTGCTTTTGTGTTTTTCAGATTTCTCCTTCTCCTCAGTGAAGCTGACAGAAGTTTGCTAAGTGACATCTCAGAAATGTGAACTTTATTTAGCCAGTCAAATGAAATTAAAAAAAAATTAGTTGGCGATTGCATATACTTAACGACTTCTGGATCATAAATTGACGATCATTTCTCGCCCTCAAATTGACTTTGATTTGACGTTTTTCAAAGCGACCAATAATTAACTTTGACTGGATCTGTAAATTTGTTTCAAGTTGGAAGAAAAAGTACAAAATCAATTTTCTGAGAGTTATAATCTAAAAAAGAAAAAAATTCCGGGTAAAATCTGAATTAAAGGGAAACAATAGAAAGCAAGTACAACGCTTATTACTGTACTGTGGTTTTCAGTGAATTTTCACGTCGGTTTTTCAATAAAGAGACCGCTCGCCAAAGCCAAGCAGTTAAAAATATATCCTATCTGTGGTTTTTTATCCAACAAATTTCGGTGGATAGAAATTCAGCGATCCATCGAGAGAAATGGAGTTTTCCTTTTGCAAATTAAGACTTCGATTTTAAATTTGAATTTTTTTGTGCAAAAGGATTACGATTTCAATCAATTTTTTTTTTATCATGAGCTGGTCAAACTGATTCCACCAAACAGCAATAAATCACTCTCTCGCTTATTCAAAAACTTCACAAAACTACCAATTTCTACCAATTTGAGTCCAAAGTTGAATAGAAAAATAAATTTATAATTTAACGTGGTATAAAAATTGGTGGTGTTGGGAATAAAACGAACAGATTTTTCCATTTTCCAATTCATGGATGTCATTTTTAATTTTGACAAATTGGGAAATTTTCCTATTGTTCTGATTTGATGTTATATTAAAAAGCGGTAAATCTACAGAAAAATCTAGATCTCGAAAGGATTCCTCAGCAAAATTTCTCAGTTTTGCTGTCAAAAAACTCTGAGGAAAAATATCTTGGATTCGCTTGCTCATCTTTTGAATGAGAAAAATTTCTGAGATCTCATTTTTCTGAACGCGCCAAATAGTTATTTGTGTAAATTTGAGTTCCTACACTTTTTTAATTTCATCCTAACTCTTCGAAATTTGACTTTTTTTTATTTTCTGTGTAAAAAGTAAATTGACAGTTCTAAAATATTTAAAAAAGAATTACTCATCATTTTGACTTAAGTTTTCAAAACATTACATTCCACCCAAAATTAGTGTTCACAATAAGGGGAATTTTTCGAACATGAAATTTAGGGTTAAATTCCCAATAAGCGAAAAGTTAAATGTCAATTTTTCCGGATGAAATGTTGTTCGAGTTAAATTCACTAATTATGCTGATTAAGTGATGAGCCAGTTCACACAATTTTTGTGTTGGCAAATCTTTTGGTCGCAAGTTGTTGCTTAATTTAAGCTATCTGCGACAATGAACTGATAAGTGTTAAAGAAAAACAAAAGATTTAAAAGCTCTACTGATTCATTTGCCATGATCAAATTCTATAGTCAGCTGGTTTTCCAATTTTAATCCTAACTTATCTTACGCTGTCTTCATTGGTTTTTTTAGGTAATGCACATTTCAATGGCAATTTTTTTTTTGATTTGCATTTCATTGTCAGTCAGTTCTAAAATATCTCAACCAACAGCAAATATTCATGTTTAAAGTTTTAATTCACAAAATTTCTGATGTTCTTTTATTTTCACTCTTAAACTTCAAAATGAAGAATAAGTTATGCATGCACAATAGCCAGGAAAACATTTTGAGAAAGGTCTTAATTTTAACCGTTTGAGAACCGTCCAAAAAATTTGGCGTTACATTTTTTTTTTTGTATTTCATTTAAGTTTGAGATTTAATTCTGCTTACAATCTGTCTAAAAAAGGTTCGTGTACGTTCAGGCGTTGAGTAATAGTAGTTCTAGTCTTAATTCTTCGTCTTACTGTAAACTAACATGATCAAAATAATAATCGATCCGCCTTATACGAATATAAGTTCAGGAGTCCGAATCAGCGTTGCCGAAGTGGCACGATCGTATTTTTTTGTAATAAAAATTTCATGGTAGCACGGTGACATGAAAATATTCAATATGGCACGCTCTACTCATTTCCATTTTTTACTCCCAATAAAGCGAATTTTGAAGAACTTTTAAGAAAAATGGTTCAAATGGAGTAAAAAACTGACAGAAAATCTTATTTTCTGATAATACGCAAATTATTTCTTATAATTTTTTGTTGTATTTCATCCACAGTTGAATTATTTATTATAATATCGGAACTTTCGTTTTTTTTATTCGGAAAGAAAATGGCACGTTTTTTTCAGAAAATGACACGTTTTTAAAGAAAATGTGGCACGGAAGTTTTTTTTGGGGCGGCAACTCTGGTCCGAATATTAGTTTCAGAATTTGTATGTATGCCTTGATGTATAAAACGTGGAATAAGGTGGTCCATACTTTTCCAAAAACAAAAAATTTCGAAAGCAGTTCATAGGCTTTTTCAGATTGCAAAATGTAAACTTTTGAAGAAATTATGTTCACATATTTTGTCCTCATTTTTTAAAACCAAACATACGTATAAGTATACTTCTGAACTCATATTAGCAAAACCTTTATCTATTAATTAATATTGGTCTTATTTCTTTGACTAATTTTTCAAATCTTCCTCCCCCTATCGAACTTTCTCTTTTCAGCTGCATATTATTTAACTTTCCAAAATACCACCACATAGATACTAAATAAAGAAACGAACTCACAGCTTCCATAATGATTTACATAATATATTTTCTTCTTATGACTCTTTTCAGGCCTATTTATACGACCCGATGAGATCAACTTATATACCACACTGGAACCCACACTAAGCAGTAATCCCAATGTTTATTTTCAACGTAGTGGAGGAGTTCATCCAGGAATGATGTACTAATTGCGTTTTGTTTTTTTTTTTACAAAAAAGAATACAAAAAAAAAACTATTTTTAAACAAAAATTTTATCGCGCAACTTAAATTGCTTGCACCGTGATCGAAAAGGAAAATAATAATTTGCCTTTTTTTTAAATAAACTTTAACGCTCCTAGGGAGTTTAAATGAAAAATTAGAGTTATGTAACAAAAAAAAAAAACAAAAACAAACTCATTTTATTTTATACATTAAGAATAAGAAAACAAAACAAAAATAATAATTAATTTAAATAATTATAAACAACAAAATAACATAAAAGACTTTTCTCATAGACTTAAAAATGTGTTGTTCATTATTTTATAATACGTTATTATTAAAAATTAAAAATTAAGTTAGATTTAATTTTATATAGAAATAAATAAATTTTTAGAAATCAAACATTTGTTATATTTAAGAAAATTCAATGTTTGTTTATTCCTAAGTATTAATAATTTACAATTGCAATTTATTTTAATTTCACTTGTATGCATGTAAGATTTTAGGTTACAAACAAAAAATTAAATTATGTACATATAGTGCTAATAATTTTAAAATTTTAATTAATGTTAGAAAATAGTAAAACAATTAAATTGAAATAAAATGAAAGCCTGAAAAAATGTGTTTTTAGTTTTTGCTTAAAAGAATCAAGAATCGTTAAATATTGATTAATGTTGGTGCTTTTGGAATAAAGTAAGTATAAAAAATCAATAAGGCCCATTTACTAAAACGAAACGATTTTATAAATAATAAATTTTAGCTTTAACAATCAGAGATGATAAATTTTCAATTCCTAAAAGACGTCAGAAATTATATGAATGAATATATAAAGTCAAGTTTAAGTTCATGTTTTTCATTTAAAACCTTCAATATTAATATGATGGTGCGAAAGCTATGCAGCCTAACTGTGTGTGTCTGTTATCACAAAAAAATCCTTTCAATGTTTAATATGTAGGTATTCAGGTGTTATGAGATTTAACAAGATTTATTTCTTACCATGAGTTTCGAAGTCACTTGCTATTGATTTCTGAGATATCGATGATTAAAGATAAAACGCAATTTTTCATCAAAACTCGATATTTTAGCGAAAATAGGTCGCAAAAAAATCATTTGAAGCTAAAGGATCCGCTTAAAAGATTTTGGTATTATACTCTGTCCAACAAAAATAGGCAGTACACGTCTTATGGGATTTTTCAAAATGAGTAGCGTGCCATATTTTTGCACCATGTTAAATTGAAATAACTCCTCCACAAAAAGTGTTTGCCCGCCCGTGAATTTCCAATAGTATCTGACACAGACCCAACGTCCTATTCAAGGCACATCTGAGTGTGCATTGAATTGCTGTTGCCAATGGCGATTGGCTGCTGCTTGATATGCATTCAGAGTTACCCGTGTCCATTTGGTAATTCGTTCAGCTTTTTTTCCTTGAGTTTCTGTTAAGTTGCTTTTGATTTTCGAGCTTTAAGAAAAAAGTTTTTAATGATGAGTGTTATCGTGGAGTTTTTTTTTCACGATTTTCATTTTTTTAATGTGTGGAATATATGTTAAATGCAGTTACAAAAAAAGGGTGGTAACCCTACATACTATTCTTTCATATTTGGGTCCATTTAAAAAATACACTACGACAACCTTGTGAAAGCTTTAATGAAGCACAGATTTATGCAATCCACTGTAGCCAGAATGAGAGACAATTTTTGTTGGACAGAGTATAGTTTAGCAAATCTTTTTTATCACGTTATTTTTGTAATTCAAAGCGATGCCCAGAAAATTTTTCAAACTCGATATTTTAAAAGAATTCAATACAAAATTGAAAATAAAATGCAAGACTGGGTTAGAAGAACTTGCTCATATGTGCGTTTTAAAGTCTCAATATAGCTTAAATCATCTGATTTTAAAAGAAATCAATAAGTTATGGAGCCTATATTTTATGCCGTTGTTAAGTTGAAGGTATTTACACATGCATGTGAGTACAAAAAATATGAACAATATAGCACCTGCACATAAGCATAGAACTTACAGTTTTGACCGAAAAAATTATTAAAAATTCAATATAAAATTATTTTGATCAATTTATATGATATTTTCAAAAAAAAAATTTAATTGCAAAATTTATTTTTATGAAAATTTTGATATTTAAAGTTATTAAAAGCTATTGTGTAAAACATTCTATTAAAATCGGTTTAACAGATTATGAGATATCTAGATATATATAAGTTCTTAATAACAAAAATTGAAAATTTTGGTATTCTCTTAAAAAAATTCAGAAAGATTTTCTATAAAAAAATTTTTCAAACCCAATTGAGCCGTTTTTAAGAAAATCGAACAACAAAAAAAATAGTTCTATGAGAGGTACCATTTATATCCATTTTAGTGATTTTTTTTGTACAAAAAAAATTATTGAAAAAAAATTATTAAACCTCTTCAGTTCAGAAGATTTAGGACCTATATACATATACATGGTATAGTGGATACCCGGGAAGTGTAACAAAAATTAGTTACACTTGCCTTTTTGACATTTGTAAATTTCTTAGTGTCATAATGAGTTATTTTATAAGAATTAAAGATAAAATAGGTATTGTGTACACCCGTCAGAAAATTTTAAAAATCATCTTTTTAACCTAAAAATGCTCTCACATCTTAATAAATCGTATAAAGTGCAAAAAAGAATTATAATTTAATTTCAAATAAAAAAATCCTTTCAATTTTTTGTTAATGATGAGTCGTTCTTTGTTGTTGTAACGGGTGATTTTTTAGCTGGTTTGGTTTTGGCAACACTGGTTTTGACAGCTGACGTGTGTTTAGTACCTTGTGTCACTGTCAAACAGCTTCAGTTTGGTTTGCAATTTAACCATGGATCGTCTTACAAATGAACAACGCTTGCAAATTATTGAATTTTACTATCAAAATTCGTGCTCGGTTCGAAATGTTCATCGCGCGCTGCTTCCATTTTATGGTCGGCATTCTCGACCTTCTGAGCAGTCTATTCGGAAGATTGTGACCAAATTTCGCACCAAATTTACTTTGTTGGACATTAAACCACCAACACGTTTACGTACTGTGCGTAGTGAAGAAAATATTGCGGCCGTATCAGCTAGTGTGACAGAAGACCGCGAAATGTCGATTCGGCGCCGTTCCCAGCAGTTAGGCCTTTGTTACAGCACTACGTGGAAAATTTTGCGGAAGGATTTGGGCGTAAAGCCTTTTAAGATACAGCTGGTGCAAGAACTAAAGCCAGCGGACCTACCACAACGCCGAATTTTTGGTGAATGGGCTCTTGGAAAGCTGGCCGAGGATCCGCTTTTTTATCGAAAAATTGTGTTCAGCGATGAGGCCCATTTTTGGTTGAATGGGTACGTAAATAAGCAAAATTGCCGCATTTGGAGTGAAGATCAGCCAGAAGCATTGCAACAGCTACCAATGCATCCCGAAAAAGCCACTGTTTGGTGCGGTTTATGGGCCGGCGGCATTATTGGGCCATATTTCTTCAAAGATGATGCGAATCGCAGCGTTACTGTCAATGGTGAACGCTACCGAGCGATGATAACAAACTTTTTTTTGCCCGAAATGGAAGTTCTTGACTTGCATGATATGTGGTTTCAACAAGACGGTGCCACATGCCACACAGCACGCGAAACAATGGCGCAATTGCGAGGCGAGTTTGGTGAACAGTTAATTTCACGTTTCGGGCCGGTCAATTGGCCGCCTAGATCGTGCGATTTGACACCATTAGATTATTTTTTGTGGGAGTATGTCAAGGCTAATGTCTATAGGGACAAGCCCGCTTCGATTGACGCACTGGAAGCCAACATCCATGCATTCATTCGTGAGATACCGGCCGATATGTGTGAAAGAGTATGCCAAAATTGGACTTAGCGGATGGGCTACCTGAGACGCAGCCGCGGTCAACATTTGCATGAAATTATCTTTAAACATTAAATTGCAAGGTTCAAACTATCGATTCAAATAAATATTTCATTCATTTTTTCGAATTTTTTGTGTTTTTTTTTTTTTTAAAGTTCTAAACCTCTTAAAAAATCACCCATTATTTAAAATTGCATACGTTACAGGATTTTTAACGAAAGTTCTTCACCAAAATTCATAAATTGTGCGGAAATAAATCCCGTGGGTTTTATTTTCAAAAATAAAAGGAAATAACACCCATTTGGAGTGACAATAAGATCCACCCCTAAAAAGTATTAAAACCCCCTTGAATTATTGCCTTTCTGAATTGGCATTAAGAGCCATACTTAAAGTGTGATTCGATAATTCATATAAATGTACCTACTTTAACTTTATACTATTGGCTAGAAGAAAACTGTTGACATTGCCTGAAGACAGAACACACCCTAAGCGGAGCAATGGAGTTGCGTGAGCGTAACAAAGGACCCAAAGAGGGAATTAAAATCCTAGGAACCCGCGAATCGGCCCACCCACGGGTACTATTATCGAAGAAAACTGTTGACAAAGTCCAAAATCGTTTTTTGTTCTTTAGTGAATGATTAATATATTCTTCAAATTAAAACCTATAAGAGAAAGGAATTAATACCCTCAGCTTTTCCATTTCAAAAAGGAAAAAAAAAACCTGCGGGAGTTATATCTTATAGTATTTTGGAAAATAAGGCCCACAGGCTTTATTTCCGTGGGGGTTATTTCACTTCACCTAAATTGCGTTCAATTTTATTTTATTTTTTACGCTTATCAAAATGTAATTTCCTATACGAAAATTTCACTTTGTAAACTTGGTTTAAAGGCACAAAAATTAAATTATATAAACCATAAAGTGAAATTAATAATTTTTTCTTACTCAAATCAAATTCCAATAGCATGACCGTGAAACCATACACCCATATCTCTACCTGTACCAATTTTTCGAGTTTAAAATATTAGGAAATAACGTGAAAGGATGGTGATACTAGTTAAATATTTTTTCGGACTTTCTTAATTTAATCTTTATAAGCAATTCAAATTTTTCTAAAATCAAAAGTCAACTCAACTTAAGCTTGGGATTAGTAATTAAGAGTCAAACAAGTTGCATTAATTTACACAGGCTTCATATAAAATCAAATAAGCAAGTTTTATCTGCACAAAAATATATGCATTCGAGTTCTTCTGATTTACTATTTTCAGGTTTATGTTAAGGTACTTAATAACCCAAGTCCCAACATATTTAAATGGTATAGGGTAGACCTATACCTAACCTATCTTCAACCACAATCCTGATTGGAAGGGAAATATAAAACGGTGACTTTAACGACTTTTTTATGAATGAAACTCATTAACATTAACACATAAATAAATTTGCATATATATGCTACGTATATAGCTTAGTTCTGACCACTTCAGATTATTTAACCACAAGAACAATCTGCAATGCAATGCAACTTATAAGCGATTAGCTCGAACTCAAAGACAAGTTCAATGATAAAAAAAAAAAAAACAAAAAAAAAAAATCACAGGCGGGATGCATAAGGATTAGTTTTTGTTTTTTTTTTTTTTTTTAGCAGGGAACTAGTTTAACTGCATATCATTCAGAAGGGCAGATTCTAACGGCAACTAACGCATTTTATAAGCATCATGGCTTCGGATGTTAGAAACTAGACTTGCAAGTGCAACTGATAAAAAAAATATAGTCAGTAAGGTAATGTTTGCATTTTTCTTGCAATTTGAGAATAATTTTAATCAAAATCGATTTTTCAGTTCTTAATTTTTTAACAAAATCAGACGCAATTTGGAGATGGTTGCGAATCTATGGAAAAATTAAGAAATTCAAAATGACAGATTTAAAATAAATAAATACAAAAAAAAAAATTATTTATGAAAAACTTTTAAGGGCTATTCATGGGATATTCACAAATTTTATTTTTAGTAAGAAATTCAAGCCAACTTCAACCTTAAAGCTTTTGTATCTAAGCAGCTGAAGTCTTGAAATTCGGCTAGGCTTATTATGGTTAGGATGATACTGAACATTACAACAAATAAAATTGTAGCAAAATAGTTTAATTAATTATTTTATTACTTGAAACGCAACTTCTTGGATTATTATAATAACAAAAAAGAAAAAAAACCAAACGCACTGCGTGCACGCGTGAAGCTTAATTGGAAGTGGATATGTTGTGGACGCGTTGTGGTAATTGATCGCAGCATGATGATGCTCAAGTTAACCTAAAACTAGTGCGGGGCGCCCGAGCCGAGCCAAGCCAAGTAACCACAGCAACAGCAGCAGCAGCATCAGCAGCAAGAGGCGTCAGCTGGTTCTTGCTTTTGCTTGTCGCATGATGGTATTAACAGGCTTTTTGCATTACATCATGCATTTCATTAATTGAAAACTGTTAAATTGATTTTGATTTATAAGTTTATATTGGACTTTTGCAGATTTCCGGAATTGGTTTTATTTAGTATAGGTTTATGGTTAGGTATGATGTTATTTGCGTAATTGCTTTCGTTTCAATGTTGTTGTGTGTGTGTGTGTATTTATCATCAAAATTCCGTTAGAATATGTAAGGTAAAGGAAGTTCTATTTATTTATACATAAATGTAGAAAAGAATCTTGTTCTAAACATTCTTATTATGCACGAAAGGAGTGTAATTTAAAAGGAGCAAATGAAAATGACATTTTAAAAATATGACCACAGTGAAGACAAATTGTTTTCTTTTTACCATAAAATAAATAAGTAAAAGGAGTTAAAAAAAATAGGGATTACCTGAGAAAAGGGTGTATAGCTTTGAATTCAGGTATGTAGTATATTATAAAATTATTACAAATAGTGTCAAATGTTCGGATGAGAAGTGTAAACGATTTATTCGTATTAATGATCATTACCTAATATCAGTAATTTCGTTCCTACTAATCATCCATTCAGATGTATCAGATGACCTTTTTAGTGTTATTGCTCATAGTTAAGTAGGTACAGTCGCATTTTGAATAAACTGAACAAGACATTCAAGATCGTGGTTGTTTCATTACTAAAACATAACATTTTGACGACGAGGAAACAAAAAATTAATATAAAAGTAAAATTATTAAAAGGGTTTTGAATACCTGTGTGCTTAAAATTAAACTTATTGGAAACGTGGAACTTTATGAAAGTGGTGACAGTTTTAGAGACTAGGTATACCTAGTTTTTTTTAATCGGAATTATGGTAAAGCCATGGACGAGTTGGTCGTAAAATTGACCTATTCTGTGTCACTATGTGATAAATCTTTTCATCAGAACATATCTGTTACGAGGGCAAACGTTGAATAAAAATTCGGCAGTCTTTGAGTTATATACTTTATTAATGCAAAGATATAAAGATTTTGTACGACTGATGGATTAAAAATTTGTGATTTTTTCTACAATTTAAACTTGTGCGACTGCTGCATTTGACCTTCTTTTTTTTACAGAGCTCGTCCCTTTTTATCATGTTCGGTTATAGTCTACTTTTCGATACAAGGGCCTTTCTCATTGGTTAACCAATGATTTTAATTCTTTTATTTTGACGTTTTTATGTTTTTATATTTTAGGTCTGTTCGGCGATGAGATTGACGACGACAATATCATTGCATACGCAGTCAGTTCCCGCCAAAACCGGACAAGCACTCTGAAAGATTTAAGTTCCATAATGTAACCCAACAGCATGGGGAATCCATAAGCGAGTATATTCTGAGGGCTGAGACTTAAAGCAGCAGCACAGGATTGTTGCTTTGGCGATTTCATGGATGTCAGTCATAAACATAACAGTCTTGCCACCGATCACACCATCCACTGCCAGCACTATCGCCACCACCACTACCACCCCGTTCACTTTCACGTCAACATCACTTGCACAGTCGGGTCTAAAATTCTAATCTATAAAATGAAAATCCTCGATGAGTAATTGTCCGATCGTTTCATAGTTAGGTTGAAGCATGAAAAAATCCAACAAGCCCTGCTCGAAAACGAACACCTTACCTTCGAGCAGTATTGTGAAAAAGCTCTCACAATAGAGTCATCCGAAAGACCGTCAAGCTCAGTACAAGTGTCGAAAGCTACGAATGCTGTCTATTATCATTTGGTCAGTCAAAAAATCAGAAACAAGTGTTATTTAAGCCATCGCACAATCAAAAGTCCAACAACCATCGTGCAAGTTCCAAAAATTATCATCATTTTAAGTTAAGTCATCAACAAAGCCAGAGTCAATGTCATCGTTGTGTAAAATCAGCACATAAAGATTGTCCTCCCGGCAACTGAGAATGCTTCTTGTGCAACAGAAAAAAGGCATATTTCGCGAATGTGCCTAAATAGCTTAAGCTAAGTAATGAAATATGTGAGGATGTCATCAATGGGAAACCAGGAATAATGGAGATCGATATTAGTGCTACTTCATCAGTGATGTATGAAAATAATAATATAAGTTATGTTTTTTTTTTTTTTTGGCAGAACCGTTCGTTGTTTCGAAAAAAAAAACATATGTATTTAATTAATGCATGGGACACTAGTTAATTTATTCGACAAAAGTATTTATTTGTGAACATTTTTCGAAAACTAAATTTTTTTTTAAACATTTTGTGTATGATAAAATTCAATGTAGCTAAAGAACTTCTCTAAAATGAGGGGTATTAAAAGTTTTTGGTGTAAATGTGGTTGTTTTTATGCGAGATCCGTAAAAATTCAAGAATGCATTTTCACTTAATTTTCATATAAGTTCCTAAGTATTTGATTTCGTTTTAATGCTTTCCTGTTTTCATCAAAGATATGTAGCTATAAAGTAAAATATTGTTACAATTTTTTTCTATAAAGAAAATAAAAGAATTTCTCGGTCTATTTATTAAGTAATAGATTTACCACAACCTCCATCAAATTCATAACAAAATTCATGATCCTATTCTATTATAATTCTTTGTGGCACATTGTGTCTTATTTGCACACACTGGCTGTAATATTAGCCTCAATATATAAATTGCATTAAAAGCACGTGCATTCATAGTGCAAATAAAACCTATATATAGGTACTATGGGCAAAGGAGGTTAAGGCAAGAAACAACAAAAAATAAATATGTACAAATTCAATTCACTAAAATTGACTTCCGCCTCGTTACCGTGGCACCATATTATTATTATTATTCTTTTACTCTAACCGATCGAACACAACGACAAAATCCACAGCAATTACCTATACTTTATACTCTGAACTGACCAATGCAGTAATTATTATCGCCGCGCCGCCACCGCCGTCTGACAAATTGCGAAATTTTCCAGACAATGCCGTAATAGGATGTGATATTGTGTGCTTTGCTTTCAAGTGGAAGTTATTTCTACCAGAATGTGCATTTTCGCTGCTGCTGTGTGTCGTACGAAGTGCACCCAAGTGTATAGAATCGTGGTTTCTTGCCCTTCTGCCATCAGAGAGTATATTATATTAATATGTTGTGTGGAACCCGTATTTCCAGGTGCTTTCGATTTTGTAAAAATTTTTTGTTTGTTTTGTTTGCTTAGATTCCTTGACTTACCCTTCTTTCCTTCTCTGCAGCAAGTTAATATCTATCTTCACTTTTTCTTCTATGTACCACAGTCTTGATATAGTTTTAACTTTGGGTAAAACTATTGTGTCTGCTGCTGAGTTTATTCTTAGTAAATGTGAACAATAGCGTGATGAATAAAAATTATGTTTTTTTTTTTGCAAGTATTGGTTCAGTGGAACGATGTTTTAATCAAATTCAACAATAGAAACTTAATAGGAGAGTGATGTGGGGGTGAAGGAGGGGTGCGTCTATGCGTTCATCTGTACATAGACTTAGAGCTCATGAAAATATTATGTTTATTTTGTTATATTCAATTAAATATAAATATATCTAATGATAATATCCCAAAACGAAAGATTTGAGGTTCGAACTTTTTTTTTTTAAATTTAAATCAATTATTGTTTTCATTCTTCTTATTGAAATGATACGTTTGAAAACTTTTAAATAATAATAAATAAATTAAAACTAAAACTTTTGGTTTTTATTTAAAATCGGAGTATGCCAAATAAATGGTAAGCAAATGAATCAAAGAATTCGTAACTGGATCAGACATATGGTATGTACTTGCTCTTAAACATAGTTCAGGTTTATTGAATTTTTGAAGATTTATTAAATAAAAGTATAGCCGGAAATATTAAAAGGGGCATATTAATTTATTTAAAAATTTCTAATAAACATTTAAGATCAAAATAAAGTGTCTCATATTTGGTTATAATTAGTACAAAATTTATTAAACAAAAATTTCAAAACTCCCCGCGTGGTTTTTGAAAAAAAAAAAAAAATATAGACACAGTTTTAAACATTTTTTTTCATTTTTTTGTATTAAGGTATTTAGATTTATAATAAAAACTGTTAATTCTAAGAGAATAGCAAATTCCCTCAATCATGCATTTTATGTTTTGTTTTTTTTTTTGCGTACCTTGTCAATATTCCTATAGATGTTGAGTGTGATAGTGAGCATCACTTCGACAGGAAATAAATCTCTCTTTCATGGCACATACGGATACTTCAAAAATACATTGTATTGACTGGACCAGTCCTGTCTATAAGACCGACTCTCATCTCGTTTCCTTGAACGGTTTCCTAGTAGTCACAAAATTAAATATGTCACAATTAAATTTACTGGGTAACTATCCCAACTAACAAACGCTCCAGAGGTAAGCTCTTGAAATCTGAAAAAAAAACTCCCATAAGACTCTTGTTTATCCCATTGCTATACCCATACTTACTATATTAAGGAATATATTTATCTATTTTATATTTGAAAGAATTTCTCTGCAATAATTTAAACATTAATTAATTTTATATTTTAAAATATTGAGTCCAAGTCTATTATTTCATTAAAGTAATAAGAAAAACCTTCCATCAATGATATTATATGTAAATACTTTCATGAATATAAAATTTCAAGAGCTTAAAGCTATAAAATTGTAAACTAACTGCAACTGCAATCATTTCTTCGACGAAGTTAAATATATTTTTCTAGAAGTTAAACGTATTTTCTTCATGTAGTTTCATCCATTCTCCTAAATATCCATGAAAAAAAAAATAAATTAGGTATCTTGATAATAATACCTCTTATTCACTAAATTATCATTAAATTAAATGCTAAATACGAAAACTTTCGTAAATAAAATAAATTAAATGAGAATGCCTCTTCATATTTGAATAAAAATACTTAAAGGCATCTTACAGTTTCAAATGATTCGGAACATTGCAAAAATAAATGTTAGAACTCAATTTATTATTGGCTTAATATTAAGTTAACTATTTTAAAAGACTGGAATGGTATAAGTCATTACGTTAATATAGATGTTTGCAGAAAATTAATAAAACTCAACTTTATTCCCGTGAGCGTGATTTTACGAATAAAAGATGCAATTTAAATATAATAGAGAAGATTTTTATTTGAAAATATTAAAGATAAACGTTCCTTTGATTTGTTTTTTAAATTAGATAATAACTGCAGTAGAAGGATAAATATGATATTAATGTTCTTTTCTCTCGATTGGATTATTTTAAATATTAATATTTGAGCTTGACCATAAATTGTAGAATTTTAAAAATTTTAAGAGTTTTTATAATCACTAAAAATTAATAGCCATATTAAATCATTAGTTAAGGCACCTACTTGACTATGTAGGTTAATTGCTATTTATTATGTTTTTTATTGTATATATTATGTACGTATGAATGGAGATTATTTTTGACTTGCGACTTAAGTTAGGTACCCTATCACACGATGACGAACTGAGATAAATGTTTTTTTCACATTTTACAAAAAATGTCTGTGAAATTGGCATAATAATTTTCACCTAGCCTAACGGAACCTTAACATGAATTTGCAGTTTTTTGCATTTCTTGCATTTCTGACCTCAAACTATTTTCTAATTTTTTTCTGGAACTGCAGATTTAGATACCTATTTCAAAGTGATAGGTTGCTGTGTTGTTGAAAAAACAGCATGTACTGATAACTTCACAGTAAAGTGAAGTGAAGCAGTACAGGGGGTTACACCCACTAATGCAAAAAAAAAAAAAAAAAAAAAAACTGCAAATTCCTGTTAAGGTCCCGTTAGGCTAGGTGAAAATTATTATGCCAAAGGTGTTGTCCGTTGTTAGAACTATTTTGTATCCTATTGTTTTGTAAACTACAAGATTTCTATTTTTGAATATTTAATGATCGATTTAATGGTTTAAGAAAGAACTATAGCTAAAATATGCGTTTTCCCAAGATACTAAAAAAAGCAGTTATACCAGTTCGTGAGATGGGGGACGATACGTCTAGTTATCCATTGGTAAAAAATCAAACTTGAGATTTTTATAGGACCAAAAGTAACGGTACCTGACGTAATTTTTTTTAACAATTAATGAAAATCTTATTTTTCTCAAAAAAAAACTTGCCCTCAAATTAAAAAAAAAAATTAATTTATTTTATTTAATTTTTTTTTTGCAAAAAATTTAAAAATATTATATTATCTGTTAAACGGATTTTAATGAAATTTTTTTACACAAGAGCTTCTAATAAGTCTGAATAATATTGCATATCAAAATTTTGAATTTTGGATTTCTAAGAAAACATTCGAAATTATTTTTTTGAAATTTTGATATTTTTTTTTTTTTCAAAATTAATTTTTAAACTCCGCAAAAATAAATACTTAAAAATGGCGTGGCAGTTATTTTCTTATAAATGTTTTTAAAATTTTATATATTTTTAAATTATTTTTTCTCATAATTTTGGATTTGTGTGAAAAATCTGATATTCACGTTGGTGTCAAAATAAGGTGTCCGCTTTTGAAAAAAACAACAACAACATTAAATTGAAAACTTTAAAAAAAAAATACATAAGCATATTCATATTATAGAATTTTCTTATTTAAGTCCGAGTGCGGTTTTTTGCATATAAAAATTAGATCATGTTTTTCTATACAAAAAAAAAAAAAGATTTGGTACTTTTCTTTCTCCGAATCATTTAAAAGAAATCGTCATTTTAAAAAATTTTAAATTACGAAAATTTCAGTTTTTTTCGTAAATATTATAAATGGTAAGGTTATTATAAAAAAAACTCTATATAAAGTTTGTACATTATGTGAACCTTTTCAAGAAAATATTAAATTTAATTTCCTTGGAGTACCTAATCATTTAAATTATTTTAAAAATTTCGGTCAAAACAACAAAAAGACTGTTACTGTTTTTTGAATTCTTCACCCTTAAATGGCGAAGTTGTCAATAAATAATGTATACAATCTGTATAATTATAATATGTAAATACAAATATTTGCTACAAAATAAATATTAAATTATTTTCTCCATACGAGGCATCAGTTTACAAGATATTGCAACTTCAAAAATGGTCAAATGGCCAAGATATATGCCAAAAAAACCTCGATTTCGTTAGTTGAACTCCATTTTAAGGATTTTTAAAAAGTATTTCTGATGTCAAAATATAAAGACAGTTGGGTTTAAAAATCTTACTTGGTTTTTTTTGTAAGTTTTTACTGGGCTATTTAATTTAATGGGTCATTATGTTCGAAGCATAATTGTAATGTAAAACTGTGCTTAAGGTACTGGTATAATTATCAAAGTTTTTTATGTAAACATTCAGCCATTTCAGTATTGGTAATTAGTGACGATTTTATTCCAATGACTAGCTATAGCTTACAATTTCTTTCTTAACGTATGTATATTTAATGACCTGCTAAAAGCAGACTTTCCAAATAACTTTCATTCGAAATAAAACGAAAAGCATAGCTCATTTGGGAACGTTTTAATTGGAATCAAGCAAAGTATTTTACCTCACACTTTCTGTAGGTATAACATTGCATTGCAACTCGACAGCGACAGCGACAGGTATTTTTCTCAATCACTTATAGTGTGTTAAATTTTACTTCTCTCCTTTTGCACAAAATTCATCAAAGCCAAAAACCGTTCGGCATATGGTCGGTCAGCTTTATTTGCGGCATGATGGGGTCCTAGTTCTGGTTCTGGTCCAGAGGAGTGGTGTCTTGTGTATTTATTCTTAAGAAACACTCCAATATATAAATATAGATATATATAGACAAGATTGTGCCATTGTCATTATAAAGCGTAAGGCTGTGATGTTGTGGAATTGGAATTTCCTAAGAATTTACAAGCGCCTGTTAAACTCTCATTGCATTGGTATTCCTATTACGGCGAACAGCACAGTGGTGTGGTTATAGTTTGCAGTATAGAAAACGTGGTGCTTGTCAGTAAACGTGCTTGCACTTTTGTGGTCTATCGATCGATGACGAAACGGACCCGGGATGGTTAAGCAAACAAGGATCACGTAAGCATACTTCGCCGGTATACCTAAACTCAACTCACTCAGTACGGATACTTATATTGTTTTCCTTTTTTTCTTTTTCTTTTTGTTTGTTTTTTTTTTTTTGTTTGAAAAGAAGACTTTGTTAGAGAAAATACGTAATTAACTGTCATTATTCGAAACACGTTAAAACTGCATGTGTTCTTTGGACTTGACAAAAAAAAAAAAAAAAAGTCGGGAGGAAGTCTTCGAACCATATACTCATGCAAACTTATTTTCTTATACTACACTGCTGATGGATGATGTCGATGTGATGTCCCATGATGGCCACTACATATATAGCTAAGGTAGTTCTCCCTTTTCCCATCATACCGCTGCGTCCCGATCAATCAATGACGTCCTTCACACGACACGACTCCACCATCAGTCAGTTGACAAACTACATATACAATTGCTGGGCGTTTTTGCTGCTTGTCCTTGTCATCATCTGTGGTAAAACGAAAGCCGTCTACTTTTTCTCATTGTCGTCCATTATTCTTGCGCCACTTTGTCGCTTGTTGATTTTTATTGCTCGATTATTTATATATCTATGCATGTATGTTAGCTGGATACCCATATATGTATATTCGATTCCATTTAATCCGTGTAAATAAAATGAATAAAATGGTATCATGCTATGGAAACGTTCACTTTCGAATTAAGGCATTCGCATTGATGTATCTACTTTGTGTTAGAATTTCAAAGATTGCAACAGCAAAACATCAACCATCATCAGGGGTACTATCATCAAGCGGTTTATTACACTTCATCAATTAAAATTCACTTCGACAAGTCATCATGTCTTTTATTCAATTAAATGTAATCATTTAATTTAAGAAGAAGAATATAAGAAAACTGAATATTTTATTAACAGCAAGGAATCTGAGACATAATTAGATTCATTAGGGCGCAAAATCAGAGCTGTCGTTTCGAAAAAAAACCTAGTAAAGGATACATTTAGTTTTGTAAGTAATAATCTGTATTCATAATGGAGATGATTTTTCATATTGAAGTTTCATCCCAAACTGGAGCCATTTTAAAACAACTTCAAAATGAAGTTTCCCAGTCTCAGTAAATGGAACTTAAGTTGCCAATATATGGGAGACTTAAGTATCACTTAGTCATAAATAAAATAAATTTGGTGGTACGTCAACTCGTGTAGAACTTGGGCCTAGTGACTTACGACTCTCAACTATTTCTTTGTGCGTTTTATTGGCAGGAATAGAAGGGACCTACAATTTTTTGCCGAATCCGAACGGCTAAAGTGAGAATCACATTTTTATGACAAGAGATTTTCTTGGAGGTTTTTCGAAAAACATTTCTGGGCTAGGAGTTGAACCCCAGACCTTCAGGACATTCCTAAGCACTTATCATTACACCACGGTCTACTACTAATCTTCTGTGAAATTGAACGTAAGTCACAAAAATGTATTAAATTTTATGTTGTAGACCCTTTGCTTTAAGCGAAGCGTTACACTTTCATCCTAACTCCCTTAGGAAATCTTACGCCCGAACTATTATTAAAAAAAATTAACAAATTTGGTAGCACAAAAGCTTGTAGAGAACCAGGGACCAGCTTCTTACAACTCGCAACCTTTCTTGTATGCGTGTTATGAACATAAATAAAGAGGACCTACAATTTTCTACCGAATCCGAACTGCTATGGTGAGAAGCACTTTTTCATGACAAAAGATATTCTCGGAGGATTTATCAATTCCTCGCAAAATACAATTACCCGTGAAAAAACATTTCTGTGTTTATTTTCAGGTACCTAGCATAAGCTGGGAGTTGAACCCAAGACCTTTGACGTAACACTCCTACGCACTAATAATTACGCCTAATACTTACAGACTACTACTAACTTTCTGTGAAAATGAACCTAAATCAAAAAAATCTATTACCTACATTTTATGGTGTTAACGCTTTGCTTTAATTTAATTGATTAATTCTTCAGTTTCTAACTGTTTTCCCTTAGAAAATATTACGGCCGAACTATTATTCCAAAAATAAACAAATTTGGTGGAGCAACAGCTTGTGGAGAACCTTTTTCGTAATATTTCTTGTTTGCGTGTTATCAGCATAAATGAAGGGACCTACAATTTTCTACTGAACCCGAACACTATTAGGTATACATGTTTCCTTAAAGTGTTGTTAGTATGTTGGTATGCAACACAAGACAATGTACCCTACATTCTTATTTCGACAGCCCTGTTTAGTACTTTCAAGATTGTAGACATTTTTTTAATTAATTCTAAATGCGTAGATATTAAATTAGTTTTTATTCAATAAAAACACACATCCACCTGTAAGACTATTTTTTTACTTTTACATTATCATCAACGAAGTCATGGCTTTATTTTTTTTTTTTTGTTATTTTATTTCATTTAATTTAACACGATTTTATAAAATCCTTATTAAAATTTACATACGCATTTACACACATTTTATGTAAATGCCTACATATACTATACATATATATTTTAGTTCAGAGACTCTTGACGATGACAGTCATTAAACTTTTTAGACCTATAGAACAAAAAGAACAACTTGCGATTCTTTACTTTAAGAGGCATTAAGTAAAATAATATTAAAAGAAATAAAAAAATGCATTTAAGAATATTTTTATTTTCATCTGATTGCTCTCATCATGATTATCGTATTGAATTTGCATTTAAATGTAGGTAGATTATAGTGCGTATATATTTTATTTTACTTTACAAAATAAATACATTTTTATATACTTACAGGTGGATTTTATTTTTAAAATTATTTTTTATGCATAAAAATCAGATTGTACAATTCCCTTAACTATTCTAAAGTTTATTCTATTTTAAGTACCAATTTTTTTCTGTTTCATTTGATTCTTGTTTTATTATGAAAATGTTTACGATCTTATCTTTATGCACATTTGAATATTTATTTTTGTGTATTTAATTTGTAAGTATAATAAATGCAAGAAGTGATGACTGGCTGGATAATATAAATATAATCCCAAACCTAAAAAAAATATATAAAAGAAGTTATTTAGCTGAGATTATTCTTATTTGTAATTAATTGTAAGTATAATTTTCCTAATGCACGATTTTTCCCATAGGTACAGAAAAATTAAAAGTTTATAATATTCCCTCACAAAGTAATATCACTTACAATTATTAGGAGCAAAAACTAATCTCATACCATGCATTACATCGCATTAATTTAATTTAAAACCAGCATCAATCTCTGTAATTTTCACATCAACCACATTTTAGTTATTACTTTACAAACCAGCAGTGGTACATTTATTATAAAATATAAGTTAATAATTTTAGTCAATTGCTTCCTCCATCATTAAAATCAATATTAAATAATAACCACTCTGCTAACATCTCAATTTATTATTTCTTGTTTTAATGACAGTCTGTCGCCTCATCTCAATTTAAAAAAAAATAATACAAAACAAATCATTTAACCCCGCAGAGGAAGAACGATCTATCTATGATGTGATACCTGTTCTGAGTCCATTTTAGCTAAGAAGCTGAGAGTACCTACACATAGTAAAAGATATATTTATATGTAGGTATAATGTGGATCAACTTCATTGGCATAGACATTTACATAGGATCAATCAATTGATCCGACATTTTTTTGAGCTATTTTTAGAAAATATTTATTATTATTATCCTCTTGGCTATAGTCCTGAGTACAAAATTAACAAGCAACGTGTAAGCCCGGTGTACAGCATGATGTGTAATATATTTTTTATAATGTGGGTTTGATAATAATATATGTTGACCGAGGTGACCATTTGGCATGTTTTTTTTTGTAACAAAATAAATTATTTAAAGACTTTTTTTTCGAATATTTTAGAGTAAAGAAATTTTTTTAAAATTTAGGATCTCAACCTCCGACCAAGAGAAATTTACTTCATAAATAATTACAATCTCCCAATAGGGGTAGTTGTAAGTTATTTATGAGTGATATTAAAGATGTTTAAGTAGATACGCCTCACAGAAAAACTGTTCCAGAAGAAACTAAATTTTTCCCCAGAAAATCTTCACATGTCATGAAATTAGCATTTCCTAGTGGCATTAACAAGTGGATAATTCAAATAAAAGAAAAGTGGGTGTGGCAGTAGGCGGTCTCTAAAACAAATAACACATGTGTTGGATTAGGTTCAACAGATATTAGTTACAAAATTACAACATTCTATGAATGTAAAGTATGAAGTAATCTCAGATATAAGAAAAGTGGGCGTGGTAGTAAGCGGATTTAAAAAAAAAAAACTACAATTTTTTTTATTTTTGGATAAACTAAAGTTTTGGAATAAGTTTTCAACCTTCCAAAGCGACGTTATATAAAAATAAAATTATAATATAAAAAAGTAGGCGGGTCAAATATCATGCTTAAGGTTGAAGACAGGTTAATTGACAAATTTTTAAAAATTCTAAAGACGTACAATATGATGTAAAATATGATAAAAATTGGCGTGGCAGTAGTTGGATTTTACTCAAACCAGTTCCTAAACATCCCGCTGGTAGTAAAGGAGCAATATTTTAAATTTTCAAAGAAACATGCTTCAGTACTTTTCGAGTCTATATAAATATCATACAGAGTTATTACGTTAATTTTTATAAAGTAATATATTTATATGTACAGTAAATCGCTTTTGTCTGTGTGTAAATTAAATTCAAATAATGATTTTTCAAAATTAATTTAAATTTTTAAAGATTGTGAAAAAAATAAACTTAAATACAAAAAAGTTAAGCTGGTAACCCGAGTCTTAGATATATCTAAAGAAACGAGACAGGGGAAAAAAAATACTAGTTTGATGCTAGTATTAAGATCATTAGATTAAGTGAACATTAAACGTGGTGGAATCTCACTTGAGATCCTAATTAGGTGGATTCATTGCTTCAGCCAAGAGCAAGAGCATAAAGCAAGAGCGCGCTAAAGCCACATATCGAAAAGACGCAAAGCAACCGACGGACGATGACGCGACTATATACGACCGACGACGCATGGACAAACAGACGGACAAGAGAGTGGCAAAAATCACCCGCTCGACGACAAGGTGCAATTTGCAATCTGATCGCCTAGCCTGCAGTATACAAAAAGATCAACGTGTGGCCATATCATCCTTTGATATAGAGCCTTCATCGTGCGAATAATATATAGTGTGTTTGGAAAGACGACCCATCTTCACGCCTGGCCCAAGGATAGTCGCCGTCATCGCGATCATAGTAATGGTCATCAATTCTATGTTAGCCTTCCATAAAGCAAACGTATGTACATTTCATATATATACCTACACATCTGAGATGTTCGATAAAAAGCAATATTGTAGACCATTAGAAGGTAATTGCCATATGCGTTGGTATCCGATATATATGCTGCTATAAGTATTATAAGTACCTTCAATACCTTCAAGAATAAGGTACAAAAAATTCTTAAACATTTTTTTTCTTTTTTTTTTTGTTCATTGGCATTCTTGAATAAGATTGCCCAGAACCGATAGCTCACTTGGAACGATGTGCTGGTTTGGTAAATTGCGGCTTGGAGCTCTTTTTCTATATACCTGGTAAATGTACTGACTGCGGTACACCCAGTGGCTCATTCCAAGCTTTTAGTGAGTCTATTCTTAGTAATCTTTTGTTTTGTGTGCATATTTTCCCTAAAGCGTTGACTTAATTAAGTTGTGCTGACTTATGTTTGAGTTTATATTTCTTTTTTTAGGTAAATTTCAAAGGAAATGAAGATTATCCACATTTACAGGCAGTAAAACATTAGAAATTAGTATTGCTATAAAAGTTATACAGCTTGAAAATAATGGCGTGGCTTAATAGATGTATAGTTATAGTAGCACTGTCAAAGTCAAAAGAAACGAACAAATTATACAGGGCCACAAGGTGAAAATGAAGGCAAATAGTTGTAGCAAGAAATGTATGGTGAAAATCACAAATTGAGCAAACTTCAATTTCTGAATTTGTTACACAATATGTTTTCCTTGGGATAACACACGGGATTTTGAAAGTTCTAGAATTTAAGGTTTTTCTCGAATGTAAAAGTCTTTAAGTGTAAATTTTTCATAAACAATTTTCTACAAAATTTAGCCAAGAAATAATTGAACCTAAATTTAAGCTAAATTTTTAAAAATTCTATAATTCATGAAATTTGTATATCTAAACATTGTTGCTTTGTGAAAATAAATGTCGAAATAAGGGAATATTTGGGAACAAGCGTTTTATCTCAGCGAAAGAAAAGTCGTTGTCAAATATCAACATTTGATATATATCAACAAAATCAATAAATTGGTTTCATGGTTATCATTTATCAAAACTTAAAATTTGTGCACAATTCACAATGCACAAAAATTCTATTTGCTTTCTTTTTTTATTGAAAAACAAGAGTTTTAAAACGGAATGTCTTCTGTAATTATGAAAAAGAAAATATATTTGATCATAGATTCCTTTGGGTACCTTCTTCTGGATTTTCCTCAATCAACTCGCTACAAGTCTTTATATCTACTTTCTATAGCGTACAACCCTGCTTCTAAATAAACACAATATTGTATAAGTTTTTCCGATTTTTATTTAATAAAAACAACTAACATTATTCAAGCAATTTTAGATTGGCAAACCACCACCATTATTGTGAAGATCAACTATTAATTAATAATTGACATTTATATCAATCAATCACTATCAATGGATTGTTGACTTATTGTGAATTTTTATCAATAACCTATTTTGAATGAAAAAAATCGATATTGTGAACAAAAATTTTCATCGACCTTCTTGTCATCTGCCAATTTTTCTTTCAATCGTTAATTTTAAGTCATTGAAATGGTGATAAATAAAAAATAAAACAAACGTGAGTTTCGAATTGTATAAGTGATAAAGTTGTTAATTTTTTATTTCCAAAGGTCTTAAAAAAAAATAAGCAGGAAAAACATTCCAGTTGATGGAAAATAAATCGTTGAATTCGCAAAGGGATTTTGCTCTAAATTTGGAATACAAACAAAGTGGGCGAGCAAGAAAGAATGCAAAATAAAAAATAAAAAAAAAACAGAAAACAAAATTGAAATATCAGTCACTGGTGGTGGCCCAAATAGACTTCGCCAGTTTAGCGATTTGGAAGAAGCTATTATAAGTTTTTTAGGTCTGAATGTATGCGTTAATCCAACCGGAAGAGAATTTGATGTGGAAAATATTAACACCTCAAATGAAAATGATATATCAACTGAATATGCCACACATGAACAAACTACAGATTCAGATTGACCCGGTTCCAGTTGAAGGTATTGAGTGACAGAAGAAAAAAACTTCTCGGAAGGAATAACTTCAAGACGATCGTATGTATATCATTATTAGGATACCAAACTGCTGATCAAATAAATTATCACGAAAATATGCTTTAATTTTATTATAATTTCCTTTGCACGTTCCTAAAAAAGAAAAGAAAACAAACTTCTGTCACACGTACAACCCTATTCACAATAATAAAAATATTTTGAAGGCATTCACAATAGCACAATAATTTATCAATTCATTTTCACAATTTCGATTTCAATGGGTGAATCTTATCCATCGGTTGGTAGTTGATTTTCGCAATAAAAGTAGGTACACATAATTACTACAACACAGGAACGAAAGGAAAATAAGAAACGTCAAACGTCAAATCAAAACCCATTCACAATTATATTTTGGCCAGAATTCACAATCTCATTAAAATTGTCAACTGATAACTCAGAACTTTAAATTGATTTAAACACAGCGAGAAATGTTTTCCTTTCTGTGTCTTCCACCACCTTTTCAAATTGGATCAGCCTTCTCTTTTTTCTGCATAAAAATGTAAAATAAAGTTTTTATATACATTTAAGTATTTTTTTTTGTAATTTTCTATTTTCTTTGGAAAAAGTTTTTATAGCAACAACAAATGCCGATTTGAAATGTCAAAAATTATATGGAGTGTAGATGAAATGCTTATTCAATAGTAGGTACGACATTTTAAAAATATGTTCCTTCCCTTTTATTTTTTTATGACTGTAAAATTGGTTACATTTTTAACCAAATTCGTACTTATGCGGAAAGTATTGGATCAAGTTTTTATGTTTATCTGATCTTAGTTTATTTCTATATCATATCTTCTGTCATTTTAACTGGAAATATATTCCTTTCTTAACCTTTTCCCATGCGTAAATTTTTAATTCAATTCTTGATATTTATTTTATACATGTGGCTTTGAGTTTTTTTTTTTTTTTACTTCAAAGAAACTCAGCTTGATATCTGCACCCCTTATATGAGGTATAGAGATATATGTACATACCTAGATATATATACGCGCGCGTTACAAAAATTATGTCTTCGTGTTGAACATAAATTTCACAGCTTTAGTTGTTTCCAACGAACATAAATTCCATCTCCTCAATAGGAATTCGAATTCTAAAAACAACGACTTCTGTCTTGTGTTGGGACACAAAGTTGTATAGAAGTTGCTCCTTTAAGTAACAGTTTTTCCTTTATATCCAATGCACTGAGACTTATAGGCTCTAGGTTCTGGTAGGATATATGTTATAGGTACCTATACCTATTCTTTAAAAAGCAGCTGCTGCTGTTACTGCTGTTGATGTTGATGCTGATGCACACTTCGTGTGTTGCAAGTGAAACAATACAATGGATTCCAAAAGGGAACCAAAACGATCATCACTCCTCGAACTATAGAGGGATATGAAAGACCACGACTGGAAAGGAGCACAAATCCACCATAAAAGGGATGAATGTAAATAGAACGAGTATACGAGTCGAATGCTCTCCTATAGGTGCTTCGTCAATAATAGCAGCATTGCAGAGCTACAAGAGACGACACACTTTATGGGTAACTAGACGAATAGTGAAGGTGCGGATGTATACCATCAGTTTTGCCATTTTAAGCAAAATTTCCAAATTTGTATCTAAAATAAACAATTTCACAGTTCCTGCCTGGTTTATGTAGGTACATACCTATAGAGATGCCGTGAGATGGTACTTTTTCACGAACAAAGAACAAAACCCACATCCTAAAACGTGGCATCAGGCTTCGAAAGGGCGTTCATTCGTTCTGCTGTTAGTTCTGGGCTGGAATTCTTTTATTCCTCGTCGTCTTCTGAACTGGCAAATAATTCACAGACCAGAATCAATGGACCAATTTCGTGGTGCTCTCTCTCTCTCTCTCTATCTTTCTCTGAAGTTTCTGCTTGTTTAAATTTTGCACTTCCGAACTTGGAAATGGAATATACCATATACTAACTTGGTACCTAAGCCAATTCCTATTTTGCAGGTTATCGGCGAGAAAAATTATGCTCCTCGATGTGTTAGATCTAGATTCATCGTTATTTTGTATTTTTTTTTTATATCCATTCATAGTTAAAGGCATCATCTCGTTGTGGTTAAAAGTAAAATAAAGCCAGAACATGAAGTTTCGATATCTCACCGCAAAACAAACGGGTTTAAAAAAAAAAAAACTATGATGTGATGATCTTTAGTCAGAGAGGGCATCTCTTGCCATCAGAATAAGAAACCTTTACGAATGGTTTGTAATCAATCAGCAATTTCGCGGCGCAAATGTCTTGAGCTCTTATAAGACCTTGTTCAGTGCCAATGGACTATCGTCATTGTTATTGTATAAATATATAAATGGCCAAACCGCAAAATAGAAGTTCAAGCGAAGATGTGTCAGTCGCACATGTCGATGATTATCTCTGCAACTCATTATAGCGGTAACATGACGTAAAATAGCCGCACGAAACGATTGAGAGCAATTAAAGTCGATTTTCTCAATGCCGCCGCGCTGACAATAACTATACACGCACTCATTGCATTTATATTTATAAACAAAAAAATTAGTGATAGCTTGTTCTTGTTTAGAATGACAAAAGAGTAAAATAAAAAGTATCTTTAACTCTTTTTTGTTTGTTCAAGTTCCATGATTTTAAGGAAGTTGCTATTCCATGATGATGATCTGATATGGATGTTTGTTGTATTCGATGACAACTTAAATGGTCGATAACCTTGAATTGTTGTTTTGCAAGAGTATTGAAGTATAAAGATAACAAATATTTTCAATTTCAGTTTTGTTATCTAACATTTCCTTTGTACATAAATACCTAGGTGTATGCATCATGATTCATGAGATGTAGCAATGGTTAATGGTTAATGATCTTTTGTGTCATTTTAAGTTTTGAAGATGAATCTTAGCTTTTGCAAATTTATCATTTTAAATTTATATGATTTTTTTTCTAATCTTTTTAAAGTGCTTAAGCTTCAAGGTTTATACATATATGTACTTCAATGAACTTAGGGAATATTGAAATTTAACATGTCAAATGTTCAACCCTGATGCATTATAATTCAATCAATCAGCTGAAGCAAACATTCTTTTCAAAGAGACCAGACGTAATAGACTAAGGTCCACTAAAGGAATCAGATGATCAGCCTGGCTGTCTCGTCAAATAGCTATAACTCCAACTTATAAAACTTGACCTTCACCCAAGTGGTGTTGTCGTTTCATTCATACGTTCACAAAAAACAAATTTAGTTTAACTTATATCCAAACCATTTATTTTGTGGGGATAATATTTACTACCGCTATATGATTCTTGATCCTGCTCTAATTATTGAAACTCCTTTAAGGTCCAACTTTAAGGCTTGAATTTGGTTCGCACTTTATTCTTCGATAAAAATCTTGATGTGTGACTTTATTAGAATATAGATAATCAAGAAGATTCAAAGATTTTATGAGGCGGTCAATATTCTTTAAGCTCCGCAAATTAAGATGCATGCCAATAAGACAAGAACCGTACAACAGCTTAAGGTCATTATTCGCGAAGAAGTGAGGGCATTGGGAACTGAAATTCTAAGAAAAGTTAAGGAAAATGCTCTGAAAAGAGCACATCAGGTCGAGGCAAAGAAAGTGCAACATATAAGAGATATTATCTTTAAAACATAATGTGAACATATTTCCAAACCATCATAATCAAAATTTTAATGAAAAATTCAGATATCACAAAAAAAAATTGTATTCATCAAATAAATGAAGCGTCTAGAATGAGAAGGTGTTAAGTGACATTGACTGATATTTGTCTAAAACATACTTTTAATTTGAATTTAAATAAAAAGAAAGAAAACATCACAAATTATGCATTTTTCTCTATTTGTATGGCCTTTTTCTAAAATTCTCTAGCCTTTTCTATTTTATCTCTAAATTTCTCTAGCTTCAAATCATAATGTTACTTATGCGCCATCCATTACAATAAATTTTAAGAGAAATATAAATTAAAGGTCAGTTGCAAAATGTAAAAATAGTTCAATGAAGTAATATCTAAGGATTTATTTATTTAATTTTTAAAATAAGAAAGAATTTTACAAAGAACATTACAAAATTTAAGAAAACAATTTTTTCCGCGCTGTTAAACAAAATTTTCGAGTTTTTGATCAAGATTATTATACAATGATGGAAAAGTCAAACAAAATTATATTTCCTTCGCAAATATTTTCAATCCGTCCGTCCGTGTGTGTTCTACCTACCACTGATCTCTATAATATAGAAATCAGTGATATAGAGATCAGTGGTACCTACCTATTCACTTATTCGTGTGTGTACCTGTGCAGTGCCTATGTGTCCACTTTAATAAGAACCTGACTCCGAATCGGTTTCCCTGATAGGTTCTCAAAAAAAAAAAAAAAAACGTCAAAAGCCCATTTTCATTCTGCGAATTTTTTGGGAAAATCTTGAAATGCAATATAATTCATTGGTCACATAAAATTGCTCTGTATCAAATTTCAAGCAAATCTGTCCATGATAAGTTCGATCTTGACGCACGGACAAACAGACGCAAAAGCTATTACACTACAGTTGCTATACAAACTTAAATTAGTTGGAAACTTTTTCTCTGCTCTAATTCGGAAACAAGAAAATCATGAGTCAATAAGCTTTTGAATGTATTTAAACGGTTTAACTTTTTTACTGAACAGAAGTTTTTACAACTGGTTCTTAATTGTTGAAATTTTGTACGTTCTTTTATTATATATTCTGCTAAGAGTACATGTGAACTATAAAGGATGTGAAATAAATTTAATTATTTTTATTAATGACGTTGACTTCGTTGAATTGTTTAAATAATGAATTATGATTTTAATGGGTGGTGCGGGTGGCTGGTATATGTGGGTTGGATGGTGATGAAGTCGAATCATGGCAGTTTGGCCGGCGGCGGCGGCGGCCGTTGGTAATCCATTCACCGATTTTGACAAAGAGGTGGAAAACAAAGCGGAATTACAAGCTGATTGTGCGAATTATAATATTACTTTAGAAATGGTTATAATTTGTTCAAAATCTGCATTTGTTTGTAAAATATTATTCCAAAAAAAATGAACTCTAAAATGAACACTTTCACTTCTCAACTGGCAATATTTTGGCATGTGGCGTTTAAGGTCGGTTCAATTTACTTGATCCAGCGATCGAATCTTACTCCAGTCAGAGTAAAATTACTCCAATTTTAGGAAAATAAACAAATTTACTCCGCCATTCCGCTTTTTTTGACATCGACTCCTGTTTTTCCCCTCCGAAAACTTCAAAAATTCTTAAGCCAAACCACAAGAAGGAAATCACAGCACTGCTGTGTTATTTAATTTTCTAACCAACTCTGACTCTGAATGTTTGAATTTAAGATTCTATTCTGTTCTGAAACGAATGGAATCTAGGTAATTTATTTATTTTTGTATTAAAAAAATATTTACAGTGGGGTGCTAAGCTTTCGCACCATCATATTAATATTGAAGGTTTGAATGAACAGCAAACAAAATATATATTTTTTTTTTAATAAATTTAGTGTTTTTGACAAATTGACAAATTTACTTCGGAAATTTTCAATGGTCCTAAACCAGATAAGGTCTGTTTATTTAAAAATAATTTGTGCGTCTTTTATTTTTAAGTAATCGCGAGAATTCTCGCACCGGGTAGGCTAGTTAAATTAAATGTATAGGTAGTGGATTTCGAGTTGGAAATACTTCAAATGCTTCAAAAAGTTCAAGGCTTTTGCACCCTCACGTTATATATAGCATTCAATTAATTTAAAATTTTCTTGACATTTATTCAGTGGTAGTAAAAAAAAAACTAATGACAAGTTAATAAAACGGTCTTGCAGTTCGTAAGAAAAACTGCTGCTTTCGTTATGGTTCAGACAATTAAGTTTGGTTTAAATAATTTTTAGATTTTACACGATCACGTTCCGCAAATTAATTTCTTCATAGCAGTTATATACTTCCCATATGCTCGACGGATTTTAATTCCCTATATTATTCATTTTGGAAGCTTAAGTGTCAAATGAAAATGTTAAATTTTATAGAAGTGAGGGATTCATAAGCAGAAATCGTCACCAATGCCACATTCATGGAGCGTGAAATGCCATAATTCGTAATGTGAGAGGTATATTAAATAGATATAAAATGATATTAAATGTATTTTTAACATGGCCATTGGTCTTAAAATGTGAAGTGTACGTAATTAAAAAATTTTAAAATAAAGAACCTACATTTGATGGAATCTGTGTTAATGCACATAAATAACAATTATATACAATAGTTTTATAAAGTATCCAATACCATTTTCTTAAATTTTGATACCTAATATCATAAGCCAAAACCTCGAACAAAAATGTTTAAAAAATCAGAACAAAATTAGGGCACAGGCCACACAATCAAAGTATCTTTTTTTTTTTTGTGATCAATCAATTTTTAATGCTTCTCCTAATTTTCACGGTCATGGGATTTAAATTTATTTTCTTTCATCGGCTACGCTATATATGACTGGTATTCTGTTAAGATTAAGCCTCACAGCAAAACTGGTGGTGAAAAACAATTCCAGAATCGTGACTACAATATCGGCAATAGCCAACATAAAAGAATTAAACCATCGGAGTATGTATAGGTATATATTGTTGACCCCTTCAATAACCTTGTTTAGAAAACTATAAGGTATTGAATATTTCAAGCTAAACAAATTGAACATCATGATGGGCTGAATGTCCGTTGTTATTGGATCTTGAAAATAAAAAGAATTTGAAAAGTAAAAAATAAAAAAAAAAAATAAAAATCTACTTACGAGAGAGGTTCATTAAATTGTCACGATCAACGACGTTGATTGACGCACCTTTGGGTGAAAATTCTAAAGCATTTTCCTTATAACATCATCAGCATCTTCTTTTGGCCTTTATAATATGTATATGTATATCAATTGTTCTTGAAATAAATTTTCAAAACGATTATACTAGTTCAATTACCGCATTATATTGAGATGGAAATGGGTCTTTGGTCAGTATAATAGAATTGATTGCCTTTAGGAGAATTTTCTATTCGATCGAAGATCGAAGGGGTAAAAAAATAATTTGGAAATTTATTTTCTCATGCAAATATTTTGTAAATTGATCTACTAATCCTACTCCTTGATAAAACAGACAAAAATATCCCTTAAGCCAATTCCAATTTATGCAGAAATGTTTTTATAGTTTTTTTTTTGTATCAAAATTGGTTTTATTCTGATTACTAAATGATGATGGAGTTTTAATGCACCACATCTTAGTTGGTTTTTTTTTTGACGACATACAATTTTGTTCCACGGAAAAAATAATCTTTTTTATGGAAGAGAACAAAGCATTCTCAGAAATAGGGCCATGAACTTGTCAAATAAATTATGTTTCTTATTACCAACTGATTAATATTTATCTATAATCTATTTTGTCTCAAAAGCTCAAAACCTGTTGAAACTTGGAACACAAAAAAAATCTTTACCTTGTATTCCTTAATTAGTACATAACTATATCTTTATTCTCCAATCAATGCTGCTTTTTATATTTATATGCTAAATTTCATGTTGATTGAAAAAATAAAAATAAAAAAAAAATCAACTAAAAGTCTATTCATGGTAAGTGGATCCTTAGCACATTCTTAGGTTTATCGTTTTATTAGTCACTAAAGGTAGTTTGATAAAGGTTCAGGAGATTAGTTCGTTGAAGTTTATCAACTACTTTACTCGAGTTCAGATTCCTTTGAAAGACCATTTAGTTTAAGAACCCACATGCGATTTCTGTCGCAAAATTATTTAGTCACAAAAAATGGATGAAAAGTGAATAAATGATTATGTGTATAGCGACTACTTTTTTGATGCAATTAACTGGCTGAACACAATGGAGACGGAGCTGCAGCTGGAATAGTTGTCAAAATATCCAATACACACAAATTCAATGTAACGAAAACAACACAATGCAACTGCAAACGGAGCTGCAGTCGGTGGTGCAAGAGTTCACCAACTTTTAACTTTTCATGTAGGTACAGCACTTTTGACGTTTTAATTTATATGAAGAAAAAAAGAGCCGGCTTATTTGTTTCACGAAAAAAAAAAATTATTAATTTAAACAAAATATATTAGAAATAAAAAAACTGAAAAAATAAGTGATAATTTTTGTTTTTATTCTTTAAAATATATAAAAAGCTGTACAGCTGCATTATGGGTACGTAAAAAACTGCCAGTATGACACTTATTTACAGCTGTTGTATGTAACTCCAGCTCCAGTTTCAGTTGCAGCTTTCTATTGTTTTCAGGCAGTAAATCGGATGTTCGGGCCTTACCTAAATATTCGTTGAGTGACACGACAACTTTTCCAAGTTAATGTTTTTAACTGTAAATTAGTATTTGAAAAAGTCAATCACTTACTTCCTTAGACCTATTACGCTCGTGAGGTTCACCTTGCGAGGTATATGGCCTCCAGTACTTCTACACGCAATCGTGTACGATTTCTAGAGATGTATCTCAGCTCTTTCCAACTCTTCTCCAGATGTGCTGATTTCTCTTCGACCGTTCTTTACCAAGTATTTCTAGGTCGGCCCACTTGTCTGACGACCTGTAGGAGCGGTTTCCTCGTCACCTTTTCGAAACAGTCGTAGCTGGGTCTGCAAGCTAATAGAGTTGTTTCTCCATATTTTGTGGACAGCAGCCTTTGCTTTCCCGATTCAGCTGTAGAGACAAAACTCCCTAGATGTTGGAAATTTTTTAGCATATCTACTTATTGTCTTGACATATCTACTTAGATAGATGAGGAAGTTTCAAGGCTGATCCCTTTAGTTTTTTGCCGCATTGATCTTTAGCCCCACGGTTTCAGCATCTCTCCCTACCTTTGTTGTCATTTGATGGAGATCCATGATCCTCTGAGAGAGTAAGCACACATGATTGTAGAGTCCACTGAATTTCTCCATTTCCATACGACAAATCTGCGTGCTGTCACTTATCATATCACCAATAGAAACAGTATTGGTGACAGTATACAGCCTAGCCTTACACCACATTGTATTTCAAAGTCCTCCGACAACTTTCCTTTTTGCAAAACGTGACATTTGGATCTATCATTTATGTAGCCCCTCCGAATTCGAATTTTTCAAATTGTCTCGAAAACGGCATTAACGGTTTTTATTTAATGATTCAAAATAGCTTTAACGGCCTTAAGTTCACAAAAATGGTTTTGATTTAACTTTGTACATATAACAACCAAAGTGATTGTAGAAAAAACTGTTTTCACATTTCGGAAACAGCGTTTTGACGTTTTTTCTCAAACGTTTCTTGGCCAATGGTTAACCATTAAATACTTTAAAGCCTCTAGAACTGCAAGAGCAAGATAATGTGATCCTAATGATTGCTTTTAAACCTGATTTTTTAGTTCCAAACCTTGCTATACAAATAATCCACTAATTAAAACATCGTGGGATAAGGATCTTTAAAAAATCCGCCTTCCTCAATAAAAAAAACAATGATCCCACCCATCACTAATAATAATTTCCGACGCCTACCTTATATCATCACAAAAACCATACCTACATTTTTCGTACTTAAATGAAAATAATGTATCTTATCTAATAAAATTTGTACAGTTATTCATAGATATACATTACTGTATATATAGTCGTATTTTTTATATCCAAAGCATTTATAGTCTACAAACAACCACGCTCGTAAGAATTAAAAATTCGTCATGCCTACAACAAAAAAAAAAAATATACCAAATCTAATTTCACTGGGAAAATTGCAGCATCACGTACCAGCCATTGTGCATCTCGAGGAAATGATATCAACTTATATACACAACACCGAGAGACAGAATTCAAAGAATATTATAATATTTAAGAATGGAACGGAACGTCATCCATCGCCAGTATAATTCTCTTTTATTTTTGTCTTTACGTATAGTTCTTAAGATAACACCATATTTTTTTCTTCAGCGGCATCATAATAAAAATATGTACATCACAGCAGAAAATGTTGTATATAATTATAATGCATTGAGGCATTTCAAAAAAAAGATAGACTATGATCGCTCTTGACCGACCGCACGATCACGTTCTGCAGTTAATTGCTGCATCGAATATAGCCAAAGGTTGACATCATTGTCTTTATAGCTTCGCGGTTCATAATATAATGTGCGCGGGATTCCCTCACTCCCTCAGTCAGAACACACCATTCATTTGATTACTTTGTTATTTCTACAATATGAAGAACTCCTCTAGGAGGTTAAATGTATTTCAACCCTGTCTCCCTTGAAATTCATAAAATTTTCTATTTGAATGGAATTTGTAAAATAATAATTGAATATGCTTGGGGCTATTTTGGTCACGGTAATCTATGAAAATTTAAAGTTTGACCTTATCAGATTTATATAGCCTTTGTAAAATAATTATATATTTAACTGCCCAGCGTTGTTATAGTACTGTTTTTTTTTTTAAGTTTTTCATGCATTTTATAATTTTCTTGAAAATAATGAAAAAAAAAACGAAGACATTCAAGCTGGACTATATATTTTTAACGACTGAAGATTCGCATGAAGATAAGAAAAGAAAAGGTTAAAGGTCAAATCAGTTTTATGAGCATAAAAGCTGTTTGTTCTGTGGAAGTGGGCAAGAGATCAGAAAACGTTAGTTCTCGGTCTGATCTTGGTTTATCAAGGCGAGTCCGTAAATTTGGACTGAGATTTACTGTAGGTCTAGTTGGTCTTTCCAGTCTCAGAAGATATTAATAAAAATAAAGAAATTTCTATCTTAAAACATGGAAAGTATTTTTTTCCGCATCACAATATTATAACAACTCTGCTCAAAACAGCCGATGGTGTGAGCTCCAAACTGCAAGAGGACATCTATCATTCATGATCAACGAACTTCGTCTTCCAGCAAAATTAAAAAAAAAAATGAAGAAAACATTATCTTTCCATTCATAAAAGATATTGAACTCCACGAGTATACATAACCGCCATTACTCGTTTATCTTCGAGAAAACGATTAACTTTTTTGCAATATGCAATTATTAATGTAATTTCATGCTCACATCAGACTGAGGGCAAAAAATTGTCACTCACTCTTTGAGAATACCCACAGTATATCAATTTGGTGACAAGAGTCCTCAGCTATAAAGCATTAAACCAAGCATCCCAGCCGCAGTCATCCTCAACTATATAGTCAAGTCACAGCCAGCCAGCGGCAAACATGATGTTGTGGGTGTACACTAATGAAGCAATAATGGCACGTCTTGACTGAATGACACCTTATTCACTCCTACGCTATATTTATGTATGGATTTTTCTTCTTGTTTTTTTTTTTTGGTTGATGGCAGCACATCTTCGAAGAAGATGAGAGGTGCAGCAACTTTTTCTTGCAAATACTCTGTTTCTCAAGTAAATTGCCAGCGATTAAGGTGTTGGATATATACCTATATACTTACGATTTCATGTGCTGAAGAACCTCAAGCACGCTCTTATAGTATAGGAACTTCAAATTGGCTTTTAGCAAATGTAATGGAATATGAATATTATCACAGCTTAAGGATCTTTATGTGTGAAATGTTTTTTTTTTTTTTAGAAGAATTTCGTGTTTATTTTTTTATGAAACCATTATTTTCTTTCGATATCTTAAGTAGGCAAACCTTCTATTTGCTTGGAATAATGTTAGATGATGGAACACTATTTTTCAATAAAATTGTAAGAATTAACGATATTATTTAAATATACAAATTGCTATAAGCTAACAAGGGATTGCGGATTGGTGGGAATAGTTTACAGTGATACATGAAACCGGGAAGCATTCAACTTATTTCTTAAATAATGTGATTATATTAGGATAAACTAGCCTGCTGTTGAGGTTGACAACAATCTTCAATAATTGGCATATATTTAATATTATTTGCCAAGAATATTTTATGCGATTTTTATTTCAGCGAAGATTGGTAACACTTATTTTGGTTCTTGAATACAGTAAGCGTAGAGAAAACCCAGTTTAAGAGCCGAAATCACTCGCATAAAATAATTTTGAAAGCTTTTATCGAAATTATGTGAAATTTTCGCTGCGGGTTAAATTATAAGAGGTAATAACTAAACGAGAAACAATTTTTAAAACCTAAGTCTCCCGATCGTTATCGTCTATATGTATGTAGGTCTTTTTGAGGAAGAAATATCGAACTAGAGTTTAAATCTAGAAGCTGCTAAATATTGACATCGAATAATGCAATACTTTAATTTTTAACATATTATGTCGAAATAACCTAAACCAGTAAATTTTAGTCCTTAAGATGCAATCTTGTCTCGGATGCTTTAGGGATAGTATAGTCTCGTGGCCAGAACTGTTTAAACTGCCAAATACCTATACATACTTACCGAAAGAAAAATTTGCTTTATTACTATACTATTACTATAAATCATATACATATTTTTCTGGAAGAGAAAATTTACTCCATGTACCCTCAATAATTCCCCTTTATTTATCAACAAGACGATTAATACAAACTTTCCATTGCAAAAATAGATTTTTTGCAGCAATGGGAATTCTTAAACTCACGACTAGATCGCACGTAGGTACTTCCTCTCATACTAAAATAAATTACTTTTTTTTTTAAATAAAAACATAAATAAAATTGTTCAAAAAATCCTAAAATAATTTGAATACAAGCATTATGGCAAATTAAAATTTATTCTTTTGTAAATATCTCGAAAAATATCAAATTTAAAAAAAAAATAAAATGTGATAACAAAATCATAGTTTATGCGTTTATTTTTTGGTAAAAATTGTTTTACAAATAAATTATAGTTTTTAAAATTTACATAAAAAATATAATAATTTTTTCTTTGTTGAAGCAAAAGATTTTGAGAAAAATGTGCACTTTCTGGCCACGTTCATGTACGTTTTTCTCAAAATCTTAAAATCTGTAGTATTTTAAAAAGTGTATATACCTTGATATTTATTTAAGAAAATTTCGAGCAATACTTTTATTTATAATATTTCACAACATAAAAATATTGACGCAGATTACATGAGTCTTTTTTTCGATCGTCTTTTAGACAGCTTGTAAGGGGAATGAAATAACGAAAGCAGGAATGAAAATTTTAAGATTTTTTCCAGTTGAATATTGACGTTTATAGTTTGACAACCAAATAGAGGTGAGCAATGTGCAGATGTCAGCAAAAATCGTAGTTGAGAGAAAATTATCGATATTCATCAGGTATCGATTTTAAGTTTAAATACATCGACTACAAAAAATATGTAAATAAAATGGTTTCTGTAAATTATAAAAAAAATTTATGAAAGACGAAACGAACGAAAAAACGAATCTTGTAATCAGTGTCATTGTTTATACACAGTAAGATATAATGGGCGGGTTCAATGAATTACATCTGTCATCTGAATTTTCAGAATTCTGAATTTATGCCGTTGAACGCAAAAACCATCTGAAATTTCAGTCAAAAATCATTGTGTCAAATTCTTGCATTTACTTATAGGATTTGCATTGAATCGAAATAAAATAAAATTTTCATTATATTCGTAAATTAAGCATTCATTATGAGGATGATATTATATGAAAAATGTAACTAAATCAGCAAACGATTTTATAAATTTCCTTAAAAGTGTTTGCATAGAATACCATAAATTATTTAGTTTCGTTTTTCAAATATTTTTATTGAGATGTATGATCAACAAAATAATACAAAACTATCCAAATTTCAATATAAGGAAGATTTTTGAAAAACTCACTAAACAATATTCATTGAAATAAATATTTAATTTACATGATCAAAACATAAAAAAACACCAACCATAGTGAAAATTATAAAGTTCAACTTTATGTGTAATACTTCAGCTGCTTTGGCATTTCCCCCACCACAAACAACTTTCATCTGAATTTTCAGATCAGAATTTCTTGTCTGAAAATTCAGAAAAGTCACTAAAAGTCATCTAACTTTTTATGACAGCTGGCCAATCAGAAGCTCTAAAAATTCAGAATTCTGAAAATTCATATGACAGACGTAATGGATTGAACGCCCCCAATATCTTATAAGTAGGTAGTAGTTTTTAATTGTAATTTGGTAAAGAAGCGCTTGTGCTGTCATGACATTTCGCACTCACTTTTTTTTACAAATTTGTCCGTTAAAGTCGAAAGGTTAATTTTAATAATAAAACGAAGGATAAGAAATGTATCGTAAAATTATCAATTTAAAAATATAATAATAGGATTTTTTTTGTATTCTTTTGTAGGAATTTTCAATAAATTTTGATATTAATTTTATATTATTGTAAAAACGCATGAATTGAAAACTTGGGATAGTACTCAAATTTAACCCACAAACAAAATTCGTATGTTTGTATGTAGTTTGAAGTTATTTTTTTTTTTTTAAATAAACAATGAAGTTTTAGCTGTCCCATTTTTCAAGCGAAACAGCTTTAATGTTTAATAATATTTTTTACCATAAAAAAGACAATTTTCCAACAATCGGAAATAGAACTTCAATCCATCAGTTCAGTCGTCCAGAGTACTTTGCTGACGGTATCCCGCTACGAGGTAATATGTGTTCAGGCTATAAATATATTAATATATTTTTTATATATAAATATATTTATTTTAATGGCAAGACTTAAAACATATAGGTCCACATATACCTACATATATAAATGTGCAAAATGTGTGGTTGACCGTAGACTACATTAATCGCGGATTCGTTGCGAAGAGTAAAGAGTATAGAGTATTTTTTTTTTTTGTTATAAGTGCAGATTGTGCCCGCCTATGCGCCTCTTATACTATATGGCTTAGATAGATGGTTGTAAGTATCTTGCGACTTTAAAGCCTATAATATATCTGGTGGTAATATTGTTCCGAACTCGAAATCTTTTTAGGATAGGATGGATGTTCCTTTGGTGTTTGGATTGCTATTCTGAGTCTAGCTTTATTTTTTATTTTTTTTTTGTGTTGTTGGTTGTTGTGTGTTTGCCTTGATTGACAGTTCTTGGCCCTTGGGATATCACATTTAGACGAATGATCATCACCAAAGGATCGTAAAGTATCTTACGTTCCTTTAATTACACTTGGATAAGCTCTCTGATGGTGGAGAAGACAAATACGCCTGTCCATCGTATGTCGTAATTATGTTTGTGTGCGTTTGGCACTTGTTGCGCATTGCAATAGTCCATCTCCGGCGGCGTAGATGACCGTATGGGACCACGCACTGCACAATGATGCGACCGACACGACCGACGACTATAACGACGAAAACGACAACGATGAACAGGCGTTGTACTATTTTATTTTAGGACTCGAGGCTTCCTTTGGTGATCGGTGGTGTTGCACACAGTCAGTGACTCTGTCCAATGTGTGTTTCTTCTTTTGTGTACTTCTTTTAGCACACCACCAATGCCGGCAGGCCGTCCATTTATATATCTATGTATACATATATCTACCTACTTGATGAAGCGTGTATTTCTGATGCAATCAAGCACTTTTGACATGTCTTATTTTTTTTATTTCTTGTTGTTGCTTTGTTTATTTTTTTTAAATTTCTCTAGCTCACTGAGAACACAAACCCTTTGCAGATGTGTCATTCATCTACTCGGATAGGAGTACAATGACTTATGCTACAAGGTTAACTAGTTAAATTTATTGCAGTTTTAAAATAAGTTTTTTTGAATTTTTTTTTCTTATCCCTTTTTTAATGAAAGCTCGTCCCTACAATTATTGTTTTTTAATGAAAATATAAATGTAATAAAAATAAATTGGACAAAAAGATTTAAAATTTTGGAACAAAATTTTTATATGTTCCGTTTATTTTGCAGTTTTGAAGATTTTTAAAAAATTTGTTCCCTTTTATCTTTTTGGGCATTAACTATACATAGAGATTGAGTTAAGACTAGAAATTTTCTAGATTAATATATATTTCACACGTTTTATATTCTCTTCGACTAAATAGGAAAAGTCCAGTTTTTCTGTACTAGATTTGGTGAGCTAAAACTGGATTACATAACTGCACAAATATTTTTATATTTTACATCCCAAGTTCGTTAGCTTCTAAATTTAATTTCTGCCAGAGCTTGCTATTAAAAAAAAACTGCGCCTAATTCAAACAAAAATAAATAAATAGAACATCTAGATTCTAGAAGAATAAGTCTACCAAAAGTAGACTTAAATTCTCAACCAAATGTTGCAACCAGCATTAGATTTTTCAGTTGGTGGTTCTTTGAAAAAATATTAAGGAACCCTTCATCTATTTTGTTTGGAACTCCCAAGGTCACTTAAAAGTGAAATGAGTCCAATTAAAGAAAGTTAAAGTCTCGACTAACAATTCAGATAAAAAGAAAACGAAGGTGTAAATCTTCAAACCTCAATGATGGTGTAAACGTTCAATATCAATCTTTTCAGGTGTTTCTTTAATATTTTTTTTTTCTAACAATTAAAATTAAAGTGCCGCCAGCAATATTCTCTCTAACTAACTATAACCACGCTATCACTAATAGAATTGTATCGTTTTAGTTAAACTCTGGTAAGATGAGGTGCGGTGTGGTGAAGCGTTGGTGTTCGCCCAAATGAATGCTGCACACATTCGCATTTATAATATTATAGATGCTGTCTAGCCAACATCATAGGTAGGTACCTATAACCTAGGTATTCAAGTCCGGAGTCTCAGTCTCAGTCTCAGTCTTAGTTTTAGTCCCAGTACCAGCCCATAGTCCCATCAGTGTATATTTGTATACATTTTATAAACAGCAAGCGAGAGCAGCGAGCCAGTAATAAAAATGCTGATGGGTTAAATTAATCTTAACGTCTAGAATTTTATGAGACAGGCAAAAGTGGTCTTAACGATGATGATGATCGACTCTTGGCAAACATTACATTTTTTTGTTGCTGTTGTTGTTTTTTTTTTTTTTTTTTTTTTTAAATTTTTTTTCTGCTATATCCTTTTATTTTTGTTGTTATATTATTTTGTATAGCTCGCGTAGGGATTTCACGCAGCAGGACTGATTTTGTAGTTTTATTTATTTCGTGAATAGTTTATACCAGCATTCCTACCTGTGCCCTCCTCTTAGTCATGTTCTAGAGTTTATTTGCTTTGGCGAAGTGCTGGCTGCACTTTTATATCCAATTACAGATATTTTTTTTTATTTTTTGTAAGTTTTTTCGCTGTTGAAGCCCTAAAGTCTCTAGACGAATAGGCCGAACCTGCAAAGACAGACACATTCAGTTAAATAGCTAGAGCCGCTTTCTGTTCGTCCTTCAGGGAGTTGCTCTGTGTTTTTATTATTATTTTGTTCTGTCTGTCTGTCCATGATGGAATGATGATGATGATGGTGGCAAATACCGGCGAGAGACATCATAGCCGTTTTCCTTTTGCACATATACATATGTATATAGAAGCCTACTAATAAAAATGGCATCATAGGACAAGCATATCAGCACAAGCTTGGGATCGCCTATTACTATTACTGACTGCGTGCGTGGTTGCGGGACGGATGTTTTTTTTTTTTTTTTTAAGGTTGTGAAGTTCGACCGATGATGCAGCACTGGCACTAGCACCGGCACCGGCATCGGCTCATAGGAGTTGAGCGGATCTTGAGACTTGAGATGGTGCCGCAGATAATGAGCTGTTTGCAAAATGAGATTTTTATTGCAATGGCATTTTAAAGTGCTGTACTGTTTATGATCAGCCCATCACCATCACCATCGCTGCCGCCACCGCCGCTGTATAGTTGTTGTGCGCGTCGGTCGCACCAAATACCTAGCAATAAGAATTATTCAATTAGGTATAATTCAGTGGAATTCGCATCTTATAAAATGGGCGGGTATATAATTGAATAGATTCGAAACGCTTTGCTTTATTAGAGATTTACAATTCTATAATATGTAACCAATTTATAAACAATTATTATAAGCTGTATAATGTTGTTATTAGCGACCTAAGCTAAGTTGGAGTATTTTTTTATGAAAAAAAAGTGATTTAAGCTAAATTTAGCTGTGTAGATGTGTAGAGTTGTTTTTTTTTTTCGGTGTCCCACAAATATGGAATTAATCTATAAATCTCTGGAATTAAAATATTTTCTATCGTAACAAAAGGCAGAGAAATTAATTTATTATTCCCAAGATGCGTTCCAAAAAGAAAACTAAAAACTGTCAAATACTTTTGTCATTAAATGAAAATTTTGAAAAAGAAATTAAGCTTTTTTATTTATTTTAAATAATTCAACCAAACAGTAAGTAATAATAATAACAAAAATGAAAAGTAGAATAAAATCTTTGGCGTCAACTCTTTCGTTTGATTTTCTTGAAAAATGTATTTTTTTTAGGTAAGAAGAAATAACCAAAATGAAAACAAACAAATGATACATGAATATTTGGAAACTATGAAATTCCATTTACCAATATGATTACCAACCAAATTAGATCAATGAACTTTTGTGAAAATGTTTCGATTTCATATGAAATTAACCACCAAAGAAACCTTCAAAATATTTTACTCGTTCTTAGTGAGTAAAAAAAAAAAAATAATAATAATAAAGTAGACATGCTCGCCCCGACATGAATTTATCTTAATTAATTAAACAAAAACAAAGCGCTTTTTATCTAACCCATGACAGAAAATCAAATAAATTTAAGGAAATAAATGTTTAGATTATGTTAATGGAATACATTTTTTTTTTGTGTTTTGGCACTAAAATTAATGTTTTTATTATTTGGTTTATTTGTTATTTTTTTTTATTTCTGTTTATGAAATCTATTTTGTGTGAAATATTTAGTTTTTAAGAATTTGTACATTATTGGTTGGAGTCATATTACATTATATAAAATGAATAAGATTAATTTCTAATTATTTTAAATATGCACTCGTAAAAACAAATCGGACTCTAGAATTTGGAGAAATACGATATGATAATGATTGATTATTTATCTGTGTTAAAGAAGCGGGCGGAAAAGAAGCCTTGTTATAGTTCGTATTTTTGGATTGAATTTAGTTGGCTGAATTTTTCAAAATTAAAAAAAAAAACAAAATCGAAATTAAAGTTGAAATTTTCAAAAAAAAAATAAATCACACGAATATTTTGAATAAATTTGTTAAATAATTATTTTTTTTTGTGACCTTTAATTCAATATAATATATATTTACGTAAACACGTACGAAACGTCGTCTATCAAAAAGTAAATAAAGAAAGAAAGACCTGAAGCCCACAAAAATAGGATTCAAATAAATTTGTTAAAGTAAAATTATTTATTTGACTTAAAATGTTCTTTTTTTTTCTTTGTAAATTTATATTTTTTTATATTTATGAATTTTTTCAAAAAGCGATTCTTTTAATTTGTGACTGTTTAATTTGACTTGTTTTAATTGTTGTCAAAATTCATTTCATTTTAAGAAATGCAATTAAATTATAGACCTTGATAGTGAAATAATATTACCCTGATGAATGAATAATACCTGATGTCATGTCACTATTGCGGCCATATGACATTTTTAAAACCAATTCTGAACACCAAGCAACGAACAAAATTATCATCGTTACCATCAGTTTCATATGCCACAATGTAGTTCAAATAGTAAAAAGTCTTGAAAAAGTTACAGTAAATAAAAAATGAATTGTTGTTTTCGCTAAAATAATAATTTAAGCCTACAACATTTATTTGACATCCAAAAAATTATATACAGTACAACACGCTTATAAGAAAGTCTGAAAATCCCGGACATTTCTTTCTTATATCCGAGTTTTTCTTATATGCAAACAACAAATATAAGAAAGAAAATTTCTTATATAAGCAACACGGATATAAGAAAAAAATTTCTTATAAAGAACAACGGATTTAAGAAAAAAAAACAATGCAAAAAGTTTTTGAAAATGATGACCTCAAAAAAAAAAAACAACTTAAAGTTTTTATTTTCAAACGTGAGAATATTTAATATAACAAAAATAAAATAAATAAAAATAAGTCTTTTCTTCAATAAGTAAAATATTGCATACCTGCACAATCAAATATAAAATCAAAATGTCACATTTTATAGACCACGGAGTATTCACGCTCTTGTCAATCTGACTTTGTCATTTTTATTGGAAAGCTGGAAGTTGTTATTAAAGGTGGAAACATATTGGTGCGTATGTGTAAACAAATTTTTATTTCAATCAAAGTAAAGCTGAAGTTAGTTTCTTATATGCGTACTTTTTTGTTCTTGAAAATTTGTATTGTGCATTAAAAGGTATTTCTTATAAACGTGTTTTTCTTACATGCGAGTTTCTTATATACGTTCAATTTCAGAGAGAAATTTAAGAAAAAGACATGGTGTTTTAGGTTGCGTTTCTTATAAGCGAGTTTTTCTTATATGAGTGTTTCTTATATCCGTAAAATACTGTACATATTTAGCTTCCTCGTTTCGATATTCATTTTTTTCGGCATTCACTTGACACGTTTTTTATATGGTTTTATGACCAAAAATAACGGTACCTGCCGCATTAATGAAAATCTTATATTTCACTTTTTATTAAAAAAATTCAGCAATTTTTGTTACAAAAAGGGTACGATTTAAAAAAATGGCTATAAATTGTACACAATTGGACCATTTTTTTTATTTTCCATTTTCTCAAGAAACTATCAACTGATTCTGATCATTTTTTAAAGAGAATGTTTCAAAAAGTTTTGTATACTTAAGTACTAAAATTTAAAAAAAAAAAAGTATCAAATATTTTTTTGAGAACTTTATAATTCACTTGGTCAAAAATTGACTTGGTACCCAGAAATATTTTTACATTATCTAATAGATTTTTAACAAAAATTATTTCTCTAACCAATAATACCGGCACTTATTATACAAGTATTTCAAAACGGTTAAGTGAAATCTTATTTTCCTCAAAAATGACTTCTACGATTTTGATAAAAATTTTGATGTGAGCTAATATCAGTACGATCTACCACTGGAAAGAAATTTCTTTATCGATTAATTTATTAACGATGTCTCTCATAAAACCATTTTTTTTTTGTTTTCGATTGAATCGATTTTAATGAAATTTTCTACACAGGACCTTCTAATAAGTTTAGATAATATTGCATATGAAAATTTTCAAAAAAAAAATGGATTTTAAGAATATGTATTTTCAAAATTCGGTATTTAGGTTTTCGATATTTCAGTTTTCGAAATATCGAATTTTGAAATTTTGAAAATCTTCTTAAAAATCCAAAATTTATTTTTGTATATATAGGTGAGTAGATATTTTTTTCAAAATTAATTTCTTAACTCCACATTAATAAATACCAAAAAATAGCGTATCAATTTTTATTCTTAAAATTTTTTTAAAAATTTTAATATATAAAAAATGACATCTATGGTCCGGTCCTGTTGCCCTGATGTCTTAGTTTTTAAATTTAATTTTTTAAATTTATTTTATAGATTATTTTTGTTAAATAAATGAAATAAAGATATTTATTTTTTTTTCAAAAAACGCTCCAACAATTAAAAAAAATAATATTTTTTATAAATTTGGATTTATTTAAAAAATCAGATAATGTACCTACATCTCGTTGGTGGCAATACAATTTTAGAGATTGTTTAAAAAATTAATTTTTAACTATATTGCTATTTTAACAATTTTTTAGTCTAAACTTAAACTGTAAGTTCCATGCATATCGTCCCTCATGTCACGAACTGACTTTTAAGCCTTTTTAATATCTTGGGAAAACGCATATTTTTGCTATAGTTCTTCCTTAAACCATTTAATCGATAGTTAAATTTAAAAATAAAAATCCCGTAGTTTACAAAGCAATAGGATAAAAATAGGTTTAACAACGCCCAACATTTTAAGAACCGTTTTTTTTTTTAAATATCAAAAAAGTTACGTCTCTTCGTTAGGTGGGGATGATATATGCAACACGATGCTATATTGTTCATGTACTCACATAATGTTATTACCTTAAACTTAACTACGTTTTTGGCAGATGGCATCAAATAAAGACTCCTATAACTAATTTATTTCTTATTTTACATACAAAATTGTTAAAATATTAAAACCACATTGCAATCGTACATAATAGCAAGTTAGTGCGACCCAGTAATGCATTTTATTTATTTTTAGTATACAATTTTAAATAAATTTTTGTACTGAACAATAAATTATATGGTCACCTGAATGCAAGAACCAGCTAACTTGATTTTCATAGTTTTGAGAAAATTGCAAAAAACGTATTCACCTATTGGGCAGACTCCTTTTTTTTCCTGATAATACTGATAAAACTAAAAAACTAGATGGCAGCAGGTCCAGAAAACAAGTTATCTGCTTATTCAAGTTAAAGCAAATCGATTCAACGAAGCAAAAAACCCAGATATCTCAAAAATGAAAAAATCGAGTTAGCTGGTTCTTGCACTTGCAGGTGACGATATGATATTAACTCTGTAATTATTACAGTAAGTTAGTATCAACGTTCTCAAACTATATATTTAAATGTTCTAAATAAATGTTTTTTTTTTTTGTTTCAATGGAAATTAATTATTTTTTTGAATTTCCTCCTTTATCTTCTTCCGGTGGGAAAACTTTAAGGTGTTTCAACGATCATCTGGAGTAAGCATAATTTAATAAATGAATGTAAACATTTAGTATCTAATAATTAATTTATTCAAATTTATTCTCCATTACGGTGGTCTTGTTCTTTTAGTTCTAATTAATAAATTGATAGGGCCGCAATAAATACAATTTTAAATGCAGATACACTTAAAAGTAAGAACCAAAAAACCAACCAGTATAATAATTGTGTATCACTGAATAAAAATCATACTCCCATAATTACTGTTTTAAGCTAAAATGAAGTGTGGTACCATGTTGTCTATGTTAAAAAAGAATCTCATTAATTTACAAATCAAATTTAACATTATTTACCACCTTTGATTAATTCATTTATTTAATTATAATATACAACCAAAATAAACACGATTGTAAATGTAAACAATTCCAGATCGATTTTTTATCATTTGTTTATAGATGTTTTAGGTTTTAATGAATATTATACGAATTGCCTTATTTATTAAGGATAACAAAAAAAAAAATTGTTATTTTGAACATAAATATTAGAACCCCTCGAAAAGCTTTGGATTTAATTTTATTTGAATATTCATTAATATTGAGAGACTGAATGCATCAGTGGGAAAATTGATTTTGTAAAAAAGATAAACTTTGCTTCTAATTAAAACGGTTTTCTTTTATGAATGAAAAAGAGCTACCTTTCTTAAATTATAAATCTCTTTTTTATGTCTACAAAATGTTTGCTATTTATGTTTTCTTATTTAATGTTTATGATAATTAGAAATATTATAAATGTATCTTGTTCTTTTTGATCTCAATGTTTCCGGAGGTCTAATGGAAGGAAAATGACATTAGTTTTTTTTAAGCATCCGGAAACATTTGCAATAAAAACCATTTTTATTTTTATTTTGATAACAGAATATTAGAATGTTCTTAACAATGATATGTACGTATGTATGTTTATTTACTGATATAATCTTTATATTGACAGTCAAACAGACTCTTGAATTGAAATTGTCTTATCTACACATATCGAGTATAAAGCTAGTTGATAAGTCTATATTATTTTAGTACACAGATAGAAAGGGTGTTTTTTTTAGAGGTTTAGAACTTTGAAATGGAATAAAACTAAGATGATTTTTTTTAAATTAACATGAAATTTAATTTATTCGAAAGATAATTTTCTGTCATTATAATTTAAATATGACTTCTGGCATATGACCGCCACGGCTGGCTCGGACGTATATAGTCTAATCTGGAGGTCCAATTTTCGATGACTTTTTCCAACATTTGTGGCCGTATATCGGCAATAATGTGGCGAATGTTGTCCTCCAAGTGGTCGATCGTCAATCGGCCTTATCGGCGTATACTAGCGACTTCACATATTCCCACAGAAAATAGTTAAGCGGCGTTAAATCGCACGATCTTGGAGGCCAATTTACGGGTCCGTAACGTGAAACTATGCGATTGCCAAACTTTTCCTTCAATAAATCAATTGTGGCACGAGCTGTGTGATATGTTGCGCCATCTTGTTGAAACCACAGCTCCTGCATATCATGATTGTTCAATTGATGAACGAAAAAGTCAGTAATCATGGCTCTATAGCGGTCACTATTGACTGTAACGTTCTGGCCAGCATCGTTTTGAAAGAAGTACGGACTAATTATTCCACCAACATGAAGCACACCAAACAGTCAGTTTTTGTGCTGTTGAAGTTTACCGTTTTGTTGTGCAAAGTGAAAGTGAGTGTTAATTTTGTAAAAAAAAAAAATATCTTGTCGATGCCATCAAATTGTTTTCGGTTTACATTTGCTCATCGTGCTTCATCGTCGTCATCGGTCAAATATTTTTTTGTAAATATTGAGACTGAATTACGATAAAAAATTTGAACGACGCACAATGCATCAAATGAAATGAAATGAATTCTTATTAGAAAAGCAAAATTTTATTTGTAGGTATTGCTTTAAAAATTCTATCACTAATGGAAGTTCCACCGTGCGTCGTCTGCTACGGAAAAATGTTCGAGTACTATTGCTGAATTTTATGAAAAAGATGATCAATCTTTTATTGAAACTACAAAAAAACTGATTTTCGTTGACTGGGCCACAAATTTCGGACGAAACGGCCGCTATTTCGCGTTCAATATTGGCTCTGATCTCTTCCAACGTCGTCGTCGGCTTGTTGGCATAAACCAATGACATAATTTAGCCCCAAAGAAAATAGTCTAGAGGGGTTAAATCGCACGAACGAGGCGGCCAATCGACTGGCCCATTTCTTGAGATAACACGCTCATCAAACTTACTCTTCAATAAATCGATTATAAGGTGTGCTGTGTGGCTTGTGGCACCATCCAGTTGAAACCACATGTCGTCGAAGTCCATATCTTCTAATTCGGGCCAAAAATAATTGCATGGCGCGATACCGCTGGCCATTCACAGTAACGTGACGATCGTTATCGTCGACGAAAAAATATGGCTCAATAACCACTTTGACTATGATAAAATGAAAAAGAAACATCGTTTGGTGTTAAGCCAGTTTAAGACAAACGTCTAAATATGCAAAAGAATTTAAAAAAAAAATATTGATAACGTACTTTTCAGATAAGCATCAGTATGTAAATGATAAAAGTTCTGAGTTCCACAAATCCAAAATATCACGCAGTTTCTTAAAATCTAAACAAAAAAATTTTACAAACAACCACGTCTTTGATCATTTCTATCCGTGGTTTGGCCATTTAACATAACCAATAATTTGTTTTGACACTTAATGTCAGAGTTCAACCCTATATATGCCTGTGCCTATGCCTCATACGCATAGTTATTTTTTTCAAAAGAACACCTGTAGCCTTTTATCAAATAATTTTTCAAAATAAAAATCTTAAAATTCACATCAAGCCCCCAAAAAAATTATCACTAACAATAGTACAGCTGCTCTACACACAGCTAAGAAAAAAAAATAATTTAATTTTTATGTATTCGATTACCAAAAAATATGTTTTATCACCAATCTTTATGGTTTTCCTTGAACGATTACCTAATAATATAAGACTTCCCCATTATCTCCATATATATGAATTGTGTAAAGCTGCACAACTGCTGTTTCTGATGTAATACTATTGCACGCACAAGTATAAAAGGTTATTGGCACGATCGAAAAAAAAAACTCTTCATCAAGTCCCTAATTCTCGTAAAAATCTTTTCCTCTCGAACGTGATCAAAATTTCAAAATACAACAGGGAACGACATCAAAAATTCCTTCCGTAAGTAGGTATAAGATCCATTTTTGTGGCGGGCGGGCCCGCGCGTTGCATGCAGCAATATAACAACTCTACGCGTATATAAACCAAGCCCGCGATGATACACACGCATGTTTACGATACATTTTATATGTAGTACACTATTCGTTGCTGCTAACAATACGTGGACAATTTATGCATCTCAGATGTAGTACCTGTTTTTTTTTGTTTTTTTTTTTTTTTTTGGCATTGCTTCGCAGCTCCAGAGTTCGCTAAAATAGCTTAAGGCTGTGTATATGCCTTCCGGGAGGAGAGGTTGTAAAAAGAATGCATTAGTGACGTTGTAGTTGTCGCGAAAATAAGAGATCTTTTCTGCTAATAAATTTGTACTCCCGACGAAGGTCTGCTGTACATATGTATGTACATATAAATAAGATCCCAAGTGGAGGGAGCTAAATCAAAACCAGAAAAAAAACTAACTACAGAAAAATTAGAAACAAACAAAAAAACAACAAATTTACTAAACCGCCGGCGACAGAATTTACGGTACAACATTTCCTGGTTGCCAATCCTTTTGTGTAAGAATCTATCCATCGGAAAAATCTTCTCTGTTTACTTTAGAGAAGTTTTCCTCATTCTCTACTCCTTCAACGGGCCTGACTAACTATAGTGACTGCCTGGTGACTGCCTGACTGGATATTGGATATACTAAAGTACTATGGAACCGAAAACCGAGCGAGAGAGCCCCCCAGGGAAAAAGTAACCAAAAAGACACAATCGCAGAAGAGTCGCGTCGCGTACGTGACAAGATGAAAATCTAAATTTCGACCGTGAGCGCAATCATTTTCTTTTCTTCTGCTTTTCAAGGCGGCGGCGCGGAGGATTACCTGCTCCATTGGATCTTAACTCTATATATATATATATATATATATATATATATATAAGAAAACCAAAACGGTAGTGTACATTTTAAGCGACTTAAATGTGATGAATTGTAGTGACCTGGCCTGGTGCGCCATGTTACATGTATCTACTACATTTTTAGGGAACAAAAATATCGAATGTAATGTAAATGTTTTCTACGCGCGCTGAATGCGCCAAAACGCCAAGCTATACCATCCAAAAGTCGAGCTTAGTGTTTTTTTTTTGTTTCATTATTTTGAGAAAACAGTGAGAAAAACAGAGGCTTGTCTAAGGGAAATGTCTTACTGTCGCAACATGAACGATGTACTTACTGAAAAATTATACCACTATTCTCGTGCTGTTGCGGTGAAGTTGCAAAAGAAGAACAAAATCTCTGTTAATCTTTGTTCTTTGAGGCTATCCGATGACTTCTATTCGTTGAAAGTAAGATGGTTACCAGTGTTTAATGTTTGGCTACTGTTTGGTTGAAATAAATTAAAGGGTGTTTCTGTTTTTACTCGTATACAAAAAAGTAGAAATAATATTTATTTAGAGATGAATTTTTTTTTAATCGAATGAAAGCTTATAAGTTCCAAAAGCTCTTGTATATAGCAATTATTCGCAAATAAAGATTTTGGATTATTTAAAAAATGTCATAATTTCTTATCTTAGTTAGGAAGGTTTAACTATAAATACTATAAGAGTTAATATTAAAAGAAGTAATATTTTGGGGAAAAGTTTCAAATTTAAAAACTGAAGATAAAATCAAAAATATTTTCTAAAATAATAATTAAAGTTTTATTATACTTTTAAAATGAACACCCTTTATGTGTTTTTTTTTTTAGATTAACCTTAGGCCTTGGGGAGTATTTAAAATAGTTTTATTTTTGCAAGTCTATGGTTTTAACTTTCTATACAAGCTGAATATATTTAAATCTTAATTTTGGTTAGCTTAATTAAATTTGAGTTTATTTTAGTTTATCTCATCCCGGAAAATCTTCTAAGCCTTCCTTTTTTCAGACTAAGTAATGTCCTAAACTAAGAGGTCACATTCACAGCTATGAGATCCAGTATAAAGTTAAGGAACTTTGTTTTGATTCATAGAACATTTTGATATAAGTCCCTTGCACATTGTAATTTTTATTTATATTTTTGTGCAAAGTTTTAATTGCTCGATTAAATTATTTTGAGACATAGCTAATTCCTTACAAAATTTTTATTTTTGTTTTATTTTCAAAAAATTGGAAGTTAGTTCAATTGGTCCAATTTTAGCTGCGTGTTATTTCATTGGAAGTTAAATTTTTGCTACCTACTTCGTAGAGTCTAGTTTTAACATAGGGCCCTCAAAAATTATTTAATAAATTGTTTTGAATCAAAAAAAAATTTTTTTTTTTTTGAAAAATCTTGTTTAAATCTCTATCATAGTTTACCATTGGGTGGAAAGTTTAAAAAATATCGATTGAGTTGTTTTCGAAATACAGTAGAATATTGAAAAGATGAACAGATATAAAACAGGGCCCGTTCATCTTTTCAAATTGTATACATCTTTTCGAGCATCAACATTTGGTTGAGGAAGAAGATATAGTTATAAATAAAAACATAAAATCTAATTTACATATGAAGTTAAAACAAACTGAATAACGTGGCATAAATATAATACGAGGAGCTAAAGGCAAAGATAAATTAAAAAATTGATTTGGGAATAAACCGTTCATCTTTTCGAGTGTAAAATTTCAACTTGTTCATCTTTTTGAGCACTGGAGGGTGAAAATATTTCGTTCATCTTTTCGAACTGTTCATCTTATAGAACCGTTCATCTTTCTAAGATGAACTGTATTGAATTTTCAAAAAAAAAAATTAAAATTGTTTCTTTTTTTCAAATCCTAAAATTTTTGATTTTAAAAATCTCGATTAAATTGCAATTTTATCTATTTTTTCTATAAACTTCTGGTTAAAAAAAATATGATAAAATCGGTTAAACTATTTTCCAGAAATTCAAAAATCAAAAAATTGTTCTTTGGTAGGTTTCATTAAAAAATACCTACATACATATTTTATTTTGGTCAAATTTTCTCAATAACTTAAAAACCCTATTTCCGTAATGAAAATATTTTGGTAAATTCCTAATAAGCAGTATTATTAAAGCATTGGAAATTACAAGATTAATCGGAATCCTTGGAACAACAAAATTAGTTATATGACAGCTATATACATACTCTCTGTATGTAGCTGTAATATAACGACTTTCACGCAATAAAATTTACAAAAACGTGTATAGTAAATTTTATAAAAAGTACTTGTAGTTAAATTTAAAAAAAAACTAGAAAAACGTACAATTCACGAAAAACGCCAATTCACAACAAAAACCACGAAAACTTAGAACTCGTAGTAAAATTAACTGTGATTAAAAAAAAATTGTAGTTAAAATTATTGCAACTGTCATGAAATTTACTATACTGATTAGTAATATAAATGCAGTATAATTAACTGCAAAAAAAGTAAAATTCACTATCAGTGCAGTAAAATCTACTATTAATGTAATGACATTTAATTTATGATTTTGTAAAATTAACTACAATGCAGTATCTCATTAACCTGCTCTTTTTTGCAAACACTTTTAGAGCCATTGTGTTCACTATTTGTCAACTTGCCGCAAACTCTCAAGTTGACCAACTCTAGAGTTGACACACACTTGAGACTTGAGTGACAAGTTTAAATTTGTTTTTCTTTACTATTTAAATCTCAATTCGAGAGTTGAAACATTTCCCTGGGAAATTTTTGACAGATACGTATCTTTCAACATAACACCTTAGCCAACAATTCTTCATCTTCTTCATTTTCGCATCCGAAGATGCAACAAAATGTATTATATATATTTGAATTTGATAAAAAACTCTCAAGTTTGCTCTCTCAACTTCAACTATTTTCGGAAGTTGAGAAAACCAGAAGTTGATCAACTCGAGAGTTGAGAATCGAAAGTTGAAACTGTCAACTTTGAGTGAAGAAAAGCAAAATTACAAGTTGAGAATAAAAATCCTCCAGTTGAGTTCAACATGTAGTGAAGAAAATGGCTCTTACTGTATTTACTACGAATATACAGTAAAATTCACTACACTTATAGTAAAATTAACTACTATAGCGTAGTTAAATTTACTGTTCCATCTAATGAATTTTATTAGGACTGTAGTAGATTTTATAACAATTGCAACAAATTTCACTTTTTTATGTAATAAATTTTACTACCAATGTATAGTAGATTTCAATACAACTACAAATTGTATTCACTAGATTTAATACTACGGCAATAGATTTTACTACAAATGTTTTAAATTTTGAGAACAATAAAAATGTATTACAACTATAGTAGATTTTAATGCTCATGTAGGAAACTTTTAGTACAATGACAGTTTCAATGACAATGACACTTTGTAGTGAATTGTACGACGTGCGTAGTTGGTTCGGATTTTACTGCTTTTATCGTTAAATTTAATAGTTTTTCGTAGATTTGACTAATTTTTTCTATGTGTACTTGTTTTAGATAAGCTAAAATAAAAATACAAATTTCTCTGACACAAAAATGATATGCACTTAATTTTAAGTAAATAAACCCAATCAATGTGATGCCATGCCAAAAACCAAATTTTTTTTGTACTTCTCTATAAATGTACCTAACTAACGTTTTAATCAAAACCGAAACTTAAAAATAAAACAGTTAAAAATAAAATAGTTAACCAAACTATTAGCGCCGGTGCACACTTGCGTTATTTTGACGCGCGGTTACGCTGCGATCAGAGTTTATATTGATTTCTGATGTTTTTTTAAGCTTTTAATAGAAATCTACTTTCTTCTTTCGATGAAACAAAAGAGCTGAAATACGAATTTGATTTACGACTTAATACCTCTGTCTACATATTTCTTTTTTTAAGTCAACTCAAAAAAACTAATAGACACATTTTTTTTTTTGTGAGTAAAAATTCTACTCCTACGCGTCACCGCGCGTCAAAATGACGCAAGTGTGCACCGGCGCTTAGTTTTTTATACTTTCGAATATAAGAAAAATATCACTAAAAAATGTTTATGCTTCGAAATTGTTATGATATATACCCTGCCCTGATATATGACTGATTTTATTTTATTATTCAAATTTCAACCTAATCCCGCAAAATAAACATCAATCAGTTTAACAGAATTCCATTCACTTTATTTAAATAAAATTAACAAAATAGAGCGAAAGATGGTTCTTAAAATATGATTTTTGAGGTCATTGTGTTTCTTGTTTATATATTCATAACTTTAACTTAAAACTTGCGATTTACATGACTTCCTACATACATTTTATACCATGATTATATTTAGTTTCACTTTTGCAATCAATAAAATGAATAAGTACCCAATAAAAACCTATCGCTGTGAATAGAGAAGTTATATTCTCACCTTTTTTGTTGTAGCGCCATATTTTATTTTTATGAAAATTTCAACACCTTCATTCGCAATCAAAATACAAAAAATATTTCTAAATAAATACGTGTTTTGACTTACAAAATAAATAAAATATTCTAAACGGTTTAAAAAAAATTGAATACATAGAGATACACATTGCCAATAAAAACTCCACCCAACAAGAGCACACATTTTAATCATCATCACAACACAAACATGTTACAAATTTGCATTGCGTGAACATGGTTCATTGATCCTATCTCTCTGTAACTCAGCTCGGATGCATAATATTCTGCGTCGGTCGACGGTCGTCGTCATCATCGTCGTTTGTCGTCCCTTCAACTGGCGCAGGCGGTGATTGCGTAATGGACATGGCCGTTGTTGCAATATAAACATATATACGTTTTCCCAACAACTATTCTTCATTCAGATATATATACGCAGAGAAATGCCAGATAGATACGAACTGAGCAAACACTCTTAAGTAAAAACATATGCAAAGAGTCTGTAATTTTAAAGTACATACATCGTGCTCAAGATACTTGAAATTCAATACCCAAGGGCTCGCTATATACCTTAACATACCTAAATATAACTATCTAAGTCTGCGAACGAACCTCTTTTCGTTGTAAGAACAAATGTAGACATTAGAACCTAACACAACATATACATAATCAGATATGCAGTGCAGTATATGCATGCGTGTGCAAAAGATTAAAATTTGTCGAACATAAACATAGATATAGAGGGCAGTGCAAATACCTTTAGCATTCTTAGATAAATGTTGATGGAAATTTGTTTTTTTTTTTTTTGTTTCTTGTTTAGCTGATATTTTGTGCGCGGAGGTAAAGTTGCGTGCATCTTTACAAATTGCAAAACGTACTTTGACATTCATATTAAAGATATGACTGACATAGGGGTTTTTATTTAAGAATATTGTCATATTAACTGTATGATGTTAAGAGGATCATAATCTACAGTGCCTGGATATAATGTACAACAATTTATCGAATACTACAATGTTGCATTAAAAGAAAGTGTTTTTTTTAGAGTTTGCTTATCAACTCTTTTGATTTAAACTCTCAATTTTTCATTCATCTTGCTTTGGTTTCTTGTCATGATTTTCTTCTTTTACATTTATTTGAATTTCGAATTTGAATGTCAATTTTGTACTTCCCGATCACACGTAAAAGTTGTTTTTTTTTGTATTTATTTTAAACAACTTGTACAACATAACATTATACATTTTTAAAATGATTTCATAATCATTTTTATTGAAAAATATATAAAAATATATGTAATTTGAATTTTCTTCTACATCTTGCATGCTCTTGTCAAATTTCAGGAAAACCAAAATATTTATGTCACAACATGTATACTTTACACCGGCTGTCTAAATTCCAAAACGCCAAGAAAATTATTTCAAAGCTCGACATTGCAATCCCTCAGACAATTGCCGCAGACACATATTTCACTTGACATATCGTAGATGTCACCATAAAATATCATACCACCCGAACTAGTTATGTGCGTGTTGCACTCTATATATCTATCAATTGCAAATATTGTGTACTTATACACTACAAGAAATAGGTACACACTTTTTTTTTAATTTTTTTTTTTTGCAAGGCAAGCTGCATTTGCGCTGTGCAGCAAACAGAGAGAGAATATAATATTGTCCGGCCTTAATTCATCGACCGATAGTCGTTTGTTGTATATCTTTTCACACCTACCTACGGATAGGAAAACACATATATTTATATGTACATGGATAGTTATATTAATTCGATTGAATTTTATACTTCGAACCTTATAATAGCATGCCCTATTACGGGCATTATATTCAACAGAACTGGGTATTTTTTTGCAAAATAAAATATAAACAGAAGAAATAGAAAAAAAAAAAAAAAAAACAACAAGATTTGTATATGTAACAAAAATTATATAATTATGCAACTTGTAATAATGACAATAGTTTTGCAGAAAGGGAAATTGTGACTCGTTCAACAAGCCATATTGTACATACATGTTAGTTCTTAATGTTAAATAATATATCTGCGTGTGTAGGAGTGGAATTTTTATTCACAAAAAAAAATCATCTATTAGATTTTTTGAGTTGACTTATGTAAATATGTAGACAGAGGTATTAAATCCTAAATCAAGTTCGTATTTTAGCTCATTTGTTTCATCAAAAGAAGAAAGTGGGTTTCTATTAAAAGCTTAAAAAAACATCTGAAATCCATATAAACTAGATCATCTGTTTTGTATAAATATATGATCATATTTTTAAAGATTTTATATATTCACATTTAACTATCCTTTTTTATTAATTAACTTTTCCTTTTTTTCAAATTTCTTCCGAAGATACAATTAGGGAATCATTTTTAGCCTACATTCCAAAAATCTGCTGGTAAAATATCAAGAAATTTGTTTAATAAATAAAAATGTTAAAGTTCGTTTGTTCAAAATCTCCGAACGTTCTTAAACGTGTTTTTTTTTTTTTTTGAAATTTGACACGTTTGCATTTGATTCGAATACACAAGTGTGTGTATATACTTTTTGAAAAAAATAACGCCAAATGTTCAATCTAAAAGCAACAAACGCAATTCTGAGATCTCAGCAATTTCTATGATATTTTTGAAATTAAACTATTTGTAGGGTGAAATAGGGCAAAGCAAAAAAAAAAAAACATCAATTTCAAAATTTTCCTTCACAACATTCTTATGAACATGAACATAATTCCTCAGAAATCTTAATCTTTATCTCAATTTTATTGTCCATCACTGAGGAAAAAATATTATTTAAGATTTAGCTACGTATAGGGTGATATGGGGTAAAATAAAAAATGGTATGCAACTGTTTGTGTTTTAAACGTAATTATTTGTAAATGTATCTCGGGGATTACCTTAGAGCTAAATATATTTTTAAAACTTAGCTACATATATGTATATGTACCTACATAATGTAGGTAAATATAAAAGAATATGTTATATGATTTTAAAAGTCTTTGTTTTTGAAAGGTTATATCTAGAAAATTGACTTTAAGGATCATATTAACGCTAGATTTTTTTTTTAAATTTATTTATTAATAGGTATGTATTGGGGTAAAAGTGACATTATATATTTTTCTTATTACATTTTAAGAAAGGATAAATTGCCAAATGCATTCGGTTTGGAAGATTAAACATTGAGAAAAGCTATAGGGTTTAATATTTTTCAAAAGTTAGCTTGGTACAGAAAAAATACATAAATTCACACAAAAATAAATAAATAAATATAATAATATTTATAATTTTATAATTTCTTAAATCATAATATTTTGATAAATAAAATTGTTCGGTGGTTGGAATCACTTTTTTTCATATTCACGATTACCAAATCTATGAATCCATGGCTCATCAGTGATTTATTCAAAAATTTGCGTACTAAAGTTCAAATGTCCCAAAAAATTACAATAGTACCGATTTTCGCATTAGTGGCTTAAGTTTATTTCGGGATCTCTTTTGACTCACGAAACTAAAATCTAGAGATTTTTTCATCAAGGAAAGTAAAAGTGAACGAAAATTGATCAAAAAGTAATAATTCACAATTATGGGCTCTTTATATATGAATAATAAACAGTGAGCACAAAAGCGGTGAATCAGTATGAAGTTTTTGAAAGAAATTATGTTTAAAAGAAAAATAAAATAATTGCACTTCTATTAACAAAACTTCAACAATTTTATATTTCTGTGGAGAGTAGTGTAAGAACTATTAGTTTCTTTTACATTAAACTTCAAATTTCTATGCCAATAAAATTTTATCCTATTTAAAATTATAAAACATAATATTGTGAAAGTATGTTTTTATGAATATTTGAGTGTTTATAGGTAACTTTTATAATGCAGATAGTTTGCAGGGGAGCTTTTAAAAACTAAATTAAATTTCGAATTTGCATTGCATTGCATGCATAAAATTACTCCTATTATTTATTTATTTTGTCATTTATAAGTTTTTAAGAAACTCAGAATTTTACCCGTGCGAAGGCGGGTTCGTTTAGCTAGTTAATTATTAACTGTCGAAATTGATAAATCAGCAAAATATTCATTTTCAATAGAACTAAAATTTCTAAAATAGTGCTTCCTCTTTCTGGACTATCTGAGAGATGAAAAATTAAGGTCAATTACCATTATCACAGTAAAAAGAAGGCAAATTCTTGTATCATATATACGGTGACCATTTTTTCAGATGCAAAAAAAAGATACAAACGATATTTATTCAAAATATTTGTACTTCATATTACATACATCAATGAGTTCAGTTTTTTTTTTAATAAAAATAAAAATACTTATATAAAAAAAAAAAAAAAAACAAAAAACAAAATAATAAATACTTAAGTAGATACTTAATTTAAAAGTTTAACTTAAAGGAACTGTTAGTTTTTGTATTTTTGTTTGCAGTGTATTTTTTTAAAGATGTCATCGCGACTTCTTAAAAAAGTCTTAAAATCTCCACAGTCATAGTCATAATTGTACTTTGTTATCAACATTGGCTCCAGTGTATCAACTGTTATTAGAAATTGAAAACATTCTTTCCGTAGGGGCATCATTCACAATAGCAAAAACCAGATGACAGAACTGAGTTATTCAAACCAGTGCCGTCTACATTTTGTGTTTCAGTAATTTAGTACTAAAAAAATCATAGAAGAAAAGGATATTAAGAGGACAATTAAGGAAAAAGAGGACAAATTACTGTCCTCTTTAAGAAAAATAAAAAAAAAAGGACACGGTACCGAAAAAGAGGACTGACCTCTAAAAAAGAGCATCCGTCCTCTTTTTTAGAGGACAGTCCTCTTTTTCGGTACCGTGTCCTTTTTTTATCATAATCATATATATTATTTCTAGAGTTTGGATCGCTTTTCCGAATCTCATATTACACCGATTTTGACAAATGAAATGTCGAACGAAGCGGAATTATTTGCAAATTTAACGAATTATAATTTTGTTTTAAAAATGTTAATGATTTGTTCAAAAACTTTTGTTTGTTAAACATTGTTCCAATAAAAAAAACTCTAAAATGAACACATTCACTCTCCAATTGATAATATTTTGGCATGTGACATTAGGTCGGTTCAATTTATTTGGTTCATTCATTTTAAAATAATTTATGCGTCATTTATTTTTATGTAATTGCAAGAATTCTCGCACGGGAAGGCGACGGGTATTGTGCTTTTTTTTCAGCAAATTTTAACAAGCATTCAACTTATTTCAATAAAATGTACCTAATTTTATTAATTTAAAGGGTGTGATACCTTTAATTAACTTGGCCTTAACTTGGTCTTTAATTCCTTTTAACTGACCTTTAATGTGTAAAAATAAGTTTGTGTATCCTTCCAACCTTTCAAACGAAAAGATTCACAGTAATACACAAATAAACTTCAAGTAAATAGCTCTATATTCTAGCATTTTTTACCACCATTACTCTCCCTTTTATATTATAGCTTTTTTTCTTTCAAAACGTGCGTATAAGTGTGTGTAAATTATTCCCTTCAAAATTATCATTTAATAACCACAATCCGTTGTGTGATGTTTTTTTTTTTGACTGAGCTCATATTTTATGGAAGTTGCGCATGACAGAGTGGTGTCCTTTGAGACTCAGTTTGCAATCACAATCACAAAATAGAAGTAGAAGTATATTTGACATGCTTCGACTCAACATCCTCGCATCATCTATAAATAAACCACGTTCTTCAATCATATTATAATGTGTGTACCAGTACCTGTACGATTCCACAAATATGGTTATCGCGCGACATCACGTCACATAAAAATCTAAAAAGCGCCGCACTTGTTTAACGTGGTGGTCATGCTTCAAGTTTGCCATCATAGCCAAGTGTGCTTGACCAAATGTCATTCAGTAATCGTTGTCGTCATTGGCATTGGTTTGGTTTGGTGCGGGTTGAATGGCAGGATTTCAAGGTTTCTATCGAACTATAGGTATTGCGTATATTATGTTAGAGGTAGGTATACCTACTTTGGCTTTGAATTGATGCGCTCTTGTCGTCCACTTCCAATTCAATGTAATGTAAGTCTTAAAACTAAGCTTGTTTAGCTCAGTGTCGAAGTAAGGTGCCGTGACTCCCATAAATAGATCTCCAGTATATGTACTTTATCCGATCCATCCGTCTATTGAAATTCGTCAGTACATAATATTAACACACAAGCCGAAAGGAGGCAGGGAAAAAAAAAACGAAAAAACAAAAATCAAAGATAGGTAGGTATAAATAAATACACCCCACCAGCTAAGACAGACATTTGATACCAGCAAAGAGCCTTCAAGTGATGATGCACATTTAACACGGCCAGGACGATGAGAATGATGATGACGATGACGATGGGACGCAACGGCCAACTGAACTGCACTGCAATTCATCTGCTGCCATATTTGTCGGTCCTCTGTTGTCGATACGCAATATTATAGAGTTAGCAATGCGTGTCACAACCGGTACCTACATATACATATATTTTCTCGAGAGAGATTAGATTGCCAATGGAGTTAGCAATTAGACATGGTAGTAGGGAGAATCAACGTTCATGGGCATACATAGAAGACAAGGATTGTCATGTTTTGTAATCCATATGATTATGCAAACCTAGCTATGCATAATATGCACGCACTTGCACTGACGGACATTGAGTTTTCTTCTTATTTTTTTAAAATCTTAAAAATAAAAAAAACTCGTTAAATGCTTTATTCAAAGAATTTGCATGTAAAAATTGTTTAAAAAAAATGCGTGTTATCGATAAGATTTTTAAATGTGATATTATTCAAGATCTCTAGTGAAGCTTGAGGATACTGAATGGTTGGTACGTCGTCGTACGATTATATCCCAACAAAACATAGAACCAAATAATTTTTAGAAGAATCAAATTACACGTATAAAAATATTTTACTGATAGGTTTTTACGAGACCTTACCCATCAGACAGGAATAAGATTCTAAAAAAAAAAAATAACAAAATCTGGATTCGATGAATTTAGTATATTACAGTGACAATAAATTTTTAATTTTAGTAGCTAAACAGGAAACTTAAAAAGGTTCCGGTTTCAAAAGAAGCATTTCTGCAATTCTTTTTGCGTGACGTCGATTCCAAGTGGTTTACTTCCAAGGTAATTTTTTTTTTCAAATTCAATCAAGGTTTGAACGTTCACCTAGCACGAGTTATGAATTTGACTGGACTAAGAAGAACAGCTGAAAAATTTCTTGCAAAAGACAAATAAGAAAATTTCAGGCAGCGGAATTCCAAGATTTTAAGCTTCGAAGGTTTTCCCAAATTAATGCGAAATATTTGGTTTCGGAACAACGAAAAAAATTTTGTCTATTAAAATATATTAACAGAGCGATAAATGAGATCATACCCACGTCCTACATCAACACGACGACGACGCGACTACGACGATGCGATCCAGCGAGTTTGTGAAATATTCTTTATTTGTCTTTTTCATTATCTGTCACTTCCTTTCTATCTTTATTTTTCACACATTTTCAAATTTCAACTGCCTTGATTCTTGTTAACGAAGCTTTCTGTAAAATGTTTGAAGCAAATTAAAATTTCTAACAATAAATTAAAAATATGTACAAACGTTTATCTAAAGTTATATTCATCATTTTTAAAGAATGTAAAATAAATATAAATTCATTATCGTTAAAAAAAAGTTGTTTTCTGTGCCTTTCGTCTGGAGCCTCTATAATTCAATATTAAAAATCAACAATTCTACGGCGGCAAAAATATTTTATGCGCTTTTAGTGTTAATTTCACATTAAAAATTGAAAGTATTATAGCTATTACAGCAGCTAAAACCAGGAGAGATTGACAATTATTAAAAAGACAATAATAAAGTGGAAATGCTATTTAATTTTAATTTATGTTTACCCAGGGAATATTTACTGACTAGCTGTAAATTTCCCAATAAAACACACCTCTAACAACATACAATTTGTCAAACCAAACATTAGGTGCTCGTTCACTTACTGAGTAGTAATAAAGTTTGTTTCACAACCCAATTTCAGTTGGTTACAATTTACAAACTTCCAGATTTAGTAGCTTTTTATTCTGTTCCACAAATCAAAAATTGTACTATACTCTATACTCTTGGCAGAAGAGGGCAGGGCACTGACGACGGACACAAATATTTCTCTTTTATATTTTTTAGTTTTATTCTGAGAAATTTCTTCTGGCTATCGCATGTTGATTGTCAAATGTCAGGTTGACATGTAGGTATGTCATATGATAGAAAATCTCATTTGGATTCAAATGAAAAAAAAGGTTAACTAAGACTTCCCCAAATGTTACTTTTATTTTAATTTTATTTTCGATTTGAATATTTTTCTTATTATTTTATTAATCTTTTAATTCATATTACTTACAAAAATATATAAAGGTCGTTAAGAAAATTTGTTTTTGAAGAACAAAATATAAAATTAAAAGTTGTGTATTTCTTGTTTATTTTAGTGTTAAAAAAATAAATATCAAACATTTCAGTTTAATGATTTAATGCATATTTTAAAGAATATTTTTTTGTATTTGACATAAGTATACTTTTTTGTAAGCATTGACTTGCTTTACTGAGCTTTATGATCGATCTGCGGCAACTGGAGTATGTATTAATTAGTGCTCAAAGCGTTTCTGATATTTAAATAGGTTCCCTCGTTTTGACACCATTTTTTACTCAATTTTTAAAATTTGACAAATAGAAATTGAGATGAAACAGACCTACATATAACGTTAAAGTGACTTTGATGATAATTTTCAATCCGGAAACTTTTAAAACCTTTTAAATATAAAATTTTATGAAATTGCCATTTTATTTGTTTTAAGTTAACCCCAATTGATAGATATTCATATATTGCAGGTGTTTTAATTTTTTATTTTGCATTTTTAAGAATGTGAATGCATAATATTTCTGTTGCAAATTTTTGCCAATATTATTTGCATAAATTTGCCATCACAAAATGTTCAAACCTTTCGTAAACACTTAATTTTTTTTTTTTTTAATTGAAATTCAAAACAACTAAAACGAAACCTAAATTGATAATTCAAATTTTAGATATTTTTAAAATCACCTCTTAAAATTAACAGTTATTTACAGAGTTATCATGCTTATAATATAAACAAACAAGTATATTATTCAAATATTGAAAATTATAATTTGAGATGCAAGCTGTTTTGTAAGGCTTTTTTTTTTAAATCCTTGAAAAAGAGATATAAATTAAAAAATACTTAAAAGCTTTTAACAGTAAATTATAAAAAAGGAAGTTGGACAAATTAATAATTCAAAGTCTAAAGTCAGATAAAACAAAAAAAAAAGTAGGTAAAGCAATGAGAGTAGGTACTATTGAATTGAGAGTAACTTTTGTGGCTGTCTGAATTTTGAGATTGTTATTTTTAATATATTTGAAATAAATATTATTCATTTTAAAGAATTTTATGAAATTACTGAAACTTAAAATAGATCATCTAAATAAAATAAAAGTGATACACCTTCATAAATATAATATTTTTTTTGTATATCTTTCCATTATTAATATTTCCAATGAACTATACTACCTAAAAGACAACCTGAATTTAAAGGTTTTGGCTACCTGCAAATAAAATTTATTCGAAGCTGTTAAGAACATTTACTGGTTGCATGCAATTGCTTATTTGTGAATTTGTTGTAGGTACATTACATATGCATTTAATGAATATGTTTTACTGTGTGTATAATTTTTACGTTTTTTCTGTTACTTTATAAATTAATTTTAACTGGTAGAAAAAAAAGAAAGAACCGAATTTTTGGTATTTGTTTTAAAATAAATTAAAAAACAATTCAACTTTTCTTTTATAAAATCCTCGTTGACATTTGACTTCATGTAGAATTTATCAGTCCCCTTTTTCCTTATAACGTTTGAAGATATAAGATATTAGGCGTGTTTTTTTGCAAGTCTATAAAGAATTGAACGAAAAAAATAAACATAGGAACAAAGCAATTTACACGTAAATACAACAACAACTTAAATCCTTATATGGACTTAGCTAATGGACTTAATATGGACTTAACTTAAATCCCGATAAAAACTGTATTACCGGCACTAATTATCATTTTGCTATCGATATTTTGTATGGAAACGTCAAATCATCTGAGTCATCAAATGGACATTTTTTTTAATGAGAACAAATTGGCGGTCATGAAATTTAGTTTGTTTGTCTAAAAATGACTTGAAATTAAGTTCTATGTTTTTATTTAATTTTATTCTTATTTCATTAAGAGGAATAATTTTCTATATGAGTTTAATGTGGTATGACTGATTATTTTTTGTTTTGTATGCTTGCCACAAAGCTGAAAGGGTAGTGATGGTATTTTATAAAAGTGAAGGGCTTCTTTGCTGTGATGACTTAATTGGTAAGTCCCGATGGCGTTTTGTTTTCCAACTCCATGTAGAGTTGGATAAAAACACAACTATTAGATAGTTAATTTTAAAGGTTTCGCTTGTCTTTTAAATGAAAAAGACGCATTTTGAAATGATAGAGTCGTTTATAGCAAAAAAAAGTTTACGCTTTGCTTTGCTTTGCTTTTTTTTATATCAGCCCAATCAAACTCCCTTTTCGTCAGTATTATAAGTGTAAACGCTACACAAGTAAGGCAGTACTTTTCTTGAAAATTGTAATATAGATGACTCATGAGTTTTAAACTCATTCAAGTCTATTTTTGTTTTGTTCTATTAAATTCGTAATTTTTTCCAAAACAAATACTTGACCTTTGTATTGGTCCACCACTTTAAAAAAAGATTCAATAAAAAAAATCATCATAAAAAAAGGAGATCCCTCGTAAATTATTGTCCCATCCGCAACATATTACAGTCCTTTGGTCGTTTGAAATTGCTTTTGGGACTTGTATATATAAACATAATATGTACATATGTAGGACAGGTATTTGGTTTGAGTTCTTCGTAAGGGAATTTTATCAAGTAAAAGTGATGATATTTGAGATCCAATTTGTTCAAACCATAGGTCAATGTGCATATTTCAAAATAAATATCTGGAAGCTAAAAGCATCTTATACCCATGATAAAGTCCAAAACTACATATACGATGTTTTTGTTTTTTTTTTATAAACTGGTTTTCAAATGCGATATTTGCTTTGGTTCCGATCTGCATTTATAATGGGAAGTGTTTTATTTATTTTTTTTTTTTGAATGAAGATATTTTACGGCGATATACGTATATAAGGAGGTATATAAAAATTCCTATATTTAGTATTATACTTCAGACTTATAAGAACAACAAAATGATTTATATGAGTCATAAAAACAGTCAAGGACATCTACCCGAAATGAGTGGTTGTGTCAAATGTAAAAGAGTGCGAAAATTAAGGAGACAACAAATAAAATTTAGAAAAAAAAACGAAGTTGAATAACATTAAAAGTTTTTCTTTCAAACTACATAAATCCCACAATACAAATTTCGAAGTTTTGGTTTCAAGGATGAATGCTTATTATATTATAATTGACATGTGCTTTTTTTTTGATTGTTAATGATTTTAATTCTTTTCCCATATATACGTTTATGGAAAGGCGGTACTTTTAAGATCACGGGTGTCCCATTTCTACTTCACTAAAACACGGTTACGCGGTTACTTACGCAAAAAACTGACGTTTACGTCATTTTATTTTTTTTTTAAACGGTGATATCGGTAGGAAGAAAAATGTCAATTATTGTCCATGAGACTTTGTACCTTAAAATTATTTAATACTAACTTAATTCTAGCTACCATTAAAATAACTAAGTACAATCCGAAGAATGCTGCTACCAATAATTCAATGCAATATAGCTAAACGGGAGAGGACCAACTGTGCTGGCAATTTGCTGCACGTGGTAGTAACTTAATTCAGATGTAATTTAGGCTTAGGTATGGTTAAAATTTATTGATTTTGAACAAGCCAGAAGGACATACAAATTCGAAGAGCAAATTAGATGCACCTGAAACTGAAAGCTTTATGGTTGTTTTTTTTTTTTTAAACTTTGCATGGTCCAAGCATCATCATGGTGTCTCATACGTGTGTGCTGAGAAGAACTTATATACTTACTATGCCAATATTGGAAGTTTGTTATTTAAAGTAAAAAACGTGCACGATCTGCTTCCTCTTTATTTGATTGTAAACGAATTTAAAACGATGAAAAACATAGAGCGACAACACAAACAATCATAAGGTAAGCACACTTGTCAGCTTAACTAAGAAAACGTTGTATGTTATCCAAGCCACGCGTTACGGCCAGGAGCTTGTCCTGTGTGAATAGAAAAAACACAACTTATCGTCGGATAGAGTTGCGAATTAAATACAAAATTACCGGCTATAAATGTCAAATGGTAAGAGGAAGTTTTATTGTGTTATAAATATCTCATCCTCGTTGACCAAGCTGGGCAAAAAGATCAATATATACATACCTCCATATAGCTATGAGGCCATCTCGAAAAGAAGTCTTAGGTACATGAAGAACTTTTGCTTCTAGTCGGAATTTCAACATTTATCTATTATTAATGGAAACTTTACGAGCAATTTAAGTTGGCGTCAATAAAATGAACGTTTTATTGGCGGTAATTTTAACAGGGTCTTAGTCTTATTATTATTGCTTTTTTTTTTTTAATGTAAGAGGTTACATCGAATACGTGACATTCGGGTTTTGTTTAGAACTAAAAATAGATGAAAGATAAGCATAGCTGTTGCTTGATATATGAAAAGATAAACGCATTCCTGATGAGTTTTGAATTGGTTGTTTTATATTCAATTTTCTTTAGTGCTCAAGTATTAAAATCAATGACACAAAATTTTAAACAATAAGTACTTACTTTTTTTCAATTTTAAAATGTCTTAAGCTTAAAGATTAGAACTAAAGTTATAGGCTTCGAATAGGCAATATATCGATGAATATGGTTAAAAATAACCGACGTCTTACTGGCATCAGCAGCGACGGCTGCGCACGATCGTCAAACGACCAAGCAGTAAATTTTTATTTTCATTTTGAATGACTTTCAAAAGGCTTTTTTCTATTTAAGATTTTTTACGAGTTTCGTTCCTTAAGGATTTTATAAAATGGCCAAAAGGGTTTACTTATTCTAAGGCATCGCATAATTATTCTAGAATTAAGACAGCCGACATAGGAGAGAATTTTTCTTAATACAATATAAAATTACCTTCATAAATTAATATTTGTGCTACCATTTGTAGTTAACTTGAACAACTTGTGACTTGCTTATATTTTGTAGCCTTCTGCTGCTGTTTTATTGTATGATATGTGGTGCAAAATAAGGAAAAAATACAAACAGTGCTTCGAAATTCAAAATAATTTACAAAGATTGTTCTTGGATTTTGTATTCAAGAACAATTTTTGTAAGTTTTTGTAAATATTTCAACCATCTGGTTTACTATTGAAAAAAATGTTCCACATACGCCACCCCACACCTTTAATAAGCTTCATAAAAAATATTATTATTATTTTTGAAGGAACCAATAGCGTGGGAATTGTTTTTTTTTTTCGCGGCAAATTTAGAGCAATAAATTGGTACTTAAATGGCAATATTTTTGTTTCAACAGCATATTTACGACAATTATTTTCGGCAATTTCTGGGCTTATCAAATGCTACTTTTTCGAACCGTTTCCGATTTTCCCTCGCTCTGAGAGCATTTTTTACTAATTCTTTAAAATTTGACAAATAAAAATTGAAACGAAACAAGACCCATAATGTGACTTTGATGGTGAAATTTCCGATACGGAAATTGTTAAAAGTTTTTAAATAAAATATTTTATCAAATTTCCATTTATTTGCCATTTATTGACAATTGATAGATATTCATATATTGCAGGTGTTTTAATTTGTATTTTGCATCTTTAAGAATGTTAATACCTACATAATGCTACTTTTTCCAAAGTTTCCATTTTATTTTTAACTGTTTCTTAGGTTGTTTGTTTTACTACTTAGACTACTTTTAGACGAGTGCAAATTTTTAACGGGGTTTCTCTTTTGAGTTTCTTTTGGATTGCGGCATCCATTTAAACGCTGGAAATTTGAATAGCTGCAATTTTTGTTAAATGAGAAGGGAACATCTCTTCACACTCTTTACTCCGCTTATGTCTCAAACAATAGGAAAAAGCACAAAGAAGAAAGAGCGATAACTCTGCAATTATTTCAACCTCTGCAACTTTGTTTACCTCGGCCACCGCATACGTCCCTCGCCTACGTGCAGGGGGTAATTGCAGCGTTTAAAAGCAGTCTTACTTTTGTGGAGTTTTTATTAATTTAGTAATTTCTAAAAAGTTCTAAGCTGAAAATGCAATAAGGCTGTTGATAAAAAACAAAACACAATCGTTTTCTTCAAATATATGTATGTATTAAATTTTTTAATTCAAATTTTATTTTTTTATTCATAAACTAGGTGGGACATTTTATAATGAATTTTTTTTTTTATGTAATATACTTTTTGGTTCTTCATTTTATGAAATGGCAAGATATCGAATGTATGTATTTGGTATAATTCACTTGACTAGATACTGGAAATTATAATCAAAGTTGTTATATTCAGTTTTCCAACATCGATAGAATTTTCATTAACTTAAAACTACTATGGCAAGAAAGACCACCAACCATTAATTATAAGTAAATTAATGAAAAAGTTAGTACCTAACTTAATTTTAAAAAATACAAGAAATTGGGTATGGCACAATATAGTACATTGCGAATATTTGTTTGTTTTTGGTTTGTGTGTTTTTTTTTTAGAACATTTTAATTTTTGGTTACTCTACCTGTTTTAAATACATTGTGACAATCTTCTCTAAAATACTCTCTATAGATGGACATTCTTTTTTAAATTCATTCCATATCTCTTCGGGAACAATCCATTCTAAGAATGATTGTATATTTAATTTCAGTCGATCAAGTTCATGCATTTTCTTCTTTTCAAAACATTTTCTTTTGGATAATTTAAGTGATGCCATAAGAACATTATCTATTAGCCGTTTACCAAAACCCAAGTCAGTGAGTTTTTCTGGTGTTGATATATTTTTTAATAGCACTGCTATAAGATATCTAAGGCTAGTTAGTTGTTCGTTGTCTTCTTCGGAATTTTCATGAATTTCGAGTGAATCATTTCGTTTAAGTAATTGATATTTCTTACAAGCTTCTTTGTGTCTTTCTAGATGGAATTTAACTTTAAAGCATTCTTTACATCCCTCGCAGGCGTATGAGTTTTCTTTTTTGTGTATGGCACGCATATGGGTTTTTAAGTGAGCCAATTGAGAAAATGCTACATAGGAATCTTTGCATAGCAAACATTTTATTGGTTTTTCTCCGGTGTGTTTTCTAATATGCAATTTAAGAACACTGTTATGTGCAAAAGTTTGCCAGCAAACCTGAAAAAAAATATTCATATTTTATTTTGTGGTTTAATACGAAGGTGCATATTATATTTTTTGCTAAAAATAAATTCTTTAAACATAAATTGTCGTAGAATTTTTTTTTTACCCTGAGGCAACACGAGTTGGATTCATACGATAACTGTTATCGCTCGCTCTTGTGCTCTCCGGTAAAATAAAGGAATTGCAACTGCGGGAGATTGAATTTCAAGCACATAAGTTGCAGGAAAAAACGAATTGTGAAACACCCCGTTTCGTTAACATGACTATCATAATCCGATAATTGTTCGGCATTTGGATGAATAGTTGCAGTTTTGCAAATTCAACAAACCGACTATTTATATAAATCTTGTTGGAATTTCAACAAAAAACGATTGTTAACAAAAAACGATTAAATTGAATATATCGAAACAAAGCGCATGTTTAATAGGCGATCTATGTAATAACAGTTTAATAATTTAACTTTTAATCCTGCCTAACATATTATGTATGTAGGTAATATTTGATGACATATTTTTACTTATGACGTAAGGCAGTTTCATCTGTAAAATTAATCATCGAACTTACCCTGCACTGAAAAGGCCGTTCGCCAGTGTGTTTTCTCAAATGAACTTTATACTGGCATTTTTGCGCGAAAGCAGCATCACAATGTTCACACTGAAAACGCTTTGTTGGATTATGTACTTTCATATGCGTTTGAAGGTCCTCCGTGGTGATTGTTAGCTCACATATTGGACACTCGAATTGTTCGGCATTCGAGTGAACTCTTACCATATGAGCTTGCATAATTTTAGAATTCATAAATGCTTTTTTGCATATTTGACAAATACGATTTGGTTCATCACCATGCCGTGCCACATGAATTTTTAAACTTCTTTCGCTAGTAAATGTGGATGAGCATATTTGACAATATAATTTGTTTTTCTCGTGAATTTCTAAATGTTGTTTTAGCTGCAAAAACATTAAAAAAGAGCATTCAAATTTAGAATTCATATTAATATTAGAATTTTATGAAGCTTAACTAACCTGTCCACTTCGGGCAAAAGATTTTGTGCAATATTGACAACAATAAGGCTTTTCTCCCGTATGCACCCTCAAATGCAGTCTGAGACGTTGTTTATATGCAAATGGCTTCTTACAGAATCCACATATGAATTCCTTTTGATTGCTATGTACCATTTTCATATGATAATTTAAATTGACTTTCTGACGATAGGATTTCTCACACACGTCACATTTGAAGGGCTTCTCATTCGAATGAATTAATAAATGTCGTTTCAAATCCGTAAGACCTTTAAATTCTTTCTCACACACAGCACAATCATATTTTTTTGGTGCCTTTCGCCATTTTCTCTTCTTTCCTGGTTCATTTACGATTTCTTCTTCAAGCGTCTCATCGGATAAGGATATGCCACTGTCTCTCAAAGAACTGCTGCCATCATCCTCCGATTGGGATCTTTTCAGATCCATTGTTGTATTCATTTTGTTTTTTTTTTTTGTTTTTACGAAATATTATTAAAGCAAAAAAAGTAACTATTTTAACTAAGCTAAAATATTGAAATTTGATTGAAGCACAACAGCTTCCAGCTCAAATTGCCACCATCACCGTTATTAATGTGAATAAAAAAGTTAACACTAAAATTCTCTAGGTTTTTTGTTTTGTTATTATATCTTACTTGTAGGTTCATTCAAGTGTTTTAGATTAATAAATATACATTTGCATTGTTTTTTTTTATTATTATTTTCGTTTTAACACCCGCACCAAATATATAAAACTCTAAAGGTATATTTAACACATTTTTTGAGAATTACAAAAATTGTATTGTCTTTATGTTTGGGAAGTGAAAGGTGAAGAAGCTGGAAAAAGATAAAAAAAATAAAAATTTTATATTTAGCCCAGTATCCATAATTAACAAACCATACACCCCCTGTTCAAACATTTAAACATTAAAGCAATCATTATCTTGCCATCAGAAATATAATTGTGTTAGTAAACATAAAAACAAAAAAATAAAAATAATGAAATTTCGTATAAAAGCAGACAATATGGTAAGACAATGAAGCAAGCAGAGGAAAAAATGAGCGAGTTGGTAAAAAGAATTTAAAGCAAGACGAGATAGAGTTTATTGTCAACGTCATACACAACTTGGAAAAACCTAGTTTACAATACAAATAAATATTAAGCAATTTTGTTTAATCAAATTCTGAATCAGCGTTATTGTGGCAATGCAGACGGAAAAATACTCTTGGCTATTTTAAAAAATGAATCTTTTTTTTTTTTAAGTGTAAGTTAATTTTAAATTTAAAGAGTTCCTGAGTGATATTCAATTTTATCAGCGATTCATATTCATTCTCTCCGTTTTATATTAACGAGAGAGACTTAAAGTTCTTATCTCGAATTTCAAAATATTTTTGTTTATGTACATAAATACATACATATATGTATTTGTGAGATAAGTTAATTGTCAGTTTTCGAAATGTGTTTTCTAAAAGTCTTTTAAAAGTGCAAACAGAAAAAATCAAAGAAATATGGTTACAAATGGTATCACTCTAGTTCAAGGACTCAATAAATTTGGATTAAACTTGAAACGTTGAAACACAAGTTGAAAATTAAAAATAAGAAAAAGTTCGCTAGTAAGCTCTTTGGTTTGCATTGAAAATAAAAAAGTCAGTCAATATGATGAATTCTACTTTTCAATTATTTTAAAATACTCCCAGAAAGTGTTATCGAGTTGAGGTGTTTGGTGAATGGTAAGATAGGTAGAGCATAAATCAGCGAAAATGGGCTTTGCGGATTATGAGGACGTGGATTTATAGGAATTAGAGTCTTGATATCGACCCATTTGGGTCGTGAGACAAAAGACTTTAATCTTGAAAATTCGAATAGTAGAACTAAATATATTAATTTTAAAGCAAGCTGTTTTTGATGTTTTACACAAAGCAACCAAATTTTAAAAAATCTCTATATTATGTTACCTCTCTAATTTAAAACATATTTTATATCTTTCAACAAACTTTTTGATTTCTCTGAAAAAACAGCGTTTTTTCGTTGTTCTGTTAATGGCTGCAATTTAGTGAAATTCAGTATTGTAGAGCTCTCTGACGCCTTTTTTAGAAGCTCAAAATCTTTCAAAAACAGTTTCTTTAACAGATTAGCCATTCTCCTACCGTGAATTTCCGTGGAAATTTTACTTCTCTAGTGTGATAAATTTAATTTTTTTTTCTATAGAAATCTGTTTAGAAATAAATGCTTGTTAGGATTATTGATCCTTCTTTTTTCATAGAGTATACCTACTCTCAGATTTTCTAAGAACTAACATTGCGTTGAATTAGTAAATTTTTGTTGCAAAAGCAAAAGAATATAGTTATTAAGCTAATCGTTCAAATGTTGATGTTTGATTAAAAACACTACTAAAAATTACAATTTGTTTTTTAATATTTGATAACTTTACAAAAAGAACAAGAACAAACAATTTTAAAAACAAACCAAGCAAGTAACACATAAAAGCAACAATTAATTTGTGAAATGAACTTACTATTTAAATCGCAACTCTAATAAATTTAATTGATTTCAAAACAATAACAAAAACTACTACCGCACTCGTTTACCGTTTAACTCCAAATGACTATAGGTTTAGATTGAGTTACCCAATAATAATTTTGTTTAAACAAAAAAAAAAAAAAAAAACATGCACTCATACCTACATATATATACATAAGTACTTATATATGTATCTATGTACAAAAAATGCTATTCATCTACTTTAAATATGAGGCACATTTGTCCCACACATGGCTGGGAGACAGGAACTTCATAAAATTAAACAACAACAACAACAAGAAAGACGGTGAAAAAAAACCATATTGTTCACAAAAACAGCACATTGAAGGGAAGGAAGAACTAGCGCAGTCAAACGATTTCTTCGGGTGAAAGATCGACCAGAAGCAATTGACTATTTATGAATTTGCCTTACAAAACTATATGTGCTTATACTTACCAACTCGGGGGGTTTTGCTGAGGATGAGGAATAACGAGGAGGAGCACATACCCGTCGCCGGTTGCACTGTTTCTTCCACCAAGTCCAGTAAATCAGCAATTCTTATAATTCATTTATAAAACAAAAACTAATAATACAAAATCACGGTTGGATGGGCCCTCACCCTCAGAGAGTCATCATCACACAAATCGCTGACTTTCAATAAAAAAATATAACAAAAAAAAAAAAACGTCATCAAGTAAGGCGAAACGAATGGGTTTTCTACTGAAATCGACCGTGAAAAGAAAAATAAAACAAATATTCGGTGCTAAAACAGAACCAGAACCCAACCAGAGGCATTTTTATTTAAAGCCATCGCGAGCAGTAAATTAACTTTGCTGATGATTACATTACATTATTTTTACATTTAATTATTTATTTGAAGCTATGTAGTAGGTACGCTTATTGTCATCGTATGATAATAGGTCAGTGGATTTGATTGGCTCTCAAAGATTTGAAAACATATAAATGAATAAATAAAGGTTCTCTCATCGAACTCTTTCGTTTTGTCACTAGTCAATGTGTGGCAGTATTTTGTTGTTCTTTTCGTGATGGAACAATTGCACTTGGGAGTTGGTTGGTATATAACGATGATAACGATGGGAAATAACAGTGCTTATCATTTAAGTAAATACTAGTCTTATCTTACCTGATAAAAGTGACAATGGAGTTACTTACCCTTTCGAATCAACATGAAGAAGACGCTTCTTTTCTTATCCATAATCACAGAGCCATGCACTTCATGAAGGTTTTAAGGAATAATATAAACAAATCTTTGGTATCTTCATTATATCATGCTATATTTATTTCATTTAAAAAAGTCATACAAAACAATTTTGAATAGATTGGGCGTGCCGAATAAATATTGGAAAAAATTATTTAGGCACAGAAAAATTAAGTTTACTCACACCTACAATAGTTCGGTAACCAATAATTTTCATTTTGAGATAATTTTATGACAAAATTAATATTTTACCTTTGTGTATGCGAGAAGAAGTATAATTTTTGAGTATATGATGTAGTATTGGAAATCCAGAAGTTAATTAAATTTAAATGCTTTGTTTAAATTTGACTCCCACAAAGCTGTGGCATTTTTTCTATTTTTTATTTCTTTTGGTTAATTTTTGACAGAACTAAACAAAATTCAAATTGGAAGAAGTCTGATTCATGAAGGCCTTTTACAATTGTGAATGGCTCGCAAATATACTTTTTGACGTTTGCTCGTAGACAGGGCTGCCTTTTTATCGTTTTGCTTTACACTAAAAGTACTTTCACATAATGAATCAAAAAGACACGTCTACATAATTTTCGGAGTGATTTTTTTCGTGTGCAAATGTTTTAACGATAAAAACTGTTTTTATAAATTTATTCCTAATATTATACGTATCTTTAATTTTTTTCATTTTTAAATGAGAAAACTATAACCAAAAAATGTTCTAAAAATGAATTTGAAATTATATCAATCCTCACTATTTTCGTTTGCGGAATATTGTGTTTCCACGGTAAGAGCAAACGGAAAAAATAAGCACCAACAATACGAGCTTATAATGAACTTGATTCACGATGCGGCGTCGCTTTCGCTTGTTTTATTATTATTTTCCGAAGACGGGCTTAGAATGTCGTTTCAGCCTCCAATGGAGTAGGCGTATGCATTGCAATTCCACGTCCAATTCACTCCCAACGAGCTCAACCTTCAATGTTTAAAATAGAAGAATGTATCTATTAATTTATATTTAATCATCGCAGATTTGTTGATTTCTCGCTCCTTCTGCTGCGAAAAAAATCTGGGAGATTAATAATTTCCACTTGCTGTTCTATTGAAAGTAAAATCCGAACAAAATTGGATTATAGTTATCAGTCTAAATAAAGAAGGCCTGCATTTCCTTTTTTCAGTAATTCCGCAACTAACATTATTTTTGTTAGAAATTTGAAATTTTTTTCAATATATAATGTAATTTAAGGAGTTGTTACTGCAATGATGTGCGTTACATTGGGAAGGTTTTCGACCAAATAGAAAATAATTTTTTTTTAAAGGGATGCCACGATAAAGCTGTTAGTATTTTCCCGCCGAGAAAAGTTAAACACAGGATTTAATGCCAGCTCTGAAAATTCAAAAACATAAATAAGGTCACAAATGAATAATCAAATCTCCTAATAAAGGCTCTAACTTCAGGGGTTAGTTAAAACTTCATTACTAATTGTTGGAGAAAATCAACTTAAAATCCCATGACTGTTGAAGATCTCAAAAATCCCATGGTCATAAAATTAATAAATCTATAAACCTTAATGCCATCTCATTTTCTTTTTCTTAACGGAAAATGAAAATCAAATTTAAAAACTAATAAATCACTTTAATAAAAAATTAAAACGCTATTTTCTTCATTAATAAATACATCTGCTGGTCGACTTCGAATCCATGCAAGTTATTTGCATCTCCCTGCAGCCTCATCAGTAGTCCACCAAACGACACATAGGCGGATAAGCGACTTGAGGCTTCGTTGTGTGCTTCATCACCTTCTATTCTGTAGATTTTACCAAACATTACGTACTCAAAACTGTCGGCACGAGTTCCTTCCTGTTCGAGCGGATTGAACTCGCCACTATCGGGACAACCGTCTTCTCTGAGAGTGGTCGCCAGTACCAGACGAAATTTATCTCCGAGTTCCATGGGATATAGCCAGGAGTTTATGTCCAGAATGAGGTCCATTTTGAAGGATTCAGATTCGCAATGCAATCGACTAACACGATCGAATTTCTTGCCCTCTGGATCCATGTCCTTCACGTTGAAAATATCTTCGAAGAGAACACCGGCCATGGTGCTGTTGAAATAAAATGTTATTGATATTTTGAATTATTTAAATAGTCCTTTTTTTTGCTTACAAATGCTATTTGAAGGATAAAATAAGAAAACAAAACTAATGAACAACTTATAAACACGCTGTCGAAAACCTTTTGCTTGTGCGGCGTGCGGTACGATTTTTTATTTGACGTTTGCCTTTGCAGATGACAGAAGATTGTGGCGCATTCACAGTAAATGAATTTAATAACTTTATCAAACCTCTAGATGAGCGAAATTTGAAATCGCTCCTATATATTTTTCTATTTTCGATTGGTAACCCGCAAGAACGTAGCAAAAAAAGTTATGGATACTAACTAACTTCCATAATAACTAAATCTTTCGATTCATCCCGATTAAAAATTAAATTTAGATGTAAATTATATAAATTCAATGTCAATACATCCGCATTGAAGTTATATTATGGATGTATCGAGTGGTTAGTACGGCAGTAAGAGAAAGTAGTGTGAAAAATATATTTTGTATTAATAATGAATTAATAGCCACTTAGTTGAATTAAATATCGGATACAAACATTGTGCATTCGTAAATAAATTCAACTCGAGATCTTAATCAAACTTCACATTACCCAAAAGTTGGATCAATTTCGTTTAAAGGACGTAAACTGTTGGTTTACGTAAACTGTAAACTGTTGGTCTTATTTATAAACGTTGTCTAACTTTAGACAACTGTCCAACTTTGTAAAATTTGTTCAAAAACCTTGTTAATTGCTGTCTTATAGCTGCCTAACTTAGGCACAAGAGTAGATTGTCTTAACCGTGAATAATGTGATATTTATTTTTATTAAATAAAGCATATTTCCAACAATTTGAAAATAGTTAGACCAGTGTCTAAGTAGACAAAAATCTAATAAATACAACTGTGTGTTTTTAGTTGCAACAAATATTAATTTCATTGAATATTTTAATTATATAAATTAAATATTTGTGCGCTCTTTTTTAATAAACAAAAAAATACATTTCGCGATAAGAACAATAAGTTTCATTTAATTGAGCTGTCAAGCACCACACACACAATCACAAAATATAAATTTAATTCTTTACACATTCCTTTCAACAACTGAAAAAATTCGATTCTGTTGTGAAAAAAATATTTTTTTTTCTTGAAAGGAATTCGACACTAATAAATGTTTGTTCTCTCGAAACCGGTTAAGACGATGACAAAAAATCAGAAAATAATTTTTGTCAAACAAAATTTTTCCAAAGAACCGTTTGCTTTATTTTGATCAATTTTGTATACCTACAGAAACTTGAAACGTTTTCTTGAAAACTCAATATATATTTCGAAAACAACTCAGTCTTTTTTTTTTAACCTTTTTTTGTTTTTCTAACACCATTAATATAGAACCAAAAATAACGGAAAACCGTTAGGCAATGAAAATCTTATTTTGCACAAAAATGGTCCTAACAAATTTGCTATTAATTAAAACAATCTTCTATGATCTACTATTAACTAAACCTCTTATGGAACCATTTTTTGGACTTCCTCATTATCGGCAACTGTTTAAAATTGAATTCTGTCCTATACAGTGAAGGTTCTGAAAAGTTTTAAAGAAAATATCAATGATTTAAAAACTGATGGTGGATTATTTATTTTTAATCTTTATTTTTATCTGCACATTCTTAAATACCTACTTACAATTTTTATATTAGTAATTTTGAATATTTTCTGTAATGTTAGACCCATATTTTTATAAACATATATTTATGTACATATATTAAGAATTCTTAAAATTGTAAGCCATATAAGACCAAATTCATGCGACACAGTCTTGCATCTTATTTTTTTTTTTGGCCAGCAGTATTTAGAAAAAAAATAATTCCTTACCCATTAGCAATGTTTAAAGCTAATAATATAATTAATGACTTCATTGTATGCCTTATTTCCTTCTTCTTTGTAGTTGTAGGTGTGTGTAAATAAAATTTATTATGAAAACAACAACAATAAAAACACTCCTGTAAAATTTTAAATATTTTTTTTTAAATATCTTCCTGGTTGTGAAATTTTTCTGGGACTTCTTATTCAACAGAGCTTTGATTGATGTCACCTTAACAAGCTGCTTCGTTTTTAAAAATAGATTCCTATATCTAAACTAAATGCTTTTTTTCCCACTCGAACAAATTTATAATTAAAAATTCGATTTTTCTATAATATTGAAATATAAACATGCATTCACTTTTCACACCTATTTAAAGGCAAACCCCCTATAAACAAAAAAAAATATATACATACATAGATAGATGAATACACCCGATTGCTCAAAACACCTTACATCCAAAGACGGATTTTCCATTGTTTACATTTCTGTCGTTTTGGTAGTATTTACACGAACATGTTTTTCACACAACATATGCACACCACTGTCATGGCAAGCCAAGTCAAGCGGGTGGATAGTTTCTTCCTGCTTTGCTTGGCGTAGTACAGAGCGTTCTTATAGTCGAATCCCCATTCCCGCTGGCCAAAACTATTTCTTCCGTCCGACCGATAAACGTTCCAAAATGTAGAAATAAACCAGCAACACATTAATAATAGCATACCTATATTTCTCTATAATACCTACAGTCTGTTCCAAGATATAGCTTTAAATGTTTATAATTACCTGCATCCTACATCCGTATCTATACACGCTGGCGAGCTATATTTATAGTTAGCGATGTAGATATTCCGATGCGCGCTCACCTTAATAGATAAATGGGATGATGAGTTGAGTGTTTGTTAGAAAATTCACTTTTTTTTTTCAAAATCGAAAGACTCACTAAAAAAATTTCTTTTCCTTAAACATTAAACAAAATTAAAAAAAAAAAAAAAAAAAGGTACCATTTTGAGGAAAAGCAGATTTGTTTTTTGTTTAGTAAAAACAAAAAAAAAACAAAAAAACATAAAATTACCTACATCCTTATAAAAATCAGAAAAAGAGAGAAAGCCATACATTTTTTTCTTACAGAAAAATTTTCAAATTGAAACTGAATAAATAAATTTGAAAAATCTATTTTCATCTCATTCACATTTGGTTTATACAGAAGCGAGTTTTCGAACGTCTTAAACATTAAGATTATGATATAGCAATGGGTGGATGCCAAAATGACGACTTTGGATCCTAAGAATACTAAGAAAAATTCAAAATCATGGAGTGTGGGTGCAGTGCGTCGCGGCGCGTTTAAGCGATCACACGAAAAGGCAGTTGTGTTTTTTCAAAGTTATATTTTTTTTTAAATTAAAATCTTTGAAAATTTTATTTGAATTTATCAAAAAGAAAAAAAAAAAACATTGTTTAAAGTTAAACTTAAAAATGTTAATTTAAATTATTTAATAAAAAAAAGTGAACAAAAATAAAAAAACCTTATTTAAAGTTAAATATGTTTGTACATTGTACATATTTGAAGAAAAAAAAAGTTGCGGTTGTGTATTTTTTTATAAATTGCGGTCACCGCACTAAAAATAGGTGCGTTTCTTAAAAAAAAATAATAATTAAAACTGAGGTGAGTCATATTAATCGTTTTTATAATATCTCAAATCGATCTTATTTTTGTTTAAGTATAAAATGTTAAGAAACTTTGATGGATGTTGACAGGTTATCTTAAACTATTTAAGAATTTTTAAATAAAATTATACATACATACCTATAGTTAAAATTTGCCGGTTTCTTTTTAAATATTGTAACAGTTTTCTATTTTCATAATATAATCGCGATGTAGAGTGGATGTGTGTTGATGTTATTTTTTTTATAATTAATAATTTTATATACATATATAAAGTACATTATAATTACTTTGAATCGATTTTCTTACAATATGAAAATTGAAAACGATTGAAAGTGTTTACGTGGTGTTTTGCGCAGAAAAAAAAAAATTAAAAACTTTGTATAGGTATAATCTTGTTTTACTATGAATTGACCACACCCATGGAAATACTTTCTAAAGACATAAAAACATTTTATTTATTTTTTCCTTCTTTCTTGTTATTCGCTAAAGATGGCGGAATTTTTATTTTATTTAAAATCTTAAATCAAAATAAATTTTTATAAAAAAATATTTAGGTCTTATTTTATTTTACATATTATAAATATTTAAATAAAAAGTTTTTTAAATATGATGTAGGTACCTATATGTTTTTTTGTAAAAAAATAAATAATATTTTTACTTACTCCTTCATTTAAGTTTTAAGCGGGATTGAAGTTACTTACCTAAATAGTTTGTTGGTTAGAAAAAAATAATTATATTTAAATTCAGGGCAAGCACAATTTTGTTTTGATGTAACTTTTTCTTAATACGTATTTCCTTTTAATATTCTGGAATCTTTTTGGAAATAACTCCATCCTTAAGCAGTTGCAAAACCTCTGGCAAGTATTGAGTATTCTGCGGAATAGCTGTATAATTCTGTATACTGTTCAATGGAGACCAAGCATCTTGTCTTGTATAGAGTATGTATCTTGGCCAATATTTCGTTAGGAGTGGGATGTTTAAAAATTCTATTGGACATCCTCAAGAGTAGTATCTTCTTAATTGAAACTGTACAAATGTTGTATAAACCTACCTAATGCATCTGATAAGCTGCTCGTATATTCGTTGTCTTTCAATGAGAACTCCATTTTTTGTTTTTTTTTTTTTTATAATATTATAGTAAAGTATTTGTATTTTCATCAACAAGAAATAAACGATATATAGATATTGTGAATTTTGGGATTTTTTAATTCTTTGAAATGTATTTGAATTTATACTAATTTGTCTTATTTTCATATCGTTATTTTTTATTTAATTAGAAATCTTGAATGTCCAAAAATGTTTTTAAAGGACAAACCTTTTTTTATTTTTCCGTAAAGAAGGTGTGTAAGTTTTCTTTTTGAGAAGTCCTCCTGGAGGTTTTCTTGTAGAGATTTTCTCCTGAGGATTTTGTCTTTGGGATTTTTGGCTTTGGAGATTTTATTTATTTATATTTTCTCAAAATTTTAGTTGATTTAATACGATGTAAAACCATTTTTAGTACTAGGTACCTATACTAAGTTAAAAAGAGGATTCTGTAAGCTTTAAACGAGTCTAGCATTGTACTATCTTTTGTTGTGTGCTAAAAATGCTTTAACATCGTACTAAATCATTTAAAATTTTGCGCCATTATTATTATTATTATAACCTATATTTTATTCACAAGAAAAACAAATTACATGGTATTTAATATTAAAATCAATGACCCTTTAGCTGCAAAAAGTATAAGCTCTTTTTTTGATATATTATTATGGTTAAAATAAAAAAAATAACCACTTTATCATTTTACTATCATACTAACTGACATTTGTAAATGTTTTTATTAATTTTTTACACGAACTGTCACTGTTTTAGGCGTGTTCAGTAGATTGGATTTATTAACAAAATATGTTTTGTTTAATACTAGTTAACAAACTTAAAACGAATTTAATATATAATGATCTTTAAAGTAAGAAGTATTTTAAGTACTTACGTAGAACGTACCTATAGTATCATGTTTATAACTTAACATCATCATGCTGTTTAAAATTGTTCCCCAATGTTTTTTAATTTTTATTCCATCGGTAACTTATTCTTCTAAATAGGAGAACGTCTGAGCTCAGCAAGGTACACAACTAAACTATTTTATACATACACTACTTTCACATATAAATAGGTAGCCGTGTTCCTTTGGAAGTGGAGAGGGCACTTTCCTTACAAATCTCATCTATTCGTACATCAGAGCATAAGTAGTTAGTTAGTACTAGATTATATGTAGTTTGTATCAACTCATGAGTATACTGCGCCACATCCGAAGAAACATGGCTACCTAACAATAAATTTGACATCATGGCCGCTATGACTTAAGAAATTTCGAGCATCTCTATTGAATTTGCGAATTTCACGCGAATGTTTTTTTATATGAATATTTCATCAAACTGGATTCTTGGCTTAATTTGCTAAATTGTATTTGATATGTTATACGGCTAGTAAAAAGTAAACCAGCATTTAAGAAAATTTAAAATATTATTTTAACACGCAAAATCAGTCATTATTTTGATGCCAAAATAAAGCTGATGGCTTAAATTACTATTTTAGTAAAAAAAATTCGTTATAATTTTCATTTTATTTGAAAGTATTTTTGGAACAAATTATTTTTTTTCTGATTCAAGTCAAGTCATAATTACTAAATTTGTTTTCTAAACGTCTCGAAATGAACAATTAAAATTTAACCGAATGGATATTTTTCGTTATTTTTAGTTACTGATAAACAATGTATTTTGAGAATATAACTTTTCTGGCTAATTATTAGACGGATTTTGATAAGATTATATTCGGCAGAAATAAAATTAAAAAAATACAATAAAAATATTTTGGGTACTATGCTTAAAATTTCAGGGAAATAATATTGTGTTTATTAATACAAAATCCGATAATATTGGTAGGAAATGATTTTCAATATTAACGGACTAATTCTTATTCAAAATTAATTGATAAGCTTATTATTTTTACAATTTCTCAAAACCGGAAATTAACATAAAGTGCTATTCTTTACTCTGAAAATTTGTGATTTTCTGAGCATTTGTTATTTTTCTTCGCAGTTTTTCACTAAGGAGAATGCTCGAGAGAGAGTAAAATGTTTCCCCCTATTTGTGATTTTCTATGACTGCTTTTAGACGACTGCAAATTTAAACGGCGTTTCTCTTTTGAGTTTCTTTCGGATTGCAACATCCATTTAAACGCTGCAAATATTTAAGGCTGCAATTTTTGTTAAATGAGAAGGAAACATCTCTTCACATTTTTTACTCCGCTTATGTCTCAAACAATAGGAGAAAGCACAAAGAAGAAAGAGCTTATCGCTCTGCAATTATGCAATTATTTCAACTTCTGCAATGTGTGTATTTCTGTCACAAAGTGAATGATCAATTACTTATGGACTATTTGTGACGCACTAAAGGACTTTTTTTTTAAACTAAACTAACTAAAGCAATACTAGGCACCTTTTTTTGTAAAAATTAAACGAAAAAAAAACACGTTAAATACAACAACAACTAATCCCCTACGGGCTAAGCTAAGCCCAAAGAATACTCCCTGCTTAACTTAAGCAAACAGAAAAACTGGCATGAATTATATACTTGTCATCGATAGTTTGTATGAAAACTCAATTTTGTTTCCGTGATGCTGTCGATAATCCCTGTGATCATTTTTTTCGTGCAATTCCACCCCGGCTTGCAAAAAACACGCCTACTATCGTTCAGAACCAAAAAATCTATTAATAATTTTTGAACTTAATGTTTCGAAAATACAAATAAACTTCGCCTTTAATCCATTTTCGTAAATGGAAATTATCAGAAATGCTAAGCATTGCCATAATCCTATTGTAATATACATACCTTTCGCAATACTCTGCAATATTGTTGCAAATTGTAGTTTTTATAGCTTTGGCAAATAAATTTGACTTCAGAGAGTATTCTCTAGCTCTATTCAAATATATGTAATATGTACCTACTGCAGATCAAGAAGGGTATCCATACAATGGCTATAAGCGTGCAATATCCAGGAAGTGGGCGAAGCGTTCTAGTTGAAATGCAAGAGAAAAAGACCACAGAACTAATAATAAACATAATATTTCTATCTTTTCATTTTTATTGTTTATAGGAAGAAAATTCATGCCTAGCTAGCTAACTATACTGCAGAAATCCACTCTCTTGAACTATAGATAAATATGTGCATACGTGGATACTCGTAGCAATAATAATTATTATTACGATTTGCATGTGTTGCTGATGCAATGAAACACTCGTACTGTGTATAGAACGCATCAACCAAAGTACATAAATATATAGTTTGTTTATATCCAAAAAGACACTTGAAGGCGGGTGATCATCAAATTTCTGAAAATAGCTTCTAATGCTAATACTCGGTGGCTATACACAATACACATCTCGGAAGAGGGAGGATATTGGAAAAGTGGAGGAAGTGCTAAGAAAATTCAACCCAACAATGTATCTACATATATCTATTGAAATGCTGATGGAATTGTTTGGTTTATTATATACCAATACGACGACAAGCCAAAACCAAACACAAGTGGATAAAGGATAAAGGATTTTTCCCAATAAACAATATTATTATTGTTTTATTATCATTTCATCGAAAACTTATTGCGATTGTAGTGTTGAAACATTGCATGAACTGGAAGTTGTATTAAAGAAATCTATAATGTTTAGAATATCCTCACTATTTTTATAGCACCCAGTTAGAAAGTATGGAGCTCTTTATATGAATATGTGGCACGTGTTAGAGTTCAGTGGATCTTAAAATAAACACACACATTATTTTTTTTTTCTCTTTTTGGAGAACAAGAATGGAATGTGTTAGGAGGATTTAGAAAACTTTTCTTTAAAAAAAAATATACACAAGTTGCTATGCAAGAAGATCATGCGTCTTGAATTTAATTACATCAGCTTCCTAATTTAGGTTTTTTAGCTCAACACATACATATTTATATATTTATATAAAAAAAAAGCTATTAAACTTATTTTGTCGACAATCGACAGCCATGTGGATCATTAGTGAGGAAATTGATTAAACTATTTTTGTTAGAAGCATGGAATGAAATTAAAAATAAATATTGTTTTTTGAAAGATCCGATTGGGTGAAAATGTTTTCTTTTCATCGAAGAAAACAAAATATGAAAGAAATGGAAATATTTATGTTGATTGAAAGTGTCGAACAGAATTTAATACTGTTGAAATGGCGTGTTTTTAACAAATGATATAAAATTGCAAGACATACAAAGTTAGTACCAACAATCAATTTTGATACTAAAAACTCCTCATGATGTAATCAAATCCTATAACTATGCTACGAATAAAGTTGTTATAAGCACTTAATTAATTGACAGATTTAATGTGCTGCAACAGACCTTTTTGAATGAACATATTTATTGATATCGATAAAATAGTTATAGTTCTGAGACAAGGGCTCAATGGCTAAGAAAAAAGCAGTCACCAAAAACGAAAGATACCAAACAGAACATAATTTTACTAAAAACAAAAAGTATAAAGGAAAAAGTTAATTCTATGATTTCGAATTCTCTTTAAAATCAAATACATACGTACACTGAGAGAAAAATGAAATAGACGACTGAATCTCACCATTCACGAACTTATTCTTTATTCTGGAATTTATATGGTAAAATTTTTTAATAACATAAAATTAGGCGTGTTTTTTTCAAGTTCGAAGGTAATTGGATAAATAAAACGATTCGGGACTATTCCCTCAAGGGCCTAGCTATAAGCACAGAGAAAAACTGTACTACCGGCGTGACTTGACAATTCCATTTTTACTTGCGATATATGTATAAAGGGTCCTAAATGGCAAGTTATGGATTCGTAATGTCAAACTTGACATTACGATGATAGCGAAGTCGAAAAAAGTGGGTTCTGCAGTCCTGTCTGTCTGTCTTTCATGTTCTTTTGGCTGCAGTCTAAACAGGTGGGTCGATTTTCTTTAAACTTGGTAAGTAGCGTTTTTTGGGCATGCCCCCGACATGTATTTTTTATTTTACTTTTTAGACCAAAAATAACAGTACCTGCCGTGCAAATTTTTTTTACCAAATTATGAAAATATTATTTTTCTCAAGAACGTGACCACAACTTTTTTCGGTAATTTTGTTTTCCAAAAAACAAACAATTTTAGAAAAATGGTTATAAATGGTATACCTCCCATAGAACCATTTTTTTGGTTTTCGATTATCTGTGGAACGGATTTTAATGACATCTTTACACAAGAGCATCTGATAAGTTTAAATAATATTGCGTATCAAAAAATTTTTGGATATTTCGAAAATGAATAAGCAGATGATTTTTTTTTTAATTCCACTATAAATGGCGTACCAATTTTTTTTTCCAATTTGTTTTCAAAATTGTACATATACAAAATTAATTTTTTTAAAAAACCGCTCCAACGATTTTTAAAATTTTTTCTCATAAATTGAGATTTGTTTAAGAATTCAGTTGGTGTAAAAAAAATTTCAGAATTTGTTTAATCAATTTATTTCTAATTATATTGATTAGACTTCGTACCTGTAATGACCAAAGTGATTGTATGAAAACCGAATTTTAAGGTTTTTTAAAAAATTCAAAATCCGGAAAAAGAAAAAAAATATTTTAAAAATTATTTTTTTGTTAAAATGTAGCTATACATTAAAGTTGTTAACCACAAGAGCAAATTCTTGCGATCTAGTCATGCATATTATTCAAGTGAATTTAATAAAATGGATTCTTTTCTTTGGTTGAGATACATATATCTTTGTTCCCAAATATTCGTTTCACAGATTTATTTGGATTCGCTTGCTCAGTAATTTTTTTCATAGTTAATTGGAGCGTTGTCAATTTCAATTCAAAGCTATGTGATTCTGAATAACTACAATTTGTATTTCTTTGTTTTAATTTTTTTTTTATTGGCCACCATTCAATAAACCAAATAGTTTACATATGTACATTTTTAGTTTTTGGCTGCAGTTTGTTGTAAAAAGTAAATCAATTAAACCGGGTCCAATCAACTGCAAAGTGTTGAGTTATATAGGAAATATTCGAACCTACGTTTTTTCCGTTAAATCAATTAAGGTGCAAGTAAGCGAGGAATACTGTGAAAAAATTACTTAGCCTAGTAAATTGATAGCACAATAATTGATACTCATTTTTTATTTTTTATTAGATATGCATGATATTTCATTTGACATTTTAAGTATGGATATGTAAAATAAGCTGCTTAAATTTCGATTAGTTTAACTTTTTTCCGTTTCAGCAGTTAATGTGAAGGTGACTGTTGAGTTGGAATTCTTTAAAACATAAAATGTTAAGCTGACTGATTTAGTTGTAATAAAGTTAATGTGGGTAGATATAAACAATAAACAAAAACACATCATACTTTTGGCAATTTTGATCATAAAACATATAAAAAATGCCAAACAGATGACAGAATATCCTTAGAAATTTCATAACATCAACTTTTATCATTTTACAAGATAAAAAAGTTCAAACACTAGACAACTAGACTGATTTAATTGTGTTTAATGTTTTTGTTTCGTTTTCCGATACTCAGCTGCTCTAAAAGTGTTGAAAATATAAAAATAATATATTATAATTCTTTTCGGTTGTATTTTAGGCTGTTTTGATCTTATTTAATAAAATGCGAATAAAAACAATTTTTATTCCATTATTTTTCCCAACGTTTCGTAAGTTTCCCTTACTTCATCAGGGGTATATTTATTCAATCTATTAATATAGTATAATTTTAGGTTTCTTTAATGAAATAAATTATAACATTAACATGTTCTTACTTGATTTTTTATATAACTACATAATTATTTCTCATCACTCCTATTGCATCCTTACCTTATCCCTGATGAAGTAAGGGAAACTTACGAAACGTTGGGAAAAATAATGGAATAAAAATTGTTTTTATTCGCATTTTATTAAATAAGACCAAAACAGCCTAAAATACAACCGAAAAGATATACCGGAAAGAATTGGTCAAAAAATATCAAAAAATATATATAATTTTTAATCGATAATATTTAAACTCACCTTTCATTAACTAATTACGTTCTTAGACAATCAGCATTTGAAAACACGTGTCCAAACATTAAACTTTTCGACAAACATATCAGCACTTACATCGCATGTCTAATCATCTCATTTATCTTAAATGATATACATATGTACATATATAGATTTTTTTTTTTTTTTTTTTGAAAATGTAAAACAAATTTTATGTGTGCCAAAATAATTTTTAAGCCCTTAACCGAAACAACGAATGCGTTATGTATATATTTGTGCAGTCTTCCGAACTGAAAAGGAAAAAAAATATTGTCACAAAACAGCACAAATTGAAAATGAGTTGGATCAAATCCAAAAACCACTTTCTATACGTGTGGTGATATAAGCAAAAAAATGCTGCAGAACTACCGCGTAGAAATCCTTTGGTTAAATTAAAAAATGTTTGTAATTTATTTTATCTACAAGCAGCTTACTCAGTTCAATGAGTATGCATGCTATGGGCATCTTAAATGCGTTTACTCGAAAATTAATAGTTTCAAATTACTCTGCACTTTCAAAACAATTATTAGGGTCTTTTGTCAATGGATATAGTAATGCAGCGCAGCGCAGCGCCCACCGCCGCCGCCGCCGCCACCAGTTGTTGTCTAATTGGAAACATTTTTATATACTTTGTGAATTTTATTTTACGATTTTGAACGAGTTCAGACAATATTATAATGGTTTTGTATGGAGTTCAGACAAGGAAACAAGTCATGGGGATTTCCAAAATAAATTTAATGCTTCAGCAAAAAAAAAAAAAAATTAACATTTCAAAAGACAAGTATGTCTTAATAGCAATAAATCTCAAAAACCATCCATATAGGCTACGAAAACGCTAAATTGGAGTTCTAAAAATATAAACTTTTTTATTACTTTAAGGCAAAAATATAGAAATTAATTTAGGTACATATGAGTATTGAGTATATAGAGAGAGGTAAACCTAAAAAAGATTTTGAACTAAAGTGTGTTTATGATTTTTTTTAAATTTTATTATTTTCATCCTGACGTCTGCTGTAGGTTAACGGTTTGTTCTAAAAAAAAGCATCTTTTGAAAATAGATTTTTTTCAGAAATATGTATAGATATATACATAAAAAATAACTTTTCATATGCGTCATTGGCATCATTTCGAATAATCTTTTGATAGAATTATAGCATTGGAAGAGCGAAAATTATATGCGTGGGTTAAAGAAATATTCTTATATGTGTATTATTTTATTTTGTAAACTTATTTCTATGCAAAGGAGTAATATATTTTAAAGTTTATCGAGTTTTGACAACTTAATGTGCGCACCTGTCTTATTTTTTTTTGTTTTTATTGTTTAAGTTTAAAAATTAATTTCTAGTTGATTTGTCTTTTTCCGCTTACTGGCGCTTTATTTGAGTCGACAGCAAAGGGAAAAAGGCGCATTGGCTAGAAGAGATAACATCAAGTTTTTGTAAGTATATTTGACTATTTGAAAAATAATTAAAATGTAGTTTTAAAATTGAGTTTGAGTGAGTGGGGCGTTTTGGAAAATTGTTTGGTATAATAAACCGATATATTTTACATGCTGTATTGTGGGTTTGGAAAAATGTAGTTTTGTTGTTGTTGCTAATAGCGTTTTAATAATTTAATTTACTGTTCAGTTTCGAGTTGTGTGTTACTGCATTTTTTTTGCAATAGGGAAGCATTTTTTTTGGTGAGTAAATATCTGATAAATTTGAAAGAATTATATGGATCACTAAATTTAATTATTTCAGTTTGAAAAAACAAGGAGAATCGCGTTTTTTTTTTTAAAGTATATGTAGCTATTCACGATTTCCACGCCGATCAACAGACTCAGAAAAAAGAAAGAAATCGAATGTAAGAATCATGTTTTTTATGTTGATATTATTATACCTTACAAGGCCGTAGCCAGGGGGGGGGATCACAGGGGTTTGATCCTCCCCCCCGAAATGTTTGAGGAGTGCATTTCTAAATCACACTTTTTCGCTTCAGTAGGTATGATATTTTACTCAAATTTCTGCTGTAGTTATTAATAATGTTCAAAATTTTCTGATTTTAACATAAAGAATATATCTAGGTTTCTTCATAATTTATAATGAACATAGTAAGGTACCTACCCTGACAATTTTTAAATACAATCGCAAACGACATAAACCCTTTTGCTTCAACTGCATGCGGTATATCTAAAGCGGCCCATGCATGAGGAAGTTATCGTGTATTTGTAGCTAAGAAGGCCAGAAGACTGAATATAGTTTTGTAAAAATATGTAATACTTTTGTAATGATACTATTTAATTATGTACCTACCTAATAAATAATAACTGTACGATTATATTTTGTATAAATAATACCTTTTCGTAAATTTTTCTGCTTAGGTACCTATTTAACGGAACTGCATGATATATACATATGTACATATTATGTATATGTATAAACCTGCATGCCCAAATGTTAAAAACAAATTGTGTGGGCTTTTTTTGATTACTAATTGGTGAATTTTTCTTTCCGAAAAATTATATCCCCCTCCGAAAAAATTGTCTGGCTACGGCCTTGATATCTTAGGAAGTTTTCTAAAAACTTCTTTAATGTTTTGGTAAAACTTTGAATTTATAAAGTTCAAAATTTAAGTTCAAAACTGTGAAAAAACATGTTGTGCTATAAAAAATCTTAAAATATTTCTTTCTTTAAAAATATCTAATGGCTTCAGCCCTATTCTGCTATTCACGTGAATTGTAAGTTCGATTCCCTATCTCTCTGCTTTCATTCGGGTCTACTACATTTTCGCAAAACCAATTTAAAATTCACTTAAACAGCTGTTCATATGAAGACCTTTGTATTAAAAATAAAATAGAAACAGGTATGGATAGAATTGGACTTTTTTCCCACTTCCAAAAAAAGCAATAAGAGAATCCTCAAAAAAACGTAAAAAAAAACTGTATTTACAAACAAATATACTACATTTCGTGAGCGGATCTTAATTTTATGAAATGAATCCATTCACGGAATAAGAGAATAACTGTGCAGTGTCACCGATATAACCGACATTACGGACTTAGGGGCCAGTTATAGCTTTCATTGAAACTCATCATTGAAAATTTTAATTTCTTATTTTTAAATACTTTCAAGGCAAAATCACTGATTATTTTGATGCCAATATAAAGCAAAGGAATCATTTATTATTTTTAGTCAAAAAAATATTTAATTTTGACCCAACCTTACACGTAACGACTTCTAACTTTTCAATGATCAATGGTAAGATAGTTCAATCATTGAACTAATGAAATTTATTTCATGTCAAAGGTTGGGCTAAAATGAAAAAAAAAAATTGACAAGAATTAATATTTGAGTCATCCTCATCAGCTTTATATTGGTATCAAAATAATAACTAATTTTGCTTTTTAAGTGCCTCAAAACTTAAAAACAAAAATTCAAGTGATGGTTTTCAATGAATGCTATAACTGGCCCCTTTAAACACAGATTCACTGCGAATGAATAGCAGAATAGTGATTAGTGAAAATTCAAAAAAAATTCCCGCCGATGAATAGCAGAATATGTCTTCAAATACCTTACATAATATAGAACTGCATTGAGCTTAGGTATAGGTAGAATAGCATTAAAATTGGTTTATTTTTTTTTTATTTTAAGAGTACGTATACGCCCTAGGATCCAGTTACTCTTTTATGTAAATTATATGATATGTTAAATAATATGGCTATTTTATTATTAGTTGTTTAACAGTCCTCTAAATTCTAATATTAACTAAACGATTTTCTCTTATCTCGACGCATGTATTTTAAAGTGAACGCTTTAACGAAAAAAAGAATGTGGACACTGTAAAAATTGTATTGTACGTACACACCATAAGTACTTACTAAAAATGTTTTTGTTTAATATGTTCATTGGTTCCCCATGTGTATATACATTTTTAGTTGTTTAGTTTTTACCAAAGTTATAAAGTCGGGTAAAAATTATTATTAAGAGCAAAAATGTTCAGGAATTTTAATTCGATTTTGTTGGATAATATGTATCCTAAACAATATTTAAAAAAATGTGGAACTGTTAAAAAAAAAAGAAAAATAAGAACATTGAACACAATTTTCAAATAATCAAATTTAATTTAAATTCTTAATTCAATAATCTTGCGACTGTTTGAGTTCTTTTAAAAAGTCTTTTGAGTTCATTAAACTTTTTCCAATATTTTTTGATTGCTTTGAATTATTTTAAAAAAGTTTAAAATTTTCTTTAATGTTTAATATTATTTAACAGCCACTTTTTGTATTTTAATTGAATTTTAAATGATAAATTAATATGTATTATAATTGAATTTTAAATACAATTCCAATCAAAGGACTTATTGTAATGTTAGAGATATCAAAATTGTGTATATACAGTTTTAAAGAAACCATGTTAAATCCACCCATTTTCTTATATTTGAATTTTCTTCTCATTTAACATTCCTATATAGAAAGCCCCACCTTACCATAGCAACACAAATTGTTCATTCCCCGAAGTTGCAATAATATCAAAATAGGATTATGACTAATTTGATTTACTGGACTAAAAATAATACTTCTTTAACAATAAATTGCAATTTTTGAATAAAAAGAAAAGAAAAATCCTGTTAACATGAAAGAACAAAAAATAATTATAACAAAAAAAAAAATAAACACCATAACAATAATATACTCGCATACATAATTTTACAAAAACCAGAAATCAATACACACTTATTTAAAAAAAAAATAAAAAAAAAATGAAATTGATTCTGAGTGGATCCAAACAGAATTTACATTATAAGAATATGAAATGTATATACATTGAACAATATTGTATATACAACACATTCATAACAGTACATATGTATATAGTAGGTACTCACTTCATCTTTAGATTCTCGCGGCATGAGTTTTCAGTTTTTACATTTATTTATTTGTTTGTTTGTTTTAATGTTTCCTTTCAATTGATAATATGTTTATTTTATATTGGCTTACAGCCAATCAATAAAAAATACCTACATACAAAATTCAACAATATTTTCAAAAAAAATTATCTAAACATTGTATGTGAAAATGTTAAAAAAAATAGCATTGCATATAATTTTGAAATTAAAGTGTTCTAAGTATCTATGCGGGTGGAAATTAAAAATACATATTTTTAAAACAAAAATTAAATGATTTCGCAATTAAAAGTACCTTAAATTTTTCTTACCACCCATTTTTTTAATAAAAAAGTATTTGATTCTATAACTTGAATAAATATTTATGCACTTTGAACTTTTCATACAAAATATCGATAATAGAGTGAAAAATAGATACCGGTTGAACCTTTTTTTATCGGGACTAAAGGCATATTCACATGAGAGCGACCAACGACCGACGAATAAAAACACAAATGGGATTTAAAACATTTAATAAGTCTAAATCCTTCACAAAAACTAGCCAAAATGGTAGAAAACTTATTTAAATTAATGTTAAGATACTAAAATTTCCGTTTTAATTGCTAAAATAAGTGCAATTTGAGAAAATGAATTGGTCGTCACGAATTGCAATCTGATTGTTACGAACTATCAAACTCTATTCGCGTTCCATATACCATCCACACTACAACGAATAAATTGTTCGCGTGCGAATAACCTCAAAATCATTCTTGTTTTTGTTTACTTGGTGATTGGTCATCGCTTAAACAAACATTTAAACGTCATTCGCAACGAATAAAAAAATGCTATATGTGAAAGAAACGTCAAAATGGACGAATTTTCGTTCATTCGTCGGTCGTTGGTCGCTCTCATGTGAACAGTCCTTAAGAGTTTATATGCATAACATAACACATAACTCCTCAGAAATTAAAAAAAAAATCATACGAAATCCTAAAATTCCATTTATGATTTTCCAATACCGATTTCTGGGGTTAAATTTGTGTTAATTAATTTTTAAAAAATATTTAAAATTTAGCTTCAGAATATAAAGAACAAAAAGGCACAATAATTTTTTTTTTTAAGTAAAAATTATTATCTTCTTTAAAAAAAGCTGTTAATTTATAGTAGTAGTAGTATAGTTAACGTAAAAAAAGAACTCTCCATTTTATTTCGACTATTAAATATATTAAGTAAATATTTTGTTTTTTTTTTTTTTAATATACAATATAATAATAATAATAAAAGAAATAACTAGATCTATAATATTTTAATAAGAACTACAACTAAAATGAATTAAAAACAAATATTTAAAAAAATGAGAAAAAGGTACTTTCTCTTATCGTTATAGAAAAATACAAAATTGCTTTTACTGTTTTTGTTTTTTTTTTTTTAAACATTTCTTTCAAGTTTGACTTAAAGATTCTTTAAAAAAAAGACAACAAATTGAAGTTTTTATTTCTCATTTTTTAGCTCCACTTTGAGGTGACACTTTTAATGCTGCTGCTGGTGGTGAACTTAATTGTGGTCGTGAAAAATTCACCGAACCAGGTTTACGATTTTTTATTCTTGCTTGCAGGGTCATTAATAGTCCCGACAGAACATCATGATTTGGAATTTTCTTAGCAAAAAGTAATCTTTTCACTGAATCATCATAAGTTAATAGAGCAACCATATTTTGCAAAAGAAATCCTTGACAGTATTCCATAAGTTTGCTGGCATTATAGACCTTTGGAAATTGATTTTATTTTAATATAACATAAATATTTAATAAATACAAATAAATATTCACACATTACCTTTGCATGTATGTACATTGCAACGACATTATCAATATCTATCATTTCTGAGCACCTTGCTTCGGTGTATCGGAGTAATCCTTCTAATTGAAAGAAACTTGCTGCTGCCATAAGCTCCAGAACATCATTATGAGAGACTTCTAAATTATTACAGCCTCCACTGTATAAATATTGCATGACCAATTGGAAGATATGATATCGAATATCATTGATTTGAACAGTTGGGGCATTGCCATCACTCAATTTAGAGCTAAGCATATTTTGGAAACGTGGTGATGCTGTCACTAATACTATTTTGTGTCCATAAAATATTTTCCCTTCAACTCTAAAATTATAAAAATAAAAAATTATTAAAATTCCGAATTGTAGATTTCGATGGATTACAAATAATTCCCTTACAGTGTGTTTCAATTTTACACGTTGCTTTGTCGTTAAGAAAATCAAATATTGACTCTGTTTGTTTTCTTCCCAAAACTGCGAATTTCTGGCAATTTTTAGTTCATAGTACTTTCAAAGTTTATATTAAAAATAAAATGGGACTTAAATTAGTAGAAATTAGCGGTTTTCGGAAGTAAGCGAACAGACCTATTTTAAGTTATGATAAAGAGTTTCGTATTTCGTCGAGTAAAAGTGAAACTGTTAGCATAAAATGTAAAACCCATTGGAATCCATCGAATAGACCAAAATTAAAATGTTTGTTTTTCTTTTACCTGAACGTCACATCACTAAGTTCTGGATTATTTACAAATTTCGGATCAATTCTCGAGCTATTAACTGGTTGAAGAATTGGTTCTTTAATTGATTTTATAGCTTCCCAGCCAAAACATGTTGCAAATATGTCTGCTAGAAGCAAAGTAGTTCCTTCATTTTTACTATAACGGAATATGTTGAATAGTAGTGGCAGGCATTCCGAAACGAATTGTGGACTATAATCATCAGGACATACTTGAAGGAAGTCTTGCAGCAATTGATCAATGACTGCATCCAATCGTAATTCATGGGCAGCAGCTAATGCATGCATCCAGCAGTGTAATGTCCAAGGAACACCAAGAGCACGTAATTCAACGGTAATATCTTAAAATAAATTATTTTTTAACATATTTTAAATTTTATGGAACTTTTTAAATTCAAACTTACCTAAATGATTATTTTCAGCGCTGTGATACATTGCTTCTTGTAAACTTTTAATTTGTGTCTTATTCAAACTTGGTGGAACATCTTGTTGGCGTTCAGCACCTGGTCTGCCACTGCTATCGCCCTCGGCTAGCATTTCTTCCAATGACAAAACCTCCCGACTACCAGGTGCCAGAGGGTGTGATAGTAGTTTTCGCAAACAAGCCCTTTGGCCGTGTGCAGCTGCTACCGATATTGCACAATAACAACCGCGTTGAGCAGAATTTGCAAAACACATTGAGTCTTTTTGTTGAGTTGATAAAAATGCATGTGCTCCGTGAGCTAGCAATAGAGATACGACTTCAAGATTCCCCGATCCACAAGCTACTTGAAGTGGGGTGAGAGTTGATTTGTCTTCACTCAGACGAGCACCACCCTCAACTTTGCCACCTCTATCGAGTAACATGCGTAAGGCTTGGAAGTTTGATTTACACGAGGCAAATGTCACAGCTGTCCAATGTTGAGTATCAGGATGAATAGCTGGACAACCTGGAGAGCTAACGGCTGGTACTTCGATGTTTGGATCGCAACCTGCATCAAGAAGAGCTTGAATAGCTATATCGTCGTTGCGTATACTTGCTATCATAAGCGCTGTCATGCCAACATGGTTCAAGGTGTCATATCTCGTCGTTGGTGGCAACAAAGTTGAGGCTTGGGCAAGTAAGTCCGCTCTTCCAGTTAGCATTAGTTTAAAGGCAAGTGCTAAGGTTGCACGACGTCCTAAATCGGTAGTGTCTTCACTAGAGTTGCTGCCTACCGAAGTCGAACTATGTCCGAAGTGAGTCTTTTTCGAAGGCAGCTCTTCGTCACGACCAACCGCTCGCGTTGGACAATCAACTCCAGGCAAGAGAAGTCTTGCCGCTTGCATGATGTCATCCTTGTCGATCATTATAGCGTTTCGATACTCCGCATGTGCCGAGGAGACTCTTAGCCACTCCACTAACGGCGGAAGGACTACATAAGCCCTTTCGTAGCATAACTCTTGAGTATTGGTTGTTGAAGTGGTCGAACTCCCCACTTCACTGTGTTCCAACTGAGAACATCTCATAAAATAAAACAAAGCTGTAATGGCTGAATTTGAAAATGCGGTGTGTTGGAACTTTTGCTGGGCTCTTGAGACCAGATCTTTCAGTTCAGTTATGCTCCCCACACATGTAGTTAGCAGACATGGTTCCAGACTTGAGTTAACACTTGGATTTTGATGTGACCCAGAACCTATCGAAGTTTGACTTGCCCACCGTGGCATAGTCAAGGCCCCAGATGCAACACGTCCTGCATTAAGATGGGCATATGGTTGCAGTAAACCCCATAAGTCACCAGAACTTGCTATAGCCTGTTCAAGACCAGTTGCAGTTAGAGCTGAATTCGCATCTGAAGAAAAGCACTGCAGTAGGATTTCTTCCAAGAGATTTTCCATTCCTGCGCATAAATACACAGCGGCGTATTCATGAATGAATTTTCCCAAACGGGCATCCGCCATCCATCTGTGAAAGCGTCCAACAGGTAACTGTAGCCCTGCTCGGGAGGACTTACTTTGTTTAAGTGCACTTTCTCCAGGAACTGCAAACATTGCTGCAGCACGGAGGCATGCCTTAATGCAAGAGTCGGCTAATCCAGGGCATAGAACCACTTTGAAAGCACCTGCTATCTCCTGTTTGGAGCATAATCCCAGATTTGATGAGAGCCTCTGGACTTCTCTTGCAATTCTTACCAAAGCACGCTGAAGCAGGTAGCCTAGTCTTGGAACAGCTTCAATCGATACTCTTTCGGAGTGTTCCTTACAACGGCCATTCCGTATGACCCGCAATATGCAGTGTTGACTCCAAGGAGGATGTTGAAGTTCAACCAAGCGATTATGCGAGTCAACCCAGACGAATTCATCGGCACTTGTAACATTCGTGTTGACCGTTTCCAGCGAAGAATATCGACCAAGTCTTCTCGCAGGCTCTGAGCTCTCTGAACCTGCACTCAAACTACTGTATGTGCTAGTACTAGTTTGAGAACGCATTGTAAGCTGCTGAATGGCAAGTTTTATGTCCTCTAATCCACTACCTCCCCAAGGGACCTTAGCAGGAGTTGCACGATGTCGAGAACGAGAATGATTTGTACTTGCTCTCGATCTTGTACTTCGGTTTGTGACGCCAGCTGCTAATCGGTCTTCAGGCAATGGGCCCAGTGCACCTCCCGGTGAGCTGCTTCCATGACCGCCAGTATCTGACATACTGGCGTGTCCCGATGATCGATTTTCATCCGAAGAACTGTGGCATTCCTGAACCCTCTGAAGACCTCTAAATTCATGATGGTGTGTCCTTGTTCCGAGATTTTGTTTCTGTGAAGCATGCAGGTTATCGATAATTCTCTCCGAATGGGTTTTATTCTGACTCGAAAGACTCCCACTTATCATGGGTGGTTGCGACTTTACCGGAGTACTCTGTGCTGTAAGGCGTGCCGGACCAGCTACTGAACGATGCGGAACAGGCTTAGACTGACCCAAATGATATCCACCACCACCACCACCACTTCCCAATTTAGCCGGGTGATGGTCACGCTCAATTGCACTCGATGCATTTATACTATTTCCAGAGGCTGATTTATTATTTGGTGAATATCCATCGATTGATTCATGATGTTGGCTTGATTGATTTCCAGCGGCAGCTAACCGTTGCGCCACTTCTTTTGAAATTCTAGGCGCTGGTGTTGCTACAGCTGGACTTTGAATACGTCCAGATGAAAGCCCTACACTGCAATTTGTTGAAGCTGTTATATCTGGAGGTTGTAGATTAGTCGGTGATGTAACACCACACGCATTTAAATTGCCAGAACTTATGTTAACTGCCAATTGAGAATTCGATTGTGATGAATTAAATGGCAGTATATCTACTCTTGTGCTTCCAGATGGTCTGAAATTAAAAAAAAAAAGTGAAAAAGTGAGTTTTTTTTTTAGTTAAAGATTAAAGATATGATATATAATTTTTGCTGTTGTGTTTTGTTAGTTTTAACATTTAGATGGTGGTGATAATCAATGGATAATGACATGACACCTAAAAACGTTTGCAGAAATCTGGTAATATTTGATTTTGGATGCCAAATACAAAACTTTAATTAATGATTAGGAATTCTAGTCTTGTTAGATATAATTAACCCTAGATATTTGTCATAAAATCTGTAAAATGAACTGAACTTACAAAAATATAGACTATCCAAAATAGTTCTCCCTAAAAAACTACAAACAATTAGCTGATATGGGTCTCTCAATTCAATTCATTTCGGGTATGGTGATATAAAATTATTATCTATTACGGATCTTCAAAATTCCAACAAGCTAACATATTTTATGAAGCCTTAAAAATAAATTTTTATTGATGGCATTTCGTTAAAACTTCATGTGTTGTGATAATACCGCGACGAACACTTTTACGTGACACTTGTTTAAATTTTAAAACTTCATTAGATAAAGATTTAGATTATCGGCATGACATTATTAGACTTCATTGCAGCTAAATTCTGCTATCAAGTAGATCAGATATTCATCAAATAAAATATTTTTTTTATTTTAGTGTTTTGGCAAAATATTAAAAGAATGATCTGTACGAGAGCTTCAAACTAGATTTAGAGGCACAATTTTCATACAGGGCTAATTTTAATCTGTCTAAAACCAATTAGATACTTTGTGATGTGACGTCTTGATCTATAGGAGGTGAAATTTTAAAATTTGAATAAATATAAATAATTGAAGGTTTTAACAATCTTTCTCTTTATCTTTAAATTAAAAAAAAATAGTCAAAATAATCGAATTTTTTATTTTAAAAATCAAAACAAAATTTCTAGGTGATCAATAATGTTCAGAAAGAGACAGTCATTATTTTAATAACTATAGGTTGGGTTAGGTTAGGTAAACGGGCTGACAGTTGATCTTGTTACTGTCACACTTAGATCAATCCTATGACAAAAAGGTCGTTAAGGGCGTAGTTGAAGTTTCAGCGGGGTGTAGCCCGTAAGGTCGGAGGGTGCCGTCAAAATTAGTTGAGTTAGGAAGTGTCTGTAGGCACATAGTCGCCTGGGTGAGAAGGGGTTAACGCACCATTGTCTTACTTGGGCGTTCTCCCCTCCTTAGCCCCCACAGAGTAAATCATCCCTCCCCAGGCCCGTAGGAGCAGTGGCTCCATGCAACGTCTGGTGGGTGGATTAGATAGGACGGTGGTTGGTGTATGTGATCGTGTTGTTTTGTCGGGTCAGCTTGTTAACGCTGGTGTACAAAGCAGAAGCGGCAACAGTTGGTGTATGGCGAGGTGCCACGCACTTGCGTTTTTTCCGTCGTACTTAATCGTTCTATCAGTGTCATCCTGATTGATAACTATAAGTGGTAAAAAAAAACTTAATATGTGATTAAAAGTGGTAATTTAATTAATCATCAATTAAAAAAAAAAATTAACTTTTTGGACCCAAGTTTACAAATCTCGTGCTTAAGCTTAAGCCTCAACAACTTATACTGTAGACATGAGTTTATTTTTGAAAGACTTTAACAGAATTTTATTATAAAGAATCAAATCCCGTTAAAAGAAAAACATTTTGCAGTTATAATTTTGGAGTTTTATCTTTTGTTACAAATGAAGTTTTGGCCATTAGAAAATGTATAGTTGCTTTCATCATCAAAGTTTTTTTTGCTAAGGTTGTTGCGCACCGTAAATTGGACAGAGTGCGATGACGTAGAAGGTTTAAGTTTGCACATAGAACAAAATTGATAAAAGCTTCGGTTATAGGGTGTTCCATTAAGACCAAGAACTTCACACATAATTTTAAAAGTCTATGAAATTTCTTTGTAATTAAAACATTCACAGAAGTAATTGTCATCCATCAGGTTAAATTCAAGTTTTGAATAAAATTTTCTACTCTCCAAATGCCGATATTACGCTACCAAAAGGGCTCTTTGAGTATATCATTGAATTTTTGAATAGTGAGATGGAGCCGTTCAATAGAAGCTAGGGATTGTATTTAAATCCTCACCAAAAACTTTATAAAAGTTTTGTCATCCACTAGACGTTGTCTCTGATTTCATAAACTAGCGCCTTCTTTGTCAATCATGTGCATGCAGTAGATCAAGTATTTTTAAAATAAAGTCAACTTGTAATTTTAATGTGCTCACATTATATTATAATCGACTGAGTCGTTCTCGAATTATAACGTTAAAAAAAAAAAATTTTGTAACAATTTTTAAAAATCCAAAAAAAAATTAAGTTGTGGTATACAAAACTTTTAATTTTTTTTAAAATGATTTCCATAAAAAAATTGATCAAAATCAGTGGAAGTCGTTTTGAGAAAATCAAAAAAATAGTTTTATAGGCAATGGCAACTCCTATAAAGATATGGTAACATATCTCTGATTTTTTTTTATAAAATGGTAGCGTTTTTGTAAATTAAATTACTGATTTTTTTTAAATTGCAACAGGTACCATTAGTTTTAGTCCTAATAAAAAAATGAAAAAAACGCTAGATACCAAGAAGATGAAAAAAAAACAACGCCAGATACCAAGAAGATGAAGAAAATCGACCCGCCCATTTAGGCTGCAGTTAAAAGTGCAGACAGACAGACTTGCGAGCCCCAGAATTACGAGACCTAAAACAACACATTTTATTTTTTTTTTTCTATAAGCTTTGACAGACTTTTCTTTAGTTTTGGACAGAAAATCATAGAGTTTTAAAGTAAAGGAGCGCATCTATATAAACAGTAAACATTATACAGTTTCCTACAGGTTTACGATTTTGTAAACCATTTTTTACATTATCTCAATTTGCGCCATCATTAAAAATAGTTTTATAAAGATGAAATTAGTATTATTACAGAAGAAAATAAAGGGGGAAAGTCTTTACAGTTTCAAACAAAAAATGCAACACAAAACATATACGCACACGTACGCACAGGTAATCTAACTGATAAATCTATTCTATAGATCAATTTTGTAGCTTCATTTATGATTTCTATATTAGATTTAATTACTTTAAAAAGCAAAGTAAAATAGATAATAGTTTAGCCAAATGTGTAATCAATGGATTAAAAAAAAAGAACAAAAACATGATAAGCTAACAAGAAACAAATACAATAAGTAAATTGTTAATTTTAAAAAAAGCACGTTATTTATTTTGGCTACATGTCTTTATAGATACTGTTGCTTGCTAATTTTAAACAAAAATTTTATGTAGTCTTGTGATCTGATAAAATAATTTAAAAAAATGCTTGATACGACCTTGTTCTAATGACTTTCCTATTTAAATTCACGTACCAAAGAATTTTGGTAGAACAAGAAAAAGTTGATCTTTGTTTAATATGATGAAATAAGTATTATTACAGAAGAAAAAAAGGGGGTAAGTCTTTATAGTTTCAAACAAAAAATGCAACACAACAACTATTTTATGTCAAAAACATTTAATTTGTGTGCTTAATACTTTGCTATGTACTTTGCACTCTGCCTTTAAATATTAAATAAATATTTAAAAAATAATAAATTGTTGTTATAAATTTTTTGGAGCTGCTAAATTTAGTAATTAAGCTGAATAAAAGAAAAAGGTTGACAAAATAATGGAAATATGAAGATTTAAAATTTCCGAAATTTGGTGACATTTGTACATATTTAGCTGGATAATAAAATCAAAAAAAAAAAACGTTGAAAAAGAAATTAAAAACATTGCTAATTCAAAAAAATGTTTGAATATTTTATTCGTCCAATTTTATAAATTGAAACGTTGTTTTTTTGCCTTTCGACATTGGTGCACTCGAAAAACGGATACCTTAACTGAAGTTTGCCTTCAGAAAATATTTTTCTTCTTTTGGTATAGAAATTATTTGAACTTACAGAGACTGAAGGGCACACAAAAATTCACAAAACTCACGTAACTGATTTTTTTTATATCTTGGTATATTGTTCTTCCTTAAACTATTAAATCGATCTTAAACTTAAAAATAGAAATTCTGTAGCTTACAAAATAAAAGGAAAAACAAATTTGACAACGGCCAACACCTTTAAGGATCGTTTTTGTAAAAATATAAAAAAAAAACAGTTACGTCAGTTTGTAAGATAGGGGACAAAATGACAATAGAGAAACCGATCACAGAACAGCTTATGGGGTAAGTTGTAGAGGAAATGAATTCTTTATAAAAGAACAGGAAAGCAAAATAAAGTATTTTTTGTGGAATTGTTATGTTTAATAGGGTAAAGAAGGGTAAATGTGCAGTATATTGTCAAAAATGTATTTTCTTAAGTGTGGCAGATATAAAGTTTATTTTTTTTTCCAATTTGATAATTATTTAAATAAAACAAAGTGATTTATGTGTAGAAAAATTCGGAAAATTCTACAAAAACGCATATGAGTTTATTTAGTAGAAAATAAAAAAAAAAGATAAATGCATTTGAGAAAAAATTAAGTTAAGTAAAATCGATGTTTGATTTAGACAAATTGTATACTTTTTAAAAGGTAAAATAAAAATGTGAGTATTTTTTTTTCGGTGGTTTTTTACGCTGGTGCGTTTCTTAAAACGTATAATTTTAAACTGGGTTTTTGTTGTATTCACTACTAAAAAACAGCGTATTATGAAAAGAATTGTGTGCGTCCGTACGTTAATATTCACATGACTTTCGTTTTCACAATCAATAAATCAATTTAAACCATTTATTACTTTTTAAACAAACTGATCATAGATAAATCTACTTTTTATTTATTTGTAACTTCCAATGTTAATTAATTACTGTTACTGGACTGTAATTAGTTTAGCAAGTTTCTACCTTGACCAAAATTATGGCTGTAACTTGAAATTTGTAAGAAAAAAATTAATCTTCTTAAAAAGTTCTTAACAAATACACAGTCTCATCTTTAAGACAACAAATCTCTTGAACAATTTAAGATAATTTAAAATCAATAATCAATCAAACTGTGACGAAACTGACTGACCATACAAATTTATTTAAAATAAATATATGTACATTATGTACCTTCCATATCGAGATCTCCATTCTTGAACAAAACTCCAATCAAATGAGTCTTCACTTTGCGATCGAATATCCCAACTATTAGTATTCGATGTCGAATTATTGTTATTGTTGCGTTCCCGTGTCGATAATGTTGCAACCAAATCATTTGCCGTTTTGTAATTACCATGAATTCGTATGTTTATTACTCCATTGTTTATACTTTCAATAAACGATGGAAGTTCTGAACCAGAGTCGATGCATTTGCCCGAAGATGACCGCAACGGTGGTGGCGGTGGTGGCGGCGGTGGTGGTGCCGGCTTCGTCTGTGAAGAAGTAGTTAACTCTGATTCGCACGTCTTCAACACTATTTCATCGCACAACCGACTCGCATGTTGCAGGTCTTTTAAATCACTACCTTGGCCAGCGTAACTATTATTATTATTATTATGATTATTATAACGATCTTTGTTTTGTCGATTTTCTATTGAATCACCGAAGTATATAATTACTTTGTGTTTGGAGCTATTTTCTTGTGATGACTCTTGTTTATCACCTGCTTTAGCCGTCACTGTCGAAGAAACTAGTGGCAGCGGTGGCAGTGGAGGCAGAGGTGCTGCTGCTGATGGTGGTGGTGCCGGAGCTGGAGCTAACTTCTTCTGAAGCCTTGAATCATTTCGTTGCACTATTCGGCCACCAATATCACAACGTTTTAAAATAAAATTCTCACTACCGACAAAATTATCCGTTTTCTTTAACTTCTTATCCGATATTTGAGGACGAAATCCTCGAAGCTCCCGACACAAACTACAATCGCAGTCCTTTGAGCAATACATCATACGAATAGTCGAAATTTAACTGGGTTAACATTTCGCGATCACATATAAACCGTTATCTTTACATATATTGATGGATTTTTTTTTTCCATTATATAATGACACAATTAACTCCTTCCGGTCTTGATATACGAAAACGAATATGCGAACTAAAATAATAATGTGTATATTCCTCGATACGATCAATTAACTTCTGCCTCGAAACTTGTGTGAAAAGTCGTCCATGGCTGTGTTTTGATTTTGATTTGTATATAAATTAAGCGATGCGTGTCGAATTTTGAGCGAGGCCCAGAAAGGGAAGTTGAAATTTGTAAGTTACCACTTAAAACCTCATAAAACATGCAATGTAAAGTAAGAAACACTATAAAACAAAAAAATTACGAACTGGCATCCTTTTAAGAAATTCGTATAGATATAGGGTATAGGCAAGTTGTATATAATAATACACTTTGAAAATGGACTTCAAGGTAAGTAAGTCTTGACGCGGTCGAGTTCTGAACAAAACTAAAACTTCAGATTGGAGGTCGTTGTTGGAGTGATCGCGTTTACTTATACTAAGTGGGAAGTTTTGGTTATATTTTGAACGGCTACGAAGGGGCTTAGATCTCATTGTTCCAGAGGTATGAGTATAAGCGAAGCCCAAAGTGTAGGTATAATGCGTATAAAGTCTCTATAATAAACAATGGAGGAAAATATTCTCACATTTCTCCTACATCTTCAGCTATAAGGCACTATTTGGCTACGGTTTGTTTTTGTATATCTTGAACCTTTGTTGAATTTCTTCTTCTTCGTGTTGTTTTTTTTTGATTTTTTTTTCTTGGTCGTTAAAAAGGTTTTTGCTGGTAATTATTTTCATTTGCTACGGACTTGAGGTTGGTGCAGATATAGAGGAGAAATTATAGTGTGTTCATTGCACTGAATTGTGTGTTGTATATTTTAAATTATTCCAGATGAAATGGTGATTGAAATAAACCTTGAATGAATATGGCAGTTGGGTCAAAAACAGAAGACATGTTCACAAACTAGAGTTCATGTACCTTTTATTCAATGATGATGATGATTATGATGATGGTTGTCTACATAAGAACTGATGAACTCAATGAGCTTGAAATCAATTTGATATGGTGAAAAGAATCGTTTCTTTGAATTTAATTCGTATATGGTATACGCATTGGGTATTTTTAAGCCGATTATGTAGTGCTCGCACGGTTCTGACATTTGACCCGCATCAGAAATTGAATTCTATTTTGAATGACTATTATACTCATTGTGTGAGAGTTAAGACTGACAAAGCAATAATGTAAGTAATGTAACAATAAATTAATGTCAACGAATTAAGAGTCCAGCAGTATAGGTTTAGGTAAAAAATAATCAAATTTTCGATTGTCCAGAAGAAGACTATAAACTTTTAAACTTTGTGCCTGTAATAAACGAGGTAGGTTTGTTCGATGTCAGCCCTGGGGCGCACTAGGTCGCCCTGAACTCGCTCTGAGGTGTTTTATGTAGCACTTTTATCGCCGCGGGCTATTTGAACTGTGTCTGTGTTCAATGTGTGTTCGGAGTGAGCTCTGAATGACTCACGCGAGACCCAGGTTTTTTCTTGGGGTATAAGAATTCAGAGCTGTTTAAATTTAAATCATGCTGTTCGCATTTACGCAAGAACAAGTGAATTGAATTGTTGATGAAAAATTTCTTGGTAAATATGAGATATTTTGTTCATAATTTTGGTATTTATTCGATTCATGTATTGACGAAATGCCAAAATAAACATTAGGCTATAAGAAGGGGAAATTAATGAAAAAATCAGAGTGTGATGATCTCGATGTAAAATAAAAATCCGAACAGCCCTGACTTTTTTGAAAATTTATTAACATTCCCCAGATTGCCCTGGGGCAGAGAACATAGAATAAACCTAATGATTGTAGGAAAACTGGTGTTTTAGGTTTTTCAACTTTTAAAAAATCGTTTCTCCATTTATTTAAAATACCTTTTTTCGTTTTGAAATTAAAGTTAAAAATATGAAAAATTTAGTGAATTAAAATTTTCGACAGTGGTCGCCATTTTTACATTGATATTTGACAACTGAAAATACCTGACAATGAAATACCCATCACCCAGGCAATTGTCATTGAAATTGACATTGCTTCAAATATTGCCAATGGAACCACAACGTTAGACATGTGCAGAAATGACTTAAAAAGATGTCAAACAAATTAATTTTGTTTTAATAATTATTGATGACTATACCTAAGCATTATAGCCAATACTCAAAACATTGAATAAATTAAATTAAAATTTCTTGGTTTATTTATTTTACTTTTAATTAATTAATTTTTTTTTTTCATGTGGCTATATTTTTCTCACGAAAACTAAGAATTGTATAGGTCTTTTCTAATATCTTCTTGTAGGTGTTGACTAAAATTTTAATAAAATACCTATGCCCTAGATTTTGTTCTCAGATAGGTATTTAAAAATAATAATAATTATTATTCTACTTTTTTTTTAATTTTGTATTCCTTTTAGCAAATATTTGGTCATGTTGTTGTTACACTTTTCATAATAGTTTGACCTCATTTAAAGGCACAACGGTATCTCCGTCGCGCCTCGTCCGGTGGCGGCGTGGCGGCGCGGCGTAGAGTCATCAACGCGTCGTGAGACTTTGCACAAAACAAAATTGTTAATTGTAGGCTATTTTTCAACTCCTCAGAAATAACCACACAGGCTTTACAAATTTAATTCTGTTGATGAATATAATTGAGCAACACGTTCCAAAGAAATAATGTTGACTGATTAAAACTTAAAAATAAAAAAAAAAAAATAAATGGAACATTGAACTTGTGAAATATAATCAAAGATATAAACAAAGCTTTCGATTACCGGTCTTTATCAAATATATGTTTGGAAAGACAAAGAGAAGAGAGATAGTTCAAATGACGCAGACCGATAGATATACCAAGTCGATCTGAGGTCCATTTTAATTAAATTTATTTTGTATGTTATTAAATATTTATTTGTAAATTTTTTTTTTTCATGAAAATTAAACTTCAAATATTTATCATCAGCTTAGACCTTTAAAGAAGAAGGCCAAGCGATGTACATACATTTAGCCTAAATGAATGTTAGCAATTATAATTTTGTTTGAAAAAAAAAAAATTAAAAAAAAAAATAGTTAAGCAAAACTAAAATATGGACTAAGTACCTACTTTACTTGAAGAGATAGTCTTCACGCAAATACTTCATTAGTGTTTCGTGTTTTTAAATCAGTTACTGTGCCAGTTGGTCAATTATTATATATGTATGTTCCTACTTTTTTGGTGTTTGTTTGTTTTTTTTTTGCTGAGATTTTGTTTCTATGAGATAAAAAACGAAAGTCACGTTTTGGAATATGAGATACTAGGTTGATGGAGTTTAACTTAAAATTAAAAAAAAAATGTAAGGAGATTTTTTAAGTACTTTCTGTTTTTGTTTTACATGTTTTTAAGTTATTAGTAAAAATGTTCGCTTGTTAAATTTCACTCAAGCGATGTAGATTAAAATAATTACAGAACTTAATTGATTTTTTTTTTTAGCAACAGTTTTAAGTAGGAAAACATAAGCAACAGTTAAATAGAATATTTGAAAATATTATGATTCTCTTGTCTAAGAAAACTGTCATAAGAATTTAGTGGTTTAAACTTTAATGGAGAGTTGAGTTCTATGTTGAAAAATCAAGTATAAAAAACTTGCAAATATTCTTATCTAAAAATTAAATTATGATATCAATTCGTTGAAAAGTAGGAAATGTAAGCCACCAGTATTTAAATTAATTTATAAGAATATATTTAATAGAAAAATATTTTTTTTTTTAAATGTATAATGAAACCAACTCATTTTTAACTTGAAGCTACGGAATGCTACAATTATAAACAACTATAAATTTGAGATTGTTAGGGTCCTATTTATAAATTTTATCTAACTTTGGACAGCCGTTTAAATAATAAATGAACATGTTTAATTGTTGTCTAAGAGTTATCTAACTTAGGCAACAGAATTGGGTGTCTCAGACTTGACTAATGTGACATTATTTTAAATTAAATGAAACATTTTTCCAACCATTTCGAAAACTATAGACATTATTACATACTCTCTAACTAGTCAAAAATCTTATATATACGGCTGTTAGGGATATTGTCTACTTCGGCTATTAACCCAAACAATAATACCATCGCTGACATAAAACGAGTAACAAGTCCTGAAAATCGATTCTTCTTTGAGCTTCTTTATGCAATTGAATGATATATGTAAATGGTGCGTTGTTTTGTAATCAAGGGGGTAATTCATTGAAAAAAAACAACAACGGGGATTAGTCATGCCATCACAGAAACAAATCAAAGTTTCCATATAAACTATCGATAACAAGTATGTATGTAATTAACGCCGGAAACACAGTTTTTATGTGCGCTTGAGTTAAGCCCGGAGAATTCTCTGAGCTTTGCTTATCCAGCAGGGAATTAGTTATTGTGGCATTAAACATGTTGATTGTTTAGCCCAATGTCGTTTGTTTTTCGTCTGATTCTCCCGGGCTTGCAAAAAATACACCTAAAGTCACCTCTCGAACAACTAAGGCCCAGTTTTTTAGTGCGAGAACGTTCCAGTCTATGCAGTTAAACCCGAGTTATCTCCTGAAAAATGTTTTTAATTCAAATTAGTTTTTGAGTTAACTCATCAAATTTAGTTACTAAGTTCTGGATTAATAGAAAATATATATTTCCGACAGATGTGTATCAAAACACTATCGAAAGGGAGAGGGCGACACTATACTTTTCGTAAACACTTTTCATCTGCCATGTCACATAGTTTCACCATCTTTGTTTCGAAGGTAAAACGAATTTTTATATTTTTGACAACTGATGGTTAAAGTTAATCTTACATTAAAAAAACTGCTGTTGAGTTAAATAAATAAATAAATAAATAAATTTGTCGGCGCGATAGCTCCTGTAGAACCAGGGCCTAGTGACTTACAACTTTCAACCATTCCTGTGTGCATGTTGGCAGGAATAGAGGGGACCTACAATTTTCTGCCGAATCCAAACGGCTAGGATGAGAAACACTTTTTTCATGACAAGAGGTTACTCTTGGAGGATTTGTCAATTCCTCGCAAGAGGTAGTAACCCGTGAAAAACATTTTTGTTTTTAGGTGGCATAGGCTGGGAATAGTACCCAAGACCTTCGGCTAAACAGCCCAACGCACTAACCATTACGCCACGGACCACTACTAATTTATTTAAATTTAATTTGTTTGGACGATTAACTAAATGCCTCTTTTTAAGACACTAATCATCCTAGTTCTGCTACATAACATACCTACAGAGGCTTGGCACTTGTCAAAGGTGCATAAAAACGCATCAAGATGTTTTGGGAATTAATTTTTTCGGCTGACGAAACTATCTAGATGTGTAGATGATCTAGATACTCTATATGGTAAAGTTCGTCTAGATAGTCATGATGGTCTAGAGATTGTCTAATCACGTAATTATTACTCAGTAAATCAAGTGTTACATATAAACATTTTTAAATATTAATAGTATACAAAATTTCAAGAAAGTAATCAATTTTTTAGAAGTTTCAATCCCAAACTGGCAAGAAGTGTGAAACGTGTCGTTGATAGACAACATTTTTTCCGATTCCCGTTTTCCGTTTTGTGATTAACTGATTACAATTTTCTGTATTTTGTTCTATACGTAGGTACTCTTAGGTTAATATTGCTGTTGGCCACCATTTGTACCTGCATTGGGGACTTAGTTAAGTAAAAACAACAGGAAAGGCGTGAACGTTATGGTTGTAAAATTATATAAATTATTTACCAAATATAAAAAAATATGTACCTATACACATTTTTTGAAACTAAACCCCCAAAAAAGTACTAAGGAGATAAAATCTAAAAAAGCAATTCAGTTTTTTCTTCTTTTTGAACATGAAACATATATTTTATTAGTAAAAGAAGTTCATTCAACTTCACCCACGTAAACTATGCATACCCTTCTATTTAATATCATACATGTGAAAATCCGTGAACACACATAATTTCAATACAATTTATGCTCAACATTGCAAAATCACGAACGTACCCTTAAATTACTGATGTCATGTTTTTGCTGCCTGTAATTTATTTTAAACCGCGATGTCAAGGGAAATCCCCTCACGTAAGCGGGAGTATATTTGCATAACAATCTATATTTTATTTTCACTTTTACTTTCCAAGTGCGGGAAATAAAAAAAAAAAAAAACGACTCTAAGTATACAATCCCTTTGTATCACATTCATTTTTTTTAAATAAATGTATAAATAAAAACAAATGCAATGTGATGAAATAATTTTTGCAAAACATCTAAACAAACATGTAGTTGGTACCTATTCAGCCACACGTTGCCGTTGTTCCTCCGGAGCTATTATAATGAGTCGACAATTAATTACAATGGGAAATTAATCTTCACACTGAATATTATTCCCAACTCCAATAACAATAATTACTTCACATTTAGCTTGAAAGTGAAAACAAGAAAATAATAATAAATAATATCAACTAAAGAAGGTATTTTGTTAAAAAAAAAAGAAAGATGATGAAGGCAACACAACTATGTATATACTCAAACCACACAGCTGGCAAAAGGCCAATGATCTGTCTTACCAGGTGAGCAGCCCAAGCCGCCCTAAATGAATCTTCATTTAATTGGAAAGCGTGGGACTTACAGAATTGGATATTAATAGTCAGTGCGGTTGCATTCCAAAATATAGAATCATTTTTTGCCGATATAGATTTGCCATAATAATTTTCTTAAAAACTTGAAATTCTATTTAATTCTAATTGATTCCATAAAAGACAAATCAACTGGTATAGTTTGTTTTCTTTTTGACGACTTTATACCAATCAGGGGATACGATATTTCTTGTTACATATGGCAACTGTTTCGATCAGGCGTACATAATTGACATAAATAATTGTAATAAGCTAAAAAGTAAGTTGAACCTTTCGTAAAAATATAAAAATCAATATTTCCATCTCTTCTATGAATTCTAGACTAGCTTAGAAATAAATTTGAAACTATAATTCTGTATATTTTTATACCAATCAATGGATTTATAATTACTAACTTGAGTTATATTTTTTTCTGGGTATTAACTTTTAGCTAAATTAATTCAGAAAAAAATACTATTTGACTTTTTATAGAAAAGTCGATTTTTTAAAGTTTTGAACTATTCGACCAATAATTTTGGTCTGTCAAAAAAAAATTAAAAACGCAACACTACTTCCCAGACTTTAAATAATTGATCATAAAGTTGATAAATAAAAAATGAGTAGGTAACTATATTAAAAAAAAAAAAATTGATATGCTTACCTTCTTGGCTTTGGTCGAACGATTTCATGATTTGCATCAGTTATACAAAAGGGACTTAATGCCCCGGCCAGATGTTCTACACCAATTCGTCCAGGATCCCAACTATGTCGACCAGGCATATTGCTACTGTTGCTAGTATTGCTGTTCCCACTATTGCTGTTGTTATTATTATTAGCCACGTTTAAGCTATTGGCAATATTACTATTACTATTATTATTATTGTTATTATTATTATTGTTGCTACTATTAATATGGCTACTACTATTACTACTATTTAAACTAAATGTGGCTACGATGGGAACTTTTCCGTTTATAATTGCACTGGAATTCGCCGCCGCCGCTGCCGCTGTTGTTGATGCCGCTGCCGTTCGGGAGCAACCGCTCCTGAATATTGCAGATGTTGAAATTGAACTATTTTTCGACCAATTCGCTTGACTTGCATTCAAACTGCATGATGAATGTGTCGGTGGGGATTGATTGTACGACAAAGATGCTGAGGCAGATGGAGAATGCAATGAAACTCCGGCTACAGATGGCGAACCATGATTTGATTTTGTTGATGCTGTGACTTTGGTTGATGATGATGATGATTGTTGGAGCAGATGCTGCTGCTGTTGTTGTTGGGGTTGTTGTTGTTGTTGTTGTTGCTGCTGCTGCTGTTGTTGATGTAATGGAGAAGGGGCGCTTTGAACTAAGTGATGTCCAGTGGATCCCACTGGACTTAGTTGATTGCCATTGGTTGCAACCATGGAATGATTCATAGCCGTCGTTCATTCTTGTTTGCTTTTATCCATTTCCCGGAATGATATTGGGAATTTCATGTTCATATTTTACGATTTTGTTTTTTAAGTCTGTAAAGAGAATTTTTTAAATAAAATTAGTAAAATGTTAAGAATTTAAATTTATTATTATTTATTGAATCGACTGATACAAAAATATATTTTTCAGTAGTATTGAGCTAGAAGTTAAGTTTGATCAAAATCGGTTGGCACATTTTGCCTTCGACAGTTATAATAAATTGAAAAAATTGGTGAAAAGACATTTCGTATGGAGAACCAAGGTTTAGTGACCTACACACTTAATCACTTTTGTGTAGGCGTATATTGTTAGTCGGGAGGAATGGAAGGATCCATAATTTTACCATGAAAAGTTACAATATTTGTCTCTTCTTCGGAAAAGATAGAACCCGTGAATTTTTTTTTTTTTATTCGAATAATCTTCGATTCGGTATTAAACTTACAGAAGTTCAAAACTCTTTAAAGATTTTCTATGGAATATTATCGGCTATATTTTAGTGGTAAATCACATTAGGTACAAGTAAGAAAAAAAGTAAGAAATAATGAACAATATTTTTAATATTTTGACTAAATTTCCAAATAAACTTCTTTAAAACTTGTTTTATTTGTTTTAAATAAATGATTTTCGAAGCTCAAACAAGCTTGGACTCGTGTTGATTCAACTTACTCGATTTGTTCTAGATCGTTTTGCAGAGTTTAGCAATTCTTAAAGATAATAAGCTTTAGCTACACTATACATGAATTATAAAAGATCTGTATAAAGCCAATTGCTCAATACGTTATATAATAAATATTTAAAAACTAATTGACTTATGCACTTATGCAGTTCTCTGTGATTGGCCCATGTGTTATAATTATAAGAAAGTATTCGTATATTTTAATATTCTTATAGTAATATTTGAAGCTTATTTCCAAATTTAAAAATGGACCTTTAAAAATCCCAATAAAAGTATTTTGTCAAAATTCATAAAAATAGATCTCTTTTCTGTTCGAGTAAAAGCCTCATTTTAATACAAAAGAGAAACCATATTAATGTTCTCTTAAGCTTTAACTTTCAACACTTTTAAAAAGCTTTTGAACAAATTTATCTCTTTGTCTCTCTCTCTCTCGCTCTCTCGAGATTATCATGCTTCTTCAAAAACAAATAAATTAAAAACCAAAAACTAGTTTCTTGATCCACGGTAATAAAAATCTAAATATGTATAATTGTATATACTAACAACATACTCACATCCAGCATGCAATTATGATGCATCAGGAAGACTATTTTTGAATGCAAATTTGTTCTTATAGTTTATTCTCAAAATAAAAATAGAAATAATAATAGCACTAAATTCACCATACCACAAGAGCTTGCTGTGCAAACAACAACAAAAAGTCAACATATATGTATATATAAATAAATTCCATCATTCCGCTGCTTAACAGCCCCATGCCACCAACAACAGGTTTTTGGAACAAGGACCTGCATATTTTGAACACTCACTGCGAATTTTAAATAGAAAAATTCCAGTCTAGGATTATATGTATGTACCTAACTATACCTACGTAACGTATCTTCCTAAACATAAGTACATATAAATATTAGATGCGCGTATATGGAGGTATGATCGATAAAACGCGCCCGCGTAGCTGAGTCAAATACTTCGGATACAACTTTAACATCAGGTTTAGGTTCCGATTCAATGAAGCCATATAACCAGGGTTGCCATGAAAATAAAATCGCAATCGTAAATTTATTTTTAAATCAAAAAGAAGAATTTAAATTTTTATATTAAAAATAATAATAATAAAAAAATGTATCTTGAACGTGTCAAGAATTTTTGTAATTATTGAAATTTTTTGAGAATACAAAAATAACGGAGTCGTTTTTTAAATTTGTAAAATTGACTTTGAGTTTGAACAAATTTCAAAAAGCTAGGTTTTTGAAAGTTCCGTAAATTTGAAGTAGGTACCTCATGATTATTTTTTTTTTTTTTGGAAATATGTATGTGTTTTGAAAAATTAAATTTTTTTTAAGAAAAGTCAAAAGTCATTCTGAGGAAAAGTGAAATTCTTGGTTCGACATAATTTTTATGAAGTATTAATTTTTAATTAAGACAAATTCAAATTCAGGCTATTTTATATGTATTATTATGTATTATGCAAATATTTTTGTCTATTTTTTGAAATAGAATAGAATTTTTTTGAAGAATCGTTTCTGGGTGTGCTTTTAACTTGATGTGTAGTAGAATTTTCCAATAATTTCAACTGCTAAGAACTTCTTTTGTTCTTTTTTAATTTATATAAATTTTTTAATCGCATACAGAAGCAGCCATTTGTATGTATATTTATATTCATTTAAAAAAAAACTTTAAAACCGCAATTAAAAAACAGACCAAAAAACGACAATAAACCCAGAAAATGTATGTGCTTGATTGATCTAAGCAAATAGCCCAAAACTTCGAAAGTCTATCACTATACCTAGACTGTTTAAGTATATAAACTCTGATTGTGTGGGAAGTAGTTAACCTATTATATTCGGATCCAAAAAGTAATAAGACGCACGTTTTAGTGTTCTTGTAGGTGTAATGTGGTTTAGGTATAAAGTAGAAATTGTTTCATTTTTAAACGCTCTATTCTTGACTAATGAAAAACATTTAACATAAAAAAAAACAAACACAAACATATACATATATGTATGCCAGTAAAACCTAGGGTCTTATAAATTAGGAAATGTTAGAAGGAATAGAAGGATAGAATAGATTTTTGTTGGCACAGTGGATTGAGAAATTAGGTTTTGATTTTCTCATTAAATCCCATAGTTCCAAAACAATTAGATATCCGATTTTTTATGAAAACAGTTTCAAAAACCTTCATTTCAACCCACTCACACTTAATCATATAGAATTGATAATGCTTTTTTTAACTCTCTCTTTTACTCTCTGTATGGACAAAATATTAAAAAAAATCTAAACTAATAAAAACTGACAAGAGTTTAATTTGATTTTAGTTTTAAATATTGCTTAAAAATCAGATAACTGCAGATTTGTAAATTTAGCACGAGAACTTGAAATTTGTATTGTATTGAATTTTACTAATTAAAATTTGGAAAACTTAAAATCATTCCCAAGTTTAAAACATTATCAACATTCAATAAACTGTCAGAGGACTATTGAAAAATTACTATTATTATAAGTTGAGTCTAACGCATATCCGTTGGTGAACGTAGTTTTGTCTACATATCCAGAATTAGATTCCTAACGAAAAAACATTGAGCGGCTTTTATAGAAAAAAAAAATATTTCTTATACCTATATATGTACACATGTAAACATTTTTAGTAAAAAATGTTGCTTCGCCAATTTTAAATATTACATATTTTTGAGTTCAGAATTCAATTTAAAAAAAAAATATATCCGTTTTTTAAATATGTATCAAATTTAAAAAAAAATTTAAATATCATTTACTTAGAAACTTTTACTTACAAAATTCAAATCGGTTTAACAGATAATGAGCAAGTCGAAAATAAAAAAAAATGATTCTATGTATATGGTACTTTATAATAGCTTATTGTAGAATTTGTTTCAATTATATTCTAAATTTTAATTAAAATTTAAGGAGTCGCTTTCGATAAAATTAAGATTTTCCTTTACTCCTTAATGGTTTTTAAACATCAGTGGTATGGTATGCACCGTCATTTTTGGCTATAAGATTTTATTAAAAATCTGCTAGATAATGTAAAAATAAAGCCAGTCTTGGGCAATATGTTTGCTAAAAATCGAAATATTGAGTTTTCAAAAAAAAAAAAATAGCTATTATGTATGTACTTCTAAATTTAAAGTTAACATTTCCATTTATCCTCACAAGAAGTTTCTGTAGGTATACAAATTTTATCGAAATCGGTTAAAATGCTTTCAAGAAAGTTGAAAATAAAAAATAAATAGAAGGTTTCATTAAAAACCATTTTTCGGAAAAAAGAAATGTTACCAGAAGTTATAGATGATTTTTTTTTTTAAATCTGTGGATTTAGTTTTTAAGATACAAAAATTTAACGATTAGAAAATTTAGTATTTCAGGTAGGTACTGTTATTTTTGGTTGTAAAAAAAAATCGACCCATGCATTTTGACTGTAGCTGAACAGACGGAAAGAATTGTGATACCCACTTTTTTTGACTTCTCTATAAACGTTATATCAAGATTGATTAAAATCTCAAAGAACAATATTTAGCCGGCAACCAAGTAGGTTCCAACTGCGAAAGAAAATTTATCGAAATCGGATTTAAGTCAATAACTGTGGAAAAAATTATCTATGCAAATTTTAGTAAAATGATTTTAAAGAACTCTAGAACTTTAGAGTCTGGATACCTTTTCCGACTCTCATACTATACCAATTTTGAAAAAAGAGATGTCAAACGAAGCAAAATTACCTGCTGATTTGACAAAATTCTAATTTTATTTTAAAAATGTTAATTCTATTTTAAAAATGTTAATAATTTGTTCAAAAACTGCATTTGTTTGTTAAATATTATTCCAATAAAAATGAGTTCTAAAATGAACACAATTGTTAATATTTTGGCATGTGACGTTTAAGGTCGGTTCAATTTATTAGCTCCGTTCATTTTAAAATAATTTGTGTCTTTTATTTTAATGTAATCGCGAGAATTCTCGCACGGGTAGGCTAGCTTACATTATTTGAAATAAAAACAAAATTACATAGTTCATATTTCACAATGCTATATTTTCTAGGAAAACATACTTTTTGTATTAAACAACCTTTTTAAAAGATTAATATTTAAAGGAATGCTTAAAATTCTTATAAAGAACGAAATGTTTGAATTTTTAAAAATGAAATTTAACATTGGCCCTTTGAGAACCAAGGTACAAATCTATAAATTGCTCAATATTATTTTAAAGAGTTTAATTTTAATTTCATTTATATTCTAATAAAAAAATAATTCAAAATAATTATTATTTATAATGTTTAGTGTAAATATTTTAAAATAATCTAATGGCAACCGTGGACACATCCATTTTTGACCAGAGATATCTTAAAGCAAAAATAGCTCAGAGAAGTGATGTCGGCGTGATAACAACAAAATATTTATATGTTCCTGAGTTTCTGTGCACCGCCGCCGCCGCGCTGCCGCGCTGCGCCGCACCGTTCACATTATTATTATTTAATTCTGAGTATGGGTGACATGCGAGTATATATGTATACTTACGTATACGCATACTCACGCACTAATCTTGGTTATTGAAGTGAAGTGAATCATAAAAAAAAAGAAATAATAAATAAATCATAGCGACATCAGTATAGGAAATACCTGAACTTTGATAGAGTCAGACAGGAATTCTCCCTGTCTAATCGGATTTTATACCATTTTTTGGATTTAGTTCGGCTTTTTTATATTTATAAATGTATACATATTTTATTCCATTTTCTCAATTTTGCCGCTTTATTCGCTGTATAGCGTTTTACCGACTTGATGGCTATTATATATGTATATAGCAGAGAAAAACCTCATTTATTGAAGCCACCGTCGAAACTTGTTTAATTTTTAACTTTGTCGTGTCATATAACTAATTGCTTGTGGCCGGCTTCGATTAGGTTTGAGTGTTATGTTTATATTTTTTAGCTTAATAGATGAATAAACTTGCCTTTGATTGAACTAGATATATGTACATATATGTAGTTAAGGATACATTATAAACATTTTGGGTTTTAAGTGGTTTTAAATAGGTATATTATGATGGTTTAGATTTTTTTTAATTTGAAAAGGCTGATAAAAAAAATGTAGGAAAGAGGAATAAAGTCTATCAGAACTTAGCAAACTCCATTTTATGTTTATACAACAACAAACTTATGGAAACATGTTTCGCTATTCTTTTTTATTAAATTGTATTTTTGTTAAAGCAGAATTACTTAACTGTTATAAAACAATTATCATGTAAAGAGATTTCGGCATTTGATTTCACTTGTTACACATCCAAAATTGAATCACGGATGAAGTTTCTCATTTATCAGCTCTACCCCGAAGTCTGTAACTGAAAACGTAATTTTCTGTCATTAATGTTTTAACATGATTTAGGATATACATAATACAATCTGGACATTTATCGCCATTTACAAGCAAACGTTGTTCTAGCGCAAATTTATACTAAAATTTCAAAAAATACTTTTGGTCGTTTAATTTTCAAAACTGACAAATTTCTACCAATTTTAGTCTAAAGTTCTGTCAAAATTTATAAAAAAAATGAATTGGACTAAAATTGGTAAAAATTGACCGTTTTGAAGGAACTTTCAGTTTTACGGTGACAAGGACACCAAGTAAGGGGAATGAACGGTGTACATTTGGTGGAAATTAGAGATTAAAAGAAAACGTAAAAAATCTCCAGTAACTTGTTTCTTCGTGTGAAAAGATATTTATTACAAATCATCGTTCAGCTGTCAATTTTAATGTCACTAGAAAGTGTTGCCAATTTAAAAATCAAACGCAGTCTACTTTTTAAAAGTCATGAGTGAACTTTGGAAAGTTTTTTCTTTCAACAAATTTCCTAAAACTCAGTTTTTTCTATAGGACTTGGCAGCGAATTAGGCAAATTTGTTAAATTTTGTGCAAAGTCGTAAGAACGGTAAAAAAAATTCAACCCGTTAACCCTGAAATTGTGTGATGAAGAGTGTCAACACACCCGTTAACTTAACGCATTGACATTATTCTACGTTGACAGTCATACGCCTGATTTGCGACTAATCGTAGCTTTATACATTTTAAATTTGAACTTTAAGCCACAATACCTTCCCTATTAAAATTTATTTTAAAGCTTGTAACTTATAATGTTTAAGATAAAACATCTCATCTTTCTAATTAATTAAATCCTTATTTAATTTTTGTTTCCTTAATTTCGTCTTTAAATTCCTGTAAGTACCTACCTACATATACAAATTATTCTTTTTTGACAAAACGTCAAAATAAAAAAAAAAAACAACTGTAAAACGGGCTACCTACTACACAAAATACAACACAATGCAATTTTCAATCGATGATGTTTTGCTGCAGGCACAACCGCACGAATTTGAGACCACATAAATACGAAAAAACCAGTAAATTGAATGGAATGGTGGAATGTGGAAGAGTTGGTTTATTTTTTTTTGTGTGAGTTGGTTGATCGTCCATTTGTTTTCCTTTTTTTTTTTATTAAACGAAATTAACGTGGAATGTGAGGAGGTATGTGCGGATAACTGACATATACAGTTATCAGTGTTTTCGAAAAATGCGAATGGATGGAAGCGATTTTTTGCGATTTTTTACTGATTGATAAATTTAACGAATCCTTTTTTTGCATTTTATTTTATTTTGAGCTGAGTTTATCAGTTTTAAAGGGTTCTCTTTGTTTGTTTTGTTTGCTCCTCCTTTTTAATGTTCGTTTTTATTGCTTAAGCTAATTGATTTTTATTTCAAGATACCTACCTATATACGGAAAGGAAGAATACCGTTCAGATAAAAAGAAATTAGCTACCATTTTATCATTTTAAGGACTTTGTAGCTTGTAGGTAACTAGATGAGTGTATAGAGTGGAGGTACCTATTTTTGTACAGATTTTTTTTTTTCATGTGTTTGTTGATTATAGTTATTACCTATCAATCTTAATTAAAAAGCAAGATTGGATTGTTCGAAAACGCTCGTCAGGTTCAAGTCTGTAAAGGACCGATGTCTAAAAATATGGAATTTTAAGAAGAAAGTATGGATAAGTCAAAAGTTGGTACAGATACATACATTGAAGGTACATTATAAAAAAATAATTAATTTTAAATTTTGTTACATATAAATACAAAAACACATAAGGGCGTTTCATGCAACGTCGTAAAACACTAAGATAAGTTTATCTTTTGGATAAATTTATCTTTTGGTAAATGAAATGTCAAATTTTGTATGGGAAATGGTTTACGCAAATTGGAAAAAATTATCTAAGGATTTTGTTGCGGAAACTTATATGTACAAATTTATTTGGATAAACTTATACAAACGTCATTCTGACTTTTAACGTGACGTTTAATTTAATAATAGGGGTATTCATACAACTTCGTAAAGTCCTCGTAAACGTGGTAAACTTCGTAAACCTGTCAAATTTGTATGAAAATTTGACATATTTACGCAGTTCACAACATTTATAACGACTTTGCGTCATTGCATGAATACCCCTAATGTAATTTTTTTGCACTTACGACCTTACAGAAAGCCAACGATATTATGTTGGTCGATAATGTAGTTAATATTACAGCTGCATTGTTATAGAAAATGTGTACCTTCCAAGATGTTTATTGCATTCTGATTCGCCAAAAGAGTCCAACTTAGAATTTCACAATCGTAGCATCCATCTAAGGTCAAATGCTTTATGTGCAGATACCTTAATATCATATTTATTAAAATAAATGCTATTATATATGTAATTGTTTTGAAATGATCATTATTTTTTGTTGATCAAGTTCATGTGGATAAATCAACTATACCTATCATTTAAAAAAAAAACAACAAAGAAGTTCCAACTCGTAAAACACGATTGACGATAAGATTCTTCTGTAAAATCGTTTTCCTGATTTCTAGAAAAGTGTGTGTCTTTGAAAAAAATAAATAAAACTTCTAATTAATTTCTGACATTCCATCAATTATGTATATATAAGAAATCCAGCACATTTATACAGAAAATCTTAACATCAATAACACCTGCTCCAATCGTAAAAATTCCATATTCGATTTTGTACTAATCATCAATCACCTTTTTTTTACCATGACACCATCATTACAGTCAACGACATCTAAGCACCAACAACAACAACACCGACCGACAAAACTTATCGCATTCCAATGTTGCATGGCTCCAAACTTCTATAAATTATACCTACAAATGTTTCTTTTCTTGCCAATGCAGATCCATGCGTATAATTGGTGCTATAGCTAGCCACGCAATGAAACCCACTTTAAAGCAGAAAGTCTATAGTTCCAGAGCACCAAGCACGCGGAGACTTTTTTAAATTCTACACTTTCTGCATTAGACTGGCGCTGAACGATCATAATGGTAACCTTAAGCATCACGATTTCTATTTCATCTAGCAAAAGAATTCCCTCTTCTTTGAGTCTTTAGCCATATAGAAGTCCAGAAATCCAGACTACCGCTGTGCTATCATTTTCATATGGGACACAAAACCACAGAGGAGCCAAGAAGAGCAGCAGGAAAGCACATCAACATTATTTGTATGGCGACATGGGTATAATTACATTTTATGACGATGATTTAGAAAAAGGCTCTTCCGACGGGCGCTGATGGGGAGAACCAAAAGTATGCGGCATGCATGTAAGGCATTTAAGTGTATAGCTACAACATATATTAGTTTGTTGTTGTTGTTGTTTTTCTGGTAAACGAGCGCGACCATTTACAAAAGTTGATCTGAATTTATTTCAAAGTAAGCAATTTATGGAGAACGATCATGTGAAGCGAGAGTTATTTGCTATTAGGCACGAGGTGGGAAGTCAAATCGTTTTTCGCTGTAGTAGTCATTTTTTTAATGGACTTTATTTTTTTTTTTATTAATTTGATTTCGTTTAGGAGTATTATTTGTTTTTTTACAGTTTTTTAGAATAATCCTTGAAACAGATTAATTTATATCTTGTGAAAAAGGTACGGAGGGTAACCCTAAATAGCTAATTGTGGGTTGTAGGAAAAGATGTTAACTACATTCAACTCACTTTTCTAAAATTAAAATTAACTCTGGAGCAATTTTTCCATAAACTTGAATACTCAGCTGTCAAAAACCTATCGAAATCAAATGAAAATGTTCTTTCACTATCGAAACAAAGAGGGCGACACTATGGAAAGAGTGATTTTAATAATAGGCGCGTTTTTTTGCAAGTCAATAAATAGAAGAAAGACTTGGCGACTTACAAAAGTTATCACAGCAAAACAGCCCATTACTGTTACAAAATGTCATCACTTGCTTTGTGGCAAGCATGCAAAATCAAAACTAATCAGCCACGCCACATTAAAACCCATATAGAAAATTATTCTCCTTCATAAAATTAAATTAAATAAAACATACATTTTAATTTCAGGTCATTGAAAGGAAAACAAAATGAATTCCATGACAATGATCACCATTTTTTTATAAACAAATTGTTTTATTCGATCACTCGGATAATTTGACGTTTCCACACAAACAACCATTAGCAAACTGATAATTATCGCCGGTAATACAGTTTTATCAGGACTAAAATTATATTCCGAAGTTTATCTGGACTTACTTATCTACATACATAAGTGTATTGACATATTTTTACTTGCAATCCTCTTACCCGGAAAACCGTCAATAAAATCTTCGCTTCAGATGATCCCTCTTCAGCGCGTCCTTTAGTTCCTACAGGGTTTCTCAAGGCAGCCACTTGTGCCCTTCGTTTTTAATTTTTATTGATGGAGCGAAAGCATTGCAGCCATACTGCGAATTAACATTGTATTAAGTCAAACAAACAGTGCGAAGTTTATTCAAAAAGTTGGTTGTTGTGAGTTGTAGTCACACACACAAAATGCGCACATTAAAATATATTGTGTAACAACACGCAATGCAAAAAAACAACTGACAATAAATAATTAGATAAAAATATTGTGATCTGTAATAAACAAAATTTTATGGTACCATCAAAATGTCCCTAAAATTAAAATGTGCCTCAATTTATAATTTAAAGATTGTGACACATCCGTAACACGGTCGCATATCAAAAACTTCACTTTTTGTTTTTAAACTTATTTGAGTTATGTGTTTCTTGAAAGGGTGTCGGTATATACACATAATAATCTACGAAATCTGCTCTTAATGAGAATTTTGTCAACTTGGTCACACATCCGTAACAATTTAACATTAAAATTTTCAACAATTTTTTAAAATATCAATAACCATACAAAATGACTACAAATTAAAAATGCTGTGCTTTGTTAAATTTATATTTTAAAGGTTGTGTCACAGCCGTAATATTTAAAACCCTAATCTATTCTGTTTCTTAACTTGTTTAAAGTTTTATGTTTATAAAAATGTAATTTATGGTGCAGATATGAGAATTTTGTCAACTTATGTTCACACCTGTAACAATTTCGAACTAAATTTTTGGAAAGTTTTTCATAGTTTTGTTTCTCATTTCTAAACTGGTTATTTGTTAAATAAAACTGTCAACCTACCTCGAAACCTCCACTCACTAAAATCAAATTACAAGTTTTCTTGAAAAATGCGTCAGAACCTTACTTGTCATTAAACACCTTTTATGGCTCTATAAGGTAAGATTAAGTCTTAAAAATTAGACATCAAATTAATAAAATTAAATAATTTCATTACAAATTTCCAACAAAAAAAAAAAATGTCCAAATTGAATAGTTCCAAAGAATTACAAAGATCATCAATGAATAAAACATTAAATATCAACAAAAGAATTTCCTATAATTAACACCTTGACACCTCTGCTATAAAAAATTTAAACAACATTTTTCACCTTTAAATAGGAATAATCTTTTGACCCATCAACTTAACAAAAAAAATAGCATTGTAAAACATCGTATTTTTTTAACTCAATCACCACCCACATTCCAACAATAACAACAACAGAAAAAAAAACATGTTTCAAACTCATATATATGAACATTCTCCAAGAAATCTATTGTCTTGCTAATTTATATATTGCCCTGTATACAAATATGTTTTCTTTGAATTTAAGTTCAGTAACAAAATTCAAATAAACCAGTTCTACATAATATTCATACGAGTATGCTATTAGTTTGCAACTAATTTATAATGACTTCGAAAAGTAGTTATGCTGACAATTTTTTTTTTTTTAATAATTTTTTTATGAGCTTTAATGAGTTGATTATGTTCTATTAAAATTATTTTATGCTAAATTGGTTGTCAATTAAAATTTATAATTTTTTAAAAGCTTCCACACGCACACACACGAGTATGCAGGCCATAAACGAGAATTAAATGCAAATTATATACAATAAATCCCACTCTTTTATTACCTTTTTTTGTTTTGTTTTGTGTTCTTATTTTTTTTTTTTTTTCTTTTAGGAAAAACCAACAATTGTAGATAAAGTGTTTTGTACCTTGTATGGGGGTATTCACGTCATTTTAGTCATTATAGGTTTAAATTTATGTTAACTACCACGATTGCTACTCCTACTGATGCAATAAATCAGGGAGCAATTTAAAAAATAGGTATATTGCAAATAGTTAAATAGCAATATTCAGTTAAATTCAATGACAAATCTAAGCAAAAAATCACTCTATCGCCTGTCAATGTTGACCCATATTTATATAAGAAACTATTATTTTTTCCTAAGTAGTTTGTTGGATAATATAAATTAACTTTAATTGAGAATAATTATTTGTTTCTTAGTTTCGTCATTGTTTTTTTTTTTTTTTGTTTGGACAAACGCCTTCAAAATTATTTAAATATCTATGCTGCACCGCGTCATACTTTTTTCTAACCAAATTTTATTTGTGCGAAATTTCCATACAAAATTTTATAGAAAAAGTAGGTATGGCAAGCTGAGAATTTTTTTTTTGACAATGCATTTTTTTGGGCCTTCTTAGATTTCAGAACAAAACTTAAGGTTTTGAAATTCACAGTTTTCAGCTCACGAGTGTAAGCAGTTTGCATAAACTGATAAGAGTGAGTGTGAGCAAACGTAGAATAAAGAAATGCTCAGCATGTCTCACTAACGAGCATGAGCAATTTAGCAATTTTAAGCAAGTCATAGGCAAAAAAAATGATGTCGTTACTAAACAATCACCATGTTAAATGTAACAACAACTTAACCCCTGCAGGTTATGCTATATCCAGAGAATCCGGGTTTAACTTAAGGGAACCTAAAAACTGTGTTACCGACTTATTTTATATACTTGTTATCGATAATTTCTACATTTTTTTCCCATGGTCGTTTTTTCGTCCAATTCCTCCTGGGCTTGCAAAAAAAAAAAAACTTTGGCCATTGTAAGTAATTACTAAATTGTAATTGAAAGCGTTGAGTGTAGAAGTATAGTGCAATCCATTATTTGACAAAATCCATTCTACTTTCTCGTTATTTTTGTATTAAAATATAAAATTTATTATATTTTGAAGAAACTGTAAAAAATATTATTGAATTGAAACACAATGGTGCAAAATTTTACTTAACAATTTACTAACTTTAAAGTTCTTTACTAAAATTTTCTTAGTTTTAAAAATGTTTTAACTAAATATCATACTTAACCTATTTTCTTAATAAACTTCAGCTGAACGCGCCAAAAAAAGTGACAGTTCGTGCAAAAGGGTGTTTTTTTTTTAGAGGTATAGAACTTCAAGTTGGCAACAATATTTTAACTGGCGGCCATTTTGTCAGCTGTCAAGTGATTTATTTTTAGTTTGGTTTGGCATTTCGCATGCAAATTGTTGTCAATCCCGATTTTCAGTAGAAAATTTTATTAAGCGATGAAGCTCATTTTTGATTAAATGGCATTGTCAAAAAACAAAACTGCCCTATTTGGAGTATAGATAATCTTTAAGCCATTGTTGAGACGCCGTTACATTCAGAAAAACTGACAGTTTGGAGTGATTTATGGGCTGGTGGAAACATTGGTCCTTAATTCTTTAAAAACGATTCCGGCCAGAGTGTTACAGTCCATGGAGACCGCTATAGAGCCGTGATCAGGGACTTTTTTGTGCCTGAATTGAATGGCCTTGATGTGGGAGAGCTGCGGTTTCAAAAAGATGGCGCAACACGTTACACAGCGCGTTCCACAATTGATTTGTTCAAGGAAACGTTTGGTAAGCGCATAATTTCTCGCTTTGGACCTATGCGTTGACCTCCAAGATCGTGCGATTTACCATCTCTAGACTATTTTCTGTGGGGATATGTGAAGTCGCTAGTCTGCGCCGATAAGCCCGAAACAATTTACCACTTAGAGGACAACATTCGCCGCGTTATTACCGATATACGGCCACAAATGTTGGAAAAAGTCATCGAAAATTGGACCTCCAGAATAGACTACGTCCGAGCCAGCTGTGGTGGTCAATGCCAGAAATCATATTTAAATTATAATACCAGAAGATTATCTTTTGAATAAAGTAAATTTCATGTCAATTTAAAAAAATCATCTTTGTTTTATTCTATTTCAAAGTTCTATACCTCTAAAATAAAACATCCTTTATATTCAACACACACTATTTTCTCATTTTTTGCTGTCAAAGTGACATTTGGAGTTAGTACGATACTAAAAAATTAAAATAGTCATTTGGTGATTTTAACTTCAATAAAATGTTAAAAGCACTTGTTTAAAATTTGGAAATTCCTGTTTTCAACCTAGCATCATTCTAAAAATGATTTAACATAGTACATTGGACGATTAGTCCAAAATTTTGCGCCAATATAGCTAAACGTAACATGCTAAATAACACTGAAACCACCTATAATCGCTTACAACGAAATATAAGAAAAGTTTATTGAGTGAGGTTTATTCGTTGCGCTGTCAAATCTTTTGTATTTGAACAATGAACATAAAAAGACCGCCATCCACCAAGTCATGTCAATCGTCGTCGATATGCTTTTGAATTTTACGCCTCATAAGTTTTCTATTTCATAGACAATTAGATATTCATACTTTCAATACAAAATAAGGAATCTTATCCTACAATGTATATAAAATGATTGAGTTTCTTTTATCAATAGATACAGTTAATTGATGGCGGGAAAGAGTGATCATATAAAATTTTGAATAGATTCCAATTTAATTGTTTTGTTTGCAATTCGAATTTATTTCTTTGAATTTGCATGCCAAAATCTATCTTCGGCATCAAGCCTTTTTCACATTGGAATCTTAAAAAAAAATGAAAGAACAATTTTTTTTGTATTTGATATTTGAAAGTGTGTTTTTGTTTTGCTTTAACAAAACAACAAAAAAGCACACACACCAAAAAAAAACCTGTTACCCAACAAGACTGTCAGTCTTCGCTATATCGATTTGACATTCCACACTGTTTATGTTATGCTCAATAGAATGTGCACCAAAATGGTACAAACAAAAAAAAAAAGGGTAAGACAAAGTCGTGACCGCATTCTGTTTGTGGCTTTTTGACTATATACGCGGTGGCTTACTCTTGTTGTGCGAGATTTGGTTTTTTTTTTCAAACTAACTATTTATATATGAAGCTGCTAATGATTTGTCCATGAGATATTGAGACATACATACGTTTAGGTATGTAAAATGTATATGTTACTGTCTTTGTGAAGACAAAAAAAAAGTAGTTTAAGGTTTCAATCATGTTAGATCTTATTTAATGGATTCGGAGTATGGTAGGTGGTTTTTTTTTGTCAAAATTCCAATGAAAATGTTGGATAATATTTAAAGGCGATATGAACATAAAGATCTATATATGCGTGTTAGAAAGTTCAGTAAAAATGTTTCACATAACAACATTAAGAAATTTTGGTTTTTATTTCATTAGATTCAGCATTAAAAATAACCTAATATTATGTGCCATTTCCTTATGATCTACGGAAATGATTTAAATTATAGTTTTATAAATCTTCGCACCAACAAATAAATACATACAATCATTTTATGGGACGACAGCTCGTAGAAAATCAGGGGAATAGTGTCTTAAAAATTCTGAACTATTTATTAATGTGTGTTTGTTTGCGAGAAGAGAGGAAGATCAACTCCAAAAGGTTACTTTTTTATGACATTTTCTTTACGTTTTTCGGACATTCCTTGACACTAAATCTTAAAATTTAAGGCTCTTAAATTTTAGCACCTCATATCTGGGAAATTCGTGAGATAAGTTTTCCGCATCTAAATCATCTGCGAATATCCCAGAAATCAGGTGATAAAAATCAAACTACAAATATTAAAGGTAATATTATTAGCTTTTTCATTTTGTTCAATTCTGCCCACCTGTCAAAATCGACGAAAATGGTAGATCCAGTGCCCATTCTCTTGTCTAATTTCAATATTTTGTTGTTGTTTGCAATGATGCGGTGATTTAGGCATATTCAGGAAAATGAGATCTTGGAGATCTCAGCAATCTCAGTTTAGATGAACAGGATTTCTCAGCAAAATTTCTGAGCTTTGCTGTCAAAATTCTGAGAAAAAAATCTTGGATTCACTTGCTCGCTTTTTGTGTGAGAAAAATCTCTGAAATCTCATTTTTCTGAAAGCGCCAATAAGTTCTTGTGGGTACTTGAAGCACCATTTTTAATTTACGACACTTTCAACTTTGACAACCTGTGCAATATATTACCCTAGATTTTAGTACTGTGGATAAAAATCTTTAATGTCCTTAAAAACTATAACCATTTGGTCGAAATGAGTGTCTATCGCTCGCTCGTGTGGAACCAGGGCCTGTAACTTACAACTCTCAATTATTTCTGTGTGAATATTTTTGACATGAATGGTCCCATCTATCCAATTTGTGACAGGAATGGATTAGACCTACAATTTTCTGCCAAATCCAAAAAGCTAAGGCGAAAAGCGCTTTTTCATGATAATTAAGAGATTTGTCAATTCCTCATAAGAGGTAGTAATCCATGCGCTATTTTTTTAAAAATAGCAAGTATCGGTTCATGCAACAGTGTGAGTACAGAGCGAGTTCATATGACCCAGTCTTGAACTCTAACAGTCGTATTTACTAAATTTTGATCTACTTAGACACTGTCTAACAATTTTCAAATTGGTGGAAATATGCTTTATTTAATAAAAATAAATATCACTTTATTCACGGTTAAGGCAATTTACACTCGTGTCTAAGTTAGGCAGCTATAAGACAACAATAAACAAGGTTTTTGAACACATTTTCCAAAGTTGACCAGTTGTCTAAACTTAGACAATGTTTATAAATAAGACCATAATTATTTAACCCCCGTATTCATCAAATGAATGCGTTCAACAATTTCTCTTGGAATAAAAATATTTTCTATTTTTCAGCAAAAGAACGTTGGTAATGTGAAAAACTTTAATATTTATTAATAATTAATTTTCTTTTCAAGAAAGAAGCTGTGGAATATAAAATTGAAAATTTCAATTTCACAACTTTCCATGAATATTTCATATCCATTTGAACTGTTTTTTATATAGGCTTGGATATTTTCTTCCTGAAACCATTTCACATTAGACTAATTTTACTTCAAAATAATGTAAAACCTATACTGGGTAAAAAAGTTTTTCAAATAAAATTGAACAATGAACAAGCACCACTAAAGGAGTCTGATGATCGGCCTGGCAGTAGTGAAATAGCTATAACTCCAGCCTATAAAATCTTGGTGGTAGCTCACCCAATTATTATGTTGTTTCATTCAAACCTTCAATATTAATATGATGGTGCGAAAGCTTGGCAGCCTAACTGCAAGTGTGTTATCACACAAAAACCCCCTATACTTTCCATTTAAAAATAAAAAATTAAATCCTATTTAATTTTATACTTATAGAACAAATAGATTTCTTTTAAGTGACAATCAAATAAACAACAATGTATTTCATAAATTATATTTTTAGAGCAAACAAAGAGATTTTCTAATTTAAACATTTTCTTTTATAAAATTTTATTTGGTTTTTAAGAAAAACTAACAAAATTTCAATAAAAAAAAAAACCTAAATTTTAAATAAAATTTATTTTTTTTTATTCTCTAATTTATTCAACCTATTCATCAATGAAAGATATTAGTTAAGTCATGTAAACTCAGTCTTATAATAAATAATTTTTTATAATGTATTCTAATTTAAAATTTATTCACGTAAATGAATAAATTAAAAATTAAAAAGAAAAAAAAAAACAGAAACAGAAATAAAGGAGTTCATAAATAAGAAATAAATCAATTCATATGCAAATTAATTAATAATTAAGTATTATTGGTTTTTTTGATCCAAACATTATGGATAACATTTTAGGATTCATAAGAAAAAATCAAAATCAAATTAAAATAATAATTATTTTATATTTCTGAATATAAAATAATTTTTAAACATTACTTTAAAAGAGATAAACAAATACTATAAGAAAATAATTAACATAATTTAACAATATACTAATATTTTAAATAAACAAACAAAAATTAAAACTTACATAAAACATGGTTTTTATTAATTTCTAAATATTCTAAAAAAGTTATTTTAAATAAAGAATATAAATAAAAAAATAAATCAAACCTACCACACTTATTAAGTCTGCAACAAGTCCAATTTGGCAATATCCATTTATAACAAACAAACAAACAAACTAAACAAAAAGATCCAAACAAAAGAATCACGTATTTGACACTACGCAAATAACTGAATTTTCGTTTTGAACTGTGTGTAAAACCAATTGGCCATACATGTATCTTTTAATTCCAACAATCAGCCATGGATGGAGAGTGCGCTGCGAGTTGAGATACTTTTATTTATTTTACTTTTTTTTGTTTTAATTTTCTTTTCCTCTTTTTTCTTGTATTAATTGCATTCCGCTTACGGAAATCGAGTGCCACAAGCTGAGCTGCATTCAACAACAACAAAAAAAAAAATCGCAATGGTCCTACAGCATCACAAACACATATACACTTTCTCTTTTGAAATATTTCTCTATAGTTGCACTTATTTCAATTATTTTTAAATTGGACTTTTCTATACAAGCGAAAGATATTTCCTTTATTATTTTTTTTTGTGCTGAAATTTATACGAAGTACTATTTTATTTTTAAATTTTTAGTATTTTTTTTCAAGTGAGTTAAGAAAATTTAAAATTTTGACACATAAATTCCATGAAATGCATTAAAAAACGATTTTTACGAAAATTTCAAATTCAATGTGGTTTTATTTTATATAAAAATGGGTTTTTAAAAAAAAATAAAACAGCTTCTTTTCCTTCTTTGAAAGATTTCAACTTTATGCAAATTTTCTTGTTATTTTATCTATATGTACACTGGAAAATCCACAAATGGAAAATTTAATAAAATAAAAACAAAAAATCAGACAAAATAAAACACAACGTGCCTACACACCGCTTTCACATCGTCCACGAAGAACGTTCTTTCGATTTTAAGGTCCAAATCTCGACTACCAATTAAGTGGTGAATTGAAAATTCAGGAACCTGGTTTTTCTCTTCATTTCATACATCCATGGTATACGACCAGACCAATGTTGGTGATGGCGATGGCGATGACGATGACGATGGTGGTGGCGGTGGCGGTGGAGTACGGGATACGGGTATTTCGACTCCGTATCGTATAGTCCGTATGTAGTATAGACTCGAATCAAATCTGACGTACTACTTATTCACTCAGTCGTCGGTCGGTCGACTCGATTGGTATAGCGAGAGAGAGTATCTATCTATAGATTGTGTATTGTGTAGGTTAATGCTGAGATGGTGGTGCTGAAGCTGATGGTGCTGGGTACTGGTACTGGTTGCTTTTGCTGCTGGATGCCACAGATATTATTGAGCAAGACTTCAGAGTACTTGGAGCCAGGTTTTGGTTCAGTATAATATACGTGTGTGCGCGAGCGCACAATCTGTCTTGTGCCTTGTAAGCCTTTATAGCTATAACAGATATTCGAATTGTTTGGAATGTAAGGTACTCACTGGCCTGGAAGTTTTGGTTTTTATTTTTTTTTTTTTTTTCGTTTTCATTTCACAAAAGAAGTACGGTGTGCTGGTGACGAGAACAAAAAGAGAACAAAAAAAAAATATCAAAAATAAAATCAGGCAACAAAACATACAGAAAACGCTCAAAGCGGTATGAGTTCCCTATGAAAAATATTTTATATATTTTTTTTTGTTTTTGTCATCCATGAAGGTATTTGTATGTGCGAAGAAAACTGGTATTTTGTTAAATCTTAGTGTGGAAGTCTAAGGTATGGAGACGTCAGTGCATAATACCAATGTATGCAACTGATGCAGCATCCACAGTAGGTTGTAGGATTAAGTATTGCAAGCATATGTATGGATGGTGGAAGAAACTTCTAACGAATAGAAACTAATAAAGTTTTGTTCATAGATTTTGAGAGATTAATATACATATACCTATACACCTTACCTATATATACATATATAACAAGGCTAGGTGAAGGTTCGAAGGGCTTAGTATGTCATCTTAATTGCTTTGTTTTGTAATCATATTTAAATTGCAAAATGTTTGTATATTTATATGATTAGGTAATTTATTTTCAGTTTAAATAAACGATCGACTTGATTTATGTTGGAGTTTTTTTTTTTTATATCTATAAGAACATGACAGTTATTTTAATTTAATTCAAACAATAAAATAAAGGAAAAACAACACATTGCAGTTCTTTTTTGTAATAATGAGACAGGTTTTGTGCTCCTTTGTATTATTTCAAAATTTGAACATATGTACCTTGGAAAGCGAATAATATATACCAAAAATTAAAATAAGGTTCTGACATCAGTTCTTTTGTTTTTAAAATCAGATGATATTTCTTGTTTGTTTTGTGTTGGAAAAAAATGTTGGCACAATTCGGGTGAATTTTTTTCAAGCATTGAAAATTTTAAATCCTGGTAACTGACCTTTAAGTAGGCGTTGAAGAAAAGCTGTTTTTTTTTTAAATATGGTTATGGTACGTTTTTTTGAAGTTTTAAAAGGTAGTCAAATGGTTACACATCTGACTATCTATTATAAAAGAAATCAATTTTTGAAAGATAGCTCATAGTCTAATCTGGCTTTTGAATAAGACCAAATTTCTTTAAAACTATTTTTTGAGCAAACTGTAATGAAGGATTTAATTTTTTTTGTAGAAATTAAAAGAAAAAATAGATTTTGATTAGTTTTTTTTTTAAGCATATAAACAAACATTTGGCTGAAATATAATTTTAATGTAAAATTAGACAATCAGTTCAAAAATGTTTTTTTCTCAGTCCACTGTGCCAAAAAAAAATTTTTATTTTCTTTTTTTACTTCCATATACAACCATAGGTACTAAATGGCAAGTTATGGATTCGTAAGAAAAAAATCGAACTCGAGATTTCGATCAAAGTTGCCATTACGATGATAGCGAAGTCGAAAAGTAAGTAGTACTGAGTGAATAAGTAATACGTCAGGTTCTTACAATTCTGTGTGTCTATCCTGTCCTATCGGCTGCAGCCTAAACGAGTGGGTCGATTTTCTCAGTTTTTAGGTATTCCCCCAAAATGTTTTTTTTTTCATTTTTTAGGACCGAAAATAACGGTACCCGCCGTACATTTTTTTTAGCAAATAATGAAAATTTCGTATCTCTCAAAAACGTGCTCACAACTTGAAAAAAATATAATTTTTTTTACAAAAAAGCTACCATTTTATAAAAAAAAAAAAAACAATTTCGGAAAAATGATTATAAATGGTACCTCCCATAGCGAAATTTTTTTTTATTTTCGATTTTCTCAAAAACGGCTCAATTGATTTTGACCAACTTTATTTTATAGAAAATCTTTCAAAAAGTTTGAAAATTATTGTATACCAAAAATTTCAAAAAAAAAACTTTTTTTTGATTTAAAAAAAAAAGTTTCACAATTTTTTTTTGAGAACTTAATATTTCGAAAACTAACTTGGTCGATTGATTTTTATTAAAATTAACATTTAGCAGTTTTTTAACATTATCTAGCAGATTTTAAATAAAAATTATTTCTATGATCAAGACAAGGGTAGATACCTCCTAGGTTTTTAAAAAGCGTAATGGAATCATTTTTCCTAAAAACGTCCCCTACGATTTTGGTTATTTGGTTATGTGGTTATTTTTATGTGAGTTAATATCAGTACGATCTATTGGAAAAAAATTATCAATTCAAAATGGTATCTCTCATATAGAACCATTTTTTAGTTTTCGACTATCTTATTATCTGATAAACCGATTGCAATGCAATTTTTTACACAAGAGCTTCTAATAATTTTAAATAATATCAAAATCTTCAAAAAAGAAAACTAATTTTGGGTTTAAAAAAAAATTCAAAACTATTTTTTTTAAATTCGATATTTCGAAAATGGGTTGATGATTTTTTTTAAATTAATTTTTAAACTCTGCCATTTTTTTTTTTTTCTTAAAAATGTTTTCAAAATTTTGTATATATAAAATTTTTTCTCATGCAGGCATATAGTTAAAATAATTATTATTTTTAATTATTTATTATAATTTTTAAAAACGAATCTTAGATTTAAAAAAAAAACAACAATTAAAAAAAAAACGAACGTTTGAAAAATAAATTCAAAATAAAATGTGTTTTTTTTTTAATGCGTGTACTAAAGGGGAATGAATACCTTTAAAATGTTTTAACACAGTATGAGCGTTTAGGGTTAGACGTTTATTAAAAAAAAACTGCAAATGTGTTTGAGATTTTTTGATTTGTGCATTAATTTTAGTGAATTTTTGAATTATTGAATTCTGAAGACAAAATTACAATTATTTTTTTTAATATTCCGGTGAGTATATACTTTTATTCCGAATTTAGACGTGCTCTCAACTACAGAAATTTCTCCTTTAGCCGCACTACCTTCACAAATGTGGAATGCTTTGACCGTTTATTTGTTCCCCTCCCATTTCGATATACAGATATTTAAAACCAATGTGCGTCAGTATCTCCTTTTAAATCCTTTCGAACTTCTTAAACACTAGCTTTGAGTGTGCCCTAAATATTAAAAAAAAAACACATACGTGCTTTAGAAAGTTATTGTAAATCCACAAATCGATGGAAAACAAAATTACTTGATTTTTTTAAACTGAACGTGAATTAGTTAGGAAGCATTACGTTATTTTATCCAAATCTAATAAAGTTGATAGAAATTTCCAGAATTTACTAGAAAGTCAGAATATTTACATTTTGATTTTCAACTTGAGGTACCTTTAATTTTTGCTTAGTATCACATTATACAATTTCTGATTTTTGCCTTACAATAATTATTTTCTGTTCTCAATATTTAAGATAAAATTATTTAATTTCGCAAAAGTTGACACAAAATGTTAGAATGTTGAAAAAGTAATATAGGGATGAATTCAGCAGGAGAGATTTTTTTTTATTTGTTGAAGTCAAAACATAAAATAAATGATTTTTGAGAATTATTCTGTTACTATGTCAAATAAAAGTTCAAAATTTCAGGATGAATATTTTTTGCTTACTTTTTTCCTCCAACAAATAAGAATTGAAACAAATCGATTTAAAAAATAAAAGAATCCCAATAGGGAATTCGTCAATTTTCATTTATCCTTTAAATTTTGAAGAACAATATAATGTTAAGTCCAGCCTGTTGCAATGTATCTACTGCTGTAAAAGTCCAAATTCTAGCAACATTGGTTAAAGTTAGACTCTTTTTTTATTTCCACTTCTATTAGATATTATAAGGCACAACAGAAATCTGAATAAAAACAAAAAAAAAACTATATAATTTAAATATTGAATACAAAATTTTTGAAATTTTATAAAAAATAAACAAGACCGAAAATTCCAACGGATTTCTGTTGACTTGCACCGTACATATTTTTTCCTGTGTTTTTGAATATCTTTTAAGGGTTTCTGTATATGTAGGATTATTTGTAAGTATGTATTTAAAATTTTCTGATTTTTTTTTTGTCTATCCCAGAATTTCCTTACACAAATAATGCTGGCAGGAAGATCATTATTTTTTATTCCCTCTCAATTCCTCAACTCTATGAATATCTTCAAAGAAAGAAAAGACACTCAACTATCATGATTTCATCAACAACATATATTCGTACTGACAATGTTGTCTAATTTCCTGCAAACAAAGGCAAGACATTTGAAAAAGGACACAGTATTAGATCTAAGAATGATCGGGAATGCAGTAGAAACAGGTATATAAAAGGATATATGTATGTAAAACCCTTCATATAGCTGTATCATTTTCATGTTCATATAAAAATATCTATTGTGATAAAAATGATTTAGTATACCTTCCAAATGACCACAAAATATAATAAAAATGATTTGTATGCATAAAACATAACTGCAACAGTTACCTACTACTGTTCCATTATATGCATAGCGAGGACCCTGGCGATAGGACATAAAAGTCGTTTGACACAAGGAGGCAAAACATTATATAACAACAAAAGACCCACAAAGGGGAACGGCCCATAATTCGTTGTTGGTTGCATTCCTGAGCGATTTTGTCTTATTGCTCGACTGCTGTTCTGTTCTGATGTTCATGGTTGTCGTTGTTTTGTTTTGAGAGCTGTTGTTGTTGTTGTTGGTATTTTTTTTTTTGATGTGCCTCCTGTAATATTGATTGAATTTGTTTTTTTTTTTTTTTCGTTATGTATTTTACCTGCTTTTAAAGTTAATTATGCAGGTAAACACCAAAAAAACGTACTTGTCCTGTTCACTTTTTTTATACATATATTTTTCTCTTGATATTTTTATATTTTTTTTTTTTTTTTCAAATGTTATTTATGTTATTTTGTCTTTTTAATGTTTCGTCTGAGGTCGAGTCAAACCTGTTGATATTTGAATTATAGGTATAATGTTTCTTCTTTTATTGATCATTTTAGTCATTTAATGTTTTGTTTTTATGTATCCAGTTTCGACAAAAAAAAGCTATAAACATAGTTAAACAAAATTCGCAAGAGGAGTCAAATTTCATTAATCAATCAAGATTCAAGAATCATATCTAAGAGCTAAAAACAAAAAAGTTGAAATATGTTAGAAAAAACACACTGTATGGAAATAAATCTTTTTTATTACTTTTTTTTCTATATTTATGAACATAATAATTTTAGTATAGCTAATGGGAACAAGTTATTATGCTGTTTATTACAAATATATATTTGGATATGATTGCAGAACTATGTAAATTATTTAAAAATTTAACTTCTGTAATCCGTCATTCTATAAATTAAATTTTCTGCATTTCGAACAAAATCGTATTGAAATAAATTTTCAATTTCATTTGTAATGAAATTCTATGGTCTACAATTCGTTCGGTTTCGAATATTTCGCAATTACTTCGAACTGTCATAAGTAAAGCTACATTCATTTTGAATTGTATTGAAATTAAAATTTAATTGAAGACTAAAAAGTTATCAGAGAACGAGAATTTTTCATTGTAGTGGTAGTTCAGAATTAAACCTTTACCAAACAACTTTGCTCAATATTAGGCGTGTTTTTTTGTAAGCCCAGAGGGAATTGGTCGAAAAAAACAACGTCGGTGCCAAACAATCACCATGTTAAATACAACAACAACTAATCCCCTACGGGCTAGGCTAAACCCAGATAATTTTCCAGGCTTAACTTAAGCACACAGAAAAACTGTGTTACCGGCATAAATTATATACTTGTTATCGATAGTTTGTATGAAAACTCCATTTTGTTTCTGTGTTGCTGTCACTAATCCCTGTGGTCGTTTTTTTCCTGCAATTTCCACCGGGCTTGCAAAAAAACACGCCTAATGGAACCATTTTTTTTTATGAGAACAAAATGGCGGTCTTTGTAATGGAATTTAGTTTGTTTCCCTATAAATGACTTGAAATTAAGTTCTATGTTTCTATTTAATTTTATTTCATAAAGAGGAATAATTAACTTTTAATTTTAATGTGTTATAGTTGATTAGTTTTCGTTTTGCATGCTTGCCACAAAGTTGAAAGGGTAGTGATGCCATTTTGTAAGAGTGATGGGCTTCTTTGCTGTGATGACTTTAGTAAGTCCCGATATCGTTTTATTGTTGAACTCCATACGAAGTTGCAAAAAAACACGCCTATTATTGATCAGAAGTCCAAAATCAATGTACCTATGCTTTAATTTTAATATAATAAAGATTTCATACATTCCCTTTCGGGATTAGTTCTTATCTCAGAGGAAACTGTATTTCCGGCGGTAATTACCTTTTTGTTATCGATATCATGTATGAAAACGTAAAAATTCTCTAAAACCTTAACTTTCGAACATTTTTAAACTAAAAAGTTATAAGAGTAATAAATGGTTTGTCGATTTATCCTTGTCCAATGTTCATCTGAAGTTTGTATAAAATTGATTAAAACACTAAGGGTCTGTTTCACAATCTCTCAGTAAAGTTCTAAATAAGCTAATTAGAACTTTTTTGACATAAAATTGTAGGAAAATCTATCAAGTAAAGTTCTGATTTGCTTACTCAGAGATCGTGAAACGAGCAATAAATATTATAAATATATGTACATATATTTAAATTTTGCGTAATTAACTAACATAAAAAATAGAGCATACAAAAATTTACAATATTCAGCGAATACTTTTTTTATAGAGAAAACAAGTTTGCTTTCGTTATAGCGATATGTGATTTATTTGATCGATTTAGTTTTGAAACTTGAATCAAATGAATGTTCGTTTTTTATGTCCAATCCACTCCATCAAGGCCACTCAACGTTATATAAATTATGTTTCTATAACCATTTTGATTTGGAATGTACATAATCATTTGGATAAAATAAAACTTTCATTTAAACATAACTCGATTAAATTAATTGAATGAATTAACTGCAATTGCAAAATTAACGAGATACCGATTTTTCAAATCATAAGAAAATATAAACATTTTCTGCTTATATAATACCAACGACATTACATATATTTGCATACATATCATTATGATGCTAGTACCGGGTCAATTAATCTATAAACAACAACAACAACAAAAAATTAAACCTTAATATAATTTCAGTTCAATCTGCAACAATTGTCTGTCCAACCATCATCCGACCCAATCGAAATGCCCTTTTGTTCAATTCCATCTCCCCCTTCTCAGATGCGGATGCAGTGAAACCTTTCAGACTTATCATATCCCAAAATGAAATGCAAATATTTTCACTTAAAAATATCGCTGCTTATATCCAGACAAAAATTTCTCACTTATGAGGAAAGTTATCTGAATGAAATTAATGATTGTGTCAAAATAATTTCAATAGCCTTTTTGTAATAAATTACGATCGCGCTAAAAACGCCAATCACAATAAATAAGCAGGAAAGTAATGTAAAGGGTGTTTTTTTTTGTTTCTGTTAAAAATCAATAAAATAAAATCGTTTTTTTCAATTGGTAATCTGGAAGAACAATTTGTGTGAAGCAAAAGCAAATTGTTCTTCTTTTCAGAAGAATAATTGTCATTCCGATTTGACAGCAATCGAAAAGGCCATAAAAAAGCGCTCCAAGATCTCGGAGACTTGGAGATATTAGCGACGCCATCACAGAAAAAAATTTCGTAAAAACTATCGATAAGAAAGAGATAATTCCGCAGGAAACTGTATTACCGGCGAGAATAGCTATTTTTTATTTGTGTGATGGAGTCACTAATTCTCAATAGCCGTGTTTTTTTTGCAACTCTATAGAAGGCGTGTTTTTTTGTAAACCCAGAGGGAATTGCACGAAAAAAACGACCACAGGGATCAGCGACAGCATCACAGAAACAAAATGGTGTTTTCATACAAACTATCGATAACAAGTATGTATATAATTCACGACGGTAACACAGTTTTTCTGTGTGCTTAAGTTAAGCCCGGAGAATTCTCTGGGTTTAGCTTAGCCCGTATGTGAATAGTTGTTGTTGTTTTATTAAACATGGTGATTATTTAGCGCCGGTGTCGTTTTATTCGTCCAATTCCCTCCGGGCTTTCAAAAAAACACGCCTAGAGTTGCACAAAAAAAAGTCATCGTGGCTTACCAAAGTCATCACAGCAAACAAGCCCATCACTCTTACAAAATGACATCACTACCCTTTCACTTTGTGGCAAGCATGCAAAACAAAAACTAATCAACCATAATAAATTTAAAAAGTAGAAAATTATTCCTCTTCATAAAATAAAATTAAATAAAAACATAGAACTTAATTTCAAGTCATATATAGGGAATCAAACTAAATTCCATGACAAAGACCGCCATTTTGTTCTAATAAAAAAAATTGTTCCATTTGATGGCTCAGATAATTTGACGTTTCCATACAAAATGTCGCTAGCAAAATGATAATTAGTGCCGGTAACAAAGTTTTTATCGGATTTAAAGTTAAGTCAGTCTCGAAAATTATCTGGACTTAGCTAAGTCTAAATGGAATTAAGTTGTTGTTGTATTTACGTGTAAATCTCTTTGCTCCGATGTCGTTTTTTTGGTCTAATTCTTTATAGACTTGCAAAAAACAGGCCTATTATAATATAATTTGTGTGTTGAGCAACAGTCTAACAGTACCTAACATTGTTAATTTAATTTTCAATGACAATTTAGCTTTAACTGACAAATATAAAAAATGTATCTGCTAAGCGAAAGTTATTAAAAAAAGAACACCCTTTAAAGTCTGCTCTGGTATTTTAAGTTGGGCGTTTCTTGCAGACACATTGACAGTCTGATGTCCATTTTTTAAATCTACATAATGATCAGATGAGTAAAATTGTTGTATATTATTGTCATTGTCCCTCCACTGTCCATGTTCAGAGTGCAGCGAGTTTTTCTTTAAAAAAAAAAAAAATCTACTTGGCTCAATGTTGAATGCGTAAATCCCAGAATGCACATTAGGTAGGTATGTATATTATATTGGATGTATTTATCTTTTCTGGTCAAATGAAATAGGTATAGAGTTAGAGGGACTATACCTATCTAAATTTATGCATAGAAATCCATCTTGAAAACTTGGAACTAGATTTATTAACAAAACTGTATCTGATTAGAGGTGACTTAAATTATGTGGTGATGTTTTTTTTTATAGGAGTTGTTATTTAGTAGGCATGTTAAATATTTTTACCGTTTAATACGTGTTATAGACACAAATAAAGAAATTAGGGTCACACACAGTATACGATATAACTTGTTATTTATTTTTTTGTTTTGTATGCATTTTTGTTTGTAACTTTGTTTTGTTTATTATGATGATGAGATTATTCAAATGAAGTATTCAAAATGTGCTACTGTATATGTATGTAGTTACGACTAATTTAAAGTTTTTCTTTGGATGAAGTTCAAATAATTTGTTATAGGGCCTATTAAAATTGGATTAAATTGCAAATAAAAAATATTTCTCTGGGTCTTGGGGATTAATCAAAGCTCTACATTTTAGGGACTTCTTGTTCTAAGAAAATGCTGCAGTGATTTAGGCTGTAGGTCGAGGTTCAAATCAGACAAACCAATACTTGCATACACAGATAGTCGAAAGGATAAAATTGAGGGATCCTCTTTTTTGTGTTCTCTATCGTCGTATAATGTCTGTTTTCTGAATTTACCGCAGCTTAAATGCAAACTTTTGTCTATTGGCACATCGCAGAACTCTTTCTTTGGAGAAAAAAAATACTTTAATAGTTTATTAAATTTTCAAATATACATATATCTCTTCCACTTCATAGCGGGCCTTAAGTTAGTGTATTTCATTTTTCTAGTTCGAGGGCCAGCTCTTTTATTTAATTTCAACAAATTCTAGGGTATGTGTCATCCGTTGGAAAAAATTAATTCCACAAAAATTGTTATGTCTATCTGGTACTATACTTCAAACTATACATACCTACACAAGTATCAACATACTTACGAAACAAAAGCCTTTCAAAAGGGTGAATTATGTGAAGAAGAAAAAAAAAAATATCTTATATAAGAAAATTTTTCGAAAGTGAAAAAAGATATCCAAGCCTCTCCCAACTCGGTTACAGATTCTCGGAACTTATTTATAGCAAACCAAAAGAGATTAGAGTCTTTGGGGATTTTCTATTGATAAGGTTTTAAACTATTCCTCTTTGTATAGCTTATTTTATAGGACTCGCTGAGGTTGTGCAAAGATACTACTATTCCAAGCAGTGAAAAAGTATTTAATCCTCGAAACGTTGGGAATGCACGATCGCAGATAAATTGATTCAGCCACCATCTACACTTATCATCAGCATCATCGTCATCGTCCGTCGTAGTCGTAGTCGTAGTCGTTGTCGTTGCCGTCGTCTTTATATACAGCAATGTCTTTTGTTGTTGTTGTTGTTGTTGTTGTTGTTATTATTATTATTATCATCGTATTCGTTTTTTTTTTTTTTTTGCCGTGGTTGTCGTCGTCATGCATCCCATCGAATAGGCGATTACATTTAGAAAATGCAGTCATTCAAGTTAGTGAACCCAAGACCAAGCTGCATGAGGAGGAATTCCATTGCACTCTAATCGACGTCGATCGGATGAGTCGACCGGTCGACTCTGGTCGGCTATTTGGTCTTCCATTATACGAATTTTACACGAATCCGATACAATTTTAGCCCTGCATCTTGGGGGCAGCAGTCACTGCCTGCTGCCTGTTGCTATTGCTGCTAATGCTGATGCTGCAGCATCTCTCGCCTCGTTGGATGTTGGTGCTTGCACCAGGCACCAAGCACCAACAACGACAACAAAAACACCCATCCTGGGATACGCCCGATCCGATGTTGATATTGTACCTTGTATTGTGCGTGTTTCCTTACATAAACTTATGAATGCATCTTTTGCAGGGAACGAACGACCATCGCATCTTGAATCTTGCATCGTGCCGTGCCCACTGCTGGATTGTTGTTTTTTTTTTTTGCTGTAAAAGGATCGAGCGCGCGAATGAAAGTTTATCGTACAGTAGCTGGTCGCTGGGACGCAAGGCTGAAAGTTGTTTCAATGTTTTGACTATCTCACCATGTACGTAGGTTTTTTTTTTTTTAAAGAGTGTGTCACTTCATACATTGTATTACTCAAAGTTGAATTTTAGAATTGATATGAAAAGAAAAAAAATTATAATTATTTTAAAATCCAGAGGATATTTTTGGATGCATGAAATAGGCAAATAAAAAAATATTATTAATATAACAGATAGGTTAATCATGCGAAATCTCTATGAACCTACATACATAAATGTCGGAAAATGTGGTAAAAATGAGAAGAACTATTTAAACAAATGGGCAATTTATATTTTGATCGTTTGCATATATTTTTACCATCAGGAATTAATTCAAGCTTCTAAGAAACAAAATGCTTGAGCTCCTATTAGAGTTATTTTTGAAATGAATGTCGTTCAGATCTTAAAGTGGTACTATTTTTCAGGAAAGGTTTTACGCATTCGTGTTTTCCCTTTAGAAACAAATGCTCTATACTTGACAATATACGTCTGATATTGGCCTTGATGTGGAATTGTTGAAATTTTAAGATTAAATTAAAATGATTTTTTAATTTTTATTCAGATTTATGTCATTTCGGTCACAACATTCGATTTAGAGCATTTTTTTTTTAAATGGTAATCACGGTAATCATAGTAAATTGAACATAATAGACAGTTTTTAAGTAATAAGTAACTAATAATCACAGAAAAACTTGTTTGTACAATATTTTATTTATGTTTAAACATCTATGCCGGCGGTAGCCTAAACTAAAAACGTGAACCTTACGTGTACTACGTTCCGTGTCACACATTACGAGTAAGGAGCCAGTTATAGCTTTTAAGGGGGCAGTTATAGCTTTAATTGTAAACCATCATTGGAATTTTTGTTTCTATGTTTTGAGGCACTTAAAAATCAAAATCAGTGATTATTTCGATGCCATTATAAAGCTGATAACCTTAATATTAATTTTTGCCAAAAACAATATTTAATTTTGGCCCAATCTTCGACATGAAATTATTTCAATGTTTGAACTACCTTGAGCCAAAATTAAATATTTTTTTGACTAGAAATAATAATTTAGTCATCAGCTTTATATTGGGATCAAAATAATCAGTGATTTTGCCTTTAAAGTGTCTTAAAATAAGAAATTAAAATGTTCAATGATGAGTTTCAATGAAAGCTATAATGGCCCCTAAGTGAAAAAGATAATTGAAAATTTAAATTGTTAATTTTAATGGGTTTAGAAAGAATTATGGTCATATTTATAAACGTTGTCTAACTTTAGACAACTGTCCAACTTTGGAAAATGTGTTCAAAAACCTTGTTTAATGTTGTCTTATAGCTGCCTAACTTAGACACAAGAGTAGATTGTCTTAACCGTGAATAATGTGATATTTATTTTTATTAAATAAAGCATATTTCAACCAATTTGAAAAAAGTTAGACAGTGTCTAAGTAGGCAAAAATCTAATAAATACGACTGTTAGTGTTTATTTAATTGCCAAAATGAAGGTTATGACTAAATTATTAAATTTAATTTTTGAATAAAATAACTTTTATTATTTCATTGATTGAACTACCTTACCATTGAATATTAAAATAATTAAAATCATAAAAGTTATTGTTTGCGAAATGTTGTGTCAAAATGAAATTCAGAAATAATAATTACATAGGTTATAAGCTTTATATTGACATCCAAATAATTACTGATTTTTGTTTCAAAATGTCTCAAAATTAACAAATTAAATAAAAGAAACCGTATAAACAGCATATTAATAACATCCCCGCTCTTTCTATTCACAAGCAAAACTACATTATCGGCAATACATCACTGTGCGCCCTCTATTAGCGAATAGGAATCCATACATCTGTCAACGAACGCATCAGCTGACTATTGAAAAACACTTGCCCACACATAAATTGAACTTGTCAGTATTTTTTTTTTATATTTTTTGTCTGCATTTGTGGTTTGTTAACGAAAAGTGGCGTGCAGTTGTAAAAAAAAGAATCCCCTCGAGGTCAAAAAATTGTTAATCATACAAAAAAAAATAAAACAAAACAATACCAAGAAAAAATTAATTCAATTGCTTTGAAGCAGTTTTAGGTGGAAACAAAACCATTGGTGTACAAGGCATTAACATTGAAATGAATATAATCGGTCCCAAAAATGGAACCACTACTGCCAACAATACGAGCCCCGACGGTGAAATTGAAGAAAATTCATGCTGTGAAAGCGATGAGGACTTTGTAAATAATCAACAAACAACAGCTACCATGACTAGTGAACCTAGTGCTGGACAAATCGGACAAACTTCATCAGTAACTTCAACCAGCAAATCACCAGGCCAATCGACGCTTAGGTCTGTAGACAGTCGTCCCTCGGTTCATAACGTTTACGCTGAAATGCCATCATCTTCGACTTATATCGAAAATATGTCTCCGATGGCTTTGTTCAATGAAGAAAGGATGCGTCGTAAGCTACAATTTTTCTTTATGAATCCAATTGAGAAATGGCAAGCCCGACGTCGGTTTCCCTTCAAATTTGTTGTCCAAGTGAGTATTACTATTATTACGTCTAAATTTGATTGGTTCTTAAAAAAGTTGATAAAATCCAGGAAAAGTTATGAAATAATTACTTTGTTTTTATAACAACAAACAAAATGACCAAAAACTTCGATAAAACAAAACAAAAATTGGCCAATTATATTAATAGCTATTCAAATTTCTGTTGTGTGTATCTTTAATATAAAAAATTTGATCTGATTTTTTTTTTTAATTCGTTTTCTGTAGAATTAGTTTTTTTTTAGAAACAATAAAACCGCATTGTAAATAAAATCTTATCTCACACTAAAATATATAAGTATGGCGGGTAGAGGGTTATTCCCTTGATGCTTTTCTTCTTATCTATTATTTAAGCTTTTGACTTTTGAGTTATTTTGTAAATAATACAAATCCAATTTATTATCTCCTTTTGTTTAATATACAACAAACTGGCTGCTGACAGCCACTTTCATCTCTTCTTTACCCGCAATATCCTTCTTCTATCTCTATCTGTCTCTTCCAAACAACTATAGATAATGTTTTTAGAGTTTTTTTGTTTTCATTTTTAATTTGTTAATAATATGATAGGTATATCAGAGTTAATACTGTCGTCATTCCTATGGGATTTTCATTTCAAAGTTAATCATAGTTTGTTTTTGATGTTTGTTTAATTAGGTAGGTATCTTCTTAGAAAAAAAAGACGAATATTATCAACAGGTGCTTTATCTTCTAAAATTAGGGGGAGAATTTTTTTTTGTGGACTTTCGTTAACTTGATCCCAGTAAAAGTTCCTACAAAATTCATATATTATTTATTTTATCTACGATTATACAATATTAGTTTCGTTCTTTGAATTTTACCCACGGTTGACCCAGGTTTTCTTAGCAACCCCAAAAATTGTTGTTGACATTCAAAGCAAGAAATAAGAAGTTCTGTGCTCAATAATTAAAACTTAAAATCTGTTTAAATTAATTTTAAAAATGTACCAAAGCAACTCCAAGCGTTTCCCTTTTCTATTTCTAATTATTATCTTTCAATTTCTGTTTTGATTTCCTTTTTCAAAAATAAGTAATTTCCTGCAGCAAGCCAATCCACATTTAAATAATTGCCTCACAACTCATGTCACTTTTGCAGTTTATTTGTTACCTCAACAAAAAAAAAAACCTAGGTCTACTTCAAGGCGAGTTCAGGGCGACCCTAAGTCTCAAAAAATACAGAATTTGATGGTCAGATAGAGTTGAGGTTATTCAAAAACCAGGTCTCAACGAACAAACCAAATGAAGTCAAAATTTTCATAATAAACTAAGTTAAATAATTTAATGCAAATAGAGACTGGATTACGTTTGAACCATTGGAGGCACTGGGAGAAGGTTCCTATAAAAAGGGTATTTATCTTAGTGACCCCCGAAGTGCATTAAATATTAAAATCAAATAATAAATTCCCACAATCAATGGCACAACAAAAAATATCACAAACAAACCACTGTACATTTTACGTTTATTTTCTTGAGATTGCAAAACTACCAATAAACATTTCGAGACATATGAGTTCTGTTTGTCCTCTTTTAATTCTAGCGATGTTTTAAACAATTGAAAGGTTTTATACGACTCAACAGTATTCTGGAAAAAATAAAAGACGAAGTAAAAAATCTGTTAGAAATAAGTTCAAAAATACGGTTTCGTATAAATTGTCAATTTTTCAAAGAAATCTGTAACACACTTGAAACTGACCTTAAGACAATTTCCAGTTTTAATGATAAAATTTATGAAAATTTGATTGCATCTACAATATGTACATAATTTTGTAAATATCGATAAATTTTCAGACAGCTTTTAACTTTTCTTTTATTTATAAAAATGGAAGAGTCAATAACAAGAGGAGAAGAACAGACGTGCCTTTCATTAAAAGAATAACTACTTTTGAATACAAAATAAATAAATAAAATTGATGTTAATTATTTATTTCTGCGTGCTAGAATTACTCATTTTGAATAAACAGGATATTTTTAAATTCAAAATATAAATTCGAAAAAAAATTCTTTTTATTTTTCTTTTTTGAATCACCCTACTATATTAATCTGGACAAAAAACTTTTACATAGGGTAGCAAGGATGTAAAAGTTTTTTTTCACAGATTATTTATTAAAAAAAAAAAAACAAGTGTTACGGAGTGTATATACCTTAAAATAAATTAAGTTTTTATGCAAATTAAAATTTCTCTGACTTAAAAATAACAGAATATTTAAATAAAATGCTTTTTAAACATAAACATATATTTTTAATTCTAATTTCGATAAAATTGAATATATTTATGTACTTTTGTATTTGTGAAGGGCTTTATTTACGTAGAGAATCAAACAAACTCAACAATATATTATACTCCATAAAATCTTAAGAATACCTCTAAGGAATTTGTTTGCAAAATTATAAATTCTTCCCACAGATTTTTGGACAATATCGATATTCGAATTCAATTTTGATTTTTAGAGTTTTTCCTGTCTTTATTCTTATTCTTATATTATTGTTATAAACAAATAAACAAAAATAAAAAAATACTTCTTTTTGGCAATAATTGTTTGTTTTTAGGTAAATTTTATCTCACAGCACATAGTAATGAGATGATTAATCGTAAGATTTGTTCAATCAAGTTATACAGGTTGACACAAAAAGAGTCAGGAACAATCAAAACAATTGCATTACGTGAAGACAAAACATTTAAACAAACAGATAAACAGATTACATTTCTTTAACAAATAGAATATTTTTAGCAAAAACGGAGTTCATTTCTGAAAGAATTGTGAACTTTTATCCAAACATTGAAAGAGAATACATATATGAATATATGTATGTATTTTTACTTAAAACATATTTATTTGCATTATGATTTTAAAATACAATCAATAAATTGTAAGGTATTCATAGTCCATTTTTAATTGTTGCTTAGTTAAATATAAGTTTAAATGAATTTTTTAAGATTAATTTCAATTTGTCATGTCGATATTTGAAGTAGAATATATCAATGAACTTATCTGATTAACAAATACAGAAGGCAACTTGGTTAGAATTAGAAGTTGTATTCATTGATACGCATTTGATCTTTAACTGTAATTTAGTAAAACGTCGAGTTTAACCGCCATATTATTCACTAGATACATCCAGATTAAAACTTAGATCCGGATGTATTTACATTGAATTTCTTTAAATTACATCCGCATTTAAATTTTAATCCGGATGAATCGAGTGATTAATATGGCCGTGACTAAACTAAGAGTCATAGTCATTTTTAAAGTGTTGCTTTTGTAAAAGTAGCTTTTATTACATTCACTTTAATTTGTATGGGTTGAAAATTCCCTTATTTGAAGTCGAATAAATTTTAATTCAGTTTAATAAAACATAAGTTTAGTAATCGACTCTAAATACACGCCATGTCTTTATACCACAATAAATTCCTGGCTTAACTTGCTTACCATATTAAAGCGATAAGCTTAGAATTTTATAAAACCTACGAAAACATTAAGCAGTGTTCGCCGTTTGAACCTTTTTTTTTGTTTATTATTAATTCAAAAAGCGAAATAATCCGTAGTACTCTTTCTCTTGCTTCCAATTGTCACTAAAACAATAAATTCATAACTTACCTGTTGAGTCACTTTTTTTATTGTGATATAATTTTCACAAATATTAAAAACAAAAATGTTCTCACCATCTGCAATTATAGTTGGAGAATTTTTTTATCTTTATTCAATTGAAAAGAAAACAAGGCACCCATTCAAGAAGAATTATTGTTTGTAATCTTTAAGACAATCAAACTAAATGAGTTTTACAATATTATATAACCTAGTAGTTTATAAAAAAAACAACGTAAGTACTTGAAATAGACAAACCATTTACAAATGACTAAGAACTTTAAATTCTGCTTTGAGGGTAAAAAAAAAAACTATTAAATACCTAACAATGATTACAATTACAATTAAATTATAAAGAAGCAAAAGAATCTATACAAATATCTACGGTGTTTTGTGTGGAAGTATGAGTATTCAAAATTAAATACAAAATGTATGACTACATCGCACGAACTTGCTCTTATGTGCGACCACACTGTGGTTTTAAAGTAGGCATGGTACTTACACTTTACACTGAAAAATATCCAAAAAATCAATATAAATAAAAATAAATTGATTTAACAATTTCTGAAGCTATTTTGACACCAACATGTACACCATCTGATTTCTTACACAAATCTCAATTTATGGGAAAAAAAATTTAAATCGGTGGAGCGGTTTTTAAAAAAAAATTATTTTTTATATACCTACATATGATTACAATTTTGAAAACATTTAAAAAAAATTGGTATATCATTTGTTAGCCTTTATTTATGTAGAATTATAAAATTAATTTTGAAAAAATTTTCTCGAGTCTCGAATTTTCAAAAAATAATTTTGAAATTTTTTTTTTAAATCCAAAATTTGTTTTTTTTTTTCAATTTTGATATGCAATATTATTCAAAGTTATCATATGATCTTGGGTAAAAATTTCATTAAAATCGGTTCAACAGAAAGTCGAAAACCAACAAAATGGCTCTATGAGAGATACCTACCATTTTTAATCGATAGATACATTTTTTTTTAATAATATAGTAGATTGTACTAATATTAGTTCACATAAAAACTTTAATAAAAATTGTAGGAGCCGTTTTTGAGAAAAATGAGATTTTCCTTACTGGTTTTTAAACACTTGTATGGGAGGTACCGTTATAAATAATAATAAAAATCCACCGAGTCATTTTCAAATTATTAAAAAATTGAAAATTCTATTCTATTCTATTCTATTCTATAAAAAATTAGTCAAAATCAGTTAAGCCATAGAACCTTTCTTTTAATTTTTTTTTTTTTATAAAAGGTACCCTTTTTGTAAAAAAATTACTGATTTTTTTTTTTAAGTTGTGGGCACGTTTTTGAGAAAAATAAGATTTTCATTATTTCGTACGGCAGGTACAATTGTTTTTTGTCTAAAAAATAATATGAAAAAAAAGTGTCGGGAGAATGTCCAAAAAAAGCTAGATACCAAGTTTAAGGAAAATCGACCCGTTCAGAACTCACTTTATTTGACTCAATTTATTTATCGTTCTATAGACATTACATCAGCTAATAAGCAAATAATTAATTTTCAACAATTTTTCATCATCAATTATACGACAGATTCTATACACCAACTAAATGTATTTTTTTCTCTTTTTTTTCAGGTGGTAAAAATCGTTCTAGTTACCATGCAGCTTTGTCTATTTGCCCATTCACGTTATAATCACATCAACTACACATGGGACAATCGCATTTCATTTTCACATTTATTCCTCAAAGGATGGGATTCAACTAGAGAAACTGAATCCTATCCACCATCTAACGGCCCATTAGCTGTTTATGAAAAAAGTCAATTCTACGATACTATTAATTTTGCAATTATAAGTTATGCAAATGTAAGTCGTTCGATTGGACCCTATGACTATCCAACGAAAGATAATCAAATGGCTCCAATGAAACTTTGTCTACATAGCTATCGCAAAGGTATTATTTTTGGATTTAACGAAAGTTACATTTTCGATCCGGAAATAGATATACATTGTGAATTGATAACAAAAAATGTAACAACTATTGGAATTGAGAAATTCCTACAACAACGTGAAGTTAATGTTAGTTTTTCAGCATTAGTAGAAGCAAGTTTAGCATTTGGTATAAAAACAATAAATTTTAAAGCCTATGGACCTCTATCGGCTCCGGATTGTTTTAAATTCGAAATCAAAATACTCTTTAATAATCGTGATCATGATGGACAAATGTTATTATCGTTGGATGCTGATGCAATGCGATTGCATTGTAGAGGAGATATTGAGTATATTGCAGAAACCGAATTGGATTCGGCATTGAGAACTATTTTGAATTTACTTGTCATCTTAGTGTGTATAATATCATTTGGATTGTGTGCTCGAGCGATATACAGGGCGCAGTTGCTGCGAATTCAAACTGTGAATTTCTTTAAAGTAACATACAAAAAGGATTTGAGCTTCGATGGAAAAATGGAATTTATCAATATGTGGTAAGTAAAAATATATATACAAATATATCATCCTCTTATTAGTAAAAACATATGTAGATATGGGAAAATGTGATGTTTCCTTCTAAAGATCTTCAATAAATTTAGGTTGATATTTATGAACTCTTCTCTGAATACATTTATGGTATATATGTAACGGGGGTTTTATTTAGAGGTATAGAACTTTAAGTTGGCAACACTTTTTTAACTGGCGGCCATTTTGTCAGCTGTCAAGTGATTTATTTTTAATTTGGTTTGGCATTTTAACAGGAATAGATTGACGTCTTGAACAGTAAGGCGTAGATTCGGTGAATGGGCCAAAATTGCCGTTGATCGAATTTTGTTTAGCGATGAAGCTCACTTTTGGTTAAATGGATACGTCAATAAACAAAACTGCCGTATTTGGAGTGATGATAATTCTCAAGTGTATTTTGAGTCACCGTTGCATCCACAAAAACTGACTGTTTGTTGTGCTTTATGAGTTGGTGGAATAATTGTTCCATACTTCTTTAAAAACGATGCTGGCCAGAACGTTACAGTCAATGATGACCGCCATAGAGCCATGATTACTGACTTTTTCGTTCATCAATTGAACAATCATGATGTGCAGGAGCTATGGTTTCAACAAGACGGCGCAACATGTCACACAGCTCGTGGTTCGAATTTCCCTGATCCAATATTTTGTAATGATGCATTACACTGCGTCTACTTCACCACCAATCGAGCGATACCATGTCTATAAAAAATACACAACTATCAACACTTAACCACCCTTAACCATACCACTAAAACCATCTCTGGTCAGATATACTAAAATACGAATATTACTTTTGTTCGTATAGATATAATTCACACTCAGTTCAAACCAAAATGTGTATAAGAGACCGTAAACAAACACATGAAAGCTGAGTTTCGCCACAGTTTGAATATTGTATCAATCTCGAGTAGTTGGTGAGTATGTTTTTTTAAAAGCTTGGGCTCCAGAAGAGACAGTGGAAAGCCAGGTTAAAGTAGCTATCTCAGACTGTAATTTTTGGCGGCTGCTATCTCAGACTAATTTAATGGTGACTGCTACCCCAGACTGTAATTTAGTGGCGGCTGCTATCTCAGACTGTAATTTAGTGGACACTGCTATCTCAGACTGTAATTTTGTGGTGGCTGCTATCTCAGACTAATTAAATGGCGTCTGCTATATCACTAAAATTTGTTGCTTCTTTGGTAAAACCCTGGACCCGACGAGCATATGTATCTGAGCCTATGATAAAAAGCATTACACAATATTTATATGTGTTGAGTTATTATTCAGAACTTTACTTAGGCGTTAAGGCTCCTAATTTTGAAAATTATTTAGTAGCATCTTACTAGCACCTTAACTGTTTAAAATGTTAAGCCTTTATGCTTTTTAGAATATGTTCTTAAAACATCAGAAAATATTTCCATTTCATTTCATTTTTTCTTTTTTTTTTTTTATTTATTTAAAAATGCAACGGTTTATGTTTTGTTTTGTTTTTTTTTTTTTCAGGTACATAACAATTTTTCTAAATGATATTTTACTAATCATTGGTTCATCTTTGACAAATCTTGTTGAAAATAAAGATTTATCATCTAATTATGCATTAAATATATCAAGCATATGCATTGGCATTGGTAATCTCCTTGTTTGGGTTGGTGTTCTTCGTTATTTTGGATTCTTCAAAGTCTACAACATAGTTATTGTAATACTTCAAAAAGCAGCCCTTAAATTAATATTCTACTTATTTGGTGCATTGGTTTTTTCTATTGGATTTGGTGTATGTGGCTGGCTAGTACTCGGACCGTATCATATAAAATTTATTTCTTTAACAACAACCCTAAATTGTTTGTTTTCATTAATAAATTGTGATGAAATATTTGCAACATTTACTATGCTATCTGGCAATTCTAAATTTATGTTATTTTTCTTACGTATTTATGTTTATACATTTGTCATTCTATTTGCTTATATTATTGTTAATTTTTTTAATGCTATTATTGAAGAAACTTATGAGACAATCAAGAATTACTATGAAATTGGATTTCCAGTTTCAGATTTGCGTAAATTTTTACGACCAATTGCAAAAAAAGATAAATCTCTATGAGTCTATAATTTAATTATGATATTTTTATCTTCAATTTCCTTAAGTAATTCTTTATTATAAAATATGGCCGACTGTTTAAAAAGCTTTATTTAAATGCTTTAATCATAATCTTTTTCTATATTTTGCTTTTAAATCTATGCTTTTAGTTCTTGAACAATCCGTCATTAGACTTCTTTTCATTACAGACATATTGACTTATTAACAAATCATACGTTTTCAAGATTTGTAAATATTTTGGGCCTTAAAAGCGATTAAAAAAAGATACCATTTTAATATAACTTTCATCCAAGCAGAAATAAATATAAACAAGGGGTTTAAAGATCATCTTTAAGTATGAATTTGAAGTTATTTTAAAGGCTCGCATCGTATATACATACATTTTACTCAAATATTTTAAATATGTAATTTAATATTGATCCCAATTTAAAATTTTTATTTTCAAGTCTTCTATTTCTCAGTTGGGCAATTTATTTTCGAACCATATGTTTTTAAAGGTGTTTACCATCAATTTTTTTATTAATTTTCACAAGGTTCCGTTATGAAAGCCCATCACTTTCATAGCAAAGAATCAATTCAAAGATTCCTTTCATTGTTTTCCTTGTATGTTTCGATATGATTCATAACATACTTACAATTATTTACATGGCATAACATAACTACTAAAAAATATATTTTAGAATATAATACTTTTTTTTAAATTTCTTTATAATAATAACCATTTTTTTGCTTTCAGGTACATAATGATAACATTCAATGACTTTCTACTCATCATTGGATCAGCTATGAAGGAACAAATTGAACGTAAATCTTTAGTTATCGATGGATGGGATATCTGTTCAGTGTTTCTTGGAATTGGAAATCTTCTTGTGTGGATCGGAGTTCTTCGTTATCTTGGATTCTTTAAAACCTACAATGTAGTTATTTTAACACTGCAGAGAGCAGCACCGAAAATTGCCCGTTTTCTATTTTGTGCACTTCTCATTTATGCCGGTTTCACTTTTTGCGGATGGTTAGTGTTGGGACCGTATCACATGAAATTCCGTTCGTTAGCAACAACATCTGAATGTCTATTTTCCCTTATAAACGGTGACGATATGTTCGCTACATTTGCCACACTCTCTAGCAAGTCCAATTTACTTTGGATTTTCTGTCAAGTTTATCTTTATTCGTTCATTTCTTTGTACATCTATGTTGTTCTATCATTATTCATTGCTGTTATAATGGATGCTTATGATACAATTAAACGATTTTATGGAGAAGGATTTCCATTATCTGATCTGCGTGAATTTGTTGGCACCAGAACCGAAGAGGATATTACATCAGGGGTCTTTCTTACTGATTTCGATGATTTTGGTGATTCTACAATAATGAATCTTATGCAACGTGTTTTTTGTTGTTTTTCTGGAAATGAAACACCTACTGGATCAACTGGATACACTTCGTTGCATACAGTTGGTAAATAAAATAAAGTGGGGAAAATTTTATGTCTGGCTGGTTTAATTTGTATCGAACAGCTTAATCCAAATATTTATTTACATATATATTTATAGTAGGAATGTAAATATATAGTGGGAAAAAAAAATGTTTGAAAAAGCGCTTGTAAGTAGAATGTATGTATTTGGTTTGAAAAGAAGACAATATAAATAAAGTGCCACGTGTAGTTCAAAAGAAATACCTTAATAAATTTTTTTAAAACAAATTTTCACAAAATAAAAAAAAATAAATTGAAGAAAACAAAAAGTAAAAACTACAAAAATAACAAGATAATTAGTAGATTAGTTTGTTTTGTCTCAAAATTTAATATATCGACGGCCTTCTGTAGCTTTATATTGATTTTTCGGAGTAAGTATCTGAAAAGCTGCTTTAAAAAGGATCTTAACTTCAAAGTGTCTTTTTATTTATACTTTTTTCTTAACTTAAAAAGGGCCAATGGAGTTTAGAAATTTTACAATGCAGCGTTTAAGACAGGATAAAAAAGTATTTACTCCGAAAAATGTATATAAATGGCAATAATGTTTGATGATTATAGTTAGGATAGTTTAAAGAGCACTTTACTTGTCCATTAATAAATTATTTCGTATTAAATTACCTTACACACAATGGTTTGAATTCAATTCGGGTGAATTTTCCCTTGAATGCATTTTCTTATAAATTTCAAAAATAAGACTTTTTTTACAAATCGAATCATTAGATTTCCTTGATCGATTCATTCGGTTCAATTCAAATCGTCTTTTAGTCGTAGTTTACTTATTTTCATTTGATCGAATATTGGAGAATAAATCGAAAAATTGAAGAATACATTTAAAATATTTTTTTGTTTTATTATTAAACTTAAGATTTTGACAGTTACTTTCACAAAACCATTCCATCCAATATAATAATAATTCTATACCATAATCATCAAATTAAAAAAATATATATATATAAACTATGAAAAATCATAATTTCATAAATTTTCTCATTCGCCTAACGCATTGCCACAAGCACAGTTGCTTAATAAATGAGCTTCTTTCTGTCAGAATTAATATAAATGCTTTTCAAAACCGCAGTATAATATTAACCGCTTTAAAAAAAATAACGCTAAGAATGTGTCATATTTTTGATCAGACATTTAAAGTAGGTAATTAATTATAAATACATGAGAATAACTTCAAACTATTGAGTACAAGTTAAATTTCATGGTACTTGATCAAACTTGAAATAATAAATAACAGAACTTAAACTTGTATTCATGGAAAGATTGTACTTTGAAATACCTTTTTAAATACTAAGAATTTCTTTCAAAAATCTAAAGTCACAAGTAGATATGATACGAAATTCAAATTAATATATTTAAAAAAAAATTGCTTAAGAACTAAAATTCTAAGTAACTCATGTTCAAGTGCATTGCACAATTTGTAAGGGCAAGTTTTAAGGTCTAACTACTTTTTTATAGAATCTTAAAGTACAACTACATATGTAACATGGAATTGCACATGTACTCAAATAGTACTTGTACTTCAAATGAATTGTACTCTTTATTTAGTTCTTGGTCTTATTGTATTTTAAAGTTTCTAAATGTATTATTTATGTTTATTTAGATTTAAACTTTTTTTTGTTGTTTAATTGTAATTAAATATTTTTTTTTCTTGTTATTAATTCTTCATTTAAATACATTATGTGATAATTTGTATTATCATTATTATTAATATAAAATAAAATATTCTTATATAACAAAGAAAAGTCGTACAAAAACAAACAAAAATTGAGTGTTGAACAACGAGTTGATTAACGTATTTGTTTTATTCATAAATACATGTATTGTATAAATATATAGTTGTAAAAACATTCAATTGATATTATATAAACAAAATTGTTTTAAAAACACAATGTATGAGAAAATAAACTTTGTAAATAAAATGTTTTAAAAACACAACAAACTGAAAATTTATTTACTTCATTCTGAAAACTAACATCTTTTTGTCATAAGAAATGTTTTAATTTGTCACTTGAACAAAAATGTTAATACACACATATAAAAATTGTTCTTTGTATTGCAATATAATTGAATTAACGTTAAAAAATAATTGACAAATTAATAATATCTGCATAGCAAAAAACATCCTAAATTTCTAGATTTTCTAAGCTACGCATAAACTATGTAATTTAGAGTGATTCAAAATTACACCTTTCTCGAAATCAAACGAGGCCAGTCGAAATTATAAAACTTAGATTGAAACTAAATGATTAAGACCAAATTCAAAATCGAACACCATTTAGAGGTCGCTACTAGCGTTTTTTCAATAATTTTGCTTGAAAATCGGAATTATTTTTTTTAAATTTTCTCAAATACTAAAAGCTGCATAACATTTCGAGATTTGGTAATAAAAGCATGAACTTTTCAGGGAGTGTTCGTAATTTCATGTAGTTTTTGAATATTTAGTTAGAAAATTAATTTTTGAAATTGCATTTTTTCCATTTTTTTTTTTTGTTTATAACAAAAAAGTAAGCGGCTACATGGAAAAACCGCAAGGAATTTGAGACTTGAAATTACGTCTACTTACACCGAAAATGCATTTCAGCGACCAAGAAATTGCTCCAAAGTTAATTTCTTGATTAAACTTGTTTAAACAATATTTTCAAAAAAATAATTCATATCCTACTGTGCAGGGTGCGTCAAAATACATTTAAAAAAAAAAAATGTTCTTAGGAAATTCATAACCTATAATATTTTTTAATACTACTAACTAATTCTAACGATTTCTGAGATATCGTTTTTTTTTTTTTTAATTTAGAAAACCTCTTCTTTAATTTGAATATTTGAGTCACCCTGTTCAAAATTTATTTTTATTTTTTACCATTTTTTTTTTGTTAATGTGAAGTGAAGTGAAATATTTTTGGCACAGGGTCATAACTCCATTGACCAAAAGTTCACAAGTGGACTTATAACCCACCCTCATGAAGCAGAAATCCACAAAAAAGTGGGTCAATGTACCACAATTTTAGAAAGGAAGTGGGTCATAACTCCACTGTAGTTTATTAAGAAAAATGTTGACATTGGCGCCTGCCAGACGACTGGACATACCCTAAACGGAGTTGCGTGAGTGGTGCAGAGGACCCAAGAAGAGGATGAACCCGCGAAGCGGCCACTACTACTGGTATTGCTAGATAATGTGTCGGGCACATCAACCTTAAGCGGTTTTCTAGGATTTAAGCAAACAAATATTATTTCCTATTGAACTCTTAAGACGCATCTTAAGCTTGAAGAAAATCAAAATAAATGGTTTTTAATCATAAAAAAAATGAATATGTTTAAAATCACCAAAGTGGGTCAGAAATCCATTATGGACTTTTGGCATGTGGACTTATGACCCTATGCCATATTTTTCATTACCTTCACCATGTAGCTACAAATAAATCGATAATCATAATTTGTGTTCAAAATTGATTTGTAACTGAAACATTTGAAACGACACCCTGTATAAATATTTTACTGCTCAATAAATTCAAATGTTCATAACTTTTGATATAAGGTGAGTTGTGGTAAGTTTTATACCTTTTTAAGAATCTGCAGAACCAGGGTAAGCTTTCAAAAGCAAAACAATTTGTATATGTACATAATTATATGCATTTGTTACATGATCTGATCCATATGGAATATTAAAACGCAACCAGCGATGTTTAAAGAAAAAAATTGGTAAATCAGTTTTACCATTTTGCTTCCTGAAACATCTTAAAAAAAGATTCTATTAATTTTTTAAATGGCGCCCAACAGTCTCTTGCAAGAGTGAAATCATCATTTTTAAAATTATTGTTTCCGTTATCTTTAGTGGAATTCAATTTGCAAGTCATAGTGTATATTTACGATTATTGGTTCTCTTAAAACTATTTAAGAGATATAAAAACATATTAATTTGGACAAAAGAGAATCGTTTCCAACTTGTTTGAATTATAATCCAACTCGAATCGAACAACCAACCACTCAACCAAAACCACCCAACCACAAATCCACTTGTTGCCTTGTTAGTATCACAAAATTCGTCAACCCCGATAAAATCCTGGGGGAGGTGGCATTTTTACAATTCAACTTCAAACATCAACTACTACAACTCTTAACCCGGCAAACAAAATACCACAGAATCACAAATCCATTGCGATTTGTATACGGACGGCTAAAGAGATATGTACACTCAGTACAACAGACGATATCTAGTGGTGGTGGAACAACACAACGGCTACATGAATGCAGCACAAAATTTCGTCGGTTAGTCTACCTACATGTGAAACATTTTCCGTTGTCGTCTTCAATTCAGTTGTATTGTGTGTCTCGTTCGTATCAGGTTAATCCACGGATTTGTGCAAGAGTATTTTTTTTTTGTGTGATTTTTGATAAGAGTTCATTACATTTTATAATTTTGTTTATCGTACTTTTCCGAATATATGAACATATATTTATTTTTTTAAACTAGAGTTAAAAATTGAAATTCTCGTGCAAAGTCAGCGAATCTGGCATTGAGCTTTGTGATTCGTGAAAGTTGTCTATTTATATTTTTTTTTTTAAAGTCTCGTCGGTCGGTGCGTTACGGTGCAGTTTACAGTGATTTGCATAAAGGAAGTGTAGACGAACCATTGTGTCCAATTATTGCGATTCTGAGATCTCGAGATTATGCTGGCGATTTAAATTACACTTAAAAATGAAATTACACTTAAATAATTAAATTGAGTTATTCACAATAAAAAAAAAAGGTGCACAAAAAGTGATTAAAATTTTCCGGAAAATTTTTTGATATTTCTGGTGATTTTGTGAATTTTCTTTTTTAATTTTTCACCAAAAGAAAAAGAAATAAATTTTTTATCTGTATTTTAATACTTGCATGCAGATAGTGTGCTTGTGTGTTTTTTTTTTTTTTTAAATTCTCTCTCTCGGATCGAAGATCGTTGGGTTGAGAATTGAGATCGTAAGAAGAATTATATTTTACTTGATCACATCGTGTTTTTGTCAGTGATTGGATCTCATCTCGGATCGGTGCTCTTCTCTCTGGCCCTGCTGATAAACAGATTCGTAAGTGTTTGTTTGTAACTACTAAGAAATAAAAGAAAGAGAATCAAAATCAACAAGTCGTTTCTTTCGTGCATTTATGAAAAATCTGTGAAACGCTCTCTCTGTGAACTGTGTGATATGAATGGAGTTTATATTGTGAAAGTATTTGTGAAAAATCTGTGTGTTTTTATTAAATTTTGTATGAAAGTGTGGTACAAAGTGGCAAATTATTATACATATACATTTATGTATACCTTACCTACATTGTTTTCTTTTTTTTTTGGGGTGTTGGGGGCCCCACTGGGGCTGCTCTTAACTGCTAGGCCTCCCGCGCCGCCGTCGAAGAAAGTCGTTTATCTGGATTCAGGATGAGAGAGGAAAAAATACCAAAAAGCAGAACAAAAAAAAAATATTTTTAAAGTGGAACTTTGGTTTTGCTTTCGATTTTGCACTTTTATCTTCTCTCCACTGACAAAAAACATGCGTTGTTTTTCTATTTTTCTTTTGTGTTTTAACTTCATAACATGTGTGTTGTGGTTGCTAAATAAACAATCAACAAAATTGCCTTGTAGTTAAATTTTTAGACACATTTTTTTTTGTTTAATTTAATGTAATAGGTATATTAAGCTTTACTTTGTCTTAAACATATTCGAAACTGACAAAAACGAAGATTTTATTCTGTTCATTCTCATGTTTGTGTTGTTGAAGTTAAAAAAGAATTGTCTAAAAAACAGTAGGTCAACAAATCAGAAATTTATACAGGAAACCTCAAAGTTAAAAATCTTAAAATAGTACCTAACCTACATATGTGCTACATATACATACGCCTATATCATGTTTTTCTGTGAACTATTGAACTACCTATGTATGACTTGTTGAAACAATAGAGCTCTCTGTGGATATTGGATTTTATATGTTCTAGGCTTATAGGTACCTACCTATGTATGTACATAATGCCACATGAAAGTAAAACCGTTTTGATTTGCTCCTGTTTGAACTTAAAAGTAAGCAATTACATATGTACATTATGTGGGTTGTGCTCATAGATAGGTCACCATCATCATGTCATAACCTTTAATTAGCCTGCACAATTATTTACTTTTTGGTAAGATATTTAAGGTTCGGAGGTAGTTATTAAAAATATATGTTGACGTTTAAGTTAAATGCCTACCGTAATTAATTCCCACAGATAACTACATATTATGTAACATACATACATACCTAATCACATATAATTTTTTGTGTTTGCTAAGTGGCGCCCCTCGCTCGTTTGCTTAAGCAAAGTCAAATTAGCTATTTGGTTCGAAATTCGGAGAAAGTACATACTTTAATTTTGGTTAAGGATTAATAAAAATAATACCTACTTCAAAATAAAAATAAAAAAAAAAAAAAAAACTTGAGTAATCTATAGACGACATGTTTAAAAACTACTGGTCGGTCTTATTTATAAACATTGTCTAACTTTAGACAACTGTCCAACTTTGGAAAATGTGTTCAAAAACCTTGTTTATTGCTGCCTAACTTAGACACAAGAGTAAATTGTCCTAAACGTGAATAATGTGATATTTATTTTTATTAAATAAAGCATATTTCCACCAATTTGAAAATAATTAGACAGACAAAAATCTAATAAATACGACTGTACGTGTTTAAATTAAATGCGTTATGGATGTGGCCTTAGAAAACTAGTGATTTGAGATCTTATGTAATCTTATGCTCTTTTTCAAAAATTTACCTAAAAGTTAATCTGTAATTTTAGTAAAAAAAAAAAAAAACAAACAAACAAAACTTTACAATGTGAGATTAAAATTAAACCAGAGGGTGTTAAGCTAAGTACCTACAGAAGATTGTCAAATCTTACAATATTGTCATTTATGTCAGTTCTCTGACAATAGTTGCCAATGAGCTGAAATTAGCCAAATACATTTCAATGAAAAATTATCTGTTCACACGGTTAGCAGATTTTGTTCCAAAGTTTTACAATTTCATTGTCAGATGATTAGCTAACAATTCTCTGATTCTGATTGGGCAGTTGTCATACAAAATAAGACCACTTTTAGAGTCTGACAGCTGGTCAATCAGTAGCTTAAATAATTTAGAAATCTTAATTTTCAGATGCAAATTGTCATGTATTGAACGCGCGTAATATTTTCAAAAAAAAACTGTGCTGGTTAGCGGTTAATTAGTCTTACATTTTTCTAAAGATTTTTCATTAAATTGTCTTTTTCTAAAAAAAAAACTGGAGATATTTGAAAGCGACTTTTCGCAGAAAAAAAAAAAAAACAAAATGAAAAAGGAAACCCTCAAAATAAGAAATTAAATTAATTTTTCTGAAAATCTTGGTTTCGCTTGATCACCTTTTGAGTGAGAAAAACCTCTGAGATCCCATTTTTCTGAACGCGCCAAATGAATCACTTAGTTTTGAGGGTTTGTTTCATTTTGTTTTTTTTTTTTTTGCGAAAATGAAAAAATGTTGCCCTTGATATTCCGAGAACCCAATGCAAAAAAAAGTCAGCTTCATATAAAAAGAATCAAAATATCTTAAAATAATTTACCATATTATGCGAAGATTGCACCAAAATACTAAATATGTATATTTATTTATTTTTTTTGTTTTTCCGAAGTCTCCATAAAATTATATTTTTATTTAATTTATTCGTGCTTTTTATTTACGTAAAATTAAAAAGAATTCCGTCGTAAATGGATTAACAGAATATCTTTTTAAAAATATATTAACGTATCTATGTTAAATAAATATATATCAACATATAAATGTAGGTATATGATTTTTAAGATTTCCCTTTATTAATGCCGGTTTTAAATTTAATAGATAGTAAATTAATTTGAGCTTATATAAACAATTATATTTTTTGTCTTATTTTATGATTGACTTAAGTAATATGTATATTCTTTTCTTAACGCTTTTGTTCGATATTAAAAATTAATGTTAGGCATTTTAATAACTTGATGTGATGCCCGTGACATAAGGCCATATTTCGAAATTATGGTCTTATGTCGCTTAAGTAAAGTGATATACTTTATATATTATATATGTACATATATAAATGTCATATATTTAAACACATGGTTGTTCGACGTTTGTATTAAATATCATAAAGACATTTTTATATATCTAAGATTTAAGATAAAAAAGATTAAAACAATATTCTAACAATTTAAACTGTCTGTTTTGCATTTCAATGATATTCTTGCCTTTTTTTATAGATAATTGTAACTAAATAATGAAATAAATAATTTCTCTCTAATTTACTCTTTTTGGCATATGGAGAGAACGTCAAGTACCTTTAGTTTATTATCCTCTGTTCATATTTAAAGTACCTATAATTGTTTAATATTCTTTATTTATTATAAAATTAAGTGGGGACTACTCAAATTTAAGAAACGAACAGAACCATTAATTGGAAAAAAGGAAATTCAAAACAAACAAAATTTTTGAGATGTCAAACGTCAAAATATTCTTTTAATTTGATTTGATTTTGATTTGCTGAATTCTGAATGAATTTAATTTATTATTAGTTTTGTTTATGCAAGTATATGATAAAATGTACGTACCTTAGAAATGTATCGATGTACCTACGTAATTTTTTTAAACTATTTTATTATATTAATATTTTAAGTTCCTTGATAACATTATTTTATTTAAATAAATAATAGTATTGTTTGTTTTTGTCATAATTTTGTACACTTTTTGGACTTAACAGGTTAATTATATCAGGAAAAAAATCGGTATTTAAAAGTGATTTAAGGCCATAATGCCTTATTTTACGGCACCGTATATACTTTCTTTTCTGATAACTTTTAAAAATCAATTCTTTGATTCTTTGTTATCCATAAAAAGGATAAATATCAAAATAATTTATTATTATAAACATTTTCGCAGCTGATTACTTACATAATTAATAATGTCTACCTCCCTAGTAAGTAGTAAGAATATTAAATCAAAACTTCAGAAAACAAAAACAAAGAGCCATCGTCTGTTGGCAGTTTAATTTTCAAATAACCCTCCATAGTCATTATTACATTTAATGCCCAAGGATCGCAGTAAGTATATACTTATGTCTATATATGCTTCTCTTTGTGTTATATGTAAAGAGCTAGAGAAAATGTGCATAAATGATTTGTATTTGATTTTCCCTGCCAATCAAATAAATTCTTCAAATCGTCTTTATTTCAATTTCAATTCAATATAATACAAAAACAAAATTTTAAAAGGCCACAAAAGTTTAATAAAGTAGAAATATATATGCCGATTATGAAATCCGCAACATTTCACTCTCAGGGAGTCAGGGCCTTACCACCTCTATTTTTAAGGCACAATACTTTTGGAGCGGAATATGAAAAAAAAAAACAAATATTTGTATGTATAGAGCGATTCTTGGATTCACAGATTCACAAGTCTTGTAGTCGTGAATACAAGCAGAGTGTATCGCTGACAACTCCCACAACCAATGAATTCGATAAAAACTTTTTTATTCCTCATAAAATATTTCATACATAAGTCAACAGTTTAATATTTATTGACACAATAACTTCGATTTAATTTTCAAAGTTCTCAAACTGTGTTTGTGTAAACCAAAGAATTCAAGAAGTTTGTTGAAGTTTTGTGTAAATGTTTATAAATTCGAATTGAAGACCCCATGGTATATTTCAACACTTTGAGCACTGTGAAACTAGTTAAGTGTAAATAAAATGGTTGAATTAATATCGCAGATACTTGCTCTTACAATTAAAGTAACTTGGAATTTTAAAGAAGTTATGCCGTTAGAGGTATCCCGCGGTGTAATGATTAGTATAGTATGAATCCCAATCCGCGCCGAAGTTCTGGGAATCGAATCACAGCCTCTTCAATCTAAAAACAGACATGTTTTTTTCACCGGTTGCGTCTCCTCGAGGAATTAAAAATTAAAAAAAAACTCTGAAAACTTAACCAAAATACCAACTAGACCGAAAATTTGGCACATAAATTTCTTTCATCATTGAATCAACTCAACTGCAATAAATCATCGTACGAAAATTGGCAGAAAATTGTAGGTGCCCCCTCCATTTCTGCAGATAAAACGCTCATAGGAAAAATTAAGAGTTGTAAATCACTAGGCCCTGGTGATCCACGAAGCTGTCGCACCACAAAATTTATTTTCATTTATATACATATACCGTTAGGAATAATTTTTGATGAAATAAATAAAATATATTTATTTAGCGGTGTTTTTTTGTGAAAGTGTGTAGCAACTGAGAAAATTTTTGTACACATTTGCTTTGTTAATTTTTGTACACAAAACGAATGATTTGGTTTTTAAAATTTTACTGAGTTGCTATAAACATATTATAGCCGTGTTATAATTCAAGACTTTGAAATGGCTGAGTCTTTGAGATGAAATATATTCGTCTTATAAGTAACATTCGACGTGTTTTATTGACCTCCTTAATGTATAATGTGCATATTCCAAATTGTTCCACATAAAGAGCAAGTTAAAACCATACCTTCTATATACAGATTAATATAATATTATAGTTGAAATACACCTATTCTTAGAACTGTTTCCTACAAAAATAAGTTTTTCCTTAAATATATTTACTGCTATTCTTATAGTTGTTTGCTTCTTTTGAGGTGACACAAATTTGATTGACAGGATTGCGGAATTTACTTTTTTTCCATTAATTTGATCTGTCATCGTTATGTCAGGTTTTATTAAAATCTTGAGTTCAATATTTGTACGAATATAAAAGTTACCCTAAATTAGATTCATACATTATGTACATTATATCACAAGTAAAAAGCAATAGAATGACAAATTATTTAATTCAATTCAAGACACATCTGGTGGTATTCGAATTTAATTAAGTTTATGGAAAAATTTCTTCTATAAAAAGCAAAGTATGAATTTTTATATACATATCTACATATATTTATTTAAATGGATAAGATGAAAACGAAAATTGTATTGAAGATTGTTTTGGTTAAATTTTGTCATTTTGGTGAATTTAAGTGAAAATCGATTTAATTAAAATGTCATATTTTTTTTTTTATAGATATTGCTTTTGTTGACACTTTTGTTGGCTGACACTTTTCCGGATATGAGAAAAATAAAGAGTCTTTTTTTTGCCAGAATATTTTCTTTAACTACTCAAACTGTGTTATTTCTTCAAATTTTAATTGTGTCAGATTAAAAATACAAAAGTCAACTTAAAAGATAACCAAACCAAGACGAAATTTCTAAATTACCTACTTAATTGGACTGAGAATTTTATACCAAGTATTTTTAAACAGTTTTATTTTTTATGAAAGTTAGTGTTTTTGGAGTTTTTTTTTTTATATTCTGAGAGCAATTAAAAATAAAAGTTCACGACTGTGTGTGCACGTACTTGCTCTGGTATTCGATTAAAAGGTGATTTTTGTCAAATCTGAGAATGATGGCTAACAATCAGATGCATATTTGGCAGCCATCTTTTAACAAAAAAGACAAGAATAATGCAAGTTCAAGACATGTTATTTCCGCAAAAAAAAAACAAAAAGAAGAAAGATCAGCTATCATCGAAAGGGACGAACCAAAAGTTATTTGTAAAAAAGAAAATTAAATAAAATAAAAATAAAAGAATACAAAATAAAAACTAAATTAAAGTTTAAAACAAATAATACATGCAATATATATTATTAGTCATATTTATTAGATTTCTGTCTACTTAGACACTGCCTACCTATTTTTAAATTGGTGGAAATAAGCCTTATTTAAAAAATAAATATCACATTATTCACGGTTAAAACAATCTACTCTTGTGTCTAAGCTAGGCAGCTATAAGGCAACAATAAACAAGGTTTTTGAACACATTTTCCAAAGTTGGACAGTTAAGTTAGACAACGTTTATAAATAAGATCATTTAATTATATATAATTTGTTTATTATTTAATATGAAATAAAAGCCCTTGAGCTAAGAATATTAGTTTCTATTTCAAGGTCTATTTTTCAAAGGAAGCAACAGTGGTTTTAAAGCCTGGGTATAAACCTGTACATTTGATTTATTTACAGTCAAAATTTAAATGTTTAACAAAAATCTTAAATATTAATATTTTTACTTTGAATGTAATATGAATGAAATAGTTGGTCAGTTTATATTTTAGAGTACTCGCTAATTTTGCTCCGTCAAAAATTGAGCAGGCGAATCCAAAATTTTTTTCCTCAGTATTTGACACAAAAATTAAGAAATTTTTCTGCGGAATCCTATTTTTCTAGATCCTAGATTTCTGGCCAATTGAATGCTAAGTTCCATGGAAGCACTTAACATAATTCCAACTGTCATGTTATTCCAATGTCATTCCCGTACGTTTTGCTCTATCTACTCTAGGTCTGTTTGCTAACTAGAAAATTTTTTGCGAATATGTACAAATTTTCACAATTACATACCTGTCAAAACACAAAGGAAAAAAAAACTCGGTTTTGGGTAATTTGTTGAAAAAAAACGTTACCAAAAAAGGCATATTATTATCAACACAATAGCGTGTTTTATTGAAAAAGCTATCCGTTTTATAGTACAATTTTACATTCATTACAAATAATTACAACATCGCCAGTAGGATTACGGCCAATAAAAGCTAAAGTAGAATCTTACTGTGGATAGATTTTTTTAATTTCAAATTATTCTGACAAGTACTGTTGAAACAAATGTGAAAAATAAAAAACACGTTATTGCCGATGCTTTTTTTTTTTTAGGAATTTTTTACTGTACTATTTTTTTGAATAATTTTATTTGTTTAAATTCAAACAACTACATAAGTTATTTTCAATATTCAGGCAGATATTTTCAAAAAAATATTAAAAATGGTTTAAATAAAAACGAATGGTACTTAAAAGCGAAAAATAATATATTGATATTGAAGTGTGAAAAAAATAAGGGCCTGAATAATATTCAGTTAGTGCAATTCATTCCTTCAAAAACGCTCCATCTTACATCTGTTGTAGTTGAATGTTCATTTTCAATGTAGGTATAAGAATTTTCTCCTTAATTATAAAAAATATAAAAGAAATATGCATACTCATTTAACTTGAAAATTAAAAGATTATAAATTTGTATCAATTTTTTTTTCAAAATTTGAAAAAAAAAGTCCATTCGCTTACTAAAACAACATTTTAAAACCTATTCAAACTTTGAAGTAAAAATATTAACACAAAAGCTGTTGGAAATTTTCAAAATTTCTAATTTGAAAAAAAATATAAAGGTACACATTTTTATACCAACAATAATTTTGGAGCGTTCCTGACTAACGTGACAAGGTGGCCAAAAAATGATTTCATTATGTAAATATTGATTTTTTGTTTGCAAATCTATAACGTTTATATGAGCCCGTGGATTATTTAATAAAAGGGAATGACAAAATTTTCATGAACTGCTCGACCAATTTCTATGAATATTTATACACATATTAATTTATTTACCCTAAATTAGGTTAATCTTATTTATTAATATTTAAATTTCGCTAAGGAAAAAGTAGAACAAAAACGCTTAAGTTAAACATGAATATTTAAGTTTCGTTTCAGCAAATGGACCTTAATGATCTAAAATTATGCATAAATACATAATTTAAGTATTTATATGTACATATGTTTCTGGTTAGTGCAAAAAAAAAACTGGATTAGTAAATTAGTTGTCATGTCAGAAGAAAACAAACGTCAGTGCGTATTTTTTAACTAGTTTCTGTTAAGTTTAGATAAATTGATAGCCACAGCATTATATACATATGTACATACATATGTATGTATGTATAGTCGAAACTATTTAGTTATACCTATGTACGTCGGCTGATCCTCAACATTTAACGTATAGGTATGTTATGTATTGATTTGGCTATGAGTTCCTATAGATGAACTTAGATGATGATGACATTTAAAACATGGCTCATGTGAACGAGTTTTGATTAAAAATAAATAAAATTTTAATCTTGGAGCAAGAGCAAGGCACCGAAAACTTATTTTGCTGCACCTTCTTTGCTCCGGGTGAGATAAGTCATTCTTCCGGTGCCGAATACTATATTATATGGAGTCTTAAACTTACACCAAACTTATTACAAAAACTGGTCGAACAATCTCCGAAACTATGGACAAAGTAAAAAATATTCCATTTCATTTCAAATTAAAACAAAACGTTTTACATTCAGTTGTTTTGTGATTCAAATAAAAATTTATTTCATCTTTAACTATATAATTCAGCGCCAGATTAAAATGTAAATGATATTATTCATGTTGCATTTATCCATCCACCAAAGCCACCAAAACTCTCTTATGCGCGTATAGCGATCAAACTTATCATTATCATGCGTCGTCGTCGTTGGTTATTTGCTTTTCTGTTCTGTTCGTAAAGTCAATTCTCAGGTCTCAGTTTAGCTCAGCTCACAGCTCAGTTTCAACAATAACTGGCCCCACAAATCTCCTCCTGTTCTAACATTAAGGTTATCGCACTTTACGCGAAGATATTCCTCTTCGACACAGTCGGCAATTCTGTAGGTGAAGTTGTTAATTTCCCTGGTGCAATTGCCTTGCCGTTGCCATTCCATTTAGCCCTTCTCACTTCTCAATTTACTCTTTTATTTTTTTTTTATTCATTACAGTATTTTTCACATTTTATTCGTTTTTAATTCTGATTTCTGAGTCTGAATCTGAACTGAATCAACCAAGTGTGGTGTTATTTTGATTTCTTTAAGTCTCTCTCTCTCTCTTCCTCTCTGTCTATCTCTCTATGGCTATGTCTATAGATTTACATTTGTTCCCTTTTTTTCTTTGATACCCGTAATAGTATTCTTATCAGTTATTTTGGTCAAATGTGTGTTGCTGTTGAGTCTTGTGTTTTATTTATGTATGAATGCATTTTGGTCTTTGAAATTTATATTTTCCCCCACATTTCATCACCATCACCATCATCATCAATACAACACTGGGACACGATAGAGCTCTGCTCTCTATTCCTCTTTCTCTCTCTGGGAATAATAAAAAACAAAGAAAGTATAAACACTATTCGTTGTGTGAATTGTGAAAAATAAATTGTTTATTGTATTTGTAAGTAGTGCCAAATAAATTGATTTTAAAAACGTTCTTCAGCTTGCAATTTTGCACTTTTTACTTAATGTCGTTTTCGCTTTGACGTTCGGAGTGCCTACTCTTCTTTTAATCTATTTTGCTTAAAGAAGCCATTTTGTAAAATGATGTGTGTGTAAATTTGTGAAGTCTTATATTTGATTGGAATCAAAAAAGAGTAGAACAGTCCGAAAACCACTTGTTTGGAAGACTCCGAATCTCAAATTTGGCTATAAAAGTCCTTTCATAATAATGCTGATAAATCTGGTGATACACAATCAAAATTACTTCTTTTGGATAAATTTATCTTTTGGTAAATGAACTGTCAAATTTTTTATGGGAAATGGTTTACGCAAATTGGATAAAATTATCAAAGGATTTTGTTGCGGAAACTTATACAAATTTATTTGGATAAAATTATACAAGCGTCATTGTGACTTTTAACGTGACGTTTAACGAACAGCTGATTCAATTACGCAGCATTTATCAAAATAAATTAAAAGGACGTTCCCGCAAACTTTTGCGTAAAATTATCTTTTTACACAATTGGTAAACTTATCTCGTTGCATATATATTTAAGTCCCTATGGATAATCTTCAACTAATGATAAACCTCCTATCGCTTGGTTTTTTGTGTAAATTCTGACTTGTCATTACAATGACAAAATAAAAACTCATGATGTTTTCAAGATTTCCCACGAACTAAAATTAAATTTCTTAGTCATTCAATGTAAATCATTTACAGTTGACTAATAAGTACAGTGTATCAGTGCCAGGAGGAAGGAAACTCTTAACAAACACATTACAATTAATGCTAAAACTAAGCCCTGTCAAATATATATGTATGTCATCTTCCCTTACCACAAATACTACTGTCAACTAAATATAATGACATTTAATATTGTTGTTGAGATTTTGCTTAGTTACGTTGCTCAGGTATTTAGAATTAATGAATACTCGCTGGGATAGAAAATTTTCAAAGAAACTTTTTAATCTACCAGTGAACAATGATTTATATATCTACCTTCACTTTTCATTTGTACTCTTTTAAATCACAAGCATCAGATTATTTTGTCATGGTGTTATTTCAACAGGATGTCTAACTGACAAAACGAATGAAATTGTGTAATTTGAAAAACTACAACACTGGGGGGCGTTGAAGTGGAAATTTTAAGAAAACCCTACGCTTGTGGTGCGAAGGCGAAGTAGTTACGTTGAATCAACATAATTTGAATTAACTTTGCAAGATAATAAAAGGAGAAGAAAATTCTATACTCGAAGCATTCAAAGAAGAGACGGATAGCCGACTAATTTAAACGAGTTTTGTTAACTGGAATTAAATCTTCACACAATCAAAATTACTTCATTGATTCACTTGGTTAAAAAGAAATAAAATTAATATCAAAAAAAGAAGTTTTAACGATTTTCGTTCATTGTGTATTATGAAAACCTAGGAAGACTCTTTCACTTCATTTTGTATAAAAAATCCAGACAGAAAAAACTGCTCTTTGGCAGCACTGAAACGATCATTTTCTGTGTGGGCTCACATTGCAAAAGTATAAGTAAATAATGGTTGTTTTTTTCTTTATAGATTGTTTTTTTTTTTTCAATTTTGTTGGTGGTTGGATTATCGTGTGAATGTGTATTGCTCGACATATTATTTGTTTTATAAATAGCTTGATTGGAATTCTCTCTTTCAATTGCGATTTCTCTCTTGCTTGGCAGAACTAAAGCATAAGCAATAAACATTATCTGTGTGAACGGAAAATATTATACGGTTCTCTTGGATCAGCACTTAGCCAGCCACAACAGTGCTAAATCCAATCTCGGACTTGGATTAGTATTTTCGCGATTTTATTTGATTTAATTTATCTGTGTGTTGTTCTTGTTTTTGTTAATGTTTGTCATGTCTCAGTTTTCTTCGTGATACTTTTTTTTTTTTGTTTCTCCTCTAAACGATCTCAGATTAAAGATTAAATGCGGATGGCAAAGAGCGAGAGTAACACGATCACGTATTATTAAACAGATATCATTTATTTATGGAAAATAAATTTACATTAATTAATTTCTGATGGTTTCATTTTTTTTTTTTTGTCTTTATTATTTTTTTTCTTTTCAAAATAAAAAATCGCCTTAAAATGAATTCCGAGAAAAGACTAAATATTTTGTTTTATTGTTTTCTTTTTCTTTTAATTTGTTCAAATTTAGTTCTTTTCGGTATGATGTGCAGTGTACCTATTTTGAGAATTTTGTTATCTCTCGAGATGGAAATAATTATTAAAATCAAATAGAATTTTATTTTTATTTGCAAGGAGAAGAAGAATAAAATTTAAAAATAAAATTTAGCAGTGTTGAAATTAATTTGCATGACTTTTAAAATCTTCTTCTTATATACATAGGTACATATACCTACACCTATGAGTGATAATAAATTGATAAAGCTATAATCAGTGATGCACGAGCTGCCACTTTTGCATAATATATATAGTATTTGCTTTGGAATGTCTTCTTTGTCTCATTTGTACCAACATATTAAACATATTTAATAAATTAATTTAATACCAATACCTATAATAAATAAATAAATAAAAGTGTATATTTGCCAACTTAAATAAATAATAAAAAAAAATAACCATATCATTTATCCCTATACAACGCGAAGTGAAGTTCGATTGATTTATAATTTATTTTTGTTGCTGAAAGAATATTACTCATCAGATCCATAGGAAAAATTCTACGAAAGATAACACCTACTTATGTTCTTTTGTTGTTATGTTTGCATAAATGTAAGTAATTTATTTTTTTTTTAATATGACTATTTATAGATACACACATAATACTTCGTGTTTATTCGAACATTTAATAATTATTTGTAATTACTTTAAAAACAATTTTTTTTTTTTCATTTAAGCCCCAGTTACATATCAATTTTGTTTTTTAACTATTTTAGCAATCGGAATTCTTAAATGTATTCCCTTACTAAATTAATCTCGGTTGCACCAAACTTCAATGGTGAAATTTTTTGTTTACAAAAATGTGATATATTAATCATCTCTTTATTCTTTTTTAGCAGTTTTGAATTGGTGGAAATGAAAAAATGTCAAATTAATATAAAAAAAACAAATTCTTGGCCGGTGACACAAATATTTTTAATTAAATGTTTTTATCTTTAATGCTTGAATTAAATTTCTTTGTTGTTGCTACTTTTAAAAACTATGAATTTTTATACGAATTTTTATACGAATTTAAATATGCGTTCCTTTACTTTGAAACTCTATGATTTTCTATCCTATGTTGTTTTGGGCAGAAAATCACAGAGTTTCAATGTAAAGAAACGTACCTTAAGACGATTACGTGTTCAAGAAGTTGATAACAAAAATCTTTTTGTTTCAAAAATCGTTCCTATGTTTTTTAGTATGATAATAGTTTAAAAAGAGGATTTCGAAAAATTTAAATGAGTTTAGCATCGTACTGCCTTTTTGTCATTTTTTTAAAATTAAAATCACGAAAATGATCACTAACTCCATATGACATTTACAAATGTCTGTTTTCTTAGTTTGTTTTGCACACACATGCCACCTATTTAGACATGTTCATTTTTCAGTTCGATTTTTTTTTAAGAAAAAAGGGATAACGATATTTGTTTTTGATAAATTGAGTAGTTTAAGTTTGGTATGGACAAAAAAAAATAATTTTTTTACAACCAAATTTGTCAGTACAAATGTATCACCTATATACCATTCAGGCTAAATTAGGGTCCTATAATGGACTGATAAAAATTTTAAAATGAGAAAATGGATCAATACTCATATGATTTGATCTGATTTTCATCGTTTCTCGACAAAGAAACAACGAGTCGTCGATGTTTAAAACAACGAAATAATACATATTAAAGCATTTCTTGTGGTCACGTCACGTCATAAGTTCGAAAAATTAAAAAAAAGACGCGACCGACGCACGTTACGACGAGAATTGCTTTATTATGTATCTATTATTTCTTTGTTTTAAGTTCGTCATTCAGAGAGGAAAACTGTGAAGAGATCTCGTCACGTCGAAGTCTCGCTTTCTCGTCGCATTGTGAATCAGGCATGAGAGTTGCAGAACGTATGCATGTCATTTTTCTAAAGAGACCTGTTCTGATTTCGAAGAAAATTAAGAATTCTTTTCGAACAAAGCACACCATGCGGGGCCTACTTTCGATTAGATACTACTTCCCAGCGATTAGATCCGATTTAATGTATCAAATTAAAAATAAGGGGCGTTAAAACTTGTCAATGCCAAAATTCATTTTTTTTATAAAAAAAAATATTTATTTATCAATATAACCCCCAATCTTTATTTATCAGTAGTTTTAATCCCAAAATTTCCAAAGCTATTTTATAATATTAAAATACAGCTTTCATAGAAAAAAAAATGTCTTCTACCAATAAAACCACAATTTCTTGTATAGAACAACTTTTGAAAACAAAAAAAAAAAAAAACACTCAAAAATAATTCCAATATAACTTGCCTTCGCATTTCTTATGCAGCAACAAGATTTTGTGTCGTTGACTGCTACTTTTATAATGAAATCATTAATCAAATTATAGAAAATAAAATTCTATAATTAGAAATAACTGGTTTCTTTGATTCTATGATGGTGTTTCATTTTTTTTTATTTATAATTTTTTTTTTAGTTAAATTGGCTGTGGCAAAAACTTGTATGGTTGAAATGGCATCTGTTGGATTCAGTAATATTATTAAACTGCTTTGCATTTGTCTATTATCAAATAAAAAATAAAAATATATTGTGTTAGTTCAGGTGATTTTCTTGTTGAATTCTTAAAATAATGTGGGATGTGGGATCCATCAAAAATAAACGAAGTTAAAAAAAATAGGGTAAACAGTACAATTTTTGGCAAATTTATAATAATTTATACATCTTGTCGTAGTTTAGTAAAAATTTCGTTGTGAGAAAACAGTTATTTAAAGATAAAAACCCGTCATTTATTTTCTTTTTCAATTTTGTATCTGTCTCACTCATCCAAGTAATACAAGTAGTTGCTGTCACTTTTGACATTTAAAAATTCTTAAAGTTCCATATCTAATATGGAAAGGCGAATTCCCGACATTTGTACGTACATATATCTTACCAAGGAATAAGTATAGAGATAGATTGATAGATATTAGGCGTGTTCAGGAAAATGAGAGATCTTATCAATCTCAGTTATGTATATGAACAGAATTCTTCGGCAAAATTTCTCAGTTTTGCTGTCAAAACTTGGATTCGCCTGCTTACCTTTTGAGTGAAAAAATCTCTGAGATCTAATTTTTCTGAACACACAAATTATATTTGTCCTGTTTGATACATATATTTTTTAGTAAAATGTGTAAAATCTTACAAAACAGCTAAGTGAGTGAGAATTTTTCAAAAATGAAGGAACTAACAAGTAATTATTGAAAACTCATTGAACACATTTTGCGTTTAAAAAGTCAAAATCTAAACATACAGAAAAGAGAAAGAGCAAGAGCAATAGAACGCAATACAAAATAAGTGATTAATATAGTCTTATTAAATTAAAATGATTTGTCAAATTAAGCAAACTCAATTTCAATTTTCTTTTATTGAACATAATATTTACAATTTGGCTTACAATTATTAAGAAACATTGATAAATTTTCATTTGTTGGCACATTTGAAATTTGAAAAAAGCAAATTTGAAATAAAAACAAATTTATATTCGTAATTTGCAAAACTACCCCATTTGACGTCTAAAGAAAACGTAGTATAACAGCTGCCTATTTTGACAGTTGTTACACTTTTTCACACAGACATTTCTGTATCAGAAATTTTATTTCTTTCTCTTGTTCGGAGTTCACAAATAGGAATTTTATGACAGTTTGAGAAAATGTGTCAGAAATTTCAAGATCTTGTATGGTATGTTTTTTTTTTTTTTTTTGCTATTGCTCTTTATTGATTTCTTTTGCTAAGGTGCTATTTACACACAGTAAGAGATACATAGATTATAAATTATACAAATGTTGGAATACAGTTAAATTGTATTTTTTTTTGCAAACAAAATGATAAAAGATGTAAAAATAGATTTTATTTTTTTAGATTAGGTAGAAAAATTTATTTTTAAATTTTCACAATTCTGTTTTCCATACGAAATTTATTTAACTTAAACAAATGCGAATTGTTGTTCTTAAAGCATCTGTTCATACATTAAAACAGTAAAAAATAAATTTTATTATCAACTCAGCTAAATTTTGTTTCAATTATTTGATAGAATGAAATTGTTTGTTTTTAACATATACATACTAGCAATGAAACGTTAATAATTTAGTAGTTTGAAAGGAATAGATTTCGTTTTTCAATTGCTTAAGTTGTGTAGGATTTTCAACATTTTTAAATTTTTTACAATCTTACGACCCGTTTGCTGATACAAAACTTAAATATTATTTATGTTAAACTTAAAATCAAATTCTCACATAAGTTTTTATGTGTAACTTAAATGTTCCAGTTTTGTTTCAGCAAATGAGCCATAATCAAATGTATGTTAATAGAAGAATAAAATATTAAAGTGCCCATTATTGTGTTATTTACCCTATATAAGATTAGATGAATATCATTCTCATATTATTAGATACACGTTTGTTAAATGAGAACATTATATTACCCCTTAAATGTATTTAATAGTCTTATATTCGGACATTGTACATTTTCTATGATGGAGAAAATATACAAAACAATAAAAAAAACTGGTTGACACCATCACAGTGCCTTCGAACAGAGCCAGTGTGTGTTATATAGCTAAGTTATTTCAGCCAAAATAAAGGTAAATTGATTTTACTTTTTTTTAACCGTTCTCTATTGAAATATTGTTCAAATAAAAGAATACAAAATGGAGTGAAACACACCTTTCTTGTCGCAAGTGCGGGCGGTATTTCTTTTTTTTTTTCATTTTAATTTTCTTGGTATAGTCGATGTTGTTTCTGTTCTTGTTTTTTTTTATTATTTCGGCAATAACTAGCAAAAGATTATCTAAAGCGTAAAATATAATAACTGCCTATACAAACCTTGCCCTATTTGAGGTCTTATTAGGATAATTGGTGTCACATGGCTGGCATCAAAGGTATATATTAATATGAAAATATAGGGAATATTTAGGTATTTAATTGACTATACCAACTTTCAAAGTAAAAACACAAAAAAAAATATATACAATTAAATTGATGATGATTTTCTCAGGAAGTTAATTATGATGTCCTTCAAATGATAATTTACTACTAACAGGATGATGAACAAACGCAAATACAGAGCAATATGATTCGCAATTAAAAGATTTAAATTTTTTAAACTTCAAAAACTTCGTGTTCAAAAGCGTATAAAAGTTAAAAATTAACAAGTTAAGTCATTTTAATTAAGTTTGTAAAGTAATTATCACCAATTATACTCAGCTCTCACATAGAACCGAATTTAAGAAATTGGAAGTTTAAATAAAGGGAATGTACCGGTAATTTGAAGAAGCATGAAAAAAGTCTTATCTCAATATCGAATCTTAATTTTCTTAGCTAAAGCTGAAGCTATGCTATAAAAATAGATTGAATTTATTCAACATAGCTTTAACTTATTTTCTCGTAGGTATACAAAAAAAAATCTCAAATAAAATGGGATTAAATATTTTTGTGAATTTAACCATCTAACTAAACTCGTAGATAACCAACACAAATGTTAGGTATTGCAGGCCAAATTCCGAACATTATAGAAAGGGTGTCCCGAAATTCATGCAAGAAGTAATTTTGATTAAAAACAAAACATGGGCACAAAATTTAAAACACCATAATATAAAAATATTATAATGATACTACTTAATCATTTACTAACTTTAAAACTCTTAACTAAAATGTTCTTAGTTTTAAACAATTTTTAAGTAGTACCTATCCATATTTAACCTATTTTCTTAATTAAATTCAACTGAACACGCCTAAAAAGTGACGGTTTATGCAAACAAGTAACGGGTGTTTTTTTAGAGGTATAGAACTTTAAGTTGTCAACACTATTTTAACTGGCGGCTATTTTGTCAGCTGTCAAGTGATTTATTTTTAGTTTGGTTTGGCATTTCAACATGAATAGACTGACGCTTGAACAACACTTCCAAATTGTGCAAAACAAGATTGCCGTTGATGCCAATTTTCATAAGCGAATTTTGTTTAGCGATGAAGCTCACTTTTGGTTGAATGGATACGTCAATAAACAAAACTGACGTATTTGGAGTGATGATAATCCTCAAGTGCATGTTGAGACACCACCACATCCACAAAAACTGACTGTCTTGTGTGCTTTATGGGTTGGTGGAATAATTGGTCCGTACATCTTTAAAAACAATGCTGGCCAGAACGTTACAGTCAATGGTGACCGCTATAGAGCCATGATTACTGACTTTTTCGTTAATCAATTGAACAACCATGATGTGCAGGAGCTGTGGTTTCAACAAGACGGCGCAACATGTCACACAGCTATTGCTACAATTAAAGGAAACGTTTGGTAACCGCATAGTTTCACGTTACGGACCCGTAAATTATCCTCCAAGATCGTGTGATTTAACACCGCCGCCGCTTGACTAGTCTACGCCGATAAGCCCGAAACGATTGACCACTTAGAGGACAACATTCACCGCGTTATTGCCGATAAACGGCTTCAAATGTTGGAAAAAGTCATCGAAAATTAGACCTCCAGATTAGACTACGTTCGAGCCAGCCGTGGCGGTCATATGCCAGAAATCATATTTAAATTATAATGCCAGAAGATTATCTTTCGATTAAAAGTAAATTTCATGTCAATTTAAAAAAATCATCTTTGTTTTATTCCATTTCAAATTTCTATACCTCTAAAAAAAAAACACCATATTTAATATTTTTTCTTAATTAAATTCAGCTGAACACGCCTAAAAAGTGACAGTTTATGCAAACACGTATAAGCAAAAACATACCATTTTCAAATTTTCTTATTGTCAAAGTGACATTTGGAGTTGGTATGATAATAAAATGTTAAAATATGCATTATTTTTGTTGTGTTAGCTCTAATAAAATGTTAGGACTTTGTTTAATCTTTTAAAATTTGGAAAATGCTGTTTTTAACCTAGCATTATACTAAAAAACTCTTTAACAATGTACATAATCGTCTAAAATTTTGCACCATGGATTTTTAATTCAAAATTTTATTTATTTTTATTGATTCATAAAATATACATATGTAAATAATATAAGGCCTCCTCGGTTCTTTTGCACATGTACTCTTCTTTGTTACAAATGTGGCTGAATATCGTTGGGACAGCGTGGATGTATTTGTTTCTCAACAATCATTCGTGTTTTTCCTGAACCCCAAATTCGAAAATTTTGAAAATTAACGCAGCCATCAGCAGCCTCATCTTTGTAAGTGATATTGTTACAAAAAAATCATCGTCAAACCTTGAACCATTTTTAATAATACTTAAATGTCAACTGTCAAGCTTTCTTCTTTTTTTTTTGTTGAAAACAGATTACCGCAAAGATAGCGTAAAAATTCAAATCATGCATTCATTTTGGCATACCCTTTACAATAACATATTAGCATCATGACGTATATGCTCGTCAGAATAGAGATAGACAATTCTGTTAGTATCAGCTATTTTTTTCCACGCTCTTCTCTCAAAAGAATCTTCTTGTAATACGAGGAATCCTATTGTCTCTTTGGTTTTTTTTTCTTTACTTTTCAATAGTGACTTGGATGCATTTGCTGACATATGATATCAAATATAACAGTAAATGTTTCTTCACATAACAAAGAGTTTAACAATTCTTGATTTGTCTGCAGTTTGTAAAGAATTTATCAGAGAATTATGCTTCCAGACATATAAATCTAAAAGAAAACCCTTTAAAAGAGAACCAAATTTATTTAAAGAAGTAACTAAGTCAAATAATACTGTTATTCCCTAAATGATATAAAAAAAAAAGTGTAATTTTTTTAGATAATTTGAAGTCATATTTCACTAAAAGATGCAAACAATTTCGTTTTAGAGAAAAAAAAAAGGTTATTAAAAAAAAAAAAACGTTTATTTGAAAAAATTGCCTTATTTGTTCATGCATTTTATATCTTTTTAATGAATTATAGTTAACTTTGACATTTCAAAGCATATGCAAAGTATCGTACCTATGATAACAAATCAATAAAATAATGTTAAAAAAAATAAAAAAGAAAAACTAACTATAAAACCTTTAATGAATGAAAAAAAAAAAATTGGCATAACTATATACATCATCGATGAATTAAACTTTATAAATTAAACAGAAATTGTAATAAATATTTACACCATAATAATTATACAAAGTATAGAAAATCCTATTTAATATATTGCAAAGAGAGAAAATGCAAATAGATAAGTTTATATGAACTGGAACGTAGTCATCGTCGTCGTCGAGTTGGTCGTGTTTTCGTTGTCATCAGTTGTATATGCATGCATTTGCTGATTCTAAATCGGTGATGGACTTGAAACCTTCACTTAATTAGAACTCATGTGCTAAATGAGAACAATTATTATTTTTTGGTTTGTTACTTTGCAATTTGTCGAATGGAATGGAAAATTTTCATCTTACAATCTCTATAAAATATTATATGTGAGGGAGTTGATTATAAGTATATCGAATTTGAAATATCTTAAAAATTAAATTACAATAATTACAATAAATCATAGATGAATAGTATGATTCTTTTTACTTATTTTTAAACAAATTTCAATGTATGTAATTTATTCTTATCTATAAGAACTGATGAATTAATGAATTAGCAAGCACAAAAACATTAGGATGTAGGTATGAGGTAATGCTTGGTCTTAATTTGATTACAAATTTATTTTAGTCCAATCAGTTAGGAAAGTTTTGTTTTTTTATGTATCTATCTTTTTTTTCGGCGTTGGGAAGGCAATGCATTTCAAAAATATCATATCTATGCATGAAAATAGAAACATATGTTCTGTTTTCATGCATGTTGTTTGTTCTAAGTTAATTAAATGTTTACTCGGGTACACTCAGGCGTATACTTGTTTTTTTTTTTGTTCAATACAATTTTTTTCTTGTGCAAAAATCGAACTAAAGATTTCAATCGATACCAAAATATGAATCAACATCCCATCATCAGTTTTGAAATAATTTTAATTTCTTATTATCTATGTCACTGATTAAATTATTGAGTGATGACATCTGTGTTTTATTGAATTAATTTTGATTCCACAAATTTTATTGAAACAATCCTTTAAACGATTTATAATTTTTTTTTTAAATTTTCTTCACAATTTCTTAGAATTTCTATAATTAATTTAATTCAATATATTCAGTTTATTGTTTTCAATTGGAAGAGAGAGACTGCTAAATTCTTAGAATTGTGTTGAAAATTATCTAACTTTTTATTATTTTTCAAACAAGATTAAAAATGTATCTTGTGGAAGAGTATGCTGGCATTAAGGTCGTCGCGAGGGAAGATCATAATATTTCAGATAGTGACTCAAACACCGGGTCGAAATTTTTCTTTTGTTTATTTGTAATTGAGGTGACTTTAATTTTAAAAAGAAGATTTTTTTTAGAGCTTCACAAATGTATTCATCTTAAACAAATTTGTTGGATTCCAATTTTTTTTATTTTTTTGTTTTTTGTACTGCTCAAAATTTTACAATGAATTTTGGGTGGATGGTCATAAGTCCACAGGCCAAAAGTCTATAATGGATTTTTGACGCACTTAGGTGGGTTTAAAGTCCAGAAATCCCTTTAACACACTCTGGTGGGATTTCTAGCTAACTTTGGTGATTTTTAAAATATTCATTTTATTACTATTAAAACCATTTTTTTAAGGGTAATATGCGTCTTAAGAGTTCAATAGGAAAATAATATTTGTTTGCTTAAATCCTAGAAAATCGATTAAGGTTGATGTGCCCGGTGCATTTTCTTAGAAAACCAGTACATCGGGTGGTCCGCTTTGCGGGTTCAATGGAATTTAATCCATTTTTTGGGTTATCAGTATTGCTCACGCAACTCCGGTGCTCCGCTAAAGGTATGTCCAGTCGTCAGGCAAGCGCCAATGTTAATAGTTTTCTTAGTAAACAGTATCTTGAGTATGATTTTAAAAAAATCCAGAAAATATTATGTAGAGTTATGACCCATCCTTTCTAAAATTATGGAATATTGACCCACTTTTGGCCTGTGGACTTATGACCCTGCACCTGAATTTTCAAAAAGTTATTTCTAAGAAATAAAAATGTAAAGTTTAACAAAAATGTATGGAGATATTTTTTTTTTAATTTCCAGTACTAGCCGTTTTACGGCTTTGAAGATGAAGTGTTTTTTTCTCAAAATCTATTGCTCTTCCCAAAATGTGTTATATTATATATTATAAAAATGCATAAGGACAAATTTGTATATTCACACTTTTTCAAAAAAAAATATTTTTCAAGATATAATCCCTAAAAACTTCAGCCCTGGTTATTTTGTAAGAAAATGATTAAGACATAAGAACCTCTGTAGATTTTTTATGAACAGAATTTTGATGGTAAAGACATTTAGGATGGGGGGTAGATAAGCAAAAATTTTAACAAGCTTTAATTTTATAGTTAAAGATTTAAAAAAAACATAGAAAACATTGGACGACAAATTCGAAACAATCACAATTAATTAACGGCAAATTATTATTTTTTTGGTGCTTTAAAGATTTAATATTAAATTCAGAGTACAGCCTGTGCAATTTTGTTTTTATCTTAAATTCTTCTTTGATTGTACTATACGGTTTTGATAAAGTATATTTTTTTTTTGTATCGAGAAACTTTATTCTGATGTTAAAAATTTATTTTTAGAGTTTGGTAATTAATGCTGAAGCTGCAAACAAAAATTAAGTGAAGCAGCGATAAAAGTAATGATTTTATCTTAGCTTGAGTCAGTGCAAAAAAAAATAAAATTACTAAATTTGGTGGCGTGACAGCTCGTGGGGAACCACATATCGCAGCTTTAACCTTAATTCTTGTGGCTTTTGGTTTTCTTGCGCAATTTTTTTTTAATCATATTTTTGAATACAAATAAAAATTTATAAAAAAAATTTAGTTTTTTTTCATTTTTTGATGAAGAAATTGTTTTTGTAAAAAGATCACAGGGTCGATCCCCGAGACCTGTAATAGATTTCCGATTACAGTGCTCATCTAAAAAAAAAATATTTAAGGCAAATCTTCATGTCAAAAAATTATTTTCAGTACTACTCTTTGTTTTAAATAATTTCTTAACTTTAGACTGGAAGCACCGGATGACCATTACTAGAATGAACTTGGATTGAATCTTTCTTCCTTACTCAATTTGCAAATAAAATGATAAATAAATAAATTATTCATTGTCCAAATACTAAAACAAAATAATAATTGAAAAATTATTTAATTTAAAAAAATAAAAATCTTTTATGAAAGCTTATACCAAAAATACCCTTTGACTGACAGACATTCTGTTATATTATAAATTTTTTCTTAACCCCTTTTTTTGAAAATTGATGTATATAATTATTATTAAAAATTTAAATTGCAATGGACTTTAAAATCAATTCAAGGAATATTTGTATTATTATACACATACGGTGATCAGTAAATAAAAATTTCAACCAGGTTTAAATAACCATACAATGTGTTTGCCTTTTTTTATATTTTGCAACAAGGACAACATGAGCAGTAAATATTCAATGGAAAGTTAATGGAAAAAATATCATCTTTGACTTTATTGCAGCTGTTGATTTTAATAAAATATGTTTGAGTATCGGGATTTTATGAAGAAGCAAGGATGATAACAGTTGGCCAAACACATTTTATTCTCACGGGGTTTGATGATGGATCAATTATAAATTGAATAAGAATAAATGTAATACTCGTGTCTCTTTATTCATTCATGCTTAAATTTGCCAAAAATTAAAAATATTAAAAGTCAAAAGTTGATATATGTTATGTACTGTACATACTATGTAAGATGATGTGGACTTGAATGAGAAATTTCATTTAATAATTATTGACATAAATAAATGCATCCAATGCATTTTTTTCAGGGGCCTGAGTTAACTCTGAAGTAGTTTTTTTTTTAAGGTAGGATTAACTTTAATTTTCAGTTGTCAAAAATCTATCGAATTTAAAGTGCAGCACTATTGAAATGCGCTTTCACTACCGAAACACAGAGGGCGGCAGTATGGAAAGGGTGATTTCCAAGTGTTGACCTCTCTATTTTGATAGAGTTTTGAACTCATCTGTTAGAAATTATATATTTATATAATCTAGAGTTAACTGACCAAATTCGATTACCTAAATGGGGATCTTATTCTTAATTGACTGAAATAAATCTTCAAGAGTTAAATAGGGTAAAATTGGGATGATCTTACATTGAAAAACTCACATTTAGAATTGTGCCTTATTGAGTCATAGAAGCAGATTAAGCTTATTGTTTCTCGTTTATGTGTAGCTTACGTCATGTTTCAATAGACATCTGCATACTAGTCGCGTTAGAGCGTAAAAGTTCTCTTCAAATTTTCCTCCTAGAAAATTAGTTAATCAAGACAGAATTTTCTTTTGGATTAAATTCACACTTGTTGTGTCTTCTTTCCCTAATTGTTAAATGGATATTTTTTAAGGAATATTTAATCAGAGCTTATTGTTGTTTTTCCACAAAATTCAAAATTGAAACTTTTTTTCCAAAACAGATGACAGCTAAAATGTCATTAAAATATAAGTGCTGCCAAATCACCATTGAAAATTATCTATAAAAAAAAATAATTGTATTATGTATTTAATTTGTGTTTTTGAAAAATATTCAATGAAAAATTTTAGAAAAATTCTTGAATAATTATATAATAATATATAATAATTGGAAAAATTAACAATTTTCCTAAAATGTTTGTCAAAAAAAATTGACCATTGTCTCTGTCGCACATGTTAATTTGGATAAAATAAAAAAGGCCGATAATTGTATATACTTTGTGATAAATTTATAACAAAATCACACACAGCCTTTTTTAATTCTTTTTGAGATATGGTATTCTTCTATTTTTTCTTTCACGACAATTAAGCTAATTATTGGCTGTTAAATTTTTAAGTACCAATGCCAACTTGACAGATATTTAGTTAGTTTATTCGATGTTTTAAGCTGGTTACACACGACACGTTGTTCTTGCTCTTGTTCGTAATTGAATCCCGTCAGTAAAATTACATCAAGCCATGAACATAAGCAGAATTCACCAAATTATAAAATTATTTTTCAATAGTGCTCATGATGAACGATGACGACTTTCCTAAAATCTAAAATCCAAACTAACTATTTTCATGATATCTGCACTGAGAACAAAAAAAGGTCATAGAGCTCCTGATTTTTTTCATGATGATCAAATTTGGCTGATTTTTCAAACTTACCTTCTTCGAACATCATGAGGCTTTAGAAAAATTTCTTTCAGACAATCAATCATAATTCTTTATACAAATGTTTATATTTTTTTCTACGCTAATGCTTCTATATCATGTTTTACAAAATATCTAAAATCTTTTTCTATTTAATCTCAATAAATAGTTATTAAAACATCTAGATTATCTCTCATTGTAAATTCTCTTACATTTATCTCGGATTAAAACTAAAATACCTGACAAATTATTATTTTTCATAATTTCCAACAAAAACAAAAGTCCAAACCTCCATATCATAATGCACATTTATTTTCAATTCAAAAACAAAAAATTCTATAAAAATATTTTAAGAAAAACGAACGGAATGTTGTATGAATTCTTTTTTTTATTCGTGTAACAAGGTTTCTGTTGAAAATTTCACATTTGTAAATTCTACTATTCAATTGGCATATGAAAATGCTACTGACAGTTAACGTTAACGGGTTCAATGACAGTTCTCGTACGTATACATATGTATCTATGTACCTACGTTTACATGTCACGTTGTCGCAGTCACATTATACGCGCAAATATTTTCCTACATTTATTTGCAATTTGTAATACAACAAAAAAAAAATAACATATCAGCCAAAATGACCAACAAAATTAATTCTACTGTTAGTACTGCTTGCAGTCGCGTTATTTTCGTTCCAATTTTCATGCCAACAAATAAACAAAATATATATATCTATACATATGTATTATGTATGTATGTATTTGCCTCCAAAGTTTTATCTATAATAGCTAGTTGGTTGTTGACGTTTTGTTGTTGTTGTTTTTGATGTTCAATGCTATTCTAGGAACTGTCTAATGACTTGAAATAATGAAATTTAGATTTAAGAAAATATTTCTATGTATTTAAAAATTCTGCAACGTTGAATAATATTGACATTTTTTTTTTTTAATTTTTGAAGGACAAATAAGAAAATAAAAGAAAGTGTATTTCTATTTTTGGCTTTATTTTGATTTGATTGAATTGAATTAAATTAAAATTATTTTACAATAGTCGATGAGAAATTTTTAGTGAATTAGACCGTTTTGTTAAACAAAAATAATTTGTTTTCTGATAAATATAACTTATACAAATTTTAATGTATGTTTATTAGCGTGTTTCGAATTAAACATTGTTTAATGCAGCATTATTATTTTTTTTTTATTGTTTGTCTGATATTATATTTATTTTTCATATATATAAATTCTTTAATCTGAATCCTCTTTCCGACTCTCATACTACATCGATTTTGACAAATGTTATGTCAAATGAAGCGGAATTATCTGCTGTTTTGACAAAATTATAATTTTATTTTGAAAATATTAATAATTTATCAAAAATTGCATTTGTTTGTCAAATATTATTCCAATAAAAATGAACTCTAAAATGAACACTTCCACTTTCTCATTGTTAATATTTTGGCATGTGACATTAGGTCGGTTCAATTTATTAGGCTCGTTCGTTTTAAAATAATTTTTGTCTTTTGTGTTTGATTCTCGCACAGGAGGGCTAGTATTTATTTATTTTGTTAATTTTTCAATAATTAATACCCAACCCCTTTTATTATAATCTTATAAAAAAAGAAGAAAGAACTGCCGATTTAATTGACCATTTTCTGTATCTCTTTCACCCTTTTTTCAATAAAAACATTTAAAATATTATATTGCAATTTTGATACAGAAAGTTATTTATGAATGCGACCATGTGGAGTGCAATTAAAATTATTTTTTTTTTTTTTTCAAAATTCCATAAAAATGACCGTGTGTAAAAAAAGCTCCCAGTTTTGTTTTTTTTTCTATAAATAACATTTAATTTTGCAATTTTGGTACAGAATGTTATTTATAAATAGGATCATGTCGAATGCAATTAAATTCTTTTTTTTCGTTCGAAATTCAATAAAAATAACCGTAAGTAAAGAAAGCACCCAGTTTTGGTTTGGTGTGTAAAAAGAACTCCCGAAACAGATATAAGTCGATAGAAATGTATTTTTACAGGTAATTTCGTTTTTGCAAATACAAATAATATGAATCACGAAGTTGCGGATTCAAAGAATTTCCGAACTGTCTTAAAAACTATAAAGCACGTGTTTTTACAATTTTTAAGGTGTCTTCTGATACTATTTACCCTTCTTTAAAAAATTATTATTTGTTTAATTTTTCTTTTTTTTTTACTTCATAGACGTAGGTTCCTGCGTCATGATCATTGTTCATATAAACATCTTACCAAAGATTACTTAGTTACATACATAAATCGTTGCAAATAAAAATGAATAGCCCCTTTCTAATATCATCCGTCAAATTAAAAAAAAAATAAATAACCAAACATAAATTAGGCCACTCGCAGACTAATTGTATATGTATGTATGAATATTAAACCAAAAATGTACACATTCTTATCATAAACTTCATACTTGTTATATTTTATCACTAAAATATCTAAACGTATAGTTAAACTTTGTTTGTTAATTGATAAAGTATGCTTTCAGGGATTTATTTATTTATTTATTTTTTTGCTTTTAGTTTTTATCTGCTTTAACCAAATGCTCACATTTGTGACGTGATTAAAATATTTGCACATTATCTATAAAAATTAACAAAAACAATATTTATTTTTGCAAAGCAAAAAAAAACAAAACAAAACTTGTTTCATTTTTTTTTTTGATGAACATCGTTATTTAATTTGACTTTTGATTTCCTAGAACGTGCTAAAGAATCAAGCAAAGCATTTAAAGCTCCCACACTATTTGTGATATATTTTATTCACATGTCTGTTAAAACAAAACAAAAAATAGTAGCTAAACAAAAGTGATTGTTTTAATTCTTAACATGAGTCAAAACTTAATTCCAGCATCAAATTAAAATTGAACTGAACGCACATGTATTATAAAATTAATGCTAATGATAATAATTTGATTAAAGCAATAAAATGAGTTGAAAAATGGCATATGATGGCATCACATCACAAGCTAACTCTATTCGGATGGATCCAATCCGCACCACCACCACAGTGGGGAGTATTATTTCAATCTTTTCAGACTCTTTATCTATTTTTTTTTGTTATTTCTTCTGTAGTCTGCGTTCGCAATCTGTTTGCTGACTTTTTTTGTATTTTATGTATAAATTTTTCTATTTATAACTTGAGATAAAAATCTTATCATCAGTATTCAATCTATGTGTTTCGCATTTCTAATGAAATTGAAAGAAAAAAAAATGTTAAACACACGTAATTGGAATATAAAAAGGAATTCGAACAACACACGGTTTTGTAAATTATAACGATACATTTTTTGTCAACAAAGAATCAATCACACTTTTTCATTATCACGTTGATTTTGTTTTTTTTTTTTTATGTTTTTGTATTCTATTTTATTTTATCATTATTTTTTTTTTTTGTCATTTTAACAAATCATTTATCAAATAAGTGTTATTGGGGAAGGTGTCACGACGAAGAGAGAGCTTAATATTTAGAGCCACATTTTAGAAGCCTCGGAAACTGTGAAAATGTCGGTATATTATGTCTATAAAGTTTGTTTTTATTTTGTTTTGTCTTAGTTTAGCATCAGTCTGTTAAGTTTTATCTTGTGATTTAAATAAATACAATTTGATTTTGTTTAAATGAATTTATTTTTATAAAATTTATTAATTTAATAATTCTGAAAGAATTTTAAAATTTCTTCTAGCGTTTTTAAATATAAACAAACACATGACTTTCTAGACAACAAATATAAATATTAACATTAAGAAAAACATAATGATATTGACAGTTTGATGCATTTATATATATAAATGATGATGAAAAAGCACGAAGCTTGTTTAATAAGCAAACGAAGAAATAAACAAAATTTAATTTATTTATTTAATTTTCTCCTTATCTAATACCATATTCTCATTTTTTGACCAACTGGTCGATTGCATTGGAAAAGAATTATTTTATTTTGGATGCCGCCCGTGTAACTATCAAAACTGAGCATTTTCACCGGTTCAAAAGCTTTGCCTTAGTTTTGCATTATTTTGTTATCACAGGTGTAAATCGCATCTCATCACATGCAATTTACGGGGAAAGTGAGACATAATCTCACACTCAAATTTGCAGTTAAGGTTCTTTATGAGCCAACCTGATTCTTTAGAATTTTACCTTTTTTTCTAGATTCACTGTTTCACTGTACAATGCGTACAGCAGCGTTTGGCATTGTACATGTATCTTCTCATGCTTTCATCGTCTAATCCAACGGGAGTGGAGAAATTTCCTCTTAAAACGACCTAGCCAGCTAGTATATCGTTTCCCTTGCCTTAGCTTAAACTGGCACCCTTAACAAAGTCCCTAATAAACATGTCCTTCAAGTAAGCATCAATACCACTCCAAAATTGCAAGGCTAAAGATAAAGTTACCACCTTTTAAAATAGAGTAAAATAAACTAGAAAAAAATAAGTGTGTGAATAACCGTCGTAAAATTGTCGTTTAAGAAAAAATTGTTGCGTAATTTTCTCAAAAAAATCCCTTAAATAAATATGACAAACAAAAACTCTAAATAAATGTTTCAATAAATCCAACATAACCATAAATATGTTTGTTTGTCCAATTTTGTTTGTTGCGTGAAATTTATTTAAATAATTAAGTGAAACTCCGTGCATTTCTGTGAATTTCTAGACAATTTATTTTTTTTTATATGACCAACGTTGCCCCCCTACTACAAATCTAGCGTTTTTGCTTAATTTTTTTTTTCCAAAAAAAAAGTCACTACGTACAATCGCAAAATATTCGTAAAACACTATAGTTTCAAAATTTCAGATATTAAAAATCTAGTATTACATAGGTAGCGCATTGTGTTTAGTACTTAAATTCGCCAGTAGTACGTCTTTTGTAAACGTCCAAAAATCAAATCTACGTTCAGGTTCCACAATCCACACACAAACCAGCGAAATGACAGTTCACTGTGCTTTACTCTTTTCTTTCATAAAGCTATAACTACTGCCTTCTCTTTCATTGAAACATATTATAGAAATACAAATATGTAAAAACAAATAAGAAGCTATACAAATTTGCAATAATTTATTTAAGCCATTTTCAGGATGTTATTATTTTATTAAATTATTCGTTTTCGTTCAAATTTTTTACTGAAAATTTTAAGTTATCTGTTTTTTTATCTAAATAAATTAAGAGTCATTTTCAAGTAATTGATATTGTACTATATTTTAAATCTGCGACACTACATTTTAAACCACTTGAGGGGGGGGTGGCAACACTGACTTTGACAGACTTTTGTGAAGAAATTCACACAAATGCACATAGAGTTTCAAAGTAAAGGAACTAGGCTATTGTCGCTTTATGTTTTCGTTACGCCATTTTTACTCAAAAAATCACTTAAATTTGGACCTTCACGGGTTTTTTTTTTTGTTATATACTATGAATTTTTTTTTTGTAAAAAAGGACTCGAAAATATATTTTCTTTTACGACAGTTTTACGAAAAATTTACGAAATTTCACACAATCCTTTTTTTTCAGTTCATTTTGAGCGAAGTTATTTAAAAATAATAAGCGTGACAGTTTTATTTCTTTCGCAACAAATTAACGACGGTTTTTTCGGTTAGTAATGCTAACATCAGTAACATTTTCAGGGATGGTATTAAAAATTTTGGCAGAGTCGTTAAAACTAGAAATTTCTAACGGTGAAGCTATGATGAGTGCAAATTTTTTTCAATAATTTAATTTTTTTTCTAAAGTAATTGAAGATAAAGTCTTGTAATCGAATTTTGAATTATGGGCTTACCGTTCAACAAAGCACGAACGTATCATTTATTGTATTGAATCAAGAAGCATTGACACAAAAATAATCACAAACTTGTTTACTATCCCATCAATAAGAATTCAAATCCCATCAGAAATTTAAAAAAAATATATAGGTTAACCGAATGAATCTATTTTTCTTAGATATAAAAGAAAGACAAGGATGAAACAATTATCTATTGTCTTTTAATAAACCTTATCCAAATCATTTCATAAAAGTAAATATTTACAACTCTCAAAATAAAAGCACCATGCCATTTTTTAAAATCACTTCAGAATGTTACTCTGCCTTACATAAATATAATAAACAATTTTATAGTAAAGTGTAAGGGTGGTAGCGATTTTTATTGAGCGACTAAGAACTCCCATTTTTTTTTTTTTTAAACCCAACTGTGACCTGATGGTGAGTAATGCTTTTATGACATTATTATATAGTCCTCCAGCTACTTTTACTCATATCAAATTCCATCTCATGGGAACAAGAATAAAAACGGGTGCCATGAATGTAGATTTTTTTTTTTTTTTTTAATATGGACTTGCCAAAGCAGACAAACTATAATAACATAAACATTCTATATGAGGATTGAAAATCTGAGCACTATAATAATAATTTATGATTTTTATCGTTTTTGCTAGCAATTCGATAACAATCTATATAAATGGCGCGACGTCATATTCACCTGTTTTTTTTTTTATTAATAAAGACAAGAGCATATCGCAAAACCTTTTTCATTTTTTTTTTTTGTTTAACCTTATTGATAACTTTATGAAGGTATATCAACATATGTAGATACATATATAAGTCATAAAATGTTTGACAAAAAAAAATTGTTTATTGATGTAGACATTTTTGTGCGAACTTTTAAATTTGTTTTTAGGAGGTATTTTTTGGTAATAGCTATTAGACATAGTCTAGTGGAAGTTCACAACAGAGCGAGAGAGATTTTATCTAAAAAGGTTGGTATACAAGAGGAAAAACTTTTTATCGAAATAAAAATTAAAAATAAGTAAAATTTGGCATTTTTTAATTCCTATCACATCCTTCACTATTTGACCGCCCAAAAGGAAGAGAATAAAAAAATATTTTAACTTTGGTACCACCATAAAACTTTTTAAATTTAACCATTTAGTGATGATGTCGTTAACAGGGATACTTTATAAAGCTAAAATAAAATACTCAAAGTAATTTAAAATAAAATGCACAACTTGGATCATGTGTTATTTTAATTATATGGTTCAAAAGACTATAAAATATAGTGAAGCATTAAGATTTACGTTCATATGAATGTAAATAAGCCTTATCTAGTTATCAAAAAAAACAGTTCAAAAATGTATAAATAAATATTTTGTATTGCTGTCTAAGCTGTCTAAGGTTCTCTAACCTAGACACCGAAGTTTGTTGTGTTAACCTTGATTAAAGTGTAATTGTATTTTATCGATAAAAGCTTATTATGGCCAACCTTTAAAACAAATTTAGTTCTTTTATTAGGCTTGTCTAAGGGGCTAAGCGCTGGCGCAGGGTCATAACTCCACAAGCCAAAAGTCCATAATGGATTTTTGACCCATTTAGGTGCGTTAAAAGTCCACAAATCTATTGTGGATTTTAAACCAACGTGGTGGGTCAGAAATCCACAGGAAATTCTTGTGGACTTTTGGCTCATCGATTATGGATTTCTGACTCACTTTGGTGATTTCAAACATATTATTTTTTTTTTATTATTAAAAACCATTTATTTAGATTTTTCTTTAAGCTTAAGAGTTCAATAGAAAATAATATCTGCTTGCTTAAATCCTAGAAAACCGCTTAAGGTTGATGTGCCCGACGCATTATCTTGCAATACCAGTAGATCTAGTGGCCGCTCCGTCATCTGTACCGCTCACACAACTCCGTTGCTCCGCTTAGGGTATGTCCAGTCATCAAGCAGGCGCCAATAACAACAGTTTTTTTAACAAACAGTAGGTACCTTGAGAGTATGATTTTAAAAAATTCCAGAAAATATTTGTTGAGTTATGACCCCCTTCCTTTCTAAAATTATGAAATATTGACCCACTTTTTTGTGGGTGGGTTATAAGTCCACAATTAATTTGTAAACTTGGAAACCACTCAAGTAGGTCAAAAGACCATTGTTGACTTTTGGCCTTTGGACTTTATGTCCCTAACAGCACTATTGTCGGTTTTTTGTATGTGTTAACTCCGAATCCTGTACAGCCTGCGTTGTTAAGAAACTGCAATGAACGAACAAAAAACAACAAAAAGCGATTATTAATTTTTTTTGTTTTACTTATTTTCCTTTATAAATAACACCAATTTCTTTCATTTTTTTTGGCAACACTGCTTACCAGACACTTCACGCAAAACCTGTAACATCAGTCAGATAGAGTTAAAGCATTTAAACAGCGAGCAGACACCTGAATGATATCATTTTCAGCTTGCTAATTACGTTACTATTACGTTTACTAACAAAGCTAATTTCTATTTAAATCTTTAATTTTATTACTTAAGCTTCCTGGAAAACTAGCAAAATAACAACAAAGAAGTTAAAAACATTACAAATGAACGAACTAAAAATTATTGTTAGGTTTTTTTTTTTGTTTCGGTGTTTTTTGGATTTATTGTAATTTTTTTTTTTTTGAGAAACTACGTTAACAAGATAAAATAAAGTCCTGGAAGTAAGTTATTGCACTTTATTTTAAAAGAGCTTATTTCTTTTTCCTAATAGTCTTAAATAGTGTCAAAGCAAGAAATAGAAGTATTCCCGTTATAGCCCAAAAAAAGAAGACGAAAAGAAACACCAAACTTGACAAAAATTCGCACTAAGCTGAATTTTGGTTAAGAGCTTTGTTTTTCCATCTTATAAGCACATCATAAAAAGCATTTTAACTTTGAACCACTGTTTTTGAAATTGTAGCGTGAAAAAAGGTAAATTCTCAATTTTTTGGTGAATACCTAAAAAGCCATCGATTTATTTGAAAACATTTTATTGCATAAGTTGTAGCTTACGAAATTCTGAATTTAAAAGCTTAAGCTGATTTCTTTCATAAAACCAATAGATTTGGAGAAAAACGTTATAAAATCGGTTGTTCATTTTTTTTCACATCAACTCTGTACTGGGTACGAATGTAAATAAAAACACGTTTACGTACGTATTTTACAAAATGTATTGCTCTTACAAAAAAAATATTATAATTTTTGTTCTGTTTTATATATTCATTAATTTTTGTCTTAACATTTTTTTTTTGTCAAAAAAAACTGATAGTTTTCTAGAAATTTACAAAAAAAAAATAATAAGACCCCTTACATCCCCCATGAAATTGGTCAAAACATAAAAAAATGTTTCCTCCAAAATTCTGCTTTTCCGAAACAAGAATCTATTTTTCCTGGACTACTAGTGCTTCGCAACGCACTTATCATTACGCAAATGGGTTATAATTAAATTCACATATCACAGTTTTGTTAAGGCCTAAACACTACAAAAACTAATTGAACAAGGATAACACGACATTAAATAGAGGGAATAGAAATGATATGTAAATAAAAGAAAATACAGTGAATTGAGAATAAGACTATTAATATTTCATTTTAACCCATGGGTGGCTTCTAGTTAAATCAGGGTGTTTATACGAAAAAGATAATACTGCCATAACAGAAGAGCTCAAACCCACAACTCTTAATTGGTATTCAAGCCCATATACATTCCACCACATCCTATATAACATATGTACATATATCATTGTTAACATATCCCCAATTTGCTCTTACATATATGTATACCTACATAAATATCTGATAACACAATCAATCACAACAAAATGCGCACAAAATTCTGTTTTTGTTTTTAAACCTATTTTGTGGACTGGCACAAGTACAATTATTCATCCGAGTTAATTATTCTATAAAAATCTAACATGTTCTAATTAAATTCGCATGATTTCTTTTGAACTGATTAAAAGTGTGTATCTCTGTATACATATTAACCGCACTAGTTTAGCGCTGTTTAAAAAAAAAAAAAAAAAAAAAAAAAAAAAAAACAGAAGAAATAATAAAAATAAACTTGAACTTTCATTTTCTAATTGGCTATTTGGATATTCTAAAAAGGAAGTACATAGCCTCAATTCGGTTTATTTCAATTGAATTTTTTCATACTAAAGCCGCTAAGTAATATTTTATTTTTACAACAGCAATTTTACAATCGCAATTTTTTTTTTTTTTTTTGTTCTATTTGATTTGTTAGCGCGGAAATGCTATTTTTAATCATAACAAAATAAAAAATAAAAGAATAATGTGGTATAAATGCTTATAAATTGTTTACTTAGTTTCTACTGAATTGCAATGGTGCGCATCTAAAAATAGAGTCGTTAATCGAGTTAATGCCGCAAAAGATTGTTTTTCTGGCTTGTTGAAGAATTTTATTTTATTTCTTGATCCAACTGCAAACAAAATTCAAAAAAAAAAAAAAATACAATTTATACAGGAATTAATAAATTGTACAAAAAGGATGAAATGTTTGTTTTAATAGAACGTTAATATTAATTTTGAACACCTATAGAGAGAAAAATTAGCGCCAGTGCCATTCCCATTTGTGTTTGGTGGTTTATTTTGTTTTTAAATAAACAATTTTCATAAATTGATGATACTCAGAAGATTATTTTCTAGAAAGGATTTTATTTGAAATTGCACAGGTGGCTTAATTGTTATTATTGTAAAACAAAAAATGTTGCAAGGTTCCGAAAACAATAATTAATTGCACATTATCATTTAATTTAAGAAATAATTAACTTAAATTTAAAGTGAATGCAATTTGCTTTTCTCCAAAAAACTTAAACTTAAGAAAGTTTTTTTTTTCATTCGAATTTTCAATTTATAAAATGTAATTTGTGTTTATATTGAGGGCGTTTTATAATTATAAAAAAGAACAACAAAAAATATATAACAAGGGTGTTTCCATGTTCATCTCCTTATTTATCAACTAAGAATAAATCAGGTGCCAAGCGATGTGAAGCAATTTATTGCCTGCAAGATTAAATTGATTGAAGACCTATATTATGGCTGCCGACATTATTATCTTCTTTACTTTAGCTTTTTTTTTGTCCTGGTTTTGATTTTAATTTTTATCCTTCTTGAAAATGTTTTTCCTTGAGTATAATAAGGCATCATGGACAACCAACTGATGGCCGTGGCGTTCGATTAAAGTGCACTTTTCCTATTATAAGTTCAAGAGAAACTTGAAGGGGACACAATGACAAAAGCTCTGTCATTTAAGTTTTAAGTTTATAAAATTTGTTCATTTAACTTTTTGAAACAAAAAAGGATACACAGATATTCACACCATATAAATATACATACCTAACATAGAAGTAATGGAAAATCCTAGTATTATTTAATTCTAAAATAATTCCAATTCGCAAAAAAGGAAACAGAATATTTTAATTAAGTTAATGACAAGAAATTTGTGGATTTTTTTTTTACATAAATCTTTAAATTTTTATTAGGTCCACATAAAGACCTTGTAGAAAGGTACTTATTCGCTGGCGTTTTATTAAATGTCTTCTCTGGTAAATCTGGTTAATTTACGTAGATACATAAAGTATAGAAAAAAAAGAAAAATAAACAAGTTTAATGACTTATTTTGTTGTTTATTGCTATTTAAATTAAATTAATTAGTCTAAACCATAAAGAAATTATAAACGATTCTCTTTATTTCATCCCTTTTGCTTTTAAATTTGATTTAATTCAATTCGTTTTACTGGAAGAGAAAATGTGGCTTAACAAAAAAAAAATCAAATCAATTAAATTCAGGCTATACATGAAATTTTGTCCCAAATTTTATTAATGAATAACTTCAAACCAAAAGTGAAAAATGTCCCAAAATAAAAGAAATTGATTAAATTTTGAGGTTAGGGTGATTTTTACTTGCGATAGATGTACATATATGTAGGTACTATGTATATGGCATTATGGCAAGGTATGGATTAGTAAAAAAATTGTACTTGAGATTTTGATCAAAGTTGACGATCATAGTGAAGTCGAAAACAGTGGGTCAGCTGCAGCCTAAACGGGTGGGCGATTTTCTTTCAACTTGGCTCGTAGCCTTTTTTGGACATTCCCACACATGTTTTTTTTTATATTTTTTTAGGACCAAAAATAACGGTACCTGCCGTTAAATTATGAAAATCTTTTTTTTTCTCAGAAACGTGCCCACAACTTTACAAAAATTTACAAAAAAGATTCCATTTTATAAAAAAAAAAAAATTGGAAAAATGGTTGTTGGTGGCACCTCCGATAGAACCATTTTTTTTTATTTTCAATTTTCTTAAAAACGGCTCAATCGATTTTGACAAATTTTATTTGTTTTAAAGAAAATCTTTCAAAAAGTTTTGAAAGTATTGCATACCAAAATTAAACAATTTTTTTTTTGATTTTTTTAAAAAAAGTTCAAAATATTTTTTTTAAAACCTAATAATTCGAAAACGGTCGATTTTTATTAAACTTGGCATTTAGCAGTTTTTTGACATTATCTACCAGATTTAAAATAAAAATTATTCTTATAACCAAAAATAATGGTAGGTACCTGTGTTTAGAAACCATCATGGAAAATACATATAATTTTTCCCAAAAACGACTTCTACGATTTTGATTAAAATTTTTATGTGAGCTATTATTTGAAAAAATGTATCTATCGATTAAAAATATAGAACTATTTTTTGGTTTTAAACTATATTATTATATGTTCAACCAATGTTTTTTACACAAGAGCTTCTAATAAATTTAAAAAATATCAAAATTTTCAAAACAATAAATTATGGACTTAAAAAAATTTCAAAATTATTTTATGAATATTCGATATTTCGAAAATGGGCGGATGATTTTTTTTTTTAATAATTTTTAAACTCTGCATTAATAAATACTAAAACATGGCGGACCAATTTTTTTTCTTATAAATGTTTTCAAAATTTTTTTAAACTGCTTCAACGATTTTTAATTTTTTTTATAGTTTTGTTCTTTTCATTATTAATTTATTATTATTATGCCAAAAATATTAGTAATATTGCATCCATTTCATCCTCAGTGTAAATTTACTTTTTAAAATAATTTAAAATTGATGCACTTTGAAATTTGGCAGTTCTAAGTAATTGCAAAATTTCCAAACGAATATTAGAACTTTGAATTTAATTTCGATTGAAATTGAAAATTGATTTCAATTCGATCTTATTCGGTAAGAAAAATTTTCAAAATAAATAAAATGTTAAATATATGTTTCCAAGGTAAAATTAGTTTCTACATTTTACATTTATATAATAAATACAAATTAAAATATTCAAAAGAAATGTTCTAGTTAAAAGACCTTCCCCATTTTTAAGACAACCGGATAATCGAGCTTTGACTGTATAATTATAATTATGTGAGCTATCTTTTTTATTTATAGAACTGTAAACAAATTTAAGGCACGTATTGTGTGAAGTTACTTCGAATTAATCAATATACATATACATACCTAAATATATTTATATTTATTTAATGAAATTCTCTTGTAATAGCATTTTGTATCTCATTCATATTATGTAGACATGCCAATTATCATAAGTAGGTACTTTAAATTGATGATATGCAATTGATAGATCGATCGGTTAAAAGCATTTAATTTCATGTTCAAATTAAGGTGACTTTTGTATCGTTCATATAATGATAATTATTTTTTTATTATTTAATTTTGATTAATTTGTTCAATAATAATAATTTTGAAACATAAATATTGATAAATCACGCTGCGAAGGTGTTAATAATTAAAATCACTCTTTCTTTATATACGTCTGGCAGATAAAAATAATGTTTTTTAATGAATGAAATAAATACATATTTTGAAATGTGCTAAAAATTAAAAAAAAAATCATTTAGTATACATTTATATAATATCCATTTAAAACTTAATACAATTTAAATGTTTGCTGTTAATAATAATAATATTCCCATCATGACCATGAATATAATTAAATTTCAAAAACAATATTGAATTATCTAACAAATTTTTATTTTATTTCTATTAATTTTCAGATATGGATAAATGTAAATCACAATCTGGCACAAATTTCTGCATCTGAATTGAAGTTTCATTCACGCTGATTTTCAAGGTAATTACTCTTTTAAGCTCTATTATATACCTATACAAACAAAAAACTATAAAACTTAATTCAAACATCGTTTATTATAATCCTTTATTGCATTAGCATGAATTTCTTTTCTTTTTTTGTTTGAGATTCGAGGAAATTATAACCATCAGAGCATTGAAGCCGGAAGAAAAAAAAATCTGAGAACTATTAAAAAAGTTTATTATTATCAATGTTCGACATATTTCTTTGAGATAAACTTGCTGTTTAGTTAGCTGTTAAAAAGTTATACTAGCTAATACTACTTCCTTGAAGAGATAATACTATTTTCATTTGCAGAAAAGCTATTCACTGTCTTTTCCAGAAACTACATTTGTCTTTATCTTTCTAATTTGACAGTTTATAACTGGAGAGAAAACAATACAATACAAATAAATATATGTAGGTTATTAGTAGACGTGTTTTTTTGTAAGCCCGGAGGGAATTGGACGAATAAAACGACACCGGCGCTAAACAATCACCATGTTTAATAAAACAACAACTATTCCTATACGGGCTAAGCTAAACCCAGAGAATTCTCCGAGCTTAACTTAAGCACACAAAAAAACTGTGTTACCGGCGTGAATTATATACTTGTTATCGATAGTTTGTATGAAAACTCCATTTTGTTTCTGTGGTACTGTCGCTAATCCCTGTGGTCGTTTTTTTTTGTGCAATTCTCTCCGGGCTTGCAAAAAAACAGGCATAGTATTACATATACAACGACAGATCACAATAAACGTATTTTTTTGCAATTCCATATCGAATTTGACGAAAAAAACGACATCGGAGCAAAGCGATTTTAACGTAAACACAGTAACAACTTAATTCCATATTCCATATTAACTTACCTAAGTCCAAATAAATTTCGGTACTTAAATTTAGTCCAGATAAAAACTGTATTACCGGCGCTAATTTTCATGATTCTATCGATAGTTTGTATGGAAACGTCAAATTATCTGAGTCATCGAATGAAAAAATTTTTTTTATGAAAAACAAAAAAATGGCGATTATTGCCATGAAATTTATTTTGTTAGCTCTGTTTTTTTATTTAATTTTATTTTATGAAGGGGAATAATTTTCTGTATTAGTTTTCTTTTTATTTTAATGTGGCTAATTAGTTTTGTTTTCCATTCTTGCCACAAATTTGAAAGGGTAGTTATGATTATGATATTTTGTTACAGTGATGGGTTTTTTTGTTGTGTTGACTGCGGCAAGTCCCGATGTCGTTTCTTCGTATGCCTAATGTTCTCTATAGTTGAAAAATGTCTGTTTTCCCTTCATCGAGAGCCTTCAAACAATTTTTTTTGCCACTCTGATGAATGGTGGAACTTCCGAAATTAATTGAACACTTTCCAATGTCAAAATCATGGTTGCTTTATTCAAATTTCTAAATGTTTTCAATGAGCTATCGAAATTTTAGAACCAAAGTAAATTTCTCTGTAAATTTAATATTATTTTTCATTTATCACAATGAGTTTGTGCTTAAGGCCTAGTAGATACCTACGGAGCTGAAGCGAAACGAATATTTTCTGTGCGAAATTTTCAATAGCGAAAACGTAAATGAAAAGACTATACGGACAAATATTAATGGATAGTTTTATCAGATGATGCGTAATGAAATTTGTTTGTGGTCTCACTTTTTCACACACAATTTATGGTTCGGGCAAATAATTCAGTGCCAAAAAGCAACGGAGAATTCTCCGAATATTTGCTATAATTATCGATTTTGCTTATTTCACAGCGTACACAATTAAAAACTTATATTAAGCAAAGTTGAGATTTTGTTTCCAGAAGTTCAGTACGAGCATTATAACATACATATGTATACATAAGTCTTTTTTACAATTGAGTGGAGAATCTTGTTCCACGAAAGAATTCCATCTTCGTTTAATTTACATTGAGCTTTCGTTGAGTGAGAGTGAGACGCCTAGTCCAATCATCGAAATTAAGACACGTTGACGGACTTTGCAGCAATAACATCGAAAAGTACTAAATATTGCCCTTTTCGGAGCAAACAATTACATATAAGTGCCATTTTTTAGATGATTTTTAATTCGTCTTAAATGAAATTTATTAGTTTATGAATTGACAGATAATTTTGACGGATGACGGATATAGGGTGTTTCATTCCAAATGTCACTGAAAAGATCAAATTGTTTTTTTCATGGCAAAAATCATAATCATAAAACTCAAATCTTTCAATTTAAACCTGAAATTCTTTTTCGGCTTTCATATTGAAATAGATAGGTATAGATATTTAATGTCAAATATTAAATTTCGATTATTGCAATTAAAAATAAATAAACCCGTCGAAATAAATTTGAACAGTCCAAATTTGTCATTTAAATCCATTTTATATTTATATAAAAATCTAAAAAAAGAATGTTTTAAATAAATACTTGAACCACATTTATTTTTGTATCCAAACAAGTTAGGTTAAGTAATATTTTCCTTCAATTCAAATCAAAAAAAAACTTGATCGATATACCTATAGGTACCTACAAAACATCATTATTTATGGTCAGATTTATTTAGAACAATTAGAATAAACTAAAAAAAAAGAACAAATAACACACAATATAACGTGATCTACGATGCATTTTTCAAGTCCAAATTTCTGTGTAGGTACCTACCTAAATATGTACATATATTTATTTATATTCATGTAGATATAGAATGTCTTCACCTTTTTCTGAACTACATAAAATAAGTCGAATATAGTACCTATTATATCGATAGATGCTGCTGCTGTTGTAGCATTGTCATTCCATTTGGCCCGCACAATAAAGCAAAAAGCAAACCAGCCATCCATCCGTTCGTCCGTCTGTCCAGTAATCCAACGAACCAAACGACCACCACAGCAACCAGAACCACCATCGCAACGCAAGTAGTATAGTGTTGTTGTTGCCACTCCATAGCTTACAAAATTTATATTCTGAAATCACCCACCAGAGGCGCACAATTACTTCAAGGCCATTTAAAAATACTTCGATCTAAAAATAGATCACCGCGCCATATGCAAACAATACGTCGTCGCGGCGCGTCGTAACAGTGCGATCGGATCGAGCGCGGGAATGGCTTGCGCTGGTGCTGCCGCCTAGCATACATTCAAAGCACTCAATACAATACAATATAATATCAGCTCAGCGCAGCGCTGCTGTGCAGAAGAGTGGATTTATATTGTGAACGTGCTCAGTTTTTTAAACCTATAAGTTCTTATTTCTGTCTATGTATTATGATGATGTTTGTTTTTGTTTTTTTTTTTTTGTCGTTAATTCACTTTTTGTTTTTCATTTAATTTGCTGAACTCACAGCTACATTGACAACCATCAACGAAGACGGCAACGTGTAGACGTGAAATCTCAGCGGAAGCGAATTCATGATATCTAGCAATAGAACTTACACATGCTCATTTATTTCGTGAAACTGTAACACACTGTGATGTCAACGAATATTTGTTTCTTACCTTTAGCAAGACACACAGTGGGACAAAACCACTAGAAAATTAAACTGATATAAAGTCAGTTTAATGAAGCCATGAACTTGGTGATGCAGTGCAATAAGCCCCATGGAAATAAAGCCCGTGGGTTTTATTTCCCAAAATCAAAGCAAATAACACCCGCTGGTTTTTTTTACTTTTGAAACAAAAGCTGTGGGTTTTAATTCATTTCTTGTAGGTTTCAATTTGAAGAAGAGAAAAAAAAACTCATTCAGTAAAGCCTAGTGTACAGTTTTTTTCAACGAAGAAAATTGTGGTAAAAAAATGTTGTTTTCCTCAAGAAAAATGTGCGTGGGGAAACAAAAAAGTCGAAAAAACCAGGCGAATATCAAAACAATTATTGAAAAAAAAAATACCTACAAGCCAAACAATAAAAACCAATTAAAAACTGTAAAATATGTAGGTATGTTCTTTTTTCGCAAAACAATCGCACCAACATTCAAAAAGTTTTCGTGGTGAATATAAATTTTTTTCAACAGGTTAGGCTCGCAATTCTATAGTAAAATTTTAAACGTAAAAAAAGAAATGCGATAAAATCACTCCCATCAGAAGTGCATGTATTTTTTTGAGGAGGAACTGTATACTAGTCATAAAGAACAAAAAACGATTTTTGACTTTTTCACAAAAACTGTCCCACTGTCTGTCGTCAGTGTCGCGAGTGAAGTAGAGCTAAGCTGTAGTGCGATCCGTTTTTGGACCTTTCACAGTAAGTTCTCGATTTGATCACTGTGTCGCCATTGTGATAGTTTTTAAGACGTTGTTGTTACTGTCATCGCAATGCTACTTATGGTCTTACCTAGCGCCGCTGCTGCTGGCCGTCGTTGCCGCCGCCGCCATGAGTATTTATAGCCTTTTGACGTTTGTGTCGGTATAAGTGATGAAAATGATGTTTTTGTTTTGTTAGCTTTCAAACAATCAAAATTGTCGCTTTGATATTTTGTGTGTACCTATACCTATACAAATAATGATCATTTTGAGTGTTGCATCGAAATATGTATGTGTTTGTGAAATAGCTGACGCGCCTCCATTTAATTACAATTAATTGTCTTACTTTGACAAGTGTGCGTTTTTATTAGATACATATTTATACCGGTACATTTTTCAATTCGTTTGCTCATAAATATTTAAATACAAAACGAAAACTGCAAATTCATCTACGCTGCAATATTACGGTATAAAATTCAAACTTCAGTCAAAACAGATAACAAAGTATTTGAAGGTAAAAGCAGCTGCTGCTGTCAATGTCAAAGTTTAAAATACTCAACTAACTACCTACTACTTCGTATTTAAATGCAAACGAGGTTTAGTATGCCTACCGCCTATACATAATATCTCTGTTTTATTTAATTTTTTTCTTTTGACGAGTTTATTGAACTTTGTAGTTTCAACACATAAACAGCACATAAGAGTGTTGCTCTTTTTTTCCCTCAACTGAATGAAGCTAAACTAATAAATATTGAAGCTTTGACACAGACACGACATTTTGTTTAATCTAAAAATAGATTTGTTCACACGTGTATTATACTTTTACACTTGTTTGGCGTTCTTGAAATAGCTTCGAATACACATTATATGTTTTTTATTGTAATGCAAACAAACATTTTGTTTAGGTAAGATTTGTTGATAATAATTGTTTTTATTTATGTTAAACATTATATGTTTGTTTTTTGTGTTTTTTGTTTGGTTTAAGTTATTATCCATTTAAGATTAAGTAATTTTCCGGGTTCGTTTGGAATCGAAAAAATCCAAATAGTAAAAATAAAAAACAAAAAACAAAGCAAAATAATATAAGATTTTTATGGCAAAGTTGTTTTATTATTAGTTTTGTTCAATACTTCTGCCGGGAACAGAAAAATACCACTTTTATCTGAATGGTGTATAAGGACTGGTCAAGTTCATAAACTTGAGAGTTCGGTAACATTGCAAAATCTCAAAGATTTAATATAGAATTGTTCATTAAATTAGAAGATAAGTAATTTAACTTGTTTAATCTTCGCGGAACCAATACTTTTACAAACAAATTTACCTAAATTAAACTGCACCGAACTCGTTTATTCGAAAATCGTATTATTGTCATCGTCTGACACAAAAAAAAACCTTTTACCTCACAAAAATAAAACATTTGCATTTTGACAAGTGCTCTCAAAATTAAACTACGTATGTATGTACATATGTATCATAGTACAGAAGCTTAAGGTTGTCGAAATTGAAAGTGTTGGAAATTAAAAATGAAGGTTCGAACTACTTACTTATTCACCGCATCATTAGAAGCAACAACAAAATATTGAAATTTGACAGAGAATGGGTACTGCATCCACCATTTTCCTTGATTTTGACAGATTCGCATTACTGAACAACAATGAAAACGCCAGCGTGTTAATATGTGTGTGTATTTCTACAAATGTGTTTGTTTTCTTCTCAAAACTGAAAATTTCTACCAATTCTACAATTTTATTTTTGTAAAAACTTTGACAGAACTTTGAAGGTTGAAATTAGAAATGAACGAACAGAGGTTATAAATTTCCAATCTTTCTTCTCCAAAAAACTGAAAATTTCCACCATTTTTATTTTTTTAATGAACCTTGAGAGACTATAGAAACTGGCATTTTTGGACAAGTAAACGAACAGACCACTTTTTCATCCAAAGCCTCATTTTTCATTTATTTTCTGTGAGATTAATAAGTGTGTTTCATTATATAATAAATACATAGATAGAAAAGACAACATGTTTATCCAAGAAAAAAATTTAAAAAGAAATAAAACTAGAAAAAAGGAATGACAATCAGGCGCTATATTAAAACAATTGAATAAACATAAGCCACATTTTATATTTGCGTAGTTATTTTTTTTTATTCATTAATTGAAAAAATTTACAGTAAATTCAAATAACACTTGTTGTTTATTTTTCAAAATTACACCAATGCGAATCTGTCAATTCAGAAAAGATACTTTACTTTCACCGAACACACCCAATATTCCTTTTGTCATTTTCGCTTTGACATTTGGAATACTAAATCTTTTTGCACTAAGGGAACTATCCCCTTTCACAAGAGAAAAATGAGTTTCTAAAAACTTTAAGTTTTAAGCTGAGAAAGGCACCAAGTAAGAGAAATTAACAGTTTACGGTTTGGTGGAGATTGGAAATTAATATAGAAAACCTCAAAAAACCTCAAGCAAATTATTTCCTCGTGTGAAAGGGGTCTTACAAACTTAAATTTGTATGACTTGAAAATTTTAACATATTTCAACAAACTGGTTTCTTTTTCTATTTTGTTTGTTAATAATAAAAGTTAAACCCAAAAACTATTTACTGTGAAGAGCCAGCGGGTACAGGTAGTTGGGTGTTGAAAGAAATAACGAATAAACTGTCAAAGTGACATTAGTTCCGATTTGTATAGATTTGAGTGCTACATCTAAATACTTATTTTTGAAATAGAAATTAAGTGTAAACTTCACTTTTGCGAAATAGGAAAATGGATACCTACATAAATAACATTTCGTAATAAATTAATTTTATTTTATTAAGTATTAAGTAATTCTAATTAAAATTCAAGTCTAAAGCCACCCAACAAATTAGAAAACCTTTTTCTGAGGAACACCCTGTTTGTGAGAAACAAAAAATAACTAACATAAAGTCATACGACACATAATACACTAACTTGATATTCGATATCTTACTTTTCAAATGTCAGCGTGGTCTTTCAATTATTACCATCATGTTATTACCACAACACAAATAGATTCATCTATGTGCATTCTATACTGCGGAGTATAGAATGTTTATAAACATAAACAACGTTAAGCTTGTAACCTTTGATAATCAAGAATGCGGTTTTCTTTCACTGATTCATATGATCTCAAGACAATTGTTTTTCTCTTCTTGTTTTTTTTTTTAATTTTGTCGAGAGTAGATCAAAGGTGTGCTATAGCAGCTAGCTAGCTGGATGTATCTTAATTAGCCACAAATACACAACAAGAAAGTTCTTTGTTTAACCTCTTAATATATACAATATATAGTATAAATGTCTTCAAGATCAATAATAAACTTATGATTATAATTTACAAAGCCGAGTATAAAATTCACGATTTTATCTTATATACATATGTATGTATTTTTTTATTGCATTTATGATTTCTGAATTGCATTCAATTAACTCAATTAATAATGCCGTTATGAAGCACATGGGCTTTCGATCTGAACTTTTCAAATTATTAGAAAATATATTTTGAAATTAATCCGACTATGAGATCTTAATAAAATTAACGGTGTAGTATTTATTTTATGTGAAAATCAATTATTATACTTAACTTAAGGACGATGAAGAAATCGAAAAAGGGAGTTTTTAAATATTTTCTTTAGCTCATCCATAGAACAGGTAAAGATTTGTCTTTTGTAAAACTGTGCCAAAAATGGCTTAAATTATTTTGATTTTGTTGGGGGTCACTTAGGGCATTAAAGAAGTAAGCAGGTTATTGTATTTGTAAACCAAAATCATACACCTTCAATAAGGCCAATAGTTCTTGCGAATAACAAGAGAAAAGTTTTTAAATTAATTATGATTCTAATTGAGAAGTAATAAATAATTCAGAGAAGTCTGGAAAAAATAAATAACCATCAGTTCCTTCTTAACTGATATTATGTTATCGTCCTAAGAACCTTGTGCTTCCTCCTCAAATATAGACTTAAGTGCCTTGCACATGAAACACGAACATTGAATTGCGAATTGGACATTTCATTCACAAAAGGTGAACACAGTACACAAATCTAAAGTTATATAATTGCGTAGGTTGTCAAAGTTGAAAGTGTCAAAAAATTAAAAATAGCTGTTCGAGTGCCCACAGAAACTCAACAAGCATCATTAGAAACAACAATAAAACATTAAAAGAAGAGAAGTAAGAGGGCACTGGATCCACCATTTTCCCACCAATTTTCAATTTTGACAAATGCGCAGAACTGAACAAAAATGAAAACGCTGATGATTTTACCTACAATATTATAAATACTGTGGTTGCTGACAACTGCGAATTGTCACATAACGTAAGCAAGTTATATTAAAACGAAGTTTCTATTCGCCGTTCTGAGTATTTCGAATAATTTAAATGTGACAATTCGCAAAAGACAATTAATTGCATTGAAAATTATTATTAAATTTTTTCCGTTATAAGATTTTTGCATTGCCATGAACAAATTCACCTCATTATAGTGTCAAAAATTAAATTTTAAATTTTAATTTAATTCACAATTGTATAAAATTTTATATCCAATGATCGAATCTTATTTTTTAAGACAGACAAATGTTTAAAATCTAAATAAATAAATTCATAAAGTCTTAATATAGTTGTATCCGTCTTATCTATTTATGGTTAATTTTATTCTTATTATGAATCACCTTTAAGCTTTTCATATGGCAACTAGAATATTAAGAAGTATTATATTTGTAAAAAATATTGATAATACTTATATACATACATAATATATACTCATCTCATATACATAAGTCTATTTAAAAAAATTCTTTAAATAGAATTCAGCTTATGAAATCTTATCAAAATTTCTTCATCCATCTTCTCACTCCAACTATAATGTACATAATACAGACTATAAACAAACCGGAATAAAATCAAATTCATTCAAATGTATATTAATTAACATTTCCTAAAAAAAAAAATTCTTTGCAAACGTTAGATGTTTCTTCAACGAATATCAAAACTTTTGTTTTTTTTTCAATTCAGCAAAGTCATGCGTGCAAATTGAATTAAGGAATTAAAATTAATGAATTCGGCAGAAAAAAAAATATTCTGCTTATATGAATGCCGATTTTTTTTAACAAAAAACTTGTGATCTATCTACTTTCAGACTTTATTCTAAAAATACTTTTTTTCCAGATAAGACAAATGGCTTCTAATTATTTTTTTTTTTTTTGCATTCAATTGTAGTGTGTGGTATTTTTTTTTAAGTTATGTTCGAACTGTCTTTATTACTAACAGAATCAAGTTATGTATTTGATTTCTTTGTTTTTTTTAGTGTTGCTATCTTGAATTGTTGATTAATGGAATTTTAATTGATATAGTTTGGCAATGCATTGAATTAGACTTATCGAAGTGATTTAAGTTGAAGCTTTTTAATTAATTTATTTTAATTGCCATTTATCAAATTGGATTATAAAGATTTAGATTTTGATGTTTTTTAAATGTTAATTCGTAATATCATTAAGTAACCATAATTTGAAATCATATCCAGTTCAGCCGATAAGATTGTTTTTATTTATTAGTATAAATAAACTGAGATTTATTCGAAATGCTGGATAAAGCGTTCGAAATTCTGTTTTAATTCCAAGAGATTTGATGGTTAAGTATTTTTAATCTGAGAATTTTTAAATTATAAAATTTAGCAAAATCAGATAAGGTAAAATTTTTCTATTAGGTGACCTTTTTTTTTGGCTTCAGGTCAGGATGATGTCCATAGATATAGACGAAACGTTGTGAAATACAAAAAAATTTGTTTGTCTGATTTATTGACCTAAAGCACAAAAAAGAAAGTAAAATATTTCTTGCATCATCTGCAAAAGCCTGAAAGAACAAAAAAGTCATTTATCATTTGCTTGCTGATTTTTATGTGTCCAAATGCAAAAAAGTAGATATGCTCCTATGAAAATTCGTTCAAATTTAACCTCACACACCTATTTTACTTGTTTATGTTTTATTCCCAGATGTGAGCAACCAGTCATGTGAATGAAAGTATTATGAATAGCTCTGTTCGTTTTCTTCGTAAAAACTTCCAATAGGAAATTGATCGGTCTGTTTCATTACTGTTTGGGAAAAAGTTTGGGCTCGAGCTTTTTGGTATTGTTGTTGTAATTTTTTACCAGAAATGAAAAGTAAGGAAACGCATTTGGGATGCTTCTGATTTGTTTCTGGGTAAACGTCACATTTGATAACAAAAACTATTAGTAGTTTGTTTGACAACCAAGAAAAGGCACTGGGTAAAATGTTAGAGTAGATTCTTGCTGGAGGAGAAATGAAATAAATTAAAAAAAAAAAAGTCAAAAGCTCTGGCATTTTCATGCCAGAAAAAAGGAAAGACGCACATTTTGGGTAGATTCGGGATACCACGGGATCCCGCGGGTGAGTAAAGAAACAGACATAATATTTTTATTTTCTTTATTTTTACGAATTTCAAATATTTGATTGTATGTATGTAAGTTCTTCTCTTACAAGTTATCTTATCATCAAGATTAATAATTATCATCAAGTTAATAATTATCTTCATGATAAGATATTTGATTTTTAATAATAATACTATTTGTTTGAGCCGAAATAATTAAGTTTCGCAAATTACGGAAAATGTGAGTTCATCCGAAATTTGCTAATTTCATTTGACACCTATTTCTCGTTTATGGATTCATCAATATTCCTCAAGTCTTTTAAATATTTTTTTTTTATTATATAGTGAGAGTACTTTTGACTTTTTTTCATATTTTTTCATTAACTTCGCAAAGATTACTTTCCTGCAGATATTTAGTTATATGTGTTATTATTTTGATTATTTAGAAATTAATTATAACTTACTGTTATTTTCATAACATGACGCACCGCATACTTGACACCAGACTCTTAAAAAAATTAAGACATATAAAATAAATTCATTTGTTGCATGTTTCAGTCGCATATATGTATGACATATTATTACATAGATATATGAATAAATAAATACATTTTTTTTTGTAACTCAATACTTTTAAATTACTTTTACACAATTTCTTTTCAACATAAAATTTTAGGTTGAATTATTGTGCACGAAAATAAAACGTTAATTAAATTTAACAAAAGTCCAATAAATGATTTTGTATATTTTATTAAAAAATATTGTGGGCCTCACCTCAATAATTTTAAAGACAACACGATGAACATATTTTGATAGCAAAATAATGTGTATTTAAAAAAAGAAACTTTCTGCAAGGACTGACAAATTTGTTGTGTTATAAATTGTATGTGGTTGCCTTGAATTGTCACATAAAATTTTGTATGGTCGAAAAAATGTTTTATTTGTGTGTTTTTACTTATACATACATATTATGTATGTATGTATGTGTTTCTTCAACCGAAAAATTACTGACACTGATGTCTGCGAATATTCGACCATCGAGTTTTATAGAAATTATAAATTTTATACAGCAAGTCGATATTTTTATGGTTTTCAATTTCTCTTTAGGGCTATGTATTGGTTTCGACTAGTACCTACCTACACCTATATGTAAGTCGGCCAAGACATGCTAACTGTTAGTCCGTGCGAACGGATTTTCTTGAAATTTAGTACAGAACATTTTCATTTAATTCCCTCAAGAACAAATTCGAATTTTTAATTTATGTAGCTCATTTAGAACACCTACCTGACAGTTCAGTTTTTTTTAATGTTTAAAAAAAAATCAATAAAACGGTATTGATTAAATTTCGTAGATGTAATAGGCATGTTCAGAAAAATGATATCTCGGACATCTCAGCAATCTCAGTTAGACTGCTTTAAAACGCTGCAATTACCCCCTACGATTTTTAAACACGTTGACGGGGGGCATATGCGGTGGTCGGGGTAGACAAAGTTGCAGAAGTTGAAATAATTGCAGAGTTATCGCTCTTTCTTCTTTGTGCTTTTTCTTCCTATTGTTTGAGACACAAGCAGAGTAAAGAGTGTGAAGAGATGTTTCCTTCTCATTTAACAAAAATTGCAGCAATTAAAATTTGTAGCGTTTAAATGGATGTTGCAATTCGAAAGAAACTCAAAAGAGAAACGCCGTTAAAAATTGCGGTTAAAAATTTCTCAACTTTGCGATCAAAATTCTGAGGAAAAAAATCTTGGATTGGCTTGCTCACCTTTTGAGTAAGAAAATTCTTTGAAATCTAATGTTTAACATAACGAATATATTATGTATAGAACTTTGACGTTTTTTTTTTAAAGAAAATTGCTTAATTTTTGTGCTAATCACGTGCGTCGTTTATCTTTTCAAGACAAATTTACTACAAATTCACGAAATTTAATCCAATTATTAGAATCTTAAAATGCTAACTTAACGGATGATTTACTTTTGCAATATGTTGCTTTAAAATAAATTATTAAACAATATTACATTTAAACATTTTTTAAATAATTTATTTTTTAAAGAAAACAAATAATTTTTCAGTACTTTTTTACAATTTTTTTTTTTTAATTTTCTCCTTAAAGATATCATCATTATACATTATTGAATAATAAATATGCATTTTTCACATGTAGCTTCATTATATAGTTTTTGAGCAAGTTCGTACGACCCAATCTTAGATTTGAGTGACTATATCTATTGATTAAAAAAAATCTATTCATTCTAAAAATACATTTTTAAAGATAAAACCTATTCTCTTAAAATTCTTCAAAAGTATATATCCAGCTTATACCTACATATATTCATTTATTGGTAAAATTTTTATTTTTATTTATAAAAACAAAAATTGAATTTTTCGCAGATGTGTTACTATAATATTTTAAATACGTTCTTTTCAAATAAAGTAACAAAAGAAACGCGTACATTGTTAATTGAAGCTTATTGATTGACTGCTAAAAAATATAATAAGTTACTTTAGGACACCATCAGTTATATAACGAAATAGATGTAAGTGCTATCAAAAAAAAAATATCAAAGACATTTGTATGGCTTTTTATTGTAACTTAGTCTAATATCCTTATTCAATTTTATAGACAATGAAAAATTCGTAGAAGAATTCAATTGTGCGTAGGAATTTGAGGTTTATTGGTTTAATAAGAAGCGAGATGGCAGAAAGGAATTGAAAACATTTGGCTTCTTTGTTTTGCTTAATAAATTGAAATATTCAAACTTAAGCGAAAGATTTTATTTAAAAAAGTAGGTATTCTTTTAAATTCAAGTGTATAATGAATGAAACGATTTTTTTACACTATATTGAATCTTTGTCTTAGATTTTTTATTACAAGGGACATCATGCGTCCATTAATTAATTAAGTGACGTTTTTCAATACATATACATCTTAAAAGAAGGTTCTTTAACAAAGTCAATTCGATTCTTTTGAATCGAGTCATTGTTTCAATTTCAATTTAAAAAGCATTACGAAATAAGTTTGTCCTTGAATGAGTGGATGAATTCTTATGAAAATAGGTATACGAGCTTATTATGTCGTGGAATATAAATCAAGCAGATAACAGATTGTTGACATTCAATTGATTCGACAATGCGTCCATATCTAGATCGAGTTAAAGCCTAAATAGAAGAACCAATGCATATAATGTAAACCCTTATTAAAAAACTTAAATCAAACATGAATCAGTGAAGTTATTGCGAAATCTTACCAATTAATCAGAATTGATTTGGGCACACACAAGCAAGTTTTGACATTTCTAAAATATTAAATAGAATTTCGGAGTGTTTTAAGATGAAAAATTAGATCCGTTTCTTTACTGTTTGAGAAAAAGTTCGGAAAAAGTTTGGGGTTCAATGTTTTTGTTTGATTTTTGACCAGAAATGAAGAGTATTTGGGAAGTTTCTGGTTTGTTTCTGGGTAAACGTCACATTTGACAACAGAAATTGTAAGTAGTTTGACAAGCAAGAAAAGGCAGTAGGTAAAATGTTCAATAAACAAAAACATTACATTTCGCAATAAAAACAATAACTAGCCTATTTGTGTGAGAATTCTCACAATTACATAAAAATAAATAACGCAAAAATTATTTTAAAAAACAAACGGACCTAATAAATTGAACCGACCTTATGTCACATGCCAAAATATTACCGATTTGGGAGTGGAAGTTTTTATTTTAGAGTAAATTTTTATTGAAATAATATTTATCAAAAACTAATGCAGTTTTGAAAAAATTATCAATATTTTAAAAATAAAATTATAATCTGTCAAACCAACAGATAATTCCGCTTTGTTTGACATCTCATTTGTCAAAATCGATAGGTAGTATAAGAGCCGGAAAAGGGATCCATGACGATAGAAATAATATATTTGACGATAAGTTTCTTTTAATTTAACAAATAATAATAATAAAAATGCACTTAAAGAAATCATTTTATCGAAAACCAATCAACGTAAGTGATTCTGCTGTTCATGGGTCAAGAATATTGTTCTGGAATCATTGCAAGAGAACTCCATTTCAAAACAATGACCAAATTGCGATGTAGAATAAACAAACCAACCGATTTTGTTTTGCTTCAAAATTGCAGCTGTCAATTACCACACACACAATATCAACAACAGAAAAAAATCGATTCTGTTTAAAAAAAATTGATTTTTTGGTTGAAAGGAATTCGACATAAGATAAGTGATTGTCACATCAACTAAAGTCAGATGTGACTGTCGCTGAAGTTTTTCGATCAGATATAAGATTATTCAACTCGATTCAATTCATTTAAATACTTTCCAAAGATATTGGTGAGATTTTTTTTTTTAATCATGTTTGCCATAGTGAAATGTTGGAAAATGTTTTCACTTAGTTATTAAAATAATATGTGTGTTCTTTACTTTGAAACTCTGTGATTTTCTGCCCAAAAGCCTGTCAAAATTTATATAAAAAAATGTAATGTGTAGTTGTGGAGAGAAAATCACAGGCTTGTGGCAACTCTATTCGTACCACTGCATTAACGTCAAATTCGTTGGGAAGTGACAACTACAATTTCTTGTGATAACTCATTTTATTTATCAAATGTGAATGTGATATCACCATGTACATATATTGTATACGAATACTGAATTAGCTGATTATGACTATCATTTTTCACAAACTATCTTATCCGATTCCATCCAACATCCCAGAAAGTTAAAAAAACACTCACAAACATGGACAATGGAAGGTTTTATCAATCTCATCTTATTAATAAAATCAACTATTAAACATTCGTATTTCGGCTTGTATTCACGTGTGTTTATTTGGCTTAAATATAATATGCCGGCAATTTCGGACAGAACAAAGTTACCCATGTGTTCGTTTGCTTCTATTTAATAAAATGTAAACAAACAATCAGTTACAAAATTCCAAATGAACACCTGTCCTAAGAGCAAATGTTCAAATACATTTATGTAATGTACTAATGTGTTGGTAAGTAAACTCATAATAATGTACTAAAACATAAGAACGTTTAAAACCCCTATTAAAATCTTACATATGAGGGCAATCTTTTAAGAAGTACTCCGACAACCAAAGGTATTAATATTATTTCAATGATATTTTCTCTAAGAAAAAAATAAATTGAAATGAAAAAAAAAAAAAAAATAATAATTTTTCCGCTGGAAAACAATCATTTAAGCTATTTCAATACCTTGACCAAAGGCATTTCCTAGTTTACCAGAGACAGAAGCTGTTTTCATCTGATCTTTATGTCTTAATAACATACAAGTATACTTTTTTGTCTCTTATTTACACCATATACAGTGGTGTGCTCAACATTTTGGCAATTTTTTTGTTTAATAGACATATTCAGTCGTATTTATTAGATTTTTGTGTACTAAGACACTGTCTAACTATTTTCAAATTGGTGAAAATATGTTTTATTTAATAAAAATAAATATCACATTATTCACGGTTAAGACTCTTGTGCCTAAGTTAGGCAGCTATAAGAAAACAATAAGCAAGGTTTTTGAACACATTTTCCAAAGTTGGACAGTTGTCTTAAATTAGACAACGTTTATAAATAAGACCAATTGTATCAAACCGAAAAACAGTAAATAATATATTTTTCGATAAGGTCAAATTTTAATAAAAATTTGTTTCTTAAATCTGCTATTGTAAAGCTATAAACTTTATTTTTCTGTGAAGTTTTCAAATTTGTTAAGGTCCTTTAATCAAATTAAATTGCCCGAAATCTACAATTTAATATTTTGTTGGTTTCAAATGGAGCTAAATTACCAAGAGTATCAAACTTTTCGATTTACAAAAATAGCTCAGCTCAGAAAAATGATATGTCGTTGCTATCCACTATTTCAAAAATCTAAACAGAATTATCAAGGAAAAAAAAACACAAATTCAGGATTTGTTACCATCATATCATATCACTTTTACTTTAATAATGCAAGTGATATATTTTTACACACAGCTCTGTACAATGTTATGCATGTGTAATGAAACGATTGATGGAGATAGCATTGGAATGGATATACTATACAATTCGATAGCTTATACAGTGGAGTCATACTGAAAGTCCCCCAACTGGAATGTTTTTAGTCTTGTTGCCAAATACTTGATTTCTAAAAATAGAAGCCGGGAAAATTAAGCGTCTCTTAAACTGCAGAGCGGGGGAGAGAGGTGTTTTATTGGGATTGGCTTGAATGCTGGCCAGATGTGAAGACATCATATACATTTATACTAACTATTATTATATTCCAGTCCTCGCAACGCAAGTTAATACATATAGAAATATATATTTATAAAAAAAATATGTAGATACATGTATAACTTATTGAACTTAGGCTTAGATTTGAGCTAAACCGCATCTTAATAATGCATCTCAATATAGCTACTAAACGGGGGTTTAAGGCATCAGGCATATAAATATATAAACATATATACGTCTTACATGATGTGTCACTGATGTTTTGTGGTATGGCTGTAACTGGATTGGGAATTGAACGGACAGACAGACAGTGAGGCAGCAGCAACAGCAGTACACATATTTATGTATTTATACAGTACATATCTCGTTGTGACTTAAGCGGAAAACAAAAGTTCAAACTGAGTTCATCTTCGGTATTTTATTAGAGCCGAGTGAAACTAGCTGTCACACTACATACATATAGTTGTTGTTAATCAATTCATTCAAACGCTTAGATTATGCAGTTTGGTGTGTAAAATTTATCGTTGTCATAATACTATCTGTCATTGTTGGATTAGGTTGGATTGGATTGGATTGAGTTGGGTTGGGTTGGGTTTGGTATTATTGGAGCTGATGATAAAATCTTAAAAAGAAAAAGTTGAATTTATATGAATAAAAAAAAAATTAGAAACTACAAACTGGAGCGAAATTGAATTTTTATTTTAACTAAATAAATGCAGGTGGTAGTGTACGAAGATTTTCCCTAATCAATGATCAATGATTCAAGATATTTTGCTTATGGAATACCAATCCATTTAAAAAATCGGTTGAGCTCGGTTAGAGATTTTTTGACGCATACAAAACCCGAATTTGGAGCAAAATCTATTATTGATAAACATATTTAAATTTTGTTTAACATTAATACAAAATTTATCGTTAAAAAAACACGTAAGAACAGTTTATTTTTTACGATGTCATTATCAATTTGGTATGAGGTCTGTTCGTTCACTTTCCCAAAACTGCGAGTTTCTATTATGATAACCTATTTTTAAAATGTTAATAATTTGTTCAAAAACTGCATTTACTTGTTTAATATTATTCCAATAAAAATTAACTCTAAAAAGAACACTTCCACTTTTCAATTGTTAATATTTTGGCATGTGACCTAAGGTCGGTTCATTTTTCTATGTCCGTTCATTTTTAAATAATTTATGCATCTTTTATTTTTATGTAATTGCGAGAAGGGTAGGCTAGTTAATGTCATATTTGACATTGACAGTGAAAATGAAAATTCAAATACATTGCATATGAGTATGAAATTATAATTAATTACTCCAAACATATGTAAATATTCGCACAAAGTCATTAATGCAACTTTACTATATTCTTTGCGAAAAATACTTAACTCACCTCTAATCCACGATTTTACTAAACCATAAAATAGAAATGAGCACGCGAGTCAAAATTTCATTTAAATTAAAGCAAAACATTCGTTCAAACCTTTTATTTTCAATTTCTCGGTAATCCACATATTAAACATATTTCTTTCCTAACTCGCGTTTATTAATATGAGTGTTATAGTTTAATTAATGATTAATTACTAAGAATTATCGTTCTTTATAAGCAAACATGAGCTAATTTAAATGATATACATTCTATAATCTATACCTGTTTCTGCTGTCAGTAATATCAAAAGATAAATTAAATGATTATGTTCTAAGTACAAATAAAATAAGCAAAATAAGCATCTTATTTTATATTCCAAATCCTGACCATCAGTTATCAGTGTGATAATAATAATTTTTAGAAATATAATAAATAAATCAGCATGAATGTTATGTATGACACAACTGACAACATTATGAATCTGATGAGTGATGATGAATATGTTTCAAAAAATATTGCTGGGCAAAATTAAGTTGACAAGATTCTCTTCTTTGTGACTATCAAGGACTTACCCAGCACCATTTTCCACTATTAAGACTTAAGAGTAATAAAAACAAAAATTACAAATGAACAAGCACAATTTTTTATTTAAGTGTATTTTTATATTGATACACGGGAAGAATTTTGTTCAAATCTTTAGTTTAGTTATACACTGCATGAATATGGAATAAAACACAGACCAACGCGTTACGATTGTCGTAACTTTTTACTTGTCATAAATAAATGTATTAATGGTATTAAAGTATTTTTTTTTTTTAGAGGTGGAGAACTTTAAAGTGGCAACACTGTTTCCTGTGACAGCCGATTTGACAGTTCTCGGTTGTTTTGTGGTTAGTTTAAATTATAGCAATTCATCATGAATACACTCACGCAGGAGCAACTTTCGCAAATTTTTTTAAATATTTTTTAAAAAACATGGTTTAATTTGAAAAACTCATCGCGCATTGCTTTGCTCATAATGACTGTCATTTGGGATGTCAATAAACAGAATTGCTGCATTTGGAGCGAATTTCATCCAAAGAAAGTCACCGTTTGGTGTGCTTTATGGCCCAGTTGAATAATTCATATGTCTTAAAAATATACAAGGTGGCGTCCTATCTCCTCTTCTCTGGAACTTGGTAGTAAATTAGCTACTAATGTGCCTAGAATCTGAAAGCTACAGGGTGATTGCCTATGCGGACGATGTTGCCATAGCAGTATCTGGCAAGCATCCAAACACCTTGAAAGAACTCTTACAAAACGCTCTAAACAAGCTAATCCTTTGGGCAGATCGGTGTGGACTTGGTGTAAACCCTCACAAAACTGATCTTGTCCTCTTCTCCCGGAAATATAAAATTCCGCATTCTGATCTGACATTCACAGATCAAGCGAAATATCTGGGTCTTATTTTAGATAAGAAGTTAAGCTGGAAACCTAATATACAAGAAAGAGTCAAAAAAGCAACGGTGGCTCTTTTCTTCTGTAAAAAAGCCATTGGGAATAAATGGGGTCTTCAACCCCGTATCACTCACTGGCTATACACTTCGGTAATAAGACCGATTCTAACATATGGGGTAGCAGTCTGGTGGACCGCTCTAGATAAAACCACAACTTGTGATAAACTTAGTAAGGTCCAACGTACTGCCTGTTTGTGCACGAGCGGAGCACTTCGCTCCACTCCCTCTGCGGCACTAAACAATCTTTTCCATCTGATACCCCTAGACATTTTTAGTAAACAAACGGCCGCAAGCACAGCTATTCGTCTTAAAGCTTCTTCACAGTGGATCAATAATGAAATTGGCCATTCGGTAATTCTGAATTCATTCAGATCATTCTCAAGTAACATTGACTACACTATACCCCAAGCACACTCCAACAAAAACTTTCAAGTTACCATCCCATCCAGATCAACTTGGGAGGATGAGAATTTCTTGAAAGATGAATCCGTTCACTTTTATACTGATGGATCAAAAACCGCCGACGGGGTTGGTGGAGGCGTGTACTCAGACAGACTTAATTTAGGTCTATCATTCCGTCTTCCTAATCATTGTAGCGTGTTCCAGGCGGAACTTTTAGCGATTAAAGAAGCTTTATCTTGGCTTAAAGAAAACGTGATATCAACTACTGATATCCGCATCTTCTCAGACAGCCAAGCTGCCATCAAATCTCTGGACTCTGTTTCTACAAACTCTATAACAGCCCAAAACTGCCGATCATCTCTCATTGAGATGGCGGAGCAGTTCAACATTCACCTTTGTTGGGTGCCGGGCCACAGGGACATTCCAGGAAACTGTAAAGCTGACGAACTCGCTAAAAGTGGAACAACAGTACCCATACTACCAAATAAGACAACTATTGGTATACCTATCGCTACTTTTAAACATATACTAAAGCAAGATGCTATAAAGAAAATAAACCATAGGTGGAACAACCTCACCACTTGCTTAACGACAAAACAAATCTGGCCAATGCTGGATCTGAAACGCTCTAAGCAATTGATATCTTTAAGCAGATTGCACATTAGTTCCATAATAGGTGTCATAAGCGGACACTGTCTAATAGGTAGACACGCCATACGACTAGGCGTTCACTCTAATGATTTCTGCAGAAGCTGCATGGATGAGGAAGAGGAGGAAACAATTCCATACCTTCTTTGTACATGTCCTGCTCTGTCACAGAGACGTAGACTCCACCTGGGAGACTTCTACTACAACGATACGAGTGATCTAGCAAATACTTCTATAAGTAATCTCGCACGCTTCATAAGAAGCTCAAATTGATTTAATTGAGTAAGGAAAAGCTTTCCTAGATCCTTGTGGTATCACAACGGGCCAACAATTGGCCTAAGTGTGTCGGTTTTTCCACCGACAGCCACTTCAACCTAACCTAACCTAAAAATATACTATACCTAGTGCGAACTTTACAGTTAACGATGAGAGGTACGAGGACATGGTTGGTAACCTTTTTGTTGTAGACATGTTGTTTCAGCAGGATGATATGAGATTATATATTTTAGCAGATTCTGTGTTTTAAGATTTTAATTCAATTTAAAAGTTCAAGTGACCTTAACTCCTAAATGCTTTTGACCTAGGTCACTTGAACTTTAAAATTGAATTACATTCATCTTCGTTATTTTATGAATTTATTTTTCAAAATTTTCGCTTAAAATATTTCATATACTTTTTATCTTTAAAAACTTCAAATCTCGCCTTGAACTTTGATATCTATTCTATGAAATAATTTTCTACACAAAGATGGACATAAATGTCGATATGTAGTATGTAGTATTACCGAATGTTTTCTTCACCTCTTTTTCCAACTTCTCTGAAATCTCTCTTCTCTATAAAACTGCATTGAAAATAGTCTTCAACATTTTATTATATGATTCCATGAATTTGCTTTAAAGGATACTAATATGTATTCTACTTAACATAAATCAAAATTCAATTGAATGCATCGACATTTTTTCTGCTTTTGAACGAAATATAAAAAAAAGTTCACTACAAAGAATTGGATAAGTTTATGGATAGTAAACGATTTTTATTCAATTTGCATAGAAGATTGATATTTTCTATGTGTCTGTACATTTCAATAAGAAAAATATGTTGCTATCGTACATTTCATTTTGTATCTATAAAACTATATCATTGTTCTTTCTATATAGACAATTGATTCTTACAACTCTTTGATTATAGTAGTCATAGGTTATTGGCAAAGGGATACATTTTTAAGTTTCATTCAAAACATTTTTTTTATTTATTTTATATTAAATCACTAATTTGAGCCGACCCTTCACATGGGTTGACAAATCCAAGCATCATTAGAAATTTACAAAAGAAAATATAAATAAATCAATCAATCATCCCAATGAGTGAATTTACCCAGCTTATTTCATATTCGGAATTCGGAACTTCATGAATCTGTGATTTGAATCATTATTCGTTTTGCATATACATTTATTTTCCTTTCACATTCCTTTCGGAATTCAGAAGTGTTAGTGTTCGAAAACAAAACATTAAGCTGGTGCGAAAGTCCCTTATTAATAAATGTAAAAAGTCCTCAATGCTCCGGTAGTCTAATATTGCGGATTTAATTGCCCCGAGTTATTCGTCAGTTAAGACGTTCGAACATGACTAAACGCCAATTAAATTAAATTTAAATACCAACCACAGTTAACCCGTGATCATGAGACAATTGGAACTTTGTCGAAACGTTAAGAAAACACTTTTAATTTTGTTAAAATAAAAAATAAATAAATACAATTTGGTACAAGTTGGCGCCCAGTACTAAAAAAAAAATTGTTTTTCTTTTTTTTTTTTTTTTTATTTCCGACGCAGTACCCATCTGTTTAATTCCAGATCTATAAATATTTGTTTTAATATTTCCAGTCCCAAAAGACTTAGCATTGGGCTTTTACTTTTTAGATTTCTTAGAGAGAATTTGTTTTCTGACTAATTATATTTTGTGGAGTAGGTAACTGATTTCCAGTTACATCCGGTCAAACAATAGAATAACATTATCATCATCATTGAATTAATCCTTTCATTAAGCAGAATTTCATGCATTATGGATGCTTCGCAAGGCCATATCAATATAATATGTAAACTTTTCTCTTATACACGAACACACTCACACATGGTGTTCCTATTTACTCTTCAGTATAGGTATATCCTTTTTGATTTATATTTTCCTTCATTAACTGGAAAATGAATCATGTCTATTGAATGCTTGGGTGGAGTAGGTACATACATCATATATGTATCAGATGTCTTTTACATCGATGTTAGATAGCTCTATACGTGAAGCTGTAGCTTTTGTGAATGCCTTGGTTGATTGAAAAATATATACCTTTGTTTATCCATTTATACCAATAATGAATAATATTATACTTTGAGTTTTAAATTGAATTTTTCTTCTTTTTTTTATTTCAGAGGAAAAAATTCCAGCCAATAGGTGTCGCGCTGATCGGCCCCGGCCTAAGGGGCCATGACGCGTTGGCCCTTTAATCTACTCCTATTGCTCTCGGTGGCAATTGTCCCGGGTGTCATAACAGTGCCAGGTCATAATAACAAAACAGTGCTTAATGTTGGCTATTTGACAGCAATAACAGGTGAACTAAAAGACAAACAAGGTCTAGCAATATCAGGTGCACTAACAATGGCTTTAGATGAGGTAAATAAAAAAAATAAAATATATTCATGGTTATTTTTTCAATTTAATGTTATTTTTTTTTTTTTAGATAAATAATGATGTAAATATTTTGCCAAATGTTACACTTGCTCTGCGCTGGAATGACACTCGGGGCGATACAGTGGCTGCTACACGAGCTATAACTGAAATGATTTGTGATGGAATTGCAACTTTTTTTGGCCCAGAAGGTCCATGTCATGTGGAAGCGATAGTATCACAAAGTCGCAATATTCCAATGATTTCTTATGTAAGTAAATTTATTAAATTGCTAATGATAGTCCCTAATTACCAGTACCTGCTTGCAAAAAAAACTATTAATCAAACGATCCATAAACATTTCCTAACTAGCTTTTCACAAAGGATTTGATTTTTTTCCTCCTTATAGGTACTTTAGAAAGAGAAAAATTTACACGCACTATATGAATGAGGATTAAGTAGCTTAGTTATGTAAACATAGGTAATTCTTATAGGTAGGTGGTATATACATAGAAACCAACTTCAAAGGTATTAGGTACAAAGTCAATTTTAAAGGATATTTGTTTTACTTATGTAAGTTAAGAAAAGTTGTTTGTTTCGCGCTTAAAATTAACAACACGTCTTATGCCATTTAACTTAAAACAAAAAAAAAACAATAAGCATTTTGTCACGTTTCATTAAACAATTCCATTAAAAGCTATGTTGGCTAAACTTTATATTAGTAGATATATTATCCTAATAGATACACTGGAATGTTGATTATTTATTTTTTGTTTGTGTAATGTTTAGATTATGTTTAATGCGTGATGCTTCGTGTTGCCATTAAATGTAATGAAAATAATAAAAATCAAATGCACTGCACACACGACTGAATTAGTGAATTGTAAGTTTGTTTATATGGCCCAATGGTTCATGATAGTTCATTAAATAGAGTTAATGCAATAAATTTTAACATTCTAATTTCCATTGGCAGAAAAAAGTTTTTCGATTAAAATAAACATAATAGAATAAAACACCACTAAAAGAGCAAATATGCTGATAATATGTATGTATGTAGGTCTGTTTGGTAAGGTGAAAATATAAAGTCACCAAAAAAGCGAATTCAATCAGTTTTGCATCGTAATATAAATTTTCACGAAATTCGTTAGGAAATAATATCATGAAAAGCTTACGAACACCCCAAGTGGAATCCATTTGAAGTAAAATCCATTAAAAATGTCAAAATTCGTTATAATATACAAAACAACAAAAAAGAAGTGATTTGAATTAAAATGAGCTGTCAAACAAAATCTCTGAGATATCATTTTACTGAACTAGTATTTTAAATAAATAAAAATTTGCTAACGGCATATTTTGACAATTTTGTTATTTTTAGTGTTGACAAATTTTTCATGTCGTTTGTAAGTAGAGGAAGTTTTTTGATATAATATACATTTCTGTAAAGTCAAACAAAAAACCTTACAGAAAAAAGTAGGAAACTACGTTTAGATACATTACAGCCGAACTGTGATGATTAAAAAAATCTTCAGATAAATTATTTTCATCTCTAATTAGCTGATTTCTCAATAGTCACAGTTGATTTCGTTGTTTTCTCTTTTTTGTTTTTGTTTTTTATACATCGAATTTTGACATTTTCAATATGGATTCCACTTTAAATGATTTCAATTTGGGTGTGTTCGTAAGCTTTGCACTTAATTTCTTATCGAATAACTTGAAAACCTTATTTCGAAACATGAGATTGTATGGAAAATGAGATAATTTGCATATTGACAATGATAAATTTTTCATAATCTGACACTGGCATAGATAGGTGTGTATGGTGTTTTTTGATGAAAATCGTTTGGAAAATCTTACGCTCTGAAATTATAAAAATAAATTTTAATCGAAACGCAAAAGTTGTTTCACAAATTTTCATTTGACCTTTGAATTATTTTGCAAGCCCAGTAATTTCGAAAAATTTCTCTTGTTGATTTGTATATCGTTTATTATTGGGTTGCAATTTGTCATTTTGAATCGTTTTTACGTCGTAGGATTAAAAAGACAAAAAGAGACGTAAATGAAGAGGAATATGAGGGTATATAAGGTTATAAGATGCCTCTCCAAACTTATATTGAATTTTGTCTTTTTTACTGATATCTTTTTCGAATGATATACCCGCCAGTGTATAAAAGAAGAATTGCTCAAGGTCTGCTAGTCTTGTTTCAGCTTTATGCTGAGTTATTCACAAAAATAGTTAGTTGACTCCTCATTGGCTCCTCTTTATCATGATAATTTCTGATGCGCACAACTCAATTGCGCTGAAATATTACAAGAGGTTCTTGTGTGTGCATTTTCGCTTAAAAAACAGTCCAGAAGGATCATAATAATAAGGTGTTGTTTAATCCAAACCTTAACAAAAAAACTTTGAAGTACTGTTCAAAATAAGTTCGTTTAAGCATTAAGCGAATTTTTCTTCCTCTAATCACAATTTTATTTTAATTTATGGCAAACATACAACTTTGTTTTTAAAATAATATTTTGTTAATATTAGAATTTCCATTACAATATTCCAAACATGCATAATATTAAATGTATCACTTTGAGCTATATTTTACACCCTCTGTAAATTATGTATGTAATTCTTAGAATGTTTATTATACGCAGTTGATATTTATGTTATTCTTAGAAAATTCTTAAAATTTATTCTACCGCGTAATGTAGGTAGATTCATAACAAACATATGTGTACCGTGAATTACATTCAACTGTAACTAATTTAATTTCACAATAATTGTAAAGAAAAAATTCACATTTGAAGTATAATTTTCTCTTTTTTTTTTTGTTCAAATGTTAAATAAATAACAATTGCCTTTGGGAAAATAGTAAAAATTCTTTTCTATTTTCTAGTAGAACGTTATAGCTAGGGAGCTCTTGTGGCTAAAAAAGGCAAATAGATTGTACGTCCGTTTGAATGTTCACATAAAGGATGTTTACAATTTAAATTAAGCAGGCCATTTTATTTAATAAATGGGTTTGTCTTCTTTTTAAAACTTTTCTAAAAACTCATAAATTGTATTCAGAAACATAATTTAAGAGAAATACAAGATACAACCCAAATTCTTTAGTTATTTTTCGTTATCGTTTTGATTTAAATATTTTGTTTCATAAATATTTTGTTATTTAATTTACAGAATAAAGTAATTTTACCAAACGGAATTAAACCTACAAATGTTATTTCTTTTGTTCTGTGCTTAAAATCAAGATTTATAATTATTTACTTATTAATACGCATTTAAGGAATATGACTACTCTAAACAATCCATCGATTTTGAGTCCTGTACGTAGCTACATCATAATAAATATATACGGTAACCTCTTACATGATGAAGGTTAAAAATCGATTTTTGTTTTAACATGAAACTTATTTAGGTGCATTGAGAGTAAAATTTCATGCAGGAATTTTAATCAAAAGTTTAAATGGAACATTGAAACAAATCGTTGATAACAAAAGGCTGGGGGTGGTAGATTATGAAAGGAAAAGTTTGTATTGCTTTTTTTTTAATATTTTATCGTGCATTATGGTTGAATTTTTCAATAGTAAATATATTAAAGGAGATACAAGGGAAAATAATATGTTTTTGCCAGTTTTCTAATTTTGTTAATTCGATTTTTGAAAAATTTGGTTTGGATAGCTTATGATACTATTTAATGGGTATAATTTTTTTTCTGACTTCTCTTGGTATGGAGATATGAATTATTTTAAGTTATATATTTAAAATTTAAAAAAAGTCTAGGTACTAGTAATTTTATTGCTAGATGATTGAAAAGAATAAAAAATGCAGCATGTATAACACCATACTTTTCATTTTGCATAGATTTTTTGTAAAACTCAATTTTTTAAGATCGTTTCTGACTCCAATTTTACTTTTTTTAATCAAAAGATGGATGGCAGTTATAGAAACGGCACAAAAACGAAAAAAATGTATGTCCTTCGTTTTGTGCAACTCAGTTTATATGGATTATTTATAGATTCTAATTGAGAATAATAGGTTAGGTTAGGTAAGCGGGTTGACAGTTGATCTTGTTACCGTCACACTTATCAGTGTAGATCCATTGTGATACCCTAGGGATATGATCCCCATATAAAGAAAACCTATGATAAAAATCCTATGACAAAGGCCCGTTAAGGGCGTAGTTGAAGTTTCAGCGGGGTGTAGCCCGTAAAGTTGGAGGGTGCCCTCAAATTAGTTGAGTTAGGAAGTTTCTGTCGGCACATAGTCACCTGGGTGAGAAGGGGTTAACGCACCATTGTCTTACTTGGGCGTGCTCCCCGCATTAATCCCCACAGAGTAAATCATCCCTCCCCAAGCCCGTAGAAGCAGTGACTTCATGCAACGTCTGGTGGCTGGATTAGATGGATTTAATTGAGATTAATAGGTCATATAAAAAAAGACTACTATTCCAAAATCCAAAAAACCTGAAAACCCAAAATCTCCAAACCCCGAAAACCCAAAATCCCGAAAATCCAAAATCCCAAAAATAATCCCAAAAATCCTAAATCCTGAAAACTAAAAATCTCAAAAGGTCAAAATACTTTTCTTAAAATTTAAAATCAAAAAAATTTGCATTGTTAAATATATAAGTTTTCAAAATCATCTTCTCTGTGTAATTTTTTTTTAACAAAAAAAATTAACTACTTAATAAATAAAAAATAACGTAAGGACTCCCGGATTTAAGCACGTCATATGTGGGAAAAAGGTATTCTATTTAAAAGGTCTGTATAATTGGTCAACAAAGTTCAACTACTATCGGAGATTGATCAGGCATATACAATTTTTAATCAATGGCTAAATTATTTGAAGTTCATTAAAAATTTTAAGCACATAATTTTGTGGGATATTAAAAAAAATTATAACATCTGCAGATTAAATACCTACTTTATTTTATATTTAAAATGTTAAATTAATACATTTAAAGTTTTTTTTTTTTATTTTAAATTTATGTGTTATATTTTTTTTTTTATTTTTAGAAATGTGCGGAGAACAAAGCATCCTCTATTCCAACATTTGCAAGAACAGAACCACCAGACACGCAAGTAAGTTCGTAGATAACCTCAAATTTTAATTCAATTTAAAACTTTAAGAGCAGTTAAGTTCAATATTCTTAAACCTATATTCATCCAATTTTCGTTACTATTTTATTTTTATATTTTTCGTTCACTCAAGGCTTATATGACTACATTTTAAATATTTAATTACTCTTACCCTTATAAATAAAATGAAATTAAACATGAATTACATTTAATCATCGAGTTAAGTGCGAAATTCTATCAATAAAACAATATTAAAGTTTACATTATACAAGTAGGTGCAGAAACGAGTAATTAAGTTAAAAATATCAAAGATATTTATTAATAAGATATTTTTTAATTCATGAATTAATTTTTGATCAACTTTTCAGTTTATGTTTGAATTAGAAGTTAATGAAACATTTTTTTTTATTTTGGGGGGTGACTGTGTTAACCCATAACAAAAAAAAACATAATTGAATTTTTATCTTCATTGCAAACAAGCTGTTTCTTACCGCAGCCGCCACCAGCTGGGACCCTCCTTACCTCCCTATAACCTTTATTGCTCAGTGTATTTTAGTTTTTGATTACCCTCTATATATAGAGACAAATTTTATCTCCTTATATAAAATTAGTTTAAAAAAAAATCGTCCCTTTAAAGGTTTAATTTATTGAACAAACAATATTACGCATACGCCATAGTGAACCCTTTTTTAAATAATCAAACTATTTGTCCCTTAGCACAACCCCATTGTTGTTATACAAAGTTAATCTTTATTTTTTGAACAGGTGACAAAATCAGTGATATCATTATTGCGCTACTATGGCTGGAAGAAATTCTCCATCATACACGACGAGCGATGGACTGCCGTAGCTGATAGCCTAAAAGAGCAAGCTCGCCGTAAGAACATGACCATCAACCACAATGAGAAAGTTATCGACAACCATAAATGCTGTGAAAACTTTTTGCCATGCTGTCGCAGTGGGTACTGGTATCAGGTGAGTGTTTTATGGAATTGATGTCACACTTGTCTATCAGCAATTTCATTCACCTTGTGATATCAATTAATAAAACAAAAAACTCATATCTTTTCTTTTTCAACTCCACCCCCCATCACTTTACAATACACAGGTTATACAAAACACAATGAATCGCACGCGAATTTATGTGTTCCTGGGCACAGCTTATGCCCTAGTTGATATGATGGCCTCCATGGAAACGGTACAGCTCTTCTCAAAGGGAGAATACATGGTCATCTTTGTGGACATGATGACATACTCGCCAAAGTAAATTTTTTCTATGATCAAACATACTATGTAACATAATTCTAGCAATTTGTCGTCTCTCCTAATAGGGAAGCAGAAAAGTACCTCCTCAAGCCTGATGTTGTTGAAAAAATGACTACATGTGATGAAACCGATAGCTTCATGAAGCGCGCTCGAAGCCTCCTTATTGTGGTGTCGACTCCGCCTACGGAAAACTACGAGAATTTCACGGCTAAAGTTCGCGAGTATAATACGAAGGAACCGTTTAACTTCTCCTTACCCAAATTGTTTCACAATAATAATTTCTTTAAGGTAAGTCAAGATGGGATAGTATCATTCCGTTCCTCATCGTCTTCGTCGTTGTCGTCGTCGTAAGCAAATATAGCTCGATAGTCTCTAGTGCCTATACTTTGCTTTTCTTCGATATTTTTTATCGATGGTTGTTGAGGGTGCTGTTTGTTTACGTTCTCAGAAGCATGACACAAAAAAAAAAAAACAAACACAATTATTGTAAATTCATGCTTCGTTCCATGGCCTTACGTTATGGTTTATATGCCCTTTGCATGGGCGAATCCAGAGAGACACCAGCCTCAAAAAAGAGGAGGTGTACTTGGATGTTAATACCTTGAGTTCTATTTTTTTTTTTTGTATTTCTTGAGTATTTTTTTTTAATATTCCCTTTCACCTAAGTTGTATTATTTTATTTGTTTTGGTTGAATTTATATTCTGTATATATTTATGTTTGTATGTGTTTGTTTGTTTGATTGTTTCAGTTTGTATCAATATATGCCGCCTACCTCTATGATTCGGTGAAACTCTACTCCTGGGCATTGGATAAGCTTTTGCGTCAGGAAGAGAGACCTTTAACGGATGACGTGATATATGATGTAGCTAGTAATGGAACTAAAATAATAGAAACCATCATAGGAAACCGTACTTATAAAAGTAAGTTAAAAAAAAATAATAACATTAATTTTGTTATCTAAAGTACCTACGTTACGTTACCTGCATAAATGTGCTTTAAACAATTATACTAATAAGATGGAAGGATACATTCTTAAAAAATAACACCTACATACTGAATCTGTGTTAAAGGCTTGTGGTTTTAGGAATTTCGGTTTTATGAGTTTTGATTTTGGGAATTTTGGATTTAAAGATTTTGGGTTCTTTGAGATTTTTGATTTAAGCATTTTAGTTTTGAGAATTTCAGATTGGGATTATAGGTAGTTATGGGATTTTCATTTCACCACAATATTTTTAAAATTGTGAAATTTATTAGATATCGGATTTTTGACAGTTTGTCAGGTTTAGATTTTTAGCTAAATCGAATTTAAGTAGCCGTACTAAACCAGTACTTCTAACGTGCAAAATTTCATCAACTTGGTCTTTGGGATTTAAGCACCACATGTGTGGGATATTCGGAAAAAAAGCATGTCATCTAAATATTTTCAAAAGTTCAGTTGGTTAGCCTTATTCGGTGGTTTTGGGTCAATTGGTTTCAACAATTGGTGAGCCATAGGTGATTTTTAATAATTTTTTAAACCTTTTTCAAGGTCGTTGAGATTATTAGTAACTCATTTTTGGGATATTTGAACAAAATTATGCAATCTGTAGTTGGTCGAAAGAATTTATTTTGTTTTAATAATTCATCAACCATAGGTGTTTCTTAATTAATTTTTAAATATTATTTTGGGATATTTATTTGGGATCATTAAAAAAAATAATTATGAAATCTGAGAGGTCAGCAGTTGTTTACAAAAAGATAGTTGATTTTAGTAATAGCCCAGCCATAGGTTATTTTTTATAAATGTTTTTTTAATGTCGTAGAGGACGCTAGTGACTCATTTATGGGATATTCAAAAAAGTATGCAATCTGAAAGGCCAGTAATTGGTCACAAAAGGTCAGGTAACTTCAGTAATTGGTAAGTCTACATATTAGGGGATGTTAGCACTTAATATTTGGGATATTCGACAAATTAGTATGCAACCAGAAAAATCAGTTGTATTCAGTAATTAGCTATCCCTATAGATTTTAAATTATTGTAAAAAGATTTTTAAGGTCATAGAGTTTATTTGCAAACCATTTGTGGGATATTCAAAAAAAAAGTATGCAATATGAAAGTTCGGTAGTTATTTATAAATGCTTAGTTTCTCAGCCATAGGTGGTTTTAAATTAATTTTTAAATATTTTTTTAACACCATAGAGGACGCTATCGTCTCATTTATGGGATATTCGCGGTGTGAAAGGTTAATAGTTGGTCATAAAAGAATTTGTAAAGTGGTTAGTTACCAATTAGCACCACATTTCTAGATTTAAATATAATTAAGTTGATATGTCATTTGAATGGTCGTAAAAGGTGATTTTTGGTTTCATTATGGCTTACTAAAATTCGACATTTTATGACCTTTCAAATGGCTAAACAACTATGGCTGGCCAATAACTGACCTTCAATATGACAAACTTTTTTTTTTGAATGTCGCATACATGCGGTGCTAGCCTCTTCTATGGCTGAGCATTTACTACGTACAACCAAGTGACCTTTGTGACTTAAATACAATGACCTTTCAGATGACAAACTTAATTTTCGAATATCCCACATATGCGGTCATATGATCCCGGAGCAATAAAATGACGTCTGGCGAACTTTGGATAATCACCTAAAAGTATGCTAAGGAAGACCTTTATCTCCTTATGTCAGTCTAAACATTACGTTTCTGAACTAAATATAAGTAAGGGTTAAGACGTCGCGTGACGTGACTAACCCTAACATGTGACTGATTGTTGTTTTTCATGACTCTTCTCACAAAATTAGTTATTTATGTCCATTTATAACGATAACATTTTGTATAAAAATATTTTTTTCTTTTAATTTCTAACAAAAATTTAATTAAAATAAATTATAATTAAACTAAAAAAAAAAACTTATTTGCAGGTGTTACTGGTGCAACAATAAAAATCGACAAAAATGGAGATTCTGAGGGTAATTTCTCCGTACTGGCTTATAAGCCATTCAAACATAGCTTTCGTGATAATCTCACATGTAATTATCACATGGTACCTGTTGCATACTTTCACCAAGGAGAAGATTTTCCAGTGAGTGAGTCGTCATTGTTTTCAAATTTTATTTTTTTTTAATCCTTTATTTATAACAATTTATATATCAATATTATAATTACATCCTTTTGTCAAGCATGACTGCTTTAACAATTTTAAGATTATAAACAAATTTGTATATGTTTTTTTTTTAATTTTTGTAAAATTTCTTATTGACGACAGGAATATAAACTTATCAATGGATCTGTTCGAGTTGATTGGCCAACATCAGGTGGCGAAAGACCCTCTGATGAGCCAGCTTGTGGCTTTTTAAATGAATTGTGTAAGGAAGATGATCGTCATATAACATCAGTGGTTGTGGCAGGTGTCCTTGCATTAATACTTTTCTGTGTTGGTGTAATAACAATGAGCATATACCGCAAGTGGAAAATCGAACTGGAAATCGAAGGTCTATTGTGGAAAATTGATCCATCCGATATAAAAGGATATTTTGGAAATGATATTGTATCATCACCAAGCAAGGCAAGTAGAGAAACATAATATTCTTATTAATAATTGTAGGGATTTAAGAAGATATTATACTCAAACATAACTATGTTCAATTAATGTTAATTTTAAAACAAAAAATTAATTTAAATATTTATTACAACTTTTAATTGTATATTGATATCTTACTAAATAAATAAATACAGAATTTTGGAAAAAAAAAACGATAACCATATCAATTTTCCAGAAATTTCAAGTTTTCAATTAAAAAATATACGAAATCAACTTTCAGCTTCAAAATATTTAATTAAAATGACGAAATAATCCGATACCTTATACATACAACCTCAATCTCAAAGTTGCATTATTATCAAAGTTATAAATCTATCCCAATTTGAGTATACATAGATTCACCCTAACTTCTTTCATTGTTTCATAACTATAGACAAAGACTTTTGTACCTGCAGTATCTTATTTCAATTAACAAATTTTATCACAAAAAAAAAACAAAAAAAAACAATCAATAACTAAATTAATAAAAAAATATATTAATATTTCTCTTCGTCTTTTTTTTTTTTTTTCTTATTCACAGTTAAGTTTAGTAAGTGCGGCATCGTTTGGATCACGTTGCTCAAATCAAGTATTCACCGCAACAGCACGATTTCGTGGTGTTGTTGTTCGCATTAAGGAGCTAAAATTCCCCAAGAAAAAAGATATATCACGGGAAATAATGAAGGAAATGCGACTGTTGCGAGAACTACGCCATGATAATATAAATAGCTTTATTGGAGCTTGTGTAGAACCAATGAGAATTTTACTAGTCACTGATTATTGTGCCAAGGGCAGTTTGTATGATATAATCGAAAATGAAGACATTAAGTTAGATGATTTATTTATTGCATCATTAATACATGATTTAATTAAGGTATGTATTTATAATTTAACTTTAAAATTTTATTTTCAATTTTATTTTATTTATTAATTTTTAATTGATTTCATGTAAAAAGTTATAATTTATGCGATTGTTTAAGTTCTGAATAATTGAAGTACTTCTGGAATTTTTTTTTTGGGAATTTCTTTTCAAAAATAACCAACTTTTCAAATTCAAATCAAATCAATTCATCCAGAAACATTTTGTTGTTTTATTTAACTAAAGTAAGAATTCGTTTAAAATTTATTTTAGAGTAAAAATAAAAGTAGCTAGTCCTAATCTTACGTTATGTACAAATCCTTTATCGTTGACCTATTTTGATAAATTTATATTTCTGAATACAAACAATAATTATATCGCTTCCGTGTGTAACACCGGCTTTCCACCCTTGGTTAACAGTGAACCAATTGCAATGCTTTTAAAAACGATTCAAAATTTGCTATTTTCTAGGATTTAGAAATAAACAATTATATACCTACTAATTATTAAGTTGCGCAGGGTCATAAGTCCACAGACAAAAAGTCCACAATGGACTTTTGATCGACTTGGGTGGGTTACAAGTACACAAATCATACTCAAGGTATAAGTGCTTATTAAGAAAACTGTTGACATTGGCGCCTGCCTGACAACCGGACATACTCAAACGGACCAACGAAGTTGCGTGAGCGGTACAGAGGACCCAAAAAGGGAGTTAAAATCCTTTGAACCCACTAAGATGCATCGTAAGCTTAAAAAAGGCAAAATAAATGGTTTTTAATAATAATAAAATGAAAATTTTTAAAATCATCAAAGTGAGTCAGAAATCCACAATCGATCTACAGAAAATTCTTGAGTACTTCTGTTGCCCCACCAAGGTGTGTTAAAAATCCAAAACAGGTTTTTGGACTTTTAACACACAGCTAAGTAAGTCAAAAATCCATTGTGGACTTTTGGCCTGTGGACTTATGACTCTGCGCCGTATTAAGTGTCTTTTAACCCGTAAAAGTTTTAGCGAATATTTTTTTCTAATACATGAAGAAAAAAAAAACTGGTTTAGAATTGAACAATTTACCCTTCTTATTATTTTTAAAAAGTTGTAAAATAAAGTTATTGAACTTTAAGGCGTGTCAGTGCCAAAGATTTAATATTTTTAATATAAGATTCGTAGAGATTCCCAATGAGAAATTAAAAGGTTCTATCGTGAATGGACCAGAGATTTGTTGAATATCTCTTCGAATCTTTCAACCATCTCAACGCGTGAATGAGCTCATTGAGAGTTTACATTTTTCGGAGATCCATATTTTTATTTTCGTATCCTCTATTCGAAAAAAAAATTAGTTAGTAAAAATGTATACATAATTTTAAATGCGTCGATTTTGAATTTACAAAAATGGTTTAAAGAAACAACAACCTGCAATGCATATCCATTGCGATTTTAATTATTGTAAAAAGTTATTTGTAGCCTTTTAACAATTTCTCCATTAAATGATGTTCACATTTATTATTTCCCAAGCTTATTAATCCTTGAAAATTAAAACTTTAAAGCCAATCACTTGTGAACTTTTATTTAACGAAGAAATTTATAAAGTAATTTCAAATAAATTTACATATCTTAAAAATTATCAAGAATTTTACACCCATATAACTTCAAAAGTTTAATTTTCTATAAAAATAAGTATAAAGAGTTTTTAAAATAAGTATAAAGAGTTTTAAACAAAAGAGGTATAAATATCACTTGTGTTTTGTTTTTCTTTGAACAACATTTATGTATTTATGCTAAACCATATAAGTCTCAATCTTTGTGGTAGCAAGCGTTTATCAAAAGTTTTTCATAAACAAACTTTGCTTTAGTTTTTTTTCTTTGTTTCTTTAACAAAAAGAAAGAATTCGTGTTGAATATTATCTCGGTGTGGCTGGTGTCTACATTATCACATATACATATATTAAACCCATATTTTAAGTATCCTGAGAATGAATACAACAGAAAAGTAGAACCGTTTCCATTCCATTGGATTGTATTATCACCTTGACTATACTTTTGAGATAAATGCTAATGAGAATTTTTCTTTTAAGCAACTCAATCAGAAAAAAGGTATGGCGGTTTTGTAAAGGCAAACAGTTATATCTATATATAAAATATTTACGACTGGAATGCTTTGCTACAACTTGAAAAAAAAAAATCAAAAGTACTAAAAAATGCAATATTTTTTTTAATTATAAATAAGCGTTAATTATAATAAGATATGTTCAGCCACTTAAAAGTTACATAATAATAATAATAATGAATAACTAACAAAAAGAAATTTAATTTAAACTTCAAGCCCTAGATCCGTTATTCGAAACGTAGTTTTCTTACAACCATTAAAAGTACTAAATTTAATCAAAATCGTAAAATCCGTTCCCAAAAAATTAAAAAAAAAAAGGAAATCCATTTCGGACTTTTCCGATTCATGCACTGGTAAACTCGTTTATATCAGACTCATCGACCGAACGTGACGTAGGAACACGTAGGGACACGCTGAACTCCATTGAGTTCAGGGCGTCAACAAAATATAAGAGTAATAATGTTTTAAAATTTTCGAAGTGAAAACAAATTTTGCGAAATATATTTAGAGTGTCAAAAAAACAAATAAAAAATTCTAGTGATGTTTTTTTTTCTTTCTTTCTTTTTATTCTTCTATTTTTTGCGACTGATATCGCTTGATCAAAATCGCACTTAGCAAACTTCTGTCAGTTTCACTGAGGAGAAGGAGAAACCTGAACAAGATTTCTCCGCTAGAAGTCAAAAGCACTCCCTCACTCTATTTTTTATATTATGTTGTTATTATATTTATATCTATATTTATTTTATTTACTCTTAAATTAATTTTTATATCTTTTTGTTATTATATATGAACAGGGAATGATTTATATTCATTCTTCCTCGCTGGTATTTCACGGAAATCTCAAATCATCGAATTGTGTTGTCACATCAAGATGGATGCTCCAGGTAACCGATTTTGGTTTGCACGATTTGCGGCATTGTGCTGAAAGTGAATCTATTGGTGAACACCAGCACTATAGAAGTGAGTTTTTTTTAATTAAAAAATAAATAAATAAAAAAAAAAATAAAAATATGCAATTAATTTCTAACAAACATTTTTATCGTCAGATCAATTTTGGAAATCGCCTGAGCTTTTGCGAAATTCAAATGTTTATGGAACACCAAAGGGAGATGTTTATGCATTTGCTATTATAATGTATGAAATTGTTAGTCGTAAGGGCCCATTTGGACAGACGACGTATGAACCAAAGGAAATTGTCGATTTAGTCAAAAAGAAACCGGTCAATGGAACCGAACCATTCCGCCCGGAAATAGAATGTATTATAGAAGCCGAATTATGTCCGGATTATGTTTTAAGTTGTATTAAGGATTGTTGGAATGAAGATCCTGAGGCTCGGCCTGATTTTCCAACGATAAGGTAAAATTTTTGTTTTATCCTTTTTTCTGTATTTTATTTTATTTTGTTTTTTTTATTTTGTTTCTTTTTTTTTGTAAAGGACACGCCTGAAAAAAATGCGTGGTGGCAGGCATAAAAACATCATGGATCAAATGATGGAAATGATGGAGAAATATGCCAATAATTTAGAAGAAATTGTCACAGAACGTACACGTCTATTGTGTGAAGAGAAGAAGAAAACTGAAGATCTCCTGCATCGAATGCTGCCGCAATCAGTGGCAGAAAAACTTACAATGGGTCTAGGAGTTGAGCCAGTATCATATGATTTGGTATGTAAAAATTATTATTTTTTAGATGATCTGCTTTCAAAAATTAATTACAAAAAATTAAAACCTATGAACAATGCTGTTTAAAAAAAAAAATTGTTTTGGCTCTAACAATATTTTTCAAATTTTTTTTAAGTAGATATGTATTTGTAGAATTTTACATATAAAAAAGACAAAATTTACATTTTGAAATGTCTTGCACTTGAGAACCTGTAAAAATCTTTTTAATTATTTTAAAATAATAAAAGTTTAAGTTTTATTTTTCAAATTAATAAATTGTCTAAGTTTAAAAATTTATTTTTGTTTTAAGAAAAGAGCTCTATAAACGAAATGACAATTTTCTTCATTTCACTTATTATAAAATTTATTTTTATCTCTTTTAGGTTACTATTTACTTTAGCGATATTGTTGGTTTTACGTCAATGTCCGCTGAGAGTACTCCGCTGCAAGTTGTAAATTTCCTCAATGATCTATACACGGTCTTCGATCGAATAATTAAAGGTTATGATGTGTACAAAGTGGAGACTATAGGTGATGCTTATATGGTGGTAAGTATCATATTTTTTTTTTTTTATTATTTGTTTTTCTTAGTGTTAAATTTAAAAATGTTCTTGTTTTTTATTTGCAACCTAGAGAAAAAATCATAAATAAACATTAATACAATCTGTTATTTAAATTATACATTATATTTTTAAATCAAAAGAAATAAATAAAAATTAGACAAAAAAAAGGTTAAAATTAATAAAAGTTAAACTAAAGAGTAATTTTAAAAAAAGTATTGTTTATTTGACTTTCATCGGGAACATGGTATTTATTTGCTTTTTTCAATGCTATTCAAGAGTTCTGCATATCTGAGAGAGTAATATTTAAACATTCATCTGTTTAATTTCCAGTTCACTAATCAATTTGAGATTATCAAAGTTTTTAAATTTAATAAAAAAAATAGGTTTGAATCGACATCATGGTAATTGAATTTTTCAATTTAAGATATCTATTGGAATTCTAATCTAATGGAATTTTAAAAAAAAATTTCATATTTAGCAGGGATTGCCTCATTAAAAAACGAATATATGCCTCAAATTTGTGGTGTACCTTAGGGAAGTCTCTTGGGACCTTTATGTTTTTCTTTATTTATTAATGACTTGGTTTCTGTGGTCCTTATCTACACTCAAGATAACATTAATCTTTTAAAGAGAATATAATTGAACGATAGCTGCCTACGGTTATAAAAACATTCACCCCTGTTCTGATTTCCGTTCCAAATCAAATCCGTATACGAATCTAATTTCCGCACGGATTCAAAAAAAGTGTTACCATTTCCACTTTCAGGTTAACTTTTTTTTTTCTTACGAAATCAGTTAAAATCAAATTCGGAACTTCAATTTTGTTTAAAAGAAATTAATTAAATTAATTAAAAAAAGAAATATAATACTTTACATTTTTAACTGAAACAAAAATTTTGTCAATATCAATTTGAATATGAAAATTCCAAACTTCAAGAATTTTTAATCCGATTAAAAATCGAAGCACACTCATTCCGCAAGTATTGAAAGCGAAAAGTGTTTTAAAACACATAAGAGTTTGAAAACGAAAGTATTTAATAACGGATCGCAATTCAGAACAAGGGTGTTTATAGGTTAAGGGTTAAGGGTACGATGCCATATACATAGCTACATATATCGTCTTTCTATAAATGTAGAAAATTATAAGAACACCAGACGAGTGCTTAAAAATTTAAAAAGAAATACCTCTGTTGCATTAGCATCAATCTCATTGCATTACATCCTAAAAATTCTGTTTGACCGATGTAAGAACATTTCTTTTTATAAGGTAATTCCATAAAGGTTTATGTTAATTTACTTCAGTTTCTCATTTTTTCGCTTGAGTAAAAGCAAACGGACTTATAAATTGTGTAGTGTATGTCCTTTCATTAGATGTTTTTGTTTAACATAATCTTCTTTTTTTTCGTTTTGAATTTTCGAATAAATTATATACAAAGAACATTTTCATTTCTGTGTTTAAACTTTTCGGGTATATGTTCAAAAGTTCTTTTTATATTTTTTTTCACTCTTGTTACGGAGACATTCAAAACATTTAATTGCAGTTATGTATGTTGCAAAGTATTTTTCATGACATGTATTTATACTTAGATAAAAAAAAAACATCATAAACATCGTCATAACTGTGATAAAAAAAAGGAGGCTGTCGAAATTATCATTTTATACCCAATGTTCATTTTTATATTTTGTTATAAAAAATACAGATTATCTTGAAATTGAAAAAAAATGTCTGTGGACATCTATTTTCATATTAGGTAAATCATAAAATGTAAATAAAAAAAATTCTGTTCAAAGCTTATACCTTTTTTTATATATGGACATCCACTGCTGGACAAAATTAGGGAAACATTTTTCGTTAAAAATGGTCTAATGAAGATGAAATAAAAATCATTCTGAAGTTTAAAATTTCTGAGGATTTTTTTTTTAATTATCGTTAAAAATATCTGGGAAAAATGTTTTCAGTTGAAACAACGCATTAATTAGTCAACTTTTGTTTGGTTTGAGATCATGCTCAGATATCAGATTTTGAGTAAGTCTTAAACAGAAATAAAAATCTTAAATAAAAAAACAATACAAAAAAGTAAAATAAATTGTTTCCTTAAATTATGTCCAGCAGTGCATTATTTTAAACTTAATTAAACTTTACATTTCTTGAATAATTTAATTCTACCCAAGTCGAATGTTAACTCTTAATTGCAACATTATAAATTAATATTTAATTTATTTTTAATTAATTTTTATTTATTGTTATATTCACAGGTTTCTGGATTACCAATAAAAAACGGTGATCGACATGTTGGAGAAATCGCCTCAATGTCACTGGAATTATTACATGCAGTCAAACAACATCGCATTGCACATCGACCTAACGAAACGCTTAAATTACGAATTGGTATGCATACAGGTCCAGTTGTAGCCGGTGTTGTAGGCCTAACAATGCCAAGATATTGCCTTTTCGGTGATACTGTTAATACCGCATCACGCATGGAATCAAATGGGGAAGCTCTGAAAATACACATATCAGCTAAATGTAAAGAAGCTTTGGATACACTTGGTGGATATATAACTGAAAAACGTGGCCTTGTCTCGATGAAGGGTAAAGGTGATGTTATAACATATTGGTTAGTTGGAGCAAATGAATTGGCAATTCAAAAGAAGCATGTCGATATGACTGATCTTCCACCACCACTTTTTCGCCGTCCAAGACGGAGTCCGAAGTTAAACAGTGACTCACGTCAGGCTAGTATATTGGGAATGCATTATTATGGAGCGGGAAGTCGACGTCAGTCGAGCGTTCCACGTGCTGATGGGGAAAGTATGTATAGTTTGCAAGGATCTACATATCATATGCGGGATTCACCACGCTTGCCCATAAGACGACTTGAACGTTCATCTACCGTTAATAATTACAATGGCAGTGGATATGGTGGCGTATGTGGCAGTAACTGCAATAGCCGAGGTGGCAGCAACTCAGGATTCCGCGTGGAGACAACGTCACACAGTACACTAGACCATTCCGAAATTGAAACAATCTGTGATAGTATCGGCAGCAAAAGCAGTAAAAAACCACTCGCCATGGTAAGACCGCAACGTATAATCAACACCACAAAACAGTCGGCGTCTACTCAGGACATATATCCAATCGACAGTGCTGATAGTTTATTGCGAGAATCTCGATCTCTCGATCGGATGCCACCATGCAATTTGACTAAAAATAATTCCCGTTCCCTAGACACTGGTGTATCATTGATCAGTGGCAATCCAAATGGTGGTGCAGCAGATGATGAACTCAAGCTCCTGGACGTCGATAATGGCCATTTAATTATCGGCGGATCCAGAATATTGCCATATAAACACCTGAATAACAATTGCAATGGCTCTATTAGCATCGTAGATGACGCCTATTGTCCATTACTGCAGCGACAAGCATCTCTCACTTGCGCTACAGATGAAATAGTTCTTCGTTCTAAACGATGGCGTTCCCTAGAAGCTATCGAAAACACTAACACCAGTATCGATAATTCTGCTCTTGGTCAAAATAGTAAAAAATCCGTCAATCGAGGTTCGATTGCCTCGTGGTTTATGAATTTTCTTCAAGGCAATGGAATTCGCTCGAGTGATGCATCTTTGCGAAGAGTCGGCATAGTGCAGACAGCGGTAAGAGGTGTTCCCGGTTTTGGTGAAATTCCTTCACCTCCTGATCGAGAAAGTATTGTATAATTTTAAAACTTGTGTGTGTTTTTTTTTTTTTTTTAATTTTGTATAAGAATATTATAACATTAAACGATTCTTAACGGTGAAGTGGGAGTGCCTAAGGAATATGTATGGTTATAGTGAAAATTCCTTTAGTCTAGTCACATTATTTTCAGACTAGTTTTTCTAATATTTTTTTTTTCACAATAAGAATTTTATAATAGACATGATGTATTTTTTTTTTAATTTCTTAAAATACAACGAATCAAACAAAAATGCTATAAAATAAAACAGAAATAATATAATTTAAAAAAAAATGTTATCAAAGAATAATTATTATCAAATCGAAATCATAAGACTTCACCACCAAAACAAAATCACGAATCATATCGATTAAAATGTAGTAAAGTAATAATAATTAAATTATCGTATAATGTTTTACATTAAAATTCAAAACTTATTTATTTTTTACAAGTTTTTCTCTATAAAATTATTAGAAAATTCCAAAAACAAAATGCTGTAATTATAATTGTAATGAAAATGACATTACTTGATGAAAATTATAAAAAGTTTATACAATGCCTCATTTACTATTGATTTGATTTTTAAACTTTAAACGTATCTGTCTGACTGTTAATTTAAAAAGTATTTAAATAGCCTTTTTCCTTTATATGTGTTTGATCTTGAATTTATACCTCAATATGCTGCGTTTAAATTAATGATATATTTTGTTCACTTGATTCTCACATTCCATGATATTTTATGCTAAACAAGTTTAAGTATTTGGAAATTATTGCAGAATTGTGCTTCCAATGTAATTATCAAAATTAGATTTTCATTACCCGGAAACACAACTTTCTGAATGGCCAAATTCCTAAACATCCGCTGACATTTTTTTTAGAAGGGTATTGTGGCAAAAATACAAAAAGATACAGCAGGTTTATTGTCTTTGAAAAATGTAAACATTATAGGAGAATTGTCTTAAATTTCTTCTTAAAAACAAATAAATCGATTCAAGCATTAGAAAGTAATAAGCTTCACTCTCAACTAACCAACTGTATATAGCTATAGCTCCTAAGTTAAATCAGTCGCAACATATCGAAAGTCAGACAAGTGGCATGGAAAGAAAAAAAAATTATAATCTTAAAGAGCCCATTGCCGCATAGCCGCAGTATTTCTTACAAGGAAACCAAAAATGTAAACATCATTTTAAACTTTTTGTTTAAGTCTCGATAAAAACAATTCAATACAAGCTTTTCTCTGAAAGCTTAGTTAACTTTTTCCTATTGGCGGTATACTTGGTACACCCATTTAATCCATTGAATCAAAAGTATCCATCATCCTTTAGAATTTTTTTATTTTCAGAAACAATCCCTTAAAAGATAAACATACAAATCTATCGCGGCAGAAAAGTCGAAATCAAAAATTTGATTATAATGTTTCCATTTCGTTTTCAACATAATAACAAATTCCCAATCAAACGTTATGTTGAAAGCGTCTTTTTTCCGATTTTGGTTTTCAAACATTTGTAATCTCGATTTTATTTTGATTTTTCAATACAAGAGACTTTTTTATGTTTTGAAAAAATATATCAACAAAATAGATCAACACAACCTTCATTTATATTTACTGCACATTTACCTACCCTTTTTACCATAACCTATAATTACCACTTATAATTGTAAGTGACTCTAGACATGCCATTTATTGCAGTTTTGTTTGTATAAATAAAGTAGGCATACTTCGTGCACCCAGAGTGTTTTTCAATGCACGCACACTTTTAATAGCGAAAAACTGTTCGAACTGTTATAGATTGGCATTTGTCGTGCTTTATTATATATGCATTAACCGTTATAAAAGTTTATAAAAAGAGATAAAGTATCAAGTTATCCATAAGTGTGAGAATCAACAAGAACAAACATTTAAACTGAATTCTGTAGAACAAAAGCACCATGGCGAATGACTTATAACTCCTTCTTTTTTTGGTATTGTAAAATCACGCCGGTACGGTGACGTGTTAAAAAATTTCGTTTCCCAATCATTATATTATAGGCATTGAATAAACTTTAATTTCAGAAAATTTGAGACAAATCAAAAAACAATTTATAAAAATATATTCAACAAATTTAAATCAATTATATTTTGTGTAAATCTGCCATAATAAACATTAAACATGATTCAAACTAAAATAAAACAATAATAATAACTTACAATCAAAAATAATTTAAATACCTACATAATGTACTGAGACTAAAATTATTCTATTTTTTGTTTCGAAATATCTTCGCATCATTATAATATCACTATTTAATTTAATTTTTATATTATAAGGTTAGAAATCTTGCTAGTTATATGCAAATTATTTATATACATAGTTAGCTATGTTAGATTTATGTACCTATACATAAATAAGTTTCTTATGTGTTGTTGATTAATAATTAAAAAAAAAAAAAAATCAAACTACAAAATGTCTGTATTGTTGTTAATTAAACATTATAAAACAAAATGTATAATTTAAATGTTTATTTAATTTAAATAAGTAAAATTAAAAAAAAAAAATTACTACATAATTTCCTATATAAATATTCATCATCCTATTTGTGAGTTAAAATATTTAAATACAATGTAAAGGCGTTTAAAAAAATAAATTTTTCTTACATTTTATTTGTTTCAGCAAAGTAAAATATATAATTATACAATTTTTAATATTATATTATTTTTTTTATGTTTAAATTTAATATATAAATTTAGTCAATCATGGATATATATTTCTTATATATTTTTGTAATTATTTTAAAATAATATAATTGTGATACAGAGATTTAATAGTTTATTTTGAGAATTGAGAAAACTAAGAGAGAGAAATAGTTTATAATTTAATACATATGTGGTGAAAAAAAAATATTTAAAAAAAATTATAATAATAAGAATTTTTATAATAAAATATCAAAAAAAAAAATTAATAAGAAAAAAATATAATACAAAAGAATTAATTTAATTATATTAGTTTTAATTACTTTATGTGTTTTCTTTTTTTTTTTAATTTTGTTTTGCTTATACAGTTAATGAAAATGATCAAATGAAAAAAAAATGAACGTGAGAAAGAACCACAAATGCCTTTTACTACGTAATAAAAATTATTTAATTTAAAAACAAAAATGTTTTTTTTTATCCTCTGTGTCATAAGTTTGGATAGATTTTGTTAGATTTTTGCAGTCTGATACTTTACAGAAGCCGTCTTATTTATAAAGCCCAGCTCCAAAATCTTATTTATAAATATGTTCCATCGCATCGGTTGTCTAACTTAGACAACCAATTGTCCAAACCTATTTCAAATTGGGTATGTCCAAGGAGTAAAGAATTGTCAAATTATCGTTACATACATAAATGAATAAAATGTTAATTGAACGTATCCAAATGTTCACGAAATTGACAGATTACAGGGATGTCAGGAGGAATATAAAAACAATTTTTAGACAACTGCTGGAATGCGTTTATAAATAAGGAGATGTCCAACTATTTAGATAATGGTTAGCTGGAAAACTATCCAAGAGTGTTCTAATAAAATCTAATAAATACGACTATAGGTAGATATAAATAAATTTGAAATTAAATATCATTAATAATCAAAACAAAAGGGGCAGAATAAAGGGGAGCACTCCGGGGATTATATGCCATTTTCTGGAACAATAAAATACAAAATCAAGCTTGTTAAAAATTTTTTGGGATGTTTCTATTCTCCATATTTGTACAGATTGACTGTTAGCCCTATCACGAGTTCCATAGTATTCGGAAACTTTGACGAATACCTAAAAAAAAAACAATTACCGAATCCGTTCGTAATGGCAATTTGTATGAGATTTTCCACTACAATGGATTCTGTGATAGTTTTTTTTTCGACATTCTTCACAAAGGTTTCTTCATTTACATATATTTATAATAAACTAGCAAAACCCCCGCCCGCTTTGCAGGGCGTTAAAAAAATATTTTTTTTATTTGTTTTGCAGCAAATGTGTTGAAAAAAAAGAGAAAATTATTAAAAATTAAAAAAAATGTTGCCGGTGACAGGAATCGAACCTGAGACCCCTCACTTCTAAAGCCCTGAAATTTAATTTTTTTTTTACAGATTTTCTTTATTTTTTTATAATTTTTGTTTTGTCCTAAGCCTTTTATGTTTCCAATAAACAACATGTTCCCATTAAATAAATAATTTAATATTATGTGGATTGCATTAAATTAATTAATCATTGGGATTACAATATACCTACTCTTTTGGACCTTTGCCTTAATTTACCCTTCCGACGATATTTTTATAAATAACAACAAATAAACTTCTTTGAACAATATACATATACGTACATATGTATAAGAGCTACAAAATGGGACCTAATTATTAATTTTATTTTTATCATTCTTCTTGCTTAAGGTTGACTTAATTTATTGAGAATTGAGTGAATCCCCATGCAGAAAATATCCCCTGGGGAGTCACATTCACCTACATACCTTTTTTGTAGTTTTTATCTTTGCGAGTGTGGTTCTTTTCCTTTGTAATGAATTTAAGAAAATATCTATAAGTAGCGAAGACAGTAACATATTTTAAAATAGTTAATTTTGCATAGAGTTACCGGAAAGAACCTAAAAATGAAATACCAATCTTTGACTATTGTTGCATTGTTAGGTGAGTCAGCTTCATTCATATAATTAACCTTCAAGTCACAGATAAAAATTATTTTTTTTTTTGTTTATTTACCTAAGTTGTTTTGAGTTGTTGTGGAGCTCAAAGTGCTATCGGAGGATATGATTATTGTGGCAAGCCTTGTACAGAACGTAGTGGTATTGTATGCGCATACAATCAGAATTGCTTCACATTTTTTAACAACATTTGCGATATGAGGAAAAGAAATTGTGATTATGGAGACCGTAAGTGATTTATTTTTTTATAATATATGTATGTAGGTACATTATATTATTCTGGAAATATCGGCGATTTATATCTTTTGTAGCTTATTAAAAATATTATAAGTGATTATAAAAAGAGATACAAAAAATATAATCTGGTATACCAATAAATGTACATAATGTACAGTACATACATATTATGAACAATTGGACATGAACGTCATCAAATAAAAAATCTAGTGTTCCATTTCACGATAAAGATATTTTTGTTGACAAAGATATGAATTAGATATTTCCATTGAAATAATATTGTATCTTGATTTGAATGTTTTAATAAAATTATTACATATTGATTTATTTTAGGTTTCAATTCAGCACAAATGGCAAGTTGTTTACTTGGTTCAAAATGCCGTGGAATATAAATTGAAAAAATGGAATATTTTTCATTGTTGCAAAGGCTGCAAACATTAATCAATATTTAGGTTAAATAAAAATTAAAATTAACTTAAAAATAATATAATTTTTTTTATAACATACATACATACATTACACATATATGTATGTACGCCCATATCTGATGTACGGTCAATATTTTTTTTCACTTAATCGTTCCACTTTTGCTTTCATTTATTGTAATTGCATGTTTCCCAAAATCAATCATCATCTCATCACCAATTATCATGTTATCTGTCTTCAATCAGTCAAGTCAAGTTAAGGACTATAGAAATAGAAATAAATTTTTTGCATAAAAAAAAAAATGTTGGTATACTATTTTTTGGTTGGTATACTATTTTTTATTTTTATTTAGACAAATGGTATTAAATATTTGTGTCTTTTATATATACGTGTACTAAATGCATGGTGGTAAAAGTCCGGTATAAATTATGAAAACAAAAAATTTCGGACTTCTACTAATTATGCTGAAAAATTCAAAATTTTACCAGTATCTCGAATTTCTGAATTCTAGGGTTTAAGAGTAAGATAATGTATATTTATGTATGTACATCATATATGTATGCTTTAAATTCGGCACCCGGCATATTAATACTGATATCTGTACTTTTCTTGTAGGATTACCCCGTTTTCAACCTTCCAAAAAACATTTCTTAAACCCCGCGTCCTTTTAAACTACCAGGCCTATTCTGCAATCTGATTCGATCGAATTTTTCGATTTACGTGAATTGTTCACTTAATTTATCACAAAAATTATTAAGTTCAAAGCTCAATCAATAACTAACGGGTGATTTTTAAGCTGGTTTGGTTTTGGCAACACTGGTTTTGACAGCTGACGTGTGTTTAGTACCTTGTGTCACTGTCAAACAGCTTCAGTTTGGTTTGCAATTTAACCATGGATCGTCTTACAAATGAACAACGCTTGCAAATTATTGAATTTTACTATCAAAATTCGTGCTCGGTTCGAAATGTTGTTTATCGAAAAATTGTGTTCAGCGATGAGGCTCATTTTTGGTTGAATGGGTACGTAAATAAGCAAAATTGCCGCATTTGGAGTGAAGATCAGCCAGAAGCATTGCAACAGCTACCAATGCATCCCGAAAAAGCCACTGTTTGGTGCGGTTTATGGGCCGGCGGCATTATTGGGCCATATTTCTTCAAAGATGATGCGAATCGCAGCGTTACTGTCAATGGTGAACGCTACCGAGCGATGATAACAAACTTTTTTTTGCCCGAAATGGAAGTTCTTGACTTGCATGATATGTGGTTTCAACAAGACGGTGCCACATGCCACACAGCACGCGAAACAATGGCGCAATTGCGAGACGAGTTTGGTGAACAGTTAATTTCACGTTTCGGGCCGGTCAATTGGCCGCCTAGATCGTGCGATTTGACACCATTAGATTATTTTTTGTGGGGGTATGTCAAGGCTAATGTCTATAGGGACAAGCCCGCTTCGATTGACGCACTGGAAGCCAACATCCATGCATTCATTCGTGAGATACCGGCCGATATGTGTGAAAGAGTATGCCAAAATTGGACTCAGCGGATGGGCTACCTGAGACGCAGCCGCGGTCAACATTTGCATGAAATTATCTTTAAACATTAAATTGCAAGGTTCAAACTATCGATTCAAATAAATATTTCATTCATTTTTTCGAATTTTTTGTGTTTTTTTTTTTTTTTAAAGTTCTAAACCTCTTAAAAAATCACCCATTATTATTGAAGTTCTTGAGAGAATCTACATAATTGTTAAAATTTTATTTTGATCCAAATTTATATGCTTTTTGAAACATTCGTTTTCGTTTAGAAGAATAAGGCTGTACAAGTTATCACGATCGCATAACTTCCGCCAAGCCACACATTGCCGTCGTCAACGACGAACTATGCTGACACAGCTACTTATATAAACGAAGTAGACTAGTGTCAACAACCGACGACGAGAAGGATGAAATGCGATATCTTGCACAAGCTGCAAGATATCCAATGCATTATAGGGCTCTAGCAATTACATAAGTTAGTTTTAAGTATGTTTAGTCTTTTACAAGTCCAAAATAAAGATAGAAGTGAAAACGAAATTCTTTTACTTACATATCTACTTCTATTCGGTCACAAACAAATTTCTAATACACGTCGAATTTGAAAACTCAAACGTTTTTTAATTTTCTTTTAATGTCAAAATCAATAAAAAGAAATAATTGCGTGTTGAACATAAAACTTTCTGAAAAATATTCGTTTTTCCAGAGCCTAAGCCCAGAAGTTATATGTTTGTTTTTACAAGAATGTTTCGATATGGTAGTAACTAAAGAATCATATGTGACACAGCAAAATATGAAAAAATATTGCTTATTTGAATAGCGGTACACATGTACACAGCATCTAATTTCTGATCATCACTAGAAACACAATAGGGGTATTCATATGGAATGGTGTATAAAGTTGTTGTAAACGTTGTACTTTGTACGTTGTAATTTCATACAAATTTGACAGGTTTACGCAGTTTACCACTTTTACGAGGACTTTACGACGTTGCATGAATACCCCTAATAATTTTCAATGAAGACAACCGCGAGCGTTTCACGTGAAAAATGTAAATCATAATTTCATTGCATCGAATTGTGCGAACACCATACTTGCATTTAACAATTAATTTTAGTCTTTAAATAAATGCAAAGACATTCATTTTTTCTTTTTCTTTTTCTGATTCTAATTTTTGTTTTCCTTTTTCAGAAAAAAAATTAGACATTGGGTTTAAACAAAATTTAAATTAAAAAAAAAATTGAATTGCGGTCACTGATGGAAAAGTGTCGGTAACAAAACATTCTTATAACTAAAATATTTTATTTTTGAAAAGAATTTTACATATTTTGAGCAGCTAAATAAAGTAGAAAGTTTATATAAAATTAACACTTTCTCCCCATCAAACAGCTGGACATTGGTTGTTCATTGAACCCTAGAAGTTAAAGTATAGAAGTTTTTAAATTAATTATTTAAAAATTAATTTTTTTTTCTTTGGTCACTTACTATTTCCCAGATCACAATTACTTTTCTTCATTTCACAGCTGCTGATGAAAACATTGAAACAATTTTGATTATATCCACAAACCATGCCAGGTGGATCATTACATGGCTTTCCACAGTAGGTGTAGCCAATTTCACCTTGAGCTCCAAAACAAGCAAAAATAACTAAAAAATAATTTTTTATTTTTATTTTTAAAAGTTATTATTATTTTTAATTTGCACAATATTATTAATTTGCTTACCCAACAAGGCAACAATAATAAGAGTTTGACTTTTCATTTTTCAAAAGATTTTTAGATAGCTTAGCTACCTTTAGTCGACTTATAGAAGTTACTATATTAAACACTCGATTTTGCTGCAGCCTTTTATAAAGGTATGCCTTTCGCAAACATTTCAAGAAATTCCCCCGAAACGAGATTAATTTGCAAAAATAGGTATAGATACCAAGATATTGATATACTTGAAAATTGTTATTATCTGCTATTTCGCAGAATGATATTATGGTCCTTAAAATTAAAAATTCATGAAATTGTTTGCCAAGCTATGTCTAATGTACTATGATAAAATAATGTCTCACTCTTTGATAACGAAACAAAGACTATAATGATAAGAAAAAGCAGTAGGTACGGTTTGATTTTATTTTGTATTTATAAATATAAATGAAATTTTTATTTGTGACTTTGAGTTACACAAGATAAATACAACTCAAAAATTATAACATAATTATTTTGTATTAGATAATGTTTTTATGGTATTGATATCAATGCGTTAAATCTAGATTATTGTCTTTATCAATGTTATTAAATCTTTCTAAAATTTATATAATAAATAGCGAAATTAAAATTTATAAAAAAACAGGAAGTTATTGTTGGCGAAAATAGACGCATTTTAGTAGTCAACTTGAAACGTTAGAATTATCTTTTTTTCTGTCAAAAAAAATACCTTATAATTGAAGTGAGAATTATGATAATGTCGACTTTTACTATAGGTTATCTGGTATTTCGGGTACAATCCGTTAAAGTACAAAATTTTACTTAAATTAACAAATTACTGCAAAAAAAACAAAAAGGGCTCCTTCGCAATACAAGACAAAAATGATTCCATCTTTCTGCCTCGTTGAGAATATTATTTTATTTTCCCATTATACTCCTACTATTGGAATTTCAGATTTGTGGATTTTAAATTTGGGGATTTTGTACTTAAGGATTTTGAACTTAGGGATTTTAAATTTGTGGATTTTTCAATGTGTACGATTTTTAGATTTGGAGGTTATGTTAGTATCTGTAGAGTCACCTAAACCTATGTAAGTAAGTAAATTAGGTAACTGCTCCTCGTAAATTCAGACTTACATACCTACTTAGTTCAATGTTTTTTTTTATTTGTAATTTGTTTAAATGTCATAAAAATAAATCAAAAATAGGTCGTTGTACTTTTTTACTGCTCTGATAAAGTCATTCTGGCTTAATAATTTGTATTATGAACAATGAAAGAATTTTTGGAACCTCAAACCATCCAGGCAAGAATTATCTCTTGAAGATTAAATTGATGTTTTAATGAGAATAGATATGTAATAATTATGTTTACTTTAGATTGAAAACCCAAGCAAAAATATGGATACAAATATGAACATCTCATTCCTAAAAAGCCATGGAATGACATTTTTAGTTTTAGCATTTTGTCTTTTTAATTTCAAAAAAATAATTTCACTCTTCCGATATTGTCAAAAAACGAAATTCTGGTTTCCAGTTTGGATTAAGCGATCACAAAAAAAAATTAAAAGCGATGTTATCTACAATGATTTGAGAATAGAAATGCGGCAGTTATCGGACATTATTGTTGAGTTTCAGAGAAATTCAAAACAAAACGTTTCCAGAAGGAGTAGTACAAGGGTTTGTGAGATATGTCGTCGAAATGAAGTTGTTCCTCAGTGTAATATGATTTCAAAAATTAATACATTCCATTCAAATTATATAGACAGGGAAATCAATGAGTGTAACTGGCTAAGATACTTGAATAAGTACGTTTTTAATCCAGATCCAAGGATTGTAGATACCAGTGAATTGGAGAACATGAAACGAGCTTATCCAAATTGGTTTCAATACTGACACTGAAACATATCTTAGCATTCACAAAAAAAAATTACCTGAAATGTCTTTATGAAAAAAAAAACTGTTATTGTCATAATATAAAACTTGAGATTTAAATAAAGACATATTTAATGTTTTATAATCTTGAACAAAATAACCCCCAACTATGTATCTCCGTTATTATACCTACACAAAAATCTGTTATATGGATGAATTTATCATTTTTGACGAATTCGTCGTTTTTGAATAGTTCTAAGGCAGTGGGATTTGAAAATTTGATAATGAGTTTGAGTTTTAAAGTGGATTAATCGAGTGAATGATATGGCGGTTATTAGTATATCTTGGGATGAGCTGCATCGCCACCAAATTTAATTTGTATTTGTTTTTCAATTTCGGGAAATTGGATCAAAGCGACAGCTCTACTTTAACAAAATACAGAATATATGTACGTCAAGTAGACATCAATCACTTTCCTCATAAAGAACGTGAAATAATTATTTCGATTTTGACAACTGCGCCATTTGCAACCGGTGATAACTTTTGCCGCCGGTGGTAGCTTTTGCGCCACCACTCTTGTTTCCTTCTATTTGAGGTAATAATATCATTACCTTTAATATGTGTATTGTGTTTTGAAGTTTTTTATGTGCGCGCTCAGTGTGCAACTAGTGATTAAACTATTTGGTTGCGTTAAAGTTGCAAGTGCGCGCCTAGCCTTAAGGTCATCATACAAATATTTACTCGGGCTTAAGGACGCGCGCCATGCAGCGGGCCCTGTGTTCATTAAAAGTTTTCACGCCTGTTGAGCATGTTCAATGCCATTACGGTGCCTATAATTTCCCATCGCACTGAACGAGTTCGATGTTCATACGTTATGTTACGTGACATATTATGCCAAACCCCAAAACATCTTTTTTTCAATTTTCACTACGCTGAACATTTCGACTTTTTTTTATAAATTTTATACTTTAACAAAATATAGTTTTAAAATATATAATTTAAAAATATATAAAAAGATATCAACATGGGTAAAGGGTTCAATAATTACATGTGCAAGAAATTCTTTCATCCTGCCTCAAGAGACAATCTTAAAAGAGTGAGTTTAATTGAAAAATAAACAATCCTTAATTTCTAAATAAAAAGTATTTCTTTTTTAATAAATTTCTTAATAGGTATGGATGGCCGAGCAGCAAGCTGATGCGTATAAGAAGAAACAAGAAGAACTGCGTAATCAATATGAAAAGGAACAAAATCTCCACGAGAACAAAGCTATGCTCAGCAAAGAAAGCAAAGACAAGTTAAGTGTGAACTTCATGTACGAGCCCCCACCTGGGGTACGCAAGGAACGCGAGAAAGATGACAACGAGCCCGAATACAAGTTCGAATGGCAACGTAAGTACAATGCTCCACGTGAAAGCTACTGTAAGGGCGACACCGAAATCCGCGACCAACCGTTTGGTATTCAAGTACGAAATGTACGCTGTATAAAATGCCACAAATGGGGACACATCAATACCGACAAGGAATGCACAATGTACAGCATTTCAATGAGTGAGGCGCGCAAAATTCATTCCGAAGCTGAAGCAAACGAGTTGATGTCCAAGAACGTCCTCGAAGAACAAATGAAGGAAGATGGTTTGGCTATGAAAAAGAGTGCCATGGAACTACAGAATATCAATCAATTAGATTCCAGACACAAACTCATACCTAGTGACGATGAAAACGAAACCGAGAATCCAGAGATAACATTTTTGAAATCATTGAGCAAAGATCAGAAGAAGAAGCTTCTCAAGAAGTTGGAAAAGATCGAGAAAATTAAGAGGAAAAAGAAGAAGAGCAAACGTTCTTATTCGTCATCGTCGTCATCTTCAGACAAAAAGGACGACAATAAGAAACGAGGAAAGTCATCAAAATCGTCGAAAAGGACAAAGCACAAATCTAGCAAGAGGACGGAATCCAGTAGTTCTGACTCTAGCAGCAGTTCTTCCTCCGAGGAAGATGACAATTACCGAAAAGAAAGTCGAAATGGTCGCAATGAAAAGAAAGAACACTCATCCAGAGGGCGAAGAGAACGTTCACGATCTCGTGGCAGAAGATCAAAATCCCACGAGCGCAATAGGAACGGAAAGACGAAGTCGTCTAGGGATATACGCCGCGATAGGAGATAGAAGTTGTAATTTAGCTTTTTAATAAACACTGAATTTCATTTTTTATATTTATCTCTAAAATATTGACACTGTGTTTTATCGACTTGAGGAACATTTTTTTTTTAATAAGTTCCAATCACTCTAAAGGGATGGCAATGACTGGATTTTTCTATGGAGTCGACCTGATGACGGCTTAAACATTATCAGTCGTATTTATTAGATTTTTGTCTACTTAGACACTGTCTAGCTATTTTCAAATTGATGGAAATATGTTTTATTTAATAAAAATAAATATCCCATTATTCACGGTTAAGACAATATACTCTTGAGTCTAAGTTTGGCAGCTATAAGACAACAATAAAAAAGGTTTTTGAACACATTCTTTAAAGTTGGACAGTTGTCTAAAGTTAGACAACGTTTATAAATAAGGCCATATGTCTCTGATAGTAAAAAAATAAAAAGTAGATTTCTAAATTTAAGTTAAGGTAGAAATTTTATAGTAGCTTCCTTAGTTTTCTTAAGCCTTCAGCTGATTTAAAGTCAAAGCAGGTTCAAATATTTGGTAAAATGAACAAATTCGAATTTCACCTAAGCATTGTCCAAAAAATAAATAAATTTTGCAAACAAAAATTATATTTTATTTGCTCAACATTTAATGTCGGAGGAAAATTTTAAATTATTCAATTTTTTAAATTTTTTCAAGAAAAATATCTTCTCAATTTCTCAGCCCTGTGGTAGTACTCGAGCCGGCTGCAACACATAAATCACTTCCATGATTACCACCATCGCGAAGAATGTTCTGAAAATAATCATAAGGTTTTATTATATCGCAAAGAAACTACCCATTTACCTTAACATGAATATGAGCCTTAAGCATAGCGGCGCGCAATACAAGCATCCTAGATCTACGCTGATATTCCTTTCCAATGTTGATTGCCTTTTCAAAAGTACTGCTACGTTGATCGGCATCCTTGGCATAGAGAATCTTATTGTGCGAATCAATGCGGGCTTGAATCTGTCCGTCCAAGATGAGTTGCATTAGTTCGTTTTCCAGGGCCGAAACACTGCGATTAAAAGCAGTTGCCATGCTACGCATATCGGCTGACAAATAAGGACTAAAATATTGAATCAGAGCTCGATTACGAATTTTGGTGTACAATGTATTGACATGAGGAGCGATGTACATGTCCAGAAGTAGGTTGTCGTGTATTAACTCAAGCATGTTTAGGCATGAAGCGTATTTGGATTCGTAAAACTTGAAGATAATGTCTCTAAGCTGTGGTTCAAGCTCCAGGAATAACTTGAAGGAGCTGCTAGAGATGACATTCTTCTGCAACTCTTGACGATCGAATGTGGCCAGGGCGCACAAGCCACCATACATTGCCACATTGTTTGGCGATATCATTTCGGGGAAATCGCAATGGTCGAAGTTGGCCTGCAAGAAGTGCTTTGCGGCCGATTTGTATTTTTTGGTCTGCAACTCAGCCAACCCAGCCGTGCACTTGAGGCGAGTAAGGACAGTTTGATTGGCATCTTTGTTGCCCTCGGAAAAGTCCGGTGTACTTTCAGCTTTGGAAACATAGCTCAAAACGTGCGACCAATTTTGTAGATACAGAGAAACCTTGATAACATTCAAACACATGTTTACGACATGTTTGCCGCTAGTGCAATAGTCTCGAGCTCTGGAATAGCACTTGAGGGCGTTGGACAGATCACCACAATTAAGGTAGTGATCTCCCAGATCATCGTGTCCTCTTCGAATACTCTCTTTGATTGAATTGGATTTGTAGTTTTTCAAGTCGCTATCAAGTTTTTCCAGTTTAAGGGCAGCCTTTTTAGTTTTGGTTTCAACCCAAACTGGATCAAATGTTGGTATGTCCTGTGGTGAGGACTGAGCAGCGACGTCAGGCAGCATTGCCCCGACATTCATGTCCGCCAATTTTTTGTGAAGGATTTGATAGAGAGGAACATTGTAAGTTGTTGAGACATAATTGATGGCCATTTTCAGAGCATCAAGGCGCAGAGATGGGCAAACATTTGCAACGAAGATAAGTCGCGAGAGTTTCGCCAAACCCGCATAGGAATTGGCATAGACTTCCAGATCAAGTGTTGGATTCTCGACTATGAAATTACTGTCTTCATTGTTTTCGTTGTCCTCGGGCTGAGCATCCACTTGCATGGGTTCGATTGCATTCTGTTTTTTTTTTATTTGTGTTAAGTTTAGCTACTAAGAAATAAAAATTCATTTTACCTGCATAATTGGGGGGAGCGGCATAAGAGGCATTGTTTTTGTAGTTTTTATGATTAATTTACACAATTATGGATATTTAGATTAGTTTTTCTCTTAAATTTGCAACAAATATTTTATATCAAACTTTATTTATTTTTATATACAGTACCCGGAGAAATGTCGCTGCATCTGTAAAAAATTATTTTGTTTTTGACTGATGGTGCTAAATAAAATTAAAATGAATGTATTCAGAGCACATTTTACAGTTATACGTTTTTTAATATCCAAGTATCAATTCTGGAGTTAGATGTTGACATTTTCATGAGTAAACTAATGAAAGTTTATTTTAGGTGTATTTATTAGATTTTTGTGTTGATGGTCCGAAATAGTTAAAAATAAGCTTTATTAAATAAAATAAAATGTTACATAAGCCAAGGTTTAGACAACCGAGTTCATTACAAACATACGTATATATGTATATAGAGTTTTCAGTTTTTGTTTGAATAATTAAAGTAGGTGTGTTCATGCTATGGGCTAAAGTCATTAATCGCGTTTTATTATCACCAATAACCCATATGGCTCACCCCGATATAGTAAATCGATACGGTTGCATGAATACCCCTAGTATTATAATTGGGATCTTCATGCAACGTCGTCAAACCCTCGTAAACTTTGTAAACTTCGTAAACCTGTCAAATGTTCATACAAATTTGACAGTATACGCAGTTTACAGTGACTTAACGCCATTCCATGAATACCCCTAATATAAAAATGATTTGCGATTTTCTTAAACAAATTGAGTTGTTTCGTAATTTAAATACTTAACAACACTTGCTGACATAATCATTCACTCGATTAATGCAGTTTAAAACTTAAACCCGGATGTAAATTAATATAAATTCACTGAATATAAAGTGAATTAAAGAAAAAAAAACTAAGCAAATATTTAACATTTTTTGCATAGAAAATAACTAATAGAATTATTTAATTATTTTAAAAATTAAAGCAAACTTCAAAAAATTCACACAACTAAAAACTACAACGCAGAGTCTATTAAATTTAACATATTTGTTATTTATGTACACAAATAACTATTATCGATAATATTATTTACTAATTGTTGAAATTCTATGGAATTATGATCGACCTGACAATCATGCACAACAAAAATTATTCAAAACACAATCATGCTTCATTCAACACACAGAAAATTATTCCGCGTAAATTGCAAATCTTTAATCGTGGTACACGCAATCGATTATGATTGACAGCTTTGGGTGACACATTTTTGCCTCAAAAAGTTTCGCGTATAGATTTATAAGTTTTTTTGGCCGTCTGTGAAGCTTTCACACAAAACTGATAAAAATCCTATACGTTGGTCTGAATCCATTATGTGTACCACATAAACGAAGAAATGGAAATGTTCGAGTCTCTATTCTTTATTGTAACGACATTTTAAGTTGCTCATTTCCGGTTTGATATGAACAAACAAAAATTTTGTGGCTGTAGTTCAAATTATTTCAGATAAAGTCAGAAATTAAATAAGGCAAACGAAAATGGCTAGTGTATCTCGTAAAAATTTGAGTGATCTTTCATTAGAAGAAACTACCGATTTTGTTATTACAGCACTGATTCTCTCAAAAACCGATCCAAATATATTCCAACAAAAAGAATCCACTGAACAACGTGGGGTGATTTTATTTACTATTCGTGACAGTAAGAAATGTGTTACAAATTGCAAGTGCTGGGCGTCGAAAGAAAAAGTCGAAGAATACCATCGTAAGTTTAACATTTATGATGTAATTGACATAATTTGCCCCAGAGTAATTCCCGTTCGTGATAATCAACAAGAACAACACTTTCAACCAACCGTTACTTTGCCATTTCAATTAGTATTGAACGAAGGCATTGGATTCATAGAGAAACATTTGGGTGATATTAAGGATCTATTTAATCTATGCAGATTGTCTATTAGACCTCTCAGCAGTGTTTTGAATTTATCTGATATTAGCTCAACGAATGTTAACTTCAAAGGGCATTATGTGGATCTGCTTGTAGCGATTGCAGTTATGAAGCCAGTAAAAGATGTTCGAGCCAAATCGGGATACCCGCTTAGATGTTTGGAACTTGTAGTGATTGACAAAAGCCTTCCAAGTGGAATGGTTTTGACGATATGGAACAGCAGCTGGATTGAACGATCACAACAAAATTGGAATCAAATGAAGACAGTTTTGCATTTGATTGATGTACGTGTTGGCTACTCAGAATTTCACAAGACAACTACTTTGGGGCTGAGTTCAAGAAGTATGGTTTTTGAAAATCCGATAGGAAAAGAAATGGAAAAATTGGCTGAGTACGTGAAAAGCGCTCCGTTCATAGATTTGGATATTTTTGGAAAAGGTATCCGAGACTCTTTGCCTGATCGTAAGTAAAATTATTTATTTTCCTTTATTGAACAACAATTTTAAAACTCATTTTAGGCGTGTTTTTTTGAAAGCCCGAAGGGAATATAGGACCAAAAAACGACGTCGGTGCTAAACAATGACCATGTTAAATACAACAACAACTAATTTCTTACGAGCTATAGCTTAACCCAGAGAATTCTTCGGGTTTAACTTAAGCACACAGAAAAACTGTGTTACGAGCGTTATCGATAGTTTGTATGAAAACTCCATTTTGTTTCTGTGATGCTGTCGCTAATCCCTGTGGTCTGTTTTTTCGTTCAATTCCCCATGTGCTTGCAAAAAAACACGCCTTTTGTTGCAAAGACATGTTTGATTTGTTATTTAATGCTAAAAAATCGCGAGAACTCATTAATATGAACAAATAGACAAGCTCCATTTTTTGCTTTTCCATTTAATTTAGAGTCAGATCTATCTTTGCAAATAGAACATAAATCTCGTGGGATGACGCGAATCGAATTAATATTTTATATTCAACACACCTCTTTTGTTGTTGGCACCTTTTGTCAGTCGTGTATGTCTAGAATTGTGGCCATAATCGCAAACATACTCTTCTTACAAAGTGCCATTTTGTTTGTCACAATTAAGCCATTTATTGTCATAATATGTGTTATGATGGTAAATATTGAAAATAAAAATAATGGCAGAAAACTTGGTGATTTGCAAGAATTTAGTAGCAAAAAAAATTATTTTGAGCTTAATGAAATCTTAAAAATTTGAAATCGAATACTTCTATTTTTATTTTAGCGAGTTCAATAACAACTCTTATGACTGTGAAACAGATATACGACCATTCGGAGGAAACGAAGAATGATTTAGATGGATTCACCGCCGTGCTTTTAGCAACCGTTACAAAATTTGATTTAGATGGATTCACATCAGTCATTGCGAAAAAATGGTACGTCCAACTACTTAACATATTATGAATAAGTGTTTATGTACCGTTATTTTGTCTAGCCCATCCTGTGGCCATCGAATGCTTCGTGAACAATTATTATGCGACAACGAACAATGTCAGATGAGTTTTTCCTTCAACTATAGTGGTGATAAATTTTTTCGTTTCTTCGATATAAACATTCACTTCAGTGATCATACTGGAACTTTAATAGAGAGTCGCCTAAACGGGGCTATAGCAGACCAAGTTTTGAAAATAACAGTAGAGGATTTTTTGCGCAGCAGTGACAAACAAAAGGCAATTTTGAAATGGAAGTTTCTCCTGGAGAGATTTGAAGTGAAATTGTTTATAAAAAAACCTACGCCAGTTCGAAAAAATTTGTTTGTACAAGTTATTGATATGCAGAAGCTAAGTTTGAAAGAATTCTCTGAGAGAATTGTAGTTTATTAAGTTATGTATTTAAAAATAAATAAAATTAATCAATCGATTTTTCACCACTTATTTCAGACTTTGCTTCATCGACAACCGAGTTAGAGAAAGACCTTAGTTCATAGTAATTTGTCTCACCCTCAAATGGGCTAGGCTCACTGATGAACTCCCTTTCTTTCCATTTCTCTCTGATTTGATTAATAGTCTGAAAGAATGAGCTCCGAATTTCAGTAAATTCTGGATCCAGATCTTTTTCGAGCTCTTCCTCGGCCTCTTGTTCTTCCAATTCAGGTTCTTTTCCACCTTCCTCTAAACCTTCTTCTAAAATTTCTTGCAATTCGTCGTCTTTAGTTTCTTCTTTATCTTGCCGGGAGGTATGAGACCTAAGCTTAATTTCTTCCAACCTGTCCTGAAGAAGTTTGCTGCGGTTTGATTCCCTTTCAAAGAGCTAATATATGTATATGTGTAAGAAGTTGCAGAGAAAAAATAAATCATATATTTTAGTATTTTGCTCACCGAAGCTAAAAGAGCTTTTTCTTTAGGTCCACTATATTGTAGACTTTTATCCAACTCAATCATATAAAAGTCTCCATTAGCCAAAGAAACCGCTGCAAGTTCTCCATCTTTTCTAAATCGAATTGATGTTATAGGATGCTTGAAATTCAAACTAAAAACCGGTGCATTGTGATTTAGTAAAAGATCCCAGAAATCAACATTGCCATTTGAATCACCAGTGGCAAAGACCGAACACCGGGAAGTGCTCCAGCTGCCACATAGTAGCTGGGTGTCTTTTTTTACGAGTAAAGTTGTGGGGAAATCTTTATTTTCTTCAGACCATATTTTAGCACACCAGTCCCCTACGATCAGGAAATTTTTTACGAAAAATGGATTCCTTTCTATAGTACGAATTGGACCAGAGCAAAGTTTATAGTTCAATATAAGAGTCTCTGTCGGAGTGACTCCTTTTCTATTGCACACATAGACATGTCCCATATCATCACCTACAATATACCTTATCGGAATAGTGTATTCAAATTCTAGCACAGTGCATCCGTGCGAACGTGTTCGAAGCTGTTTGTCTGATCTTTCTGGATCTAGTAAGAACTGCATGTACCAATTCTTCAAGTTCCTCCCATCCCAATAGTGAATTGATCCATCCAACGATCCTGTATAGAATTCTGTATTTGACTTGGAATGAACCCAACATATGGCTGAGACTGCTTCTCGATGAGCCGCTTCCAATGGACATAATTCTACGCACTGACCATCTGTTCGAGTGTCCCAGATGCCCACCTTTCCATTGGTAAATCCACCTGCTATCAGAGTTTCATCTCGAGGACAAAAACAAGCCTTTCTTGTCCAGGTCGGTCCAGTGAAGCTTGAAACTACTTTCAAAGGATTTTCGATATCCCAGATGAAGAATTCGTTCGGTTCATCCTTAGTTGGATAATATTCAGTATTTGTGTGGACTGAAAGGATGTGTCTAAGATTTCCTGGACACCAGTCAAGTTGAACTATAGGTCGAGAAGGAGTAAATATGTCGTGATATACATTGATTGGCCTCGAAGTAAACGTGGATCTTATCTCTAAGTTTTCCATTTCAGAATAATAATCTTCGTAAATGTTAACAGCACAGTTTTGCAGAATATTCTCGGTAGCTACCTATGGATAAAAGAGGATTAAATAATTAATTGTACTTTAATAAATACATATATATATATATATATATATATGAAAGAAAAATTACCTTGCTCAAACCTACAACCTGTATTCCCCAAGCATCCTCCCTTTCAACTTTTTTCCTATGACGTAAAGTCTGTTCTTCATCCTGAATATTAACATCCTTAGGCCAGCCACCTTCTAAATGTGCAATACCATGGGTCGCAAGGGTTACATTTTCAGTCAAAGCTGTACTTAAGCCTTTGTGAACGCTTAACTGAGTTTCACGATTAACTGGATTCCGAAGGATATAATTTTTGCGTAGGTCACTGCGTTGTGGGATACTAAAAAGAAGCTCATTACGATCAGTAAACATACATTGGCGGCCAAATTGCCGACGCTCCTTTGAATATCCAAACTGATTAAAGTTCATTTTATTCAAAAATTATTGAAATTACGGTTTTTTTTCTAAATGAATTTTAACTGACTTTAAATTCAGAAGAAAAATATAAACCATATGATCATAAACAAAGTAATAAAGTATATTATACAAACTGTATACTATACAATACACATCGTAAGCTTACAAGCAGTATAGGCGACTACGAACTTGTTTGAAGGTATGAATGGAAGGCAAATCATTTTTCTGTCGGATCCGAACGAGTACCTTTATTATCTAGAGAACCGACTTCAGCGCTTTTTCTCTTTCACCCTACAAGCTGCACTGAGAGGATTTCCTCCACAACGGTGAGCTGAACATGTTTATTTAGCTGCCCGTAATAAACCCAATGCATTTTAAATGGAACCGCGCCAAGATAGTGATAATTTTATGGATTTTGGCTCAGTTTTACTCAGTTCTCAGTTCCCCACCAGATATGAAATCCTTTTTTAAAAAACTGCATTATAAACCATTTTCATACTTCTTGTAAAAGGAGTCCATCACTGGAATTTGATCTCTCTTTTACTGAGATGAAAACAAAACACAAAAACCAACAACGCCTGCGTGCACATTTTTTGTTTTCAGTAATTTTCGTATTTTTTTGTGTAGGTATCTTTCAAAATTAAAAAGATGCACAGAGAAATTTAAAGAGACTTGTGCTATATCTACAATTCACACGTATTCACGGACAGGGAATTTAGAAGAGTTTTCTCTTACTGTGCTCAAATAAAATTTGCGGGTGTTTTAGGCAAGGGGGGTACGAGTCGGTTATCTAGTTAATATAGGTACTCTATGACGGCTATATGATAAAATACAAATTTTCATGACAAGGGATGATATTGCAGAATTGGTCATTTCCGCGAAGGAGGCGAATTCGACGTAACATACTGTATAACTAGTCAGAAATCTAATAAGTTTTATTTTGATACCAAAATTCGTTCAATTTTCTTTGTTTACTGTCTTAAAAGAGTAAAAATTTTCCAAAAAAGAGTGAATTAGAATGATTCAGTTTTTTTTTAATAAATTCTTGTTCAATAAATAAACACGTCTATTTCTTTAACCAATAAAAATGCTGCCAAACTGGTTAAATATCATTCTCTTGTCATATGTTATGTCACTTTGATTATCAAAATTCTAATATATCTATTATCTACTACTCGTTGTCGTTGGTGTTCTTATTTTAGCACACACGAGTTTTCTTCTTTATTTTTTGAAAATCAGTAAGGATTGCATTTTAACAAAATAGCCTTAAAATAACTTGTTTCAAATTTAGAAAGAAAACACAAAAACAAAACTTAGCAAAAATGTTTCGTATGCCACCACAAGTCGACCCAGCTGAAGAACAAAAGCGCGTTCGTGATAATGTTCGCACGAATTTTCTAATTTTTGGTGTTCTCTGTGCTGCTATTCGAGTTGGTAAGTGTATTCAAAAGTAATTATCCATTTTATAATATAAAAACTTATATATCTAATATAATTCACAGCTCCATTTTTGCTGGAAAAAGTTCGTACGGCATAGCACGATATTTTTAGCATTCCATTGATGAGTGGATTTAAATTTTTAGTTTCTAATATTCGAAAATAAAATATTTGTAAGGCAAAATTTTTATTTTTCCCTTTGAAGTCGAATGCATGGCATTTAAATGTATATGTATCTTGTAATTTAACTTAGTCGACTTAAAATGAATAAAACATTTATATTATTTGTAGCTGGTTGAAAAAAAATTAAATAAAATGTTTTAGTTCCAGTTCTATAACTATATAAGCCGTATTTCTTTGACATAATTTATTAATTCTAATATAAATTAATCATTTCTGAAAACCATCAATAAAAAAAGATATCGCCTGATTTACCACAATAGTTTTCTTAACTACAACACTAATGTAGATTTGAGAAATTGCAGCAGGATCCAAGGAGGTCATCAAAAATAATTTATGCAAGCATATATCTGCATTTCAATTATTTTTGAACATAGTTGTCGGCTACAAAAAAGATGATGGGCCCTTGGACTGGAGGTACGAATACAAGAGGAAAACTATAATTTCATCATAAATCGCCATTTTACAAAAATAAAACAAAAACATATTACTCGAAAACTAAATAGATATAATTAGAAATGTTACAAAAAGGAATGAAAAAAAAAACTAATTAAGTTTAAAAAATTGCTTTGAAGTCTTGCCAATAGGCATTCGGCCTTTGGCACGTAGTCTACGAACAGCTTCTCTTAAATATTTCGGCTGTAAGGCTCCAGAATCTCCAGCACCTTCCATTACATCTAATGCCTCTTCTACGATTTCACCGACAAATACTTTTGCTATTCCCGCCATCGCTATGACAACATTTTGTGATACTGAGCACCCAGTAATAGTTTGCATTAGACGTTTAACAGCAGCTTTGGGAAAGGCAGCACGCCGATACATTTCATATCTGTCCAATTGATCTTCGGTGAAATTTGAAACAAGAACTTGCATTTTTTCGCGTTCCTCTTCTTCCAGTTCTTTTTTTGTTTTGGCCAATTTTTTATTATCATCACTTATTCGGTCTGCATCCGTATTGCTTGATGTTTGTCGTTTAAGTGAATATATTTCTGTAATTGTGTTATCATTGTCGGAGCCAAAGAAATTCAAATCGACAAACTCTTCACTTGAGGATCTTTTTAGTTTTTTTTGGAACTCGGCGGTAGGAAAATCGTCTTCCATTATCTTTTTTATTCAGTACAACATGTAATAATTGAAACTTTTATATTTTTTTTATAAACAAATAACATTAAAATTTAGAAGTCGTCTGTGGATTCTATTGTCGGACGTACTGTCACTGTTAATCTGACATAAGATTTTTCGAAGATCTAAAGCTGCATTTACATTTATGTTATACGTTGTTCGTTGTTGCTAATGTGCAAATGTCGTTTAATTTTAGCAAATTATTACATAATACAAGAAAGAATGAACTTCATTCTTTTCTTTCCCATTGACGTGTCTTCAATGCCTACGTTCTGTAACTCTAGCATCGATAAAATCAGTCGAGAAACGATTAACATTGAGTTTTCGTTCATTTTCAACGTTTCTCGACCAATTTTATCGATTTAAGAGCTATATTACATTTTCATTAGAGTTGAAAAGAGCTATATAAATCCGTAAATAACAAAAAAAAAGTGTTTTCATTTCAAATTTGCTAATTTTGTTTAATAGCTCATTTAACTTATCGATTGTTGTCGTCTCTTTCTGTTTCTATTTTTTATACATTGATTTTTGACTTTTAAATGGACTCGAATTTGAATGGATTCTATTTTGGGTGTGTTCAGGTAATTATCCTACCAAATTTCGTGCAAATTTGGTTGAAATTACCTTATTTCGAAATGTAATTTTGTATGGAAAATGAGATGATTTGATAATTTTCAGCGAAATTAACTCATTTGTTCTAATGAAAACGTAGTATACGTTTAAAAAATTGAATAAAACAGTGTTTAGGAATTTTTGAATTTTCAATGTGGAAAAGTAGTAGTTTTAAAAAAGATGGAGTGGCGGGGTATATCTATTTTAATTTATTGCGGTGCGAACGCTGCTGCCGATTGTCACACTTTAATTTAACCATATTCGAAGAATTTCTGGTTCAGTGTGAACGTAACTTTTCACCAGCCGCCATTTTCGTTTGTGGAACGTAAGTCAAAGTAAAACATCTACATGTCTATATAATTCTGTGGCTAAAATTTGATTAAAAGTTGCAGGCAGGAAATAGTGCATTTGTCTTTATTCTGTTTTCTGTGGAAATATTGTATTTTTATTGCAAACAAATTTGTAATTTAATTGAAAAAATATATCACCATGGCTGCTGTAGAGGTGGAATTATCGAAGGTATCTTCATTGCTTAACTATTTTATATTAACTATTTAGTTTTTTGGTAAAACATCGTATGTTTTACATGGAAAATTTGTTTGTTTCCAAAAGGGCGTTGCATCCTTATTTTATTGCACTTGTGACTAATAAGGTACTTTAGATAATAATACCTTAATTTTAACAGAATTTTACCAATTTCAATATGAATATGTTTTAGTTTATTAAATGTAGTTCAAATTAAAATAGAAATATTTTACAGAAGATTGTGTAGGTATGTAAGTTCCTACACCTACCTCATTATTCTTTGCTTTCTGGGTTGTCTACGTGAATGGGGTCGCTTCGTTATTATTTCAAGTTAGCACTACAGACTATCTTGGATTTATTTATTATTTTATCTATTTATAAACTACACTGTTTAAGCTTTGAAAAAATTCTAAGAGGGAACTCAATTTGCTACTTCCGCTATTAGGTATTCACATAATTTTTATTGATTAAAACGTAAGTTTTAAATTTAATGCGGTAAATTTTTTTTTTTTTGCTGATAGGGCAAGAGAAATTATTCAACAAATTGTCAATAGCCGCCATCAGATAAGTAATTAATTAATCAACCTTAAATCAAGTTGATGAGTAACCTTTTAGGGGTAATTCCTCATGCAATGAAATAAATTTACGAACTTATATTTGCGTAAATTTATTAACACACCTATAAAGCAATGTATAAGGCATAAACTTTCAGATTTTCTCGGATTTTATTTTTGACATTACTTGGATAAGTTTATCACCTCGTTAGAAAAATCATCGCGCAAACTTATCAACTTGCGTATAACATAATTTTCCGTACAAATGTTAATATTTGATTTACGAGGTAGTAAACTTACGCAGAAGAAGAGGTTTACGAGACATATACAACAATCCGTTTTAAAAATTATTCCTTTTTCGTGGCCTTTAATTCAATATATTTGAATCCTATTTTTGTGGATTCAAACAATCGGTTTTATTTTGAAAACATTTTCAAGCCCAATGTTTAACAAATTTACATATACCTACCCACGATTACAAAATTCGTTGAATGAATATCAATTTAGACATTTTTGTTATAAGTGAAATTTAAAAATTAGTCTGACTCCATCCGCAGCTCATTTATCGGATTCTGTAACTGGGGTGATTGTTTGAAACTTGAGCTCTTACAAAAATAAAAGTAATAACGTTGTTCAATAAAAGTGTTGACACTGGCTCCAGTCTGGTGACTGAACATTCGTGAGGAGAAAAGTCCTTGAAATCTAATTCAAATTTTCTGAGAAATTACTAACAAAAGAATTTTTTTTTTTCATTATTTCTTGGTTGATAGATTTTTTTTTTCATTTACCAAAATTTTATACTCAAATATTAGAACATAAAGTCAAACAGGTTTTTACACAAAACATTTGTAACTTTGCAGTTTTTTATTCCAAAAACTTTAAAACATGCAAAAACAATTTGACTTCATACAAAAACAATCTGCCCTTTCTAAAATGTGTAGGGACAAAGAATTCAGCTTTCAATTTATTAACATTTGTTAGTCTCTGTATTTATTGGTTAAAAAAGATAGAGGTTGCAAAGTTTCTAAACATAAATGGTTTAAGCTGATCTTATTAGGCACTAACTACAGGGTAAGCTACCTATGAACATTTAGTTCAAAATTACAAGCTGAATATTACACTTTTCCCATCCGACCAAAAGGAATTGAAAATCATAAGTTTTAAACATAAAACGGAAATATGATGAGGAAGCGCTGGGGAGGAGATTATGTTAATTTATTTTTGTATGCTTTAAACTTTTTTTTTTTTTGTCTAGTTTGACTAATTTAATATGTATTTCTACCCGCTCTTGTTATTTTTCTCTTAAATTTTGTTGGGCTCATTGTATATCATTAGAAAAACTATTGATTGAGAACTATTTCTTAAAACTGGCAATTTATTGGAAATCGTATGCTTTCTCTTCGAATAATGATAAACTATCTAACGTGCAAAATTCATCCTTGAAATAAAGTGTTGTGACCGACACTAATAAACTAGGTTAAGGAGTTTATTTATCTTGAAGATGATTATGAGAAAATTTTTTCATCGAAAATTGATTTAGTTGTATTGAATTCTTCGACGATTCTAGTTACATGGCGAAAATAGTTTATCTTGTATAAAATAACACAAAACAACCTTAAAGTCAAATTAAATTGAAATTAATTTTCTTACAGTACGAACAACATTTACGAAACCTGAAGCAATCAGGACACGTTGGCTTTGACAGCCTACCCGATCAATTGGTTAATAAAAGCGTGCAAAATGGTTTTGTTTTTAATATTATGTGCATTGGTAAGATTATTCTTAAAGTGTCTTGTCTTAATATCCTTTTAATTATTGTTTTTTTTTTTATTTTTAGGAGAAACTGGTCTAGGCAAGTCAACACTCATGGACACCTTGTTCAATACTAGTTTCGAATCGACACCAAGTCCTCATACTTTGCCAAATGTAAAACTAAAGGCCCACACTTACGAGCTTCAAGAGAGTAATGTCCGATTGAAGTTGACCATATGCGACACTGTTGGTTACGGAGATCAAATCAACAAAGATGATTCTTTCAAAGCAGTCGTTGATTACATCGATGCACAATTTGAAGCATATCTGCAAGAGGAGTTGAAAATAAAACGTTCTCTGTCCTCATGTCACGATAGTCGCATTCACGTTTGTTTGTATTTTATTTGTCCTACTGGACATGGACTTAAATCTCTCGACTTGGTGTGCATGAAAAAATTGGACACAAAAGTCAATATCATTCCGATTATTGCTAAGGCCGATACAATTTCCAAAGCCGAATTGCAACGATTTAAGGCAAAAATTATTCAAGAACTGAGCAACAATGGGGTTCAAATATACCAATTTCCAACAGACGATGAAACAGTCGCCGAAACTAATACCGCAATGAATGCACATGTACCGTTTGCAGTTGTGGGCAGCACCGAATTCGTTAGAGTGGCAAATAAAATGATTCGTGCCCGTCAATACCCATGGGGTACAGTACAAGTTGAGAACGAAACACATTGCGATTTTGTAAAGTTGCGTGAAATGTTGATCCGAACGAATATGGAGGATATGCGCGAGAAAACACACACTCGGCACTATGAGCTCTATCGTCAGAAACGCCTGGAGCAGATGGGATTCACTGATGTGGACAGTGATAATAAACCAGTGAGTAAATAATTTCGTTAGTTTTTTAGAATTTTTTGTTTTGGGCTTCTACGAGAATTATAACAATAAATTTCAACACATTCAACTAATTAATTTACAGGTTTCATTCCAACAAACTTTCGAAACCAAACGATCACAGCATCTAGCTGAACTTCAAGCTAAAGAGGAAGAAGTCAGGCAAATGTTTGTTCAACGTGTCAAGGAAAAGGAAGCTGAGCTTAAAGAAAGCGAAAAAGAGGTATTTTTTATTGCTAATATTTATATGCATACTTAATTTAAAACCGTTACTATTGTTTATAGCTTCATGCTAAGTTTGATAAACTCAAAAAAGATCATGCTGACGAAAAACGAAAACTCGAAGAATCGAGGAAAAAACTCGAAGAAGAATTTGTTGAATTTAATAGACGCAAAGCACAAATGGTAGCTTCTCATACATTGACATTAGGCAAGAGTAAGAAGAAGTAAAAACTTGTGCAGATGCCAATGAAATGATAACTTAATTAACAGATCGTTTCTATCTATCTATTTCGATTATATTAACAGTATTTAGCATCCATATAATATTTTTTTTTTTCGATAAAGATATTTGAGGTGAATTTTATTCATTTCAAATAAATTGTTTTTTCGCTCTATAAACAAAAAGAAAAATATATTGACAAATTATTATTTAAGCTACAATTGTATTTAACGTAAATGTTTTAGTTAAACATTATTAAAGTGTCTTCGTTTAAACTTGTTGCAAGAACAAAATCAATTGGTTTTATTTGTAAAATGAAATTGTTGTTGTTGGGGTATCATAAACATGTGTGGATACACGGAGAGTTGTCTATAAATAAGCATATGATGAAAGCTGGAAGAAACTGCCCCATTCTGCTATACGCTTCGATCGAGTGACAGCGGCTTATCCCGTAAAACTAAAACAATCGCTCGGTTAAGTAATTGTCGCTTTGAAGACTTCTCTGTCTATCTTAAACAGGTGTTAGGAGCCAATATTTCTTTATTTAATCCAAAGTTGTTATTCGGAAGATCACTATTTTATAATTTATTTTTGAAAATTGTTTTATATTTTGCCTTTATAATATTATTTTTAAATAATTTTTCCCTGGTTCTCTTAATTCTAATATGTTAGTTTATTTGATGTACCTACCAAAAAATGAATTATTAATAAATACAATACAATACAATAGGTGGAATAAAGGGCCCAAATTTGTAATTTGATTCTGTTCAAGTTATTTATAAAATCAACTAATGTTAGTTCCTACTACAAAATTTTCAATTAAAGTTTCTTGATTTTCGTTTGCTAAATCGTAATGTAATCGTAAAGTTTTTGTGATTTCGAAACTTTTTCATAGAATCGTGATAAAAGGTGATTCAAAAAAACACTTCTCTCGTAATTCAACCGGAACTTCACGAAATTAATAAATTATTATTATAAATATTCAATTACAAAATTAACAAAAAAGTAAGTCTCTACAGAAAAAACCGCACGGGGTCTGGGACTTGAGTTGATTTCAAATTACGTCTACTTATACCGAACACACAGGTCAATGACCTAGAACCTGCCCAAAGTTAATTTCTTGCTTAAGCGCAGCAAAGGGTCTGCTGTTATTTGAAAAAAAAAGCAATAAAATGAATGACTGATCAAAAAAGTATATTTTACACTTAAGAAGACATTCTTATAAAAAACTATAACATTTTATTTAAATTGACCTGGAGCTGGGCCAAATAGACTGCCTCCTTGTTTGCTGGCTGCTCGAGATGGTGCGAATCCTAAGAGCTTTTGAGTGTTTTGCCTAATTGACATTGTACAAAGAATGTATAGAAATATGAAGGAACATTCAGTATAATCGTCCCCTGATAAGTTTCTATGGCTAAGTCCCTGAATCCAAGATATTGGAATAAAAGGCAAGCGGGCTACAACACGACCATCAAATCTAAAATAAAATCATTAGAAATATTAAAACATAAAAACTTAAATAGTTTAGAATACATGCTGTTGAACATGCTCAATAATGCCGTAAATGCAAATCCAGTCGCGAACATTGACTTCATTTTGACCAGGGACAAATCTCTGTTATTATTTTTGAGTTTTTCCTCATCGCGCTCGATTTTCTTTTTGTGTGATTTATCAAGAGAATCTCCGTGAATTTCCTTTCGTCGTTCAACTGGGGATGTTCATTTATAAAAAGTTAATATTTCATTCACGATTATTTCAAAACTTACGTTTTTTACTCTGCTTTTCAACTTCGCCCTTCAATTTTATATATTTCTCCGTCCGATAAACGAGTACCCATGTGAGACCTTTTACAGAGTAAATTAATTAATCAAAATAACGATAATTTGTTACATACCTTCTCCCAAGAATGCTGTGCATATCGAAATAAAAACAATTAACAGAGTATCCGACCACATAATTAATTTTAATTTAAGATCTTGCAATTAATATCCAAATCTAAACTGAAAAATTTTCAGCTCAAGAAAAAATTGACAACTAGTTAGCATGTGTCAATAAGAAAAGGGTGTGTTGGAAAACCATCTAAAAGGAAGAAAACGTATGAAAGAATGCTTTTATACGATTGCAATTTTTCACGGCGTTTTTCTTTTGAGTTTCTTTCGGATTGCAATATCCATTTAAACGCTGCAAATTTCAATAGCTGAAATTTTTGTTGAATGAGAAGGAAACATCTCTTCACACTCTTTACTCCGCTTATGTCTCAAACAATAAGAAAGAGCACAAAGAAGAAAGAGCGATAACTCTGCAATTATTTCAACCTCTGCTACTTTTTTTTACCCCGGCCTCCGCATACGTCCCCCGACAACGTGCTTAAAAATCGCAGGGGGTAATTGCAGCATTTAAAAGCAGTCATACTTAGGTGGGGACAAAGTTACAATGTCCACTTCCACACGAGGAAATTAAATTTCCAGCAACTCTCAGTTTTTAAGGACGCCAAGTTAAGGGATCCCCCTTTAAATACACCTGATAAGAACATGCACAACAACATGTATGACAATCAGCGATGTTTGATCATTCAAACGAAAAACACACACGTCGTGTTATATGGTTTCAATTCCATTTGAAAATTTGTTCCATCGAGGCATGCCTGCCCTTATACGACAGAGATTTTTTTTCACATTCTTTCCCCGCTTTTTTCTCGAACAATAAGAAAAAGCACAAGGAAGGAAGAGCGATAGCTCTGCAAATTTTCAAACTCAATTTTGTTCACCCCGGCCACCACGGGCTTTGTAATAGCAAAAATAAAATGCATCGTTTAAATGCAGTCCATGTTGTCATTTGCTCTTCCATGTAAATCCCCTTATTGTTTTTAGTGTGACTACAACTTTAGTTATGACATCGTAAAAAAACAGTATACGTCAAATATTTCTATTTGTCAGGTGTCAACAGTCAACTGTACGAAAAAAAATATTTTTTTATTCTAGGTTCTCCCATAAAATGGAAAATTAAAGCTAAAAAAGAAAATAGCGAAACATGTCTGAAGAATCCGATTCCGAATCCCAGACAGAAATTATTAAATCCAACGAATTGCGGAAACAAAATGATATACTGAACCGTCGAGAAGCACGCCGCCGAAAGATTCTGGAAAATGCTAAAAGTAGGCTCGACAAATTGAGTGGTGAGGATTCTGGAGCATATATTGCAAACAACAGTGAGTAGTCGAACAAAGAAATCCATATAATATATATATAATTTTACGCAATTTTATCTGTTCAGGATGCAACAATCATTCCACAGAAACTTATTCGGATCCAGAAATCGACCATCCTGAAATTCTCAACAACTACAGCACCACATACACAACACGATCTGAAAACACACCTAATCATGTGGATTGGAGCTCCACACCTCTGCTAAACAACAACAACTCTACCAAGGCACCACCAACCAAATTTGAGAAAATCTTATCCACCCGAGTGCATATAGTTGCATCAAGTCCATTAACTTATTTAATGCTGGTTTGTGGTCTCAGTGTATTCATTCCACACGTCCTTTTGCTGTTTCTGACGTTAGAATGCGTTGAACTAGTGATTTTCCGATTAGACAGGCCCATTAGTCCAATCGAGAGCATTATCTTAATGGTGTGTGGAATAAACATGGCCAAAGCTAAGGTTCTGATTAAAATTGTGGGATTGTTAAATAAGTTGGTGTGTGATTTGGGGCTGTTTGTATTCGTCTTTGTCATAACTCACGGTCTTTACAGCTGGCTTGTGGAAGGCACAGTTAATGAAATGTTTAATTCTTTTTGATATAAAAATAGAAATTATTAAATTGGATATTATTTTTTTATTGGGTATATTATGATACAGAATAGCCTCCTTCCAGCATTAACTGATGTCCATTTACGAAACTCGATTGAGAGCCCAGTAGGTACACAATGGAGTCGATGGCATCTTTGACTTCTCCCAAGCGTGTAAGTGGAATGCGATTGAGCAACGGGCCCGCTTTTCTTGGATCCGACCAGTTTTCAATGCCCATTTGCGTCAATATGACTGTTGGGTTAACAGAGTTAACACGAATCTTCCTGGGACCATACTCAAGAGCCAAAGCTTTAGTTAGTGAATCAACTGCAGCCTTTGAGGCACCATATGCTGCATGACCTTCGAATGCTCTTGAAGACGCTAATGATGATACATTAACAATGCTCGAGCCGTACTTAAGCTTTTCGGCCACGGCTTGTGTTACACAAAAAACAGCTTTAATATTTACATTAAATGTGCTGAAATAAATGTTAAAGTGGGACTGAAATTTGATGGGTATTTCGAAATACAGATCAACGTATATTGATGGATTATTATCTCACAATTTCTGCTCGCATCAGTGGTGACAATTTGTGGTTACCACTGATGAGGGTAGGGTAGCGTGATTTGCCAAACGCATTCATCAGCATTTTTGTTGTGAGGATAACAATAACAACAACAATTGAAAATTTGTAAAGTACAGAGATCTTTCTACCTACCAGTCAATATCTTCTTCAGTAAGTTCAGCGAATGGTTTGATAATTGCAACTCCGGCATTATTAACCAAGCCATCCAATGGAGGAACTGAAGCAAGCAACTCCTTTGTTTTATTCCAATTACTTAGATCTACTTGAATTATGTCGATTGTTGGATAATCGGCTTTCAAAGTTTTCAATGCTTCAAAAGACTTTGATACTGCGATAACCTTTACTCCAAGCGTCGATAGGTGTTTGCATAATTCATTACCAATGCCTTATTTATATAAAAAAGAGACAAATTTTATTGTTTTTCTTGTAGAAAAATACTATAATATTTAATATAATTACCATGGCCAGCACCAGTCACTAAAATAGTTTTCTCATTTAGATCAGCCATTGCAGAGATAAAAGACTCAGATTAGGTATACAAAAAAAAATTAAACAACGTTCTTCTATTCTGATAAACGAAAATAGTTGTGTTGGTACAGACTGGCTTCAGATTATTGCTAACAATATTTTATATTCTCAATAAACAACACATTTTGATTAAGCTTTCAATAGTAAACACATGAAAAGGTATTAAGGTCACTGTATACCGCGCTGTTAACAATTTCAAAAAAAGTGATCGCGTTTTCTATAAAATTTTAATAAAAGTTATCACTTTCAAATTTAAAAAACTTAAGTTATCATGGAAATCGGAAAAGAAGTCCATTGTCTCATTATGTTTCTACCTACCTAAACATTTAGAAGCTTGGAGTGGAAACTAAGTTTCAACAATAAAAATAAACACAATCAGCTCATAATTTTAGGCCAGTTGTCATGGGTTAAATTAATTTTAGTGATATTCCCTCCATTTGAGAACATCAGCTATCCACTTGTCGCAAGTCCAAACATTTTCAGTCAATTACGTTGTTGTTGCATCATCTTGTTTTTTTTTACAAGGTACATACATAGGTACTACAACAACAACAAAAAAATAGTTCCTCGAACGCGACCTTTGCCTGCTTTTAAAAATATCTTGAGTAAGCAATTACACCTTTTTAAGCCCGTAGGCCGGGGCGTACCTATGTGGTGGCCGTGGTAAACAAAATTGCTGATGTTGAGTGTAGAGAGATATTCCTTTTCATTAAAAATCGCTTTCATCTAAAAGCAGTCCATAGCTTCATCTGTGTATCCCACAACATCACAACAGATAGGTTTTGTCCCTTGAACGCTTCCATTGTTTCGATTTTACAGGTTACCTATGTACCACCCTGTGAAAATTTCAGTTTAAAATCATTTAATCAGACCTGTCAAATCAAAGCTCTGTTTTGTTTTGTATAAATTTCTTTTATCAAAATTAATCTACAAAAAAAATTATTATTTATAATGACAAGTGATCAACCCGAAAATATTTTAAACTGGACTGACGAAGCAGATGCTATAATACAAGATGTTAAAAATCATGTCAACTATATAGGTGTATCCCGAAAACTACAAAGCAGTGCTACTGAAATTTTTCTAAATCTTAGGACACTAGAAAAAAAAGACTTCTGTATTCGTGCCTCTGGTAATGGATTTCAAATTATTGCAGAAGAATTTGATAAGAATACTTGTAATAAAAAGCTTACAGAAGATGAAGACATTTTTGAGACTCCTTATGCTCTGTTGAATAAAATTAGTCCAAGTTATACAAAATCGTTTGCAAATCAACTGAGAAAGCAATTAGAAGATTTACAAAATGCAAAATAATAATAAAATGAATTAGATTTTTTAATGTTGGTGTCAATATTTCATTTCTCCATGAACCATTATTCTTAATTAGGAGGAAGTAACGAATTCCGTCCCAAGTGCGATTGGACAAATTTTTTTTTATTTTCATTGAAAGGAAAAATTGCGTTCAGAGGAAAAAAGTAAAGTATTTACATAGGTATATAAAAACAAAATATTACAACCTTCAAAGAAAGTGACAAGCATACGCAACGAATTTGGTTTCTAAACCCTCCCACCCATTCAAAAATACAACTAGGCAACATTGCCGAGTATTGCGCATTTCTTTATAAAATAGTTGCAAAAATAAAATAAGTATGATTATTAAACTTTATTAGGAAACAAATAGTAAGTACATAATGCTTGCTATTCTTTTTGTCCTACTACACGTAATTAATAAAAAAAACAAGGCCTTCTATTTCATTTTCTTTTCTATTTCAATAAATTTTAAGATTGCTCATTACTTTTTTTCAAATCTATTTTGACTGCTCTAAGAGCATCAATAATCCATTCTGGGATTGGGTCTTCTCCAAAATGGTTCCGCATAAAGACTTCAACGAATTTGGGGAATTCGTCTTTTCTAATGGCTTCTCGCATGCCATTCATAAGTCTTAGTTGATACGCTACATTATGAATACTCAATAAGCTTGAGGCAACTGGCTCTACGGTCGCAATGTGATGAAGATAAGAACGTGTGTACATCTTGCAAGTACTGCAATGACAATTCTCATCTATTGGTTGCAGATCGAGAGCGTACTTTTGTTGTTTAAGATTCAATTGTCCACTATCGACAAGAGCACATCCAAAACGTGCTGTCCGCGTTGGAAATACACAATCAAACATGTCAACTCCAAGGGCAACACACACCACCAAATCTGAGGCGAACCCAACGCCCATCAAGTATCGTGGTTTCTCACATGGAAGAAGATCCGTGCACTTATGAACGGTTCGCCAGAACTCGTGTTTGCTCTCACCGCCACTGAGGCCACCAATCGCAAAGCCCCGTACGGGTCGTTCGGTTAATTTGGCAACACAATGTTTTCGCAGCTCCGCATCCAAGCCGCCTTGGACGATTGGAAACAGACTCTGTTCATCATCTCGCTTATGAGCCGAGATGCAACGATCAACCCAACGAATTGTTCGATGCATTGCTTCTTCTACTCTTGGCCCCGTGATTGTTGTCTTTATCACATCATCCAATTGCATCATGATATCAGCGCCAATAGCATTTTGGATTTTAATAGAATGCTCTGGAGTAAGCATACAACTTGAACCATCATACGGAGAATTGAAATTCACACCTGTTTCATCTATTTCAGCAAGCTGCAGAAGCGATACCATTTGAAAACCGCCTGAATCTGTTAAAATAGCACGCGGCCAGCCCATGTACTTATGAAGACCACCGGCTTTTTTCAATGTTTCTATGCCCGGTCGAATACCCAAGTGATAGGTGTTGGATAAAAGGATGCGACAATCTAGTGTTATCAATTGATCTGGATGAATACCTTTGAGTGTTCCTTGAGTTCCGACCGGCATGAACACGGGAGTATTGACGTCAGCGTGCCGTAGACTCATCACACCGACTCGAGCTTTAGAGGTTGAACATTGAGCAACAACGTTATAAGCAAGTGGAGGCGATTCGGGGTGTGGTGACATTTTGTTGTTTACTTAATCTGTAGATTATTTTTTTAATTAGAAATATATTTAAAATCTTAAAATTTATGTCTTCTTTCTCAAAAACAACACACAATTCTTTTTTTCAATTTTTTGTTTAGCTACAACAGCTGTCAACGTTCAGGTTCTGAAAAAATAGGCACGTTCAGAAAATTGAGATTTCGGCAAAATGTGAGCAAGCGAATCCAAAGAATTTTTTCCTCAGTTTTTGATAGAATAACAAAAATAAATTCTTTCGTTGGTTTTGAAAACCAAAATTTTTCTTGTAAATAGAGTTTTTGGTAGAATGAAAATAAGACTACTTTACGACGTCGTTTCTCTTTTGGTTTTCTTGTGGTTGCAAGGATGCTTTTAGGCCAGGCGCGTAGATGCATCTGCGAGGACTATACTATACTATGGGTACGGGTACCGCGGACGCCTATAGTACCCAAAATCAACAACAAACTGTTTCAAAACTAAAAGTTTCACGTGCGCGCCAACACTGCGAGTTTTTATAAAAAGGAAACATCTATCCAGTGCTCCTTTTCTTGTCTAATTTCAGTATTATGTTGTTGTTTCTGATGATGCGGTGAGTAGTTTTTGAACAGCAATTTTTAATTTCAGACACTTTTAACTTTGAAAATCTGTGCAATATATTTCTTGTTTTGTACTGGAAACTAAAATTTTACGACTTCGAAAAGTTTCCAACGTTCGTTGCATGCATACCCTTAAAAAATATAAAGGTAGCGCTTTACTTCGTTAAATACACATTTCACGCTTTCGCTTATTACGCCCCCTACATTGCGGATACAAATATAATGCCATCCTTTTCGCACTTCAATAATGTAGGCTGCGAAAATTTTGTCACCGTTTTGTTTCGTGTCTTCTCGGTTGTTCGTTCTCGTTCAGTTGAAATTGAAACGCGCTCAAGAAAAGATACATCAAGAACGTCGAGGTCGATTTTATTCTCCCATTTTTCTAAACTTGCAAATAAATTGTAAAAAAAAAATTAATTGCATTGTTAATAAATTAAAGAAAAAAGGTTTGGCTCTTTATACTAATTATTCCGTGAATTTGAAAATATTTTTTTCATATTAAAAGGGAAAACGAAAAGTCTATAATATATTTTCCAACCTCCCATAATTACAGAGCAATTTTTTCTCGATTGGTCATATTTTTTTTAGTGTAATTTACAAAAGCGGAAAATATATATAGTTTGTGAAACGATTATTCGTGTTTCCCTTTTTTTATTTTTTATTTAGATAACAAAATAAGTGAAAAAGTGCACTTTCTAGAAAATTTTCCATTTTTCCAGGCTTGACTAAAATAACATCTAATACAGACACTTGCTACGTTTTTCCCCCAAAAAAAAACAAGTAAAGACAAATTACAAAAGAAGTGTGTAGAAAACGATTGCCTAATAAAATGTCTGTGATTGGAATCGATTTTGGTAATGAGTCGTGCTATGTTGCAGCTGCAAAAGCTGGAGGAATAGAAACTTTGGCCAATGACTACAGTTTACGAGCAACGCCGTAAGTAAAATACAATTTTACTAATAATATAACGTTTCTAATAATTGTAAAAACTGAGACCTCGTGTTGAATTTGGATTGGCTTATCGTGCTTTCATAACCTCCACCGCATGGGAATACAAAGCGGGCCCTTTTCCTCGAGAACCAAAAAGTCTGTAACCGCAAAATACACTGATGTTTCAATGAGACAGCACGAATTGAACGCGTTCTTCTAACTTAACCTATAAAAAACTAGTTAGTCATAATTTTATTGCTATATACTAAATTTTTCCAGATTTTTGATTAATTGAAGCCAAATGATATTTTATTTATTTAAAAAACGCTAATAGATTGTGTTTTGTGTCACCTTCAAGTCTAATTGGGATTATTGAATTTTTAACTATACTACGGAGACGTATAGAAGGTGTGCAGCGAACCAGGCAGGAGGCAGGTGCTTCTGCCTAGTCTTTAAGTGCTTATTGATTTTCTATTCTGCTCTTTTCGTGGGCAAACATATGTTGGACGATAAGAGCTTTCTCACTCTCACCCAATGTGGCATGGTATGGCGTCGAAAAAGAAGTTTCTAGATGTTTCGATTTCATCGTCATGTTTGTTGCTGCGTTGATTTATTTTTTTTCGTCTGCTATTTATTTCTCACAAGTACTCGAAAAAAAGAGTTCTAGTAAAGTTCTACCTGCATTGTTTTCAATCATTTTTATTGAGAAGAAATGGTACATTTGTATGGTTTAATATTTGTATTGTGTAACCTTATTTTGAATACTTATTGAATACAGTCCAAATAATAAATTAAACAAATCAGCTAATAGGTATTTAAATAAGAAGGGAAAACGGCGTTTGAAACAATTGAATATTTTTGAACAATAATTGGAAATGTATGGTATACAAATCAAATTATTCCTATCAGGAAGGATTTAAAGGACAAAGCTTGACAATACAATCTCTGACCCATTGAGCATCAATCTTGATATTCCTCAAGGTTTGGTCTTTTTGGTGCAACGTATAAATGATATTAAATGCGTATTAAAAATTGTTTAAATTATGTGAAGCTTTATATTGAAAAAGTTTTCAGACCAAAAGGCATATAAACTAATGACTTAAAATAATTCAAATGTGGGACGCGAAAAATTTGATGGTTGAATAAATTCGATGTGTTGGTAGTTTCAAATATCTTGGTGGGGTTTTGGGGTCAATCGTGAATTTTAAAGAACACAGAAAGTGTGACATGTCTGCGTCTTCAGAAAAAAAATATTCAAAGTTATCCTACATAGTTGTTGTACCTAGTCACTTGTAAAAAAAAAACGGCTGACTTCCAATTTAGACAGACGAGTAGAACTAGTAGCTTTTATTGGTGTTAGTGTATTTAAACACAAGAGAGACTAGTAGTCTAAATAGTCACCTCGATTACTGAATCCGATGAAGGCTGCGAAGGGTGTAAGAATCAATTTTGATATTTTTATCACTAGCCAAATGTTAAAATTGAGTCTGATTCCCTTGCAGCTCATTCATCGGATTTTATAACTTGGGTGAGTATCTATGATTATTTTGCGTTCAATAATTCGTGTTTTTTCCCTTTTTTTTTACTAGTTCACCTACCTATATAAAAAAGAAAAACAATAGTAAAAATCCTACTACATAGTTTTACTCGCCTGTCTAAACCAGGGATGAGGTCATCTGATGCAAAAATAACTCAAGGTGTCTTGATTTTTTTTGGGTGGCTATCCAATTTAAACTTGCACGCAAGGACAATTGTAAAAAAAAAAAAAACGACTATACCTACCTTAACGTTAAAGAAATCTACCGAACATACCACCATTTTCAGTTTAGTAATTTGTGATTTTTTAAGAAAATGGACGTGCAAATATGTAGGTATAGCTAAAACTTAATTTTTATACCTACACATTGTCATCAATCAGCCTTATCACGAATTCCATCGTAATCGGAAACTTGCTACGAATCCCGAAAAAAACTATCACAGATTCCATCGTAGTGGAAAATCTCATACAAATTGTCATTACGAACGGATTCTGTGATAGGTATTTTTAGGATTCGGAAAAGTTTCCGATTACGATGGAATTCATGATAGGGCAGAATATTTGTTTGTTTTTTTTAGTAGGCGAAATTTCTTTCGTAAGAAACTCACAATAGCTTTTAAGATTCCGGGCGAACAAAAAATTAAGTGAAATATTTTTCGGGAGAAACTAGTCCGTGTGAAAAAAAAAATCAAAATTTCTCAAAATATTTTTCAACACATTGTGTCCAGTCTAATAAGCCCTATCATGAATTCCATCGTATTCAGAAACTTGTTATGAATCTCGAAAAGAACTATATTTCAGATTTCATCGTACAAATTGTCACGAATTCGGTGAATGAAAAGTTTCCTAATAAAATGGAATTCATGGAAGGGGGGCTAATTGTTAAATGTTCAAGGCCAAAATTGTGAAGAATTAGAAATTGAATTCAGTTTTTTTTTAGACGCAAAAAAAAAAAATTAAAAAAAATTTAATACATACAAATATTTTCTTGCATGTCGGGCAATTGTTTTGCATGCAAAAATTAGCCCTCCGCTGATGGGTACTTGGGTTGAATATTTCATTACCCAACCTATTTCTTTACAGGGCAAAGAAAGTACGTCCATACAAAATATAATCAGCCCTATCACGAATTCCATCGAATACTTTTAAAGATTCTCGAAAAAACTATCAAAGAATCCATCGTAGTGGAAAATCGGATACAAATAAATACGTAGGTATTATCCAAAAAAAGATTTCGCAAAATTTTTTAACTTCAAAAATGTGAAACTTCAGGTTTAATTAAACTGTGTGAAATTTGGATAATTCGCACCAGCAGAAAAGTAGCAATTAAAAATGTTCTGAACTAAAAAATTCAAATATAAGAAAAGTCGTCGCGGTATTAGGCGGATAACCAAAAATATTACACATATCATCATTTAATAAGTAGAAAATTTCAAATATAAGAAATGTATCCGTTTAGGAACAAAGTGTAAAAATTTCTGAGAAATCGGCTTAGTAGTTTTTGAATTGATAAACAGACGAAACATTTTTTTAATAAGATAATAGAACAGTTTTTTTTTATCATTTTCTTTTAATTAATAACGACAAGCCTCAAAAAATTAAAGATTAATTCAATTTTGCCTAAGTGTGACAAGATTAGTTTGATGTAATGTGAATTCAAATTTTTTCGATGTACAAACAAATCTTTAATCAAAAATAAAATATATTTCATACAAATTTATAAGAAGTTATCCATCAAAAATATATAAAACATGCATACATACATAATGTATTTTCCACACATTTAAAAGAGATGTAAATAATATTTTCGATTCGATTTAAATTATGTCTGCTGTAATTTTTCCTTTTTTTTTGTGTGAATGACTCAGCAAAATTAGTGAACGACCTATGATAAGTACGAAAAATCGGCTAATATATTATAATTAATAAGACTAAAAATACATTTTCTATATTAATTTGTAAAGACTCAAGAGGTAGATCTACGCTGTTGATATTTTTTTTTTATTTTATAGAGAAAACGTGTGGGCGGGATTTGATTGCAAAAATTTTAAGTCTTTATTACTACCGCAAATAAATACATATTCTATTTATAAAATAATATTTGATTGATTTCGATCAAAAATTACATTTTTTCATGAGTTTCAATGAAAACAATGACATATGTACAATGTACATATACATACATATTATGTTCTAAAATAAAAAAAAAAAAGTTTCACGATGGGCCTGCTTTAAAACCATTTTCAATGAATCCCAAAACAGAAAAATCATGTCGTACCAAATTTGGAAATTGGTTTAGTTACTTTCATACTTCCACAATAAGCAATGACGTAATTTTGTATTTTGCCGGTAATAGCATCACCATCGCCACCTGTAGTAAACCTACAGAGATTGAATTAATTCCTACAATGCCTATCTATGGTTATGATGTTATTAATACTTGAAAAGATGTAAACCATATGGTAGAGGTTGTGCTATGATTCTTAATTAGAAAAATAACTGATTGAATTTGAATATTTATGTTTTAATTTTCAAACTTTTCTAAAATTTCATCTTTTGTTTTACAGATCATGTGTAGCATTCGATGGCAAGAAACGTATCATTGGTGTTGCAGCCAAAAACCAACAGGTCACAAACATGAAAAATACAGTTGGTGGATTTAAGCGTTTATTGGGGCGTAAATTTAACGATCCACATGTACAACGTGAACTTACTTCCATTCCATATAAAGTAGAACAACGACCAGATGGCGGTATTGGCATTCGGGTAAACTATCTTGACCAGGATCAACTTTTCTCTCCCGAGCAATTAACTGCAATGTTATTTACAAAACTGAAGGAAACATCCGTCAGTGCATTGCAAGCTCAGGTAAGGCCACCAGCAATTATGTTCTTTATGCGAATGTGATTAATAAGTTCAACAACCATAATTTAGGTGAACGATTGTGTAATAGCTTGCCCTATTTATTATACAAACGCCGAGCGTAAGGCATTGCTGGATGCAGCTAGCATTGCCGGTCTCAATGTTCTCCGTTTAATGAACGAAACAACAGCAACGGCCCTGTCTTACGGTTTTTATAAGCAAGATCTCCCCGAAGATAAGCCACGTAATGTTGTGTTCGTGGATTGTGGTCACTCAGCACTGCAGGTCAGTGTTTGTGCATTTACTAAGGGCAAACTAAAGATGCTCTCTAGTACATGGGAACAAATTGGTGGGCGGGACTTTGATTATGTCCTCGCTGATTATTTCGCTCAAGAATTCCAGGAGAAATACAAACTTAACGCAAAAACAAACGCCAGGGCTTATTTGCGATTGGTGACAGAGATTGAAAAGATGAAAAAACAAATGTCTGCGAACAGCACTAAATTGCCATTGAACATTGAATGCTTCATGAATGACGTTGATGTACACTCAAGCATGCAACGATCAACAATGGAGGAATTATGTGCCCATTTGTTTGAGCGTGTTGATTTAACATTGAGAAGATGCTTACAAGAATCTAAATTGATGCCCGATGAAATCCATTCTGTGGAAATTGTAGGTGGAAGTTCACGCATTCCATCGATTAAGGCATTAATTGAACAGGTACTTTTAAACTTTTTTCATTTATTTATTTTATTTTTGAAATAATTAATCAAAAAAAAAAAAATTATTTTACAGACTTTTGGTAAACCAGCCTGTACAACTTTGAATCAAGATGAATCCGTTTCTCGTGGAGCTGCTCTTCAATGTGCTATTATGTCCCCAGCTGTTCGTGTACGAGAATTCGGTGTAACTGACATCCAAAACTATGCTGTCAAAGTTATTTGGGAACCAGAAGGTTCTCTTACTGGCGGAGAAATCGAAGTGTTTCCTGCCTTCCATGCTGCTCCGTTTAGTCGTATGCTTACGCTTAATCGAAAAGAACCATTCAACATGACTATTCAATATGCCCAACCCGTCCCATACCCTGATTCAATTATCGGCAAATGGTTAATTAAGGATGTGAAACCCAACGAAAAAGGAGAATTACAAGAAGTTAAAGTTAAAGTACGCATCAATCACCATGGTATTGTGTTAATCTCAAGTGCATCTTTGGTTGATAAAAAAGAAGTCGATGATGCACAAGCTGCAGGCGACGAACAACAAGCTGGCGAACAAGCACAGCCCCCAACATCGGCAACTGGTGAACCAATGGAAGTTTCTCAGGAGGTAAGTGTGTCAGTACTATTTTTCGTTAAAATATTCTTTACTTTTTATATTATTTTGAATGCTTGATTTAAAAAGAGCTTCTGTTAAAAAAAAAATACAGTAAAATAACTGATTTCAAGGCAAATAACTGAAAACAACATTATTATGTTTACTATTGTGTGTTATTGTCATTGTTGTGTAGGAATGTAATGAAAATGATGATGGTAGTAGAGATTCGCCAACAGCCTCATCACCAGGAGGACAAGGGTGGGCCCAGCGGGTCAAGGGATGGTTTACTTCGGTACGTGTGCATAGATAAAAAAAAACAAAGATGCAGAAAAAAGCAAGTGAATGAAATGAAAATTTTGCCATCTTATATCTGTAGAGAATGTGTTTTTTTTTAACTTTCAAGACAAATTATCCTAAATAACAATATTAAAAGAAAAAAGCTTAAATTTGATAAGAAAAATAAGAGAGCAAAACAAAACCAATTTCTTATCTTGTATTTTTCTGACATAATTATTTTTGTGTTTTATTTTCCTTCCCTGTGAAAATTATTCGAACAAAAGAAAAGTTTTGATTTTTTTTTCAAATAACTTAATGTTAATCGAATTGGATTGTTGTTTTTCAATGCATTTCTTAAAATGAAAATTAAACACAGAAAAAGAAAAGAAGACCGCTCATGTGCCTACCCTGTGTGCTCCACAAAAGTTATACAAATTGTGTTTTATATTCAGAAATCTTGCTTACAATAATTACAACTATACAAATGCCAAACACTTGTTTTTAAAATAAATGGTATAGTTTTTATAGTGTCATGTTTTTGTTTTTTTTTTTTTTTTTTTGAAACCCTTTTACCTTGCTGGCTTTATGTTATACACGATGAATAAAACTTATTATAAGAAAAAACTTATATTTTAAACATTGTTGTTTTTATAAGCACAATATTGCTTATTTTTGTTACTTAATCTTATTCATTTATAAAATGGTATGCTTTGTGTCAGCAACTGTGGAAACTTTCTAATTGGTGAAGGGCTGATTGGCATTTTCAGTGAATTTAATAATTTAATTTATAAGAAACGATGTTTTTTTTGTTAAGTGGATCCATTTGGGGTGGGTATTTTGGAGCTGGATTCTTTTTTAATAAGTATTTCTTAATTAACTTAAATTTATGTTGCTTCTTTAATATTTTAATTGAAATACAAACTTTTTGGTTGGGAAATTAAATTTTTATTGTAAAAACACGTATAGTACATATTTTTACAAAAATACTTTTTTTAAATAATAATCATGCCGATGAACCCATCTGGCGGAGTTGATTTTTGTCATAAGTTAAGAATTATCACAAAATTTTTGAAACTTAATTTTCATTTTGAAAAAAATCAACAACAAGTTATAATAACTAATAACTATAATATTTACATATAAAAGAAAATTCAGCAAAAACAAATATTCAATGAATGCTATGGTTTGAGATAAAAGACAATTACATAATTGTAAAAAGTGCAAAAATAAAAATTTTACAAAATACAAATTTATAAATACTGGAAAGGTATGACTTCAGAGCCATGGGCATAAACTTTAGATTTGAGGCGTCTGATTACAAAATGAGTTTGATAAACTAAAGCATCCTAATGAAAACGCAGTAAGTTGGATTGATTCTTCTTACTATATCTTACAGTACCCAATTTGGACATATTCTTGATTATTTGCGTTGCGGAGGCATTTTAATAATTGCCCAGTACCAGTACTTTTCGTCAAATATCTATGTATCCGTTTAAAAACTAAAAACCAACTACCTGCTAATCGCAGCAAAAGGCGACTGAAAAAATTTTCAGAGATTGTTAAATCTGTTTTTTAAAAAAGCATTTCTATTAGATGAGAAAGCCGTCGTGTAATGTTGTTTTTTGTTTGCCTTTTTATATATATAAACAAGAAGAAATCTAAAAACCAAAAAGTTTGTAAACATTAAATACTTTTTTCTTAAAGAAGCAACTTGTATGTATTTCTTATTAAAATTATTTATTTGTCTTCCCTGCTTTATTCATTGTTAATATTATTTACATTCGTGCAAGTTTTCATCACCATTTTGTGCAACTTTTATGTTTTTCTTGTTTCTAATTTTACATAACAATATAAAAATTAATTATTTTAGGGTAACGATAAGAAAAAGAGGTCGAATAAGTTGATTGAACTCACAATGGATGTTAAGACACATGGTTATTCACCAGCTGATTTGACTAATTACATTCAACAAGAGTCTAGAATGATTGCTAATGATGCGAAGGAAACAGAACGTGTTGATGCGCGTAATGCACTTGAAGAGTTCGTTTATGATATGCGGAACAAATTACAGGTAACAAACGAAAATTAAATATCTATAAATTTTTGCTTTTTAGTTTCAAGTTAAAAAATAAACTTAAAATCAAATTATTGCAATTTAAGGGAGGACCACTAGAGCGATATGTTGCCGAAACCGATCGCGAAGCTATTTGCAAGCAACTCAATGATCTAGAGAATTGGTTGTATGAAGATGGTGAAGTCTGTGACCGTGAGACTTATCAAGCAAAATTAAACAATTTACATGCCCAAACTGATCCTATCAAGGAACGTTGTCAAAACTATGAAAATGCTCCTCATGCGTTCGATGAGCTAAGGAAAACAATTGATTATGCTCGTTCCGCAGTAAATGAGTTCCGATCAGGATCACCCAAGTATGATCATCTTACTGAAACTGAATTCATTAATATATCTGAAGCAGCAGAGAAGGCGGAGAAGTGGTTGCAAAGTGCTTTGTCCAAATTCACCCAAACTCCTCGCACCTCCGACAGTCCTGTGAAAGTAAGTGAAATCCGCCACGAATCGCACAGCCTAAGCGCATGTCTTACTTCTGTCGTCAACCGCCCAAAGCCAAAACCACCAACCCCAGCAACTAAGACGACCGAGCAGTCGCATAATCAAAATGGTGAATCCAACCAAGATAAAAAGGATGATGCTAAAACAAATAGTAGTATTCCAGAGGATTCAACGATGGACGTTGAATAAAAAACAAAGAAAACATATAACTAATTAAATTCTCTGTTATAATTACAAATATATATATATATACGAAAATATATGTATAATTATTTCCTATAATAAAAATGTTTTCGGTTTTAAGTTTCAAAATATCCAGCCGAATTATAGTAAAGCAAAAAAAACCTGCAGTTTAAACAAATAAAATTACATTAAGTACAGCAGACTAAGTTTATACGAAACACAATTAAATAAATATTAATAAATGTGCAACAGCAAGCATAAAACAGCAAAAAAAACACATTTTGAAATTATTATATACTATCCTCACCATCCGACACAAACAAACGGCAAATATACATTAAACCCATAAATGTATTTTTTATTATTTGTCCAATAACATTTGATAAGTTACTTCAAAAACATTTATTTAATTTATTGAATTTCTTTTAATTTGGAAGTTAATGAATAGCAAACAAAAAAGAGACGTTGCTTCATTTTAATTAATAAGAAACACTATTCTTAAGTAAATTTTCAACTCTCAAAATGTAACAGGCTTTACACCTGACTTTATTTCGAATTGTCACGATTTAAATTTATTGCATTTGTCAAAATAACGAAATAGATTAATTCACTATAAAAGTGAGACTAGTTTGCTTTCTTTTTGTAAACCAGAGAAAAATTATTGTAATATTTAAAGTTTTTGGCGAAAATAAAGTAAATGGGCTGAATGAATTCTTAATGTTAATTTAATAGTTTTTATTTGAATTTGCTGATTTTTTTTAGTCCTTTTGTGCAAAAAAACTCCGCTGGCAAAATAAAAAACTCTAGAGGTTTCTGTAAACACTTGAACTTGAAGCTAGTTAAGTTGGTTCTAGTAAATTCAAGTTGATTTAACTTGTCTGCTGGCTTGTTTGAGTACCAAATTTTTGGAACGAGCGACTGGGATCGCTCTTGAATTTTCTTAATTGAATAAAACTTGACGAATCGAATCAATTTATTGTATGTATTGTGAGCATGTTAATGTATGTATGGATGCCTACACCGTATGATCGCTGGGCAATTTTGCATGTTCGTATAAAATGCGGAACAAAACAAAAGATGAGAACTAGATTTGGATGTAGGACGAAAACGGGTAGGTATTGTTGAAAATTTTGCTATCTATTCGCGCATAAGTCAATTATGGCTGTACGGTATACTTCTGGAAACTAGCAAATTTTTCTTTGTTTTTTTGATATTTGCTTGTCAACATGATCAAAGTGTGATGTTAGCAGACTAGCGAAATGCCAACGACAATATGCCAGATAGGATAACGACTTGTACCATTGATATGATGGTACAAAAATAACACAATTACAAAAAAAAAGTGAGTGGTTTTCTGTTTTATTTATCACTATTGATCTTAAGGTCTGGTTTTCCTGTTTTCCATTCAAACATTTCGTATTTGGAGGCAGACCTCAGATCGTGGTAAATCGAAGAGTTTTTGTTGTAATTGTGTGAGTGTTATTTTTCTAGTGAATTGTCCAACCATCTTATTAAAAGTTAATAGAACAACGAAATGTTTAAGTCCTTTTTCAAATTTCATGTGTTTTGTGCAATTGCAAATCTTGCTTGAAATTGATATTTGAAGATTTTCATCAATCTTAAAACCCAGGACCCAAAAAGAATCATTAAAATATTGATGCCTTGTACGTGCAAATGATATTTGCATTAATTAATGTTCAAACAAAAAAAGAAATTGAAGTCAAACTGTTTTCTAGTGAGTCTGATTTAATCCATTGCAATTCGACTCGTAAAAATTTAAATTTGAGTGGCCACAGGTGACTTAAGTCGCAAGCATCGATTTAGAACGACAACCCCTAGCAATTTGAAATTCACGTACGTAGGCTGCCTTATTTCTCACCACGACAATTTTGAGTTCCATATCCCATTACGTTCTTTCCGTCACAAAAGTCATCTGTAACCACCTGTTTTGTTTGTTTACAAAATGAACAGCTGCTATCGACAAACAACAGCTGATTATAAATAATTTATTTCTATATACATACCAAGCGGAAGTTAGGTTGGTCTTGCTACCTATTAATAAATTATTTAATGCCTCGCAAAATTGTTTACCAATAAAAAAGCATTAAATTCTGGCAAACTACCAATTGTTTAATACCAATAATGATGAAAATATTCTAGAGCATAGTTGAGTATAGTACCTAGATCTTCTTCAACGACCGCCAGTCCTTTGTATATTTATATAAAGGCCAGTTTACCAAGGAAATTTATTACTTATTATTTATTTATTATTTTCTTGAATCATACAAAAAGTATTGTTTAAAAAAAATGTACGAAGTATCATCGGAAATATATAGCGAAACAGACCTGCAGCAAATTAAATGTGAGGACGGAAGTAAGTGTTTTAAAATACATGTTATATAACAAGTAAGCTATCTTAAAAGCGCAAACATTTTACAAATATTTTGTAGGGCTCATATCCAAGTTTCAGTTCGAATATCCAAACGATAACGTAACTTTTTCCACGGATAAGGATGGAGACTTGGAAGTTGGAAGAAAAAAAATTGGAGTTATTGAAATAGGTAATTTTGCATTTTGTTTAAGACACTTCTTCTTGTTTTCCCGGTGACATATCTGTCTTCTAATACAATTTTTAAGGTTCTGAACCTGCAGTCCTTTAAATTTCAAAAATATTTAAAACTCATCCTATCTTTCTAGCATTGTCATTTTTTGGTGTAGGTTCCTAACCCCTTCATTTATAGATATTCGTTAAAGAAATTCCTACAATTTCCAAGCGCCTTCAAACGCCGTGTATTCCGTTTTTTTTTTTTTTTGACAAAATCAATATTTCTTTTTTTAATATAAACAACACACATTTAGATTATTTTAATTTCATCTTCTTCGTTCATTTTTATCAGACTAAGGGTTTCAAAAAAAAATTTGCATACTTCACAGAACACTCTGGTTCCACGGTCTTGCAGTTAGTTGGACTGCAAGTTTGGCGAGGTGCTTTGCTCTTGGCTGATTTCTTTTTTCATAATCGCCATCATTTTGCTGACAAAAATATCCTTGAACTTGGTGCTGGTGTAGGTTTGACCAGTATAGCAGCAGCTATATTTTGTAAAAATGTTATTTGTACAGACGTAAACATTGGTGGTATTTTACAACTAATTCGAAGAAATGCTGACCGAAACCGCCAATTGCTTCTAAACGATATAAATGTTATGGAATATGATTTTAAAACAATCGATTATTTACCTGAACTGGCAGATGCAATTGAAACAAGCGATGTTATTGTAGCTGCTGATGGTTTGTGATTTTTTTTTTACGATTTTTTTTTTTTATAAAATTTTCTTGCAGTTATCTATGATGATGATCTGACTGAATGTTTTATTCGCGTTATCGATCGTATTTTATCAACAGAAGCTCATCGAAATAAAACAATTTATATTGCTCTGGAGAAACGTTTTGTGTTCACATTAGATGATCTGGAGACTTGTGCACCGTGCTATGAACATTTCCTTAAAATCATTCATCCCAAACCATGGCGAATCGAGTACATTCCAATTGACTTTCCACAGTATTTTAAGTATGAAAGAAGCAAACATCTTATACTCTTTAAAGTAACAAATAAATGAAACACTTTCTTTAAATTTATATATTTGGATATAGAATTATACAAAACACGGATGTCAAAAACCCGTACAGTAAAAATGTTTTTCTTTTTCACTACGAATGTACATACATATTAAGTACATTATGTTCGTTTTGTTTATATTTTTTTTTATTTGGTTAAATATGTATGTGTATGTGTGTTTATCGATTATAAATGGTTGCATGTTATTATCATTTAATTAAGAATTACATATTAAGCGATAACGTTACAATATTATTGAATACATTTTCAGTCCACAAGTACAAGTTGGGGGCAGTAAATTCTTCTGAACCCCTTAGTTTCAGCAAACAATTGATTCGTTATTTCTATACTCGTAGGTTTATCGCTAACAATGTTAATGTTATAAAGATTTACTATTTTATAATTTGTATTCGATTTATCTTAGAAACAAAATTAAGAACTAAATGCTTGGATCGTTAGAAAATATTTTAATGTTATGTTTTGGCATTCTATTAACGTTTCAAATGAAACCTTTAGAGTTGCTTTCTCTTGAATTATTAACATGTTTGACATGATTCTTTAAATTATTTATATTAGATGGGATTATATTTGAAATGCAATTATTATTTTATTTTGTTGTGTGTATGTAATTAGAGCACTTATTTTTATGGTTGTTTAATATAGAATCGAAAAATAAGTTTTAATTTCCTTTTAGTTGAATAAAAGTCTAAAATTTTTCAAATACTTTTAAGTTTTTTAATAAGAAAGTTTTTCAGTAAAAAAATTAAATTAAAAATTAATTGTCATATTGTGCTATCATAATGCAGAAGAAGGATCTTTAAAAATGTTTGCTTTCTTACAAGCGACATCAACATATCTTAAAAACAAACATTTTAAGATTCAATCAGAATATCTTTCGATGGAAATTAATGTTTTATAGTTGGAGATCGTAAGTGATTTTATAACGAGTTTTTCATTCAACAGCAAGATGCTCTAGAATTATTCATATCTCATTCCATGACTATATTTAAAATTTTAAAACTACAACAATTATTTAATTAGAAAAACCTCTTTAAAACTGCCTTTAAAGGAGAGGAAATCAAAAGTGAAGAGAAGAACCGATTTGGATACATTATCATTGGCTTTTTAACCAAACTTTTCGGTTCGGTTTACAGTTCTGGAGAAATAATTTAAATAAAATTATTTTTCAATTTTAAATAAATTAACTTGGTGATTTTTGCGGTTTGGGCCTAGTTTTTTTTTTTTTTAAACCATCTCGTGTATTTTTATACGTAAGTATTTTAACCAAACTTTCGACGAAATTTTTCTTTTTTATATAAAACCTTTCACGGGAGGTCTATTAATATTTTGCTTCAGCTTAGATTTCATTTCGCATTGAAGTATAAACTAAGCTTTTGGAGTTTTGGAAAAAATCGTTTAAAATAGATACTAGCCAAAGTGAGGCATGATTTTTGTTTTATTTAAAGACACTAGCCGTTTATTTTATTTTTTTTCACGAGTAGACCAAGAAAAAATAAATTACAAATATATTTCAGTTTGCAGAAATTGTGAGGACCTTCAATTTTCTACTGAATCCGAACGCCTCAGATAGAGCCACTTTGGAAACTTTGTCACTTCCCTCTTAGTGGCTCTAAAAAACAGTGTCACCGGCTATATTTCGATCCTAGACTTCCACCATTACAATTCAATGCACCAACCATTATGTCAAAGGTTATACGAACATAAATTCGAAAAAAATCATGAAGAATTAAAGTTTTCAATCACAATTATATACATATACATAATACAAAGATCTATACACAAAACGTCGTCTATGTCTATTGTCAAATATATGAAAAGGAGTTTGTAACTTATAAATGGTATAGTCAGTAAACTTTAGATTTTACCATTATAACTTTATTACGAATTGGTTTAAATATTATAAAATGTTAACCTTTTGAAACAATCTAGATAAGGAAAAAGAAAAGTTTTTTTTTTTTTAGATCACAAACTAAAGAAAACTATTCTATTGCACAAAAAGTAAAAAATCTAAATTTTTTTTATATAAACACTTTAACAACAAATAAATCACAAAATATTTTTATATAACTTTGTCATTTTTCTAAAAAATATAACACAAGCCCTACATAATAAATAGTTATATAAAAATTGATAAAATAGTTTGATGCGTATTACAAGAAATTATGTAACAAAATTGATAATGTCTCATTCATTTAAAAATTACATAAATATTGAATAAATAATCATAGTTAAATATACATGTATATAGTTGAGTTTCATTTTATAAATAAAACAAAGTAATTATTACGTAATAACTAACGTAATTAGTCATAATGAAGCGAAAATTGCTTCTGTGTTTATGGATTAGTGTCATCACGTTCCTTTTCACGCGGTGGAAATTTAATACTAGGTAAGCGATCTTCATTTCCTTCAGTTGGCCACATTTCATAGGCAGCCTATTTTGTGTTTCATTTTCCAACATTAAATTAAATTAAAAATTATTTAATATATATAGACTTACGGGTTCTTCAATAAATGGTGGGCCCATTGGTGGTAATTGTTGTGTTGGCAATGATTGCTGCTGTTGCAGGCCGAATGGACGAGGAGCAGGTCGACATGAAAGGAGTTGGATAGCTTCAGCTAAGCCATCCTGGCTGCTGACAGCATTTTGCCACATCGAATCTTTGACAAATGAATCTAAAAAACCATTAAATTAATAAAACTGAAAGGTACGAGGAGATTTTTTTTGCCTTACCAGGAGTAGTGCTGGGACTTCTTTCCGAACTGGCTTTAGAAGCTGGCACAGCCAGTTTTGAGGTTGGCATTATGCGAGTCTGATGCCAAGTGACGGTGTTCTTATCAGTCTTGGATGCTTCCCACGGCATAGACCAACGACGCATTTGACTCTCAGCATCGATTGCCGATTCTCCACTGCGGACTTCACCAGCAGCTGCTTCGGACCAGCGCCGTTGTCCATTGAGTGGAAACAGCGGAAAATTGAGTGGCGACTTGGAACCACGATAGAAGGGCATTTTCATTCCCAGTAGGGTCCCTGGATTTGGTAAAGGGCCACGAACGTTATCGAGAAAGCCTTGTATTGGACTGGGACCTCGAATTTCTTGATGCGGTGATGCTCCTCGAGTTTGATCTATGCCAGCTGCATTAAGAAAATTCAACTGTTCAATTGTTTTTTAATTAAATAAAAGTAAATGTGTTTATGTTACCGTAAACATGTTCCGAAGATGCATGTGTTGAACCAGAGCCAAACATTGTTCCACGAATTTCGGTTGCGGCAGGTCCTCGAAAAACTTCTGGTTTCTGAGGTATCATCGGGCCGAAATGCGGAGAAGGAGTCTGTGATCTACCATCAGAAAGTAGGCTATAAAATAATTATTATTAATTATTCGTGGATTCATTAAACTTTATTAGTAGTTAAAAAATATACTTAATTTTATATAAAAAATAGTGTTGGAAATCTTTTAAACAAAAACGTTGATCTGTTTTGTTTGGGGAAATTTATTTGATACGTCAATCATCACTGTACGTACATATATTTAGATATACAACCTGTACCAGCTTTATTTAGAGTATTTTTATTTTTAGTCAAAATCTTTGGAAAAAAATTTTCTCTTTTGTAGCCAATATCTCCAGTTCTTACATAAGCCATAATAACATTTATGGAAAAGTGAATAGCAAATTTTTAAAACAAAAACATTAAGTGATTATAAAAAAACCCTGTTACCATACATTGATTTGTTCTTATTCCATTGCCCTTAAGTAAATTCTCATACATAATTTAAGCTTGAAATAGCCGTGTTTTGGATAGAGTATTGATCCCGATTTTCGGGTTGTGTTCGTTTGTTTTATCATTTTCGATTTTTTTGACGGTTTAGGTTTATCATTTCCATTTTAACAAAAAAAATACATGATGAGAAATAAAAATATGTATTAACATTAAAAAAAAATCAACCATATCAGTAGACGCGCTTTCATGTAATTTTGAGCAAGAAAAATCGATTTTAATTTAAAAAGCTTCAAAATCGATATATTTCCGGTTAGTCTATTACTATTACTTGAGATTAAATACATATAAGGTTTTTTTTTATATATATATAAAATAATAAACACAAAACCAGTTCAATTTTATCCAAGAAGCTCCGTGTTAGTTTTTGTAAGCAGCCACGATATTTTTTGCGTACATTTACTTTAAACAGATGCGATGGATTGTATTTATAAACAAAGGCTTTATAATGTTATTAATAATAATGTTTCACTAATTTATAGCGTTGAACCAAAAGACCAAATACGCTGATATCTGCCATGCATTTTATTTATTATTTTTACGACGGTGTTGAGGGTAAATATTTTCGTAATATTTCCAAAGATTATTGAACAAACTCGATATCGTGATCTAATTTGGTTTATGGGTGGTCACAATAATCTCTTTTTTCTCAAGTTTAAAATAATTTTCCAAAAAACAACACCGAAAAGCATTTTGGCAAAGGCATTTCACAACAAACCGTTCAAGAGTTGTTGCTCAGTTGAAGGCCAGCTGAAGTTGGAACTTTTCTTTCTTATTTTATTTATTTTTAATTTTAAAATTGTACAAGCTATAATCCTAAAACAAAGTTATCAAAAAGTAAGGCGAGTTAATGAAATGATTTATTTATTTTCATTAACTAAGTAGGTACATGTATTTATTTTTCGCAAGATTTATTCTAACCTTGCCGAAGAAATGTTAAAATGGCAAACAAATATTTTTGTATCATTCAATTTAGTATTAATTATCAGAATTGTGTGATAACGTTGTTCCAAATTTAACGAGAGTTACGTTGAATATCCATTATGAGCTGTGGCATTTCTGAGAAAATAAAACTCAAAATGGCCGCCATACCACCGCTAACTGCTCATGGAAATATTTATTTAGTAGGAAGAAAGTATAAAATGAGATGACATAAATAGGATAAAAAAAATTACTTATTTATTTGAAACTTTTACTTTTATGACTTCATACCTACATGGTTAATGAACTAAAAATGGCTTTACAAAATACAGTTATTTGGGACTTTCTTAAGCAAACATGTATTTTTTTGTTTTAAAATTGACTTAGAAATAATATACTTACCTTGGTTTTTGGTGTATCATAGCACAATCCTGGTCATGTGCAAAACCCACTGGTGCCTGACATACAAAACAGCACATGAGGGATGAGAAAGCATCATAGCTGGCGGCACAAAACTGGTGCTGGATATTAATCATTGTTTGAGCGTTTTCCAGTATAATCTGCTGGTTATGGTCACGAGTTCTTTGGTGATCTTGCGTTTCTTGTTGTTGCAACGATAGAGGTGCAGCAGTTTGTATTCCTGATACCGTTGCTTCTCCAGAAATACTCGGCCCCAAAGGTGTTGAAATAAAATCTTGTAGAACCGAAACAATGTGTGATTTAACGGTGGATGTGGCAACAGCAGTTGCCCGTGCTAAATCGTCCCAAGGGCCTGTAAATTGAGTCGAAGTACTTGTACTTGTAGATGATGATCCTGTTTGAGGTTGCTGGCTTGGGTTATTCTGCTGTAGTTGTTGTTGTTGTTCGGTGCTTTGATGTCCCCACTGTTCGAGCGCCGAAAGAGTTTGTGCTAAACGGTATCCCGATGCACATAGATTATTTAAGACCTTTAAACGAATACAACGATAAATAAAAAAAAATAACGGATCTCAAGCCACCATTACCTGCAAATAGTTCAACCACGCTCCTAAGCATTCACTAACGGCTGTTTTAGCGGAGTTTGAAGCAGTGCTTGAGCTAGTCGATGGAGAAATCGAAGAACCGCTACTACAGGACAAAGCACCTGAACCCAAAGAACTGCGAGGCGTAATTGTTGGATGAGGTGGGTTCTCGTCTGGGTCGCTCATGATTATTGTTCTGTTTCACAAAAAATGCTTAACGCTGCACACTGAACAAACAAACACAATTTAATTAATGGACATTTTTTCAAGACAATTAAATTTTAAATTTGCTAAGAGAAGCTGCCTAGGTTTAGATTATTTTAATTTGTTTACTAGTTTAGTTCGGCTAGTTCACTAGTCTGTCTAAATTGACAATTGTTGATTATCTTTTTATAGGGTGCTTCAAAATATGATTGGTATAATTACATTAAAGGTGTGTACACAATATACAATTATTGAAAACATTTAATTTCAAAGAAAGAAAGAGATAAGTATAATAACGCTGTCACTGAGATCCTGCGTTGTTTATTTTCATGATCTAATCTGGATTGGATCTGGGAAAAAACGCAGCTTTTATATAAAGATTAGAAAATTAAAAATTTTTAATGTATTTTAAATTTGTCGTCAATATTTTTTTTTAGGCAAAACTGAAATATTTAGCTGAAGAACAGAAGTTCATATTACTAGACTTCCGAGATCTTTGATAAATCAGGAAACTTATCTGGCTCATTCAGACCAGTTTGTTCACAGTGGCTTATATCTGTACTATGACTTTAACAGGTTATAATTAAATGGAGTTAATCAACCAGAATCGCCTGGTAAGCGAATGCCATTTCTATGACGAACCACTCAAATTTTGGATTCCTTGCCAAACAAAAATTTTGTGTGTGAAATGGGGAAATGAGAACAAAAATGAATGAAATCAAACATCACGAACTTTGTATTTAAGTTCTAAAATTTAACAGGTTGTGATTTCTCCGCACAAACAGATTGAACGTCATGCTAAACTATGCTCATACCTTTTTGCCCCTGGGTTTTAGCATATCCTATAATATGGTATAATTACTTAATTACCTATGTACAGGGTGTTACAAAATAAACAGGTACCTATAATCGAATTTTAGCTATAACTCGTTATAATATTATATTCTGATATTTTTTGTATAAAATGTTATAACTGTACTTCTATATTATACCAATAACATTTCAGTCAAAATGAATCGAAACATATCTATCTCCCTTCCACATATGATGATTTCCAATTAAAAAATAATACCGACGTTCCGCATCTATCACCGACTTTAATCAAGAAGGAAAGAAGTGTCAAGAAAATATCAGTGCTCTATTTATATCTTCAAATTTAAAACACAAATAAATTGATAAACAAAGTGAATTATTTTATAAAACATAGTAAACAACTTAATTTCAAATATTTTACATTCAATATCAATAGAAGATCGCATTAAAAATGTTAGATAACTGAGAAAAATTAATTTTAAAAACGCCACCGACCCTTGATAGATATCTCAAAAGAAGTGCGTCCATGTTTTGAGTTTCCTTTCATATCAATTAAAATTTAAAAAAAAAGAAAAAAAAAAACCGCAATATAAAGCACTATGTGCTAATTGTACAGCGCAATGAATAAATTCCGGGAAAAACAATTTACTGTGTTAATTTATAAATTCATTGGATTTTTATATCGATAAGAACGCAAAAAACTGGTCCTTTCCCCAAAAACAGCAACGTCGACTATGGTCACCGTTTCTTCCAAATCCCACCAACAGCCTCCGAAGCACCACCACTTCCACCAGCTTCATGAAATTCATTCACTCGCCGCTTTGTTTGTTTTGCTTATCATATCTGCCGTTGTAAGTACGTCCACTGAGAATCACCTCCACACAACCGCCTCGACCCCTAGACAAAATCAATACAGTCGCGGGAATGCCGAAGTTTTGAATGGAGAATTTCCCCTTTCTAATGAATCTGCCGGGGCGACCTCGGCAGGGCCTACGAATTGTTGTAACGAAACAACGAAAACGAATAAAGCGGCTCATCGGTTCGAAGTTAAATTCAGCACCAAAGTTGTACAAAATGAATATATAGTGGCGTTTAATAATTACTATCAATCAACTGCCAGAGAAAATTACTTGAAGGCAGCTCTTAATTATTCAAATGTAAGATATACCTTAAATGTATATTTAAAAATAAAATTATTTATTTATAGGTATAAAATTTTTTTTCATAAATTAAATCAACGCAAAAAATTCTTGTTTTCAGCTCATTTCATTATATTTTTTTTTTTTGTTAACTCGTTGCTTCTTTATCATTTCAATTAGCGAAGTGAAATCAGAACCTCTTGGGAGGTAATTTATTGATTGATTGATTTGGTTTTTTTGGTTCAGACGAATTTTCGTTTTCTTAACTGATTTTAAGAATAAATCTCACCCATTAAGGAAACCTTATTGTTAACAATCCCTATCACATCGCCGTATACATATATGTATGTACATATAGGTAGTTTATTGATCAGATTTCATAAAAGAACCCTACGCTTCAGTCTAGAAAAAAGCGTCACAAATAAACAAATACATATTTTCAGTGATTCAAAAAACTATCGGCACGAAAAAGAAAAGGCTCTTTAACATTTGCAACCCGCCTTGGTACAAATGACATATTCAATTGTTTCAATTATGATATAGGTACATAAAAATTTGAAACAAGTGATCTCAAAAGATTTGATTTTTGTTCATGGAAATGAAAATTTTACAGGATCAAACAGGAACAAGAAATTGTTAAATTTAAATGAAGTATTTTTTATTCTTAATGAAACGGCTTCCAATGTGGAGAGTATTATAATCTATGGTATACTTAAACGTTTAGTTAGTGATAAAAGATGAGGTTACCACTTTATTATTTATTTCACCAATGAGAACATATTGGTTCCACAATTTTATCGTTATGTGGATGATAGTTGTTTATTTTCAAATACTATACCAATGTATGTCTATTTTCAACAGATTAAAAGTTTTTGTTTTATATTTTTGAAATGAAAATCATTTGACACAACCGTTAAAGTTAAGCAAGTGTTATCAGTAATTAATAGCAAACAAACAAGTAGGTACTAGGAAGTGCTCTTTTGTTTTTACAGATAAATATCGTTATCAATTTTTGAAGAAGCGTAAGAAATCAATTGTGTACAAATTACAAATGTATTCTATTTTACTATTTTACTTTATGTAATAACTTTTATGTTTCTAGGTATATAAATGGAAAATTATTCCCCGACTTAATCCCGCCAGTGATTATCCCAGTGATTTTGATGTAATTTTACTTGAAGAGGATCCAAGTTTATCTGGATTGGAAGCCCTAAAAGCCCACCCAGCTGTTAAAAGTGTCACACCCCAACGAATGGTACACAGAACTCTCAAATACATACCGATATCGGAAGCAGAGAGTCGAGCAGAATGGGAAAAATCGCAACAACTAAACAACGTAGTTGACGACGAGGAAGATATTCGTTTGTTGGAAGAGTTAATTGAGAGTCTTCCGGTGGGGGACATCAAACGAAAACTTCAACAAATCATAGATATCCCTGGTGAAACAGCAACACAACAAAATCAAACATTAAATCAAACCAAAGATGCAATCAATCAACAGCGCCATGCTAATCGCCGATTGTTACGGGCTGTACCCCGACAAATAACATCAATGCTACGGGCCGACATTCTCTGGGGCATGGGCATCACAGGGAAGGGTGTCAAGGTTGCTGTTTTCGATACCGGCTTATCGAAGAATCATCCGCATTTTAAGAGAATTAAAGAACGCACCAATTGGACGAATGAAAAATCGCTGGACGATGGTGTTAGTCACGGGACGTTCGTCGCTGGAGTAATAGCATCTGCAAAAGAGTGTTTGGGATTTGCTCCCGATGCTGAATTGCATATATATCGAGTGTTTACAAACAATCAGGTAAATGAAAATTAATTTGGAAATATTAAAATTCCAAGAAACTCAATTTAAAAAAAAATTTCAGGTGTCCTATACGTCGTGGTTTCTTGATGCCTTTAACTATGCTATTCTAAAAAAAATAAACGTTCTAAATCTAAGCATTGGCGGACCGGATTTCTTAGATCATCCCTTTGTTGACAAGGTCCTTGAGTTAACAGCAAACAAAGTCATTATGATTTCGGCCATAGGCAATGATGGTCCACTTTATGGAACTCTTAACAATCCAGGTGATCAAAGCGATGTGATCGGAGTGGGAGGTATGAATTTCGAAGAGAATATTGCCAAGTTCAGTTCGCGTGGAATGACAACTTGGGAATTGCCAAATGGATATGGTCGTCTTAAACCTGACATTGTTACCTATGGGAGTCAGGTTAAAGGAAGTAATGTTCGCGGTGGTTGTAGGTCCCTTTCGGGAACATCTGTAGCTTCGCCTGTTGTTGCAGGAGCAGTCACACTAATTGCCAGTGGAGTATTGCACAAAATGGATGTTATTAATCCGTCGTCAATGAAGCAGGCACTTCTTGAGGGCGCTACCCGCCTAACGGATAATAATATGTTTGAGCAAGGTCATGGAAAATTAAATATTTTGAAGAGTATGAAAATACTTTCAACATACACACCGAAAGTAACCTTGAGTCCACCATACCTGGACTTTACCGAAGATTACATGTGGCCTTATAGTACCCAGTCATTATATTATACCAGTTCTCCAGTGATTGCGAATGTTACTATTCTCAATGGTATGGGAGTGACTGGTCGAATAATAAATCGTCCTACATGGCATCCCTATACAAAACAGAATGGAAATTTAATAAATGTGTCCATATCTGTGTCGGAGGTTCTTTGGCCGTGGTCGGGCTGGATGGCTGTTCATATTGGTGATTTTTTATTTGAAAAAAATAATGCGGCTCAATTCTTAAACTTTGTGTTTTTTTCCATTTAGTTGTTAACGATAAAGGTTCGAATTTCGAAGGGCTGTCTCTGGGTCATATAACCCTGAAGGTTCAAAGTTTAGCTGGTCCTGAAGAGTCTGAGGCTCGCAACAGTACGGTTAGTTTTCCGATTCGTGTGAAAATCATTCCAAAGCCGCCTCGTCATAAGCGAATTCTGTGGGATCAGTACCATAGTCTGCGATACCCTCCAGGATATCTGCCAAGAGATAATTTAAAAATTAAATCTGATCCACTAGATTGGCGCGCCGATCACATACACACCAATTTTAAGGACATGTATACGCATCTTCGAAACGCTGGTTACTATATTGAAGTGTTAGGTGCACCTTGCACTTGCTTCAATGCCTCCGATTACGGAACTCTTCTTATTGTTGATCCTGAAGAGGAGTTCTTTGATGAGGAAATAGCCAAGCTAAAGGACGACATTTACATGCACGAACTTAGTGTGGTTGTTTTTGGTGATTGGTATAACACTACTGTGATGAAAAAAATTAAATTCTTCGACGAAAACACTCGTCAGTGGTGGATTCCTGATACAGGTGGGGCTAATGTACCTGCATTAAATGAATTATTGAGTGAGTTTGGTATTGCATTGGGAGATTTCGTAGCAGAGGGTTACTATACAATGGGAGATCATAGCATGTACTATGCAAGTGGATCGACTATTGTTCGTTTTCCAAAAACCAATGGAAGCATTTTAATTGAAGCTGATTTACATGATCAAGGATTGGAGGTAAGAGTAAAAAAAATTCTTATTTGTAAATCACTCGATAAAGAAGTTATTTTTCAGATATTAAAAACACAAGACGCAACTCTTAAAGCACGAAAATCGGTTCCCATACTGGGATTGCTTCAGCTAAATCATGATTTGCACAAGCTCTATGCCCCGAGCAATGATTTTCATCAGACAAGCTTCGAAGAGAACGCTATTGATCAACCTGAAATCGAATTGGAAGCACAACCAATTGATAAAAATCCAATTCTTAATAAGAGAACTCTTCTGCAGGATACCAATAGCAATAAGGAGAACAAAACTAATGAGCATCGTATGCTTAAGTTTGACAATAATGATATTATAAAAAAACTGGAGAAGTTCGATGACCTTACAAACGATGTGGACATGGCTCATAATTTGGACACAGGTTTGGCAGAGGACGAAAGCAACGAAAATGACCAGCAAATTTTACCTCAAGATGAAGTACCGGATACAAAAGGGCATAGCAATAACAAACCAAAAATTAAAAGGGCCGAAGGACGCATAGCAATTTTTGGTGACTCTAATTGTCTGGATTCAACACATTTGGAGAAACCGTGTTATTGGCTTCTAGATGCCCTTCTTGAATTCACTATGAATTCCCACGTATCGAATTTACTCCGTGATTTAAATAAAATTAATCAAATATCCTTGACGGAAAATAGAAAGCCGTTGCCATTACGACTAGCTGGGAGCAATTTGCATCAGTATTCAAAAGTCCTAGATCCAAATAATCCTCTAAAAAAGCGTGAAATACCAAGGTGTGTCGAAATGGATTGGGAACAGCCAATATTTCTCAATTTGACGGCACAGCACGATCTCAAACAACAGAATGAGCGTATAATGGGTGCAGTTGTCAATCACCAGGAAGACGGTGAGATAAGTGCAAATTTTTTGCGAAAACTTGAAAGCCAAAAAGGTGAGGTACGTAGTGGTTGAGGGTTTTTGTGTTCCTTCAATTTTTTTTTCTTCTTGGGTTTTATATGCTTTTATTGCTTATCATCATTTCTCGCCTAACCACTACTAACAGCAATCATTTATTTGTTATAATTGGGATTGAAATAATAATCACTTTTACTTATTTTATAGCCATTCTAACACCGGAGGACCTAGATCTTGGATCTGCTGGAGCAGGTACTGGTTGGCGTGGAAAGAAATCTGAGAATGCAATGTATGTAGATGATGCCAATAGCAATTACAATGATCCCCATATGATGCACTTGCGACAAGGTGGCGGAGCAAGTAGCGGCGTCGGAATCATCAGCAACAAAAACTCAGACGAAGAGACTCTCAGTTATTCATTGCTAGCTTTAGTTATTTTAACATTTTTAGTTTTTATATTATTTATAAATTGGTTCAAACGAAGAAGACTAAGTAGCGGTGCTAGCGTAAATAATCGTCCCAACCGCAGTCGACGATTTTCTTTTTTGGGTAGTCTTGGTCTGTAGCAATATAACCAAAATGTGAATCTTATTACGATTAATTTGCATTTTCAATTTTAAAAAAAATGTGTTTCACATTGCTTATTGAAATTAAATTCCATTTCTATTTTATGTTGTTTAATGGAGAAATATATATATTTTTTATAGTTTTTTTTACATAAGAATAGAAACTCATGCTCTTTTAAAAGTAGTATGATTTGTTATAATAGTTTTATTTAATTAAATTTTTTGTTTAATATCTGCGCAGGAATTGTTTAGTTATTGTCATTAAAATAAATATTTTTTTTTTATAAAAAATTATATCTTTTACGCTGTATGTATTTAAAAAAAAAAGTGTCTCATAAGAACGTTTAGGCGTTCAAACAAATAAAAAAGAAAATTATTGAAAAAATTATGAAATATTTGAAGAACTGTTTTTTGTTTTGTTTTGTTTTATTTGATTTATTTATATTCGCATTCAATTTGGTTGAATGGTTCTAACTCATGACCAATGCCTGACCTTTTGTAACAACAAATAACCCTGAGAAAAGTAGTACATACATGACATACCCACATCAAGAGAGATCGACACCAAGATACTGCAACCACACATAGACTCAAGGACCATTAAATTGGGAGGATGAATCATTTCAATATCCTAAAAAACTTAACTTGCGGCTTATGCAGTGAGATTGAGAAAATTGTTTCCACGATGGGATATGTAGCGAGTATACTGCATATTTTCCTTGCAAACAAGACGAATCTTGTTTTTAAAGATGAGAAAGTAATACTAAGCATAATGTGGATGTCTGTTCCGTTCGATCTGGGTAAATTTCCGAAATAAGTCTGGCTCAGGATAAGTCCCGAGAGACATATCGGCAGAAAACGTACATCGTGATAAGTACAACAAGTGGAGACTATAATTTACCAAAAAAAATTAAAAAAAAAAAATGCGGAGCGTGTCTCAGTTGTGTTTTCGAAAGTGAGTTTTTCCTAAGACTTCCAAATGTGGTACAAGGCAAAAATGTTTGATTCAATAAAAAGAAAAAATTGTATATACTATTTTTTATTAGATGCACTGCATACAATATTTTTTTGGCAAAATACCTTAAAACTATTTTTGTGCAATCATATTGCTTATTGGTTATTTAGCTTTTTTGTTAAAAGTTACATACATACATGCAATTTGTTTTTAATAAACAAACTAAAAAGCTATTTAAAAACAAAAGAGATTCGTTGCTCTTTTATAAGGCACATAAGTAATGGCAAAGTAGTACTAAAATTATGACGATTGTTCCAATATAACCGTTAGTGAGTATACATTTTTTGAGTGCACAGATGATCTATTCATATTACAGTTCCGCAGCATCATGTTTATTAATAGAGCTACCAAATTCACTTGCAAGTTGATGTTGAAGTTCTGCTGCCAAAATTGTCTTTGTTTCTTCAGCAAAATTTGCCTCACGATCGCTTTTATACTGGAAATCTTTTCCATCTTTTAAAAGTTTTTGTGTTGTAATTTCAGAATCTTCTGTATCGGAAATATAACCAGTTTCACCAGTATAATGAGTTGGAAACATTATCAAGGGAGCCGCACTGTAAGCTTTTAAATTTCTTGGTGAAAAACCTGCACTCCATGTGTCATTGGGATGTCGGTTAAACATAACAGGAAGATATTCATCAACAGGTATAAGTTTTTTTAACGGTTGACTAGCTATTAGTTTTTTGGCACCATTTAAAGTTAACACATAACCAAGTGTCCAATATGAATATCCAACGTGAACAAGATTTTCAGTCTTTTCTACTTCAGGTTCAACTTCGTCTTTTAGTCTTTTTCGACCGAAGTATCTGTTAAGAGAAACAAATTTTGTACATTTCATATTAAATTCGAATTATTTTCTATTTTAACTTACATCAAATCAAATTCTCCACTGTTTCGAGCTTGTTCTAGTACACTTACTGCTCGATCGGTAAAATATGACTCAAAACGGATATCATCTTCAATGATGAGAACTTCTTTTTGATTATTCGCAATCATTTTTTCCCAAATACGATAATGACTTAGAAAACAACCAATCTCTCCCATAGTCATTTGTCGATGATGATAGGGGTCTTCATAACCTTCAAAAAATTCAATTCCCATATCCTTGATGGTGTCAAGGTCAAGTTTTCTACAAGAAAAATATAATAAATACGAAATTAGCATTAACTTGGTATATGTACGTTTTTATACTTAATGAAATTTAAAATTATTCTTTTTTATTTTAATTTTAATTTACAATCTGCCAATTTTCATATTCAAAAAAAAAACTAATAAATGTACTTCGTCGATAAATTTTAGCTTTTAATTTTCCAAAAAAAGTAAATAAAAAAAAAATATTGTACTTAACTGTTTTGGGCAACTTCATGGAAGACAAAGTGACTGAATATAGAAAAGTTTGATTTGCGTCCCCTTAGGATCGGACCTGAGACAAATATCTCAATCGTCTCACCGTAGCTTATGTTATGAATAATTCTATTAATTTCCTTTCGGACAGTGACCTTTTATTTTTTCAAAGAATTGAGCTCATTTAAAATAATTTAACTACTGTCATGTAGTCATAAAAAACATAAATTAGATAAAAAGACGCGCTTTATAATATTCTAATGCTATGAAATTTAAATCTATTTCTATTTTTTTCAAATCGCTTGGTTACCATATTCTCATGAAACCATAAAATACATACATTTTTAAAATAAACAAAATCTCATTCCAAGCGCTCACTCAGACTAAGTGCAATGAACTTTTTTGAATAGATTAACCAATTATTTGAATAAAAATTCCATAAAACAGAAATAAAAAAAAGCAAAAACTTACTTGCCATCGATAGCTGGAAAATATTCAACATCCAGACCGAGCTCACGGAATAAATTTTGCATTCTAAATTTTCGTTCTGGACGTCTTTCTAAATTTATCATGTAAATATGATCCAGCGTTAGTTTATGTCTACAAAAAAAGGAAATTTTATATAACAAAAGCTTGACTCCTTTTATCATAAGAACACATCTTACTTCTCCGGATATTTAATGTAACTGTGGAATATATCATCTACCAGGACATCTCCTTTTGGATGATCTACTATTATAGTTGTTTTAGTATTCAGTAATTGCATTCGATCACGATTAAGAGATTCGTTGCTGTCCAGTGGTTCCAATATGTAACCAAATGATTTTTCGTTGCTAACAAACATAGGAACTCCAGAACAATTAGCTGATGATGCAAATATGATGATATCATCTAGGGGACCATTGTACAGACGACACGTTGAATCTAAGAGATTATTTGTCTGTTTAGCAATTAAATTGGAACGATCGAAAGTCAGCAAATCAGTCAGTTTATAGTTGAGATTAATTAAAACGGCACTGTGCACCATTGGCACTTGAAAATGGCCGGTCTTCACGCTGTTGTAGATATCTTTGTATTCATCTGTTCGCTGATAGTAGTAATCACTGGTCATACCACACCAAAAGTTCGAGTACAATCCACCGGATAAGAGCATTGGAGCTACAATTGGCAAACGCAGCGATACTAAATGAGTAAGTGTTTCGGGATGAGTAAGAAGCGCATCTGCATCGAGTAGCTGTTGCACGTACATGATATGAATTTGTATTTTAGGAAAAAGCCGAAAAATAAGATAATACAACTTACAAACAAATAATCAGCCCATATTTCTTTCGCTTTTAAAAGAGCACTCTCTTTTAGAGCTATCAAATGATTAAATCTTGCTACCGGCCAATCCAATGGTGAACTTTCGTTTTGGTGATTCTGGGGTATTTTTTCGAAAGCAAAATCTACATTATGATATTGGTCTCTGACCTTTTCCAGCCACACTTGAATCACATCGATGCTGTTATCCTCATTGTGGTCAGAACGAAACCTTTGGATAGCAAAAAAACTTAAGCTAACAAGAACTTTACTTAATTTCATCTCCATTTCTTACCACAGTGCGATACGATCTTTGGGATACGATAGATTCTGTAAGTAGGTCAAAAAGTACGGCAGAGTGTGTTCTTTGTTGCGGATTAGAGTTGCAATTAAAACCGTAGGGAGTTTTTCTGCATTCTCGGTGGCGGCCGGTGCACTGCTATTAGTAAAACTAAATGCGAGAGTTAACACCAATAATTGTAGGAATATAACTCCGAAAGACTTCATCATTTCGTTATCGATTTAATAGAAATTATTATCACCACACATTAAAGATGGCACGTTTTCAAAAAGTACTTCCGCCGATGATGGCTCTGTGTTTAGATCTGGATTGCTCGCATTAGAATTGAATACAAAAAACAAAAAAAGAAAAGAAGTTTTTAATGGGAGAATCTTTATTTTTTTGATAATGACATTTCTTATCATTAAAACATATTTAGAACGAGATGGAGAGAAATTTACTTTCCAGTTCCAGCATTTAATTTCCATCATGCGTAGTAGAAGGTATTGAGAATGGAAAAAGTATGTTTGTAGTATACTGGAGTTCTACGATATAGAAAAAGTGTTATCAGTAAACTGCAGTGGAGGACATTTTTTTTATTATACCCTAAACTAAAGGAAGTTAATTTAAATCATAATTGGAGGCACACAATTTTTTTTTAATTTATTTTATATTTGAGAGCAATTTACCAAGTTTTTCATTTTAACTAACAAACAAAAAAAATTTTAAAGTTGCTGTTGTTTTTTCAGTTTTGCAATATTGAATCTGGTATTCTTTGAAATGAATTACATTTAAATGATAAAAACAACAAACGAGATGAAAAAGATTGAAATAAAATGCGATCATTAGTAAGATGCTATCGTACTTGAAATGTATGTAGTCACTTGAATTTTTAATTGCTAATTCTAATTTTCTTCATTTTCACTATTAAATTACAATTTCATTTTATTGTATTCTATTATAATCAAGTTTGATAAGAATATTAAGTTTAAAGAATATTAATATTCTATTTTTATCACTTGTGTAATTCGTTTGTAATTTTAATGTTATTCTGTTAGATTTTCTTAGGTTTAAAAAGTGCTGGTATTTTTGTTTAACTCTTTGAGACAACTTTATCCCACTCCACTGAAAAACACTTTACAGAAAGTAAATGTGTAATATGGAGTTTAAACGATTCTCTCTATTATTATTTTCTTCGTATTGATTGTCTGCTTCACTCAGAAACTTTACTCTGATTTGCATGTTTGTGTAATTTATTTATAAAACAGTTTAACTTTTTTGTAGTAAAACTAACTTTAGATCTTTATTTCAATCCATTTTATTATGTTCCCATAATTTTAGTAATTTTACAATAAAAATAAATTATTTATGAGACTATCTAAGGATGAAGAAAAACTTAGAAAGTATACATCAGATAAATTTATGTTCAACCTGTTTTAATTAATTTTCTTAGAAATCGTTAGTTGGAACAAACTTTGAAAATTCAAAATCAAGTATTGATGGATCACCATTACTACTTGGTCTTGTCGCTTCAACCATTCTATTCTGTTCATTCCATTTATGATTTGAAGAATTTTTCAGTCTTTCAAGTGAGATTGTAACATTCTCATCTAAGAACCGATCAACATCATTGCTAGAACTTGTCATAAAATATTGATGATCATCGATGATGGGTATTCGATCGGTACCTCTATTGATAGGTTTCAAAACTTGTGAAAGTTCTCCATTTCGTCCACCAATTCGACATAAACTGCATCTATTCTGCTCAAGTGTTGATCTCAGATTTTGTAAATCAATGCGTTCCTGAGAAAGTTTAAGACGTTCTTGGGAAAGATGTGATTCTTTTTCACTTAGTTCTCTCATTTTTTGCTGAAGAAATGAGACTTTTTCATTAAAATTTTGCTCAGTTGATCGAGCCTTTTGTATAGCTTCATTAGCTCTGCGCTCGCTGGCACGAGCTTGTAAAATATCTTGTTCAAGTTCTTGTTCTTTAAAACGTATTTCGTTTTCTTTGTCGACTAAAGTACGTTTTTGAGCTTCAAGTTGACGTTGAAGTTTAAAGAATCTTTCTCTTTCAGATTCAGCCTGGCGGGTTACATCTTGAGCAACTTTTAAAGAAGCTTCAACTTCCTGTCGAGATTGTTCAAGGCTTGAGCTGGATTCAAGTTTCTTGGCAGTTTCTATTTTAGCCTTTTCGATACCAAGTTGAATGCGTTCTTCATGAATTTGTTCCATTAGTCTTTGTGTTTCTTGCAATTGATTTTCTTTCAACACTTCAATTCGCTTTTCATCTTTAGCCAATTGTTCCCTGATCAAGGTTTTTTCTTTTTCGAAAGTCATCTTCTCTGCTTCCAGAGCAGCCATTTTTTGACGTATAATCCAATTTTCTTCTGTGGAATCTTTAGAAAGTTGTTTAAGTTGGCTCTCTAAAGTAGTCACAAGGTCCATTAAGCGTGTTTTTTCCTCTTCGTTTGCATTTTCTAACAATTGAATTCTTCTTTCAGAATCTTCCACTTTTTTTTCACGGGTAGCTAACCTCATCTCTCTTTCTAAGTGAATGTTATCTATCTTTCGTTCCATTTCTGATCGAAGTGATTGAAGGTCACCCGTTACCGATTCTAGGTTAGTTGATGCCATTCGTAGAGTTTCCAAGTATGAACCATTCTCTTGGACAGCAGCGAACTCCAAAAGCTTCGATTGTCTTATCGTTTCAATCATCTTTCTATGGTCATCTTTGAGTCCATCCATGTCTTCTTCGTGATTTGATTTCAGTCTTCGAATTTCTTCTTCATGAGTTTTCCTTAAATCACTCAAATACCCTTCCAAACGTGATTGCATATCGATTCTCTCATTATTTGCAATTTTAAGCTTGTTAGTGTAAAACTCATGAAGTGCAGCATTTTCGTTTTTTAATCGAGTCTCCACTGACGCTAGATGATCCTCAAGGACTTCTATTTGTTTTCTGCAAAAAAAAAGTTTTAAACAAACTTGAATTTAACACAGATATTTTTACCTGAAAGATTTCTCAATTAAGTCGATTTCCTTTTCATAATTTGCATTGATTGTAGACACTAAGTCCTCCAAGCGTAGCTTTTCCAGCTCTAAGCGCCTAACATTAGCTTGGAGCTCGATAAATACATCTGTTTTTTCTTGCGCATTAGGATTGTTTTGATTACTTTCTAAAATGTCTTTAGCTAGAAAATCGTTATTTACTGGTTGGCTCAATAAAAGTTGGATGTGGGTATTAATGCGTTCTTGTTGTATTTTTATGTTCTGTTCTAGTTGATTCTGCCTTAAAATCTGCTTCTGCAGAAGTTCATTGAATTGTGCTTCCTGTCGGGAGATAAGGTCATACTGTCGTCTTTGCATTTTCATTAAAGCGGCTTCCTGATTTTTCATCTGACTTGCAAGACTTAATTGGGCTACCTGCTGGTCAATAATCTGTGCTACGTTTTGAGTTCCTATATTTGCTGTAGTTATTAGATGAGGTACATCAGGGGTATTCATTGGAAGAGGTATTGCAGCCACATGCTCTAAACCAGGAACAGTTGCCACCTCGGCTTCAACTTCTTCATTTATTTTTAAAATTTCTACTTTAGGCGGAATTTCCGGAATTTTAAGAACTTCGACATTTAATGGTTCATCTTCAGACTCATTACCCAATCCAAGCCAGTCAGCTGTAGATGCTTTTTTCCTTGACTTTGGAGTAGGAACTCGCAAGACATCATTTTCTCTTGAAAATAAGTCCAAAGCATTATTTTTAGCTGGTGATGCTGTAGATGATCTTCTTCCAGTTGAAGTCTTTGGTCGAGCTTGTCCAATAATCCCTGAATTATCTGTGGTTTCTGTCGATTGACGGGATATTGTACCTCTAGTAGACATTATGCCATCATCTCTTCGCAGACTCTGATCATCAGTTTTAGCAGACAGAGACGGCTTTTTAGAATCAATTGAACTCAATATATCATCAAAGAGATTGGATTTAGAGGCTGCAGTGGATTTTGGATTTTTCGGGTCAAACCCCAAATCGGACAGAATATCAACATTATCAACAACTTTAGATTTTACTTTTGGAGTACTAGTAGCCATAGGCTTTTCTTCTTTTTTGCCAGCCATAAAGTTACTTCTTATTGGAGGAACTTTGAACTGTGGCTCCGATTCCTCCTTGATCCCAAACAAATCTTCCATTTTACCTTTTCCGCCGGATGTCTTTGCTGGCGGTTTAACTACAGTTTTCTTTTTTCCCGGTTGGTTGTCGAAAAAACTATCATTATCATTGCTGTTATCACTTAGTAAATCTGCCAATGGATCGTCTAAATTAAAATTCATTTCTTTTAAGTAAACAAATTTATTTCTACAAAATGTGGTAAACAAAATGTTGAAAAAAAAAGATTTTTCTTTTTGTATACAAACACTGGTAACTATGGTAATAAAACTTAATCGTAAATTTCATTTGTATCGACTGAACGCGAAATTAACGATATTCACTGGAAAGTTCCAGCCGTCAACATCAGCTGTTTTAAATAACCTAAATCCGTTTCAGACGAATATTTTGTAAATTTTGTTAGTTTCGTGAAATTTTATAAATTTTGTTTATGAAATATCCTATTATTTGAATTGTATTAAATAAATAAGAATAATGTTGAAATTAGCTACACACTTACGAAATAAAGTATGTAGTGCAACTGCAAATTTGTCCAAAAGTAGAACAAGTATTCTGTCTGTTAGGGAGAAAGCTACGGGTACGGGCAGTTCTTCACAGAAAAATATTAAATCAACTTTGTATTATGTGACTGCCGGTGGAGTACTTGTCGTAGGATTTAGCTATGCCGCAGTGCCGCTATATAGAATGTTTTGCCAGGTAAACTATAATTTCAGTACATCGCGTCGCCAAAAGCTTATATTATATGGAGTGTTTTGTAGGTACCTCTTTGGTATCGTACTTGTCCTGCTCACAATTTGAACTACTTAAGTTTCAGTAGAAGAATTGTGGCTTCTATTTAACCATCTGCTGCAGGCAGATTTAAATTAAAATTAAATAAAATAAATAAATTAAATTTATCCTTTTGATTTTCTTATGTAGGCTTATAGCTACGGTGGAACAACTGCAACAGGTCATGATGCGGAAAAAGTAGAAAAAATGGAAAAGATCCCAGATCGAGTGATAAAAATTCGGTTTAATGCTGATATTGGTGCCTCAATGAGATGGAATTTCAAACCACAACAATACGAAATCAAAGTAGCACCCGGAGAAACGGCTTTAGCCTTTTATACAGCAAAAAATCCCACTGACCTGCCAGTAATTGGAATAAGTACCTACAATGTGATTCCCTTCGAAGCGGGTGCATATTTTAATAAAATTCAGTGTTTTTGCTTTGAGGAACAGCAATTAAATCCACATGAAGAGGTTTGGTATAATTTTAATATTAATTATGGTTTCAAAAATTAAAAAAACATTTGTTTTGTTTTGTTTAGGTGGATATGCCGGTGTTTTTCTACATTGATCCAGAATTTGTTAGGGACCCAAAAATGGAATATATAGATACTATAACGTTATCTTATACTTTCTTTGAAGCTAAAGATGGTTTAAAGCTTTCTGTACCAACTTATGCTAAGTCCCATTAAATAAACATAAAATTGAGCAAACATACTAGTCTAATGATTTTGAAAAAAATATCTGTTAATTTTTTTAATGAAAAAAAAAAAAACAAACTGTAAATAAAATAAATATGGTACAATGTTAAAATTCTTTATTATCATTTTCCTTGCATAAACATTAATGGTCTTATTTATAAACGTTGTCTAACTTTAGACAACTGTCCAACTTTGGAAAATGTGTTCAAAAGCATTGTTTATTGTTGTCTTATAGCTGCCTAACTTAGAAACAAGAGTAGATTGTCTTAACTGTGAATAATTTGATATTTATTTTTATTAAATAAAGCATATTTCCACCAATTTGAAAAAAGTTAGACAGTGTCTAAGTAGACAAAAATCTAATAAATACGACTGTAAATTTACAATTGAAAATATTTGTTAAGTTTAAAAGAAAAACACGAGAAAAAATAGCGCATTTTGTTTTTAATTATTTTTGTACAACTGTACAACTCAAAAATATTAAATTGTCGTCATCCAACCAAAATAAAAGATCAAGTTGAAAAATTTATTTTCAAATAAGACTAAGGTAAGGTGGGGTAAGTGCAAGCTACAGTTTAATTGGAAAAAAAAATTAAATGTTTTTGTTTACATATTTTTGACATTTTGAAATCAGTTTGTTTTTGGTTGCGGCAAAGTCGGGTATGGGAGAAGTTAACTCCGCTAGTTTTTATATTTTAAGGAAAAATAAAAAAAAATTGGTAAGTGTATTGTTTAAATGTTGTTTATAATAAGCATGTATTCAGTTTTGGTGATTTACCGATATAGATACGTTTTTGGCCATGGTATGCACTTGCCCCTTTAAATTACTATGAAGGAAGAAGTGCATAACTGAAGCCCGGGGTAAGTGCATATTCAAAAAATGCATTTACCCCGGCTTCAGTTATGCACTTCCCCCTTGCATTTTTTGAATATGCTCTTAACCCAGTATTATTATATATATATAGAGTAGCTTTGATTTAATGTATTATTTATTCAAATTTTTTTTTTACTAATTTTATTTTTAAGGACTTGGAGCCGTGTGAAAAAGTTTGTAACTTTTGAATAAATAAATATATCTTTAAACTAAAAACTCTTTTTAATAGACAAAATACTCCTTATTTATTATCCTTTACAGCAAATAATTCATGCAACAAACAAAAAAGTTTTCCTCAATGGTATGCACTTACCCCAAATCAGAAGGAAGTGCATACCATGGATCTTTTTTTTTGTTTTTTATTTATAAAACATTCATACGGTTTTGAAAAAAATAACAAATTAGCTTTTAAACTAACCGTAATAAACAAAGCTTCAAGGCAACACCATCGGTTAGTATCGATTTTAAGAACTGAGTTTTTGACATGGGTTTAAAGCTGAACTTTTGATTTTATGGGCCGCATTTACCCCACCTTACCTTATCGCTTTTTTTGTATCACTGATGATAGGAATATAAGCAAAATTAGATACAAGCGATCATAAGATTACCTACCGCATAGAGCATAGAACCGCTTTTTGGTTTTCTGTACGCCATACGAGGATCACGATGTTAACTTTGTTTTTTTTTTATTTTGAAAACTAAACAAAGCAACGCAAGCACGGGTCTACTAGTAAAAAAGGAATAAAATCAATTTTTAAATCTTTCAATTTTCATTATGAGTTTTAAATTGTTAAAAAAAATTATTAGACACCAGAACTGCATTGAATAATCCTCAAAATTAGAAACTTTACATTATTGCTATAATTTCAGTGTTTTGATACGCTTAGTTTTTAAAGTTCGTTTGATTTCGAGCTTACTTGAGTGTTGTGCGGCTGATGTTTGTTTTGACTTTTATTTATTTAAAGCTCTAAGAACTAAGAATTGGACAGTAATAAATCTCGCCGATAAGATGCAAGGCATCTAAGTTATCAGTATCTTCACATAACATATTTATATTTTAACTTAAACAAAAATCACAAACAAACAAATATAATGTATGTATGTAGGCACTCGAAAATGTATATATGCACATAGATGTGATGATGAATAATCGACACGAGTCTATAAAGATTTTTGGCACGTATAAAATTAAAAAAAATGTCGCTATTTAAAAAAATTTATGACGATCAAATAATGGTTTTTCTTTGTTTTAAAACAATGTTGATTTTTCACACAAAAAAATATTTTATTTTTAAAATGGATATTTACACACATCTCATTTTATGCGAACCTAAACCAGGGACAATTTTACTAAATTGAATAAATAAGTAAAGTTATTAGTTACGTACTTCACCCTAAATTTTGGGTGATCTTACGCCCTGAATTATTATGTGCGTTCCTTTAATTTGAAACTCTGTGATTTTCTGTCCAAAACTATACATTTTATTTTTTTATATGAAATGTGACAGACTTTTGTGTCGTTTTGGGCAGAAAATCACAGAGTTTCAAAGGAAAGGAACGCGCCTATAATGTTGCCGATTGTCCTAAATATACATACACAAAATATAATGAATTAAGAAAAATGTCAAAACATTCTAATTTCCATATGTGAGTACATAATTCATGGCCTTTATTGAGAGGACACATAGGTACGTAAATTAAATATCTACCTGTCTTTAATGAAGTTTAATTTTTTTCTATTAAACTGCTTTTCATAATTATTAAAAAAATTTAATTTTTTCAACGATCAAAAACTAAATGCATACAAGAGTTTTTACATACAAAAAGACACAAACTCGATGAACCTGGGCAACGGTAATATAGAATCAAACTTGTTCTATCGATTTATATAATACCACCCACAACACCTCAAGATGATTAATCAAAAGCACACACCACATTTCTTGATTTAGTCGTGATGCTCAAGATGGAATGATAGTATTCCGAAATGCATACAAGGTACCCACTTTTTTTCCAACCTTTTTTTATCTCGTGTTCGTCAAGTAAATTTGTGTGTTTTAAAGTAAAACAAAAATTTTAAATTATATCACTTCTTAATTTTTTCGTTGATCTGCCATACTGTCATACATGCATATATCACAGCAAATTTTGCTAGTTATAAAGAAGACAGAAATCAAATCAACCTCTTAATCTATCTGTGCCATTCATTATTAAGCGTTTTGGGGGATTTTTCAACGTCTATGCAAACAGCAAAGTATTTGTTTTCAAAGATTCTAGCGGGAATCCCTAAAGCGAATATTATAAAAACATACATACATATGTATGTATTTTTGTTATTGGTGTGGTTTATCTCTTAAACGTGTGGATTTATAGACATCAGTTTCTCAAGAGATGTACATACATACATTGTACATACGTACGCACCTACATCAAAATATTATTACGGGGAATTTTAAAAATTTATTGATAATGATAACAGCATTCAGTAAAGTATAAAAGAGAGAATAGAATATAATTAAGACATCAGTTGATTTTTGAAGCCTCAAGTTAAAATAAGATTTCAATCGCACAAAAATGGCAGCAGTTAAGATTATTATTCTCTTTGCAATTATTTCCGTGGCTATGAGTTTTACTATTCCTGAACCTAAAATCGATGAACAAAATCCTACCTCGGGAATTGTAAGTTCAAATTTTAAGAAATCTCTTTTTAATTTTTTTAATAATTTGATTTTACTTATACATATGTCTATGTATTTTCAGCAAGATCCATCAAGTGTAAGTGATTTGCATTCGAGAAAAATTCGTTCACCTGATAACGAACCCAAGAGAACTGTTGAAGCACGCGGCGAACATCATGGACGTCATGGTGATAGTGCAAGTGTAACTTACACCCACCCAGTTGGTAAAAATCTTGATGTTTATGGTCAAGTTTCCCGGCAATTCAAATATAACGATAATAGTGGACATGTTGGCATCAGATATAAGTTTTAAACATTGGTTTTTTATTGCAGTTTAGAAAAATTATTGTATTATGTGTTAGGAACAAGTATTTGATAATTATATATAAAATTATATCAAATTAAAAGTAAACTTAAAAATATCAATAAATACTTTTAAATAAATTAAGATTCAGAAATGTTTAAAACCTGCGAAAAAACATTAAAAAGGTTTAACAGTTAAAATTGTGGGATAAAAATTTATAGTGCAACAAAATTAACTTTCTAATCAAAAACCCCGTGTAGAATTAAATGATTCAAAACTCAATACTGTCTCTTGTCGTTCGTTAATCGAAACCCACCACCCTTCATGCCGTTATTCTTGAAAAGCACTTGAATCGACTAATCTGCGAACTTAACTAAAAACTTGAGTATGTGGGAGATTCGCGATTGGAAACATTCTTTCCCTGGGATTTTTTGTTTTTTTCGGGGAAAAAAAGTTCCCATTAAATTAACGATAGGGCTGAATATGAAATAATTGTACTATTTGAATAACAGTACAAGTAAACAAATTATTTAGACTCAAGGTTTTATAACATACCCATCAATTACTTTTTTTAGAGCTATAAAAAATAAAAAAAATATTCAAGAACATTTTAAGTAAAAATCCCCGGTGATATGGAAGGTGTATATTATAATAAGATATCAGAATATGAGGCTGAGCAATTTCTGAAACTATAGCTGACCTCTTAAGACGATTTGGTGGTCTTTTAAATTGTATAGGTATATATACTTATTTTGTCAATATCCCACAAATGAAGTGCTCTCCAATGACCTTTTGCTCTTTTTTGACAAATTTTTGACCTTTTAGATGGCATACTTTTTTCGAATATTTCACATATGAGCTGCTAGTCCTTAATTGCTCTACAGGGAAAGTAATGGTTTCGTGTGAAAAAAAATGTTGAGATTTTAATCGGAATTAAAAAAAAAAACAATCAAACAAAAAATCCATTTTTTACTTTTGAGTTTTGATTTTTTCTACATTTTCCCTTTAAAGATATCACTACATTATTAAACCATTAATATGCATCTTCAACGTATGGCTACATATTAGTTGTTAACCACAAGACCAAGTCCATGCAGTCCATTCCTAAATGCAATGTTAGCAGAGCCATTTTTTACATAACTTACCCCTCAAGGGGTTAGTATATTTTTTCTCTGAAAATTTGTACATCATTGTTGATAATTTGCGCTTTCTAAAATGTGCCACCTTAGACTTAAGCCTCTTAAGACTTAAGTCCCTATGGCAAAAATGGCCCTGAGTGTAAGGTTTGTTTAAAATCTTATGAGCCTGAATTTTGAATTTTTTAGGAATTCAAACTCTGCCTTTAAATACTTTTGATAGGCGACTGTCAAAACGCAATCAGCCTTATTGTGAGTTCAGCCGAACAACATTTCGCCCGGAAAATTTGACATTTCACTGTTCACCTATTGTGAGTTTCACCCGAGCAGTCAGGGCCCTGCCTCAGCAAGATTATGGAATTCGCATCGGAGACTATGTAATTAACACCAAAGTCTCTGGGGTGCAATGGCATGACATTCCGGCCAAAATGAATGTTTACAATAAGTGGAATTTTTCGAACATGAAATTTTGGGTGAAACTCTTATAAGGACCGGATTAAGAAAGTGCCGGTCCTTATATTGTGGGTAGGCTCACCGTGGAATTAGTGCTAAACGGAAGGGGTTCACGTAAAGCGTATTAATAATATCTGTGAGTTTCACCCGAAATTTCATATTCGAAAAATTCCACTTATTGTAAACATGCATTTTGGTCAGAATGTCATACCATGTTCACTTATTTTTAGTAGGCACACGAAATTTCGTTCTCACTCACAATAGCTTTTAAAATTCCGGCCGAATAAAAGATTTTAGGGTGAAATATTTTTCGTGTGAAACTCACAATAATGCTGAATATTTTCTGCATTCTGCAATAATTTACCCATTATCTTAATCATAAAATACGATTATGGCAATAAATGGCTGAAATCTTAAATAAGTACGAGTCAATTTACATTTTATCACAAATAAAAATATTGATAAAACTCTATGCATAAAGTGTCTAAGGTACTTTTTTGTTTGTTATTAAAACTTACTCATGGATTTCGTCGTTTTTTTTTTTTGTGATTCATAGACATTTGTTTCTCAATATAAGACGGGGACTTTTATGCACTTATTGAAAATGATAACAATTAAGTATAAAAGAAAGTATAGAATATAATTTAGACATCAGTTCAGTTTATTTCCTAAAGCACCATACTATACCATCAAATTTCCATCATACAAAAATGGCAGACGTAAGTAAAAACATATCAAAGTTCATTTGATCAAACAAATCATAAATATTCAAGCTGGACATAATAAAACTAAGTAAAACTGGAACTTATTAATTTAAATACAACTTATAAATAATGATCATTCATTTTCGGAAAAATATAAATCTATGGTCTTATTTATAAAAGTTGTATAACTTTAGATAACTGTCCAATTTTGGAAAATGTGTTCAAAAACCTTGTTTAATGTTGTCTTATAGCCGACAATCTACACTTGTGTCTACATAAGTAAACAAGTGTAGATTGTCTTAACCTTGAATAATGTGATAATTATTTTTATTAAATAAAGCATTATTTCCATCAATTTGAAAATAGTTATACAGTGTCTAAGTAGACAAAAATCTATTAAATACGACTGTATATCTATATTTTTAGAAGGAAGGAAAGAGATCCGATAACGAACCCAAGAGATCAGTTCAACTGCATGGAGAACACCATTCACGTCATGGGGCAAGTGCAAGTGTAACCTATACCCACCCAGTTGGTAAAAATGTTGATGTTTATTGTCAAGCTTCCAGGCAATTCAAATATAACGACAATAGCGGGCATGTTGGTATCAGATATAAATTCTGATAATTTTTCCAAATACCCTTTGTTTTTAGTATAAAGTATATAAATTAACATAATAATGTTATTTGATTAGAAAAATAAAAAAAATTAAAACCTAAAAAGTTAACTCTAAATAAATTAATGAATATGTATAATTTATCAATAAAGAATAAATATCCCTAGCAAATATATAAACGTCTTTTATAAACTTATTTAGATGTTTCCAGGCCGAAAGAATCGATTTAAAAAATTTTGGTTTTATGAATTTGCTTAATTTTGTTGTAGATAAGAGTCAAACTTGGTTTTAACATAACAACCATTCGTAAAAGGTTGAACTCCTACTTTTTATTATTTATTGGTTTCACAGAAAAAACTTGGATGAAATATTCAGAGTTTGCTGTGATGAACGGGAACAAAATTTTAAAAGTAGTTTTAGCAAAATTCGCCTGCTGACACACCTACTTTTACTGTTCCTTGGTTTTTTGGAAGTAGCTCTAAGGATATTGATGAAATTTTTTGAATTTTTCGTGATAAACAAAACAAAATATTTAAATTGGTTTTATTAAAATTCCCCCAACTAAATTCCGCCCACTTTTCTCATTAAAATTTGTTTTGGGGTCCACGTTCACTTTTATTGTCTCTTGTTTTTCGGAAACGACTTTTTGGATGTAATTTTTAGTCTATCCTCTTGTGTGAGAATTTAGAAAATGGTTACAATAATATCCCCGCACTTCCAAGCTTATTTAGAGAGGGTCGTATTCAGGGGTCCAAAGGAGATACTGCGTGGCTCAACGCTTTAATGATTTGGTTGAAATTTTGTGTTTAGATACAAATTTAGGATCCCGGAAATTACGCCAGAATTTTTTTTGTAAAAAACGCCAGATGCATTTCAATACAAATTTCTGGCTTTTTTTCCTAAAATGAAAATTTTTGTTTTGAAAAAAGATCCAGTGTCTTTTTCATTCTTGATTAAGAATAAGAGCCAGAAAACTGTATTTTACTTAAATCGTAACATGAAATTGCAAGCCCCAAGCAGTTGCATTGTCACAACAAAATTATAAATGTCCATGCTGCAGGAAAATTGTAGAAATTTCTGGCTTATTTTCCAAAACAAAAATCTGGCTTTTTTCCAATTTTAAGCCAGAAAAAAATTCGGGCGTTTTTTCCAAAAAAAATTCTGGCCTAATTTTCGGGAGCCAAAAATTTACTTTCTATGTTTTTGTGGATAGGTGTCAGGGCCGTCAGTCCATAGAATGCCAGAAAAGGCTGAGTACCGTATATTGTTTTTTAAATCGAAAAGGGCTTCAACTATTTTGATGAAATTTTATTGAATAATATTTATATCATCGAGGCTCGTAGCTAGTGGGGTGCAACGTCCAATGATTTTAATACAATTCTGTATTCAAATAACTTTCTAAGTTCATGTATGCTGACATGAAGGTGCTATCCCCTTGAGACACAATTTTGTTCTATTCTAGTTTTGAGGTTTATCAAGAAAGGTGTCATCCAGGGTAATTGAAAAAAGGCAGCTAAGGGACCTTAGTGAAGATTTTATTTTATTTTATTATATAAGTTCGTCTAGTGAGTTTTAACGCATATGAAAAAAAAAACTTGTTTGTTACAAAATAAAAACGTTAAAATGAATTTAAAACATTAGAAAATAATTTGTATTTTCAAGATAGGTACGCATACGTCACAGTGTACATATGCAATTAATTCATACATTTATGTTATATAAAACTCAATACAATATGCTCACTGAAAGACTATGGAAAGAGTATATAATGTGTGGCTTCTACCAGAATTGCAACAATCGTTACAGAGGCGAACAGAACTCTTATCTCATATAGAGTTCAACTCGGATGTACAATGGAATGACACGAATTTGGAGTGAGATCTGCATTCATATTCATGACATACATTACATATGTACACAAAGTGTGTTGTTGTGTTATTATGTATGTGGAAAAAAATATATTAAATAGAAAAAGTAACAGAAAGATATTAAATAATTAATAATCTCTTAATAGCTTCCACTTCAAATTTATGATTTTTTTTAAGAACGAGGAAATCAAAGCCTTAAAGTTTGTCAAAGTTTTAATACAAATTATGCGTTATACCTACATATTTTAACAATTGTGTGTATATTTTCACATAGTGTAGGTAGGCACATCGAATACATTTTTCTTTTTTTAGGGTTAACGTTTAGAGGAGTGAAGTTAAACAACTGGTAAGATTTACTTTAAATTTTAATTATTTTTGTTTAACTATAAAGTTATAAATTATAAATTATAAATTATAACAATATTTAAACAGTAATTGGTTGGCAAAAATTATCAAAATTCATATTTAATACCAACAAGACCCTTGTTATCGTTATATTTAAATTGTCTGGAAACTTGTCCATAAACTTCAACATTTTTAGCAAGAGGATGGGTGTAGGTAACACTTGCACTTGTCCCATGACGATCATGATGCTCACCACGTACTTCAACTGATCTCATGGGCTCATTATTGGGTCTCTGTCCTTCTTTCTACAAAAAATATGAATACATTTTATAATAAAAGATATTTTAAAGAGATTTGATTTATATTTTACTCAAATGGGTAATAAATAAGTATTTAAGTTAAATTTAAATTAGAAAGTGTATAGTTCAATTTAAATTTTTCTGATTTGTTTTAACCAAAAAACTGATGACCTTTTAGATTGGTTATTTGGAAGAACAATTTGACAAATGTGAACACAATTCTGACAAGAATTCCTGACGCAAATTTGTTTTCTCTTCAGAATAGGAACTTTCATTCTGCCACCAATCGAAAATGACTATAATTATTATTTTTAACTTACATCTGCCATTTTGTATGGAAATATTATTGAACTTTTAGTTTGCAAGATTCGAAAATCAAATGATTTAAATATTGTGTCTTACGCTTTCTTTTATACTGAAATTCTTTTTATCATATTCAGACAATTTATAAAATTCCCTATAATTATATGAATCGTGTTCCAATTGAGAACCAGATGTCTGCAAGTGAATCACAAAAGAAATAATATTCATTTTGGTTTGTTCATTAAGGTCCAGGGATTACCCTTGCTGTATATGGTATTAATATTATCTATAAAATAAGAACAAGTTTTACTGGGTGAAACATTTATAAATTATTGCGGATGAACCCAGTGATCTAATTGAAATTGAATTTAAAATGAAGATTTCAATTAACAGCTTAACTGACAATTAGTTCAAAATCTAAGCATAAGAAACTACTTATACTGCAATGTATTTTACCAGATCACTTGGATCATTGAAGAAAATATCTCCCAAATAGAATGGATAGAGGGGAAAAATATGTCATGTTTGTATGTAAGTATGCATAGAAACATCCATTTAAATTTTGAGTAGGTAGGTATGCCTAAGTGAATATTAATTTATTAAAAGATAGAAATCGTTTCCTTTATACTTCATCGTCCATACAGATTCATGCAAAAATAGGTGGATATACACCAAGCTCAACTTGCCTTTTATGTAGTGACCAATTATATTACAGACTCACAAGTCTTATTTATAAACCCATTCCAAAGTCCCAACGTCTAATTTTAGACAAATGTTAAACCCCCAAACATTTATTAACATTTTTAATCTTGTCTAATTAGAAGCTGCAATCATGGTTGTCCAAAAACCCATTCGGTGAAGTGAAATAGTTCAGAATTGAATCTTGAAATAAATCCTAAAAAAATCATTTAAATTCATTAACTTATTTGAAATGGTAATGTTGATATGATGATTAATGAATATATAAGGTCATTGTTTAGATAAGACAACACTTGCGTCTATAAAAAGAAAATGCCCAGTAGCTAGTTGGACAACTGTCCAAGAATGTTATAAGGAAATCTAATAAATAGGACTGTGTGACTGGGGCATAATAATACGTCCTATACTTTGATCAATATCGTATCACCACCGCCGCGCCGCCGCGCCGCCGCCGCCGTAGAGGTAGAGTATGGGCACTAGGCAGACGCGTTTTTTTTTTTGTGAAGTGTATAATCCACGCATTGAATACAAAATACTAGTTTATACCGTAAAATTTTGAAAAAAAAAAATATTAAAAAAATTTTTTTTAATTTATAATTTCAAAATTTTGATTTTAAAAATTAATTTTTCAAAAAATATTCACTGAAATAATTTTATTGAAAACAGAAAAGAAGAATGGATTTCTGGCTCTAAAAAAGATATTGCAAGCGTAAGCGTCGCCGTTCTTTTTTAACATTTTTTTTTGTTTTGTCATTTTTTTGAAAATTACCCTTCCCTCTTAAATGGGGGGACATAGACCACCCCTCCCATACGATTTTTTTCTTATTTTGATTTAATCTACATCTTTTGCCTTATGGTCGAGTTATTCACTAACACTTAATTCTTCATTAAATACAAGATGGCGGCTTAGATTCCAGCTCGATTTTCCCGAAAAACCACAAATATGCTTCTAACAACTCGTTCTAACTAATTGTAAAAGAAAAGTGTTAGGTACGTATCTATTAAAGTACATTTTGTTATTTTCAATTTTCTCAAAAACTAGGAGACATTTTAGAATCTGGTTTTTAATGTTTGACTAGAAATTGATAAGAGCAATTAATATTAAAAACAAAAAATATCGCTTAGTTTCGTAAAATTTGGAAAAAAAAGTTTTAAAATTAAAGAAATTTTTTTTTTTTTTTCAAAATTTTGAGTTTGAAAATTATTTTTTCAAAAACTATACATTGAAATAATTTGATTTAAAAACAGAATTAAAGTTTTGATTACTTGGCTTTAAAAAAAAAAAAAGATAAAACAGGACATTGTAAGTGTTGCCGTTGTTTTTTCATATTTTTTTCCATTTTAAGTCAATTTTTTTTTAGATAATTCAGGATGGTGGCTTAAGCTCCAGCCCGATTTTACCTAAAAACTACTTATGCTCTTAACAACCCCCTATAACGAATTGTGAAAGAAAAGAGTACTGTTTAAATTTTTCGAAGTGAAATGTTTGTTCCGAATGGCTAAAGTTGTTCTTGAAATTACGGATCCTAACCGATCCGTAGAAAATAAAACACGACTAATATTGCAATATCTAATATGTATAACTTATGTATTATCTGTTTATTAGGTACGGCGGCGGCGGCGCTGATGTGAGCCCAAATTTCTTTGTGGTCTCCAATAAGGTAACAAAATGCTAACGAAAGTATAATATCAGCGGAAAAATATAATTGAACGAGAATTTCACCAAGCAAAAACAATAACATAAATATCAATCAATGCATAATTGCATATAATATGTATATTTTTGAGAAATCATTATTTTCGGCATTATAAAGGTTCAGTAATAAAACTCCTCTTAAAAAAAACAAGAAGTTATTTTGCTAAAAGGTAATTTTCTTTTTTCTTAACTTATAAAATTGTCTAGAACTGTTTGTTTTTTAAGCTTTTGATATTCAATTGAAAATTTCTTTTAAATTAGTTCAATTGTTGATCATTTCCAATAATAATTTATAAATGTTTCACTCACTTAAGTATACCTTAATTCTTTATTTATAAATTTATTTAATAAATATATACATAGATGTGTTCAAAAAAAATATTTATGCATACAGCTAGGGGAATCACAGATAAATTTATAAGACCTAACAAAAATGGATATTGCTTCTTTTGCGATTCATAATCATATGTATCCTATTTGTATGTGAATTTGCATTTATTTGCTTCCCAATTGAAGCAATTCATATACATACATACATATTTTGCGGGGATTTTTCTAAATATTTTTAGAATGATAAAAAATTCCGTATAAAAAGGGATGTAGAACACAATTTAGAATTCAGTTGATTTTTGAAGCTTGAAATTGAAACTTAAATAAGATTTCTATAATACTCAATACTTATACAGAATGGCAGATGTAAGTTAAAAAAAAAATTATAAGCTGTTTAATTAATATTTAAGTTCAAAAAAATAAAACTACTTTTAAGTAAAACTTTGTAATTTTACAAAAATTAAACATATTTATTTATGATTCGTTAGAGAAAAATATAAATTAAATCTTAAATACAAGTTATCTAATTTATTTTTTAGAAAGGAGGACAAAAACCTAACAATGAACCCATGAGATCAGTTGAAGTACGTGGTGAGCATCATGATCGTCATGGGAAAAGTGCAAGTGTAACATACACCCATCCTCTTAGTAAAAATCTTGATGTTTATGGAAAAGTTTCCAGGCAATTCAAATATAATGACAATAGTGGACATGTTGGTATCGGATATAAATTTTGATATCGTTTCTTTTTTTTAACCTTTGTAAAAGTTTTATTATAACTTTAAAGTTAAAAAAAATAAATAAAAAGGGTTGCAATAAAAATAAAACCCTAAGATCATAAAACAGCAACATTTTTTCATTTACTATTTTACTAAAATACCTGGGTACCTGGCTCCTAAGAAAATCATACCTAATGAAGAAATTCCTAAAAATAAATAATGCAATAATCCTTAAGTTTAAACATTTAATAAGCTTAAAGTAGTTATTATGAATCAACAACAAATTTAAGTAAATTCATAATGAAACGATTCCGAAGAAAAAAATATAAACATGAAAAGCAAAACATGCTCATCATCTCATATTTATATACATATTTAATTCTAGAGTCTGGGTCCCTTTTCCGATATTGACAAATGAAATGTCAAACAAAGCGGAATCACCTACTGATTTGACAAATTATAATTGTATTGTATATGTTAATAATTTGTTCAAAAACTGCAATTGTTTGTTAAATATTGTTCCATTAAAAATGAACTTAAAAATTAACACTTTCCAATTGGAAATATTTTGGAATGTGACATTAGGTCGGTTCAATTTATTAGGCCCGTTCACAAAATGTTTTTAAATTAAATGTCAGTGCGTCTCTTATTTTTATGTAATTGTGAGAATAATTCTAGCACGGATAGGCTATAGTTTGTCTTTATTCAACTGAACGACTTCACAATTTTCTGACGTTCTAGTATAGAATAAACAAACAAACAAATGTCGAGTGGCTCACACGGCTCGTGCTGCGCACCAACACCGTCTGTAATTGATCAATATTTATTTGGAAGTGACTAACCGCCATATTATTCAATCGACACATCTAGATTAAAACTTAAATTCGGATGTATTTACATTGAATTTGTATAATTTACATCCAGATTTAAGTTTTAATCTGGATGAATCGAGTAAATAATATGGGCGTAAAGAAATGTCAATTTATAAGAGAGCATACTTCGGAAACTCAGTAAAATTATGTCATGTAAGTTTTAAGATGCTGCAACGTTCAATTGTTTTTTTTATACAAGATGGAATTGTCCAAGAACTTCTTATTTCCAAAACAAATCAGTTAGGAGCTCCAAAAAAAATTAAAAGAAATTTTAACTGCATTTATCTATCTAATTTGATGTTTTAAGAAGATTGATGCTGTAATTTATATATGAGGCTATGTGGCTATGAGGCTGTTTGGTACATTCCGTTTTTTTTTTTCTTAAGCCCTAGAGGGGAAATTCGAATTTTGGTTTTAAAATTTTCTCGAAAACAGCGCTTATACGATCTTGAATAATTTGAATAAAACTCGTATACCAGTAATGACAAAAGTGAATTTTAGAAAACTGCATTTCAATTTTCTGCCAAAAATTTGCATTACGGAAATAAGGTTTTTTTTTAGTAAATTTATTTATTTTCTTAGTTATTCATCCTGTATAGGTAGGTTTTAATGGCTGACTGATTTTGTTATAATTTTGCAATAGGGTGCTTTTCAAAAGTTTTAAAAATACTTAATTTTTTTTTTCAAAATAAATTTTACCAAATTAAAAAAAAACAAACAAAAAATGCATTTTATTAGAATTTTTGGCTCTTTAAACATAATGTTCGTTAAAAATGTATGTTACATTAAAATTACTAACTACAAGAGCAAGTTTTGTACGATCTAGTCATGCATATTTTTTTATGTCAAAATCGTAAGAACCATTTTCGAGGTTAATAAGCTTTCTTTAACAGTTGTACCTACCTCTAGCAGGTACCAATATTTTGGAGCTAAAAAAATGTTTCTGTCTAGAGAAAATCGTATTTCTCAAGTTTAAAGAAAACCGATTAGCAGTTAAGCCTGAATCGAGGTACAAGGAGACATGGAGACGAAAACAGTTTCGGCACTCATTCTTTTCGAGTTTGCGTTAGGTCTGATCAAAATCTCGATTTTTTTTTACTAATCCAAAGCTTTCCATATAATAATACCGTATATTGTGTATCATCATCAAGTTCGATATATTAAAATCTGCTTAAAATTAATCAAAATTGAATTAAATATCCAGCTAGAGGTAAGTATATAAATCCATTTTCCTGTAGTTTATACCTACGTACAGAGAGAAGTGGTAAATCCGTCTATATATACATAATATAATCCTCCTTCGCATATACAAATGCTTTCACCATATCCGAAATCAATCTTTGTCATTATTTGATTAAGAAACCTCGACATATCCTTAGCTTTGTGCTGTATCTACATATGTATATATTATATCTATCTAAAAATGTATGAGAAGAAACCCGCCTATGGCTACAATAGATATAGGTATGTACATTGTATACATTATGCATAGTTAGTTGGTGGCAAACACCTAAGCCTTATATGAAAAAGGATTCCCCTTGAATATATATGCAAGTATAATGTGAGTAAAGAGAAATAATAATTAGATTTTTATATCATATCATCGTACCTCAATCTTCACAAATATTTTCAATGAAAGTGTATAGATATTGAACATTGGTGACTGCTGTTCAAAAATAATCAGTCATTTTGAAACGTTTATTTTACGGGATTAATAAAAATGTATAGGTACAAAAAAAGCATCAGGATTGGGATATCAATCACTGGTAGGTATATATTATTGCGTTATTTCACAGATGTTGTACAGAAGAAGATAAGGTATTTTATGATGTATCTACATGGGTATATATTTATTGAGATTTAGGTACTATAACCTACTTCTAGAGTGGACTTGAATTGTAGCAGTACAGCTGCGGCGGCGCTGGGCGCAAGATTTTTTATAAATAAAGGACCACGAGAATTTGCATTTTTTTGCTATAAATTGCAAAGGAAAGAATCAACGAGTGGATCTGCACAAACTTGTTCTTGTGGTTAAATGAGTAAAATATGTATGTCAAAAATATACTTACCAATTAATTTCTTCTTTGATTTTTATTTCATTTATTTTACGGTTGAAACAAAATTGGTGGAGCCATTTATATATTGCAAATATTTAAATCATACAAAACCCCCTCTTAATGGTTTCTATATTGGAATCTTATTCTACTTGTGACCACATCATATTGACTCTTTGTTTGTTTTAAAAATATCCAGTTATCTGTTCTTAGTCTCAGTACACAATGAATAAATCAACAATGTTTGTTCGTGTTCGTACTACATATAGTCATTCTGTGTGTCACTGCGATCACTGTATATCGACATCGAGATAAAGCCTATCCAAGAAAATTACATAAAAATGCTCTGTACCAAATTTGAAAAAAATCCATTTAGCCGGGTGGGTGTTTTTTTTTTTTTCAAATTGGTAATTTCAAAAAATATTGAAGTAATTGTAATAAAAGTGCGTTTCAAGTCTTGAAATATAAATTCTTAAAAGTTAGCCATATCCAGGTTTCTCAGGCTCACTGAGATCTCAGAGATCTCAGCTATCTCAGAAATCTGAACGTAACTCCTCAGTGATATTCCTCACTTTTTTATTTGTTTTTTGGATTTGCTTGCTCAATTATTTTTTGTCGCAGTTGATCAAATTATAAAAAGATATAGAGGGTGCTTTTGTCTTCAAGGGGAGAAATCTTGTTCAGGTTTCTCCTTATCCTCAGTCAAGATGACAGAAGTTTGCTCAGTGGAGATCTCAGAAACGTGAATTGGCTAAGTGTTTTGAAGTGCGATCTTGTAATGTAAGGAAAATTAAAAAGAAATATAAATAATTTAAAGAATTAAGAAAAAACTTTGTTTTATTTCTATATATTTAATAATTTTACAACATTTAATTTTTATTTATTTTATATATGCGACGCAGACTGACAGTCCGTAAGCATAAGCCCGATGATGGATTATTAAATCCGAAACGCGTCGCTATATAAAATAAATAAAAAAATCAAATATAAAAATAAGCTCTTAATTTATGATTACAAAATTGAACGAAAATTTGACGAAAGGCATCATTTTCCGTAACTAAGAGTGCATCCTATGATTAATTTGTATTCGCTTAATTTTTCTAAGAACAATTTAGAACCCCTCCAAAAATTGTGAGCCTGATATTACTTAAGAATCGTACTCAAAAACTGAGGTTTAACTAAGGCTTTACGCAGCTGAAGCGAAACTAAAATGCCAAATCGACAACAAAAACGTAAACGAAAAGATTTCGGAAAAATATTAATGGAGAGTTTTATTAGATGAGGCGTTAATGATTCTTTTTGTGGTCTCCAACACGTTAGCAAAATGGCAACGGAAAGTCGGAAACCACTGCAAAAAAAACAAAAGTGTCACCTTATCAAATAATCTCCTACAAATTTTCGCTCGTTGAACAGTGTACTGCAAAAGAAAAAGCAGAACGAAATTTTTCGTTGTGTCATTTTTGTGTGGGATTTTTCGTTTCGCATCAGACATATATGGTCTTATTTATAAACGTTGTCTAACTTTAGACAACTGTCCAACTTTGGAAAATGTGTTCAAAAACCTTATTTATTGTTGTCTTAAAGCTGCCTAACTTAAACACAAGAGTAGATTGTCTTAACCGTGAATAATGTGATAATTATTTTTATTATATAAATCATATTTCCACCAATTTGAAAAAAAGTTAGACAGTGTCTAAGTAGACAAAAATCTAATAAATACGACTGATAGAGTAAAAAATTTTGCAAAACATAAAATTCAAACAAAGCTGAGTTTTGAAATTCACCACAATTTTTTAAAAGATAGATTAAAGCCGATTATGCAAAGTGCAGCATTTGAATTCTTGAAAATTTAAGTCACTATAATACAAAATGAAGCGATTTTGTGGTTCTTTTTTATTTATTATAATATCTCCGGGTTTATACTTTTTCTGGCTTAAACGCTTAATCGAGTTTATTTTTTTGTGAACTCGTATGCGTATTCAAATCTATTTACTACACATTTGCTATTTATACCTCCTATACGTAGACCTACATTTCGCATGAACCTAAATACATATATCGGAGCATTCACAGATGTTTTCCCTTTTCTATTTGTGTCGCATATTATGCAAAGCGTATAACTATAGGTACTCAATAAAACTATCCCACATATCCAACATCATCCTTTTCAGCCACAAACATTATGCTGGAGCCAGCAAGCAACCGAACGGATAACCACACCATTGATGCGCTGAATGGATATAAATCTGCCAATGCTTTAGCATTTCCATTCCAAGTGCCATTAGTGATTTCCATGTTACTATAACTACCTACATACATACATATATATCCATGGTTTCCTGCGGTTTGGAACATTATTATGTTTAGGCCGCCATCCAACACCATAATTCCAATGTGTGTTCATTGTATGGAAAACGTGTGAGAGCAAAACATTCGCACCTCCTTGAAATCCCTGTACCTACTGCCATTATACCACATTGCGGGATGGATGCGTGTATAAGACAATCAGAAACTGTGGTTCTGCTGTGCTATATATGATTGCCCGGACCCGGGATCCCCCGCCAGCGACCGATTCCAGTTCAACTACGATACGAGTATAAACCTAAATGAGAAATATTAAAAATATTCTGGCGACCGCAAGACTATCAGCAATCGCATTCAACCAAAAATCAAGCTTCTATATATGTATGTACATAGTTTCGAGTCTACAATCCGGCTGCCATCAGGTTTACTGTAAATCAAATTTAAATGTTTGATATTCCTAAAGTCGACTGGAGTAGATTCTCAAATTTATGAGTTCTCCTTGAAATTCTCCCACCATTCCTTGGTTTTCAACCTGATACCGGAAGATGATATAATAACATAGCGTTGGGTTTTTGTTCGTTGGTATGCGAAGAAATTATTTTGCTAAAGAATATAAAGACGCTCCTTGGCAAATAATGTGATGGACAATTTTTTACTTTTTGTGGGAATTTGCTTTATTTTAGTAGAAGACAATAATATAGGAGCAAAGCTGATTTATGGGACAAGTTCGAATAAGCTCTCCTGGGGATGACGGAAAAAGTGCTGTTATATAAGGATCCTAAATAAATCAAAGTTCCGAAGTGGTGGTAAAAATCTTTTTGAAACTTATGACACTGGTAAGCCAGTGTTTTTTTTTTCTTTAATAGAATCTACCTATGCTATGTGATCTAAAAAAGTTGTTTCCTTTATATTTTCTTTTTTTCTATAAGAATTATTTATTTAGGTAAGAAATTGAAAGGCTCCCTTTTATTAAAAGAGCTGGTGACTTTTTCATCAGTTCCTTGATAACGAAATGAATCGATAGATCTGGGCTTTTTTATATGTAAAGGTTGTCCAGCGGAATATTTTCAAAATTAAAATTCAATATAAAAAAAACTACATCGTTTTTATTTATTTTTATTTCAATTAAATGCAGATCAACAATGCGGATTTTATTTTTTAAAAACGATATCATCCAAATGATGGCCGTTTTGTCAATGCACTCTTGCAGTCGGACTCTTACATTCGCGATTACGCGACGGCAAAGCGCTGGAGTAATGCTTTGAATTTCATGGCGAATATTTTCCTGCAGGGCCTGAATTGTCCGGGGATTGTTATTAGGTGTGTTTTTTTTGTATCCCAGAGGGAATTGGTCGAAAAAACAACGTCGGTGCTAAACAATCACCATGTTAAATACAACAACAACTAATCCCCTACGGGCTAAGCTAAACCCAGATAATTCTCCGGGCTTAACTTAAGCACACAGAAAAACTGTGTTACCGGCATAAATTATATACTTGTTATCGATAGTTTGTATGAAAACTCCATTTTGTTTCTGTGTTGCTGTCACTAATCCCTGTGGTCGTTTTTTTCTTGCAATTCCCACCGGGCTTGTAAAAAAACACGCCTATTGTTAACCTTTGATTTCAGGTATCCCCAAAAAAGAAATCGCAAGGTGTGAGGTCTGGCGACCGAGGCGGCCGTGGAATGTCTGCATACTTGCTGATCAGTTTATTCGGAAAAACTGTCCTTAGCCTCGTCGAATGTTAAAATTAGTACAAAAAGCGCGAGGCCCACTTCAAATATTGCTCCATCCCAAATGCATGGTGCGCTCCCGACCAGTTACTCATGGCGACTAACAATTCCGCAAATTCTGCGCTTTGAATGATACCCCTCCTGCTTAACTCAACCCGCTAGTATTTCGATAATCGCAATTTAAAGTTGAAAAATTCCCGCTGGACAGTGGACACCCTTTACATACAGTTTGAGTTGTTTGAAAATTTTTAAATCTTTGTGGTCAGTGACATCTATCGGAATACTTGAAAATTCGTGACTTAAATACTTCCAACCTAATAATAAATACTTGGTGTAAGTTTCAAATCAAATAATTAGTTTTTGAAATTTTGTTAATTTTGATATGACATGATTTGAGACATGATAGAGGAAAGACATTAATCTTTTACTAACGTGCACTTCTCGCTTAAAAACAAATATGTATATTGGAATAAATCGGAAGGTAAGTTTTTAAGATTTAAGTTTATCTATAAATTTTGTTCTTCAGCTCCATCTATTGGACGAAATGTTGTACTAATCGATGACAAATAACTCAATGAATTTTTTATGCAAATAAAATTTTCAACTCAACAATTATTTTATTGTTAAAAATGCATTAATGTGTTTTCCTGATGTAAATTCATTTTTCGTGGCAGCTGATTGTCACTTCACACAAAATGGAACAAATCGTTCCAATTATTTGCGTTCCAGCTTTTACTTGTTCCACTGACAGATTTGTGAAAGGAAAAAAAATCGTATCCATCTGTTTCAACTTTTCCTGATGGTTTTTTCCTTACATCGAATATATTATAAAGGGTACCGGAAAAGAGTTCGAAAACATTCCGACTATTTCATAATAGGTATCGTAAAGTTTCCATCACAAGTTTCATGAACACTCCCTTTAGCCTTTCAGTCACTGTCATATTCAAACAAACATTTCAAAGTTACAAAGTGCAAAGTGAATGGTGAAATAGCGCCTTGGACAATAATTAAAAAAATCTCCCGAAATTCTTTTGGACATATTAAAAAATTAAAATTAAACGTAATTTATTTCTATATTACCTATAATTTGTTGAAGACTATAAACCCCTTTAATTTCAATTGATGATTATAGGCATCAGCTTTAGTGCCATCATTATGTTGTTTATGTGAGAAATTTTTTAAGTGTGTACTTTGTAGGTATGGGAAGGAGCAACATTCGCCCTGTCTATCTCTATGAAAAAAAAAAATATTTAAGCGGGCACAATGGCAGTGATTGATTGTAGATTCTTCCATCCATTATGGGGTTGGAATCCATAAAGATGAAAATTTTAACTTATGAAGCATCAGGAGCAAGCAAAACAGCAGCAGCAGTAGCAGCAGTTGGCATCCAATTATTGAGTGAAGGAAAGTTCGATTAGATATAGGGGTAATGATGGAGGAGCTGACTCATGTACATATATAGCTTGATGCTGTGAAAGAGGGTTGTAGATAAAGCATTATGCCTTGTATATATACATACATACAATATACTTGTACGCGCGCTGTGTAGGCAGTTAACACCCTGTGAGTAATTGCTCACAAGTGATGATTTATTTCTGAGCGCGTTAAATAAGAAAATTGACTTACTCCATCATCCTGGGAACAGCTGAATTATAGTCTTTGGCTTGTTTCTTTAGAACGTGGACCTGATGGCTACTTCCGCTTGATTGGCATATTTAACGCAGGAAGTTATAAATTGAAGAAACAAAAAAAAAAAAAAAAAAAAAAAAACTGGACATTATAAGGCAATTTATTAAAGTAATCTTATTTGAAAGGTAAGTATAAAGAGACATAGATTGATCAAGGTGCAGTAACAGAAACTTTGTAAGTGTTTTTTTGCACTCAAATATTAAACAAATCTATCTACCTAATATATGATTTTCAAGGTACAATGACAAAAAACAAAATTTTATTTATATACATATTTGTAGATACATATTTTTTTTAGCAAGTTGAACTTAAATCAAGGTAACTAAGCTGAATCAATCATTGAAACAAAAATGCTTTTTCATCATTCCATCCCAGCTTGTCCCCAAGAGACGATAAAGGCTTTTCTTCGGCATTTTCTAATAGAATAACGAGGACTTGATTTATTCAATTGGGCCTCTCGATAAAGGTACTTTTTGTTGCCATTTAAAAAGGATAAGAATATGGGATTTGGGATTTACTCAAACCCATGTCAAGAACAAAAAAACAATCTCAAACTCCAATTATATAAAAAAAAATATTTAAATGTGTTCCCTTAGACCAAAAAGTTAAAAAAAAAAACAACCGAACCCAGGTGTTATATATTTAGAAATATCTGATTTAAATGCACGCGTTTCTGTCACGTCTAAAGCTTTGCATAGATAAATTGGTATAAATAAAAAGAAGATTCATTTATTTAATTTGTGATGAAATATTCGTGAGTCTCAAATGTCCAAGAGATGACAAAATTTCAATCTGAATTCGTTAGGTACTTGGGAGCCTATGAAATGTTTTTTGTTTTCTTTTTAACAAAAAACTATAGCTCATACAACATTAAACCGTAGGTACGTAATTTAAAACAGTATGTCTTAAAAGATCGTCATTTTCAATGAAACTAGTTGCAAATCAAAATATTTTATATGTAGGTACTTCTTTAATTCTGAACTTTTAAAGCAAGAAATCAATGAAAGAAAATTCACATTTATTCGAAGAGGCTTCAATATTCTTTGTCTAAGTCTTAGCCCTGTTACACCATGGCACCCTCAACACACTGTAATTGCTGCAGCTGAACTTCATTTTTAATCAAACGTGTTCCTTTCATAAAGCTGCTGATGGTGTTCCCTTTTATTTCTCGGATTTGCTTCGTGTCAGCTATCAAACATTTGCCATTGCCAATCTTTTTCATTTCAAAATATACAAAGGCTTCAACTAAACAAGCCAGTATAACTACCATGCCGACATTATTATCGTGATTTCAAATGGTATAGAGGTATGTCCTATTCCATCGAATGTCGAACCTTTTCTGCTCATCTTTTAAACTGGGTGATGTTGGTTTCAGCTTAATATAATATGAAATAAGGTTTAAAGTTACTGCATGCATTCTTGGTGCAAAATGTTTAATTGGTTTTGGTCAGCTAAATGCAAACTACTGCTTCTTCCTTTTTCATATAAGATGATTAAGATGAATTCTACAGATAATTTGTTGTCGCATTGTCGTGCTCAAGAACCGAAGTGGTATAAACACGGATTGCAAACAATTTAAATATCTAGAGTGAATTCTGGCTTAAAGTTTCGTTGTGTTCATTGCTAACCGAAAACCATCAACTTGTAGGTTGTTGATGGTTTTGCGGGTATAAAGGCGTGCATAGGTATATTGTTAATGAAACCCACGCCACGTTACAAACTGTAATCGATTTGTGGCATCATCAGGTTGTAGAGACTATTTTCTGTGTGCACATCGATATCATCCCTTTTCCACAACAATGAAGGAGTTTTCGAACAAACATTTTTCTGAATTTTAATGAGTTTGGAATGTAGCATAGTATGTATAGATATTAGGTATATACCTATAGAGATTGTGTGACCGGAATAAAGGATATCCCAGAGGTGGATGTAGTCTGTGTGTGTGTTTGTATACAGTGGTTAACACTAAAGGTTTACCTTTGGTTTTAATTTTGAGAGAAGTTGGTTAGTTTGTTTGTAACATTTGGTTAAGGTTTCGCAATAAAAATTTTGGACATGATGAGATGCATGAATATAATGTAGATATACATATGTATCCTTGAATATACCTTTATACAATACATAAATAAATTTTTTGTTAGCATATTGAAGGCTAGGTATGAGTTTATTTGACAAGGGTTTCATTTTTGTAATATTATCTATATAACTTTAAAATAAACTTTATACCTTGGAAAGGTTGGAACTATAGGAGTTACCTTCATCTAGAAAAACCAACGATATCTATTTTCATTTCATGCTATTTAGGCATAATAGGGAAATTGTTTTGTAACTTTGTTGAAATTGAAACCAAGAAACAATGTTATTGAAGGTTTTTCAAAAACAAAATCATGTGCCAAATACCCATATATGTACCTACTAAGATATGCATACAAATATCTCAATGTTTAAAACCAACATTATTCAGTCCCTGTTCCCCTTAAAAAAACCCTTTCATTATATGCATCACGCAAGCCTCGTTAAAGAAAATTTTGTCATCTGATTGATTTTAGCAGATTTTAGGTATATGTCCTAAACATAAACAGTCATATTTATTAGATTTCCTTAGAACACTCTTGGATAGTTGTCCACAGTCTAAATAGTTGGACATCTCCTTATTTATAAACGCATTCCAGCAGTTGTCTAAATATGTGTACTCACATTCCCCCTGACATCCCTGTAATCTGTCAATTTCGTGAATATTTGGATACGCTCAATAAACATTTTTTATTCATTTCAAGATAATTTAACAACTCTTTGTTTATTGAACTTGCACACTTTAGGAAAGGTTTTTACAACTAATTTTAGTGTCTAAGTTAGACAATCGAAGGAACATGATTATAATTAAGGTTTTGGAGTTGGACAGCTCTTCAGACATACTTTGGAATGGGTTTATAAATAAGACACAAAGTGCCCTAAATCAGCTGGATAGGCTTTTGTTACATCGGGTCAGTTAAAAAAAAATTACTTAACTTATAAATTTTTTCCATGAAAATATAGGTTTGTTTCCGTTCTGTAAATTTAAGTCTTAAGACTTTTATCTGACACAGACAAATCGGAGTTTTTTTCACAAAATACGAGAGAATATTTTTTGAGCGAGAGAAATTCACAGTTCTGCAAAGTTTCAGTATGAGAGTAATTCAACGTTTTCATCACGGCAAATAAGGTTTTTTCGTTGAAAATTTTCATATTCAATTTGAAATTATTCGCATTTCGAAATCAAGTAACTTTAACCAAATCTGCACTACATTTAGGTAGAGAAGTATGTACAAACTTTACGAACACCTCAAGTAGAAGAATAAAAGCAAAATTAAAATTAGTTAATACGTAATATATGTACATATATGTATATGATATTTGTCAATCCTATTTATTTTGTCAGAATCCATTGACGTTTGTACAAGTATAGGCATATTCAGGAAATAAAATCTCGGAGACCTTATGGCATTTCAACAACTCAGTTACATGGACATTATTTCGCACCATTTTCAGCTTTTTGACAGCACAGCTGAGAAAAAAAAGTATTGGATTTGCTTGCTTAATGTTTGAAAACAAGTTGCTGGAATTTTTTTTTTGACATTTGCTTTTAGTTTCTTTTAAAAATTTCTTGTACCTTTCACACGCAGAAATAAAATCTTAGAAGTTTTTACTTTCCTTTTAAAGTAGCTTGGTTAAAAACAGAATACTGTGTATGTGAAGAGACATGTCAAAATGTCGTCAAATCATTCACCAGTAGATTTCGTTCACTCCTCTTTCTTCGTGCCCTTCTCACCATAAAACTGAAAGCAGCTGAAAACTCAGTTTCCTTTTGTGAAATATTTTGACTCATCTACGAAGTATATATGTATCAACAATAAAGCTAAATAAAGCCCCTTTTTCGTTCTACAATTTTTTTATTTAAATTTTCACAAACTTCAGTAAAAATGCGTCGTCATATTCCTATAGTTTTTCACAACAAAATTATAACGCTTTCAACAATATTTATTTGAACCTTTGATGAAATAACAAAACACCAAGAAGTATACTTTAATGTAAGTTGAAGACATGCTATACCGGCAAAATTTGACCTAACAGATACTAGGTACGATATTATAATATTTTTTTTTTTTTTGCTTAAAAATAAGTCATCATTCTATGAAATATTTCAACTGGGAGTCATATTTCTGACATCAACCTACTTTTAAATCAAAACAATTATTTATTTTGTTCGTTGCTCTATCAATCTGCTGAGCTAAGCTTCTATTTCTCAAACACCTGTTACGTAAAATGACCTCTAAAATTTCAACCATCATATTCACTCACAAATAAATACAACTGTAAATAACAAAAACCATGCAATTAATGCGGCGCAGTGACAGTCTTCTTCACTTAACGATGAAATCTATTTATTTATTTTTTATAATTTCTCTGGTCGGTAAGAGTGATTGATAAACCTTTAAAATTTGTGATTTCATTTAGTTTAAGTTTAATTTTAAATTTGTACATATAATATTTTACAGGCTTTCAGTTGGTTAGATCAGCACCTATGGAAGAAAGAACTGATTTTTTTGGAAACATCGATTATAATCAAGTGGTGAGTCATATGAAGGAGCTGATGATGTATTTGCCTGTTTTGATGACAACTGTTAAAGAGACAATGACTGGCTTTCCTAAAATTAATGAAGGCTTAAACGCTAGGCGTTTTTTATTGGGCTCTGGTCGAAGCAATGATGGGAAATGTAGATGCAGACAACTAAATAAGATTGATCCAAGTATCGAAGATATTGGCTATTAGTAAATAAATAATAACAATAATTAATTATTAACACTACGAGTTTTAGTAACATCACATTATTTTTTTTTTGGGATAAATAAATATTTCTTATTTCTAAATTAATTTGGTTATTATGTTTTTTTTTTTAATTTTTTGGTAAAAATTTCATTGAATGGTGGATAACTTCAATCCATTTTTGGATGAAAAATATTTATAATAATTATTCCTCTGGATTTTGAATATGTTTGTGCTACCTTGAATATAAACGGTGTTTTCTTTTAAGCCAGTACTAACTTTGATTTTAAGCAAAATACACGATATTTCATCAAATATCTACCCATTTACTTGTTTTCAATCGATAAAATACATTAGGCGCGTTCAGAAAAATGAGACCTCAGAGATTTCACTCCATCAAAAAGTGGAGCAAGCAAATCCAATTTTTTTCCTCAGCTTTTTGACAGCAATTTGAAACTCTTGGTTTGAATCGCGTGTATGTCATCACGATAAAACTGGAAAAACAACTGGATAAAAATTGCACTGATAGTTTGCAATCTGACAGATGGTTTGACAGATATAACTGTCCGAAGGTAGTACGAAGTGTCAAAAATGACATAACGAAATCATAAATGGAAAATGTCGTTCTAGATTTTGTTCTGTTGTTCGATGAGCGAAATTGGTAGTTGTAACAGAATTTTTGTCTAATTTGTCGCACTGAATTGATTTCCCAGGCCCTAAGCCAAAATGTGTGGGGAAAAATGAAATTCGAGTTTTATTGTTTTTTTTTTTTATTTCATTCAGTGTGTATGATTTGTTTGAGTTTATTTTTTTTTATTTTTTTAACACTCCATTTTTTTCTGTGTTTTCGCAAGCTTTTCGATATTGTTTTTGGAGACTCCAGAAAGTAAACACATCCAAGGAGATTCCCTAGGCCAACCTGTTAAATTAAAACAAAACAAAACAAAACAAAAAAATAAAACAATTGTCTTTTACAATTTTATGGTTATTTTATTGGATAGAATTTCTTTTGTAATAAAATTCGTTTATTTTTCAAACAATTACATTATTTTTTTTTTTTTGAGAAATAAATATATAATATGTTTATATATATATATATAAGTTTTATACCTACTAATTAATATTTTGTTTTTTTGTTTGCATTTTTTGTATAATTTAAAATTTGATTCTGATTGAACGTTTATTATTTTTTGTTTTCTAACGTTTTTTTTCTGTTGCTACTAACTGACACACAATGGCTTTCTTTTGCTTCTTAACTTAAAGAAAAATGAATATCTAGTTCTTATTATGCTTATCATTCGTATACAATTGGAATCTGTGAAACCAGATGAAATAAAATTATCCTTTTGCTTGTTTTTTTTTTTTTTTTTTTTGCTAAATAATATATTCTTTTTTTTTTCCTAAATAAATAAATATTTTTTTTCTTTTCACATTTTTTAAACTTATTTTGCTTCTTCTCTCAAGTTCTTAATTTTTCTTTTTTTACAATCTATTTTGTGTACTCATTCTTTGTGTTTTATTTAAATTTTTTGTTTGTGTGTTGTTGTTGTATGTATTTATAATTTTAAGTATTATATAGTTTTATTTCATTTTTAATTTAATTATAGGTATTACATTTATAAAATTAAAAAATTATTGTTTGGATTTTGTTTTTGTTCTTAATAATTTCATTTTATCTCTTCATATTCGTGTTTTTTTTTTTTTTTTTACTTATAATTAGATTTTATCACCTATAATTTTTTGTTTATATTATAATAAAAATATTATCTTAAAATGTTACTTTGTATTTAGCATCTTTGTTACTTTTACGTATATTCGTTACAATTGCATTATATATAAGTATAATACTTAATTTTAATCTTAAAAACAAATTTAAATGCTGGCTGGTATGTTTTAATTTTTTTTTAAATAAGCGCAATAAATAAAAGAAAATATTTTTTTGTTTTATAATAATACTTTAAGATTAAACACAACATTTTTGTTCAGTTAACATTGCTATACCTATACTTACATAAAATATAGCAATATTGTTTTTTTTATTTTTAAATTTAATTTTATACAATTCTCATATTTTACTTGAGTTTTTATTATAAAAACACATTAAAGTTTTATAGACTACAAGTAATAACATCAAACATCAAGCAAACGGGTACATTTTCGTATTTTTTTATAAAGATAAATCGACTCAGAAATGTTCAAATTAAATTAAAAAAACAAAATAATATATAATTCATTTCTCAAAAAAAAAACTATAAAAACAATCTTTTTCTGAGCTATATCCAATTTTTGCTACGAGTACCTACAATTTTTAGATATCGAGTTCTAACCGCCATTATATCGTAACCGAGAAAATTTAAATTTTACAGGAAACAAATAATTTAATTAAAACCAATCGGTCGTAATGTCAACTGTCAGCATTCAGTCATATTAATTTTATAAATATTATAGCTAACTCAGTCAAATCTCCATCGGGAAACAATAACCAACAGAAACCAAGTGAATGTCTAAAAATAAGTCGGAAATAAAGTTAAAAAGGTTTTGATTTTGTTATTGTTTACTGAGCAAAATTTGACAACTATACATTTTCCAATAAAACACACCTAATATTAAATGCTTACATTTGGCCTAGGATTGGTTTTAATGCTTAGGAAAAAACGACCAATTTTTTTATTTTGTCAATGTCACGATTAAATGGTGGTAATTTCTCAATATATTTCGATCACATTTTACAAAATTTATAAACAAAACCACGATATGTAACTGGTGGGATATTAAACAATAAAAAGTGTTTAAAAAGTAATATTTTTGTTTAAACTTACAGAAATAATCAGTTTTAAAAATAATTGAATAAAATGAAAATTATTCTATTCTATATAAAACAACCACAAAAAAAAAATAAACAAACCACTGTCTCACTTTGTTATACAATTTTTTTTTGTTATGTTCTTGGAATCTTTGAATCAGACTACGCCCTACATTGTCAATATTTCTGAGCAGTACCTACTTGATATTGAGCAATGATATTGAAGACAGAAATTTAAGAATCATCTATGACAATTGGAGTTAAGCGTCATTATAGACTACAATTTTCTGTCAAAAGCCAACATTTGGTCAACTAGAAGACAATTAATAGAGCGTTTACATCTGCGATAATGAATAACTAAAATGGTTTTATTATAAAGATACTCGTTTTTTCTTACGACTGATATTTGACTATCGTAAAGGTTTCGTTGTCCAATTCTTGACAATCCTAAGTAGGTGTGAAGTTGGTTGTGCTTAAAAAGTTCTTCTTTTCGGTTTTGTTATATGCAACATCTTTTTTAATACCATTTATATGTAAATAATCGCCATCATTGGTGACTATATCGTTTAGTCCCCTTTCGCCTTTCGGTTCGAAATACGTATTATTGTCCCTGAGTTGTGATCCAGTCGTCATTAGGATCGATTTTTCGTTGGCGTTATAATTAGGATGTAATTGCCATCGACACATCCTATATCACTACTAATTTCTTTAATTTGTAGGTAACGTAGATCCTGGAAGCTCTTCATAACATAACTTATATTTAAAGTCTTTTAGACGGATACACGATTCTCGGCCACATCTATCACTTCTATTATTACAATTGATAACAGTTGTTTGAATATTGCCTTTGACACACAGAAAAACGCCTCTAAGTAGGCAAGATATTTTTAATAAATTGAACTGAAAGTAGTTTTATTTCATTAAACCAATAATCTGTTTGAATATCTTAATCCCTAGTTTCTTACTCTTTGAAGTAAGTGGTAAAAGTGGAGGATTAAGGGACAATATGCAGATTCATACGAAGGAGGGAAACTTAAGTCTCCAATATTGGCCATGTATAAAAACTAAGCTATATTTTCGTTCTTTTATGAAGAAACATAACAGATTTTTAAGACCAAAATAAGCCTCTTGATGCTTTGATATCTATGACGACGGACGGACGGGCATTTACTGCACTTTTACAATAATGTGTTTGTTCTCACAAAACGAAATTGTGTGTACTTGACTAAAATGTATTAAAACATTTCAAATACTTGAAACAACATCCAATAACAGAAATTTAAAATCTGTTCAAATCAAAACATTTTTTTTTTTTAAGAAAACGAAATTCGAGAGCTTTATTAATTTTGATGGTGAGGTATAAACCAATGGCAATAACTAACTAACCATGTAACTTTACTCTAAAATCGACTCATTTCGAGGGTATTGATCTTCAAAAACAACAAAATAGTGTGTCTTAAGTGTTTTTTGAGAAGTTTCAACGAACAACCTTTAAACCTGTCATTATTTCTGTAAATACATTTTCAATTCCACAAAACTGAGCTCTTTTCTCTTTACGGATACATTTCTAACTATTATAGGCTAAGGTATCACCCTATTCAAAATTTAATTTCCCAACTAAAAGATCAAAATCTAACCTATCCAGAATTTTATAAATTCTAACAAGTTTTTTTTTAGCAAGGGCCTTACGATTATTTGACAAGTTTTCTTATTCTATATTTTCCCACCTGAGAACTTTCCGGGGTCTTTGCTATAAGCTTGGCGAAAACCATTTTTCTAGGCAGACTAGAATGCTTCCAAGAGTAAGGGATCGAACTGAATTCAAACCTCAAAGTTTAAGCAATTAATCAGTTTTTAAAGAAGATTGACATTTTTTAAAGCAAAAGAAAATTTATTTTGAAAAAAAAATATCTGCTTGTATAAATTATTTAGGCTAAGAAGGTAGGTTCTGTTTTAAGCTGTTTTATACGACTACCTATTCTTTTATATTATTTCTAAAATAAACATTAACAAGCATTGCCAGGAAGCAGCGTTTTTCCTAAATAAAAAAAAAAAAAAACAAAAAACTAAACATTCCATTAAAAATACTCAACAGCTAAACTAAATATACCTAAAATAAAAATAGAGTATACAAAATCTGAAAAATAAAATCAAACCAAAAAAATAAAAACAACAATAAGAATAAAAACTCAAAAATTTGGTTTAAAATAATATATTTTTAATATTTATTTTTCTTTTCAATTTAAATGTGTGATCACAATATTTTATATTTAAATAAAACTTTGTTTCGTATATTTTTCAATTTATATAAATGAATTTATTTATTTTTGTTTTAAAATAATAATTTAATTAAAATTAAAAAAAAACATGTTTTTAGGAAAATTAAATGTATGTAGATATAACAATAAATGTAGAAAAATGTGATCTGCTTTAAATCTATTAATTTAATAAAAAAAACTAAAACAACTAAACATTAATATGGCCAAAATATAAAGTAGTAAAAAAAAAACATTTACTAAAAGCTAAAACTTATACAACAATATTTATAAAATAAAAAAAATTTACAAAAAGTCTACTTTAAAAATAAATATCAATTAGACTATCTTAATATTTTGTTGTTGTTGTTGTTAATTTTGATCAGGAAAATAGTGGTGTATGTTTTAATTTTTATTTTTTATACAATTAATTAATTTTACCTGTAGGTATTCCTATTTTTTAACACTTAAACAACATAACTTTACATATTTTGTTTGTAAGTTAAATAATGTTTCAAGTGTATTCTTATTTTATTTTATTGATATTTCTCCTTTTTTTTAAGCTTAACCTATCTTTTTACACAGAGAGAAATTCGGATCTTATATACTTAGGAGCTAGAGTTTGTGTTAATTTATAGGTAAAATTTAAATTTAAAAAATAATTTATTAAGAATATTTACAATTGTGGTGTTTTTTTTTTTTTTTTAATTTGATTCAAAAGGATTCATTTTGTTTTTGTTTATAATTATATTTTTTTTTGTATTCGATTTGACATTGAAAACATAAATATTTATGTTTTTTTTAATTTTTTTTTTTAATTTTTGGCAGTGTGTTTTTACCTGCAAAATGGCGTCCCTCCTTATACTCAGTCATTGTTATTTATACAATATACATTTATTTTTTTTTTAAATACATATATAAAGAATTATAAAGAAAAATATTACACTGGCCTCACCATTTTGAATGGAAAGGTTTTTGTTTTATTGATTTTTTTTTGTTTATTTTTATTTTCGTATAGTAAATGTAATTTAAAAATGAAATAAAAAAATTACTTAATTGTGCATGTGTGTGTGTTTTTTTTAAATATATGTTTTCAATGAAAACTATTCAATGGACTAGATAAATGGGGTGTTTGTCATATTATTTTGGTGGTAAGTGTTAACAATGGCGCCCAACAAAACAGCTTAGAGTTGGCTAAAACTGCTGGTTGATACCCAATGAGCGGTATATGGACGTGCCGTCAACTATATAGGACCATAATCACTCAATGCCTGCCCATGCTGAGGGCCGGGTAGAGTAACCACAACTGATACGGCCCGAGAGTCCACAACGGAACCGGGTGCCGTGCTTTGTCCGCCATAGCAACCACCGCCAACACCACCGCCAGATAACATGACACCACCATTATTGCCGGGTGTTCCACCACCAACGCCTCCACCAATTCCACCACCGCTTGTCATCATGCCAGGAGGACCTCCAACAAGACCACCAACGCCGCTTCCTACCATACCACCAACTGTACTACTGCTAATGCCAGCGCTCATAGGCATGCCACCGCCATGACCGCTGCCAAGAACACTACTACCGCCGATTGTACTGCCGCCTCCGCCCATTGGCATACCGGTTGAAGCACCTCCTGACTCGCCAGGTCATACATGACTGGCCGGTGGTTGTTTCAAGACATGGTGGTGCAAATGGTGGTGGCTGGTCGATGCAACACTGGCGCCTGCCTGAGTGTAAGGAGTTGCCATTAGTGAGCCGGCCGCCGAACCGGGCACACCCATTCCAGACCCAGCATATGGATGTGGAACAGGTGGACGTTGTTTGATCAGAGCCTGATTTGCACCTGTATGATCGGGATGACCGAAGAGACGTCTCCAGAAACGTCGCCAAGACTCTAACGTCTTACCTGACCAGATCCAAACGCCTGATGTTATGCCCACAGCCAATGCCATGAAGTATTTCAACATTAACACGGAGTAGAGAGGCTTTTTGGCAGGGCCTTTGATATTAGCACACGGACAAGCCAGCACTTTGATCCAATCCTCGAAGTAAGCTGCTTCGTAAAGGTAGCATCCAATGACAATGGTCGCTGGGACGGTATAAAGGACGGAAAAAATACCAATACGAATCATGAGCTTCTCAAGTTTATCAGCCTTGACGCCAGCTCCAACGCCTCCTTGTTGCTTGATCACCGATCGAATGCGAAAGAGTGAGACAAAACCAGCCATAAGGAAGGTCGTTCCAATGACCAAATAGACAAACAGCGGGGCCAGCACAAATGTCTTCAGATGATCGGTATTCAAATTACCTACGTAGCAAATTCCGAGGATCGGATCACCATCAACTGCAGAAAGAAGCAGCACGGCAACACTTTGTATCGTTGGAATCAACCATGCGGCAAGATGGAAATATTGAGAATGTTTGGTTATAGCTTCATTGCCCCACTTTAAGCCTGCGGCGAGGAACCAAGTGAATGAAAGTATCACCCACCAGATGGACGAGGCCATTCCAAAGAAATACACCAACAAAAAGACCAAAGTACACGACTGAGGTCCCGTTGAGGATTGCCGTAAGATCCGGCCATCGCAGGCTATTTCGTCATTGTTCATAAAAGTCTTGGATAAATAGCCAACAGCCACCATGAAGTAGCAGGCTGACAGGAAGACAATTGGCCTCTCAGGATACTTGAACCTTTCGGTGTCGATGATGAATGTGGTGAGTGTCATTAGAGTGCTGATGAAGCACAGACCCGACCACAGAGCGATCCATATTCCGGCGAACTCCTTTTCGTCGTTTGTGAAGAACGGCCCCTTGCATGGTATTCCGCAATTTGACACGCCGGCCACCCTTCCGACAGTTGTGTTGTACCAGTGGTTTTCCTTCCCCAGGAGTATCAGTGGTGGACGGCAACTGCATGTGCACTCCTTTGTTCTTTCTCCTAGGGAATTTTGGCAGTTTTTTGAATTCTTTCCTTTGCATTTGGCCGATTGCGATTGTTTACGATTCGATTTGCCGCCTGAACCGCCGGATCCACTCGACCCAGAATCACCCCTTGATGAGCCTCCTGAGCCCCCTGAACCACCCGATGAATGGCCAGTTCCTTCGTTCTCCGTGTATGTCGGTTGTTCCATGCAAAGATTTTCCTGGTCACCATGGTATGGTAGATGCTCGCAAGCCATTCGTTCAGGCCATTCAAAGCTGTACTGTTGCATGATGGGCGCACAACCCGACCGGGCACGTTCACAAACCGATCGACAAACTGGCAACGGCTTGTGATAGTCTTCAAGGCAAATAGGAGTGTACATCGAACAAAGGAAGAATTTCAAATCCGGCGAACACTTGATCTCGACCAAGGGCCAGAACTGATGCACTTCCAGACCAGCTTCGTCCTGTGTCTCATGGTTCATTTCATTCGGGAATGATGTCATGTTGTAACCGATTCCTCGGCACATAGGAATGGTGATTTCTTCGCAGCGCGAATTCGGATCTTTCGGCATTGCCGGCAGACCAAAGGCAGGTGCAGGGCTTACTTCCATCGACATACTGCCACCACCCATGCCACCCATACCACCACCTCCACCGCCATTATCTGTCATGTGTTGCATGCCATCGGCCGTTATTTGTGTCGCTATTACTCCAAGTATTAGCACATGTAGCAGTAGTCGTAAGCTCGACAGTGATGTTCTTCTTCTACTGTGCTTAACTGACATTTTGACGTGATTTTTCGTATGATTATACATTTTTAACGATAAAAACAGTTTTCGTCGGGCTACACTAAAATCAGAACAAGCTGACTTTGTGCACTCTCCGTTGTGGTTCGTTGCTTCTTAAAAAAAAAAACAATCCTATCCACCCTTTTGCTTTGCGGGATAAAGTTGAAAAACTATATAGATGCCTCTCCTCTCTTTCACTTGTCTTCCTTTTCAGCCTCTTGTGAACAATGTAGACCGGAAAGAATGACTACTTTACGCCAACAACGTCGTGTTGCGTCAAATTGTTCGAAAAGTTGACATCTGAAATGAAATAAATGACAGATACGCATTAGGACAAGTAGTTTTTTTTTTTTATTTTATTTTTTTTTTTTAACAAATCAATCAATCATAATGATGGAAAATTGTTTTCAACCCAAAAAAGAAAAACCTAAATGACAAAGGCACAACAAATAAAAACAACAAAAACAATAAAGAAGAATCCATACAACAACAAAAACATTCAGCATCAACGAGGGCATCATCTTTCGGATTTAATTGAATTTGACAGATTTCAATTTGAAAATTATTTTGTTTTTTGTGTTTTGTCTTACTATGGTGTGGTGGTGTTGGTCTTTATGTCACAGAGACAATCAGAGACCCTCTTAAAAAAAAAATATATGGCAAATAGTGTCACCAATCTGTCGGATTGGACTTTTTGGGGCTTATTTAGTAGAGAATTGAATTTAAGTGGACTCGGACTGAGACTTGATAGGGAATATCAATTGCTCTTTTTTTGTGGTGAGACATCTTAAAACAGAAGTTGTTGGCTTCATGATGGTAAAAGTCTCGATCGTCTGTCTGTCTTGGTTTAAATTTAACAATGGTATCAGTTCCCTTTGGAGATTGTATGGATGCAGTTTTTAGGAGCAATTTTTATATTAACCGCGAACAGTCATGAATCTCTGCTGATCAGCTACCGAAAAATGTTAAGCGAATCCGGAGAAAATAAAGTAGCAATTTTGTGGTTATTTTTGTGTTTTTTTTTTTTTGACAATGTGGAGTAATTATACTGTCTTTAGAAGTTCTTGTGAAGGTTTGATCAAATTTCAAGTAAAAAGGTGTTTTTTTCAAGAGGTTAATGTCCTTTTCATCTTCAGTTTAAAGCACTAACCATTAAGCATTCAAGTATTAAATAAATCTGTCTGAAAAGGCACTTTAGTAAAGTCTCCATGGACCAAAAGCTTCCCTCGCTTCCATAATCCTTCAAAAATAAAAAAAAAAAATAAATTGAATAAAATGTCCAACACTTAAAAGATCAACAGACCAAAAATATATTCCTGCTGTACAAACAGTTTAATGTCAATATGGTCCAGTTGAGTGTGTCAACATATTTATTCCATAGAAGTATCCATTTTTGCCTCTGCTTCAGACCAAAAAAAAGAATAAGATTCCACCATCAACGTTTATCTTTACATAATAAAAAAAAATAGCTTCAACACAGGTGACCATATTTATATTTCTCTGCACACTCCAAATACATCATGATGCGATGATGATGGTCCAATAGTAAATGTAAGTCGTGTGATCGGCGAGATCCTCAACGTGTTCAAATATTGCTACTGGGAGAGGACTATTTCCTTCTATTTTTTTTTAGCTCTGGTATATCTTTATCATGTTTACTTAATTATGAGTGCTTATACATAGTTGGAAGATCTGCAGACTAAACTTCTTCTTCAGATCAGAAAATTTATAGTCGTCGTGTCGTCGCTGTCGCCGCTGTGCGTTGGCCGAAATGAGATCGTTGTGTTGTGGACGATTGAAGACATCAAAGTCTGGAGTCTGACATAAGAATAATAATGGATGAGGTTGGTGATCTTTTTTTTTGTTTTGTTTATTATTTCATTTTATTTTAATGAAGGAATCATCATTGTCAAGTTGTGGGTAAAGGTAGAATAATTATAATATTGTGATTCACAAAAGAGATATATAATGAAGGTGATTTGCACTTTTTTTTTGTTGTGATCTTCTTGAAACTTTTAAGTGTTTCTTGATCCAAGTATACCTATTGAATGTTTATTTTAGTTGAAGAGTTTTTATTTTTTAGAGACGATGTTGAAATCTTGGAATTTTCATTGAGTTGATGAAAAGAAAACAAATACTAATTGAAACTTATTCAGAAATATTCCTATGAAATTTATTGACAAGATCTCAAAAAAATAAATGAAAGAAATTGAATAAAAATGTTTATTTAACCCCTGGGTGAAATACAAAATAATAAAATTAAATAAATTTGCCGCCGTAACAGTACGTAGAGAACCAGGTTCTAAAGTGAATTACAACTCTCAATCATTCCTGTGTGTATTTTGTGAGTTGGCAAGAATGTAGTAGAGCTACAATTTTTTGTCGAATCCAAACGGTAAAGCTTAAAAGATCTTTATAATGTCAGCAGTATTTCAAACTGAGATAAAAGTTAAGCCTGAGTGAACTCCCTAAATTTGATAAAATCATAAATGAGTTGGATTCAAATTTCAATTAAATTATATTCGTGATTAAAATTTGACGTTTCCAAAATAAATAAAATAGTGAAATGATCGTGGCTACCATATCTGAACCAATATTTTACGGTAATGTATTTCAAAGTTAAAATTGTTGTCAATTGAAATATAAAATTAAAGTTACTGAAAACAAAAACTTTAGGGTTGTCTCTAGTCAACTGATGAGTCCGAGTGAAATCGCCGGGACGAAACGCCTTAATTTTTGTGGACTAAAGGCCGTTAAAAGCTATTTTGAAGCCTAGAATATTCACAGAAGAATTCTTATGAAAATCGTTATAGCGAGATAAATAAGCTTCCTTCCTAAATAGATATATAGGGCGCAGATACCGTTATTTAAAAATGTATAAATTTGTTTAAAAACAATTTTTGCACGTGCTGTAATGCCGCTGAAAGGATTGTGTAGAAAAGGACGCTCATACCCTTACGGTGCACAACAGGCACAGGATCACATTAGCTTCCTAAAGGGGTAGGTATGGAGAGTCTTTTTGAAGAAAGCAAGTCTTAGACAAAAAAAAAAAAAACATTCCAACCAAAATCTAAAACCAGATATTTTTGATTTAAAACTGCATGCAGCACTGCACATCACAATTTACATTCGTTTATAACTTATTGTTGGTGTGTTTTATTGAACTAGAATTCTTGCACGTTTATTTGACCATCTTATTTAATACAGTTAAAGATACCTTTAAAACTATTTAAATTTGCAATAAGTAAAGGTGCTTTTCCAATATTTTATCTGAGTCTTGTGAACCAAAATCCAAAATTTGATTATCACAATTTTTGATAATCAAACATTGACCATTGATCTCAACTTTTTTCTCACAACTTCCACCATTTAATACAAAAAAAACTATTGATCGATTTATTGCATTGATACTGTCAAGCATCTAAATATATCAATTTTCTGAAAATTGATATCAAAAGAGACCGCAAGTCACATTTTAATTTAATTTGACATTTTTTTTAGCTTTATATTTGCTTTCCATTATGAATCACCGATATAGGTATCAAAGTTTTAATAGCCCAGGGATATTTATGATACCACAAGCCACCCATCACCTATGTATATGCCTTTGTCCTCACACATCATAACAAAAAAATTATGACAAATCAAAAATGATAAGGTAGAGAGAGGTATAGGTACTAAGTAAACTTTGGTCAAACGAAGAAAGACATTTTAAACAAAATCTACAAAATTCAATTTGACTTTGGTCTAGTTAAGAATTCAAAAGAAAGAAAGAAAAAAAATTACGATAAGCCTTATATATGAATCACATATTGTCTGGTCATTGGAGACTATATATATATATATACATTTATATACACAACAACAACGACGATAGATATAAAAGACTTCGACTTCGATGCAGAGACTCAGAACATACAATGACCTTTTGCTATTAAAAATAAATTAAACAACTTGAAAGTTATGGTCTTCGACCCAAAGGAGGAGAAGAAAAATCAATGTCTGGCCAGAGACTATATCTAAACTTTAGTCGTCCATCTATATATACAAACATCCTATACCGCCTTTTTGACTGTTCAGATGTTCAATGGTGTTTTTTTTTGTTTCTAGAAGTAATTAACCTCATTTGTTGACATGATATGATTTCAAATTCCAGACACATGGTTTTTGTTGCTTAAAAATAAAAACACACCTTCTTTACTTTTTCTATATGTATACCGCCCGTCGTCGTCGTTCGTTGTTGTCCGTCGCCGCTGCTGCTGCTGCTGCTGCTGCTAGAAACATCGTTATAAGTGATTGCTGAAGATGCATTCTTTTTTGTTTTATCTAACGCTGAACACATTTTCACAGTCGAAGCAATAAAAATGCTATAGAAACTTCCAAAAACAAAAACTGTTTAGGAATCAAAATAAAACGAAAATTAAAAAAAAAAAAAACATTAGCTGTCGAACAAAACAAACAAAGTAAATGTACTCCAGGTTCCTCACAGGAGCTAATGGTGAACTTCAATAGGTTCGGCGGGTGTGGTGGAGGTATATAGTGCTGGGGCTGTGGGTTCCTGGTATCTCCCTGGTGTATCTTCTATCGTGAAGGAAGGTATCTCTATACGTATACATCTCAGAGTCGCCATATCTCAAGTGCGTATAGATACGATACGATACGTTTACTAACGTCTGCTTTGTTTCATTTGGTGATGTTGCTCTTTTAGCCCGCAACCAGAAGCAGGAGGAAAATATGATGGCATAGTGTAACCATCTGCATCAACATTTCCTTCAAATCCATTATCAGACAGACCTGAATGAACACACCCACCGGCAAAACAACAAGGAGCTCCTGATGTATTCGTGGAGGGGGTGGATGAAGGGGGGGGGGACATGATGATGATGGTGGAGGGGGACTATATAGGGAATATGTTTTTTGAACAAAAAGATGGACTACCGCTGGCGTGCAATTATATTGTTGTTGTTACTCGCATTTTTTTTTTTTTTTAACAGGGGGTTGGAGGTAAAAGACTTAGAGGTATATGTATTGTATTTATATGGAAAACAAGAAGCATCTCCATCTTCTCATGGTAAAATACACCACCATCATCACCATAGTATCACCGCCAGCCGCCACCACCGCCACCGCCATCCGGAGGAGGATACTCGAATGAATATGAAATTCCGGTGCCAAAGATTATTTAACATGACAAGTTAACAGCTTTTATGGTCTCCGCTGAAGGCGTACGGTGTTAACAGATTTACAGCGTCAATTATATGTTCTGGTGCGGTCGTCGTCGTCGTCGTCGGTATAATATGATGATGGTATATATTTTGGAAATATGATGTTTGTCTTAAGGTGGAGCTGTCTATTTTCAGAAGATGTTTTTTTGTTGTGTCTGTGTTGCTTTCTATATACGAATACATCAGAGGGGTTGAAGGGATACATTATTGTTTTGTCGGAATGGAAAATCTTGAGGTATGTCGTTTTTAGATATTTCCCTGAACGTATAAGAGAGATATAGAGGAGGAACCGCCATCACTTCGCCTTTCAAAACCGACATCGAGGGCGCATCAACATTAAGAAATATTTCAAAAATGTTAAACATTTGGTTAATTTATTAATGAAACTGCTTTAATAAATATCATAAGATAAGATATAAGTCAAAGAACAAGAAGGAATGTGTCTTTTTTTTTTTTAATAGGAGGCCTCCCATCAAGCAGCGGTTTTTTGAGATTTAATAGATGAAGTGTTATAATATAATTCTGTTTTGGTTGAGATTGGGGATAGTTTTGACATATGATTTAAATTAAATGGTTTAGTCTTTTAACAAAACATTTTATTTTAGTTCTTTAATTAGTATGATTTATACTAATGATTGAACAAATTATTCAAATCAAAGGAAACTTTAACTTTATAGAAAATGGGAATAGGTCTCATGAACTTGTTTTTAGTGAATAGATATTTTTTAGAATAAACTAATTTAAAAAAACCCAAATTTAAGGTAAAAATAAAAGTCTTACATTTCTAAGTATTTGTTTTTATTTTTTTTTCTAATAAATACTAATTTTCGTAAAGGTATCTCGAGGGAAATTTAGCTGTCATTTCATTTAGTTCTTGTCGAGGGAATTTTAGCTGTCATTTCATTTAGTTTTTGTCGAGGGAAATTTATTCCGTGGTAGATTTTCGATAGCAGAAAGAATTTCGGTGGGGGAATTATTTACATATTCCAACAAGGGAAACAAAATCCCCTGGCCGAACAAATTTTTGCCACCTGTAATCTACCTCGGAATATTATTTACCTCGAGAAAAACTAAATGAAATGACAGCTAAATTTCCCATTGCACATTTGTTTCATAATAGGCGTTTTTCTTTTTTAGTTCATAGTAGAGCCTGAACTGTAAAAAAAAATCGTCTTTCTTTTTTAGCTCAGAGCATTCAGAGCTTCAATTTTGTGTTTCTTTTTTCGCTCTAAGCATGTCCAGAGCGCGCTCTATAAGCTCAGAATAAATTAATAGAGCAGACGGAGTCGAATAGCTGAACACAATTTTGACAAGTGGAATAAAAAACATCAAAACAGTCAAAATGGCGGAAATAAATAAATCTAAACTCTCAGAGTAGAGCACGCTCAGTTCAGAGATCGCTCAAAGTATGTTCGGAGTGTTCAGACTCTTTAGAGCTCTACTCTGAACTTAAAAAAAAAAAAAGCCCAATACCAATAAATTCATAGGGAAATTTTGGAGCATCATTCATGTTGCCTTATTTCGAATTAGGGACAAATTTTCAGGGAAATTTTTGTTCGCGATAACCCACAATATATAGGAATACAGGGTGTTTCTGACTTAATAAAAAAAATCGGTCATTTTATTCCTATGTGTCGATCTAACTCCGATGGAAAAAAGAAACACGACTTATGTGCTCTGATTTGTCTGAGGTAAAAATTAAACATAGAATTTATTGTTGACAGCTCAGCTCAGTGATCTGCTCTGAGGTAAAAAAGAAAACAACAAATGTCAGCCATTTTTCTTAAAAGCATTCTTCTCCATCTCCACATCATCGCGGATTATGGAAGCGTTTGCACGGACTTTTTTCAAAACCTATCACTCTTAGGAACAAAAAAATGGTTTGCATTTTTTTTGTGTAGAATTTCGTTAGCTAAAATCTCCAAAAAATTTGATAGTTTTTGAAGAATTTTCAAAAAATAATTTTTCTCCGTTTTACCTCACAAGATAAAAATCCCTTTTTTAAATTTAGAGTTTTTTTTTCAACCAAAATTCAGCTCTGTCAGAATTTGTTAACAGTCAAAATTTTGAGTTACTGAATCTGTGTCTTTTTCAAATTCTTTGAGATTAAGAAAAAAAAACTTCATACAAATAAGATTCCTCAAAAAAGTAAATGCTTATTTTTATCAATGTCAAGCTTTTGCTTCATACATATGTAGGTATATTGAAGTTTTGATTTTTTTTCATACAAAATCAATTTCTTCAAGTAGCTTTGTGGTTATATCGTTTACAAATCGATGTAGTGACAGTGAGGTTGTGCCTCTTCAGTAGAATATAGAATGGCTTACATGATGGAATCCTCAGTCCAATATAGCACATCTTTCCTAGAGTCTACCTATACGGGGGCGGCGACGGTGGTTGTGCGAAGGAAGATATTATAAGTATAAGATCTTGAGATTTCACCTTAGAGCTCTTTTGTTTGTTTATCTGAGCGCACCTTTGCCCCAACTCTTTGGCGTCTTCGTTTCGTTTTCATCTGTAGTCTGTTGAACATATACCTACATTTTGTGCATATATATAGCGCAATGGGCTGCTCCATAAGGAACATATTACTCATAAACCAGATTCGTATACCTATGGTACTTAACCATCACCATCAGCAGCACCTCAAGCTTCTCTCTTGTTATAGAAGTAATATATACAGATTTTGTTTTTCTTTCTTCATCATCACCAACACCATTTTGTTGTTGTTATGTTACTTCAAGCACCTGAAATGGGTACTGAATTACTTTTTAACTTTTCTCAAGAGTTTTTTTTTTTTTTTTTTTTTTTTGAAGAGAAAGAGTATGATTGTGAAGAAGGAGCCTGTTTTGTGGTGACGATGGATGGATGGTATGGTACCTTATGATGTCTTGAAACGTGACTTGCCTCTTGCATATATTGAACAATCCAAAGGAATCATAGACAATTTTTGTTGTTGTTTTTCTTTGGAAAAGTCATCTTATATCGTATAGCGAGATTTTTTATTTTCTTCTTCTGAATGACGAAGAAACAACGACAACAATGACGAGGCGGACACGATCGAGAGCAGAGTAAACAACTAGCTATAAGGAACCTTTTTTGGAATCTCGTCTCTCTCTCTCTCTCTCTCTCGACTTAATGCGTCGTCGTCGCTTACTCCTCGTCTGTGGAAATACCAAGTTTCTTTTTATTTTGTCTTATATGTACTTTTATAGGAAGGTGGCGATATTTTATTCAATCTTTCATTGAGATGCATAAATAGTTATACGGTATATCTACCTATCTAAAGCTTTGTGTTCCATAAACTAGAATATTATGTGGCTTTGGCTTTTGCAATCGCGACGAATGGAGAAGGGAATCTTCAGAAAAAAAAAAGAAAAGATATTGACGATGATGCATCTTAAAGGTATCAACAAAAAAATACAAGGAAAAAAGGCGTTGTTATGGTAAAGTCGAAGTGTTTGGTTTTTCTGATTTTGTTTTCTTAAAGGTTGTCTATATATTGAAAATATCTCATAACTTATTCATGTGTCAAAAGAAAATTGAATTTATGCAATCAAGATGGGGAATTGTTTTGTTAAGGAGTATAAAGTTTTTTTTTTTAGAAATATTTTAAATAAACTAGGTATATTCTAGACTAGAGAGCTACAGTCGTATTTATTAGATTTTTGTCTACTTAGACACTGTCTAACTATTTTCAAATTTGTGGAAATATGCTTTATTTAATACAAATAAATATCACATTATTCATGGTTAAGACAATTTTCTCTTGTGTCTAAGTTAGGCAGCTATAAGACAACGATAAACAAGGTTTTTGAACACATTTTCCAAAGTTGGACAGTTGTCTAAAATTAGACAACGTTTATAAATAAGACCACTATTGTTTATTTTTTTTTTTTTTAATTTTTTTGCATTTTCAACGAAAACCATTTTTTAAGACGATTTAGTGTTAAGTTTTTGAAGGTGTGATTTTCAAAAAGTTCAAATAGGTTCAAAATCATCGTAAGCCACTTAGTCATTCTTCCATTCACTATGTTAGAATGACTGGTATAAAAAAAAATAAGCTGATCGAAAATAAACAATTGTTAAACATATTTATTAATAGTGAATATATATATTCATTAGTCTAGTAGCGTTAGCTAGTGAATATTAAATGAAAATAAAACAAATATTCACTTATTGGTATGAACTGGTATAATGTAAAAACATAAAAGATATCTATGTAGCTTAATATAAAAGATTATTATAAATATATGTGATGGCAATATCGATTTAATCATATTCAAAAACTATTTATATTTTTCGAAGATTCCTCCACTGACTGGTATAAACTGTTATAACGCACATAACATAGCTTTAATTTATTGATTATGATATGTCTGATGGATTTGTCTAAAGAAAAATTGTCAAAAGCAGAATACATATTTTTCCACTAATTGGTATAAAACTATAAACTGGTCTAACGAACAAAATCGAAATTAAACTAAAATTACAAAATAATTCGGTACAAAGTAGAGGTTATTTTTTCATTTATATTCGTTATGTCCGTTAGACCAGTTTATACCAATCAGGTTTAATGTTTTCCCTCTGGTATAAATAAAATAAATTGACATTCTGATGCGCCATATGCATCGAAAATTAACAACTGTAAAACAAAATGAGTGATAATATTCACAAATCTAGTCAAAAGTACACGATAAAAATACAAATATTTTTTACTGATTGTATAAACTGGTATAATGTGGGAATAGAATATAATTCTAGCTTTATTAAAATAATAACTAGTGTCTGTCTAGTGTGGTTGGTTACCGAATAATATTCAAAAGCATAATACATATTAGGAATATTATTCCACTGATTGGTATAAACTGGTCTAACAAACAGAATTAGCACCTGACTAGAAAAAACAAAAAATTTGGTACAGGAGGGAGGTCATTTTATTATTTGTATTTTATGTGGCCATTAGACCAGTTTATACCAATGCGGTTTAGCTCTTCCTCCCACTACTCATATAGCAGCTTAGTTGATCTTGATGAGCTATAAATTATAAGAAAATACATGAAAAATGTACGTACGAGGACTCAGTTTTTGTTTATACCAGTCAGTCTAACATAACGAAAAAAAAGGAACTTCAATGACCAAGTTTTCAAGTTAAATTTCAATACGATATTTATACATGAGGTTCATTTATTTGAACTTTATAAATTTTATGTACTTCAATTTTTTTTATTTAAAACAAAACTTTAATTCGCGATTTCAAACTAAAGTTTCTTCGTCTCGCTCATAATGTTTGCTTGTTTCCTTTCGAAAGCAATTGACATTTTTTGAAGTGAACATTTTATATGTAAATAAAACATCAAACTCTATGAACCAGACATTTTCTGATGAGGTATAAACTATAAAGGGATGAATCTCTGTGTCAAGGGTTTTCCCAAAAGAAAACGAAACAAAAATTTACCCGATTTGCCATTCCAGCATAGTTGAGGAACATTAGAAATGAAAAAAGCTTTATGTATTTATGTATGTACATTGAATGTTAAATTTAAATGTTGAGCAACTTTTCTGAACATAGGTACCAACATCATAACTTTCCTAAAAAGGGTCATGTATTAAATTTTTGTTTCTATTTAATAAGGTTTTTCATATATATGTAGTTTTATATGACTGTGCAATGATATAATACAAAAAATGTAGTCCGACATTCTAGCTACCTTAGGGTGCACACTTTCGTCATTTTGACACGCGGTGACGCTGCGTGAGTACTGTATGACGCAAAAGCGTCACCGCGCGTCAAAATGATGCAAGTGTGCACCGGGGTTTAATGATCGGATTATTAGAACCGAAGCAAGCCAAACCAAACACAATGTACATATCTTTACAATTATTATACCGACTATAAATGTAGGTATTTCGCATTTTTTTCCGACGCGAAGCAAATTTGCCACGATTGTGATTTTTTATTGCACAAACTCCGCCGCCGCCGCCTGCTTTTGAATACTATCTCCCTCTCGCCAATTGGTGGTTGAAAGTATTTTAATGCTTTTTTTACTACTTGGCTGATGTATTTCAGTAGTATATAGAGTTTGTATTATTAAAAAAAAAAAAAAACCTTCTTATAAACAATGCCAGGCCACGGGCAATAAACAAAAACAAAAACTTCCAATTTAATGACTAGGAATTCTAGTCTTGTTGGATATAGTTCACACTAGATATTCGTCATGAAATATATGTTAGATGGACTGAACTTAACAAAAATTGCGTATTGACAAGGTCCTCACTAGTCAACTGATGAGTCCAAGTGAGATCGCCGGGACGAAACGCCTAAATTTTTGTGGACTAAAGGCCGTAAAAAGCTATTTTGAATTAATGCTTTTTTTGTTTTTATCAACTTCCTCATTGAATTAAATTATTTGTCCGATATTTATTTTCATGTTTTTAGTATAAAATTTTGAATGATTGCAACGATCCCAAATGAGAGAATGGGACCACTATACAGTAGTATACAAATAATACTGTGCTGCAATCGTCATGTGGATAAAATTCATTCTTGTGTCGACCGTGAACTATGAAGTAACTAACTACATAAGTCTACTATTTACAGTCCTTAAATAAAGTCTTGTTAACGTATTAAATCGTTTGTATTTATTTATTTTGATAAATAAGTAATTTATTAAACCCGTTCTCAAGGAAGTTAAATGATTTTGAAAATTTTTGTTTGCTCTAACACGCCAGTCATTTTTCCTTTAATTATATACCTTAATATTGAAAATCGGATAATTGGATCGAAAGTTATAAGCATTTAAGTAAACGCAAATCGGGTATTTTTCGGATTTCGCAAAAATCATCATCAAAAACATACCCATTTTTTTCCTACGAACATTTTTCCTTTTTTTCTGTCCGTTTTATCATCTTCTTCGTTTTCTGTTTCCTCAAACTACATAGTAACAATTAACAAAACATAAACGAAATAATTTTGTTTATTTTTTTTTATTTTGTTGATTTTGTTGATTTTGTTTATTTTGTTTATTCCCCTCACGTTTCGCCCCCTTTGTCTACTAGGCGTTTCATATTTTTGAAATTCTGTTGATTTTTTTATATTGTATGCCTCCGTTTAAACATTTCTAATGTTAAAAATTATGTTCCGAAGAATAATAATTTAACCATCAAAGAAGTTTCTTTTACATTTTTTATTTTACCTTTGAATGATAAACGACTTTCTTTTCTGATACATACATTTTGAAGGGATGAGGAATAACGCGAAAAAGGGTGATACACGATAAAAGAACAGACACACAAAAAAAAACTTTCTTTTGAAAGGTAACAAAAAAATAAGTAAAAAAAACCTATGCAGTTTATTCAATTTTCCTACTCTTTATCTTTTGCCGGCTTGTTAGAGATAAAATATATTTTTCAAAGTGAAAAAAAAAACAACAACCACCGGAATATTATTTTATCGCACACGATCATAAATTAAATTTAAAGTTCAAAAGCACAGGATAAGCAAAACAAAGAAAAAAAAATTAATAAAAAGAGTTTATACGCTACACAGTGGGACACAGCCTTTTTGTAAGAAATGGAGAAAAATTGTGTTTTATAAATAGCCCAATTACTGTGTTTTTTTTTACTACGAGCAATTTAAAATAATTTTCAAATTAGTAAAATAAAACCCAACACTGTATTTATACGTATATATTCATTATACCAGTTTATACCAATAAACGAATAGAAATATTTTTAATTTTTCATTTCCTTTTCATTAAATAGCTCCATTAGATACTTGAATTGTGGCACTCAATTTTTGTTTTATACCAGTCAGAGCAGCAAATTCAGAGAATAAGAAATCTTAAATGGTAGGCAGAAAGATTATATTTTTTAAAATAAATCTTGGAGTTTATATAAACGCTAATGGAATCAAAGGTCGTCGTCGATATCCCGAAGTTGTTGAGTTTGATGCACTTCATGAGTTTTTTGACATTATACCAATTCTTTTCTATGCGCAGTTTTTTAATTGTTCTGTCCCACTGTCATCATAGTTTTTCATTTCGAGATGAACTTGGAGTTGCAGTTGTTTGACGTGCAATTCTATTTTTTTTTATTTTTCTCAACATTTTCATCAAACGAAGGATTGTAAAGGTTGAGGGTGCCTTTAGGGATGTTAATCTTTTTGCGGTGTTTTTGTCGGGAATTTAACTACATATATACGAACAAGAATCATCGCAAATTGTGTTACTACACTGGCGGAACTGCAATTTCTTTGTTGTTGTTGTTGTGACTTTACATCTCAAAGAGAGTCCAAAGGATCAAAGTGGACTCTAGTTTCAAGTATGATGTTAGGGGATGAGAACGATGTAGTTTAATGACTGTGTAGTATAGTGTTCATTTCGCTAGTTCTTTGACCTTTAAATTAGATTCGTTTGAAATTCTCAAATGTGTTAATCAAAAGTTTTAAAAAGTATAGAAAGAAAGAAGAAAGAAAGATATTTCTTTTTTGATGACGATGAGGGAAATAGGTGATTTAATTAAAATACTTCTGACATCTGGTTTTTCTATGCATATAACTTTTTATAATAAATTAAAGAAATTTGAAAGGCAAGGTAAGCACTATAAAATTCTCTTACAAGGATTTTATTTTTTAATCATTTCACATGCAGAGATGAGAAGGGATTTTAAAGGAATAATTAAGATCCTTTGAGCTTAAATTACTTACTATTGTGCAAGTTCAATGTTCTTTTTGAGCTTCAAAAGTCATTTTATACATACATATAAATGTATTTTTAAGTTTACATGGACTCAGAAGTATGTTAACATTAGTTGATTCATTTTTTTGTAAAATTTAAGACAAAAAATACTTAATTTCGCATCGCTTTGCAGCCGTTTGTTATCTTTTATCAGAATTAAAAGTTATTAAATTATTTAAATAATAATTTTAGAAATAAAATATATTTTTTTTAATTTAAAATACAAATCTTCTTCTTTGAAATCTCTAAGATGAAAATCATCGCCATTATATTTCTTTAGAAAATTTAATTCTAAGAAAAAAAAACTAGTTTAAAAAAAAATGAATTTAAAAACGAGTTTTACATTTTTAGACGTGAAAAGATATTTTAGTTGAGATCCTTCTGACATTATATTCAAGCCTTAAAATTCTTTAACAAAAGTTTAATTTTCTTTAAAAATAAAAACATATTTTTTTAATGAAAAAAAACCAAGCTTCTTTGAAATCTCTAAAATGAAAATCATCGCCATTATTTTTCTTTAGAAAATTTAATTTAAAAAAAAGGGAGTTTAAAAAATCGAGTTTAAAAAAAAAACGAATTTAAAAACGAGTTTTACATTTTTCGACGTGAAAAGACATTTTATATACCTATTCAACTTTAGTTAAGGTCTTTTTGACCTTATGTTCAAGACTTAAAATTCTTAAGTAAAACTCCAAAATTCTGGAAAGTCCAATCGACCTTAGCTTTTAAAGATTTTGGTGAATACGATTTTTTTTTAAACTTCATTCAAATTTGTATACATTTTTTCACAAACCATCATGTTGAATTAGTAAAATTATGGAAGTTTTATACAAAATTAACCTTTGGGTCTTGTTTAGATTTAAATATAAAAATGATAAACGTTAACAATCATGTCTTGTTACAAGTTTAACATATACATGCATGCATATGCATATACCTATATTTGAGTAAAAAATCCGGATATTCCTACAGATTTATACACCTTCTCCTTGGATGCTATTTAAAATTCAAGATTCATCCGACTTGTTCTTCCATAACTAATACATCCAGACATAGAACATTTTTGTGTGCAATTGAATTCAGCTCTTATAATTTTTATCAGTTTTATACTTGATTATCAGCCTAAGATACTCCTATAAATCCTTCAATCAATATTATTGCGCTTCCTGACACGCGATGATGGATATTTTAAATATACCCACTCATTTATTCAAATCAAATGTCAACAGATTTTTAAACATCAATCTAGCCCACAGTTGTCACTTTGACAGCTTCACAATGTTCTTTAGTTGTTTTTTTATTTTTTTTTTATTTTTCTAGGAAAATTCCTACGCACCATAGCTTGTTTGATTAAATATGTCTAAGCTATGTCTTGTATATATTAAGAAATCTATAGGGTTCAAAAAAAACGTGTGGTATATTTTTTTTGTTGCAATTTAAATTTTAAATTCAAACATACAATGCAAACGATAAAGGGATTAATTTTTGCATATCCATACACACCCAGATGATATAGTTAAGGCTTCCCACCTACTTAAGCCCAGTCTTACTTTTATGATCCTTTTTTTTCTTAATGTGCATTTATACCAACTAAAATAAAATAAAAAAATTAAATCCCAACCTTATATACATAAGCACTAAGCAGAAGGAGAAGGAGAAGGACAGCAAAAAATGAAATCAATTTATTTGTCACTTTATTTTTTCCTTTATGTCTATACTATTTTTATGACCATATCGAGTAGACAGGTAGGCAGGGAGACAACTGACAGTTAATGTCGTCCTTTATTCTGTCGATACTTAAAAATAAAATAAATTAACTCTTGATTGATTGCCATTTGGTGTGAGATGAATTCTTGATTATGATTGGTAAAGATAACGAAAAAGAAGAAGAATAAGAAAAAAAACAATAAACGAACGACGAGAGTAACCATCACTTTGCGAGTATTATTACTTCAGTTCGAATTTAGTTTTGCTTATTTTTTTTTTCCTGAGTATTTTATGGCAAAGTGACATTGATAAATTGACAGAAATTTCACAATTATTTTATGGCTAAAAGGTGTACATAAGTATGTACATATGTACCTAATTTCGTATGTCAAACATTTTCTTGCGATGATGGTCGTTAAAAACTTCAAAAAAGCTCCCATTGCATGCAACGACAAAACAATATTATTTCTAATCCAAAATGTATTTTAAATCATTTTAAACTATTCTATTCAGGTACATAAATGTATTACTAAGCGTTCAGTATATGTGTGTTTTTATGTACCTTTTAAGATTTTGTTAGAAAAAGTCTTTAAAAAATTACGACTTTTTTAAGGGATTATAAATAAAAATGATAATAAATCATCTTGAATGGTTAAAATATTATTCAAAACATTTAATAAACAATTTTCATGTTCAATTGTCGGCGGCTGCGGCACAAGTGTTTTTGTCAAAGAAAATGTTTATAAAGCAAATAGAGTTATTCAGGGAACGGTTACAAGTTATTGTTAATACCATATTGATGATCGCGCACATTTAAAATAATAACACAATTTGTATGGTAATTTAAATTATGTAAATTGAAAAAAAAATATATAGTAATTCTTTAGAAGGTACCTATGTATGTACATATAATTCCAAAGAAAAAGGGCTGTAGGCTATAGATTTAAATTTAGACAGCTTTAATTAATGAACAAGATTTTAAATTGTATTTTAAGTTGAAACTTAAGGTGCGTTCCTTTACTTTGAAACTCTGTGATTTTCTGTCCAAAAGTACACATTTCATATTTTTTTATATATGAACTTTGACAGAATTTTGGTTAAAATTTGTAGAAATTCGCAGTTTTGAACTTATTAAAATTATTAACATCGTTTAGTATTGATTTGAAATTTTATATTCAATAATCTTGTCAATATTTAGTGAAATGCTAAGAACATCTGAAAGACACACGATATTAATTTAATAATTTATGATAAACTGACGACGATTCTCACGATGTTCTTCCTCGTGGTCGTGGTTTAATTTTACCTTAAATAAATATTTTTTTTTAATTCGCAAATTTGCAAATTTTACGAATGAAATTTTTTGCAAAATTGCGATTTTCAAAAAAATCTTAGGTGTGCTGTATTATGCTTAACAAAAAATGATACTAAGAACCGAAGAGATAAAAAAAATTCGCATATTTGCAGCTTTTATGATCGAACGCAAATGTTGCGAAGCGCCTTAGCGTAAAGTTCGCACCCCATTTTCGATTTTCAAAAAAAAAGTTGTTCTGTATTGTTCTCAACTTGTGCCGGCATGTGCCGTAAATATTTCTTTTAAATTTGCAAAAAAATTTATTCGTATCGAAATTTGAAAATCGAAAATGGCGGTGTTAACTTCACAATTCGCTGCGAAAAAATGCTTATTTTTTTTTAACTTTTTGGTTCTTAGTATTATTTATTGAGCACAATACAGCACAACTTAGGTTTTTGTGGAAAATGGTAAATTTGCGCATTAAAAAAAATTCATTCGTAAAGTTTGCAAATTTGCGCATTAAAAAAAATATTTACGTACAAGTTGAGCACAATACAGCACAACTTTTTTTTTGAAAATCGAAAATGGCGGTGCTAACTTCACGCACATGAAAAATCATGTTCACAATGATTAAAATTGGAAGAATTGCAAACTAACTTGATATTTTTTGGTTTTCGAAGATTTCCGTGATAAAAACACCACAACTCAGGAAAATAGTGAAATGTGTAGGTCTAAGTAGCTTAAAAGCTTTTCGAAACCCACGGAATACAATTCAAAATTCAAATTAATTATGAGTTAAGAATTTTCCGACATTAAAAGCATTCCATAGCGGTAGCTGATTCTAACAAAATACATTCGGAACGATAACATATCTTTCGCCTGTCCAAATTAATTTAAATACTTGACGATAAATCAGAGTATTACCGCAGTTACGCGATGAAGTCGAGTCAACTTAAGTACTGAAAAAAAAATCTTTGAATATTCGATGTTAACGAATATTCGATTGGTCGGTCTACGAACTCAACGCTGCGAAAACGCATAAAATTGTGAATTCAAACTAAAATTGTCGTCGTTAACTTCTTTATAGAAAACAAACAAAATAAGCTTTTTTTCTGGGTGATTAACGATCATATTATTCACTCGATTCATCCAGATTAAAAATTAAATCCAGATTTAAATTATACAAATTCAATGTTAATATGTACATCCGGATTTAAGTTTTAATCTGGATGTATCGAGTGAATAATATAGCGTTAAGGGTAGTGAAATATTGTTCTAAAATGATTGTAAAACGCATTAATTCCTTCACTTTTACTGTAAAGTGAAAACTAGACTATAATGTGGAGAAAAGCATTATGGAATCAATTTTTTTTTCATTTCACGTTTCGTACGTGAATGAAGTGAAATAAAAAATGAATAAATTCAACAATTTTATTTTAAATTTTTAATTATTAGATACCAAGGGAAAAAGGATGACGCAGTGTGAATTTTTGTTTTAATATTTCAGCATCAATTAACTAAGGTTAAAAATAGAATCTATGAACTTTTCATTTTCTCTCGAAATGTACCTACTTAAGAAGTGAAAATTCTAGTAGGTTTGTGAAATGAAACAAGAAAATAGATTTAAAAATCTTTTCCACGCGCTGTGTATCTGCAATTTGGAACCTACTTTAGAAAATTCTGTTACTTCTTTAATTAATTTTGATTGAAAAACAAATTGTGAATATGTGGAATGTAAAATTTGAAATTGAAATTTGACACTTTTGAACTTGCCGTGAAATTGAAAATAATAACGTTCCACATATTTTCGCACATCATAATCTATTTAATATCGTACACGCTCACCTGGGAAAAAACTTAATACGTGTGAAAAATTTTACATTTGACACTTATAAAATTCTTGTTTTCAAAATACAAGTTGTGGAATGTACATAAGTGTATGTAATTTTCAAGTAACATTTTTCTATTAATATTTAATTTCACTTCTCTTCACGGTAAAAATTTCCAACAATTGAATTTATTGAAAGATTTTCAAAAACTATATTAAGTCACTGATGGGAGAATTTTCTACCACCACTTAAGCTTCCTTTCGTTTGACAATATAATAATTAATCTACATCAACCCAAACAACTGTTACATACAACATATGAGGAGATGATATACATAAGTAAGTGCCATATCTATATTTATCAATGACACGTATAAATTAATACTAAACAAATATTTTCCCAAATATAAGTGTTTCTATCAAACTGCTGCCTTTCATCAGCATCAGCAGTAACAGCAGCTCAACTATCCTGGCTTTCCTCACTTAATGCATACACACACACACCCTTATACATATAGGGGCTATTGAATTACAATTTTCTCTGCGCTATTTACACAATTGATCATTATGAACACACTCTCTTGTAGTAATTAAAATGTCATTCCATTTATGCCAGTTCAGCTTCAGCCGCATTGTCTGAAACAGAACCAAACCATGCTAAACCATCAAATCAACCAAAAGTATTCCATCATCGTCCAGCAGCTGCTGTCAAATGAGATCCATCATCAGGGACACAATTTGTTACTTACAATTTTATATATATGTGCATATGTATGTAATATTACTATGGGGGTTGGGAATTTGGAATTTAGTCTAAAAGAGCCTCTCCCACCGTTCGTCGTCATCGTCATATAGCCGCACATGGAAAGTATCAACGAATTAATATGATGTGTTTTTAGGATCACAGATGGTTGTATTCACGCGGAATTCTGATTTTGAATGTGTTTTCTGACGACTATACCAACACTACTATATATGTACCTACTCACTTAAAGGACATCAGTATTTTCATATCCTGTCACTGGGAAATCACATTTCAATCAATACAATCAGTGGTACGATGCATCCTTAAAATTTAATTCATCCCTTACAACGCCAACAACGATGACTATGATGAGTTTGACGACGATGTGACGACGACGACGACGAGAGGAGGATGACTCTATGACAAGAGTTTTGGATATTTGAAATATAAACATATAGATGTGGATGGATAGCTGTATCTGCTAGCTAACCCTTACAATCTCATTGTGTCAACTGTCTCTTCTTCTGTATTCTGTTTTCGTAGGGTTACAAAAAAGGAGGCTTTAACAGCCACATGGTGTTATGCTAACTATATTCTCACCCTATAGTTTTTGTATGTCACCCATATTCTGGTGACAAAGAAAAGTAGCGGATTTAAACAACTTTAAGCATTGTATAATATTTAGGGCCGTTTTCATCAACACTATTGATGTATTTATTACTTTAAATCCTGTTCTTAGGTTTAAGGTTAAGGGCCTCATATTTATATATGTTTGAAGTATTTGTAATCGCCCAGCAATAAAAATAAACTAATCATTTCGTTTATTAGTCATTTCTAGCCAATCCATATAGAAAACAGGAAGGCAGACAGCAATGCCATGCTAAACTGATTTTGTAAATAATTATGTAATATGTATCTATTATATACAAAGAGAAAAGAATTAATAAATCAATATCTATCTATCTATCTCTATAGAAAACAGGAAAAATTAATATTTTCCACAATTTTGTTCATGACAAATTTAAAAAAAAAAGAGAAAATTTACCCCCATTTTATTTAATCGATACATCCAGATTAAAACTTAAATCCGGATGTATTTATATTGAATTTGTATAATTTACATCCGGATTTAAGATTTAATCTGAATGAATCGAGTGAATAATATGGCCGTTAGAGTAAAGTGTTTTTGTTGATACTTTTCAATTTTTAGTCTTGTTTTGAAAATAGAGCTTTAGAATGTAAACTTTAAAATAAATATTTAAGTTTAAAAATGCACTGTTTAAATTTCAATTATAAAAGTTAATCAAATGCGTTTCACAATCTTCACTAACGGATGAATAAAATAGAAAAAGACAATGCTAAATATAAGGACAAAAATTTCAATTCAAACCGAAAATTAAAAATTTCGGCCAGAATAGTCAGAAATCGTGAAAAACCGAAATTGCATACTTTCAGCAGTGGATAATGGCAATATCAGAGAATTACATTTTGTATGGGAAAAAGAAATTCTTGATTTTAAGGTAATTATGTACAAAAGCAAACGGACTTTATAAATCAAAATACATATATAAAAATTTATTGGTGTTTTGTTGGTACACTTATATTTCGGCTGAACATTATCCGATTTGCATGGGACTTTTTTTTGTTAGATTTGTATTGAATTATGTAAAAACACTACCGAGCCAAAAATTGAAAATATCGACCGAAAAAGTCATAAATCGTTAAAACTTGAAATTGCATACTTTCAGGAGTGAAAAGTGGTGATATATGAAAATTCTACTTTAAGTGGGAAAGAGAAATTATTGATTCTAAGGTAAGTATGTAAAAAAGCAAACGCAATTTATAAATCTAAATATAGAAAAAATTATTGGGGTTTTGCGCATTTCTCAGGTGAAATTTTAACTTTTCACGATCTCTGACTTTTCCTGTAGAAATAGTTCAACTTTCGCTTCGATTTCCATTAGGTTTTGTTTTTTTTTTGTTGGATATTGAATTGAATAAGGTAAAAACACTACAGAGCTGAAAGTTGAACATTTCGATAGGAAAAGTGAGAAATTGTGAAAAGCGAAAATTGCATACTTTCAGGGCTGGATGGTGGCGATATCTAAAAAATTTCATTTTGTATGTGTAAGAAAAAATATTGATTCTAATGAATAACAAAAACAGTACGGAATTGATTAATTAGGGGCTTATTTTGTCCCTCACTAAAATGGGATTGCCAACAGATGGCGTTAAGCTCTCAGCTTTTTACATTTGTGTATACAAAAATTATTGGATCATCCCAAAAAATTCATTGTACAGTACCTATTGTTGGAAACCGCTGTAAATTTTATTTAAACTTTTTTTAAAATATTAAGATTGATGAAACATCAAGGGCGCCCCCTAATACTTTTTCGCCACCTAGGCCCATCAAAGAAGTTATTTTTCCAACCGTTTTCCAAGATTTCACTTCATAGAACTTTTTTCCACCCTTAAGTCTATTTATCCTTGAGCAGAATATTGCATAACGATTTCCCTGTTTATGTACATTATTCGTATATAAACAAAGTATGCATATAAATAGTGAACACTATACGTTTCGCATATCTACCCCATTAAAGGTAAAACTCACTTAATAGAGTCCTAGTGTGAGAACATAATAGCAAGTTTATTGCTGTATATCACATTTGTGGTTGTCTGGTATACGAGGATATACCACTATACATAGATACATCTATATATCCTTGCTTTAATTGTGTCGTAAATTATAAATATTACCCGTTGAGTTAATTTTTATGGTCGTAAAGTTATTAAGGCACGTCTTCTATATTGTGGGTATTCGACATAGCAATAGCATCCACCTATTTTTATTTTGTCAGAAACTATTTTTACTCAGTCAGTGTGAGTTTGATATTAATGTTTTGTTCGTGTAATTTCTTGATATTCACACAAGAAATCATTTAGAAAATTATTGATCTGTGGTCGATTAAATGCAGGATTTCCTTTTTAGCAAAATCTTCTTCTCTAAAATTCTAAATGATTTTTAAATTTTTAAATATAAACAACAACAAAAAATATAAAAGAATGTCTTAAAGGAAAAGCTTGATTACTTTGTGTCAATTTTGAAGTCGCCTCATTGTTGGTCTTATAAGTGTCGACATTGTGGCGCAAACCACAAATAGAAAGATAGACGTTTAATTCTTTAATTATGACACTGTCTTTCAGTGAGATCGTGTTGACAATGCCACGAACCATAACCACACCTTCTATTTAAATATAAAAAGGTTTTTTTTTTTTACATATAGCCCGACATTATATTCTCATGGTGCACACTCACTAATAATGATCAAAATCTTATTCGTACGTACAATTCAATCAAACATTCGCCTCGTTGTTGTCCTATAAGAGATTTGATATCAAAATGAGGTGCAATTGAATGAAGTGTTCGCACGTACAACACGTAATCGAGTGAGGTGTGTGTTGTTGCACTATTATAATATGCATTGCAGCTTACCTATACTGGGTATATATATGTATGTATGTATATTAAAGAAGACTCGTCAGTCGTCGTTAGGTCGGTTCGGTTGGTGGGTCTTAAATGGATTTCCCGCATTTCAATTAGTCATCACTCATCGATTTGGCGCCTAATAAATCAATTGATGTTGTTTGGTGACAAATGTCACATAGAATATAACTTCCACAAAACATTTAAAAATTATTATTATCAACAAGAAAAAAAATGGTTTAAGATTATTTTACATAATATGGTTTATATTATGCTTCATAGTCTAAGGTGGTAGTGTTCGTCGCTCAACACCGAACTTGACCTAAAGCCAGGAGAGGAAGGAAGAAAAACAAGACTCAGTATTAAAACATTTGCGTTTGAGGGATTAGGTATATAGATTTTTTTTTTGTAAATATCTTAGTTTCTGTAAGTCGTATAGGAAACATTTTCTTAAGATGTGAACTACCAAAAAATATAATTCACATTTTTGTATCCCTTCATTTTTAATTTTTATTAAACATCAAAAAAGCTACAAGGGCGCAAAAATTGTTTTTTTTTTTATTCAACAAAAAAATTGCTTCAACGTTGAAATAGAGTTTTTAAAATTAATATTTTTGTATGCAATATTTGTCTATACCTATGAAAAAAATCATAACCAAGTTAATTTGACTATTTTATTTATTTTAATTTTTATATGAAATATATATATATAAAAATGTTAAGTTAAATTGTAAATTCTAAAATTTTACCTCCATTAAACCTCAAAACTCAAAAATTTACGTTATTTATTTTGAATTTGTCATAAACTAAATTATAAATAAGAATAGTTTTGAAATTAAATAAATAAAATAAAAAAATGTGAACTGGTATAAAAATAATATTAATTTGAAACTCTATTTCCCTGACTATATATTTATAAAATCATATTGGATTTTACCTAAAAAAAAAAAAATTAATGCTAGGCACGATTTGAAGTCAGCCAGTTGCTATTTTTTTCTTATCCTGTTTTAACAATTTTAAATTTATGAGTCGGCCATTTTTCTTTTTTGTTAAGTGAATTATACAAAATATATGAAGGTACAACTTGTTAGATGCCTTATCACGATTTTTAAAGTGCATGCGTGAGGTGTTTTCTATTTGATTTTGTTCACACAAGAAATTGAAGAAAAATGCAATTGAACATATTGATTGATCGATTGTTATTATTTTAAGTTTTGAAGAAAACTATTTTTAAATTTAAGGCTTGTACTTAAAATCTTTCGGTATTTAGTAAGAAATGTCAAGGCGAAAAATTGTAGGTTAAAAAATTGTGCATAAAAAAATTACAACTAATTTTTCGCCAAGAACAAACAAATTTAAGGAAAACCTGTTCAAACGGGCCTATATAGTGGTGGAGGGTGTTTGGGAACATTTTTATATATATCTATTGGTCTTATGAAATAAAAAGTGTTTTAACCTTTTTGGTGTAGAATTCTTAAAGCTACAACTTTTATTTAATTTTTTTTTTATATATTTACAAAGAAACTGAATTTTTCACCTTTCACCCCAAAAAATCAAAATCAGTGTTTCAAATTTGAGGTACTTTTTTTTTTAAATAAGCTTAAGAGGCCAAAATAAAGCTCTTAATCAAAATTAAGCTATGACATAATTTTTTTCGAAGTTAAATTCAAGACATTAGCATTGGCCAAATTAAAGGTAAATAAAGGCTTAAGACAATTATCCTTATTGTGAGTTTCACCCGAAATATATGTATTTCACCTTAAAATTTCTGTTCGCCCGGAATTTTTAAATCTATTGTGAGTTTTGCACGAACGAAATTTTGTTCGCCTATAAAAAATAAGTGAACATTTAGACTCTCAATGGCATTACATTCCGCCCGAAATGAATATTCACAATAAGGGGAATTTTTCGAACATGAAATTTCGGGTGAAACTAAGAATAAGCGAACAGTGAAATGTCAAATATTCCGGGCGAAATGTCGCTCGAGGGAAACTCACAATAAGACTGAATAAAAATAAAGGTCTACACCAAAATTTATCATTGTCGGAATTTATCTGATGTTTGAACCTGTTTATTTTGTATAATTTTCTTGTTTTTCGTTTTTTTTTCCAAATATTATTTTATTTTCTTAATTCTTTCTTTTGACGTATTTGGAACATTTTAATGAATTTTTCTTTTAATAATATAAATGTTTCCGATGAGAAATTCGATTTAAAGTAAAACCGTTATGTTGGGAATTGATACCCTATTGATTTTATGATTTTATATTCAATAGAAGTTCTGAAGTGTTCTGTTCTCAGAGACTTAGTTCATTAATCAGTCTTTTATATGTATTTATTATAGTTTTTAATATAGTTTTTACCAATTTCAGGCTGTAGAACTATAAAATAAACATTATTATACTTTTTTTCAATTTATAAATTATTATCGTACCATACAGATTCGCGTTATCTTTATTTGAGATTATATAAAGAAATAAATGCTTCTTCACAGACAAACTTCACAGACATCCAAGTCATTATATTTAGAAATCGATCATAAATAAAGTTATCTCTGTTTCTTTCTATAATAACCTTACTCTCAGGTGATATGAATGAAAGGATACCTACTCCGCATATAAGGAGAACAAAATATGTATGTATTAACAAAAAAAAAAAAAACATCAAGAAAATGAGAAACTTTTTTTTAATATACGCTTGGTTTATTTGTTCAAGAATAACATAGTTTATATATGCAACGGAATATATTTATAAGACCGCCTCTGGCGATAGCTTGTTAAAGTTGAACACAAGTCGTTAAAAAAAAGAGATGAACCAAAAAAAAAAAAAAATAACTCCATCAGAATGAAAAAAAAAATAATAATTTGATTCCGACCTTCGCTTCGGCGGCTTCGTCGTCGGCATCCACACAACACAAAACGAATATATGCAAATAAATTTTCTTCTGATTCAAGCTAAATATCCATAAGATGCAAAATAAGCAAGAGAGCAAAACAAAAAAAAAACGACCAAAATAAGAATGCATAAAAAATGCGATGCGGTGCGTTTCGATTTTTCGAGACACTTGCATAGTTATGTTAAATATTTTTTTTTTCTTCATTTAGTTTAAGATTAAGAGGAAAAAAAATATTAAATCCACAACTAGGTCGTAAGGAATTGCTTTTTCTAACTTAATGTTAGGGTGCGTGCTAAATATTAAAATAAAATACAGCAGATCTAAAATTTAAATTGACTTTAATTTAAATCAATTCTTTTTTCATCGAAACATTTTTTGGGATATTTAAGGGAAATTTGTGAGAATTGTTTGCCTGTCTATAATGATGCAAATAAATTTAAGTTAATTGGTGACTCAAGCATTTGCAACAATTCCAAGAACCCTTTATAGAAATTCTGTATCGGATTATACTTTTGATATTTTTCTTTACAAAAAAACTACAAATTAATTTTTTTTACAAAACCATAATTTGCCTTTAGAAATGCAAGTGAAAATGTAAAGCCTTTGATATAGGTACCTTACCTACCTACATAATGAAACAGAAAGAAAAAAAAAACAGAACGCGATAAATTGAAATATGTTAATTTAGAAACAATCTCTCTTTGTGTTTTGGCAATTGAAACATGTTTATTGATTAAATCATGCTTTTTAAATGAGAGTGTTGTGCTATGCATCCATATAACATTTTATTTCAGTAATTTAATTGACTTGGTTTTTTTTTTTCTTATTTTATTTATTTTTTTTTTGTTGAAAAAAAAAGTGAAAATCAGATTCAATTAATGTTAAATTGGTATTTTTTTGTTTATCAATTAAACATGTATTTGTTTTATTTTTGTTTTTTGTTGTAATGAATTGTTTAAATAATAAAAAACCAAAGTTTATGTTTCTTCATTGGCTTAGGCATTAATTTAAAAAAAAAAGGAAAACAAGATTTTTAAACTTTAACAGTCGTATTTATTAGATTTTTATCTACTTAGGCACTGTTTAACTTTTTTCAAATTGGTGTAAATATGCTTTATTTAATAAAAATAAATATCACATTATTCACGATTAAGACAATCTACTCTTGTGTCAAAGATAGGCAGCTATAAGACAACAATAAACAAAATTTTTGAACACATTTTCCAAAGTTGAGCAGTTGTCTAAAGTTAGACAACGTTTATAAATAAGACCATAAGTATCTACATATTTTCATGCATAAGAGCTTCGCATTTGTGCTACTCACTCCTCATACTCTTTTTCACCAAAAATGCGCTGAGTTTTGGCTTAGTACCAGATTTTTTGGAGCCTTATTTTCACTTGCCATTTCCGTTCATATTTTCGAAGACTTAATCAGGGATTTGACAGTAATGCAAGCTTTGAAAAAATAAAAGGAAAGGATATCGGTGGTTTTTCCTTGTGGGGTATATTTCTTAACTCTACTTCTAGTATTTTTTTTCAAAATCCGTTAAATAATAATCTAACAATTCAGTATATTGAATCTTGGTTTAAGGATTTTACTTTTGTAAATTTTAGTTTACGAATTTGTGTTTTTGGAATTCAGTTTTGGGAATTTGACTACAAAAAAAAAAAAATTGGTAGACATAAATAGTTAACTTTACTGGATGGAACTATAAAGTCAAACTGCCTTAAAACATTCCCGTAATCCCAAATAGAAAAAAACTAACACGTTTTTTTTTACTCACCATATTTTCCATTTCCTGTTTTGTTAATTTAAATTCTTTGAAGTTAACATGACGTTGAATTTGAATCTGACACTCTTATTATATTATATCGGCAACCTGAAAAAAAAAATAAGAAAAATATTTTAATAAAAAAAGAGCTACAAATTAATTTAAAATTACAATAGCCGTGTTTTTGAAAAAAAAAAAAGTTATTATAAATATTTTGTTATTGTGTGTTTTTGTCTACACACAATAACAAAATATTTATAATAACTTTTTTTAAATATTTTGTTTTTCTTGCGTGTAAAAATTTTGCTGCATTGGTATACACTTTTACCAAAACAGGGCTAATATAAAACCTTAAATTGAAAATTCATATGTAAATGATGAATTTTAAAAACTTCTTTCTTTTTTCTTTAAAAAATGTTTTTACAGCTTTTTAGGTAGACGTCATCGAATCAATGACTCTTAATTATGAAATATTTAAAACAAAAATGAACTAGGAATTCAAAAGACACATTAATTTTAAATTACAAATATTTATATCTAGGTGTGTGTTTTTGTTTTTCTTTTTAAACCATCGGCCTCTGCCTCAAAACAAAGCTAAAGTATAGGATTTTCAAAAACGTATGTAATTATAACCCTCTTTAAACTGCTGTTCAAATAATATTACAACTTTTTATCTTATAGATATGTGCTCATAAAATTGTGCTTCTTGTTTGATCACAGCGGTCTTTTAAATCGAAATGTAAACTCTTATTATTCTAACAAAAAAAAAAAAAAACGAACAAAATATAAAGCTTGAATAAATATATTTGAACAGTCTGTGTTTTTTTTTAAGTCAGAGTCAGCAATACCCAACACTTTTTTCGTGAAGTTATCATTATAGCATTTAACCAAAAAGAAAAGAAGCCACCGAAAAATTTCATAGAAGCGCATACAAATTTACAATCGCGATGATAACCAATTGTCTACCATATTTACTGAAGAATACAAAAAAAGAAGTTTATCTTTATATAGGTAAGGGAACAACTAGATCAACAAATAAATCGGCATCTTTGAAAATACCAACATAGTTATAAACATCACCAAAACATATAAAGTAAGTCTTTAAAATTATCTTGTGGAACCAAGCATTTACTTCTTTTTCACAAAAATGAAATAGTAAAAAAAAAACATTATTTGATCAAGCTCCTCAAACAAATGTTTTTTTTTTGTTTTTTGAATATCTTATCAAGATATGTGTGTTTTACAAACATGGCGGACTATTAAAAAGGACAAAACATACATATACATAATGAATAAAACAAGATCCAAAGATATCCCCCCACCAACAACAACAGAAAAAAAAACTCTCTTCCTTCATTAAAATTAAAACTTGCAATATTCGAGACCTAAATAATAAAAAACAAAAAAAAATCATCATACAGAAAAAAAAAAACAAAATCACCACAATCTGTCCATCTTTGGGATGCATCTGCAGGCATTAATTTTAATTAATCACCCATCGTTTTATTTTTTTTGCTTCTCATCTGTCGTTCACTTTAAACGCCATTAAAAAAAAAAGACAAACTCCCAAAACAAATACCTACCGAAAAAGTTACGAACAAAAAAAAAATGTGAATACAAAAAAGATACAAAAATATTATTCCCGAACAGAAGTGTCTCGAAATCATTGTCTGTGATCTTGGTTTTTGGGGAATTTTTAGTAAGAACCAGAATTGCCAATTCAAGAATATTTTTTTTTTAACAAAACAATCGCAGAAGTTGGTGATATTTCGCGGTGGATTTAAACTTTAAAAATGGGAAAATGGACGTAAAATAAATATATGAATATACTATTAACAAAATATAATAACAGTCATTTAACTAAAATACATGTAAGAAGCAAATATTTTTAAATATTTTCTTTTTGATTTTATTGAATTTTCGCAAACTTCAATTAATTTCTTAACGTTTTTAACAATAACGTCTACACGCACCCCCATCTATTTCTATTCATTTTGTCAAAATCATTTAAGTTGTATTTGAGGGACTAGATATTTGTGTAGGTATAGGTCGTATTTTTCTTAACACTTTCTAAAAAAATAATAAGAAAGAAAAAAAAAACCTAACCTTGATTGGTTAAAATATTCATAATGAAAAATTATCACTTAAATGAGTGAGAATCAACAAGAACGAACATTTTTACTGAGACTCCTTGAGTGGACAATTTCGAATTGGCTTCGTGCTTTTGCTGCTTCTTTGCTCCTTTGCTTTAAAGAATTCGTGTGTGGAGAGTTTGGTTCTTCCGGATTTTCAGATAAGCAATTCGGTCTATCAGGATTTAAAAAAACAGACATTTTGTGAATGAAAGGAGGAACCCATTTTGTCAATTTAACTAGTTTTTAAGGTAATTTTTTGTTCAAAGCTTTAATATTCCTGTGTATCGCAAATAATATAACCAAATAAACTGAATAAATGACATAAAATTATTCTTATTTCTTAAAAAATTACATTCGTCATAAATAAATAAATAAAGTTGGCAACATTGGCAGGTAAAAATGTTCTTAGCTTTTGACTCTGTATTCTTCTCCACAGACATACTTTTTGGCAGAATAGTTTTTGTTTTTTCATTTGTTGGGTTTCGTATTTGTTCATCTGCAACCTTGTTCAGATCGAAGAATAATTAATTTAAATCGTTTGTCGAATGGAAATGAATCCGAAATGAAGAAGATTTTTTTTTTTTTGTCAGCGCTTGTTCATGGGGATTTTTCATTGGAAATCAAGCGCAGACTATCTTGAAACAGTGTGACGACTGATGACAAAGACGCGACAATGATTATGTGCCTCTATATATGCGACAAGACAACCATGAACCATTTTATATCAAAAGTGTGGAGCTTTGTCATTTTTATTCTCCCTAAAGAATAAAATAATCATTTTAATTTTTTGTTTATTGACGAGGGATTTAGTAATTTTATAATCATGCTGATTATTGAATCCGAAATACTGGATCCGCAGTTATTCTCAGTATAGTGTTTTCTTTTCTTTTCATGACAAATCGGTAAAGAGAAAAGAGAGCACTGCACTGCGAATCACTGCGGATCTAGAATTGCGGATTCCATAATCGACATGAATATTATTATTGTACGAGTAAATATAGCCAAGCCAGCTACTTAGGTTGTTCGTTAACAAGTTTTGGGTTGTTTAAATTTTTTGTTGTTGTTAATTTAACTTTTAAGAATATAAATGTGATTAATTAAAATTTTAAATAATTCAAATAAAATAAAATGTTTAACTAAAGTAGGTAAATGCAAAAAAAAAAATTAAACTGGAATAATTTATTAAATGTAGGGAGGTAAAGATATGTCCACAATTGTTTTTTTTTAAATTCAAGTTGTTTATATTAAATGATTGTAATAAAATTTTGTTGGCAAAATAACACGAAATAAAAAAAAAACAGAAACACGATTAATTTTAAATTAACATTTTGTGGGTTTTGCAATCAATGTTTTGTTTTTTTTTTTTTCTTTTCTTTCTGAAAATCGATATTCTGTAGGTGTTTGTTTTTGTAAATTATTGCTTATGAATAGTCATAAAGTATTGTTTTCTTGATTTCTTGGAATTTGACACAGTTTAATATTTATAAACAATAAAACCTACAATATACTATAACGATGTGTCGGTAAGAAATATCTGTAAAAACGATTAAAATTTAAATCAGTTTTCGATTTTATTTATAAGAGAATACTAGATGTTTGTTGAATAAATTTATTTGTTATTTATATGTTCATTCAAGTTTGTTTAAAATGTGTATAAATATAATTGAGGGAGTTAAATCGATATGGTTATTTGTTTAATAGTTGCTTTATAATTTATTCAAAAAAAAATAAATAAGGTATTCTACACTGTGTATTGATATTTTGAAAGGAAGTGGGAAAGTCACATCGGAATATATGGATTTTACAGATCAAAGCGCCATTAAAACGATATTTGCATGAAATTTTGTATTTGATGTTTAACTTTTGTACATTTTGTTATGAATATAAAACTACTAACAATAAATAACGTTCGATAATTCGCATAAAAATTAATCCCTCGAACATTTAACAAAAAAGTATTTCCCGTATGAGACTTAAGAAAAAAAGTTGAATGCAAAAATTGACAGTTTGTGCCTTGACACATAGGCATTTAATTTTATTTTGACGTTTATATTACATTAAGTGCAAATTGTTAGCTTGATGTAGTACTAAAATCGATTGTTTTCCGAGCGACAAATATAATATCCAATTTATATTTATTGATTTTAGGGGTTTTTCATTTCTTTGACATTTGTCATTCTTTAATGAATCTTGACAGTTTGTGACTTGACAGATAACAATTGAAGTTTAAATAATATTTCTTGCGAACTTCCATTGTAAAGAAAATTCGTTTGTTTTTTGAACATAAAATAAAAGGTCCAATTTACTGGATTTTCAAGTTTTTTTTTTTTATCCATTTGTCGTGTTCACTCAAAACGTGAGCAAGCGAATCTAAGTTTTTTTTTTCCTCAGAGTTTTGACAGCAAAACTTTGAAATTTTTATGAGGAATCCTGTGTTCATGTAACTGAGATTGTTGAGATCTCCGAGATCTCAGTTTCCTGAACACGCCTATTGACACAGTTGCCATTCTTCATGCAATTTGACAGTTTGTAACATGACATATTGAAAACAAATTTTCCGAGCGACAAAAAAATGTGTTTACTGAATTTTTTAGAGTTTTGTAATTCATTGATTTCGTAGCTAATCCTCATTAAAATTTGACAGTTCGCAGCTCGATAGATGGAAAATAAATTATTTTTTGACTTTTGTAAAAAAATTTGGAGCAAACTGTCACCGTAAAGTACTAAAACTGTAGATTTTTCGAGCGACAAAAAATGTCAATTTTATTGAATTTTTCAGAGTTTTGTAATTCATTGATTCCGTAGTTAACTTTCATTGAAATTTGACAGTTCGTTGCTTGACATATGGAAAATAAACTATTTTTTGCTTTTGTATAAAAAAATTGGAGCGAACTGTCACCGTAAAGTACTAAAACCTTAGATTTTCCGAACGACAAAAAAATGTACAATTTATTGATTTTTTTCAGAGCTTTTTAATTCATTGATTTCGTAGCTAATATTCATTAAGATTTCACAGTTCGTAGCTTGACAGATGGAATATAAATTATTTTGACTTTTGTAAAAAAAAATTTGGATCGAACTGTCACTGTAAAGTACTAAAAACGCTACTTTTTCATGAGACAAATGAAATGACTGAGAATTAGTATGTTTTAGAGGTTTTTTAATCCAGTGACATCGTAGCCATCGTTCAATGGAATTTGACACTTAGTGTTTTGACAGATAAGCAATACGAACTATACACAGTATCAATTGGAAATTTTTATCGCAAAGAACTAAAATCACTTATTTCCCGGTCAAAAATAAAAGGTATCTATAAATTTTCGAATTTTTAGTCGATATATTGTACTGCTTGTTTTTTTTGGAATTAGACAAGAATTTATTATCTTTGATATTCAAAGACAATTTATTACTATATCTTTGGAGAAAACATTTTAAAATTTTTAGGTTGCAAGCTATCCGAATGAAAATTTGTGAATTAATTTTTGCGAAACAAACAAAATGTATATTGGTGTAAAATTGCGAACTAAGATTTGCGAAACAAAATCATATTTGACAAATATATAAAAATTTTAAGAATGATTTATTGTCTGAATAGATTTTTTATTTACAACAAAAATTTTGGGAAATCGATAAAATCGTTCTCTTAACGCAAACCGATTTTAAGAATCCTGGAGAATCTTTTTAAACTTAAATAGGTATATCCAGGCTTAAAAAAAACTTTATTTTCTTAAAAAAAAAAAAACAGCTTAAATTTAAAAAAAAAAATTCAAAATTAATATTATTCCTATCGCTCGCCAACAGTCACCTGCCAAACTTTTCCAACTAACCACAGAAGAGGAAGAAAAAAAAAATTAAAGAAGTGAACTCCATTTAACCACCCACTTAATGTTGGTGTTTCATATACTTTCATCGAACTAAAGTCCATTAAAATGTTTCTCCACTTAAACTAACAAAATTTCTGCTCTGCGTTTACATATAAAATTATACATAGGATAGATATATCTAAATTCATGTATATCACATCATAGTATATAAAAACTCGTTCATATATGTACTTATAAGGAGCTATAACTCAAACAGGATTCTAGTGATACCCAGAGACACAAGGACTTTTTTTTTAAATGTGTATATAGATATAGATATGCATATAGGATGGATGGACCAACTGACATCGGCTCTTAGCTATATAGCTTTGGTTCTCCCCGACCAACGACGACGACGATGCGACGGCAGGCGTGGGACTTGTCGTTTCCAATAACTTTTCCCCACAAAATTTCCTCTTTTTAGTTCTTCAACAAAAATGAAGTGCTCCTATATACATAAGTACAAGTAGAGTTGTGGCAGAGTTTGAGTTTGTTTTTCGCATACATAAAATACCAAGTTTGGTTACACTAATGACACGTAAAATGAAGTACCTAGGTTATAATAAAATTCCGTCTAGTGTTGCAATGAGCTATAAAATGTAACCGACACCAACTCAAATCACATACCTAAATTGAAGCTATACGAGTATAAACATATGGAATGGACATTATGTGGGTGTGTTCAAGTTATAGTAGGTATATAGTGGGCAACAAAGCTCAGTGATGGTGTAATTTGTAATGGGGGTCGAGATTGTTAGACCACCTCTATGAAAGTTTCTATATATATGAATTTAATTAACTTCTCTGATGTTGTTCCAAAGATTCCGGACAAAGTAATCAATTATATGGATTTTTTTTTCTCTTATTTTAGAAATATTCCTTTATTTAAAAAATATACGTAGGTATATACATACATACAACCACCCGCTTAGTTAGTTAAATTGGTGATCATTTTTCATTTTGTATATATCATTTTAATTTAAATGCAATAAAAATAAGACGTATAAGCACACACCACATGTTATAAGAACCCTAACGATATGGTCATAAAGAAAGAATACAAAAAAAATAAATAAAATGGATACAACAAATAAAACCAATGGAAGAGAACCCCTAATGAGGAATCCAATGTTAAAAAAGTATAGGTATCAAATTCCTTAGCATTTCCTTATACCGAGAGACAAGAACATCAAGAACCAAACCCTCTCAAGCCTCAGCCAATAAAATAAAATAATAAAAAAGAAAAAAAAAAATTGTCGACAATGTTTGTATGTTTTATTATACGAACACAAAACGGTGATATATTACAGGTATATAAATACACACATAATATAGGAATCCGGTACTTTAACTGAACAACTTGTCCTATGGTTATTTCTCACGATTATGGTCAAACGCGAATTGGCAAATAAAATTCTTTTATTTTTTTTTTTCCTTCTTTACGATTTACGATCGATTTATAACTGAAATGGTTGTCAATTTTTACTGCGTGCCACACAATCATATTATATAGAATGAGGTAAAAATAAAACTCAAACAAATAAATACGATTCGAATGAATTTACATAAATTCAGGTAAGTACATATATATACAGTTAAAGTGGACGTTATAAAAGGATATCAAGAATATTTATGGCCTTTTGGTATTGACATCAATTTGAATGATGGATTGGTTACAAAATTTTGTAGATACATAGGTATAATTATTATTTATTCAAAGTAATAACTTTGAACGAAATTTAAATGGTTTTTGCAAGACCAATTAAAATATTGCTAAGTCTTCTATTTGAATCAATTATTTTGGTGGTATATTTTTGTTGTAAAAAAGCTTCATGTAAAAGAATGCGTTTATTTATTAATTTTGTATGAACATTTATTAGAATTTTTTTAATTCTTCAACAGTAATTCAATAAATTTGTGTTAAAATGACGTTTGTTAAAAAATCTAAGTTGCAAATTACAGGCCTACCACATTATCTATAAAACGAATAAGAATCATTTAACAACTCTGTTTATAAAAAAATTAATAAATAAAATAAATAAATTGGTCGGCGCGACAGCTCATGTAGAACCAGGACCTAGTGACTTATAACTCTTAACCATTTCTGGGTGCGTATTATTAGGAAGAATAGCGCGGACCTACAATTTTCTACCGAATCCGAATAGCTAGGGTGACAAGAGATACTCTTGGAGCCTTGGAGGATTTGTCAATTCCTCGCAAAAGGCAGTAAACTGTGAAAAACATTTTCGTTTTTAGATGGCATAGGCTGGGAATCGAACCCAAGAGCTTCGTCGTAACAGTCCAATGCACAACGCACTAACCACGGGCTAATGTCATGGGCTACTAAAACTATTAAAAAAAATAATTATTGAAGAAATTCGAATTGCAAAAGTTCGAGCAATTTGAACGAAATTCGCTTCTCACAATCAAATGAAATTTCAATAATTTCGCCATATTTTCAAATTTTCGCAAATTTTCATTGATATTTTAATTGTGTAACTCGCAAAATTATCATTTCGCAAAATTTTTCTTTTGCTTCTTTATCTTGTCTATTATTAAATAACAATTTATAGGGAAGGTTTTAAATGAATTTGCGAAAGCCTTTTCGCATTTACTGCTAGTGTTTTATTACATAAAAACTTTCTTAGACATTTTTTCTTTAACAAAAACTTAATTTGCAAACTATTTATTCCCTTTTTGTTATCTGGTCATTTATGTAATTGCTATACTTTCATTCACACAATTTTTTTCTTTTTTTGCAAAATGTTATCTTAGAAAAACATAATTATTTAATTAAATGGATAAAAAAATAACATTAGCAGCTTCATAATTTTGTAACAAATTTCATTTGCAAAACGGAAATAATGAAATGCCAGATAAAAACTGATTAATGAAATATGCGAAATGATAATTTTGCGAAAGTATAAAATATAATGAAATTAAGATTAGGTGAACAAAAATTGCAAAGTGAAATAATGAAATGCCCCATAAAAAAATTATAAATTAAATATGCAAAAGTATGCGAAGTGCGCGAATAAAAATTGCCAAGCAAAATAATGAAATACACGATAAAAAAACTGCTAAATTAAATATAAGTACGAAATGATAACTTTGTGAAAGTATAAAATATAGCGAAATAAAAAACTGAGCGAACAAAAATTAATGTTTGCGAAATGATTAAAATATACGACAAGAAATTGCGAAGTAAAAAAATTAAAAAATTTGCGAAATAAACCCCACTAGAATTAAAAAACAATTTAAACCAAGTAAGATTACAAAGGTAATATGGTGCAGAATTTGGGATCAGTTGAAATTGATGGAATAGAAGTAAACCCGAAATGATATGATGTTATGGAAAATGCTGAAATGCAATCAATGATATATCTAATTCTCCAATTTCTATATATTTTTGATAGGTTCTATGAAATTTAGAATATTCTATACAAATTTAAGGAGGTATAGGAGAGTTAGTGGATGGGTAAGAAATAAGTACACAAAAAAAGATTTCCATCTGGAAAAAAAAAAAATCAAGACACCATTCTCAAACCCTTTAAATGAATTTCTTGTTGTAATTAATATGTGTCATTATCATAACCATAATCATCACATCAATAATTCTAGAAAAAAAAAGTACTAACAAAAAAAAAAAAAACTAATAGAGCCCTCCAGTTGAACAGACTTTAACTTTGAGCACTTTATTTCCTTAACCATAAGCATTTTGTAAAACAACCCATATGAACATTTGTATTTCATTACACAAGAAAAAAAAATATAAAAACATTCAATGAAATCGTTAATCTTTAAATAAATGTTCTCGATTAGTTTAGTTGTTTTTAACTCTCTCTCTCCCTCTCTCGCTCCTTTATTCAAGAAGCGCACAATAATTTTCCATGGTCTTTACTTACTTTGTTTTGTACACGTGTTTTCTTTCTTTTCTATTTTATAAGATTCTGAAGAAGATGGGTTTACGTTTCCTGCTCCACCTCTTCTTTATAATCAACCATATTTAGTTAGGTGGGCCAATGTATCTTATAAATATAAATACATACGTATAGAGAAACAGTTCATCGGCGCGATCGTCATAAATCATCATCAGTTTATATAAAACGTGAATGCCAAACATCAGACAAACAAAATTATGAAGAAGGAAAGTAACATATGTCGTTTAAAGGGTGTTCTAAAAGTAACTAATATAATTGAACCATCAGGTATCAAGTTCTTTAACATGATCTTGAGGTGTTTCAAAAGTGACATTTATAAATGACAGCTATAAATTAAAATAATATACAATTTTCAATTTTTAGTTTATATTGAAATTTGATATTTAAAAAAAAATGTGATTATTGGTAATTATCAATTTTCTTGTAATTTAAAACTCTTCTAAAGATTGACAATGATCAAATGTTTGTCGAATGGATTGTTAAAAAATCGTATTTCAAAATTTATCAATTATCAATTGATAATTAACAACTATAATAAATTAAGGTATTTGTTAAAGTTTTTGCTCAACTGTTGCTGGTAAGATAAATTAAGGGACATACATTACATATATGGGGTTTTCGATTGATAATCAGGAATAAATCTCTTCGATACGTAAATTGAAGGCATCTGCTATTGATTTTGTCATAAACTTCGAAAGCAGTTTTTCTTTATTTCAGAAAATGAGCTGCGATTCTATGAATAACCGAAAATTTGATTTTATGAATTCAATGATTTTTTTTACCTGAAAAACATTTAAATGACAATTTTGACAAAGATGCGACAATATACAGAAATATTTTTGTAAGAAATAAAAAAAAGAATATGGTGGCTTAAAAACTTTTAGGATTTTTAATAATTTTTGAAGATCTTCAATAATTTTAGCAATAATTGAATTATTAATTTTCTAGTTAAATTTTCGAACACCCTATATTCGAGTATAATAATCTAACAAAATCGATAGTAGTTGTTTGATTTTATATTCGGTGGGAAATAATAACTAACAACATGGCTCGTTGGGTATATCTTCTTTTGATATTATAGGTTCCTTACCTTTATACTTTTTCTTTTTAGAGTCGTCGCGTTGTCTTGTTTTGTTATTATTGTTTTTTTGTATTTTGTAATTTTTTGTTGTTTTGTTGTTGATAAAAGAAAAAGTTGATGTTCATTGGCATTGCGTATTTTTGGTTGTTATTCTTGTTGTTGTTATTTTGTATTCGATATCTGAAGATTGATTATTGTTTATTATGAGCACAATTAATCAGGTGAAATAGGTAAAATTAATTTTTGTTTTAGCCACATTTTGTCTGATTTGCCTTGAAAGTCGAATCTGCTTGGGCGGGAAGATCATAAATCATTTTTTTTTTTACTTTTTTTTCTTTTAAAAATTGAGAAACTAAAAATAATTTAAGAACAAAAAATAAAAACAAATTGAAAGTACACGATGATGGTTAAATGGATTTTTGGATGGATGAAATTTTGGAATTTTTTAAGAAGAAATATAAAAATTGTTTACAAGTCTTAGTGGATATAAGTGAAATTAAATATATTAACAGATTAAAAATTAATAGTCGTATTTATTAGATTTTTGTTTACTTAGACACTGTCTAACTATTTTCAAATTGGTGGAAATATGCTTTATTTAATAAAAATAAATATCACATTATTCACGGTTAAGACAATCTACTCTTGTGTCTAAGTTAGGCAGCTATAAGACAACAATAAACTAGGTTTTTGAACACATTTTCCAAAGTTGGACAGTTTTATTAAGTTAGTCTTATTTTGTTAATAAAAAAAATGAAGTTAAATATCCTTCGCGTAAATTAATTCATATTAAATTAAGACCATAAAAGTTCAAGTCTAATTTTAGGCGTGTTTTTTTGTAAGGGAATTGGTCGAAAAAAACAACGTCGGTGCTAAACAATCACCATGTTAAATACAACAACAACTAATCCCCTACGGGCTAAGCTAAACCCAGATAATTCTCCGGGCTTAACTTAAGCACACAGAAAAACTGTGTTACCGGCATAAATTATATACTTGTTATCGATAGTTTGTATGAAAACTCCATTTTGTTTTTGTGTTGCTGTCACTAATCCCTGTGGTCGTTTTTTTCCTGCAAGTCCCATCGGGCTTGCAAAAAAACACGCCTTTTGTTAAAAATATCCTTCTAAAAAATTATTTTTTTCCCAACCCTGTAGATTTAAATATGTATAACTAAATTTATACATATATAAACTGGGGTTAAGATTAAAGAATTTAACATGAAAAATTGGGACTTTGGGAATTTAATGCATCAGACATCGAAATTTCACAAAACCAATTCCAATCGTTTGATACCAAAAAAGCTTACTTTTGTTTCTATGCGTGCTGCTAACTATAGGTACACCCAACGTTTAATTCTTGTGAACTTATTAAATAGGGTTTTTCAAAATTCAAATTTACCAAATGCTTTCCAGATTATAGTTATTTAAAAACTTCGTGATAAGTGCTGCTTACTGCTGCTGTGGTAGTTCCTGTGACCTTTTACTTGTTAACAATATTTTTCTCTCCAACATTAAACAAACAATTTTTTACGAGTCTTGACTCCAAAAATATCTGCATTCAAAGATTTTCTTTAATTATTAATTATTCATATATTTACTTAAAAAGATTGTGGTCACAATCGAAACGTCGTCGTTATTAATTACAAATAAAAAAAAAAATATGACCTATAGCCCCCATTTAAGATTACAACTTTTGTAAACATGATATTGCTATTAAATTCAATCGATAATACAAAAAAGAAATAAAAAGATTGATAATAAATAGTATGAGTAGGTATACTGTACTTTATTTTAATCTGGCTCCAACCAAGTCATAAAATTATCTTTTCTAAAAGCCATTAAGGTTTGCCTTCTGCGGGTTTTGTCCATTTTTTTCTTTACTCTTTTGATACTCGTAGATCATTATACTCTTTTTCATTTAATAGCTGAACTCCCAAATGGTCCTCGGGTTCACTTTACTGTTTTGTTATTTTCTTATTATAAACATTAACTATCTAGTTAAATTTATAAAATATCCCTACCCATTTAGGGAATAATTAAGCGTAGGTGAAAAAAAAACAACAACAAAAATGTACCTCTATTCTATAGAACCCCTCCCCCCCCCCAAATTTTGGGCAAATTAGATTCTAAAAATAAAAAATCCAAAATTATTCTACACAATTTAAGCAAAGTCACCCAAGTGTAATTTTGCATCATGCAAACAGAAAAAGGGTTAGATTTCGATAAGGAAAAAAAAAAAAACACCATTAACAACCTCATTTTTAACGAAATGCTGGTCAAAAGGTAACCAAATTACACCCAAGTCATACCAACCATTAAATTTTTATATATATATAAAAAAAAAATGCAAACAAGTTGAAAGAAGATGACAAAAATAAAATATGTAGGTACAACAAAAAAAAAAAAAAAATTATTCAGGGAAACCGAATAACACGAAAAAAGGGTGTCACGTTACGCATAATTTATTTTTACCAAGTATACGATTTTCTATACGCAGATACCAGTGGGTATAGATTTACAGGGTGATTCATTAAAGAAAAGAAACACATTTTAAAAATTGAATATGCAACTAGGAAGATAAAGGTTTTTTTTTCAAAATTGTTTCCGGAATGCAAGAAAATTATGATAAAATAAGAACATATGCGAAAAATACTGACAAACAATAAAAAAAATTATAAATCTTTGAGAAAATCAAAAACCTATTAGTATTCATACCTAAAACTATTGATAACTTAAATTTAACAATAATTAAATAAATATAGCGCTTGCTACAAGGACCTTTCGTTATTTAACCTAAAACCAGAAATCAAAGTTTTCTACAATGAAACATTTTTAGATATAACGAAAAATACATATAAATGAAATAAATAATATTTGCGAAATTTTCTTAAATGATGATGTTACGAAAAAAAAAATATTTTTAACTATTTTTTATTAAATTCACATTTTATTTCTTCGCAGTATTGCAATTTCGGACTTTTCAATTTAATCTTGTTGCAATGTTTTAATGTCGAATTTAATTTGAAAGTGTATGAAAACAAAATATGATAAAACTTTTGCTGAACATTTTTCACCGCATTTTGCAATATTTTTGTCATTTGCAATTTTTTTTTCCTTCAGTATAATCTGTCATCATCTTAAACATTTCGTGAATTTTATTTATTTTTTGTTTTATTTTTATTATTGCAACTTTTCAAAGCTTAAATATTATTTCATATTTTTGTCGATTATTTGAAAAACGTTACTTTGCAAAGTATTGGTTTTTATAAGGTATGCGCACAGTAATTCGAGATGTGATGTAAGAAGCAAATCGAACAAATGTTTGCATATTTGCACAGTGAATTGATATTGGGTGCGAGTGACGGGAGTTTCTCGCAAACCTCTCTTAAGATTATTTTTTTTTTCTTATGCAGGTTTCGAATTCGCAATTTTGCACTGTTTAGTTTTGATTCTTTTATTTTTAAATTTATCCTCGATTATTATCATATTTCGTCTTACTTACTTACTTATAAAAAAATATCTTGCGAAGTTGCAAAACTAAAAAAGTGTAATTCAGCTAAATTCAGGATGTAACTATGCGTTAGAAAAATGGAAATAAAAGTTTTTGTAAATAAACGCAGTAGGAATAATAAAAAAAAGTACACAAACAAAACAATCAAAGATCAAATGAAAATTTGCGCCGAATTCGTTTTTTTTGGCAAGTAAGATGAACACAGATACGAAACAGGGATGCGAAACGAAGTTAGTCGAATAGGAAAAGCAGAAATTATTACCAGATTAAATCCAAGAGTTGAAAGTTGATAAATGGAGCATTTTATTCATGTTGCAAACTTAATCGCATATGAAATATTAATTTGCAAAATATGTGCTGCAAAATATGTGCTCTTATAAAAGCTGTTGCAAAGATTGTAAGAAAAATTTAGAAGATGTTGTCTAACAATTTTTTCGTCACTTAAAAAAGTCGCGGTTAGATATTTTTGTTGATAAAATCAGAAAAAAAAATTAAATAAAAACTTATATTTTTAAAAATGCCATATTTCTCCTTTGAATCACCCTGTCTAATGACGTTTTCGTACCTTGTTATAAACGGACTATCCCAATGGTTATAACCACCAGTATTTAAAAAAAAAAAAAAAAAAAATCACTGAACAACAGAGAAACGAAGAGAACAAGATAACTATCTTTTTTCGCTTCTTCGATATACAGGTATTTCTAAAAAAAGATACAGAAACAGATAAAAACAATGATAAAGGGACATACACTAAAAAAACGCAAGGCTATATAGTACCTACGTATATCTTCTACCCGATGGATGCAAGGCTACCTTTGTCAAGATGTTTATGATGGTTTGTTGCGCTTCTTTCTAAACTTATTAGATTGACATCATATATTGTGCATAAGGAATCTATATATGTACCTATATAGCTAGAAAAGTATCCCTATGCGGGTTTCAGATACGTAGATAAAAATAATAAAATTAAAAAAAAAAACAAACGACAACCTTGTTATTTTCTTTTTCGTCTGTGAAATTTATGTCAGGTACCCCTACATATACTCACTCGTATGTATATGAAACAGAATAGAACCCGAGTCTAGTGCGTGCAACGTCTGGTTGAGTTCGAGGTATTTTTGTTTCTTTTCTTATATATTCTTTATGTCAAAAGGAAAAACACTCTTTCATCGAGGAGAAGACACAATTTCCACAGAAAATATCAAATTTCTGTTTGAATAGGAAAATTGGAAAAAAACGAATTTAAATGAATCAACAAGAAATTTGAAGCGAATTGGTTTGTGGGTTGAGGCTGAATGGCAGTACCAATGGTCTCGGGTTCGTAATATTTATCTAGGAAAAAAGGACCGATGAATCTTGTACATATATTGTGTATATCTATATCTACCTAGAAATGGTATCACAAATTACTCTCAATTGTGCACTTAAAGGAAAAGAAGAGCAAATTGCTTTGCTATATGGGGCTACTGGTATTTCCACAGGCTAAACTAAACCACCATCATCTTCCTTCATCCACCTCCGCATATTTCATGGAATCCTTCTTCTTTTTCTTCGAAACACACACAACTGTCTCTCTACCTACTCAATGTTTTTCATTTTGATATTAGATTTTAAAGGAAAATTGAAGGATTTTTCATATATGTAGGAACAATATCTATACACACATACTTACATATATTTTTTTCTTTTTTTTACTCTGCAACATTCCACATAGAATCCAGGGGATGGTCTGATGGTGTGTGTAGATGTGCGGGATAAATTCTATATCCTTATGGTAGAATTTATTTTTCTTATCCTTATAATATCCTTGTGAAATGAAATATTGCCTCGTTTAAAGAAATTCCTTCTTTTTTTTTATATAAATACGTATCTATATTTTGTTCGTTCTTTTATATTGCTTGAAGGTTATATCCAACAATTAAAGATATTCTTTATATTTTTTTTTAGTCAACAAACAAAACAAAAAACAAATTGTTGAAGGACGAATAAATATCCTTAAGGGGACAAAGGCAATATAATAAATTTTGCTGATCGGACACAATGCGTGCACATAAATCACACAACTTTAAATAATACACATTTTTTTGTATTCTTTCACATTTTTTTTTCTTTTTTTTTTTAAATTAATTTTTTTATTTTCAATTTGGTCGAAGAGAAAAAGATACGAATACGAAATTCACTTGTTTTGCTTTCTTTTAATTGATTTCTCAGTATTTATTGATTTTTTATTTCTTTTTGTTGTGTATTTTCAATTAAGTCGATCGATGTTACAAAAACGAAAAAAAAAAACTTAAAAATGATTGCTTCATGATTATCAAATCAAAATCCCGCCGATAGTTGTTTTTTTTTTTTTTTTCTAAAAGAAGAAATTTTCGATTCGAATTAAAGATCGGGGAAAAAAATTCCGTACAAACGAACCTTACACCACGATCACTCTAGCTGGACTAAAGTTAAAGTATCTTTTGTGGGTATATTGAGTTTGAGTTTTGTTGAGACATACTCGAATCGAATATCGAAGCAGAGAAATCGGAGAGATACAAAATACGAAGAGACCGGCAAGGCAGCGATGATGGTTTGGTTTGGTTTGGTTAGGTTACGTATTAGGTTAAATGGTTTTAGGATTGGATTGTAGGTTGTACTGTTGTAGGTAGTTTAGGTAAGCATATAGCAAGCATTTTAAGTTGCAACAGAGAGTGGGTGCGTGCAAGGGTAGGTATAGGCAAAAGTGTGGTGTGATTAAAAGTAAATATGTAGTCTCTCTCTCTGTTGGTGCTAGTGTTTGTTTGGCTTTACTACTTGAGATTAAAGATACTACATTTTTATTCTAGTAGGTCTAGGTATTATATTTGAAGAAAATAAAAAGAATGAGGAACAAAACTACATCACGAGCGAGCAGACTTGCGGGTTAAGGTATTGCAAGCTTCGGTTTATTAAGTTTTAAATTTTATCAAATTTGGTTCAGTAGAAAATGAGTTTTAAATAAGAAGGTATACCTGCAGTTATTTGCTGTTCCATAAAGAAACAATTTTTTTTATAGTTTAAACTTGTAGGCTTATTTTGTCAAAAATCTCGAAAGAAATATTTAATTTATTTGTTAAAGATTTCTATTCTGAAACAAAATAATCATACATATATTACAAAATGTCCAATTTTTCTAGAATTCATTAGTTTTTTAACCCGAGGCGTAATGGTTAGTGCGTAGAACTATTACGCCTAGGGTTTTGGACCTATGCCACCTTAAAAAAAAAAAACGAATATTTTTATAGGTTACTGCCTCTTGTCTGGAACTGGAAAATCCTCCAAGAATATCTTTTGTCATAAAAAAAAAGGTTCCCACTTTCGCCGTTCGGATTCGGCAGAAAATTGTAGGTCCCCTCAATTTCTGCCAATAACACAACACACACAAAGGAATGGTTGAGATTGAGAGTTGTAAGTCACTAGGCCTTGTTGGTTCTGCACGAGCTGTTGCACCACCAAATTTATTTATTTTATAAGTTTTCCACTTATGATTACTATCACAGTACAAATATTAAAGGTAATATCACTAGCGTTATCATTTTCGTTCAGTTCTGCGCTTCTGTCGAAATCGAGGTAATATGGTAGGAAAATTATGGATCCAGTGCCTCTTTACTTGTCTTATTTTAATATTTTGTTATTGTGTCTAACGATGCGTGTTGAGTTCCTGTGTTCACTGGAACAGCCATTTTTAATTTCTTTACACTTTTAACTTTGACAACCTGCTGAATATATTAGGTACCTTAGATTTCTGTACTGTGATAACTATGGCTCAGAAGTGAGAAGCAGAAAATAAGTACTGTGATTTGTGAGCTTTAAAAATGATTTGTGATCACAAAGTTCTCACCCAGTAGTAAAATTTCGGAATAGATGTGGATGTGAAAACAAGGTGTCCGAAGTAAATTTTTAAAAACCAAAAAAAAAGAAGAAGAATTCGATAGTAAATTTTGTTTTTATACTTCACAATTCTATTCTTTTATCTTCCAAATAAAAATAAATAAATATTTCATGTTATTTTGTATCTGGCAATTCTCCACAATTTGATCGTGCTGAAAAATTAATACTTCTCTCTCTTTAATCTCCAGCTCTGCCAACCAGCATGATTTCAAAATACACCACTAGCGCACATTCACCCGTGCGCCGTGCGGTACTTGTACATCCAGCAGTGTTTAAGGTGTAGCATAACGTCACTTATGTGTTATTCTCAATGGATAACCTAACCAGATACAAAATGCAACTTTAATTTTTTGTTCTTGCTCTCAGTAAAAATAAAATCGTATAGGGTTCGGAAAAATTAGTCTAATTGAAGTAAATTTGTTATTTTAAATTAACAACAAGAAGAGTTTTTTTTTTGTGTGAGATAAAACTTTAACCAGATTTAAAAATTAGTCGAATTTTTAAAGAAAGAAGATTTTCGGAGATATTCGCGGCTCTTATGATTTTTCAAATCTTGCTAGTGAAAATTTCTTTGAGAAACATAAATCATAATTTTTTAAAAATTGTTTCCTGAACATCACAAATTTTAAAACGCATTTCATTTTGCTTTATAGCCGAAGAAAATAGGACAAAAAATGCCGAAACTTAAAAAAAAATTCGGATAAAGCTGAATTTTAATGTGGAGCTGTGTTTTGATATCTCAAACATTTGCTATAAAGTACCACAAAATTTAAAACGATTTTAAAGTGCGTGAAAAGGTGTTGCAACCATTTTTGGTCGATATCTTAAAAAGTATTTTTACATAATTTTAGACGATTTTAAATTTTAAAAACAGGTTTTTCCAAACTTTTTTTTTTAAACGCTTAGGTATCGTACTATCTTTTTAACATTTTACTAAATTAAATATAACTAAAATGCCTATTTTATCTTTTTGTACCACAATAACTCCAATTGTCACTTTGACAATTACAAAGGTAAAAATGGTATGTTTGCTTCCTTTTTTGTATGAACTGTCACGGTTTTATGCATTTTCGACTGGAATTTATTAGGAAAACAGGTTTACTATGATTCTTGTTAAAAAAAAGTTTAAAACTAAGAACATTTTAGTTATAAGAGCTTTAAAGTTAGACAATTGATAAGCAGGCTGTTTAAAATTTTGTGCCTTTGTTTTTTATTTTTTTTTTTTGAAAAAATGTAAATATACAAATTTTAAAATTGTTCATAAGATCAATAGGTACATTTTGAAAAAAAAACGTGCACAACCACACAATCTTTAGGTTTAAGTTTTCTCCTCTTGCAAAAAAAGTGTTATATTTATTCTTTTTTTGTGACGGATTTTAAAAACTAAAATGTTGGCCTTTGAATTTTTTGAAAAAAAAACAAACAAAACCAAAAGCAGTGAATGAAAATTAATGGCATTTTGTATGTAATTAAAACTTTAAGCCACGCTCGACACTAAAATCCAGCTTTTTCGAAATTTTTTTAGAAACTCAACTTTAAAATATACACGCATCTTTATTATGAATATAGTAGTAGCCCGCGGCATAATGGTTAGTGCGTTGGACTGTTACGCCAAAGGTCTTGGGTTCGATTCCCAGCCTATACCACCTAAAAACAGAAATGTTTTTCACGGGTTTCTGCCCCTTGCGAGGAATTGACAAATCCTCTAAGAGTATCTCTTGGCATGAAAAAGTGCTTCTCACCCTAGCCGATCGGATTCGGTAGAAAATTGTAGGTCCCCTCTATTCCTGCCAATAACACGCACAAAGAAATGGTTGAGAGTTGTAGGTCACTAGGCCCTGGTTCTACACGACGACCAATTTATTTATTTTTTTATAGTGAAGATGTCAATAATTATAATGTCAATGTCATTTTTTATAAACTTCAATTCTTAAATGTCATCCTAAAGTCATGTTTTGTTTTTATGTTGTTTCTCTTTAAATTGTAATATTTTGAAATAAGTGTGAAATCAAACATTATTCATTACCAACTCGAACCATCAACATCTTGATTTTTTGTTCATAATTTTTTAAAGTGGATTTTTTTTTGAAAATATTTTACAGTTTTATTATTGTTCTAAAAATGTATCTGTATAGAATGTTGAAATGGTCAATGATGTGTTTTTTTTTAATATACCTTGAGAATGTATAATATCTGAAGTCTGAACCCAGTTAAGGTATCCCAAGTCTCTCAACTTCAAAATAATTCTCAATCTCACTCTACAGTTTATACACACTTCTTCAAATCTCAAATTTTCTTGCTGGTGAACGAACGTCAACTTCGTCGCGTCGTCCACATTTACGTCCACCTTGCTTTTATTGTTGTTGCTTATATTGTTGGGGTCTATTTATATTTGTTGTTGTTGTTTTTATATATTTGTTATGTTTTTCTTTTGTTTGTTTTGGCTGCATATTGGAAGTTGAAAATAATATGTTCCTTTTACTGCAAGAAGAAACACAACGGGGTACTATATAAGAAATCGAATACAGCAACAACGAACGGCTGCAGCGCAGCACGGTGTCGGCAACAGCCCAGCACAGTGCAGCCCTGACATCATGTTGCATGAGTATCAGTCAGGGCACCCTACCTCGTTAAAATGGGCTTGAATGTCTACATGAAGAAGGATAAGGGATTTACGTATAGAAGACACTTAAAATGTGTGTGCTGTCGCTAACACGGTGTCGTGGATTAGTTTACACGAAAATAGAGATAACCAGAGATAAATGATTTTTTTTTATTATATGAAAAATAAATAGGTACAAAAAAAAAAGAAGAAAATGTAATCGAAGAGAATAAGCTACCAGTAAATTGTTTAAAATATCGATATAATGATGTGTGGAATGGACATTGGAATGTTTCAAAAAAATAAAGCCTCCATACACTATCTATTGTTACTTTTAAAGGGAAGAGGTTAGTCGGTTGATTTGATAATAAGGTTTTAAATGTGTATTTAGAATAGTTCAAACACTATTAATATCAATAAATTTAGAAACCAAGTATTTCAGAATTGAAGCTAGGCTTTGACGGATACGCAATAGTCAAAAAATCGATATAAAATGAACTGAAATTAACAAAAATTGCTTTTTGACAAGGTCTTCACTAGTTAATTGATGAGTCCTAGGAAGATCTAAAGACTTAAGGCCGTTAAAAGCTAATTTTAGATAAAAAAAAATATCGGTTATAGAATGCAGCCTTGTCTGATCCCACTTTTGGATATAAAATTCGTCTAACTGCCACTGCCTGTAGGATATGATCATGGAACTCATCATAACGTTTCGTTTTGATAGTAGCCTATCCTGTACCCGGAGTTTTGGATACAAGAACTAGTGATTGAAGGCAAAGAACACTAGGTACTTTTTTGGATAGATATCAGTCACCCAGTCCTGTCAAAATACTTCTTTCAAAAAAAGTCAAAAGTAGTTTTCTATCACAATTTTAAATAAATAACAATAACAAAAAAAATGTTTGTAAAGTTTACATGCATTACAAATTTTATTACAAATGACTCAAGTGATCTTCTTTGGAGTAGGAGAAAAAGCACCATTCATAACTTCGACCTTCTATTTTACAAAATTATCTATACCTAGCAAATATTGTGGTACTAAAATATTAACAAAGCGACTGATGCAAAAACACAATAGGTACTATTATTCTTAGCTCTTTTACCATCGGAAAATATTAAGCGTCTTATTTATAAATTCGAATTAATTATAGGTTACCAATGAAACCTAATCTTATGTATTTCATCAAAAGAAAACCAATTAAAGATTACAATTGTCTGGGAGATTGTCAGCGCTTAAAAATCACTGTACAATTTACACGGTTTGTTGCAAAAGAAAAATTGCACAAATAATCTCCTTATCCCAAAGTAAACCCAAACATCAAACATTGCATTTCTAAAGGACATTTCGAGGATAATTGAAAGAGAAAGATAGAAAGAAAGAAAGAAAAAAAAAAAACAAAAAATCTCTACTTTTCAAAGGGACACATTATTTTTGTTGCATTAGAAAGCCCTTAAATCGTCTCGACATGTCGCCCAATTGTTTAGACAAAACACAATAGTACTTTAATTGTTTCTTTGCATTTTTCTTATATTTTTATCTACTCGTATCCTTTTTTGGGATCGTTCGTAAAGGCGAAGTCTTTGTTTTTATGACCTTTAAATCACCATCTGTGTCATTTGTAGCAGCTATATACACATTTTTAACTATTGTATTTGTAAGACAATTTATGTTTTTATTCTTTTCAGACTATTTAAATCCTAGAATCACATCACAATATTCCAGACATGTAAATATTGTAAATCATCAATAAACCGTTTTTTTTTTTTGCCATAACAACTTCCGTCGTCCTCGTCAAACGTCTTGTAACTCGACATGGTTTATGTTGCGAGAAAATCTCTCAAATGTCAGACATGAAGTATATATCTATATACAATACATATATGTATGTGGAAATCCGTCAAATGGTTGTAAAAGTACTAACTGAAAATTTCACGGGAATCGTGGTTCGTGGCTTTCCTATATAGACACTACACTATGGGCAATATAATAAAAATGTATATATACTCGTAACTTGTAACGTATAGTGTAGAACTCGCCGTACGTGGTGGAATGCAAAATGCGTGTACGTTGTACGACAAGGAATCATATCCTCGCAGACGTGTGGCACCAAAGTTATTATCCAATGAGCCTGATGGTAGTTCAGCTCTGAAAGTATTATAGTCACACATGTGTGTTGTGTATGTGTTGTATGATTGAGAGTGAAACGACAATGGCGGTGGCGGCGGCAGCGGGCGGTAAATGGTGGGGCAATTCGCACGACATGACAGACATTGGAGATAAATGAACTCCACAGGATATTGAAGAAAAAGAGAAATTGCTTAACATTGGTTGTAATTTTTAACGGAATTGATTTTTAGCAAAGATTTTTATTTTATTTTTGTTTTGTTTTTTAAGTTTGAGGAATTTAAATATGTATGTACATTGTACATTATATGTACTAACAAGAAATATATGTATAGATGCCGAAAGAATGGGCGTAAATGTATGTAGACAAACTGTTGCTACGATAAGAAATGAAATTATAAATTTAAAATTATTTTCTATTGTCTGAGTTGCAATGTAAATATTTGATGTAAAATAATTTAATAACCTTGTATATATATTCATAAAAAGACAATTTGACTAGGAACTCTATTCATTGATCGATTTGATCTTAACCTTTGGGTCAGCCTCAGCACACACAAAAAACTAAAGCAATATACATATGTATGTATAATTATGAAAATTTTTTGTTTCTGTAGCAATGTAATTTTATTTTACTACATAATGTACATTAGTTTCATTTTGATTTGGCATTGTTTCCTTTTGAACTGATATTTTAAATGATTAGTTTAATATGAATGGCCTTTGATTTAACATTTGAAAATATATTTTTTCAAGTTCCATGGCGATCACGTTAAAATAAAACTGTTTAAATTTAAATTAACCTTAAGTAATGTCAAAATAAAATGTTTTAATTTGAATAAATTTTAAATTATTTTTCTTTATTATAAAAACAAAAGTATTTCGTGTATAATTAAAAATGAATTTATATAAAACAACATTATTCCTTCATTCCTTCTATACCTTTAATTTCCAGACTTTTATTTGAATTGCAAAGTTAAAAAAAAAATAATGGGTTTATGTACAATTTTACTAATTGGATATTTAACATTTAATGTTTTTAATTGTTCTGTTATTTTCTTAATTCCAATTGTAAGTAATTTTACCTACATGAATTCACTTGAAGTTAAAACAATACTAATTTGTGTAAAATTAAGGGTTAAATCATTTTGAAATGAAGTTTCGTATTATAACTTCAACATGAAATATTGTTAATTGCTTGGTTATTTTATTGATTCTTATTTTTACTGTAAGTGTTATTAGTTCCATTTACGCCAAGTTAAAATAACATTGGTTCGTATAATTTTAAAATTGAATCGGTTTGAAATAAAATGTTTGTATTGTAAATTAAACATTAACCAATTTTTGTAATTATTATAATAACCGTTTCCGCTTCAAAATCAATATTTTTGTTTTTTTAATTTTTTTTTGGTTTATAGAAAACCATTTGAATCCTGCCATGCCACATACCCGATTCACAATGCGACGATAAAGCGAGACGTCAACTCGACGAGATCTCTTCACAGTTTTTCTCTCTTAATGACGAACTTAAAACAATAATGAGAAATCATTTTTCGTCTTCACGTCGCGTTTTTTTTTTTTTTTTTTCAATTTTTCGAACTTGTGACGCGATGTGACAAGTAATGCGTTATTATGCATTATTTCGTTGTTTTAAATTTGTCATTAAGAGAGAACATCTGCAAAGAGAACTCGATAGGTTGACGTCTCGTTGTCTCGTCACATTGTTAATCAGGCATCACGCTTTGCAGCGCAACCTATTGCACATTTTGTCAAACTTCAAGCTTCAAAAAAATGTATGTTTGTCAAGTTTATATAAAAATAATTTAAATAAGAGAGTTGTATGTGTGGCAGAAGGCGAAAAATTACAAAATTACATATTTCAAGGTTTTGGATCCCGAAAAATTTATTTTTAATTTTCAGCCTTCCTAAAATATATAAAAGTATTAAATTTCAATATAAGAAAAGTGGGCGTGGAAGTGGGTGGGATAAATAACAAATGACATGAAATAACAAACATATGTCATGCTTTAAGTTGAAGAGATTTTAAATAAAAAATTTCAACTTTCTAGGGATATAAGGTAAGCTTGGGGTCACATATATGATAAAAGTGGGCGTGGTAATAGGCAGATTTCTTAGAAATTTACATGTCATGATTTTGGCTCAAGAAAAATGTATTATATTATTATATGTTCAGTCTTCTAATAACGATAATTATGAGGATAAAATTAGAACATAAGAAAAGTGGGCGTGGTAATGGGTGGAATAAATAACACATGTCATACTTTAGTTGGAAGAGAGGTTAATTACAAAATTTAAACGTTATAAGGACATTAAATAAGGAGGCAATTATAGTAGGTATTATAAAAGTGGGAGTGGCAGTGGGCGAAATTTACTCAAACCACTTTCTAAACCGATCTCACTGGTAATAGGAACAAATTTGAAGTTTTTTTTTGTTTTTTAGCAGGTTTAATAAATTAATTTCTAAATAAATATTTCAGTTTGACCTCAAGACGTCGTCGGGACTTTTTTTTTTACTCCCATTTGACCTTATGACTAAACATTCTATATTTTTATCGCATCACATTTAATATAGGTACATATTACTCAATATGTAAACAGTCCTTTTTATTTTACAAATTCCCACCCACTCAAAAGTTAAAAGCTCCTATATAGATACTTTCGCAACGTGTTCATTTCATTTCTTTTCAATCGGCAGATATAACTGCCATCTAAAGCACCAAATCAAAAGCATGACACACCTTTTCATGCATTATAGATATGTATGTATTTTTTTTTATATATAAAGCCCTTTGTGCATCGCTTTATATACCTATCCCACAATTCAAAGTGTTCCTCATTAAGCATTTCATTTTGGAAACGTATATAAATTTAAATACGACACTCAAAATACGGTCTAATGTTTCTGCAATAATAATGTCTCCCCTCATTTCATGTTCATTCAATGGAAAATTTATATTAAAAAAAAAAAAAAAAAAAACACCTCCAGTCCTATTCATTTGATGCCCGTTTCGCTACTATCATGCGGCATAAGCGAATTCTTTCCTTTTTGCAAAAAGGAAACCAAACACTCGCATCAGCCAAGCCAGCAGCATCTCTGTTTCATCATCTGGCAATACAAATATCAGAAAATCAAAAAAAAAATCAAATGGGATGGCCAAGGAAAGGAAAGAATGTCCGGTGCAGCTCATTGCATGTGCCCATTTCTTTTATCCTTTTTTTTTTTAATTTCTTGTTGCAGAATCCATCGTAGGTAGGTAAGGTAAGGTAGTTGTCCAATTGACTACCTGCCATATAGTCGCTTCGCCCGGTTTGACTTCTACGGCACTTAATCTTTTGAAAAACTGGCGTGAGACGAAACAAAAGGAAACAATCACAACAAACTGGCCCATGAGCCACACCGACGACGACGATGCTAAGCAACCGACCAAACTGGCAAGGAGTCCTCCAACGAGGAGTGTCTTGGTCTTCATATCTTCGTCCTCGCTCCGCTCTCTTCATCTTGTATTGCTATGCGCGATGATGTTGAGGTGAGATATTGTTCGCCACGACCAGTCTGTCTGAGTTTATTCCTTGAGCTCGGGCCAGGCAAAGGGAATCTTTTTAAAGGTATATGTACGAGTATAATGAATATTGAACGGACAAAATGAGCAAAGGGAATAAAGATTGTCACTGCGTGGCAATAAATCAGATGGCAGTTTCCGAGCCATTATGAGTGCCAGTGCCATGACTTGGGTGCAGATATACTTACAGAATGTATTGAGTTTCTTGAAATCGCCACATGGGGGAGGACGAATCATGTGGGTCTTTGTGTGTACTTTCGAGTATAGTGTATATATTATATGGTATATATGTAGTAACATTAAGGCTTTGACATTTTATTGTTAAAGCAATAAACCAAACAGCCATGCCTAATGGGTGGTTGCACGGAGGAGGTTTTTTTTTTTTTTGTTGATACCTGTGGTCGTTGAGTGATATGTTGCACACACAGTTGGGTGTTGGTTGGTTTATTGTACATAAAATGTTTCAATTTCCTTTTTTCCTTTTTTATACCTACTTTAATATCAGGTGATATTAAATTTAAGAGTCATTGAAGTCTCAGCATAATTCCATGCTTATAGTCAATGAATTTAATAAGCACTGATTTTATCTTTCAAAGTCACATGAGGCTTTTTTTTCATGGATTGAGCGATAAAAAAGTTATATTGGAAATTGATGAAGATTTAGATTCAGAAGTATCAGAATCAGATCAATTTTTCGTTAAATCCTGATTCAGGTAAAATTGACAATGATCCATGTTGTAAAATTTTGCCAATGGATCTAGAAATTTGTTTTATTAACTCATAAATATAACGAAAATTACAATTTTATTCAATGTCGATGTTGGCATTCGTTGGCTCAATGAATTAGTCATTCATAAAATAATGAAGCTGTTCATTAAACAACTATACTCTTTGTTCGATAGAATTATTTCATGATTTGATTTATATAATTTAATGCATGATTTATTCATTGATTTAATTAGTTTATTCGAATATCAATGAATATATTTCATAATTCTTCGCGGCATATAAAAAATTTTAAAAATCCTTGCAGCGTTTTTTGTTTTTAAATTATCTAAAATTACATAAAATTTTTAAATTGTTTTTAATTAAAAAAAAAAAAATTGGACGCCATTTTTTAATATTTACATATTAATGCGAAGTTTAAAAAGTAATTAAAAAAAAATATCTTCCCATTTTAGAAATATCGAATTTTCAAAAACTAATAACATTTTTGAAAATGTTGGTACGCAATATTAATCAAATTTTTTAGAAGCTCTTGTATAATTTTTTTTTAAATTTAAATAATGAGACAGTCAAAAAAAAAATGGTTTTATCAAAGATACGATTTTTAACTCATAGATCATTTTTTTTCAGTAATATGGTAGATGATACTGATATTAGTTTACATACAAATTTTAATAAAAATCGTAGGAGCCGTTTTAAAAAAAAAAATTATATTTTCCTTGCAGATTTTTAAACACTTGTATGGCAGGTACCGTTATTTTTGGCTTTTTTTATTTAAAATCTGCTAGATAATGTTAAATAACTGCTAAGTAATAAATTTAATAAAATTCGATTAAGTCGTTTTCGAGTTAAGTTCTCAAAAAAAAAAACTTTTTTATAAAAAATTTAAAAATTTTGGTCTTAATAAGACCTTTTTAATGATTTCCTATGAAAAAATTGGTCAAAATCAGTTAAACCGTTTTTGAGAAAATCGAAAATTCAAAAATGGTCCTATTTATAAGTATAGCCATTTTTCCAAATTTTTTTATTTATGAAATAGTAGCCCTTTTTTTTTTTAAAAAAAAGCTAGGTACCTACTGGTTGTTTTTTTTTAAGGTTTGGGCAAATTTTTGAGAAAAGTAAGATTTTCATAATTTGGTAAAAATATTTGTACGGCAGGTAGGTACCTTCCGTTAATTTTTGGTGTTAAAAATGAAAAAAACATGTCGGGGGAATGCCCAAAAAACCGCTAGCTACAAAGTTTAAATTTAAACAAATCGACCCACCCATTTAGGCTGCTGCCGAAATGACTGGAAAGACAGATAGACAAACCCACCTTTTCCCATTTCGGCTCCACTGAAAATTTAGTATAAAACAATTACTTATAGTTCTTAAAAACTTCTGAAAATGATAAAAGAACAATTATTTACAGAATTTCAAAAAACCATAATTTTGACATATGAACATACATATGTACATATATTTTTATGGACTATCTATGTACCTACATAATTTTGAAGAAAAAAAAACGTAATTATGGATATTCATAATTTTGGAACTTAGAATTTTTAAATACAGAATTTTAGAAATTGAATTTTGGTACACAAAGAATTATGACACATCAAGAGAATGAAAAAGTTTCTAACTTTTAGGCGTCCATCTCCTGAATTTGTATGTAGAAAATTTTATACTGTGCGAAGAAATTATTTTTTGTAAAGAAAAATGTATCCGATAGAATCACGCTCATGAAATGGAAAAGGCAATATTTTTCGTATCGAAAGAGCACATTAGTTACACAAATCTAAGGTTATATTATATAGCACAGGTTGTCAAAGTTGGATGTGTCAGAAATTAAAAATGGCAGTACGAGTGCCTTCAAGAACTACTCACCGCATCATTAAAAACATCTACAAAATATTGAAATTAGACAAGAGATCCACCACTGTGATGGATCATGGATGGGATCTACCATTTTCCCCAATTTTGACAGATGCGCAGAATTGAACCTTATTATAATATGTTGATTTTCTGATTTAGTGTTGAATTTTATATTTTTGAATTTGTAACAAAAAATATTTTATTAATGTTTGAGGATTTTTCTGTTAATTTGTATTATTTATTTTTTGTAAATCATATTGCCCGAGATCAATCTTCAATAGGTTTTTATTTTTATTTCTTTGATCGGTTTAAAAATGTGAAATTTAAAGTCATGACACAAAATATTTGTTTGCAATTTAGTCTCAAATTTTGACATCGAAAAATATTGTTTGATTCCAAACAAAAGTAACAAAATATAAATTTTTATTTGATCGTTATTTCTCAAATTATTATACTTGTTTAAATACTAAAACTATAACTCAGTAACTTAACTACAAAAATTTGTTGACTTAACACAAAAAGACCCATCAATCGAATCTGAATTGCATATCCTTTGCTGCGTTAAAAAAAAAAAAAAAAACAGCTTTCAACCCTAAATCAAAATCCATCTGCATTTTGTTGATAAAGGTATCAAAATCTTAAAAAAACTGACAGAAATAAACAATTATTCGATTGAACTAAATTTCAAGACTTTGAATGCTCTACCTATATTTAATGTACCTACATCAAAAAAAAACCTTGACAGTTATTTAATCATTTGTAAAAAATCTATGTTTACTAGACACGACTATTGAACGGAACAATGAAACAATTTATGTTCGACATCACTTACCATAACGCTTAATCTAAACGCCATAATTCAATATACCTACCCTTTTGACAAAAAAAAAAATTAAATTATAAAAAAAGGCTTATCAGAAATATGTATACAACATTTTTATCCGCATATCTTAATACTTCAATCTAATCACAATTCTGTCCACCGTGAAATCAGTCGTCGTGATATATAAACCCGAGAGAAAAAAATTAAAAATGAAATTAAACTAAAACCTTTCTTGCAACTTATGTACGGGTCCCGTCTTAGCGAACGTAAATAACACTTGTATAGAAGATATGAAATGCCATATCAACCAATTGGATCTGTCTTTTCGAAAATGAATTACTACACGGCTCCACATGGGCACCGAAATGAAATCAACTTCATGATTATACATACATTTATAAATAAATCAAAGTGCACTCGAAAAAAAAAAATAAAATACTATGTGAGTTTTTGAAGCTGCTATAGAGCCTTAAGAAGACTCTGTTCATGTCCATAATTCTCCTTATCGTATCATATCGTGGGTTGTTGAAAAATAATATTTATAAAATTTGTCACGAACATTTCTCAAGAAATGCTAAGATCGACATTTATATACAATCGGATTGAAATAAGTATTTATATTTCTTCCCTCTCACTCTCACTCTGGTTTAAGATGTAATTCCAAGATAATAATCGATTCCATGTCTTGGGCATTGGATAACCATGATTACCACGAACGAACGAACGAACCTAAATGCAGGACAAGCAATTTAAAAAAAAAAAAAAAAATCCCCAGGATGCAATCGGAGAAACTGGAACCTGATTTCGGGAACAAGCTCTGCATGTTATTCTATCAGAATGAAAGATCTTTCCACAGAGCATCATTTTTCTTGTGACATTTTCAAAAATTAATATACTCGTACCTAAATACATATATGAAAAAAAAATACAAACAAAAATTAAGCCTTAGAATGTTTTGTCTGGTGGTAACAAATTACGACGTCAATTGTATCAAAAGGCTCAACAGGCAAGACCCATCAGAGAGTATCGGGTTTCGAAGAATCGAATCTAAATAAATCTTACTATTGTATCTTTTACTTAATGCAGAGGTAGTAGGTACGTGCAATCGATGTGGACATCGTGTGAGATCTATTGTTGAGAGTTTTGGTGTTTTGGTGTTTTGGTTTTCACAAACCAAAACATTGGTTATAAAATAAGAAAGGAAAAGAAAGGATTTCGGAAATCTAAATCACACGGATTATGACTTTTGAGTGTGTTCGTGTGTGAAGTTAAACCAACACAATATACCGAATACAGAAGCAGCCAGGTATGCAATATAATGTTAAATGTAATAATTCAATAGTACAAAAAAATATTCATTCTGTATCTTTTTATCTATTTGTTTATTTTTTTTTTTTTTAATTTTTTATATTTTTTGTGTGTTTTTGTTGTAGCTGTTCGTACCCAATACCCCTAACTGTATCTATTGGGTTTGAATAAACATTATACCCTATATAGACGATGATGACAGAAAAATGAAGACAAATGCAGCTGTTTTTGGTTTAAGGAGTTTATTTAAACTAAATTTTTTGTAAACGATTGATATATGTACGTATGTATATTGAGTTTTTCGATGACACACTATACATAGTAATGTCCGACAGTAAGTAAATAATGTTAAGTAAATTTATCTACATGAAAATAAATACACAAATCGAATTGCTGTCAATTGTGTTGAACAAAAAAAAATGTGTTTCCTTGATGAACAACACATTTAGTTCTTTAAGACAGTGCGTTGTATGTTTGCAAAGAAAGAAAGAAGTTACTCAAAAGAAACAAAAACAACAAAAACAAAATGACAGGAAATCGAGCAGATTTAAAATTTTTTCGAGCAACAAATACCCAGAACAACAATATTTGACTGACTGGTTGATTTGAAGGATACTTTGACATCATAATTATCATGATTAGGTCTCAATCTTAACCTGATGGAAACTTAGAAGTCTTATAAAGATTGTCATCAAAAGTGGCAATGTAACTTACTTCCACTGGAATTTTTGACATAAATGCGTTCTTCAATGAAGAGACTTCTCCACTACGAAAAAGTCTCCGATTCTCTACACTATTTATAAAAGGTATAACTGATAAGAAGTCTATTCTAAAGCTTTTGCGAATGTTGACGGTCTATTGGAGTACAAGAGAGTTCCAATAGTTGAGGTCAGATTTATAATTTCGAAAAGATTTAATTTTTTTTGGCTCACATTTCAAGATTCTAATGACATTTTAATTTCGATTTTCTCAACAACAACGGCTCAACGAATTTTGACCATTTTTTTTAATAGAAAATCTTTAAAAAAGTTTAAATGTTTTGTTAGAGAACTTAATAATTCGTAAACGACTTTGTCGATTTTTATTAAACTTGGGATTCACCAGTGTTTTTTTACACTATCTAGCAGATTTTAAATAAAAATTATTCTTATGAGAAAATATTACGGTACCTCTCATAAAAATGTTTGAAACAAATTTAATTTGTCTCAAATACGACTCCTGCATTTAATTAAGCTAATGTACTAATGTACGATCTACCATATTATTGCAAAAAAAAAATTATCTATTGATAAAAAATGATATTTCTCATAGAACCATTGTTTTGGTTTTCGATTCATCTCATTGTTTGCTAAACCAATTTTAATGAAATTTTTTCAAACATAAAACTTCTAAAAAAGTTTGAGTAATATTGGAAATTAAAATTTTCAAAAAATCAAATTTTTGATTTTGTAAAAATATTTCAAAATTATTTTTCGAAAATTTCAAAAATTCAATATTTCGAAAATGGGTAAATTAGACGTGTTCAGGAAAACGAGGTCTCGGAGATCTAAGCAATCTCAGTTACATGAACAGGATTCCCCAGCAAAATGTCTCAGTTTTTTTTGTCAAAACTCTGAGGGAAAAAAATCTGGGATTCGTTTGCTCACCTTTTGAGTGAGAAAAATCTTTGAGATCTCATTTTTCTTAACGCTCCAATTAGTTTGTTTTTAAAAACCGCTTTAACAATTTTTAATTTTTTTTCTGCTCATAAATGGAGTATAGAGATTTGGGTAAGGAATCAGATGGGGTACAAAGCTTTGGTGTCAAAACGATTTCAGATTGCCTTGGCCAAAAGTCTACTAACGTTAATTTCAGATATGTATATTGAAGCTTTTTAATTAAGGGTCTGGGGTGAGGATTTCACCGGTTTAATTGGAGTTCAACCAGGATTTTATTATGTAATTGGTTTATTAATTTTTGAACCTTAAATCCTAATTGAAACTTATTTAATCAGTAGAAATCTGTGCATTAAAATCTTGATCTGAGAATGAACAATTCGGCCTAAATGGGTGTGTGCGTAAAAAATACATTCGATTCTTGGAATTCTAAATAAAAAGTTAACGAACATTTTAAAAATTTTATAAAACGTATGTACTAACAGTTATTTTACTTACTAACCCTTACCAGAAATGAACTCAGAATAGTCAGTTGCATGGAATATTTTTTTTAATTTGTTTTAAGTAAAACAGTGTAATTAACGTGGTTTCATTAATAAATTTGCAACTTAAAAAATTCTCAAATGATATTTTAAATTGAAGTTTAAAAAATTAGCAAATTTAAATTTGCAGAAATGAAGCTTAAATATTTAAGTTCAATTTTCAAAGAAGAACATCATAGGTTTTATAATTTTTCCTCAGAGTAAAATCGCACATAAGTTTTTATGTTAACTTAAATATTTAAGTTTCATTTCAGAAAATGGGTCTAGGTCTGTTCATAGAGGGTTAAATCATGTGCCATTACTTGGAAAGGTTTCTAATTAAATGGCGATAATTAACTAAAATCGTCTGATTTAAAGTTTATAGGATTAAGAACTGAAATTATGGATTCCTTTATAAAAAATTTCGAAGGTTAACCAGTTGCAAATAATCATTGGTTAAAGATGATCAGCTGTGAACAAACTGACCCTAAGAGAAGTATATATAGTTAAATATACGCCTAATAGTCTGCATTCCACTTATTCTGACTTAACATGACAGAAGTGAATTTCGTTCGAAATGCTAATTGTCAATTGGAATTTCGAAAATGAAAAATTGATATTTTGCATTTCAGTTCATTCGTTTTTCTGGACGTTCTTATTCTCCATAGCCACTATAAGTGTAATTTAACTTTTCAAATAAACACTTTAAAATGGTTGCACCATCAATTTTGACAGTTCAAAGTACCAATTACGAAATTTTCGGAAGCCAATGAATTTTAGAAAATAGAGTGAAATTGAAAAATGATTTCAATTCGATTTAGTTTGAAATACAAAACATGGACGGCAAGCGTTTATACAAAAATAAGTTTTATATAAAGTTATGTGAATTTTACGAAGACCAACTCGCTAAAGTAAGACTCCTTTTCTGTGGAGCTATAGTTTAGTATTGTGGCAGAACGCACCCTCATGAATCGCGATGATAATTTTGAAATGAAAATCTTTTTGTACATCAAGTGGCAATACAATCAAGTTGTAAAGGTATGTTGTTTCATTCAAACCATAAATATACATTTGATGGTTCGAAAAGCTTTGCAGACTTTACTGCGATGTTTTTTTTTAATATTTTAGGTATGCTGTTTTGGTCAATATGTATTTTAATGCAAATAAAAAAAGTCTATTTCATTTTTTTCAAACGTTTCGTCGTTATCAACGATTTCTTCAGGGGTGTATCTAGATCTTTTATTTTTACTTATTTAATTTTACATTTTAATATTTTTTTTTTTGCTGCGATGTTGCTATAATACGAAAAGCCGTCCTTCTCTCTATATATGTATATTTTGTTATTTTTTTGATTTTCAACCATCCCTTCCATCATTTATGCCAATCTTTCATTTTTCAACAATTCGTTATTCAACGTGATGTTTTGAAAATGTTTCTTCTTCAACTTCTAAGGTTTTTGAAATTTTTCAATCAATTCTTTTTTAATTATACCTTATACCCTCCGTTACATTTTGTGCATGGAACTGGTACTGTATAAGGTATGTCATTGCATCATGAACAGACCAATCACTGCATAAGCTAAAAGAAGCAACATATTTGTTACAATTGATTCTGTATATCATGTATGTATAGATACTATAGAATCCAATCTTTGTACTAATTATAATATACAAGCCTGTAATAAACAAACAATCTGAACTAGACTTAATCGTAGATATACCTTCTATACATATATAGTCAAAGAAAGAATCAATTCCAGGATTCTATTTGATTCTGTTTCACATCCATCCCTTTCTATATGTAAAGTATATCGCATCAGGCAAGCATCCTTAAGTGCATACTCAAGTCAAACAAATGACCAGAAATCACAAACGCATTTGTCTGTCGTACATATTTTGTATAGTGAGTGAGTGAGTGAGTGTTCACTGTTCAGTCAGTGCTGATGGAATTGCTATTGCACTGATGAATGCAACAACCAACATTATGGCCTCCTGAGACAACATCGAGGTTAAATCTCAAACTGGTAAAAGCCAACTTCAGCTCCATCGCATCGTCGTCGTCGTAGTCGTCGCAGTTATATATACGCATCATTGCTGCAATTTTTTCCTCCTTTTATAATGCTCCATCTCCATCTGCAGAAGTCTGTCTCACCACAGAATGTTTGATGAACTCTGAAATCAATCGAGATTCATATAGAGTATAGGGAGTCTCCTCCAGTCTCTCAGCTCAGTCCGCATCTGCAGTATATATATGCCTTACCTACTAGCAAACCAAAACCCTCAAATGATGGCCATAAGAGAGCGGGTAAGGAAAGGAAGAATCGTTAATTGAAAATAGTTTCCACGTCATTTTCCAGAGAAATTATTATTAATCATTGTGAAGCGAAGAATATTGGACTTGGCCAATGTTTTATATATAAAATCTACATAAATATATCTATATGCCAGCCGCAACATATATAGCTCTTGAAATGGATGTGGTTCTGTTGGTAATTTATCTGGAAGCACAATTGGTGGCATTATGCGGTTTCCACTTCGCCGATACCAATGATACCTATACACAACATTTACATACATATATCTACATACTCATGGCATCATAAGGTTAGTTGATGATGGTGAGGTGAGGATATAGACGACGACGCACGCGACGGACGGACGGAAGAATGTTTTGATTTATTTTTATTCAAGTCGTTTGTGGCAATCTTTCGATTGGACAAATTGCATATTGTACAATTGGAAATTAATGTAAATTGATTTATGACGAAATGATATTAAATATAATAAACGTTGTTGGTATATAAATAAATATGAACAAACAGCATGTGATGTGAGAAATAAAAATGATGTTGAACCGACGCAACGGAGGTGGTCTTAATTGAAGAAGAATTTTTGTTAAGAATAGTATTATACTTCATTGTTTCATATTTAATTTTTTTCCTGTAAATTTATGTTGTTTTTATTTAAAAATTTCGTATTTGTTATACACTTAAATCTCGCAAGTATGAAAAAACTCGCCTATGATCCTTACCTCGGGGGATTTAGAGTTTTTGGGATTTAGGGTTTTTGGAATGTAGGGTTTTTGGGATTTAGGGTTTTTGTGATTTAGGGTTTTTGGGATTTAATGTTTTGCTATATTCTAGGTATCTAGTCAAAATTTTGTATTTGTTAGGAATATACTAAATATCGTAAGTAGGTATCGAAAAATTCGCCTATTCTTAACTCACGAGACTTACTAGTTTTTTGGGATTTAGGGTTTTTATGATTTAAGGTTTACTATATTTTAGGTATCTAGTCTGAATTTCGGGATTTCAGGATGGTAGGTTTATGGGATATTGGGTTTTCATGATTTTGTAATTGTAAGCTCTCTAGATTTTGTGATATCGGGATTTTGGGTTTTCAAGATTTTGAGCTTTTTGAGTTTTTCGAAAATTTGGAGTTTTTGGGTTATTGTAATTTTAACATTTCATGATTTTCTTGGCGGAATTTTTATTTTTCAAATTTTGATTTTACTGGATTGAAGGTTTTCCATAATTTGAATTTTCTGAAGTTTGATTTTATGTAAATTTGAGCTTTCCGGATTTTGAGCTATTTTAGCTTTCGTAATTTTTAGTATTCAGATTATTGGATTTTCGGTATTTCGAATTAATCTGATTTTAGATTTTCTAGATTTTGGATTTAGGGATCTTGAGCTCGTCATGATAGGGTTTCGGGAATTTGAGGTTTTTGAATTTTCAGAATTTTTAATTTTCAAAATTTCGAGTTTTTGGGATTTTGAGCTTCGGTCATATTGGTTTTCTAAATTTTGAGTTTACTGGATTTTAGGTTTTCTGTATAATTAGAATTTTCTATGGGTTGAGTTTATGCAATTTTAAACTTTCCGGATTTAACGTTTTCGGAATTTTGTAGGTTTGGGAATTTTTAGTATTCGGGTTATTGGATTTTAGGTATTTTGAATTTATCTAGGATTTTAGATTTTGTTATTTTGAGGTTTTTGGGAATTGGGGGTTTTCGATTTTGCCAGATTTTCATGAATATTGGATTTTAAATATTGGGATTTTGTCTGACTTACTGGAGTGATAAAATATTTGATTTCAAATTGCATATTATTGATTTTAACCTTCCAGTCCCAGGATATTTAAAACTAGATATTTAAAAATTAAAGGTTCAAAATTTAATCAAAATCTTTGAAGTGGTTTTCGAAAAAGTTTGTAGGTAATAGAGCTAGCTTTTCCAGATGAATTAGCTAAAAATGCCCTGAACCAAATCTGTTCACCTATTTAAGTTCGATGTAAAATGAATTCAGATATGCGCATGCCAACGGTAAATATGACAAAAGGCCATTTTTTTCCGACTTTTGCACCATGTTTCTATTGAAACCTTGATTTTTTTTTACTGCGGCGAGTTTAGAAGCGCTATACGGCAGTTCGGGTTTTTAATAATTCCTTTGTTCTAGCTAGAACTTGTAGATAAGCTTACTTTTAACCCTGGTATCTACTGCGTGGTTTGTTTTTAATATTTTCATCAAAGAAAAAAGTTTATTATAAAACTATCAAATTAGTTCCATTTTCTTTCGCAAAAGCCGACTTAATTTATTTAAAAAAAAAAAAAAAACTATTTTGCTTATGTACTTTGTTTTTACGACATAACAAAACAATAATTTCCGTTGCAAAACTAATTTGCATTTTATTTTAAATTAATTAATTCATTTAAATACAAATTGGGCTGAGAGATTTGTTTCTATTTTTTGATGAATAAGTCTTATATTATAGAATAATTATTAATTAATTAATCAACTCATTAACAGCAAGATCTTTAAGCTTTCGCTATAAATACAACAGAAAAAAATAAACTACTTCCGATAAACATAATAATAATAATATATTTAGTTACACATAATATATAAGCCGCAAAACGATATTTATTTCCACTCATTAAGACTTGATAACTAACCGAGCTCTGATGCCTGCAATTAACTTTTTTTTTTTATTAGCCCCGTTCTAATTAAAGCGACACTCCACATTGTAATGTCTTGAAAATTAATTAAAACGTCAATTGTTGTTTTTTTTTTTTTTGTTTTTTTATTTTTGCCACTTGACTCAGTGTAGATATTCTCAAGATTAACCTATAAAAGGAACACAATTATTGTATGGAAAACAAAAACAACACTCTTCGCAGTGATTCAATTTAAAGTCACTCTAAAGAGTATACAAACAGCTTCAGGCCGATAACCTATTCTGATAACCCGAAAATATAATATTTTTTTTTTTTAATTTATTACTTGAAGCTATTGAATTGCCTTGGCAAAACTGTGTCTGAGTGCAGACCCTTGTCGTCCTTATCGACTTAAGTTGTAGAAAATAAAAAAAAAAATAAAAAGAGATTCCTTTTTTTTCTCATATTTTCCTTCATGCAAATCACTTCACTCTGACTATGTACCCTGGATTTGTGGTGGCCAGGGGGATAAAAATCATCATCATCATCATCTTGAGGTAAACGCTGCTACTGATGGTACTGGTGGTTCTGGTTATATCGAGAAAAAAAGCCAAAGCCAAACGAGTAAAGCTTTGAAGGCGGTCAAGTAGAAAAACTTTTCAATTTCCCTCTTTGATCCCGGGGTGATTGTTCTTCTCAAGAAAAAGTTAAGGGACAAGTACTACTACTACCGTTACCTCATTTTATAAAGTTGTATATATAAATATAGTCTTCTGTCGACCCAGCCAACACAACAAAAGCAACAACTTTTCTATTGACTTTGGTTTTCTTTTTTGACTGAAAAAGATCTCACAGAGGATACGAACCACAAAACCACACTGGCGCTGCGCGGCGCGGCAGTGGCGTAGCTTAACGTTATTTTAAACCATGTTGTTTTCTGCCAAATGCACCGGAAGTCCAAGTACTGCTCAAGAAACAATGGCAGAGTTATTATAGTCCGTCGTCGTCGTCATCGTTTTTGCTTTGAAAAGTAAGATGAATCGGGAAAGGGTGCGGTTGATATTGGGTGGTGGGTGATGGAAGAATATTTCATTTTTTTTTTTTTTTTTAAGTGGAAAGTTTGAGTTTTATATTTTTTTTTTGTTGTTTCTTATTGGTGAATCCTAAAGCAGTCAACTTTTTCTGTGATTACCCATCAGAAAGCTAAAAAAAAGTTTTTCTCATCGTTCAAAGCCAAATATTGTGAAAAGTAGGAAGCTGTAAAAATTGTGGTATTTATATATGTAGGTATAGAAGGAGGTATGTATATGGACTTGGACAGTGGCAGAAGAAGAATTGCCTCTCATTCTTTCATTAGAGAGGGATGAAAAGTTTCAATCCACTTGAATAAACTTAAATGCGTATCTAACTTTGAATGGAATACGGTTAAGAAAGTTTTTTTTTTTTATTTTTATTTTATAAAAAGGAATTACTTTTTTTTTCAGCTTGTCTTTCTTTCGTGGTCCAGATATATACATATAATATATACTTCATTTAATAATTCAATTTGTTGAAGGATCTTATTCTTTTGTCATCTATATAGGTAAGGTAAGGCAAAACGCAAAAGTTTTTTTTTTTGTAATTTAAGGGTTTCTGTTTTTGGTATAGTAGTGTTTGATTTTTTGGTCACATGCAAAGAAAAGGTTTGGAAAACTTTGATTTATGAGTGGCTTTAATGTTATGAAACGTGAATAGGCTGTCTAATTTACACACATACATATATTAATAAATAAATTACTATGGATGGTAAATTTTAAGGAAATCTAATTTTCTCGTAGTTATTTGGTGAAGAAATATTTTGTACGTGCCTCGAAGAAAGTGTAATTTTGATGAACATATTTTTAAAGGCTCTCAGCCGTATTTATTAGATTTTTGTCTACTTAGACACTGTCTAACTATTTTCAAATTCGAAAAAATTGTGTTCAGCGATGAGGCTCATTTTTGGTTGAATGGGTACGTAAATAAGCAAAATTGCCGCATTTGGAGTGAAGATCAGCCAGAAGCATTGCAACAGCTACCAATTCATCCCGAAAAAGCCACTGTTTGGTGCGGTTTATGGGCCGGCGGCATTATTGGGCCATATTTCTTCAAAGATGATGCGAATCGCAGCGTTACTGTCAATGGTGAACGCTACCGAGCGATGATAACAAACTTTTTTTTGCCCGAAATGGAAGTTCTTGACTTGCATGATATGTGGTTTCAACAAGACGGTGCCACATGCCACACAGCACGCGAAACAATGGCGCAATTGCGAGGCGAGTTTGGTGAACAGTTAATTTCACGTTTCGGGCCGGTCAATTGGCCGCCTAGATCGTGCGATTTGACACCATTAGATTATTTTTTGTGGGGGTATGTCAAGGCTAATGTCTATAGGGACAAGCCCGCTTCGATTGACGCACTGGAAGCCAACATTCATGCATTCATTCGTGAGATACCGGCCGATATGTGTGAAAGAGTATGCCAAAATTGGACTCAGCGGATGGGCTACCTGAGACGCAGCCGCGGTCAACATTTGCATGAAATTATCTTTAAACATTAAATTGCAAGGTTCAAACTATCGATTCAAATAAATATTTCATTCATTTTTTCGAATTTTTTGTGTTTTTTTTTTTTTTTAAAGTTCTAAACCTCTTAAAAAATCACCCATTATTATTCACGGTTAAGACAATCTACTCTTGTGTCTAAGTTAAGCAGCTATAAGGCAACAATAAACAAGGTTTTTGAACACATTTTCCAAATTAAAAAAGATAAATATAATTTTATACCTAATAGATTACAAAATAGATATAAACACAATTCTTTTTCCAAATAAATTTTAGGACAGAATGTAAGTATTATAAATATATTTAGTAGAAATAAATATTAATTTTTAAAAAATTTTAGAGACCTGAAGAAGTACTTAAACAAGTGCGAAACGTCGTCTATAAAAAAGTAGATAAAGAAAGAAAGACCTGAAGCCCACAGAAATAGGATTCAAATATATTGAATTAAGAAATAAAGGTCACGAAAAAGGAATAATTATTAAAACCATCTATCTTTATTGAAGAAGAACAACCATGAAATGCACGACTTATGTTAAAATTGTTAGTTTTTCAGTTTGAAGTTTTAGAGTTAATGCTTTAAATTTGGTTAAATAACTCTGAAACTTAAATAAACTCCTCTGAAAAATTTAGTCTAAGTTGCTCTTAAAAAATCAAAAAATACATTCACCAGATGGAGCTGAAACTTAAACGATAAATGTCTTGTGAAAAAAATAAAAAGTGCGCATTAAAATAAAAAGTTTTTAAGTACCAATAGATGGCGCTGACAAAAAAAAAACTTACCATCCGATTGAGGTGAAAATAAAACAATGTAATGATTAATTTTTCGGTTTCGAAAGTAAAAACACAGCCATACATTTTTGATGAAAATTTTATTTCGTAATAAAGTTTGGACTTTACCATTAAGTGTGATAAACAATATCATTCAAATGGCCGTCTCGGGAAGATTTTTATCATGCAATTCTTTTGATGTAATTTTTAACCAATTTTTCGCACATTTCGGGCGGTATCTCGGTCATAACTTGAGTAATGTTGGTTTTTAATGCGTCTATAGTTCGGGGATTATTCGCGTAAACACGGTCTTTTGCATAGCCTTACAGAAAAAAAAATCTAACGTTGTCAAATCGTATGATCTTGGTGGCCAATTAACGTCGCCAAAACGTGAAATTACTCAACCAGGAAACTTCTCACGCAATAAAGCCATAATTGGTCGTGTTATGTGGAGTGTTGCCCCGTCTTTGGAACCACATATCGTCCAAGTCATGATCTTTAATTGCCGGCCAAAAAAAAAATCGGTTAATTGCTGCGAACGCCGGGAAATTCAGAATTATAAAATCTGTCAAGGGTTAGATCGAGAATTATATACAAATATGCCCATCAATTATTTCGTACGCTGAATTGTACTAATTGGACTGCGTACACCATTCGGCTGAAATTCTTGCCCAAATATTAGGATAGAATCGGGAAAGATCTTGTGTTCTGCGTCTAGTCTAGAAGGTTAGAAATCTTTTCTTCGATAGGGTCTTCAGTTTCATATATAGAGGAGCAAGTGTATAATATTGTGCAGTCTTTTATTTCAGTGGTAATAAATATTCCTTATCGTATCTTCTGGATAACTATCTGTCAATAACTTAGACCATATACAATCCATTAAGGAATAATTTAATTTTAAAAGAAATTTTGATACCTTTTGGGGCTTTTTGTTGCGGATGAGGTGAGCTCATTTACAGGGACCTAGTAATAAGCTGGCATATTGGAGGATTGCCTAAAATAGTGCAAGAAATAAATGAATAGTTCGACAGTCATTTAAAGCGACTTACAATCTTAATCATTTCTGTGTTCGTATTGTTAGTTAGAATTAATGGGGAAGACCTTCAATTTTCTGGCGATAATCTGAACGGAATAATAGGCATTTTATCACGATGTAAGAGATACTCTCGCAAGAGGTGGTAGATACCCCTGGAAATACATATTTTGTTTTGGTTTGGAATAGGCTGAAATTCGATTCTCCGCCGTCGCTCGGCGTGATAGTGCAGAACACTTTCCTATATACATCAAAAGGTGGACAAGCTTGTCGGTAAGAGAATTATAACGCTTAACTTTGTCATTTAATACATAAAAGAAATTATCGAAATTTCGATTTTAATTTAAGCTATTTTCGCAGTGTCACTAAACACATTCACGTTCAGTAGAAGCTCTACTGTCATTTTCGTAAGAAGCACACACATATTAATCTTTTCGAAATCAACAAAATCATACAAAAATATAATTTCCCTCCTCTAACTCTTATTAATTTAACTCGAAAGTAATTTCATAGAAATCAACAGGAACACATCCCTTTTTTGTTTTGATTGTGATTGTATCTTTCTTAATTAATTTTAGTCAATAAAACTACTTACTTATATTACATTTCTTATTTCCTTGAACCTTATAATTGAAAGTAAAAATGCGCACATGTTCAGGGAGATTTTTGTATAGATATTTAATTAATGACACTGACGAAGGATATGGACTTATATAAATCTTATACCTAGTCCTAGACACGTGACCATGACCTTCATTCTATCCGAAATGACCCCAATATACAAAAAAAAAAAAAAAAAACTCATAGAACATAGGTTAACTTTAGTTAAGGAAGTATTTATCTAAATAAGATTTACATCAACAACAAGAAAAAAAAAACACAAAACAAAAAAAAAACAACAAAACTTTAGCAAATCTAATTAACTTCATGTCTGTCTGCAAAAATTAAAAGACATCACTGTGTTTCACGTCGTCGTCGTCATCGTTCGTCTACTCTAATGCTGCTGAGAAAATACATATAAGAAAAAATAAAAAAAAAAAAACAAAACAAACCCCTGCACTATGAAGATAAAATAATAATGATTCACAGAGAGGATGTGGCATCAACACTGTGTCTGTATATATATATCTGTTAGACTTCAATGTAATTAATTACGAAAGTATCTATCTATACAGAAGGTATTTTTATAGAAGAGTATATCTTTTACTTCTTTACCTCCATTCACCCCTCTCCCACCCAATTCAAAATCCCTGAGGGTATAAAAGTATAAAATAAGGCAACACAATTAAAATTCCACATGAGTATCGGATGGTGCCGGTCGGTGATGCAAGAGGAGATGATAATTTTTTTTTTGTTGCTTTGTTTTGCAAACAAGGATTCTTATAATTCGCATGCGACATCTACCAATACTATGGAATTAAACAAATTACAAAATATGTACTTGTACATAATACTACACATGTCATGCAAAATATATGTATGTACATAACATACCTCTTTTGCATACTTAAATATTTTTGCACAAATAAAAAAAGGAAAAGAAAAGAATAACGAAATGAAATGAAGGGTGCCCCATGCAGGTAAGAGAGTTGAATTGGAATTATAATGTTGTTGTAGAAAGTAGAAGTGAATGGATGCATTGCATATTTCCATGCAGCATGGAGTGTGCAGTATGTGGAATGAAAATATAGCAAAAAAAAAATATCACAGAAATTCGCACACGCAATTTTCTACTAAGTCACAATTTGTAATTATTTTATCTTATTTCTTTTGAAATTCCATTTCATTTTTTTTTTCAGTTTAGAGAAGACGTAGGGAACGATATGCTGGTAAAAATGGGATAGGTGAATATTTATATTCAGCTGTTATCACTATGGTAATGCTTCATTTGACGGATCATGTTCTAAAAATTATTGACAAAAGATGAGGAGAGTACTCTACTCATGAACATAAGTTAAAAACCGATTCAATGTAATTCAATAATTAAATTGTTGAATTTAATTTAATTTATACAAAACAAGACAATAAACGATGCAAAAAAATCCACAAAAAAAAGTTAAATACAACGAAAAAAATAACCCGCTGGCACTAACAAAAGTTACAAACGCATGTAGAGTTTACTATCATTGTGTCATCGATGGAAAAATAAAAAAAATTCCCATTTCTTTAATATTAATCTCAAATTTCCAGCTTATTATGACTAACTCGAATATTACATGAAATAGAGTCAAGACAGTGTGACAACACATTTACCAACCTTCAATTAAGTCCGAATAAACTGCAATTTATTTATTTTTTAGATGTATTTGTAGTAGATTCTTAGCAAAAGCTTTAAACGCATGTAAAGTTTACTATCGGTGTAATTTTCTTAAATTTTTTTAGATACATTTGTAGCACATTTTCAACTAGTGCCGATTTTTTTGGTAATAAATTTGTAGTAGATTTCCAGTGACTACCGTTTTTTCTAACAGGAAAAGTCTTACAAACGTTTGTAAAGTTTACTAACAGTGTGGCATCGATGCAAAATATGAACATTTTCCCATCGTATTCTTGTACTTATTAATATTTCCATTTACCTTATACCGACTTTGTATAGATCTTCGATAAAAAAAAAGAACAGTGATAGACAAAAATAATTAATAAAACATGCCAAATTGCCAGCTCGTCATCACTAATTCGAATGCTTAATAAAAAGAATAAAGACAGTGTGATAATATTTACAAACTTCCGAATGAGTCTGACTAAACTGCAATTTAGTTATTTTTTTGATGCATTTTCAAAAGATTTTCAGAAAAAGCTACAAACGCATGTAAAGTTTACTATCGGTGTAATTTTTTTTTAATTTTCTTTAGATGCATTTGTTGTAGATTTTCAGCTCTTACCATTTTTTCAATTGAACAAAAAAAGTTTCAAACGCATGTAAAGTTATCAACAGAGTGAAATAGACGCAATATATAGGCATTTACCCACCGTATTCTTATATTCATCTTTTCATTTCCCTTGTACCGACATTGTATCGAATTTTCATAAAAAAAAAAACAAAAAGAAACAAAATTAATTTTTGTAAATATAATTTTTGATTTTGTCAGGGAAATCTTGAAAATGACAAATTTAATTTGAAAGCAAGGAAAACTCACTGCAATTGTGCGTTTAAACATTTCTAGTTTCATTGGCAGTGTTTGTTTATTTTTTAATAGTTTTCTGTCATTGGGACATGCCTTATGTACATTAAAATTTATAAATTAACTACTTACCTATCCAACTCTCATACATGTTAAACTCCAAATTCAATTCAATTATAATTTCATAAAAAAAAAATCAATACGTAATAAAAATTCTCTAAATAAAACAAGGTACAGTTCATAGAAAACAATCCAAATTCTGTCCAAGTTCTATAGGTAGAATAAAACATTTTAAACATTAACCTCTTGCTCCCAAAATAATACAAAAAAAAAAAAAACAAAAAAAAAGAACAAACCACCACTTTTTTTTTTTTTTGATTTTGTTTTGTTTTCGATTTTTAAACAGAATTATGTCTGAATTATTATTTTAGAATATATTTGAAATACGTGACAGAAATTATCAAAAAAAAAAAAACTTCTCACACACGCATAAGTTTTGAAAACACAAAAATAGGATTAAACTTTCCTGAACTCGGGAAGGAAACAAAACAACACAAAAAAAATCGATACACTATAAAACGACCATATTTAGGAAAGAGACTTGAATTTTCGATTTGAATTTCCAAACTAGAAAGTGCTTTTAAGCCTTTTTCCTTGTTATAAACCCCCCCCCTCTCCCTCTGCATGTACATAGAGAGGAAAGTCTCTACGTTTTCGAATTGAATCTCATGCGCCACTTGAACACGTAAGCAAATAGTTTCTTGCCACGAATTCCAAAATCGAAAATTCAACATCCCTCTGTGTGTATCTATATGTATATTTGTATCTGTACAATGAGGATCTCGTATAAATATCGTAAATAATCAAGTGGCACGTACGAATCGCATTCCTATAACCCCCGCCGCCGTATTCCTTCAAATATAAATTTATAAACGATTCTAGATATATATTTCGATATATAAATATTTGGATGCATCCACAAAATGCACATAAAGCTGAGTAAGCATTTTCTTTTATTGATATCGGAGATAAAAATGCAGATTGAAAGAAATTCTTTCAAAAATTTTCAAAAATAACATTTTGAAATTTTGTTTGTTTTTCATTCAAGGTTTTGATAAATTAAAAATGATGACTTTAATAAAATATATGGGAATGACATTTCAATTGATTTACAACAAATTAAAGGTGGCCTCTCGGGTATAAAATATTTTATTGCTAATCTTAGTGGTGATTTTAGGGATTTTATTTTGAAATTAATGCCGCATCATCCATGCCAAAGAAACACCCAGCAATTAAAAACGGATTAACCGTGCTCCCAAAATGGTTTTTGTCACTTTTTTGGGAAAGATTTTATTTATAAATATATCTGTGTGTATGTTTGAATGGAAAATTTATTGGATTTAGCTTTGCTTACCTTAAGGTGTATGTTGTCCTTTATTAGAATGGATTAAGAGTGAAAATACGATGTGGTCCTGAAAATAAATAAGAAATTATTGCCAGGTGTGAAATTTATAGGATTATAAGATTAAAAAAAAGAAATAGGAATTATTTTAGCATCATATACACACAAGAGGATAATACTCTTTAATTAAAGTATAAAGAAAGAGAGGTATTAAGAGTCATCAGATTTACTGACAAAAGGAAGAATTAATAAGACGGAAGAATCTCAAATTTGGTTTCGAAATCCGGAAATCCCAAAATCTTAACTCTTGTGTATGTATAATTGCAAGCGATCGTTTTTTTTTTCAAGGTAGTTTTTATACTTCTAATAAAAACAGTTGTTAGTATGGGTCGAACTTAAAGTTTGGTTGTAGAAAATGAGTTTGTCTTTTTTGATATTTGTTACGTTTTTATGTCTCTTATAAGATTAACAAGAGGATTTTGTTGTGTGATTTTTCCTCTAAGGGATTGAGTTACAATAAATCAAATCACTCGGGTGAAAGATTAAGAATACATTTTTTTAAATTCTTTTCACAATTTTAGTAAAGTTATATTTTTTTTCTTTATTCCTAATTCACTTTTTTATTTTAATAAAAGCTAAAAGGGTCAGGAACTTAGAGCCCGAGCGCTCAGATATTTTTAAGAGGGAATAAATAGCACACAGCGACTGTTTAAACAGAAGAACATTCAAAGAGAGAGCAAATTGATGATTCTATGAAAAAAGAATAAGTACCTAAACGTCAACAAATCTCACGCGATGTGTGGATTTTTAGAAATTAATAATAAAATCATATACATATAATATTATTATTTCTAGAGTCTGGATTCATTTTCCGACTTTGACAAATGAAATATCAAACAATTCGAAATTACCTGCAGATTTGGCGAATTATAATTTTATTTTAAAAATATTAACAAAAATATTATTGAATTTTTTAAAAATATTATTTCAATAAAAATGTATTCTAAAATGAATACTTCCACTTTCTAATTGGAAATTTCTAATTCTAAAATTCTAATCGGTTGAATTTATGAGACCCGTGCACAAAATTTTCTTCTTCTTTTAAATAATTTTTAGGACTATCAAAATAGACCTGAGGAAGTATGTAAACACGTACGAAAAGTCGTCTAAAATATAACTAACAAGAAAGAAAGACCTGAAAAAATTAGGAATTAACTATTTTGAATTAAAAGGTCACAAAAAGGAATAATTAAAAAACTTAAACTATAATTTAACTTCTGACATTAAGTGCGAACCTTATTTGATCCACTTGATTTCTTTACCCAATAAATCTTAATTTATAAGAAAACATTTCAAAATATTTAAAGCGAATTAAAAACAAAAAATATTTTTTTTAATACAGTTTATTCCTCCTTAGTCGAAATCCCTTCTGACTCGGATATAATTCTTTCGATTTTTGGCCCATTTCAATCCCACGATTTTTTTTAATGAATCAAAAACATCCACTTTTCGCAACTTGCATTATTTAAAAAAAACACCAATCATACATATTTCTAAATTCTATAAATGCTATTTAACAAAAAATTATATATTTTATTTTATAAAGAAAAAAAAAATATTAATTTCTTTCACTCGAACTAATTTTGATATCACCTGAAAATCCGACTTAGAGAAAGTTGACTGTATCAGATTTTTAAACCAAAATCTTGAATTTTAAATAAAAAAAATTTTTTTTTTTTTAAATCCGGTTGATATCCGGTATTTTTTTATTTCGTAGAAACTTTGGTAAATTTTTCTTTGCACCAGACAGTATAGAACGTAGCTTTTTAACAAACAATCAAAGATTTTTTTTATAAATCTTTGCTGCTTGTTTTTAGAAAAATATTATTTTTCTCGTCATCTTTCATCTGAAAATACTGAAAATAACGGTACCTAGAAAAATATTGAATTAAAAAAGAAATCATACATGGCATGGACATTGTTTTAAAAATGTGAACAAAATCGTTTTCAAAGAAAATATTAAACTTAATTTAAAAATTAAAAAAATACGAATGTATATATAACTTGTCTAGCAATTTATACAGCATTTATTTAAAATTGAAGCTCACACTGAAGCAGTGGCTTAGAGTTTTAGGGATCATTATATGAAATTAAATTTATGAATGAATGAAATCCGAATTTTTTTTTTTTTCAAAAGTATGATATTGGTTGTTTAAATTGTTTAAATGTAACGCCATCCATCTAATTTCTTGAATAAATATTAATTTATGCAAAGAAAATTTTAAAAATCCTAAAAGAGCGTTTTCTTTTTTTTTTTATATAGAAACATATTTTTGTATAAAAAAAAATTTAAATCTAAATGTAGGAAATTTCAAAATTTATTTTTATTCAAATTAATCTGTATACAACCTACTTACATAGAGGTTGCCATGGCGTGAACTAGATTAAACAAAATTTGGGATTTGCTTGCTCAAATTTTGACGGAGAAAAATTAGTGAGGACCCTGAAATATAAACTGACAAATTGAAAATATTTATCAGTCATTTATCAAAAATTTCTTTCGATTTCGATGAAAATATCTCCTTGCTAGTATATATATTTTTTTTTTAATTTTATCGCCTGAGAAAAATCTAGGTAACATCTAGAAGTTTAACTAAAATAATATAAATAATGACAGGAATTTCGATACCATTTTTTTTGGTAATATCTTAAAAAAAAAAAACAAAAAGTTTAATGTATTTTTTTTAAATTTATTTCTACTTAGTGTTTAGCTTTTAAAGTAGGAAAATATTTATGAAAGGTACAAGTCGTTAACTGGGGCTTGTGAAAATGATTATAAATGATTCAGTTATAATAAATCTTTCACCATCACTCAAAGTGAATTAATTGAGTTTCTTTTCTAAAAAGTATATTTGTTGCCTAAAATTAAAACCCCTCAAGGCTGCCGACAAAACTATTCAATACCAAAAATAAAAACCTTTAAATTATTGAGCTTCCGCCTTCTAATTAAAATGTTTTGCCGCATAAATACCTCAAATAAACTCTTTGATTGAATTCTTTCACAACAACTTTATGTATATGATTTCTTCACCTGATGACTATTGTCTTTTTTTTATTGTTTTAACTTTACTGATGCTTTATCTTTAAGGCGATCCACAACAAACATATCTTTCATCTCCAATAATAAGCAGAGATATAATAATTGCTTGTACAGGGTGGCGCATAAGTAACGTTACCCTGAGATGCAATAATTGCTTGTAACGGGTGATTTTTAAGCTGGTTTTGGCAACACTGGTTTTGACAGCTGACGTGTGTTTAGTACCTTGTGTCACTGTCAAACAGCTTCAGTTTGGTTTGCAATTTAACCATGGATCGTCTTACAAATGAACAACGCTTGCAAATTATTGAATTTTACTATCAAATTTCGTGCTCGGTTCGAAATGTTCATCGCGCGCTGCTTCCATTTTATGGTCGGCATTCTCGACCTTCTGAGCAGTCTATTCGGAAGATTGTGACCAAATTTCGCACCAAATTTACTTTGTTGGACATTAAACCACCAACACGTTTACGTACTGTGCGTAGTGAAGAAAATATTGCGGCCGTATCAGCTAGTGTGACAGAAGACCGCGAAATGTCGATTCGGCGCCGTTCCCAGCAGTTAGGCCTTTGTTACAGCACTACGTGGAAAATTTTGCGGAAGGATTTGGGCGTAAAGCCTTTTAAGATACAGCTGGTGCAAGAACTAAAGCCAGCCGACCTACCACAACGCCGAATTTTTGGTGAATGGGCTCTTGGAAAGCTGGCCGAGGATCCGCTTTTTTATCGAAAAATTGTGTTCAGCGATGAGGCTCATTTTTGGTTGAATGGGTACGTAAATAAGCAAAATTGCCGCATTTGGAGTGAAGATCAGCCAGAAGCATTGCACCAGCTACCAATGCATCCCGAAAAAGCCACTGTTTGGTGCGGTTTATGGGCCGGCGGCATTATTGGGCCATATTTCTTCAAAGATGATGCGAATCGCAGCGTTACTGTCAATGGTGAACGCTACCGAGCGATGATAACAAACTTTTTTTTGCCCGAAATGGAAGTTCTTGACTTGCATGATATGTGGTTTCAACAAGACGGTGCCACATGCCACACAGCACGCGAAACAATGGCGCAATTGCGAGGCGAGTTTGGTGAACAGTTAATTTCACTTTCGGGCCGGTCAATTGGCCGCCTAGATCGTGCGATTTGACACCATTAGATTATTTTTTGTGGGGGTATGTCAAGGCTAATGTCTATAGGGACAAGCCCGCTTCGATTGACGCACTGGAAGCCAACATCCATGCATTCATTCGTGAGATACCGGCCGATATGTGTGAAAGAGTATGCCAAAATTGGACTCAGCGGATGGGCTACCTGAGACGCAGCCGCGGTCAACATTTGCATGAAATTATCTTTAAACATTAAATTGCAAGGTTCAAACTATCGATTCAAATAAATATTTCATTCATTTTTTCGAATTTTTTGTGTTTTTTTTTTTTTTTAAAGTTCTAAACCTCTTAAAAAATCACCCATTATATATATGTCATAATTTTCACAGTCGACTTATGATGAAAAATTGTGATGTTTTATTTTAGTTGTGTTTTATTCAATAAAAAAATCTAAAATAAAAAAAATATAATAGAAAAAAAAAAAAAAAAAAACAAAGTAAAAATTATCTTTTAATCGCAATTTTACAGAGTGAGCATTCAAGACAGGCAACTGCACTTAGTTAGTTTTGGCATACGTTCCTATCTGAATCTGACAACACTATACTCACGTTAGATGCAGTCATTGAAAGCCCGTGATGACAGCTAACAAGCCTCGACGTTTATTAGCCGCGATCATATTTCAATTTGTATCATGAAAAAATAAAAACAACTCTGCACAGAGTAATGTGATCAGTTTATCTATATCTAATTTCATAACTATGTACGTGGGAATGTTTTATTTTTTTTTTTTTCTATTTTTATGTATCTTTTTTTATTTGACAGATCAAGGTAGGTAAAGTATGAGTGGCAGAATGTTTGCCATTTGTAATTATAAGTGATCTGGGAGAGTAAACAAATTCATGTCGAATCAATATGAAGTGAGCAATTATGTTTTGTATTTTAAAAGACTCATTATAGTCTATTGGACTACAGATAGTTTTTTTCCAACATGAGACAGTATGGATGAGTTTATATGAAGTCTCAGGTTCTTAAAACCTCATATGCGGGATTTTCGGAAAAATATATCATCTGAAAGGTCACTAAAGATCAGTTGGTTTTAGCTATTGGTGAGCCATAGGCGATTGGATATGAATTTTTCAATTTTTTTTCAGGTTAACTTATAGGAGGATACTAGCACCTCATTTGTGGGATATTCAAAAATTTAGTTAGCGATTTTAAAGGTCACAAAAGGACAGTTGGTTTCAGTAATTGGTTAGGTGCTAACATCTTTTAATAAATTGGATTAAATAACAATTTAAACTAATACTGGCAATAACTGATACTTAATGACAAATTACTGACATATTTTTTTTTTTGAATATCCCATAAGTGAGTCACCAGCACCATCTATGGCCTTGAAACAAATTTCAAAAATCTATAAAAATTCGCCCATGGCTGACCAATTATTGAAAGTAATTAGTGATATTTTGGTATACTTTTTTGCGAATATCCCACATTTGAAGTGCCAACATCTTTTGATGGGTTAACTTGAGGAAAACTTGAAAAAAATCCTATGACTTACCATTTAATGAAATAAATTCAGCTTTTGTGAAAAATTACTGATCTTTCAGATTTTTTTTTGAATATCCCAAAAAAAGGTATTAGTGCCCTAGTTGGCCTTGAAACAAACGACCAAAACCTGAAAGTTACTTAACTTTTGTTGCCTTTTACATTGTATAATAATTTGTTTGAATATCCCACAACTGAGGTGCTAATATCTTCTATGGATAAACTTGGAAACAGCTTGAAAAATTTATATCAAGTTACCTATGCTTCAATTGCTAAATGCAACTGACCTGTAGTGACTAATTAATGAATTACAACATTTTTTTTGAATATCCCACATATGGGGATTTAAGATTCCAGATCCCTTTCTGTCATTATTTAGAATGACTATCGAATCAATAACGAAAAGTCTTTATGTTGGTATTCTTAATACCCTTAATGTAGCTGTTATATTAAGTAAATCTTCAGTAAACAAAAAAAAAAAAAAAACAAAAAAAAACCTTATTAAATGGAAAAGTTGAAATTTGAAATTTAAATCATATGTGTATGCATACCAACCCTACGTAGATATTTCACAAATTTACACCATCTCGAATTTAATCAATATTTCCACGAATTCCTCCTACACTAAGTCTATAAGCAAATATGTAATAAATATACAAAACAATCCATCTTTATTATGCAGATAGCTATAAAGGTATAAAAGAGTACTTTTGAAAACATGCAACTCACGAAATAGCCCTTCAATCCAAATAAACTTTACAACACAAAAAAACATCTACGGAATCCGTAAAAGCATTATTATTATTGAACACACCGTCATGTTAATAATAATAATTATTGTTATTATAATTTTATTATCTATTTGAACATTTTATTATCCAAAGTCGATATGGGGATATATCTTTTTGAACATAAGTTTAACATCTTCCTCGAATTATCGTCTAGATATGGAACGAAACGACATGGCAAGGCAGAAGGGTAGGTAAAGGTATACCTATAGAGCATGAACATTTCACGCTACACCACCGCACCGTTTAGAGCCAGAGCAGCGCAGAGACAAATAAACAAAATGTCATCGTAAATTTTTCAAGCTTCCATTCAGACGATTGGACCTGAAGGCGAGGATTGTGGGGAGGAGGGAGGAAGGGGCAGTGCAGCAACTCAACTACCAAACAAACAAGGGCCGTTGGCCTATTAGCGTTGAATGTTTACTCGAGAAATTTTTAAACGGAGGAGTCGGGATAGCTTCCTTTTTTTACGTTTTCTTGTTTTTTTTTTTTTTTTTATTTCGGTAACGCCAGACACTACAACAGGGTTCCTCTGTGCGCTAGTTATATCTCCTCTGGATATATCCAGCAGAATCCATCTCTCGTGAAGGAAAAAGTCAGCGTGGAACTATATTGAACCGTGCTGCTGTCTGACGTTTAATTTGTTCTTTTTTTTTTTATTTTGTATTTTAGAACGAAACAAGTTCTCAAAGTAAAGGGCAATATCATCAATTCTCTTTTAAGCGGCAGAGAGAAATATAAATACAAAAAAAAAAAAAAAAAACAACAAAATAACGTCTGTTAGGTGAATAATTTCATTGAACCGCTTGGTAGACTGCTGGAGGTCTTTTTGCAGAGAGTAGATAGGTATATCCTTTGAAACAATGAAAAAAGCTAATAAAATTTGCTGCTGCACCGAATGAAAGGACTTTGCGAAATAAACAACACCTTATTGCTTTTATTTGGATTCATTTTTTGATAAAAACAAACAAAAAATATTTTTTTTTTTTGTGAATGTTTTTTTTTTTTTTTTTTTCAATATTGTGAATCTTTTGAACATTTTTGGAAAGTTTAATTTTAAAACTCTAAATTAAAGAAGTTGAAGGTGCGGTACACATTAGTCCAAGTAACACCGAAATCAGATCAGTCAGCGTTATAATATAAAAAGATAGAAAGTTTAACACCCACTAACTTAAAGGAGAATGCGGACAAAATTGTATAGGTACTAGCGTTAATATAGATACGGGCCAGTAATGAGTGTTGCCGTGTTACATATCTCATTGAATTGAAAATATGACTTCATTGTGAACAAAATGTTGCATAGAAATGAAATAACAAAATCAGAGTTGTTACCTACAATCTACATGTCTATAATAATGTGTATACCGAAATTGGAAAGAAAGATTAAGTGAAAGTAAATATAATAAACATGTGGATCAACCATTCGAAGCTAAGGTGGAAAGATTTAATAAAGGTGAATATATATCTTATCTTCACCTTATGGAATGTAAATAGATATGTATGTTGTATAATAGGGTGTTTTTAATAAATTAATTATAAGGTGTGTAGGAAAATTTAATTCCAAAAAATTTTAAAAGTTTTAGTTATCTTAAGTTATCTTTATTTGATTAAAATTTAAGCTCTTGAATTTTCTCTGATCCATCCAATTATTTTAAATTTATTTATTTAACAAAAATAATCTATAAAATAAATTTATAAAATTACTAGCAAAACCCCAGCCCGCTTCGCAGGGCGTTAAAAAAATAGTTTTTTTTATTTGTTTTGCAGCGAAATGTGTTGAAAAAAAAGAGAAAATTATTAAAAATAAAAAAAAAAAAATGTTGCCGGTGACAGGAATCGAACCTGAGACCCCTCACGTCTAAAGCGGACACCTTCATTTTCATTTTTAATTCATTTTTATTTTTTCCAAATCTTATAACTATCTTAAAGCTAGATAAAAATTCATAAAAACTAGCCTACTTATCAATAACTTACAACTAACTTACTGGCCCCATGCGGGCGCTCTAAGTTAAACTATGTATATATATCTTAATACTAATGCCTTTCGGCCTAAAAACTAATTTAATCCTAAAATTCCTTATCAGTTTTGTTTTCCACCAAGAAAGAATTTACAAAAAAAACTTGGTAACATATCATTTTTTATTTTATATAAAACTTACAACTACCTAAAACTATGTATGTTAAAACTACTTACTACTATAAAGCGGACACCTTTCCACTCCACCACGAACTCTATTATTTTTTAATTGCGCAAATTACTAAATATTGTTCAAATCAGTAACCCATGTGACCAATTGAAATTTCATTTCTTTTTTTTAATAATAGATTTTCTTTATTTTTTTTAAATTTTTTTTTCCTAAACCTTCTACCCTTATTCCTCTTTAATTTAAAAAAAAAATTAAGAAAACCGGTCTACCGGTTTGGCTGGTTAGCGAACGTACACAAAACAAAACTTTATTTTATATTTATATAGATTTAAAAACTTAGATATTAGGGCAACAGGACCATAGATGTCATTTTTATCGATTTATATTTTATATATTTTAATATTTTTAAATTTAAATATATTTAACTTTCAATTTAACACTTGATATTTATTTGTTGTTTATTTAAGAGCACTTAATAAAAAATGTCCTTAAAACTTTTTGTAGATTTTTTGTTTGGCTACAAAATTTAGATGATAGAAATGATTTTTGAATTTTTGTTTTGCAAAAATTAGATTATTTTTTGGTTAGTTCCCTGATTTGATTTCTTCAGCTTTACTTATTTATGAAAATATTGAAAATTGTTGGAACGGTTTTTATAAAAAAATTAATTTTTAGACATACAATATTTTTTTTTTTAATTTTTAAGAAAACATTTTGGTACGCCAATTTTTAGCATTAATAAATGTTCATTTAAAAATTGAGATTAAAAAAAAAAAACAACTGATTTTTGAAATATGGAATTATCAAAACATTTTTAAAACATAAATGATTTATAAAAATCCAAAACATGATTTTTTCTTTTAATTTTGATTTTCAACTCTTAAAACTTTTAAAGAAGTATCTTTCTGAAAAATTTAGCCGATAATGAGATAGTCGAAAGTAAAAATTACCCTTAAAAATGAAAATCATATTAATCTTTTTTTTTTTACAGTTGTATGTTAAGTACCATTATTTTTATTTACAAATAATATTGAAAAAAATATCATATATGTATTTTCAAAATTGAAGAACTTCATTTGCTCTATAAAAATTAGCAAACAACTAAAAAAACAAAATTTAAAAACAGCGTAAGGGTTTTATTTTGTAGAATTTTCCCTTAAGTCAATTATATAACCTCTAGAATCTTTTTCATTATATAAAACTAATATTAAAGCTGAAAAGAACAAATTGTTAAGTTCTAAAACTCTTAAAAAAATTATTCAAATGTAAGACTTTTTTGTGTTTTGATCTACAATAAAGAAAATAATAATAATAATAATAAAAACAGCGTTCTTATTTGCCAATTAAATGAATTCATTCTTTGATTTAAGCCAGGGGCAACCCTAGTCCAAATTTTATTTTTTCAGATAATGTTTCAGAACTTCATTCAGATATTTTGAATAATGTCCTTAGTCTATTAATTGTCTATTGAAAACTAAAATTAATTAAAGTACCTTCCCAATACTTGTTAATTGATACCTACCTACTAATATTGCACTTTAATATAAATTTTTTGAGATCAACAGTACGTGGGGATTCTAAATTTTACGTTAAAAATAGTAAATTGTAATTTTTATTATCATTTAAAATTTAAGAATTTTAAACTTACTTCTTTCTTAAAAAGATAATACATCAAAAACTACCAAAAATTTCACCCGTAAATTTTTGGTACTTCAAAAATTCTGTACCCACATATACTGAAAAATGTAAAACTGCTCAGGCATGAATGACATTTTCTTTTTCAAAATTTTCAAAAGTGTGAAATTAAATTTATTTAAAATAACTGTTGAAAATGTTTATTTTAATTTTTTTGAATTCATTATTATCGATTCTTAATTTTTTTTATTTAAATTTAATTTAATTTTGAATGAAATTAAATAAAATTAAATTAAATAAAAAGTGGGCGTGGCTTTCCAAAAAATTACACATGTCGTGGTTTTGGCTCAAAACACAAGGTATTATAAATTTTAAGTATAGATAAAGTTATAATATAAGAAAAGTGGGCGTGGTAGGGGGCGTCAAAAATAACACATATCGTGCTTAAAGTTTGCTTAATTACAAAATTGTAACGTTGAATAAGGGAAAAATCAAAAAATATGATAAAAGTGGGCGTGGCAGTAGTTGTATTTTACTCAAACCAATTTCTAAACCATTTCCCTGATAAAAAAGAAAAAAAAAAAGAAAAAAAATCAGCGAAATTAGTTAAGTAGATTTTGAGTGCCTCATACAGATCAACATTAAAATTTATACATAGAAAAAATGTAATTCAATAAATTCGTAAAACAACGTTGATGTAAACCGTTTTAAAGAAGAGTTAAGATAAATTGGACTTGGAATAAGCTAAATTTAAGATGTTGACGGTGAATCAGTTAATTTTTCAATAAATAGAAAATTATTTATTTTTTTTCCAAAATTCTATAAATAGTTTTATCTTTGAATCAACACCTTTCTGTAGACGTAACCTTAGCATACATATATGTATTTTTTAATTTAGGTACTTATATAAAAATATAATTGTTAATTCTTGAAAAAACCCTTCTTATTAATCCGACAGCAAATGAATATTTTATTTCCCGTTCACAATTCACTCACATCCACATTTCAAAAACAAAAAAAAGTTGTAAATGAATTTCAATTATTCAAATTGGCTCGTTATATATTCTTCATATTTCCATCATTCAATTAATTAATTCTATTAAACTATCTGCATTGCGAATATTCACTTTCATGCTGCTTAACAATCGTATATATGGACAGATGACAGGCGGTATAATCGTTGTCGTTGATGTCGCATTAGTGTGTCGGTTTCAATCAAAGAACTACCGCCTTCACTGCCATCGCCGCCGTCGTCGCCGCACAACAAGCGTTGCTAATTGATGTTGGGCATTGATTCGATATCCTGATGTTTTTAAAATGCAAATCTCAATAAAAATAAAAAGCAAGTTAACATTTAAAAAAATAAATAAAAAAAAAAAAAAAAAGAAAACAATCTCAAGAGCCATACTTATAAATTAGTTAAGTGGTTTTCATAATTACCACGCGTTTCACGCCGCAGCGTGTACTAAACGCGAAAACAATATTCGCCCCTATGGTCGAATGAAAATGGAATTTGCTTTTTGAGTCACGACGCACGACGAAGACGGCGTCATCTTATTTGGCGTTAGCAGTGGTGTTGGTGGATGGCGTCTGTCTCTGTTGCGCCACTTCCTTTGCTTTTTACCAATTGAGAAACACAGAATTGCTAGGCAGGTTAGGTACCTATAGACTTTCCACCACATATTATATCAAGGAGATGCTAATTTTCACCTTCTTATGGGAAAATTCAAAAACCAACTTAAGTTTAGGAAAAAAAGAAAAAAAAAAAAGATTGAGCTTGAAGTTGATAATCATCCTGTTGCTAATAAGTGATTATGCATGGCCACTCAATCTGGTCATCCGCACCACAGTCAGTTGGACAAGAAAAATACCAGAAGGAGGAGGAGTTGTGAATGCCACAAGGTTACGTGGTGCACTGTGCATATATATGTATGCATGCCACTCGAACGTCTGTCCGTCCCCACCGAACCAACCAGGTGCAGGTGTATTCTTCAATTATTATATATAGAATGTTGAAGATAGCAATTATATATGAAGATGGAACGAGGTGCAGAAGAGAGGTTAGCCATCTATAGTCTGTGTATGGATTGGATGGTCTCTGTGGTCCTGACTTTAGCATTTAACGTGAGCTGTTGTTGATATCACGCCTCGGGCAAACCATTCCAATCGACTAAGCATCATCATGGAAGCAGCATCATCATCATCATCGTTGCAGTTATCGTTTTCGTTCATTTATACCTATAGGGTTTAAAAAAAAAGAAGCTTTTTTTTTGCTTGTTCGTGGCAGGGCCGGTCAGAGACCAAATTGAGCCCTGTGGAAGACTCAACTTTGGCGCCTTAATTTTTTAATTGTTAGCGCTATTTAAGTAATTTTTTTATGGCGTTTTTTTAAAAAAATGAATTATTGAAAATTAAAGTTAAAATATAAAATTATTTTTTTTTTTTTTTTGTGTGTAATTTAATTTTTAAAAAAATGAATTTTTTGGATTGCAAAGTTGACCCCGCAATGATGATTTTTTTTGATAGAGTATAATGTTTTAATCTACAATTTGCTTTATTATTAAAATATTTTAAGTTTATCGTCCAGCATACAGCATACGTAGTTTACACTGCGGAGATGTGGAAGTAAGTATAAATGTACATTAAAACAAATAATTGGTATTCTAACGTTTTCCTTATGTTTTCTCATAATTTCTTGCTCTCTGGAACGAGGTGCAGAAGAGAGGTTAGCCATCTATAGTCTGTGTATGGATTGGATGGTCTCTGTGGTCCTGACTTTAGCATTTAACGTGAGCTGTTGTTGATATCACGCCTCGGGCAAACCATTCCAATCGACTAAGCATCATCATGGAAGCAGCATCATCATCATCATCGTTGCAGTTATCGTTTTCGTTCATTTATACCTATAGGGTTTAAAAAAAAAGAAGCTTTTTTTTTGCTTGTTCGTGGCAGGGCCGGTCAGAGACCAAATTGAGCCCTGTGGAAGACTCAACTTTGGCGCCTTAATTTTTTAATTGTTAGCGCTATTTAAGTAATTTTTTTATGGCGTTTTTTAAAAAAAATGAATTATTGAAAATTAAAGTTAAAATATAAAATTATTTTATTTTTTTTTGTGTGTAATTTAATTTTAAAAAAAATGAATTTTTTGGATTGCAAAGTTGACCCCGCAATGATGATTTTTTTTGATAGAGTATAATGTTTTAATCTACAATTTGCTTTATTATTAAAATATTTTAAGTTTATCGTCCAGCATACAGCATACGTAGTTTACACTGCGGAGATGTGGAAGTAAGTATAAATGTACATTAAAACAAATAATTGGTATTCTAACGTTTTCCTTATGTTTTCTCATAATTTCTTGCTCTTACGAAAAAAAGCGTTGAAATCTTTTTTGTGTAGAATTTAATGAGCTACAATTTGTATCTTCACATTTTTTTACAAATAATTCATTGTTTTTGAGATATTCACAAAAATCTGAATTTCACTCTTTAAAATCTTTAATTTTGGTCCAAATTTAGGGTATTTAAAAAAAAAAAAAACTGTATAAACTTTATACGAATAAAGCTCTCTATCAAAGTGGAGTTTTTTTTTTAATTTTGTATGTCTAATTTTTCCTGGGGTTATTATTATTTTCAGTATGAGCTTAATAGCCTGGTTAAACGAATTTAGTAAGGAAGGCTATACTCTGTGCAACAAAAATTGTGAGTACAGGACAGTGCTTATGCTCCACGTTTTGTAGCTTTTTGAAGCTTTCGGGAAAACGCCGATTTAAAGCGATTTATGATACAAACTACGGAAATCTTGTGAGAGCTTAAAATAGGAACAGGTTTTTGCAAACCAATTTAACCAGAGTAAGAGGTCATATATCTTCCATGATGTGCCGACATTTTTTGTTGAACACAGTACAGTTACTTAACGATTATTTTTACGGAATTCAGGAGCCATCTTTTTGCGCTCAGCGCACAATTTAAACATAAACATACATATTAGCGGGCCAGCCCTGCATGAAATTTTATTTTTTTATCAACACAAGTATAAAATCTGGAAAATAAAAAAAAAATGCAAATCGGTGGATTAGGTTATGCGTGATAGTTTGACTGAAAATTGAAAATTCTTAACTTCCATCAAGCATAAGGATTGATCAATGAACAATTTTTTTTTGGTTTAAAGTTGAGGAAAATAAACCGCATTTTCAAAATAAAATAATAATGTTCTTTGTTTAAATGAATTTTGAAAACTTTCAAACTATGCCAAAATTAATGGGATTTTGTTATCAATCTTTATAATAATATACACGATTCTTTACCTTTACACCTTTAAAGGTGACTTTCATCGTCAGTTAACAAACCTGGAATCGAAGCCCAGGCTATTCTATCTAAAAGCAAATTTTTTCTGCATTTTTTGAGGAAGTAAAAAATCTTCCAAGTGTAACATTTGTCACGAAAAAGTGTAGGTCCTCCTAATCTCCATTCCTACCAACTTTCCAACACGCACACAGACATAGTTGTGTCACATAGGCTCCTCAAGGGATTGATCACCAGTTATTTATTTTATAAATCGACTTTTGAGAGTAAATTTATGGTTTTAGCAAAATAGTGGATAATTACACCTCTTCAGATTTAATTGTAGAGAGATTTTATAGATTTAATTGTTTATTAAGTAATTTCATAATTTTATTTTTAAAATTATGACCCATCATAAAAAATATGCACAAACTTCAGTCTTCGGCCTTACTTCACAAATTTTATCAATGCCCAACAAAAAACTTATATCAATTTAGGTTTAGCGCCTTTTTCAAATTAATCATTCTCGTAAACGATCCAACCAATTTTGTGTCTTCATTGATAAAAGAGCGGATTTATCTTTTCAAGAAGATGTTTTTTTTTTGCTTTCATTTTTATCTCTTTTTAAATCTCTTTTACTCTCGTCGGAAAACTTAAAAAAGAATCCAATAAAAAGTTAAATACAGTTTTCCTCTTCTATATTTTTAAATGAAATCCTGATGCTCCACATTCAATTGCCCATCTTGCCTTCAAGTGTGTCTTCATAAATCTGCCGCTATACCTTCAAAGAGATCTTGACTTTCTCGTTTCTCTATATAAATATCTACATACATATAGAAGCCAAGCAGACACCCAAATTGCAAACATCACTGGGGGGGAATTTGATAAATCGTTTCACATCAATCATCTTTAAGTGCAGCCAAACAATCGACATCGACTATATAAAGGTATCTCAACATCCATAGGCTATATATGTATGTATATGCGGCGCGTGATGTCCTATACCTAGTCTTCTCGTCAACAACACTTCGACTTTAATGCAACCTTCTCTCTTCATATATAGCTCCAGGGCTTAATACACGGCAACGAAACTGATTTCCATATCACTCCTTTGACACAAAATGTTTAAGCCGATTTATGTTTGTCTGTACCTAACATATATGTAAACGTATCACATGTATAGACACATCATGATGTCTGCCCGATGTCGTCGTTGTCGATTAAAATTCGGTTCATCGTGTTCGTCGTTGTCGTCATAGTCATTGTCGTCAAAGTTGTTTTCGTTGTTGGTGTTGCCTTTTTGGAACGGAAACTGCTGCTCTTCCAACCAACTCCCGATGGCTTCCAACTGGGAAGCGAATTCGATTGATAGGTACATTCTGGATTTTGTATCCTTGCGGCATATTAAGAGTATAAGATAAAAAAAAAAAAAACAAACAAGGATGTGTCAAGAGAAAAACAAGAGAAAAAAACACGATATTGGAAGGATATACACCTCCACAAAATTCACTTAAATTAATTTTATTGGCAAAAGTGTGTGCATGAACATACACACTTCCATTATACAGACAGGAATATACAAAGGCTCCAAACTCCGTTAACTCCCACGTCCCACCTATAAACAAACAAAAGTGACAACAAACAAACAAATCCCGGAAAAAGCGAAAAAAGGATAAAGTAGGTATATGTACGTACATATACTAGGCGGGCGCTGCTTATATATTCGGTGACAATAACGCACTGTTTACATAGTTGCCACTTTTCAAATTAAATTTTTTTCTTAATTTCCTTCACTAAAATCAGCTTATAACTATTTTGACTCAAAAAATATCTTTCAAATGAAAACTTCAAAACGGCGGTGCCATGAAATAATGTTTACACGATTTTCTTGAGACAAGGTACAAGTTTTAGCTTTTTTGTTACATCTTTTTCGAATATACACTATTGATTTAATATTTTTTTAAAAAATGTTGTTACATCAATTTAAAGTTATTCATTAATGTGGAGTTGAAAATTTAATTTCGAAAAAAAATCATTCACCAGAGTTTTTGAAAAATATTTCAAATTTATTTTTAAAAAAATTTATATTTTAAAAAGAGTTGATGATTATTTTTGAAATTCAACTTTCTTCTCCGCATTATTGAATCTTTAAAATTTGCGTACCAAATTCTTTTCTTATAAATAAAAAAAATTATTATTATAAAAAAATTATTTATAAAAAAAATTAATTTTTAAAATTTGCGTACCAAATTTGTTTCTTAAAAATAAAAAAAATTATAATTATAAAAAAATTATTTATAAAAAAATATTTAAAAAAAACAGCTCCAACAATTTTCGAATACTGTGCTCAAAAATTAAGATTTCTTAGAAACATTGCCGCAAAATTTTAAACAGCCCGAAGTTAAGCATTGCACCTATACTGTTACTTAACAATTTACTAACTTTAAAGCTCTTTACTAAGATGTTCTTAGTTTTAAAGTTAAAATATGCATTTGGTGATTTTAATTTTAATAAAGTTTAAAATTTGAAAAATTCTGTTTTTAACCAAGCATCGTACTAAAAATTCTTTAACAGCATACTTAATTATCTAAAGTTTCTTTCTTTCTTAATAAATCATTAAAAACTAAAAAAGCTTAAAAAATTAACAGTTCAGTAAGAAATAAACCAAAAGTGGTAACCATGCGCTAACAACATTGTTTATAGGAAACCTGTAAAAAAAAAAATCCGGGGGAGATAAACCAAAAGACATTTCAAATTTGCACAACTTCACGCATGGAATGGTAATTGTTTTTCCTTTTGCCAATGATGATGATGGTTTTTGGAAATTTTTCCAACTTGGAGGTTCCTATATAATATATATACTACACCACTCAAAGTATACGATTAACAGACGTGTGCGCGGTTGGAGGACAGGAAACAATTTCAATTTGAAGAGGACACGACATTCAGGGCGTCCTTTTTTTTTTTTGGTTACGTGACATGAATTTCTCTGTGACAATACATAATTTGTATGTGCGTGTGGTTCATGTGGCTCCTGATTTTCGGTCCATTTTTCGATGTTTTGCGAAGAAGATTTGTATTTAAACACTGATTTTCCAACAGTTGCTTCTCAAATGAGCTTTGTACATTTGCAAAAGGTACCTAGCTAGCTATAGAAGGTATAGAGGGGATATTTTTAAAAATTCATCCGTACAGCAAGCATAAGAAACATCATCATCATCATCATCTGCAGTTTTAGAATGTTTGAAATGAGGAAGCACAAGCAAAAGCAAGCAATGAAGGGAGATTCCTGCGCAAATAATTCAATCAACACATCCATTTCGTGTCAATTGTAATAAACAAGTCGCACAAGATGTGTAGGGTGTTGAGTGTTGTACAATTGTACAACACACTGTATATACCGTATTCACTGTACTCTACACTGTAGGTACATGCATATGATGTTACTACACCTAAAATCCAACATGCAGCGTACCCCATAGTGTGTGGTTAGGTTTGGTATTCGACCAGGAATATATAGGGACCATAAATTGCTGTTACCACCGCAATATTGCATTGAAGAAACACAATTCCAAGTACAGAACAGAACAGAACAGAAAAAGGGAGACAAACTACTGAGAGGCAGGGGTCGTCATGATGGGTGTTTTCGATTTGGTAGGTCGTCGTTGCCATCGTCGTCGTCGTCGTCTGTGGGAATCCACACAGATGAGTGGCAAATTGAAAATAAATTATTTGATTCCTGCCGAGTGACAAGTAGGTATAAGTACTTCTATACACATATTGCATCCATCAGTTTATGTAGGAACCATCATATAGTACCTATCTACCTACACTGTAGTATCGATGGTGGTGGTGGTGGTGGAGAGGGAAACATAGGTATATACTCTTAACAAGGACCATAAGATACGGCATCAAAAATTAATTTCTTCCACTATAGGACAAAATCTAATTTGGAAAGTGTTAGAATTAGAAACTCAAGTGATTTCGGTGGATAGGCAGTTTGGTTAAGTTGTATAATTTAGGGCATAATTATATAATGTTTAGATAAAGAATGCAATAAATATCATTAAAAGGTGATGAGTGTTATATGTAGGAACATTATATTCTGAAGAAGGATTGAATAATTGAGTACGAATTATGAGATATTTACCAAGAAACTTCTTATATATAAAAAAATGAACACGACGAATGTAGCCCAGAATGCTTTATGTCAAATAAAATATTAAGACGTTTTTAGTTTTTTTTTTTCAAAGAAGGAAGTGATCAGTTGAAAGATAGCCTTTGATAGGCTTGAAATGATATATTGAAGTCTTTTCGAAAGATGCCTTTATATGAAGTGCAGATGAGGAGCCAAATAAGTGGATGCCCGTAAAGATGTGACCCAATTTGATTGACATACTTTGACGTCCCGAATATAGTTTCCTATACATTTTTAACTATGTACCAACGTGTATGTTTGTATATATGTATTTATTTTTTACTATCCCTTTCCATTGTTCCCGCTAAATTCGACGACACATACAAGTCACGTCAAATTTGGTACCAAAATGACGCACTCCAACGCTTATTTTGTCACCTAAAGGGTCTTCCAATAGGGACTTAAACTTTGACAGTTGATAACGGCCATATTGTTGCAAGCTACATTTGTCAAATTGGCTGTCATTTATTCAATCCGTTTTGCCAAATCACCATGGATACATATAGCATTCAACAACACGTGCAAATGATAAAATTGTATTATTAAAATGGGTGTTCTGTGCGGGAAATTTTCCGCACGCTTTACTGTAATCGTCCTACCGAGAAGACTATTCGCAGTGTGGTGAAAAAATTTGAGTCCACTGGTTCATGTAAATAATCAACCAACACCCGTTCGTCGACCTATAACGCAAGTTCTGCCGAAAACATCGCTGCTGCCCGTGAGAGTGTGCAGGAGAATCCATTGCAGTCGGTTTCGCGTCGCTCACAAAAACTCAGAATTTTGCGTCGTGAATTGGGCCTACATCACTCGCACAACTCAGTATCTGAAGGTGGATAACGACATGTGTTCGCTGAATGGGCTCTGGAGCAGTTGGAAACTGACCCTAATATTCATTGAAAAATCATCTTCAGCGAAAAGGCTCATTTCTGGATGAATGATGTGGATACGTTTACAAACAAAATTGTCGAATTTGGGACGATACCAATCTATATGATACCCAATGCGTCCAATGCATCCCGAAAAAGTCACTGTTTGGTGTGGATTTTGGGCTGGCGGCATCATCGGTCCATATTTCTTTTAGAGCGACCGACGTTGGCCAGGCCATCACCGTCAACGGCAAGCGCTGAAGCCCAGAGAATAAATCAAGTTTTTACAATAACGTTTTTAATTTAATTCTAGTTGAACTCTGCCAAGCTTTGTAGCGCCATCTATTGAAAACTAATCAAACTACAAAATTTTGATTTAAAAAAAAAATTAAACACGTCCCTTGTGTAATGCTCCATTTTTACTAACCATTAACTCTCAGCTGTCAAATTGTTTTTCTTTTTTTTTGAGGGTTGCCACTTTACTATACAAATTGCTGTAAATTCAAATTTGCGTATAATTTTGGACACCTTTAACCGGACAGTTTAAATACAAAATTTTTTAGGAGGTTTAAATAAGAAGAAAATGTAAATAAATTCATGAAAAGGGGCGTGACAGTGGGCTAGACATGCCATGCTTAATTTAAAGCGATCTTAATAACACAATTTTTGCGTTAAGGATGCTAAATTAGTAAAAAACTTAAATTCATATAAAAAATATGGGCGTGAAAGTGGTTGGATTTTATTAAGACACTTTCTTTCTGTCGCTGCTGCTAATAGGAAAAATCTATGAAAATTTAAGCAAAAACAGTTCAGTAATTTTACCGAGTTGTACATACATACGACACCCAATGTAACTCTCTTATTGAGGGGCCATTAGATACTATTTTCCATTAAGTAAGTTAACCATAACCTTCTATTCAATTGAGAGTGGTTTAATCTTAATAACAAAATAAAAAAAAAACATTAGAAGTTCATTCTGAAAAGCTTTCCAGTTTTTCATAAGTAGCTAGCCACTCCGTTATCAAAATTCTTCATAAAACCTTTTTTAAGCCTAATATACGTACTTCAGAGGCATATTTACGAAAATAAAAAAGAAACAAAAAATCTTGTCCACTCTTGCCACGTCTTCCCCCCAAGGATTAAGGGGGCGCTAGTGTGTGTTATGTTTAACTCTCTATATATGACAGAAGTTAAGTCCTCTATTGCCAAGCAAGTAATAATAATACTTATACAAAAAAAAAAAAAAGAAGAAAGAAAATACTCAACTTTTTCATGTAGCCCTCTGTTACTACCTTTAGGTATATCCAGTACTTTTATACGGAAATTATTCTTTTAGAATTTTGCGCTTCCTCCAGGCCTCATCCTAATTTCTTCGTTCCTTGATATTAAGGCAGCTCTATATAGGTATACGTAGATTGCAAAAGAGCTTTTCGTAAAGAAATGAAAACGAAGCCTAACATCAGACGCTACTACTGCATTGGATAAAACACAACACAACACGACAATGATGACGACGACCGACGATGATGATGCCGTTAAAAGGCTGAATATTGTAGAATTGAATTTATGTGCTCTCATTAAAAATGTTCCCTGATCCCGTATCAAGAGTCTGTGATTCTATAGCGCACGACTTCTGTGTCCCGTGTCCCAGAAGTGTCGAGCAGGCCAGACTGGTGCGACTTATATGAGAAAAAGCACCGCATCGCACACACATACCTACATAAGAAAAGCAAAGCTATAAAGGTTGAGTTTTCAAAGTGGGTATACCTACCTATAGATGAGTATGGGATGTGGGAGTAGGAAACTTTCTGGTGTCACTGTCGTATATGAATGTTGGGACAGTCATAGAGCTAAAAGTGTTAACACACTCTACAAGGACACAAAACGATATAAACCCTTTCCAATCATTATTTATATAATATAAACTGCATCACCAATACACTGACACTCACGACAAACGTCGTCGTCGTCGTCGTTGACATCGTTGTGTTGTTTTGTCCGACTCACAGATGGCGGAGCAATGACTGAACTTTATATTCCCTTTAGAAAAGAAGTCTCGCTAAACGAATACTTATTGCAAGCTGTATAACTCTATAGTTAGTGATGTAGGTATTATATTTGCGGGGTTGTAGTGTATCTGTATGTGCTATTGTAGCTTTGGCGGCATACACATCCTTTTGGATACAAACAGACAAATGTAAAAAAAAAAAATATAAAATCACAGATAATGAGATTGTGTGGCTTAAAATACACTCTGAGAGAAGAGTTGAGTTGATAAAGTTGGTTGGTTAATTTAAATTCACAACTGCTCAATCGAAGCTTAATTAAAAGAAGTGAAGGAGTTCTTATACATTTAAGATATATAGATATTTGTATATGTATATGACAGCAGCAGAAGCATCAAGGGAAAAGTTACATTCAATAAAATAAACCAGAGAAATAATTATTGGAATTAGGTAAAGGTACGACAAGCCTTACGGCTTTGAGCACATACATATATGTATCTACTTGTTTATTGGAAGTTAATAAATACACAAATTTACCTACAAAGTGAATGACTTTTTTTTTACAAATTGTAAAATAAAATAAAATTGAAAGGCTTCATAAGAAGTCCGTTTTTTTGAATAGTGTGCTTTGAGGAGAACTTTTTTTTCAAATGCAAAATGAGCTGAAAGAACAACTTATTATAAAACATCAAACCCAAGGGTTATTGACTTTAATGAACTTTTTGGTATCAAATTCGATATAAAAACTATAGTTTATAGGTAGGTACTGACAGTTTCCAATCAAATGAATATTGTTTTCATAGATTTTTATGAAATTAATCCTTTGAAACTATAGATTTAGGTATATACCTCGGTATCAAGCTTCAGTAATGCTTTATAAATATTTAAATTAATTTCAAATAAAGGGAGTCAAGTGATGAACTTAAACAAAAATTGGAAAAAGGCAACTTAATCTTGGCTTTGAGAGTATAACGTTTGTTAATAATTTTTATTTATCAAAACGGGAATTCTAAAGGACATACATACATAGTCAATTATTGGCATGCTTTATAAAATATGAAAAGGTACATTAGTTCTTAAAAAAAGAGGTCCTACATAGCTGCCTTATGGGACACTAGAACGTACTAACTAAACTACCAACGAATCCTAGAGAATATGTGAACGTGCTGAGTTCACCCTTTAAGTATTACGAAGTACGAACGAAACAATTAAAAATATAATAAAATGCACGACTGGGTCGGACCATATAACCTACGGTTTAGATTGAAAAATTGTTAAAAAATCAATAATAAGCTTTCAACGTAATATCGCTCTCTCCGGTTATTAAAGTTTTGCGTCCGGTTATCGGAGATTTTCTATGGATTTGCTTACGTATTTAAAATATAACAGAAACTATACTGATAACGGATCTTCTGCTTCATTTGTTGATAAAAAATAATCCCAAAATAAAATTATTTGTCCGCGTATGGGAGGTTTTCTATCTAAAATGAGCAAGAAAAAGTGTCCGCGTCTGTTTATGAGAGTGTCCGTTTATAGAAAAGTAATTTGCATGAAAAGTTCGAAAAAAAAGTTTGTTCCCGAAAATATGTCTGTTTGAGAGAATTGTCCGCTTATTGCAGCTGTCCGCAAATAGAGCTTTCACTGTATGTAATTTAATTACAAATAAATTAATTTAAAAGTCTATGAATTTTTTTTTGACACCAACGTGAAGTACACTATCTGAATTCTTAAAAAAAAAATCTCAATTTATGAGAAAATTTTTAAAAAAATCTTGGCGGTTTTTTTAAATAAATAATTTTTTATTTACAAAATTTCGAAAACATTTTGAAGAAAAAAATTGGTACGCCATTTTTAAGTATTTATTAATAAAGAGTTAAAAAATAAATTTGAAAAAAAAATTTCAACTCATTTTCGAAATATCGAAGTTTCAAAATAGTTTTACAATTTTTTTTTTAAACAATTTTCCAGTCTAAAATATAAGTTCCATGCATGCATATTCATTTTTATGTACTCACATAATGCTACCTTAAATTAAACTACGTTTTTGACAGGTGGCATAAAATATAGGCTCCCATAATTTATTTCTTTCAAAATTATTGAAATTTTAAAACTACAGTGTGCTCGCACATATGAGCAAGTTCGTGCGACCCAGTTATACATTTTATTATTTCTCAATTTCATACTTATAAATACATAGTTGAATTATATTTATTTTTAAGTTATTTCCAATGAAAATACCAACTAAAGTACAAAAATAAAAAATAGAAAAACCTCCAAATTGCCATAAATTTGTGTATTTCAAAAATTCATCTCTAACCAAACAAATAAGACGGGTTGGTTTTTTTGGACTAAGTATCACAGTTAAAATATTTTAATATCGTCCTACCGTGGCTAAAATGTTATAGTTTGTTTAAATTCAGCATATAAAACATAAATTCTATAAAAATATAATAAATATAAGTAAATTACAATGCTCTTTGTTCAGTTCAATACATTTTCACTTGCAGAACAGACAAGACTTTCGACAATATTTAAACATCATATAAGTTAAAATCCAGTTATCTTTTTATTACCACAGCAAAAACAACCCATATAAACCGATATCTACTTAATTTTACAATTTTATGACAGACATTTTCATTGTTTATTTTTTCTAAATTTCTTTATGGAGGCTGTAATATTCTATTGGCCCCTTTTAAAATTAATAACTCTTCAAAAAAAAAAAAAAAACACGAAGATGAGACAAGTTCTAAAACCCATTTACATATTTTTTTTTTATTATTTTCCTGTTGCATTTCTAATTTAATTCTTCATCAAAATCATAATTTCATCTAAAATTTCATAGCTCGTATTTAACTTTTTGAAACAAAACCTTAATTATGCAAATGGAATTCATTTTACCACACCTATATATAAGCTTTCAACGCCCGCCGTGCCGTTTCACTTGCTACAAAGTAGGACAAGACAAGCTATATACCTACATACATATCTATATTTTCTAACAATGACCAAAACAAAACGTTTATCATTCATTTATAAGCCAAAATCTTTGTTGGCGCTCCATAACGTTTTGAGAATTATCTTTATTGATTACCTCCCGCAGGCTACCCGTGGAATAATATTAGGTATATACAAAATAAAATTGAAATAAAAACTCACACAAAATAGGCTGTCAAGTCACGCTTAGTCGAATATATTATACACAAAGATTCAATGGTTATGAAGCTTTTAAAAAAAAAAAAAATAAAATAATGAGTGCGAAGGAGAAAAATATCTGATTTCACAGTTGAACTTGTTATTGTTATGTTTTTTTAGAAAAAAAAAAAAGAGTCATGACTCTTAAGTTTATGTGTAATAGCCGAATAAACATCGCTAAATTTGCTGCTACTGGGTACTTGACAATCATTCATTTTAAGATTTGACAGTTACAGATACAGGGTCACAGGGATGTTATATTTTTTTCATTTAATTTGAGATAAAGGTAAAAAGTTGTTGGTAAGAAAAATTTGCATTCGTATACAAAATTTATCTCGATATTTTAAACAAGAGTCAAAAATAAGCTGACTTAAGTTCGATGCGCCTAGACCTCGACTTCTAAGAATATTTGTGCTAATACTACAAAAGTTAATGAATTAATGAATTGGAATTGAATCATCTTAAAAGCTCAAAGAGCCATACATTTATTATATACACATATTATCTCTTTGTTTATTGTTTATACAACACCATCATATCAATAAAATTAAATCAATATACCTAAGCGCATTAAGTCTGACTTGGGGTCTTCAATCGTTATTAAAAAAAAAAAACCTTACAACGAATTTATGATTCTTTGATTTTGTCAAAATATTGTACATATTTAATTAAATAATATTAACTGCACGCTATTAAAAGTCACACACATGAAAAAAAAAAAAATAAGTCAACACCAAAAATCTAAACACGCACATCACAACAAAATTCAAAAACAATGTCAATGCGGGGTAGGGTTGGGGCAGGGACAGAGCTATGACTGCGGTGACGGCGGCGGCGGCGCCTGCATGGAATTTATTCCTTGTTTTTCCCCAAATTGCAAATTTCTTCAATAAAATAAGGAGCGGTGGGTCATTTATAAAAACAAAAAAAGGAAGAAACTAAATTCTGGAAAAAGAATATATTAAATCGCTCAAATGAAAGAATCGTTTCCATGAATTATAAATATAGTCTGTCAACGAAGAGTTGACTTTTAGGGAAGTGATTTTTTTAATCGATGAACAAATTAGTTGTCACTAATGAACAATCTATAGAAGTGTTAGTAAGTGAGCTCACTTAGGGATGAGCGTTCTTTTTACCTGAAGTTTTTAACTAAAAATGTCAAGTCCTGAACTTTCTTACATTTTTAAATTAAATCAATCTTTAAAAAAGAGTTAGTTCCTTTTTTTTTTAGATGAATAGTTTGTTTTAAGAAAAGTTTTACAAAAAAACTTCTTAACTTTTTAAAATATTTTAATCACTTGCAACATTATTTCCCTGACTATTATTATTATATACGACATAAACTGGGGATATGGATTGGGCTCTCCCCATAAAGAAATTCGAGCCTATATAGATTTGTGCCCATATAAAATTATAACTTGATGAGAGAAGGGGCGTGGCACTATACCACCATTTATACATATGGATTTGAGTATTCTTTTTTCTTGTTGTTGCTGTTGTTAGGATTCAGAAAGAAGAATGAAAAGATGATTAATGTTCGGTTAATTTATTAATTTACATTTCTGGTGAATTGTTGTTATATATAGGTGGTTTTGCTTGCCGCCACTGAATTTGGCATGTTGTATTTAACTACTTCGCTTGGTGTTTGTTTATCCTGGTTTTTGGTTTGTTGATAATATATAGGAAGGCGCCTGTGCCTGTGACTGTGGATGAATGCGTTCACAAAATTCACAATAATATAGTGCCAGGAATTCATACAAACAGGCTTCCTGTGTCAAAACATAGCTAACAGATGTTGTTCCTATATACATACATATATATAATCTCAATCTAAAGATTGTATACAAGTCGCAAATTTCATCGTGGTAATTAAAAACAGGAATTTAGTCATTTTGCTCAGGGAGTCGAGATATGAATTCGCACTTTGCTTCTGGTGAGTCTGTTGTTCAGTTGGATTTAATATCTTAGGTATGATGTTATATGTATGTATATGTATAAGGAGAAAACTGTGCAGTATGCAATTAAAGTTTAATTAGATAAAGCAACGAGATTGCGTCTCTTTGTTGCTGGAGCAAAGGGAATTTGATTTATTTTGGACATCCGTTGAGTTTGTGCAGAGTTCCTTAAAAAAAAACATAGCAATTATAGTGGAAAGATAAACATTATCCGAACATTAAATTTTTTGGACTAAGGAAATCATCATGAAATATTTTTTATGAAGTCTTAGCAAGATTTAATTTTTTTTTAACCGCCCGTCGTAATTATTTGCAATTTCCTTTTACTACATGAATAAAGAAAATATCTTCCCTAATCCTTATATAATTAAGAGCTTCTTATAAAGCAAGCGAGACTACCTTATTGTGTGTTCAAAATCACTCGGAATCACTTTATGGAAATATTAACAATGACAAAAATATCATTTGCGCACTTGGCGATTTTTTGGGTCACCAAAATCAACTGAAAGTGAAAATTTTTCTCGTTTCAAATCCAGTTTTGGTCAGATCTACATATACATATGTTTGTGTTTGTTTTTTTTTTTAAGTATTGATAGGTCATTTCTAAACCAATAGGACATTCCGGCATTCCAGTAGAGTTCTTGCAAGCAGTGCTAACAGCATCAATCTTGTAGTTTTGAAAATTTCCCCGACGAACGGAAAAAAAGGAATGATTGTGAAACTTTTTAAGAAAGAAATCTGGAGATATGGATTTGTGTGCTAGAAACGGTAAGCAGGATGAGATGACATATAAAATCGTTCAGAAACGAAACAGAGAACTTCTCAATAACAGAAGTCGGCAGTTTGGACGAAAACCATTTCGCAAATTATTCTCCGCAACTATTTAAATAAATTCATATCAACTCGTAATAGTTTAGCGAGTTTTTTTTATTGACCGTGGAATTAACCAGCAAATGGATCATTTCCCAAAAGTTCTCTCGCATTATTTCAAATCGGTCTTATTTGGTGGAAATTTTTTGTTTTGCTGGATTATGGTTTTCCAACTGTTTATTTCCGTTTTATGGCCATTTCGTTACCACGCTGCTTATGTATTTGGAACAATATATGAATAATTGTTTAAAAAAAATAAACTCAATGGGCCCTATCGGGAATCTCCCGGGGAATTTTAGTTCCCACGGAAAGTTTCATTCCCAAGAAATATTTCTAGTTATCGTGAACTTCGGAATAAATTTTTCCCAGGGAAAAAACTACCAACATTCAAAAAACAAAATTATTTTCGGAGATCAATTTCGAATTGTGTGCAGTGTTATCAAAGGATCATAATTAAAAAAAATAAAATTTAAGTTGAAATTCCCTTTACAATAAAACAAAATATCCCAAACAAATTCCCCATCCATGTGAAGAAAGAAATATTGGGTGCGATCATTTCAACTGAATTGTATAAAATTGCATAAAATTGTCCTCTTCGATACCTTGCTAGGGTACAACAAACAAAATAATTGAATTTTTCATGTTGCCAATTATATTTTTCCGTTTGAACGAGGTGTTAAATTTCCCAGAAGAACAAAATTCCTCTATCTGAAAACACTGTCCAGTGTCCACACATCGTCAGGCTTAGTGCATGTCTGCGTTTTTTTGCTGAAGGTGGGTACCAAAGAGGAGTCGGCAAGGACCACGATGGAGGTCTTGCCCAGTCAACATTCTGTGAAGTTTTGTCGAACTTCCTTAACATTTTCGAGGAAAAGCTTTGTCCAGAATAGATCAAAATTCAAACCGCGGAAGAGCAAAGAAAGAAAAATTTATATTTTTTCGAAAAATATAAACTGAGTGATCTTTTTCTTGGTTTTGCATTTTTCGTTTTTTGCTGCAAGAAGGTAATCAAAATGAAGATGCATTTCGGCCAAATTTTGCCAAATCTTATTTACCCTGTAGGTAGTAAATCCAGTCTCTATAGTATTCTTTTCCATAATACTGGTTCTATTTTGATTTGATTTGTTGAGTTCGTCCCATAATAAAATTAAAAAATTGTGTTTATTTATCAAAAAAGTTTCAATTCCTCCGTCTCGCCTTAATTTCTCCACCAAAATAAATGGGAAAAAATTCCAGAGAAATTACAACAAATTTCCCATGGAAATATTGTTCACGATAGCAATAAATTCCGAGGGGAATTTCGAACACCATTCACGATACGAATTTTTCGAATGTGGGAAATATTTCCCGGGAAATGTCGTTCGCGATAGGGCCCAATATTGACGTTTTTTTATACAAAAAATGAGTATTTAAACCAAGACAAAAACTACAGTAATCTCACAAAATAATTTAGTCTGAATTGTAAATTTTTTATTTGTTCGATTGCGATGTGAAATATGGAAAATGAAAATTTTGCGAAACGATAACATGATTAAATAAAAACTTGTCACAAAATTAAATACAGATTTTTTGAATCAAAAATAAAAAAATTCCAAAATATTCTTTGATAACTTTAATGAAAATATAAGCTTTGTTTGTATATTTCATTTAATTCGTGCAGAATATGATAAATTATCGAAAAGTAAAATAATTTTAAAGCTTCATATTATGTAAATATTGGATATTATGTAAAATAATAAAATACGAAATTAAAAAAGCGGAATAAAAATAACAATTCGCGAAATAATTTTATGCGAAATAATAATTAGCGAGAAATAGTATTTGCCGAAATTATAAAATAGAAGATAAAAATTTGCGAAACGATAAAATAGTCAAATTAAAACTTGCGAAATAATCAAAAACGAAATTATTAAATTTAAAGACAACAAATTGCGAATATGGCACGTTCCTTTTCAATTCCATTTTTTACTAGAAATAAAGCGAATTTTGAAAATTTTTTAGGAAAATCCCTACTTCAAATGAAGTGAAAAACTGTTAGAAACTCTTAATTTTTGAAAATAAACAAATTATTTTTTATAATTTTTTGTAGTATAGTTTACCTCACAATTGAATTATGTACTTGTATTTTTATTTTTATATACATAAGAACTTGCGTTTTTTCATATGGCATGAAAACAACATCAACTTTTACCATTGTCTTTTGCTCACCTTTGGAGCGTATCAGTAGACAATTTATTTGTCTTGCTTAGCGCAGGCAGAACATAAAATTAAAATTAATTTCTTTCATCAATACAACCTGCGATCTTTCAAAATGTCATATTCCGCACAAAAAGAAGATTGCCAGAAAAGTAGAATTTCTCCTTTAGGATTACTGGTAAAATTTCTCTGTACGAAATTTCAAGAAAACTCGTTTATCCATTTAGGCCTATTTCTGTATGTAAACCTTCACCATTATCGTAATCAGCGTTGCCGTCCAAAAAATATTTTCGTGCCACATTTTCTAAAAAATAGTGTCATTTTCGTGCCATATGAACAAACCAAAAATTCGTAGATATGTTAAACAAAATATAAATCAACTGTAGTGTGAAATACAACAAAAAAAAAATAGAAGAAATATTTTGTTCTATAAAAAATAAGAGTTTTTGCCATTTTTTCCTCCATATGGCCTCCATTAGGAGCAATTTTCTCAAAATTTCTTCAAAATTCGTTTTATTTGGAGTAAAAAATGGAAACAAAAAAATCGTGCCATATTGAAATTTTTCGTGCCACCGTGCCATGATAAAATTTGCGTGTCAAAGAGGGACGATTGTGCCACTTCGGCAACGCTGATCGTAATGTCATAGTTTTGATTAAAACCTCGTTTTTTTTGTACACGAAACCAATACTTGCCCTATTAGAGCAAGTAAACAATTAATATTACTCATACGCCATACCTAACCCTATCCACCTTTGTGCACCACAACACAACTTAACGCACGTTCTTTGGTGCTAAATTTATTTATCTGATTCTAAATAAATTTGAAAGCACTTAAGTTCACTACATTATCGTTTAAGAGCATCATCCGTTTACAATGAAGGTATAGTGTTTGCAAACATTCCATTGAAATGACCATTCACTATCGATGTTTATCTGTTTATCAACAAATCCATCAAACTTAATAATTAACACGCCATAAAGTGCATTTGCAAATGACGTCGCTGACAGCGCACGGCTACTGAGTACTGACCGATATGTATTTACCTACCGATGATGCACCTCATACCTTACCTATAAAGTTCAGCGGTAGCGTCTCTCTCTTTCTCTTATTTTATATCTCTCGGCAAACAACAAACAAAATTTATGAGGTTAGGTCAACACTAAATTAATTTTCCGGTAAATTAAAATCTTCAATCAGCCAAACCAGGCACACATCAACATCTATAAACAAATTAATCAAAATTTTGTGTTTCCTTTGCGCGGAAAAAAAACAACAATCGAAGATACGAGTAGTAAATAGATAAACCATAAAATAAAGCAACAAAATTGTTCGATAATTAAATAGTGTACTGTATATAGATAGCTACATAGGTACCTTTTATTAACTATGATTTTATGATGCCCATCAGGTCTGTCGTTTTAAAATCTTCATATATGTAGAATAGGAGTTTGTTGTTTTTTTTTGTTTCCAGTTTAAAGAGAGACCTGCTGGTCCTACTCGTGGAATCGCATATAGGGTTGATATGGGTGTCTCGTGTTCAGGGCAATAAAGAAAATTCCCCTGTATGAATAGAGGCGTCATTATTATGGTTATAGTTGGCCTACGTTTGGCAGGCGTTTGGACGACCGGCCGGTTGGTTGTCTATAATATTATGACGCGATGCGTTTGAAGCTATCACCGTTTTTTTTATGGATACACAATTGGGGATGGTATAATCAAATTGCTTTGATGACACTATAAATAGTTTTATGGATGGGAGGGAATATTGACGCCATTAAATAGTTATTTAACCATGTTGATAAAAGAGAACGAAGAAAAGGAATTATACATAGAGTTATTCTTTTATAATTTACGATAGAAAACGGTTATTCTTCCGAGGGGGTCTATGAAAGAGTCTTAATTAGTTAGAAAAAAAAAAACAAACAAGAGAAGACAATTTTTTGTTGGGAGAGAGTCAATTGTATGCTGTAAATTAAAAGCAATAAAGAGTTTATAATTTAAATCACCTCCATCCACACCGGAAAACCCCTATCATTTAAGTAAATTATAGTTAATTTGAAGTTTTCTATAGAAAACCAAATCGTAAAAGATGTCAATCGCTTTGCATATTAGGTGATTATACAGAAATTAAGTGAAAGAAGATGGTAACTTAGTTAAATTTTAGAAAAAAAAAAGATAAATATGAGGAAAATAATAATAACCATGGCTTTCTCCAGATATCTATAAAAGATAGTTAAAGATCCTAAACTCTATCTCATTCGAAGTTAAAATTATAATGCGTATCAGAATTTTATAAAGAAAAACAAGATTTAAATTTAAAAACAAAATCAAAATACATTTTTGAGAATTCGATATTTCATTGATTTTTTTTAAATTTAGTTTTTAACTCCAAATTATAAAATATTTGGAATTGGCGTTCTATATTTTTACTCCCGATATACACATATATGTACATTTGTATGTATAGGCAAGCTATGGATTCGTAAAAAAAAATCGAACTCTAAATTTTGATCAAAGTTTACATTACAATGATAGCGCAATCGAAAAAAGTCTGTCTGTCTTTCTTTTCAGCTGCAGCCTAAACGGGTGGGTCGATTTTCTTTAAACTTAGATGCCTAAAGTTTTTGGACGTTCCTCTTTTTTCGTTTTTTTTTTATTTTTTAGAACCAAATAACGGTAAGTACATGCCTACAATTTTATTTAGTAAATAATAAAAATCTCATTTTTTCTAAGAAACGCGCTCACAACCTTAAAAAAAAAAATCAGTATTTTTTGTTTACAAAAAGGCTACCATTTTATAAAAAAAAAAAATCGGAAAAATGGTTATACATAAATGATGTTTTGATTTTGTATATTTTCTCAAAAACGGCTCAATTATTTTTTACCAATTTTTTATGGAAATACTTTCAAAAAGTTAAAAGTATTGTACACCAAATTTTCAATTTCTTTTTGAATTTCTTTTTTGTTTAATTAATAGTCTTTTTATAAAAAAAATACTTATTTTTTTTTTTAAAGTAGTGGGCAAGTTTTTAAAAAACAAAGAAAAGATTTTCATAATTTGGTAAAGAATTGTACGGCAGTTACCGTTATTTTTGGTCTTATAAAAAAGTAAAAAAAAAATGTGCCGGGGGATGCCCAAAAACTGCTAGGTACCTATACAATTTAAAAGAAAATCGGCCCACCCGTTTAGACTGCACCCGAAGTGACAGGACCGATAGACAGAATTGCGAGACTCACTTTTTTCGACTTCGAATCATCGTCATCAAGTTTAATCGAAATTTCGAGTTCGATTTTTTTTTTTACGAATTCATAACTTGCCATATACCTAGTACCTACCTATGTGTGTATCATACTACCAACTGTATATTGACCCACCTTTATAGTTAACTAACTCTAACTAACTAACTTTATAGTTAACTGACTCTAATTATTTAAATGTATTCAATTTTTCTTCAAATTAAAGAATGCGTCTGTAACCATATTTAAAAAAAAAAAAAAAAAAAAAAATACATATGTATTACTAAAAAAGATACACTCCTTTTACAAATTCATAAATCACCAAAATCACAGATGTAAATCCTTTTTTTCTTCCAATGAGCGTCATAAAAGTGTCCTCGAGAATAAAATCCAGAAAGTACCTACTCGTGTCTTCTTAAAAAAAAAAAAAAATCACACCCAAGGTGTCAAGACACATTCTCTCAAAGTATAACATCATCTTCCTATACCGCGTTGTACCTACATATATGCTCCAGAGCCAGTGCTTGATGCCACATCGCAAACTATGTGCCAAAGAGGTTCATTGCATACATAAAGGTATTTGGTATGAAAAATTCAACCAAACGAGCCACTTACTACATATTAATTCGCACCTGTTCTCTTTAGCATTCAGCATTCCTATTTTGTTTGTGTGTACCAGTGTGTGTGTGTTTTTTTTTTATTGGAGTTGTTGTTGTTTTTGTTGGTTGGATTAAAGTCTAAAACAAGAGTCTTACTTGGCTGATGTTATACCTACCTACATATATAGCAGCCCTCTTTTCTTTTAGCCGCACTTAAATTACTTCTTAACCCAGCAGCCAGCCAGAAGAATAAGAAGTGGAAGATATGGGCACTTATATAAGTTCCAACGTTTGCACACAAACACATTAAGTTAGATCCTTTCGTGCCCGTCATCATCGTCATCGTCATAAGCAAAACCATGTCGTTATTATAGGTATAGTGTCGTATACATATATAGTCAACGACATCATTGTGCTCGTAATCGAAAGACTAAGCGAGACCACATAAGCAAAATTACTTACTAAGGACAAAAACATCTATAATTCAAGTGCCCATACTTACTTTAGGGTCGTAATGTTTTTTTATGCAACCAATAGATATCTACACCTTAATTCGATTGAATGAATTTAGATATGTTAGAACTTAGTGTCCCAAGTTAATTGCATAATTATAAAAAAAAATTATGAGATATGAAGATAGATATTGGCAATCAACTTTCTATAGCTACATATCTCTCCAAAAAAATTCAACTCAAATTATTTATTTTTTAAAAGGTTTGGAGATATGAATTTGGAACGAAAAGAGTTTTTTTTAAGAATTTTGACTTCGACATCGAAAATCAGCTTTTAAACCAGATTTTTAGAAGTTTCACAGATTTTATACAGATTTTTTTAAGGTTTTGTCCTACAACCGTTTAAGATCCAAATTGTGTAGGAATTTAACCCTGTGAGGCTCATGACAAGTGTCTGTAACAAGTCGGAACCAGCCTACCCGTGCAAAAATCCCCGCAATCACATAAAAATAAAAGACGAACAAATTATTTAAAAATGAAATTGAACCGGCTTAATGTCACATGTTAAACTATGTATTTATTACCAATTGGAAAGTGGAAGTGTTCAAAAGAGTTCAGAAAGAGTTCATTTTTATTTTGGAATATAGTTTAACAAAGAATTGCAGTTTTTTAACAAATTATTGAAATGTTTTAAATTAAATTTCGTCAAATCAGCAGGTAATTTGCTTTGTTTGACACCTCATATATCAAAATCGGTGTAGTATAAGAGTCGCAAAAGGGTTCCAGATTCTACAAATAATAATGATGATAATGATTAGACTTCCAAGCAGCTTGAAGAAAAATAGTTAGTGTTGGATAAGACCAAGTTTTGGGTCAATTTGTTTGTGAACAAGTACATTTAGGGTTTGCAGGTACAAATTTGGTCTGGCCTTAAGCTTATGGCACCAGTTTTTTTAAAAAAAGCTCACAATCAATGATGTGGTCATAGTGTTCTAGGTTGTTACTTTTCGTTCAATTTTGCTTTCGTAAAGCCTAGTACTCTGCTGATGCGAAACAAAAAATCCCTTACAAAAACGACACGACGAAATCATAAACGAAAAATTTCGTTCTATGGTTTTCGTTTCACAGTACGCAGCATAGAGTACCTATATTATCTAGAGAACCGACTCGTACCCCCCTTGCCTAAAACACCCGCAAATTTTATTTGAGCACAGTAAGAGAACATTCTCCTAAATTCCCTATCCGTGAATTCGTGTGAATTGTAGATATAGCGCATCTCTCTTCAAATTTCTCTCCCCATCTTTTTAATTTTGAAAGATACACACAAAAATACGAACATTACTGAAAAAAAGAAAAGAAAGACGTGCACGCAGGCGTTGTTTCCACCATCGCAGCTCCGATGTGACTGAGGGTCGGTGGGTTGGCGTTGGTTTTTCTGTTTTGTTTTCATCTCAGTAAAAGAGAGATCAAATTCCAGCGATGGATTTTTTTTACAAGAAGTATGAACATGGTTTATAATGCAGTTTTAAAAAAAGTATTTCATATCTGGTGGGAGAACTGAGCACTGAGCAAAACTGAGCCAATATCCATTAAATTATCGCTAGGTTAGTGCGATTCCATTAAAAATGCATTCGGCAACTAACACATATTCAGCCTTGTGGAGGAAATCCTCTCAGTGCAGCTTGTAGGGTGAAAGAGAAAAAGCGCTGAAGTCGGTTCTCTAGATAATATAGGTACTCTATGGTACGCAGTTCGATGAGCGAAATTGATTATTGTAGCAGATTATTTGGAGAAGTCTCCGCTCTTTTTTCGCACAGATTTAATTTTCCAGACCAATTATTGTGTGCGGGAAAGTGACATTTGAGTTGTATTCGTGTTTGTATTATGTTGTTTCTTTTATATCAGCGTGCCGCTCTGTAATTTTTATGCGATGTGTTTTTGTATTTCATTTTTGCAATTGGTGTCTTGGTGACACTTTAAGAGGGTACCTAATTTTTAGTTGTCGTTTTCGTAAGCATTTCGCTGTCGGTTTTGGAGATCAAAGAAAAATTTTGTTTCGCATCAGCAGCGTACTAGGCATAGAGTACCTATATTATCTAGAGAACCGACTTCAACGCTTTTTCTCTTTCACCCTACAAGCTGCACTGAGAGGATTTCCTCCACAAGGCTGAATATGTGTTAGTTGCCGAATGCATTTTAAATGGAATCGCACTAACATAGTGATAATTTAATGGATATTGGCTCACTTTTGCTCAGTTCTCAGTTCTCCCAACAGAAATGAAATACTTTTTTTAAAACTGCATTATAAACCATGTTCATACTTCTTGTAAAAAAAAGTCCATCGCTGGAATTTGATCTCTCTTTTACTGAGATGAAAACAAAATACAAAAACCAACCCGCCGACCCTCAGTCACATCGGAGCTGCGATGGTGGAAACAACGCTTGCGTGCACGTCTTTCTTTTCTTTTTTTCAGTAATGTTCGTATTTTTGTACGTATCTTTCAAAATTAAAAAGATGGGGAGAGAAACTTGAAGAGAGATGCGCTATATCTACAATTCACACGAATTCACGGACAGGGAATTTAGGAGAGTGTTCTCTTACTGTGCTCAAATAAAATTTGCGGGTGTTTTAGGCAAGGGGGGTACGAGTCGGTTCTCTAGATAATATAGGTACTCTATGGTACTAGGCTTAAGTGAGGAGTGCTCCTGACCTCTTCTGCGCACCTCAATTTAACGAAATTCATATGACATTTGATGAAATATAGAAATAAGAAAAGAGACAGAATATTTGTTCACTTAAATGCTTTTCCTTCTGACAATTCGGAAAGTTATTATTCCTTCGTTTATTACATTAGCTTAGGTGTGCTTACAACTATTTAAGTTCCTCCTTACGAGAATTCATATAAAAAACCCCAAATTATTTAACAAAACAAGCGAGTTCAGCCAATTTAAAAAGAAACAAACAAAATATGAAAACCATAAACACGGTTTACCTATCTGTTTCGAATTATTATTCCGGCCTTTCATTCTTTTTCTTCAAAAAAAATATCCTTTCCAGGTCAATAAGTTGTTTTTTTTTTGTTTTGGTTGCTAGCTATAGCGATGCTTGTTTCACTCTTCGTTAAGTTTTCATTTCATTGTTTTGTTCAAGATTATACTCCTCTCAATCAGACAAAATCCCCATTTGGGACTTCACCCGGGATATCATCATCATCGTCATCACCTCGAAACTGTAACTGCTGGTGCAACTGCGCTTCTATAATAATAATTATTTCTTTCTTTTTTTTTTTTTGCTAAAAAGGTGTCTGAGATTGAATGGATGCACTCAAAGTGCACACACTGTGCTGATGTGATTCTGAATGTACTGCGAAGTGTTCATTTCGTTGGGCATTGTGTTAAACCCTCAATATTATACTAGTATATACCAACATATACAGCAGCACCAGAGATCCCCCTTTTTTTTTATTCCCGCAGACTTGTTCTTATATTAATGTCTCGTGCATCATGTTTTTCGTGTCACGGTTTTATGGATAGCTCAACATGAGAAGATGAAAAACTGAAAAGTTAACCACTTCTGTCAAGAAGAATATATACAAAATTAAAAAAAAAATAAAATAACCAACAAAAATAACAACGAAGAAGAAAAACCTTAAATGAAAAAGAAAACACAACACACAAAAAGGATAACGCGAAACCTGGAACGAAGTCAACATTATACAAAAAACACACACAATTCCCAAGGATTTAGTGTTTTGAGAGGGGTTCGTCTGCTGCAATTTTGTTGAGAGATAGCATACCTACGAAGGCTCGCAAAATAAAAAAAAAATATACCTTGGTTCATTTCTTTAATGAGCAAAAAGATTGCACTTCATTTTAGCAAGATTATGGCCAACATTAACACTCCGCGGCGATTGATTTGGCTCACATTTTTTTTTTACTTTTTTGTTTTTGTCATATATATTTACATATGTACATATATAATTCCGAAATGTAAACTAGCTCAGGTGAATTCTGATTTAAGATCAAACAGAAATGGCACAATAGACAAATGTAAAATTATATAATAAAAACAAGTTATGTTAATTATTTTTGAACTAAATGTTCATTTATTTTTTTAAAGAATAATTTATAATAAAAAATTATAAGGTAATCCTCCGGATTAGTTGGAGTCTAAAGATGAATGAATATTTTGGGGTATTAATTGTTAATTTTCTAAGGATTGTCCGGTTAATATATAATACTTTTGGTATAATGCAAAAGTTAAAAAAAATATATTTTTATTGCATACTAGCTGAACACCTGGCACGCTTCGTAGTGCTACCTATTGAATATTTTTCAATCTAAACAATTTCAACTTTTAACAAATGGGTGTGGCAGTAGACGGACTTATCAAATACATATTTCATGCTTTAGATTCAAGAGATTTCATTACAATTTCAACTTTCTAAGAATAAAGTAAGGTGAAATCTCAAATATATATAAAAAAAATAGGCGTGGTAGTAGACGGATTTCCAAAAACAAACTCCACATTTCATGGTTTTAGAGCAAAAGAGATTTTAACTTCAACATTTCATCGTTATAAGAATTTAAAATAAGATGGAATCTCAAAAATAAGAAAAGTAGGCGTGGTAGTAGGCGGATTTCGAAACAAAACTACACATTTCTCGGTTTTGCGCTAAGAAAGATTTTAACTGCAACATTTTAAAGTTATAAGGATTTAAAGTAAGGTGGAATTTCAGAAATAAGAAAAGTAGGCGTGGTAGTAGGCGGATTTCCAGAAAAACTACACATGTCTTGGTTTTGGGCCAAGAGAGAACTGCAACATTTCAACGTTATAAACATTTAAAGTACGGTGGAATCTTAAATATTAAAAAACTGGGCGTGGTAGTTGGGAGGATTTTCCAAAAAAAACTACACATTTCTTCGTTTTGGCTCAAAAGAGATTTATTAAAAACTGTCAACCTTCTATAAGGACGTGAAATAAGTGTTAAAATCTAAAAAGTACGCGTGGTATTAGGCAAGACAAATAAAGCTATGTTATGTTTAAGTCAAAGAAACATTTTTTTAAAAAGTTTTAAAATTCTAAAAGATTTGAAAAAGGGCATACATAGGTACTAACTCTACTCAATCCATTGACTTGGATTGTAAAGGTAGTAGTTACATTTACATTATTTTTTTCATTGAATGTCGAATGTAAAATGCGCGCGGTTGCACTTGATATGAGCGTGAATGGATGACGATGACGATGATAGCGGCGCAGCGCGGCGCAACCATTCCGTATAACATATCCGGAATGCAGATACGGGGATTGCATTCTGGCAGGTGTTGGCGCGTGCAGTAAATGGAATTGTTTTTTTATTTTATTTTTTTTTATTTTGTTTAAGTTTTTTGTTAATTCATCTTGCAATTTTCACACTCACCGGTTTTTAAGATGTTATCCAAACGTGCTTGTTTATTATCTGAAAGAAATTTATAAAAAAGGGGAAAAATGTTAATTAATTAAGTTGGACATTTTTCTTGAATTTTTTTTTTATGTATTTTCATAAAAGGGTAAAGGGTTTGTATTTTTGCAATAAAAATATAAAAAAAGAATAACACGATAACGATATAAATGGGGGTAATTTATGAACGTCGATTAAATGTTTTGATAATGTTTTTTTATTTTTTATTTTTGAATCCAATTTGGATGTACATGTATAGGTACCTAACTGCTGAGAGTGGTAATGAATAACATTTTTGACATTTGAGTCCAAATATTTGTTGACCTACAAATTATTTTAGCACTCTTTAGGCTTAAATTTGGTTTTTATTACAGCTAAGTGCGTTCCGGCGGCTTAAGTTAAAAAAAACCTGTCCAACAAACCTATTGCTTTCAAAAAAGACCATATGGTCCGGAATTCGGTGTTAAGTATCTTACCGTCAAGCTGATATTAATGACAAGACTAAGTGTTGGAAGGGAGGCTACATGTGTATAGTTTTCTTAGAGGAATTTTCCATTCCTTGCAAGAGGCAGTCCCCTGAAATGTTCAATTTTTAAGTGCCAGATTCGATCCCCCGACCTTCGTCATGATAGTTCGCACTAACCATTACGTCACGGGTTACTACTATGTTCAAATTATTTTTTCTTTATATAAATCTCTCCTCTCACACTCAAATCTGCCATCAAACTGCAACCGCAATACACGACATCATATAAAATAACGATGTTTCAATTGACATACAAAATAAAATTATTGTTTTACAATTGCATTTCAAATTGCATATTTATTGCTTCGCTTAGCATTGCTCGCTTCATCGTCATAATAATAATAATCAGTTTCAATTTAAATGATCTATCTTCAACAAGCCCATCATATAAGCAAAATCCATTTAAATGTGAAAGCATTTTGACAAGTTGAAACCCGCAGTGATTCATATACTTTCCCATTTAAATATACATGTATAGTATGTGAAGTGTATGGCACTCAAAACATGTCAAATAACTCATTTAACATTTCAAAAATTTACATTTTAGTTAATATCTATGTATGTATTGTATGTGTGTTGTGTATATTCTGCAACTGCAGCAACCAATTCAATCATAAATATGCATGCATGAACTGCAGTGTATAATGCATGTGCCAAATGAAATTATTCAAAACTTGTCATTCGAACTGTCGAACCGTGTGGTCGAAGTTTTGAAGTGTAAAACTTTATTTTCCAATTGAAAATGCAATGCCGCCCAAAAAATAATTCCTCTCAATTCGCCCGCACTAATGTGTAGCTTTCTAATGGCAATTATAATATTTAGTATGTGTGTGTTTTTTTTTTTGTTGTTAATGAATTCATCTGAAAACAAAAAAATTATATTTTTTGAACAATTGACAGACATCACTATACGACCAAGATGGTTGTAGCAGCATTCTACACCGAAGGTCTGTGAAAGTCATTGGATATGGTGGGAACTGGAAAAGTATTGTTGAATTCTATTTTAGTAGAAAATTTTATGTATGGCAATTTTAAGATATGAAAAAGTACAAGAATTGCATTTAATAAAATGCAAACCATCGAGATTAGTGTGACCATATTATTATTCAATGTTTTTATTAATAGTTCTTTTTTTTTTTTAAATATTTTAGCCTTTTCAAGATAATTTTTGAGGTAATGTTTGTATACAAATAATCTTTAATTTAAAGACAAATCTATAAAAATAATGGTGAGAATTGATTTGAGATTATACATTCTGTTTTCTGTGGAGTATACCAGATTATACCATTCAGAGATATTAAACAAAAATATTTAATGTTTACAACTTTTTCGTTTAGAAGCGCTATGAAAATAATTCGTTTAATTTGTTTATACAAGTCTGCAATTAGCGACTACAAATTAATACGAAATAAGCTTAAAACGTAGTATTTCACGAAAATACAAAAATTTAAACAAGATTTTCATCACCTTTCTAAAAGGAATTCTCAAAATCTATTTTGAAATTAGTCTTTAATATTTTGATTATAAAATAATCATGTAACAAGTTCAATTTTGTTGTCTTATTTAAATATTTTATTAAAGGAAAAATATTTATTTCAAATAAGCTGGTCACACTAAACCCAATTTAACTCGTAAAATGTTCAATAAATTTCGTTCCTAAGAGTGAAATGGAATCTCATCGTAAAGAACATATTTTTGAAAAAAAAAAAATATCAAAACCAAAACATTGAAAAACTCTGAAAGAAATAATTGTTATGGAGGAAAAGTGAAAAAGAAGCCACGAAAACATTTAAATTTCATCATCGACATCATAATCATTGGGGGATTGGCAAACATTGGATGGTGGTGTTGTGGAATTACTACTAGGTATATGATGTCTATACTCCATGCTGAGGTTATGGCTTCTCTACATCTTGTGTATAATTCTTGATTTGTATAATGAGTTAAATCCATTGGATTGGAAGAAGTAAATTATAAAAATAGCAGCGTAGAAGCGTTAAGATGTACATTGTATTTGTTGTTGTTCTATTAGGAAATACAAACATAACACAACGTGAGTTGAGGCTACAATTCGATTTTATAATAATAAAAATGTGTATTTATTGAGAAAAAAAACAACAACTCAATTCACCTCTTAAACAAAAAAAAAAAAAACAGAAAACAGAATTACTTACTTCCTTAATTAAATTTGAATAAAAAAACAAAAACAAAAAAAAAAAACGAAAGAGGGCAATCACTTGGACATTTAACTTGGGATTCAATATATTTACAGTACAAACGCATATATATGTTAAATATATATTTGGAAACTGTACCAAGACTGCGTGATTTGTTTAAAGAAAAAAAAAGAAGAAATAATTAGACAAACTAAATTAGAGGGTTGAAATTCTGTGTTTCAATATTCTGTTTGCGTTTGACCTAATTCACTAATCTGAAATTGATCTTTTTTATAAAATAAATTATCAATTTGTATTCATTGCCTAGCTAATCCGTTTCAGGTTCTCCAACAAAGTACAACTATTCTCAAAACAAAAAATATTACCTAAGCATTTTTCCTCCACATCGGATTCAGGTTTAAGGTTAAGTTCTTATATGCATACATTTTTTTATTGAATGTTATGTGTGGGAAAATTGTGGAATTACATTATGAAGGGAGTGCACTGAACTTGACGTCTCTTTTTTTTATTGTTAACAACAAATACTTAAAAAAAACAGCGCTGCAAAACTTCACAGTTTTGTTTTCTTTTTTAACTATTAACTGCTTTGAAGGTAAGGGCGCACTATACTATCCAGTGCAGTCTTACCTTAATTTCGGATTCGATATAATGGATATAATGAGTCGATTTTATAAATATCGATTCCATAAAATCGATTTTTATAATCTTATTGAAAGACCGATTGATCAAAAGCAATAAAATAAATACTACATAGTTTAAGGAGGGCCATCTGTTGGTTTCTTTTGGCATTATTTTGACATTTACATCTATAACGAAATTCGCTCAAAAAGACACAGAAATCTCAGTATTATATATTTCCGTGGGTTAAAATGGATCGATTTACGTTTAAACGATGTTGAGAAATATTGTAAAGATATTTCCAGAGCATATGCCGAAATATTGCGAATAAAATTTTGTGTCCCAATATTGTACCAACTGCAGTTTGTTAAGAAAGTAAAAGAAACTGGTTTGCTGATTAATATAACAGAGCTAATTCCCGTATTCGATACTGGGCGCTCAACGAAGAATAATTTTGAGCTGTTGCCAAAAGTGTGCGTTGAAGTTTAATGCCAGAATTATTCGCCCATTTGTCTTCTAATTCGACGATATGAGAGAAGTGTTACAGTCAAGAAAGCACTATACCGAGGCAAGACAAATAATGTTTTATGGTCGGAAATTGAAGATTTCGAAATGGGCAAGCTATGATTTCAGCAAGATGGTGATGTTGCTTCCTTAATATTTTCAGAATATTTTCTCTTTTTAGTCGTCCAATAACTTTTTTAAAAGAAACCAACAAATGGACCACCCTTACACTGATTTTTTTTGAAGTCGGTAGGTACTATGTCAATTTACATTTTGACAGCATCAAAATTTTAGGCATCCTGAATCCTGGATGCCTAAAATTTCCATTAGTTGTGTTTAAAAAAGGTTTCGGGTTGTATGGGCGCCGCAGCTAGCTATGAATCTGGAAGATCAATTTTCGACCAGCTATAGGGACTGGGAAAAATAATCAGCATTACAATTGCAAGTGTTGTTCTGGTGTAATTTTTGCATCGTGAAATGGTAAAATTTACCTGAGTACAAATTATCTCTCAACTGCCAAATTTAATGTCACTAGAAAAAGTGCCAATTTATTTCAAAATCAAACCTTTATAAAAAAAAACTCTTTTCATTCCTAAGAACCGTTTGCAGATACGAAACTTAGGTATTTTAGTTCAACGTAAGCACTTCTAAAACTGTCCTAATATTTTCTCAGCATCATCAGCTGTCACATAAGCTCTTATGTTTAACATAAATATTTAAGATTTTTTTTCAGCAAATGGGCAGAAGCAATTAAAAATTTAGATTAACGTTAAGTTTGTTTTAGTGATTTTTTGACTAAAACATTAAGCTTGTCAAATTTTAAAGAATACGGATGAAATTGAACCGCTTAAAGAGTCTTAACTGATTGGTACAAAACGTCAACAAATATAGAATCGAGTAGAACGGCTGCAGCGAGTTATGATAAATCTTGATCAAAATTTTCAAAGAATCGTTACCCCATAAATTAAAAAAAAATCTGTAATTTAACATTAAATTATGAAACTTACATTTAAAAGCATTACGGGGTCCAAGTCCAGAAAAATTAATTATTTTTCTTGAGCACATTCTGTTGGCGCTAAAAATATTTGTGACTTAATCCTTTGTTTTGTACTGTACGACACAATGTTCTGTCAAAAAATATGAATCTTGGACTTGTGAAATTGAAAATATTTATGTGTACACGATCTTCTGTTCAAACAGTGAAGAATCTTAAAAAAATACTTCTAGTTAAACTCACATTTCTACTCAAAGAAATTTCTCAGGCTTAAATCGTCAGAATGTAAAATTTTGTCTCCTGTCTCCTGAGCACATCTTTAAAACTTAGTCGACGAAAGTTAAATTAAATAATTTCCACCACTAGATTGCACGGACTTCCTCTTAATTGTATTTAAAAGCTCAAGCGGGGCTAAACAATGAAAATGTATGATGGTAAAGGCTCAATAATTTTATGATATTGTTAAACAAATAATGTGAAAAAAAAAATCAAAAGTACTTAAAAATGGATTTTTTTTTATTTTTCTATCCATACAAAAGAATGAAATATAAAATTAAATTTTTTTATTTTTTTAAATGATGCAATATTACTTAAAATGTTTAGAAATACTAGATTGCAAAATTATATGAAAATCGGAAAGGCTAAAAACGAGATATTCGGAAATAATACAATATAAAGAAATTTTCTCAAAAAAAACACAGAGTCCTTTTTTTTTATTAGGTATCTATGTGAATTTTTTTTTGCAAAACTTGATATGCAGTATTATTCAAAATGCTTTAAAAACTTAAGGTACCGAAGTTTAATCAAAATCTTTTGAGCTATTTTTGAGAATAATTGAAAAACAAACCAAAATCATTGTATGGCAGCTAAACTACCCGTTCTAGATGAGCTAAAACAAAAATTCGAATTTATGGTTTCTCTAGGGAATTAAATAGAAAAGCTGATTTAAAAAACTAGATTTGAATTAAATTCGTTCTTCCGTTTGACTCTAGCTCGATATAACCTAGACTGGAAGTAGAAGCAAACAAACTGACACACGAACAGCACAATTAAAATCTGTTTTTTTTTTTAAATTCTGCATTATCGTAATTTTAGATTTAATAAAAAACAATAATAGACGCTAGTAAAAACTTGAACTTATGACTTTAACTTAAGTTTATAATTTATTTCTTATTTCGTCTTTAAAATTAATGATTTTTTAGTTCAATATTTTTATTGCTAAAATAAAAGTTTATGTATTTTCTGTTTAGTTCTTTTTTTATAATAATCTAGGTACTACATTTTCCATGGGTTCTCAAAAATATAAAAAAGTGATTTTCACCAAAGCACGAATAAAATTAACTTTACTTTTATTAACAAACATGTTGTTTTCAAATAATATTAAAATATTTCTATATAAACTTTATAAGTAATATTAACACAATTTCCATATAAAAATAAATTAATTTTATGTCATGGTGGTCTTCTCTCTGCAATCAACTCTATGAGCAACATAATAAAGACAATATTTTATGTCTTTTAAAATAAAAAAAAAAAATATGACAACTTACTATAATATACCTTGACACCTTTATCACTCAAAAGCTGTTTTTATAGTCTCAAAGATTGTCTATTTGACGGTTTTCCTAATTACACTACCTACCCTATACCATTTACTAAATGAATTTTAGCTTTATCTACGTAATTTATAAAGCATTTTCATTACGGTCATAAAACTCTAATTCTTACATATTATTATGCACTGGGGTTTGTATATATATATATACCCGTTTAATGTCGAATGACCACAACATAATAAGAAAACTAGTGGCGGCAGCAGCCAATAGTAGCAATAAATGTCCTTTTGTCGATTGACGCGAAACGGGTGTAATTTTTATGGCATAGTCTTGTGTAATATAACTTGTTATTTTTTTTTATTTTTTTTTTTTACAAATTGGATGTGTAATAATTTGAAATGTTTTAACGAGGTTTTGCTATACTAGCTTTAAGGATTTATTGACTTAAGAGAAAGGCATATACGTATTTAATAGGCTATTGGGGTGTTTGAAGCCCGCATATTTTACTACACCTCGGATTTTCTTTCATAAAACCTGACAAGTGACAATTCTAGATAATTTGTTGCACGTGTTTGAGAAATGTTTGGTTAATTTTCAGTAAAATTTTTTTTGAAATTTTTTTTTTTTTACATAAAATTCACATTAATTTAGATTTACCGAAAAATAAAACAACATAATTCTGCACAGCATTATATTTCTGGCTTTAGCACTTGCCAGTCACTTGTTGAGAGATTTTTAACTTTGAATTTGCATAAAAAAGTAAAGATTCATTTTGTAAATGGCTTAGGGCAGAAGAGCTCTTATAATATACATGATTTTATATACAAACACAATCGTTTGGAAAAGATCCATCGATCATTAATAAGACATTACAAAATTAACTCCATGGTTTACCTGTAATCTAAAATTGATCAAAGAATTTCATCTTGTATTTGTAAATCAGAGATATATGTAGATGAGATCTTCAATATGTTCCATACATAAAGTCTTTAATCACAAATTCAGATAAAGATAGGTAAGGTTAGGTACATGAAAATCAGTTTGTGTTGAATGATGATTTTTTTTTTTAATAAATTTTCATTTGATCGAATATGATAAAGTTTCTCCCCTCTGGCAATATAATTTGGTTTTCTTAACCTAACTCGTTTAAAATCAACAGGTTATATTATTTGTTTATATACAAATTGTACGGTCTGGATTTGTCAAATTTCAATTTTTTTTATCAAATGCATGAAATCAATATCCAGATATCGTTTATTTTAAGATATTGCCAGTTCATAAATTACAAAGCTCTTTTGACATATTAAATTAATCTCTTGAAAGCCAGATTTGCATAAATTAAACGATATTTACAGCAAAACAAAAAAGTAAAAAAAAAAACAAATTCAAACAACATTCTTCCTTTGATTTTTTTTTTTTTTTGGAGTAAGAATGTAGACAAATTTACGCCGCATTTGCCTTTAGCATCAAGTTTTCATTTCACACTTCATTTGGCAGCGCAATGGAAATGTAATTTTGCATTTTAATCTTGTATACATTTCAATTTTATGGGAGCAAAATAAATTTTGATTTTCATCAAGTCGGTTGGTAGAGAGATATAAATATATATGCTTAAATAAGAAGACGTTGGACGAGAGGAAGTTGGGTTGGTTGTATTTTAGAATCTAAAATAAATATGATTTTTGTCAATTTTGATTGACTTTTGACTTTGATTTCGCAGTTTAATTGACTGAAATGATTTCTGTTTAAATATTTTTACAAAATATTGTTTATATTTCAATATTTAAATAAAAATAATAACGAAATCAAATGTTATGAGATAAAAATTGAAGGAACCAGAAATCTAACAAGAAAATTCATGTAAATAATTGGTGCTGTTAATATCTGGAATATTTTTAAATACATACATAAAATTATGTAGGTACCTATTTGTTTAAATAGATTTTTAGGTAAAAACTTGTTGCTTTGAAGACAGAGGTATTGGCCATTTACCTTTAAAAACTTACTTCTATATAAGCTTTATTTGGTATTTTTTTTGTTCGTGTTTGTTCCTTAGCAGAAAAAAAATCCAAAGAAAAAATATTAATTTTGAGTACCAAAAAAAATAAAAATAAAAAAAGATAAAAAAAAATTAAAAAAAAAAAAAATAAATGCACGCTGGGTCACACTGTGGCTTTGAAGTCTGAAAAGGTAAGTTCCATTTATCTGATTTTAAAAGAAATACAAAAGAAATAGGAGCCTATATTTTATGCCGATTGTCAACCCAACAACGTAGTTTAGTTTAAGGTAGTATTATATGAGTACATAAATATAAACAATATAGCACCGTGTTGCACATACACATCGAACTTAAAAAATTAATATAATCAGAAATAAATTTATTAAACAACTTCTGAAATTTTTTTGACACCAACGGCATGTTAAGCATCTGATTTCTTACACAAAAACTCAATTTATGAGAAAAAAAATTTTTAATTGTTGGAGCGGTGTTTTTTTCTTTAATTATTTTTATATGTACATATATAAAATTTTTAAGAACAAAATCTATTACACCACTTTTTAGTATTTATTAATGCATACTTTAAAAATTAATTTTGAAAAAATAATCATTTACCCATTTTCAAAATATCAAATTTTCAAAAAAAAGTAATATTGAAAATTTATTTATCAAAATCCGAATTTTTTTTTTTTTTTTTTTTTTTTTTTTAACTTTGATATTTAATATTATTCAAACTTATTACATGCTCTTTTGTAAAAAATTGATTAAATTTGGTTCAACAGATAATGAAATAGTCGAAAACCAAAAAAAAATGGTTCTATGAGAGATACCATTTTTACTCGAAAGATACATTTTTAACATTGGAAATGTTTATAGGGTCGTTTTGATAAAAGTATGGTGTTACCAAAATGAACAAAGATAGAGAATGAACTCTAGCGTATAGGGGGAGAACGATTGAATTTTTGGTTGGTGTTACCAAAGAAACTACCAAAATGAATAAAATGAAGAAAAAAAACACAAGTGATGAATTTCAGCCAGCGTACCTACATGTTCATCATTGCCAACGGACGAGATTCAGTGGAGGAATTATTAAATTCGAAAAATGCTCGATTTGAGCCCACTTAGAAGCCTATAACTTTGGTTATAATTATTGGATGTTCAATATTAAGCTAGATAATTAAAGTTTAAATGACAGGCTACAAATCTGCATAAAAATTTTTGCAAAGGCGTAAAAAATTTCGTACTAGAAACTTGAAAAATTGTTTTTTTAGAACTAATTTCATCACGGCAAAAGAAAAAAAAAAAACAAAGAAAATATGTATGTATGTATGTATACGTACATGCGAACAAAGTCATATTGATAGAAGGGAGAAGACGGTGGAGTGTGTGCAGTACAAAAAACACCACGTGGCAAACAAAATTGGCTTTGCAACGGGCACAAAAATGATATACATTATGATTATGTAGGTATGTATGCACGTAGGTATGTGCTTGTGCATAAACATTTGTACATAGTAGGAATTTTACAAATAATAAAATCGTAAAGGTTGGATTTGGTTGGTTTGTTTGGATTATAACTTCTGTTCTAATAATCGGATGTTTGAGGTTAAGGTCTTAAAATTAAGGTAAAATGTCAGTCTTTTAAATAAATCGATTGTTGAACCTAGAATATGCATAGTTTGGGTAAAAACTTAACTAACTTCTAAATCAATTTGATTGTTTAACCTAGAATATGCTTAGGTACCTACTTGATCCTCTTATATAAAATTATAACTTAAGTTCTAAGGGCCAGATGCTCAAGGTTAAGGTATGTTTAGGTAAATCAGGCAAGAGGTAGAATTAACTTAGCTAAACAACTAAAAGCTGATATATTCTGTTCTAATCATCCGATCCTTGAGGTTACGGTCTGAAAAGGTAAAATGTCAGACTAGAAAATGCTTTTGACAAAACTTGACTAACTTCTGAATCAGTTTGATTATTTAACCTAGAATATGCATAGACTGCTTTTAGACGACTGAAATTTCTATCCGCAATTCCCTTTTGAGTTTCTTTCCGATTGCAGCATCCATTGAAACGCTGCAAATTTTAATACCTGCAATTTTTGTTAAATGAGAAGGAAATAATATCTCCTCACTCTTTACTCCGCTTATGTCTCAAACAATAAGAAAAAGCACAAAGAAGAAAGAGCGATAACTCTGCAATAATTTCAACCTCTGTAACTTTGTTTACCCCGGACACCGCATACGTCCCCCGCCTACATGCTAAAAAATTGCAAGGGTAATTGCAGCATATTTGCAGCGTTTAAAAGCAGTCATAGCTACCTACTTGAACCTCTTATATAAAATTATAACTTAAGTTCTTAGGATTAGATCATCAAGGTTAAGGTCTTGGTTAGCTTCTAACTTTTATTCTAATAATCGGATGTTCGAGGTTAAAGTCTCAAAATTAAGGTAAAATATGACAAAAGTTGATTTTTTTTCTAAATCAACCTAAAGAACCTAGAATATGCTAGACAACGTTTGGGGAAAAACTTTACTAACTTCTAATTTCTAAATCAATTTCATTGTTTAACCTAGAATATGCATATAGATGCCTACTTGAACATCTTATAAAAAATTATAACTTAAGTTCAAAGGGCTAGATGCTCAAGGTTAAGGTATGTTTAGGTAAATCAGGCAAGAGGTAGAATTAACTTTAATTGAAATATTATAATCGAAAAGAGTCGATTTTGTAAACTGATATATTCTGTACTAATCATAGGATTTTTGAGGTGACGGTTTGAAAATGAATGTAAACTGACAACCTAGAAAATGCTTTTGACAAAACTTGACTTACTTCTGAATCAGTTTGATTGTTTAATTTAGAATGTGCATAGGTACCTACTCGAACCTCTTTAATAAACTTATAACTTAAGCCCTAATGGTCAGATCTTCATGGTTAAGGTCCTCAAATGCAAATAAAATTTTAGGTTTTATCTTAAATTAGTCCATAAACTATTCAATTTGGTTGTCAAATAAATTGATGCTCGCCGCTCGGCCACACATTTCATAAAAGAAATAACATTTCAGTTAAAAGAATACATCTCCAAGTGTCAAAAACATTATTTTTGTCTAAAAAAAAATCACACGATTCGAGATTGTTGAATTGATTAAAAGATGAGTTCAAAATATTTTAAAATAAAATAATTTAAAATAAACACAATTAGTCAAATCATGTTTGCAGTGAGGTTGAGCTTTACATCGAAATCTTTGTAAATTTGGTGTCGAGTTGAAAAAGGTTTACTTGAACAGTAAATCAAACGTCTTGGCTTTATAAAATATACGTAGTTCAATGAGTTGAAATACTTGTAAATCAATTCGGAAAAATTCAAAATCTTTTGATTTTCTCATCAACCGTCAAATTGATCAAAAAACAAGCCAACACACAGGTTGATATGAACAAAAACCGACTGAGTCGAGAACTAAGTTGAACCGTATATAATGTATGCTTTAATTGATCTGTAATAATTCAGTTACCTTTCTGCAAAGCTTAGCTAGACAAAAATGTCAAATATGTACCTAGATATACGTTACGTTATATTTTTTTTTAAATTCGTGTATAAGTGCTGTACCGGTGCGGATGAAAATGAGTGTGATTGCGTAATTGCGAGTTAAGCTACAATTAAGACTAAGAAGTGACATTAAAATATACAAATTAGTACTTCAGACTGTAGAATGGTTTCTAGGACAGTTTATGAAGTTATAATGCACCTAACAATAGTATACAAAATCAAAATCACAAAGATTAGACATGTTTTTGTTTTATCGACGTAATACAAGTAATTTTCAATGTCCCCATAGTTAGTCTATGAGTGAAATCTGTAAATTTTTTCCAATAATATGGTAGATTGTATTAGCTCACATAAAAATTGTAATCAAAATCGTAGAAGCCGTTTTTGAGAAAAATGAGATTTTCCTCATCGGTTTTTTAACATTTGTATGGGAGGTACCATTATTTTTTATAAGAAAAAAAAAATTATTTAAAATCTGGTAGATAATGTTAAAAATTTGCAGAATGCTAAGTTTAATAATAAGCTAAGTCGTCTACTTGGCTGATGTATTTCAGTAGTATATAGAGTTTGTATTATTAAAAAAAACCTTCATTTAATAATAATCGACGAAGTCGTTTTCGAATTATTAAGTTCTTAAAAATTTCAAACTTTTTTTAAAAATCCAAAAAACAAATTTTTGACACAGTATTTTTAAAATTATTGTAAACATTCCCTATAAAAAAAATTGATCAAAATCAGTTGAACCGTTTTTGAGAAAACCGAAAATCAAAAAAAAAAAAAATATTCTATAGAAGGTACCATTTAAAACCATATTTCTGAATTTTTTTTAAAATGGTAGCATTTTTGTAAAAAAAAATTACTGATTTAAAAAAAAAAAGTTGTGGGCACGTTTTTGAGAAAAATAAGATTTTCATATTTAAAAAAAAAAAAAATGAACTACCGGTTTTTTTGGTCTTAAAAAAAATGACAAAAAAACGTGTCGGGGGAATGCACAAAAACGCTAGGTACCAAATTTAAAGAAAATTGACCCACTCGTTTAGGCTGCAGCCGAAAGGACAGCACAGACAGAGAGACCAAAAGACAGAATTGCAAGACCCACTTTTTCGAATTCGCTACTATCGTCATTTGGTCATGTTTGACCAAAATCTCGAATTAGATTTTTTTAACCAATCCATAACTTGGCATGTAGTACATATGTATTTATTTTATTTATTTATTAACTTAATGCAAGCAAAACTTACATCTAAACATATTATTCTTAAAACTAAACTTAATAGAGAAATCTTAAATCTATGGTGTTTCTTTGTTTTTTTGTGTTTTTTATTTTTATTTTTTTTTTATTGCAAGTAAAAATATCATCATTATGTGTTTTGGGAAAACATTAGCGTTAAATAATAAACATTTTGTTAGAAAATCTTGAAAAATAATATTGCCATATAGAATTGCGGGACCTCCTTTATTCATCTTCCCCTATCATCGTTATGCCATATTTAATCAAGATGTCTAGGTTTTTTTATAATTGCTAGTATGTATTATCTATTTTTATTTACCCTTTTTCCACAATAAAACTTATCTCAATGAATTAACAAAAAAGTTAAATTATTAAATTTTTGTTTACTATATTGCCATTTCTAATTTATTACGTAAACTCATATCTTAAGACATCGTCGTCGTTGTCATTAGCATTTAGCACCTCATCACTACTATTTAACATAAGATGTTAATAAATATTAAAAACCCCTAACTTAACACACATATTTTTTATTTTATTGTAGAAAAACACAATCTTTTGTTGGCTAAATATGAGGATGAAGAATAATGACTTAACAAAAAAAAAAAAAAATTAACAAAGACAACCTCTTCACAGTCTTGATCTTCCACAAAAGTTCTTCTCATTTCATAAAATTGTTTACACACATGAGAAAGAAGTTTTCTTGCGTTATATTTATATGATGGGGGCTTATTTTATGACAACATTAATTCTTGAAACGACATTATTAAGATAATTAACATTCATAAACACAAAGCATTTAAGTACCATAAAAATGTGTATTTCAAAAGTATGTATTATTATTATAAGATATAAATTTATTAAACAAAAAAAAAATCTAGCCCACAATATAATGTAACAAACTTTTATTATGAGGTTTTCATGTTTTTTGGTTGGAAAATATAAAAATGATCATTTTTGAGGAGAAAACAGGGTGAACAAATTTTTGTCAAATGTTAATCATTTAATAAAAAAAAAAAATAGGGTTGCCTTTATTTTGATTGAATCGTTAAAAAATATTATAAACCACACTTAAATTTACGAGTGTAATATTTAGTTTGGGGAAAGATGTAAAATTGTATTTAGGATTTTTTATTGGTCGTTACTTTTCCCCCATTAATCACAATGACAATATTTGTGATTAATATTGATGATAATATTGACAGAGAATGTAATTATTTTGTCATTATGTCGACAACTTATAGGCCTGAACTGCGATAAATAAAAAAATAAATAAACTGATTTATGCGTCCACCCTGATTTTTGAACCAACATCAAGTTTTCGAAATCGAATTTATAAATAAAATATTATGATATATGAAGCTAAAAATTTCCTTGTATTTATGGAACTTTATTGTCATAATTATGAACTTAAATATTAAATTGTCCGCACTTCAATTTACGAAGTCCTTTATTGATTTTTAATTATGTTTCTATATGAAGAATTTGTGTGTATGTAGATTCAACAAAAAAAAAAAAAAAACATTACAACTGTCAAAAGTGTTTTATGGTCATTAAACTAGACTTTGTATGTAAGGTATAAAAACCTATATCTGATGTGATCAATGTCGTTGGGGTGCAATTTGGTTTGTACCTATAGCTTGTCGCATTTATAAATAACACAAATTGTCCATTTGGGTTGAAAATTACTGTCCGTTTGGGTTAAAAATGATTTGCGTTCAGTTCGGTTGGTGATTTATGGGCTTGGCTGTAGGTATGATATTTAAATAGCTGTACATTTGGTTTAAAAGGTATATGGTATGTGTCTTATTGTTGTTTCTTTTTTGTTCTTTTTTTTTTTGAAACAAGCTTGTTTAATCAATCAAATGTGTACAAAATTCAATAGTTTTATGTTTGAACTTTGGAATGCTATTAACTTGAATAATTGATCAAAGGCCAATGTACAAGCTGCCAATTGTAAACAAAAAATGTGCTTGGAGAGGCTTAAGAACAATCCAGGTATTTTTAGTTCTAGAAAAGCCTTGGTTCTCAGCCTGTATATAAAACTTTAAATTTAAAGCCTTATTGCAAGTTCATAGCTTGCATTGATATACAATTATATACATATTATTGTCTATTAGTTTTATTTATTTTTGTTTGTATTTTTTTTTTCATATTTTGAATATAGCTATTTCTTAAGAGTGCGTTTGTTGGAGTTTTTTGCTTACTAACTACTAACACGGCACTAATTTCACAATTTTGTGTTGGCAAATCCTTAGTCGCTAATTGAACCTTGCCTTAATCACTATTCTACTCAGATCTGATAGTGTAAAAAAAAAAATATACGACTCAAAATGCAACCTTGAGGGACTCCTGTAAATGTGTTGCAGGAGCTCTTATTTTCTCATTTACGTACAAATCTTTTTAGATATAATATATAAAGGAATATACCGTTAGTTGTATGTATGTATGTATGCATGCAGTTTGATTTTTTTTTGTCTGTTACAGGATGGCCCAAAATGTATCAGTCTATTGGAAGATTCTTTAACTTTTGCAAATGATTGCAAAATGTCAGTTTTGCTTTGAAATTTGTGAAGTAAATATGCAGAATATACGTGGACAAGCCATGGTAGGCTATACTCTTCAAGATATCGGAATACTGGGTCTCCAGGTGGCCTTGTATTTTATTTTGTAGAAACCCCCTCAAAATAAAAAAAAGGTAGGTCATCCTTTCATACATATTTGTGAATGGACCAATTTTATCTTAGTTTTACGATTAGGTGCTTTTTATTATTGTAAATAATATTGAATTCCAAAAAAACCCAAAAATCACAAATATAATTTCCGACAAAAAAAAAAGAAGGATTTCGTACTTATTAATATTGTTTCAATTGCAAATGTATTATATTTTACCATGAATGAAAATTATGGAAGGCATCTTACTTTAAAGAGATATAACGATTAAAAAAATATTTTACCATTAATTCATTCTTTAAATGAATCATGGTAGCTACTATTCAATGTCATTTTACCCCAATTTACCCTATAAATCAATTTGAATATAATATCTAGCCCGAAACTGATCCTTGAAATAGATTTAAATACATATTTCCTTTCAAAAACAAATGGTTTTTAAAAAATTTACACCAGTTTACCCTATACTTTAACATATAAGTACATAGGTATAGCTTAATTTTTAAAAATATCTAGCGATAAGGTTTGTTAAAATCGGGTACCGTTTTTTTTGTTTTCACCTCAAATTACTCTTTTTTCTCTGTGTTTTATATTTTGCATTTCATTGAGATTTCTGAAAAAAATTGTTTTTCAAAATTTTATCTTAAAAATAGCTAAATTTTAAGAATATCCTTAAATATAACCTTTCAAAGACAAACAAAAAAAATTAAAATCCAGTTTACCCGATTTTACCCTATAAGAGTTTTTTTTATGTTTAATAACATAACCATCTTTTAAGTAAAATTTTTTAAACACAATACGAATTTTAAAATCTAAATAATTATTTGTTTGGATTCCCCCACTCTCCCCTATAAATAGATACATTTTGAGCAAGTTTTAAAATATTTCTAGAAAATTTATGGAAATTAAACAAAAAAGACGAAACCCACATTTTATACAAGTTATGGTTTTTAATGAGATATTAAGAATTAATTAAAAACTGCATTTGACCAAATTTATTAAACAGCTAACGAGAAAGTCATAACTTAAAGAAATTATTGTGTATATTGAGGTATGCCCATAATTATTTAAAGAATACACTTCCTAGTCAAAATATTTCGACTAAAAACTTATAGGCATAAATATCCATAAGTCTTATGATACCCAAAGTCTATACACCTACATAATTTTTAAATTCTTTGTTTTATCTTTGCAAATTATTTTGGGTATATACCTACAATCTACATAATATTTGATATTCTACAACAATTTTAATTTTTAATCGATTCTTGCTTCCATTTAAATGAATTTTTCCCCCCAAGGGAAGTTATTCTCAAATCGTTTTCAAAATCATATAAACCTACGTAGATTTTTCTTTAGAGTAAAAATTAAAAAAAAAAAATTGTGAACCAAAAATTATAATGGAGTTTGTTCCACGTTTTTGTCGATGATGAAAATATAGGAAATTGCTTTTTGGATTAAAATAAAAAGAGTGTGGGGAACAAAAAGAGGAAAAGAAGAAAATAACATGAGAAGGGTGACTTTTTATGACAATTCTGCCAAAGTAATGTGCCACATCATTCCCCCTTTTATACAAAATACCTGTGAGCGATCCCATTTCTCCCGGACAAGTTGGGTATACAATATACATACATATATAAGGGGTTTTCTTTTTATATTTTTTTTTGTGATTTTACTTTTCGATAATATCTAACACCCAAACCAAATATTATTTTTGATAGCTTTGGGAATACTAATTTAGATTTTTTTCATATTTTCACAAAAACCTTTTTCCTGTTGTTGTTGTTGGGGTTTCACCTTTGTCATGCTGACCTAGCATAGCATTATAGTGATGTAGTAACACAGATAATATTCATTATCATACAAAACCTATTCTATAAACATGTTTAAAAAAAATCAAAAAAAAAAATTAACCCACATCAAAAGAAGAAGATAAATTTTAATAAATGCACATATATGATAATAAATATTTAACTACTAGATACCTTCATTAAATTTTAGAAGAACCAAAAAAAAAAATAAAAACAAAGTTCAGAAATCTTTACTGTCTTTTTGGCGCCGCCGCTAATGTAATTATAAAAAGTTAAGTTTCTCTTCGTTCATGGTAATAATTTTTGTATTTAAAATGATAGCGAGAATAAATTATTTAAATGCCAATTTAAATCAATGAATATAATCGATATAATATAATTAAGATGAAAGAATTGGAAACTTACATAAGTTATGTCTATAGGGTTGCCATACGTCCGTGATTATATGTGATTCTTTTTTTACTTTAAATAAATAATTACTTATGGAGAAGTTATGATTTTTTAAATTTTTTTTGGAGTTCTGATTATATATCTAAGGGTTGCCAACAACCGTTTTTCAATTGTAAATGTTTGTTTTCAATTAACTGATTTTTAGAAAAATAAAATGAGTTATACAATAAGAATATCTCTTCTATAGATTAAATGAACGAATATTGTACGAACTTCGGTTTTGCTTCAAGGCTATAATGTTGAAAAGTACTGAGAAAATAAAGTCAAAACTATTGAAAAAAAAAATTTAATTAAAAATTATTAAATTTCGGAACATAATTATACTTGCACTAATTAGAAATACCTTCATGTGTGATTGAAATAAAATTGATTGAGCCATAAACGGAATAAACGAGAACAATCCAAAAATAAGACAATTTTATTTTTCTCAAGAAACGTCAAAATCCCATTTTTGTTACGTGAACTTTTCATTTAAAAATCTGAAACTCAGTTTTGTTATAAAATAATTTTGAACATAACAAATACAAAGTTTAATCAATATCGTTGAAGTTGTTTTCAGTAAATTTGCAAAAGAAAATTCTATAAAATTCAAGTTTTTTTCTTTACAACCAAAGGAAAATTAGACTTTCCGAAAAAGCTGAATTTTAGTAGAGAGCTTAATTTACTTGCGTTAAGCATTTTTTCTTTAATGGAAATCAAAATTTGGACAAGCGATTTTTATTTAGTGGGGGGGTGAAAGACAAGTGCAAAAATTTAGTTTCTTGTAAATTTCTTTTTGGAAGAAATTGTAAATTTCTTTTTGGAAGAAATGTTAAAACAAAAATTATTTTCAATAAATTGGTACACAAAAAAGACTACAACTTTTTTTTTTTTTTTTGGTAAAAGCAGTTGGTTTTGAGAAAAACGTTCTTAAACTCTCAAAGTACGTACCTACCTTATAATGCAGTGATAAGAAAAAAGTAAATTAAAAACAAACAACTAAAATTGCAAATTTTGCGCACGTTTTTCTCAAAAGTTTTGGAATCTATTTTATTAAGAATTTCGTAAGCTCTAAATATTTTGTCAAACATTATTGCTTAATCAAAAATATTCCTTTGAACTCAGGGTATTTTTTTTTTTAGGAAATCCTTAACATACACACAAATTATTAAGCTATCCGTTTTAAATATCTGTAAAGAATTTTTCACTTCATAATGCTTGTTAAGTTATCTTTATGTATTTATATATTATATTTGGACAGTAGGAATGTATTGTAAATATAGTTTAAGATAAAAGTGGACGGCGACGCTGTGCCGCGATGACCTTTTTCATAGAAACAGTTTATGGTGTTATTTTATGACATACATCTGTGAACATTATGTTTTATGAACAAGGGATGCGTCGCATCGTCGTTATCCACTTTACAGCCCTAATGTTAGTTTAATATTATAGAAAACTAGAGATAAGATATGTAAATGTAAATGTAAATGTATTTGTAAGCTAGATATAAGATTTGTAAAATAGTAAAATAAAATAAAGAGTTCAATTTTAGTCTTCGTAGAAGAAGGACGTATTTTTTCTGCCTTCTTCGGCTCGTTCTTGTTTTTAAATCGGTTCGCGTTTTAAATGGGTGTTCAGAGAACATTGTTCATGGTGACCCCAAGTGAAAATTAGAATTTTGTTTTTAAATTTTTTTTAATCCGTAACCTTAAAAATTAAAAAATCTTGTTCTCAAGTTTTCCGTTTTTTGACATAATTGTGACATAAATTGTTCGTGTGCAAAAAGAATGGAAGGTTCACCCAAGTATGGTAAGGCTCATTTAGATATAAGTTATTTGCTCAAAGTAGAAGAAGTGAAAACCAAATCAAATGTTGCCTTGATAAGAGGTTTTAAATTCGCACTTCGTGAATTTCAAGAAGCCATAGAGGACTTTGAATTTGAAACTCCAGAGTACCTCATGAAATCTAAGACGCGGGCTCAAATATATTATTTAGAGTACAGTCAAAGATTCAATGAGGATGAATTCATGAATTCATATATTTCACTTAAAAGTGAATATCGGAAACTGTATTTCCAACAGTCTGAAGAGGAAAAGGTAACCTCAAAAGGTTTTACCTTTAATAATCCAAGTACAAGACCCCCGAATGTTCGGGAAAATATTGTAACTTGGAGTTTCTTAAAGGAAAACCTTGATCAAAGGTCATTTATAAATGATAATGACTTGACTTGTGATGGTACCTCACAAGAAATTATGGCCCCAATAATGTTTTCATTTGAAAAACCGCTTGCTAAACTCCCGAATGTTTCAGGAGAACATGCAAAGTGGAAAGAGGAAATATCGGCTAGAAACAATAATCTTAATTTGCCTATATTAAATGCACCATTAATTTCAATCGCAAGTTGCGTTATGGGATGTAAGTCTCTGCACTCTACACATCAATGTGAAAAATTCATTAGTTTGAATAATAAAGCTAAATGGAAAAAAATTGTTGCAAACAAGTTATGTTTTAAATGTTTAAAAGATGAGCATTCTAGCAAAATTTGTGTTGAGCGTAGTTGTGGAATTTGCAATGGCAACCACAATACTTTGCTCCATAGGCAAAAAATGGTTTCTCAAAATACCGAGATTGATGTGATCGTTAGTGGTCCAGCGGTGAAAGAAAAGCCATTTGTCTGGGACAAAGTAAGTTCTTGTGAAGAACTCGGCGTGATCCTTAGTGGTCCAGCGACAATAAAAGATTTAGATTGTTACAAACAAATTTCTCATGAAGAGGAACATAACGTGATCCTTAATGGTCTGTTGGTGGAAGAAAATCCACCAATTTGCAAATTATCTTCTCTAGAAGAAAAAGTTAATGAAAAACTTAGTGGTCCAGTGGCGATGAATGTGCCACTTCCGTATAATACAGCATGTTCTAATGAAGAACAATTGCATGGAACCCTTAGTGGTCCTGTTGTAGATGTGGATCCACCTATTTTCAAAAAAATATCTTCTCAAGAAGAAGAACTAAATGGAGCCCTTAGTGGTTCAGTGGCGAAAAAAGTGCCACTTATTAATAAAATATTATGTTCTAATGTAGAATTTAATAGGGTCTATGAAATAAATTTCAAAGTACATTTTAATAAAACATTTTCTTTTTCAGATCAAGAAGTACTTGCGGGTCGGTCTGAATTTGACTCATTTACTTTCGTGGTAAATGTTTCAAACCAAGTCCGTATTTATAATAAAAACAATAAAATTAAATTTTCAAAAATTTGGAATACGTTTAAAATAGACAACACCTTGTTGTTTCGTGGTCAACTTTTTCAAAAGAAAAAATTATTTCCCTATGTCCTGGAAAAGGGGCAGGGTATCAAAGGCCATCTTTGGCAAAATCGACCTTTGTCGTATACTAGACGTAAGGACAAGCAATGGGATTTCGACAAGCTTGATTAACGTTATTCGTCCTTTTCCTAGTATGTACTATATATTAGATTAATTAAATAATAACATATAATATTATAATGATTATCTTTAATTTATAAAGTATATGAATAAATGAATCTTTTTACAATCTTGTCTAAACTAAAAATTAAAGAAACATTTATTTGAAATTATTATTTCATTCAATTAATTAAAAATTGTATTTTGATGAAATAATTATAAAGACAATTTATAAATGTTTAAAAAGAAATCTCTTTTAATCCTTAAAGAAAACAAAATGTATTATTTTGTATTTTGTATTTTATATTTTTATATTTGTATTATTGTAAGTAAAACAATATTTATAAATTTATTATTAGTCCTAAGACGTAGCTGCGAACCCAACTGGAATTTGCTATGAGGACTACGGAGTTGGCAAGTTTACGAGTCTGCATGGTCGCCGATGGACCTTACTTTAACTGGACAGCATTTTTCAATATAATGAAAATTGGAAACAATGATGATGCCAGCAAAACAACCTCTAGTCTGATTGAAATATTCATGGAAGTGAATGTCATGAAATTCGTTGCTGATAGTTGAACAACATCTTCAAGCGATAAATTCCTCCTTCAAAACAAAGACAGAATTCCAAGAAGTATCATCAGTCCCACTCAAACATTTAAGGGAAATGCCAATATGATCTTAGTTCCGAGTTGAAAACGATTGAATAACAACAATTGCTGCTAATTTCGCAAGTACGTGTTTGGTGCGTAAAAAGTTATTACGAAGACACTGAGAGGCCTAAGAGAATTAAAGAAATCTACCTACTCTAATTCTGTAACCATTGTCGCCAACGAACCAAGTTCCGAATGTTCATGTTGGTTATCAGTGATTAGTGGATAATAGAAACGAAGAGAAACAAGACATGCATGGAGTCACATTTTCTTGTTTTGAAGATATACCACTTTGGATGCAATGCAACTATTTCGAAGGCCCAATTATTATCAGCATTTAATCGCAGCAACTCCAGATACTTGTAGAAGTCAGCATTATGATTCCATTGATACCTTAAGAAAATCAGCAAAAACTCTGTCAACTCCAACGACGTTTCTACTGGCCAGCATAACCCTCACAACATTCGAATTGACATATTTGCAATGATGTCAATGGCGGGAGTATGTTAAGTTATCTTTATGTATTTATATATTATATTTGGACAGTAGGAATGTATTGTAAATATAGTTTAAGATAAAAGTGGACGGCGACGCTGTGCCGCGATGACCTTTTTCATAGAAACAGTTTATGGTGTTATTTTATGACATACATCTGTGAACATTATGTTTTATGAACAAGGGATGCGTCGCATCGTCGTTATCCACTTTACAGCCCTAATGTTAGTTTAATATTATAGAAAACTAGAGATAAGATATGTAAATGTAAATGTAAATGTATTTGTAAGCTAGATATAAGATTTGTAAAATAGTAAAATAAAATAAAGAGTTCAATTTTAGTCTTCGTAGAAGAAGGACGTATTTTTTCTGCCTTCTTCGGCTCGTTCTTGTTTTTAAATCGGTTCGCGTTTTAAATGGGTGTTCAGAGAACATTGTTCAATGCTTAATTTATTAAAAAAATATTATTGTGCAATTAACACAAGCCAAACAAAATATATATTATAAGGAACATTTTTAAAGCTTTTAAAAGGGCTATTTTAGGTCATTTGTAATGGCCTTCGATAAGTGAAACGTTAAAAGTACCTAACAAAATTAAAAATAGAATAAAGGAGAAATGAAAATAAAAATAAAAATAAAAAAGCACGACCATCATACACCTAAATGGCACGTATTGTACGTGTCTCTAGGTCGCAGAGTTTGAAACATTTAAAAACGCGCGCCATTCTTATTGATTAATCCCTCTCGCTGACTTCAGAACAGAGTTTTTTTGTGGTATAATTTCTTTACTGAACTACATATCAAGTGATTTATACAGTCAATTGAATTTTTATTTCAAATTAATGACGACTTTGAATTCATTTCGTTGACTGAATTTTACAAAAAAAAAAAAAAAAATCAAATAACTGTGCAAATTGTATGCTTACTTTTATTTATTTTTTTTTTTCTCTTCAGTAAAGATGAAACTTTGAACGTGTGTCTTTTAATTTATTTTGTATTATTTCAAAGAAAATAAATAAATTTAAAACGAAGTTTTTTTTCAAAACCAAAACCAATAAAAAATGTACAAACAAATCGATGAATTAGCAAATAGAATAAGGCACAGAAAATAAAATCAGGTTTTGAATTTTAAATTCGATTATAAAATGTATATAATGTACATTTCATGATATGTATGTATATATTTAGATATAAACTCGAAACAAGATATAAAAAATACCCTAATGAGCTTTAATTTTGTGAAGGATGGCAGGTTTTTTGTTTGTGGTTTACCAACAAACATTTAATTTATTTGTTATAATAAGAGCAAGTTATCAGAAAAAAAAGGATATGTAGGTATATACATATATATATATATTTTTTTCATTTTAATCAAGTTTTATTATATTGATATATGTACATACGTGTTTTTTTATTATCACTTTATTTGCTTATATAAACATTTATTAAGAACATAATAAATTTTAATTAACAAGACACACATCAATGCAGATTTGCAAAATTTTAATGTGATAATTTAAATGTTGATTTGTGTTTATATAGATACTTATAATAATTAAAAAAAAAAAAAACATTTAATTGCATGTTATGAACAATAATTAAATTAATTTGAATAAATATACTTTGTTTGGTAATTCAAAAATAACTCACAGGGTGTGATATTTGTGTGATTATTATTTTTTTTTTTGATTAAAATATGTAATTATTTGCGATATTTTTTTCTCATATGCATAAACATCTGTAGATTGATTCAAAACATATCTCATTCTATATATCGTGTGAAAATTATCAGATTAATCTCACGTAGGTATAATATTTAAAAACCTACAAATAAAAAATAAAATAAAAAATAAAAAATAAACAACATGGTTCATTAAATATATATAGATATAGATAGGTAGGTAAAGGTGTTGTTAAATTTAACATATTTAGAACATTTAAAAACTACTTCAGAAGTTTTATCAGATTGATATGATAACAAGGTTCATACATAATTTGTATGTAAATATTCAAACAAGATTTAAAAAAAAAAATAACAATTAATGTTATTCTTTACTTTTTGATTAAAAAATCGAACTAGTTTCGTTTTTATTACTTATCTTTTTTTTTTTTTAATATAGGTATGTCTCAATGAAATGGATGAATTTAAATTAACTTATAATAATTATAATAAATTATGGTTAGTGCGTAGGAATGTTACGCCGAAGGTCTTAGGTTTGATTCCAAGCTTATATGCAACCTTAAAACTACAGAAATATTTTTCACGGGTTACTGCTTCTTACTTTTCAACCTTAATCGTTCGGATTTCACAGAAAATTGAAGATCCCCTCCATCCCTGCCAATATGACTCACACAAGAATGGTTGAGAGTTGTTAGTTACTATACGTCCTGGTTCAACAAAACCTGTCACGCCACTCAATATTTTGTATTTATAAGAATTCACAGGTACCTATTGACTATTGTTGATAAGTTATTCTCTTATTGATTTGACTTATATTCTCTCACTCAATTTGGAAACAACGCATCAAAACCAAAATGGCTTCAAAACTATTGTTGAACAAAAGATGTTTTTAATTGAAATTCTTGTGAAAAACAAAATCAGGCAACTGTTCTTATCAGAAGTCAATAAGATTTCAGTCTGATTAGGCTATGTGCAGTCGTCTGGCAGGCGCCACTGTCAACAGTTTTCTTGGACAACGGTATAAGGTTAAGAAGTTATTGAATCCCACTTTAAGTATGGGTCTTAATGCCAATTCAGAAAAGCAATAACACCCGCGGGTTTTAATGCTTTTCTGATGTGGTGGGTCCAATTGCCATTTCAAAAAGGAAAAAAAAAAAGACCGCGTGGGTGTGATTTGCTTTAATTCTGGAAATAAGACCCACGGGCTTTATTTCCATGGGTCTTATTCCACTGCACATTCTTGCTTATCATATATTGAATTATAAGTGAGTCAAAAGTCCATTGTAGAGTTAATATTTTTTAACATTAATTTTAATTATTTAAGATGAGTATAAAGCCTAAAATGCGTCAAGTAACTTTTGTTGATTTGAAAGGAAGTTTAAGTCTAATTGGATCTTGTTAAAAATTCAAGATGATCAACTGTAATGAAGAAAGTATCAACCTAATAGTTGTTAAATTTCTGTTTAATATTACCTGATGTTTTTCTTGAACTGCATCATAATAAAGAAAATATGTATAATGTATTTTCAATAAATTTTTCTTTAGAATTAAATATTTGAAATTTACTTTCCATTGTTTGCTTATAAATACATTAAGACAAACCTTTTTTGAAATGTCTTATAATTATGTTGCGCCCTACATTCAGTTCACTGCGTATAACTGCGTAAACGATTTCAAAGCTTAAAGGTGTCGTTTGAATCATAACAATTACATAATTTAATTATTTCACACCTCTTCCCCAGACGCCACACGCACTGGGGTCCATTTTTACCGAGTACGGAAGCAAGTGTTGTACTGTTCTGTAGAGTCAAGTACTTTTTTCAGGAACTCCATAATAATTCTTAAATAGAACACTTTTCAATAAAATTTGAAGATTATTTAAATTTTCCATCACAGCTTACATATACATCTAAAACAGCAAACAAAAAATTGTACTTAAGCTCCCCTCCAATTTTTTAAAATAATATGTTCCTGATCATAATTTAATCAATTTTTCATTTAAAAAGAAAATTCATACAAATAATTTACCCTAACTCCTCATATGAATTAAAAAGCGGTTAACCATATCTACTATACCAGCACGCGGTGCTTGAATTTTTATGCAACCCTTATAAACAAAAATTCCAACAAACACCACCCACATCACCCATCAAGAAAACTAAGGCAGTAATAGGTATATATCTCAAACAATAGCCCAAGGAAGAAAAAAAAAAAAAATAAACACCATCACTCGCCACATGACGCATCCGTATGGAAATTTCACACAGAATGAAATTTACATTTAATTTAACGCCCGGCCCATTCTTCATATCCATTCAAGGATACAGAATGATGGAATATCCTTTATGATAGACGAACAAAGCAAAGTAAAAAAAAAAAAAAAAAAAAAAAAACGAAGCAAAAAAAAAAACAAAAATAGACCACAATTTCACATTTCTAAATTCGAAAATAAGCATTTCAGAGATGGAACCTAATGGACAGGATATGAAGCAAAAGTATACGAACGAACAGAAAAAAATCTTCATTCATTTACCCCGCACATAGCAAATCATCGCAGCAAAGTCCTGAAACAGATGGCGCATCATAATCAAATTCAACGGGCCGCCATCAGTATAACGGTATACGGTAAGTACAAATACATGTAGGTAAATATAACCAACACACCAATAACAACGAAAAAATTCAACCAAGACGACTAACTATAAATTTTGCCCATCGCGCCGACGTCACTTTTCTTTTTGTTTGCTTTTTAAATCATCGTTGTCGTTCTTTTGCAGGCTTCATCATAATCATCGTCGTCGTCCTTTTTATTCCCAACCACGCAAAAAGGACGAATTCTTCTTTATCGAGCAAGCTTTTTCGTTCACTTATATCCACATAATAATTTAAGCTTAGCATATAAAACCAAATGCGTGACATAGTATCTCTGTTGGATACCAAATCCTGGTTTTTGCCACCCATCGCCATCAGGCATAAACAAACCATCCCTTTTTTGTTTTTGTTTGTTTGATAAGGGTGTGTGTGCAGCTCAAGCGCGAAACATAACAGAGATTAGTTTCGAACTCCCTCACTTTTCCTTCGCAATTTCCTTTCCGCGTTAAATTAAAAAAAAAAAAAAAAACAAGTATGAAAAAAATATTCTTTCATGCCTCTGAATTATGCTCTAATTTTTTCATATTCTGCGTATGGATATGGATATTCAGAAGATCCCTAATTCCTCAAGCATCATATACCAAAAGAGATGACAGAAGCAAGAAAAGCAAAGCTTAAAGATTCGATATATGAAGGCGTAAATTTAAAGATACCCAGACAGATTGTCTCACATCTCCTCCTCGTATTTTCGCTTTCTCTGTTTCTACAATATTTTTCTGGCTAATGTTAGAATTGAAAAATCAACCCCTGATTTCTGCAAATAAAGGAACAAAAAAAAAAAAAACAGCAGTAGGAAGGTATTAGGAGCGGGCAACCCATCAAGTTGATGTACGACACTACGAGGATGTATTTTCCACACAAAACTCTCTGCCTGCCTCCGCATACAAAAAAACTTTACTCGGAATGACTTTGTCGTTATTTTTCTTGATGGTTTTTTGTGTGTTTCCAAATTTTATTTCTCGTTTTTCGTCCTTTGTACAATAAAGTAGCTATATAGCTGGGACATTAGACAAACAATTCAAAATGAGGGTGACATTTAAGAAAAAAAAAAAAAAAAAAAACTTGGAACACCCTGTGAATGATGATGCTAGATATCGAAAAAAAACACCACATAACATAAGAGCTTTTCTCTTGCGAGTGTTAAAATGTTGTTTGTATATCCCACGACAGTTTGTATACCTACATTATACGTATACATATTTTTTCAAGGACGCGTACAAGGATGCGGCATTCGGATGAAAATCAAGAAATTATTATGATCATTGTGAGAGATAAACTTTTAGGGAATAAACCGATTTGCTTCGTCGAATGGTTTTTGTGAATGTTTAAGTGGCCATTCGGCGGTTATCTTAAGAAATAAGTTTTTAACGCCCCGCCATTGAGTATAAGGTACTTAATAACTTCTTTATTTTTTTTTTTTTTTGTGTGGAAATTTTGTTGATTTTTTATTATGGGGAGTATTTTTTTATAATTTTAATATAAAGGTAGGTATAATAAACGGAAACTACTTGAAATATACCGCTAATTTCGGAAAACTTTTGTATACAGTTTGACAAATTATACCAAATTGCAGACTTTTGACATAATAAACCTGCCATATACAATTTTACATTACCGGATAAATTTTTTTTCATATATAAGTAATTTAACTAGATGATTTTAAATATAAAATTGGGATGCCACAAGGCAGTATTTTTCCACCGATATTGTTTATTTTGTAATAAATGCAAATTTTTAAAAATATTCGCAGTGTAATAGTCACTTAGGTGGGTTAAAATTTCACAAATCTTTAGTGAATTTTTTACCCACCATGGTGGGCCAGAAGTCCACAGGAAATTCTTGTGGATTTCAGGCCTGTCGATTGTGGATTTCTGACCCACTTTATTGATTTCAAAAATATTCATTTTATTATTATTGACAAAAATATTCATTTCGCTTTTTTTAAGCTTAAGATTCGTTTTATGGGTTCAATAAACAACCAGTACATCGGCTGGACCGCTACGAGAGTTCAAAGGATTTCAATTCCTTTTTTGGGTCTTCTGTACCGCTCACACATTTCTGTTGCTCCGCTTAGGGTATGTTCAGTCGTCAGGCAGGCGCCAATGTCGAACAGTTTTCATAATCAACATTACATTGGGTAGTTTTAAAAAATTCTAGAAAATATTTGTGGAGTTATGACCCACATCCTTTTTAAAATTATGGAATATTGGCCCAATTTTTGTGTGGATTTGTGGCTCTTAATGGTCGATTATGCCTTATTAGTCCATAAATGATTTCTGAACTTGTAACCCACTAAATTGGGTCAAAAGTCCATTGTGGACTATTGGCCTGTGAACTTATGATCCCGTGCCTAATTTTATACTTACAAAGTTCAAGCTGATAATGAATTTTTAGCTTCTAAATAAGTGCTTCAGCAGCTCCCGGAAACTACGCCAGATTTTTTTTTTTGAAATTAGAAAATAGGAAAAAAACGAATAATAGGCCATATGTTGGAAAATTTGTAACGAAGGAAAAATGCCGATTAAGTCATAAAATAAGAAGTCAAATTTCCAATTTACATTTAAGAAAAAAGGCCAGAATTTTTTTCATTTTCACCCAATAAATCGCATCCATGGGGGTGATACACGCTGCGAAACGATCTTGCACTCGAGCCTGGAGCCATCAGTCAAAACCGGGTGGGATTTTTTTTTTTTTCATGAATTTTTTTCATTTCTTAAAAATGGAAAATGGAACAAAAACTAAAAAAATGTTTTGGAACAAGATTTTTGAAAGTTTATCGACAAATTGGTATTTTGTGTGATAAATTTGTTTGGTGTTTTTCCAAATTAATTAAAAACTTACGAACAACAGCACTTGTAGAACCAAGGCCTAGTGCCTTACAACAATGAAACCATTCCTGTGTGCATTGATCTTCTCTTGACAAGAATGCAGGGGACCTATAACTTTGTGCCGAAACAGAAAGGCTAAGGTCGGAGGGACTTTTTCATTTTTCAATTCCTCGAAAAAGGTGGTACCCGTGAAAATTTTGTTTTAAGTTCGGATAGGTTGGGAATTGAGCCCAAAATCTTCAGCTTAATAGTCATTTTTGCAGTGTGAGAAGATCGTGACATGGTATACATTATTATTATCACATTGATGATTGACAGTTTTGACTAACGAATGATAATGAGTACTATTATTTTGTCAGGCAAATTTGTTTACGGAAAACTGGAGATATAAGAATTAAGTTTGAACGAAAATGAAGGAAACTTCCAGAGAAGTAGAATAGGTACATGCCATGCTATGGGATTTTATACTTCTGACCTAAGTGTAACATTTAAAATAAAAAAATCATCCTCCTGAATTTATTTTTATTCATTCCACAGATAATAATTGCCTTCCCTTAAATAATCCGTTATGATAAATCCAGTTACTTAAATGCCAAATATTTAAAAAGAAGGGTGAGGTTAAAGAGAGAGAGTGTTCTTTTTAAGATAAGATGAATGTTATTCGTTTTCTTTTTGGTCATCTTAAAAAAATAAAGTAGCAAAAATATACGTATATACAAATTATCTTGAAGCTTTATATTAAGCACCTTTAAGCCTTTATAAATAAATAAATAAAACGTTCTCAGAGAGACTATAACAGTTTCAGAATTTTAACTTTAAAAAGTGAATTCGATCTTTTGTCCGATTTTTTTTAAATTTAATTTCTAAATTCAATATTACTTGAATTATTTAGATTGCACTAAATTTTAAATTAAATTATATTTTAACAAAATCGGTCAAGCCATTAAAAAAAAGCCATATACGTGAATAACTCAAAAATGAGTCAATTTTCTCAAAAAACGTCAAAACCCTACATTACCAAAAAAAAAAAATGGTAAAAAAACGAAACGCAGTTTCGTCAATCACTTTTTCAATTTAGTTACGAAAATCAGTCAAAATCGTTAAAGCGGTTTTCGAGGAACGCACGGACGTACATGCAGACAGATTGTTAATCCTTTACTCGAAGTCTAAATTCATAAAATATTCAGCAATTTTGACTTCAAGTTTCTTTTGACAGAATTTGAGGTCATTGTTTTTTTTTTTATTTATTTAAATCTATGTCTAAAATCTTTGGTTAATTTATTTGGTTAAACGATTTTTGACTTAATTTGAATATACCAAAAAATAACAAAAAATAAAAACAAAGTCTACATAATTGTAGTAAAGGTACCAAAAGCATCTTATCAAGTATCCCTTTAACTTTTTTTATTCCATTTAAATATTCAACTCGAAATTCTTGGCATAGGAAAAATATTTTTAAAATTAATTAAAACCTAAAGTTCGACAGACACACACAACAAAACACACCACACCGCATACAAAAATAAATAAATTGCAAAAAAAGGGTTACATAACCAGTGTCGCCGTCGCTTTCGGCTTTAAATCCTGGAACATGTTGTCGGTGACACTTTTTGCATGAAAGTATGTAAATTATTCACCGCATTTACACAAACTGAGAGTAAAAGAGAGCTGAGGAGAGAAAGAGAGAGTAAATTTTATTTCGGATTTGTGTGTCCTTATAAATACACTCTAGTAGCAGCTATCAGCTGCTTCAATGGCAGCCAAGGCAGCTCGTGCTGTCAATGGAATTTTCATTCCTCCGCCGCCGCTGCCGGAGAGCCCGGACAATTCAACAAAACGGGTGGTTGCCAGGACACAACACCCAAACCGAATAGATGAAGTATGGCAACGATGCGTTTGTGTACACATATTTGTAAATAATGCAACATTGTGTTATTTTTTTTTTCTTCTATTTCTTCAATGTGTTCTTTCTAGATATGTGCGATGAGAAGGGTTGCCTTTGCCTTATGCTGTGCTAGAAGTGCCATGTTTTTACCCTTAGTTCTGGCAATGAGGTAGGTATATCTGAGGGGGTACACTGTGTGGAGTGGAGGGTATCTTTGGTGGGAGGCGGTGGTGCAATATAAACTTTTCTGCCCCCACACTCAAGCCAACCATATGATAGATTGCTCTTAGTGGAGAAATTTCACTTGCGCTAGACGCAAACACACACAGTCACTTATGTAGGTACATACATAGGTACAAATGTATATCTGGAACTTTAGAGCTGATGACGATAATGGTGGTTGAGTGAATGATTCTTGACGTGTAGGTGTACTCGGTGGAGTGTATGTACGGGGAAGTGTTTACTGGACCTTTTTTGATCTTTGCCGATGAGGAACGACGACGATAAGGACGGCTGCGACCGAATGAAGACTTTGTCGTCACGATATGATGGAGGAATGGGGCAGGCTGGAGCTGGATGATGTGATGAGATTCCCCATGTCTGGTGCAAATTTTCTTCAATTTGCTTTGTTTTTTTTTTATATTTTTTTTTTTTTTTTAACTCCGTTGCTGCCATCATCCATCGTCATCGTCGTCGTCGTAGTCGTATAGCCATCATCATCATCATAGTCGTTGGTAGAATTCCCTTCTTTTTTTTTGTTTTTATTTACCAAGGGTGAAATCGACAATGAGAACAAGAAGTAGGGTGGTATTTTGGAGTCGAATTCTCCCTTGAATTTTGCACTTTGTTGAAACTGACTGATGGCATGGATTTTGGATTCGGATTCGAACTCTCTTTGTTATTCTAGTGATGGCAAGAAGAAGACCTGTATATATTTTGTATTTATCTGTTTAAATTTTGTTTGTCATTTTTCTTTGTAATTTTGTTATTTGCGCCATTGAAGGAGTTCCGTATACATACATACATAAGTACACAATGAAGGAGGTATAGTGTAATTTTTTTTTAGAGAATTTCCTATCGGAAGCTTTTGATTTCGAGTAAGTGTATTTTTTTTTTGTATTTAGGATTTTTTTCTTTTTTTTTTGGTTTTAATTCATCGATTTATTCAAGTGAAACACATAATAAGTCAAGTGGAAATATTGTATGGATTTCTTTTAACATTTAAATTGACAAAGTTGTTTGATGTTTGTTCTCAAGATTTTTACATGAGTTTTTTTGTTTGTTTTTTGGTAATAAGAGACATTTTGTTTGAGTTTAGGTTGAAATAAAATTAATAGCTCCTTAAGTGATTGCACGTTGTAAGCATTTAAAAGTGAAATTTCGAAAAAAGAAAAAAATAACTTCAAAAGAACTTGAAATTTAGAAAATAAGTAAAAGAAATTTATATTCAAACACCTCGGTATTTATTTTTTTTACAATAATTCATTATATCTGATATAAAATTACGCTATGTGGGTAAAAAGATTTTTAAGCAAAAAAATGGTGCGCCATTTTTAGGAGTTTAAAAATTAGGAGTTTTCAAATTTAATTAATAATAAAAAAAAATCATCTACCCATTTTCGAAATATCGAATTTTCAAAAAAAAATAATTATAATTTTTTGTCAATCTAAAAATTATTTTTTGCCAATCTAAACTGTATTTTTTGATAAAAAATTCTTTAAAATCGGCTCAACAGATAATGAGATATTTGAAAACCAAAAAAATGGTTCTATGAGAGAAACCATTATTAATGGATAGATAAAATTTATTTTCCAATATTATTTTAGTAGATCGTACTGATATTAGGTCACATAAAAATTTTAATCAAAATCGAAGGAGCCGTTTTTTGAGAAAAATTAAATTTTCTTCACCTGTTACTAAACACTTGTTTTATGGGTCCCGTTATTTTTGGGCATAGGAATAATTTTTATTTAAAATCTGCTAGATAATGTTAAAATTTTTTTTAATACCAAGTTGAAAAAAAATCGACCAAGTGGGAATATTTTGGTAGGTATAACAATACTTTTAAAACTTTTGAAAGATTTTCTATAAAAAAGAAATTGTTCGTAAATCAGATGGGCTGTTTTTGAGAAAATCGAAAATATAAAAAAATGGTTCTATACGAGGTAACATTTATAACAATTTTTCCGAAAAAAAAAAAAAATTATAAAATGGTAGCTTTTTTGTAAAAAAAAGTACAGATTTTTTTTAAGTTGTGGGAATTTTTTTGAGAAAAATAAAATTTTCATTATTTGGCAGCAAAAATATGAACGTCAGGTTTCTCAATTTTTGGTCTAAAAACATGAAAAAAAAACTATTTATATATTAAGACTTTCTACAAGATTCTGCAGATAAAATTTGATCGAAACCAGCTACAGGGTGTGGTAACATGTATGTTACATACATATGTATTTGTCAGTATTTAGTTGACAATTGTGACAGACAGTTTAGTCGTTGTATTTAAATGATAATTACATATGTTGTTTGTCAATTATTTTATGAACTGAAAATTTTTCAGACAAGTGCGACAAATTTGTAGAATACGTCACACATCATGGCAAATTTTCTGAAATATGGCCCAGGCTGTAGAATTATCTCGGGTTGATTTTGGTCTCATTCAAGTTGGAACAATGAGGAGCTTTGGTTTGACAAAGCAACTCAGCCTTTAGAAATCCCTTCAATGTAGCCCCATTGAGCCCTGTCAATCAACTAAATTATTATACATGGCATTGAATCCTGAAATCCCCACGGCATTTTGCGTCTTTAACTGATTAAAAGGACTTAGGGACGATTTTGAGTGCCCATCAGCTCCATGGCTCGATTTCGCCCCTAAATTTTTTTTGGTGGGCATTTTTTATTTTTGGTCTACACAATATAAGAAAAAACGTATAGCTAATTACCAAGTATAGGCTGTCCCAAAATAAACGGCAGATCTCACTGTTTGCTGATAGTTTAGGGTAAGTTAAAATTGAGCACTACACGAGAGAACAACGTATTTTCATTGTTGAACAATATTTCAAAAATAATGACAGTTGGCGGCCACAGTTAGAACATTTATGGTCTTATTTATAAACGTTGTCTAACTGTAGAGAACTGTCCAATGGAAAATGTGTTCAAAAACCTTGTTTATTGTTGTCTTATAGCTGCCTAACTTAGACACAAGAGTAGATTGTCCTTGTGATATTTATTTTTATTAAATTAAGCATATTTCCACCAATTTAAAAATAGTTATGCAGTGTCTAAGTAGACAAAAATCCATTAAATGCGACTGTTTTCTATGGTCCGAATATTGATTTAATTTCGTAATTAAAAAAACAAAGGGAGACTGGATCAATTGCTGTTGCACTGCTGCCAATGCTAATGTCAAAGCAGTGCATGAGAGTGTTGGTGAAAGTCCAGGAACATCGACAATTTCGAATTGTGAGGAGGGGCTTGTATAGCCTTGAGACGGTAGACTACATCCTCAGTTCTAAACTATAGGTACTAGAAAAGCTCATGCACCACTGAATCCAGAAAGGCATTATTTCTCTCTCCTTGTTGACAGGTTTGTGGTTTATGTCATCGGTGGTTATTTTTTGTATTTTGAGTTATGAATGTGTGGTAAAAAAAAAATGAAGTAAAATATAGGTAGGCAAGTTTATTAAGTTGTGGTTATGGGAAAAATATTATTTTCCCTCCAAAAAAATACATTTGGAATATTTTCTGACCATTAAATCCACCAAGAATTTTTTACCACCATTATTCCCATCAAGAAGACACACAATTTTGGTTGGAAAAACCACCAATCTGAGAATACTGTTTTATAAAAAAGGGTATATTATAAAAATAAACGTTTCCAAGTTTGTGTTTTTTGTGGTTTTTTGTGTACATTTTGGGGCTTTATTAAATTTGTTTGAGTCGTATTCCTTGGAGCCTTTTTTTTACAGTGGAACCAGGAACCAAAAGAAGAGGTATTGAAATACTGAAACATAATTATTTTTTTTACAAATCAATTTTATTTACATTCAATTTCTTTTTGCCACAATTAAGGATTTCCTTCCCTCCTGTACTTTTAAACTGTTTCAAATGCCATTTTCCGAACCGACTATATATGTAGGTATAACAGTACCATATTCCAAAGCCTTGCTACCATAAATTATGTTGGTATAATTAAGAGATAATGTTCCTCCATAACACAGAATCCCCAATTCTAGTTATTTGACACAAAAATCCGTTTTAATTAATATCCTTTGTTGCCTTCTATAACAACACAAAAAAAAAAAAATAAAAGAAATCTTTTTAAGTATCAAACAAAAGATTTCTAAGTGAAGGTAATAACTTATTTCCCTTCTGGGTTATATATTAGTTACCCTTATTTCTATATTATAATGCTGAGGCTGATGTTGATGTTGAAGTTGAAGCTAAAGCAGAAGCAGAAGCACCAGGCGCCATTTAATATTTAAGGTTTTGTATACGTTCGAAAAATCCAGCACGAGCTAACGTTATATGAGAAGAACACAACGGAAAAACCCTTTAATACACACCACGAACATACCAACCTTCTCGTATACAAAAATATTCTATACAATAAACCACAACTTAACCCTTCATTCTGGCAACGTTTTTTTTTTTTTTGTATGAGAAATCCAATAAACTAAAGAACGGTAAGCGTGAGGGAGGTATAGATGATATAGGTAGGTGTAGAGTACGCAGGGGGAACGAAAGATATGGATAACATTGAACTTGTGCCCTAAATACTAACTTCGCTTATCTTTTATTGTTTTTTTTTTTAAGCTTTGAGTGGAGGAAAATACAGGAGGCGTCGTCGTCGGCTCAGCGGCGGCAGCGGAGGTGGAAGAATATAAAAGATGAATAAGGGTTTCGGCTTCTATATAAAGCCTTTAAAATATCAGGTAAGGTAAGAGGTAACAGTAAGCATTTTATATTTTCGACAAAAGGGTTTATGTTCGTTCGTGTGTGTGTTTGTGTGTTGATGTTTGTTTTTCAACTCAGGAATCTAAGAAATAATGGTTCGACATTACGTAAATGTTAAAAGGTACACCATTTTGATTCAGGAAGGTATTTTATTTTTTTGTATATTATTGTGGTACCTATACCTATTCATAAAAGTGTGAAGTTGGTTTTTTTCAGGGGCACTTGGGATTGGACTTATTTTTTTACAAAATGATTGATTCAAGCGAGAATAAAAAAAAAAACTCCTGAAGTATTTTAACAAGTGAGTTTTGAAACAAATACATCAAATAATATAATGGAAGCATTAACATAAGCATTGAGCAGGTGGCCAGGGATTACCTTTACGCCTCTACATACCTAACATATTATGCATACACACTTGGCTTTATGGTTTTGTTTAAACGTTTTTAACATTTCATTTGAAATGGTGAGAAGCCTTAGAGGATTTCTAGGTTTAGACAAGGTATCAAGAAATAAATAATATACATAGGCTACATCAAGTGGAATTTTCCTGAACGATTATAAGATACAGTTTAGATAAGTATAAATAATTCATATTTTTTTTTAGGATTTAAATTTTAAAATAATAATAAATAAGTATTTATTATTAAAGTTGTGTAAATTATTTAAATAAAAATATGTCTAAAACAATTTCAAATATATTTATTTTATTTTAATTAAAATGTCTTTTTGTTATAAATAGTTTAATGTTAAGGTATATATATCAAAATTAATTAAGTCAAAAAGTAAAACAATAACTGTATTTTCAGATGGAACTTTTTATAAATTGATGGTAGGAATGTTTATTAAAAAATTAAATTAAAACGTAAAAAAAAAACAAACAAATTTTTGATTTGTGTATGAAGAATACAAAAATATTTTATAATCACTTTTTTTTTATTATTGTTTGCATGTAAAAATTTCCAGAGCTGGCTATTCACTTTTTCAAAAAAACACGGCGCATATAAAAGACTACATTGGCATTTTTTTTTCATCAATTATTATTAATTCATTTTTTTTTAAATTCTAATTCAAAGTCTAGTTTTCAAAAAAACATGTGTTTTCCCAATTTAAAACTTCAGTCGTCCTAGGGGTCAATAAGTAGTTTTTAAAATTTGTTTAATAATGAAGATTTTTAGACAGGGAAGTGACATTAATAACGACCACCCTAATCAATCAATATTATAAATGATGTACATACATAACTAATGAGACATTAGACTCTTTTTTACCTTCGATATTTTGATGTGGTTGATCTGGAAAAAAAAAGAAATAAAAAATATTAGTTTTGCCGTTATAGTTCTTTACTTATTATATAAACTTTAAATATAAAAATTTCGTTAAAAATCTATTTAAAAGATATTTGAAAAAATAGCGTCTCCCTTCTATTACGGTAATGCTTTATCTGTCAGAAAAATCTATTCAGCTACTTCAAAGTTAACTCATCAAATTTGGTGAGTTAATTTGGAATAAACATTAATCAAAATTAAGTTGGTTTGATTTTATTTCCGCTAAGTTACTTTTCTTTGTCTTTTTATTAAATATGTATAAAAAGAAATTTATTTAAATTGTAATATTATTAAACTGTCTGTTGGTTTTTTTAAATTCTTTTCAATACTTCATTACGTGTAGACAAAAATTAACCTGAAGTTGATGGCATTTTTTGTTCTAGAAATATTCGAAACGAAAAAGAGTCGCTAATTGAATTTGTTTGAAAATCTTTTCTACACCAATTACGGTATTTTACAGCTAATAACGTCATAAAGTGCAGAAGAGGTTTTTAATAATAAAATAATTTATTCGAAGTCGATATCTATATTCGTTCTCGAGATACGGTGAACGAAAGAATGTACCACGAATGTACGAACGAACGTACAATACGTCACACAAACATACAGGCATCTCTCTAGAAAAAAAAAAAAGATTCGGAACCAGGGACCTCGAAACTTGAGGATATATCAAAATTTTCGATTCGACAAATCATAACAATTTAACAATAAGTTAAAATGAATTTGACAATGAATTGCGCAAAAACCGTTATCTTCAACAAGAGCAGAAAAAATAGAAACCATTATAATTAGAAAAGGATGCGAAAACGAAAAAATTACTCCTTAAATTTTTCGAATAAAATGAGCTCAGGAACCTAATAGTTTTTATCTGCGACGGAGAGTATGGGAAACCCAATATAATAGTTAATGGAACGAATTTCCTTTAAATGTGTCCACTGTCCATTTTCCTATCAACAACTATAGAAAATGCATTAGCTAACTACTTATATATGTATATTATGTATATATTTACATTATTATATCATGTATGCTATCTAACCATTGTTGTTTGGTAAGCCTTATAAAGAAAAAGCTGCTTTTGTTTTGTGCGTGCAAACCAAGTTGACGTTGACATGTAAATCAACATAGGAGATCTTGTTCCTTATTATTTATGGCTACCAACTCAAGGCAGGCTTTTAACCAAAATAAATTGAAAACAAGTCCTATCACGAATGTGGTTCGGTGTTTGAAAATGAAAGTTAAAAAGAAAAAAAGAAAAAAAGAAACACCAGCAAAACAAAAGTGGAAAGAAATGAAAAGGAAAACAAATATTTTACACAAATAAAAATGAGTTTTTATTTTTAAGAAATAAATAAAGTAGGTACATTTTTTGTACTTCCGATATATATTTTTGTATTGATTTTTTTTTAAGACATTCACTTTAAGAAACAAAAAAAAAATATATGGTGGTGATGAATTTGTTGTAAAATAGTAAAGAAATAAATTAAAATAATTTTCAAATGCACACACAACTGACCGTAGGTACAAGTAGCGCAATATTAAGGAAAAATTTATTAATAACAAAAATAAAACAAAAAAAGTAAAATAAAGTAAAATAAAATAAAGTAAAATACAATAAAATAAAATAAAATAAAATAAAATAAAATAAAATAAAATAAAATAAAATAAAATAAAATAAAATAAAATAAAATAAAATAAAATAAAATAAAATAAAATAAAATAAAATAAAATAAAATAAAATAAAATAAAATAAAATAAAATAAAATAAAATAAAATAAAATAAAATAAAATATAAATATTCTGAGTTATACTTAACTCATATTTAAATTTGTACACATGAGTGAGCATTTCACATTCACGCTTATATAAGTTTTGAAAACTACTTACATTCGTGAATAAAATATGAACTGAGAGCTGTTGAATGAGCGCTCTTGAACAAGCATTTCTCTAACCTGACCAGAAAAATAAACATTCAATCAGAAAAAATATATAAAAAATTCCCTTATTTAAAGGACTTCAAGTCTAACATTCACAAAATAAATGTTTTCTATTATTTTCCACTATTTTTCTCATACAAATCAACGATCTTGTCTTCTCGCTGAAACCTCTTTTTCTCATATTGTTTTTATATCTTCTCACTACAACTTAAATTATTTTGTGGTCCACAATATCTTAAGCTTTTCATAAAACTATGACAAAACTTAAGAAGGAATTACACAACTCGGTTAATAGAGTTCAAAATTGCTAAAAAGGTTATGCTTAATATTATTTTCACATCTACTTTACTATACTTAAAGTAGCCTCATAAATTATTCTAGTTTCGTCTATACAAAAAAAAAAAAAAACGAAAAAAAGTTATCAGTAACAAAAAAAAAAAAAAACTCATAAATAAATGTTCACAGAAAATTGTGAGAGAAAAACCAAGATGAGGCGAATAATAATAATAATAATAAAACTAACCTCAGAGAATGATGTCTATCTATCTATCTGAATGTATAAGCATGTTCTCTGACGGCGCGGCGCCAGTAAATGCTAAAATTCTAATACTAACACCCTCGTCCTATAACTCGTCAGAAATCAGTTACCATTTTCCAAATTCTTCAGCAGTATAGCAGCAATGCCCTCCCGGTTGGAAACCGAATAAGGGTTGTAATAAAGCTTCGCCATCATGATGTGGAAAGTGGTATCTAATAAAATTCGCTGAACATGTATCTCCCTTATGGAGGAGTTCTAGAATAATATATCTACCTACATAGATAGATATTTCGTATTTATACTGTAGAAACATCACTTTCAATGTGTAAAAGAGTAGTCGAGCGAATCGACTGTGTTATACTGCCCATCAACCATTCTCCATATATAAATATGTATATACCCTTTTCTCTAGTGGTTTGAATTTCGAATATATTTTTGGGGGCAGGGGGTGGGGGGTAAATAGACTTAACGAAGGTAGCTATACCATCGTGTCGTCGTTGGTTGTCGGAATATAACCCAACTCTCCAAAAAGGACCATCATCAGATTGTTTACTGTAATGGAAACTACGACGCTGATATTATACAAAATATGTATATGTATAGAAAATATAGGTACTTACACTTCTCGGTTGTGCATTTTATATCCATACCGTACATAGACTATGAAAAGTTGTGGCGGAAAACGTTCAAAGAAAAATAAGGGTGTTCGTCCAAGTTTGGTGGTGGTTTTTAATTGCCCGAGGAATTAGGAGATATTAATTCTTGTTTTCCGTTATAGGTATATATGTATGTATTATGTTTCTGTGGATATAATAAATATATATAAAGTGTTGCGGTGACCTTTGTTTTATGAGCTGATGTCTATGGAATTTTATGATGTCGTCGTCGGTCGTCGGTCGTCGCCGTAAATGTGAAGTTATTTTGATGGCAGATTTTATGTATTCGTTAACATTTAATAGATCGTTATTGCAAAATAGAGACATGTTAACACTGCCGCCGCTGTCGGTGCTGCCACAGTGCCACGCCATTTAAACTCATTTAAGAGTTTTATATAGAAATTATTTATTTGACTATAAAAGATTAATGTTTTGTAAATTTATCATTTCCATTCTTTTTTGAAAGAATTAACTTGTTGTTTTAATAACAGGTGCTTGGGAAAAACACTTAAAAAATTAATTGGTATATTAATTGGCTAAAAAGATTCTGACTATGTATAGTTTTTTGTGTTATACAAGTACGTTTTCGATGAAATACCTTCTTTAGACAAATTTAGGTGTAATATTTCTGTGGTAAACTAAGGCAAAACCACCCGATATGTCGAACAAAAATCGATTTTTTACTTCAGTTTCAGTTTATTTGAAAAATTTTGAGTTTTTTAAAGTTCTTTCTTTTGACTTATTGTGTACATTTAATTAATTTTTTGTATAGAAAAGAAAATTGAGAGAAAATTGCTTAAATATGAGAATTTCTGGAATTATTTTCTCGACAACTGTATTGGTTGTATTATTTATTTATTAAATCAACACAGCCAACCACAATTAACTTTAGAAATTCTCAAATACTCATATTAAATTCAATTTGGTTAAAAAAAAAAACATCAGGATTAAATGCTGAAATATATCAAATTTAATGTCTATTTTTTTTTTGTTAGTGTACGGAAAGCTCGTTCAAGAGTGCTTTTTTAACAACAACTAACTCTTATTTTGCCCAAATGTGTGAGTAGTTTTCAAAAATTCATGAGCTTGATATGAGCAAATGTAATGGGTGATTTTTTAAGAGGTTTAGAACTTTTTAAAAAAAAAAAACACAAAAAATTCGAAAAAATGAATGAAATATTTATTTGAATCGATAGTTTGAACCTTGCAATTTAATGTTTAAAGATAATTTCATGCAAATGTTGACCGCGGCTGCGTCTCAGGTAGCCCATCCGCTGAGTCCAATTTTGGCATACTCTTTCACACATATCGGCCGGTATCTCACGAATGAATGCATGGATGTTGGCTTCCAGTGCGTCAATCGAAGCGGGCTTGTCCCTATAGACATTAGCCTTGACATACCCCCACAAAAAATAATTTAATGGTGTCAAATCGCACGATCTAGGCGGCCAATTGACCGGCCCGAAACGTGAAATTAACTGTTCACCAAACTCGCCTCGCAATTGCGCCATTGTTTCGCGTGCTGTGTGGCATGTGGCACCGTCTTGTTGAAACCACATATCATGCAAGTCAAGAACTTCCATTTCGGGCAAAAAAAAGTTTGTTATCATCGCTCGGTAGCGTTCACCATTGACAGTAACGCTGCGATTCGCATCATCTTTGAAGAAATATGGCCCAATAATGCCGCCGGCCCATAAACCGCACCAAACAGTGGCTTTTTCGGGATGCATTGGTAGCTGTTGCAATGCTTCTGGCTGATCTTCACTCCAAATGCGGCAATTTTGCTTATTTACGTACCCATTCAACCAAAAATGAGCCTCATCGCTGAACACAATTTTTCGATAAACAACATTTCGAACCGAGCACGAATTTTGATAGTAAAATTCAATAATTTGCAAGCGTTGCTCATTTGTAAGACGATCCATGGTTAAATTGCAAACCAAACTGAAGCTGTTTGACAGTGACACAAGGTACTAAACACACGTCAGCTGTCAAAACCAGTGTTGCCAAAACCAAACCAGCTAAAAAATCACCCGTTAGAATACAAAAAATGCTCACTCATATGCAAATTTAAAAAGAGTATATTCGCTCTTGCCTCTTTCGCGGTGATGAATAATTTTGGAGCACCTCATGATCAAAATTGGGCTTAAATTTATAATTTATATTAATTTTAATTTATATATTATGTAAATGCTGAAATGACAAAGATATTCTATTTTTTTTTTTTTTTTGATTTAAAATCATTTGTTTTAGGGAACGGAAATGATATCGCTCACGAATGGTCATTTCATATTTTTCTCAAGAGTGTGAGCAGTTTTTAAAAACTCATGACTGTGAGTGTGAGTAAAAGTATTAAATAAAAAAATGCTAACTCTTATGCGTAAATTTAGCTCTTTTATCTCACTCACGAAGATAAGGAGCTTTGTGGCAATGGCAACTCATGAGCAATGGTGAGCGTAAGAGGTTTTTTTTTTCACTACAACATGCAATATGACAAAGAGTTATTTTGGAAAATAATATCAAGTAGGTATTCTCCTTTAGTAATAAAAAAAATGAGCACATTTTATAAAAAAATTAGTCAATGTAGAATCATTCTAAAATTGCTCGTAAGCACTAAATCGACTCACTCTCATCTCAAAAGGCGGGAAATTTCTTGAGCGAGCATTTTGGGATATTGCTCATTTAGTAAGTTTTAATTAAATGAGAATTTATGAGCGTGAGCAAAATAAAAGAGCTCACATCAGCTCATGAGTGGAGAGCTTCTTATAAAAGCTCATTCGTTATTGCTAATGCTGATTCACAAACGTGATCATGAATGATCATTTCCATTTTCTATTTTTGTTTTAACTGCTGTTTTGAAATAAACACATAATTATATTAATTTTAAAGTAACTAATATTTTTAATGCAAGCATCATTTTCATAGCAGCTTAGCTTGTGTAGCAAAACTTTATAAAACAAAACAAAATGTTGAGAATAATGAGCAGTAAGCTATTAAATGAAATCCATTTGCCTCAGGAAACAAAGAGAAAGTCAGTAACAAAAAAAAAAATGTACTTGGAAAAATTAAAAATGAATTTTGTCCTGCAAAACTCCCAAAGTATTACTTTTACATTTCTGAGTTTCCTTAAACTATATACGAGTATAAATAAAATGTATAGCTTTGAAGTTGTTTTATATTTTTCTCTTTGATGGAAAAAAAATAATATCACACAGTTTAATGACTCAGTTATGCTCTGCTCTTTATCTATTTGTTCGTATATATTTTAATTTTCTGTGACATTATTTTAAAAGAAAACAAAAAAAAATCCAACAAAAACAACAACAATATTTATATATGAATATTATATCCTTTCGTAAATACATCTGCATTAAAAAGAAAGTAGTTATATTTTCATTTTGTTTTTTATTTGCAATGATATTCCCGCATTACTTATTCATCAACATGCATAGTTATACACCTTTGCAATATACATTCGTTTGCGTCGTTTCGTGCAAAAGGAAGAGATCCTAATTTACAAAACGGTGCAGATAAATTGTAAAAATTAATTTACATGAAGGGTTTTTCCTTGATGTCTTTCAATTTTCATATGCAGACATAAATCAACGGGATTCAACCGTCTCGTCTTCCATCGTCGTCTTACTTGTACCACAAATTGGTTGAATTATTTCTTCTTCTTCTATCATAGTCATAAAATTGTATATACACGTATAGGTATACCTTTACCAACTATTGCATACACATTACCATATATCCTGAATTTTCTATTTTATATCCTTCTTGTAGAAATGTTCCTTAGAACTTAATAAAAAATACATGTTTTTTTATATTGCGAAAGAAACTTTTACTTTGCGTGACTGCACTACTTACCGAAACGAAACGAATGAACGGGAATAGGTCCTGCCACCATTTTGAAAACTTGTCAGACATTCACTTATGTTATGATATGACATGGTGTTCTTCCTATATATTTTCTAGGGTGACCAACCGTTATTTATTTGTCAAAAACAGTATAATTATAGAGTTGAAACATAGTGACATGATACCTTAAGCCCGTGCGGGTCTTATTTCCCAAAATAAAAGGAAATAACACCCACGGGGTTTTTTTCCTTTCTGAAATGAAAAGCTGTGGAAATTAATTCTTTTTTCTTGCAGCTTCAAATTTGTAGAATAAAGGAAGAAATAACCCCCACCTGTAATTTTTCCTTTTAAAATTGGATATAAGAACCACCAATATTTAAATTCGATTGTATGGGTTTTATTTCCATTTATAATTGGAGATAAAACCTATAAGGAAAAGGTATTAAAACTCACGGCCTTTGTTTCCATTTCAAAAAGGAAAAATAAAAACACATGGGGTTTTATTCCTATTATTATGGGAAATAAGACCCGCGGGCTTTATTTTCGAGGGTGTTATTGAACTGCACCCATTTATCCCACTCATGCAACTCCGTTGCTCCGCTTAGGGTATGTTCAGTCGTCAGGCAGGCGCCAATGTTAATTCAGTTTTCTTGGACAACAGTATAGGTATAAAGTCCTACTTTAAATATGGCTCTTAATGCTCATTTAGAAAGGCAATAAAAACCGCGGATTTGAATGCTTTTTTGTGGTGGGTCTTATTGCCACTCCAAAAATTTAAAGAAGCCCGCAGGTGTTATTTCCTTTTATTTTGGAAATAAGACCCACGGGCTTTATTTCCGCGAGCCTTATTGAACTGCAACAAACTCGTCTTAAAATATCATCAAAAACTAATAAACCGTTATTAAAAAAAAATAATAGATACAAGAAAGTATTTTAAGAATTTTTTTTACTAAAACGTTTAATATGTTGAATTTTAATTTTTCAAAAAAAAAAAAACACTATAATATTTTTTGGTACTAAACATATTAAAATACTAATTTAATAAATATTAAAATATAATTTAAATTTTTGTATTCTAAAAAAAAAATAACTTGGTTTTTGTTATGTTTCTTCTTTTTGAAAATATGGTCACCTTAAAACCATAAACCTGTGTACCACCTACAATTTTAATATACCGGAACGTACACAGTTATAGGTAGCAGTTATAGGTTGTAGTCGGTCCGTCAGAATTAAGTGAACGACTTTTTAATCACATTTATCCCCCGACAAAAATTGTAGCCACCATCCTATACAGGACAAAGTTATGGGAACTTTAGCCAATTGGATTCCCCGAGGATGACATATGGTTGCGAATATTAAAGTTCGATTTTTGCTGCAATTACCGAGGAAGGTTTAGAATTTCTAATACACCTTCGAGCGCACATTGAACTTTATAGGTAGAAAAAAAAGGAGAGAGAGATAATTTAATCAAATATTCAGATCAACCAAAGGATCGTGTTTTTATTTTTTTTTTTAGAGTGGTGGTGGTGTGGAGAGATTTGGGGTTTATTTGACTTTCTATTTCAGAGAGGAGCTGATGCTATATAGAAAGTTAGTTTTTGATTGCTTAACCAACAAAATATACTTTATGCTTTACCTACTCCTTCGCATTTAGGCAGTCATAAATCAATTTTAGAACTTTTCGTAACACAATGTGTATGTGTGTAGGTATACCTATAAATATGTATGTGTTTTTGGATGGTAGTATATTTTATCAACAAAAACCCAGAAGAAAGGAGTCGAAAATTTATTCACAAAATGAATAACGAAGGAAGAAACTATAATAAATATCTCTTCCCGTATAAGGATGCGAACGATATATAGGATAACAATATTAGGTAATACATATAGGAAGTGTGGTGTGTGTGATGTAAGTAACAACAAAAAGGTTTGGAGAATTTTGTGACGCTATTGTATAGATTGTATATTATGCTTTCATGTGAGACTTTCCTCTATAAATACTGTTGGCTTGGCAAGAGACAAAGGCAAAAGGCACAGGCAAAGGAATAATGTGGATTAGTGTGTTTAACAATAAAGTCAACTATAAGAATGTTTTATAGCTGAAAAGTTTTCGGGTGAAAGACCTCTTAGATAAGCTTATTTATGCGTTATATTACGGTGGGTGTGATTTGTGTGTTAACAAAAATATCAGCAATTCGGGAAGAATAAAAAGCAAAAAGATTAACAAAATTTTCATAGAAACTCGCTGAGAAATCGTATATATGTATATTACATACAAACGGAGAGTCTGTCTGTGAAGCTATAAGAAATAAGAAATTTCGTAACTGATAACAACTTGGCTACGAGTATATACGCAAGAAATTCAAAAAGGTGATCAAATAAAAATTTCGAAGAAGTTCAATAACATCAGTGCTCGAGGCAAGCTTGTTATTGGGATAGGATTACAAGTTTCAGAATCGCATAGGCTATAGGCAAAAACATCTTAAATTTGTATATTTGGTATAAAGTATAGAAGCGGTATACGATTGACTGCAATCAAGAATATCTAATAATAAAATTAGTCAACTTTTCGATAATGTTCGCAATAAAAAAAATTTTAATAGAAAATTTCTAAATTTCTCGTCTCATATGAAATTTTTGTACTTTATAATTTGAGGTTTTGTAATATGCAAGATTTTGAAACGCTACATGTCCCCCGACGAAAATAACAGTATAATTTGTGCGCAAATGTTTTTAAAAATACATTTTTTCTTCATCCGTATCTAAATTTGTTCGTTGAAACCTCAGGCCGAGCGAACAAGGAGCAACTTGAGCGATTACATAGAAATTAAAAGAGACTTGAAAAAAAAACTAAAACTATATTTTATTATGAGGATTTTAGTAATTATTACTGATTTTTTTATGTAAAGCGTTTCAGCCCTATTGCACTTTATTTTAAAGTTTTTAAAACTAAGTACAGACAATTGACTTATACCTACGTCAATCCTTTGACAATGAGCTTCCAAGAGCTTAAAATAGCCAAAAAATTTACTTTACGTTTTCATTAGGGAAAATGAGGTAATTTTATTGAAATTTTTTAAATTCAATTCTAACTCATCTCATTTCCTATAAAAATCCACATTTCAACCAGATTATCAAGAAATTCGGTAACGAAATTCTTAAAAACTTTACAAACTCATCTAAGTGAAATCCATTCAAAGTACAAATGAAATGTATAAAAAGCAGAAATAGAAAGAAAAGTGCAAAAAAAAAAAAATTCAGTGATGAACAATCAAACCAAATTCAACCAAATTTTTGACGTTTGGAATTTTCATATACTAATTGGAATTGGAAAAAATTTAAAAATTTGTGTTAGCTAAAAAGTAGGTACTACATTTTTTTTGTTTTTAAATTTAATTATGTATTTTTTAACAAATTTTGATTTCAGCAAAAAAAAAAAGGTTTGAGTATTGGCTAACCCTAAAGTGAAAATCAGAATACTTTTTTTCTTAATCCGTGCGTAAATCAACTTCGTTTGCGGATTTAATTTGCAAAGAATCAGAACAGGGGTGAATATAAAGTAGTTCATAGAAATATTACAAAATTTTGGTCAATATAAGGGCATTTTGGACACGACAATGAATTTTTTGGTCAATAGAGGGAGTGTTAGTATATATAAAAAAAAATTTCGGGGTTGAAAGTCCCCCAATTTTGCCACTATCTTCGAAAAAGGGCGGAAACTTTTTTACACCACCTCTGACATAAGGAGTTTTTCAAGACAACATGTAAAAATTATTGTTTATTTATTTATAAAAGCTGATCATGCAATTTTATACAAAATAGAGTTCGACACTTTTTTTTTTCTGCTACTAATCGTTTATAGAAAGTAGCGAGCCCTTAATGCCAAATTATCTTAAGTAACAAAACAAACATTAAACAAGAAATAATTTTTTTAATTTTTTGCTTAACAACGAAAGTAATTTGGCCAAATGTCAACATCTAACACTATGCACAATACTTTAACTGAAAGCTGACAAAAGGTTGGATTTATTTTAAAGTCTAAGAAAAAATTAAATAATTTAATTTTTACAAAATTTGTAATTTTTTACAAATCGATAAAACAGCGATTAGGGCTCGATTGCATTTAAAAAAAAAAAAACTAAAAATGACGAAAATATTGGTTTTTCACGTAAAGCTTCTTAACGATGAGTATTTATTATGTTACCCTTCAAAACAATTTTCTTTAACTAACTTCAATAATTTAAATGATACTATTATTTAATATTGGTTGAAAGTCAAGAATACTGGGTTTTTCAATATTTAATGTTAATAAAAAACGAGGTTATTGAAAAATAATTCATTATTATTTTAAATGTTATAATATTTTATACAAAAAAATTGATGACACTTTTTTTCATACGAGCAATCAGTAACAAGATGTTGCTACTTAAGACAGGCATAAGTTTCGAAAATATAGGTTTTTTTTTAACATACAACTTTTAAATAAAATGTATTATATCATATTTGACCTTTTATGAAAAAAATATTAACATATTTTTTTTTTCTTTAAGGATTGCATTATTTAAAAAAAAATCAACAAAATACCGGTTTCCTCTTATATTTTAAATGGTTGCGTTGTCAAAAAGATTTGTTTACTAACTGAATTGATCATTACATTAAGTACACAAATTATTTCAAAATCAAAAAGTAAACATTAAAAAACCAGTATTTTGTTCCTTTGGAAGATTTTTTTAATATATTAATTAATCTAAGGAAAACATAAAAAATAATATGTTTTAATGTTGATAGTCACATAATATACAAACTTTGCATATGGTTTCGAAAAATCTCACCGTCTCACAGGAGTTAAATTCGAAAACCGACATTTTTGTCTGTTTAATTTTTTTGAAATTGTCAAATCGGGAACGCATCGGAATCTCAGTTTTAAAAATCGCGAAATAATAGTTTGAAAATAGTTGTATACTGTATTTTTAAAACCCTTTTTTGTAAAAGTGGGTTATTCAAAATCCCAACGTATAATAATCCCGATTTTTTAAATCACGAAAAATCCACCAAAATAACTCGATTTAAAAAAAAAAACAATTAGCTTGGATTGGAAAGGCGGGATAATAAGAAACGGGATTATAAGGGAAGGGATTATAAAAATCGGGATTTAAAAACGGAGTTAAAAAAAAAAAAAAACGGAACTGCTAAAAGCGGGATATCTAACCCAACCCCATAAAATCTTCTAAACGGTTAGACAAAGCAAAAGAAGTGTCAAAAGTATTTTCACTAGATCATTTCGCATGATCTACAAGTTGTACATGAAATAGTTTTCAGTAGTGCTTATCGGTGAAAAACTGTTTTTATTTTTAATAATATAAACTCTATATACTACTGAAATACATCAGCCAAGTAGAAGACTTAGCACTATTTAATTGGACTTGTTGAGTAGTATATAGAGTTTGTATTATTAAAAAAAAAACCTTCATATAAACAATGCCAGGCCCTGGGCAAAAAACAAAAACAAAAACTTCCAATTTAATGACTAGGAATTCTAGTCTTGTTGGATATAGTTCACACTAGATATTCGTCATGAAATCTATGTTAGATGGACTGAACTTAACAAAAATTGCGTATTGACAAGGTCCTCACTAGTCAACTGATGAGTCCAAGTGAGATCGCCGGGACGAAACACATAAAAATGGTTTTATTTTTAAATCATAAATAACTACAAGAGGATTTTTGACACACAACTCTCCTTAACTCCAACACAATTGAAATAAAAATACATCATCCATAGAAAAATAAGTAAATTGAGACAATCGATCTAAATTTTTTTTTTGTATAGGTAAATGAACATTGAACTTTGAAAGTATATTGATACCTTTCGTAACCTGCATTATAATAACAAAAATATCCAATGATATCCCTGAAGAGTATCGAGATTCTATATAAAATCTATGTGTGTATAAAAAAACTGTTATTATTAATTTTTCAACATCCATTAAGAATATTGTTACATTTTTAAACCATAAACCACATTAATATCAATTGTTGCAAAATTGAAACTGATATCAATTAATGAATCAGACAATTTTCCAGAGCAACAATATTTTTAGAGTCCTGCTCCTGATGATGATGATGATGATGATGATGATGATGGAACAAGTACGAGGTGAAGGAGTAGGGCACGCAAAGAAGATACATCGATATATGATGATGGCTGAACCCTGTATTCATTTCCTTTTTCCTTTGGCAAATTTTGTGCTCTTGCCTGTGGAAGGAGGGACTGACTGTGCAATGGTAATAATGTGTTTATTGTACATAAGCGTCTGTTGGCTACATGCTCCGTTAAAAAAAAAGAAACCGTTTACGTTATTATTATTTTTTTCTTTCCAACGCAACGTTCCCAATCATGGCAAGCAATATGAAATCATGTGGAGGAGTTTTCTACGCTCTCGAAGTTGCAAAATGCACCAACAACAACAACAAAAAACAAAAACAAAACACACATTTTATTACCATGGCAATTTAAACCTTGATGTGCAACTAGCTGTATGCCAATAAAAAAAACAACAACAAAAATCAGCAACAAATAATGTACTTCATGCAACATATTGCGATTTCTTGATTGCGAACATAATAACAACGAGCGACTGACGCTGACTATGACTCTGAATCTGAATCTGATGACAGCCGCCCTATGGCCAGACAATTCATCAATATGTATGGGGATAATGGATTTCCATGGAGTTTCGTCCCGCTGCTGCTGATGCTGCTTCTGCAGATATTTTTTCGAACTTTGACTCTGTTGCTATATATGTATATGTATGTAGTCTCCTTATGAAGTGCCTGACGGATGGACGTAGTTAGACATGCGTTGTACAGTGGGACACTTTTTATGACAAAGTCGATTTAAATTCACTCTTTAAAAAAATGTATTTCGAGAACGAATCAAATGATTTCTATTATTTAATCATTTAAAGGTACTGTAGAACGCATTTTTAAAGTTTTTAGAGTTACTTCTTGCAAATTAATATGTCTCCAACTTTTTGTTTATTCAAAAATGTGCCTTTTTTTATTTTAAAAAAAATATTATCTAAATTTTTCCAAGAAAATAGGCATAATTTTGGGCATATATTTATATCTTTAATGATAAATTTCATCGTAAGTTGTATTTTTTTTTGTTCCAATTTTTCACCTATTCTGTCCCACTGTTTATTTCAGTGTCGTTAAAAGGGTTGAAATTATTATGATATTCGATACATGAACTTCCAGGCAAAGCAACACTATATGACTCACATTGGGTGGCTATGGGTAGGACTGAGTATGTAGGCAATATGTGTGGTGTAAATATTGCTGCAATTAAATTCTTCAACTGCGATATTTGCTGCCAGTTGAATTAAAAAAAAAATTAACAAAACAAAAAAATAAAAAAAAAAACATCAAGGAATAAAAGGCGAAATAAAATATTGAACTTGAAAAAATACCCGTAGGCGGCAGACAATGGGCACTTAACACTGTGCGGTGGTGCGCCATTACACGAACTGCATCACCACCGCTACTACTTCGACGATGACGATGACGACCACGTACCCAACGTTCCTACTCTATCAGGGTGTAAAATCAATTTTTTATTAAGCCAGGTCGTGGTGTTTTATTTTTTTATTTTTATTTTTATGTTTTGTTTTATTTTACAACCAACATGAGTTTGAGACTTTCAGAGTTATTGACAGATTGATTGGGATATATCGACGAGTATGTAGTTAAAAAAAAATTTAAATGCAAAACAGATTTTTGTAAAATTAAGTTTTATTTTTGATTCTTTACTTTCTTACGGTTGAAATAACTATATGAATAAAAATGTATTGGATTTTAAAATGCAATAATCGTTATTTTTTTAATATAGTATATATTTTTTTTCCTAAAAAATATATTCTTTTAATTTAATTTCACGTAAACCAATTTGTGCTTAAAATCAATTAAGTTTGACAAATATTTCAGTTCAAAAATCATGTTCATGGACTTTGGGATGGATTTTTTTGCATTTGATGGAAATTTCTTTTAAATAGAGTAGAATTTGGAGAATAAAAGATTTACTTTTTATAATATTGATGAATGGCTGTTTTTTTATTTTTTGTAATTGTTTATAACTATTATATATACAAAAATATAAGTGCACACAAAATGAATACTCAAATTTTGGCAGCACTGAATAATTTGTGATATTTAAGCTTTCAGTTGTTTAAGGAAAAAAATATTAATAAAGGCAGTTAATATGTAAAAATGAGATCTGAGAGGACAGAGAGATCTTTACAAATCTCAAAAATTATATGAACACGATTCCTGAGAAAAAAATTCTCATTTCTGTCAAATTCTAAGGAAACAAATTTCGGATGCGCTGGTTTTCTCTCTAAGCCGACGTTTTGATTTCTAGAGTTTTTTGTCGCAAATAATTAGTTAAAAAAAAATGAGATAGTGAGAACTTTGGACTTACCTCCTCCTCCTTAATAAAATTGACGAAGGAAATGCTCTGAGATCTTAAAAATGTAAACTTTCTAGTTTTTCGAATAAAATTATTTTGGTATATTTCATGAAACTATTATTATTAAAAACTTTTCACAAAGTCAACAAAGAAGTTAACTGGCAAAATATCAAATCTCACAAAATGCGGAGGTTAAATCGTTCAAACATAGAATTTTATAAAAAAAGTACGTATACGCCATAGTTAACCGCATGTAGTAAAAAATCATTATAATTTAAATCAAAGTAAAGAATGAGGTTAATGGATTTTATTTTGCAAAACAATTGCAAAGGTAATGATTATATAATTGGTTTAATAAATATATCTTACAATTGAAACATTATAAAGAAGTTATTAGTTATTATTTATTTGTTTGAAGGAATATTCATTTAAAAATTCCAATTGCATGTAAATATAGGTAAATACAATCTCTATACGATGATAAAGATGAAGAAATAATTGGTAAACTAATACTCATTTATTTGCAAATGAATTTTTTAGAGGAAAATATTTGAGCTATTTTTAAATTTTTTAAAATTTTTTTTTTTCTTAACGTAAAATCAAATTAACCTTACCAACAATATCATTGATTTTGATTTTTTTTTCCGGTTTTAGTAATAAGGTAGGATTAACCCGATATGATATATAAAACATTTTTACTTTCGAAGGTGCCTATAGGGCAATTTTGGAAAACACGCCTAAAAATGTGACAGTTCAAATAATCGTCAAATTGAACATTTGGTGATTTTAACTTTAATAAAATGTTTACAAAATAGTATGATGTTAAATCGTTAAAAATTTCATGGTTAGAAATATTATTTTTCAATTTTTGAAAATTAAAAATGATATTTTTGAAGAGGTATAATCATGAATTTGGTTCGTGTCGACCAAAAATTACCGTTATGATAGGAAACTAAAAGGGCTACATTACGACAAAGTGTCATGGTTTCCACCATGACATAACGGTATAATTTCATGGATGCCACCCCTCTAGAAATATTTTTTTGAATTTTTGAAAATTAAAAATGATATGGTTCAAATTTTTGAACAAAAAAAAATTTTAAATCAAACTACTGATACTGTAATATCTTTTCTGCATCTACGTAATAATTTATTTTTCCAAATTATGAATCTTTGCAGCAATTTTGGTATTTTTAAAAAACATAAGGCAACCATATCGATAGTTGTGGAAAGGTCAAAGTACTTTCGCCTGGTTAAGTTTTATTTTCCCTTACCCAAACCCTGCGCTAAGAAGCTTTTCACTTCAAAAACTTCAAGGCTTATAGTTTAATATAAAGCCTCTATAGAACACTTTTGTCGTTTTGATATTTTAAATTTCATAGCAAGAATTTAAACTTTTCTATGAAGCACACAAAAATACAAATATGTGAAGAATAGTTCTTGAAAGAATAGCAACTTTAATTTTCAGATTAAAATAAAAAAAAAACGTGACAATTTAAAGAGGTTCATTAAAACATGTTGTTAAGACATTTAAATGAAAACGTATTTTTCAAAGAGATAAAATAACTGCTCTTTTTTTTTTTTTTTTTTGAATTCATAAAAGCACCACAAAGCTTAGTTGATGTTCGAAACCATCTCTTACAAAACATCTGTAAAAAATGTTTTTAATTCAAATTTTGAATGTATGTATGTATATATTTTTTTTTTAAATTTAATATAGAAAGAGAATTGATTGAAGATTAAAGGTTACAAAATTATAACTCTTTATTTAAGTGAACAAAACATACAATTAAATGATCCTAAATGTCTTCTATTATTTTATTGGACTTTGGTTGCACTTTAAGTATACCTACATATGCACATGCAGTTAATTGGTAAAGCTAAAAAAAAAACACTCACATGAGCTTCAATTAATCCAACTACATATATATATATACCCTTCCTTATAAGTACCATCCAATTGTTCTCGATAGTAATTAGTTCTCTACATAACTTAACTGGCAAATCCATTAAATGCCACTCAATTTCTTTATAGTAATGGCATTGTAATTTCCTTCAATTCACACCTAATGGATCCACTTCGACTTCCTTCAACTCTCTCTCTCTCTTAATTGCATATCCTTATACAAATCATTCTTCAAGCTATATATAGTTAGTTAGGTATAATCCTATTCATAGTGTAAAGTTCTACACCACCAACAACGATTAGGTTCAACTTTACATTTCACACTTTGCATCGTATACTCTCTCTCAGTGGCTGATGTGTGCATCATCCAAGAAGCTCGTTTACAATCTAGAAAAAAAGGACTTTTTCTTTTGTTTTCTTCTTTTCCATGCACAGACGCAGACAATCAGTTTCTCTTTTCAGTCTTGTATGTATAGTGCGATATATGTCCTTCTCGATATTTTTTTGTCTGCATCGAAATTTTTTTTGTCAATAGTAGGTAACTCAACAAAAACAAAAAAATCTGCGGACAAAAAATTAACTCACATAGCTAGGTAGCTTAACTCTTGTTATTTTTCCCAAAAGGACACTTACATATACCTACACTATCCAACAAAAGAGAGAGTAAGTGTATTATACCGATTGTAAAAGAAAAAAAAAATATAAAAAAAAAAAAGAAATCAATGACCTCTACGTTGTTGTCTAGCCAACGTCGTTATCGTCGCAGGGACATACACAGCAGAACTGGTTGCATGCATTTTCTAACACAGGAAGATCAAAACAAAAACAACATTCATTGCCAAGAGGAGCAGGAAAGTGCAACTCTAAATATTGCATTTGCCAGGCTACCTTTTTCTGCACACATACTCAAAGGAAAATACTACAACTGGCATTGCCATATTTTGCACATGGCCGGATTCAATGAGTCTAATAAAAAAAGGCTCTTAAACGATATAATTTTCACATTTAATTCAAAAATCACCCAATATGATAATGAGGCTATTTTCACAGTATACCTACACATACTAAAATAAGTGGCACTTAAAATTTATATTTTGACACTTTAAGCACAGTTTTGAAGTCTGAGTAAGTGACACTTAAGTGTCACTATAGAAAACTTAAATGTCACTTATTCGGGTAAATTTGTATTCTGAAATTGGACTTTAGTCTTCCATATTGCGCATTTAAACGCCACTCACTTCGACTGTAACACTGGGCCTTAGTTTCTTCTAAAAGTTTCTTGTTCAAACGAAATGAAAATAAATTTTCTTGTGATAATCCAATACAACACTAACAATTACCCCGCAGGCACCTACGTAGGAACACTTGTCGACAATTTATTGAAAATATTTTAATTTAGTTTGTGCCAGTCGGGTTAGTTATATGGCACAAAAGACAAAGATCGAGTAATTGACATTCAAAAAATCAATCAAATCCGCTCCTGTTTTATGCATCCAAGTTTAGTCCGGTCTGATAAGGTTCTCTCAGAATTATACTGGAGCATTGTTGGGTTTGCCCATGAAAGTTTTATGTTTGTCCATCCGGTGTGCGCCTGTCTGTCGTTTCGTTAGTCAATTTGTTGTTCTTTTTGAGCCTTACTGTATGGCTGTTCATCATGTTTTTTTTCTGTAGTTTTGTACCCGCTGCTGCTGGTGCTGCTTCTTGACATCGATCCATGTAAATAGAGTTAGTATATCCGTTGCCATGTAGTATATAATTGACTGGTTGTGACTTATGCTCCAAGACAGTGGAATCTGTGTCTGGCAATATACACAAGATGATGTACGTTTTAAGAATTTTTTTTTTTTTAATTTTACATTGTGTGCATATTACATATAGCAACAGATACGAAATTCATTTATTTACGGATGAGTAAATTACTTTGTGTGTTTCTATGAATAAAATTATTTCTTTATGGAAATGAAGGGAAAGTATATATAGAGATTTGTTGAAAATTAATATATGTTCTCGTATAGATTGGTCATAAATATCTAGATCTTATTGTTTTAATTTATTCAAATAAAATGAGGAGGATTAAAATATTATTGAAATGCCTTTTTGAAATTAAAGTAGGTACTCAAGCATATTAAATTGTATGTAATATGTATATGACTTTGAATTTTATTTTAACAAAATATATACTTTGCTTAGAACTCGCAGAAGTCGATGGATATATCAGACATTTTTAATCAAGGTATATATGAAAAAATGTTTAGAAAATAAAAGTTCTTTGGTCAAAACAACCCTTCAAGGAAACATTTCACAAATTTTCTGACCCAACCAAAATAGTTCAGAAATATTTGGTTCTTTCTTCTAAATTGAATTCTTCTAATTTTAATTTAATTAATTTTCGAATAATTTTTATCAGAATTATAAATACAGAATGTCCAAAATTTAAGTAAAATGTTTTACAAATTCTTTAAAATTTTAAAAATTTCTGGATTTTTAAGTTTTTCATAAAATTTCTAGACAGTACCTAAATCAAATTTATTTAGAAGTAAAAATTTTGTTAATTTTTATTCCAAAATTTTGAAAAGGCCAAAAAATTATTTATGATGACCATAATTCTGTAAATTTCAAAATTATAAATTTTTAATTTATTTCCTAAGTTCAAATTTATCTTATCCCGCATTTTCTTATCTGAACCTCAAAATTAAGTACAGAATACAAAAATAGAATTTAGTCTCTTAATTTTTTTATTTTTATTTCACATTTTAAAAAAAGGTCCAAAAATTCTTTATAAGTTCCAAAATTATTAATTTTTAATTTGTTTTATAAGAATATAAATATATCGTGCCACAATCTTCTCTGAATCCCAAAATTAAGCACAGGATATTTAAATATTTATCTAAATAAAATGTTTGTACATGATACTTACATATGCTAATATGATTGAAGTTCTACGGTCAAAACAAACCTGCCAGAAAACTGCAAACAGTGTCTGGGGTACATTGTACAGATTTTCTGACCCGACGGAAAAATTTCAAAAGTGTTTTTAATTCTAAATTTCGTTTAAATAAATTTTGTTAAGAAATGCCTTTTTGAAATTAAAGTAGGTACTCAAGCATATTAAATTGTATGTAATATGTATATGACTTTGAATTTTATTTTAACAAAATGTATACTTTGCTTAGAACTCGCAGAAGTCGATGGATATATCAGACATTTTTAATCAAGGTATATATGAAAAAATGTTTAGAAAATAAAAGTTCTTTGGTCAAAACAACCCTTCAAGGAAACATTTCACAAATTTTCTGACCCAACCAAAATAGTTCAGAAATATTTGGTTCTTTCTTCTAAATTGAATTCTTCTAATTTTAATTTAATTAATTTTCGAATAATTTTTATCAGAATTATAAATACAGAATGTCCAAAATTTAAGTAAAATGTTTTACAAATTCTTTAAAATTTTAAAAATTTCTGGATTTTTAAGTTTTTCATAAAATTTCTAGACAGTACCTAAATCAAATTTATTTAGAAGTAAAAATTTTGTTAATTTTTATTCCAAAATTTTGAAAAGGCCAAAAAATTATTTATGATGACCATAATTCTGTAAATTTCAAAATTATAAATTTTTAATTTATTTCCTAAGTTCAAATTTATCTTATCCCGCATTTTCTTATCTGAACCTCAAAATTAAGTACAGAATACAAAAATAGAATTTAGTCTCTTAATTTTTTTATTTTTATTTCACATTTTAAAAAAAGGTCCAAAAATTCTTTATAAGTTCCAAAATTATTAATTTTTAATTTGTTTTATAAGAATATAAATATATCGTGCCACAATCTTCTCTGAATCCCAAAATTAAGCACAGGATATTTAAATATTTATCTAAATAAAATGTTTGTACATGATACTTACATATGCTAATATGATTGAAGTTCTACGGTCAAAACAAACCTGCCAGAAAACTGCAAACAGTGTCTGGGGTACATTGTACAGATTTTCTGACCCGACGGAAAAATTTCAAAAGTGTTTTTAATTCTAAATTTCGTTTAAATAAATTTTGTTAAGAAATGCCTTTTTGAAATTAAAGTAGGTACTCAAGCATATTAAATTGTATGTAATATGTATATGACTTTGAATTTTATTTTAACAAAATGTATACTTTGCTTAGAACTCGCAGAAGTCGATGGATATATCAGACATTTTTAATCAAGGTATATATGAAAAAATGTTTAGAAAATAAAAGTTCTTTGGTCAAAACAACCCTTCAAGGAAACATTTCACAAATTTTCTGACCCAACCAAAATAGTTCAGAAATATTTGGTTCTTTCTTCTAAATTGAATTCTTCTAATTTTAATTTAATTAATTTTCGAATAATTTTTATCAGAATTATAAATACAGAATGTCCAAAATTTAAGTAAAATGTTTTACAAATTCTTTAAAATTTTAAAAATTTCTGGATTTTTAAGTTTTTCATAAAATTTCTAGACAGTACCTAAATCAAATTTATTTAGAAGTAAAAATTTTGTTAATTTTTATTCCAAAATTTTGAAAAGGCCAAAAAATTATTTATGATGACCATAATTCTGTAAATTTCAAAATTATAAATTTTTAATTTATTTCCTAAGTTCAAATTTATCTTATCCCGCATTTTCTTATCTGAACCTCAAAATTAAGTACAGAATACAAAAATAGAATTTAGTCTCTTAATTTTTTTATTTTTATTTCACATTTTAAAAAAAGGTCCAAAAATTCTTTATAAGTTCCAAAATTATTAATTTTTAATTTGTTTTATAAGAATATAAATATATCGTGCCACAATCTTCTCTGAATCCCAAAATTAAGCACAGGATATTTAAATATTTATCTAAATAAAATGTTTGTACATGATACTTACATATGCTAATATGATTGAAGTTCTACGGTCAAAACAAACCTGCCAGAAAACTGCAAACAGTGTCTGGGGTACATTGTACAGATTTTCTGACCCGACGGAAAAATTTCAAAAGTGTTTTTAATTCTAAATTTCGTTTAAATAAATTTTGTTAAAAATAATTTTTGTAATATATAATTTCCATCAAATATTTTATAAATACAGATTGTCGAAAATTAAAATCTAGAATTTTACAAAATTTTCTATATTTTACAATTTCAATAAATATTTTAGGTTTTAATGTTCTTTAAAAAATTTAAATACGGTAAATTTAATTTTTATTTTAAGTAAAAAATATTTTTTTTGTTAATTTTTATTCCAAAATTTTGAAAAAGGTCCAAAATTTCTGTGTGAGCATATTTCTGTAGACTCCAAAATTACTGTTTTTTTTATTTTTTTTGTTTAAGACAAAATATCGCGCTTCTTCTTATCTGAACCTCAAAATTAAGTACAAAGTATAAGAATTTTTTATCTGTATAGGAATTTTTGGCAACTTAATTTTGGCACGTTTAAACTTTTTGTGAGAAATGTCAATAAGATTTTTAAAATATGTATCAACAACTTAATACATCAAAATTTTGAAAATTTAAAATCCCAAAAACTATAAGATTCTCGAAATTTGGAACTATGTACATACATATATACTATTGGTTGGCATTTATAGAACAATAAGACAAAAATCTAAAATATGTACTAAAATTTAAAATAGTTCTAAAAATTTTATAAGAAAAAATTATTTGTCATAAAAACAGAAATTTTTAAAATTTGGAGCTTTTTTTTTATTTCCAGAATTTTGTGTTGAATAATTGGTCTAAAATTTTTGTTAAATTGTTAAACTGTAAAATAAAAATAAATGACATTAATCTTATTGTAAATCCACACTTAGAAATCGCTCGTGATTTTTAGTCCGATAATTTCGGACCGAACGAAACGCACGAATTGATGAAAAATTTGAATTCCTCGATTTTCTGTCAATTGCTACATTTTCTTCACTTCTTGTGGTAACACCTCTGAATATATAAACTCATTGCAAATCCATAAATAAATAAATACCCAAAGTTATTTCTTCCTATAACGCCCTGAAATTGACAAGTGCCTGTCGTCGGGGCGTTGCATTATCTAAACATCCTGGCAATCAAGTCACACCACGAAGCAAATATTCTCTACGTTCAAACCTGTCATCAACTGACCTCATTGAGTTGTCTGTCCAAACGAATCATTTGCCAAATAAACTATCAACACTTTTACACGCATGAAAATGCCAAATCAATTAATCGAACTTGCACCACACCACACAATACCACCGGATGTATTTGTGAAGCCTTCGAGATCTCCTATAAAGTATATCTATATTTATAACATGGCTGTCTCCTTTGGTCATGACGTCGTCGTCGTCATCGATTGGATTGATGTCAAAAATAGAGCATAAAATGCCTCTTTGTCTTTCATCGTCGCAGTCGTTGTGTCGTTGTGTCGTCGTCGTCGCCATAGTTGTTTGTCGGTCGTTTGGATTGATTGAGTTGTGTGCACCCAAAACAACGAAACTATCTAACAAATTCGAACCTAGTCCAATTGATTAAGGAGTAGGAAGGTAGGTAGAGGTGTACAACACATATAGATATACATAGGTGCCTCTGCCTATCAATAATATCCGAATCCGAACGTGTTTTGTGTGCAAGAGAACGGGAATATATGAAACTCTGTTCCGCATCTAATGGGTGCGACACACTACATAACAATATATCCACTATAAATCGGCTGCTGTCAGATACAAAATTATCTCATAGATATTTTGCTGGCCAGCCACATCATGACCACTACTTGGAGAAATGGAATTTATGTTGGTTGCCTGGGTGGCGACTGGTTTATCTTTTTTTTTTTTTTTTGTATATGTTTTATTTTGTATTGTTTTGTGTGGGCTGAGGCTTGCCTCTTGTTTAATGTTGACATCTCTTGAGGATACCATACCGAATAGATAGTTTGTTTCATACACATTTATATAAGATTTTCCTTGCGTCAGGAGTTTTTGAATCGTGTGTAATTAGTTTTGGGCTCGAGATATAGGGGGAGGAGTAACTACATACATATCTATATAAGTTTTTGTCTCTTCAATTGCTTGTGGGTGGGTGGAAAGGAAAACATTTTGCATTGTAAACAGAAACCTTAACAAATGAACGTTATAGATTGTTGTTAGGTTTATATAAACATATCTGATAATATGAGATGGTTTTTTTTTTTTTTTGTATAGCCTCTGCCCGATGTGTTATCAGCAACAGAATATATTTCAGAGTTTCCAAACACCCTGACATGTTAACTATCTTGTCAACAAGACCAACACACAAATATCTTCTATATGGAAATTGTCATGAAAGGAAGATTTATCGTCCTGATAACAAGTTATGTCCTAAAGCAATGGAAGACATACGTATAGGTACACAAAAAAAAAAGATCAGAAATTTTGGGTCAATATTCAAGTCATCAATGATGAAATTTCAAACGAACAAAAATAAATAGCTAGAGCATTAAGAATAAAATTAACACAACGATATACTTATGTAGAAGTTGTTTGCTTTAATATTTAATATGTAATACAAATAAAAGATATCCCCATCCGGAAATAAAATTGGATTTAAGAATTTCAAAATGTGGAGTTATATTTTAGGAATTATTTTTACATAGAGGTGGAAATTTTTTCAATCATACAATAAGGCCCCAACAAAATGAAAAAAACCCCAACGAAATGAAAAAGCCCCAAAACTAATTGAAATAACGCCCCAATTTATATTTATATTTTTTTTTTTTTTTTAATTTGTATTTAAAACTTTATTTTTTTGAGAACTTAATAATTCAAAAACGACTTGGTCGATTTTTATTAAACTTAGCACCCACCAGTTGTTTGATATTATCTAGCAGATTTTAAACACATTTTTTTTCTTATAACCAAAAATAACGGTACCTCCCATACAAATGTTTAAAAACCGGTATAGAAAATCTCATTTTTCTCAAAAACGGCTCCTACGATTTTGATTAAAATTTTTGTGTCAACTAATATCAAAACGATCTATCATACTATTGGAAAAAATAATGTATCAATCGTTTAAAAATGGTACCTCTCATAGAACCTTTTTTTGGGTTTTAGACTACATCATTATCTGCTGAACCAATTTTAATGACATTTTCTTTTTGCACAAAAGCTACTCATAAGTTTGAATATTGCACATCAAAATGTTCAAAAATCCAAATTTTGCATTCAAAAAAAAAGTTTCTAAATAATTTTTTGAAAACTCGATATTTCAAAAATGGTTGGATAATTGTTTTTCAAAATTAATTTTTAAACTTCGCATAAATAAGTTCTAAAATTGGCGTACCAATTTTTTTCTTAAAAATATATTTAAATTTTTTTATAAAAAAAAAAACAATTTTTTTAAAAAAATTTTTGTAAGAAATCACTTGGTGTACATTGTGTTCCTTAAGCTAGGCTATATTTTTGGCAGGTGGCATAAGTTATAGGCTGCAATAATTAATAAATTTCTTTTATCAGATGAAAAATGTGATCGCACATAAGAGCAAGTTCGTGCGACCCAGTCGGGCATTTTATTTAAAAAGGTAATATATACGACAAGTCTAATCAAGCATTCAACTAGTTACGTACGAGATTCAAAGAACGAATTATGTATTTCGCTTAGAGGAAAAGTTGATTGGTCAAAAAAATTAGTCTCAAATGGAGTAATTTGAGATTCATGAGATTTTTCGAAAAAATTGTTTGAACTAACATTTCAAAAAAAATTCAAACACAACATTCAAACAGTGATTGAGGCTATTGAACAATTTTTTAACCTGCCTGGTAATCGAAGTCATATACATATGTACAACGTTAAATTTAATACCAAAATGTCATAAATTTAAGATAAGTAGGTATTCAATTGAATTTCCAGACTATTTGTTGAATCACACGGATTTCTTTAATTACTTACTTTTGTTGAACGTTTAGACTCAGTGCATTTTTGGTGATTTTTTCCAATGAAGTCAACCACCAAAACGCAAATCAGAAACATTTTCTACCAAATCTTCTTCAAATGTCACTTTAAACCAATTAAACGTTTAACTATCAAGCTTGGAAAAACGCATTTAATTTTTTATCCGCATGTCGACCAGCGTTGACGAAAATTTCTTCTCGGCATAGAGGCACGAAAAAAATCAATATGGCACGTTTTACTTAGTTTATTTTTACTTCAAAAAAAGCGAATTTCGGAGAAATTTAAGCAAATTATTTCTTCACATTTTTTATTGAAATATATTTTTTTAATATAAGAATTTTCGTTTTTTCATATGGCACAAAAATGGCACGATTTTTTTTAGTAAATGCCACGTTTGCGAATATGCGATAGATGTACTAGTATGTACGAATAAACCAGACTTCATTTGCTGTGAAAAAAAGTACTCCTATCAAAACTTTCATTGAGCAATGCGCGCAAGAGGAACACAAAACTAGAATTGTGATAGGTATGTATACCTGTACTAAATCTTAGCCAAAAACCTATTTTTAAGATATACTGAATTTACCTATAAAATGAATATTTTAAATGAATACAAAACCTGGTTTAAAAAATTGCACTAGGTTAACTGGAACTGCGTCGACCGACCTTAAAATTTTGAAAAAGAAATTCGTCTTAAGATCATTGGAAAAGCTATTTTCAAACAGACTCTTTTTCTTTGGACAAATTTTCCAGGTATTTCTTTTTTAAAATGTTAATCTTAATACACTACCCCAATAACACCTTCTTATGCCTCAGATAAGTAAATATATATTGTTTATCGTAAGATCTCCCCTCAATATTCACATTTTTGCGCCTGCATCACCCTCAAAAACTGATGTCTATCGTTGTTGTTGCATAAAATCCACAAAGACCCAAAGCCATATGAAATGCCCACCACAAACTGGGTTACTAGTCGTCATCATTAAGCTATCAACACCTTCAAATACATATATACCTACCATCATCTTTGATGTGCTACATACTTATAAACACAGACGATTTCATTTTCGGACTAAAACGATATAATGTGGTTTTAAGCTTAGTAATTCTCTTTTGATATAGAAAACCAAATTAATTTCCTAAAGCATCATATGGAGCGGGGGTCTGCTCAATCAGTAAATCAATAGAAAATCTCTTTTTCCAATAATGATGCAGTTAAAAACGCCAGACATTGGTGGCGATGGTGGCAGTGATGGGATTTTGGAACTCTGTCAATAACTGAACTCAATCAAATCACCGCTTCAGTTGCGCAATCAATTAGCAATTCTATAAAGTGTGGTATAGTGCAGTGTTGTAGCAGGTTCCACAAAATCCTTTTATTTCGTTCTGGACCAAAGAGAATCGTGCAAATAATTGCATCAGTTTATATATACATAGACGATTTATATATAAGGACATTCAAACAGTCGGATTTGTATAGACCAAAGATTCGAAACTTTGTGGTGGGCCACACAAAACACAAGCCGATAAAGCATTACCTACCAAAATATACCTATCTATACGCATTCAATTGGGTATAAAGTGTTGAATTTAACAGTTTTGAATGGAAAACTTGATTACAGCAATTTCTTGGAATTCTATTAATTGAGAAAATTGTGTTAATAAAATATACCTATGTATGCCTGTAGATAGATGGCTTACCTTACTTTTAATAAAACTGATTGATTTAAAGAAAATTTAATTAAGGTACGCTTTAGGCCGAAAAAAAAAACCATGTAAAGCAGTTTTTTTTAAAGAAGAAGTTTTGGGTTTGGGTACTTTTTTTTGCCATTTCAGGGTTACCTCCCCTTAAAATTATATTCAAGCTTAAAACTAAATATATAAGCCTCAAAGATTAAGTAACTATTAAGATCCTAAAAGTCTTTGATATAATTTAAACCGTAAGCTCTATAAAGAATCTATGCGATATCAATCTTTCCAAAATACGATCAAAATAAAACAAAGACAAAACATCATGCAAAATAAAAATCAATATATTAACGGTGGAAGGTGTTTGAGATGCGAACAGCATGATGCTTTTACTTCAACATTTGACTTAAAAAATCTTGTTTAAGAGGATGCAATGATGATGATGATCCCATTTCCTTTGTCACTGCTCTAATGCTCTAACCTCTGTCAACTAAGAAATGAGTTTCTAAAAATAGAATTCAGTCTGAAAGGTTTGGCATAAGAAATACTTTTGTTCGAATAACAGTCAGAATATCTGGGTTAACTTTAACCAAAAAGAGTTATTAATATTCATTTTATCATGATTTGATTTGATTTTTTTTTTTCGGAGGTACCTACGTCCTACATACTTATACTTATGTACATATGAACATTCCAGGTGGGCCCAATCTTTCAAAAATATTTATACATTACGACTTATAATCATACATATTTTTGGCTTAGAAAATACCAGCAAAAATATAAAATAACCAGCTGATCCAGGTGAACGTTGCCTCACACTAACAAATCGAAATAATTCCTGTTTTAATAAATGTGTTTAAGAATTGAATTTTTGAAGGAAACTTTTGGTAACCGCATAGTTTCACGTTACGGACCCGGGAATTGGCTTCCAAGATCGTCCGATTTAACGCCACTTGACTATTTTCTGTGGGGATATGTGAAGTCGATAGAATATCTTGAAAAAGACGTTTCAAATTATTTAAATTTTAAGATAAATATAATTTTATAATAGATTACAAAATAGATATAAACACAATTCTTTTTCCAAATAATTTTTAGGACAGAATAGACCTGAAGAAGTACTTAAACAAGTACGAAACGTCGTCTATCAAAAAGTAGATAAAGAAAGAAAGACCTGAAGCCCACAGAAATAGGATTCAAATATATTAAATTAAGAAATAAAGATCACGAAAAAGGAATAACCAGAAGATTATCTTTCGAATAAAGTAAATTTTATGTCAATTTAAAAATATGTACTTTGTTTTATTCCATTTTAAAGTTCTATACCTCTAAAAAAAAACATCCTTTATATATTATCGCACGTACTTGACTCTTGCCGTAAAAAACAAAATTGTGGCTACATATTATTTAATCTTTAACAAAAAATGTAAAAAAATACTAAACAAATGGATTCTTTATTTATTTTTTCTTTGTTTAAAAAAATGTTTACAAAATTTTTAAATGCAATATAATTTGAAATATTTACAAGCAATAGATTAGATTTAGAAGCGCCAGATTTCAGAATTATAACTTAATCGGTCCAGTCCTTAAAAACAAATATTTGAATAACTAAAATAATATAGGGATACTTTATTAAAAAACGTAAAAACTTCATAGCCATTATTGGATTTTTTGGCAACAATCTTAAAAGCACTTTTCTTATAATAACTTTGGTCATTACAGGTACCTGTTTCGCAAAAAATCGTTAAATTGGTTTAAACGAAATGAAAAAAAAAGCCTTTCAAAATTTTTAAACATTTTTAAAAGAAATTAAATCTAACCAAAAAAATTCCTGCTAGAGGGTTTTTTTAAGCACAAATTGGTTTGAGCTAGAAAACTGTGAAGCCTACGAACTCGAAGAAAACCGACAGTTTGTTTTAGAAAAAAAAAATGTTCCTTTCTTCGGATGTATAAATACTTAATTTGCTAGTTCACTATTATAAATTGTGTAAAAGAAGTAAAATAATCCTTGTGCTTACCAACTTTTGTTTGTCTAAAATATTTTCCTTGAAACTCACCTGAAAAGAAACAGAAAACAAAACATTAATTAAGCATAATTAATTCATTGAAACGTTTTTAGAAAAGAAGACTTGCAACCGATTTAAATAAGGAAACACAATTACAAGTAAATACATAAAAAGCAATTTAATAATAGTCTAGTGTCTATAAATTCAACGTGTTCAACGTGTAAATTTAACAATAAAAAAAAAATCAGACATTCGATTCCCAAGATTATAATTATCCATCATAGTTATTATTTCTGAAAGTTACCTACAAATTGAGTGACTATTTCCGTCTTATATGGATGTTGACAGAAATAAAAAAAAAAAAATCTTTCTGCCACTTGAGATTTGAGAACATATCAATCCGTTGACTTAATGCTATTTGAGTGCTGACTGAGACTGCGTAGTGTTTATTTTTCATTCCACCGATTAACCACGATATATTTATTTTTTTTTATTTTGTCACAACTTTATGGAATGACATTAGACCAAAGTGCACTTAGATGTCTTGACCATTTAAAGGCAAATGCACTCATTTATGTAGTATACCTACACGGCACAATAAAACAAATCAAAAGCATACTCAACTCGTACTTACTTTCAAATTGATTTTGAACAATTATAATTTTATCTTAAAGGAAGTTTTTAAAAACCAATCTATCTGGTTTAACTTCGATGTTTCGATTTTTAGTATATACATCAGCGGCTTTGATTTCTATATACATATGTATGTGAATCTGATTTCATTGCTATTCATGATAAGATTTTTTTTTTGTGGCGTTTCATTGTAACAATACCCAGTGGGGTTTTGTGCGTGATATGATGATTTTTATTGCAAATGTAAACCAAATGTGCTCAGAATAATAAAACGAGTTTTTTTCTATTCAAATTGGAATTGAACATCTTCCATGAGATGATAAACATTTTTATTATACCTTGTCGGATGTATATTGTATATTATAGAGAATCGAAGGATACCTAGATACGATTGCAAGTACAACGTTTGAATATTTTTTTATCAGAAACTTTCGATAAAACTTCCAATTAAATTGTTATACACTTTTCGTTTTTGTTGGCTTAGTGACAGGAAATACAATATTAGTCTTAATTGGGTTTTTTTATGGAATACTTTTTATTTTTATTTTGTACTTTTACATTGTTTAAGCGAATCAGTTATACAAATGAAAAATCTGATGAAAAATACCACCAACATTTTTAAAATAAGTCTGTACTACTAAAAACTTGTACCAACCTAATAGCGCTAAATTCAATTGTAAAATGTTTCTATGCAATTTCTATAAAAAAAAACTACTTTAAATACTATGTAGTTCTGGATTCGTAGAAAAAAATCAAACTCGAGATTTTGATCAAACTTGACATTACGATGATAGCAAAATAGAAAAAAGTGGGTCTCACAATTCTTTCCTTCTGTCTGCCTATCCTGTCTTTTCAGCTGCAGCTTAACGGGTCGATCGATTTTCTTTAAACTTTGGTATACCTAGGGGATTTTGGGATTTTTCTTACAAAAAGGCTACCACTTTATAAAAAGATTTTTGACCATTTTTTTGATTTTCTGTTTTCTCAATAATGGCCTAACTTATTTTGGTAAAGAATCTTTCAAAAAGTTGTAAAGTATTAGTTAAAGTAAATGCATTTTGCATTTTTGTAACATTATCTAGCAGATTTTAAATAAAAATTCTTATTGTGTCATTTTGCTCAAAAACGACTCCTGCAATTTTGATTCAAATTTTTATGTGAGCTAATATCAGTAGGTACGATCTAAGGTTTTATTTAAAAATAAATTAAATATCAATCGATTAAAAATGGCATTTTTTTGGTTTTCTATCTGTTTTACCAATTTTAAAGAAATTTTTTCACACAAGAGCATATCAAAATTAAAAAAAAAAAAAAAACAAATTTTGGATTTTCAAAAAATGTTGAACATTTAAAATTTTTTTTTTTAAATTTTATATTTGGAAGACGAAAATTAATTTTTAAGCTTCGCATTAACAAAAAACTAAAAAATTGCGTACCCATTTTTTTCTTAGATATTATGTTTTCAAAATTTTATAGCTACATACATATGTACATACATACATATATAAAAAATAATTTTTTTCAAAAAATAAAATTAAGAAATATGATCAAAATCAGTTTTTCAGAAAATCGTAAACAAACAAAAATTGATATATGGGATTTATCAATTTAATTTATAATCATTTTTGGACAGTTAAGTTATTTATATAACTAGTTTAACTTAGAGCGCCCGTATAGGTCCAGTAGGTAAGTTAGTTGTAAGTTATTGATAAGTAGGCTAGTTTTTATGAATTTTTGTCTAGCTTTAAGATAGTTATAAGTTTTTGGAAATATAAAAATGAATTAAAAATTGAAAATTAAAAAAAAAACATTTTTGGAATTTTTTTTAAAAGGTAGCCTATTCTGTTAAAATAAATTATTAATTAATTAAAAAAAATGTGGCCACGTTTTTGAGAAAAACAAGATTTTGATTTATTGCTAAAAATATTTGTACAACAGATACCGTAATTTTTGGCCCTAAAAATGAAAAAAAAAAAATCAAGGGAATTTTCAAACAAAAACGGAAAATATCAAGTCATTAAGAAAATCGACCCACCCATTTAGACTGCGGCTTTTATATCTTTTTTTAAAAGCCAGAAATCCATCCATTAATTATGTTTTTAAATTAAATTGTTGTAGTGAATAATTTTGGAAAAATTAGATTTCAAAAAAAAAAAAAATGTTCAAAATTTAATGTTATTAATTAGTATTTTTGTTACTAATAATGCCCTTAATGCTCTTGTCAATTTGTAGTTAATTACTAAAAAACAGTAACAGTTTTCTAAAAAAAAAATTACTTTTTTGGGTAAGTATCAACTGTATGAGCAAGTTCCTATGACAAATTTAGATACTTTATTTTGTTCTGTCCCAAAAAAAAAATAAATATTCCTCCCACACATCATATACTATAAATGAAAGATTCCAAAAAAGGATTACACAGAAGTCCAAGGAACAATTTAATTGTGTTTCATTGTTGTCTGCATGATTATAGAGAACAAAAATTGTAGGTAATAATTTCTTGTGTGCATTTGTTTTGATTTCTTCTCAAAAACAAAAATTAACTACATTAACTACATATCAATATTCTGTTGCTGTGTTTTAATCCCTATTGTTGTGCAACAAAAAAAATATATTTTGGGCGGGTATTGATTGTTATTGACAAATAATCTTGTAATCGTTTTTTTTTTAACTTTCGTTGCTATGTTTTTTTTTTAAATTGTTTTGACAGTCATTCTTTACAAATTAAAAAATTTTTGCTTTTCATTTTTTTTCCAAAAATAATGATGAAATCCGGTTTTATGCCTAAAGTAGATTTTTAATTTAACAAAAAATTAAAATAAATCCCTTGGCGCCAAAGCAAGTGACAAACGATTTCGCTTCACCATCAAGACTAAAATAATTCCACTTGAAAAATGATAATCTTTTGATGTACATTAATTTAATAGATTTAATACTTTTTTTTCTCATATTAATCCAACAACTAAATAAACGAAAAAAAAAGAGTTCTTCATGTGAAGTAGGTACTCTTCTCATCTCTGGTTTATTCTTTGAATTGAATTGATTTCAAGTCAAGGCTTAAGAGCACAACAAAGCACAGCACATCACAAAACACACACGAAACACCATATATATCCCAACCACACACAATGGCGTACCCTATGCATTATGTCACCAATTGAATTTAAGTATCTCGAGTATTATAATTTACTACATGTTTACCCACGCAATATTCTTTATTCTGCGTTAAATGTGTGGGATCAAAAAGATACAAAGTTATGTACAGTACATACTACAATAAGATAGAAAGCTGCAAAGCTGGACCTGCCCTGCACTACCCCTACTGTAAGGTTGAAACGACTAGGTATATGATTCTGGGTGAGCGAGCAACTGAACAGAGCAATGCACATGGTGTCGGTGTCGTGCGTTGGAAGTGGCTCGAAAAGTCGAGAGATGTTAAATTCTAAATTATGACATTCTCCCAGTCTCGACTCGATCTGATGTGGATATTATGGTGGAAAGATATAAATTGTGAGTGTCATATAAATAATTCATTGTCAAGCTTGTTGTAACAATGGGTGAGCAAAGCAAGCAGCACAAGTAGGCATCTTTTCCATCACTTTTATGGAGAATAAATCTAAATGGAAGACAATAATAAAATAAAAAAAAAATATTCGATTAAAGAATTTTTTTTTTTTTTAGAAATATCTTAAGAGATAGGTATAAACGACTTGAATTTGAGAGGATTTCATACAAAGGTATACAGAGTAGGAGGCTATAAATTCTAAAAAAAAAAAAAAATATAATTCAAGTGGCGTTTCTGGATCACATTAATTTTAAATTTCTAAATCAAAGGCTTTAGAAAGACTTAAGTAAGGATTTATACGTTATAAATATATATGTCATAGCCTGGGCTCAATTTAATTTCATGTAGGTATAATAGAGGATTATTGAAGTTAAGCCTTGTAGGAGATACATGTTTTTGTAGCACACTCAAGTCATTGTTGTTTTTACTAAACTTTTTTTAAAGGTTATATTAATGAATCAAATCCTGTCATTATTTAACAATAAGTTTAGGTTAAAAATTATATAATAAAAGAAACCCTGCCACACTTCGCAGCGCCGCCTATTGAAATTTCTCAAAACTATACAAAGCTTAAACTTTAGAAAAAGGTTTTAAATAAGGAAAAAAAATGTAAATAAAATAAAAGAAGATTGAAAGTTGTAGTTGGTATGTTGATTTTGAAAAACAAAATTCACAAGCCATGCAATAAATTTTAAAAACAAAATTTCAACTTTCATAGGTTATTAAATAAGGAAAAAAAAAGACATAATAAAAAAGGTAGCAAGTGAACTTTTAAAAAAATTATACAATACATGTCGTAAATTAGGTTCAAGAGACTTCAATTACCAAATTTTAACTCTCCCTGGAGATGATGTAAAGATAAATCTTTGAAATAACAAAAGTGGGCGTGGTACAAGGTGGATTTCTAAAAAAAATCCTGTCCTGGTTTGGATTCAAGAGAGTTTTTTTTTTTTTATTTTTAAGTTTTCTTAGAGCGTTCGATAAGGATAAAATTTAAATATGAGAAAATGGGGCGTGGTTATGGGCGACAAATTAAAAATTCTTAATTAAGATTTAAGAGAATTTCATTTCAAATTTTAAGCTTTCTAAAAACATTAAAAAAGGAGAGAACTAAATAATAATAAAATTGGGCGGAGCAGTTGACATTTTCATCGAATTCGGTTCGGTAGTTTTCAAGTTTTTAACAAAAATCATTTAAAATATTGTATTTATCAAGTTTTGTAAGAAAATCATTTTTCTAAAACCATTTTTTTTTTTTTTTTTTTCAAGAAATAATTGAATTAGAACTTAAAATTCATAAAAATTCAAGAGGAAGTCGAGGATGACAAAATTCAATACCCATCGATTTAAGGCTAAGTAATAAATATAAATAATTTCTAGAATAACATCCTTGACCTTACCAAACCATTTCCTATTTCCCTATATAACAGATAAACCCCAAAATTCTAAACTTAAGATTTATTAAATAAAAAAATATGAAAACTTCATATATGCGGGATTATTTTTATAGCAGTTCTAATTGCATCATTAAGCTGGGAAAAAAATATTCCATCGTCAAAAATCTAAATTATGTATACATACATATGTACATGCCTACCACAACCCAAATTCTTATATACATATATATTTTTTTTTTTATAGTTAAATAAATAAAATTGAAACAATTCGCAGAGCTTACAAGACTCGTTGACAAAGTCATAACAGCCACTTGAAAGCAGCCATTCTAATAATTCACGAATAAAACACATCTAATCCACATTCCATGAGGGTAATAAAAATATTTGTCATCGCCATCACAGGCATTTTGCCAAAAATCGATTCTAAACTCCTTGCTATTGTACATACAGCTCTCTATAATATCCATATACCTATACCTACCTATATCTATCTATGTATATAGCTTCAGGATCAAAATGAAAGAAAGTTCACTGAACTAAAGCATTCGTTCAATTTTCTTTTTGATTTCCTCTCTGCCTGCCTAGCTGTGCCACACATGCGATTTTCTTTCACTCAACGAAAAAGCTTCTACAATAAATATTATTGCATTGTTTTTATATTCCTCTTATAATACGAGGGTGGGTTTTTTTTTTTTTATATGTAGATAGAGTGTAGATATTTAGGACCTTTCCGTCAAGCCCTGAGAAAGTACTATTAGCTTAAGTCAAACGACAGCAATTCAAACCAAAATAAATAACCCACACATTTATTTATTTTTTTTTTCATACATTTTATTTACGAATATATACACACTTTTGCGATTTTTTGTTGTCAAATGTCTTCTAATATGAAATAAAACAAAAATAAGCGAACATAAATTGAAGGACGAAGAAACAAAATCCATCTTGAATTTCGTTTTTATGGAAAACCGATCCATTAGCTGTGATTTTGTCCTCTTCCGGAGATGTGTATCTGTAATCTGTGTACACACACACACATACACACCGAATATTCTTGGCATTATTTTTATGGGGGCGTGGAGGTATAAAACAATAAACTTATTCGATTAAATTCAGCCATTAGAACTCCCACACATATCGCTCTAGCCCATGGATAATGCGAATACACAATCTTTTTTTTTTTTTATTATTGTATATTATGTATATCTAGGAGAAAAAAAAAATTGCTGAGTATTCAAGGTCGTAAAAGAAGAAGATTTCTTGACTTCAAGATGTGTCTCCTCCGTTTGTTATATACATATGTATATGAATGGTTTTTATTGAGGATTTCATGTTTAATTTTATTTTTTCTCGAAGATTGATTGAAATTACTAAAGTATTACCATTAACTTGGAAGAGTATTGAATTTCTGGTTGGCAAAAAAAAATACTTAAGAGAAAATATGTTTATAAATATTTGTTTGTATGGTTTTCATATACATACATATATCATTTTTCTTATTTCAACCACAAAAAAAGTGTCCTAGGAAAAATTATTTTTTTTTTTTTTTGAATACAAATGGAAAAATAGCGACAGACTTTTACTTCGAAACCAAAATCGATAAAGCTGAATTTTGAAACAGATCTTTATTTGTACTAAATCTTAAGTATTTCATAAAATGTATCCTTAATTTATATCAGGGCCAGGGTTAGAACTTTACAGATTTAAAATTTTAGAGCAGTTTTGTTAAAAAGGGGAAATTTTCGGAGTTGATTTAATACCGAGAGAAAACCTGTATTTTTAACAAAAAGTTATTTTAACAAAAAAAAAAATTTTTGCTAAAAAAAAAAAAACAAAGCATATTATGATTTCAATTCGTTTCATAACAGAATAGAAATTTAGTTTTAAACATTCAGAGTCATAGGTGGTTAGAAAATTGAATAAAACAGTGCTTTCATTTCCTTTAATATGTGGTTTGGCTAAGGAATTTTTGAATTTTTCAGTGTGGAAAAAAGGAGTAGATCTCATAAAAGCGAAGTGACGGAGTAGATTTATTTTCTTTCTTAAATTGCAGTAAATTTATTCAAATTGGAGTAGGTAAGGTTCTAACGCTGATCAGGGCTTTTGTTTTTTGAGGTGAAACAAAAGCAAAATTTCTCGAAATCTTTTAGTTTTTGAACTCACCCAGCAACTTACTCTACGGGGATGTGGAAAAAGTACATTCAAAGAAATAACTGATTGTAACGTTTGCCAATGTTTTTTTTTCTCAAAATCTTTTGCTCTTACGAAGAAAAGTGTTATAATATTTTTTGTATAGAATGAATTTTATAAGATACAATTTTTATTTTACATTGTTTTTTTTAGATTGTTTTAAGATATTAAAAAAAAAAATTTTACCCCTTCCAAGGTCCCTTGACAAGACGTCTGTGAAGTTGGCATAACACTTTTCACCTAGCCTAACGGGACCTTAACAGGAATTTGCAGTATTTTTGCATTTCTATTCCGGATTTTACAGTTCACCAAATAGTGTGTGTAACATAACTTCACAGTGAAGTTAGCAGTACATGCTGTTTTTTCAACAACCAAACAAGCTATAAGTTTGAAATAGGGCTCCAAATTTGCAGTTATTTTTGCAGTTCTAGAAAAAAAATTAAAAAAAAATTTAAGTCATCAATTAAAAAAAAATTTTATACTGTACTGCTAACTTCATTGTGAAGTTAGCAGTACATGATGTTTTTTCAACAACCACGAAATCTAGGAATTTGAAGTAAGGCTTCAAATTTGCAGTTCATTTTGCAGCTCTAGAAAAAAAAATAGAAAAAAAATTTTAACTCAACAGCTGAAAAAAAATTTCATACTTTATCGTTAAGTTCACTGTGAAGTTAGTAGTACATGATGTTTTTTCGACAACCAGACATGCTATCACTTGGAAACAGGTATCCAAATTTGCTTTTTTTGCAGTTCAAGAAAAAAATTTACCAAATTTTTGAAGTCCTCATTTAAGAAAAAAAAACAAAAAAAATTCATATTGCACGGCCGACCTCAATTTAAAGTAAGCATGAAGCATTTATCAGCAACCGCGTAAGGTAGGAATTTGCAGTAAGGGTCCAAATTTACAGTTCTTTTTGCAGTTCCAGAAAAAAAAATAGAAAAAAATTTAAGTCATCAATTAATTTTTTTTTTTTATTTTAAATTAAAAAAAAATTAATTTTAAGTTTAAAAAAAAAATAATTTTTTTTTATTGACGACTAACTTTTTTTCAATTTTTTTTCTGGAACTGCAAAAAGAACTGTGAGTGATAGCACGTCTGGTTTTCGAAAAAACACCATGTACTGCTAACTTCACAGTGAACTTAACGATAAAGTATGAAATTTTTTTTCAGCTGTTGAGTTAAAATTTTTTTTCTATTTTTTTTTCTAGAACTGCAAAATGAACTGCAAATTTGAAGCCTTACTTCAAATTCCTAGCTTTCGTTGTTGTTGAAAAAACATCATGTACTGCTAACTTCACAATGAAGTTACAGTATGAAGTTTTTTTTAATTGATGACTTAAATTGTTTTTTAATTTAATTGTTTTAACTTCACAGTGAAGTTAGCAGTACAGGGGGTTCCACACACTATTTGGTGAACTGCAAAATCCGGAATAGAAATGCAAAAAAACTGCAAATTCCTGTTAAGGTGAAAAGTGTTATCCCAACTTCACAGATGTCTTGACAAGGTCCTCACTGGACAACTGATGAGTCCAATTGAGATCGCCGGGACGAAACGCCAAAAATGTTTGTGGACTAAAGGCCATTAAAAGCTATTTTAAATCAATTATTTAATTAAATCAAAATAATCGGTTTACAGAGCTCTGTCGGGAATTTTTCAAAAAATTGTCATAAAAATTACTTAAATTAAAAATGAAATGGAAGAAGAAAAAAAAATAGCTAATAGAATAAATTGAATGTGTTCAGAAAAGAAGAAAACGGCTTAAGCATAGGCCAAATTTCTAAACGCAAAACTTGCGCAAATTATTCTTAACAGACCGTTTTAAAATGCAAACGTAAACATCCCTGCAAAGCAGATTTTCTCAAAATGTAGTAGATTTTTTGTTTTCTTGCGCAAATGCAAATATTTTGCTTTTTGCATTTGGTTTGGATTGGTCTTATTTATAAACGTTGTTTAACTTTAGACAACTGTCCAACTTTGGAAAAATGTATTCAAAAATCTTGTTTATTGTTGTCTTATAAATAGCTGCCTAACTTAGACACAAGAGTAGATTGTCTTAACCGTGAATAATGTGATATTTATTTTTAAAGCATATTTCGACCAATTTACAAATTTACTTTTAGGAATTTGGCGATAGAATTGAATGTGTTCAATTCTATGTTTTAACTGTTTTCTTCTTCATCTTCCATTACATTTATAAATTAAGTAATATTAATGACAATTTTTTAAAAAATTACTTTCATGATAAAAGAAATCAAATTCGTTAAGTCTATAAAGTTTCTATTCTTTTGACAGCTTATTAGTTATAATTTGTTTAGAGTGAAAGTAGCAAGATAAAAAGATAGAACTGAAATAAAGTACTGACGATGATTAAGACTTTTTTGTTTTAAAATTAATTGTATTATTAAATAAATTAAAGGAAATAGAATTCATATTATATCTATAATCAGAAATACATTACTCATTCAATTGACATAAGAACAAAAAATAAGCACAATATTTTTGTTCTACCAGAATTTAACGATACAAAACCAACCTCTCTCGATTTAATCGAATGCTATGTCTATTAATCAATTCCTCATAAAAGGTTTTTTTTTTATTTATTAAAAAAACATTACTAACATTTTTGTATGTTATTTAAAGTTTGGTTGAAAATAAAAATAAACAATATTGCATTATAGGTAGGTACTTAAATGCAAAGATAGTCACAAATAAATTACACTTCGGTACCTGAAAATCTGTCAGCCGAACAGTCGTTTATTATAATGACTCATTGTGATGTATGGTTGGTTGTATGGAAATATAGATAATCTAATCAGAAGAGTGGGAAGTTATATTGTATTTAGTCAAGTGAAGTGAAGTGAGTAGCTTAAGCTAGAGAGGTTCATCAAAGACCCAACCTATGATTTTTCAAGTAAATATTGTTATATGCCAGTTATGAAAAAAGGAAAAATAGAAAAGTGAACATGCTAAAATTTAGAAAATAGAAAAAATAGAAGTAGCGGTAATTATTATTATTTTTTTATTTTTCTAAAGAAAAACTTCATGATTATTTTAAATATTGAAGGAAAACTTTCTTTGAAAACATATTTCATTTCCCTCGCAGGTTGTAATTTGGAATGTATTGACATTTTTTGTGATTTGATATTTTTGTCAATTTGATGATGTAATTTAGCCACAGAAAATTAAAAGTGGAGCTGCAGCTTTGCGATGATCGTTGATCTGCCACATTAAGTAATTTTGTAGGCTTTTCGTTTAACTGTCACATTGTTTTAGATGCTCAACACTTGACACTTGGGTGCATTCAATACTCCATGTTAAAAGAAGGTGTTTAAAAGATATCTTTTTATAAGAAAGTTTTTATAATTACAACTTCTATATGTACTAGAATCTTAAATAAATCGATCAAGTAGAAAAATTATCACTATTCAATTGGACTTGCCTAATTATTGATTTGAAATTATTTTAAATCTTGTGTTGATTATAACGGGTGATTTTTAAGCTGGTTTGGTTTTGGCAACACTGGTTTTGACAGCTGACGTGTGTTTAGTACCTTGTGTCACTGTCAAACAGCTTCAGTTTGGTTTGCAATTAAACCATGGATCGTCTTACAAATGAGCAACGCTTGCAAATTATTGAATTTTACTATCAAAATTCGTGCTCGGTTCGAAATGTTGTTTATCGAAAAATTGTGTTCAGCGATGAGGCTCATTTTTGGTTGAATGGGTACGTAAATAAGCAAAATTGCCGCATTTGGAGTGAAGATCAGCCAGAAGCATTGCAACAGCTACCAATGCATCCCGAAAAAGCCACTGTTTGGTGCGGTTTATGGGCCGGCGGCATTATTGGGCCATATTTCTTCAAAGATGATGCGAATCGCAGCGTTACTGTCAATGGTGAACGCTACCGAGCGATGATAACAAACTTTTTTTTACCCGAAATGGAAGTTCTTGACTTGCATGATATGTGGTTTCAACAAGACGGTGCCACATGCCACACAGCACGCGAAACAATGGCGCAATTGCGAGGCGAGTTTGGTGAACAGTTAATTTCACGTTTCGGGCCGGTCAATTGGCCGCCTAGATCGTGCGATTTGACACCATTAGATTATTTTTTGTGGGGGTATGTCAAGGCTAATGTCTATAGGGACAAGCCCGCTTCGATTGACGCACTGGAAGCCAACATCCATGCATTCATTCGTGAGATACCGGCCGATATGTGTGAAAGAGTATGCCAAAATTGGACTCAGCGGATGGGCTACCTGAGACGCAGCCGCGGTCAACATTTGCATGAAATTATCTTTAAACATTAAATTGCAAGGTCCAAACTATCGATTCAAATAAATATTTCATTCATTTTTTCGAATTTTGTGTGTTTTTTTTTTTTTTTAAGTTTTAAACCTCTTAAAAAATCACCCGTTAATATGTTCAAATTAGATTTTTGGAATAAAAATCGATGTAAGTTTAACTGAAGTTAACAAAAATTTCACATTGACAATCATCGTTTATATATTTGGCGCGTTCAGAAAAATGAGATTTCGGAAATTTTCCCCACTCAAAATGTAAGCAAGTGAATCCAAGATATTTTTTAGTCAAAGTTTTGACAGCAAAACTGAGAAATTTTGCTGAGGAATCGTGTTCATGTAACTGAGACTGCTGAGACCTCCAAGATCTCATTTTCCTAAACACGCCTATTATTTCTATAGACTGGATCCCTTTTTCGATTTGACAAATGAAGTGTCAAACGAAACAAAATTTTTAAAATGTTAAAAATTTGTTGAAAACTAAATTTGTTTGTTAAATATTATTCCAATAAAAATGAACTCTAAAATGAACACTTCCACTTTTCAATTGGTAATATTTTGGCATGTGACATTATGTCGGTAAAATTTATTAAGTCCGTTCATTTTAAAATATATTATATTTATGTACATAATTACAAGAATTCTCGGAAGGGTAGACTAGTATTCTCTTATTCTCATTAGTCAACAGAAGTGTCTGAGTCAGCGTTGCCTCACCCAAAAAAAAATTACGTGCCACATTTTCTTAAAAAAATGTGCCATTTTCTGAAATAAAAAACATGTCATTTTCGTTTCGTATGAAAAAAACGAAAGTTCCTTATTATTATTATAAAAATATAATTCAACTGTGGGTGAAATACAACAAAAAAAATTATAAGGAATAATTTGTGTATTATCAGAAAATAAGAGTTTCTGTCAGTTTTGTACTTCATTTATAGAAATTTTGCTGAAATATCTTCAAAATTCGCTTTATTGGGAATAAGAAATGGAAATGAGACGAGCGTGTCATATTGAATATTTTTGTACCACCGTGTCACCATGAAATTTTCGTGTAGAAAAAGCACGATTCGGCAACGCTGGTCCGAGTGAGATTGCCATGAAGAAAGCTCAATCAATTTTAAAGCTTTAAAAGCTATTCTGATATTTTTTTTATATTATTTTAAGAACTAAATGAACAATTTCTCTGATCTTAAAAAATGTCATTTAGAAAGTTTTAAGGTTGTCATTTTTGGAAGTGTTCACTTGAAAAATTCTACGACACTTTATAAAAAACCGTAAAAGCAGAAATGAATAGATTTTTTAATTAAACTGTTAAATCTATTGAATCAATAATATTCCCCTTCGAAATATTTCCCTATCTACGGACTTGGTTATGATCAATAAGTTTAATTTAAGTCCAGTAAATTTATATTTAATTAATCGTTTTATACAAAATAAATAATTCAAGATAAATAGCTTGAGAAAAAATAAATAAAAAAAAATTAAAATTTCTAATTCATTATAACTCATATAATAAATATAATAATGAGTGACTGTTTATAAGTAAAACATTAACAAAATCTATAAAGTTGTCAGTATTGAAAATGGAAAACAATCTGAATTTGACAATTTTAAGTAGATATACCTATAGGAAAATAAAAAAAAAATAACAGAATGAACGAAGACCATTATATTGATAAGACTTGTCAAGATATATACTTATACAATAACAAAATAATACAATGTCATGGTATAGACAATTTATTTGAAATTCTATAAAAGAGGGGATTTTGTTTTGTGATTTATTGGAAAACATTTGATGGTTTCGTCAGAACAATGCGTTCATCTGCTTTTTGTTGTTTTTGTTGGTTTTGCTGCTTTCCTGTCACAGATGGGGGTTATGTTATACGATCTGTCATCGAATTTAAGCACAATAGAAATATATGTACCTAGGTATATAGGATAATGGAGGTATAAGTTTTAGCTGAAAAAAAAAGAATAGATGACAATTTTTGTTCCTCTCCATTATCCTGATGGCAAAAATCTATTCGTAAATTTGTATTCCTGTTTCAAATGGTTTCATATTTATTTCTAATCTGCGGGTCAGTGGAATTTATCACATGAAGTTCATTTATTCGTTATATAGAAATTCATTTAAGTACAAAGTATGCCGAACCAATGGAGAAGCTTTTCTTAAGAATAATTAATTATAATGAAAATAAGATGGCTCGCAAAATTGCCCTTACTATATATTATGATGAGAAAGAAAATTAAAAAAATCAAATCACCGAAAATAAATTTAAATGTTTTATTTTTTTAGATTGCGGCTGATTGTCTTTGATGTAACTTCAAAGTTTTCTTATTATAAAAGGTTTGATCAAAGACTTATTTAAAAATGCCGACATTAACTGAAGTTGTCAATTTAAAATTGTGTATAGATATTGTTATGCGAGATATAGACTGTATAGCCCTGTAGGTGAATATGCGTGGCGAACTTTTAATAATAATAAAACGATATGACGCCTATAAAAGTTTTCTACCGTAGGTAGTAAAAGATAGGAAAACCTATAACATAAAGTAGTTATTTTGATGATGTTATTACATCAATAAAAAACATAATCAATTCAATAAACTGAATACAGTTTTTTTTTAATATTATTGTAATTAATGGGAAGACATGAATACGAGCTTTTTTGTGTATAACAGTGTTGCTCTTAGAAAATCAATCAATTACAAATAAAAATGTTTATTTATAAGAGATTTTTTAAAAATGCAGACAAAGTTGAAAGTAAAATATATAAAATGCACGACTGGGTCGCACGAATTTGCTCTTATGTTTGATCACATTGTGGTTTTAAAGTATGCATGGTACTTACACTTTAGACTGAAAATTTGTTAAAAAATAAATATAATTAGAAATAAATTCATTAAACAACTTCTGAAACTGTTTTGACACCAATGCAACGTACGCTATCTGATTTCTTACACAAATCTCAATTTATGAGAAAAAAAAATGTAAAAATCGTTGGAGGGGTTTAAAAAAAAAATTCTTTATATACCTATAAAATTTTGAAAATATTTTAAGAAAAAAAATTGGTACGCCATTTATTAGAATGCGAAGTTTAAAAATTAATTTTGAAAAAAAAATCATCTACCCATTTTCGAAATATCGAATTTTCAAAAAATAATTTAGTTTTTAAATCCAAAATTTGTTTTTTTTGAAAACTTTGATGTGCAATATTATATAAATTTATTAGCAGCTCTTGCGTAAAAAAATTGATTAAAATTGGTTCAAGAGATAATGAGATAGTCGAAAACTAAAAAAATGGTTTAATAAGAGATACCTATACCATTTTTAATGGATAGATATTTTTTTTTATTTCCAAGGATATATTAGATCGATACCTACTAATATTATGTAGTTCATAAAAAAAATTGATCAATACCGTAGGAGCCGTTTTTAAGAAAATTGAGATTTTCCTTTAGGGGTTTTTCTTTTCTGGGAGGAAATTTGATAAGTTAATAATGTTAAAAAATTGCTAAGTGCCAATTTTGATCAAAATCAACCAGGTCATTCTCGAATTATTAAGTTCTCAAAAAAAAAATTAAAATTTTGGTAGGTATAAAATAACTTAAATTAAAACTTTTCCGAAAACTTTTTTATATAAAATGGTAACCTTTTTGTAAAAAAAATTACTCAATTAAAAAAAAAAACTTGTGAGCAAGTTTTTGAGAAAAATAAGATTTTCATAATTTGGTAAAAAATTTGTACGGAAGGTGCCGTTTCTTTTTATCTTAAAAAAAAAGAAGAAAAACGTGCCAAAAAACCACTAGGTTTACCAAGTTTAAAGAAAATCAACCCACCCGTTTAGGCTGCTGCCTCAAGTATAAAACAGACAGAATTGTGAGACCCACTTTTTTCGACTTCACTTTGATCAAAATCTCGAGTTCGATTTTTTTTGTACGAAACCATAACTTGCCATAATAATACATTTATATCGTAAGTAATAAAACATATTTATTATTTAGCTTCCTTTTAATCAAGGTCTAGGTATGTAAATAGAAATGTATGGAATTTTTAACTACATACCTACATAATATTATTAAATATCAACTTTTCCAGCATAATAAGGTTATGACAAGTTTTGAATATAGGTAATTTGTAACATTAAACAACAAACAATACATAAATTGCTAGCCCCCTTTTTTATTCCCTTTGTCTTCTTGTTTTTGTGACTTTTTCAATAGCGAGTAATAGCTATAGGTCTTAGTTATAACATTTAATAAATCATCAACTGACAAAATGTCAGGTCAGCAAAATAAAAAAAAACCTACAGTCATACCTATATAGATTGCTGGACCATCCACTTTAAGAAAGACACAGTGTGTCCCCAACTATGACCTGAATTTTAAGTAAAACTTAAAAAAAAAAAAAAAAATGTAAAAAGCCATGAAGGGAGAATTTGAAGGGGATAAATTTCCTATAAACAATATTTAGGGGAAAATTTACAAATTTTATACATGTTTTGCTTAAGCACTATATCAATGATCAAAATTCTCACCACTATAAAGTGCCAGCTTAAAAAGTTTTTTGTTTAATTAATTCCAATGCTGGAGGTCTGTCACGCATACAAACTTTACAAGTTCTCGATAGCCAAATCTATGTACATGATGATACAAAACACAATTTTATACAACTTTAATAATTATACAAAAGAAAATCAGATAAACTTAAAGTACAAATTCCCTACAACCCTATATATAGGTATATGATAGAAATGGACTTACAACAAGCAATTTCTGACTTAAACGGCTTAATACTATTCCAAGCGATACATTCTGCATATTAAAATATGAAATGGAATAACCAACATATCAAATCAGTCCGCTAGTACCCGCTACCGACCGCCGCCGCCGCCGCTGTCGTCGTGCTTTGCTGATCGACCACCCCTTGGCTGACAAAGTTATATACATATGTATAAGCAGAATCAAAACCTAAATCTGAAGCCTCTGAATCCGTAAAACCATTTACAGCGCACGCACGTATTCAACAGAAAATTGTAAAGTAATTTTTATTTTTTCGCCCAACTGACTGGGCAAAAATATGAAAACCGGAGGCTACATCACGCCATGATGTTGTCTTGTTGTCGATATCAAGAGGATGCCACAAGGATTTTTGTTGATGATGATGACGATGATGATGATGATGGTGACGACCGACAACGACGACGAAGTCGTGAAAGACATCATGGTTGCAGAGTTCTTCGTCGGATTAATGTCAACCGCAAGAACCTCAACTTGTAAATCGAAAACAAATTGAAAAAAACCAGCTTACATCTATCTGCAGTGAATTTGGATTGAAAATATACCTTTTTGGGGTTTAGGGTGATGGAATGGCAATTGGAATATGGAAGGGGTCATTGGTTTATTAGCTTGAGAATTGATGCAGAGCATGTCGCTGTGTATTACCTATGGCGGTATACAATTTTTTCACTCATATAGGATTTGTGAAACTTGTTTAAAATTCGATTTAATGCAGCCAACAGCAAGAAACATATGTATTCGAGATTCAGGAGAATTATAATCCGATTATAATGATTGCGAACAGGGAAAACCAGAAGTTATCTATTTTTGAATTCACTTATATACCTTCAGCGCCGCTTCAATCGCAATAGTCATTTGGTCTAAAGGTTTTGATTTCTTATCAACATGTCATTAATTTGTGTCTCTTTACTTTCGTTTGAATTCTGTGATTTCAAGGAAATCCTGTTAAAGGTGAAATTTTGATAGAGAGCTTTACGTTTTTTTTTAAGTGCAAAGAAAAAAATATGCGTCAGGATATAAAACCCTGGATGGTCATTTGAGATAATTGTGTTTTTCAAAATGGTCGTCTTTCAAAATTCGAAAAAGAAAATATTTTTTTATGAGAAAAAATTTTAAAAAAAATATTTCTAGGGGTGGTCAAAAATAATTAAAGAGTGGTCAATAATGTTCAAAAATAAACCTATCGAATCTTGGGGGCGGCGGCGGCTTTCTTTTGGCCCTCCATTTTACAAAAACGATTTATTCGATAACTGTGGGTGGTCAAAAATGGTCATTTAATTGGTCATCTTTTACAAAGAAATCAAAAAAATCAGACACTTTTTGGGGCCAAGTTAACACAGCTGATCGGTCTGTTAATAGGTACTATCACGACTGGGATCTGGTCTTCGACTCCTTGAAATAGTCTCTCCACCTATATCCCGATCGTAAACGTTGTCATAGCTTTAGGAATCCTAACTAGGTTATCCGGGAGATTCGAGGGCAGGCTAGAAAAAAGGAAACAGGCATAAAAAAAGGAAAAACAAGAGTTCAGAATGAGGGTAGAAATGTGCGATTCTTGTTGTCGAAAATTCATTTAATTAGCAACAAAAAAAATCAACACTCCAAGGCTTTATACTCCTGGTGTTGTTGCAGTGTTGCTAACAGCATTCCCAACAAAGAAATCCATTGGCAATTCTAGGATTTCGCCAAATTGCTGATTACCATATTCCGGTTGATCACACCATCTTCCCGTTCTTCTTACTCATACAAGCTAGGTGGTCCAGTATTCCGGAATCAATTGAGCTTTAATATATCAAAATTTTCTGCTTTGAGATGTATCGAATAAAGTTCAAGGTTTATAAAGCCCTGATTGTCCCAGTTCTTCTTTACAGCACTTACATGGTTAGTACGAAAATTGTATATTAATTAGTGTTTTATTATTCTGAAAGAAATGTTCCTCAAACCACTGTTATAGTCCTCATTTCAAGAAAACAATGAATTGTATGAGCTTAACCGTGACAATTAATTGATTAGAAGAAAACCTATTTAACGACTCCGATGGCTGACAGTAGCAGAGCGAATGGATAAAAAACAATCACTTAATGTGGCGTGACCAAGTAAAGACATGGATAACTGGGGAAATATAGTCCAGAATGGAACTTAACTGCAGAGACATATTCGTTGAGCACTATAATATGCAGTTTCACTTCGGACTGCAGTTCCCAAAAGATAACAAGAAATGTCGCTGTCACTCATAATATTAAACAAACCGGATATGACCCTTCTCTAATATTGTTCTACTTCACTTAACAAGGCGCCTAAATATACCAACTGCTTAAATCAAACAAAATCTGACGTATGTTCATGTAAAGGCATAAAATGCGTCACAACTTCAGCAATAAACAAAAAAAAAAAAAAAAAGAGAGACAACTATACATATACATAAATATGTTGGCAATCATTGACGACGACAACTTTAATTTGTCAGAGAATTTTAATTGAAATCAATTGCTATGAGCCTCAGTCAAAGTGTCAAATGAAATGACAGCCGACATGCAGTCAGCTCAGCTTGAACAACTCTTTAAGTGTACGAAATCACACTTGGAACTTTTTTTTTTTTTTTTTTGCATGTACCAATTTACCTCAAGCTCATCCTGTCATCAATGTCAGATCTTCTTCTTCTTCTTCATCCCATCAGAACAGCACTAGCATAGCACCGACGACGAACATCGAATTCACAGCATCAGGCTCAAAGAAGATTTGCTACTTCGAAAGGAATTTAATTATACTTGTCAGATGTAATTATGTTCAATTCTGTTCGATTTTCTGTTTAATTTTTGTATTTTTTTTTTGTTTATTCATCCTTCGCCATCTACTACGACGACTACGAACGTTAAGACAGAGGCAGATGAGGGTTGGTATATATGTAGGTGGGTACTATTGAGCCCATACGACATTTCGACTTAATTAAATTCCCATACAAGAAGAACTGTTCAATCGTTGTGAGTATGTATATACAATCCACCCCCTGCCCACCCCCCCCCCCTCTTTTCGATATTTCCTTCCGTTATGGATGGCAGGCGGCGCCACCCTATACCAGACACCCAACAAACCCCCAGCGAGCCACCCCCTTTAAGCCACTTAAGTGAAAAACTTTTTAATTGGTTTTACTTCAGAATATGGGCGACGACAACGAGCGACGACGACGTGAATCAATTTTTCTTTTTTTTTCTCTTGTGAAAAATAAAACAAAACAAAAAAAAAATTAAAGGGAATAATAATTTGCATGCATATTTAAATTAGCTGATGTTGCCATATTATTCGTTGTTGCGAAACGGAAATCCAAGATGTAGCATTCTTAACTTGTTCTGATTAGCAATTGAGCATTAAGCTGAGCATATTATGATGTGATGCGATAGAGGGTGACAGAACAAAAGAAAACATACATCATCTATCTTCTATAAGTAAATATAAGACATCAGGAGAAAGATGCTGCAACAGATGTTTCGTAATTTTTTTTTTTAATTTTTTTTTTTTTTTTTTGTTTTTTAGATTTTTACAGTAATTGAAATTGAATTGTAAGTTTTTGTTAGAATGTATTTTTCTTTTTCAGTGAACTTTGTTGAGTGTGTATAGGAAATGTAAAAAGTAACGAATCTTTCCGGTCGACATGGATTTGTTTTTTTCTTTTTTGATTTAATGGCATTTTTTAGGAAGAAAACTATGAAAATGTATTTCTTTGGAATTTAAACAAAAAAGAATATCGTCGATATAATAAAAATCAATTTTATTGGTAGAATAAGTGCTTTTGAAATGTGTTTGAAAACAAATTGAGTTGAAATTTGATTGCTCATTTAATGTACCTTCATATGGATGTATGAATAATTTGAGGGGCTATTTTGTTACATCAGTTAATGTACAAAAACTACTTGACTATTGGGTTAAAATAATAAGACTTTGAATTGATCAATATTGATTTTTGTTTGTACTGAGAAATGTTTACATCTCCAATGAACGCAATTATTTTGTGCCATGTCCTGAAGCGGTAAAAAAAAATTATGCCTTAGATCGCACGAACTAGCTCTTGTGATTAAATTTTAACGAAAAGATGTTAAAAAAGTCCAAAGTGCTTTGTTTGATTTTGGCTTATTTTATTTTATTTTATTTTATTTTATTTTATTTTATTTTATTTTATTTTATTTTATTTTATTTTATTTTATTTTATTTTATTTTATTTTATTTTATTTTATTTTATTTTATTTTATTTTATTTTATTTTATTTTATTTTATTTTATTTTATTTTATTTTATTTTATTTTATTTTATTTTATTTTATTTTATATATTTATTTTAATATATTTTTAAATACAATATTCTTTTAAATATTTAAATCATCATATTGCAAAATTATAACAAAATCGGTTAAGTCATTAAAAACATGTGCCTACCTACGTGAATGACTAAAAAAAAACAATTTACTCCATAAAAAAGTCAAAATCCTATTTTTGGTGCGAATTTTTGGGCAAAAACTTGAAACTTAGTTTTCCTTAAATAACATAGTCATTATACCAGTTACGAAGTTTAATCAAAATCTTGAGAGACGTTTTCAAGAACATTTAAAAAAAAAATCAAAATCGAACCTCGAGAGAAATGAGTTATACACATTTATCAGAAAAATAATTAAAAATTAAATGTCACGAAGAAATTAAACTTTTTTGGTTTCCCTAATATTTCGTTAGGAAGTACAGTCGACTCTCCCTAAGTCGTACTCTCTCTCTAAGTCGAATTTCTCTCTAACTCGAACTTTTTCGCCATATTTTATCATTCCCTTCAATTTTTCATACAAAAACCATCGCGTGTGCCATCATCGTCAGCTCTTCGTGTTGCTTCCTATTCATATCCCTGGAACTTACATACAAAAATACAGTTTTTAAAAACTTGCTAGGTAAAAAAAAAAAAAAACATTGCTATCCTTTTTTTTGTGTTGTTCGTTGCATTTGTATATAAAAAAGAACTTACATTTATGAAAACAACATTTTAGTAAAATTCCAGTTGGAATTTCAAAATCAGTTGATCGTGATCCTAGGCATTCAACAGAGCTGATTCAGCCTTTGTGTGCATATGTTTGTAAAAAAAATGTAAGTTTAATAAATAAAACTTTTAAAACAAAAAAAAAATGTGTCTCTCTATAACTCAAATTTTCCAAAAAACTCTCTCTAACTCGAACAAATCTTGGAATCCCATAAAAATTCGACTTAGGGAGGGTCGACTGTAGATACTTTTAGATGACAGTCAAATAGCTTTCAAATTCAAAACTATGTACTATTTTTTTGGTTTTTTAGGTATGTAGGTATTCATCATTATTTTCTATCAAAAATTGTCTCCTCCTTCAAACAGCAGTACCTACCTGTCACATAGAAAGAGTAAAAACGTTAAAACGTTAAAACAACAAAACAAAATTCTGTAGATACGTTCCCTTAAAAAAAATTTCCTTCACCAAATCGTGTGTTTTGTTTACCCTTTCCTTTTGTTCGAACCTAATCTGTATCCTGAATTCCTGACTAGGATACATTTTTGTTCCTTTTTTTTTATTTTTTTTAAAAGTTGATCGTATACTGTGTAATTAATCATTGGATATCTTCGTCAGAGTGTGTATTCATCTGTCATGTGTGTGCTTCCTAAGCATATATAAATACAAGGACAACCAGCCGAATACCCAAGAATCTTTTTTAAAATAATGACTCTTTTGCATCTTCTGGTGTTATTAGATATACAAAACTTTGTCCTCTTGTTTTCTCCAAGTGAATATAAAAGTATGTAAATATATTTGTATATCCCATATATAGGCACGTGTTACTGTACATTTGCTGATTTTTCCCACTTATCCTCTTTTAGCTTTACAAAGTTGCTTATCTCACACGACGACGACAACGTCAAATGAAACCAAGTGAAGTGACACTAAGAAGAAAAAAATAAAAACGACAAAAAAAAGAGAAAAATGTGTCTAAAGTGATTGATAGATTGATTAATTGCTTATCACACTCTTCGAGTATAAAACCAGCTGCGCAGGTATATCCGTCCAATATATATTATATTCGATTGACTTCGATACAAAAAAAAAATATATAAAGAATTGTTAACTTCAAATCTGAAAACGGAAGCATTTGATAATCTTTATAACAATATTGGGCCTACTGGAATTTTCACGTTCCTTAGAGGGCATTCATTTTAAAAACAGAGACGCTTATTGTGTGTCGTCATGAACATAAATCAAATTAAATGAATGAAACGTCTTTGTCGATTTTCGGATTAATAAATAACACCAAGGCGGGTTAAATTTATTTCAGTTAAATAAATAGAACATTTTGGTAGGTAGGTTATATACCTACGTTAGTATCAACGGTAAACGTTTAGTTGAAATAAATAGGAGTCATTTATTTTGAAATAGGTAGGTACTAAGTGGAAAAACGATTTACGAAAATTTCAAAAATTACGAAGGAGTGGGAAGGGTCTATAAGGTCGATAGAAATTTCGAAAGGTCAAATCTTAAGACCTAATAGGTATCTATAAGTTAAATTTTGGGTGTTTAAATTTTCTTAAATTTATTTGTGATTCTCTTGTATGGGTGAGATAGTTGCATTCGATTTTTTTTTTAGATTTTTGAACACTTGTTAAATTTTATTAATTATTCTTTAAATAATTCACACGCCTACATCTTTTTTATTTACGCTAAAATGATGTAGGTATGTTCCGGTTAATTTGTTATTTGTTGTGTTTTATTTGAAGTCTAAATTTCTTGAAAAAAGTAAACACCCTGTAAATCTTCTCATTTAATTAAGACTGTTCTCGAACAGACAATCCATTACGCAGTCTGGTTACTTAATAACTCCCTTATGTGATTATTGTCTCCAGGCGCTTGACATAACGTTTTATTTATTATTATTTGTTTTTTTTTTTTTATTATAAATTTAAAAAGTCAATGTTAAAAGTAATTATTCAAGCACACAGTCACTTCACGTGCATCTTAAGTTCCGATTATACCTTGTCTAATGTATTTAAATGTGCAAACGTTTTGTGCACACAAATCGTTTGCTAATTAATTAAGACAGTGAATAAAAAAAAAATAATTTTTAAATATTCATACTCGTATCATAAGATAAACAAATTTTTCGATGATTAAAATTAAAATGAACAAAGTAGGTAGAGGTACCCACTTATATATACAAACTTGTGTTAACAGCGCCGATTATATTAATTTGCGTCTCACACTATATTGATAATCATAATAAGCAGTATATTAATTATATTCCGCCTTCTACTGATGTTTCAACGTGAATACATAAACATAAATAATTAAGTCTTTGGCGACGACGTTAAGGCTTAATGAAAAAATATGGATTCAATGTAGGTTGATCGCCAGAATTATGCAGTCTTCTATACCTACTATACTTCTCAATTGAGAAACTTGTTCAGGTTATATATATTTTTTTTTCTTAATTGCAAGTGTTGTCGTCAGTGAGCAAGCAATCAAAATGAATTACAATTTTAATAAATTTTACAATTTATTAAGATTAAACGATATACCGCTATATAACTATATGATAATTAAAGTTAAAATTTATTTTCTTTAATTAGTGGGCGACATTTAAATAAGAACTGCATCAAACTTGAATCTATTAAATAACACGTCATGAGAGCATTCGATGATGTTTGAAAATAATATAGAGTTGGATATGATTTTAATTTTAATTTTCACTACCCACAATCCAAAATGATTTAGATCCTAAAATGATTTTTTATATAATGAATTTAACCTTCCATGCACAATGTTAAATATTCAATCATATGAAATAAATTAATAATTATACTTCGTTTTCATTAAGGCAAAATGAGGTAATTTCCATGGAAAATTTTAAAAGGTTTCCAAATAATCACATTTCTAAAACAAATTCACCTTTTGTTATGAGGGAATTTTAACCATATTTGCAGGAAATTATGTAATTATTACCAGCATACTTTACGAACACACTCAAGTGGATTTCTTTCAAAGTGGAATCCATAAAAAATGTCAAAATTCGATGTTTAAAAGAAAAACAGAAGGAGAAAACAACAACAATCAAACTTAAAATGAAATGAGCTGTCAAATATAATTAGCAAATTTGAGATATTTAAAACCTTTTTAATGTAATTTGGGATACTACCGCATTTAGGCTAGGTATACCTAATGAAAACGTAGTACAAATTTGCACGAAAGTTGATAGGAAATTACGAACAAAGTTTACGAACACACCCAAGTGGTATCCATTTAAAGTGGAATCCATTGAAAATTTCAAAATTCTAACAAATATAGAAACAGAAAAAGAAAACAACAAAAAGCGACCAAAACGACCGAAACAAATTCAAAATGAAATAAGCTGTTAAACAAAATTAACAAATTTCAGATGAAAACGCGCTTTCTGTAATTTGCAAAATTACCTCATTCCGGCTGTATTGAAAAATTCGTGTATAAATTTTCACGAAAGTTTAAAGGTAATTACCAGCAAAGTTTACGAACACACTCAAGTGGAATTCTTTCAAAGTGAAATCCATAAGAAATTTCGAAATTCGATCCTAAAAAAAAAAAAAAAACAAAAGGAGAAAACAACAACAACAATCAAACTTAAAATGAAATGATCTTTTAAACATAATTAACAATTATAAGATATGTAAAACTCTTTTCATGAAATATGGAAAATTACTGCATTTAGGATAGGTATAATGAAAACGCAGTACAAATTTTCACGAAATTTGATAAGAAATTACGAACAAAGCTTACGAACACACCCAAGTAGAATTCATTCAAAGTGGAATCCATCGGAAATGTCAAAATTTGATATTTAAAAACAGAAAAAGAGATGAAAACATTTTTTCTGTAATGTAATGAAATTACCTACCTCATTATTTTATTTTTTGTTTGAAAATCTGGATAGACTTTCATCAAATTCAGTTCAGTTAAGTAATTTGTGTAAAATTACTACCAGTTTGTATACCTACTCAACTTAAAAAAAAAAAAACAGCAACAAACGCTTTATAACCAACTTAATTATTATCCTACCGATTAAACGTTTATATTTTACTGTTTCACATAAATTTTTTGCCACGAATTTATTTTATTCACCACTCAAGCAATGATTTTTATTCCACAAAATGACACAATTTCTGAGTGCCGCCGCCGCCGCCATGTAACAAAATAAATAAAGTCAAAAGGAATTTTATTGACAAGAGTTGGGGTCTAATTTCATTGACTAATAAAATCTTATCCAACACAATTTTTTTTTACGTGTGATGTTATACATAAAAAACTTATTATAATAAGCAATTACTGCTATGTACATATATATAACAATTGGACTTGAAATAGAAGAAGAAAAAAAAAACACCGGAAAAAAAGTTCAGTTTATACCTAAGTACCTAAATAATTTTATACAAAAATCGAGCTATTAATTTTCATCTTTGGTGACTTAAAAAAAAAAAAAAAAAACAACCAAATCCCTGTCCAATTTGCCACTAAAAAAAAATACACCACAATTTCAAGTTAAAAACTTACTCCTCTATTGCAGAAGCAGTCAAAAAATTTGTTGTTTTCTTTCAAAAATACATTTTAGGCGCAAAACTTTCCTCTTTGTCCAACTAACATTAGGTAACAATACCAAAAATTGTAATTTAAATTAATTTCTCTGTACCTACCGTTTTTTTTTTCTTGTTTCTTTAGGTCTTCAGAAGAAGAATGAAAAAACCTTACTTCAGAAAGGTATTAAGAAAAAAACCAGAAAAAAAAATCAAACTTTTCTTTTTTACAATTGAGGTTGGGGGGAGGTTGTATAGCTATTATTTTTATCCCGGATTCGCCCCAAGGGATTTGCCTAGCTTTCCATTTTCTTTTTGATGCCTGTACCCTTACATTTACGAAAGAAGCAAAGAAAGAATAACAGCGCAACTACAACAACAAAAAAAAAGGACACTCAGAAAGAAGATATTAACAAAGGCAAAAACAAAAGTCTCTCGGCGCGGTGACGGCCGGCGGTGTTCTACAACTCAACTTTCAGCTTCACCACAAAAGAAGCAAGCGCGGAAAAAGGACGACGACTACGACGATTTATTTCGTTCTTCTTTAGTTAGTTATTCCTTTTTAGTAATTTTCATGAAATATATAAACTTTGTGCAATATATAGAAAAAGAAATGGAAACGAGGACGAATAACGGAGAATTTAACTCTAACCGAAAACGTATAGTCGATTTTTTCTTGATTTTCCCAGATTTTTCTTCATTTTCTCTTTATGATGATGATGATGATTTCTAAATGACGACGAAGAAGAAGAAGATGCAGACGAAGACGACAATGATGGCGGCGGCGGCGGTGATGGGAGTGATGGTGACGGCTAAACCGGAACAAAAACAACTATAAGAACACCGATTATGTTGTCAAATGGGGTTGGCTCCTTTATTTTATTTGAATTTCTTCTCGTTTTCTTTTGCTCAAAGAAAATTGCGAGTTTCTAGTCCACATAGATACATTTACTTTAGAAGCAAATGCATGGCATGTGTGCGGTGGCGGCGGCGGCGGTAACGTTGCTGTTGATTTTCCTCATTTTCCTAACATTCATCCACTATAATTCCCGAGGGTAGTTTTTTTTTTTCATTTTGTGTTTCTTATTATTTTATATATGAATTTCTTTGAATCGAAGGAGTTGTTGCAAACGAGGAAGAAGACACGACACATCGTTCAGACCAATTTGCTGGAAAAGTTTTTTTTTTTTTTTTCATTCTGGAGGGTTGGTTGAATTAGGAAAAATATGGTACCCAGTACGGTATAGTATATATATTTTCTTAGTCACTATCCCCATCGTTTTTGGTTTTCCCTCTTCGGTTATTTTCATAATCAAGCAATGGGGTTGTACCTACGTATTCGTAGAATGTATAGATATCTACGTGAAGGTAGGCAAAAGAATGTTTATATTTTGTGCCGATTTAGAGATTGCATGCTAGAAATATAAGTAAGAGAAGGGGGGCGGTTAGATGAATGTTGCATGCACAAAATTTTTCTATTAAATAACGAATGAGGGCAAAAGAAAATTTGCTCCAAGGGTTAAGAGTGATGGCATATACCTACCCACATAGGGGTCTTGGTTTTGCTAGAATTATTATTTTCATTTTCTTTTTTTCTTTTCATTCCTTTTTTTTCTCTTTTATCGAGCAGTTTCGTATAAGTTAAAGCACCCACCAAAACGAGACAAGACAATGGAAAACGAGGAAAGAATACAAAATTCTGGATATAAACGAGTGAGGGTTCAAGGACAGGGCAAAGGTATTATATTGTCTTCGTAAACGTGACTTGGCGACGAATTTCTACCTATCTACTTATGTATAGTAGTGACCAATGGAATAAATTATTCTTAAGTTTTTAACATTTTCAAGATTTTTGTTTTCTGTCAAGAAAAATGGTTAAATACAATTTGATTTATTTGTAGGATTTTTAGACAAAAAAAAAAAGTGGAAAAGGGTAAAGCATATTATAAAAGCTTTAATTATACTTTCTGAAATTTTTCTTCGAAGTTGAAAAAAAAAAAAAAACAAACAGGACATTTTGCAGAAAATTTTATGCAAACATTTTTTTGACTGAAAAAGGTTCATTGGTCCCTCAAATGGCATGTAAAATTAACTTTTTTTAAAAATTGTTTGAAGATTGTGCTTGGATGAATGGGGGCCAGTTCCATTCACATAGTGAGTCAAGTGAGTTTACGAGATTTCGTCAGGTCATGAATTTCACGGGCAATTGAAAATCGTTTCAAGAATTGCTTATTATGTAAATTCAAAGCACGGGTTTCCCTATATATGTACCTACCTTAACTATGTACTTACCTAGGTAGGTACCTAAATATATAGTTAGTGTAAAATAGGACATACATACCTACAAAAATCTTACACCTCATGAAAACTTTATAAGAACGTTGTACCTTGTAGGTATTTACAATAAGAATGAATAGTCATAAGAGTCCATTAAAATGGGGTCGAAAGGTGTTTTTTAAACGGGTGAGGTGAAACTACACATGATTTTTAAATTCTGGATCGAATGAGACCAAGACGATATGACCTAAAATAAAGTTATATAGGTACTTTACCTACCTCCCTACTTTTAGGTAGGTAGCTCTGTGTTTTCAGAACAACAGGCAGGTTAGTACCTACCTAACACTAATACCTATTTAGCAAACGTCGAAAACCCTTGACTTCAATGTTACATTTCTAATGAAAAATAAGAATCAAATGAGGCCATTAAAATAAATATAGTGAACGGGTGTTATTTTTAAAGGCGTGTAAGTTATTATCAAATAGTAAACAATGAACAACAAAATTAAATCGATGAAATCGATGAGACTTCGCAAAAAATTTTAAATTAATAAATTAAATTTAAATTTTTTGAAAGAAAAAAAATAAAATTTAATATTTTTTGAATTTTTGAAAATTCTATATCTCAAATTCGGGTTTGTGTTTTTCGTTTAAAATAAATAATTATTTTACAAAAAATAAACCTAGTTATTATGTATTATATTTTGTTCAAGAAATCAGACGGAATTCTTTTTTTAATCTGAACGATTTTATGATCTTTTTGTTTAGCAATTTAGCTATAGGTACTTTGCAACATTTTTTATTTTCTCTATAGGGGAACAAACTTTAAGATGATTAAAAAGTCTAAGAAAGTAGTTTTCTGTCTTTTTGTCTGTGCATCCATGTTTCCAGGGGTATATCAATTTATGAACCTTAAACAGTTATTTTACGTTTAATTTGGTCGAAATTTGGGACCGAGCACTTTTATGTAATCCCCTAAAGAAAAATTTCGAATTATTGTTTTAGCTCACCTAGAACGCCTAGGAGCCATACAATGATTAGGTTTTTTTTTCAATTTTCTAACGATTTAGATTAAACTTTTTCTATGTTTTTCTAAAGAAATTATTTCAGACTTTTACCAAAGAATTCTCAAAACAGAAACGGGGGTCTGACGTATTTTGAAATAATTATCTTATTTTTGAGTTATTTACGTATGTATATATTTTAAATGTTTGGCACCGATTCTGTGATAATTTTGCAATCCGGTGTTTCCAAATAGTTAAAATAATATTAAACTTAAACATTTTGCAAATAATTTTTTTAACCCAAAAAATTAAAATCACCAAAGTTCTTATTAAAGATTTCATTACATTCTTGAATCATTTACACCCAGCTCTTGTGGTTCACGGCTATATAAAAAGATTTAATAATGAAGTTCTAAGGTGTAGAGATATCTAAATAACATTATTTAGGAGAAAGTGTGATTTGGTTCTATGCAACAAATTATAAATTTTCATCCCTGGATGCCAATATTAGTTACCTACTTGAATTTTTAAGAATAATTTTTTTTTTTTAAATAAAATCGGTTAAGCATTTAATTTTCTTTAAAAATACGTTTAAATTATTAACTAACAGTAACCAGTTCCAAAGTTATAAAATAAAGAAGCAAATATCAAAAAATGTCCCATACTTACGATTTGTATGGAAACAAGAAAATTGTGATGAGCGACCTCTTATTTTCATTTTTAAAGGCTGAAATTTTTACGAGGCTTATCATTTCACTAAACTTAACCAAAAAGCTAGTGTCATTAAAAATCAAAGAAATTTTAATATTTTTGAATCAGTCTAATGTACCTTTTTGCCAACCAACCAAAAAATCTGGCTATTATTTTCAATATAAAAATGTAAATCAATTTTCTTTATGTGAATAGGTAGATATATCACACGCCAAAAACCTGAAACGCCATTTTATTGCAATTGTTAGAAACTTCGCATAAAATGTCATAAAAAAACCTTTAAAAATCGAAGTTTAAAAATAAAAAAAAAAAAGTTCCTTTACTTTTATCACTCTGCAAAGTAAAAAAAAAAATTTTTGGCAATATTCAATGCGTACACAAGAAAGAAAAAAAAACCGTAGGTACTCAAAACTTAATAGACCGAATCAATTCTATTAGTTTTCTCTTCAAATATAATATATGTATGTATTATAGAATGAAAGGAAAAATACGAATCAAAATCGATGTTCAATCCCAACATTCCAGAATCAGGATACCTACCTACAGAACAGATTTTTGTATCCTTTCTCTTTCTCTATTTCTTCGAACGTAGATATTTGTAACAAAATTAAGGGAAACTCAATCGCATCGAATTTGTGTCTCCAATTTGTCTAGATTCTAGAAACTAAGAAAGAAGAATAAAACAAAAAATAAATAAAACGAACCCCAATCTGAAGGGGTCCAGCAAGCATTACTTCTCAACAAAATCTTATAGGTATGCTCAAACAATAACACCCGCTTATAATCATTTCGCTTAAAAGCACAAAAATAAATTTACCGCTTACTTGCTGAACATAATGAATACGGAGCTACAACTGGAGCTGCATTTGAAATAGCTGTCAAAATATTCAATACACACAAATTCAATGTTACGAACACAACACAACGCTACTGCAGTCGGTGCTGCAAGAGTTCACAAACTTTTAACTTTGCACGTGCAGCACTTTTGACGTTTCAATTTTTGTGGTTATTTTTTTCGCAGAAAATATTATTAATTAAAAGAAAATTATCGGAAATAAAAAAAGTTAATAATAAGCCTGTGATTGTTTTTTTTTTTTTCGTCTATAAAATATTCAAAAGCTGTACAGTTGCATTGTGGGAACATACAAAATAGTACGGACGACAGTTTTTCACAGCTGTTGCATTTCCAGCTCAAGTTCCAGTTGCAGCATTCTATTGTATTCAGGCAGTTATAAGTACCTACATAGTCTAAGGTAACATCCCGATTACAATTATGATCACTAATAGTCACACGTTTCGTTTTAAGTTCTTAAATTTAGGTACATACCAATTTTTGTACTAATTTTGTATCGTTTAATCGTCATGTTTTCTTCTATAGGCAGTGTACAACCAGCTCAGCAAAGTTTTTCAAAATAATAATAACAGAAAAAGTAATTTTAAAATACTAGCAGTCGTATTTATTAGATTTTTGTCTACTTAGACACTGTCTAACTATTTTCAAATTGGTGGAAATATGCTTTATTTAATAAAAATTAATATCACATTATTCACAGTTAAGACAATCTACTCTTGTGTCTAAGTAAGGCAGCTATAAGACAACAATAAACAAGGTTTTTGAACACATTTTCCAAAGTTGGACAGTTGTCTAAAGTTAGACAACAATTATAAATAAGACCATAGGTATTTTTCTTAAAAACTAAAAATGAATAAAATTTCATCCTTGTATAACTATGACCAGGTTTTACTGTAACCAGGAATCATGTTCTTTAAAATAATTCAATAAAACAAACTCCAACAACAAAAGCACACTAAATAAAAAAAAAATAAAAACACATTTATAGAAAGAGAAGAATATGTATCTTTATTCTTTTTACTTGAAATTAAAGTTGAGCCTTTTTTTTCTGTTGCGCTTCTTCGTCTAGGTCTAGGTAGTATAGGTAACTGATTTAGAAGAGTAAAGAAGGGTGGTAATGCAATAAACTTGAACAAAGCAAAATAAGGAATGGGACTTAGAAAGAAATCATTATACAAAAAATAAAATAAAAAATGAAAAATGAAAAGAAGATGAACAAAAGGACAAGCTTTTACGTCAATCTATGTAAGTGTTGAGAATTTTTTTTTTTTTTCAAGTGTTTGATTTTCCTCTCATCTATAAATGGCAGTGTTCGGAGTGGAATGGGTGACAGTTATACCAACAATTTTATTGCCATCTTGAACATTTTGTAAATTATTTTTGTTTTTTCCTTTTATGTTTTAATCTTGAATTTAATATACTTGGTCACAACTGACCTAACCATTTAACTTATCGTTTAGATGCAACACTTCATTTTGATTTATTGCTCAGTTTCATATTAATTTAAGGTATAGGAACTTACTTTATTCAGACATAGTTAATCGATGTTTTTCTTCGGAGATAAGATAGGTATGGTTATGGCTATCCACAAAACATATTGTGCAAGTTTCACATCTTATGCGATTCGCAACTTATTTATTTGGCGAATTATGTATTATGAAACTTATCACAGCCATATACACAGGTGCCATAATGATGGTTATTTAAGACAAGTTTAATCGAAAGATACTTATAATTGACAGTGATAGATTAACGGTTTTACAATATTAATGATTCTCTGTTTAGACTTCTTGTCAGTTATCTACCTACTTAGTAGATATGTTGTAATGTTTATCCGCAGGTCGTATAGTTGCATAGTTTCTTCAACTTATACTTGTATGGTTAAAATGTGTGTTGGCGATATGGCAAGCCCAGAGACCAACCCGTAAGGGTACCTATAGCAACATTTTCAAGTAATTTCGACTAAACTATACCCCAAGCACATTTTAACAAAAACTTTCAAATTACCATCCCATCCAGATCAACTTGGGAGGATGAGACTTTCTTGAAAGATGAATTCGTTCACTTTTATACTGATGGATCAAAAAACGTGGACGGGGTTGGTGGAGGCGTGTACTCAGACAGACTTAATTTAGGTCTATCATTCCGTCTTCCTAATCATTGTAGCGTGTTCCAGGCGGAACTTTTAGCGATTAAAGAAGCTTTATCTTGGCTTAAAGAAAACGTGATATCAACTACTGATATCCGCATCTTCTTAGACAGCCAAGCTGCCATCAAATCTCTGGACTCTGTTTCTATAAATTCTATAACAGCCAAAAACTGTCGGTCATCTTTCATTGAGATGGCGGAGCAGTTCAACATTCACCTTTGTTGGGTGCCGGACCACAGGGACATTCCAGGAAACTGTAAAGCTGACGAACTCTCTAAAATTGGAACAACAGTACCTATACTACCAGATAACACAACTATTGGTATACTTATCACTAAACTTTAACTTATGCTAAAGCAAGATGCTATAAAGAAAACAAACCTTAGGTGGAACAACCTCACCACTTGCTTGGTGACAAAACAAATCTGGCCAACGCTGGATCTGAAAGGCTGTAAGCAATTGATATCTTTAAGCAGATTGCACATTAGCTCCATAATAGGTGTCATAAGCGGGCACTGTCTAATAGGTAGGCACGCCAGGCGACTAGACGTCTACTCTAATGATTTCTTCAGAAGCTGCATGGATGAGGAAGAGAAGGAAACAATTCCTCACCTTCTTTGCACCTGTCCTGCTCTGTCACAGAGACGTAGACTCCATCTGGGAGACTTCTACTACAATTATACGAGTGATCTAGCAAATACTTCTATGAGTATTCTTGTACGCTTCATAAGGAGCTCAAAATAGTTTAATTGAGTAAGGAAAAGATTTCCTAGATCCATGTGGTATCACAACGGGCCAACAATTGGTCTAAGTGTGTCGGTTCTCCGCCGACAGCCACTTCAACCTAACCTAACCTATAAGCAAAGCTTTTACTTATTCTTATTTAATGCAATTTGATTAAATGGTTAGAAATACATAAATACTGATACCAAAATGTCATTAAATGTGAACTTCACTGATCTCGGTGGTACCTACATCTAATACATACACGACATATAATGACTGCAAACCAAAAAATAAACTAATATGATGGTGCGTAAGCTTGGCAGTCTAAATGCGAGTGTGTTCTCACACAAAAACCCCTTTCAAAATAAACTTCACTTGTTTATTTATTAACAACGAAAATGTATCCTCCTTATGTAGGTTTCTATTTAAACTCCAATTAAATTTGTCATGTTTTTAAATCCTTCTACGTAGGTACCTAAATCTACCCACGAAGAATAAATCTTATGGTAAATAATTGTATACGTGCTTAAATTAGTATGCTTAGGGTTAGAGGGTTAATTAAATTCAGTACAATAACTCACACGGTCAATATTTACCAAAGCAAAAAAAAAAAAAAACATTTAAGCACCCATCACACTTTCTTTCTCATTCTATCTTTCTTAATTAAATATTATATCATGAATACAGGATTAAAAGCTTAAGTTTTAGTATATTTACTTCTAAGCGAAGTTATTATTTTTTTTTGCTTTCTTCTTTTCTTTACTTACAAAGTGTGTTCATTGTTCAAGACATAAAATAGATACAGTGAGACTCATTTGATTTGACACACTTGCAATATTAATTCATAAACGTATTTTTATAAAATTTAATTGGAAAGTATTCCACATGCTAATTTTGAACAGATTTGAAAATACAATATACTGGAACTGTTTATGCGTATTGGTAGGTAGGTATATTATTAAAGAATAAATATAATTTGACAGCGGTATCAAGGACCAATTAATTTCTGTCTGCGAAAGCAGTAGCAGACGTCGGAAATAGGAAGCATCACTAATTTACAGTCTGAAATAGTTAGTAAACGTCATTAAATTACAGTCTGAGATAGCACTAAATTACATGGGAATAGTAGATAACACTAAATCACAGTCTAAGGTAGGTAGCAGAATTAACAAACTATTTTTATGTTGTACTTCAACGTGTCACTTTCACTTCTGGAACCTAAGTCTTTCAAAGAGATGGTCTCAGTTTGTAGTCTAACAAGCTTGGTAGGTACTATTCCAACTATGACAGAGCTTAATGTTTCTGTGTTCGTTTACCTATATTCTCTTAAAAACAATTCGGTACAATGTGGGTGTGATTATAAATTTTCAATTTCTTTTTCAAATTTTTCAAATTAGTGTTTTTTTGGGAATATAACGTAATCTCTCAAATATAATATTTATAAAAAACACTCAAAACACCAACAAAGACTACATATTTTATTGACAATTTCTTTATTTAAATATTATCTATTATTTAAACAAAAAATTGTAAATAGAAAGCTTGAATGCATTTCGACTAGTCTACTAGCCATCATCAGCAACACGACTAAGGGGAAGCTTTCCAAATATTAAATTGAATAATGGCATAGGTACCTACCTAAATGTTAAATAAATAAAAACAAATCAATAAATGATTTAAATGACTAAATAGAAATTATTTGCTTGTAACAAATTAAATTAAAATATTTCAAATGAATCTAATCAGCTGAACTGCATTGTAAGTTAGATTTTTGTTCTTGACACCTTGCTTTATGGGTACTAAAAGAAAGTTCATCATTGTTTCATTTTCATTTACATAAATCTTGAAGAAGAATCAAGGACTTACCTCAAAGGACTTTGTGTTTCCTTGCAAACAAACAGATATAGCGCATCCAACTGATGAAAGTTTCCGATTGTACAGAGATAGTTATGGTGTATAAGATAGAAATATCACCAACTTTATATATGTAGGTATATACCTAACATGGACCACAGAAGAGACAGCGAAATAATCCTTTCACTTTTTTGTTTGTTTTATTTTCTTTTGTGTGTAATCCCAATACTATATAGAATAGAGAATCTCTTTTTTAATTAAAAAATAATCCGATAGCAATTATTATTATTTACGAGACTGTGCAATTGTGTAAAAAAAGAAAAAAATACATTATTTATACAAGCAACCACAAAGAGATAGATAAAGAGTTACAAAATGTAGGTAGTGCAAGACTTAAGCATCTATTTGTATCTATACTTCGTACCTACCTACATAATCGATTGAAAACGAAACGACGACGACGACAATAGCGATGACACGGTAAATATGATAGAAAAGAATAAACAAACAAACTCCCGCATTAATAACAGTAAAACACGGGCAACGAAAAAAATCGAACAATCGCGCTCTTTTTATCTTATCTCCTGTTCTAGATTAAACGTTTGATATAATTTTTTTTTATATTGTTCTACTGCACTTGTTATACACACTGTTTGCGATATTAATTACCGACTAATTAAAAACAATACAATCGAGAGTAAACCGGTGCGTTGTACTCACATTAGATTGCCCATTCATACACGAACACTATGGCAATTTTTTAAGGTTGGTTTTGCTTTCAAAAGATAGAACGAACATTACACAGAAGAATACAACACTGTTTAAGTTTACAGTTTTTGTTTTACGGTTCCGTTTAAAGGGGGCGGGGGTGGTTTGTCACCCCACCTGGCCTTGCAAAAAAAAAACCAAACAAACACACAAATGATAGATAGTTAAACGACAATCAAAACATTCTGTGTGCGTGGAAATAAATCTCTCAAGCTAGATAAACGCGTAGAAACACAAAGATTTGCGATGTTAATTCTATGTTTTTTCTCTGCGTCTGGTCTGCGCTTATACAACGAAAGTGGCATCAGAAGCAGATACAATAATAACAACGGCACTTGCTTGCACCCACCGCACTACACACACGAAAGTTTATAAATATACAAAAATAACAAAACGCCGAAGCCGGTATCTCTCTACACACAAACAACGACGACGTGTACACACACTCACACACAGTCTAATAAGCAGGTGTATCTATGAGTTTCACTGCAATAGTATGCCCACAAAAATATCTTCAAAGGTAAGAAGAAAAAAAAAACTTCGGTTTAGATGTTCGGAATTCCAATTAGACGACAACAAAAAACACTTCTTATCGCGAAAATTTGATTACAAAACAATCGAAAAAGAAAATTCAGATTGATTTGTATATTTAGAACAAAAAGATAAATAGAAAAATTGTATCTTTTTTGTTTTCTCACTTTCCTTCGAACTGAAAATGAAACATTGGGATATTTTCCGTTGCCATTGTTATTCGCGATTTTCCAGTGGAGGACATTTTTCCTTTCATAAAAAATGTTTTATTCCTATCCAATTTATTTAATTTGTTTTAAACCAAAAATGGCAAATTCATAGATATTTTCATAATGAATTAGATACTTTTGCATACAAAAATAAAAAAGAATTCACTTTGTGTATCTTTTTGTTTTATTTTCCTTCTGTCTGACGTAGAAACGCGCATACACACGAAAGAATTTCTTCGTAGATACACATTAATCTACACAACCACATCCACACACAACTAAGAGCCAGACAACACGACACTCAGTTTGTTATATTTTTATTGATTTATACTTCTCAACCATGTAACACACAACGTTTACTTAACCGACAGCATCGAATTACAAAAATCTCTGCGACTTTGCACTGGCTTTTTATATCTCCTCCATTTGGATTTGGTTAAAAATTATTTTTTTTTTTATAAATTCATATTATTGTATTTATATTTTTTTTTTATTTTAATCCATTTATTTACTCACAGATAGAGTTTAATTTAATAAAAAAGATATAAATTGTGGGAGAGAGAGAAAATAAAGTGGCAACGTGTTCGACGATAGCACACAACACCGTCCGAGTTATTTCCAATTCGAATTAGAGTTCTCCATAAACTGATTTATTGTGTGGTGTATCTTTTGCTCAAATACTCTGGAAAAATAACATTTTTGCCAAAATGGTGGTGGTGTGTGTTTTTTGGTTGGATTTAGTGGGGTGGTGGTGGTGGTAGTGTTTGAAAATGGCAATACAATACGCATACATTTGCGCATTTTATCAGCGGTGATTTTGCTTCGCATCCAGCGAATTGGGAAATGGAAGACAATTGAGTGTGTTTTCTGTGGATTGAGTGGTATTTTTAGCTGTCACTTTTATTTCCATTGGAAAAGTGATGCCAAGTGTTTCAAATCAAAGTTTGTAGATTTTAACACAATCCACAAGAAAATAGCAAATTAAATATGTAAGTATATTTTTTTTTGACTACAGATATGTACCTACATATTTTAAAAGTAGAGGAGTCAAACATAAATTAATAATAAAGGATTGCTAAATGTCAATTTACTGAAATTTAACATATTTTAATATTGATTATTGTATGAATGAATTAATTAATTTAAAAAAATGACGATTGCAGATTTTTTAAATGTGATGCCGCTAGTTTTTGTCAATATACCGCATTAAAGTTATATTTTTTTTGATTTATATTTATATTAATTAACGGAATTTAAATTTTCTAATAAGAAACATTTTGATACATAGATTATGTTGCATGTATAGTGTCCTGTCCACTGTTATTCTAGCTAAAGCATAAACAGGTATAATCAATTTACTCCAAATTTGACACAGATTATTTGAATGTTAGTAAAATTACCTTGAAGAGAATTTTGAATTTTTGTTTTCATTCATACATAGCGGGTAGATAAAATTCCACGATTTTAATTTCCTTTAAAACGGTTGCAGCGATTTTGATAAAACTTTTTACCTCTGGGGTATACCTAACTAACTACTTACCAAAAATAATTAAAACATTAATTAAAAAACCTGATGTGATTGAGCAATTATGGGGCCAGATCAAAATTTAGAATTTTGTCAAATAAGAAATTAGGGAATTTTAAACTTACAATAGGTATATTTCACTAAATTGGTTTTTTTTTAGAAGGAAATAATATAACTGTAATAATGGAATTGAAACAGTATTATGAGGCAGTTCGATAGTAAAATTGGTTCTTTATATAAAGCAGGACTTGTTTTTCGATATTAGTAATTATTAGTGTAAAATACCTAATTACTACTTTAATAGAGATTTGTAGTTAAATAAAAGGAAATAATTTTCTGTATATAACCTAGATTTCATTTTATAAAAGTACCTATAGATAAAGTATCAGTACCTATAAAAAAAACAAAGTGTCAGCCTTTTAATACAAAAGTAATGAAAATAAAGCCATTCACTGTCTGCTTATGAGTGTTTTATATATAAAAAAAAAATCAATCCAAACAAAAAATAAAACACATCCTCTCACTGTTTTCGCGACACTAGGTACATAATATAATATCCTGTCCATTTCCAACAGCTGAGCAGTTGGTACTTTTTATGAGCGCCTGTTTCTATGAACCGGGACATTCACAACACAACTGAAGTATTTTATTAACATAAATGTATGTATGCTACATTATACATCAGACATCACTATATATATATCGATATCCTGATGTATACTTATTTATCTGCATATGTATTTCAAATTATTATGGAACTGAGAGTGCGTACGAAAATTGAGTGAAAGTCCTTAACTCAAATAAATTCAATAAGGATATCCTTGCCTATTTATACAAAAAAATGCTGAATTGCTTTGTTTGTATAATTTATTCAAGAAAAATTATAAACAACGGTATATCGTCCATTCCATATTCCACAATCCAGCTGAATTTAATTGGAATAAATGCGCAGGTCGTTTGGTGACGATTTTTACCCTTAAAATGTTTTCTCTTTTAAATTATTGTTTTAGCTTTTTGTAGGTAGAATTCGAGCTTGATAAATTAGGGTTGACATACGTGTGTTTTTGTGGTGGATTTTAAGTTATATTAATTATTATTTTGAGGCGTCCTGCACATGAGACACGACTAAGCGAACTGAGAATGGTCTCGAATTTTGACATTTCTTTTCGATGAATAGTTGCTCACATATGCGAACTTTTAGAATGGTCTCGAATTTTGACATTTCATTCCGATGAGTAGTTGCTCAAATCTGAAAATTGATATAAAACATAAATAATTAAAATGAGTGGTTGAGGTTAAATTCAAACGAATTTTCTATTCGCCGGTTTGTGGAATGCATCCTGATCCCTGATGTTTTGAATTGTGTAGGTATTTAGGTTTGACAGTTGACAGAATATAAGTTGTTGCGTAGAAAATATTAAAAACCTACTTATATATTCTAATTTAATTCAATTCTATTACTTCTTCGAAAAGTAAAATAAAAAAAAAAAATATTTTTTGCTCTAGGTCGAAATTTATGTTTAAGACATTTAAATTCATTTTAAGGCTATAAAAACTTTTGAGGTTTTGATTTTATGTACGAAAAACGTAATAGATTTCCCCTTTTTGGTATATACTTTATTTTCCACTTTATTTGACAGTTCTGTATAATATATGGCATAAGGTCCAATCCTTTACTTTTTGCACAGATGCTCAGAGGACAGCAATTTTATATAGAAATAATGAAATTCTCTCATAAACTATGTTGTCTTTAATTCTTTTGCTTTCATTATGACATTTTGCTGAAATGGTAGATAAGGTATTGCCTGTCCCTCAAACATTTTTGGTACAGAAAATTTAACGAGGTCTCTTTTGTGCATAACAACAATTTTGTTTACTACGGGTACGGCTTTTAACAATTCACATAAATGCACAGAAAGACACGGAAATTCAGAGAACCTTAGGGAACGGACACAGACTTATGTATATATGCCAGTAAGACCTGGGGTCTTATAAATTAGGCAATGTTAGAAGGAATAGAAGGATAGGATAGATTTTTGTTGGCACAGTGGATTGAGAAATTAGGTTATTTGATTTTTCTCATTAAATCCTAGGGGTGGCGTTCAGTTGAGGGAATATAGAAAAGAATGCTGCCTAGACTGAGGATCGAACCAACTTATCCAAGTTAGCAGTCAAGCACTACTTCCACTGCTGGAAGATAAATTGAAAAATAAGCTTACAGAACTTTTTGCTGCTGGAAACGCTCAAACTCACATTATTATACTTAAACTTCAGTCAACTGTCAAAAAAAATAAAAAAATACCATTCATTTTAACGGCAGTAACTAAAAGTTGCAAGTTACTTTTTCAATATCATTGTATTGATGATCTAACAAATGTATTAAATTAAAATTAAAATTGATACCTAGATACTTACATTTTTCAAATTTCCACGTAGATACCTACATAGCATCCGCCTAACAAGTGTCAGAAATTAAACTTGGGATTAAACTTTGACAGACTTCTGTTTAGTTTTGGAAAATTACAGAGTTTGAAAGAAAAGGAACGCACCTAACTATTAATCCGATTCAATCGTTTTTTTTTTTGTCAAAAACGCTCTATCCTTTTCTATGTGTGTGTACTAATGAGATTCAAACAAACATTTTAATGATCTCTAACCAGAAACCTTAGTTCTTTTATTCCACCATGAAGCAAATTAGTAAATTACTTTTTAAACTTTCTATAACTCAAAAACTCAGAAACATCATAAGGATAACTCTTTGTGTTGTTTATCAAGAATTAAGCCACCAAATCCCATAATAAAGCCATAAAGGAATATAATATACTTTGAGCCTTTAGTTGATGACGATGCATATGAACTCATTTGAGAAAAGCCTGTCAGTTAGTTTGATTAACACGAAAGCCTTTGCCAGGATCTAAAGTGTAGGTGCAGTAACTAACGTAACATCAAAGAACCTTTTAAGTATTGTTCAGTTTACTTTGTATCCAAGAACTCTTTTCATATGTATATTAATTCATTGAGACATTCCCTATTTGTGTGTGTATATAGTTAGTGTGGGTGATGGGTAAAAGCTACCTATACATCTAACAAATGAGTTTACTCTCCAAAGAGTTACCTCTATATTATGCTTTGCTTACATGGTAAAGCATGAATTAAATAAACTCGGCTAAGATTCATCTTCAGATTGCTTCCTCGTTACATGTCATAGGTAAAGTATCTAACATTTGGTTTCGCAATCTGCCTTAGTCATTTGCGGCATAAAGCGAGCCATTGTATAATATACTTTTCTATTACACACTCTTACAACGGTAAAGGAAAACTCATATGAGTTCTCTTGCGGATGGAAACTCCAGGTAACCTCATCCTTTCCTATATCTTATGTAGGTACATTACATGTCAATGTTTATTACAAGAAAGTTCCTTAATGATACGTTGACAGCGTGATTATCATATCTAAAAATTGAAATACAAATTTGTATATGTAACATAAAATCTCTATAAATATAAATAACAAGACAACTTCGCCGTGTCGTCGGTCCGCGGCAGCGGTGGTGACAGTGATGGAAAAGTTCCTTTATTATAGGCCAACCGCCCGCCCCACTCTCAGTCGCATAAGTTTAAACTTCTCAACAAACTCATCTTAATTGAAATTAAATTTATGTAAATGTAAATTTAAGAAATTTGTTTGGTAATTGTATCTTGAAGTTATGAAGTATTTTTGAAATTATATCTTGCTTGTTGTGGGAATTGAGGTGGTGTGGGATGGTGGAATTAGGTAGATATATGTTATATAGTAGTAATGGAAAAAGTTGATCGATGAAAATCGCTTAAATGTGATTGATAGCTTTAGATTGTTATCTCAAGAAAGAAATACAAAATAAACTCTTAAACCTGCATTCGAAGAAGAAAAAGTCAATTTTAGAAAAGTCTGATAAATAAATTGGTTTAAAATATCATTTTGTTTTTGGTTAAAAGATTTTAAATTAAATTCTTTTTTATGAAGGTTTTTTTTAATAATACAAACTCTATATATTACCGAAATACATCAGCCAAGTAGAAGACTTAGCACTATTTAATTGGACTTGTTGAATTATTGATTCAAAATAGCTTTTTACGGCCTTTAGACCACAAAAATTTAGGCGTTTCGTCCCGGCGATCTCACTTGGACTCATCAGTTGACTAGTGAGGACCTTGTCAATACGCAATTTTTTTTAAGTTCAGTCCATCTAACATAGATTTCATGACGAATAACTAGTGTGAACTATATCCAACAATGCTTACAGTGCTTACGGTCTGTAACTCAAATGAATATATGTACGTAGATATATGTGAATTAATAAAAGAATACCTATTATTGTTTAAATTACGATAAGTCTAATTGGATCAACTTGTCCCGATGCGTGGTGAGTCTAGTTGAACCAGAAAGTAGAGAGAAGTTGAAAAAGTATTTGCACGATAAATTTAGTCGACCAATTAATATCATCGATGGTAGAGGCAGTGCTGCCACACGAAGGTAAAAATCCCTACACGTAGGGATCTTTAGTTTGAAAACAACACCATATAGGGAAAAAAAGGACATATTTTTTAAATATTAGAATTTTATTTGAACTTTTAAAATTTTATTACTAAATAAATTTTCTTTTTAAAATCGTAACACACCACCTGCAGAATTAATATTTTTCTTTCTCAATATCTTACCACAAACCCTTAATTCAGTAATCTGTTTCCACCTTTTTTATTTCTTGTGTCAGATTTGCAGTAATACAGCAATTTGTTTTAATCAAAAAAAAAAGTTTACATTATTGCACGATTTAATGAAATCAAAATGAAATTCTTTAAGAATTTCGAAATACACTTTACACATAAACAAATTAATGTTGAATATGGCTCATCAGCAACACTCTGGCTTAATAAATATCTCTCTTAATCCCATTAAATATGCAAAAAATGTTTATTTAATTAACCGAGCAAATTTTAAAGATCCACCACCTCCTGCGTTATGGCAAATCATGTATATGATGTAGTCATGTATAGTTCAAAGGAACCCACTATGGTTTCTTGACCAAATGGAGCCATTGAATTAAATCGTTTCCGATCGATTGATTATAAATTTTAACATTTTTGTTTCAGATTTTCTTTTTGTACCTATAGCCAAGAAATGAACCAAGCGACTCTTGTTCATTTTAACTTTTTATAAATAATAAATAATTTATACCTTATACTTACAAAGTTTTAAAATTTATGATTTTGTTGGAATTGGAAGATGATGTGGATTTTACACAAAAGAATGAATATTCTGCCTGGCTAAGTCTGCACCCATGTGGCCTATAATATATATCTTGTAATGTGAAGGATGCCAAAACAATTGCTACCGCGCTTATGTATATTTATTTTCATAGCATTCGATTTATTTGAATCCCATTAATTTCTGTGGTGAGATAAATAATGAGAGCAATTGATTATTGAGTTTAAATCGCAGATGTTTTCGCACTCACAGTTGGTTTAATTGTTTATTCATTGATTATAATTGAATATTATGGAATGCAATATTAAGCTGAAATAATTAAAAATAACCATATTTAATTGGAATTTACTCTAGAATAAGTCTTATCAATGATGATTTACATATACATCAAAAGTTTTGTCCAGTGAGACTGTTTTGACTATTTTAGAACAGTAAATTATATCTTTTTATAGTTAGTTGATAAAATTTCTGTTATAAACTAATCCCATTGCGGTTCTTTCCATCTAGAACAGTTTTGCCCCTTGAATGCTTGAAGATGTTGTGTCATAGATCGAAAATGTAGTCAATGTAACTTTCTTGAAATTGCGGAAAAACACATGCGATTATGAAATTTGAAATTGTGCTAATAACAGTTTTTTCGTGAAATGTTTTCTATATTTTTCTTTTAAAATTAGAAAATAAAGAATAGACAACATGATAAAGTAGTTATTATAACAATTAAATTATTATGCAATGAACATTTCAATATAACAAGTTTTAACCCCTCTTGGGGGGGTGCCTAACTATGAACAAAGAAAAATAACAAAAAAAAATATAGAAAACTTTTAACTACAAAATTTAAATTATCACAACTTATTATTTAGACTAGCTAACTAGCTAAATACGTAAAAAACAATTTAATAAAATAAGTTTTCTGTACCCCTTTTCGAATGGTACTTTACTTACTTCACATGAATTAGCAAAAAAAAACCCAACAAAAAACAATCAGAAAACATTGAAAGACGAAATTGAAACTGTCACAACTAAAAAAAGACAAACTAACGGCAAATTATTCAGCAAAAAACATTAAATATAATAAGATTTTGCCTCTTTTCAAGGGCACACTATGCTAACTTCATATTAATTTAGAAAAAAATGGTAAAGAAAACATAGAAAATATTACACATCGAAATTGAAATCGTCATAAGTATGTAATTTAAAACTATAGCTAACGTCAAATTATTAATCAATAGACCATTAACTTTAAAAAAAAATTTGAGGAGGTGTTTCACTAAGTTGATATCAACTTAGCAAAGCAAAAAAATAAAAACATAGAAAACGAAAAATGATCATAAAGATTTTCTTGAAACTTGTAAAAATAACGGTATGGTACCTGCATGAAAAAAACTGTTATGAAAGAGGTTACTTCGGCTACAATGACTTTGGTATAATTTTGTTTGTGTGTTATTGTAAAGGGTGTAAAATTTACAAAAGATTAAGAATATTCCTTCATTTGTGTATTTAAGTGCTGGCAACCCTTAAAAAAAAAACAATTTGACAGATGACAGTTTAAAAAAAACTGAAGAGGTAACTATAAATGTCATTATTAAATTGTAGGAAATGTTCTTATATATAAGTCTCCTTATTTTCAAGGAGAACAAATATTTAACTCTTTTTCATCCACCCTAATTAGAATAAATGAACTAAAAAAAGGCAACTTCACTGAATTCTATATTTATTTAGAAAACTCTATCACCAAACAACTTACTTGAGACTTTATGTTATTTTTGTATGAATCTTTTATCAACTTAATCAAATTTAATGACATGCATTAACCATAACCATTCTCTAAAAGAAAAAGTGTGCTCTTTTGATTGGATATAGTTCTTCACATCAATTGTTCATATAATAAAAACAAATTGCCATAAAACAACAAGTATTCTAAATTGATTTTCTTAAAGAGCTGTGTTAAAAAAATCTTCTTAATTTTTAAAGAGCTTTTAAATTGTCACCTTCTTATAAACCAGACCATGATGATATAGAAAATTAAAATTAAATTTTATTTCTTCTTTGATTGATCTAAGTAGGTAGTGTGGTGTTGATGAAAAAAAAAAAAAAATATGTTGGTGGTTAATGGCCCTTGAATTGATTAAAACAAGTAGGTACTCTACTTGTTGACAATTTAATAAATTTGATTTATCTTCTCGTTAATTTTAATTTAAAACATTTTTATCACCAGGGATTTAAATTTTTGGTGCTACTGAAATGTTTGGATAAAAAGTGTTCAATCAACTGCATTTTTAAATTGCGTCTTTGAGGACTATTTTCTGCAAAAAAAAATCGAAATCCTTTAAATCGCAATCAAGAAAGTCAAATATAAAAAATATATTGTTTGGTTAAACGAAAGTATGGATAATCTTTTTAAGGCTTGAGCAGCGAGGTCTTCAAGTTATCAAAACTTCAATATTAAAAATTGTTCAGCCCGCTGAATATCTATCTCATCTAGCAAAATGTATCCATTGTTCATTATACTTTTCGTTTATCCCATCGGCGATTATTACCAATATAATAAACCCGACCTACACTACCATCAGGTCATCCATCAAATTATATATTTTTATGTATTTGTTTAATCTTCCATATCGACCACATTTTTCAAAAAAAAAAAAAAAAAAAAAACAAAATAAATAAAATTAATACTCATATTGAAAACTTTTTCACAAACACAATTTTTGTACACAAAAATTCCCAATTGAATGGATTTACCAGAACCATAATCCATAATCATTCGCATGGATGGAGAGTTCTGTTTTTTCTTTTTTTTTTTTATAGAAGGCTCCACTTCCTCATTCTGGGTGAAGTGACGAGTGATTTATGAGGTGTCATCACTGGTGATTGCACTTGAGTGCCTATTTACGAAAAGTAAATAATTTCTAGAGAGAGGAATGTAGTATAGTAGAGAATCACCACCACCCATCTAGACTACAAAAGAAAATTGTATCCAGAAAAGTGTATGTACATAATATATACAAACAAAAAAGAACAAAAAAAAAATAAAACAAATTAACGACTGTATAGTTTAAATTAAGAGAATAATCGCCTGGAATCAAGAAAGATTGATTATTCAATCTGATGAGGGACTTATGCATGAGCCACATCCATTCGAAGAAGAGAGTAATTCGAATGAACCGAACACCCAATGGCGCAGCAGGAGTCATATGATGGACTGATGGAGGTTAAAAATAAGAACAAGGGCAAATTTCCGCCAGCACAAGCACATAAGCAGCAGCAGCAGCAGCAGCTGGTAGACATTATTTCCGATATTGTCGATAGAAATATGGCGTTAAATTGTTAAGATTCAAGAAAAATGTAAGTACACATATTTACATTATTTACATACGTACATAGAAAGACAGCATGTATGTAAAGTATATTTAAGCGCATGAAACAACAAACATACTTGATAAAAGTTTAGTGTGAAATATGAGGTAATTGAAAGTATTATATGTATTTCAAAAAATTGAATGGCGGATATTTGTAAAAATATTTAAGAATAGAACCAGTGACTGTTCTTTGTCCTTTTGGTCGCCATATATTGAAGCAATAGAGGAAAAGTACATTTTATTTGACGCGCGAATAAAAAACCATACTTTCTACGGCTGCGTGCTCAGGATCTTCAGCAATGCTATATAACCGAGTTTCTTCAAGGCTTTTTTCTGAAAAATTTCTCGATGTAGGATTCCAGCCGATACTTCTCCAATTTCTTGCTAACGACATCAATTGCTTCCAAATAAAAATCTGACATTATTTCTTTATATAGCTAGTAAAGTTAGAATCTTGATGGCAAAGAGGAACGAACAGGGAGTTCCATAAAAATCCCTATAGATACTGAAGTTTCTCCTTGAAGGTATGAGGGTTTTGTGAGAGATTTTCAACTCATATGTATATATCACAGGGGTTATCTTATGCTTATCCAAATAGCTATTGAATACCGCCAGCATTCTAAATTAAGCCAAAGATTTTTAATAAATCGGAATGAAAATCGGAGCGGTCCTTTTTGAGAAAACTGAGATTTTTCTTTACGGTTTTTAAATAATTTTATGATATGTACCGTTATTTTTGGTTATCCAAATAATTTTTTTTTTTTTAAATCTGCTAGGTAATCTTAAAATAATGCTGTGTATCAGGTTGAATAAAAACCTACTGAGTATTTTCAATTTATTAAGCTTTCGAAAAAAAATTTTGAAGCTTTTTTTTTAATCAAAAAAAAAGTGTGAGTTCGGGACTCACGGTTAAACATCAAATTAAATATTCAGATGCTGGTTTGCGTCACAGAACGCGGCGAGAACTGTCAAGCAAATTTCACCCAAACTCAGTTCGACCTTTCGATTTAGTTTGAACTAGGAAGGAACGTACCTAATATTAACGTATCCAATATACTTTATAACGTATCGTAACGTGTAACAGCACAACGTAATGTACTACAGAAATTTCCAAGTTTTTAGTTTACCCCACCGCCGGCATAGATGTTGCCATATGAAAATTTTTAAAATTTTGGCATACAATACTTTTAAAACTTTTTAAGCCATTCTTTATAAAAAAAAAATTATCAAAATCAGTTGAATCGTTTTTGAGAAAATCGAAAATCAAACAAATGGTTCTATGGAAATCGGAAGTTGACATTTATAAACATTTTGTCCGAAATTTGTTTTTATAAAAAAAGTCAGCCTATATTAACAGGAATTTAAATTACTGATTTTTTTTAAAGCTGTGAGGACGTTTTTGAGAAAAATAAGAATTTCATTAATTGGTAAAAAAATCACCGTTGTTTTTGAATGAAAGAAACGTGTCACAGGAATGCTTAAAAAACACCCAGTTTTTCAAGCTCCAGCCGACAGACCAACAGTACTACGAGACTTAAGTCGAGTTTGATCAAAATCTCGAGTTTGTTTTTTTAACTTTTAACCTATGTAGTAGGTACCTCACCTATGTACATTACATATATACATATACATATATCATATATGATTTATAAAGACAAAAGGAACACATACCTGTAACGAGACATTGATATTTGAATTCTGTGACTTTTAAATTTGAAATACATTTAAGTGTAATTTTTGGACTAACGAGTTTTCGACAGAAAGCCGACGATATTAAATTTTGCTTCCGTTTGAATTTACAGTACATATTAGCAAAATGCATTCAAATTTGTTCAACTAAAAACAAAAACAGTAGATATTTCAAAAAGTAATTTATTTTTTTTACTCAAAAACCTACCTCTAAGTATCTACTCAAAAGGATATCACCCTTTATAAAAGAAATGTATAAAGAGAGTTCTGTGAAGAGTTTTTTTTGCAAAAAAAAAAACAAAACTGAATTGCTCAAAAATCTTTTCTGAATATAACCTGATGCAAACATAACGAATAACATCCATTACTTTTTATATGTATAGCAACCCACAGAAGAAAACAATTTCGCACAACATATAAAATATAAAGATCCTTTGAGTTATCCGACGTTATTCCATCCAAACACTCACTGTGACACAAGTGTAGCCTTAGAGCTTCTATGAACAATGCAAGCACCATGATTCACCATGACGTCAACAGGCGGATGCGTGCTAATTAAAGCGAATTTGTCTACAAAGTAAGTGCCGCCGACATTTCTTGTACTCTTCACTTTAGCTTTTCTCAACGTTTTCTTCCAAAGTCGTCCTCCCTTGCCATTATTTTTTTTTATTTTATTTTTTCAGGGAAAAGTAGGTATCCCTGTGCCGCTTTGGCTTCCAAGAGGATTTGGAGCAAAAATGGAAATTGGAATATTCATTTTCTCAAAACCAACTCAGGCAAATCCTTATGCCTATACCATATCTAGATATAGTGCACTGTTCAACTCTTATCTAGCAAAATACAAGGATAGATACAATGGCGCAGTTTAAGCGTATATAGCGTATTCCTCTGATGTAGAGGCACGCGAGAAAGTGCAGATGGCGCACGAAGGATTTTCTGTTTTTATGATGATGATGATGATGGTCCTGCAAAATGTCTCTTCGTCTCCGCACTTTAAAAAAAGCAAGTGGGTAATTATAATCCTTCATTCATTTTTACTTGTTTTCCTTATCCTTTTGCGATATGATGCAATATACATACCTATACCATAACCATCATAGGTACATATATAGGATAGGTTCAAAATGCTAAAAACGAGTATAGCGCGATGTCAAAGCACGGGACAAATCCTTTGGCAGTGGCGCTGTATAATTTCCCTCCACGGAATGCAAATATGTATACAGATAGATGGTTGATGAATGAATGGATATATTCCTGAGGAAGATACACGCGTATCTATCGCATAGATAAATAGACCGACCGACCCGGCTTGACAGAGGGGTGATGTGTAATAACACTGGTAAAACAAAGGAAATCCTTTGATCTTAAAAGCATCATAGGTATACGCGAGTTGTGATTTTTCACGATTTTTTCGTTGCATTTTTTTTTTTTTTTTACTTTTTAGAGAGTGAATTTTTTCAAAGATGCGAAGGTAAGTACCTCAAAAACAAAACAAAAAAAAAAATGAGTTTTGGGTGGGATTCAAAAATTCTGTTTGTGGATGGGATGTTATTTTATGTTTGGGGGAGAGATATTATATCAAATACCTGGAAGCTGTTTTCTTAGTTCTTTGGCTTCTTTATCACAATAATTAGCTGGCTTTTCTGAAGAAACAATTTATATACCTACCTACTATATAAAAAAAGTTACATTATATGTATGGCCTCTTTTCTCACATCAGCGATTAGCCAATTCTTTATTCGGTGAGGTTAACGAAATCTTAAGATCAGGCTTTTGTCTCCACTTAGATAGAATTTTGAATTCAAAAGCATGGTTATGAGTCAAAATCACAAGCAATATAATTCAAATTCCCATCCCATATAAACACCGAAAATGAAATCGCAAAAAATGTAAGTATAAATAACGGAAAAATTAATTATTTAAAATTCTTAGAATGCTGGGGCTGGATTAGGGCATGCAGAGGCAAGAGTGTGTGAAGACTTTTTAAAAATTTTGGAACCTGGTTCGAGGTTGTTCCCGATTTGTTCCCCATTGTTCCAATTTTTTTTTTTTGAAAATACATATTCAAATATTGGGGGTCTGGACTCTGGCTTAGACCCAAAAACCCATTTCTTAAAAGATGTTGCAGATTGTTCTAATTGTTCTGAGTATTGTTCCAAGTTTTTGGAATTAATTGTTCAAAATTTCAAAAGATAGATATAAGCAAAATTCAAACAAACTTTATCGGGTTCCAAAAAGTGTCCTAACAATTTTTTCAAAGAATTTAAGTTATAGGGCGTGTACTTTAAAATATAAAGCCTTCAATTTTTTTTTTCAAAAAAACAAAAAAACGGGTCTTTAATATATTTTTTTTTTGGAAAGCATTTGCAAGACTCGGGGCCTATAAGATATAGTAATCTATGCAGTGAACAAAATGTCAGTTGTTGCGTTGACAACTTCTGATTTCCATTTGAAAATTATCAAATTGATAAAAAATGTAAACTATTTATAAGGGGTTTTTGTGTGATAACACATTTGCAGTTAGGCTGCCAGACTTTCGTACCATCATATTAATATTAAAAGTTTGAATTAAACAACAACACTTGGGTGTTGTTGTTACAACACATGTAAAGATTGCCACCAAGATTTTTATAGGCTAGACTGCCAGGCCGATCATCAGACTCCTTTTTCAGTGGTGCTTGGTCATTATTCAATTTTAATTGAAAAACTTTTATGCCCAGCTGGGACTCGAACTTGTACCAAGCTTCCTTCGAGCCAATCAACTTCGCATTGCAATGCGAGCAATTTTATTAAAAAAATTAAAAAAAAAAAATCTTGACTCACTTGACTATCTTTCTCGTTCTTATCATGAATGTTGGAGTGTGAGATAAAATAAAACGACGTCAAAATGTCATTAGTTTTGTCATATTATGTTGTTTGTCATATCATAATCAAATTTGTCATAATTTAGGAATTACAAAACTTTCATAACAAATTTTTTCATTGTATTTAACTGACAGTTATGCCACCTGTCAATATTTTATGAACTGATAATTTGACAGGCAAGTGCGAGAAATTTGTGGAGTTGTTAACAGTCAATTTTAAAAAATAGGCGCCTATAGCCCATCCTAATTTAGGGTTTATTAAAAATATTTCAATTTTATTGAGCTGAATTTTACCCTCATCATCAAACAACGCATCAAGGTTCATAGGGTAATATAATAACGTATGTCATACATTTGTTTACTTAAAAAAAAAAAAAAAACATGTATTGATTACATCGCTGTTCCATTGTATATATTTTATGGCGGCCAAAAGCCCTTTGACACTGATTTACTATTACAAGTCAAAAACCTTAAAACTATACAAAATAATATGCTTACACTTTACAAAAAAAAAAAAAAAAAAAAAAACAAAAAACTTCGAAGCCTCTCCAAAGTACTTCATCTGTAAATATACCTTTGAATTTAAAGATTTTTCTTATAGGTACTCCTACGCAGAGGAAAGTATATAATATACATTTATATTATATGCAGGACTTGCAAAATCTATTTTATAAAAGAGGCGGCACGCTGCTTTCAACTGACGAAGGATAATGACGCTATTCCCAACAATCCACGTGAACATAACAACAATCAAGAATTTCACATCATAAAAGGATTTCGCTAAAAGCTTTCAAGTTTTATACCATGTGGTGGTTCCTTTTCTATTCACAATGAACAACACAAAGTGAAGTGTGCTATGCTCCTCTCTGTATACATGATGAATATATATATATATATATATATAGGTATGGTACAGAGAAGTCCTTTTCATCATATACCAGGAGATTGTAGTGAAAGTAGCAATAGCGAGTTTTAATTTTTTTTTTTTGTAAATTTTTTTTTATTCAATGGACTTCTTCCAAAAGCCTAAAATCTGTTGCGCTCTCGAATGAAAGGAAAACAAAAAGAAGATGTAAATGTGTAAAAAAAAACTGAAAGGACAATTTGTGCGCTTGTGTTTTTTAATTGGCTTTTTGTCGGCATGAAGTGCAGATAGAGCTTATTAAACTTTTACGGGTAGATGATACCCGAGGAGCACGCGTGCTTTTCTCTCTATATAGTTAAGAGGGTGCAGGCCTTTCACAAATTCTGTGATTGCAACTTACGATAGGTCGTGTATGTTTGGTTTTCCTGGATCAAAGAAAAGAAAGTTATAGATATATCTATGTATGTATGTATGCCTAGATCTTTTTTTAAGCAAGTAATCAACATAAAAGTTGATGAAGGACTGAACGCTTTCCTTTATCAATTTTTTTTCTTCCTTTGTAAATGGTGTATGATGAGCTATGGTAGAGTGAAGTACTTCGAATATTTCCTTAAAATTTCAATATTTTTTTTTACTTACTTTATGCGGATGTCAAATCGTTAAGATCATGATAAAGTGTTTCCTCTGGAGCTCAACTGGTTGCTTCAAAGCTTACAATATTATATCTATAGAAGTTGAAGATATAATCTCTTATATGCTACCAGAAGAGGAAAATGATTTTCTATATTATGGGGTTCAATCATTATGTAAATAACTTCTTTTAAGTCGGATTTGATGCTAGCCAAATCTGTCTTCCGTAGAATGCAATACTTATAAGAAACCTTAGATATGGAAGCTTCCACTTTACATCTGCTACTCGTTCTCATCTTAATTGGATGAAGCTGTTTGAAATTTTTTTTCATGGAGACTGTTTCTCACCATGTTCCTGTCTTCTAAAAATAGGAAGGCAAGAACATGGTGAAAAGATCAAACAAAACTAACCGTGCTGTGCTTATAACATTAGTAGGTAAAAAAGAGAAAGAGAAGGCTTTGAACTCATGACAAAAAATTTTAGCCCGAGGACGAACTTTTTGCAATCAGTTCCTGAAAAGAAAGTGGAATCCAAGAGATTCAAAACTGACAGTTTTCTAGAAGCTAAACAAACGATAAGTAACTATTTATTTAATTAAGTTCTCATATTGGGACATTATTGTAATTGATTCGATTTGTCGAAACGAACTTAATTTAAGAGATTTCTGTACGTTCGTGCGTTCATACGTTCGTACGTTTAACATATGTATCTCTCTATAAATACAAAATTCCTTGAATAATTCCGCGCAACACACATTTTTTTGCGTACGTCATAAGTTTGTGATGCCATTGACCATTGGTGCGTTCTTTTTTTTAAAATGTCAACTATTGTTGTTATGCCAAACAAATTTTTAAAATGTCATTGTTAAAAGTGTTACACTGTGTACCAATTCATTTAGGAACGATCAATGTTAATTTAAAGGGGTTGAAAAAAAATATAGAAATACACAGAATTAATAATAAAAGAAAATTTTTGATTGCATAAAATTTTATTAGAAAAAATATTTCTATAACTTAAATGCATATTTAGAATATATAATTAAATTTACATTAACTTTATTTTGGTACCAAATCGAATCATTAACGAAATGTAGGTTGGTATAGAATTTTCAAATTGCTGGTTAAAAAATCTACCGAATCGAAAGCCATAAAAAAATAATATTAATCAGAAAAAGCAGAGCGCAATTCCAAAACTCAAAATTGACAAAAAAAATCTGTTACCTGTATTGAAGAGAAATACAAAAAATAAAATAATTCCAAATCGAAGGAAAGAAAAGTAAACAAAAGAAATAAAAACATTTTTTAATTCAGCTGCTTTTGACAGATCAACATTTCGAGGTGAGTTGGAAATTGTTACAAAGTGTAACTTCAACATTGAATTTAGTAACGATTTGATGACGTCATAATGTTGCACTGTGTTACAATTTTTCTATTTAGGAACGATCAGAATTTACAATAGTTAATATTTTAGAGAAAAAGAACGCACCACATATCTTGAGAACGAGTATCTATACAAATATCAATTTTGGATGAATTTTGTTTTACAGGTATCTAATAACGTCAAAAAAGATTTTCAAAAAAAAAATCCAAATAGTGGTTCTACACTAACTTTAAAAAGAAATTGTACAGTGTACAGTTCATTTCGAATATCTCGCGTCTTCGGGTCAATTTTATTATAAGCTTATTAACAGAATGAAAAATTTATACGAACTTTAAAATAATCAACAGACTGTTGTTTTTTTTTTTTTGTTTAATAAAAAAAAAATGAAAAAAAATAAAAATATGTACTTCCATATTTAGACTCAGACACAGGCTGATTTTATGCCAAAAAAAAACTATTAAAAATTGTTGAATATATGTATGTACATAATATCTCGAATATTTCAAAACTGAACAGTTATTTTTATTTTATGCTGATTTTATTCTGAACACAATGACGTACAATGACGTAGTCAATAAATGACAAGGTTTCTAAAAAAAATCAATTGACAGTATTTTTTAAAGGAAAAAATGATTAAAGGTTCCTTCAAACTAACGCCAATCTGTCGTAGCGACGACGAAAACAATAATAGTCATGTTCAGGAAAATGAGATCTCAGAGATCTCAGCAATCTCAGTTATATTTACAGTGGGTTGCCAAATTAATAGGGACAGTCATGGATTTTAAGTGAATTGTATGTTTCCGTATCAAATTAATAATCTTATGTGTATATTGATAAATATGTATTTTTTATTAAGATTAGTTATTATTACATCAAAATAAGTTGCTTGCTCACGTTAAGTGAGAAACAACCTTGAGATCTCATTTTTCTGAACGCGTCTTTTTTTTACAATTTTCTTTTTATTATACGTGTTAAAAGATAACCCAGACCCGTAGATAATAAAACGCGGCTATTATTGTTTTCGTTGTCGCCGCGACAGTTTTGCGTTAGTTTGGGGAAGCATTAAAACATGTTTTCCGTCTCAAATATCTCGAGAGCTAATGAGGGTCACGAATTGGGAATTTTCTCATTTCAAAATTACGAAGCATCCCTCTCTTCCAAGGCAACCAATGGAAAGTTACCAGTGTGGGTCGAACTCAGCCTGTTTTTTATTCCTTTTTCACCAAATGTCAGTTTTGCTTGACAGATGACATTCAAGATGTAAATTTTCTTAAATCTTAAATTACATTTATGTATACTCTGTGAGAACTAACTTAATAAACTAAGGCCTGAAACAAATAAAATGTTAAAGAGTACACCTTTTATTTGTTTCAGGCCTTAGGCATGCATTTCTATCTAAACGTTGTTTTGAAAAACGGAAAACGATATAACCTAATTTATATGACCGATAGTTTTAAATTGTATATTGATATGCAACGGTTTTTATATCAACCAAATGTGGTTAATCAAAAAGGATTAAATGTCATTTTAAAATATTGAAGTGACATTGAAAATAATACCTCAGCTCAGCATAAACACTTTAATATTCTACGGAAAACAAAAGAATAGATATTGCACCCTCTTCTCTCTCTCTCTATCCCTCTCACCATATAAAAAAAAATAAAAATATTCAACAACTTTTTTCTTATCATGGCACTCACACCTTCCTGAGAGAAACCTTTCTCAAACAAAAGCCTTGGTTTTTATCTTTTTCAGACGAAGTCAAGGTATATTATTCTCTGCTCTATATAAATATACGTACCTATATATACTTTCATTCTACACAACATCACACCCTTTTTACCCATCGTATATATAAAGCCTTCGAAGTGCCGAGTGACCTAAACTAACAATCAACATTTCACTTAACTTACCCTCAAGGTGTCATTTCATTTCTCCAACTGGACGATCTAAACCCACAGAGTATATTATGATGTGATGGTGGAATATAATCTCCGCTGGAAAAGAAGTCCTTTATTCAAACGGAAGCCATTGTCATCCTATAGTATAGATAGATAGATGGTGGTGCGCTATTCAGGATTCAGCCCAACATCAGACATTCACCCATTCTCAATCTCTAACAAACATTACTAAATTGTTCTATATCCAAAAGCATAATCCCCATCAGCCATCAGGAATTTCTTAGAGTTCATCCGAAGTGTATAGTACGGTACCCTGAGGTTTCATGGAGAAGTAAATTCACTTGGGTGTTGATTTTTGTTGTGGAATCCTGTCCTCCCTCGGCTCAAGTTCTCGCGCAAATATTTTCTCTGACTTTGAATCCCACGCCATATATATGTACCTAGCTTGCTATATACAACATCGTCGCCATCATGTTCTGTGCCCGTATGATCACATTTACGTCAATTTACAGGACAAAGTTTTGATATCTTCATTCCCTGGTTGTGACAGTGAAGTGAGTGAAGCACTTGGTTTACGTTTTCACTTATTATTATTGAATAGATTCAAGTTTTTTGAAGAGTCGTGTCCTCTGGACAGGATAAAATTGTTTATGTACTTCATATATGGAGTGCAAACGGAATTTAACAATGTTGAAGGACATTGCTCGGTAAGGATACAACCGTGATGGGGCGATGTGGTGTTGGGTATGAGGAGAGGAGCTGATGATTGTCATGATGATGGGGTTGTGTATCCAAAGTCTGAAAACCTTTTATTCCGGTCGATGATTGGGAGATCGGTCAAATAAAGGTGTGTTTAAATTATATGGATTCCAATGGATTGTATGTTATGGGTACAACAACAACATACATACATACATCATCAGGTCCTCACCTCTGGGAATGATATTCCCAACAATATAATAATAATCAATTGAAGAGTTTGCAATCAACTTGATTTTGAATGGAATTTTGATATGGTGAAACATGCATTGAACTGGATGGCATGATGGCATAGTGATTCTGAAGTCTCTGAAGTCCACTTGAATGAATTTGAACGAGATATACGTACGGCTTTATTATATATAGGTTGTTTTAAAAGAGGCACTATATTGCGAATGAGAAATGCGGGAATATTACATTATTTAACTTTGCAAATGATAGAAGGTGAGGATCAAACATTACCAACCGATTGGTTCTGAATTTCTGATTTAACTGAATTTCTTTTTAAACTTTTTTAACTTTGGTCCGGATAAAAACTGTATTACCGACACTAATTTTGATTTTGCTATTGATATTATGTATGGAAACGTCAAATTATCTGAGTCATCAAATGATGGAAGCATTTTTGTATGAGAACAAAATGGCGGTCATTGCCATCTAATCTAGTTTGTTTGTCTACAAATGAATTGAAATTAAGTTTTATGTTTTTATTTAATTTTGTTTCATGAAGAGGAATAATTTTCTGTATGAATTTTCTTTTTATTTTATTGCTTTGCTACATAAGTTGAAAGAGTAGAGATGGCATTTTGTAACAGTGATGGACTTGTTTGCTGTGATGATTTTGGTAAGTAGCGATGTCGTTTTTTTGTCCAGTTCTAGATATATGGAGTTGTAAAAAATACGGCTTTTATTTCACAATTGTCAAAGTATAATTTATATTTTTTGCCACCATTTGCAAAAATTAAAGCAACTTCCGATAGGGTGATGACTTTTGCTGATGACTGTTCGAAAACAGCACTGAATTTTTTTTATTAAATTTTGTACTTATAACCAAAGACATTTAGGGAAAACTGCGTTTTATGTTTTTGGCAAAAAAAATCGCATAATGAGTTTTTTTTTTTTAGAAAATTGCCTTATTTTATGGTTATTCCGTGTATATTTTTAATGGCTCTACCGATTTTATTCTAGTTTTTAAAGAAAAGAGCAAATTTTTATGTGATCCAGTTGTATTTAGGTACATTTTATTTAAATTTTCTGCTTAGACCCCCGAAATCAACGAGACTTAAATTACAGCCAAAAAAGTTACGGTCTCGTCTTCGATTGCTTGGATGTTTATCTCATCTCAAGTCCTAAACAAAAACAAGTATGACAACATTTATTCTTCTACTATTTCGTATGGTAAACCCAAAAATTTAGTACGTTTTTATTATGATAAATGGGGTTGTTTAGTTGCACATTTTCAAATTCAAATTCCCTTAAAAATTTACATTTCGAAATGAGGTACTTTTTACCAAATTAACACAAAATTCGGTAGGAAATTACTTACAAACTTTAGGAACACACCCCAGTGGAATCCATTCAAGGTGGAACCTATTGAAAATGTCAAAATTCATAGGCCAACTTCATAAATAACTAAGATAAATATCAGAACTACCGTATTGGCGTATTTAACGCAAGATCTGTGGATATATGTATGTATGTCGTTACTGGACTAATCTATGTAATTGTATACCTTATTTCTATAAGATCTTATAAAATAAACTATTTATTAAGTCATACTTTACTTAACTGATAGAACCTCTTTTACACTAAACTTCTATGAGATTTCTAGATCTGTCAAAAAGAAAAATGAATGAAGCAATGAATTTACATTATTTTTGCGTAAGAAATGAGAACAAAAATAAAGAAGGTACCAAACAAAACTGTTTTTTTCTAAATATTTGCTAAGTGAAATAAAAAAAATAAAAAATAAATAATAAAATACATGCGTCCTAGATAAGAAGAAGAATAAAATATTAAAATACATCAATATTTTGCTACTAGGCTGATGCGTTTCGCGTGTCCTCGTCCCCGTTTTTTTTTAAATATAAAGAAAAGAGGAATCTTTTTTTTTTTTGTATATTTGATGAGCTAGATACTCTTCGTTTTTATTTTTTTGCATTCATTTAGAAGCAAAGAGAATTTTAAAGAAGTCAATTTAGCCACCGGGTGGCGGCGGCGGCGGGTACACAAACTATACACATCATCAGAAAATAAAAACGCGAATATACGCGGTGGCAGCAGTCGGTGGGTGACATTTGCAATACGTTCAACTTTCTTTCTTAAAAAAAATGAAAAACATGTTTCTATAGCACACACACTCATATTTATGTAGGCATATATCCACATTGAAAAAATGCAATCAAAAAGAAATTATAAAGCTTCATTGAAAATAGATATCTTTACCCACCGAATGCTGCCCATTCCTTATTTATAAAATGTTATTAATTAACCATTATCCTATAGGATGGTGTTCAATGCAACACTCTTTGAAAATTGAGTTTGTCTCTCTTACGGTATTCAAGGATTTATCTTTCACTGGACAGTGTTGACAATCATTGTGCGACACATGTCACGACTACGACGATCGACCATTGGGTCTGGGGCACCATAAGGACATTATAGATTATATAGAATTGGTTTTTCACATTTTCGCTTCTCGTGTCGTTTGGTGCACATCATGATGTGGATATAATTTTAAACCGTGTATGTTTGTGTGGAATGAGAAGTGTAACTGAACTGATGACAACAACATTGTGCTTGCCACAAGAGGTGGAGGTGCAAGTGCAAGTTTGCAGCATCCATATGACGATGACACTCTCTGATTGACGGACGTCAATGCATATGGGCAGTATATATGATATGGGAGCGTATAGACAGTATTCTTCATATAAGATGGACTGTCAACACCCAATGCTGATGTGTCGTTGTCACAATTCCATTGAATTTCAATCAATTGTGTTTCGCTATTGTGATGGAAAAATAATTAAATTTTATCCTGGCTCATCATCATCTGGGATAGGTATGCGGAATCCTGAATTTGGGTTGATCGGCTCAATTTTTTTTTTTTTTAAGATGAGAGAGTGGTTGATGTAATTAAATTTCGATTTCATTTTTTTTGTCTTCTGAAAAAATTTCGATTTAATTTTGATTTTTTTTTTTTTTTTTTGTTCACTTGTTGTCTGCAGATGGATGATATGATTTTACCATTATGAATGAAACTCACGAGAATATTATGTTTATCAGCTGACCAGTGTTTTTTTTGTTTTCTCATTTTTCTTCTTTTTTAACTGACAGCACATTATGTTACAAAACACTGGGGAGGAAAATTCACACCCGCTTAAAAGTGGGGCCAGTCATCAAATAAGGATTACAATATACAATTACATTTTAACTGACAAACATGAAATGACAAGTTCGAAATCTATCAAAATATTTAATTAAAATAGCATTCGAATATGAATTTAATTTATGTACAATATATACATACATAGCATATGTATGAATAAAGGGGAACATATTCACTATGGAATCTTCGTACCGACCGTATTGTACCCAAGTTGGTAGGTACCCGTTGATAGTATCGTCGTACACTAAGTTTCCCTACACACTTCATGTGTTTATGGATATTCGATAACATTTTTGAAATACGATTATTTTCCATTTTGCTACATACAGTAAATTTTATCTATATCGTCAATAATATTGATGACAAGTTTTGAAAACAAAATTATGGATATAAATTTTACTTTATATACCAAACCATATCATTGGTTACGTGTATACCAGGACTTTCTGAAATTCAGTTGGCACCGTGGACTGTGCACTGCATTCAGCTGTTAGTGCGAATGTGTTTGTGTACCTAAAGAAATTGTGAAGGGGAGATAAGTTCATAAATCTTTCAAATCCTTAAGGTAAGATAGTATGGTAAACTAAGATGTTCTTTGCAAAATGTTTGAGGGTGGATATATATGTGTTACCAAGGCATGCAAATTCCAACTGAAAATTATAGTTGGAGAAAATTAAAATTTATTATTTCCTCACAGGATTTGGCAAACGTAAGAAATATTTTATAGACACATAGGTTCTAAAGTAATCCCCTATTTAAATGGGGTTCTGTGGTAGATTAAAAATGTATAGATATAGAATGGTTAAGTATAATAGTGCAACGAAATTTTTAAACTTGCGATACAGGTTCTGTACAAAAATATGGAATTTTATGCATTCTTAAAAAATCGAATTGGAAGCCCATTGGCAGTTATTGTAATTGGTTCGATTTGTCGAATCGAACATCGTTTCGAGGTCTTATTCCATCGGTTTTAGAGAGATGTATACGTTCCTACGTTTGTGATACATTTTTCGTTCACTGTATCTCGAGAATGAATAGAGATATTAACTCCGATTAAATTTTATTTTTCCATATACTAATAACATCATAAAGTGTTTTCAAAAAAATTTAATTAGCGGTTTTCTTACTACAGAACTTTAAAAAAAGTTGTAAAATGAAATTCATATATCTCTCGAATATCTCAAGAACAAGAAATGCCACCGACATCAGCTTAAATATATTCCACACATAAAGAATTAGAAAGAATTTAGAAAAAAAATTAACGGATAGTTTTAATAAAAAAAAACATGCTAAGATTTATTGAAAAACGTTTTTCAGTCGAATATCTTGAAAACAAACACTGATTTTGAAGCCGGGGTAAGTTTATTCTACACATAATAACGTAGTGCATAACTGATATAGTTTGTAGAAACATTGAATTGATAGTTTTTTTTTAAAGCATCAAAATATTGCAAAATAAAAATAGTTGAAAAATATTTTTAGTCTTAAATATCTCGAAAAAATAATGCTATCGACTTCAGAATAATTTTATTTTACTCACAATGTTTTTTAACTAATACAATTGATGGGGTTTGTAAAATAAATAAATTAACAGTTTTTTTCTTTCTTAAAACAAAAAAGTCTGCCAAAAATGCTACTCAAAAACTTGAAAAATATAATACGCCCCAACCTTTGTTTTCACTTAATCGCAAATTGAACTCTTGGTAAGGTCTTTTAAGAATTTGATTTAGGAATTTCTTTATAACAAAATTACATTGGGTGTCCAGTATCCAAGAGGACATCGATGGGAAGTTACCACTGTGGGTCGCACCCAACCTCTTTTTAAACTTGGTACTATAACAGTTTTTTAACACAATTTAAAAGATTTTAACAAACAAATTGATCTTAACCACAAAAAAACACTACTTGCCATTACCGGTGCAGTGCAATAAGACCCATGGAAATAAATCCCGTGGTTCTTATTTCCAAAATGAAAAAAAAAAAAAAAATAACACCCGCGGATTTTATTTCCTTTTTGATGTGACAATAAGAAATACCACAGAAAAAGCATTAAGACCGGCGGGGTTATTGCCTCTCTAAATTGGTATTAATACTATTTATACTATTTATATGCTATTGTCCAAGAAAACCGTTTAAATTGACGCCTGCCTGGCGACTTAAAATATCCTAAGAGGAGCAACGGAGTTGCATGAGCAGGACAGATGATTCAAAGAGGCAGTTAAAATCCTTGGAGCCTGCGAAGTTGGCCACCTAAGGTACTGTTGTCCAATAAAACTCTTGGCAAACTCCAAAATTGTTTTTTGTTCTTCGAATTGAAATCTTCCAAAAAAGGAACTAAAACGCCCGTGTGGGTTATTTCCTTAAGACCCGCGGGCTTTATTTCCGTGTTTGGCCACTAAAAACTACTTTTCATCCATCCATCCTACTGGAATAGTCCCTATAGATCATTATCTTATTTAAAAAAAATAAAATGAAATGTAAGTGTGCCCTACCACCTTGGTCAAAATCCTACGTACACCCTTAAACATACTATTTATTTTAAAAGAGTATTTATATACATTTTTAAAATATAAAAATATACATTCAAAAGTGATTGTGAAATTTTAAAACAAAATTGGCTGTGATAGTAAGTGCAATAGCATTTTCTTGACAGATATCCACCCCTCGTCCTATACCTAACTTAAATTTGAATTAAATTTTCTTTTGCACATTTTATGTTAGCATACCCTAGAATGATATTTCGTTTCATGTTGTTTGACATCATCGGCGATATTATATAGCATTGAAGATGACGCAGTGATGGCTTTTGAAAAAATAATTTATAAGACTTAATGAATGTGACGGAATTCACAAGTTGGATGAGTTGATAGGAAAGGGAACTTCGTCGAAGACATACAGATATACATCATACAAAAGTGACCTACTTTTGATTTCTTGAATTACATACTTCTAAACGACTATACTATACAACTGTTATACAAATATAAGAAATTGTCTAGTTTTGTATATACATACATATGTATGTAAGGAAAAGCAAAATTGAAAAGTTTGCTTGCGTCTGCTGATACGTCATACTATAATATAATGATATCGAAGAAAGTCTTTGTTTTATATAATGACCTGCTTTTTGGTTGGTATCTAGATAAACTTTATAAAAAAAAAATGGAAAAATGGTTTTAAGAGGTACCTCCCATAGAACCATTTTGTTGACTTTCGATTTTTTAAAAACGGTTCAATTGATTTTGATACATTTTTTTATAGAGAATGTTTACAATAATTTAAAAATATTGTGTAGGTACCAAAATTTTCAATTTCAATTTTCCATTTTTAAAAAAATTTTCAAATTTTTTTTGAGAACTTAATAATTCGAAAACGACTTAGCACTCAGCAGTTTTTTGACATTGTCTAGCAGATTTTAAATAAAGTTAATATAACCTAAAATAACTGTACCTCCCATACAAATGTTTAAAAACCGGCATTGAAAATCTCATTTTTTTCTCAAAAACGGCTCTTACGTTTTTGATTTAAATTTTTGTGTGAACTAATATCAGAACGATCTACCAAAAAATGTATCTATAGTTTAAAAATGGTACCTCTCATACAACCATTTTTTGGGTTTTCGACTACCTCATTATCTGTTGAACAAATTTTAATGAAATTCTTTACACAAAAGCCACAAATAAGTTTGAATAATATTGAATATAAAAATGTATTCAAAATATATTCAATTTTATATATAATTTTTTTTTTGAAAAAAACCGCTCCAACGATTTTAAAAATTTTGTTCTCATAAATTGGGTTGGTGTCAAATCAATTTCAGATATTTCTTTAATCAATTTATTTCTAATTTTATTAATTTTTTAACATTTTTTAGTCTAAACTGTAAATTCCATGCATGTGTGCGAAATGCAAGACAGCACAGTGCTATATTGTTCATATTTATGTACTCACCTAATACTTCCTTAAACTAGGTTATATTTTTAGCAGGTAGCATAAAATATAGGCTCCAATAACTACATAATTAATTTCTTTTATCAGATGAAAAGTATTTTAAAATTATTAAAACTTTAAGACCACAGTGTGATCGCACTTAAGAGCAAGTTCGTGCGATCCGGTCGTGCATTTTATTTCTTTATGTTAAATATACAATTATTATTTAAATTTTTGCAAGTTTTTATGAAAGTCAGTAACTTTTAATAACCATTTTTCGGATTTATTTTACTAAAAGGTATACACATAATCTTAAACTTTGAGAAAGAATTTCTAACTGAATAAAATTTAAAAATATATCTATGCTATCTAATAATGAAAATAATTGATATATGTACAGTAAATCATACATATTTGTTTTCAATTTCCATTCCGACTTCCTTGAAGCTGAAAAAAGATATTTAGTTCTAAATGACTTCAAAAAATTATCATCACCCTAAAGCGTTAAATTAGATTATCAACATACAATCTATTTCTTCAACGTAAAAAAAGATAGACACATATACGAGTATTATATCTCCTTTCAACTGAGTCAGTCTTAAAAACCATATCGTGTATTTACCTTCCCTTAAAAAAACACTTCTCTTATAAAAATAGCAAAAGAAAAATGCAATCATAATATTATTTCAAATTTTCGCACTTAATATCCTGTCCCAGGATAGAACGGAATTCTCCCACTTCAATACACCACATGCCTTCCTGCTACGTCAAATGAGCAAAAAAAAATAATGAAAACACGCAACACAAAACGAAGGAAAGAACGAACGAACGAACAAAAAAAAAAAAAAAACAAACACCAAATTCCTTTCGCACTTTTGGGGTTTTTCATAATATTGCAACGCCCAAAGGGATAAAAGTTATCCCCCCTCCACCAAACATCCTTTTTTAGTACGTGATGCGACTTCAATTTAATTCTCGATGAAACCTTCATCTGACACCCATCATCCAAATCAACCGAATCCAAATTCGTATAAAGGATCACCCGCACTCTCTTCGTAGGAAGGTAGATATGTATAATTGCAATCGTATCCATCCGACATTTTGTACTTCGCAATTTTTGTGTTTTCATTATACGTATCATACATATGAACATATATATGGATGAACTTTCACACACTTTTCTACTTGAACCACGCGTGAGTGCAATGTATGTTTGCTCAGTTTGATCCTTCAGGATGTTTTCAATGATGCCCAACAAAAAACAAAAAAAAAAAAAAAAAACACAACACTCTGGGTAGTCACGTGTTCAATTGGGGCCTTGATATAAATAATGCAATTCACACCCACGAAATATATACTTAGGGAGAGAACAACAACAATAACACAACAAAAAATACCCAAATCCATCATCGATTGACGAGACGTAGTAATACCCATCTATACCCATCTCCACCTCTAATTTCACATCAACTGTCAGATGCGGATGAGGTATGGGCAAATATATTTGATTAGTGCCACCCGATGGGCTGAATCGAGGGTGTTTTTTTTTTCACTTCTTTGGCTATTTCAGTTAGCAAAATGCGTCGTATAAATAACTCTTCCCTTATAAGATACTTAAATGATGTACGATATATAGGTACAATCCGGAACACTTGATTGAGGTCGCATTTGATTTGATTTGAAATCCTTTTTCAAGATATTTGTTTAATTGATTGCTCCACAAGTAGACTTTGCTCAAAGCAAGCATTATAGAGAATAATGTTGCTAGATATATCAAAAATTTTCCCACAAATGAGTTTTAAATAAAAAAGCCAATTCCTAAACCAATTAACTTTATATCCCAAACTTCTTGATGAACGTTTGATTTGATTATTTTTTAATTCTTCTTTTCTGTTGAAGCAAATTTTCTAAATTCAGTTTTGAGTCAAATCTGTTGGACCTTTCGTTAACTCCTTGGAAGAATCCCATCAGGAATACAGAAAATCCTATCCCAATCAAGTGATACAGAGTGTTAATAGTAACCCTTCTTAAGAGCAAACATTTCTAGGTTTTTTTTTTTTTTGGTTTTTCCTATCGCACCACACTTGACACACAATGAGTGCAAAATTACACCTAAATTGGAAAAGGGTGTCCTTGTACTTGTCTCTTATATATACATACGTATGTATTGAGAAAAAGACGGAAACAAAGTGTCGTTCTGTTAAATTAGAAAATTATCAAAAATCAAGAGTGATGGATAATGATGTAAGCGACAAGTGATGCAAACCGAACAAAAAAAAATATGACAACCTCTTTCAATGTCGGTTTATGAATGAAGTGTCAAAAGTGTGAAATTGATGGGCATTTTTTTGTTGTTGTTTGCAATGATGAGTGTCCTTTTGCGTATTAATGGGTTTTGTAATTTGTAAACTTTTGTTTGTTATGATAATCTACAGAGAAATATTATTTGATGAAATTCATTTACATTTTGTATTATACAACGCATATTTAGGAAACACGTGACTTTTAATGAGATTTGTGGTAGTTTTTCAAAAAAAAAATAAAAATATATTCGTTTTACATACATTTTCGATAAGGAATTGAAATGTCTAATTTTGACTATACCTTCTCCAAATTTTCAGATTTTGTATATATATATAAAACTTTTGTTATAATTCAAGTACCATTCTTAAATAAAAAGATAAGATTTTGTAATCTACAAACAAAAGAGCTGATGCACGAACTTACTGCGATTTGTATGATTTTAATTAAGCAAAAGACAGGATTTTAAATTTTAGAAGTCACACTAGGTATATGGTTCAAATCAAATTATTTTATTGTAAATTCTGGAATACCACAGGGAAGTCATTTAGGTCCTGTTTTATTTATTTTATTTATCAATGACCTACCATCTGTTTTAAAGCACTCTCTAACTGTCTCATTTATGCGGATGATGTTACAATCTTTAAAACCATAATCTAGTATTCGTGTTCGTGAAATGTTACGATGTGGCCTTAATTCATTTTTCGACTGGTGTATACGTAACTGTTTGTCTCTTAATATCAGTCAATATAATTTCATGAACTTTACAAGGAAACTTTCAGTAAATCTTTTTAATTATTCGTTAAATAGAATTCCCTTGTCATGCGCGGAAAATGTATCTGTCCTTGGTGTCTTATTTGTTCATAAGCTTGAATTCATTCAACACATCAACTTCATATCAAATAGAGCCATTTCACTTCTTGGATGGATAAAGAGAGAATCACGCCAATTTACAGACCTATCTTGAATATGCTTGTTAGAGGTTTGGTCACTCAATTATGAGTGCCAAATATACATATCAACACACTAAAACTTATTGACTTGCCTAGTCTTGAGAACAGACGCTCTTATTTAAGTTTCGTTTGTATTGTTAAAATAATTAATGGAAATATAGACTCTTTTTACCTTTTGTCCCGAATAAATTTTAATATTCCTCAGAGAAACTTAAGAAATATACCCAACTGCATATACACTTCAAACTATCGTACTAATTATGAAAGATTTTCTCCCTTAAATAAAATGTTAAAATTATTTAATCTTCTTAATAAAAGATGTAATACATGACATTTTGGTAAGTTGAGAAAAATATCATCTCTAATATTTTATACCTCAATTGTATACTCCTTGTCAGATCTCGCATTTTGCCTTAAATTAGTTTGAACTATTTTTCAAACCAAATGGTCTAATAAATTTACCAAAAAAAAAATATAAAACCAAAACAAGCATCTCTTAATTTTAAAATTGAATATATGTAGCTTCACGAGCGAATTTATACCTCTACTCTCCCACGATTCTCTTAACCCATACACAGTGATATTTTTTGGATGGCGCTATTATTCCTAAAACCTGTGCTCGCCATGTTACTTCTCGTCGAGTCTATATATACATATATGTAAGTTACCTTTCAAAGATACCACAGGTAAGTAACCATCATCATCGCCGTCGACGTTCGTTGTCGTTGTTGGGCAAAAAGAAGCGGCCACCAACTCAACTAGTCTGAGCAAGTTGGGATGATGATTGGTTGAGAGATACAAAGCACAGAGTCGTGTATTTTTGTGCTGTATTTAGTGAAAAAAAAATTTGTGTTATCGAATTAAATTCAATTGAATTATTGCAGAATTTACAAAAATCAAACGAATATTAATTCAATTTGAAAACTCAAAGCACATTTGAAAACTATAGCACAAGAAAATAGTGAAAAGGAAGTGATCTTGAAAAGATTTCAACATCCTAAAAAAAAAATATTCAATTTTAATTGCCGGAATAAGGTATTTCCTTCGAATGTGAAAACAATAAGAAGAAAAAGTATCTGAAATTCTTTTTCGACCATTCGCCGTTGTTAAGAGTATATTAGTGCGAACTGACACACATACAATTGTGAATAAAATTTGCCGCCTTTTTGTTAGTATTTGTGGTTTGTTTACAAAAATTTTGCCTGCATTGTAAAATTATAGAGATTGTTGTTTAAATTGTTGGGAAAGGTACATACAAACAAACATTATAGATATTATTTTATGTTAATTTGAAGTTAAAGCACGTGTGTAAAATAAATAATAATAAAATTGATATTATTTATAATTACAACAAAAAGAAGTAATCATATTATAGTTACACTGGCCAATTCAGTGGTAGTTAACGGTCGTAGAAAGATGGGCACTCGTGTTCCACCGCCGACGCCACTTTGTGAAAAAGCCATGGCTGGTATACCTCAGCTGATTGACGATCTTCAGCGCCTGTCCGAAGACCAAGACAGTGCCGATGTGGTTTTTCTGTTGGGACGGGAGGAAGAACGTGTCTACGCACATCGAATTCTGTTAATGGCCAGGTAATGTGATATGTTAATTATTATATATATTTTTATTTTGCTGTTTTGTTGAGTGGATAAATGAGGAGCAATTACTACTTGATGTTTGTTATTTGTATTTTTTTTTTTTTTACACCAAACCAACTTTTGTGGCATGTCGTGCGTCGGTTGTTAAAGTGTGCGGTTTGACTTCGTTCAGATTTTTTATATTTACAGTTGAAAAATATTGTATTATAAATGTGATTTATTAAAATTAAATTTAAATAGAATATTTTTATATTCTTCAAGGAATTTCAATTGGAGTTATATAAATAAAAATATTTGTAACCTTTCTTAAATTTTCGATATATTTTGTTTTGTAACATTTCGTTTGATTACAGTTGTCAGCTGTTAAAGTAAAGGGTCATTCATTTTCGATTTCGAAAGTAAAGTTAAATAAAACACACAGAGCGATATATTTTTGATTAAAATTTTATTTTATTTTGAAGTTTGGACTTTGACATTAAGTGTGAAAAACAATATCATTCAAATGACCGCCTCGGAAAGATTCGCAGATTCGCGATTCTTTTGAGGTAATTTTTATCCACTTTTTCGTATATTTCGAGGGGTATCTTGGCCATAACTTCAGTAGTGTTGGTTTTTAATGCGTCTAGAGTTCGGGGATTATTCGCGTAAACACAGTCTTTTACGTAGCTCCAACAGTAAAAAATCTAACGGTGTCAATAATCGCATGATCTTGGTGGCCAATTGACGTCGCCAAAATGTGAAATTACGCGACCAGGAAACTTCTCACGCAATAATAAACCCATAATTGGTCGGGAAATCGATAAATTCGGATTATCAGTAACATTTGCAGCAGCAACATTTTCGACTGAGCGTGCATTACAATGGTGCACAGGCCTTACGACATCAGTAATGCTTCCACTCTATTCAAATATCTTCACAATTTTACCAATTGCTTGCGTAGTCGGTCGATTATGACGACCAAAATCATCGTGTAATGCGCGAAAAATGGCTACGTTTGAATAACCACATCATAAGTAAGTTTTAATAATTTTAAGGCATTGTTCGATTGTTAAGCGATCCATTATCGTAAATGGCAAATATTCAACTAATATTATGACACTTCAAATGACAGCTGAGTTTGACAGGTGTCAAATGCCAGTGCTACCATTAGCGATCCACTATCGTAAATGGCAAATATTCAACTAATATTATGACACTTCAAATGACAGCTGAGTTTTACAGGTGTCAAATGCCAGTGCTACCATTAGCGATCCACTATCGTAAATGGCAAATATTCAACTAATATTATGACACTTCAAATGACAGCTGAGTTTTACAGGTGTCAAATGCCAGTGCTACCATTAGCGATCCACTATCGTAAATGGCAAATATTCAACTAATATTATGACACTTCAAATGACAGCTGAGTTTTACAGGTGTCAAATGCCAGTGCTACCATTAGCGATCCACTATCGTAAATGGCAAATATTCAACTAATATTATGACACTTCAAATGACAGCTGAGTTTTACAGGTGTCAAATGCCAGTGCTACCATTAGCGATCCACTATCGTAAATAGCAAATATTCAACTAATATTATGACACTTCAAATGACAGCTGAGTTTGACAGGTGTCAAATGCCAGTGCTACCAACTTGAAAGCAAGAAATGAATGACCCTTTATAATCAATTTTTGTCAATAATTTATGCCGTCTTACACTGCACTTGCCCTTTTAAGCAAGTAAAACCAAAACAAACATGAAAAAGTCACCGAAAGCCATGAGCAGAAGATAAATAAAGGAACTAAAATGTCATAATCAAACTAAGCTAATGCCATGGGGCAAATAAAAATGTTAAATCGATCGGTTGATCCATATTTCTCTAGCTCTAAGTATTCAATTAAATATTAAAATAAAAAGAGAATATACAAAATGTAAAAGAAAAAAATGTTTCAATAAAATTTACTATTACAAGTAAAATGGTCCATCAGGCCAGAAACATTCGAACCTTACTCCAATAGAAGTAAATTTACTCCAATTTTAAGAAAGAAAATAAATTTATTCCGCTTTTTGAGTTCAACTTCTTTTTTTATAAAAATTCTGTAGCCAAACAACATGAAATGAAATTACATGACAATTTTTTAACCAACTCTGACTCTGATTGTTATTTATTGAATCTAAAATTCTATTATGTTCTTATGAATGGAATTTATGTGATTTTTTGTTGTTAAGATATACATATACATTTTTTCCTTTATTTTTTTTTTTTTTAGTATAGAGTTTTTCTTTCGTTTTCAAATTTATCCCGGAAATTTTCGATTTATTCCAAAAAACTGCTCCGAAATTTTACCAATGCAGTTTTAACTCCGGTCCAGGCAACTAATTTTCTGCAAAATAAGACTGAACATTTATTTAAATAATCTGCTATAGTTAAATTTTAAATTTCGGACAGCATACTGAAAAAAGAAAAGCAAAACAAAATTTGTTGTTCATGATTTCGTTGTGTCATTTTTTTTATTTTTCTTTTAGCACAAGCAAGAGTACTGGGCTTAAATTGGTATTTGCAAAAAAACTCTCTTTTTTAATTTTGTTTCCATAATTTTAGATTAATTAAAGAAATAATCAATTTCAAGAACAAATTTTAAGTTTTGTTTTTTTTTTAATTCATCTATAAAAAAATTTACAAATAAAATTTACATATTTTTTGTAACAAAACTAAACAATTTTATGCGACTTGAATTACACGAGAGCAATATTCATATATTTAACACATTTTATTTTGTATTTTACTTAAAACTTTCTTTACTAGCTTTATAAATATTGCTTCATAGTTATTTTAAAATAAAGGTAAGAATTTTGTTTCTAAATTACCAAAGATATTTATATAAAATGCAAATTTAAAGTCTCCCTCTTTTTCATTGTAAGGATATTAAAATGCCATTTTTTTTAAGAAAAAATAAAAGCTGTCAAACACAAGTCATTTTTAAGGGAAAAATAGCACCATCATGTTGAATTTTCATTAAGGGCGGTTTTATAAATGCTTAAATTATAAGCTTCACAAAAATGCTAATTTAACAGCTTGCGTCACAACTTCATATTTGCATAAACAATATAGATATATGTACATATTACTTTTTAGAAGTTCAATATCACATAAAAAAAAACCATGTACCTACCATACAATATGTGAATTTATTACGTCAGAATAAAGAAGAAACTTAATTTAATTTTAATTAAAACAATAAGGGTGTAAAAACCTAGAAATAAAGGTATTATTATTTAACTTTATATAACATGCATAAAGGTAACATTAAACAACCTGTTGCGGTAAAAGTTTTGCTTTGATTTGAATAATAGACACATAGCTAAGTTATTTCTTTAATAATATTAATACATAACATAAGTTTGTACATATAATTTAATTTTTAATATTACATTCAAAATTTTTAGATGCAAAAGTTTTAAAACAGCAAAACGAGGAGAAATTTGCAGAATTCCTGGATCTTCAGTTTCACCCTCAGCACCGGGTACTCCGACACCGGTTCGCTTGCAACATGTAAATTGTGAAGTCTTTCGTCAATTTATTGTCTATGTTTATACAGGAAAGGTAATATAAAAACTTTATTGAATTTTAAATAAAATAAGATTAATTAAGATAAATTTTAATTTTTTTAGATAATGCTTCAGGATTCAAGAGTTTTCGAAATGATGACTTTAGCTCAAGATATGGGTGTCGAAGAACTTCGTGCTGCATGTGAAGATCATGTTATATCAACTTTGTCTGTTGATAATGCTTGCACTTTTTTAACAGCCGTTATGGAAATACATGAAAAAGCAGGTGCGTATATAGACAAGATTGACTTAAACAAAATTATGAATAATTATAGAAATCGGAATTTCTTTCAATCGATTGAAATAAATCTAATAGCGTTTAAACTCCACGAATGAATTTGAACGAATAATTAAAATAATTATTATATTCTCTGCTGACTGTATTTTGAGACTTTTAAGCACGTTAAGCGAGAGATGTATGTATAGGTACGTGAAGGAGAGAGTAGACAAAATTGCTGAGATTAATAAAATTTTAGAATTATCGCCCTTTCATTCATTAAAACCATTGCGTTTCTAAAGGACCTTTGCAATTAAAAAGAGACCGAAAGAGAAGTAAAGATTGAAAATCGATAGGTATATTTCCCTTTCAATATTATGATTATGAAATTAATTTCTCTAAAATATGGCAAATACAAAATAAAGTCTGTTTGAAAATTGAAAATTACAAATTCGTACGACATCCTATACAAATTTTAATAATTTCTGTTTAAAACGAAACGAATGAACACAAGAATTGGAGAGGGAACAAATTTTTATGTGCAAAAATACACACATTAAGATTCAAATTTAAAAGAAAAAGACGTTCGTCGCAAAAGACAAAATAATTTAGATTTTTTCTTTTCACCTCTTTAAACACATAAGCAATTATAAATACTGGAAGAATATTAACTATTATCAAACTTCAATTATTTTAACTGTATAGAATTACTTCAATTTTGAAGATTCGACCTAAAGAACTTAAGTTTTAAGGTAAATTTTCTACATTTTCGAAGATCTTTGTCTTCTTCGACTTCTCTTTGAAGAGGTATTAAAATTATTGTCGGTTGTAAAAATAGGAAATAATTGACTATTTTAAATTTAAAATCAATTAAATCACATATTGTGTTGGTTTTTAATTATTCAAATTTAAAATTATTTAGGAATTAATGTTTTTATTAAAAAAAAAAACCGTTTCCTATTAGCAAAGAAACAACCCACTATCGGTTTACATTTACAGTGCTTATGAGCTTAGAAAAAAAAAACAATAGTAATGTGGTTTGTGTCTATGCAGAAATATAAATACGAAATCGAATACAAAGGCTGGCGATATGGTATTGGTTGTACACTTTACTATGGTCCTTTTTTTGTGGAATGTAAATTTAGTGTCCACAGAGTAATATGAAAAATAAATATGACTGCAATTATCTTCGACGATTTTTAAGTACGTTGAAGGGTGACGTATTCGGCGGCGTCCGGGGTAAACAAAGTTGCAGAGGTTGAAATAATTGCAGAGTTATCGCTCTTTCTTCTTTGTGCTTTTTCTTATTGTTTGAGACATAAGCAGAGTAAAGAGTGTGAAGAGATGTTTCCTTCTCATTTAACAAAAATTGCAGCTATTTAAATTTTGCAGCGTTTAAATGGATGTTGCAATCCGAAAGAAACTCAAAAGAGAAACGCTGTTAAAAATTGCAGTCGTCTAAAAGCAGTCTATGAGACGGAAACCAATTGCCCTGTGAATCTTTATCCAAGTTTTCGTTGACTCTTTATTTGATGTTTCTTTAAAACCTTTTTTCGCAATATTTCCGTTTAAATAATTTGTTTTCGATTTCTCTTGCCATCGTGTTGTGTAACAGCACTGTCGAATGCACTTTGTTTATTTCCTTTTATTATTTTGTATTGCATATCGTGTATGATTTAAAAAAAAAATTTATTAAATATAATTGTTTTACGATGATGTCCTTTTCTATTGACTACTACTTCAATTTGGAAATTTTCACTGAAATCAATTAATGAAAACGTAGTATTATTTAAACAAGATTATAAACACGAATAAGTAAATAATGTATTTGAGTTTTTATTTTATTTTGTATTTGATTTTGAAAATCCTCAAAGAAATTATTTTATTTGCTTAAATAATGGCTTAACTGCATTCAACTATATTTTTTTAAAACAAAACATAGGTTTGGTAAAATTTCTCGGAAACAGACGTTGCTAATGACTGCTTTATTTTTTCACTTTTGTACTCTGCAAGATGTTTTGAATGTAGTTAAAATTGAAAAATGAAAATGTTGTCATACACTACACTAATGTAAGCTACCCATCATTTAAATTTATATTCCACACAAAAATTCCCCACCGCTGTGAACACTTCGCAGCCATTTTCTTTTACATTTCTTACGTCAAAAAAAAGACAAAAAGTGACAGCCGCATTGACTTTTCTCTGTTTGGTGAACGCCAACAAACGTTTAAACCGCGGTAAATCTGTAAAGAAAAATACAAAAAAATCAATTAATTTACAGAAATTTTCGTGGAAATTATTTTTAAAGAAAAAGACAAATAAAAATGTCTTTCAAAGGAAACACAAAAGTACAAAAGGTGATGGTACAGCCCATCAACCTTATTTTCCGATACCTCCAAAATAGATCTCGCGTACAAGTTTGGCTCTATGAAAATATTTCGCTGCGTATCGAGGGACACATCGTTGGATTTGATGAGTACATGAATCTAGTTCTGGATGATGCTGAAGAAGTCTATGTGAAAACTCGTAACCGCAGAAATCTAGGAAGGATTATGTTGAAAGGCGATAACATCACGCTAATCCAAAATGTTAGTCCATCCAAGGATTAAGGTTAGGTTGAAACATGAGTGTCTTTGAAATTCGAAACAGAAGTCGGGACACACAAACCAACAAAAAGAAAGAAACAACTGAATGAAGCAACTCGTCTACCTTCTAAGCATTTTATAAATTAAAAAAAATGAATTGATTTTCATGTATTTCTGAATTTAATTTGGGTATTTTCTTCTAAGAATTCCAGAGCATAAGTTTGAAATTAAATGAATATTTACCTGAGAAAGGAAGTTGTTTTCATTTTTCTTTTGTTTTCAGAGGAAGAGGTGATTTTTCTATTTGGCTCCTGCGTGAATCTACATAAATTCTAAAATTGGGTGTTAGCGCTGGAAGATACGAAATTATTTTCACATTTGCTCAGTTATAAAAGTTCAAGCTATGAGGCAGTATTATTTCTTGGAACGATATAAATGCAATATACATACCTACATTGATTTGCCTGATTACTAAAATAATGAATCTATGAAAATTGGGTAAATTTCCATATAGGCTTGAAGATTTTGTAACCTTATCCCTGAATTCAAAGTTGTTTACAAAAAAAAATTATTGTGTAGAATCTAGGTACTCCATACAAATCGTATGGAAAATCGAAATCTACTATGAGTCTGAAAATTAATAATAGAGCCAAAGAGCTCGTGATTTTTCATTTGATCCTAACTTTTTGATTTGATCGGAAGCAGATTTTCTTGTTTTTTGTCAAAGTTATAGGTCATTGATTGAACTAGTATGTCCAATGCCACATTTTTAAAATGGTAGACCGAATTTAGAAATATACTGTACTATACTTTTCCAAAGGATCAAATTTTTATTTTAAGTCTGGTCACTGAAATATATTTCGCAATCTTAAAGTTAAAAACCAATAAGGTTTGGAAACATCGCATTATAATAATAAAAAAATAGCTTGTAACGGCGTAGTACGGACTTTTTTCAAAAAATTTTAAACTTAATGCGCCCAATAAAACGTATAAATCAAAACATAACAAGGTTCTATTTAGGAAATTAATTGTCTTTCCTTATTAGGATGGAAAATTCTATCTAGCTTTATAAATCTTAATGAATTTGGGATCAAATCAAACATTTTGTAGAAAGAACCATGTTTTTTGCAATTTTATTGATTTTTTCCGAAACTGTATACCAAAAGGTTAAAGAAAAAAATTACTTGGCTACCTACAAGTTTTAAGTAAATTTCTTAAATATTTTAATTTGATGCATAACGAATTATGCTTTTGTTAATTATTATTTAGGAAACACTAAATCTCTTTTGTAAAAGCTAAAGTTAATTTCCTGATTTAGATCTCAAGTTCGATTTTTCAAATGGAATCTAAAGCATTTTAACGATTTCACAAAAACGGTTACAAAATAAGATCTAAATAAAAATTGATTTTATCCTTTTCAAAGGTGCTAAATGTGCTGCATCATTTATGGAGAGATGCATCATTTATATTGGAGAAAATGCAACTGAATGTGTTAAGACGAATGCATTTCTTAATTTAACCAAGGATGGATTAATAAAGCTTATCTCATCTGATTATGTAAGACACAGAAAAAAAAAACGTTTTTTTTAAATACTTATCTTGAGTTTGTTTTTTTTTAAGTTCTGTTTAGAAGAAGAAGACGTTTGGCGTTGTGTCCTGGCTTGGGCAAAAAATCAAGCAGGTGTCACTCAACCAACAGCTCATTGGACAGAAGAAGAACGTGCTCGTGTTTGTCAGCATTTGTCAGGTGTTATGGGTCATGTTCGACTTCTTCTCATCGATAGTCAAGTATTTGCTGAAGAAGTTGAGCCCACTGGTGCTGTTCCAATGGAATTATCATTAGAACGTTATCGTTATGCAGCTTTGCATTCAAATAAAATGGGTGGAGCTAATGGTGGTGCTGCACCACCAGTTATTCCAATTCCCACAGGGCCTTTATCGGAAGATGATAAACGTTTACAACCACGTCTTATGATGAATATGTTTCCAGGATCGAATATTCTCAAAAACGATAAGCTTCATTTTCAAGGGGTTCTAAATGGATGGTAATAATTAAAGTACATATTTGAGAACTTGAACAAAATAATAATGTTTTTGTTTCTTTAAATATTGCAGGTATGGAGTTCCAAAACAAACCTGGCGTCTCATTTTTAGAGCATCGACCCATGGATTTGGATCTGCCACTTTTCACAGATTTTGCGATGGAATTGCACCTTGCTTTGTCATTGGACTTGTATGTTTAAATTGGATAATATGTTTAGTCACTTTTTTAAATTATTACTTGAGCAATAATTCATGCTCAAATTTAACAAACAATGAAGTGATATGATATCTTCGTTTTATTTTTATTTGTTATTATTATAGATGATCATTTTAATTTTAGGGAAATCGTGGTGAAATTAGTGGAGGATTTACAGATGTTGCTTGGGCTAAGACCAGTCGCAAAGGTGGTTACATACACTCTGAGCGAGCGTTCCTTTTCACATTCAACTCCAACAATGACTCACAGCCGGCTAAATTCGACGTTGTTAAGAAGCCGTATGCCATCTGCTATCATCCAGAGTAAGAACATTTTTCTACCCATTCACAGAATCCATTGTAAAGGAAAACATACCGTTGCGTATCGGTCCAAAAGAAAACCGTTACAAGTTATCCACTCTGTGTTTTTGAGTTTTTTTGTGTAGATAAAAAGCTATATAACAATTATAAAGACAACGATATGTATTTCTTTTCATTGATTTCTTGGATTCTGTGACAGGGATAGCAAATCTGTTTTGTTTTTTGTTTTATAATTTTCAATTTTTCAATTAGTTGTGGACCAATTTTCGGTGCTGGAGCAGACTTATTGTTTTCTAATAATTGTAACACAAACATGGAGTCATATTCAAATCTTCCACATAGCTACGATGGACCGAACGCTAGTTACATGCCATTATTTGGTGACTATAATTTTACGGTTGTTGATTATGAAGTTTATACACCGGCAGCAGCTGCCCCCACAACTAATCAACAAGGAGTAAAAATAAAATATGATAGATATTAAGAATTTTATTTAAACATATAAAAGACTATTAACGAATTTTTATTGTTTCGAACAGTATTAGAATTTCTTGCCTTTTTTTATGATATACATATGTAAGTTTTTTTTTTATATATATGTACAATGTATTCCTATGCGAACGAAAAAATTAATTGTGTGCTTCCAAAATAAAAACTAAATTAAAATGGTATATGAATTTTCTTATCTCGAAAAATTGAGTTATAATATTTTGTTAAACGATTTTTTTAAATGTATAGAATTCCAAGTAAAAAGAAATTTAATACTTTCCTTTGAAACTTCTTAAAAACATGTTTTAAACAAAAAGCTTAAAATTCCTTGTAATTGAACAAATTGATTTATTTTGCTGGCGAAGAAATTGGTTCTTTTTAGATTTTTGGTCTTTGGATTCGCTATGACACTAAATTACTCGACTTTACCTACCCAACTTTTCGACAGAAGACGAATGGAATGACATGATCATTTTGAAAAATTAATAGAAAAAGTGTCAGATAGAGTGAGGAGGCCAAAAAAGAAAGAAGGAATTAAGGACCAACAGTGAAAAGGAACAAAAAAGAGAAAATTAAAAAAAGTTGCAGATTAAAAAAAATCGTGTTATAGAAATAAGTAATTTCTAAAGTAAAAAAATGTTAAAAAATATTACTCAATCACGTATTTTTTTTTTGAAAAATTAGGAAAATTGTTATTTGCGCAGGAAAAATCTAAAGGCCTGGGTTTTATCGCTTGAAAATTGATTTTTGATTAAAAACAAAAATTAAAAGAACTGGTCGCAATTTGGCAAAGTTAAAATAAATGGGACCCGAAATTTAAAAAAATCGTTGATCGTTGTTTATGTATCTTTAAAACGAATCGAAAATGAGAAAATTATCTCTTAAGTTTTTCGACTTAAAAATAACACAAGCAACAATGATTTTCTTTTGCGACGTTAATGTGAGCCCACCTGTATAGAATAGGAGGTCGATAATATATTCCTAATACTCTCATTAAATGTTGCCTTGCCTGTATTACCTGTTGTTACATATATGAAGGTTTTTTTAGTAATACAAATTCCCTCTGTAAATACATACATCAGCCAAGTAGAAGACTTAGCACTATTTTAATTGCACTTGTTGAATTATTGATTCAAAACTAGTCAACTGATGAGTCCAAGTGAGATCGCCGGGACGAAATGCCAAAATTTTTGTAGACTAAAGGCGGTTAAAAGCTATTTTGAATTAATATTTTACTACAAAATTTGAGATTAAAAACTTAAAATTTGGGAACTGCATTACCTATGTAGGGTCATATAAGGGGAGTAAATATTATTAAAAAATACTCCAAAATGGCAAATATTATATTCAATAATAACTAAGAAGTATTTTGAATTAAATACTTCTAAGTCATCATTGAATCCAATATTTGTCACTGTGGTGTATTTTTTTTTCATATTTTTGTTTAAATCAAACAAATCTGCATATACCTATCATAAAGTTAGAATGTCATAAAACTAGAGACATAACACCAAATTCAGATTAATGTAAATATTTTTTATCGCACTGATATGCGGCATATGCAATTTAATACCCTTCTTTTGAAAAAGTGTTGACTTTTACTTGAACATACAAACACACAATATTCGATGATGAATTCTAAAGTGCGGCAAAGTGCAGGATATCTTTATTTTTGTTACTTCTATTTGTTGTTGTTGTTGTTGTTGTTAATAAACTTCCGCTTCGCTCTCATGAGGTGGGTGTATGCGAAATGAATTGAAATTTTAATTGAATTCGCGTAGGCGGATGTTTAACACACATTTGAACTTGCGATAAATGTTTAAATAGTTCTTTGCCAGAGACAGCTACACAACAGCAGCGATCACAAACGACTTGCTGGCAGGGCAAAGAAGTATATAGACAAGATGCTCACAGAGCTCAGAGTTAGACTGTGCTACATAGCTATAGATGATGTGCGATCTATGGGAACATGAAGTGCACAGGATGTCGACCAAGTGAATCACTGGAAGCTGGATATACATACATACATACATATATGGTTGATTATGTACATACGTGGTTTGCTGCTATTTATATTGACACACAAGCGCGATTTACTATATGAAATAAAATTAAAAAAAATTGAGTGAGATATTGTTATGCAATATCGTGAGTGAATTTTTTTTTTTGTGTACCTACCTAAAGAAAGGAACCTGATAGTCAGGAGCTAATGTTGCATTTAAAGGACTGACTTTATTATGCAACTATCGATTTATTAATTAAAACAGAAAATTCACCGTTTTGTTTTGTTTTTTTTTTTTTTTTTTTATTTTTTTTTTTTATTTTTGTTTTTTGATCTGATAACTGCAATTGGGTTAGGTGAGCATGGCGTCAAAAGTCATGGATATAATTTTCTTGCAAATATCTCGGAAACAGTTTGCCTAATTTCCTTCAAGGATATATAATAATTTTATAATTTATTATATTTTTATTTTATATAATTTTATACAAACCTTTTTTCTTAATTGGTTAAAACGATTTATACCAAATTAATAAAGACAATTTGAATTAAAATTTTTTAAATTAAAATTCTTCAATTAAATATCCAATTTGGCTGCAATTTGTAAAGCTTCTGATACAAAGGAGCTAAGGCTTTTCCAAATAATGAATATGCAACTCACACACTAAAAATGTTGTAATTTGAAAGATGTTTCTATATCAGCGGTATAAAAATCATTTAAAGTAAGAGGTTGGTGTGCGACCCACAATGGTAACTTCCCATTGGTGTCCGTGGAAATTGCACACCCGATGGAAATTCTTAATTCAAAATCTTAAAAGACCTTATCATATGCTCAATATGCCATCAAGTGAAAACCAAAGTTGGGGCGTATTATATTTTTCAACTATTTTAATTATATTTTTGGCAGATGCTATTAATTCTTAGTTGTTTGTTTATAATGAGTAGAATAAAATTATCGTGGATTCGATAACATTATTTATTTTAGATATATTATGTGAGCCGATATTTTAATAGTTTTGTTTTGAATTTTTTTGTCAGTTTAAAAAAATACTGTCAATGGAATGTTTCTACTCACTTTACCAATTTTTGACTACGTCATTTTGTGTTGAATAAAATTAGGTCAACTAATTAGTGGTCATAATCAAAATATTCGACCGGAAAAACGATTTTAAACGATATTATTTAGTATTGTGTTGTAGTTTTTTTGCTTTTAGATAACTTTCATCAATTCTAAGTTACATCATTGTGTGTAAAATAAAATTATTCCGGAGTCGGTAGCTTTGATTGATATTCGAGTCGAAAAACATTTAAAAATTTTTTTTAAGTGGTTTTATTTAGTTTGAAAAATTGTTGATTTAAAAAAAACTCACAATTGAATAATTCTACAAACCTTATCGGTTATTGATTACGCCACTATTTATAGAGTAAAATTGATCGGGCTTCTACAATATGGTTTGTTTTCAAAATATTCGAGCCGAAAATCGTTTTCCAATGATGGTTAGTATTTTCTTGTAATTTTTTTGCTTTAAAATAAAACCGTCAATTAATTTTTTTTTTTCAAATTTATATCAATGACCAAATATGGCATCGTGTATAGAATAAAATTATCCCGAAGATAATATCGTTATTTGTTCTAAAAATATTACAACCAAAACACGTTTTTTTCCACAAAATTTCTGCATGTTTTTTGATCTAAAAAAAACTGCCCGCTGTTTCCTTTTTAAATTCTTTTCAATTCATCTGACGTCAATAGCAATTTTTGTTCTTGAAATATTCGAGACGAAACATATTTTACAAAATTTTTATTTTTAATTACTGTGGTAAAAAAACCGCTACTTGAATATTTTTGGAAACCCTTTCTGCACTTTGTGATATTATTATCTGTAAAATTTATTCGAGGTCGATATCTCTATTCGTTATCGAGATACAGTGAACGATAGAAAGGCTCACGAACATACGAACGTACATACACACACAGATACATACAACAAAAACAACAAATTCGAAAAATATCGAGGAATGTTAAAATTTTCAATTCGACAAATCGGACCAATTACATTAAACTCCAATAATAAAATAAAATAATTTTAAAACATAACCTTCTTGACTATAGTAACATTTTAGCCAACCCTAAGTGGATGAGCATTAGAATGCGTGGGCATCACTCTGGTTTATAAGATCTACTATAGAATTCAACATTTTTTTGCAAACCACTTCTATGGGAATTGTTTTAATCTCTCTCTCTCTCTGATATGTGTGTTGTGTGATTTTATGGATTTTAAGTTGTTTTGAATGAAGGAGGAACTAAAGAGGCGTTTGAGGTACACCACGTAATGAAACTACAATTTATAAAGAAAGACATTTATATGGTTTATTGATTGATTCTATTTATAATGGTGAAGTGAAATACTTTGTTGCAATCTTAATAAAATCAAATCAAATCAAAATATATTTCCGATATTTTAATAGCAAAGAAATATTATTGACAGTAGATTTTTTTGTGATATTTGTGATTATTAAAACTGAATTTTGGAAGTTTTACATTCTGCACACGCTTGAAGGTTGTTTTTGTTGTTAAGTAACCAAATTAGAAGTTTTAATTTAAGTCATCAGCTTAATGTCTAACATTTCGTAAGCTTAAAAGTGTACAAACGTCAGTCTCAAATTGTTCTGCAAATCTTAGAGAAATCATGATAGTGTAAATATGGCCTGAGCTGGGTTTCAAGATATCACCGAGTGGCAATTTTTATAAAATTTCACCCAAAGTGTATGGCATTTTTTAAAACCACTTCCGAGGCAATTCTTTGAGCCTTCCTTATAATTTTTTTTTTTAGATCGAAAGCCAGATTTCCAATAAAAAAAAGATACTTATGTCTCAATAGCGTGGAGAAAAAGTTCCAAAATGGCTTTGAATATTATTATGTGTTACTGTGTTAGAGTCCAGTTATAGCTTTCATTGAAAACCATCATTGGAATTTTTGTTTTTAAATTTTGAGGCACTTAAAAGTCAAAATCCAGGATTATTTTGATGCCAGTAGTAGGTACAAAGCTGATTACTTAAATATTAATTTTTGCCAAAAAAAGATTTAATTTTCGCCCAACCTTCAACATGAAATGAATTTCAATGATTGAACTACCTTACCATCGATTAATTGAAAACTTAGAAGTCACTTTACGCGAAAGGTTGGGCCAAAATGAAATATTTTTTTTTTGGACTAGAAATAATAACTGAGTATTAAGCTTTATATTAGCATCCAAATAATCACTGATTTTGTTTTTAAAGTGTCACAGAATAAGAAAAATAAAATTTTTCAATGATGAGTTTCAATGATAGCTATAACTGGCACCTTTATGTTATGTGGAAATTCTAGAATTTACCGAACTCTTGTCACTGGAGAACTGTCTACCTGTGGTCGACAGTTTCAAGGATTCCAATCATTTTAATTCTTCTTTAGTTTCTCTGTCACGCGCATGCAACTCCATTGGTGCACTAAGGGTATGTTTAGTTAGAATCCAGCGTTTCCCTTTTTGATTACCATAATTTCAACCTGTTCATCATTTTTGGAATACAATAGGTAGTTATAATATTTCGATCATAATTTTTTTAGTTAAAGTTAAAATATTTTAAAATTAATATATTTATGTATGTACATATGTATTTCAGAAATTGAATTGTTATGTGTAATATCTTAATTTCTACCAAAAAGAAACTACGACAAAAAAAGAGAGATTGAACATCATCTCTTTTGTTTAATATTAAAAATCAAATGTTGTTCTCAAATTGATTTTATTTATGAAAGTAAAAAGGGCTTGAATTATCTATTCTGAATTCCAAAAGAACAAGAATTTATATATACTTAACAAAATTCAATACAAACTATCTATAATATTAAGGATATAATTAATCGTGTACATTAAACATCGTCCTTATAAAAAAAGGGTGATCGAGAAAAATGTTCACACATATTCTGTTACCTTATCACCAATTTACCCATCCCCTGATTCAATGAATTAATTAATTGTCTTTATTGTTAAATTATTATTATGTATATACTACGATTACCACTGTCAAATAACCAAACAAGAACTATTCATTCATCTACATACATATATAATTTTCTTCCTCCAACTCAAAATATCCAAATTCAACACCTTCAATAGAAATCTATATAAGTGATATTTTCAAAACAATATTGTACCCACGATGTTCACATTTGGTGTGTCGCCATTTAACCAACACTTCATTTATCAAAATGACCAATCCAAAGAGCACAACATATATTAAACGCACCAACCATAAACCACTTAGGATCGTGTACATGTTTTTATTTTTGTTTTATTTTAGATTTCCTTTTTCGAAATCGAATGTTTTCTAAATGTCATGTCATTCGTGTCACTGATACCTTATCGCCAGTTTCTAAATGAGCAAAAGCAAGTAATTACTTCACAAGAGAGAGAGAGGATATCTTCCTCCTCCTCATCGGACCATCATCATGATCGTCGTCGTCAGTCGGGATCTGTGAATATACGTGTGAGTTTAGAGATCACAACAACAATGCCCTCATCGTCTGCGCAGTCTTGGGGCTTACAAACAAACATGGAGCTAACAAATGACCCTTTTAAGTGTAACACTCGAAGTACATTGCTAGTTCACGTTATCAGCTATAAATATATATATATATACACCAAGACTTAGTTCCGATCCAGCTGGAGCGTAGAATATACACACATACAAATGATGATGATGACGACGAAGGTTGGATGAATAAAGTGTTGAATTAAAAAAAAAAAAAAAAAAAAACGATATTGTGTTGCAGACTCCCACTCGTGTGCGCCTGTCTGGATCACACTTTATATATTTGATGATGTTCTACTTCGTGATTTGTGATTAAGAAACACACCCAATTGAAAAGGTGTTAACTTACATTATTAAACATTCTCACTCTGGAGATCTCAGTTGACATTTATTAATCACAAACTTACTATCAAAATATAAAAAATTTAGAATCAATTTTAATGTCACTGTGGATATCAAGATTAATCATTTGGATTCGTTTTTTTTTTTTTTGTTTGTTGCAAGGAGAGGAATTTGTTAGGTTACTCAATCATGGTTTTTGGTAACATGAGAGATGAGAGTTTATTGAACATTTGGTTGATTACAGTTTGTGGACAAAGAATGATGCCAATTTTATATTTTAATCATTACTCTTTTAAGTTCAATTTAAGGGGGCGGGTATCGTTAATCGTTAATATGAAAGATATACAGGGTGGGCCAAATACAAGTTTCTTTTGAAAAATGCAATAAAATGAACAAAGTTAAATTTGTCCATGTATTATGGTTTTATTAGTAAGAGCAAACATTCCCATTAATTACGTCGTTCAAGTGGCTGCCTCGGCTGGCTTTGCAGTAGCTCACGGATTGCTTGGATGATTTTGGCCTTTAGTGCTTGAGTCGTTACCGGATTGTTGCCATAATATCGGTCCTTCACGGTTCTCCACAAAAAAAGGCCAAAGGGGCCAAATCGCAGCTTCGGGGCGGCCAATGGACATCGCCAAGACAGCTGATAACATGATTTGGGAATTTGGTGCGCAAAAGATCGATTTTGGCATGGGCTGTGGGACATGGCGCGCTATTCTGCATGAACCAGAGGTGGTCCAAATCCATTTCTTCAATTTCAGTAAAAAAAAAAGTCGGTTAACAAGGGCACTGTAACGCCCACCGTTGACCGAAACGAATAAAAATGGTCCAATGATGTCACCACTCCACAATCCAAATTCCTGTCTTTGGCACCATACGATGACGGGGACCATGAGTGTTGTCCACTAGCATACCAGTCTCATTAACTTTTAGCACAAACTTGCTTACAGCAGGCGCTGTGGGTGCTTCACAGCACTAACTTTGGAAATAAGTTCTTAATATTTCCCAACGTTGTTCAAGCGTAAAGCGACTCATTTTGTTCCGCGGAGGTATGATACTAGCCTTCTGTCAAAATTTCGAGCAGGAAACAGCTGTCAGTGTCAAAATAACCTATGATTTAAAAAGAAAGCACTAGATGCCCCATCCTTTATTTAGGAAACAAAAATAAAGTTTTAAAAAATTTAACGCAATTATCTATATAATGACATTTAAGAATAACTGTTAGTTGGTACCTATTGAAGGTTTATAAGAACAGAATTATGAGACTATGTTTTTTTTCTGTCGCATGTTTTATGGAATACTCCAGTTCTAATTTTAAATTTATTCTTATTTTTTTCTTTTCTAAAAAATGTTATGATTTACATGCAACTGATATTTTCTTTAGCATTTTTATTTAAATTATCAAATTCTTTGTTGATCACATTGTAACTGTCATCTGTATTGTCATCTTTTTTTTTTATTCAAAAAGAAATTAAATGTAACCCGACTCGATGATCTTTTGATCACTTAATTCATATAATGATTGATTGACCAATCCATTGTGTAATAAATTTTAGCCTTTTTATGAACAAAACAAAATTTCAATTTGTTCAAAATCTATTCTTTAAGAAAAAAAGAAAAATATGAAAACCATTTTAATTCTAATTCCACGGCCAACGGTTCCTATTAACCCAATATAAATTAGCCACTTATCATTGAAACTTGATAGCTGACTTATATCCCATAAAAATAAAATTATAACAATATATGCCACACAGTTCCAAAATATCTAATAGTTCGACACCTGGTTCAGGGCTTACATTTTTAATTTTTTTTTTTTTTTTGTCATTATGGAAATATTGTCGCACGAACATATTTCCGACATTTCAATGCCTTAGCTATGGAATTTTTTGTCGTCTTGTGTGTTGTATGGTTATGGACGCATGATGTCCACTTGGGTTCACACACATACATATACTATATTTTTATATCCATAAAGGCCATATATTGAAGTTGAAACTATTTTGTGGAGCGTTTCATCCAAGTGAATACAATAAGTGTTGATTGCCTCGATTGTATAGGCTTACATGACAAATCGGTTCGATTAGCTGGTGCTTGTAATTCAACGCCTATAAATGGACTATGGAATTGGATTTAATGAAACAAGAAATCTTGAAGGCACCATAATGACAAATTGTCTTTAATTGAAAGATTAGGTTTATCGCATACCCAGCTATACCAAGATAGGCTGGTGTCGTTGGATGTCGTGTGTCGGGTTAGTCAGAAGATATTTAAAAAAAAAAAAAAAAAATCGATGTTAATCTTGCATCAGGACATCCAAGGAGAGGTGAAAGAGTTATAAGGTTTTTTTTTATGGCACTATAGCAATGGCTATAAATCGAAGGGAATATTATGTTCCCATATTATAGTTCAAATCTTGCATTTTATGTGTGGTTTGCAGAAAATGAATAAGTTGCATGATGAATGTCTTGTGATTTGTGAATTGGATTCTATAAATATTTAAAAAAAGAACACAATTTCAAAATTTGAACCTCTAAATTAATAAAATTTATCCAGTTAGTCGTTTTGAGCCTTATTTACCTTTTTTTCATTAACGAAAAATGAAATCCTCGGATTGTATTATCAAGGGAAGAAGTTGCATGGATCTAATAGTTCTAGCCCAGAAAAACTTAAAGAAAAATTGGCTTTTGTAAAGATATTTTATTTTAGTTTTTTATTCTTTTTTAGACCATGTTTGAAATATGTTGAGATTTTGTAAAAAAATCAAAGACTTCTTGATTTAAATATTTTTTGTACTAAGAAATATCCATGGTAACGACAATTATTGTATACGGAATTTTGTATACCCCCAAGCCAAATATGGCTTTCACAATTTTATCACTCGCAAGTAGAAGCTGTATATTTTTTTGGGTTTGTAGTGTTTTTTTTTTTTTTAACTTTTTGTCCACCTTTGTTTTTGTGGTTTTATTTTCAAGCATTAATATCTCTTACAACTTTCGTCTGACAGGTACAAACAGAACATTAATTTTTGGCTTCGCTAAATTATTTCCCAGAAAGAAGAGTAAGACCCCAAAAGCATAGTGAAATTATGCTTCATGTAATAAAACCCAACGAAATGAAAAGTAAGACCCAAAAATAAATGAAATAAGACCCAAATTTGTTTTGAAAATATTTATATTTTTTTCAAAAATTAAATAAATACCTCAGTTTGTTTGTTTTCATATTAAAATTTATTTTCGAAAAAGTAATAATACCCCACACCGACGCCGTCATCTTAAAAATTATAACTTGTGCAATTAGTTTACAGCAAGAGCACGCCTTGTAGTTCTCCTGCCCTTTTGCAATCGATACCGCTTGAATTTTCATGTTGAATTTAGCACATATTTTATATAGAATAGCTTACAAAATAGCGCGATTTTGTTCAGCAATTCTGTTACTCGCTGAAACACGATCCTTACATTGAAAATTAATTCCTGGGTCCAAAATAAGAGCTCTGAGTCCTTGATTATCGGATTTTCGTAATACTTTTTGAGAAAGACAATGATGTTCTAGTTAAATGAAATGAGGCCCCAAAAGTTTTATTTTTTTTAAATAAAATGAAATTAAAGTCGAATAGAAACGAAAATTTTCTATAGTCTCCAAATCAACAGCGAAAACGTAAACGAAGATGATGCGCAACGTAATTTATTTGTGGTTTCACTTTTTCGCACAAAATTAATGGTTCGTGCAAATAATTCAGTGCGAAAAAAGAGCGGAGACTTCTCCAAATAAACAACAATTGTCAATTTAGCTTATTGAACAGCGTACTGCAAAACGAAGAGCAGAACAAAATTTTTAGTGTTGGGATTTTATTTCCTTATGAAATAAGGCCCCAAAAAATTAAATAATACCCCAAAATTTGGCCTCATTTAATTTTTTTTGTGTGGCCTTATTTCTTGGGCTTACTTTCGTGGAGTCTCTTTTCTCTCAAATATTACACACTAAGGGATCAAATTAGTTTTAACAATTAAAAGAAAATTTTAAAAGAAAACAAATCACTTAAACATGAAAATACATGTCAAGGTACATAATGGAGTGAAGGTTCAAAAAATTCATTTACCTTCAAAAAATGGATAAACGCTTATAGTAAGTGCACTTTACGTACCCCAGAATTTTGTTTCTATTCTTGAAATTAAGTTAAAAAATATTATTCAAATTAGCATTGGTATTGTAAGTATAGATTGAGTTTATATTGCAGAACCCAAAAATGATTTTAGCAGCAGAAGATGGGAAAACAATTATTTTATGAATGGAAAATTTTATTCAAGAATTAATAATAATGGAACGGGTTGTAAAAAATTTAAATAATTTGCTCATCTTGACAAAACCTATATAAGTTCATACCTACATATATGTATGTAACTTCCTCCTATGGTTACATAAATCAATTCCATAAGAAACTTCAGATAAAATTTTTTAATCTTTCAAAAAGATAGGTACAATCGAAAATCTTAGATAGTGCAAATTTGTATATTTCTTTCTTTCTTCACAATATACATATGTAGGTACCTAAATAGTTCGATTTTCTCAAATGACTTAACCCGCCACGCCCCACCGTCCTTTAAAACGATTAAAAGAGATTTCATGCCCCCACCCACCAATTGTGGCAAACAAAAACATTATTATTCTTCAAAGTGATCTACCTAACTAATGCACACCCATAAAACAACGTGAAAGATGACCCTTCAACCTGTCAGTAACTCGCGCTGATATAGATATTCGCTACTGCTTAGTAGCATCAGCAAAAGTTCAACAGCATCATTATCATCATCATCACCATCAACATCACGATCATTATCGCGCCCGTACAATCAATTTTTAAACAAAAACTTGCTCCTTTAACGCTCTAAATTTCTATTATGATTTTAGCTTGATCACAAAATTTTTGTTTAACCATAAAATGGCACTTCCATTAGACATTTTCATGGCATCCAACTAGAGAGTACCTACCTTTACCTATATAACCCATCAACATCAGGCATCAAGCATCAAACCAGCAGCCGTCAAAAACCATTAACAATTAGTACCTACTTCTGGTTTAGCCAGACAAAATGCTTGAGGCTAAATTTTGCGATCGTTAGCCCACTCTCTGTGGTCATTAAACGCTTTTTATCTTAAAACAGACGCGGATTTTTGACAGCCCAATGGCCCCGAACATCTCTAACGAAAAATTTTTAATACTCAAAAAGAAATAATTCTGTAATTAGGAACACCTCTCATATAAATATATACGGGAGTATATACATATTCGACCCTTCACACTTCATGCCCTCCAAAAAAAAGGAACCTTCCAGTAATCTTTTCATATATATGTAGGTATTTACTAGACAACCAGAGTGAGCTCATAAATTCTGAAAATACCCATTTTGCTATCGGCAACATTTTTCTAAGTCGACTGATGTTTGATAGAGCTCTCTCGCTCGTCTCAGGTGCCTAAGAGATAGATATGATCATGATCCGCAGTCTCAGCTTCATTGCGGAATGCTCTACAGAGTTGATTATCGTTATATGTTTGTGGTCACGCCACCGCCGCCGCCACAGCCGCCCGTTCGGGCATCCCTTGGACTAATTTACATAAAATTTTTAATGGTTACAAATCTGCATCAGCCATCATATGAAGCTAAAGCCAACTTCGTCAGCTACTTCAGAAGCTGAGAAGATGGATGATTGCTGCAAACATGATGGTGATGGAGTAAAATGACATTGAGAATGTGTAGCTAGCTTCTGAAGAAGGAAGTAGTTTGTATATAACGCGCATTTGGCTAGTTAAAGAGTTCAAAAAATAAAAAAAAAATAAATAAAAATCGAGAGGAGCCATCCTATACCGTGGATGGTGTAATTGTTATTTTTTTTTTATTCTAAGAGCCATTAATTTAAACATATTTTGAACGTTTTAACTAGTCCAACGCTAATTAATGCGTGGAGAAGCAATTCAATACAACTGATGTTTAAAATGCTGCCAAAAAATTCATTGAGAGTAAAGAATTTTTAAGTTGCTATAAATTCTATGCATTTTTTTTTCTTAGAAATAAACGTTCCTTCTCAAGATTTAATTTTAAGTTTCTAGTTAAGAGAATCTAATGGTGTTCGCAGGGTATTTTTTTAGGGGAGGGGGAAGGGCTAAGTCTTAATTTTTATTAACTTTATTTAAAGTTTCAGTATACAGCTACATACATATACAATTCTAATTTTTTTACAATGGACGGAAAACATAAGCGTTTTCAGAAATATAAAAAAATCGTTGAAGTCGATTTAAAAAAAATAATTTTTTATCTTCTCATTATATGTATTTATTTATATAAAAATTCTGTGTCCTCCTCATCGGCTTGTCCGATTTTTATGATTTTTTTTTTGTATATTTGGTAGTTATGAGAATAGGTCGTAGAGTATATTTCAAACCGCTAGGTGTTTAGGGGGTTCCGATTTAATTTTTTTTTTAATTTTTAAGATTTGGCATAAAAAATATCTATAGCAAAAAAATGTCATGCGCTCAAATTCAAACATGAGTTATCCGGCATGTGTTGCGCATCAGGAAAAATGCAAGGTCATCATCTTCAGCGCTCCATTCCTCTTTCTATCATCCCATCCCCACATATCCGATTGATCTTTAACAAAGAATGTTATACCGTCATCATACCATTTTCCCACGACGCAACGCTTAACACGCCACTACGTTTTTCCGCGATATCCTATATCTATCCACAACTGCGGATAAGTTATGTCCACTGTCGTCGTACTTGATGTAATCGGCCCGGTACAACTGCATCCAAAATCGGGCCCGAAAAAGTCCTAGAACAGAACTGCGGAACACAACAATAGCACACTTTCAATTTCAAATTCAATATTTCACATTCACTGTTCGATTTCTTTGAGATACCCGCCTGGGTGTCTAAATTATCCGACAAGATACAACATGAAATTTTTCTTCTCAACAGAACACAAAAGTCACGAAGGTTTTTACGTTTCTTTATCGAATGACAATGCGCACCGTCATTGCCGGCAGCATAATCAACATCAAACACACTTTCGTTTAAATTGTTTCATTCGTTCTATTTTCTCGATAAACGATTGTTTTATTTTATCGATCACATGATCACATGACATTATTTTATTGATTGTTAAAAAATTTAAACACAATTAAAATACATTTGTTATTTTTTATTTAACAACCAAAATATTCACTAGAAATAATTTATATGGCAGAACAACGTTTTCATGGTCAGCTAGTATTTGTATAAAACTTTGTTAGTATTTATTAATGCGGACTTTAAAAATTAATTTTGAAAAAAAAAAGTTATCAAACCATTTTCGAAATAATGTATCGACTTTTCAAAAAATATTTTTTTTTTTAAATCCAAAATTTGTTTTTTGTTTGAAAATTTATTGAAAATTTATTCAAAATTATAACCAGGTCTTGTGTAAAAATTTTCATTAAAATCAGTTCAACAAATAATGAGATAGTCGAAAACCAAAAAAAAATGTACTATGAGAGATACCATTTTTAAAACGATATATACTATTTGTTGCCAATAAAATGGTTGATTTTCCTGACCGGTTTTTAAACACTTGTATGGGATGTACCCTTATTTTAGGTTATAAAAATAAGTTTTATTTAAAATCTGCTAGATAATGCTAAAAACCTACTAAATGACAAAGTTTAATAAAAATCGACCAAACAGTTTTTAATTTTAATTATGTTCTCAAAAAATAAAAAAATTGAAACCAGTTTTAAAAATTTAAAAAAAAATTAAAATTTAGTTTACAATACTTTTTAAACTTTTTGAAAGATTTTCTATAAAAAATTGGTAAAAATCGGTTGAGCCGTTGTGAAAAACACGAAAATCAAAAAATGACTCTATGGGATTTACCATCATTTTTTTTATCGATTTTTTTTTTATAAAATGGTAGCCCTTTTGTTAAAAAAAAATTATAGATTTTTGTTTTTAAATTACTGTATGTTTTTTAAAAAAACATGATTTTTATTACTGAATTAAAAAAAAAAAGTTGTAGGCACGTGTTAGAGCAAAATAAGATTTTTCTTTTCGCTTTTTTATTTCGGTGCTTTAGGTACCTGCATTTAATTTCAAAATGATTTTAATAAAACTGCTTTTCAAGTAATTAATATTGTTTAAAATGTTCTCACAAAAATGGCAATATAAATATTTTATAATCTATAGTATTTTTCGTTGTTCATTAGATCTAATTAACAGACTTGAGTCAGCTACGAAAAAAAAAGTTAGCTTCATTATATTGTACACCGTTATTTCAAAAACTCACAAACATATTTTTTAACCAAAAAGGGAAGCGAATGATCTGTCGTTTTTCCCATGATTTTGTTTTTGTTTTCGTCCAATTTTAAAACTTAAACTGAAATCACTCCACCATATTCGCAGAAACTTCATTTATCGGTGGACTAATTTATTCATATTTTTTAAAAATACATCTACAAAGCATAAAAACACATAAGAACAAAATAACGTTATAATCATAACCAGCGTTGCCGCCCAAAAAAAAAATGTCCGTGCCACATTTTCTAAAAAATCGTGTCATTTTCGTGCCATATGAAAAAACTAAAAATTCGTATGTTAACAAAAAATATATAAATCAATTGTGAGGTGAAATACAACAAAAAAAAATAGTGGAAATAATTTTTTCTATAAAAAATAAGAGTTTCTGCCAGTTTTTCCTCCATCTGGCCTCCATTTGGAGCAATTTTCTCAAAATTTCTTCAAAATTCGCTTTATTTGGAGTAAAAAATGGAAACAGAAAAAGCGTGCCATATTGAATTTTTTCGTGCCACCGTGCCACGATAAAATTTTCGTGTCAAAAAGGCACGATCGTGCCACTTCGGCAACGCTGATCATAACTAACTTTATGCGCACCTACTTTGCCTAAAACTTTGACAAAATCGCCAAAGGCTAGAAGTCTAATTTCTAAGAATTTATAGCCACCAAATGACAAATGGGCACTATATGTTAAGACATGGTTGTGGACATGTTAAGTTAGCACTAATGATGCTATAGTGTTTTATTTATTTTGTTTTTGTTTTGCCCTTTTCGGTGATATAGATACTAATTGGTACAAAAACGCAAGCTACCATCTGTGGTTTAAAAATGTTCGCATGGTCAACATTAAACAAGCCAAAATAATTTATTGGTTTTGTTTGGCGCTTGAATGGCTTGCCTTAATTTAAATGACTTCAACCCCAAACCATATCCGAGAATGAGAGTCATTTCGCAGAATTTAATTAACGCAGATACAAATGATGATGCTACAAGATAATTTTTAACTGGGAGAATCTTTAACTCCAAAAGGTTTGTGTTTACTAATTAAGAATGCGTAAAATGAGATCGCTGGATGTGAATATTGTCCTCGTCATAAGTATTGTGGTCGTGATAGAGTACGTCGACCTATAAAATGTTATAAGATCGATGATAAGACAAGGGTCAAATTTATATTATTTATAATGAGAGAAGTTAAATTTATTTATAACTGTTATAAATCGTTTACATAAAATACTCGTATGTGTGAGTGTGATGTTCTATATGGGATATGCTCCAATTAAAAATGTTCTCCTCATTTTTCGTTTTGCTTTTTTCCCCAATGAGATATACATACGTATATATACATTTTTTGTTCGCGGTTTTTATGCAATAAACTCATAAAATAATCGTCCGTCATTCGTAGTGTAATAAACGCGTATTTGTCATCGTAAAAATGTTATCCTGCTGAGATTTCAGTCTCATACTGAGTGCGCAACAATAAAGACGATGATTCTTGGACAAAAGAGATACGATTTCATTTAAAGTAAAATGTGATTCAATTTCATTTGATTTTTTTGATTTTTTATTCATTTTTTTTTTAATGACGCGGGAAATTATTTTTGATGTGTTTTTATTTTTATTTGCAAAAATAAATTTAATAAAACATTTAAGCCTGCATGTGGTGTACAAAATTTATGAATATGTATTTTTTGTTTATCTTTAAAGGTAGGAGTTTTAATAATAAGGCCACAGAGAGGATGGCACTCTCCCGTGAAGGGAGCACACCTCTCACAGTCCTCATAAATCTAAGAAGAGACTTTTAGAAATTCTGTAAAAAAATTGTGAATGCATTCAATTCATTAGTCATACATAAATTTGAACCGCATCGAAAACAAGATACTAAATGATTTTTATGCTGATTTCAATAAAATTTTCTAGACAAGTTCAGATATTTTCAAAAACTCAGAATTTAAAGGAAAAAAAAATTTGTGTGAGTCCCAGGACTCACGATTAAGATGTGTAAACATATAAACCTTCGCTCGAGTGCTAGATTTCATTTTTAAAATCGTAGCATTTACGTGTGATACGTAAAGTATAACACGTAAGGCTACACGTAATGCACACGATTTTAGTTAACCCTACCCCCTGTATAGATGTTTAAATAAAATAAATAAATAAATTGGTCGGCGCGAAAGCTCGTGTAGAATCGTGACTTACAACTCTCAACCATTCCTGTTTGCATGTTATTGGCAGGAATAGAGGGGACCTACAATTTCCTGCCGAATCCGAATGGCTAGGGTGAGAAGCACTTTTTCATGACAAGAGATACTTTTGGAGGATTTGTCAATTCCTCGCAAGAGGCAGTAACCCGTGAAAAAACATTTCTGTTTTTAGGTGGCATATAGGCTGGGAATCGAACCCAAGGCCTTCGGTTGTGGTTGTGTAGGTGTATAGATGTTTACAGTTAAAAATTAATCAAAAATTACAATTTTAATTAACAAAAATGTTGCTAAATTCTCATCTTTCAAATAACTTTTTGAAATTAATGCAATTTGTATGTTGAATTATGCCAAAAAACGGAATTTCCAATTAAAAAAAAAACAAAGATAGAGAAATGGAAGTTGTTAAAAAATCATTCAAATGGGAAAACGCTTTCTTAAACTTCAAGGTGCAAAATGTGGAACGTGGACTTATTTTTTAATCAGATAAAATCCTTAGGCTCTTCGATGCAATGGTACATAATTTTGACTACTTTAAAATATTAAAAATATCTTTTTACAATAAATTTAAAAAAAAAGTTCATAAAATTTGACCTCTAAAAAGTTTATTCTATAAGAAGTCTATGTTTTAAAGGTTTTTTGGGAAGCTTCTTTCGACAGTTTTTTTGCTCTCCTGAAAAATGTTAAAAATTGACTTAAGATACTTTATCTTTTAAGTCGAGAATTCTTTTATCAATTTAACACTTCCATTCACCAATGAGTCATAATATGTAGCTATATCTCAATAAAAGATTAATAATGAAAAAAGAACTATTCTTAAAATTGAGTGTAGAAATTTCTCTTACATATAACCAACCATATTATATACACAGCTCTACAGGTTCCGCAAAATAGCGCATTCGTACCCACACGCTGCTGTATATAAAATCAAGATCAAAATGGCCATATTTGTTTGTATGATTCTGCACCCATGTCCTGACCAATTAAAATTAAAACCATAAACATATTTCACCCCAAGATGAACCATTTCTCACAAATCTTATATTCTCATATTTTTAATCAGATTATGTTATGATACCCAATATGCTCGAACATCGTCATGCTGAGCTGAGCACTATACGACTACTGCACGCGTGAGGCCTGCTCAGCTGCTCCTGCATCATCCTCCATGCTCCAATCCCAATGTCTTGCCGCATACGGTGTCGTATTGGAATCCAAACATCCAATGCTATATCGGATTAGTGGCGATGATGACACGATGACTCTGACACAAGACTACCGATCTTATATATAGTATGTATGAACAATCTTGTTCTTGGTTCAGCTTGGTCCTTTGATTATCACCATGCTGTGATTCTACGGTGTGGACTCTGATCATGGTCATGTGATACACTTAAGAATATGACTGTCTAAGTATCAGTGATCCTGGGACTTGAACGGCGCGGCGGCGGCGGCGCAGTGTTGTTTTTTTTTATTTTCTAAACGAGTGCAGTTTTATAGATTGCTTTAGAAACTTTCCTGTATAGGTACATATATGTAACTATAAGGATTGTGTTGTTGACAAATCAACAACCACCAGGGAACTATAAACCAGAGTTCTTCTTCTTCTTCTACTGCTGGCTGATGCTGATGATGCTGATGATGCTGCTTTAATTAAGCAGCGTTTTAATTTCTCCATCGTTGCTACAAATCATTCATTTACACCTGAATTAATGACCGCTCGCATATGAATATGATGACGTCGCGATGGTTAGTTTGGGATGCAGACTGCGCTGATCTTGTCAGACAGACAAGTTGACATCTAATTGAGGCAGACGATGAGCAGATGTCTACTGTTGGTATAGTTAGTGATGGGCGCCACATGATTACAGGTAATTGATGTGAGATATCAAGACCAGAAGACCCCTTAGCATAAGATTAGCCTATTAAGATGCAGTTAATGTGGGCAAGTAAAGTAGCCTTAATTAACAGAGAATTAATTTAATATATAGATACATATTCGAATGTGTGGTGTGTGTATAGTATAGCCCTCTACTCTAAGCTGATGATTTGGTTATTAGTATGATAACAACGATTTGATTGAGAGCAGTTTGAATAAATAAATAAACATACACAAAATTGTATACACCACGCATTTGGAATTCTGGTTAAAAATTAAGAAATATAAATTCCTTAGACACACGTATATAGATAATTTGGAATTTTAGATTTTAAGATAAAATGGATATAAATTTATGTTATTTTGGTCACACATAATTTTAACGTTAAATTGTAGTGACGTAATTAAAAATAAAATGCATGACTGGGTTGCACGAGCTTGTTGTTATGTGCGATCACATTGTGGTTTTAAAGTATGCACGGTACTTACACTTTATACTGAAACATCGCTAAAAAATCAATATAATTTGAAAGAAATCAATTAAGCAACTTCTGAAATTGTTTTGACTTGAATCTCAATTTATGAGAAACAAATTTTAAAAATCGTTGGGCGGTTTCTTAAATAATAATTGTTTATTATATAAAATTTTGAAAACATATTTAAGACAAAAAATTGTTAAGCCATTTTTATCATTTACTCATTTTCGAAATATCGAATTTGCAAAACAAAAATTTTGATTTTTTTTTTACACAAATTAGTTTTTTTGAGAAATTTAATAAGCAGTATTATTCAAACTTATCAGATGCTCTTGTGTAATTTAATAAATTTGTTTTCCAACAATATGGTTGATTGTACTGATGTTAGCTCACACAAAAATTTTAATCAAAATCGTAGAAGTCGTTTTCGAGAAAAATAAAAGATTTTACTTACCGTTTTTTAAACAAATGGTATAAGTACCTTTATTTTTAGTTATAAGCATATTTATTTTTAAATCTGCTAGATATTGTTAAAAACCAGCTAGATGCCAAGTTTAATAAAAATCGATCAAATCGTCTTCGAATTACAAAGTTTTCAACAAACAAATGTTGAAACATTTCAACAAAAAAATTTTGAAACATTTTTTAAAAATAAAAAAAAAATATGCAGATTAAAATAACTTCTATCAAAAAATTGATTAAAATTAGTTGAACAAGTTTAGAGAAAATCAAATAATGGTTCTATGGGTGGTACTATTTAAAATCATTTTTTTTTATTTTTTTATACAATGGTAGATTTTTCGTTGGAAAAATTAATAAATTTTTTAAAAGTTGTGTTTTTCAGAAAAATATGATTTTTATTAATTCCAAAAAAAAACGAAAAAAACGTGTCGGGGGAACGTTCAAAAAACGCTAGACAGATGAAAAACAGTCATTAAATAAATCAATTCTTATAAATATATAAATGGATTATTTATAATAAATCTTAAAATGCACAAAAATTAATTTTTTTAAATTACTTCAAAAAAAACTTCCATTTTTGAAATTTTGAATTTTTTTAAAGACCTTAAAACTGTATAAAGTTTCTCACAAAAGGCCAGTTTAAAGAAACTAAGAGCTGATCATCTTTAATCAAGGATTATTGCAACTGATTAATCATATTATAGAATGTGCATTGTGCATGTTAACCAAAATTTTTACAAAAAAAAAAAAACAATAATTTGTTCTTAATAATCATGGAAATTTCTAATCAGCCCATTTTGGTTTATTAGCGGCATTTAGTTAGAACCTTTGAAAATTATGTTGCATATTTAACCCATTATGAACAAAACTGACGCAAAATACATATAAAAAAATAAACACTCAAACCACTATTAATAAACTAAAATGAAACATTACAGTTAGTTAAAATTATATTAATAAGACAAGTAGGTGAATATAGAGAGTAATTAAATTAAAAAAAAAAACCCTAAGATATTTTTTTTTTTGATCAATGTTTTAGTTGATTCGTGTATAATTAATTTTATTAATAGGGATGTTAAAATGTTAATACCTACAAAGAAGATTCAATGATTGTATTTTTTGTTCCAATTTCGAATAGCTTAAGATCATGTAGATTGTAGGCATATCTATATATTTTTAAATTTTCTATATCGTATAAGTAAGGTTTTGGTACCCATAGACTATACATAAATCAGCTTAGTTCAAAATGAGGATGCAATCGAGAACCAACAATTTGTCATCACATTCTCAAATCAAGCCCTCATGTGGATATTGAATCGTGACTTAGTTGATATTTTAATTAAGCAATTTGTAAATTTCGCTAGGTCTTCGTAATTCAATCCGCCATCTCCGCATATATTTTGAAAACACTCATCTACCCACGGTATCTATAGGTTTGAGTTCAATCATATACACAACTGATTAAGCTACATAATACATATTCTGCCATACTCAACTTTGGTCAAAGGCGAGCAGCACCACAAGGACCTGGGCGCACAAGGCAATAATTGATTTGTCTTCCATGTTGACAGAATAAATTTTCCACGCTGTCTACGCTGCTGGTCGTACCAATTGGGTGTCAGGATTAATGTTCCTAGAAATTGCAATCAGCAGCACTTCTTGAATTTGCAAACCTATTGTATGCGCGCGCAATCCTGTTCGGTAATATCGGTTCGGCATATGGCATTGTTGGAAAATCGGTTTATCTGCAGGTAACTTAACTGAGAACTATCTTGCAGATTGGTTGCGTTGCGTTGCGTGTCCTAGTGGGCACCATGATTGCATAAAGCGGTGGTGGTGGTGGCGGCGGCGACGGTGTGGTCAGCCGACACTTACTAATTGCTGCTCTCTCTTTCTCCAGATTCTAGTCTTAGATGTCTGCACGCTTTCGAAATATTTAATTTGTTGTAATAAATGTATTATTTCGGTTGGGGGTGCCTCACACTCAGGCTGAGTCTCAGCAGCAAAACTACTAGCAAAGCAATATATGGTGTGGATTTCACAGAGTGATTTACTCACAGTGGGAATTCTTCACAATATGCAGTTTGATGGCGATGTAATTTTACCTGCGAATGCCTCCGGTTTAGTTAGATATTGAAGATCATTCCACTATACATACAGCAGCTATAAGCAGGTAAGTTTACAAAGAACACGAAAATGACAAAAAGCTGATATTAACATAGCGAGAGCGGAACACCTGTTTAAACGAAAAGGCACAGGTCACTGTCAACATCATTTCAGTTTCGATCCCACATTCACTTCGGGGGATATGGTGCTTATATAAGGTATGTAATTATCATCTCAACTCCATGGTTAAATGACATCGATTTGTGACCTTCTGATGGGGGCTCAATCGATTTTATAATATGCACTTACAGTATTTCATGGATTTTCAATCAAAAATTTTATCTTAATGGGTTGATCTTGTAAGAGCAAGCTTATAAGATTGGTTTTGATAAAATCAAAACATCTGTTGTATGATGTAGCATCGATTTTGTCATAGGGCATTGGATGCGTTTTCTTCCATATATAAATTTTCACCTTGAAGGATTATCTTCTTAGATTATCTTAAGTTAATGGCTTTATAGTCAATATAATATAGTCATTTATTGGCAATATGTAAGAAGATATACGATTTCTATATACCGACCGGCGCTAAAAATATTATTTAAATTTTTACTTGCGATGTATACATAGGTACTATGTATACTATGGATTCGTAAAATAAATCGAATTTGAAATTTTGATCAAACTTGACATTACGCGGTAGACTGTAAATTTATTTATAAGAAATATTTTTTTTAATCGATGATAGCGAAGTCGAAAAAAGTGAGTCTCGAAATTCTGACTATTTGGGTGGAGCCTAAACGGGTGGGTTGATTTTCTTTAAACTTGGTAGCTGGCGTTTTTTAGGTATTCCCCCACACTTTTTTTTTTCATTTTTTTAAGGCCAACGTTACCTGCCGTATAAATTTTTTTTTAGCAAAAAATGAAAATCTTATTTTTCTCAAAAACTTACCCAAATTTTTTTTTTTTTTAAATTCAGTAATTTTTTTTTTTTACAAAAATGCTACCTTTTCTAAAAAAAAATCGGAAAAATGTTTTTATATGGTATCTCATATAGAACCATCTTTTTTTTGATTTTCGATTTTCTTAAAAACAGTTTAACTGATTTTGATAAATTTTTATAGAGAATTTTTACAATAATTTTAAAAATATTGTGTACCGAAATTTTCTAAAAATTTTTTTGGTATTTTTAAAAAAAGTTACATTATCTAGCAGATTTTAAATACAATTTTTTCTTATAAACCAGAATAACGATACCTCTACATACAAATTTTTAAAAACCGGTATTGAAAATCTAATTTTTCTCAAAAACGGCTCATACGATTTTGATTAAAATTTTTGCGTGAAGTAATATAAGAAAGATCTACCATATTATTGGAAAAAAAATGTATCTATCGTTTAAAAATGGTACCTCTCCATAGAATCATTTTTTGGGTTTTCGACTATCTTATTATCTGTTGAACCAATTTTAATGAAATTTTTTACACAAAAGCTACTAATAAGTTATAAGTTATAATATTGCATATCAAAATTTAAAAAAAAAAAAACAAATTTTGGATTTTTAAAAAAAATTTCAAAATTATTTTTTGAAAATTCGATATTTTGAAAATGGTGGATTTCAAAATTAATTTTTAAACTCCGCATAAATAAGTTCTAAGAATTTGCGTACCAATTTTTTTTCTTGAAAATACATATGTACATATGTATATTCAAAATTTTATACATAAAAAATTAATTTTTAAAAAACTTTTTCTCATAAATTGAGATTTGTGTAAAAAATCACTTAGTGTACATTGCGTTGGTGTCAAATCAATTTCAGATATTTTTTTAATCAATTTATATCTAATTTTATTTTTATTTTCTTAGTCTAAACTGTAAATTCCATGCATTTGTGCGAAGTGCAAGACAGCACGGTGCTGCTATTGTTCATATTTAAGTACCTACTTACAATATTACTCCCTTTGAAAAAAACTACGGTTTTGGCAGATATAGGCTCCCATAACTAGTTTATGACTTTTGTCAGATGAATCGTTTTTAAAATATTGAGACTTTAAATCCACATAAGAACAAGTTCGTGTGACCCAGACGTGCATTTTATTTGTTCCTTCAACCTTGATACTTTTCACAACATGAATAAAAGGTCAAGAGACTAAGGTGGGTCAAATACAGCATATTTTACATGAGATGCAATGTGTAGGTTGGGTAAGGCCAAAAATAAACTTTATAAATATTTTGAAAGATGTTATACTTTAAATGTTAAACCTCTACGTAAAGAACTGTATTTTATTTTGTTTGGAAATATTCATTTTAAAATTAACCTATTAAGTGATTAATTAAAACACTCTTGAAACTGAAACTTAAAGGTGTTAGAAAAAAAGTTATGAATATTCATAAAATTTTTAATTCTTTTCTTTTAAAATTAATAATATTGCATTAGCTACACAAATTTAATATTTCAGTGTCATCTAATCTCATCTTATCTCACTTAGCCAGTTTGAATCAACTCTTTCTTGCCTTGTCATCCGATACGACCTTCAATTTAATTTTTAAACAAACAAAAACCCCCCATAGTGTGGCATAAAAATGTTCTTTCAATTAAAGCATCAAAACATCGCAAGATCTTTAATAAAATTGCTAACATGCATTGGTTTGAGGGACAGATATCCAGCTGTGAAATGTTTGCCAAATTTATTGTGTTTGCTGATTTTTTGTACAAATTTTTGTTTTTATTTTATTTTTATTTATAAACTTTTATATAAAGACATTGAGATCCATAGATGATGCCCTTGTTTAATGAGTGAGTTCCTGTCGACATGAGGCAACAAATAAAAAAGTTTTATCCTTCGGTCACCGCATATCATGTGAATAAAAATGTTGTCTTAATCTAATCAAACAATTCAAAATTCCCTTATAATATTGATTAGCAAGAAATTCATATAGATACATGCATGATGCATATATTGAGTGGTGTATATTTTAAGCTTCATCCAATAATTTTAAAGAATTACACGCAAGCCAATTAACACCTGAAAGAAAAGAAGGGCGACTAAAAGAAAAACGTTGTTTGGACTTTGGATATATTGGACAAAACGTTCTCACTTCAATTAAAATTTGTTTCATCTTCTCACGAACACAAGTAACATGGTGTTGCTCTTAAAGCGCTGCTTCCCTTTAATGTAGGAGTAGGTACCAGGTTTGGTTTTAATTTTTACTCAGTTGGATATTGTATAGTTTAAATAAAATTATGATCTACATGATTTGGGTAAAAGCATTTTTTTAGAGCATATTTTTTCTTTTTATTTTTATTTCTTCTGATATAAAAATATTTATAGCTTAACAAAACTTTTTACTTTGGAAAAAATTGAAAAATCTTGACAACCCGAAATTGTGTATTTTCAGGGTTTGATGGTAGTAATATCTAAAAATACCATTTTGTAGGGGAAAATTATTCTGTGGAATGACAACCGCTACTGATTTGACAATCATCTTATTCTGTCCCTCATGAAAATGAAATAAGCAACAGATGGGGTTACGCTCTAGGACAGCTACATTTGTGTATAAAAATTACAAAAGAAAAAATAAATTGTAAAGGGTTGTTTAAAGCTCCTATGAATTCTATTTTAATTTCTTAAAACTAATGCAAAATTCTGTGCAAGTCCAGGTGGACCGGATAATATAAACAGCGTTTTATTATCGCCAATAAACCATATGGTTCATCCCGATATAATAAAACGATACGGATCCAAATGAAAACAATGTTGTACCTATGCTTATCTCTTTCTTTCCTATGTTTATTTATTTTTCATGTAGATACTTTCTTTTTTCTTTACACTTTTCTTACAATTTAAAAAGCGACCAGAGTAAAAACTAATTTCTGGATCCATAAACGAAACCCCGAAAGAAACCTAGATCCAAATGCTGTTTTTGTATTACGTGTTAAAAGATAACTCAGACCCGTAGATAATAAAACGCGGTGCTATTATTATATAAGTATAAACTGTTAGTGTATGCTCTAAAAACTAACAAATTAACCGTCCAATTGAACTGAAACTTACACAATATATTTTTTATTATTGGACTAAAAACAAATTAACCAATAGATGGCGTTGAACGGCGTTTAAATATCAAAATAAAAGAAACTCCAAAACTGATCATCCAATTGAGCTGAAACTGTCACATGTAATTGATCTAAACTTACTTTATATACTTTTTATGAATTGAGAAGTGTATGTTAATCCAAACTATTTTTATTTTCTGACAGATGGCAGATGGAAAAAAATCTAAAAATAATCTAAACACTCAAAAAGTATCCATATTATATCTCCAATTTCAACAATTGTGACATGCTTATATTTTGGCAAAACTGTAGATATATTTGCACCTGGCGGATGCCTAAATAATATTGTCTATTTGATTGCTTTACTTTAATAAAAAAAATTTTATTTAATAAATTAATGGCTTAAATATACATAAAAAATAAAAAAAATAATAATTTAAAAATCTAAAAATTGCACATCACACACATCTTTCTATTACGAATTTATTTTCTGTGCACCAGAGCCGAAATGGGAAAAAAAACGTGTCACTTCGAGCCATTTGCAAAAAAACGCAAATTCCTATATTTAAAAAAATTAGATACATATATTAAAAAAGTTTAATTCAATTACGGGGTAAAGTACAAAAAAAATTATAAGAAATAATTTGCTTTATTCCTGTACTGTCAAAAAATAAGACTGTGTGCCAGTTTTTATTCCATTTAGAACAATTTTCTTAAAATTTCTTTAAAATTCGCTTTATTTGAAGTATAAATTGTGAATAAGAAGAGCTTGCCATATTAAATTTTTTCGTGCCAGCGTGCCACAATGTAATTTTCGTGTCAAATAAGCACGATCGTGCCACTTGGGCAACGCTGGATGAGACAAGAAAAAAACGTATGAAAGGAGAGGACATATTATTTCTCCCATTCAGGCGGAAGGAAAAACTGACATAAATCAAAACAAAATTATTAAAAAAAAAAAAACAACGGTAAAATTTATTGCTATATTGCTATAGCTTTCATTTGGTAGTTTTAATTTTCTCCTCTTTTTATATCAAATTATCGATTCAGATAGTTTATTGAAAAATTAATTTTCGAAAAGAATATGACCAAAAAGTTTGTACAAACTGATTTTTTAAAAACTTTTTTTTTGTTTTAAATATTCGACGCTTTTATCAATTTTTAGTCAAACATTAAAAAAAACAGAATCAGGTGCAAACTTTTATTTTTAAATTAATTTATTTAAATTCCTATAGGTCGGAAAGAAAAAGTGTACATATACAAAAAATATTCAGTTTGCAGTTTTGAACATTTTGTATCGTGTATCGTTTCTTTCAAGTCTGTGACGATAATATCTTCAGTAGGTATGTATATACAAAAAAAAAATAAAAGGAACCGTCTTTAGATTTCCCCGGGACTGATTTTCCTGGGAAAACACATTGTTTTAATTGTTGCTCTCTAGTCATTTGAAAATACTTGACAATGGTATCTTCTCATCGCTAACCATGATTAATTCCCATGAAAAATATATTTTGGTTTCATTAAGAACCTTTTAAGACATATATGAATCGAACTGTGCATTTATTTCTTAAAATTTTTTTCCATCCAAAAATTTAAAGGCAATTGCGGATCAATATTCTTTTTTTTTTCATTGTATCGACTGAAAAACCGTTTAATACAAGCTTTTTTTTAAACAAAAATTCTAAAGATTTATAAAAAAATATGTTCCTTTTACTTAATATAGCATTGACAATTCAATAGATTTCTTTATGACCTAAATACTGTTAATATATCTAGTAGTCGTTTATACAACAAAAAAATGTCAGCCTTTAATATGTTTATAGCTTTCAAAAAATAACTGCTAACCAGGAGGTCGATCGTTCTATAATTCTAATCAAAACTTTATTCAAACTGAACCCATCATTAAACTATATGCTGTCATTTAATCAAATTAGTTAATCTCACTTAGAATTTTAAAGCTATTGTCGGTTAATTAGATTGCATTATCAAAAATGTGTTATATGGTTATAATCAGCAGGCTATACCCATAGTCAACTCATCCTCAACTATATTATATCCAAATTATCCATATTAATGTCATTTATATAAGTAATTTAAAAGAACTATAAAACTATGAATTTCTATCTTTTACCATTTAAGCCTCTGTTTCGGATTTCCCACGAATTAAATGTATTTAGGTCACTACTGTTTTAAGTCAAGTGCGGTTTGAGAACAAAAAACCATCTAACTTGGTGGCTTTAAAAAATTATTAAAATTATATTAAAATTATCCAATTTGAAATGTATGACAGGTGTGTTTATTATTTTATTACATCTATACCTCGTATCACACGCTTCATATATAAATATGTATGTATACCTTTACCAAAAAAAAAAAATAAAATAAAATCTTAAGATTACATCGCCCAAATTTTTATTTAAAGAAAACAAAACAACAAAATCTAATAAAATATTCTTAGAAAATTTATTCATTCGTATGCACAATTGGGCGTTAAAAACGTTTTGTTATTATTGTCTGATGGTCAAATTCATTTGATTATATTTATCTTGAATATTTTATATTTTTTTATATCAAGGAAAAAAAAAAAAGAAAACCGTGAAATTCTTCTTCCCTGTAGTTCAAGCTAAATCATCTATGAGATTGCGACTGATTTTTTGGAAACTATAAAGGGCACCGAAGTAGTTAAGTAGGTTATTTTTTTTTTTCTCTTAGAATTCGGTAGGCTACATAGGATAAGAATTGGATTAAAATTATAATAGTATGACATCAATTGGAACGAATTTAATTTTATTTAGATTCAGTTCGATTGAATTTCCGATTTCACTTGCATATAATATGAAAAATGAATATTTTGGGATTTTATCAAATTGACTTTTGATCATGGATTTCTGGAGTAATACTTTTATTTATGGCAATTATCATTTTCATATAAGTTTATCTTCGGCTTTTGTGAATTTATTTAAATGTACATATAACAAAATCATCTTAGATGTTTCACATTCGAAGATTCGTAAACAAAATTATTTTAAAGAGGTTTTAGAAATGATTAAAATTATTGATGAAATAGGTTCAATTGTATTCTTTCTTTTTTATTCGTTTCACAATAAATCCATTTGTTAACTTTTGCTCATCATCAACCCTAATATCTGTTACCTTATAAGAATAATTTTAAAAGCTTTACATAAAACATATTATACAGAAATTTCAAGGAGGCTATAGAAATACTTTAAATGCAACTTTCTTTAACCCGACTAATTAGTGTTGATTACGGTAATAAAAATATTGCCATAATCTTTATAAACAGATTTTTTTTTTATTTATAATTAATATTTATAAAGTATCTATTCAAAATAAAAATATGTTAAGCCTTTAGATGTTGTTAAAGCAATTTAGATTGGATATTATAGTATTTTTTTTTTTAGGGAGTGCTCGATTTAACTTATTTAATCTGAAACACGTTTCTCTTTTTTTTTTTGTTGATTAATATAATTCTTCTATGTTTGGCTTGTATATTTTAAAGTTGTTTCAAATGTATAAGCTTAGGTAAGCTCAGTTTTTATTGTTCATTAAGTTCATATTTGACTAATTTAGAGTTGTTGTGATTTTTAATGCCCGTTTTTTTTTTTCTTTTTAAGTGTATACTAGTTTTTTTTTTATTATGGAATAAATATTGCGTTGTCAATGGCCTTATCGCTCAAGAGCATATAGATCTTAAGCATAAAGAAAGCATAGGAGATGAAGGTATAGGGTCAGGTTGGAATATAATTTTTATTGTCAATCAAAATTTTTATTTGACAAAATTAATAATAATATCTTTCTTAAGCGAATTTTTGTATAAGATTAATTTATTAGTAAGTTGGCTAGGTAGGCTAAGTCATTTTCACTTTTTATAAAAAAAAAAATAAAAATGTTAGGACATAGGGATTAATTTTTTAAATTTTATAATAAAAATCTATGATTGAATTTTTAAGGTTTTATACATTGTTAGGCATGGTTGCTTTTTTTTTAATTTTATAGAGATTATTCTTCTTTGTTCATATACATATAATTGCTTCTATAAAGTTTTCTTAACAAGACACATTCTAATGGCACGGTTTTGAAATTTTAAATTTTGTAGAGGTTACATCTTCTAAGACCTTGTTAACATTATTCATATGCAAATTGCTTCTATAAAGTTTCCCTTCATAGGATTTATAGAAATATATATTTCCCACAGGTTCTTTTTAGAAGATTTATCGAAACTCATTTAACTTCTTTTAAGGAAGGCATATTAAGAAGGTCGAAATTAAACTTAATTTATTCTTGAAATTTCAAAATGATTCTGAGCCAAACTTCGATAAGGTTAATGCCAAACTTTCGGTCGATATTTTTAAATCAAGTAGACCGTGTAACGTTGTTGTTAAGGTTAAAATGACAGGATATCTAACAACTGCAATACAAAAATCCCATATTTCTTTCACAGAATTGAAATATTGAGGCATACTTAGGTACCTATATTGAATATTTGACCTACTAACTTTCTAAACTTAAATCTGAAGTCCATGCTGGGCATGCTCTGAACAAACTTATTAAAGCAAAATACGTACCAATGCCAATCAAAATATAAAAACTACACCAAACAATAGACTCCATATAAAGAGATATTTACTTTATCTGATAGAAAACCATTTCTGTATATTGACATTATCCCGCATTAAAAAAAAATCATCAGAACTATAAAAAGACGCTCTATCTTTTTTCCAAAACTAACTCGCCGCTGTCGACCAACATTCAATTCTTCTTAATAATTCCACGCAATGCGCACACATATCGCGAATAATTTTAATTGTGCCTCGAAATGAAGATCTTGCTTTGTAAGCGGTCGCTGGAAAGAAATTCTTATACTTCTTCATGCTATAACCATAACCTTTCTGTTATAAGAATGTATAAGCCTCTATTTTTTGCCGCCAACATGACTTCAATCGTTGGTCGGTCGTCCATACCGGCCGACCCCACACATTCACATATGCATCAGGGACAAAAAGAACAACAACAACAACAATAAAAAAACAACAATCAACAACAAATCCCAAAGGAATTTATTTCGCACCTGACCACGACGAATGCCGAAAGCCTCAACACAAGCCTTCCCAAAGGCCGACATATACCATTCCACCACCACCGCTGTGTTGCACTGGCTGATCGTCCTCCTCAGCGGATCGGATCCGATGCAAGTGCAAAACCAATATTTCGATTATGGTGACTCGCATTAGATTTTTCGTATTATTTTAGTGATGGAATAAACTTCCGCCCATTTGCGGTACAATAAAATCACATCTGGGAATCTTCGGGGTCCCGGTCGGAAAATTTATGGCACGTTCATGGGGAATTCTTTTCTGGAAAAGTAACTCTTCTTCTTCTTCATTTTCTGCACACTGTCCCGCTGCCGCCGCCGCCGCGCCGCTGCGTTGTGGAAGTCATCTTCGATCGGTCGGTTGTTCGATAAGTTTGGTTTGGTTTGGTGTGTACTGTGTAGCACACTTAGGGAAATTTCTAAAATAGGCGTACAGCAAGATTCTAGGAATGTGTATTATTTAACCACCATGAGGAAATTGATCTTAGCCAGGTTATAGTCTTTGTGTGTAGATAGTCGTTGACTTAGGCACGCACACGTTGTGGCATCTTCACTTCCCATCAGACAAGGAGAAGGTTACCTACATGAAGGAGGTCACATAAGCTTAGTTGACCTTTGTGCATTTTGAATTTTACTACATAAATATACAATATAGGGTGATTCCAGTTTAAGCCGACAAACTTCTTCTGGAGGTGATAAGTCATAGAAAATATATTCAAGTGGTGTGGTTAATTTTAAGATAAGAATTTTCTGGTTAACCCTTTTAGTCGATTTTTAATAAATTTTATACTTCATTCGTAAATACAGTTTGCATTATTTTATTCAGCTTAGAGCGGCTTATAAAATTGCTACCGTGATTGTATACAACTTTAAATTACACAGTTTGTATTTCGAATAAAACAATGTTGTTTACAAAAAGAACAAACCTTTTCTCCGGAAATAAGGCCAGTGTCTGTCTGTCTGTTTGTCTGTTCTTTCGTCTGTAGCCTTAACGGATGGATCGATTTTCTTTAAACTTGGTACATAGCGTTTTTTTGACATCCCCCCACACGGTTTTTTCATTTTTTTAAGACCAAAAATAACGGTACCTGCCGTACATATTTTTTTTTACCAAATTATGAAAATCTTATTTTGCTCAAAAACGTGTCTACAACTTAAAAAAAAAAGAAATCAGTAATTTTTTTTTTAATGCTACCTTTTATAAATAAACATTTTCGGAAAAATAGTTTATTTTAGTACCTCTCATCATAGAACCATTTTTTTCATTTTCTCAAAAACAGTTCAACTGATTTTGATTTTGATAAATTTATAGAGGATTGTTTAGAATAGTTTTAAAAAAATATTGTGTACCAAAATTTTCAAAAACTATTTTTTTGGGTATTTTATTTTTTTTTTTTGAGAACTTAATAATTCTAAAACGACTTGTTCGATTTTTATTAAAGTAAGCACCTAGCAATTTTTTGACATTATCTAGCAGATTTTAAATAAAATTTGTTCGTATAACCAAAAATAACGGTACCTCCCATACAAATATTTAAAAACCAGTATTGAAAATCTCATTTTTCTCAAAAACGGCTACTATGATTTTGATTAAAATTTTCGTGTGAACTATTATTAGAACAATATACCATATTATTGAGAAAAAGAATTAATTTATCATTTTAAAATGGTACCTCTCATGGAACCATTTTCTGGGTTTTCAACTATCTCATTATCTATCTAACCAATTTTAATTAAATTTCTTACACAGAAGCTATTAATAAGTTTTAATAATATTACATATCAAAATTTTCAAAAAAATCAAATTTCGAAAATAGGTGGATGATTTTTTTTTTTAATTAATTTTTAAACTCCGCATAAATAAGTACTAAAAACTGGCGTACCAATTTTTTTCATAAAGAAAAAAAAATTAATTTTTTAAAAACGCGCTCCAACGATTTTTAAAATTTTGTTCTAATAAATTGAGATTTGTGTAAGTAATCACTTGTTGTATATTGCGTTGGTGCCAAATCAATTTCAGATATTTTTTTTTTGATCAATTTATTTTTTAATTTTATTGATTTTTTAAATTTTTTTCAGACTAAACGGTCAATTCCATGCATATATGCGAAGTTGAGGAATTATTACATTTCAGATTTTGGGGTCTTATTTCCTGGGGCCTAATTTAGCGGAATCTTCATGATCCATTAATTTTTTTATTTAATGGAAGTTAACTAGCTCAAAACTTAAGGCAAAATGAATTTACATATTTTATATGTCTATTTGATAATTGAAAAACTTTTATATAAACATAACGCACGTAGTTTTTTGATAATATATTTTAAAATTCAGAAAGTTAACATTGAAATCTGTGTTCAAATAATTAAAAAAAAAAAACGAAAAAACGTATCAAGAACCGTGTGTATAGAAGGTAGCATTTAAAGTACTTAAAGCCTGAAAGTTCTTATAGTAAATTAAAATGTCAACTTCAATTATTATCCAAATTATTTGTACGTAAGAAATTGGTTAGCTTTTGTTTTCTTTTTTTTTTCTCCACACACAACACCACATTTTCAATTAGACCTATGATCTCGGGTGTGTTATGTCCATTCGTTTTCAAACATCACTAAGGATGCTTGGCCAAAGAGATGAGTAGGTACTTATAGCAACCGTTTCACTATTATACATATAGAGACAAACACCTCTAACAAAAATCAATACCTTTGTATAGATCTATCTGTCGATCTCTAAGTGAAACTTGAAGATGACTTTGTGCGCTAAGGAATGTGTGGCATCAAGTGATTCACCCAACATTTTCTATATCTGTTGGGAGACAAAAACTCCTAGCTAGGCTTGTATGGATATAGAAAAACTGATGATACTAAAGATTCTGCAAACTGACAACCTCTTTTTTGTATTTTTTTTTTTGTTAAAGTGGCAATGAATCTTCAAAGTTGTTCACATTCCAATGTCCCTTCCTAGATTTCTTGAGCTTATATATTGCCTGGAGTACAGTTGTAGTAATGAGATTGAGAATAAAATATCTACGTTCACATTCACTGTCACTAAAGGTTTCTTATTCAATAGAATTTAAGTCCCACTTAAATTCTTTCGCACCTAACTCCTGATGGTAAATTATTTGGAAAGAATACAGTGGAATATAATTTTTAAAAGATGGTTTTGGTAACAATAATTTTAACTATTTAAATAAAAATAAAAAATTTATGTAATTATAACCCACATTTTTAAAAGGTATTATACATCTCATACATTTTAAACAAAAAAGGCGGATTATTGCATGCGTCCAACAATTTTTTTTGTTCGTTTTAAAAAGGTGTATTCAAATTTAAATGAATATTTTCTGATTTTTAGTTTTTTATCTGTGAAATCTTGCAATCGATTTCAAAATAGCTTATGGATTAGATAAAGACCTAAAACTTTAAATAAACTTGGTGGCAACCATTCCTAGGTTTCATATTAACTTTTCTAACATATCGAAACATTAATTCAAAATCACTTTGTAAAAATGAAAGCGAGTTATTAAAAACATTTTAATAAAAACTTGTTTGTGTACTGAATTAATGGACATTGGCTGTAGCAATAAGCTTAAGTAATAGGCTTTAAAAAATTATCGTCTTAACGGTGAAATTTTTTAAGCTCAAGCAAACTAAAATTTATTTATAAAAATATTTGATGTTTTAAAAAATTCCAGGGACGACATAATTTATTTGAGTTGAACAATCTTTTTCTGTCGTTCTCGCTTTTCAGCTGCACGAAGTTAGTAATCCAAAAAACTAAAAAAATGGATCTTCAGGTTGCAAAAATCAGTTAAATTAAATAGATTTAACTTTATGTTAAAAAAGTGGTTATTAATGGCGAAAGCCCATACAAATATTTTGTTTTTTTAATTTTTATTTATGTCGAAAACGTTTCAATTGACTTTGATAATTAAGAATGTTTTAAAAAAATTGTATAGTACCTACCTAATGTACATATAACTTTTTTAAAAATAAAAATATTTTGTTGATTTTTAAAAAAAGTTGTCATTTTTTTAGAAAACTAAATTTATCCTAAATTTATCTTTTAAACTGTAAGATTCAAAAAATTTGATTGATTTTCGTTTATTCTATCTTTTTGGGAATATAATACATTTTGAAATTTTCTATCGACACATTTTTTTCTCCAGCCTATTAGGAACCGAAGTAAATCACATTTTTTAGGAAGGGGTTGCAGAGAGGAATAGAGGTACCGCTGAATTGATAAATTTACCTTTAGTAGCTGTCAGAATTTTTAAAACTGCAAAATTCATGTAAAATAAGTCCAAAAAACGTATCTTGGCAAAAAATGTGTATTGATGAAGCTTGCGGGAAAAGAATTTATTTGTCATGAAAATATGTATGTATGTTCATTTAATTTAATTATTTTTCAAAGATAATACGAAGTTCCACACATTTAATTAGGTTTTTATTTTTTTTAATTAAAAGAGTTGAGGTCCAAACTTTTTAGTTTTAAAAAAATGTATGTAATTAAAAAAAAAATTAAATTGCATAGTTTTATTGAAATTTGGTTTACGTTTAAAGTAAATTAATGGTAAATTAAGTGGTGCAGTATCTTGTGGACCTGGGATCGCATTCCACCCAGTTCGGAACATGCATTTTGTCTTCGTTTCACATACGAAATTGACTGAGGTATCCATCAACTTTCCTGTGCCAACAGAGTACTATTTATTTTTTAAATAATTAATTTTTATCTTCATAATAAATCAATTCCTTTCAATAAACTCCCAACATTACTGATGAGTTAGAACGCAATTGCGATATGTTTTGTTAATTTTTTTTTTGATTAAATAAATTGTCTGCGATCTAAATCGCGTGGGTTCCTAGCCTTAGTTTTAATTATTTGTATTTTTATAAAATTGATAAGTTAGTCTTGAATTCTTTTGTTAAAGCGATTAAACAATACGAACTATCTAAATAAAATATTTTACTATTTTTAATTGGTTATCTTAAAAAATTATAGAATTTTGATAAATCAATTCTTCTATGGAAACTAAAAAAGATGTATCTAAATTTTGATTTTCTTCTTTTTCTTTCTTGTTTTTTTTTTATAGTTTTAATATATTTTTTGGATACAAAAATATATAAATATTTTGTTTGTTTGTTAAAAAAATGTATTTCAATAAAACATTCAAACTTAGCTTAGCTGTAACTTAAAAATTCGAAAAACCTATACATACATCTTCTTTTTTTCAACTCGGAATATTAAATTAGTTTTATTGATGTTTTGAAAAAAAAGAAAAAAATAAACATAATAAAATTCGTATCTTTGTTCACAAGGCCAAGTGAACAGAAACAGACCAATATTTATTTATATTTATAAACTTCCACTACAAATTCCATTTTAATCTAATACATACGTATATACTCATAATAATACTCAAACATAAATATAATATGTTTCGAAGAACATTACAAATGTAGGTATTGAATCATTGATAAAAATAAAATCGATGTTTGAAATTGAGATAAATATGTCCACTTAAGCCAGGACACACCTTAAAAATGTTAATTGATTGATCGCACTTAAATGAATTTATATCAATTATACTGATTGAAGTATAGAGGCGCCACGTTATAGGAGTACAATGCAATAGTGCGTCATTAATTATAACGAAATATTACCAAGAGTGGTGACAGATTTGAGCAATTATCTGATTATGTCTTGAGTGGGTCTCTTTTTCATTGGATTTTTTTTTCTGGTAAATAAAATCATATAGCAACCTTATTGTTTGTATAACTTTGATCCAGATCTTATTTTATTTTTCACGTCAAAAAAAAAAAAAAAAAAAAAATTGTCATTAATTGAATGGTTTTTTTTTTAAATTGGGCTTGTTACAATTTTAGTATAATAGAGAACAATTTCTTCTTTGTTGGACTCAAAAAATACGTTTGTATAGTTTTTCACAAAATAGAGCTCGAGAGATATTAAAAAAAAAAATCTATGTTGAAGATAAAAAAAAAATAGAAGTGAAGTGAAAGTGACTACACTGATTTTTTTTTAAATGTTAGATGAACTGAGTTATTTATGCTCCAGCAGATCAAAAGGAGACAATACCAGACTTACTTAAATTTTCAGACAGCTAAACTGAAAATTAATTTTCCATATTTTTCAAAACTTATTCAAATCTTATCCTTATAAGAATAAAACTTTAACAATGGTTGTATAAAATTTCAGAAAGTATTTGAAGTATTCATAATTATATTTGGAAATTATTATTTTTATAAGCATAAATGAAAGACTTGAGAAACGAACTTTATTTTAAAAGTTTAAACATTTAAACATTTTTTTTTACAAGTTCTTGAAATGTAATTATGTTTAAGCATCATAAATAATAATTTACATCAACAATAATACCGGTTCAAAATTCCTTCTTATCTGCAAATATATCCGGCAGAGAAATGTCATCAAAATATACAAATTAGGAAAAATTCTTCTCTTCTACAATTAGTTTCCATGTATAAAATCCCTGGTACTCATTCTATGTAACTTGGTGATAAATTTGATAATTTCAATAAAAATAATAATTCCAAGATGAAATAAATAATCCTCAAATTCAAAACAGACACCCAGAAAATATCAACAAAACTTCCCAGCGATAAGAGAAACGATGAATACATATTTGCTCAGCATCAACCAAAATAAAAAAAAAACTTCACGTCCATATATCCAACACCAATAGTCCAGAATGTAAGCATAACTTTTGTCTCGATTTCGCCACACGGGGGAATTTCTCACTCGTACTGCTAGACATCATTAATGGCCAGGATCAGGATGTCCTGCTGTGAATTTAAGCTGAATTCGACATTCCCATTCGAAGGTAGTGCGCGCACTTCCACACCACCATTATACATCAGTGTGCGATCGTTGTCGTTGTCGTTGTCGCGGTCGTTTCGTCGGTCGGTCATTTTAAATATTCACTCCTTGATGATGCTCTGCGTTAAACGTTCAGTTTCAACTCGATGTGAATTGTATATAAACGGTGCGGTATAAAGTGTGTGTGATTTGTGCCCACACTTCGGCTTGTCGATGACATCCTGACCCTGCCCAGAATGCTGCCCTCTCATTTGGATGGTGTTCGCTATATAGGCTTGTTGACTTGAATCACGGTCGACAACAGTTGGATGGACAGACGGCGACGAACGAACCGATCTGGTTGTCGTTTTGTTTTCATTTTAGTCGCTCATGATCATCTTGCTGTGGCATTCACACAATTCACCTCCATTCGGTATTATTTCTTCGCCCTGCACAGCACATATAATATAAAAACATAGCTCTGGTTAGTTTGGAACACGAGTATAAACATAAGCTTTGTTGCCCCCCAACGGATCAGAGAAAGAGAGAAAAGAGAGTTGAGAGCTCCCAAGGCATTTGGGTAGTTTTAGGATGAAACATGAGGTACGTCCTCAGAACAAGATCTCCTTGTTGGGATAACTGATTCCAATCGAGGACAGTAACAAATTTGTGATGATCTCTAAGGTTCGTGAAATTATTGAGTTGATTTGGACTTTTGAACTGAACATTTGATTAACGTTCCATGAGTCTGGTATGGATGGCATTGCCATACAACTCTGTGAGCTATACAGCGAATGATTGTTATAAATTATTTATTATTAGGTATAGTTATCTTATCGAAAATAAATGCAGGGTGAACTTATAGAGGTAATATAGTGTGTTGTCAGACGGGGTGAAATGATTTCAATGTCTGTAGATAGCTTGAAAAATGATTAAATTATAATGGGGTTACAAGAAAGTTGATTTTAAATTTGGACTTAGATGAAAGATAGAAAGTTAGTATAGATTTGAAAATGGAATTATGCCTCATATAGATCATTTTTATAACAAGGTTAATAAATTAAAGAGTGGAGAGTTTTGGAAAACAGAATTTGAAAACAAAATTTTTGATTTTCAGAATTTTGTAATACAGGAATGACTTTAAGAAGTTTTTCAAATGCAAAGAATTTTAAATTTAGAAAATTTCAAAACCAGAATACAGAGAGCTTTCTGCAATTATTGGTTCACCGATGATAGTTGAACAAGAAGTTGAAGGTTATCATTTGAATTTTAGACATCAAAATCCACAACACAGTGACTTCTTATGTCGGCAGTGCATGGCCTCAGCCAAACTTGCGCCCTGTTCAAGATTTGTAGAAAGCGCACCTTTTTTATATTTGCACACATACATACACTGATACACATGCATAAGACTTTATCACATTACCTAAAAGGTAGACTTCCGATGCATTTTTATTGAGGCATCCCCGGTAGGTGATGTTATTTAGTGTGCAAGAAATAACTTACTACAGTTGTGATGGATATTATTTTGGGATTATTTGAACAAGTTTTGTAGTTAAAATGCAAATGGCAGTACGTTTGCGGAAGATCGGATTACATTGTAATGCGCCCCCAAAATTTTGCGCCTTGTGCATTTGCACATCCTGCACATATGGTTGGTCCAGTCCTGAATTTCGGAGAATTCTCTTCATTATTAATTCAAGTTTTCCATGACCTTTGGTACGTGATTTTTTTATCAAGTTTCTTGAGATATCTAGAATTTTTCTGTGTAGCTGCTCATAATTTTGTTTTGTATCCAGTTTTCATAGAAACACTCTTAAATTGCTCTCGCCTACAAAATTTCATACATAATTCCAGCTTCTTTTTAATCGACAAAGTGACTTACAGATTCAACCACGTTTAATATTATCTTCAACTTGTTTAATATGTTTTTCCTTGATTAAGATTGATGAGGCACTTTTTGATCGCACGTTTCTCTCTTTGACAAGTTGCAATAAATCTCCATTTATATATACCTACATATACTCAAAAATATGCCTATCTATATACGGATTCCAACATGATAATTATACCCGATGCATAAAATATTCAACTAACCCGCACGCTAATTAGGCGTACTTAATAGTGACTGAAAGAGCAAATTACCCGGTTTTGAGGCTGTTCGTATGTGATGTGAAGCCTCTGGCAGCAGCGCCATAAGTTGCATTTATAAGACATATTTTTGCAACTTTACGACATCTTCCTATAGCTTATACGTTTACCATCATCAATGGATGATGATGCGATGACAACAACTTGATAAGAACGAAAGTTCAAGTAACGATCCTTTGCTTAGTACACGTTACGTATATATTGTATATGTAGTTGAAATCCTAAAACGAAACGAAAGAATCTTTCAATGTTATGAACAAATTAAAGTCAGAATCTTCCAATTCGAAAGATCATCCTCAATCGTTTGGTTCTTGGTTGTGATCGGGCTTTCGTAACGTAGCGAATATATATGTATGTAGCTAGCTGATGGTTACCAAGTCATCCAAGTCTTTTCGTGATGGTTGTTTTATATACATAAATGTAGAAGACTTTGTCTTCATGTAGTGTGTGTAGTGTATCTGGTGTATCCCATTCATCCCATCCCATCCCAGTCCCGGACAACGCACAGCAGCTAAACCAGCAATTACAACCGTCATGCGTCTCCGTGTTACGATATCGCCACAAACAGTAACATGAGGTCCGCATGTTATCGGTTGCTCCTTCTCCGATTTTATTGATTTTCCACAATTGCTCCTATGAGCAGATTTTTATCGCACGCCAGTGTGTGTTGACGTATACGAAACGTAATTTATCGGGTAATTAGGATGGTCGCGACTACAATGTTTACCACGGGTATGGATTCACCTCCTCAACATGCCACCATGCCACCATCAGACCGGGTTATATGTTTTGCCACGGTATTTTGAGACCTCACTACACGGGTTTGGTTTTATGTTTTTTTTTTTTTTTGCCAACCAACGAATGTCTGGGATTTGGATCTCTCCTTTGGTGATTTTGCCAAATAGAACAACTTGCGTATAACGTGTAATCAAAAAGTCACAAGTGTCAACGGTGAGAACTTTTATATACGACAATTAGCCTTATACACTAAATGGTATTTTGTTTTCTGAAATTAGATCTGATTTTTTTTTTCGGAAGCATGTTTCTTTGAATATTAATGGATTAAGTTTATCTATAAGATTTATTGTTCTTATAAGGTTTTGGATTAAGGCTTGTTTAAAGAGGACGAATGTTCGAAAGCTCTGTTGACATGGACCTACGAATTTTGTTTTCTTTATAAAAGATAGCCCTGTATTGACCAATAATGACCAGATTAGTTATAGTTCACCTAAATATGATTTTGAAAAATAATAAGCCAAACAAAATTTACCTTAATCAATCAATTAAAAAAAAAAAATTAAATATTGCAAATTTGTATTAATCTTTATTAATTTTGTTAACAGGACAAAAATGTTTTTTTATTTATCAGTATTGAACATTTTTCTCAAAATAATATACAGATGATAGAGAAATCTGAAAAACTAAGTTTCGTCATACGTCGCGTCCGGTCGAAAACTAGGTCGGTGCGTTGAAAACCGCTTTTACGATTTTGATTAAACTTTGCACATGTTATTATAAAAGTGTTAGTAAGAAATTCCGTTTCGGGTTTTTGACAAAAAATTCGTATTTCAGAAAGGGTTTTGTCGTTTATTGAGAAAATCACTTTACTGATTGATGAATTTTGTTATTACTAGGGTGCTTCTAAATAAAAGAAATATTTTTAAACATTAAAAAAAAATATATTTGGTATGTAATTTAATTTTTAGGTGCTTTTAACTTTTTTTTAAGATTTTTTCGTTAAAGATATTATCACATTATTGAGGTATAAATACGCATCTTAAATGTGTTAATCCAGTTGCGCAACTTTCAACTAAGCTTTTGAAATTAAAAAAAAAAAAAAAACAAGAAAATTTAATTAAAGTAATTTTGAACAAAAAAGTAAAAAGATTAACAAAAAAATAGAATTTTGTTTTTATAGTTTTGTATATATTTAACATAAAATAGTATTTATTCAAGGCCTTCCTGATTATTAAAAATAAGCACAAAATTATTAAATTATAATGAGTATGCACCCCTAAAATTAAGGTAAATATTATTTGGACACTGAATTTCTTTCGTGTTCAAATATTGTACAGAAAACAATTTCAGGATAAGGGCTTGAAAATTTTTAGAAAATATTGAAAACTTATTTCCGAAAAGAGACCCCATAGAAATTAGATAAATAAAAGTTCAAACTTTGAAAAAAAAATCTGATAAAGCTGAATTTTGGTGAAAAACTTTAAGCATTTATTTAAAATTAAAAGTTCTCTTATTTTGTTAATTAAATTTAAAGGTGATGGGAAAACGTAGGTCAAAATTTATCTTTATGTAAATATCTTTAAATTTATCACTTGTTGTGTAAAATGAAAATAAAATAACTTATATAATTTTAAATCAAAAAAATTCTTTTTTTCGTTTTAAAAGTAGGTAGTCCTTATCCACGTTGAAAAACCATAAAAAACAAAACTCTACGTTAATTCAACTCATTCCAGTAAAATTAGACTTTGACTTCAAAAGAATTCTGACAAAGCACATGCTCAAAAGTACCCTTATTTTGAACCACTGCTTTTTTAATTTTGTAGTGGGTAAATATTTATCTGGGAAATGATTAGATTTTTTGAAAGGATACATTGCAGGATATAAATTTTAACGCACACAAAAAAATTTTGAAACTTTTTTCGTAAGAGCAATAGGTTTTGGAAAAAACGGGCGCAAACTTTAGGAAATTAAAATTTTTGTCCACTTCTCTGCGGTGTAACCAGATGCACGTTGCCTCATGTTTTTCTCAAAATATATCGTTTTTACGAAAAAAAGGTGTTAAATAAATTTAGCTACAATTTTTGCCTTGACTTCATTATTATAAATAACTAAATTTTGCCATTTTCAACCTAAAAAATGAAAGGGTCTAGTTCAAATTTAAGTTAAATTTTAAGGAAAATAAATAAAGTTCTTTACCAAAAAATCAACTCTGTTAAAATTTACTTCGAAAGAAAAGTTTAATTTTCCTGTGCTAGATTTCTGAAAAATAGTGAATTTCGAAAAGAAAAAGTTGTCCATAATTCACTAATAAGAGATCTAAAAATTAATTTAAATACAAAAATTCTTCATATTTTGTACAAATATTAGTACAAAAAATATATCTCATCTTTTGAAAACTTTGCACAACATTTGGATCTTTTTTCTAAATTTGGGAAATACATATAATATGTATATGCATTGGAATCACTTTCATGTGAAATTATATACATATTCAAGCAAATATTTTCAGACATTTTCGATATTAATTTGACTTATTTCTTAGCTTAGACAATGATTTTTTTTTAATTTTGCAATTTCACAACTCACATGTATATACTGACCTTTAGAAGCTCGTACTATGAACAAGAAAAAAAAAATAGACAGTGAAATTGTATTCATGAACCAAAATCATTGAGTATTAAATAATCATTAAATTTCATTAACTTTCGTCAAAAATTGTAGCTGGAAATGATTTTTGCTATTTGTTGGAATAAATTCCCGGCCCAATTTTTATTTTTATACAATTTTCGAATTATATATTTTCATGTTTAAGAACATTTCAAAAAAGGGATTCAAAATTTCTTCAGGTATTTATATTTTTATCAGTTTCTAGCATCCACATAAATTTTGGTTTCGACAAAATTTGAACAAAATTTAATATTCAAACTGCCAATTTGGCCACACTTTTGATAGCAACATAAAAACGGAATTTTAAAATCAACATTAAGTTGAAAACCTCAAATTCCTGTCAGCAATTAAAAGTCGTTAAAAATACAAACAAAACTGGTTCAATAGAAGATGAGAGTATATATGTAGATTTTATCGAAGTTCAGATTTTAAAATGATTTGACATAAAAAGATTAAGAACTGGACAACTACTTAAATTAATGCCTCAAGAAATGTGATGATTTCTTGAAATCTTAAAAAGACATACTTAATTTTAAGTGCTAGATTAATAGTTGAAAAGATTAATCCAATATTAAGAACCATCGCACCTGATGAAATCAAAATACTCGTAATATTTTTTCATCAAGAAACGGAGAGAGAGATGAGTTTCAATCAAAATATTAATATCCCTATGCCCATATTAAGGCAATGTGATTTTAGCCTTTTCCAGAATATACAATGTTTTTGAAATTATGTTCAATGCGCATAACTACATTTCATACCTTTATTTTGTTTTTTTTTTTTATATCAATTTAAAAATTATGGCGCGAGTAATGGTCATTATACAATGATGATAGTGCCGGTGGCAGAAAGAGGTGAAAAACTAGCAATGGAGGTGGCAATAATAACAATTAATCGCCAACGACTTGGACTTGGAATAATTGGAAGAGGGGGGTCGATCGTCTGATGTGGTACCTACGTCGTTTAGCAGGCTGATACCACAAGTTTACAGAATATGGTTACTTTGCCAGCAGAGTAGTAGTGGTGGCGTGCTGTGTCAATAAGACGACATTAAAATCCATCGAATGATATACGATACGACCGCCTTTCGATTTCTCAACGAAAGCCATCTTTGGCGGTGGTCGTCCGTCGTCGTCGTCGTCGTTGTGCGGTCGTTGTCGCGTCTCAGGAGAAGCATATAATAAAGCGGTGCGCGACGCGACGGTGGTGGTGGTATAGAAATGTCCGTAGTTATAAGGTATAGTTCTCATTCTCCGGTCAAATCTTAAGTTTTGTGCTAGGTAGGTATTTAGCACTCGTGCTATATGTGCAATTATTTACGTTAACGAATAAAATGCTAATGTAGACTATGGAGATAAAATAAGAAAACAAACACGACCACATATCAAATGAACCTCAATGTTTATTGGTTAATCAAATAATTTTGCTTAAGGCATCTTTGGTTTTTTAATATAATAAACTCAATTCACAATTTAAATGCAAGCAAGCTTAGATAGAGTAACTTAGGTATGATAATCGGGGAAGTAAGGTTGTATCTTGGGTAGCAATTTTATGCTGATTGATTTTGATTATGCATGTATATTGCATGTAGATCGAATAGATTAGGATTCACGTCATTTTAATTAAGATCCAATCAAGTCACTTGAACAAGTAAAAACTATTTTTCAAAATTTGTCAAAAGACGTACCCACACCTTCTCATTTTACAATTTCTCTTGAAATAAGATTCAGGACAAAAATTTGTGTTGTAAATTACTCTGTTCTAATAAGGATTAAATGAAAAAAATAACAACCACTTTATATTTAGCTGAACTAATAACAACCTCAAAATAGCATAGTCGGGATCTGAGAGGTACAATCTTTCCAATCGAGGTATCGCACGATGAGAAATTTAATTTTTTTGTTTTTTCATAAAAGTGATTTTACTCGATCTAACCCTAAATAATTTTTTTTGAATAACAATATTTCCGCAACTAACCATCGTTGTTACTTTCTAAAATTGAAAAACAAAATCTTCTACGAGGTGGAGGTCTGGTTCTTGAAAAATAGTAATAAGGGTCATTCATTTCATGCTTTCAAGTTGGTAGCGCTGTCAAACTCAGCTGTCATTTGAAGTGTCATAACATTAGTTAAATGTTTGAACAAATGAAAACCAAAAAAGCTGGAGATTGAAGATCATGACTTGGACGATATGTGGTTCCAACAAGACGGGACAACAAGCCACCAATTTAACGTTTTGACGACGTCAATTGGCCACTAAGATCATGCGATTTGGCACCGTTAGATTTTTTTTTGTGGGGCTACGCCAAAGACAGTGTTTAAGCGAATAATCCTCGAATTTTAGACGCATTAAAAACCAACATTACTCAAGTTATGGCCGAGATACCGCCAGAAATGGGCGAAAAAGTGGTTAAAAATTACCTCAAAAGAATCACATGCTGCGAATCTTACCGAGGCGCCCGCCATTTGAATGATATTATTTTACACTTAATGGCAAAGTCCAAACTTTATAATGAAATTAAGTTTTCATCAAAAATGTATCCCTGTGTGTGTTTTATTTAGCCTTACTGTCGAAACCGAGAAATGAATGACCCTGTATTGACCATCAAAAGTGGCTGAGGTTTCCAATTTTTTATATTTTTCAAGATATTCCTAAAAATGAAAATGAAAACAAAAAGCTTTTAAGAAATATTTACATCCAATTATTTACATATATTTACGTTATTTCAAATTTATTAACTTTAAAAATAATAAAAAATGATTGAATGGTGATATTTCCGTAACCTAGCCTCGTAAGTGGCTGCGGTTTTCAGTGATGAGTAGGAATTAAATAGGTCTTTTCGCCACATTTAAAAATTTGATACATCATTTCAAGCAGATAATTAGACAGAGAGTAAACATTTGGACAAGAAAAATTATAAAAATTCACTGAAAGCATACAGACTTCTTAATCTTGAATTATATTTTAATCAATACTATTTGATTTTTCATAATTTAAAATTATCCTCTTAAGCTTCACTGTCTCATACATATATATTTAATGACAAACACTATTATAGTCGATTTCTTTTAAAACTAGAATTGTTCATTCGAAAAAAAAGGTTCTCATCGTTCAAAATTAGACACACCATGGTCTTTCAAAATCTATAAGTACCCCTCTATGGAAATATTTATTACGTTTATAATAAAAACAAAATTTATATATAAATGTACATTTCCTTGGCGCATAGGTATATAGTTTTCCTACGTTCGTTGTGCGCTATGGGAACTTAATAATTTAACGTCGCATATTTTGCCATGCCCGTGAACTCTGTGCACACATAGACCTCCAATCAATGATGTCCATCGATGTGCACCTTCATCACCTTTGATGCGATGCTCTATAACCTGACACTGATATAGCAAGGGGCTATGTATATTTTCTTCGTCGCCTGATCTCTGAGGGTATCAATAGATCACATCGATCAAATCCGATCAATGTTTCACGCCGGCATCGAATACACTGGCTGCCCTGACCATAATCAGCCAAATCGAAAGGCTAGTCCGCTGCGGTCGGTGGTGTATCCTACACACATCACCAGCTTGGCGGTCAGGAGGCCGAATGATGTATTCCGTCACTGCCAATTGGCAGCTCAATCGGTGCAAGCATAATATCAGCTTGGACAGTATTTTTATTTTATTTTTTATTTTTTTTAAGTTCCAGAGATGCGATCGAAGAGTTCGATCCGGACCGGAGATGAAAGTCGCAATTTCACAATTTAAGATTTGCACGGCCAATCAGCAGGTCACACATCACATCATCCACGAAGTGTCCAGAGAGAGAGAGAGAGAAAAGCTTCAAAAGGTTTTCGATGGTTCAGCTTGTTGTTGTTTTTGAAGATTTTCTTGATTTGTTTTTGTGGATTTTCCCGGTAATTTGCAATCGCCTAGATTTGTGTATAATATTAGTGATGATAGATCGATAGGATACCTAAAAGAAAAATCCAATGATTGAATGGATTATGTGAATAATTGGCCTTGGGAACGTTGAAAGGTGCGATGATGGCACGAATAATTTGCTTTGTGATTTTGAAAAAAAAAAAAAAAAAAATAATAATAATGCAACAAAACAATGTGAAATCGATTTTCACAAAAATAAAATAAAAAATATTTTCATAATTCAAATGATAGTATTTTTTACTTAAAACGTTATAGGATTTTTAATTCTTTTGGCATACATTTAATCAAAATGTCTTAGAATTGTTTTAAAATTAATTCAGTGTGGAGAACTTTATTGGAAATAAACTTTACGTCAAGGAACTTATTCGCACAAAGTCTGTTATGTGGCAGGATCTTTCTAACAGTTGCCGGAGATCCTATGTACATTAGAGTCATATTACAGAAATCTAAAGTAAAATATTGCATAATGCACAGGTTGTCAAAGTTGGAAGTGTCAGATATTAAAAATGGCTGTTTGAGTTCCCACAACAACTTTTCACCGCAACATTAGAAACAACAACCAAATATTGAAATTCTTTTTATAGTGCTTAGTTTTTGAATAAATCATTTTCAAACTCAAAGTTTTGAAAATAAAATTCAAAAAAAAAAAAACAATATTTTGAAAATTATTTATTCAAAAACTAAGCACTAAAATAACGTCATTAAAAAACACAATTAATGAATGAACTACTGATTTTAAAAAAAGCTATAAAATTATATTGTTAGTGTTGCCGTTGTGTTTTTATATTCATTTTCTATTTTCTATTTTATTTTTTTAATTTCCCCCTCCTCCCAAAGGGGCGGAAATATAGAGTGGGCCAATATATTTAAATCATGTTCATATAATGTATCAAAAATTTAAAAAAAAATATGCTTTTATCACAAAATGCACAATTTTTGAATCAAACCGCCCCACTACATAGAAAAGTAAAACCCTTAACTCTTCCGATTGGTTTATTTCGAAAACGATTATTTTTTATGAAAAAAGTGTGTTAATACAGTAAAACCCGCTTAAAAGAAACGCAAAATGTCACAGTATTTCTTTCACTTAAGCGGGTTTTTCAGTTAACCGAACCCCACTTAAGTGAAAAAAAATTTCACTTAAGCGGATTTAAAAATTCCATTCAGCGGAAATTCAAAGCTAGAAAAAAATTGAATTAATCTTTTGGAGTTGCCTAAAAAAAATTTAATAAAATCCAACAACGATTTAATATGCAACACAAAAATAATTTATTGAATGTGTAATCTTCTTTTTAAGAAATTTTAAAATACGTACCTCTCGAGACATTGGAAATGTTGTTTTGGATTTTTGATAGCCAAACCAAAAAGCTATTTGTTTACAAAACGAGAATAAATGGTTGTGGCATACAGAAATTTAAATGTCATTTTTGTGGTGAAAATGGTGGAGGTGATAAATAAAAAAGAAGTGAAAGCGTTCAGCAAATTTTTTGTTCTGTTCGATTCGATTTCTTTTTCACTTAAGAGAGTTCTTTTTCAATGAGAAATATAAAATTTAACTGAAAATATTTTTCAGGTAAGCGGGTTTTTCTCTTAAGCGGGTTTCTCTTAAGCGGGTTTTACTGTAATTGTTTAGGAAATTTCTTATGGTACAAATTAGTCCTCGACATTTTTTCTGTAAAACAAACCATTTGGGAGTTATTCCTGAAAAATCATTTTGGGGCCTTTAACCCCCATAACATTGTTAGTGGGGCTCATATCGATGGGGACTTATGTATGACCGTTTCTTAAGAATACTATGAGGAGGCTATATATCAAAATCCAGCTTTCCGGCAATTTTTCGCGAGTCAAACTTAAGCTATTGTGATTCCTGAAAAACACAAATTTAAAAATTTAAGTCTAGTTAGGCTGTTATTCCACATTAAGAAATAATCTCTGATATTGCCTTAGTCTACTTAGGCCATTATTCCTTGTGTAAGTTTAAAGATAAAATTTCCTATGTTCAGTTAGCTTCTTTTCCCTTAAGACTTTTGAACTTTATGGACTTAGGTTACATAATTTTCCACTTTTTTTCCTACGAACAACAATCGTATGTTTTGCATTTCATTCCTGACTACTTATAATTATAATTCCCCGTTCGGAGTCTGCATAAAATTGTAGGTCCCCTCCATTCCTGCCAATAACGCGCACACAGGAATGGTTGAGAGTTGTAAGTCACTATGCCCGGGTTCTTCTGTTGGTTCGAGCTTTCATCAAATTTATTTTTATTTAATTTTGCATTATTGAAAAAAAAAACAAATGTAATGTATGTAATAAGGACATTATCATGAATTTGGAAGCAAACACAGAACTTAATGAGTAAAATTTCTGGCAACTTTCTTACTAACAAGAAGAGACATATCAGTTTCATTAAAAGTAATAAGTCACTTTCAGTAAATAAGCTAAGCTACTTGAAAACTTTTTGCTAAACATAAATTTGTTCGGGGAGGTTTGACTGTAGGTATATACGAATTTCATAAGTACTCCAAAACTGTGAATAATGTATGTACATTATGTCTTCCTCCCCCCTCCCCCCACTCCAAAAAAAAAAAAAACTGATGTTCGATCGATTGATGTGTCAGTATTCCTGCTACTGATGATGCTTCTTTAAACAATAATCCCTCGGGTTGTATTTTTAGAAATAATTTTCTCATCCTCCAGCTCGAATGCACTAATGATTCGGCTACCAGAGCTAGACGGAACAGAACAGAAAATCATGCTGCAAAATGCTGGAACTCTTGCCTCTACATTTTTTCCCATCAACTTAATCTATCTGCTTGGCTATATACATATATAATACCACATTCACGCCTGGACAGGGACGGACACTTTTATACTTGAAACATTCATTCTTCAGGTATAACGGTGTGCGGTGTGCGCAATGTTGGCTAAATGTAACCTCAAGCAATACACTTTAAATCATTCATACCGCACGATGCAGATTAGATTTAGAAGAAGAAGACAATGACGATGACGGTGATGTACATTCAAACACTGTCCCAACACGCCATCCTACATAATATACATAGTTCGTATATTTCCGGTTAAGCAAAGCGGATGTGGAAGAAGGGATTTTGATTTGTTTATATTTTGGAGGAATTCTATTTTTGTAATTTTAATTGAAGCAACAGTTCCATACATTTCATCTTTATGTTTAAATGGAAACTCTTGAGAAAATCAAGCGTGTTTCTATAGAGAACTGCGGCATCATCATCCTTGGATCAACTGACTTGGCGTGGCCGAAACTCAAGATCTATGTAAACTTATCTCCAGAACTCTATGTTTGTCGTGATCAATTGAGAGCAATTTATTATGAAATGAGGGTGAATTATATATCGGCTTTTCCATTAAGCGATTCACCAAGTCGACGACGTCTTCCAGCCCTCTCGTCTTGCCCTCGATATATATATAGGTATCATTCAAAACCCCGATCGATACTCACGCCACGCCAGGCATATCCAGTTCTATTTTCTGCAATCTCTTTGGATAGATGGCAGCACGGTCGCTCCGCCGCCAACGGTTGGCATGGTGGCAGCGGTGTAGCAGTGTGGCGGTGCATGTCGTTTGCGTGCGATATTTCTGACTGTTAAACATGGGAATTAAGGTATCTGCACTGAATATGTTCACCCGAGAGTTCAAGCATTGTCGTCAGGTTTCGTGCATTCATGAGCTGAATAAACTTTTTGATATAGGCGAGCATCAGAGCAGCATCATCATCATCAATGCATTGGACCAGATTTATTTCATCGGCTTTTAAGTGAACGGAAAACCGAGAGAACACTTTTCCATCACATCAACTCTCTCGATCCATAGCTTCATATCGTAGGTATTTAATTTAAAAATAATAGTGGCATGGATCATTGGCATTCGTTAAATTGAATTTAATGCGGCACGTTAATAAAATATCAGCTCAAAAGTGATTGCTGATGCTGCCTCCTTATGAAGAACCCCAAGATGTGATGGTGCGATGTGGTCTCTATGGGCTTATGATTTATTTACAGGGGCTGCGGTTAATGGGCAGGCACGAAGTTCTTTAATCATATACACACACACACACACACACACAGCACACAGTTTGAGGTATTGAAATGATGAATAGATGTTGAATAAATATTAAGGTATATAATATATATAGAATTTTAAGTTGAAGGTTATTTTGGAATGTGAGAGAAGTTGAAATTTGATTTGATGTCGTAATATGGTTCTGGATATTCTTTATAAGGTTCTGACTGATTTGGTAAAGTTCTCATTACAGCAACTTGAACAATATAAACAAACTCCCATTTTTTTGTATATAAAAGCTTTAAGTTGCCTTTTGTTTTAAATTTGGTACGATGCATGATTTGGAAAAAAATGCAATAAAAAAATAAATAAGACTATAAGTCGTTTTGTTGGGTGAAAATGTCAGGGAGATATGTACGTACATAGTGGGAACTGAGAAAGTTAATTAATATTAATTGAGCTTTGTATGAAAAATTGAAGCTAAAGAAAAAGGGTGCGAGTACCGGGACTCACGGTTAAGATGTGTAAACATCAAATTAAATATTCAAGTTCTGATTTTACATAACAGAACTCGGCGAGTTCGAACTGTTAATCAAATTTCAACCCAAACTAAACTTGACCTTTCGATTTAGTTTGAGCTGCCAAGGAACGTACCCAATATTGAACGAAACCAATATACATCAACGTATCGTAACGTGTAGTAGCACAACGTAATGTGCCACAGAAACTTCTACGTTTTTAATCTACCCATAAATGTTTATGCATCAAAAATTTAAATTATGGAAAAATCAATTTGTAAATTAATATTGAAAAAAATACATTGAAGATTAAGAAGTCTTTATGCTTTTAGCGAATTTTGATATTTTTTTCTTTTCCAAATTCGTACTCTCTATCAAATTATTTGTTGCTATTTTTAAGTTGCTTTTCGTACTGTCCCATATACATTGATATTGTTGGTCTTTTTCTTGCAACATTCGTCAAATTTTTAAATGTGGCAAAAATGCCTATTTATTTCTTATTCAGCACTAAAAACTACAATTTCTTACGGAAATATCTCTATTCATTCAAACACTTTTTTATTTAAAATTAATTAATTAGAAATAAAGTAATTACACTTTGAATGTAAATATTTCGAGAACCAGGCCCCCTAGAAGCTTTTAGTTTTTAGTTTTAGAAGGTCTTAAATAAATAAAAAGTAACTTTAAAAATCACAACCATTTACAATGGTCAACCGCTGAAACATTGCAATCTTTAAAAAAATGGAATGTCGTCTGATTTCTTGAAAATACATGAATTTTTAAAATTAATAATCTAATGACCTTTAAAACTACTTGTTAATTTTAATCAATTAATCCTGCTTTAAGTATTAACCAGACTTAATTATTTAGCTTCAATCCATACACCCACTAAGTTCAATTCAAAATAAACCATTGTTGATGCTGGGAATGATACTGGTAATAAGAATGATGCTGATGTTGTTATTGCTTTTGTAGGATGGTAGATTTTAGGTAGCTTATGGTGGAGATTAACAGGTCTATTGCTGGTATATTGTAGGATGATACCGTATATTTACTGGCGGGAAAGGTTGTTCTAAGTAAGATGAAGATTGTCGAAGAGGCTTTTCACTCAAATGTATTGCCGGAAACAAATTGAATAGAGCATCACTTGTCGTTCCTACGTTTGTTTAAGTACTTTTTTTTTTTGATAACCAAAATTGCTACTTTAAGTCACATATGAAAAGTATGCTGTAACCCCTCACACAATTTTTTTTTTTAATTTTGTCGCAGAGCGATGATGATCATAGGAGTTGGTACTGAGGCTGGATTGAGGTTTTACTACCGGACAATGAAAGTGTACCGAAGAACTCGTGGTGTAGACAGTGAAGTTGTGTTGCCGTGAGAAATACAAAATGAATTTTTGGCTTCGAAAGATTCAATGACAATGACCATGCCCATGTGCAATCGCCAGAAGAGTCACACTAAGTTTGATTCCCTCCAAGGTGTACAAGCTCCGGGGTGCTGCTTAGTGTTCTAGGGAGGTCACTTTTGGGCAAGCAAAGCACTAGCTTGGTAAAAAAATACTCGCTCTGTAAAATGTTGGTACAGTTGTGAAATAGTGCTGCCGGTAATGGTGCTGCTATTCGAATTTCAATCCTTGATTACAGCTGGAATAGTTCTAGTGGTTTATGCTGGTTTCTCTTCTTTTTTTTTCTTTATAAAAAAGGAATGTTCGATGACACTGTAAACGAGGAGGATTATAGTAATCTAAAAAAACAGTTTTCACACGAAGTATGGCGAAATGTTTTGCCTGTTTTAATTCGGTATAAGCGTAGTGTTTGTTTTTCTGTTCCAACGCACCTATTCAACTAAAACGCAAATTGTACAAATTTTTGAACAAAGGTATTTTGAGTTAATATTTCAAAATTTTTTTACCTGACGTTAGTTCAGTACGAGCGTAAAATAGTTTTTTTTTTTTGGTAAAAAAAAGTGATTTTAATTTTTTATTGATTTGGTTTTGCAAATTTAACTTATTATTTTAGTTAAAAGGCACTTTTTCTTAATTTTTTTTTTATTTTCGGATTAAGATGAACTTTTTCTAGAGAGTTCCACCACCGGCAAATATTAGAAATCAAAGGAAGAAATGGATACATTTTATTCCCTGTCATTTTGTAATTCAATAATATATCGATAATAAATGAAATACCTACTGAACTCCATATGGGTAGAGTTCGTAAACTCGACAACATTGTTGGTGGTAAAAAAAAATGATTATTTCGGCTGAAGTAAAATTTTAAATTAAGTGAATTGGTCCCCAACAAATTTCAAGTTTTTGCAAACAAACAAGTTTATTTAACTGACAGGTTTTATATTTTCTGCCAATTTAAATCTGAATCTGGTATCCACAACCATATAATAACTCATCTTCTCTCCCCCACATCTTAACTCCAACCAAGTCATTTTAAAAAGAAAACTTGAACACAAAAATAAAGTAACGCACCTATTCGCAATTTAATACTCTGTTTCATGCAATTATCAAACATTTTCACTGGCCACCACCACGCATATTATCCTATCTGTAACCTAACCTGACCAGACCAGACCATTGCATCCTGTATATACCTACATATATCTATCTAACTTGAGAGGTATATTGATTCTGGATTTGATAAGTGCCCGCGCATCTTCTTCATAATATTCATATAGGTGTGACCACAAACCAGGTATAGACTCATCATCATCAGTGCATTCATTGCACCGTTCGTCTCCTCCTCCAATCCATTCCTGTATAGTGAAATTGCCTCATAACATAGCATAAATAATTAAAATTGAAAATTTCCTCGTCTCATACTCTCGGTGTTGTTGGGCTCGAATATATATAGAGAGAGAGAGAGCTTCACTGAAACAACCCACCTCCTTCTATATATCGGAGGACGCAACAAAGTCCCTGATTTAGCGTCGTCCATTTTCGCATTCCATAATTGTGAACATATCTCCAATTATGAGGTTGATTGCCGGCTCGGCAGTGAGATGGCTTAAAAGAGTAGATATACCCATAGAGCTCTTGGTGTGTCGATGAGGAAATTCATCCACAAAAAAAAAAAAAAAAAATAAACCTTCAACCACTCATATTCCAACATGCCGCAAAATTGCAATGACCAGACTATGAGTCTTTAGTTTATGAACAAGGAGCGCATCTTTGCGATGTAGGCCAAAACTGCAATAAGCCAACCAGCGCAACGAAGTAACAAAACTGCAACACTGAATCATAAATCTTTTTAATGCCTCCTTGCAAATATGTTCGAAATTTCGTTGCTCACATAGCTCAAATAGCCAGCTTCTTATTCTGCCAATATATGGTTACATAGTTTGTATAGAGACCTGAGGTCATAAACATAGAGTTCCAGAGCCATATATAGTGATGCGGTGCAGAGTGGCATCAACCATCAACATTGCGGCACCGCCGCAGCCGCCGCCATTGAAGCAAACTAAACTCCTTCCTCTTAACCTAAAGAAAGCGAAAAAGCTAATTTAAAACAATTAAGTTGAACGAACTATCTTTATTAGCAAATGATGAATAATACTCTATAAGTGAAAAAAAAGAAGAAAATAACTGAATTTTCCATAGAAGACTTCTCTCTTAACCAAGCCCTGATGGTGAGCTTATTTAACGTAAAACCCATAAAACTCCAGGACAAGCTAAAAACAGCCCATATCGAAATGAACCTAATTTTCTAGCCGCTTTATGTGCTGGCTCCTTTTAACTTGACTTCCTCGCACGGCTCCTTTTGAAAATGTTATAATTATTTCTGCTCGTAAATTAAACCGTCAAGAAATCTGTAAGATTGCCAATCTATCACTCATCAAGCTTGAAATGAGGGTATAAATCTGGGTGAACGAAATGGCTGGCGTCGCTCATCGCTCGTCGTCGTCGTCGTCGCCGTCGCATTCATCGTTCGTTGTCTAGGAAATATAACCATCAAGTGAAACTTAACATTCGCATGCACTCGTGTAATTTTATGTTTGGTATTATTCGAAGTATCTGAATTCATTACGCCTTCCATGTAAAACATATTTTTTTTTTTATCGAAAAATACTTACTTGGTGAATATCGTAAAATGATTGTTTTTTTTTTTTTTTTTGTTGGAAAAACAAAATACTGTCATGCTTAATCTATGTGAAAAGCTACTTTTGCTTTATATTGGTCTTTGTTGGCTTCATTATTATAACTGTTAGAAGTTAAAAATAAACTATCAATACCTTGTTGTGAAGTGGTAATTGGAAATGGGGTTTAAAGTGATTTAAAAGAAATTTTTGATTTCATAGAGCAAAGTTAAATTAAAAAAAAAATTAATGTCAGGTCTTAACCCTTTCAAACGAGTCTGAATCTACAGTACTCGTACCTACAAATACACTTGCGCCAATCTTAACAAAACACGATTTTCTGCTTCAATATAGTTGATAGAGGCTTTATGGTTGGTATTATAGATATTTTGTTTCGGTATTCTTTTTGAACACTATTTTGTTTTAATTCGAACTTTATAAAGAAAACCTCAAATTAAGTATAAAGGCATTTGGTCCATGTAGAAGGCTCACAGCCAAAAAACTTGCAATTAAAATAAACATAATATACTGAGCAACACTAAAGGAGTATGATGATCGACCTTGCAGCAGTGAAATATAGCTATAAATTCACCCTTTAAAAACTTGGAAAGTTTTATTGATAAATTTAATTTTAATTATCTTTCATAAGATTTCTTAAAAAAGATAATTTTTGGTTTGGTAGTAATTTCCCTCGATTTATTATTGCGTAAATTAAGGTTTCCATGTCAGCTCTTTTGTTTGTTAGAATTTCAATTTTATTTTAAGGCTAATCAAATAGAAAAAGTAAGTCTTTTAGACCAATACGGTATTACTAACTAATATTGATGATCATATAAAATATTTACTATTCAAAAAATTTTAATAAAGATTTTGTATTTTCCTCAAATTGCTAAATTGCAACCAAATTTATTTCTTCGTTCAGGATTTAGAAGAATCACTCCCTGCGTTTACGTACGATTTTCTATAAAACACACTTACTTAAAAAATGTTAATTAAAACAACGACAATTTTAAATTATTTTTTTTTTTGTTTTCAAAGCCAGATGTACATTCTTTCGTTGTTTTGTTTTTAAATCAAGTTATTTCCATTAATAATTTTTGATAAAATAATTTTCAAAAAAAATAAATAAACGAACCCAAATAAATAAATGATCGCATTAAGACGTTTAAGCTGATACCTTTAAAAACTTTTATCTGAATTTTCTGTGTTAAATCGAAATTTAACACTAAAATCCGAAAAAAAATTATTTTTGTTGTTTCTAAAAATTTCAGAATTTTAAACCTTTATCTTAAAAAGATAAAAATAAAAAAAACTTAAAAAAATGTGTTGTTTTTTTTATTTCTTACACAAAAATATTATTAGTCTGTTTTGTAAATATAAAACTTACTATCATGATGGTCATCAAATTGAAGTTTAAATCCTACATTTTGATTCTAGTTTTTGATATTTATGCGACTTTTTTACTTCAAAAATGTTTTGATTAAAAATTATTTTCCACCTTCCCCCACTTAAAAAAAATAGTGAAAATGAATTTACTTCCATGCAGCTTATTAAAAGTAAGCAATAACCTATGAATGAATGAATGAATATTTGGGGTATTAATTGCACTGCGATCTTGAGATCTATTGTGCCCCCCTTTTAGAGCTAGATGAGAGTGCTCATTTACAGCTCTTCCTCCAAATTGGTCACTTTGAGGAACTTTTGTATTTGGAATATTTTAAGAGAGGATAAGTCGCTCTGTTCTATCTGGTGTCGGCCCAGATATCTAAGCAATAACCTAATGCATCCAGAAATTTCAAGTGCCACGCGGGTGACAATGGCGCAGTGGATGGATGCAGTGCTTGACTGATAACTTAGGGGAGTGGGTTCGAGCCCCACTCTAAGCAGCATTCTTTTCTATATACCTTCAGTTTCAACTGTACGCCACCTATGGTATTTCATGAGATAATAAACACTTTATTTCTCAGTGCAATGTGCTAGCAAAAAATTTTTCCTATTTTTCTACTCCTTCCAACTAGTACCGTCGGGTTGCATTTAAAAAGACCTTAGGTCTTACTGGCATATAGTTAAAATTATTATTATTATTATATTATTAAAAGTGATAAAACTGCCATGTTGAACAGTTCTTCTTGTCCATAAAACCGAATTGTAGATATATTTTTTTCATTTTTTTTTGTATTCTCAACGTGTTTTTTTTTATTAACTTTTTATATCAAAATATTTTCAATATTTTTAGTTTTTACCCTATGTTTCCTAATAAATAGACACATTTAAAAGGATTTCCTTTAAATCGTTAAAATATGTACACATTATACCTCCCAAATACAGAAAATTATTTTAAAATCGAGCATCCTTTTTTACTTTTATCCTATTTCTTCCTATAAATAACTATTTTGAATGTAAGAGATATTTGAAAACCATATTCTAAATATAACCTTAAAAAAGTACATATTTAAAAAAAATCTGAATTATTTTTCATTATTTTTAAACAAACAGAATTTTAAAAAACTATAATGCCATTATTTGTTTTACCCAATTTCACCCTAAAGCTTATAATCATAAAAAAAAAATAACCCATAATCATAAAAATAATAACCCATAAAGTCATTCCTTTAGTAAAACCTTAAATAAAAAATTTAAAATCGAATTAGAATTCTTTTATCTTAACCACATTTCACCCCATAAATAGTTAAAGTTTTAGCAAGCGTATACAAGTTTTTGTAAATTTTGATAAAAAAATATATTATTTTTTTATTCTCATATATTGATCTTATTTTTATATTAGTATTTTAGGCCAGGAGCCACTTTTGTTAAAAAATGCTGTTCTTTGAGTTTTGAGATAAAATACATATACGTTTGCTATTTGTCGCTATCATTTTGAATACAAAATATTATATTGTGTCAAAATATTAAAAAAAAAATGTTACTCGCTGGTTTTTATGCACTAAACTGCACAACTTAATGCAATTTATCAAAACCTTAAAAATGACGTACCTCTACGATACATCAATATTAGGTTCACTATTATTAAGCAAACAAAATTAAGTGTTAGTTTAGATTAGAGAAGTCAACAAAACCTTCCAGTCTAAATTTTAAAGCTTCTTTTCATTATTTTTGGGTTTTAATTGCACTGCGGCCTTAAGATTTATTTTTCCCTCTCCTTTTATTTAGGTAATAACTAATAACAAATATTTTTTATTTATTTTTTGATACGCTTTCGTAATAATATTGATTTGACATTTCATTCAAACTAATTAATTTTATTTTCATTTTTAATTAAGTTTAAGGTCTTTTCTTCTGTGAAATATCAAAATATAACTCATTTTTAAAAGCACACAAATTTGAGGCCGATATTATTATTATTTATATTTAATAAATATCATAAATACATAGACACGCAAACTTAACAGTTTGATTGCTGTGAATAATTTAATAGCATAGCCTATTTAATCAATATTTATATATTTAGGACTTCCCATTATAATATTTATATGCTCAGTTCCCACAGTATTATTATTTTAATAATAAAAAGAAAAAAAAAAAAACACTTCATGGTTTGATAAATTTATAGTTTGAACCATTAAATCGATCACTCGAGGGCGTATACTTAACCGAAAAAATTTCTATTCCATCATCTTCTATTTTCCAACCGCAGCAGTTAAATGTTAGATTCAATCATAGGCGATCTTACAAGGAGGGAAAGGGGCGGCATATTTACCCTTTTCCAACCAACATGCCACTTCTATTTTATTGCTATATGGGTTTAATTTCGTTTATTAATGAAGTAGCGTTATAGGAATTTAAATAATGAGGATATGGATTTTTGGTATTTTAGTTAAGACGAGCAATTCCACTTCATCTTTTATATAAACACGAATTTCGAACAAAAATCATTGTTTGGACTTTTCGTATCTAAGTTTTGGAAATGGTCTCCCCTGAAAAAATAATTTTTGCGAGCGCTTATGCTTTAAGTCTGTCCGGAATGGCTATAGAGTGGCACAGGGCCAATTTCGCCAACTTCCAAATTAGGAACATCGTATCTCACTTGTAACAGTCCAATATGTTCGTTTCGATTACGAACGACAGCATTAGCCCACTAGGCGAGAGTGGCTTTGCCTGGCTATGGTATATAATATGGCGATAGTGATTGACCAAAAAAAAAATATAAAACCTTCTCTTCTCTGGGAATTCAAATTTTCAAAGACTGACTGTTAGGTATGTATGTACTGTTGTATATGCGGCCTACCTGCCTGATCGGATCACTGCTACCACAAAGTTGAACATAATTGCTTTTGCTTCTGGCCAGTGTAATAAATTACATCTCATGATACGCTTGTTGCTATTATGGTCCATTATACTTTGAATTGATTGTCAAAAGTGCGATTAGGTTTGGGAATATCATTTTTTTTTCTATGCACAAAGATACATACATACATACATAAAAATATATGTATTCGGGATGATTTGCCTATACATTAAACTGTTAGTTTGGTTTGCGTTTTGCAAAGTGCCAACATATAAAATTGTGTCGATATGATTAATGTTATGGGGAAGTCTTCAAGCCTTCATGTCTGCTGAGAGAAAATAATAAAAATAAAATTATGAGTAATGGCAATAATGGGGGTTCGATGTGTGCCACTGATTTTCGCATCTGTGGTAGAATATGGTTTCGATTGGAATTTAATTGGCAAGTGTTGGGATTTAATTCTAATTGCTAGTTTTAAGCTACAGAATCAAATTTTTTAATTTAGCAGAATATGATTTTATAATTGATGGAAAGAAATTAAATATCCACTATAAAAAAAATAATTTTCTATTAATAAAAATTCTCACGACCTATTCAGAAATTAGGCTAAGTCATGATATTGAATATTGTTGTTGGAAGAATTTTTTGGTAAAATAATCATGATTGCTATCTTAGGCATCTAAATATAGATTTTCAAAGTTTTTGGAGCGGATTTTTCTTTAGTTGTGTGACACTCTTCAGGATTTTTAAAATTTCCAAAAAATGCTTGTTGTACATAATATTTAAAGAAAATAGTCGCAACTACTCATTATTCTCATTGGCGCAAAATTTTAAACGATTTAGTAAAATGTTAAAGCCATTTTAGTAAGTTACTAAGTTAAAAAGAAGATTTTGCTAATTTTAAACGATTTTAGCAACTTACTATCTCTTAACATTTTACTAAAGTTAAAATCACAAAATGGCTACTTTAACTTTTAGTAACTTGCTAAATCCATATGAAATCTGTCACTGTCCTCGAAAAAAAAAATTTGGCAAAGAGTTAAATTGTGTTTTTTTTATGATTCGTGTGCTAATTGTTTTTCAAAGTAAATAAAAAAAAAATAAAATGTTTTCGGAGGACGAAGATTTTGATATGTTCGAAGACACAGTTACATATGTGCAGAAAAGTGCGATGTTTTAAGTCCCGAACAAATCCTTTTGAAGAGCTGGACGATGGAGAATTTTACTCCAGGTATAGGTTTGATAAGACTACAGTTCGGTTCTTGGTTGAAAACCTAAACATCCAAGACCGAATAACAAACTGTGGCTTCTGATTTCACCAAAATAAAATAACAAAATAGTTGTCACAATAAACAAATAACAAAATAAATTATAGGTTGTCACTTGACTTCTGACATTTCAAATTATTAGGTCCGTTCCCTAGATTTAGGTTTGTTTGCTTTGTTTTTCTTTCACGAACTGTCATTGTTTGGACGTGTTCAGATGCATCATTTTTAATAAAAGGGAATGAGTATTTTACTAGTTAGTAAAACGAAAAAAAAGGATTAAAATTTCCGAAGAGTTAGTAAATTACTAAATGTTTAGCAAATTACTAACTAGTAATATGCTAAGCCCTTAACAATAGGTTGTTTAAAATTTTGCGCCATTATTTTTTATTTTCGTTCTTAGTATTTAACATTAGCAGATGGGCAATTAAAGGGAGCCAATCAAATTGTACCTTATTTTTTTTATTTCAACCTGCTGAACTTTACCACGATCCGCAGCGCCACCTGCTATACAAAATGTCAAAATTCAAAAAATAACTTTATAAGTAGTTATATAAAGAAAATACTCAAATATAAGAAAAGTGGGTGTGGCAATAGGCGGATTTTAAAACACATGTCCTAATTTATGGGTCCAAGAGATATAAATTACAAAATTTCAACTTTATAGGAAAGTAAAGTAAGGAAGAATATCTCATAAACATATAGGAGAAGTAGGCGTTGCAGTAGGCGGATTTCCAAAATAATCTACACCATTTCAACTTTTTGGTTCTAGTGTGACTTATTATAAATTTTTAGCCTTCTAAGGGGGTTCAGTAATGGGAATAATAAAATATGATACAAAAGGGCATGTCAGTGGGTGGATTTTACTTAAATTATTTTTTTAACCATCATATTGCTGCTAATAGGAAAAAATTTTCAAATTTCAGAGAAATTGTTTCAGTAGTTTTTAAGTTTATAGTCTCCAGACAGATCAAGGTTCATTTTTATAAACATATTGTATATAAACTAGCTGAGCCCTAACAACGCTTCGCAGCCCCACCTATTGAAATATAAGATACGTTAGTGTGGCATAATTATAATGAGAATTTAAAAAAATACATTTTGTCATGTTTGAGATTTGAAATACAAATTACAACTTTGTAGGGATGTTAAGTAAGGAAAAATCTCAGATATAAGAAAAATGGGTGTGGTAATGGGCGTATTTTAAAACACATGCCCTGAATTATAGGTTCAACAGATTTATATTACAAAATTACAACTTGATAAAAAAGTAAAGCAAGGAAGAATCTCGGATAGAAAAGAAGTAGGCGTGGCAGTAGGCGAATTTCCAAAATAAACTACACCATGCAAGGATTTTGGTTCAAGTCAGATTTATTATAAAATTTTAACCTTCAAAGGGGGTTCAATAAGGGAAATAATAAAATATGTTAAAAATGGGTGTGTCAGTGGGTGGATTCTACTCAAACCATTTTTTTAATCATCTCGCTGCTAATAAAAAAAATTTATATTTCAGAGAAATTGTTTCAGTACTTTTCAAGTTTATAGTCTCCAAACAGATCAAGGTTCATTTTTATAAACATATGTATGTATATATACTAGAATATACCAGCTGAACCCTAAAACCGCTTCGTAGCGCCACCTCTTGAAAAACATAAGAAAATTTGATGTAACAAAAGCTGAATTAAAAAAATACAATTTGTCATTTTTATGTTTAAGAGATTTGAAACACAAATTACAACTTTGCAGTGATGTTAAGTAAGGAAGAATCTCAGATATTAGAAAAAAGGGCGTGGTAGTAGGCGGATTAAAAAAAAAAAAAACTAAATTTTTTCATGTTTTTGCCTCAAGAATGATTTATTATAAAAGCTACCTATACTTTTCTGGTTTCACCGGCCTCTTTTTTTATTCCTCTTAAAAAAAAAGAGGAATTCAATGCACGAAATTAATTTTAATTTCATGTAAACATAATCAATTACACCGTATGAAAGAACAAACACCAATATTTCACTGTGACGCTTGTTCGGAAGAAAAACAAAAACAAACATCTATAATTGATTTACAAAATACTACCTGCGCTGCAGCAGCGGCTGAACAATTCGAACATCACTAAACTTATCTACTTCGATCAAAACCAATAATAATGCATCTTTTGCATATAGAAGTACATTTCCCCCTCTCTCATATACTAGTAGATTCTTTATGGTTCGCACTATAAGAAACACGCAATGACTGATCATGTGAATTATTGAAATGCATTTCAACTTCAAATTGCCATAGCTATATCGTGCGTCTTTCTGATGTCAATCCAAAGTCTGGTAACATGGGTCTCTCTTTAATTTGTCCATCTATGAATACGTGATGCGTTTATGGTTTGTTCATTAAACATAATATACTTAGAGCTATTTTAAATGAATGTGAGCCCACATTAACCCTGTAATTGCTTAGCAATAATTTCTGATGTTGATTGGATTGGATATGTAGGTCTTCAAATGCAGTTGAACTTCCTTTTCATATAGCTTAAAATATTTTTTGTATACAAGGTACTTATTGTACATATCTAAATTGACTGCTGCACGAATATGTTTTTCTCCACTCGTAGGTGAGGAATAAATATTTATATAGTGAGTTGTTGTTTCCTAAAACGATTCATAAACCTTTTCCATATTGGGCGTTTTAATTGATCCAATAAATTTGAGCAATGAGTCATTTGAGAGAATTAAGTGCTAATAAGACAGTGGTATCAAAAAAATACTAGTTTATATTTCTGTAACATGAAAAATAGTATTTATTATGTCTTATGGAGACGATTTTACTTAAAGAAATTTACAAACCATTTCGCTGCTAAAAGAAACGAAATTTTAAAATTTCACTGAAATTGGTTCAGATGTTTTCGAGTTCATAAGATTAACATTTATTATTAAATATATTAGGAGCTTAATACTGTCATGCTTTTCAGCGCCACCTATTAAACATTAGTCAAACTACAATATTTTAGCATTAAAAAAAAATTTACCTTTCTATATGAAAAAAAAAAAACTCAAATATAATAAAATTGGGTGTGGCAGTAGGCGGACTTTTAAAAAAATTCAAATGTCGTGTTATAGATTCAAGAGATTTTAATTACAAAATACATTTTTTTTGGGATGTTAAGTGAAGGGGAATCTCAGATACAAGAAAAGTAGGCGTAGTAGTAGGCGGATTTTCAAAAATTTCACATGTCTTGGTTTTGGCTCAAGAGAAATCTTTTATGAATTTTCAGCCTTCTAAGAACAAAAACAAAATTTTAATATTAAAAAACTAGGCGTGGTAGTGGGTGGATGGAAAAAAATAATACATATCATAGTTTGGTTTGAATAGAAATTAATAGAAAATTTAAACGTTATAAGAACGTTATTGATGGAGAAAATAAAAATATGATATAAGGGCGTGGTTATGGGCGGATTTCACTCAAACCTTTTCTAACCCATCTTGCTGCTAAAAAAAATTAACTTTTAAAATCTCATCTAAATTGGTTCAGTAGATTTTGGGGTCAATGAGTCTTATACAGAATAACAATCATTTTTATATAAATATAAAAAAGAATTATTTTTAAGAGATTTATTTAATTTTAGCTTGAGTTCATACTTCAACTGCAGCGAGTTTCCACTCAAAAAAAAAATCTCAAGAAAAAAAAATTATCCTGTGTATCATTTGTTGTTGTGTATTCCTAGGATTTTTAACTACATTTTGTCTTAAAACACCTCAGATGGGTTATGTCAATTAAATGAATTTTTGAGTTGATTTTTTTTTAAACCATCACGAAAGAAACTTTGGCCTCAATAGATTTTAAATAATTAGGCTGAAATTAACAGCAATGATTTCTTGTTTAATAAATATTTTCAATTTGAACAAACGAGAAGTCACGATATTATCACAAAAAATAAAGTAAGACGATGCACCTTTTTGACTTCATTTATTTTTGCGCCAAGAAAACTTTGTGGATTTACAGGTAAAGCTAAATGAAATTCAGTCAAATATGACAGATTAATCAATTTTTGTTATAGAAATGTCAATTGAATTGGTTTTTTCTAACCCTGCGGCTCCATTGGCAATATTCGAAGAAATAAATTGCTTGGTTCATTGCCATGAATATTGTCAATGATGGAGACGCTTTGAAAATGGCAATATTGCTCGGTAGATGAAAGACACATACTGTGTTGCATAGATTTTGACGTTTCATCTTTTTCAAAATGGTTTCTCCGGGATTTTGAATAACTTTCGCTTCGTTTTGAAATTAAAATTGAAAATATGAGAGATCTAGTGGTGACAATACAGTCACCATTTTTATACATAAATTAAACAATGAAATGTTTATCAAGCCAATAAATTGCCTTTGTCATTGCATCAAATATTTCCAATGGAGCCAAAGGGTAAGGAGGAAGTTCGGTAATATTTTTTTGTATGAGTATGTATTTTTTGTCAGTCACTGTTAGAACCTCTTTATATTCATATATAAAAAATTACACATATACGTTTATAATTTCCACAATCGACCTCGCAAAAGATAATTGCTAGGTTTTAAATGGATCAAAACGTTTTATAATTTTAGAAAAGCTTCGCCATCGCACCCAAACAAGGGTTAGGCATTACAATATCCCAACCCAAATTAATCCTAAATTAAATGTATATCCACGTATTTATAATTTTTACTAGAAATACGACAAAATCAACTGTACTCTAAAGATATATAGATATACTTTATATGTATAAACGATAAATTATGAATCATTTTATGTAGAATAATGGTTAACCATCCACGCACTTTTACGCCTTGACATGGCTTCTGGTTAGATATATACAAAAACACCACGGTACAGACTTTACGGTTTCCAGGCAATTTTTCTCCCACATTTAATCTGGATATCTGAGTTGAGTGTGAGGTGTCAGTAAAGTACGAGTATTAAGAGAAACAGAAGCTGCATGAAGTTTTATATGAAATATATTGTAATGCATCATCATTAAAATTTTTATCGTTATTGTTAGCTGCAAACATCATCAAAACCATCCCAAAAAAGGCAACTTATTTGAAGGAAGGTATTTTTTTTTAACCGTTTTTAAATTTCAATGAAAACGGTATTAATGTTTGGTGATGGGTGTGTGAATATGATTGTAATGCGTTTAATATAAGAAGACGTACAATAATGGATTAAATAGAAAGGTTCAAAATTGCAGTTCAAAATTGCACATGCACTGATGAAAGAATGAATGTCTGACATCTGACTAACTTGGCATTGCCAGATGTGTTTTTTTTTATGTTTCCGAAATTAAATTATTAAATAAATTGATAATAATTAAGTTTATATTGACAATAGTGAAAGATTGGAAATTTATTCAATAATCTAATACAATTATCATTTTCAACCATATCGGAAAGCAGTGACGTAGTGCTGAAATTTTTAGTTTGTGATTTCAGGCGTGTTTTTTTGTAAGCTTGGAGAGAATAGGACGAAAAAAACGACTTCGGTGCTAAATAATCACCATGTTAAATACAACAACAACTAATCCCCTACGGACTAAAATAAACCCAGAGAATTCTCCGTGCTTAACTTAAGCACACAGAAAAACTGTGTTACCGGCGTGAATTATTATACTTGTTATCGATAGTTTGTATCAAAACTCCATTTTATTTCTGTGATGCTAATCCCTGTGGTCGTTTTGTTCGTGCAATTCCTTCTGAAATTAAAAAAAAACACGCCTTTCTTGTGAAATTTTTTATTGGACTTTTTGTTTCGCATAAGTAGGGTTCTTGACTAAAAGCTCAGCTGTATAGTATACCTTTCACTAAAGCTTTTTTCCATTTTTACTTGCGATATGGTACTATATGACAAGTTATGGATTCGTAAAAAAAAAATAGAACAGCTTTGGACATTCCCCCGACACATTTTTTTCATTCATTTTTGATTTTTAAAAAAAGTTTCAAATACTTTATTGAAAACTTAATAATTCGAAATCGATTCGGTTATGAGCAAAAATAACGGTACCTCCCATACAAGTGTTTAAAAGTCTGTGAGGAGAATCTCATTTTTCTCAGAAACGACTCCTAAGATTTTGATTAAATTTGTGTGTTGTAATCAAATTTAGGAACTGGGACTGTCTTCTCCAAATTCAGATAGAAAATCGATTTGATGTTATGAACATTTGATAGTCAAATAATTTTCTGCATTTGAAAAGTTTTTATCTTAGTAAATTTTTTTTAAATGCGAAATTTTGAAAATGATAAATTTCGCTTAACCAGATTTATTTAAAACAAAAGTGAGATTTCTGTATTAGGGATTTTTGTTAGCGATCAATCGAAAAACTCACATAAGCTATCACTATATACATCTTCAATTTTATTGCTTTGACCCAGTCGTATGTATTTTATTTTATTTTATTTAGTTTTTTACTTCTCTCGCACTTTTATCAAAAAAAATTCTTATTTTTTGCTTAATTTATTTACCTCTGGCATCACTGTTCAGCTTCCTTCATCAGCATCATGCATCGTGATGAATAGCATCAGCATCATCATCATCATCATAATAATAATCATCCAACCAGATGTATACGAACCGATATGACGATGAATGTTTGATCGGTGTAATTTATTTGTCGTATTACGTGTAAACATTGCCCAAGTCGATTGATCTGTCCACATCCTGCTGGCTGTCTCCAACGTAGTACCCGCACAGAGGAGGAAGGAAGAATCCACGCTGTAGTGCATGCGACGCAATGACCGACGACGACCAACGACGACCAACGACACGACGACGATGCGGCAACTTATAGCCCAACTCTATAGCTTAGTTATATATGAATGACTACGTGTCGAAAATTGGACAGTAAAAGGCGTTTTAGTTTGAGTTATTGGTCCTAGTGGGCTGGGAAAATTTCCATATTGGAGGCTCGTCCGCGGCTCCGCCTCGCCGCCGCCGTCCATCTACGACGACGGTCAACGTGTCGTTGTTCGCCCAATAGTATAGGTATACCGTATACCTATAAAACGCAGCTCATAGGACTATTATGAAATATTGTGGGCAGAGGTAATGAATTACAAATATAAAATGTGAGAAATAGAGAGTGTTTTTTTTTTTTTAATGCATGTCGTCGTTGAAGTCCTCACGAGTGTATTATCCTTGATTTAGTTATCCTATGATTTAATGAAGTTATTATTGATGCTGAGATAATAATCGTACATCAGCAGAACAAGAATTAAGATAAGAATCATGAAAACCTTTATATACCAAACAACGACGATAAAGACGACAACTATACGATGACTTGACTGCTAAAGGGCTGTTAAAGGTGAATTGCGTGATATTGATCAATCGTGGTAATCTAAAAATAATAATGATCGATCGAAAAGTTGACTGTATGTGAAATAATGGCTAAAAAAGGGTTTAAACGATTTTAATATGGCCGTTTTGTTGTAGTAATCGATTTTACTTTAGAATTTTTCTAAGGCCACACAAATTCTTGAAATAAAATCGATGATTTCTGCGAAGGGTTTTAATTAGGAAAAAACAAGTAGCAGATAAAATAATGATTTTTTTAAATATTTTTATCAATTAATTTAACTTGGAAAATATTACGCACAAAAAAAAATAGGAGAGTTATTTTCCATGGCAATTTTGCATCAAAGTTAGAGCAACGTCCCTGGCCTCTGTAAACTAGTGGTTTTATTTATAAACGTTGTCTAACTTTAGGCAACTGTCAAACTTTGATAAATGTGTTCAAAAACCTTGTTTATTGCTGCCTAACTTAGACACAAGAGTAGATTGTCTTAACCGTGAATAATGTGATATTTATTTTTTATTAAATAAAGCATATTTCCACCAATTTGAAAATAGTTAGACAGTGTCTAAGTAGACAAAAATCTAATAAATACGACTGTATGAGTTTATTTATTTAAACTAAATAGCTTCAATCCTATTTATTAAAAATGTCCCGTTTCCTTCTACTTTTTTTCTTTTAAATAGACATTATGTAGGCTATAAATAAATACTAAAATTAAATAAGCCCCTGAAGATGATGGATAACCCCCGAAAGGTTGGGAAAAGATGAAATAAATTTTATTTTTATTTAAAATCAAAAAAGTCTGCATGAAAAACAAGCCTACTTTTTTGCGCCATCAGGTCCTTACTTATTAAATTGACCTTATTTAAATGACTGATCATTACCTTAACTATTAAAGAAAGTTAATTTTAATGTGCTCTCTGCTCTTTATTAAATTCCAATTAAATTTCAATTTATTATATTTTCTTAGGCAACATAACCTCGCTATAATTTAAGTGCATAATATAGTACCTAACCTATTATACAAAACATGTGCAAAAAAAATCGGCATCATCTAATCGATACATATATATATATTTTTTTTACGTTCAATAAGATAGGTGATGGACCCCATTTAACGTTTATTGGTTTATAAATAAATCCACGCAGAATATTGCGCTTGCGGGGTTGGCATCGAAAAAAAAAAAAACATAAAATCTATGACTCGGTTGCACGCTTTATAGTTCTTTGCTGCACTATAAATTTATATTGGTATATGTATACACAATATACCAACTGGACTTTAACAACCTTCCAAACATCTCTTGCAATTGGCAACTCTTTTGGTCAAGAGCTATAAGCCGTAAAGAAAATTATGTGTGCGGTCAGATGACCTACGACCTTTTTTTAGTTTGTTGTCGGCTTTGGAACACAGATGGAGTGAGAGTGCATCATCATCATAAAGGCGCCCATAAGTTGATATAGCGCATATAACCTGGGTTGCAATGCTTCCGCCCTGCCGGCCGCGCATGCGTCTCGGTTGGTCGCACCAATGCCGAAGCCATATTCTGCACTGAATTATTGTGCAATTTTTTGCAAGTGCACAAGGTGCATGTTGGATGCGATGCTTGTGCTGCGCTTACACTATATATATATATACAACTTTATATTATATGCGATGTTGCTAAATAATGCGGTAAGATTAATTTTCATTTGATAATGTGCGCTTAAATAAAATGGATTTTTGATTATTTGACACACCCAGATTGGGTAAGTCTGAACGAATTATGCTCACGCATATATCCTAGCTTGGGTATATGTATAGGTAATATAAATTAGTTTCTCATGTTAAATGATTTTAATTAAAAGCATTTAATTAAGACATTCACCCAAATATGAGTATAATGTACCAGAGCATGGTTATATTTACAAGGAACTCAGAAGTGGGTTTTTTTTTTATTGTGAATTAATTTATTTTTTCATGTTACCCAAATTGTTTTCACCAAAATTTTGTTCACAACGAAAAGAGGCTTCGAAAGTGTATGGACTCTGCAGGGTGTCACATCATTGCAGTCCTTAATGATAATAAATAATTTTGAAAGAATAAAATTATCATTAACATTTTTTTTTTCGTCTTAAATGAAATCTCCAAGGCTATCTATATCTATAGCAAACTTTAAGAAAATTTCTACACAGGGTGTTTCATAATAATAATTGGCTGAAATAAGATTTTCTATGAAAAAAGAAATTTCTAGAAAATAGAATTTAAGTAAAATTTTAAAAAACGGATTTAAAAAATTGAAAGTCCACAAAAAGTATTATAACTTTTTTCTTGTTTTATTTTTTTTTATTTATTTCAAAATCGCTTACAAAGTAGGACAAGAGTCTTATAAATTGTTAAAAACCTTTAAATTAATTTAAATATTTAAAACTCTATTTACATAATGATGTATGTAAGAAAGAAAATATTAAAAAAGAGAAACAAATAATATGAGTGACTATAACTATATATATATATAGATATTATCAATGATTTTCCAAATAGTTGTGCTTCTTATACTTCTCATAGTTATGGGCAAGTAGTTCCAAAGGCGTTTAACATGGACGAAAAATTTGCGCCAATAATAAAGAAGTTGTAATGAAGTAAAGGGTCATTCATTTTTCGATTTCGAAAGTAAAGCTAAATAAAATACACACAACGATGCATTTTTGATGAAAATTTCATTTTATTATAAAGTTTGAACTTTGTCATTAAGTGTGAAAAACAATATGATTTAAATGGACACCTCGGAAAGATTCGCAACATGCGATTCTTTTGAGGTAATTTTTAATCACCACTTTTGTAGTAAGTTTTAATAATTTTAACGCGTTGTTCGATTGTTAAGCGATCCATTATCGTAAATGGTGACCTTTTAACTAATATTATGACATTTCAAATGACAGGTGTCAAATGCCTGTGCTATTAACTTGAAACCACGAAATGAATGACCCTTTATAAGAGCAAATGACCTTGTTGGTTGAGGAAAATTCAGCTTACCGTGCAGATAATCAGGCTGTTTTATTTGCATGATTTCATGTATGTGGATTAGCTGTCTAGCGAAATTTTATTGAGCAAAAATTTAATAAATTGTTTACGTTTAGTTGTGTTTATCATTTCTCTAAGAACAAAAATATAATTATAGATAAAAATTAAACGAGAATATTTAATTACATGTTCGAAGATAGCCAAATGCGTATTTCTGGTTTAAAAGTAGGAAAAATTCATTCAAAAGAGGCGTGTGTGAGTGGGTTGATTTTTTTTTGTTTTATTTATTTACAATAGCCAGCTTAAAAATAACAAATAAAAGTTATTTGTTTTGTTATTGTTTGGACGCAAAAAAAAAAAATTATTTCAATAAAGCTTTTAACAGCATTTAGTCCAAAAAATGTTGGCTTTTTGTCCCGCCGATATCTTTTTAAAAAGGCCCTCACTAGTCAACTGATGAGTCCAAGTGAGATCGCCGGGAAGTAAAGCCAAAATGTTTGTGGACTAAACGCCGTAAAAATCTATTTTAAATCAATAAATTCAACAAGTCCGATTAAAAGAGTTCTCAGTTTTCTACTTGGCTTAAAATAATTGATAAATGTAAAATAATTTGTTATTGTTTGTGTATAAGCTTTTTGCTAAGTTGCTATACACTTTCATAAAAACATCGCTACTTAATATTAGTTTTTTCTTTTTAAATTTAACAATTCCATTTAATTATAAATAAAAATACCTAATAAAATTAAAAAAACAGTTTTTTTTTCTAAAATATGCCATAATTGTAAAAAAATTTAATGAAGAAGTTTGATTTTCTTTCCTCTAGAATAAAATTAACTAACATGGAAAAGATCTAAAATTCAAACAAGTATAATCGGAAAATTATTTTTATTACAAATCAAAACCAAAAAAAAAAAAAAAAAATTAAAAAAAAACATCGATTTTTGTATCTCTACGCCACGCATTTTGACTTTTTGTGCACAACTGTTTACAATAAAATTTGTGCAGTATATGGAAAATATAAAAAAAGTCTCATTCAGTCATAATATGTTTCAATCCAATTCAAAACCTATATATTTTTATAAGGCCCTGAAAATTTGTCAATCACAATTTATCTATGCTATACAAAATGAGTAGCAAAATGGTTCATTATTATTTCATTAATGTAACAAAATAAATTGATATTTTTTTTCTTAAAATTACATATTCACAAATTTTTGTCTTGAAAAACAGTTTTTATTTTTAGTGAATTTATACGTAACTGGTAAATACAAGATCAAAACAATATTTGTACTCAAAATTTTAATAATTTTACGGTGTGGATTACCTTGCCTTAAAATCAATTTTCATTCAAGATCATTAGAACCTGTTTTGATACGAAAATCAAAATGTATTTCAATTTTCAAATGCATTGTTTGTCAAAATGGTAACATAGGTATTATTTTTTTATTTTTTGAAATATACCCAACTAGAGCGATCATTTATATACCTACATAAATTCCTTTTAAATTTCCAATGACAGCTCGATTAGTTATCCAGATGTTCTTAAAGATAAAATAAAAATAAATTGAATAAAAACAAATTTAACTGACGTGGGAGCACCCAACATATTATAACGCATCTAAAAATCGAGTTCATGACTTTAACTTCACAACTCCGTAGGTACTAGAACTGAAATCTGGTCAAAATCAATCTTGTTTCATTTGCAATCATTTTTTTTTTTCATTTTTTTTTTGGGGAAAGGTCATCTCCAAAACGAACGAAAGATCAATCATTCGTCTGGTTCGGATAATGAAATAATCGTGAACAAGACAAAACACTTTCCATGTTTAATGGTGCACCATTTTATTTTCAATTCGAAAAATTGCACCCAAGGCATTTTGAAATAAAAAAAATAATAATAATTCTCATGCGCGATAACAAAACTGATGATGACTGAGAAACGTAGCAGCATTATATTTTTTGTGTGTTGCTGTGTTCTGTTTGTTTTTTTTTTTTTAAACATGGACCTCGGTCATCATGTTATCTTCGATTGGCTCGTATACCAATACCTAAATATATAGAAAGCTTTTTTGTTAACAAAAATCAAACATGAGAATTTTGATAGGAAATTGATAGTTGATTGAATGATTTATATTTTAAATGTTTTCTACAAGAACATGGGTCTTGAAGTTTTGTTTCAATGTTTTTTTTTTTTTTTTGTTTGGGTTTGTTGTATTATTTAGATTTAATTTACCAACATTTAGCTTGTGACATTGAAGGAAAAAGTCGTGTGAAATTAAACAAAAATCTAACAATTATGTTCTCTGAATTTTGTTGTTATGATGAAAGGTTAGCTATTTTTGTTTTTTTAATTTCATAAATGTCATTTAACATAAAATAGAAATGTATGAAATTTAGAAGACTTGTGAACAGTATAGGAGTAGCTTTCATTGAAACTCCTAATTAAAAATATAACCTGTGGGATGTTAATTTGGCAATTTTTCGTATACTCGAGATAAATTAATAAAAACCTTTCCATACTTAAAATATGTGATATCCTCAGACTTAAAAGCTCTTAAAAGCTAAAAGAGAATGTTTTCATTTCAAAATATTTCTATGTTTGAGAAAATAATTATATATAAATTTAATTAGCCGTCAATTCATCACACCTGATGGAAAATGATGTTTCCCACAAAAATTCAGTAGCCAGTTCAAAGTTTATCTAGCAAATCATTTTTGCTTTAACGCTTCCTCGTCCTATATATTATATAGCTTCATTCTTGGTGTACTGGACATTTAAGAAAAAAAAGAAAAAAGAAAAGAATTTTTCTGAAGACACTTAAGATACATCTGATGCTCCCCTCCCTCACCTTAACTATATAAGTATTTCTTACAAACTTTAAAATAAAAATAAAAAAAACAACAACATATAAGCAAGGAAGAAAGAAAAGAAGACAGATTACTAGCCTAACTCCTAATGGTTGGCACTTTTTCACTGTGACTACAGCGTAAACAATGATTTACTGTCCTACCTACCCCCAAAGAGCAGCTCTAATCTTATACCCATATCCAGCAGCTGAATACTAGCTAGCACTTTATCTTAATTCCAGACGTCATCTAGGATTACACACATCTCTCTCACTGCTATAGGTTATGTAGTGTATATAATGTGTACTCTTTGGCAAGTACCTATAGAAAAGCACCCATGGGCTCAAGCTCAGGTGAATCTATTTTCTGGGGGCTCAGAGAGTTTTTGAGGCGTTTTTATTTTTTTTTGTTTTTTTACAGATTGCCAGTGAGAAATTCTTTTCACTTGTTGATACAAAAGCGGGATTAGTATTGGATTTATAAAAAAAAAATTTTTTTTTGTTTATTGAAATTAAATAATTCTGCTTAATTTTGAAATCACACTACACAAACTGAAAAAATTTGAAAAAAAAAACTATAGAAAATCTTTGACGTCTAGAAAAGTTGAATATTTACTTTGCAATGTATCAAAAATTGTATATATGCATAACTAGGTGCAATGCTGCTGTTTTGCGAAAAATTTGTTTGCAAATTTTGCGAAAACTTAAATTTCAGATTGAAAACTAAATCAGTTTTGGTCACTTTATCGCTAAATACACTTAATTTATAAATGTTTTCCCAATTTTTTTCATTGCTAAAAGTTTTCGCATTTTTTTTTTCATGGCAAAAACATTTCACAGTTATTTGCGAGAAAATTACGAAAAGCGATTTTTCTTTTTTGACTATAAGATATTGATTTTTTTGTATATACATATAGTGTTTTAAACATTTTTCAATTCGTCACAATATTTTCGCATCATTGATTTTTTTTTTTAAGAATTAATTTTTTTTCAATTTTTGTATTTCTAATTTTTGTTGGACAAGTTCTTAATTTAATTTTACACCGTTTCGCAAAGTAACGCAAATTTAAATTAGGATGCATTCCCAATTATGTCATATTTTGCAAATTTCATGTTTTGAATATTTTCATTGAATCTTAAATTGTTTTCCCTTGCAATGAATTTTATGTTTTCAACTTAAGTGCGAAAATTGTTGAGCAAACAAAATTGAAGAACCTTAATATTCGTGGTAATATAATTGTAAAATATAGAGTACCTACATTTCTGTAAAATCAATAAGTTTATACTAATTGAGAAATATTTTTTGCGAAAAAAAAAAACTTTATTTTTAATTATGTAGTTGCGAAGCAATTATTGTTAAAAATAAACAGAAATACTGTTAATTGAAGTAAAATTTTGTTTTTTTCTTCGACTAGTTTTATGAGTTTTTGAAGAAAATGATAAGTAAAAATTCAAAGCAAATTGTATACTCAATCAAAGTAAATTCTAATTGACTCGCAACAGTTAAACCGACCACTTCAAAAAAGCGATATAAAAAAACGTCAAAGAAGTTTTTTTATATCGCTTATTATAAAGTGAAATTGTTATTTCGCAAAATTGCTTACTATTTTTTGTTGCGAAATTTAATAATTCGCACCCAAAATATTGAAAAGCAAAACAATTTGAAAACTAAATAATAAAAAGCGAAAAAGATGGGGAAAAAAAGCGAAAAAAATGGGGAAAAAATAGTTGCGAAATAATGAAATGTGAGACAATAATTGCAATGTGCGAAATTATGATTTTGCAAAACTATGTTATCGTTTAAACTAATTATTTATTTAATAAAAATTTCGAAAACAATCAAATGCGAATTGATTAAATTCCAAAACAAAAATTTGCGAAATGATCATTACAAAGTAAAACACAACTAAAAAAAAATTCTAAATTTAAGGTTATGATAAAAAAAATATCCTCAACGTGCAACTCCTTACAACTTTGTTCATCAATTTTCAATTCGATCTTTCACTGATGATATTTTCGAAGTTATATGTATACGTTGCCCAGTGCGAAAGATCTACAAAATTAATTACCACTTCAATGAAACTCAATGGCACTCTGAATGGAACCGGATGGATGATGATGAGATCTTCAACTGACCACAGTAACAAAACAAAAACAAAAATACAACACCGCAGCAATACATATCAGCATCAGTGATGTGTCTTAAAGTTGTGTACAATGCTGATGAATAGCTCCCGGACTGCAATTACACTTTTGCACATACATACAATCATACATGGAATGGAATGACTCCAGCTAGGATTTGGCAGCTGTAATCTAGAGCTAAATCATTGAGAGACCATAGATACTTTTGCTTTGGGTGCCTTCAGTTCGGTTCGGTTTGGTTTGGTTTGGTTAGGTTCATCATATCTCTCTCTCTAGAGGTACCTATATTTTTAAAAGGAAATTTGTAATTATGATCTTTTTCACTGGCAGACCAGTTCATTAAACTGAAATCGCACAAAATGCAAACCTAAACAGACATACCAACAATCATGTAAGGCCTGAGTAAAATGCATTTAACTCGCTGTTGCAAAAGAAGAAGCAAAGGGGGGAATGTTGTGATATATTGGTGAGAATTCATCACAGCATCTTACGTTTTAATTTAGTTTTAAACTTTGCCGTGCAGCATTTCACGGTGGATAAATTACGATATGACGGCGATGGCGACGGCCGCCAGTATATATATATATATAGAGGATGAGTGCGCATGCGCATAGATTCCCTATGAAGATTGAACAGAAAGAAGCAGAGCTCCAGAGAGTGATGGTTTTGGTGAGGCAGATATTATATTGAGGAGAGGACTCTTAAATAGTTTTTAATGCCACCAACTGAAGAAGAAGACGATGAAGTCATTGAAAGAATTGCCTCGGTAATTGAGTTAACCATTTTGCCATCCAAGAGATTTCATTTTAATTGCGAACAATTAAAGCGTATGTGAGTTTCATGTAATCACGTTGCATAGTTATGTAAGTCATTTAGTTAAGGATCTTCTTTTTAAGAGGATTTAATTAATTTAGTCAAATACAATAAAAGAGAGAAAGGAAGATGAGTCTATTATATAAAATATGTATATAAAGTTTAAAAATATTTTGAAATAAAAGATATGTAGATACATTTTATTTTGGTTTAGTAAGAGCCTCAAACAATTCACTCATTTAGGGAGTAACGCATATCAATAATAGTCCCGTTATCAGCTTTTGCATGGAAGATCTTGCTGGCCATGAATAAATAGTATAAATGGATTTATGTTTGCAAAATATAACCGATATTAGTTTCATTATAAAACTCGGTTTTCAGGGTTTAAAGTTAAATTGATGAGAAAGAATTTTAAAAATCATTGAAACTGAAAAAAAAATCGTACCAACGCCATTTTGTAGTAATTATGAATGCGGAGTTAAATAATAGATTTTAAAAAATTATACTACTTTTCCGAAATATTGAAATTTTAAAAATATTTTTTTTTTTTTTTTGGAAAATTTGTATATAGATACAATATTATTAAAACTTTAAACTGATGTTCCTGTGTAAAATATTTTATTAAAGTCGGTTGAACTGGATAATGTGATATTTGCAAACAAAAATTTTTCTATGAGAAATACCGTTAATAATCAATAGACAATTTTTTTCCAATATGGTAGATCGTATTGATTTTAGCTCATATAAAAATTTTAATCAAAATCTTTGAAGTGGTTTTTGAGAAAAGAGTTTTAGATACTTTGTCGGTTTTTAAAAACTTGTATGGAAAGTACCGTTATTTTTAGTTAAAAGAATAATTTTTATTTAAAATCTGATAAATAATATTTAAAAACAGCTAGGCCTTAAGTTTGATAAAAATCGATAAAGCCGTTTTCGAATTACTAAATTTTCATATAGAAATTTGAAACATTTTTTTTTAAATCCAAAAAAGAAAATACAAAATTTTGATATACAACTTTTAAAATAATCTCCATAAAAAAATAATCAAAATGAGTTTAACCGGTTTTAAGAACATTTAAAATAAAAAAAAATATGGTTCTATGGGAGGACCATTAATTATTATGTATAACAATTTTTCTGAAAACACAATTTTTTACAACAAAATAACTGATTTAAAAAAAAGTTTTGGGTACGTTTTTTAGAAGAATAATATTTCCATTAATTGCTTAAAAAAAATGTACGGCAGGTATCGTTATTTTTGGTCTTATAAAAAAAAATGAAAATGAAAAAAGGGATTGCCTAAAAAAACGGGAATACCCAGTTTAAACAAAATCGAACCACCCGTTTAGGCTGCAGTCGAAAGGACAGACGGACAGACGGACAGACGGACAGACGGACAGACGGACAGACGGACAGACGGACAGACGGAGAGAACTGTGAAACCAATTTGTTTTACTTTTTTTAGACACTCTAAAATAATGTTGTATTACACAGGTTGACACAGTTTTTGGTGCTGAAACCTGGGGCCTCGATCACGTTAAACGAAAACTATTGAACGATATTGTTTTGAAAATAGCTAGCTGTATTAATTTTTCTCTTTAAGTTTGATAGAGATATCAATATAGTGGAAGCGATATCGTCCGATGGTTTTCGATTTAAATGATTAGGTCAAAGGATTTTATTTTGCAAAGGTTTCAATACCGTAATTTCGAATATGGCCTTAAAACTTTTTCCCATAAAATCATGCATATTTTAATTTTAAATAAGTTTTGTAACTTCAAGTTAATAAATAGTTCAAATTCCCATTTTTGTCTGTAGATGTTACCTTCCTCTTCTCGCCTACTCCTGAAGAAGTGGAAGAGCCACTATGAGTGGTATCTTGCCGTGTTATTTAATTTTCGCTGCAGCATAATCAAATCCCAATTTGTTACTTTATTATCTACTTAATTTGTACTTCTTGGCATTTTTAACATAATGAACAAAAAAAAAAAATTATTCACACAAGTTTACCTACATATACTTTACATATCTGTCTAATATTTTCACCGATCAGTCATTGATTTCTCCCGAGATATGTATAACCAATCATTTCACTTTGAGAAGCAAAAAATGATGCAGCTTCATTATTCATACTGCACACCTTGTAGTTGTAATATGCGGTCAAAGTCTATAACATAATATATTCTCGTAAAATAAATGAATACATTTCATTGAAGTGAAATCGATTGATTCTCACATCTAATACCTGATTTATTTGACCACTTTTGAGCGCCATCAATCGAACGCGATCCCAATCGTACGCAATAGTAGAAAAATATTTAAAAACACACACAAAAAATGTTATTCCCAAGCTAAAATGAAAAAAAAAAAAAAAAAAAAGACAACAAGTATCACATGTGTTGACCCCAAGGCTGATTCATCTTAATCAATTATTCTGCCAGAAAATCAGGAAATCATCCAAAAAGAATTCTCAGGTCTTGAGTTAAGCTCCCCCCCCCCACCCCGATTCTTAACCAACGCCCAAGAGAAATGGCTTGTGGAGAGAATCAAATGAAAAACCAAATCCCAGGAAGATCTCACAAAACTTATAAAATATGCATATAGTTGGAAGGGAAAACTAACGTATCCATGAGATACAGAAGTCTATTAATATTTCCATGTTGCACCATCGTTTAGCTGTTGAAGCCAGCAGCGTGCCAATTGCAATCTGCCGTTTTTGTCTAGTGCATCGCATATGTGCACTGTGCAGCACTGCAGTATAGTACCACAACACATCCGAAGCCGAATGTGTGCCGCTTGCTGCCGTCGGTCGGTCGGTCGTCGCAGCTGACCATGAGAGCACAACGATGTCCGCAACCGCAACATCTAGATACATTTTCGCAATGCAACGCTATAACTTAGTGGAGTGCAATTCTTGCGAAATGCGCCCGCTCCGCTCTGCTCGCTCGATCGGTCTTGGCCGTGGATGATGCTTTTGTTTTTGTTGCTGTTATTATTGTTGGGCTTTTGATAAAGAAGAGAATCAGCATGAGATTTCATCTAATTTGTGATATAATTTGTTTAAAGTAATTGACAGGCTGAGCCACAGCGGGTGTCCCTTCGTATATGTAGGTATTGTGGCAGACGGATGGACGTAACGTATGCAGACTTAACTCCGTGCCGCGCGCTATCGCACGTATTCTCCTTCTACCACCAAACTCTGCCATCAAAGCAATTTTAATCCATACGCCATTGGTGGCGGTGACGGTGAATGAAGATGACCAATTGAATAATCGCCTCGAGGATCAAAGCTGGTATTAGCTAAAACGAATTTGACGCTGCGAATGGGATTACAAATCATTTGTGCTCAGAACGCGCGAAGTGGAAAATTGATGTGGAAAATGAATAAGCTGTCCTTATGGATGCGCGCACTCCACTGCACTGCACACACATTTGGGGAAACTAACTCGTATATAGTTTGCATTATTGTTGATTGCTATATGAGTCGAATGGGCTTTACTGTATATATTAGTCAGAAAATAACCTTTGAACCAAGTCATATTTAATATGATCTTGTTTCAATGTTTAAAAATATTTAAAATGTTTAAAAATATGAAGCGTGATTAAATTTTCAATGAGCTAAATATTTAAGTCATAGATCTGGAATGCATGTGAGAAACCAATCTGGAACTAACTGCCGCACTGGAAGAATTAATGAGGACCATTTTAAAATTATTGTTTATTTTAATATCTTATAGATCTTTAAAGCAATTTAATTTCTCTTTTGGAATTAAAGTATATGCAAACCCAGAACTTGCGATGAAATAATACCAAACGAAATAATTGGTAAGTTTATATTTCAATGTCCTCACTAATTTTGCTCCGTCAAATAAGTTGAGCAGGCGAATCCAAAATTGTTTTTGAGGAATCCTGATTATATTTGTGATATTACTAAGATCTCCGAGATCTCAGAAATATAATTTAGCCAAATGATTTTTCAAAAACTAAATTTTTAAAAGAGTTAAGAAATAATAAAAATATCTGATTTTCTTTTCTAAAAACTGTTTATGAAACTTAAAAAAACATTCAACTGGGAAATATTCTTTTTTAACTATTAAATATTCCACTATATTTTTTTTATTTACCTCGCTCTAATTAAATATATACATATATCTTCATTATTTGTATAAACATTTTTAAAAATTTCAGTAATCAGTTCTCTTAAATTTTAATAATTATTTTTTTTTTTTATTTCGAATAAACAAATCTAATTTTAGGAGAAAAAGTTGAAGACAAAATTTAATGGTTTTTCGAAACAAAAATTTTATTTATAAAATGTTTTATTTTTATTGCATTAAAAAATATATTCAAAGTTAAACTACATATATTAGGAGCTTCTGTACAATTTTTTTTTAATTTAAATCGGTTGAACAGAATACAAAAAACTGTTCAAAAGGTTCAATTAAAAATTATTGAATGTAAAATTTCGAGAAAAATAAGATAACAATTTTTAAGCAGGTTTGTATTAGCTGGATACCGTTTCTTTTTGGTCATAAGAATTTTTAAGTTTAAAACTCCTAGATAAAGTTACAAAACCGCTTGTCGCCAAGTTGTAGAAAAAATCAAGTGAAGTGAAAACGAAATAATGAGTTTTCAAAAAATAAAATATTTTTTTTTGAAAAATTTTAAGACACCTAATTTAATTTATTTAGAATTTAGAAAATATTTGAACGGTTTTCGAGAACGGAAAATTTAAAATAAAAAAAGTTGGCACACTTTAAAAAAAATAAGATTTTCGTTAATTGCTAAAAAAAAATCGTATGACAATTACCGTTTTTTTTTATTCTCAAAAAATTAAAAAATTGTTCAGTGGAATGTTTTAAAATAGGCTAGGTACCAAGTTTAATATAAAATTGAACTATTTCTTAGGACTGTAGCTGAATGGACAGACAGACAAACTGATAGATAAACGTACAGAATTGCGAGAACTTCTTTTTTCATCTTTTCTATCATCGCATCGTTCAAATAAGTTAAATCAAAATTTCGAGTTCGATTATTTTTACGAATCCATAAATTGCATTTTAAAAAATTACGTTGTTTTTTTTTGTGTCCATAATTTTTAGTTACTTTGTTGGTTATTTATAGAAAACCAGACTTCCGCTTTTTTGCTTAGTATACAGTATACACCTATAGGCACTTAGGCCATCTGTTTATGGAAATATATGACATTGAGTTTTAACCTTCATACAAAAATAAGGCGCTGTTCAAAATAATTTAGGTAATTCGGTTTTTAAAACTTAAATATTGCACCACTTTTTTCTTGGGACGGGATTTTTTATCTCTACTGTTTTTGAACATTATCTGCGAAATAAAAAAAATGAGCATTGTTTTTGATTATTTGCACAGCTTTGCAAGCAGACACATAATCGGAAGGATAATATGACAAGCAAAATATTTTTCTCTTTCAGAATATTCAGTTTTTGAAATGCAAAGCTTTGCAAACGATCACCAAATGTGTGGAATTTTTAATTTTTGTTAAAAATTTGCCAAATTTACATATTATGTCGGATTTATGTGTTTCAATTTTTTTTTTATTTTGATCCAGTTTTTGAGAAAACTTTCAACAAAAAAAGAAATCATACTCAAAAATGTAAATTTTACAAAGAAAAAAAAACCTGAAGCCCACAGAAATAGGATTCAAATATATTGAATTAAAGGTCACGAAAAAGGAATATCTAATTAGTTAACAAAGTATTTCATATAGATTTTTATATTTTTTTTCTAATTTTTGTGTCATTTTTCATTTAATTTAAATTAGCATTGATTTGGTAAACAGGCCAATCAAGTTACTGTTTTCCAAGAAAAAAAAAATTCCCGGAATAAATTATGAAACCAACACAATTCAGACTTTTACCAATGTGTTGCTAAAAATTCTTAGTTTTATTGGTAAATTCTGGAATTTCTATTATTTGGAGTTATAAATTAAACATCTACACTAATAAACATACACTAATAAAAATCTTTCAATGCCGAGTTATTAAAAAAATGCATTTTTAAGAATTTTAAATATTAATTTGAAAAAAATACATTTATATAAATTATAAAATTATATATTTCAGTATTTAATTTTGTACAGCTTCTGTATTCAAAATAAAGTTTTATATTATTTCTTGCACAAAAATAAAAAACGCGACGAGAGCGAGACGAGAATTAGTTATATGGTACTAAGGCTGATAACGAGACGAAACTGAAATATTCCGAATTTAATGAAAAAAAAATATGTTAATGTACAAAATTCTGCTTTTCATTAAATTTTATGATAAGAGAAATCAATTGGGCAGAAATTTTACAAACACACAAGTTATTTTTTGATCACCTTTCAGACTGTAATAAAATGCACTTCTATGCTCTTGAGGAAAAGATACTAAAAACCATTTCTAATTAATAACAGAGATCTCATAAAACATTTTTTTTTGTAATTTTGACTTTCACGATAAGGGCTTGCCTTAATGGTTTATAAAAAATTATTCTATAAAGTTTAATGAAAAATCAAAAACAGATCGCTGATTTTCTAAAATCAAGTTTTTTAACATATGTACATAAATTAACAAATAATAAAAATTATATTAAATTTCAAACCTTACTTAGGCTCACGTTAAAACAATATGCAGGTATATAATTTCTAATAGTTTACTATTGAACCATAATAGCAACATGGTGAGTGCAAAATGTCAATGCTTTAGAAGATTTAAAAGCGAAATTTTTTGGAAGACATTGAAATTAATTCTAAAATGGTTTAAATTATAAAAAAAAAATTATTTTAACATCGGCGAAAAGATTGCATACTTTTACAACGTTTTCTTTAAAAAAAATTTCGTTCAAAAATTTGAAATTCGTTTCGAATTAATTTTACAGAAATTCATCATGGATCGAAATTGCAACTAATTTTGCAAAATCAAAAATTGAGGCATAAAAAGCAAAAATGGAAAAATAATATATGTTATGTGGTTCGAAATTCAGTATATATGGATATTTAAAAAATCTTGTGAGAGAAAATTTGTTTTAAAAATTAATAAAAAAAGTGCGCACTTAAAAAAAAGTTTTAAAGGTTTAAAAGATCATCAATCATTTTCTGATGGATGAAGAATAATCTTTTAATTTCTTTCGAGATCTGGTTATTTCAGTACTTGTATTTTACGAGTGCTTATCAAATATCAAACACCTGTATAAGTACCTAAGTAATTATAATGAACGTGTTGCCTATCAAAGGATCCTCTATACCTTCAGTTCTTTCCTATCCCTATTTTTTTTTTTAACCAAAAGGTTCATGATTAAAAAAAAACATTTAAATCTATTCTACATACATCGGCGACACTATTTACTTCAAAAGAAAATCTCAACTCTGACCCAAAGAGCACGAACTGTTCTCCCACAACCATAACACTCTTGATACTGAATAAACCACTTCAATGTCAAACTTCATTCACATCCTTGATGAATCGTTTTACCTTTCTGTGTTTCCTCATCATCATCATCATCAGGCACGAACAAGCACATCAGGAATCTACTCACTGAAATATTATAAATTGTGTGGTGATGTCTTGTATTTTGTGTACCGTTGAACTCGAATTATATTTAAATTCTATATTCACTATCACTTGAAAGCAAAAAAAAAAAAAAAAATGTGTTTATCTTTTCTTAATTTTAAATGCGCTGCACTTTTAAAGCAGTAACGTTTGCGCAACGCGTTTTACTCTTGATAGTGATGATTCATTTTTTGCGAGCATAGGATAGGTATACTTAGGTACAAACTCACGCGCACTTGCCGCCGCATATAGCACTCCTTGTTGGCCACTTTCAAACAATTCAATTCGGGCCTCTATTGGTTTTTGAGTCAGTGGATTGGCGTTTGGGGTCTGGTTCTGGGGGTAGATACTGATGCTGATGGTTGCATTTGAATTACACATTTTTGCTGTCTCTTTGGTTTACCTATGGCTGATGATTGACGTTTTGTTTTTATTTTGTTTTTAATTCTTAATTTTTTGTGGGGTGAATTTCACCATGAGTGTAGTTTTTTTATATTCAATAAGTTTTTAAATAGTTGGTGCGTTGGACTGTAAAGCTGAATGTCTGGTTTTGATTCATATGGAAAAAGTGGGTTTTGAAGAAAGTTGTAGGTCACCTTCAATCCAATTCGAAAATACAAGAATGTTAATTGACTAGGTCCTGTTTTTCCACGAGCTGCCATGTCAACAAATTTATTTTGTAAGATTTTAATTTAAGCTCAATGAACTAGCGATTCTGAATATTATCCGCATTGATTATCGTTGACATAAAATACAGTTTAAAAAAGTTATGTTTCAAAAAAAAAAAAGTTATGTTTCAAAAAATCACTGTTTAAATTTATATTTTGGTTACGTATTTTTTTTTTTTTTAATATTTTTAATTTTGTTTGGAATTATGTACTTAACTTTACGTGCTCGCTGACGTAAGAAATCAAAATTTATTATTTTACCCCGTAATACAAAAATAACGATTATGATAATCTTGGTGAAATTCACCTTTAAGTTTGTATCTGCGATATCGTTTCTTGCATAAAGTAAAGTATGTGAACTAACCTGGGTTGAGCTCTATCACCATATTTGTAGCTGCTGTTGCTGCTGCTGCCGTCTTCATAGTAAGGTACTGTTTGGAGATTGGATATGATGGTCCTCTCCTTTTTCTTTTCCCTCAATAGGTGCACTCACAAAAACACTCTATATTTTTGCATGTTGTTTACTTTGGGATAAATGGGTTCCTACTTGCTTAAGTTATTCACAGTCACGGACAACCATGACGATGACAAAAAAAAAAAAAAAAAAAAACGCACAACCTCAATTTATGCATAACAATCTTCGAACGGTGGCGACTCCGAGTGGGTGACATCTTTGGCTTTGTTTTGGAATCTAGATGCCTTCAGATTCAGATGCAATTTTATTATTTTTCTACTTTTTTTTTTGCAAAGCTTATACCTAGGTATGTGCGGTTATAGGACAAAATGATGGTACTTGATAAACGCGTATTGAAATATGGACAGCTGCACGGCGCGCGGCGGCAGTGGTGACATGTTATGCATTATGTGTGTGTGTGTGTGAGATATTCTCATCTGTTAATTGTTTTACGCGGAAATACGTGCGGTTGACCTTAGAGGTCAATCACCATGGTTGACTAGATAGATGATATACACGCTCTGCGATTTCGACCAAGAGACACATTGGCTATCATCATATGAAACCATAAAGCAATTTCATGCTCTGACTTGGAGAGTATAGGTATGGCATTATATGATGATGCGAATGTTATACAGGGAGCTCATATATTATGACCCAACGATCTGTACGGGGAAATCTCTTTTGCTACAACAAAGAGTGTGTGTAATATTTGTATGTTTTTTTTTTTTGCAAATTTCCATTTTTAACCGGTCGGGAATCTTCTTCTGTGAGGTCTACACACAGCAGCACGGATTAATGTTGACTTTTTTTTGTGACATTTATTGATTTCCCGATGCCGATGGAGCCATCATAATAAAATTATAGGTATGAGGATAATTCATAGTACATTCCCACAACAAGCACGGTGAACCTTTTGAAGAGGATTAAGGCAGTGCATGTTATGTTAGATTTCTACTTGTCTTTGAAAGACTCATTTCAACAAGGTTAATGGTAGACAAAGAAGTAACAGTGCAACTCTTTTTTGGTGTCAGTCCCACTATCAATTTTTTATTCAAATAAAAATCCGCGAAGAGTATTAAGGACATTATTTCTTCACTTTTTTAATATCTCAAGGAAAATCGTTCGAGCGGTTTTTTAAAAGAGTATTAAGGACATTATTTTTTCACTTTTTTAATATCTCAAGGAAAATCGTTCGAGCGGTTTAAAAAAAAAAATAAAATTTTTCATACAAATTGATTTAAAACCAATCATACGTCCATTATTATTTCAAGACACCAACAATACGTCCCATGTATCATATTTGATACAAAAATTTGTTTTTCTCGGGCCACCTACGTCCATGTATAATTTTTGATACATGAATAGAGCTCGGCTTAACTGTCCCATACAAAATTATTTACATAAAAACGCCTATACCTACGTCCGGTACTTTTTTGCCTTATAGATAATATTTTTTGTCAATAATATGGTAGATTGTACTGTTATTAGATTTAATACAAATTTTAATTAAAATCGTAGAAGCCGTTTGTGAGAAAAATGATATTTTCCCTACCGGTTTTTAAGCACTTATATGTGAGGCACCATTATTTTTAATCATAAAGATAATTTTTATTTAAAATTTGCTAAATGCTGATGTTAAAAAACTACTAAATGCCAAGTTTAATAAAAATCGCTCAAATTGTTTTAATATTATTTAGTTCTCAAAAAAAAATTGAAACTTTTTTTAAACCAAAAAAAAAAAAAAAAATCAAAGTTTTGGTATATTACAACTTTTTGACATATTTTCTATAAACAATTATTGTTTTAAATAAGTTGAGCCGTTTTTGAGAAAATCGAAAATCAAGAAAATGGTTCTATGGCAGTTACCAATTATAACAATTTTTTCGAACATATGTTTTTACAAAAGATAATTTAAAAAAAAAGTTTTGGCACTTTTTTGAGAAAAATAAGATTTTCATAATTGTTGGTCTTAAAAAAACATGAAAAAAACGTGTTGGGGGGATGCTCAAAAACTGGGTATTAAGTTTAAATCAAATCAACTCACCCGTGAATGGTGTGTTGAATTGGGAGATCCACTTTTTTCGACTTCACTATCATCGTATAATGTCAAGTTTGATGAAAATCCCGAGTTCGATTTAAATATATAGTACTTACCTACATATATATCACAAGTAATAATCAAAAATAGTAAAAAATGTAGTTTTCTTTAATTTCTTGTTTGTAAACAAAATATGATATGTATTAAAAAAATCGATATTATTTCAACTTACCTACATAGAATTTTAAACGTCAATTTTAAAACGTCAAAAAATTAAAGAAATTGAAATGCAGTATTTATGCAATATTGAATGACTCATTATAATTATAAAACTTTATCAAAATCGTTACAGGCGTATCCGACAAAAATATGAAAAAACTGAAATCATTTTATGACAGCTAAACTTTTTAGATGAACTTAGATAAAAAAAAAATAATTTTTTTAAAATATTTTTTGTACCAAATTTGACTAAAATCCGGTCATTCGTTTAGGGTCTATTTCGATGTTCACCTTGACGCAATGCAAACAATAGACAAATAGACTGACGAGTACCTACGGTTTAGCAAAATCTTTTAAAAACTAGCGAATAGTCTTACAAAATGATCTCATTTTTAGTCATATCTTCTCTCAAGAATTATTTCCTAAGGCTTTTCCAATACTTTTAAAAAACGTTATTCACTTGACTGTTTCCCCATTTTCAAAACTAAATTTATTCAAGTTTTCAAATCACATGTGCCATAATTTTGAATTCACATCAATTAGCCCCACACACATTTTATGTAAGTTGTTTTGTTGTGATGTCTATTTTCTAGCAATTTTCCATAAACGCATTAACACTTTCATTTTGGACTTATTCAATAATAAATAATATTTTCCCACCAACCTACTAATTGATTGGTCTTCCAAAACATTTTCATTCATCAGTCATCAGTCGTTCGTTTTGTTGAAAAAAAATAGAAGAGAAGTATGAAGTGATTTTAAGTGAACCTGTGAGTCGAGTGGCCAATATGACGACAGCTATATAAAAATCTATAATCCTCAACACTTGCAATGATTTTTGCTATACACATAATTGCTGCTGTCAATAAAACTACCCCCTCCAAACACCCTACTCCACCCTCCAAAACAACTAAGCACAATTGATAGAGTGTTGCACGTTATTAACGTTTGCCCAAAGAGTCTTGCATTTATAAGATAAAGATACTTATACATTTATACAACCTGTCATTATGGGTAATCCAGTAATAGAACAGGACATGATTTAGCAAAACATGTCCATATGGATGGCCATTGATTTGGTAATTGTTCCCTCCTGATCGTGCGATAATAGCCTTTCCAGACATCACCATCACCCCATCATCAGCTATCTGTCTGCTTTGGTTTGGCTATATAGTCTGCGACTTATATTTATTATTATGAAGAGAGAGAGATTGCGGGCGCAAGCGCGAGTGTGAGCGTCGTCGCGTCGGTCGCGTCTAGCAGTTCAATTTTTGAAAAGGAATATACGAAACACGCCTCCTTCCTTATGAGTGCATACAATATTATAACCTATAACTAGATATAGAAGTCGATGAGAGACGTTCTAATGTGGCCTAAAAGGGGTCTTAAACTGTTTGTCAGTTATGATGGGATTGCAAACAGTCTTGATATTGTATTTTAACACGCTCAATAGACATCAATTTGCACCTAAGAGTTGTGAAGGAGAACAAGACATGTCTGCCTGAGCTGCTATCTATCTTTATTCTTTTTTTTTTGTTGTTGTTAAGGTTGATGGTGCTTTTGTTGTTGTTGTTGTTGTTATTTTGTCGTGCAGCTCATCTTGATACTTTGTTCTGGTTAATACCACTCTTGTAGTGGCAGACATAATAGTGAATGATTTTCTTGTTATAAGAGTAGCACAGTAAGGATCCATAGTATAAATGCTTCCATTAATCTTAGAAGTTTAAAAGATGATGTACCATCATACGTTATGATAGAAAAGGTCATTAAGTTGAGTTTTAAATATGTCTTTGTCTAGTTATATCAAGGCTTTAAGTATTTCGACTAAGAGGGAAATATTTATAATACTTTTATCGTAAGAAGGAAGGTAAGGTATTCTAACGGTCAATTTCTTATAACTTAGTATTAGCATTGTACCGGTTTAGATTTTAGTTAAAGAAGTATTAATAATATTACTATACTCTGTTCAACAAAAATCCTCAATACAGGACTTATGGGAAAGCTTCAGGAAAGCAAATAGGCAAAAGGTCTTCCAATTAGTGGTAAACAGCCACAGGGTTTCTGGGCAAGGAGATGCACTATCATGTGATTTCTTCCATCTCATTCTGAAACAGATAGGTAGGGCGTTAGGCGTAGGGCGTTAATACAGAAGGCACTTTCTTAAACAAATCCGCCCAACTTATCGGGTTATGCTGATGATATTATCAGCCGCTTCCAATGTGCCGATAATGAGTCTTTTACGGGGTCTTAGGAATAGGCAGTATATACGACGACAAGACGAAGGACATGCCATAAGCAAAGACAAAACGTAAGTACCGATCCAAATAACTCCTTTGTATATAATATCAATTTTATTTTTTGAATAAAAATTTAAGACTTCTCATACCTCGTTTCAGATTTAGATAACTTTTGGTGCCTTAGCAGCCTCCTCCAGGACCAGAGCTTTAGTTGGTGGAGAAATGTTGTACTCCGTCTCTGGGGTTTCGTAGATCTTCTCCTCCTTGGGCTTGACAACACTCACATTATCTGGCAATGGCTTCTTGGGACCGACCTTGTTCTTAGGATCGTAGGGCACCATTATCTTGACTTTGATACCCAACACTTTTTGATGCAATAGCACGTGACGAGTGGCGGTTTCGACGTATAGTCGTTGCATGGATCTCCAGAATGGATCATCTCACCGTCGACAAATTTCATCTACTTTGCACGCTGACCATACAACTTGCCGGCAATGACCACTTCGCAACCCTTGGTACCGGATTCCATTATAAAACGCAGCACAACGTAGCAGGCATGACGGACGTCCAATCCTCCAGTCAATTTTTAACGAAGCGACTCAGCTTGAACGAACAAACAGTGGGTAGCAACCTTCTCGGCGTAGAGTTCGATGCGACCGGCGTCGAAGTTGAAAAGCTTCTGGACCAAGACGGTTAATTCGCGTATGCATTGATCCTTCTCGCCTAAGACCTGTAAGACCTGTTGGGTATTGGTGGCCAATAATAATGATTTCTGGGTGCGAGGGTATGACACGCATCTTCTACGAGTTCACGAGTAAGGAACTCGTTAAATTCAGCCTTGAACACTGTAAGTCCCCTCTATTACTGCCAATAACACGCAAACAGGAATGGTTGAGAGTTGTAAGTCACCATTCTACACGAGCTATCACGCCGACCAATTTATTTATTTTAACATTGAAAATGTTTATAGGGTCGTTTTGATCAAAGTATGGTGTTACCAAAATGAACAAAGATATAGAATGAACTCTAGCGTATAGGGGGAGAACGATTGAATTTTTGGTTGGTGTTACCAAAGAAACTACCAAAATGAATAAAATGAAGAAAAAAACACAAGTGATGAATTTCAGCCAGCGTACATAAATTTTGATCATCGCCAACGGAAGAGATTCAGTGGAGGAATTATTAAATTCGAAAAATGCTCGATTTGAGCCCACTTAGAAGCCTATAACTTTGGTTATAATTATTGGATGTTCAATATTAAGCTAGATAATTAAAGTTTAAATGAAAGGCTACAAATCTGCATAAAAATTTTTGCAAAATCGTAAAAAATTTCATACTAGAAACTTGAAAAACTGTCTTTTTAGAACTATATTTCATCACGGCAAAAGAAAAAAAAAACAAACAAAATATGTAGTATGTAGGTACGTACCTACAAAGAACATATTGATAGAAGGGAGAAGACGGTGGAGTGTGTGCAATAAAAAAAAACACGTGGCAAACAAAATTGGCTTTGCATCGGACACAAAAATGATATATGTACATATATTATGTTTATGTAGGTATGAATGTATGCATGTAGGTATGTGCATGAACATTAATTGTAGTAGGTATTTTACAAATAATAAAATCGTAAAGGTTGGATTTGGTTGGTTTGTTTGGATTATAACTTCTGTTCTAATAATCGGATGTTTGAGGTTAAGGTCTTAAAATTAAGGTAAAATGTCAGTCTTTTAAAGCAATCAATTGTTGAACCTAGAATATGCATAATTTGGGTAAAAACTTAACTAAGTTCTAAATCAATTTGTTGTTTAACCTAGAATATGCATAGGTACCTACTTGAACCTCTTATATAAAATTATAACTTAAGTTCTAAGGACCAGATCATGAAGATTAAGGTCTTGGTTAGCTTCTAACTTTTATTCTAATAATCGGATGTTCGAGGTTAAAGTCTCAAAATTAAGGTAAAATATGACAAAAGTTGATTTTTTCTAAATCAACCTAAAGAACCTAGAATATGCTAGACAACGTTTGGGTAAAAACTTTACTAACTTCTAAATCAATTTGATTGTTTAACCTAAAATATGCATAGGTACCTGCTTGAGCCTCTTATATAAAATTATAACTTAAGTTCTAAGGACCAGATCATGAAGATTAAGGTCTTGGTTAGCTTCTAACTTTTATTCTAATAATCGGATGTTCGAGGTTAAAGTCTCAAAATTAAGGTAAAATATGACAAAAGTTGATTTTTTTCTAAATCAACCTAAAGAACCTAGAATATGCTAGACAACGTTTGGGTAAAAACTTTACTAACTTCTAAATCAATTTGATTGTTTAACCTAGAATATGCATAGGCGCCTACTTGAACCTCTTAAATAAAATTATAGCTTAAGTTCCAAGGAGCAAATCATCAAGGTTAAGGTCTTGGTTAGCTTTTAACTTCTACTCTAATAATCGGATGTTTGGGATTAAAGTCTTAAAATAAGGTAAAATGTTAAAAAAGTTGATTTTTTTCTAAATCAACCTAAAGAACGTAGAATATAATACTAGACAACGTTTGGGTAAATTACGCGAATCGATATTGTTAAATTGATTAAAAGATGAGTTCAAAATATTTTAAAATAAAATATTATAGAATAAAAACAATTACCAGTGAGGTGGGGCTTCGCATCAAATTCTTTGTAAATTTTGTCTCGATTTAAAAAAGGTTTACTTGGACAGTAAATCAAATGTCTTGATGGCTTTATACAATATACATAGTTCAATGATTTGAAATACTTGTAAATCAATTTGAAAAAAATTAAAAATCTTTTGATTTTCTCATCAACCGTCAAATTGATAAAATAACAAGCCAACTCGCGGGTTGATTCAACAACAACCAACTGAGTCGAGAACTAAGTTGAACTGTATATGATGTATACTTAAATCGATCTGTAATTCAGTTACCTTTCTGCAAAGCTTAGCTAAGCAAAAATGTCAAATACCTAGGTATAGGTTAAGATAGATGGTATGTAACTTTAATTTCGTGTATAAGTTCTGTACCGGTACGGATGAAAATGAGTATGATTGTGTAATTGCAAATTAAGCTACAATTAAGACTAAGATCTTATTAAAAAAATTATACAACATTAATTTAACCGCCAACTGGGAAGTGACACTAAATATACAAATTGGTACTTTCGCCCGTAGAATGGTTTCTAAGACAGTTTGTGAAGTTATAATGCAACAATAGTATACAAAATACAAATCACAAAGATTAGACATGTTTTTGTTTTATTGACGTAATACAAGTCATTTTCAATGTCCCCATAGTTACTCTATGAGTGAAATCTGTAAATTTTTTATTAGCAAATGGGGTTAAGATTACTTCATTCAGGAATTCATATTGTGCAATGAAAATATTGGTGTTTTATCCAACTTGCCCGATGCCATATCCATACCTAACCTAGACGATATCTTGTACCATATTGAGCAACATCAGAACCAACTCTTATTTTATAGGATTATTATTTGACTTCAATCTTGAAGCATCTTTTCGTCCACAACTATTCTATCTCGCTCGAATATCCACTTTACGAAATATTACCCTTGATCCGTCTAAATATCAGAGGCAATTGTATCGCAGTTATTTTTTTTTATTTCGACAATTATCGATTCAAAATCAAATAAGTGGTTTAAAAATAAAATAAAAAAAACATCCGAAAGCCTTTATCTGTATCAAAACAATAAGTTTTTTAACAGGCTACCTACCAATCTTATTTGGGAAAACCCATCCCAACATACTTTTTCCATATCCACAGACAAGATTAAAGAGAACTCTTGCCATCCGTCCAATTAGACTGAAATCTATTTCGGTCATCATACGAGTACGTATAATATTTATTATCGTGAACTAATTTTTGAATTAAAATAAATCAGTCCAATACCACACCTCAACGTGCGTCGCGTCGTCATGGTAATCCCGCCAGCCATTGATCACACAGGACATACCCATTCATACATCAAACAATCGCTCGCAACACATTTATTTATTTCACACCGCAAAATGATGAATTCAGATTGACATTTCACATTAATTTTGCTCTAAAACTCAGCAGTATATGTTGCTGCTGGTGACGCTGACGTGCCCAACAAATCCAACCAGGAGAAATATAATAGAAAAAAGAAACTCACATCAGACAACACCTCTTCACCTTGCTTTGCTTGCCTCGTATAGATGATGGTAACGCGAGCGTTGATGCATCATTCTGATCTGATGTATATTTTTTTTTTTTACATCTAAACGTTCCGGGATGAAAATTTAATGGATTCAAATTGAGAAAAAAATTTGCATACAAATTCATTCCACGAATCTGCACTCGAATCCGATGCAGTGCATCAGTGCAACTGCAGAATCCAGAACTTCAGATATACTTTTTGTGAAGTAGGTAAGTAGATGATGCGATGTGTGTGTTTGTGTGTGTCGCAGTTGGTTGCGGCTGCTGTGGCAGGCAGCTCAAGTAATTCACTTACCATTATCTAGAAGCAATGGGATGGGTGTTTGTTGTGAGCTCACCTTAAATGTGATCCCAGATCTGGCTCGCTCCCATCATTTCTGGGCTTTCCATTCCATTCTATGATCGTGCTAATTGCGGAGGAGGTTTCTCTGGTTATATATTATTATACATAAATATAAGTATAGTAATGAAATTGGATTATCATAACAACGCGAGGCGTAAATTTAAGGAGTTCCCCCCAAATGTGAGCTCGCTTAACGACGGCGACATGCGTGTGTTTGCTGTGGTATGATTTTGATCGCTATATATGACTTTATTAGGTTCGTTGTGTGATATGCCGATGCCGCTCCAACTTTAGTTCTTTTCTCGTTACAAGGCTCTTTGTGGCAATTTAAATTAAAAGCGTAGGTGAGTAAAGTTACACTGCGGGCTTAAGCCATCATCATTAATAGGAGAATGTGGAATTGCCAGATATACATTAGCTAATTGGATTTTTTTAATAAATTCTGTCTTTTTTTTTCTTTAAAAAAATATCTTTAGGGATTTAAGGAATATTCTTAAAAAAATAAACCGCTGTAAATAAATTATGGATCTTTTATTAAAAGTTTAGGAAAATATGTATATTTTTTTCAAAAATCACTCGAAAATAATAAATTTTTTTTTTTCTACTAAAATATTTTTTTTTAAAAAAAGCCTACCATAGGACTATCTTCTTGACGATTCATGTAAAATTCATCAAATTTCTTAAATTAAAATTAATAAAACACCTGGGAGCCTCAAATAAATAAATAAGCATTGTTTTTAAAAAGGTTTTTACATTTCTTATGGTTATGGTTTCGTGATTTTTTGAGACTTAAAAATTTTTATTTTTTTTAATTTTTGAACCTGGATTCATCCACATTTTAATAAAATTAAATTTTTATTTAAAAACAATTCATATTGGCAATGCTGTCACTTTACCTAACTATATATAATATTCAAAGCCATGAAGCTAATGAAACGCATTAATCATTGTGTTGTTGTTGAATGATTTTTATTCTTTGTGCACTGAACGATTCTTGCAAAATGTTCTGCTGACGTTGTCGGTTGTCGTTGTTGTCTTCTTCGTCGTTTTCGTCGCTGCCAAAGAAGTCACATTGAATTGAATTGAAATATCATTTGAGTGTCTAAAATGTAGATGGAGTTATGGATGCGAACCTACTACCTCAGTATACAATCATACATACATATATAGAAATATAACAGAGAGGGAACACGACATGATTAATTGATGTTGAAACAGTTTGTGCTGGCAAAGTGCTAACGAATGATTTTTCTGTTCCAACTTTATATTCTATAAAATAACCTTGGTTATTATGAATTATGAAGGGTTGGTGGATGGCGATGACGCGACGCGACGCGACGGTGAGAGATAGGATAGAATTGTGTATAGTTTTGTTTAGAGATTAAGGTTAATTGCACAAAGTTCGATTTGATATATTTCTTCTCGTGCATATAGCAAGAGGAAGATTGGAATAATTCTAAGGTTAATAATAATTATTGACGAAATGATTCAGCTCTCGGTTCTTGGATGATGATAGAGTTAACTGATGATCATTTAATAAAATGTATCCATATAATGATTTAAAAGAAGATTTAGATCCGGTCTTAATTGTATATAGCAAAGAAAGCAATCTTTAGAAGAATAGATATAAATTGAGAAGGTTAGGTAATTATTTCAATGTGCTAAAAAAAAATATCTTCGTATAGACAGGTGAATACTTAATTAAATATTTTATATGAAAATGTTTTTTAATGCGATAATTAGTGAACTCAATATGAAATATTTGGAATTTTAAAATATTCTATGTTTTTCGGTGTAATCAATTTATTTTACGGAACTATAACCTCAATTGGTCTTATTTATAAATGTTGTCTAACTTTAGACAATTGTCTTACATTGGAAAATGTGTTCAAAAATCTTGTTTATTGTTGTCTTAGAGCTGCCTAACTAAGACACAAGAGTAGATTGTCTTAACCGTGAATAATGTGATATTTATTTTTATTAAATAAATCATATTTTCACCAATTTGAAAATAGTTAGACAGTGTCTAAGTAGACAAAAATCTAATAAATACGACTGAATGAGTATAAATTCTCAGAAAATAAAAAAAATAACAGAGAGAAATTTTAATTACTTTCTAGTACATTGAGGTCTAATGTAGCCAACTTTGGTATTTATAGCTATTTCAGATAAGAACTTATAATCAACTTTTAATTTTACTATCAGTTTGCCCAATTTAAAATTATACAATCTCAAGGGCCAACAATTCCTCCAGTTTTAAAGATCAAAAGCCTCCGCGAGGTGTTTTTGTCAAAATGTTTAATTTTTTTTTTAATATGGAATATTGATTTTTTAAAAACTTTCCAACGGTACCTACCTACGTTAATTAACGATGGGTTCGTGCAATGTCAGTTTCTGAAAACCAGAAAACCAAATATTTTTGCAAAACTTATAGTTGTTTAAGTACTAAGATATACAGAGTCGCATGCGGTGTGATAAAAACCTAGAGCGTGTGTAGGTTGGGTCGCAACAAAAAAAAAAAAATCATTTAGCTGGGGGTATATTACTCCCCCCCCCTCCAATTTCCAAAAAAAGTGACTTAAAACAGAAAAAAATTATCAAAAAACATATCATGCTCTACTATTTTGTAAATCCAGAAAGCTCTCCCTTTATTTTCTTTTTAAATAAAGTTGTTGTAGGGAAGAGTTTTTAAAATTGATTTTCAAAGTCAAAATTAAAAAAAAAAAATATCAAACTAATTTCATTTCAAAAATGTTATGTACTTTTTTGTTTACATATTATTCTCCTATTAATTTTCAGTCAAACACTAAAAACAAGATGTTAAAATGCCTTCTAGTTTTTGAGAAAATTAAAAATAACTAAATCTACTTACTTAGTTTTTTAGTAAAATAGGATCTTTAGCAACTTAAACAACAGATTAGAGTCAATTTATTTTTTTATTTTTTTTTTTAATCGTAAAGCTTGGAAATAATTTTTTTCAAAAGAATCTATTCACTAAAGAAATTTTATTTCACAAAAAATTAACCGAAAAATGAATTTATGGCTTAAAAAAAAGTAATAACATGGCATTTTCAAATAATATTGCTCATCAAAATATTCAAATATTCAAAACCTTAAATTTTTGATTCTAAAAAATGATATTTTTTTTAAATCCAATATTTCAAAAACAGGTAGATGATTTTTTTTAATTCAATTTTTAATTCCACATAATAATTATTTCCAATTAGCTTACCAATAATATTCAGATATTCAGAATTCAAAACCACAGTGTGTCGAAAAAAAAAATTAAAATGATAATTTGTGCGATCCAGTCGATCATTTTATTTCAATGCATTTTCAATTTGTATGGAATTTTTTCAAGAGCCAGGTAAAAATTATGACAAAATTTCGCGGATAATAATAGAAAAAATATTCGGAAAAGTTATAGAATTTTTTTTTATTACAGAATTTCGTAAAATTGAATTTCGCAAAAATAAATTGAAAAAATAATCTTGACTCGTTCAGAATAAAGGCTTTGGGTCTCCAATCATTTTATTGAACATTCCAACTTTAATAATTCACTAAATCGTTGTCTTTTTTTTGAAAAATTTCCTGGCGTATGATTAAATACTTTTCTTCTCTAAAAAAAATTAAAAAAAAAAAACAAATATACCTATGTATATAACGGGTGATTTTTTGGCTGGTTTGGTTTTGGCAACACTGGTTTTGACAGCTGACGTGTGTTTAGTACCTTGTGTCACTGTCAAACAGCTTCAGTTTGGTTTGCAATTTAACCATGGATCGTCTTACAAATGAACAACGCTTGCAAATTATTGAATTTTACTATCAAAATTCGTGCTCGGTTCGAAATGTTCATCGCGCGCTGCTTCCATTCAGCGATGAGGCTCATTTTTGGTTGAATGGGTACGTAAATAAGCAAAATTGCCGCATTTGGAGTGAAGATCAGCCAGAAGCATTGCAACAGCTACCAATGCATCCCGAAAAAGCCACTGTTTGGTGCGGTTTATGGGCCGGCGGCATTATTGGGCCATATTTCTTCAAAGATGATGCGAATCGCAGCGTTACTGTCAATGGTGAACGCTACCGAGCGATGATAACAAACTTTTTTTTGCCCGAAATGGAAGTTCTTGACTTGCTTGATATGTGGTTTCAACAAGACGGTGCCACATGCCACACAGCACGCGAAACAATGGCGCAATTGCGAGGCGAGTTTGGTGAACAGTTAATTTCACGTTTCGGGCCGGTCAATTGGCCGCCTAGATCGTGCGATTTGACACCATTAGATTATTTTTTGTGGGGGTATGTCAAGGCTAATGTCTATAGGGACAAGCCCGCTTCGATTGACGCACTGGAAGCCAACATCCATGCATTCATTTGTGAGATACCGGCCGATATGTGTGAAAGAGTATGCCAGCGGATGGGCTACCTGAGACGCAGCCGCGGTCAACATTTGCATGAAATTATCTTTAAACATTAAATTGCAAGGTTCAAACTATCGATTCAAATAAATATTTCATTCATTTTTTCGAATTTTTTGTGTTTTTTTTTTTTTAAGTTCTAAACCTCTTAAAAAATCACCCATTATAAATAAATATATATTTAAATCGAAACTATTTGATGAAAACTTACCTTAAAAAATTAATGTCCACATAAATATATTAAAAAAAAAATACATTTTGCTTCAAAAAAATATTTTTTTTTATTTTGCTTAAAATATTCAACTAACAATTTTTTTTTTTGTAATATCATTTTCATAAAAGTCATAGACCTACTGGCTATAAGAAAAGAAAATTAGCTAGATTTTTTGACTAATATTGATATAAAATATAATATGTATATGTGTATATAAAATATTACATACTATTTACAATTTAAATTATTAAAAAAGAATATATTTATACACATTTTTTTTACTGTATCTATATATAAATATTAAAATACTTGGCTCATTTAACTGTTTTTTTAATTATATTTATAGTTTTAACTTATAAAACAACACAACAATTTTTGTTTGTAATTTTAAATTTTTCAATAGAAATAAATAAATTAATAGATTTTTCCAAAAAAAAAAAAAAAATCATTTCATAATAAAGATTTTAACATTCGCATCACATCACATTTTCTTTTAAGTAATTTTTTTGTTTAAAAATAAAAAAAAATCCTTAAAAATAAATAATGATAGATTTTAAGAATATTTTGTGATATTTTATGTTATAAAATATATTTTATATAAATAACAACAAATTAAGAAAAAAATAAAAAATAAAAATAAAATGTAAAAATATCAAACGGCAATATTTTTTGGGATTTTTATGTTTCTATTTTTTTATTTAAATTACTTAACTATAATTGATATGTATTATTTAAATAAATTTAATGCCATCGTGGAATTTAATATATTAAAATACAAACATTTTTATCTGTGTAACAGTGTTATCATTGAAGAAGAATCAATTAATGAAAGAAAATATCAAAATTAATTCATCAGTTACGGGAATATGATTTTAACCAAATCCTTCCATACTCCTGTCTCAAGAAGTTAGGTAAGGTACCTACTCACTTTTCCAGTGAAATGAAAAATAAATACTTTTCACTTCTCTATTAGGTAGTTATATTTTTCTAATTGCTATCATTGTTTTACAAGGAAACAGATTTGCTTAGGTAAAGACGCCGTATATTTCCAAGAGATGTACACTCATGAAAATGAAAAGAATTTCTAAAAAAAAATAAATATTGTCTTGAATAATACACCAGCAGTTGGAAACATTTTTGTTAAATGTAAATAATGCCCTTAGCAAAATTTTAAAAATAGTTCGATTTTAAATCCATTTGCACTGATATCTAGTGCGAGGGAAAATGGTTCTTCTTTCAAGCTTAAATTAAATTGTAGGAAACATTTTTGAGTATTTTTGGCTAAAAGGATAGACACTGCAATGAAACAAGAATAAAATTTGAACTACAGTCAAACCTCGTTAAGTGAAATTTCAATAAACAAATACAAATAGTGTTTCTATATTCAGTGACAAAATTCCAAATGCAACTTGAAGAGAATTTATGTGGGTGCTATAAGTCCACAACAAAATCACTTTATAGAAGATTTATATCACTTAACTATCTTCGACTGTATTTAATCAAACAAATAACTTAAACCCTCGTCGTTAAGTCCAACGGCGTTGTTGTTATATGCATTTTAATTCTTTTTATACTATGATGGTCAAATTCACATGAAGCTTCATCGTCACTATTATTATTACTGGCCTTATTATTACTAAATGGTTTACTCTTTTTTATGGTTGTTGTAATTGTAGTTCTCGTCTCATCATCATCGCCTTCACCTAACCCACTTCTGCCATCACTGTCAGCACCCGAAAGGCGTCGATTGTCATCAATCGAACCATCAATACTGCTTTTACTGCTCATCGAACTACTTCCGGTTTTCATACTCAAATCAATGGGATTATCCTGATCGATAGCTGTGGCTCCTGGAATCGGTGATCTTGGAGGTGTCATGGAAACCACTAGATTCTCACTACAGTCGGTTGCAGCATCGTTGATGTCCTCATCTTCATCACAGTTCTCCTCGATTTCGGCATCAATGTCATCATCGGTGGAGCTTTTATTGCCAGACAACACACCGCTGTCAGAATTTGGCGTGATTGTTGCATGCGTCACAGTCGTGGTTGAATTGGTGGTGGATGTGTTGCACGTTGAGGCAGATTGCTGGCGTTGTGACATTAACATGGCATCCAAGTAGAACCTCTTTGTCAGCTCTTCAGCTGCTGCCTTACTGCCATTGCCTATGCCGATGTGATTGTTGTTGTTGTTGTTATTGAGGAAAAGTGCATTGCTGCCAGGACTACCCCGATCACTGCAGATTACATCCTTTTCCACACTTTTCGTCGGAGTATATCGATTGTTCGTGCTACTGCTGCCACTCGTCGAAAGTGGCGAAGTATTGCTAAAGAGGTGATGCTGCTGCTCGAGCGAAGGCTTCAACAGTCCTTGATGGTGCTGATAGAGAGCAGGATGATATCCAGGAAACAGAAGATGAGACGGCGGGAGAAAGGCTGGCGGTGGCATAACTGGCATCGAGCCCAAGCCTGGGAACGGCAGTGGCATGAACACGTCTTTACTCATATGCGGTGGCATGTCCAGCGGAGATTTTCCCATCCGCAGCAACGTATTACTCCGCACATTAACATCCACGGAACTATCTGAATTATGACTATCGGGTGAACTGACCGAAGGTGACTGAGCCGCAGCAAGATGCTTACCATAATCTTCTGTAATGCCCAGCATCATGAGTTCCTCTTTTGTACGTGGCGGATAAAGACCAGGTGGATACGCACCCGGATGACCTAGCATGCTGAGTGATGTGGCTGCAGATGGTTGATGGTTGCCCCCCGATGCAGTGCCCTTTTGATTATTGTTGTGACTATTGTGGTGGGCGGCAGCAGCGGCGGCCGCCTGCTGTTGTTGCTCCTGCAACAGGCAATGAATTTTGAACCAATTCGAACGACGGCCATAGCGTGAGCCACTCTTTGACATCCCAACCATGAGACATTTCCGCAGGCGGCACGCCTTGCATGCTGTCCGATTCTTCTTGTTAATGATGCATTCACCGTTATTTTTACACTCGGAAATCGATGACAAATTGTTGTAGGAGCGGCCGAAAAATGACTGCAAAATAGAAAGAGAAAACAATAAAATTAAAAAAATTATAAAGATTGAGTGAAGTGAGACGGATTGGTTTGGTGTGATAGACGTCAGCAATTAAATCTTGAGTCTCTTGCTTTTGAGTACCTCTACTAGCTACATATTGAAAGTAAAAACTCGATTAAACCTGATGTATCTAACTAAACAATGAAATAATTGGGAATGAGATTTAAATGGGTTAAGAGTTGAGGAAGGATTTTTGTATGTGTGTGTGTGTATTTGTGTGATTTTGATTGATTGAAACATGGTTTGGCATTTATTTCGTTCACCGATAATTACGAACACGTTTTTGTGTTTATTTCAATGCTAGCATTATTTATCTTGTTTTTTTTTTTCTTCTTATTTTTGATTTGATTGACGATGACATTTTAAGTTGAGATTTGCATTGTTTTTAAATTAGTTCTACAAGGCGGGTTATACATTGCGATACACATACATACATATAGATGTGGATGGTATAATTTTGAATAATAGCATTTAAGTTTTAAGAGTGTTCGACAGCAAATAAATTATAAATAAAAAAATATAGAAGAAGAAACAAACAAATAAACAAACAAAAAATATTATGAGAAATGATGTTAATTAGAATTATTTTGGAAAAAAGAGATTTTAATTATTGCTCTTTTTTTTTTTTTTGTTCGATCGATTTTTATTTCTGTAGCAGTGGAAAATTCTACGATTTTTAATTATTATTATAACAACAAGTTTGTTTTTTTTTTTGGCTAAAATTTGACATGACATCATTTTTAATAATTTATATGAACTGGATTTTTAGCACATTAATTTATTATTGATTATCAAAGTTAAAAGAATATAACTGGTTAGTATACCTACCTATAATACAAGTGTAAAACCAAATATTTATTAATTTCTGATCATAATAAAAGCAAAGTGAATTGTTTTGGTCAATTATTTAAGGCGAGAACTTGTCTATAAAAATATTGACAGGAATATTTTATTATTGTGATCAGCTAAACAGGATAATTTATTTATTCCATAATTTTGCCACACTCTTTAATAAATATTTAGTAATATATTTTAAATATTTTGGAGATTCAAAGTGGATTGTTCTCTATTAATATTGTTTTTCAGTTTTTGATTAGGAATTTATCGGAGCATATATAGGATTATTTAATTTATTGATACAAACTTTATGAGAAACAATTTTTTGTAGTGCTTCAGCTTCTGGTAATCGGGAAAGCATTAAACTCCCGAAACCACCAGGCTCAAAATAATTATTATAGTCTCAATTTTTTAATTGGCGTAGTGGAAAATGTTTTGACGCTTTCTAAGAAAATGGTCTTATTTTTTAGTTATTTTTCTATAGCTTTTTATGTCATCTCTTGAAATTTATTATAAAAAAAAAACAAAAAAAAATTATTTTTTAAATTATTGAATAAAATATTTTTCTTTTAATAGCTGGAAAGATTTTGTTATAGTTTTGCAATATGATGCTTTTTAATAGTTCAAACTAAATTCTATTTAAAAATTTTGAAAATAATAAAAAATAAAAAAAGAAACATCAAATATTTTTTATATAAAAAATTTTGAATATATTTTTAAGAAAATTGGTACTTACGCCAATTTTTAGTACTAATTTATGCGGAGTTTAAAAATTAAATTTGAAAAAAAAAATCATCCACCCATGAATTTTCGAATTTTCAAAAAATTATTTTGGAAATTTTTTAAAAAAACAAAATTTGATTTTTTGAAAATTTTGATTATCCAATATTATTCAAATTTATTAGAATCCGTTGTGTAAAAAATGACTTAAAATTGGCTCAACAGATAATGAGATAGTCGAAAACCAAAACAATGGTTCTATGAAAGGTTCCATTTTTAAACGATAGACAATTTTTTTCCCAATAATATGGAAGATCGTTTTGATATACGTTCACACAAAAATTTTAATCAAAATTTTTAGCAGCCGTTTTTGAGAAAAATGAGATTTTTAACACCGGTTTTTAAACATTTGTATGGGATGTACCGATATTTTTGGTTATAATCAAATATTTTATTTAAAACCTGCTAGATAATGTCAAAAAACTGCTGGGTACTAAGTTTATTAAAAATCGACCAAGGTGTTTTCGAATTATTAAGTTCTCAAAAAATATTTTGAAACATTTTTTAAAAATTCAAAAATTTTGGTTGGAAAATTTTGGTACACAATATTTTTAAAATTATTGTAAACATTCTCCGTAAAAAAAACTCATCATAGTTTTATTTTTATGAAATGGTAGCATTTTTCTAAAAAATATACTGATTTTTTTTTTTAAGTTGTGGGCACGTTTTTGAAAAAAAATAAGACTTTCATATTTTGGTAAAAAATTTGTAGGTACGAAATTGGAGATGTAATTTATGGAAATAGATGACCAAAATATCTACTTGTGACAGCTGTTTATAAAGTTGATGCAAGCAACCTCAACAACAAATGAGAATAAAATTCGTTGTTCATTGCTTCAATTCAGATTAATTATCTTACTGTCCCCAACAAATTTGAATTACTTTGAGTTCGACATCAAAAAACAAATAACATCGAATTCTAATCATTATAATGTACCTGCCTGATAGGAAATATTTATAAAAATTTGACAGTGATTATATTAAAACTCCAAGACACAGATAGCCATCTGCCTTAAAAATCCATTTTTTTGCTGGATAGACAATCTTTAAAACCAATTATTTTAATAAACCAATAAACTATTTAAATTGATTAAATATCATGCAATTTGTCTAACATATCTTAAAACTCTAATCAACAAAACCTATAATCCCATAACATTCATTTATGCCGCACACAAATCCATATTAAATGATGTTTACCACCAAGAAGTCTTACAGAACTCCCATCAGCTAGTAGGTACGTACATACCTAACCTATACCTATAATATTCATTCAACAAAACAAAACAAAACAAACATTTAGTAAAACAAAATTTAACTTACAACCTACTTAAGAAAAATATTCGCAATAAATTCCAATAGAATCCCAATGATGATGATAGCAATCTTCACAATTCGCAATGCCAAGCTATATACTGTGAAACAATAATGAAAAATAAATTCAACCAACCAAAAGCGCAAAAAAAAAAGCCCAAGAGGTGAAAAAGTGTTTTTTTGGGGGCGTAAAAAAGTCTTCGGCAGAGTAACAGCTCTGCATTTCCGACCCAGTAATCTTGATGCCCAATTAACCTTAGAAGTTTTGTATTGTTTCACTGTTGTTGATGATAAGTGTAATAATACTGATGCGGTGGTACCTTGGATTGTTTTTTTTTATTTTTTTCTCCATGATGTTGTCTTCGCTTAAGATTCGTTTGGCGCATGAACAATTTATTTGGCTAATCATAAATATAGTAAAGATCAACTTAGAACATCTGCGTCTGAGGTTTCTTTCAAAAAAAAAAAAATTCACAAAAATACAAAAGTGCAGCAAGTCAAGTTCTTTTGATGTTTCCCAATTGATTGATGTATCTTGAGTGTTTTTGAATGATGTGATGCAAGAGTAATCAAGATTCAATTAATAATAAAGTTTCGCATTCTTTTGAATTGAAAAAAAAAAAAAAATGATTTCAAATAAAATGGCACGATACAGTCAGCGCCTTAGCAGAGTGGTTCAAGTACTTGATCTAGGGGTGCTGTGCTGAACTATAACAACAAAATATGTCTATGAAGCATCAGTGCGCAATCAATATTGTTTTGTTCAAAATAAATGTGGACATAAGGAGTCTGATGATCGAGTTTGACCTTGTCAAATAGCTGCAACTTCAGCTTGTAAAGCTTGATGGTATCAGACCAAAACTTTTAACAAAAAAACAAATACTTCCTTGAATTCATGCGCTGATGTGACTTAACATTTGGTGATTCAATGTCAGCTGAACGATGATTTTTGAGATTATAGATATAAGAATATAAATGCGCTACTGTTTGCTTGTTAATAAACATATTTAATAATAATTTTCTACAGGTTTTAATTTAAAGTTAAATTTTTGTTTCTAAAACAAAAACTGATTTAGGCAAGAAAAACTTTATTTACGAAATTTTTGGAATTAAATTTGCAAATTAAAAGCTTATTTATAGTAAACAAACAAAAGTGATAATAAATCCTTATAAAAATATTTTATTTTTTTAACTAAAATAAAAAAAAAACATCAAAAATTGGTATCCGGGTGGTCTAACCTCTAGATCATAAAAAATTTTATGTTTTCATCATAAATAGCAATATTTTTATTAATTTAGGTAATAGGTAACTTATTTTTAAATTTTATGTTAAAAACCAAATTGTTCAAACAGGATGATAGGAAAAACCATCATAAATATAAATATATTGTTTTTTATTAAAATTATAAACAAACGGATTATAGATACGTCTATAAGCTTTTTTTAAGGACAATGGTATTAGCTGAATATTCATATATGTATAGTAATTATGCTACTGGAATTTTTAAATCTTATACAAGATTATTAATATTATTTATTCAGTCATTATAGATTAATACTAATTCGTTTCATTGGAATTTTAAAAACGAAGATCTTAAGACTTTAATCTCATCACAATATTCAGCAGACATGAATTTAATTGGAAACATCAAACAATGACATAATTTAAGTTGTTATTGTTTTGTTTATGTTTAAAATGTTGTTTTTTTACTTTCACACTCACATCCTGGTTTAACAGGGTTGGTCTATACTGGAATCGAACTAAGCTAAATTTATATTTTATGTATTAGTTCACAAGATGTATAGGCACAACACAATATCAGTTTATCTGTATTCCTTTTTTTAGATTTGTATTTACATTATTGTAAATGGTGTTTTTTTTAGAGGTATAGAACTTTAAAATGGAATACAACAAAGATGATTTTTTTAAATTGACATGAAATTTACTTGATTCGAAAGATTATCTTCTGGAATTATAATTTAAATATGATTTCTGGCCACGGCTGGCTCGGACGTAGTCTAATGTGGAGGTCCAATTTTCGATGACTTTTTCCAACATTCGTGGCCGTACATCGGCAATAACGCGGCGAATGTTGTCCTCTAAGTGGTCAATCTTTTTAGGCTTATCAGCGTGGACTAGCGACTTCACATATTTCCACAGAAAATAGTCAAGCGGCGTTAAATCGAACGATCTTAGAGGCGAATTCCCGGGTCCGTAACGTGAAACTATGCGGTTAGCAAACGTTTCCTTCAATAAATCAATTGAGGCACGTGCTGTGTGACATGTTGCGCCGTCTTGTTGAAACCACAGCTCCTGCACATCATGGTTGTTCAATTGATGAACGAAAAAGTCAGTAATAATGGCTCTATAGCGATCACCATTGACTGTAATGTTCTGGCCAGTATTGTTTTTAAAGAAGTACGGACCAATTATTCCACCAACCCATAAAGCACACCAAACAGTCAGTCTTAACATACGCTTGAGGATACGGCAAAATACGGCAATTTTGTTTATTGACGTATCCATTCAACCAAAAGTGAGCTTCATCGCTAAACAAAATTCGCTTATGAAAATTAGGATCAACGGCAATCTTGTTTTGGAATCATTCACCGAATTTACGCCTTTCTAGGTGGCTTCAATTCTTGAAATGCCAAACCAAACTAAAAATTAATCATTTGACAGCTGACAAAATGGCCGCCAGTTAAAATAGTGTTGCCAACTTAAAGTACTATACCTCAAAAAAAAAACACCCGTTATTATTTCATTTCAAGTTATCAGTGGTATCCGAGTGGTACTTAACCTTTAAGTGATGGGGGAATTTGCGATTAATTTATTAATTAATTAATGTTATATTTCTTCCGAAATGTTATTTTTGTTGATGTATTCTTTTTACCAACTATTCCTGGCCGTTCGTCTGCAGCCTAAGCAAGGAGGATCGATTTTCTTTTAACTTGGTATCTATCGTTTCTTAATTTTTTAACATCAAAAATAACATTACCTGCCTTGCAAATTTTTAGTAATTAATGGAAATCTTAATTTTCACAAAAACGTGTTCACAAATTTTTAGAAAAAAAAAAAAATCTAAATTTAGTTATACCTCCAATGTTTTGTTCGATTTTCGCTGTTCAACTGATCTGGATCAATTTTTATGCGGAGAATTTTAAAAAATGTTTCGTATTTTTGATTTTTTTGTATTAAAAAAAATAAAAAAAATAAAAAAAATAAAAAAAATAAAAAAAATAAAAAAAAAAAAAATTAATTAAATTTGGAACCTAGCATTTTTTTTAAAGTATCTTGTCTTATCTTAAATCTAAGAGACAAATTATTCCTATTATCAAAAATAACGGTACCTAGCATACATACCTACTAACACAAGGGTTTAAAAACTGACAAGGAAAACCTTTTTTTTTTTTTCAAAAATGACTCCTACGATTTTCTTTTGATTACATTTTTTAAACAAGAGCTTTTTACAACTTAAATTTTTTTTTTGATTTTTACCTAGTACCTAGACCTGACAAGAAACCACGAAAAAATCACTTGAATTGGGAACTATTTCACTTTTGCAAAATACCGTCTCTCCAAAATGAAACTATAATAAAAGTAGAAGCAATCAGGAAATAGGAAGAAAGACTGACGTGACCTTAGATGCAATTGCCGAAAATTAACTCTTATTTTCAATGCTAAGGTCAAGCTGAGCGTGAGCTTGATTATTTCGTGTTTTTTTTCGAACTTTTTGCTAACTGCGTTTTAATAATAATTATATTTTGAAAACTAAACATTAAAATTGGCCAAAGCCCACCTCACTTCCATTAAAACAATAATAAATAATCATTTAAAACTTCTTCGCATCAGCACAATCATTCATGACCAAAAGTTTCAAGATGAAAAAAAAAAAATGCGCAGACCAACCAAAGTAATTAACATAATAATTCGAGTATGAAAAAAAATTTAAAAAAATATAAATTCATTCATCTAAACCGTGAATCCATGGATCACCAAATGCTCGGTCGATCGCGATCACAATGTTGGACTATAAGGCGAAGGTGGCCGATCCACGATCGGTGGTGGATGGCCAAAGAAATCTTCTTTAAGCTGGAGCTCCACGTTTATAAGTTGGAAGTCATTAACTTCGTGCTTTTTGGCGAACTTGTGGAATTACACAATTTCTTTTTTTCTGTTGTTGTTTGCTGTTGCTGTTTTTATTGTTATCCAAAGAAGTTTGTTAAATCTTGCTGTTGTTGGTTTTTTTTTTTTTTTTTTTTTTGTTTTACGTTATTTCTCCTTAAATAACTTTTGAGGTCAATTTGCAACAAGTATAACCTCACCATGCGGCATGGCTGCTGCAAGGTATCCATAGAACGCAAAACGTATACCAAAAGCCATGGACAAATTGGTCTGCTGGGCGAAGACGTTTGAAAAATGATTATGGGCTACTGTGCGAACAGGCAGCCTCCCGCTTCTGCTGTTACCACCACCGCCGCCGCGCGCCGCACCGATCTTATACCATTTTGTTTTGTTAAAGATGCTACACACAGAAGCCCCCTCAAGTGCGGGGTCTAGGCTTATAGAGTGAAGGCGGTTCAAAAAAAAAAAGAAGAAGCAGCGCAGTAAACAATGAAAAATTAATAAAAAAAACGTGCAGTGATGATACAACATTTAAGCGAACATATCTAAGAATCTATCGGGTTGAAGGCCGTTCTTGGATTTAAAAAATAAAAAAACAAAAAAACAAAAATGCATTTATGGACAATGAAACGCGACAGCACTGAGGCACGGATTGAGGGCCGGTCTTAAACGAAATAAGCAACAAGCTACGCAGAACGATGGATAAACAAAAGCCAAAACAAGTAACAACATTAGTAATGGCTTTTGTAAGAATTATTATGCAATTTGGCCGCTCAAAACTAGGCCGATTCTTTTGTCGGTCCCGAGCTTCTATATAATATGTATGTATGTACCCCAACAGCAGAGCTATTAGAACGTGCATTTGGGCAAGAAACTAACGATTAGTGGTGCGCGGTAAGCTGCGGTAGGCGGTATTCTTTAAGAGAGGTTAAATCGCAGACAGTGAACCGTAATGGGCATTGGAGAGATGATGGAACGTAATTGAAATAGAATTGTGTAATCGTTAATGCATTAAGCGTTTTTGACAAATTACTTGCAATTGTTATTGTTGAACAACATCATTAGCGCTCAGGGGGGTATTATTTTTATTTTTTTTTTGTAAACACAAAATTTAGAACACAATGCACAGACACACACAAAACGTATAGGAGAACCGAAAGGCAGTTAAGATTTTGAGAATTATATTATATGATATGGTTTTTTTCATATTGAATTGGTATTTGTTTGTTTAGTTGTTATAATTAAGAGATTGCTATTTGATTTATATTGATTTAAGTGTTGCTTAATCTATTTTTTATAGTTATTGCTGTTTATCTAAGAAGTTCAATTCTTAGGATCATTTAGAATGTTTAGAAAAATTGTATCTTCCATTTCAGAACTGTTTGTTTTGTGTTTTTGAATTTAAGAGCAAATTCTGAATTATCAATTCACAATAAATTGTTACTGAAGATTCTTAGGTCTTGAAAAAACGGTTAAGTACTTAAATAATATCTTACAAATTAACCATCACGATATTCCATACATAACTGTTCGATTACATTTAAAAAAAATTTATGTAATCATTTTAAAATAAAAATAAATTAAATTAGCTTAAGTAGCTTAGAATTTTTAATATTTAAATATTTATAGGGTAAACAACCCTATTGTTGGCAACTCTGCAATGATTGGCACATAGATGTTTAAGTAATGAGTAAAATAATAGTGCGTTTTGATATTTTTTAAATGATTGTTGTTATAAATATTTGCTATAGTTATTTTTGAGTGATTTGGCATCACTTTTTTTTATTCTTAAGATTCAAGATTCCAAAAATTTAACTCTCCAGTCCGTGCCATTTATGAAGAAATCGCCAATTTTGTAGTTGAGCTCTATTGAATTTGAACCTATAAAGTTAAAATTTTTATTTTTTTTTGGAAATCCACCCTCTGCCACATCCATTTTTGCTTTTTGAATTTTCTTAGACCTATAAAGTCTACAAGGCGAGGTTTCTATAATTTTCATTAAAACATAACTAAAAATCTAAAACTTTGTAATTGTGTTTTCTAAGAAAGAATAGGTATGCATAATTTTTCCGCCCACTGCCACATCCATCTAGGATAACCTAATAAAATAAAAAAAAAACACCTTTTGTTGAAACTACTTCACCGATTTGTATGAAATGTTCAGAATTTGTTGTTGTAAGCGGGAGGAATATTAAATATGTGATTCTGCCCACTGCCACGCCTACTTTTCTTAAAATTCAGTTTTCACCTTACAAAAAAATTCTCACTACGGAAGTTTATATGAATTAAAAAGTTATCTTAAACTTAAGACATAATTTTCCCAAATTTTTTCCACCCACTACCACGCCCATTTTTCTTTTATTTGACTGTTCTTCTTATTTAAAACTTTAGGAATCAAATAAAATTATTTAAGTTCACTTTGATGTAATTTTTTTTTGAAAATACGCTTACTACCATCATGATGAATTTTTTTTATAAAGGAATTTGAAATTTTAATTAAAAATGTCTTGGAGCTAAACCATTAAAATGTGCAAATTTGTTTGAAATCCGTCCATTTTTAATACTTGAGTATTTGCTATCTTATAAATCTGATGTTTTGCAAATAAGTTTTTTTTCAAACTAAGCCCAAATTACTGTTTTGGCAACTACCCTACTGCCACGCCCAATTTGTATATGCATCGTTAAATTTTCTCGCGCATAACTCGGCTGAACTTCATCTGATTTTCATGAGGATTTATTTTTATTGGATTCGTATTTAATCAGGTAAGAACACAAGGCCAAAAATTGGAAATTTCCTCCGGATAAGTCGTAAATTTGTGAAAACTCGAAATTGCATACTTTTAGGCGTGAACGCTGATGAAATTTAAAAATTCCATTTGGTTGGGAGGAATAAAAATATTTATTTAAAGAAATGACAAACATTACGGGATTAATAAATTTTTTCCCTCAGGACAATGGGACTGCCAACAGATGGCGTTACGTTCTCGGCAGACTGCTCTACATTTCTGTTCACAAATTATTAGAGCGTGCTAAAAAATTAAAGTATAAAAGATTATTTTTGAAAACCCTATAAATTTCATTTTCACTTTTTAAAATGCTAAATTGATGAAAAATTTAGTACAAAGCTGGGGCGGGTCAGCTAGTTATAACATATACACACTAAAACAAAACTATCTAGCTATCACAGCCATCAATGTAATTGGATCTACCGATTGGATTTTGAGGAATAAAAACTAAGGGATGGAGCAAATATAATTTATTGATCGAAAAAGTGAAAATTTTGGTTTGCACTGGTTGAGTGGATGCAATATCAAAATTATCTATGCTATTACCAAAAAAAGCTATCTTATTTGTACAAAGAATCAATTTTACAAAAACAATTAAAATGCAATATTATATAGGTAAGTTGTGATTTATGAGCTATAAAGTAATAATTAATTTTCTCACCTTACATCCTTCACAAGTGAAAGCGCCAAAATGGAAACCAGCAGCAGGCTCTCCACAAACTTTGCACGTTTGATTCATCTGTGATTAAAAAAAAGAAGAAGAAGAAAAAAAAAAAGATTTTTAGAAACAATAATTTATTTATTTTATTTTTAAGCAAACATAATATCATATTTCCAAATAATTATCTGATTAATAATTTTTATTAACAAGTTCAAAAGCAAAAAAACTAACTAACAACACCAACAGTTAGTGCAATAAATTCAAACTTGAAAAAATATTAAAGGTACCAATATTTAGATAAGATCCTGCCTTTGCCAACACCACAAGAAGAAACTTCGTCCCCTTTCGTATTTCGACTTCTTTTCACTGTCTATACCAACTAAATGAAACATTATTTTATAATTTCTGTATGTCCTTATCGTAAATGGTCAATCGATCCACAAGGCCAATGATTCAACCACTCACTATAATTTATAAACTTACTTACAACACCTCCTGCACGGATGAACAGGGACATCCCGTGAGAAATTGGTCTGAAGATTATTTATTTGTTCGTTGAAATTTATTAAAATGTTTCATTTTGTTGATAAATTTGCAACAACACACCTCACATTACCATGTTGACATTGTGGAATGGAAAATTTAATATATACGTCCATACCATCGCGGCATTGCGCATCGCATCGCGACTCGTTCAGTAAGGTGACTTTAGGCAGCATTTCAAAATTTAGATCGATTTGCTGACTGAATTCGTGATTAATATATTCAACAGGAGGTAGTAGTTTTTTTTTTTTGTTAGAAGACTCTTTATTCGAGAGCTTCATGTCGCGAAAAAAAAAGAGAGTGTTGTGCGCTCACTTTGCTCAGAGGACTTGTTTGCATAAATTTATTAATTCATAGATTTGTGTGTTATGATTGCGGGGAATGTGTGCTAGCCTTAAACCGATGTAAGGCCATGTGCACACGAGATCAGATTTTGCAATACCTATATGGTTAAAACCAAGGATGGAAAAATAACCAGTGTGACCAAATGCTCTAGTAAAAATTTCAGTACATGTAAAGGATTTCTGTATTTTTTATTATTATTAAAATTATTTTATAACCAAGCAGTTGATTGAAATATTAGTCATAGTCACGTTTTACTTATTTTATCCATATATTAGTCAGAGTTAAATTTTTCCGTTTTATCTTATTTTTTGTGTTATTTCTATGAAATATGGAATTAAAAGTTTTTTGGGTTATTTCTCAGAAATCTAGGATTGAAGATTTTGTAGATTTTCTAATAAAACTGTAATTTTAAAAAATATTTTCATAACGATTTTTGTTGATTGAAAATAAAACCCGTTAAAACTGGAAAATGTAGGTAATAAAAATTATGTTATTGCAATAACCTCTCAATTTGAAAAAGGAAATTGCATTGAAAAAAAAAAAACTTCTTTAATTTTCGTCCGGTTATGAATAAAAAAACACTAAAATGGTAACACTAAATTGCTCATCATAATACTAAACCACACGCCCGCCCCAAATACAAAAAAAAAAAAAAATAAAGAAGGATAGTTAGACAAGCAAAATCTTAAATCCTTAAGCGTGAAAGAAAAACATCAACAACAAATCGTTGTTACTTTCCGTGAGAATAGTTGTTAAGGAATCTTTTTGCTAGAACGTCTTTATATATATACATATTTCGACTTGATGGTGATGATGGCTTTACACAGAGGAATATAGAGAAAAGATACTTTTACCACTACTGAATGCAATGACGGCCGGTGCTGCGGCGGCGGCAGTGGCGATTGCACCGGCTGTATATATGTATATATATGGCTCTACATGAAACGAATTATGCCAAAGATATATGACCTATAAAAATGTTGCTACATGAATTTATGATTCATTGTACCTCTTCAAAGAGGCCTTGACTATAGGCTATGGCTATATATTCATAGAAGACTTGAAATTCATTTCAAGACTAATTATATTTTTCTAGCTTTTACATGGAGTATCTATATTCTATATATATGTATATATATTATATATATGTGTGTTGTTTTGAAAATTGTGCGGTATGTGGGTACCGTTCATTAAAATATTTGTGTTCTTAGAGTTTTTTTTTTTTTTGCTCGTATTCGGTAGGGTGGTAGGTTTTTTAGTTCACCTTGGAATGAATCTCATTGCAAGATGCTCATATAATATGATGGAATCTTAATGTGGTCATAGTTCATATTTTATAGACAGCAACAAAAAAAAAAAAAAATTAAACTAAATTCGCTCGACATAGTAACTACCTTGTTAAAATTTTACGAGTGGAACAAAGTAATGTGAAGTGTTGTAAATTATAGTTTTCACAATTTAAGTATATTGGCATTCAGGAATAGGCGAGTTTGTTGCTTGTTTTTTTTTTTTTTCTTTTTAGTTTAATTTAAAGACTGTTAGCTGAAACGGGGAAATAAGAAAAGTAGTAAAGTTTGCATTTATAAGACTACTAATTTTATTATCTATTTAAAAGTAGTTGGTCCACACGGCTTCGCACGAATTTGTTTTTATTAATTTCAACATTTTGATTTAATAAGTGAGAGGTTTCAAAGAACCCTTCAAAATTAATTTTTTGGCGCGCTCCAAGAATTTTTACACATCAAATATAGCAGTCTGAAAGCGTAACGCCATCTGTTGGTGATCCCATTTTCGTGAGAGGCAAATCAAGCCGATTGTTAATTCTGTAGTGTCATCATTCCTTAGGATCAATATTTTTTCATACCCAAAGATTATATGATCGTCACCATTTACCCTTAAAAGTATGCAATTTTGGGTTTGCCAGATTTTCCGGTTTAAATTTCCAATTTTCGACTCCGTGGTGTGTTTACCTGGTTCAATATGAATCCAATAAAAAAAATTAAAATTCATGCAAATCGGATGATATTAAGCCGAAAATGGCTACTAAAGCAAGAGTTGTAAAAATAAAAATAATTTTCCCTATGACAATGAAAAGATAAAGCAAACAATTCAAAGACCATTATTTTGTTGAACTAGAATTTAAAAAAAAAATAGGTATTGACAGATAAAAAGCTTGTTTGTTTTTCAGTTACAAAAACTTGTTGTGTTCTGTACCCTGATAAACAAATATAAGTTTCAGAAGTCGGATAACACCGGTGAGTTCTCGAAGTTAGAAAAAGTTGGTTCGTACTGATATCAGGAGATATTCAGTAAAATTTTAAACTTATACATAGTTCTACTGTGCTCAACGGATCTTTTCTGTAACTCAATGAACACGAGGAAAAGCAGGAATTATTTATCGCAGCACAAAAGCTGCAAATTGCCGGTCATCCAGCAGTTGCAGTGTTATTGTCACAAGGCCCACAGTTTTAAGTATTTACTAAATTTATTGGTGAAATTTCGGTTTCATTGCAGGAATGTGTGAATTTATGAAAATCATTGTTTTTTCCATCAAACATCAGGCTTAGTAAAGGGTAAGCGTTTAAAAATCTTCGCTGCATGACAAATTTCTTATAAATCTATTACTAAATATGCTTCCTGTGCAGAAGGTTTTAGTCTTAAGATAGGTCGAAGAAAAGTTCAAAAGGTAAATTTCTTCAATTATTTGCTAAACGCTTATTTTAATTAATAGCTTTTAACAAATCTAAAACTCACATGGCCACATCTCTCAACAACACATGTTGGCAACACTGCCATTTTTACATATCACAAATGTCATCACTGATGATGTGCTAGCTGTGCTTTGACAATTTTCCGCCTTGTGCAAGGAGGCCGTTAAATGCCGCCCTTAAAAGGGAAGGTATTTTTTCTCAGTTAATGCTTCACACTTGCTGAAGAGCACCCACTTGAAATGCGGCTCTTTAAAGTGTTGTCCTTGAAATCGGAGTGTAAAATGAATTATTCCAAAAAATTTGCAACTCGTTGTGCTTGCTTTTTTGATATGAAGTCATAATGCACATAATGCAAAGTATGGCTCTGTGTTCCACTTAGTGATTACCCACGGAAGTAAAGCCCGTAGGGTTTTTTTCCCAAAATAAAAGGAAATAACACCCATGGGCATTTTTTCCATTTTAAAATGGAAATAAAAGCTGTGGGTCTTAATTCCTTTTTTTGGAGGTTTCAATTAGACAAATATTTTTGGCATTGCAAACAGTTTTATTAGACAACAGTACCTTGGGTGGTCCGCTTTGGGGGTTCCATGGATTTTAACTCCCTCTTTGGGTCATATGTTCCACTCACGCAACTCCGTTGGTCCGCTTAGGGTATTTTTTGTCGCCAGGCAGGCACCAATGTAAACAGTTTTCTTGGACAATAGTATAAAGTTTAAGGGTTATTGAATCACATATCACACACAATACCAATTAATTCAAAGAGGTAATAACACCCTCGGGTCCTAATGCTTTTTTGTGGTGGGTCTTATTTCCACTCCAAAAAGGAAAAAAATCCCGCGGGTGTTATTTTCTTTAATTGTGGAAATACGAACCATGGGCTTTATTTCCGCGGGTTTTATTGCACTGCGCCCGAAGCCCTTGGGTCGATGAAGAGCGGAGACAAGAGTTTGGAACAACCATCAATGTTGCACACTAAAACATCAGCTACTGAAAGATCGGGATCGAGCAAAGAAGAAAGAAGGAACACCAACTTCACAGGAGAAAAAAAAAGGGAGAGATCACTCAACATTTATGTCTATAACGAAGTACACAAGAATTCGCTATAAAAAAAATAACAAATTGTAACTAAAATTTTTGTCAAAAATAATACTTTTGAGGAGTAAATTAACATCCCTTTTGGGATCGAAATAGTCTTAACTTTAAAAGTGTGTATTTAAAAAAAAAAAACAATCTCTGATATTAAGCTCACAATGAATTCATTGAAAGTCTACTTTATTACAATTCGACCTTGGTAATCCTTTGATTTATTTTCAAATGTTTCATATCGTTCAACATGTCTCATGTTCAATTAAATTATATTATTATCATAACCTGGATTTATAAAAAAAAATATGAAAATAAGATCCCACATCAAGATGTGTGTTCATGATGTTGTTCTAATAAAAATAAATTATTTCGCAAGAGTTGTACATTTCACAATTTAATAAAGAACAACCCCCTCCCTTGCTCCCCCTCTCTGCCTGTATATATCACTGGCCTGAGCAGCAGGCAGCGTGCGCCTTAAGCTTGTTGAACGCGCATCACTTTAATCTTCCACCTGCATTTGCATTCAGGTTGCAGATATGAGATAATTTTTATTTATAGCTAATTAATTGGTTACAACAAACGTTTCCATTCCACATATCCACATATTCATGTGTGGATCTTTATTATATTTAGTTAGTTATTTTTTTTTTTTTTTGCTTTTACATTAAAATATCCTAACTTACAATAAATTTTACAATAAATGCATGTTGTCGTGTTGTATTTTAATATTTCAAATTGTTTAAGTAAGAAAAATAAAATAATAATAAAAAAAAATACAAATTGAAGACGATGGCAATGCAATGGCGCAATATGGTGGTGGTTGGTTAGTTGATAGTTGGTTGATGGCTGGTGGTGCCGAGTTGACTGTCACTGATGTTCGTTCATGGCTACAAAAATTGGTTTACACTTGACAACGACGACGAAGACAACGACAACGGCAACGATGATGACGATGACGATGTCGACCCAGAGGAAGTGAATGTTTCGGTTTCGGTCATATTCTTTAAAACAGAGAGGTGCTGGATGCGATAATCATGATGATGATGATGATGCCCATGATGATGATGCAGCATTGAAACAAATCTTGGATGCTACAGAAAGATGTCAACCTGCTGTATATAGCGTTTATTTGGATTTTTTTTTTATTTTTCTTGTTAGCTCGTGCATTCCCTGTCCGAAGTTGTGAAAAATTGAATTGAATAGATAGACGTACAGACGATAACGATGACAGCAGAACGAAGACGCGAGTTGCGACGAGGAAGAAAATGAAAAGATTGTAGCAGCAGAAGCAGCGACACAGCAAGAAGCAGGAGCAGAGAAAACCAGTTGAACGCGTGCAGCAGAAATTAAATGCTAATTTAATAAATTATTCATTATAGAGAGGAGACAGGGAAAATCAAAAATAATAATAAAAAATAAAAAAAAACAAAAAAATGTCACAGATTGTTTGTACATTATGGTTTGATATTGGAATTGGATTTCGCTGTTCTTATAGCATTTTTCAACGAAGAGTGGGGCGCTGCTGATTGTATATTTCTTTGAGGTTGTCAACGCGCTTATCACGAATGTTATATCTCATTGGTCACTTTGTTTATTCAAATTCGATATTCTATTGGTTTGAAATTTTAGAGAGGAATCCACTAAGCTATTTATGGATAGATAGATGATTGTGTGATGGTGTGATCAATTTGATCACATCTAATTAAAAACTACACACACTGCCTATATGCATATATTGATGATGATGATGCTCCTGCTGTTAAGTTATAAGAGACAAGAAAAATTTAACATAACTAAGTGATATAGTGATGTTGATGTGGAATGGCTATAATTGGTTGGGGCAGTTTATTATTATTTGTGGTTATCGATTGATATGGTGAGTTGGTTATTATTTGTTGATTGACAAGATGTTGATTGCCGCATTAGAATAGTCAATTGAGTCCGAATGGAATTAGTAATGATATTTTATATAATCGTTTGTCGACCCTGATTGGTTAGAGTTTATCCTATTAACGAGAGGAATATTTAAATGAGAATTCCATTTAAATATGAATAATGATATATTTAAGAGCATAATGAGGTTATAAGCAATGAAAATTAGTATTTTGGATTTTTTTTTTAATCGATTTGATAAAGTTTCACTAAAGTTAGGGAAAAAATTAAAATAATGTCTTTTAATCTCAAATCTTAAGTGGTAAAATAATATTCTATTTGATTGAAAATTAAAAGTTTTAGTTTTTACTTAAAAAATGGGACCATGTTTTTATATCAAGAACATTTTTTTTGTTGAAATAATTGAATCTGATAATTATATTGAAGATATAAAACAATTTAAAAGAAATAAATTTGTCTTATTTATGTAGCTAACAAATATTATTTTTTACATTTTTAAAAGACACATTTTTTAAAAAAAATTAGTTAGTCTTCTTTACTTCTCATGTTCCCATTTCGATGATTTCAATAAGGGAAAAAACTTGTTAGTACTAATTATCTGATTAATCAAATGTTCTCTACTGAGGCAAATCCTATTTAACGTTCGTATTGTAGGGTAATAAAAAGCATTGAAACAAAATTTTAGTCCTAAAATTTTAGCCCCGTAAATTGTGTTCTCCCGTTACGTAAAGTTGAGAAAGATATTGAAGATTGAACTGCGGTTACCGAAATAATACAATTTGTCCCCGTTAACTTTTCATGTTGATGGGAACCCTTAAGTCGCAGACCAATGCCAATAAGCCGCAAACGCTGTACTCTTCAAGGTCAACAGAGTTGGCACCATCATCGCTTAAATTCAGCCAGATCATTGTGTCACAACTAGGGACCTGAATTATTTAATGACAAAACTATGTCACTGTTACCATTTGTACGGTATTATATTTCACACATATGTCACTGATAGGACTTTCAAATAAAATTTGAAAAAAAAGTTTTGATGTCTCAGAAACAACTTTTTTTTTAATTCAATTTAAACATCTAAACGTTCATGTTGAGCAAAAACTCTTTAGATTTATTCTTGTAGTACCCCGTGATAGCGCAATTGTCAGTCTATCATGCTGAAGTTAAGGCAATCGAATCCTGTTTTACTAAAGAAACATATTTTTTTTCAAGGGTAGTATTGCTCTAGTGAAAAAAAGACACATTTTCCAAAAGTATCATTTTTTAATGGAAAAGTTCTTCGCATTCTAGCCATTAGAATTTGACAGAAAATTGTAGGTCTCCTCCATTCCTTCTGACAAACAATACATTCACAGGAATAGTTAAGAGTTGTGAGGCACAAGTCCTTATTTCTCCACTAGCTGCCGTGTCTAGAATTTACTAAATAATTTTCTTCTTTTATTTTTAATATTTTATGCCGAGACAACCGAGGCTCTCGGTAAATGTAAAGATCTAATCTTTTTTTATTACATTTAGTACTTAAGATAAACAAATCATCAAAAGAATTGTTCAAATACCAACAAAAAACTTATCAAAATAAAACTATAAACAAAAGAGCTGATGCACGAACTTTTTTTTTTACAAACTCATCAAAAAGTTATTCTATTATTCGAAATAAAATATTCACTGATCGATACAATAAACTTGAGTATAAAATTAAAAGGTTTCCATTTCTTTGATACTAAATATTTCCATCGTGCTTATCCATAGATAAATTTACAATATAAGCTCCCATAACCAATCAATTAGAATTTAATTTCACGTAATTTTCATAATAAATTGCATTGGCCATCAAATCAAAGCAAACAATCATATATATTAAAAGAGATTAAACAAAAATAGTGAACGTATACTATGCAACTATTAAAATTCCCATTGGATTTATATACGGCAAAAAGAAAAAAAAGAAACAATATAACTCCCATCGCATTACTATATAGACTCACTGTGTGTGTGTGGTATTTATTTAATTTTTTTAAATCTGTGCAGTGTTTACAAAAAAATCTCATTAGTTCTAGATCTTCACAAAATAAATTACCCCACAATGCGAAAATAATAAATCCACGTGACTATATCTATATATTTGTATATCTATCTGATTTTCATAAGATACTTTTAGTATCTTAAACAAAAATAAACAATAAAACAACAATAACAAGCACGAGTTGTATCTATCTATCTATATATGTATCTCTGTGTATAATAGCTTCTCTTGTAGCTTCCAAGTCAAGTGGCTTTTAGTGTGTTGGACATTATTGTATATATTTTTTTTTCTATCTCTGTCTTTTTATAAATATATCTTTAACTCATTTACTATTGCATTACTATTATATTTTTGCAACTGAACGTAATCAAAATATAATTCACGATTTGCTCTAATGATCTTGTCTTTATCTTGAATTAAATTATTATACCCTTGTGTGCTCTTTTTGTATTTTTTTTTTTATATTTTCTATTTGTCATTGTTTAAGATTTTATAAACATATACTTGTGTGGTGTGTTGTGTTGTGTTGCCATGATTGTGGTATTGTTTAAATGCAGTGCAAAAACAACATTAAGAGTTTTTTTTTTTAATCGGATTTCCTCTTTTCTATCGTATCATCCATATCGGATGTTGGTATAAGAAAATTATATATGAATAACACTTTTGAAGGTAAAAGTTTGCAAGCAACTTTTATAGAATGATGGAAGTGCAACTTTATATAATTTTTGTTTTGTATAATATCTGATACTGATGAGATTCGAATCTAACAATAATTATGTATTTTTTTTTTGTTTCTAATTGATGAATGATTCTTCCATTGGTTTGGAATAAAAGGCAGTGTGGAAAATAAATGAGGTGTGACTTTTCAAAAGGAACATAATTAAATAGGGGTTTAGGAAGGTGTTTTAGAAAATAAAAAATAAAAGAGGTGAATAAAATGGGAAATGTTAATTTCTTATTGAACCAGGTAAATTACTTTGGCACCGAAAATTTGACATTTCGACAAGAAAAATAGAAAAATTGTGAAAACCCGAAATTGCATACTTTCAGGGGTAAATGATGGTGATATATGAAAATACCATTTTGTATGCAAATAATATTGATTCTTTCAGGAATAACAAGTGGGTACGAAGAAATTGACAATCGGCTAATCTTGTCCTTCACAAAAATGGAATCGCACACAGATGGCGCTACGTTCCAGATTCTATGTAAAAATAATTGGAACTTGCGAAAAAATTAATTGTCAATTTTATTTTCACTTTTTAAAATTCTAAAATTTATGAAAAAAACAGTAGTTTTGAGACAAACTCAATAAAATATTTAAGAGGCTACATTTTTCAATGAGCTGCAAAGTAGGTTTCTAAAATTTATCCGCTTTTTATGATAAGTAAAATACCAGCATAAGTATTGCCATGATTTTTGCTTGATTAGACTATTAGAATTATTATTTTCTTTAAGGCTATGAGAAATTTAAATATGTCGATTATTAAAAGTTCGGCAACTCTGAAATTGGACAACAGTTTTAAAAACAACATAGTACCATCGTAATGATAATAAAATTCTCTTTATGTTACTGTTGATTTAAATGAAAATACCAATAAGGGAAAAAGGAAGAATAACCAAAAACCAAGAAAAATTGATTTAAAAAATATGAATTTTTCAAAAATTCGCCTAGCCAAAAAAAAAAAGCCTAAATCAAAAATTTTGCACACACGGATCTCTTAATTTCTTATCTGCTTCTCAGACAAATAAAATTTATTTCTAGAAAACATTTCCCTGATTTTATGTGATTTTTTTCTCAGACGTCCATTTTTCATTTTTTTTACTTTAAAATGTTTTTATCTCGAGTTTTAGATTTTCTAGAATTTTTTGTTTATATACATATATCACGTTCTTGTATTTAAAAGTTCTATCGTTCCTTACATATGAAATTTTTTTTTGCACTAAAACCTACCGTAAGGGCTGGATCACATAATTGAAAAAATTCAAAAATAGACCTTTAAAGTGTGGCTACCTTATGACTTAACCATATTTCGCCAGGCAACCCTTACGCAAAATGTTAGTTTAGACACTATCTGAAAAACTTCATACCACTTATCCAGTAATCTGATGAGGGTAGATCGTCCTATGGCGGGATCTAACTACTACCAGTTTCATATTGTTATCTTATCTTATTGTTAGTTAACTAACTCGACTCTGAATAATTGCTCTTTAAATTAAATGTGGAGTAAATTAATTTATGTTCAGAGTAAGGTAACTCTAGTTTAATTCATAATTGAAAAATTGGAAGTTAATTTTAATCCGAAAAAGCATTTGGATAGATTTTTAATAGAAGAATTAATAATTTGAACAGTTTTAAATAACACAAATATGAAGCGTGTTTTGGTGAAAGTGAAGTGAAGTGAAGAAAACTCATCAAATTTGTACACGCAAACAATACAAATGTCATTTTATGTTTTTGTGTGAATATATTAACTGTTATATTTGTTATTGTTTGTGTAGAAAAAAAATTTTGCTGAGCTGCCTATATTAACTTCTTCAAAAAGCACGACTATAATGACTGTTATAATATTAATTGTTATTGTTAAATGTTCATGTTACATATCAATAATTTAAACACTTACAAAATGTCACTATTTAAAATTGTTCAGTGTATTGTTTAGCATCTTCTTTTGGTTTTTCCCACATTTAATTTGCATTCATTTTTTTTTTCCATCCATCCATCCATCTATCTATTCCATAGCCACATTAGAATTAGAATGTAATTGATATAATTATTTATTCAAAAAGTGATTTTCATAAGATATCATGATGTTTCTTAGATAACTTTAAAACTATTCAACTTGAATCTAATTAAGTAAAAATATGTAGAGGTTTTTTTTTTCTATTTTAGTAAATGATGCTAGAAATATTTTTCACAAAATTATTTGACGCCACACACTGAATGGAACGTGGTACGGCAGCACTGTCGTGTTTTGTTTACATAAAACATTTTGAAGTCCGCTACTTTAAAATATATATATGTATGTATGTATTTGATTCCATTTCAATGAATTAATTTTTTATTCAAAGTTAAGATTGAAGTAGCTCTTTAAAACAAAGCTTTCGACCTTTGAGCTCAAAACTCTATATTTTTTTATGTCAATTGTGATTAGCGGAGGAGGGGGATACACAAAAAAAATAAATCTGAACATTTTAATAAGCTTCGTTTAGTCTGAATAGCTTGAAGCACTATCTATACAAATTTGTGCCTATAATATGCGACCGAACCTATTCTTACTACCTTATATAGCACTTTCATGTTCATGCATATATGTATACGAGTATTATTGTTTGTATAGCTAATTGAGCGAATCCCTTTTTAAAATATATACAAAGAAGAAAAATATAGATAAACATAAAGTTGTCTATTTACTTTTGCATTGTATGTGGGAGCAAAAAAAGTAAAACATGCAAAAAAAATGAGCGTGAAAAATAAACTATTGACTTTGAAGAAAAAAAAAAAAAAAAACTATTTACCGAAGTGCAACCGTTTTCAAGGCTGATGTAATAAAGATGTTAGCATTTTGTTAAGAGTCCGGAAAAAAACTTCAATTGTGTTTTTTTTAAATTTTGCATCTATGGCTCTACAATTCAACGGAAATATATGTATTTATGTATTTATATGTACATTGAGCTGTTATATAGATTTTATAAGGAAATTGGTTTATTAGAATGAAATAAAAAATCTTTTCTACTCTCGATATAAACAAAGATACTCTTAGGAAAGTTATGAACTAAAAAAAAAATAAAACTCGACATAAGTTAACTTTATTTAAGAGTGGAAGACAAAAAAGTAGATCTAACCGTACGGCTACAGGCTACAGCTTAATCGTATTGGTTGATTTTCTTAAAACTTGGTACCGAATTTTTTGGTGCAAAATTCTCCCACATATTTTAAAATTTATGTTTAGACCAAAAATAACAGCAACTGTCATATAAAATTTTTAGCCGTTAAGGAATCAGTTCTACAAATTTTTATAAAAAAAAAATGAAATAAAATTTATACTGGTAACAATTTTCCCAAAAATAATCTGTTATCCAATTTTCTCGCAAATGTTTGAAATGATTTTGATAATTTTTTTAAAATTTATTTTTGGGTTTTTAAAAACAATTTGATACAGTCATATTTATTAGATTTTTGTCTACTTAGATAGCGTCTAACTATTTTAAAATTGGTGTAAATATGCTTTATTTAATAAAAATAAATATCACATTATTCACGGTTGAGACAATTTACTCTTGTGTCTAAGTTAGTCAGCTATGAGACAACAATAAACAAGGTTTTTGATTTTTGAACACATTTTCCAAAGTTGGACAGTTGTCTAAAGTTAGATAACGTTTATAAATAAGACCGCTAATGTTTTCAAAACAATTTAAGTTTCGAACATATCTAGGATATTAAAAAAAAATCTTCTTAAAACAAAAAATAAAGGTATCTTAAATACAAGGAAGATCTTATATTCCCGAAATGGACTATATTAAGTATATTTTGTCTTAACGGCACAATAGATCTTAAGGTCGCAGTTCAATTAATTAATTATTAAAAAAATATTCAGTTATATTTTTTCTTCCGACATTATCATGGCTCAACCAAGTTCGATTTTAATTTTTATACAGAGCTTCTAAAAATAGTATTGCATATCAAAATGCATTAAAAAAAATGTTTTTAATTTTAAAATAAAAATAAAAAATAAATACTAAATAAAACGTGTTGATATATTTTGAAGTTTTTTCCTAAAAAAAAATTTTAAAAAACTGTGTACTTACACAAAAAAATAATTTATTTAAAAAACCTATCCAACTATTATTAAAGTTTTTGACAATGGCACTTTAGATGATTTCAAAGAGTTTCGCCTTCTTGGGTCATCTGTCTAACAAAAGCAAAACTCCGTTACTCTGTTAAGGGAATGTTAATTTGCCATACGGATGCCAATTTAAAATATTGTTTTTCAAATAAAAAGGTTTAATGAAATAAAGTATAAAATAGGTTCGAATTTTTTTTGACACTTAAAACTGCTAATTAAATACAAAATTTGTCATTGAATTTCATGGGACCTTATAAATCATGTTTTTTTTCAGTAAAAATATTTACGACATTTTTGTTTGGGTGCACTTTACAAAATTCATGAGTATTATTTTGCAATTCTTTGAGCGAATTTTCCTGATTTGGGGATGGATTTATTAATAAAAATATTAAGCAGAATAAAAAACTAACGCTCAAAATTATGAATAAAACTAAAAAAAAAACAATTTGCTCAGAATAATTTTTTCGCTGTACTGTATTTGGGCCTATTTTTTACTGGGAATTATTTCAAAATGTGTACTTACTTTTTTAAGGTAAGTTAAATTTCTGGTGTAGTTTATTTTAAGGACGAATTAGTGTCAGAACTTTTGGAAATAATTTTCAAATTTTAAATAATGTTTTTGTGTCATAATTTAAATTCACACTCCTAACATTAGGTATATATTTTATAATTTGGACCAAAATTCACAGGAAAAAACCTACTTCCAATGGACATTAAATAAGGAAAAAAAAAAAAACTATAGTGGATATAGCAGATATATTTTTAAATCTCGACATAAAACAAATTTATCGAAACAGAAAACTATCAATTACTTTCGTGTGAATACAGCCTTATTAAAGAATTTTATTGGCAACAGATCTCAGATATAAAGAGTCAACCAAAAAAAAAAGTATGAGTGCCAGAACTCACGGTTAAGATATGTAAACGTCCAATTGAATATTCAAGTGCTGGTTTTACCTCACAGAACACAACGAGTTCGAACTGTCACCCAAATTTCAACCCAAACTCAACTCGGCCTCTCGATTTGATTTGAGTTATGGAGGAACGTATTCAATATTAAACGTATCCAATATACATCAACGTACATATCTCAACGTGTAACAGCACAACGTAATATGCTACAGAAATTTCCACGTTTTTAGTTTACCCTACCGTCGTCGTCGCCTCCGGCATAGATGTTTACACATCAAAAACAAAAAATATTATAAGCAAGTCAAGCTTGTAATCAAGATAACATCCTTTTTGCACCTTTATTTGTTCCATTTTTATCTATTTGCCTTCCGTTATCACTGATTCTAAAGCGAATAGTAATAAAAAAAAACAAGCCTCAATGTGTAAAATTGTTAAGTAAACCAATAAGAAAACTTTAAAAAAGAAACACACACAATAAACAAAATTTTAAAACTACAATTACTCGCAACAATACTCCTTTACTCATACATACATTATTGCTGCACACACAAAATATTATAACAATTGAAATTTGCTGCAATTTGTATTCGAAAATTAGCACATATGGTGTGACTGACTGTCTATTGAATTGCCGCATGAAAAAAAACAAATCAGATATGATCGATGATCTTGTTAACGATCTGTAATTGTTCCTCAAACTCTCTTAAAGAAGGAACTAAATACAATTTTTCCAAATTATTAATATAATATAATGACAAGCAAAATATGAAAGCCAATTTTATATTATTATGAAAGGTCATTTGTCATGAATTTCAAATGCGTGTCGGAACATAAAATTTTTGTCGATCATTTCATTTGACAGATGAAATGCGCATAACTGGAAAAAGTAGTATAGTTATCTTTACATAGAAAATGTGCACGCACACATTTCCTCTTCCTGATTGATCACTCCCTGGGGGAATATGATTTGAACTTCCTTTTAAAATAAAAATTATGTGTCTGCATTTTGTTACAATATCAATCAATATCGTTTGAAATTGTAACATACAATTTTTTGGAGCGTATGTATTTACAATTATTATTTTTTTTTCTTTTTTCAAATCAAAAAATATGACTCACAGAAAACATCATTTATTTTCTTTGAACATTCAAAAAAAATTAATTCTCATCATGAATTTATGTTTGTCGATCAGAAAAAAAAAATATATCAAGGTGGGAAAACTGTAACGATGCGTGAATATTTGGTTTAGTTTGCATTACTTTTGAGCTCAAGCCAAGAAAACAGAAAAAAAAAAATATATATATGTATGTAGCTATAAGAAAATGATGATGGCATGAATAAAAATACAAAAATACGAAATCAAAATAAAAAAAACTGTGTAAATGTACCAAGGTTGTTGTGTTAAATATTATAATCGTACATATTTTTTTTTTTACTTATATTTGATTTGTTTTATGTTGTTAATTTAGATACCGTGACTTAAATAATTAAGTGAAGACAATATGTGCTTGCAATATCATACCATTTTAACTCACTTTGTCATTGTTTACGAATTAATGAGTGCACACATCGATTCGATTTGTTATTTTATTTAATTTTTAGTTTTTAAATTTATGGTTGAATTATAATTCGAGGCACTATATAATTTAGTTTTAAAATTTACAAGGATTTTTAAATGTTTTATACTTAGTAAAATTTGTAAAAATAAGTTTTAAAATATAAATAAATTAGTGGGGTTATTGCTCATGAAGAATCAGGCTCTGTCAATCATCCTTGTATATGGCTGTCATTAACCGGTAGGAATGGAGGAGTTGTACAATTGATTGCCGAATCTCATGGGCTTAGATAAGAGGCTTTTTGAATTGAATGACAGTTATTCTGATTTAATTACTAAGACAAAGTTACATTTTTTGTTTGAATATAATAAACATATGGAGATAAAAATGAGCACATGTGACCAAATCAATCTGGAAGCCAATACTCATCGAGAAACTGATAAAACATCAGTCAGTCTTATCTTAAAATCAAAACACAACTGGAATACAGATCTCGAGGAAGAAGCCAAAATTATCCAACTTTACAGATACTTGCTTCAAATTATTATCCTTCCCTTGGTACCAATTCAAAATAATTTTACGCTTGGTACTATTAATGTGTATATAATTTTTTTTTTTTGTATGCATACAAGCCCGCAATATCAATTCCAGAAATTTTTCTAACAAATACATATATTCGAGTTAGCATAGAATTTTGTTTGGTCGAATTAATATTTTATGTTGGTCCTTCTAAGAATTGAAATAAAATTATTTCCATTTGATAAAATACTTCAATTAACAAAATTTATAAATTCCAAAAATTTGATTCATTTTTAAAAACAACGTTAGTAAAAATGATTAATAAAAAAAAGTATTAAAATGTTTTAATCTTTAAATTAATAATATTTTAGATGCAACATTTTGTAGCCACCTATCAAATCAAAAAAAAAGTTCGCCTCTCAGTTCTTTCGTTTGCAAAATTTATTGAAATGATGGTTAAATTATTTTCAGAATATTTTTTCTTTTTATTTTAATTTAGAATTTTAACTAAGACAAAATAACGTAAAATATTTAATGTAAAACTAGGAAAAAAAATGAACAAACAAAACAAAAAAATACTGACCCAGAACTGACTCAAAGAATTCGCATTGTGTTAAGAGTTGTCTATCATTTTTAGTTGCAGCCATACGTCGTCGTTGTCATTATGGTCGTCGTTGTCGTCTCTCGTAGTCGTAGTTGTCTTATTCATTGTCGTCAGTCTGTCGTCATTATCATTTTCGATATATATGTATAGCCTCTCTTTTGATACACTTGACTTGTTAAGCACACACTTAAACAATTATTTCAATTGGTAATTCTGTCCATCACCTTTTACATATAATATTTCTTTACTCTTTCCTCAACTTTAAATTTTAATTTCTACACTTCTTACTCCTTCAATCCCCCTTGTTATTTTCTTGTCAATTCAAGCAACGTGTAACGCCATTTGTCTCACAATGACATTAGTTTAAAAAAGAAAATCAGAAAAAAAAAATTTAAATTAAACAATTAACAAACTACAAAGCAAAAAATAAAAAAAAAAATAAAATAAAATCGCACACCGCCAACGATATTGCATTGAATAAAAAAAAAAAAACACGCTTAACATTATTCTATTGCAATTGCGATATTTATCACGTTTCAGTCTGGCCTAACGCCGATCTTCACACACAGAAACTCGCAAGTTTAACATGAATGGTCAATGGCGATCAGAGTGCAGACAGGACGCACGTTAAAATACATATTCATCAGTGTGCCATTAACTAGACAACTAGAGGATTGCCATGTTAGCAAATTTTTCTGCTAAATAGAGCAGAGCAGAAGACAAACTCTGACAGTTCTTGTTGTGTGTGTGTGTGTATATAGCGTGTATAGGGCAAAGAATCAAAAAACACAAATAGCTTAAGCGACAGACAGGTATTCAGCTCTGAAAGAAAATGAAAATACAAAAAAAAACAAATAGACAGACAATTAGACGGCCCGAGTCGTCTTTCAGATCATCGTGAGCTGATTTCCACCTGCTTTGAATATTCAAATAGGAAAACTGAAAAATCGTTTTATTTTCCAGCTTGTTCTTGAAGTTTACTGGGTTAGTACTGTTGGTATAAGGTTTGTTGATTTTTTTGTTTTTTTCGTTTTACATTTGTTTTTTTTTTTTTTTTTGTTCTGTGATCTTCTTCGTTGTAATTTTAATTTTCAAGTTGCAGAGGTTAAGGGATTTTGCAAACGGCGGATATGTTCATCAAGACATGGTGAACTAGAATTGTTTTAGAGCTATATAATTATTGCAAAATTGAACTGCTATGGGCATTGAGGTTGAGATATTGTGAAAATTTCACTGATAGAATGTGTATTTTTGAGCTTGGGTTTCACAAACGAAAGAGTTGAGGTTCAAACTTGATTTTTTCTAAAGTATTTGGCAATACACTATGTGCTACTTAGTACTGTTTTTTTTTTTTATAGTGTAACGGTTAATTTAGTTTCTATAATGGAATAAACAACGAAGTCACATGATTTCCTCTAATATTCATAGAAAAAATATAAAGCATATTTAAAGGGACATAAACCAATTTTCTATTAGATGATTTAGAAAAATTTAATAAATAGTTGAATCCTAATTTTGCGGCCCACAAAATAAGGATTCAACTATTTTGAATTAAAAGGTCACGAAAAAGGAATAAAAATTGAATAAAGTTAAGAAATTAATATAAAGAATTATTAAAAAATGTTTGTCCACAGAAATCTTAAGCACACAAAATCACACATAAAGGATATTTTATACTATCTTATGAGGGGCTCTCTTCTGTAAAAATCTACTGATTCTATGTAAGGGAACGGCTTTTGGACACAAATTCACATAAATATGAAGATCGTTAATAAATTCTTCCACGCCTGAAAATCTCAGCGAATACAATTAAACTAAATCAAAATAAACTTTCTTTAGCCTCATAATTTTCCAACCAATTTCAAAATACAAATTAGCAATAATATTCTATTTTTTTTTTTTTTTTAAATAAAATAATAAATTTTCTTACATACATTGATGCTGAATTCAATTGAAACATATCGCACATTCTAGAGCATTACTCAATAGAGGTATCCCACAGCTGCCTTTTTAAGGGTTTTGAACTCACCTTCTTCGGAATCTGAAATTAAAAAAAAAATAAATAAATAAAAAATGGATTAGATAAAACCTAGAAAAGTTAAATTTTTAATAAATTCATAAAATGATTTAACGGTTGATAGAAACACCAAAATTTTTTTGATTATTCTGCATATACAAACTTGTTCACCTTATTCAAAGCGCCACACCTTATAATATTAACCTTTAATCTAATCCTCATTTTAAATCATTTAGTGCAAAAAAGAATCAAAAGATCAGTCGCAGATATTCATTATAAGCTTAAACAAAAATTAAATAAAAAAAAAACATATTTTAAATTTTGGATGTCTGAGCCATAAATCTTCCGTGTTAAGATATTATTTGATTACTAAACTTTTTGATTTTCAAAAATTATTATTAATCTTCCATATTAATAATTTATTTTTTTTGTTGTTAATAAGAATATAATAAAAACAACAACAAGTTACAAAAATAGCTTATTAATCTCTTGAACTAAATTTTATTGAATTTTTAATTCTTTTATTTATGAACAAATATGGTGACTATCTGTTTTGTATTTCTAAGAGTTCAGCTTATCTAATATTATTTCTTTTTTTATTATTAAATGCTGTTTAATTATGGAGAGCTTTTGTCTAAAACTTTATGTCAATAGATCCTGTTATCTTGCTTTGAACTTTAAAGATATTGAAGCAAAATTTTACAATTTTTTGAAACTATTAATAGAAATCAGGATTTATCAGATAAATAATTTTTGTATTTCTTCTTTAAAAAAATCTAAATTAAGTCGATTTTGGCAAGTCCGCGTTTTTGTCTTCTAACTCACCAATATAATTGGTTAAGAAGTTCACACACTGATACATTTATCTGGTTGAAATATGACCTTATGTCCCTGCCTCGAAATATATGTGCCAGATAACTAATCAATACTTTATTCCAAAATTATAAAACATGCCCTTATTTAAGACAAAAGTATGTACAACTTAATACAGTTAGTTAATTTAATACATTCGACATGAATTAAAGTATTCATATATTCCTCGCTCAGAAAATAAGCCTATTTTATTCATGTGATAATAATGGTATGTCTTAAAAAAATATGGTAACCCTATTTTTGATTGACCTTGACTCTGTGCTTCATCTTCAAATATCCATCAAATCTGTTTCCTTCTTCCATATATGTTTTCCATTAAACAGCAGTTAAAATTGTACTACTTGTGTTTTAATTTCATTGTCGAAAGGAGCTCATTAGAGCGTGTAGAAGATTTCATAATACATAAAGTGTTTTTTTTTTTTTCTTCACCAGAATTTAAAATTAGAAAATGAAAAATATAAAAAAAAAAAAATAATATCTGACATTGATCTTCAGCATATTATATCTATACGACTTGTAGCTCTGATGAGCAAATAATTTCGCTTTTTCTTATATATATACATTATACATATATCTAAACAATAAAGTAATTTCGTTTTCATTTTGGCTTTGGCAAGTTCCAAACGATTGAATTCGTTATGCGGTATGTGTGTGTAGTAGGTTAATATATATTTTTCAACTCAAAGTTTTGACCGCCACCGTATAAGCTTTCTTTAAATATCCGTAACGAATTCATAGTCGTTTACAATAAAAATAATAATAGTATTAATAATAATAATAATAAGACCGAAAACGTGTGCAAAGGAAACTCTTGTAGGTAGTTTTTTTTTTTTTTTTTTTTTTTTTTTTTTTTTTAAGAAAAAGAAGCGGAAAATTGGATTTTTTTTTTTTTTTTTCTGAAGGTCATGGTTACAGAGTTAATGGAGTATGTTATTGTTTCTTTTGTTTTTTTTTGTTGTATATAATTTTTTTTTTTTAAGTTTAAATTCAATGTGAGAAATTAGAACTCATGATGTGTATGTTTAATGTGTTTGGTTAATTACCACTTTGCATTTCATGCTAAATCAATACTTTTATAAATACCAACAATTGGTGGTAAGTATAAATACTTTCATTAAAAACATTTGGACTGAATTTGTTGAAAATTTAGAAAGAATTATTTTAGTTATTTTGAATTCAAACAAAGGTTGGAAATAGAGCATAAATCTTCTTTGATACAGTTTAACGTAAGAAAATTTACTTTACTTTAATTAAAAAAAAAAAATGTTTTATTATTTTTTCAAGTCAAAATTATTTGTAATTTTTCATTTGTAGCTCTTTGATAATTTCATACTTCTTGTATAAAAATTAAAAATTCTTATAAATTTCCTTAAAAAAAAACTTCTCCTTTGTAAATTAACAAAATACAATTTGTAAATCCGGATTTCGTGTGTTTAATTAATGCTGCTTTTAAAGTACAGATTAAATGAAATGATAGTATATTATACATTTCAGATGGGTTAAACTTTGAAGCAACTTGAATTTTATTTCAAAGTTTGCTTCTCAGCTCTTTCATTTAACATATCATTGGCATGATTAACCTATTTGATAGATGTTTTATTGTGTGCCAAGTCTATCAAATATGATACTCTGGTTGTTTAAAAGGGACCATGAATAAAATTCAATACCTGACTGTGTGGGTTTATCGTCCAAAATAAATTTATAGACGAGGTTATATTTCGAAGTTCTAAAGTTTAGTGTAGATTTTTTTATTCATTAATTTATATATTTTTTTTTGTACAAAATTCACTTCACTTTTATTCATTATCTGGTTTCATTAAGGTTCTTAAAATTTATTATTGATGGCGGAGGTTTTTGGGGTTAAATCCCATATATGATAATTTCACTCAATAAAAAATGTATTATTTTTATACAGACACTGCTTCTTGCGATGAAGTGACAAATTCTTGAAGATTAATTCTTGTCATGATAAAATGCCATCTCATCTATGAGATTAAGATTTGGTAGAATATTTTAGGCCCATTCCATTCCTGCAAACTAACAACGCAGACACATTAATGGTTGAGTATATTGTAAGTCAATAGGCCCTGGTTCTCTACGAGCTGTCGTGCCACCAAATGTAATTTATTTTAACTATGCGACAATTATCATTCATATATAGTTAATCAATTATTTAATAATATTTTAGTAATTTTATATAACATTAATTTTTATGAGCAAAAGCATTATTTGCCCATTTGTGGGCTCCCGAAAATTACGCCAGAATTTTTTTATTTGAAAAAAATTTTATTTTGGAAAAAAAAGACAGATTTTTTTTTTAGAAAATAAGCCAGAAATTTGGAAATTGTTCCAGATACCTATGAAAAAGAACCAGAAAGTGAAATGGAAGTAAAGCCAGAAAAAAAATAAATTCTGGATTAATTTCCAAACTTCATTTTGGAAAAAAGACAAATGTGTTAATTGTATATTCAAACAAGAAATCTAAAAAGTGAAGCAAAGAAACAACACTAACAATTATAAACTGAAGAGAAGAATCGCATGCCTACCCCTAACACCGTGATTGCGCGCGAGCGCGACAACAACGCGATCTCCGCGACTTGCTTTATCCCCCTCCCCTCCCTTGCACGTTGATTCCATAAGTCTGAAACAGTTTATGTTGCCAAAATAAAACTTCAATCGTGTCTACTACAATTTCCCTGCAGCATGAACATTTTTATTTTTTTCTGGCACTTTTTTCAAAACAAGAAAAGGAAAAAAACAACAGAAATTTTGTTTCTGGCTTTTTTTCCATTTTTTTATGGCCTTTTTCTATTTTAAGAAATGGAAAAACAGCTAGAAAAAAAAATCAGAAAGTCTGAAAAGTCTCCCATAAAAATTTTATATTAAAATGCGTCTGGCGTTTTTTCCAAAAAAAAAAAAAAAAAATGTTGGTCTAATTTCCGGAAACCCATTTTTGCTCAAGTCATGTTTATTTGCATGTTACTTCAATTAAGAAAATATTAGAATTTTCTCTATTATACCCTCTTTAAAGGCCTATTTTTCCTACACTATCAAGAGGTTCTAAATAAATGCCACTTCATTGGGTCACAACTTTAAAAACCTTTAATACCTTACTTTACTTATCTGTGCATGCCACCATGAATAATTTCTGCTGGCAGTAAAGTCACGCAGTTGACAAAACGTTAATCGAATAAAAAAAAATACGAAAAAGATAAGCTGCAAAATATAAAACAAAATTAAAAGAGAAAAAAAGAGAAAATAAAATAAATAAATCTAAGTAGCAAACGCACGATATTATATAGGATGCAGCACTCTCGCTTTGTATAATTTCTTAAATGAAAAGACCATGACAATTTACCACACTAAAACACGATCACATATCTTAAGTGCCAACACACAAAAAAAAGTAAAAAAAAAAAAATAAAATAAAAGGCGTTCATTTCCTTGGCCTCTAAATGTAAGTATATCTGTATCTAACTATTAGTAGCGAGTATAGAGCTCAAGACTCGTAGAATAACATTACGCCAGGAGCTCCTGTCCATTTTGTTCATGTTAGCCCAGCCACTGTTCACTGATGCTTGCCACACATAACCTCTTCTTATATACATACCTTAGCTACTATACTTTAAGTCCACATGGGATGTTGTTGCTGCTGCTGTTACTTCTGCTTTACTACTCTGAATCCGCTCTCTGTATATCTGAACTCATGGGGGTTAAGAGATATCTTGACGTTAACATTATCACCAGGCAATTCTAATGATCCAATTCCCACGGCTGGTCTCACTTAAAGTGCAATCACCACCATTACCATTCTTCCATTTCTCTATATACATATATACTGAAACTGGTTAGGTGTATATAGTATTATAGCTGATTGGTTTATTGTGACTGGCTGGGGGTCTATATAGTAGCTAGCTTTGGGTGCAATCCTTTTCGACACAAAATACTGTTCCTTGTAAAAGATTTTCACTTTAACGCTTTAAAAAACAAAAACCAAGGAGACATTAGTTTAGCTATATGAACGAAATGGCAAAAGGCTTAAACATGCAGTAGCTCAATCGATCCTCCATATTATATGGGTTGTGTTCGGTTTTTAAGCAGTGATGTTATTTCAGAAAAGAATTTTTCCGGCATATGTTAAAATTTTTAACCAATCTGAAAATTTTTGAAATCTTTATGAAATTCGAAGAAAAGCTTATAACTATGGGAAATTGTATTGAAAATTGAAACGCAGCTAAAGATTCTTATATTTTTAAATTAAAAAAAAAATTAAAAAAAGATGGTTCTCTATAACTGTGAGGGCTTCAGTAAGTTTGAATATTTTATCTTGTTGTTCCAATCATATATTTCTGTTTTAATTAAAGTTTCCTCACGAAAAATGAATCCCTCAACATATATTACTTTGATAAATTTAGTATTTATGCCGTTAAGAATGGCTTTTGAAATATTCCTACAATTAAACTTTCTTTTTCCATTTTTAAATTTCACGAAATCTCTATAAAGTTTGCCCTAACTTTAAAATTTAAAATTTTAAATTAAACATCTTACACATTTTTCTTAATAAGGACTTTTAATTTTTTTTTTTTTTGAATGCATATAACATCACTGGTTTGCAAAATGCTCTCCTTTATTTTCTTTTAAAATTGTATGAGTCTAGCATGAATCAGCGACGTTGGATTGCATTTACTTATAACACTTACGTGTGGGGTGCCCCAACTTCAGGCCTCTGCCATGATGGCATGCCATTAATGGGTTTTGCGAATTAAGTCCGCTTAACGCGTACCTGATCGATATTAAAAACGCAGATGAAAGATGTGTGTGTGTATATATTTAAACGAGATGATGATGAATGAGGGCGAGGGCACACCTGAAACGACGTAAATGATCATCATCATGACTTAAGATTGAGACAATCTGATTTCTCGATTGATGCGATGATGCGTGTACATTAAAAAAAAAAAGATGAAAAATTCCTCACTGAGATACTTTTGTTTTTTTTTTTATTATTTGTTTTGTATATCGATAAAATGTCGAAACAAAAGCAAATAACACCTAAGGGCCCCACCTTCAATTCTTTTGTATATAGGTACCTTTAGCAAGAAAGCGAAAGATAAAAATGTATATGTAGGTATAAGAAGCGCAAAAATATCTCCACACAATGTTCATTGATAGCTGCTTAGGAAAAAAAAAAAAAAAAAAACAAACACTCGAAAGTATAATCTGTGAGATAGAATTTAAATCGTGACCGAAATGTTTTTTTTTTTTGTTTATTTTTTTTAGTTACTTCTTACTTTACTTTCGATCTCCTTTTAAATTCTTGTTTTTTTTTTTGTTTTCCTATCGAAGAGGTTAAATGCGAGGTTTGTATTAAAAAAATAATTTGCGGTTATTCAGTGTATGTTGAGAAGAAGGGCAAAAGGTTATGACATGATATCCACAGAATTCAAGACAATATTATATGGGTGAGAAAATTATTACAGATAAATTGGTAGGTACATACATATAGGATCATATAAGCAGGTACTCTTGTAAAAGTAGTTAAGACATTTGATAAGTGAAGAAAAAAAATTATATTTGTTCCTCTATAAGAAACAGTTGTAATCAGTGGTATATGAAGAAAGTTCACTTTGAAGACTTCGTAATAAATTAATTTTCAATGGACTTGCTGGTGAGTTTAAAATGATTAAAGTTAGCCAAAATATCAGCTCAATTACTTGTACAGCTGTACAAGCTTTCGAAAATAAATTTATAATTTGTTTTTAACCTTTGTGAAACTTCCGACATCTTGAAAAACTTTAAAATCTGTAGAAAAATTGAAATTTTTGGATTTGCAGACAAAATTAATCTCGGAATATTAGTCAAACCTGACTTAACAATAATTGAGAAAAAGTGGGCCTTTCAATTCGGTCTGTGCCTCGACTTACAGTATAAACGATTTTATTTAATTCTTTGATTTTTAGATCATAAGGGAAATTGAAATTCTGCTCTAGTTTCCAAAATAAGGGTATATAAGGAAAAGGTTTTATCTCGAAAATTAATTAGAATTATAAACATATATGATTATTTATTTCAAATAAGTAAAACTTAAAAGCAATTTAAATTTTATTTCATTGAAAAATTTATTTGGAAGGAAGTTTCTTTTACTTAACAAATCACTGGTCGTTGGTATAAATACCATCTTTTATTGAATGCCTGGGCTATCAAATATAAAAGCCCGTTTATATGAAAGGGAAAAGGAATGAAATTGGATACAAACTGGATGCATTCGTTGTCTTAGGTAAAGATTAAAATAGTCAAATCAATAAAGTTATATATCTTAAAGTTCTAATGTGTTTGTTATACGATTTTAATGATTTTTTTTTTTTTTTTACAAAATGTTCATTTGCATTCATTATCTGAATTCATAAATGTTCTGAAAATTTATTTTATTAATATTGGAGGTCTGAGGAAGCATCTCAGTCTATGCCACCTATGAATAATGGCTTTTATTTTTTTAGAGACACTGGCGCAAAATTTTAAACGATTTAGTAAAATGTTAAAGCCATTTTAGTAAGTTACTAAGTTAAAAAGAAGATTTTGCCAATTTTAAACGATTTTAGCAACTTACCATCTTTTAACATTTTACTAAAGTTAAAATTAGAAAATGGCTACTTTAACTTTTAGTAACTTGCTAAATCCATATGAAATCTGTCATTGTCCTCGAAAATAAAAAAATTGGCAAAAAGTTAAATTGTGTTTTTTTTTATGATTCGTGTGTTAATTGTTTTTCAAAGTAAATAAAAAAAATAAAATGTTTTCGGAGGACGAAGTTTTCGATATGTTCGAAGACTCAGCTATGTGCAGAAAAGTGCGATGTTTTAAGTCCTGAGCAAATTCTTTTGAAGAGCTGGACGATGGAGAATTTTACTCTAGGTATAGGTTTGATAAAACTACAGTTCGGTTCTTGGTTGAAAACCTAAACATAATTACAAGACCGAATAACAAACCGTGGGCTTCCGATTTCACCAGAATTATAAGTTCTAGTTACACTACCCTTTTTTGGGAGAAATGCTCATCAGGCTGATGTTAGTAAGTAAACTTCTTAATGGAACACAAAGGATATACCTTACAACAATTAATCTTATAGGAACATTACATGAAATGGTCCAATCCACAGTGGGGGAAATAATAATAAATATTTCAAAACAAATTGCTTCGTTGCTCCCACTCTTTATTAAGTTTACGACATCCACTGCGTAGTTAAACGAGCAGATGCACCGTTTTTAATAAAAGGGAATTAGTAATTTACTAGTTAGTAAAACGAAAAAAAAAGGATTAAAATTTCCGAAAATATAGTAAATTACTAAATGTATAGCAAATTGCTAACTAGTAATATGCTAAGCCCTTAACTATAGGTTGTTTAAAATTTTGCGCCACTAGCTCAAAATTTTAAACGATTTAGTACGATGTTAAAGACTTTTTTAGTATGATAAAATGGCTTTAACATCGTACTAAATCGTTTAAAATTTTACGCCACTGTCTTTTGCTATGAAGTGATTAACAAATTATCCTAGACTTACTCTTCTCATGATAAAACGCCTCTAATCGGTGGTTGAATGGTTGAGTTATATAAGTCACTATGAGTCCTAGTAGTCTAAGATCCCGCCATAGGACGACCTACCAAAAAAAACTGATTTAAAAAAATATGAATATTTCTATTTTTTTTAGAAAATATAATTCAGACCTTTCTCTTTTTTTGCCCTAATTTACCCTATTGAAATTAAAAAACACGTATTTTAATATTTTTAAATAAAATTTCCTTTCATATGATATTTTTTTTTGGCAACCCTATGCCTTGACCATATTTCGCCAGGCAACCCTTGCGCAAAATGTTAGTTAAAACACTGTCTAAAAAACTGCGTACAACTTATCCGGTAACTTGATTAAGGTAGGTCGTCCTATGGCGGGATCTTCTACTATAGTTTTTATCTCGAAAACGGCTTTTAGGATTTTTCTAAAAAAAAATGTCTGTAATTTAGCTAGGTACAACAAATTTTACCGAAAACGATCTACCTATATATTATTTTTTAAATTTAAATTTTTTCTTATTCATATCATGACATTTTTTATTTGATCTAACTAAAAAACCAAGTTCTTGCCAACAAGACGGGATGAATTTTATTTTTAGTTTCCATAAGTTCTTAAGGATTTCATACCCACTTTTTAAAGATGTGAAGTTGTCTTGCAATTGAGCCCTAACCGTATTGTTAAATAAATAATAATTAACTTATCTCCATAAATATTAATAAAAGTCTACGTAGTTATAATTATTTAATGTTATTTTTCTTTTTTTTCATGTTAAAAAAAAATCATAGGGCTATTTTGCGGCTAATGTAAAATTTTAACCCTTGATTTGTCATAATTGGAAAATAATCGATTCAGGACACAAGAATTTGTATGTATTTTCTATAAAGTTTTTTTTCTACAAGAGTTTGTCATTTTTTCAACATTTTATCACCACGTTTGTTTTCATCAACACTCTTAAATGGCAATCTAAGAAAACAAGTTCCCTATTTCTATAACTTGAGGGATCGTCAAATACATATGTATATGCAGATCCTTTGAAAAAAAAAAAAAAAATTTCAAAATATTACTCGTTAAAACAGTAAACTGTTTATTCATATACCAACCAATAATTATTATTGGAATACCATAATCATGCACTATAACACCGCACCTTCCAAAGACTCTGACATACAATTATCGCATAGTGCACACTCATCGGCCATCGTATCGCACATATTCACAAAACTCATAGCTTATAACGTCTTGCATAATAATAAACTGGAAAATATCCTCTTCATGGGTTTAATTATACCAGTTGACCAGAAACACATCAACGGTCACTAAAGAGTGCGTCCATAAAAATGAAAAAAACAAAAAAACACTAATGCACGCACCACACACCACCTGACACCACCCGGCCAAGACATCGAATAACTGGCCAAGAACAAAATTATGAATTTCATTGTGCATCTGCATCTCCTCTGCAACTGGTGGCTGATGCATATAATGTACATATATGCTGCATCCACCAACTCCTAATAGCCTTTTTGCGTTGCCCACCCTCTCGGACTGAGGCATGTAACTTTTGACCAAGAAAAATTAGTCTTTTGCTCAGCGGGCTAAAATTGATTATGGCCTGCAATTCGGTACACTTGCGAGAGTATCTCTTTTTGCACGGTCGTCTCTCGTCTGGTCGTTTTGCATCTATTTGGATTTGCTTTTCACCCGAAGACATAATCATTAGATGGATTCATAAAAATCCTCCATGTGCGGTGTAAGTTTTGTTCGTGTGTGACTTTGTGTATTTCTCGAGGCGCATATTAATACATACATATATATATATATGAATTCATGAAGTCGTGGAGTTTTCTCTGGGAATTTTAAGCCTGCATCAAACTCGTTCGAATTGGACCAGTTTGTTGGTGGTGATTCTTACAAAAAAAATCTACCATGCAACCATATTGCACAGGATTTCGCTGCATGAATTTGCAGTAAAATATACGCTTATAATATACCCACTCGACTGATAACTCAATTAGGTACCGCTCACATTGTGACGTTTCATGTTAAAATATTATTTAATTACTTGAAATGAATTATCATTATTATTTTGGTAACGGAGCTGTCACATTCGGTTTGATAAATAATTGATAATGACCGCGGGTGAAAATATTTAATTTATTTTTTTCTAAATAATAATTGAGAGAAAGAAAGCTGATGAGATGGAATTTCACAAATTTTTATTAATGTATCCTTTTAACAAAAAAAAAACGGAGAAAACTTTTTATCACAGGATGATGAAGAAGTATATTTGGAAAGTTAAATCAAGTTCATAAGCTGGATTTTATTTGTTTGTTATTTAAAATTGTTGTTTATTGAATTTAATTGTCTTTAAGTCTGAGCTATAGATATTTTTTTTTAATTTTGAAAAATATTTGTACAAATAATATGTAAAAAAAATTACAGTAGAATCTTAAATAGATGAACAGATATATTATTAGTATTATTATTTATTAATCCAAAACATAAATGTACAGATTAATCTTAAAAACTAACAGCACTAGCTCTATGGCTTTAGGCTGGTGAACAGATATAAAACAGGGCCCGTTCATCTTTTCAAATTGTACATCTTTTCGAGCATCAACATTTGGTTGAGGAAGAAGATATAGTTATAGAAAAAACATTAAATATAATTTACATATGAAGTTAAAACAAACTGAATAACGTTACATAAATATTATACGAGGAGCTAAAGGCAAAGAAAAATTAGAAAAATGATTTGAGAATAAATCGTTCATCTTTTCGAGTGTAAAATTTCAACTTGTTCATCTTTTTGAGCACTGAAGAGTGAAAATATATCGTTCATCTTTCCGAACTGTTCATCTTATAGAACCGTTAATCTTTCTAAGATTCGACTGTATTTATGAAATTAATTTCAGCATAGTGAATCTTACGAAATATGAGGCCTGCATCAGAAAAATCAGTCTCGAGCACAAAAAAAATATTTTCTTCATCTAACTTAGTCGCTTTTTTATAAAGAAGCCAAAATTAGGGGAAGTTCTGAGGGGAGTGGGAAGGTTACTATATGCCGATTTGTGTTTTTAGTGCCTATAAAACATTGATTAACATTAAAATAAAATTAAGCCTGTTACACATTTTTGGAATTTTAAATCCTAGTTTTTGTTACAACACTTATTTGCTTAAATTTTGTACCAATACATACAAACATTTGTTTTGCGTGGATTAAAAGTCTACAAATACATTGAGAATTAAATCTTACCAGGTACAGCCCAATGTATATAGTTGACAGCATAATTTTCTTATCTTATAATTTATAGAAAGGGAATCTAAAATTATTTTTTAAGTCCTCCCTTAATTAAAATTTCTAAGTAATCGACTGAGTCGTTTGAAATTTAGTAGTATGTATAAAATCGCCCTGTTTGTATTTTTAACAAACACGGAGAGCTTTAAAAATTCAGTCCATGTAATTTTTAAATCTCTTCATAGATTCAACATATTTATCGGAAATAAAAACCTTTCTATACTTATCAGATAAAGTTAATCTATGCAATAAATTGTTGCTATCAAACGCTGGCTGTTAGTAAATTGGCTAGAATATAATTTGTTTCAATACTTATAAGTAACTCTTAAATAAATTCTTTAAAGTTGTGCTCAGACAACAGTAGTTCTCCTCAAACATTTATATAAAAGTTCCCATGGGTGCATGAAAATAAAATCATGTTATTAAAGCAGGGAACAAAGAAAAAAAAAATATTATTATTTCAAGGCCAACACGTTTAAATTTTTGTTCTCCGCATTTCATTTCATTTCATATAATTTTTTTTTATTATTTTTTATTTGAATTAAGGAAAAACAAGATTTTAACAAGATCATGATTTATCATATCACTGATTGAGGTTTCCTTCTTCCTACACAAATGCAGACAGAGATTTATTGGAATTTATGATAAAATTGATCGAAGTGCTCCACATGTGTTGTGTTTTTTTGTTGTTGTTGTTGTTTTTTTTTTTTAAGTTGGTTTGTTGTATTGAATTGATGTTGAACATAAAAAATTAAGTTAGAAATATCAAGACCAAGAAGATCACACAGCAGGTGATTGAGAGTTATATATATATTTTTTTTTAAATATTTTTTATAAAGGTTCACTTAAGTTTGCTCTCGATGTATAAAATGTGTCTTAAAGGGAATTATTATTTTCATATATAGAAAACATAAATCATTTTGAGGTTTTGACATTTGGTGGCAAGTGATCTTTCAATTTGGATTCATGTTAAGTTGTTGAGGTTTGTGAGTTTTTCTTCGTTTAATTTTAAGGAATTTTTTTTTGTGTGTGTTTGAGTATTCTGATTGGCGAAAGTGATTGTGATAAGTTTGAATTTGGTGAATCATCATTTTGAAAAAAAAAATGTTAATGGAAAGAAAAGAAAAAAATATTATTATTAGGAAGAATAGTTCTTGTGTTCTTTTTAAAGAGTCAGATTATAATAAAAATTGCAAAAATAATTAATAATTGTTTAAACATAAAATAATTTACAAATCGGTAGTTAAAGTTCAGAACTAATTTTTATCGAATTTTAAATAGGTGTGTACATCTAAGTAAAACAAAAACTGATTTTTGGAAAAAAGTATGCACATTAAAAAATGTTTAAATTAAATTTCCTTTGACTTGATATTTCTTTATGCTTTTAAAACATCACATGAGGATGAGTCAGATAATTGTATAAGCCCAAATTTGACAAATGACAAATTGAGATTGATCTCATTTTAATAGGCAACTCATGTGCAAATTGTTTGTTTAGGCATTACCTACTCTGGTACCTCGATGAAAGAAGATCGTTTTATGGTGGGATCTAAGACTTTTAGTCGCATTGAAAAAAAAAGAGTAATTTAAGGATTAAAATTATATTCTTTTAAAATATTAATAATGCATAAACAGGGAATTGCGCTTGGCTTGAAAAATAGAGTGATAGAATTTTTGGTCTCAAAAAAAAAAAAAAAAAAAAAAACAATATCCATATAAACTAATGCCGTAGCCATTTAGTTTGAATATTAAGCGTCCAGTTATTTTTTTTTGTTCTCTGTGCATTTTTGCTATAATATCTGTTGGACGATATCATCGATCTTCGATATCTCAGAAGCTAGTACCTAATAGTACGCAGCTATAGAAGAAGCAGAATTTCGGAAATTTAAATAAATCATCTATTAAGAAACTTTTATTTATTTAGGGGAAGTATTTTTTCACTCAATATTTGTTTGAAAAAGAAAATACCAAACAAAATAATAATCTGCTTTTTTGAAAATGTATAGCAATTCTTTTCAAATATTTTAAAAAGCATCATTGCTTACTGTAAATTTTGAACTCTTTTTATTGTTATTTTTTTACACTTTCACTTTATATACAGATAATTAAAATTTTGGGAAAAAAATGTTGAAAATATTTTTTTTTCTTTTTTAATTTAACTATTTTTTTATTTACTTTTTTTAAATTTAAATTTTTCAATTAATTTTTATTTTGAGAATTATAAAAGGATCTTAAGAAATATTTTTTGCTAAAGAAACCAAAAACAGTATTTATGTTTAAAAGATACTTCATCTTACGCTGTTGTATCACTTTACACTTCTTTTAAAAATGGTGATGTTTTTTTTTTTTAATTGTGTAACGGCCATTTTTTTTTTTGGCGGCAACGCTGTGGAGAATACCTAATGTGGGCTGCCAGATATTACGCCAGATTTTTTTTCTGGAAAAAACGACAGAATTTTTTTCTGGCTTAAAATTTGAAAAAATCCAGATTTTTTTTTGGATAATAAGCCAGAAATTTGGAAATTGTGCCAGATACCTATGGAAAAAGAGCCAAAAAGTGAAATGGAACTATAGGCAGAAAAAAAATAAATTCTGGCTAATTTCTAAACTTCATTTTGGAAAAAAGACCAGAAAATGTGTTGGAAACAAAATCAGAAAGTCTGGAAAGTTTCCCAGAAAAGTTTTGAAATTGAGGGCCTCAGTGTGACTGAGTAGCAGAGCTATACTATAAGTGGCAAAGCGACTAAGTGACAAGTTCAAGCGGTAAACGTACATTTTTTGAGAAACAATACTCTTGAGAAGCTTGTGTTGTGAAAAATCCGTTTCTAAATTACGTTTTAAAATATTTAATAGCTCCGTACATATTATAATATGTACCTTGTCGCTCAGAGTTCAATAAAAAAAAAATATTTCAAATCGCCGCAATCATACAATATCTCATATATTTTAATTTTTTGTCGCATTTAATTCTGTCAAAATAAATACCGCAAAAGGCTGTGAATAAGTCAAATTTGCCCCAGAAACTATATAGCATCAATTTAAAACTTAAAAGTCATCAATTAAAAAAGGATAATTTAAGAAACAGATTACTAATATATTTTTTTGTTTCTAAAATCTAAACCAATTCCAATCTCATTCCATCGATTAAGATCAAAACAGTTAATAAAATATCATAGCATGACATTTCAAAGACATTCTTCCAAAGTGATTCTGTCATCACATCTCAACCGTAAAATTGTTAGGACAAAAAAAAAAAAAAACAAAAATCGTGTTCATATTTTCGATCAACAAATTGTGTGATAACTTAAATGCAATCAATTTCTGCACCAACACCGAATTTTTTTTCACCAGATCTCAAATCATAAAACTATATATTGAACCAGCTGAACACGATTAGCAATGGTTTATTTTTTTTTTCTTCTCTCAAATCAAAATCAAAGGCAACCTTTCAAGTTCCAAAAGTTACATATATACAAATATGATATATATAAACACATAGCGTCTATCTGTCTTCAAAAATAATATGGGCTATACGTATAAGACAGACAAAAAGAAAAAAAAACGAAAAACAAAATAAAAACTCACATCAAGTGACAAGAAATCACACCTATTTGTAATTGCTGGCATTTCTCACCTTACCCGCACCTAGAGTTTTTATTTTTTAAAGTCTATAACTTATATCTTAAACAGTAAGTTGCTTATTGGATCTTTAATCTATGGCTATATATATCATCACTATCATTAATATGTTGTGTTTTTTTTTTCTTTTTTCCCTCCATCCATCGGTCTGTATTTTTATTTGCACAGTAAAATGTAAACACATTTTACCTGTTCAAAACTAGATTAGACCATTTAAATCTTATATGTCGGCCGTTTTAGATACACAAACTGTGTGCATACCGCACAAACTGAAGTGCACTGAATGCGTATAAATATCTTTATGCATTCATGACGGATATGCACCTTACATGAAAGTATAAGAAAGATATATTAAATGCATTACAGGGTCGCACGAAATGGCATGTGGGGAATTTTAAAAAAGTGAAAAAATCAATAACTTGAAAGATTTTGTCACAAGTTCAAAACATGCCAAAAAATTCTCCTTCATGTAACTAAAAATTCAGATGAAGAAGATGAACCAATATTTAAAAAAATCAAGCTTTCCGTTTTAAAAATATATACCAGATGCGGCAAGTTTTTTTTTTTTGTTAACGTAGCTGCCGAGATGAAAATGCGCCCCTTTTCAAAAAACGCACTGCTAGGACACAGCACACACTTTGAAAATAAGTTTTTAATATTTCCCAACGTTGTTCAAGCTTAAAGCGACTCATTTCGCTCCGCGGAGCGGAGGTGTGAACTGACTTTCTGTTAATATTTCGAGCGGGTAAACAGCTGTCAGTGTCAAAATAATCTATGATTTAAAAAGAAACCACTAGATGGACCACCCGTTATGTAATAATTACATAATAATATTGAAAATTAAAAAAAAAACACGAATAACATGTAGAAAATGTTGTAGTTCAAATTACAGGCTTTTTGAAATGAAAAGGCACACAGTTAAAATTAATTAAAGAAAAATGTACCTAAACGAAATTTATGAATCCATTATTGCATTCTGAGTCGAAATCAAGTCAAATCGAAAAATGTCTTTCGATGTCGTTTCAAGGATTTTTCTCTATAATTTTCCAAAGTATGATTTTGCAAAATGTCGTTCAATGTCGTTTCAAGGATTTTTCTCTATAATTTTCTATAAACACCAATTTACGGATTGATTAGTGCATTCACAGTATAATTCATGTTAAATGAAAAATGTCGTTGGATGTCGTTTCAACGACTTTTCTCTATAATTTTCTATAAATAGCTATTTACGGATCCACTATTGTATTTTGAGTCTATTTCACGTTAAATGCAAAATGTCTTTCGAATAAAGTGTCAACGATTTTTCTCTATAATTTTCCAAAAATACTTATTTACGGATCCATTGCTGCATTCTGAGTCCGAATCACGTTAAATGCAAAATGTTGTTCGATGTCGTTTCGAGTATTTTTGTCTATATTTTCCTTAAACATTTATTTACGGATTTATTAATGCATTCTCAGTCTAATTCACGTTAAATGAATAATGTCGTTGGATGTCGTTTCAACGATTTCTTTCTATACTTTCCTATAAACACCTATCGTCGAAATGGCAAGTTAACAGATAATCTTTATTTTATGGAATTAGGGCCATGTTTTTTTTTTTTAATCGATATGTCATGCCTTATGATTATTTTACGAATCTATAAATAACCCTTTAAGTACCTACCAAGGCATATGCACTACAAGTATAAGATGAGAAAAAAATGTAGTTAGGTCAGATTGGATAGCAAAAAAATAAATAAAAAAAAAAAACAGAAATAAAAACAAAGTCAATAAGTCATTGTAATAGTGCACAATAACTCATATTTTCAATCGTGCATAAATTAATGTTCAAATGTTAAATGTTCACATGAGAAACAACTTCATCATCATTACAACACAAGAAATAGATACATTTTTTTTCTTCTTAACTCATATTATAGCTTAGCTTAGCTATAGTAGACAAATACCAAACCAAACCATCAGAGGCACCTGAGATTGTATCTATCTATTCGTTTGCCGCAGTTCAATCAATATTTGATTGACTTTGGAACTATGGGTGGCTTTTCAATCTTATACGATTTTTATGAACAGCTAAAAAAAAACTAAATGAAATGAAAAAGGCAAAAACAAATAATTTGAAATGTTTATAGGCTATATAACGCAGTAACAGCTTTGAGAATGTGCGATACTTTTGTAGGAAAATATTATATGCTACATAGGTTTATATTGGAAAGTGGTTTATTATTATTTTTTGTTTTCTATTTTTTTTGTATTTTACTTGATGTACATGATGGACACACAACGAAGTCGATTAATTTTACAACTTAGTTGCATGCGGTAGATGCGTGTAGACAGACATATTAGACTAGACACATGTTTATGTATGTAAACGTACTTTTTATGTATACCCCCATAAAATGAGCTTTATTAGCTTTGAAAGGAATGAAATATTTTTGTTTATTTTATTTTTATGTATTTTTTGTTTTACAAAATTGAGAAATAGCTGAATATTTCAATATTTTAATTAATATAGTTCATAACTTGAATTATTATTAATATTAATACTAAAAATTCCATGGTCAAAAAATGTAGGCAGGTAATCCTACAAGAGGTCATCTAGTTCTAAGTTTAAAGTTTGTTATTAAAAAAAACACACATTTTTGTCACGGTTTCAATTTGTTAGCATAGGAAAATCAACAAAATATTCCACACAAAATTTCTACACTTCTGTAAATCTAAATTTAAATTTAAATTTTTGTTAGCGCTGATTTTATTTTATTGATAGGTTAAGGAAATTGGAGGGAATACAAATTAAGGTGAAGCCACGTGTAAGAATAGCAACCAAAAGATCGGCAATGAAAAAACTGGATATTTTAAATGTAGACTAGTTGAAGTTTTTCACCGATATAAATAAACTATTGAAATTATTAAGTAGGTAACTAAAACCAAAAATGTATTAAGAAATATTTTTTGTTGCTTTCCTATATGGTGGTAAGATTTTAGGGCCAGAATAGGGGTGTCCTTTAAGTTAAAGTTAGTTAAAGGCTTTAACTAACTAACTAACTAACAATATAACAATTAAAATCCGCTTAAGCAGAAGGTTAATGGAGATTCAATTATATCAGGTCCCTTAAGTTTCAATTTAAGGAGTCAGGAATTCATCTTATTCAGGCTACATAATTTTCTGTTCCGAAACGTAATAAAACCGATATTGATGAAATAATTTTTTTGAATGCTTTTTTACAATCTACATAAATGCATATCTAGTTTTATTTTAAAATAGTTTTGAAAATCGTGTAAGCCACTTTCTGGCAGAGGTCATAACTCATAACACTAACTACCAAACCAGTATGGTTATGTATCCAATTCCAACCCAGATTTTTACCTTCAGGTGTTGTAGGGTTCTTGGTTCCTGGACCATTGACTTAAATAGGGTTCTTTTTTTTAAATAACAAATTAAATTTGGTGGAACGACAACTCGTGTATAACAAGGACTTATTGACTTACAGCTCTGAAGAAGTCCTGTTTGCGTATCATTGGCAGGAATGTAGTGGACTTAGAATTTTCTGCCGAATCCGAACGGCTAAGAGCACATTTTATTGGCAAGAGATACTCTTGGAGGATTTGCCAATTCCTCACAAAAGGCAGTAATCCACGAAAAACATTTCAGTTTTTTTTTTTTTTTGTTTAGGCGACAAAGACTTGGAATCGAACCCAATATCTTCCGCGTAACAGTTCTAAATAATAACTAACCATTTCGCCACTGGCTAGACATTTAAGAGGTTTGGTCACAAAATATTTGGACTATAATTGTGTGGATATACAAGTCAATTTGTATTGCTTAATCTTACAAATAAACCGAAATGATGACTTCAGATCGAATAAGTTGCTAAGAGCCTACACCAATTTTTAATTTCTCTCAACAAATTAAACTCTACCAAAGAACACAAACACTTTAAGAAATTGATATGAATTTGAATATAGGTATTTTATTGCATAAAAAATATGTAGGTAATACGAAATTACATTAATATATATTTTTTTTATAGATCAATTAATTTAATCAATTCATTACTTTCATGATTGATTATATAGGTACACTAAATCTCAATGAATTAGAGTATTTTTATGTTATCACAAACATTTTACGATAAGTTGTTAAAAATGAATTATAAATTGTATATATAGTTAAAAGAAAGAATATACTCATAGGTATAGGATTTCTTTGAGTGCCTATGATGCTTTAAATTAAAACACATAAATAGTTTTATCTACTTTATTACCTACACATAACATTTTCGTTTAAAACAAATATATACGAAAAAAATAAAAATAAACACACGCATTTAAATGTATCAGATAAACATCACACAAATTAGTTAGATTTTTATTGCTTCATTAGAAGATTTATTTAAATAATGTACAATATTTTTTAGTTTAGTTTTTTTTTTTTTATAGAGGCATTAAATTGATATAATCAAAAGCGGTAAAAACAAAGATAAATAAGACATTAAATAAACGAAAAGAAATGTAATAAAATATGAAACAATAATATATTATTTTATTGGTAAAATTTTATTTTTTATATTTAGTATAGGTACACATATGAAATTTAAAACTTTTCGATAAATATATTAAGATTAATAAATAAAATAAAAATAATAATGGCATTGATGTAATAATGCTAAACAATGGATAAAGTTTCCCATTACTATTTGGTAAAAAAAAAAATGTATGAGAAATAATTTACACAAATTGGATAAAATACCTCCACAAGTTTGTTACAACGTTAGGCGTGTTCAGAAATATGATACATACAAAATCTCATATAATTTAAGAAATTGTGCCTTAGTTACCGCATTGGGATAAGAAGTTTATAAACGTTGTGAATTGGAACTAAGTTCATACAAAATAAAGCAATTTTCTCAAAGAAAAAAAAAAAAAAAAAAACGGGTAAATGATAAAAGAAAAATTGATTGATACTCAAAAAAAGTGTGCACTCTTTATTTACTAAAAAAACAATTTTTCTTTTATCATTTACAGGATTTTAGAATACAGAATTTTAGAATACAGAATTTTGAAATACAGAATTTTGGATTTACAGAATATAATTTTGGATTTACAGAATTTCGAAATACAGAATTTTGGTATATAGAATTTTGGAAACCGAATTTCGCCATTTACCTACAGAACAATGACCCAAACACAAAAAATTGAAAAAAAATTTGACATCTCGTGATTCACTTTTTTTTTTTAATATTGTTATGAATTATAATGAAAAATTAAAAAATTTTAAGTCCAACATATTTTGATATTTCATTTTTGAAGCTTAGCGAACAGTTGATTCAATTATACACAGGATTTATCCGAATGATTAAAGGGGTTGTTTAGTTTATGCAAACTTTGGCGTAAACTTATTATTTAACAGAATTAGTAAATTTACGAATAATCATAAGGTATAAAGTTCTAAATTCGTCAGCGAAAGCGTTCATCATGCGAAAAAGGAATTTCTGTAGATAAACATTTATGCTATGAATTTTTTTAGGAAGAAAAAAAAAGAAAGGAAACTAATGTGTACAACCCTTAAGACCAGTGATGCCACACGTAGGGAAAAATCCCTACTTGTAGAGATTTTCGGTTTGAAAACTACAACGTAGGGAAAATAAGGACGGATTTTTGAAATATAAGAATTTTCTATGAAAGCGTAGGCACTTATAAAATTTCATTACTAAATTATTTTTCATTTTAAAATCGTACCATACACCGTGCAGAAATTATATCCCAAAATTTTTTTCTTCCTTTAATTCTGTAATCTATTTCCACCTTTTTTTTATTTCTTATGTCAGATTCGAAGTAACACAGTGTCTCATAATTCTTTTCGAAACTTATTGGGAGTGAGAAAATATCTTATTTTTTTTTGTATTTATTATAAATGTTTTCATTAAAATAAATATACCGGTTAAAAGTTAAGGAACAAACCTATGCGAATGCACTTTCATTAAAACTTTTATCTGACAAAGAAAACCTAAAATTCAGATTTTCAGGATTTTGTCAGCAGTGAAAATTATATGCAATCCACAAATCATAAATGTTTAGATATCCGCCATATCGCTTTGATTAACAAATGACTTAGTGCGGTATTTGAAGATTGAATCGACAAAGGGAATATTTTAAAAATATTTTATCTAACGCGGAAGTTTATGTAATTTTATTTTACATTTTGAATGATTCTTCTCATATATAAAATAAATTAGAAGAAGAGAATTTGCATACAGTCGACTCAAGAAAATATTTGATTTTCCAAAAATTCAAGTTTTAATATACCTCATATATAAAATGAAAAAAATAATATTTGTTGTTAATGAAGAATTCTCAAAAAAATGATTCAACATTACGCATTTTTATATCTACCGATAAAATATTAAAAGTTGAAATTGTTATTTGAAAAAGTCCAAATTTGTGAGTGATTAAATTGTATTTTAACGTGAATTTCTGTTATTATAAATTTCTCATAAAATCCATTTTTATTTTATTATTAATTGTTTTCATAATAGAAAAATAAAAATGTTTTTACCATAAAAATCAATAAATAAAAATTATAAAATAAATTTATGACAGGAGATATTATATGATCATGATAAAAAAATTTTAAAAAAATACAAAAATGATACAAAATAAACCGACAGATATTTTCCAATATTTATTTATGACAGTATATGAAATTATTTATGAGTGATGTCATTTTTAATAAAATTCACAAAATCAGTCGACCAAATATTTAAACTTATTTTTTTTTTTTTAACAAGTATATTAATCACAAAAGCTCAAACTAAGTTAAATTTTTAAGACATTCCCATATATAATTTTTATTGAGCTCAAAAAAACAAATATGATAAAAATAATAATAATGTATAAGCTTCAATGAAGAACAAAAAAACTTGTGGTTAACAGTTTATATGATATTAAGTGATAAAAATGTAAAAATTCGACAGTAAAAAAGCGGTGGGAGTGTTAATCCTTTGATTTATAGTTTTCTTAAGATGTTATGTCTTTTTTATGTATTGATATATTTTGTATTTTATTTTTTGTATCAAAAAGGTAAAATTTAATTGTAAAATAACAATGTCGAAGACAAGCATGCTCATGATTTCAATCTTATTTGAGTATTTCTTTTTGTACACAAACTGAAACTAATTAGTTTCTTTTGTTTATTTAGTTATAAATGTGACCTTGCTTTTTGTGAAAATATTTAAATCAAAAGAAATTGCGTTTTTGAACTGGAAAAATCTAGTTACTTAATCATATTCTTCGAATTTAAAGATATAGGTGCATAGGTGTATCTAAAAAGTTAAGGCTTTAAGTCAGTTAAGTCATTCTATTACCACTTTCAATTTTTAACACCTTTGTCCTTAAAAAAAATAAATAAAAATTATTTAATCAATATCAATATCAGTTTTAATTAAAATCACACTCAAGTGTTAATTTGTATTTTATATCAGGTTACATTTTTTTTTTCCACTGATGATGATGTTTTAAGATCAATGTCAACTGTTTTATATCTATAAAATATAATTTATCTTATTTGGATTAATTTTAAAAGGCTTTTGTATTTTTTTTTTACTGCGCGTGTTTTAGTTCACATTGAAAATGATGATGTTAATTAAAAATATTTGCTATAGTTTGTAATATAGTGCGAATATATTTTGTGTTAAAATATCTAAATTAACACATTTTGATTAGGCAACATCTTTCGATGATTTAATTTTTACTCAAGAAGCAATTTTCATTATTTATAAAATTTATAAGGTAAAAAAAAATATTAAAATGTTCGCATAAAAATATTCACATAAATTAATGATAGCCTTGTGTTTTGGTGAAAATGTAAAGCAATTCAGCAAAATGTGTACACGCAAGCAATAACAAAAGATTTTTTGTTTTATCCAGAAACAATAACAAATTATTTTGATAATTTATTTTAATAATAATTTAATAATTTAATAATAATTTTTTGTGATTCTTTATGTATACATTTTTTTTTTCACTGAACTCACTAGTCACTACAAACTCTCACTAATTTGGCTAAAAAAATATAAAGAAATGATGTACAAATTTGGTTCTGCGAATATTAAATTTGTTTACATTCAAATTTGAAAAAAAACCCATATATGCTGTTTTTGACAAGTTATAGACAATATCCAAATAGTTCGAAATAATCACAATCATGCTTTATTTAATTTTAAAGTTTTTTTTTGTTTTATTTTTTTTTTTTTAATCTTAACTCTTTGAAAATAAAAGTTCTTCATTTTCAATTTTTTATTTTTTGTCTATTTTTCATTTGCCATTGACAAAAAATGCAATACAATTTTCTACAATAATATAAGTTAACATTTAAAATAAACAAAACAATTTATCACTAACAATTTAGTAGTTAAGAAGGTGCAGCTACAATAACTTTTTATGTAGAAAAATAATATATATATAAAACTGCAAAATTACAAAGAAAATATAACTAAAATGTCAACTGCATCGTATACTGTTATTTCATATATATGTATATAAATAGTTCACTCCATCTTGTGTAGGTTGTTTATTGTTAATGATCGCACTTGAAGTCTTGTAAGATCACCATCATCATAATATTGGCTTATAGAGAAAGAATATAGAACACCTATATGAAAACCCACCTGATTTTCAACAAAAAAGTCATTATGATATTCATTCAGCATGCTGGTGCTTAATTACAGTTATAGTATTAATTATTGTTGTATAAGTATATACATATGCATATACTTCCGTTGGAAGTTCAGTCATCGATGAAGTTTCATTATTTGATATTCAAGTCAAGTCAAATCAATTCACAGAAAATTTTCGCTAAGAACAAATGACATAGACAAGACATTTTGAATAGCCTAATGTTAAGGTATAATACTGCTTAACAATTTTCAAACTTTAAAGCTCTTTACTAAAATGTTCTTAGTTTTGTTTTTCTTCAGCTGAACACGCCTATAAAAGTGACAGTTTATGCAAACAAGTAAGCAAACATACCAGTTAGGCAGTTTCACTTTTTTAATTGTAGTAATGACATTTGGAGTTAGTATGATACTAAAAACATAAAATCAGGATTAATTTCAACTTTAATAAAAATTAAAAAAAAAATACAGGCGCAAAATTTTAAATGATTAAGTAAGATATTGAAGCATTCTTAATATGATGCTAGGTTAAAAACAGAATTTTCGAAATTTTAGACAAGGTAAAGCATCGTGCTATCTTTTTAATATTTTATTAAAGTTAAATTCCCAAATGTCTGTTTTAACATTTTACTATCATACCAGCTAATTCCAAATATCACTTTATGGCAGTTAAAATGTAAAAATGGTATATTTTCTTACTTGTTTGCGAAAACTGTCACTTTTTTAGTCACGTTCAGCTGACGTTTATTAAAAAATAGGCTTGGTATGATGCTAAGCTAAAAAATGTTTAAAACTAAGAACATTTTAATAAAGAGCTTTAAAGTAAATAAATCGTTAAGTAATATATCATGCTAATAACTTACCATCAGGCTGTTTAAAATTTTGCACCACTGTTTTTAATCTAAATCGTCGGAAACTTTGCCCCATATTTTGTAAGTAAGTATCAAAATGATTTGGAGGTTATTTAAATCTTAAAGTTAGACTGTGTGTGAATTTAATCAAAATGTTGATTAAATCTTAACGTTTCCACGTATGTAAGTATAGATTCACCTCGTGTCAAAAATTTTAATCCACGCTTAATTTTAATCAAATTTAATTTTTACAACGTTTAAATGGGGCTTATTAATAGCAGTTTTCTTAGCTAAAGTTTTACTTAACAAATTGTTCAATTAATAAAACTTCTATTCACAACTAAATTGAATACTGATAGTTAAAATATAAAATGTATTATTTATAGCTTAAAATATTCAAAGTTCAAATTTAGTAAAAGCTTTAAATTGACTATGAGTCTATAAAAGGCTATGGAGAATGTTGACAGGTATACTTACAATATTATGTTATTTTTAAAAATTATTAATATCGATGAAGCAGAGCATACTTTTTACAAACAAAAATAAATAAAATTATCTTACAAGTAAATTGACAGTAATAAAGTGCTAAATAAGTCTTTTATAAAATATTGTGTAACTTTAAAATAAAAAAAAAAAAAACAAATAAAACTGACAACAATAATAAAGAAAATCAATGTTAAAAAAGTTATTTATTTTGTTGTTATTAAAAATAACCAATAAAATGATTGACAATAAACTCTACAAAGTATTTATAAAGAGAAAAAACAAATACTATAAACAATAAACCCAATATCAAAATGACAAGACAATGTAGACCCTTGTTTTCTGTCAGTCAAGCAGAACATTGATAAATTAGATCAATCCGATCAACTCAATTATCACCTTATAATATTAAGAGTACCGGTTATTTTTTTAAAATGCTTTTATAGGTTTTTTTTTGAAATTCCAATAGCAAGACTCACGATTATGTTTACTATGGTGTTACACCTTAATCCAGCTTTGAACGGATTAATATGAAAATTATCAAAATATTATACAAGAAACCCAAAGCCTTTAAGTCTTAATTCCTACAAAACAATGAATAGCATTGTTTTAATGTATTACTATTGCTCTATTAGGCAAGTATTGGTTTCTTCTGATTATATGAAGGGCGAGAAATTTTGTAAATTGGACTTAAAAGTTTATAAAAATAAATATTGCCACAGGTTTTATTTCAATTAAGAAATATAAATAGAACAGCTTTGTTAATTATACTCATGTCAGGGTTTCAGATTTATAATAAAATGAAATTGCTTGTTTTTCATGTCAAATCGTGGTCATATGGTAGGTAGTTTCAGCTAATAAAGCAAGACATGGATAATAATATAGATTTGTTATAAATAAAGATGTAATAATGTTTTTCAAAATTGTACCATTAACTAAATAATTAAATAATACGTTGAACATGTTTGGAAAATAGCTTAGCACTTTAACGATTTATGTAATTCTTCCGGAGCAGTTCAATAACACTCGCGAAAATAGATCCCGTGGGTTTTATTTCCCAAAATAAAATAAAATAATGATGCAGTGCAATAACCCCCATAAAAATAAAGCCCTTTGGTCTTATATCCAAAAAAAAAGGAAATAACACCCTTGGGCTTTTTTTTCCTTTTTGAAATGGAAACAAAAGCTCTGGGCTTTAATTCCTTTTTTTTATAGATTTCAATTCGAAGAATATATTAATATACTCAAGAACAACAAAAGATTTCGGACTTTTTCAAAAGTTTCCTTGGATAACAGTACCTTGAGTGGCCCGCTTCGTGGGATTTTACCTTACTCTTTGGGTTCTTTGTCCCAGTCACGCAACTCCGTTGTTCCGCTCTCCGCTTAGGGTATGTTTAGTCGTCAGGCAGGCGCTAATGTCAACAGTTTTCTTGGCAACAGTATTAAGTTAAAGTAAAGTACATATAAGAATAATCAGATCACACTTTAAGTCTGGGAAATAATGTCAATTCAGAAAGGCAAAAACTCCCAGTGGTCTTAATGCTTTTTTTTGGTGGGTCTTATAGCCATTCCAAAAAGGAAAAAAATCCCGCAGGTGTTATTTCCTTTTATTTTGGAAAAAGAACTCACGGGAGTTATTTCCGCGGTTCTTACTACACTGCACCGAAGATAACACTTGTGGTATTTTTTTTTTTCCTTTTTGAATTAGCATTAAGAACCATTACTTTAAGTGTGATTCAATAACTCATATACTTTAAATGAATTTTATACTGTTGTCCAAGAAATATTATTATGTTAATATTGGCCCCTGCCTGATGACTGGGCATCCCCTTAGCGGCGAGTAACTGAGAGAGGACCCAAAGAGTGGGTTTTTTTCAAAACCCGCCAAAAAAAAATGGAGTATTAAAACATAAAATATGGCTAGAAGAATAAATAAACACGAAGCTAAATTTAAACACAATTAAATTAAGACTCATTTTAACTAGAACTGGATTTGCATTAAAAAAAAAATTAATTAACATTAATCACTCGATACAAATGCGGCACATTTTTTTCTTTCAATGTATTTAATAATGTCAATCCCAACAATGATGTGCTTTGTTCAATTTTTAATAAATGAACGCAAATATCCCAAGAGAGGCGATGATGTTGATGATGATGATGATGGTGGTGACAAGTGGTGGCGACACACTGCACTGCTAGCTCTAAACTAGGTGCGCATTTATTTATTTAAAAGCATCTCAACTCAACGTAAAATGTATATCACGGTCATAGTGGTCATAAAACGACTGGCACATTAAAACATTTATAGTTCTTTGCAACAAATATTCAATGATTACTTTGTTGCAAAATAAAAGAAGAAAAAAAAAATTAAAATTCCATGTTAACACCTTTCGAAGAACGAATGGAATGTTCTAAGATTGAATGAAGAGATGGAAAGGTATAAAAATAATGCACTGGTTTAGATTTTGTTTACATGAGATTTATATGGATTTTTCTTTTGATAAATTATTGTAGAAGACGTTGGGGAAATTGCACATTATAGCTTTGTCACATTAAAGTAATTGTTGATTGTTCCATATGTATACATATGATATGGTTTTATTTTATTTAATTAACGTTGCAGCTAGTGTTAATTATAAAAGTGCAAATAAGAAAAATAGCTTTCAAGAGTTGATATTATTTGTAAGTGGGTATAAGTAAAACGTTGAACTTAAATTTATTGTTTTTACATAAAGCGGTTTTTCTGTTTGAATTAAATTAAAAATGTCGCATAGAGATTTGTCTTTCTTTAAAGCTTAGTACTCAATTTGAATTAAATGCAAATTTCCATATCTAAGTTAATTCACAGCCACTAAATTCTCAATGAATGGTGAGTAACGTACCCTAATGTGATAACGAAATATGAACTAGCTCTGAATCAATTTTACGCCATCCACCGTTTCATGTTACAACGTAAGAACTAGTACCTATTCCAGATCCCATAAAATGAAAAATAAAAGTGTTACAAAGCTCACGTGAAAGATCATGATGTAAACATAATCAATATTTTTCAAATGAATTTTCGGACTAAGTTCGAAACATTAAATACTTTTGAAGTCAGTGTTTTCCTTCTTGGGAAAAATAAAAATATGCTAAAAAAGGACAATGATTTAGTAAAGGTCAATATAATTTTTTTTTTTATTTTTTGTATAGCTACTTAACATTTGCCTAACTTTAATACTCTTTAGTATTTTCTTTTTCTAATTTTAAACAATTTTTAACTCATTTCATACGAAAGCTATTTTCTTAATAAACTATAGTTAAACAATCCTAAGTGACAGTTCATGCAAAAAGCTAAACAAAAATACCCTTTTGACATTTATGAATATTAAAGTCTCAAATGAAGATTAATTGATAATAATATGATAAAAAAAGGTATTTTGTGGTTTTAACTTTAATAAAATGTCAAAAAGAAAGCACAATCTTAACTCTTTTAAAATTTGCAAATCCTCATTTCAACATAATGTCATTCTAAAAATGCTTTAATGTCATAATTAATCAATAATTTTAGCTGCTTGGGAGAAATATCGGTTTCTCTAAACCCATATTTTAATGAAAATTCCCTTCTTAATGGACAAACTTAAAACCATTCGTAAGAATCAGACGAAGTTCCGGGTGTCTTTGGAAATTTAGCAAGCACTCTTATAATATGTATATCATTTCACGTTCAATTTTATTATCACCAAAGTTGTTTGTTTTACATCTTCTTCATGTGCAACATTTAAGTGATTTCATCAGTTATTCGAAGGTTAGGTATTTTATTTGATTTTAGGAGGTTTTTATCCAATTTTATTTATTTTCAAACTTCTAAAACTTCAATCTAAAGCTGTATTTTAATCTTTCAACTTTGAGCACCTTTGAGTAAGTGTGCGCATGTGCATTGTGCATTTAAAAATTTGTCATTGTAAATTGAATCCTTCCTCGAAATAAATGAAATAAAATGAAAGTAGTCCAATAATTGATCTTACTGAAAATATAAAATACTATTAACTTATCTTCTATGCTGAACCACTTTATAAACCTACAAGAGCAAGAACATGTGTGACTAAGTCAAATAATTAAAATTGAATAATTCCACAAGGAATTATTATTATTTTTTTAAATCCTTGTGTTTAATTATCATTAAGTGCATAAGAACATAAACTAAAGCTCAAAGAATTTTAAATAAAATTTATTATTTGCACATTATCTACAAACATAAATGCTGTATATATTTGTATGAAACAAATCATTTTGCACATACCAGACAGTACTAATTGTTAAGTTAAAAAAAAATAATAGAATTTCAATTTGTTTACTTTAACTTATAATATCATATATATACAATGAATATAAATTTTGAAATAACGCAATTGAAAACGTTTTGTCTATTCAAATAAAACACCAGACATTTTACTTTACTAAAATGCATCATTGTATATCTTTGTATTTATACAAATTGTTGGTTATAAATAATGCTAATTAAAATAAATATCAATTAAGTCTTCCTACTATTATTACTTTTTTTTTTTTTGTATTGCTATAAAACAATTCAAATATTTTGTGAATTCATTAAAAGAAGAAAAAAAATTTGTGTATTTAGTTTTGTTATTTTTTATGTTAATTATAAGTTAAAGATTTTGATCTTAATACATTTTAAGAGTGAAATGTAAGACTTGAGTTTTATATAAACTAAGTGTTATATAAACTAATTATACAAGAGATCTTTACAAAAAAAAAAGAATAAAAGAAATAATATTTTTCTCATCAAATAAATTAAAAAGTTATTATAAATAAATGCTTATTTTAATCAAAAAAATTACTGTTTCATAGTTTAAAAAACATTTTAAGTTAGATCAAGAAATTTTAAAAGGAAGCTTTAAAAAAATACACTGCTTTCATTTTATCTGAATAGGCAGCGATCGTTAAGCATGTAGCGATAGTGCATGTAAATTAAATAAAGATAAAAGAAATGGGCAATAAATATGATATGATGTACTCATAAATTTAACAGAGAAGACTTTACAACTATTTTTAAGCGTATGAATTGCAGTAAGGTGACATTAAGTTTCGAATCTTAGTTTTCATTGAACCTCTGCAAATAAAATTGATTATATTTTTGATTAATTTATTTTAATAATTCCTAACTATTTCTTTTGATTCTGGAGGAAGAAATAAAAAAAGGGGTTATGACTATTCCCTTAAGATGGTTGACATAGTCCAAAATCAAAAAGCTAGGAAAATAGGTGGCAGGAGAACTGATGCATATTTATTTTGAATTTCAGACCAATACAATGACAATCGAAAAATAGAGTAAAGAGAACAAATACACATTCGTGAAGTACGGCTAATAAAAGAACTTCTGTGCTAAAGAGTATGTCAAAAATTTGGCTTAAGGATAAACTTATACACACTCCCAGAAGCGCGAGTATTAGGGTTGTTTCATTTGGGAGGAGAAATGGAACTGGCTTCTTTTTTTTTTTTAATAGAGCGTTAGTAACTAAAGTAGAGAAAAATTGGAAAGATACAAAATGTTATTATAGATATGACGTAAATCTGCTCAAGAAATCAATGAAAATCAAAAACCTAATTTCCCAATCCACGGTGCCAACAAAAATCTATCCTATCCTTCTCTTCCTTCTAACATTGCCTAATTTAAAAGACCCTAGGTCTTACTGGCATATATAATGTTTGTGTTTGTTTGAAACGTAAACGTTTTATATCATCAACAATCATTTTCAAAGCTCTTTTTTTTTAATTGTATTCAAAAGACTCAAGGATGAAGGAGCCTTAGGAAGACTGAACACTTTAAAACCTAGTACGCAGCTCAAGCGAAACAAAAATTTTCTGTGGTCTCCAAATCAAGAGCGAAAACGTAAACGAAAAGACTACGGACAAATATTAATGAAGAGTTTTATAAAATGATACGTAACGAAATTTGTTTGGGGTCTCACTTTTCCCCACACAATCAATGGTTCGTGCAAATAATTCACTGCGAGAAAAGAGCGAAAACTTTTCCAAATTAATCTGCTACAATTATCAATTTCACTCGTTGAACAGCGTATTGCAAAACGAAAAACAGAACGAAAATTTTCGTTTAAGATTTCAGTGTGTCATTTTCATATGAAAATTTTCATTTCGCCTTAGCTACGCATTATGCTTAAAGCATTCTTAGCGACGACGTCAGTCCAGTATTGGATATTAAAAAAGAGGTTACGTTTTCTTTAAGTTGAATTTTTGCAACACAAAATTTTACGATTTTTAATTCTTCGCTGAATAAAGCTGTAAAGATCAGAACTTAAATGAGCTCATTATACTTGAGTAGCCTTAACCGTCAATAACAAGCGCGTTATCGCGACATTATAGAGGATTTTTATATGTCAATAAGAGTACATTCACTCTGGAATTTCTCTATCAAACCCTTTCGAAGTATAAAGTGGTGCAAAACACACGTTTAATAAGCAGCATCTTATTATTCAGACTATCTATATCTGTAGATACTTATAATACTTCTTAATCTTAAAAGCTGCATCTTATTGAGCTTACCTTATCTATGTTTGAAAGACGAAAGACTTATATGTATATAATTTGGTGATTCTTTTCTTGATAAATTCAACGATTTTAAATACTTATATTCATCTTTACTGGAAGGTATAAGTTTTGTGGATATTAAGGTGCTTTTTATGTGGGTGACTATGTTATCATTTCTGAATACAAGTAAGTAGTTCAGGAGATAATCGCTCTTAGAAATGTTTGGGTTATAGTCTTGGAAAATTTAGGTTAAATGATTAGAATTTACAACTCTAAAAATTCTTTTTGAAGCCTCTCTAAAATTATGTTAACAGCACTTAAACTTGAAGAACACGATAGCCTCATTACTTTAAATCAAGAGATTGGCATCTTTAATTAGATTACGTAGCATTAATATATAAAGAAATTTTATATTGGATTTCTTTAAGTTTGCAAATTTAAATAATTCTAATAATCGACTAAGTTTTTATTTAACTTAAATTGAAAAGAAATTTAAATTGCCATTTTTAAATGATTGTTGTTGATTGAAAAATAAAATATCAATATAAGATAAATACTTAAAGTCATATTTATTAGATTTTTGTCTACTTAGACACTGTCTAACTATTTTCAAATTGGTGGAAATATGCTTTAATTAATAAAAAATAAATATCACATTATTCACGGTTAAGACAATCTACTCTTGTGTCTAAGTTAGGCAGCAATAAACAAGGTTTTTGAACACATTTTTCAAATTTAGACAGTTGTCTAAAGTAAGACAATGTTTATAAATAAGACCATTAATAATTAAAATCTATATTCTTTTCCTATAGCTATATACTGAAATAATACTTAAGTGAAACTTCCGATAGTTTTTAAATTAAAGCTCAAATGAGTTACTTCGTATTAAAATTTTGAGATTTATCTTTAAAATATTTTATCGTAGGAAAATACTTAAATTGATTTATTAGGTATACATAGATAAATAAAAATAACTTGGGTTGTTTTCTTTCCAAATGATGAGTGAAAGTTTCATTTTGAAACAAGTTTGCATTAAAAATTATAAAAAAAATTACTTTAAACTTTATCGCCAAAGGGGTAGTAAAAATGACCAATCTACATAAAAGCCAGCATCATTTTACTCAACCGCGTCTATACCAACTAGGTATTTATTATTTTTGAATGAAGCATCTTTACTTTTAAACATATCCTTATTAGTTGTCTTCTTTTTTTGTTATTTTATTAAAATCAACATCATAAATCAATCTTGTTTCATAAAATAAAAAACTTTCATATTTTTCATTGTTGAGTAGGTACTATATACACGCTGCATATATTTACAGATAAAAACTAGTTCTTACGTCAACTCTTTTGTTTTACGATCACCAATTAGGTTCGTTCAGACAAACGATGAAAGAAAAAAAAACAAAAAACAAAAAACAAAACAAATATGCCTGCATATGCGAAAGGATTTTTTGTGTTGATGTCTCTTTATGCCTATAGCGTATATATAAACTCACCTGTTAGTTAGTTGGTTGCTTTGAGTTTTTTATGATTTCCAATTATTACCGTGCAGAGATATAGACGTTGTAATCCGTTTATGCATTAATGCTGCCTTAAAGCAGCAATTAATGTCATTAGAATTTTTGTTTTTATTTTACAAATTCATTTACTCTTCGTTTTGCATATATTTAAACCACTTTTAAGCTTTTTCTTATTAAACATTTTTTTTTTTATAATTTTATTCCTTTTGTTTATCTATACACATTGAATTTTTACACTGTAATTATTTTTGTGTCAAAAGTTTCGCGAAATAAATTCGTGCTAAATTTTGCACCGATTGCAATGCAATTAGCAAATTTTGTTTTTTTGTTGTTATTGAAATATTTTAATAAAACAAACGTCTATCACTTAGAACAGGTGTGCATATACTAATCCTCTAATGTATCTCAGATTGAGCGATATATCTGACCAGAGGAGATCACATCGCATATAGCATCATCTTAAGCGCACACAATACAACAGTGCAATAGCACATCACTTAGTAGACCACACCTTTATGGGGCGAACACTAGACTTCATTGGTACATCTGAGTGGTATATCATTGTGGTTAGCAGCAATAGAAAGATGAGAAAGAGCACTGAGCGTAAAGTACTCGTCAACACTAGCTCTCATTATGGATTTCAATGACATGAAATGAGTACATTTTTTTTTTTACTGTATTAAAGTTTCAAACACACGATACAAGTTTAAAAGTTCTAATTTATTCAGATCTAACACAAAGACCTGAAGGTATATTGACATAACAATGAATCCAACCACAATATAGCACCCGTATATTAAAAGATAAACAATCTTATGTGACAATCACAGTGACAGTAATTAACATCGGTCAAAAAAAAAAAAAAAAACCGAAGCTGATTTCCGACTCCTCACTGTTGTGACACTGAAGCGTCGTGTCGTTGAGAGAAACAAAAAAAATCTGATTTAAATTATGACAGCCCAAAAAATAACGACGACACGACCAACAAAAAAAAAAAAACTACGACGGTTTTAGGTTTTGCTTCTGCTACTGCTTGTTTACCTTGCGAAGAATCTCTTAAGAAAAGTACACACAAAACGGATACGAACAGAAAATACCGTGCCCACAAGAAACGCGTACCACAAGCAACTGAACCGTTTGCCATGCAAACAAATCCTATGGAACCAGTTTAACAATCAATCGTAAAGCACAGCAAGCAAATACCCGCAACCAATACCACCACCCAAGGAAGATGGTCTCTATAAAACGGTACTGGCTAACTGGCATCGGTAGTGTATTAAACAATAACACAACCTTATGCAGACGACGCAAAAATCTACAAAACAGCAATATTTTTATTTTTTTTTTTCGTTCGTATTTTACTTCATTCAAACACCAAGCGATATAAATTTGCTCATTTTTTTTTTGTAAATCCAAGAGAGCTGAAAATCAAGCAAGCAAAACTAAGAGAAAATCAATGAGATCTTTGCAGACTTAAAGATCGATTTTGTTATTTTTTTTATTTTTTCTTCTTTATTTTTGTATGAGTTATATATACTTGCACAATGAGGCAAGTGAACCGAAACAAAGCAGGCAAAGAGATCTCATTGGCCTGATTGATTTGGTTGCAACTGTTACATATCTCCAGTTGCTACGAATACATATGAATTGAGTGGGGGTAGATTAGTATGTATAGTGTTCTCATTTTACTGACCAATCCAGAGCATATTTATGTTTCAAGAAAATGGGAGGAGTTTAATCGAGAGCTTCCAGCAATTGCCGCTTGGTCGGATTTTTATAACCTATCAACTTAATTGGGACACCTTTATGAATTATCAATGCTTCCTTCAATAATAAAGAATGATTTTACCTATGTTCTATGAAATTATGTGATCTTCTAGCATTTCACATTTTCAAACACATATAATAATTCGATATTTAAAATATAATCGAGTTTGATTCTCAGCTCTTTTGTTTTACATAGACATTTTGTTTGACATTGCTCTTTTTGCAGAAATTCTACAGAAAACATGGATTTCTCTTAGTTTATATGAAGAGAATAAGTTTCCAATGAAAAACTAAAAGAGATCCATCCAATATATAAGAGAGTTATACATAGCTATGACTCTTGCAGATTTAGGGCGTTAACCAGTTCAGATTGTATTTGTTATTTACAGTTCATACCTACCTAATAAAAGTAAGTATACATAGGTTCTTTAAGATTGACCTACCATAATCATTTGTTCATGTTGTTTGTATAATATTTTTTGATACCCTCAGGTTTGCGGAACTGAAATGCAATGGAAAATCTCAACCAAAAAAAAAATTAAATTAAAGAACAAAAAAAAAAAAAAAGCGAAATTTATTTTTAATCGATTTATTTATGTTTTATTTTTTTTTTTTGTCCCAGATTGTTCAGCAAAAATTACTGGTGACAAATCAGAAATAAATTACAATGTGTCAACCAAAAACGGATACCACTTGCGATTAAATCTGTCATTTATCTGGATAATATTTTTATACATTTTTTCGATTTTTGTTTATTTTAATTTTTTTGTTTTGTTTTTGCATCAGTTTAATTTTTCAATAGCACACGTACATACCGGTTGCTGTAAATGGCTTTCGGCTCGTGCTTATGGTTATGAGAAAAAAAAATATAATAATACAAATAAAATTATGTCTACGTTTTGTTGAACGTGCTTTATAATGGCGATTTTACCTGATTTACATTTTTAAGTGAGATTTTATTTTTTTTTGCAGCTACCCATCATTGGAGAGTTGTACAATTGTTTTATGAAGTTGTATTATTTTGCATTGTAAAACTTTTTATTTAAAAATAAAAGGAGACAATGAAATATTAAGGACGATTTTTATTTAATTTTTTTTTTTTTTTTGAAATAAAGAGAGTGCAAAAAATCCAACAAAATGGATTGATATGTGATGGAATGTTTGTAATATTTTAGTATTGTAAATTGTTGTATAAGAATGTAATGTACTTCACAGCGCAAGCCAGCGCAGTAAACAATTTTTTTTGTTATACTTTAAATCTTGCTTAATTTAAAGCTCTATTTTATAAACATACCTTTGAAGATTAGACTTTAGATTAAACGATTTTTTAAATATAAATTTTGAAAAGTTTACATATGTTAATAGAAAAAATCAGTACGACATGGCCCTGTTGTCTGCCTGATTGCCAACAATAATTTAACAAAAACCAGAAATATAATTATGATAAAAGTTTGTTACATTAAGTTTCATTATAAATATCTTTGTATAGGTGGAGATTATTTGGGTTTTATTTTAAAAAATAAATAAATTGGCTGGCGCCACAGCTCGTCTAGAATCAGGGCCTGGTGACTTACAACTCTCAATGATTCCTGTGTGCGTGTTATTGGCAGGAATAGAGGGAACCTACAATATTCTGCCGAATCCGAACGGCTAGGGTGAGAAGCACTTTTTCATGACAAGTGATACTCTTGGAGGATTTATCAATTCCTCACAAGAGGCAGTAAGCCGTGAAAAACATTTCTGTTTTTAGGTGGCATAGGCTGAGAATCGAACCCAAGACCTTCGGCGTAACAGTCCGATGCACTAAACATTACGCCACATGCTACTATTTAACTAATATTTAATTCGTCATTATATCACTATGTATATAATTTAAGTTCGTGGATATGAATTGATTGTCCATCAAAATGGTTAAATATTAATATTGGAATCCTTCACGAACAAAACTTCAAAGAGCTTTTTTCAAGCAATATTAATTATACTTTATTTGGATTTTCCTTAAGGGGGTGTTAATTTTCAGACAAATGTAATAAAAATTAAAAATGAATTCAAAATCAAAGTCAGAACTGAATCTATTCCCTGAAACCCCTCAATTCCCTTAAAACATTGGCAAAAATGCCAAAGATTTCTCCAGAAATGTATTTAAATATCGATTGCAACTTGCAAAGGATTTTAATATTTCAAGTAGAAATATTCTTGAGAACAGATAACACGTTTCAATTCAGAAATATTTATCGAAGACTTTTTAATTATATTTGTTTATTTCTTTTGTGAATTTTTTTTTTACAAAATCTTACTGACATTAAATTCGTGATCCACAAATATATGCTCTACCATCGTTTCAAGATCTTCAACCAAATTTTTGTACGTTTAATCAAATAAATAAAATCGAATTTCAAATTCCCTAATTATTATTATTGATTTAAAAAATCTTAATCAAATTATAAAATTGTAGACTAAAGCCCGGTTAAAGTTATTTTATTTTAAACTAACTGGGTCCACCTGGCTTCGCAAGGAATTTTTCAATATCTTTATCATTTTAAAAAGTGAAAATAAAATTTGTAGGGGCTTCAAATAACACTTTACAATGAATTTCTTGACACGCTTCAAAAATTTATATACGTAAATATATCTGTCTGAGAGCGTAACGTCATTTTTTGGCACTATGCAATTTCATGGGGGATAAAATAAGCCAAATTTTAAATTCCGTAGTGTATGTCATTTTGTTTTGTTACAACTTTATCCTTATTTAGAGCTCAAACCACACTCTATAAATTCTCTGGATTAAGTCTTGCAAATTTCTTCTAACAAAAAAATTACAAAGATTAAATGAGCATTTAAAGGCTTTACTATGCCAACAAAATTTTTCAGGTATCGCTTAACACCTAAAAACTTCTGGAGATGGATCTTCTATGGACGATGTTTAAATTTGGCATAGCTTCTAAGTTATTGAATATTTTAAAGTGCCAAAGAGATGTGATAAAATATAATACCATAATTCTTATCAAATAAAAATTCAATTTCTATCAATTCTTAATTATTCATTGTGTTTAAAATTAATTATTTGCAATTTTTAATAAATGACCTTCTTTGTTTGAATACTTTTATTCGCTAATCTTTGTCATTCTATTATTCTTTTGATAAAATTTAGTGCCCTGACGATGTCTCTAAGACAAAATGCGCTGGCCTCAAATTTATTTAATTCTTATTCATGATAAAGATTATATGAATTTTCAGTAAAAAAACAGTCGTTTATTATAAAAAAAATAAATTTCTTTCCAGACACAATCATTTGAATTTTCAATAACTTCAAATTATTCTTTTCAATTTTTCTTAAATTATTATTATTTTATTTTGTGTTAACATCATTTTTTTTTTTGTTATTTATTATTTCACAAGGTAAAATAACAATATTAAACTGTTATTTGATTTCATACATATTATTTGTCTGTGTCCAGTCAATTGATGGATCACTAATTTAACTAATTGATCAGTATCAATTTAAGTTTGAAAGTAATTTGATATCTGTCTGATTTCTATTTCAATAAAAATAAAAAAAAAACTTTTTTTTCTTAACAAACAAAATTGAAAAGCTTAAGGCAAAACAAATTAGTTTTAATATACATACAATTCTCCTATTAACAATTAAGCCCTACCTGAAAAGTCTCTCACAAAAAGATTATAATCAATATACCCTGAATATTATTTTTTTTTTTTTATTTGTTCCACCTACAATTTTATATAAATAATCGTTTAACATTTTGTCCATCACCTGTCTGACTATATTATAAATACCTACTGTTAAGACTCAAATATTATAAAAAAAAACCATCACAGCAGAATTATCGCTCATCCGTTCGGTGACGTGAAAACAAATTACCTCCCATTTAACAAAACAACAAATTTCGCAGTGATTTCGATGAAATTTTTGTAGTTTCCAATACAATTTACCATTCAAAATTAACATATTAATTTGTTAGCAATTTTCTATGGTATCAAATAACAGATAAAAAATTGATTGCTAGCTTAACATTCTTCATTAATTTTACAGAAAGGCAAGAGTGACTGCGGCGGCGAAGAAAAAAAAAAAAAAAAAAAAACAACAATTTCAACAGCATGTTTGTCTAACCTTCTTAATCGGCACTAATCGTTGAGCTTAATTTTCCCCCAACACGCACATATGTTTACATAGAGTGTATGCCATACTAACGCACATTTTCTACATATGTTATGGATTGTGTCAACGATTATCACAATCTAACTGAGAAAAACCACAGAGTTATACAGGCGTTTCATAGGAAAGAAAAAACAAAAAATATACAACCCCTCCCATTCTTGTTTCGGCCTTGATGATGGTGGCGGTATTTCTAACCAAACACTAAAATAGTCAACAAAGAAAACGGATTATCTGATCATTGATTTGAAGTTGAAGAAAGGAATCCTAAGGACACAAAAGAAACATTTTACGGTCATGGAATCCCTTTAAATTCCAAACATTTGCATAAAATGGGAACGTTAAAGCGTGAAAAGTGGTCAACCGGACTCTCCGCAAAGGACTTTTTGATCTCTTTCAACAAATGCATGTGGTGTAGTGTCCGAGTCAATATAGAAAACAAAAACGGACAATGACGTAGAAGAAAATGCAAATGCAGGGCAAACTATACAAGATATACTGTATAACTGTATGCGGTAGCGAAATATTAATGGGTTTATCCGCCTCCAAACTAAAATTTCCAAACCTCAAGAAAAACTTCTTCTTTTTTTTATACCTGCTTTATTTAACTCATGATGGTCAATATATATTCTGCTGGTCAGACAAATCATTGAAAGAGAGAAAGAAAGAGAAAGAAAAAAAAACAAAGTCAAGTCGTTCAAGATTTCAAAAAGAAAATGTGCAAAATTTATGACCTAAATTTCCCAACAAAAGGATTAGGGGTGTGTTTTTGTGGAAAACCATGCGTATATATTGATAAAGGGTTTATCGGTGTGGTTAGGCAGTTACAAAGGATCAAACCACAACGATTTATAAAAAATTATCAATGGTTAGCAAATTGGATTAGAAAAAAAAAAGTCAAAAATTCAAACAATATCTTTGGTGGCACGCCTTGACGACCATAAGACCACATGAAACAATTTCTTACTAAGAGTTGATTGTTTTTTTGTTTGTTTCATTTGTGTGATATTTTTTTTTCTCTCTTCTAACCGCTGTTTTCGAAAAACAAATGTGGTGTCTTCAGACAAAACAAGGCAGCAGCAGGAACAGCAACGGCAACAGAAAACCACCGCACACATTTTGGGTGCAACTATTTATAAGAAAACTGATATCCTCTCTCTGTTGGCTTGACCGTTGTGTTCAATATTTTAACAATCATTTATCACTCCATGGCAACTTGCTGTGATGACATTTTTTCGGAAGAACATTATTTGTCTCAGATGGCAAACAAAAAAAATGAAGAACGGGGAGTCAGAAAATAAGAAAAAAAAATTAGAATTTGCAGGCATTTTCTTAAAAAAAAAAAAAATAAACACACACATAAATATAAATGTTCATAAACCTATACATGTGTAGAAAGTGTGTTCTTAAGAGATTCCTTATGTATGTATATTAAAATGATCACTCATGACTCAGATGGTCCTCAAAACTATATTCATATAGTTGGAAGTCAATATGCGGTCGATTAGAAAACAAAAGAGCTGAGCAGCAAACTTGATTAATGATTTAAAATCATACAGATGATGATTTCAAGACAATTTTTTTTGTTTTCTATGTAAGTTTATCCCATAACTTCCCTATTGAAGTATTATTTTATTTATTTCCTTCTGATAGGTATTAAAAAATAAAAACTACAAATGAAACAAATTCCACCATGATAAATATAGTTTAAACAAATTAGTTTTTATCAGCGAATTGTATCATAATATGCTAAAAATATATTGATCTACCCGAAACATTTAATATAAACTCATTGAGAGAAAACACGAAATATGAATATTGAAACAGGATACCTCCATACCAAACCCTTAGAGACTTTCAAAAATTCAGCGTTCTTATAACTTAATTCGATAGAGAATCCATTTTTATTGAAATTGCGTCTTTGCATCAAATTTCACATTAAATGATATTTATCATTCCATAACTAGCTTTTTTAGTAGGTACCTGGCAACATTGAATCAATTTATGGTTAAAAACTTTACGGATTTTATTTTTATTTATTTTTTTTAATGACCTAGTTGTGCCAATTTTTAATCGAGGTAGACTGAAAAGACCTTATAACATTTGCGAATCCCCCAAAAATAAATTTATCTGTATCAACAATAAAATCTTGCCCCAAATACAGTTCTTCGAATTTTGGCTGTTCAATCATGCTTGGTGATCAACACTGAAAGTATTAAATTTTATCACTCAATTTAATGACTTTTAGTCACTGAATGGTACTTTCTTTAAAAATAATGATTTCATTATTTCGTCACTTCTTTTCACTTCAAGTTTCAAGTCCATTCAAATAAAAAAAAAAAAAAGAAGAAGTGTCGAACTGAATTTAATTTAAGATGTTTTATTACCAATAAATTAACCGCCCGCCATTTTGAAATAACAGTAAGAATGTTATTCAATATTATAGCCTTGTCATAAAAAAAAAATAAATACAAAAAAAAACAGCACAATTTCCTGGTATTTTAATGCTTCTTTGTGCAAATAGAAGTCATATAAAGAGTAAGCTGATGTTTTCATACCAAAGTGCTAATTTTCAACCAATCAAATTGCTTTATATGTAAAAAAAAAAAAAATCCAATCTCACAACTATTAAGTTCACTTAAAATTTCATAAGATAGTGTGACACATGTGGAATTATGGACGTAAATATGATATACGACGACTCTTAACGAAACCAGAATGACACGATATACACACACACACCACACCCTATTTTTTCAATTTTGAATCTTAACCGTATGGTCCGCGTTCGCCATCAGTCCAGTCCAGTCCAGTCCAGCTAAAGCAAAAACAAATTCCCATATCTACATCACATGTAGCTGTAAAAAGTAACATTGAGCATACAAAACAATTTTTTTGTTTTTTACAATACCTAAGAGAAATAAGTTAAATGTTTAAAAAAAAAAGTTGAAATAAATATAAAAAAAAATAACACAATACCCAAATCATCGTACATAAAAAACGTTTTAAGAAATTTATTGGGATCGCTCTGGATAAATTTGATCGTAAAAAATCACCAAAAGAATGACAGAAAGAAGAAGAAAAACGAGCAACAACAACAATAACAACAAAAAATTGGTTCGGTTTGGAAGTTTACGACATGGTAGCATCGTTTTTCGGGTCATTTGAACTATATTGGACCTCGTAATAATAAAATTTTATAGCATTCCTAAATATTGGGTTGGTAGAGTGATTTAGGTTTCACCAGATTTATTGGACTTATTTTTTTTTTTTTTTTTTTTACAAATATTTTTGAACCTTTTTCCGAAGTTATTTTCATGAAGGATTACTTAAGTTTTTACTTTTGAAGACGATTATTGATCATGCAATTTGCTTTTTGCAAATTACAAGAAAAAGACAAAAAAAAACGAAGGAAAACACAAAAATAAGAGGTTATTTTTTATTGATATATAACTTCGTTGAAGTGCCAATGGGTTCATTAAGGATGACACATTTTTTTAAGGCGTGAGTTTTTTGTTCGCTCGTAGATATTTATATGTTTATATTACTTTTAAGTGTGTCTGCAGGATAATTTTATGAAAGTTAGGCTTAGTTTATGAAATGTATGCCGTTTTGTTTAGATCATAAAACCCTATTATGATGTAACAGTATGGTAAAATTTCCTGCAAAACATTTTTTTATTGGTGAGCTCTAGGAAAATTATAAACACCAATGTATTTAAAGGTTTATTTTTTTTGTACATATAGAAATAATTCTCAATTTTGATGGGAAATTCTTGGAAGCCTATGTATGTCACACGATAGTATCTTAATTGATTTTACACACAGTAATAATTTTGCGGTAAACTTTGATATTATAATAGGGATAGAGGCGATGAGGATGGATGTTAAATTAAAATCTTCCTTATAAATATTAATTAAAGAGTCTTTAAATATAAATCTTTAAAATTTGTTAGGTGCATAGGTTAGCATGCATAATTTTAAAGTAACATCTGTCATTTCCAAAAAATGTACACTTGTTCAGTAGTGTATAGTCTATTATGGCAATTCACCATGGAAAGTTATAGCGGTGCTAACAACGTGCGGTATGGCAAATCAACAATTTTTTTTTTTTTTTCAAAATTAGTGCTTCGTTTGAAAACGTTCTGAGAATTGTAATTTGTTATTTTTTTTGGATGCATGAACAAATAACGGGTCATTCATTTCGTGGTTTCAAGTTGGTAGCGCTGGCATTTGACACCTGTCAAACTCAGTAGTCATATGAACTGTCATAATATTAGTTAAATGTTTGCCATTTACGATAATGGATCGCTTAACAATCGAACAACGCGTTAAAGTAATTAAAACTTACTACAAAATTGATGATTCAAACGTATCCACTTTTCGCGCATTACGCGATGATTAGGGTTGTCGTAATCAACCGACTACGCAAGCAATCGGTAAAATTGTGAAGAAATTTGAAGAGAGTGGAAGCGTTACTGATGTCGTAAGGCCTGTGTACCATCGTAATGCACGCTCAGTCGAAAATATTGCTGCTGCAAGTGCATGTGTTGCTGATGATCCGAATTTATCGATTTCCCGGCGTTCGCAGGAATTGAACGATTTGTTTTTGCCGGCGATTGAAGATCATGACTTGGACGATACAACAAGGACGGGACAACAAGCCACACAACACGACCAATTCTGGCTTTATTGCGTGAGAAGTTTCCAAGTCGCGTAATTTCACTTTTTGGCGAAGTCAATTGGCCACCAAGATCATGCGATTTGACATCGTTAGAATTTTTTTTTTGTGGGGCTACGCAAAAGACTGTATTTACGCGAATAATCCCCGAACTCTAGACGCATTAGAAATCAACTCAAGTTATGGTCCGAAATTTGCGAAAAAGTGGTTAAAAATGACCTCAAAAGAATCGCATGATACGAATCTTACCGAGATGGACATTTGAATGATATTGTGTTTTTCACACTTAATGTCGCAAAATCCAAACTTTATAATGAAATAAAATGTTTATCAAAAATGTATCGTTGTGCTTGTTTTATTTAGCTTTACTTTCGAAACCGAAAAATAAATTAATAATCAGTTAGTTCTTCATTTCAAAACAAAAACGGTATTGACATAGCCGTCAATGACGATCTCTACAGATCGATGGTGAGCGACGACATATTATATTCCAAACAGAACAGTCCTAATTAATTGAAACAAAGGATATTTTGCACAAGTCGACTTACATAATTTCTGGTGTATTAGTTTTAAGTAGGGACAGTCAGAGTCAGACAAAAAATTATAAAACCAAACAAAATAATAAAATAGCAAAATGTATAGTTGTCCAGGTTTTTAAGTAATTTTAAGAGTAGCTTAAGTAGTCTTTACTTAGTTTTACCAAAAACAATATTTTTTTTTAATAAAAATCTATAAAGATGTTTTTTTTAAATTAGCTAATTAATTAATTAAAAATAATTTTGTCCAAAATAATCTGAGAGCATAATAAATTAAGTAAACTGGTCAGTGAGATCGTGGGATTTAACGCCTTTAGAGTTTTCTCATTGGTGCCATCTTAAATCGCAATACCATACAAATAACTCGTCAACATTACGAACAATATCCAACAAATTCAATGCAATTTAGACATCAAAAATTGGACCTTTCGAATTGGTGCCTCCAAGCGGTGGCGGTCATATTATGAATTAAGTTAGACTTGATACTTTATATCATAAAATGTTCAATTATGTCCTTGTCCTTATTGAAGGACCCTTAACACAAAATTTTTTCCATAAGATGAATATACTAAGAAAACTTATTTTATAAGAATTTTAAGCTCTGGTTATTTTATTCAAACTGCTATTATAGATCAAAAAATTGTTAGCGGCACTCATATCAATGGGGACTTTTTACAGTTTCTTAAAAATGCCATGAGAAGGCTATATTCCTAATTTTACAGTTTTACAGTGATTTTTTCGATTTTTTGTTTTTATGTCTTATATGACTAAAATAATCGCTGAACAAATAATTGAAAAATGTAACAGATTTTTTTTTTTTTATTTTCAATGTTTAGTATCAAACTTGTATGGACATACAAGCACAAAAATGTATTAATTAATTTTTATGGGCAATTCAGTGTATATTTGAAAAATTGTAAAATCGTCCGCCTAAGTTATATAATTTAAATAATTCAACAAAGAATGTTTTAAGTTAAAAAAAAAATTAAAATTAAAAGAATAGGACTTAAATGGCTACCCTTACGCATTACAGAATTAAATATGAGATTATACTTTTAAATAAATAAGGTTTCAATCTTTCTTAATATAAATATCAAACATCGATGTGAGAATAATTTTTCAAAGTGGGGTCCATAAATATAATCTACATATATAATTTTCTTTTTTGGATTCATTTTAAGAATGTCTTTGAACCATCTGAATGCTTTTAAAAATGTTCCTTGCTTTTCATAATAATTTTTCATAATTAGCTTTACTTCGAGATATCCTTATTTTGACCATAAATCATTTCGTTGATGTTTCATGCTTTTTATTTCACTATAACTTACCAATCCGAAAATGAATTTAGCTTGATTTCAAAATAGAAAACATTTAAAGCCAAATTGTAAAGTTCAAAGTTTAGAGTCGTTCGATTTTATTTGGCAAACGTAATTTCTGTGTCAGGGCGGCGGCGGCGCGGTGGCGTTGATATAAGATTTAAATCTCTTAAAAATACAAATAATTTCATCCTCATAAAAAATTTTACTTCATAAGAAATTATGTATGTACATAAATAACAACACACATTCAAATTTATTCTCTATAATATATTTCGTGTAACTATAACCATTTAAATAAATGAGGCCATTTAACAATAAAACAGCACTATATATTTCATATATTTAATTAAAAAACATAAATTTCTAAAGTTTGTTTAGGGGCCAAAGTTAACATGAAAAAAGAAAAAAAACAAAACAAAATACCATCCCATATCTTCTGTATACTGAATAGAGTCATTATTCATCAAAAGACCAAAAGACCCTCTGAACTTCGTTAACATTTTTATAGTAGGTACAATTTAGGCATAGTATAAACACATATACATAATTTCTCATATATGGAAATTATACATGGAATAAATTGATTTTATTTTTCTTAATGTAAGAAATTATAATTTTGCTATAAAACAGATTTCGTCGTTTTCCATGAATATTTAACAAAAAAAAAAAAAAAATAATAATAAAAGACATAACCTAAGTCATTTGACAACAACGAAGATGCGAGGTTAGTCGTCGCAACCCATATAAATTGAAATAAAAAATCAATCGATTAGAGCTTTTCACTGGTGGCACCCTGTCGAGAGTATAGCTATAGTAGAAGTATTTGGCACAAATATGCTCCCGGCTATCTTTGTCTCCCTATAAATATCATTTTTTTTTTTTTAGTCACTTCTACGTTTTTTGACCTGTGTTTCGATATTTAAATTCGATGCCACAATCATAAAGCCCCCCAGGCTCTAAAGCCCTATATAGTTGGGAATTAGTGTGGTTTTCATATGTGACTTCGAAAAACTACTTTAGATATTCATATACATTCATACATAGACCTCTTATGATAACACACTTTCGTGACAATGGTTTTTTGTACTAATTTTGAAGCCATTTGTCAAATGATATAGCCCGCGCTCATGGCCCCCCTGCTGTCAAAAAAGTATCATCTTCTGAATAACTCATATGACATGAGCACAATACACACATGGCGAATTAAGTTTTGACTAAATTTATGGAAATTGTATAAAATGAAGATTAATCAAAGTTGAAAATACAATGCACACGAAATATAACATCATCACCATTATCGGAGGAGTCATCATAGTTAGATCATTAGGGCAAACAAAAGCATATCATAGTTTATTTATCTATACTGCTGACCAGACCACGTGCGTGTTATTGTTCGATGTTCGCATATTTGTATACCTATAACTATGGTCTTGGTCGTCGACGGAGGTGGTGAGGAATCAATTCCAAAATTGATATTGAAAATTTTGAGATGAACAAAAAAAAATAATAATAAATAAATCCAAAATGATACAATCGGTCCACAAAAGCTGTGACACTGATGAAATGCACCCAGAAGAGTGCCCATGGTTTTTTTGGCTTTCTTGTCATCTTCTTCGAGAGCACAATGGGTTTTAAGTGAGAGCATTAGTTACTGTCAGGAAAATAAAAATGAAAAAATAATCTTGAAACTAGATACTTAGGTGACCAATTTTGGATTTATATCCGCTTTGAATTCTATTTGTGGCTGTATTCTTTTTTTTTTGAAGCTTTTGTTTGTCCACATCTATTTTCGAAAGATCCAGGAAAAGAACCATTCGTTTATTAATTCATGATTTCAACAAATCAGCATAAGAATACCAAATGCAAAATTTATAAAATTTTCGAACAATGCCTTATGTAAAAATAAAATAATATAAAATCAAATTTAAAACAAATATCAAAGGTGCTGTCGCCCGTACTGGCTCCTGGTAGTAAAAGTAGTAAAATTGAAAATTATTGCACATTCAAAAATTGGTAAACGTAAAATTTAATTTTTTTTTTTTAATGTAGGTATGCTTATTTAAAGTATTTATTAATATATGTACACTTGTACACTAATTTTGAAAATTTCTCCAGGACCGTTTTCGAGATAATTTTCAAAAAAAAATTCTGTTTTTTTTTAAACTCAGAAATATTCTTTTTTTTTTTTTTAATATAGATAGGCATTATTTTAATTTTAAAGGAGCTCCTGTATAACTAACAGATTTTTGTATTATTTTTACCAAAATGTTTGCTGACCAAATTTACATTCGTTCAAAGAACAAAATGTACAAAAATTGCGAGATTCTTTTCCTAACGATTTTATGACAGGTATAGGATAAAGGTATTGCTATTTTTGGAGCTCGAAAAAATTTCACTTCAAAGCCTTAATTATGTATCTATAGTTTAAAGAAAATCGTTGTAAAGGTTAAGGCTGACCAAAAAACTTATACTTACGCAACCGGAATTTCTTTACGTGGCCGGGAAATCACCCCGACGTGACGGCACGACCCCCAACCTGGAGGACCAGACCCTTAGTCCAAAGTTAGGATGAAAAGCCTGATAAACCGCTCATTATAGACCTGAGCTCCGATTATGTTGAAGTAGCAAATATAAGGTGTTCACCAAGTAGTTCAGCCTAACTGGAACTGTAGACGCCACCGTTGATTCCGTCTAGGGAATTCTTCCGCCGGAGTGGCTTGGTGGGAACACTCCGTTTTTGTCTTCCTGATTATTGACAACACCGTTGATTCACTTTATTGAATTCATTCGCCGTATGCCATCCTTCTTATGGGCTCGTCTAGGTCTTCTGACGACTCACTCATTCAGCCAGCCATTTCAGACAGAGCATTATAGTGCTGCTATTTTCTCACGCTTATAAGTTTAGCAAGTTAAGTCTGAAGAGACGAAACCAGTACCCGGTGGTTACCACGAGGAGGTAAAATAAGCACAATTGATGTGTAGTAAGCGTTGCTTCACTGGGCATCGCCATGTTGATGCCGATCAGTGACTACCTACAGCACCCCAAAATCACCAAGTGATTCAAATTTTGAAATTTTAATAAGAGCTTTGAACCCTCATAAATAAAATCGATACGATTATTCTTAGATCTATGAATTAAGAAACAAACCTATTAAGACTTTTAAACAGCATCTTCTCATTCTAACCACAAATTATCTAATATATTTATTATTTTTTTAAATTGAATCAAATAAACTTCTCCCTTAATTTTGCAAGCCCAACACCTCGAATTAATGTATCACTCTCTACTTTAATTAAGCAAAACAGTTTTCCCTCTCAAACTATATAACAACATGACACTTAGCATTCTTCTACATGACAGCACTCTTGATTTGGCTGACATTTTAACACTTTCATACAAAATTGCCTACCGTTTGGTACATTTACCCAAACACGTCTCCACCCTACTTAACATGGTTGTTGTTACACCCAATATATTCACCGCTAGTGGCCATTGGTAACGTTTGTTTGTTTTTTTTTTTTAAATTTTTTTCTTGCAACACACTGCAGTGTACAGTCTTGCAACTGTTGCAGAGATATAGTCCCCTTTGGCGTCTAAATCTCCATCAACACCACCACCTGATGGTAGTGGTAGTGCTGTCCCGCTAAACTAAGTGAAATAATTATAATTCTCGGTTGTACTGCAAAATCAACTAACTTCAGGTGCGCGCACCACCCCCTCCCTAGATTCGTGTTTGGACCAATGCAGTTATACCACAAGTGACACACGAAGATGGTGTTCCATGGTAGTGGCGGCAATCACATATATGTACATATATATGGTGGGAAATTCACACTCGCGCTCTGGTCGAACCACGAAAATTCCTCAGGTGGGCTGGCTTGGCTATATAAATATACCAACAACCAGCCTATACCTCCTGTTGGTCCGAAACCACTGTGTCATGTGACATATGTGTGTTTGCGAAACATCCCAAAACAACAAATATTATTTGCGAGTTAGATGAGAAACTGTAAGAGAAAAAAAAAATACTACGACGAAAATAAATAACTGGAGTTAACTGTCCCACAACAACCGCGACGTCGCATCGGAGCATTACGGTGGTGGATCCTAGAAATGGATATGCCAGGTGATTTTGAAAAAAAATATATAACCACGACGACGACGACGCAGATAGACGCTCCCATCTTCATCGGTCGGTCGGTCAGACTCAAGTCGGTCGAAGAAATTCCAATCATCGCATCGACCAAATAGCCAAACAACATCACCATCACAAAAACAAAAAAACGAAGCAAACTGATGTTGGTGCTGTACTGAGTGCATCCCATCATCACAGCTATCACTGCACCATCGGATGGGATGAGCTCCAAGGAGGTTAGGATCCTCCACCTTCTTCTTCTTCATCATCATCTTCTTTTTTTGTCTTCACAGGCGTTACGGTGAGAAACGATTTCTTATTAATGCGATAAATTAAGGAAACATTACAGTCATCTCTCGGGTGACCGTTGATACTAAATTTTGAACAGCATTGCCATCAGCAAAAAACAAAGAATAAACTTTATTGTCCTTAGAATGAACACAGATTTTTTGTGTATCTCCATGTCAAGATTGAAGGATAATAGTGGATCTGTTTCAGATACTGCCTCAGCCGAGGTCTGCTCCATAAACTTTACAATGCCAAAATTCAATAAAGAATCAGAGTAATACTTGCTCGTTGTAAATTATCCTCTTATAATTCGCTCATAATAATGGATTGTTTCATTTTGGTCCCTTTTGCTTTCGGGAGTAAAAAGAACTCCCAATCTTAGCATGATGAGGGAAGAGAGATCCCGTCTTAAATTAAAGGAACTGCTTTGAAAATCGATAGAATTGTACTTTTGTCGATACAATCGAATTAAATATAAAGTACGCAAACTATCGATATGCATCATGGATAGGCACAGATTTATAGATTCGGTAATCGCCGGTAATCCATTCTTTTAATGAAATTTTAGAATAGGCAAAATGTCGTTTTTACCCAAATTCACTCTATAAATAGGTAAACTTTGACAAATATCCAGCCTTAAAATGATCCTTGAAGTCCGTACTGGAAAAAAAGATACCTAAAATTTAAAAAAAAAATAGGATACCGAATTTTGTGTGGTTGCCCCATTTCACCCTACACCTTTGTATATTTTTAAAATATCTAGCAGTGAAAAGATTCCCGATGCACAAACTCAAGCTTTTCGAACGCAAAACGGGTTTTTAAAGTAGGGTACTATTTTTTGGTTTTTACCCCATTTTACCCTATTAATATCTAAATTTTAGATTCAAGTTTCCTCAGAATTTTTCAAAAAAAAAAACTGAGAAATATCACATGTAACTGAAATTTTTGAGAGAACAAAAATTAAATTAATTATTTGATAAGAAAAAATAAATAAATAAATTAAATCGGGTGTTTTAACATTGAAAATGTTTATAAGGTCGTTTTGATCAAAGTATGGTGTTACCAAAATGAACAAAGATAGAGGATGAACTCTAGCGTATAGGGGGAGAACGATTGAATTTTTGGTTGGTGTTACCAAAGAAACTACCAAAATGAATAAAATGAAGAAAAAACACAAGTGATGAATTTCAGCCAGCAGCGTACATAAATTTTGATCATCGCCAACGGACGAGATTCAGTGGAGGAATTATTAAATTCGAAAAATGCTCGATTTGAGCCCACTTAGAAGCCTATAACTTTGGTTATAATTATTGGATGTTCAATATTAAGCTAGATAATTAAAGTTTAAATGACAGGCTACAAATCTGCATACAAATTTTTGCAAAATCGTAAAAAATTTCATACTACAAACTTGAAAAACTGTCTTTTTAGAACTATATTTCATCACGGCAAAAGAAAAAAAAACAAACAAAATATGTATGTAGGACGTAGGTACGTACCAACAAAGAATGTATTGATAGAATGGAGAAGACGGTGGAGTGTGTGCAATAAAACAAAAACACGTGGCAAACAAAATTGGCTTTGCATCGGGCACAAAAATGATATATGTACATATATTATGTTTAAGTAGGTATGTATGTATGCATGTAGGTATGTGCATGAACATTTGTAGTAGGTATTTTACAAATAATAAAATCGTAAAGGTTGGATTTGGTTGGTTTGTTTGGATTATAACTTCTGTTCTAATAATCGGATGTTTGAAGTTAAAGTCTTAAAATTAAGGTAAAATGTTAGGCTATACAATTTATGTGACAAAATTTAACTTACATCTATATAAACTCGATGGTTGAACCTAGAGTATGCATAGGTACCTACTTGAACCTCTTATAAAAAATTATAACTTATGTTCTAAGGAACAAATCATCAAGGTTAAAGTCTTGGTTAGCTTATAACTGTGTGTGACAAAAGTTGACTTTCTTTTAAATCAATCGATTGTTGAACCTAGAATATGCATAATAGGTACCTACTCGAACTTCTTTAATAAACGTATAACTTAAGTTCTAAGGACCAGATGCTCAAGGTTAAGGTATGTTTAGGTAGATCAGGCAAGAGGTAGAATTTACTTAACTAAAAAAAAAATAAAATATTATAATCGAAAAGGGTCGATTTTGTAAGCTGATATATCTTGTTCTAATCATCGGATGTTTGAGGTTACGGTCTGAAAATGAAGGTAAAATGTCAGACTAGAAAATGCTTTTGACAAAACTTGACTTACTTCTGAATCAGTTTGATTGTTTAACCTAGAATATGCATAGGCACCTACTTGAACCTCTTACATAAAATTATAACTTAAGTTCCAAGTACCAGATCACCAAGGTTAAGGTCTTTGTAGCTTCTAACTTCTATTCTAATAATCGGATGTTTGGGATTAAAGTCTTAAAATTAAGGTAAAATGTGACAAAAGTTGAGTTTTTTTCTAAATCAACCTAAAGAACCTAGAATATGCTAGTCAACGTTGGGTAAAAACTTTACTAATTTCTAAATCAATTTGATTGTTTAACCTAGAATATGCATAGGTACCTACTCGAACCTCTTATATAAAATTATTACTTAAGTTCTAAGGGCTAGATGCTCAAGGTTAAGGTATGTTTAGGCAAATCAAGCACGAGGTAGAATTAAATTAGCTAAACAATTGAAATATTATAATCGAAAAGAGTCGATTTTGTAAGCTGATATATTCTGGTTACGGTCTGAAAATGAATGTAAAATGACAGAATAGAAAATGCTTTTGACAAAACTTGATTTACTTCTGAATCAGTTTGATTCTTTAACCTAGAATGTGCATAGGTACCTACTCGTACCTCTTAAATAAACTTATAACTTAAGCACTAATTATCAGATCTTCATGGTTAAGGTCCTCAAATGCAAATAAAATTTAAGACTTTATCTTAAAGTACCTAGTCCATAAACTATTTAATTTGGTTGTCAACTAAATTGATTCTTGCCGCTCGGCCACACATTTCATAAACTCAGTTAAAAGAATACAGCTCCAAGTCTCAAAAACATTATTTTTGTCTAAAATAAATTACGCGACTCGATATTGTTAAATTGATTAAAAGATGAGTTCAAAATATTTTAAAATAAAATATTATAGAATAAAAACAATTAGCAGTGAGGTGAGGCTTCGTATCAAATTCTTTGTAAATTTTGTCTCGATTTAAAAAAGGTTTACCTAGACAGTAAATCAAATGTCTTGGCTTTATACAATATACATGATTTGAAATATTTGTAATTCAATTTAAAAAAATTAAAAATCTTTTGATTTTCTCATCAACCGTCAAATTGATAAAATAACAAGCCAACTCACGGGTTGATTCAACAACAACCACTGAGTCGAGAACTAAGTTGAACCGTATAAGATGTATGCTTTAATCGATCTGTAATAATTCAGTTACCTTTCTGCAATGCTTAGCTATGCAAAAATGTCAAATACCTAGATATACGTTAAAATAGATGGTATGTAACTTTAATTTCGTGTATAAGTGTTGTACCGGTGCGGATGAAAATAAGTATGATTGTGTAATTGCGAGTTAAGCTACGATTAAGACTAAGATTTACCTTATTAAAAAAATTAACAACATTAATTTAACCGCCAACTGGGAAGTGACACTAAATATACAAATTGGTACTTCAGACTGTAGAATGGTTTCTAAGACAGTTTGTGAAGTTATATTGCAACAATTGTATACAAAATAAAAATCACTAAGATTAGGCATATTTTTGTTTTATTGACGTAATACAAGTCATTTTCAATGTCCCCATAGTTACTCTATGAGTGAAATCTGTAAATTTTTTTTTTGCATTTCCCTATTTCACCCTATAAATAGATGAATTTTAAAGATATCCTAAAAGTCCACACTTTAAATAAATCTTTCAAAAATAAAAAGAACTTTGAGATCTAACGGTATTTTCCATTTCACCCCATTTCAACCTATAAATAGATTTACCCTATTATAGGTTTACCCCATTTTACCCTAAAAATAATTAAATTTTGAGCAAGCCATTCAAACAATTCGTATCTTCAGTATTTTGAACAACAAAACTGAGGAATTTTAACCTGAGATCGCTTAGATCTCTCAGCAGATGGCGTTGTTTTTTTTTTCAAAATGTACAAAACAATACTTTCGTATTCGAATGCAACGTTGTGTCAAACTTCCAAATCAATCGGTAAAAAACTTTCAAAGATTTAAGATTTTGAACAAACTAACAGTTAACTTTGTTGGCTTAAAAAACTTAAATAATTTTTTTCTAAATAAATTTGTAAAAAAAACTCCTTTTTCTTAAAATCTGGCAATACTGTGTGTGTTGGTGTTAGATGCTGATACCGACTCTAGAAGGAAAATCTGACGAATAGATATGCGTTTTTTAAGATTTTTTTTTTTTTTATTTTGCTTTTTTTTCTGATTATCGCACGTAAATCAAGTGACGAATGATTGCAGACGAACGGTAAGCCAGTATCGCATATAGCACGCCACACGGATGGACACGGACGAACATAGAACTGCAAACTGCAGTGATTAGGATGAAAAACGATAGATGTCGTGTTAGATTTTGCACCGATAAAATTCAGTCGCATTCGGGTAGTGTTTTTGTTCGTTTTTTTTTGTTTTGTTTAGCCTGTTACCATCTCCCTTCGTTAGGTGTCGCACAATCTGTTGGATATCTGTTGCTGGGGATTGTGTCACCTTAACGGGTTAACTCTCTCATATCCACGAGGATGCGTAAAGCATTTACTACATTAGGTTCTGTGTATGAAGCTATTAGGATGGGGAGGTATAGGTTATACCGTACTTGTCGCATAAGTTCAGTGCAGGTTGTGCAGGTGTGTGCGAGAGAGGGTCATTCGGAGCACGACTTAAACAGAGTTTTTCTAGCTTTTGATTGATTTTTCTGTTGTTCCTCACAGAGAAGAACACAGCCCAACACAACACTTCTCAGCTCTAGCGGGAGGAAAAGCCAACAAATCGCCTTTGATTAGAGGAGGGGCTATCGTTGGTGGTGTCTTCAGCTTTAATCATTTGTTTTAGCCATCAAAGGCTATGTAGTTTGATGATTGTAAAACCAAAAAAACAAAAAAATAAAAGACCTCTGTGATGTTTTGTCCAAACATATATTACAGTATGCAATGGTTAATGAGGTCATTATGAAACGGCATCGGTATAGGTAAGGTATACTCATTTCGCGAGATGGATGTCATTGATGGGAGAGAAGATGCGCCTTGCTTGATCAGATATTTCTCACACAATGGATAGTGTTGTTGATTTCATGTTATATTGGTATCTCTGCCTTACGGTGGCATCGAGCGGGGCAGATTGCCATTGTTGACCTCAAAACTCTGGGATTTCTGCACCAATGTGAGCCCATCCATCCACATAATCATAATATAAAATCGGAAGGTACATATAAATATATATAGGCTTATGCAAAGCTATCTGCTTGCCTTTTGCAAAATTACAATTTAATGACAATCTTTTATAATTAAACGTTTATGGTGAATGAATTAAAGGGAATGTCTGTGCCTCTGCCTAATGAAAAGTTTTATAATTAATAAAACAGAAGCATTAAAAGTGCATCTGGGTGATGAAAATTAGCAAAGCAATGCTATATACAGCTGTGGTGGATATTTTTATTCAATTTTTATATACATACATACATATGTACATACATACATATCTAGGGAGTGCGGGAAAAAATATTTTTTGTTTCGACTTTAATTGCATGCCTGCCTTGCCTAATGGACATGCCATACTGAATCATTTTTTTTTGTTCAACTGTGCTTAATCCATGAAGTATTAGTGTAAAGGAAACCATAACGATTTATAAAGTGATTATAAATTAAATGTTTTTTTTTTTTCATTTGAATTAAAAAAAAAAAAAAACATTGGAGCTGGAAATAATTTTTATTGAAAAGAGGTGTTATTTTAAATTTAATGAACCAACGAGTAGATTAGATTTTTTTTCCCTAGTAAAACATATTTCTAACGTTTAACTAATTATTATTATTTTTTTTTTTAAGTCTATAAATCAGAAATATTAATCATATTTTTTTCTGAGAAACAGTTTCTAGATCCGTGTTTGCAAAATTAAAACGTCATTTTATTTAGAAAGTCGTTTAAACTTGGTGCATTAGTAGCGTGACTTTTAATCAATGAAATAAATGCTGATAACTCTAAGGTTTTAAGTACCTCTGCTTAGGCTGAGAACCCGCAGGCCTTAAGGAATTGCATCCTTTTTTTACTTTTAATATGTATGTACATACATACATATATAGGTTAGGTACTATATGGCAAGTTATGGATTCGTAAAAAAAAATCGAACTCGAGATTTTGATCAAAGTTGACATTACGATGATAGCGAAGTCGAAAAAAGTGAGTCTCCCAATTCTGTCTGCCTGTTCTATCCTTTCGGCTGCAGGCTAAACGGATAGTTCGATTTTCTTTAAACTTAGTACCTTGCGATTTTTGTGCATTCCCCCCCCACACGTTTTTTTAAATTTTTTTTAAGACCAAAAAATAACCTGCTGTGCAAATTTTTTTTACCAAAATATGAAAATATTATTTTTTTTTAAAAACGTGCCCAAAACTTTAAAAAAATCAGTTATTTTTTTTGCAAAAAAGGCGTGGTAGGTAGGTGGTAGGTACCTCTCTTTTATTTTCGATTTTTTCAAAAATGGATCAATTTTTTTATAGAGAATTTTCAAGATTTTCCAATTTTTTTTTTTTTATTTATAAAAAAAGTTTCAATTTTTTTTTTTCAGAACTTAACAATTCGAAAACGACTTGGTCGATTTTTATCAAACTTGGAATCCAGCAGTTTTTTGACATTATCTAGGAGATTTTAAATACTAGCCAAAAATAACGGTACCTTCCATACAAATGTTATAAAACTGGCATGGAAAATCTCATTTTTCTCAAAAACCCCTCCTACGATTTTGATTAAAATTTTTATGTGAGCTAATATAAGTACGATCTATCATATTATTGAATAGAAAATTTTATCTATCGTCTAAAAATTGTATCTTTCATCGAACCTTTTTTTTGGTTTTTCACTATTTCATTATAATTATGTTCATGCAATTTTAATGAAATTTTGTACACATAAGCTTCTGATAAGATCAAATAATATTGCATGTCAAAATTTTCAAAAAAAAAATCCAAATTAATTTTTGAAAATTCGTTATTTCGAAAATGGGTGGCTAATTTTTTTTCAAAATTAATTTTCTTACTCCGCATTAATAAGTTCTAAAAAATGGTGTACCAACTTGCATTCTTAAAAATGTTTTAAAAACCAAATATATAAAAAAATTATTTAAAAAAAACCCTCCAACGATTTTTTAAATATTTTTCTCATAAATTGAGATTTGTGTAAGAAATCAGATGGTGTACATTGCGTTCATCTTGCGTTATCCTTTATTAAGGCTTAAATAAAACGCATTGCTTTGGGAATTGCTCTAATTTTTCGCAAATTAAGACACATATCTTCTAATTTCTTCAAACTATATACAGTGTACTCTCTCATAACCGGACACTGACGGTACCCAGAAATTTGTGCGGTTATGAGAAAATAAAAAAAAAAAAAAAAATCGAGAACCTTTTTTTTTCATATTCTAGAATTTTCTTATTTTAATCCGTTTGCTTACCCATATATACAAAATTTTAATGTACTTTAAAACAAAATAAAGCTTACAGGACACAGCAACATTTCACGTATGAATAAACTTCTGTCCCAGAATTTTTTTGAAATCTGTCCGGTTGTGCTTATGGGAGGTGTCCGTTTGGAGAAAGTACACTGTATTTAATTTCATGAGATTCCCCCCAAATTTTCGTGCGCCATCCTCTGTTTAGGTTAAGAACGCAAGCCCTTCGGTATTTTTTTTTCAATTCCAGACACATACAGTCGTATTTATTAGATTTTTGTCTACTTAGACACTGTCTAACTATTTTGAAATTGGTGTAAATATGCTTTATTTAATAAAAATAAATATCACATTATTTATGGTTAAGACAATTTACTCTTGTGCATAAGTTAGTTAGCTATGAGACAACAATAAACAAGGTTTTTGATTTTTGAACACATTTTCCAAAGTTGGACAGTTCTCTAAATTTAGAAAACGTTTATAAATAAGACCCATAGCTTTTAACTTCTCTTATATAATTCAGGTATTCTCTTCTTTTTGTGTTGTAAAACCTTCCAATAACATAAATGACCTCTATTCCAAATTTCATTAAAATCGACCTAGCCGTTCGGTCGAGATTGAGGGACAAACTTTAGTATAAGATAAAATATAAGTAAGATAGGATAGAATGAAATTGTATTCCAAATCTAATTGCTTTTCCTTACATGCCTTAATTAAACCATTATGTTGCATAAATAAATTAAAAAAAAAATATATATATATAAAAAAATAAATTCCTTAAATAACAAACCTTAATTTCCATATGAAATCCATTACGTAATTTCTTCTTCCGCCGTTAAACTTTTTCTCTTTAAAATCTTAATTTAAATTAGCTAATAAAACAAAGGTATAAATGAGCCGCCCCGAAACCTTACCCTATATACACACACGTATGTTATATTATATTATATACCTGATTTACCCAACCCATCTGCATTAAGTTGTTCAATTTTGTGTTCCTCAACACGTTAAACCATAACAGATGAGCACTAATTACGTGAAACATGTATCACTTTGTTAAGCTTTAATCAGGTCTTAGGTAGGTATATTAATTTACCAATTTTCAAAAATATATACAACAAGCATTTAAGTCCAAAAAAAAAGAAACACTTTGTGTCCAAAAAGAATGCTTCTTTCCGCCTATACCTCTCCGATACCCCGGTTTGGTGACAGTGACGATAATTTAAATCGGATTTCTTTTAAATCTTATTTTTGTCTTTAGTTTCTTTTCTTTCGGTTTTCTTTTTTTTTTTTTTTGAAGCTCTTGATATTTCGAAAGATTAAATTAGGAAAATTAATTGGTTCAAATAATTAAAACAGTGTTCTGTGCGGTTGAAGTTGGAAAAAAAATGTCAAAAATAAAAATTTTCAAAGCGACAACACCCATGGCTCAGACATATACTGACAGACTGAAATATGATTTCGATTGAAATACATTATTATCCATATAAGGCTTGCTTTTTGGACCGCAATTTTGTAGATGTTTTTTTTTTTTTTGGTTTGTTTTCCGGATCGGACGGTCTTAATGATCAGAGAAACAAAACTTGTCGTCCGATTAAGACCCAGCGCGCCGTTAATTCAGGGATATAAATCTGATGTGTGTTATAATTTTTGATGTGACATTCTTTTTAAAAGTAAAATTTTAATAGTCAAGAAGGTACAGTTTCAAATGATGCAAAAAATTTATATACCATTTCCAAAAATAAAAAAAAATAAAAATTTAAAACAATGTTTCCGAAGCCCGATATTTTCTCAAGCGAGGGTCGTAACAGTTTTGTTCAAATTTTTTACATTACGTTTTTTACATAGTATTTTACGTTTTTTACGTTAGTTTTTTACCTGCTCTATTTTTACTATGCTTATGTAAAAAACGTAAAAAAGGGTAAGTATATGTACGTTATGCTGCTGTTAATCCCCGAATCAGTCCAAAGCCCGGATTTGATGCTCTGTTGCCAATGAAAGCTTATACGCACTCATTGTATTTGTGATCTCTTAAAAATGTGGATTTGATTTTAAGTTTGAGTCTAAAATCTTTTTATTTTTTTATAATTCGCAAATTAATGCTACAAGATTTTAACACAAAATAAAGACATACGACTTTAAGTAAATGTCAATAATTTTTTTTAAACAGGTAGATATCAAAAATATCCGCATCCAAATTGTGTGAGTAAAAAAATAGGGTGTTTTTTTGAAGTGCTAATGTTTTTTACAACTTATAATTAAACTTTATAAACTTGGAAGAATATTTCAGGAAATATAAATATATATATATATAGGATGATGGTTATATAATAATTGTTAATGCCTTAAAATTCTTTTTTTTAGTTTTTGTAATTTTTGCATTAATAATATTATTAAATAAATAAATAAATTGTGAATAATTTCAAATTTCCGTTAACAATAATAATCAATTTGTGGTTAAGTAAGTATGCTTGTAAGTATTAACTTAATTGTAAAGCATCGCATGTTGCTACAATTTTTATTTTTTTTTTAACTAGTCTATAAGATTATATATTATTAACATTATTAGATATACAGTCTGATTGATGAATAAATAAATAAATAATAACCACTCATAAGCCCATTAGCAAAAATTGAGGCTCGTCATTAAACCTGATTTATTTATTTTTTTAATTAAGCTGCTCAGTGCTCAAAGAAACCAAATTACCAACTCTCGAAATATAATAACCTATTTTATTTTCATAATGATTTTTCAAATAATATTGAAAATAAATAAAACAAAAAACTTATAAAAATCACAACTTAGTTTGATAGTCTTAAAAAAAAAACACCCTTTACATATTTTTTTCTTTAAATAAATAATAATTGTTATGTGAGTTGTATTTATTTGCTGTTTTGTTATTCATTTTTTTTATGTCAAATAAACATTCAATATGTTGTCGAATTTGAATATAATTAAAAATTATGACAAATGAGCTTTGAAATCGTAAACTCAAAAAAAAAAAATGGTATTAAGTATTCGATGTATTTGGTGTTGTCTTGTTTTTTTGTTTTGTTTTATCTATTGATTAAGTATGTATATTGAAAAAAAAAGAAGATGATCTTGAGATACCATGGGCATTAATTATATTAAGTCATATTTTTTAGATAGACTTAAGGTAGGCCAATAAGCCAAAAGATCAAGTGCACTGGATAGTCAATGGGCATCAAAGAAACTAAAACATAAAACAAAATTATATGTATTAGATATGAAAAGTTGATTTTGTGAATTTGAAAATATTTAAATAAAATTCAAGATTTGAGAAAAATTACCTCGAACTTTTTCAATATGCATTTTTTTGCCTAGTTTATAATTTATTTATAAATAACCCATGTGATAATTTTACTTTTTTAAAATCTTAAAAATGGCCGTTATCTAACTAAGTAATAAGCAAGTTAAGATTAGAGAATTCATTTATTTAACAAAATAAATTTTTAGGAATTTTTAAGCTTTTGTTTGCCCGTCAGCTCAATTGGCAACATATAATATTGAAAAAAAATTGAGGATAGAATTTATTCAAAAACGCGTTGTATATTATATTATATTAATTAAAGTTGTATTAATATTTTTTAAATAGAAAATAAAGATGAAAATATATTTATTTTATTTTATTTATTTTATTTTTATTAAAATTTCTTATGTTATCCATAGAGATGCCGCGAATAGTGACTCGGCCGAATACAGAATATTCGGCCACACTCGTCGGCCGAATACCGAATATTCGGCAGCCGAACATTCGGCCAACGATGTGTATCTAAGTGAGAGACTATTTTCAAAAGCTGGAATTGTTTACGAAGATAGACGTAATCGTTTGCTACCAACGAATGCCGAAAAAGTAGTTTTTATTCACCACAACTTACCATTAGTAGATTTTAAATACTAAAATACAAATTTTTGAATAAAAGAAAACATTTATTGTAAGATAATAAGCCTTTCTTATTCTCCATTTGTTATTCGGTATTCGGCCGAATGTTGTGAACTATTCGGCCGAATACCGAATATAAAAAATATATGCCGAATGCCGAATAGTGGCCGAATATTCGCGGCATTTCTAGTCATCCTTATCCACCTCATTTTCACTTTTTTGAATTAAAAAAATAGATTTTTTTTAGTATCTAATTTTGCAAAAGAAAATTCCAAAATTCTAGAATTTTTATTTCTTAAAAATCGTTTTCACATAAATCAATTAAAATTTCACCTTTTTGTCGCTATTACATTTTAAATTATAAATTAAAAAAAAAAAAAACTTCCATCAATTATTATTAATAGATTAACATAAAATAATCATTTCCTGATCTTGCATATGAGATTAAAAATATAAGAGATTATAAAACCAACACTAAAACGCCTAAATTAATTTCATTTTAATTAATTTCTTATGTTGATTCGATATCGAACTAAAAAAACAAAAACTAAAATCATATATCTTCAGCGGAACAAAGCACCATCAATATTTTCTTTCCAAAAAGTTAAGTTTCACGGTAATGTAAAATGAACCACTTCCTAGAGATCATAAACTTAAAAAATAAAATAATAAAAAAAAAACTATTGAAGTTCGATGAAAACAAAAGCTATTTCTATCCAACTGAGCGGCAAAGTATCTAGTTTCCCGACGACGACGACGGCCAATAGAACATATAAGTTGGTTTTAGTCCAATGCATTATTGTGGTAAGGAACAAAAAATAAATAATAAAATTATTAATTTATTTATGATACTACTATATCCAAGTCGCTAAAGGGGTTTCGATTAGCACCAACATACACTATTAGAAGCATCAGCATCAGCAGCAGCATCAGTAACAGCAACAGCAGCAGCAGCGGGTTAAACGTAATATCTATTAATAAACATTAGCTAGTGCTGTGTGTGTTATATTGTTTTCACCTTTTGAATTTTAATTATTTCGATTTCTAAATTAGACTTGGAATCCACACATTTTTATGAACAATGGGATCTGAATAAAGTTATGTAAATTAAAATTAATCCATATTGCTTACATATATACCTACATATGAGATAGAGGCAATTTTCAAAATCTTGGAAATTATTAATAATGATGCGCTATAAAAAAAAATACGCCCAGTTTTGGAGAAAATTCCTATAATAAAAAAATAAAAATCTATGTAGATTAAGTCTGCCTTCGAGGCTGAATAAGAAATTGTAATTTTTTTGGTTAATTTTTCTTTTTGTTTATGGTCGAAAAATGAAAAACAGAACTACTTAATTTACAGTCGAAGTTAACTAAATTCAGCCTTTGATTTTGGTGGAGTACAAGTAGGTACTGTGCCGACAAAAAACACATAATGATAAGAAAAATTTAATTTTCTCCATAAGATATGAATTAGTTTGATATTATTGCATTTTGGAAGGTATTTTGAATAATAAACAAAAAAATGTCATTGAAACAATTTTCAGGGTATATATATTTAAATAAAAGGCGAAGCAAGGGGAGGACGGGTCTGCTAGTTAGAAATACATTTTGATAGGTACAACGCACACTATCTTATTTTTTTAAAAGATTTAATTAATTTATTTATGGACGATTTCATAAAGGACTTTTAAATATTTAAAAGCCTATTAAACTTTCAATTAAGCTATAAAAGCTCGTTTTTTGCCATCAGAACAAGACGTAGCAGTGGATATGAAGTACCTACAAATAGCAGCTGATTTTTTAATGTCACTTTTGTATAAATTTTCCCATTTTTTTTGACTTACTGATATTTAAAAATAAGGCTTTTTCACTATTTTTCATTCACTCAGCAGCTATGTGAAAGGGATGTGAGGCTAACTCAATTTTAAATTAAATTCCCCCAGAATGTTCCTTTTTTACATTAAAACTAAAATATTTTAATAGTCTGATATAATTTACATATTTTATAATTTGCTTATTTATGGATTTGAGCATTAATGTTTTTTAAATTTTGAAAAATCTTTAAAAAAAAGATCATCATTTATAAAGTATCACCTATAGATACCTAATTGATTTTGGTAAAATTATTTATTACTTTATTACATGGTTGATCATACTAATTTAAGAGCACAGAAAAATGCTCAGAGTATAGTTTTCGATTAAAATTATATTTTTATATTTACGGTTTTTCAACAGCTGCATACATATTTATGGTAAGTAAGTACCACCGTTTGTAGCTCTAAGACAAGTTTGTTTTTTTTTTTTTTAAACATTAACGGCCATATTATTCATTCGATTTATCCAGATTAAAACTTAAATCCAATGTTAAGAACCCGGAAGAATAAGTAAGTAATTTTCGAAAAATAAATTTTTCGTTGTTTTTTTTTTCCATACTTAACCCCCTTTCGATAATTCTATTTTCGATATTTATGTATATAGGTAAATACTGACAAGTTATGGATTCATAAAAAAATCGATCTCGAAAATTTGATAATTCTTAATATATTAGGATGTCTGTCAGTTCTGTAGCCTAAATGGTAAAATACCGTTTTTCTTTAAACTTGGCACCTACTAAGAGTTTTTAAGACATTTCCTTCCTTAGGCAATTTTTGTAGGACCAAAAATAACAGTACCTTTCATACAATTTTTTATAATTGAAAATCTAATTTATTAGATTATTAAAATATGACCTTATTTAGTATAAAAAAAGTGTCAGAAAAATAGTAACTAATGTCCTCGAAAAAATAGTCAGAAAAATAGTAACTAATGTCCTCGAAAACAGTTCAACGGGTTTCTATCAAATTTAAAAAAAGCTTTAACACTAATTTTAATTTTTTTTTTGAAAACTCAATTATGTAAGTACTGCGGAATCGTTTTGGTTGATTTTGGTACAAAGAAATGGTTTTTAACATAAACTAGAATATTAAAAAAATTAACCTTATAACCAAAACTAACGGCACCTAATGCTCTTATTAATTGTTAATCAAACACAAAAACCAGAGCTGAAAGAATCTCTGAAATTGATTTGACAACAACGAAATGTACACAAAGTGATTTCTTACCCAAATCTCAATTTATGAGAAAAAATTTTTAAAAATCGTTGGAGCGATTTTTTACAAAATAAATTTTTTATTATATAAAATTTGGAATATATTTTTAAGAAAAAAAATTGGTACATATTTGTAAAATATGGATTTTTTTTCTATCAAATTTTACAATTTTAACAAATTTTTAAGAAAAATGCTCTGAAAACTACGTTTATTTTTCATTAAAAAAATGTAAATTTGGTCGACATTGTTTAATATTGAGATAGAAACTTTAAAATTGGAGAATTTTTGTATATAGGTATAATTATTTTGAACGCTTTATTTGCATAAAAATCCGAAAATGTTCAAAATCTGAAACACCTAAAAGTATCTTTCACTCAAAATTGGTTCAATTGAGTAAGGAAAAGCTTTCCTAGATCCATGTGGTATCACAACGGGCCAAAAATTGGCCTAAGTGTATCGGTTCTCCACCGATAGCCACTTCAACCTAACCTAACCTAACCATCTTTCACTCAATATGTTTATTAAACTTTTTGAATACAAATTATAACTGATCTTTTAAATTATTCTTTTATGCTTACCTACTCATAATTTCAGTTCAAAAATTTAATATGGAAAGTAAAAACTATTTTCTAACTAGCTTTCAATAGCTATTTAATCCCAAATAAGTTTAAAGTATTTTAATTAAAACCTTTATTTGCACTTAAATTCCAATTGTGATCTATTTCATCTATAACATGATTTTCAAAATAAAAAAATCGATCACCCCAAAAAGCCTACCTTGATATAAAATACGAAAATTACTTATAAAATCTAAAACACATAACCTTTCTATATCTAACGTTTCAAACTATTTTACATTATACACATTTGACAATTGGAATGAGAAAAAAAAAAAAAAAACTGATCTTCGACCCTTTTTTTCATATACTCATGTTGCCTGCAGCATTTATTTTGACAAGCAAACAAAACACGAATGAAATTCAAATCAAAATGATATCCATGAAATACTTACATCCTTTTCCATCATCCACCAATCACTGCCAACAAATTATCATTAATCACCGATTTCATATCCATTGTTATAGTGTTACTCTTTTTTTTTTTTTTTTTGTTGGTATAACTATACCTACTCTCCAATATAAATATATAGCTAGAGCCGAATAAAAAGTATCTTAACATCAATTAGGTGTAAATATGATGGATGGCTTATGATGATATGATCCTTATACACATCTCTCGAACTCGAGACTGACTGAGCTGTTCTATACAAATACACACTCGATTTAAGCAAGTTCCGTGAGTCAAAACTGACAACAGCAAACAAATTTGAACGAATTTTCGACCCAGGGAGAGATGGATTTCCAATCTGCTGCAATCACTCCTCTTCCTGTCTATATATGTATACTATATTGAGCGAGGAGTCTATATGGGATATTGGATATCTATACTGTATATGTGTCTTATGCGCCTGTCTGGTCTGGTCTGGCCTGGCCCAGCCTGACTGCATTTATGCCCTTTGGCATCCATCTGTTGGACACCCCGATCAATCCATCCTTCATTTTCTATCTTTATGCGGATTTATTTAATCGTTCGTCCGTTTTGTACAAAAGGTTGCATTGCATTTCATCCATATGATGGTACCGTACCTTATATACCTATCTGGGGTATCCATTTATATTGTGAAAGTAACAAGCCGTGATATGCACCCTAACGCGATGATGCCAATAATCGATCTTTTTCTTTTGAGAGTGTAACAACACTAACAACGTAATCCCGTTGATCTCTGGCGCTGTTCTTCTGCTGCCTTTTTTTGCCTTGGGCCTATGGAATTTCTGTAACTAAACTGAAATAGATTTTCAAAAAAAAAAAAAATGACTGATTGAACCGATGCGAGGGCAAATGAGAAACAAAACAAATAAATTGAAGCCTTGTGATAGATTAGATCGTGATATCAATTAATCATAACGAATTATTGATTGAATTCAAGAGATTAGGATTTATGACGAGCCACATAAATATATATCAGCCATCATCGGAGAGATTTCTTTTATAGCTATATGTGGAGAATTCAAATTTGGCGCCCAAACTGTCTGTCATCTATTTTATATGAGTTACATGAATGAACAACATTTTTGTAAATTTAGATGAGAAGATGTTTATTACTTCATTTTATGTTCGATACAATAAATTTTGGGGCTATAGCTATTGTCTCAAGGGTTTTGTAATTTTGTTGGTTAACATATTAACAGTTATACAACTGGCCCAACCTATAGGGGGTACTTATTTAACTTCTGCATAATTGTCAAAATGTCAAATGTCAAAAATAATGAAAGCTCAATCATATAAATCTAGCAAGAAAAAGTTCAAAATTATTTTCAAATAAAATAAACAAAAAAATAAATAAATTGAATGGTTTTTTTTTTCCAGAATGATACAAACGCCAAGGTTAGGTTAGGTTAGATTAGGAGGGGCGTGGCCAGCTCTGAGGCTGCTGCGTACACGGAGGACTATTGGTCCATTGTGATCCCCTGTAACAGAGATAACTCCTAAACTAATGGTTGACATATGCTAGTTCATTTACGTACCAACCCTTGCTTTCTACAAATTTCCTCATGTTTGCCATTGAGCGCTAGATCGTCCAGTTCTCCAACAAATCTGTTTCCAAGGTAGCGGAGGCTATTTGTTTGGAGGTTTGGACAGTAGCAGAGCAGGTGTTTAATTGTTTCTATTTCTTCAACATATTGACAGCTCCTACAGAAATCGGGTGCGTAAATACCCAATCTAGTGGCAATTGTACCAATGGCACAATGTCCCGTTAGTATACACCTATCAGGGTTCTAATATTTTTTTTACTCAGTGATAAAATATATCGAGTTTCTTTTTCATTAATTCTAGGCCATAAACTTCTAGAGAGATGACGCAATCGTTTCTGGATATCCAGGAGTTATTGATTTACTCTTTCGTTATAAGGTCTATCTTCCTTTTGATCACGCCAATTGGGACGTTTGGTCCCTTATCTATTTGACTACTACTGTTCCTATTTGACATTGACCCTTTCTTCGCCAGTGCATCTGCTGTGACATTCCCTTCTATATTGCTATGTCCACGAACCCAGCACATTTTGACTTGGTTAGAGAGAGTTACAAATTTTGTTTAGTGTGTCTCGACATTTTGCTACTACCTTGGATCTTATAGTCTCTCTGTTTATTGCTTTGATAGCAGATTGGCTGTCAACGAAGAATGGGATCTCTGACGAGCTCAGTTATTTCCTGTTAACAATTTCGGCTGCCTTTTCAATAGCATAAATCTTACCCTGAAAGACACTACACTCATCTGGGAGTTTATATGACTCTCTAATATTAAGGGCTTCACAAAACACTCCAGCTCCTGTGCCTTCTTCTATTTTTCACCTATCAGTGTAGAAGGGGATGTCCAGTTCACCGAGTAGTGAGTTCGGTTCCCATCCATGTCTTTCGGGTATTAAAACTGAGAAGTTTTTCCTAAAATCTATTACAGGTGGTATATAGTCGGTGGTCACATCGAGTCCAAAATAATTTTGACAGATAGACCCATGACCATAATTGCTGTGCTTCCAAGAGTCCATTTCTTCAAGTCGAAATGCACTTTTGGCTGCTGTACATCTTATGTACTCGCCCAAGGGAGGAAGGTTGAGAATGATCTCCAGCCCTGCTTGTGGCGTAGACCCTCCGTGCACCCGGTATTCCTACACAGGCTTATCTCTGTACCTTTTTTAGGTTTTTGAGAGAGCTAACCTTTTCCACGGCCTTCCACCATGCAATCGAACCATAGGTAAGTATAGGACGAACTATCTCCGTGTACAACCATTGGATGACCTGCTGTCGCATTCCCCACCGTGTACCGAAGGTTTTTTTTTTTAGCACAATGTCCGTTTAATCCGTTTCCAGGTTAGCTTGGAATCAAGGATTACGCCAAGATATTTAGCTTCTTTGGAAAAATTCAGTAGAATTTCATTTAGTTTGGGAGAAAAGTCCTCTTTGGAAATGTCAATTTGAAAATCAAAAAGCTTGTGAAGAACCATTCCTATATTTGGGTGTTATTGACAAGAATAGAGTGGTCCTACAATTTTCTGCTGAATCGGAACGGCTAAGGCGAAAAGCACTTTTCATGCGAAGACATATTCTTGGAGGATTTGTGAATTCCTTGTAAGTGGCAGTTAAACGTGAAAAACATAATTTCTGTTTTTACGTGACAGGAGGCGGCTGGAAATCGTACCCAAGCCCTTGCGATTTAAGATGCGTGAATTTAGTAGAATTCGTTACATCTTTGATTTATTTTCTAGAATTTAATGCTTAGATACTTGTTACCAATATGTACTTTGAAAAAAAAATATTGTATCAAAAAATTCCGCTCGAATCCAAAAGTAGAATTCAAACTTCTGGTTTTCTATAATGCAGCAGCAAAACAGAATATTATTCAACACTTGTATAAGGTCATCATATTTTTAACGTCACTGATAAATCTTTTACTTGCTGCTAAAGGCTGTCATAAGCTTTATGGAAATTTTAGCCCAGATGTCATGAAATATCGAAAAAGTAGGTACAATATTATTGCCTTGTATATAACTCGTGTATTTTTGCAATCACCAGAAATTCCTCTACCTATACCTAAGCTGATGCTGGAAAATTGTGTACAATTGTGCATCATGCGCGGTTACAAGTTACCGCCTTGAATTCACATTGACCTGTCACAATGTGAATTATTGTCCTGACTATCAAATCACAAACCCATAATGTTGTTGTCTTCCCATCTAAATCGAATGACCATAGTAAAATCGTTTGAAAAAAAAAAATAAAAAAATAAAATACCTTTCAGCGTCTCATTCCATCATCATTATTATCATCATCGGGGGGCTGAACGGCACGCTTTGGCCATTAAGCTTACAACATCTCTTGCGGGACATCGCATCGCGATCGCACAGATCAAATATTCCACGAAATAGCACTACTATCACACCTCCAGACATCATCAAACAAACGGCCAACATCGATTTACTCATATTTTATTGGACCTTTTGTTTTAATTCATCTTTTGTTTAGTTTTTATTTTTTTTTTTTACTTTGTACAAAAATTGTATTTCAATAAAAAGTTAGTAGGCAAGGTACCAAGGTAGTCCGTCCGTCCATAGTAGTAGTTGTTATATAGCTGTGATGCGACCCATGTTATTGAAAATCGCACTGACACAAAAACCACTCCTTACAAACGATGTTAAACTAATAAAATAAATTCGTGATTTTAGTTATTGGCATTGTAATGTTTTTTTTTTTTTTTTTTTTTTTTTTTTTTTTTAAGAGTGGAGTGCCGATTGCCCATGTGGCCCATCATCATCTTCGGAACGGAACTCGTACAGTGTGCCCTCTTCTGGCCATCACTACTGCGCACACAGGCGGCAGCAGCGGCACAGGTGAAGTGGTGGCTGCTCTTGTCGGGCTATGGGGCTTATAAAGGTGCCTTAGGAGTCAATGTATGAATGGGGTGCCGGATGCCAACCACCATGACATCATAACTCACAACAATCGTTGATGGCTGCCAAGAAGCTAATAAGCTTCAGCTTCGATCAATTTGCCCTCGATCCAATGGAGAAGCGTTTCCAACTCGAGATTGGAGTGCGCGCCGCGCATTCAATTGGATTTCATGAATTGGATGGAATGACTTTTTGTCGATGAGTTGTGTGTTTGGGGGCATCTCTAACAACAATGTCCGACAATATGAATAGTGGAGTCCTCCAGAGAAGGAATTGTTTTGTGCACGATTTCGGTCATAGTGTGTCGACAACGAAATGACGACGATTCGATGGTGAGTTAACTGTGTGACGATTACGATGACGACGACCGAACGGGTGGTAGTTCTATAGTAGGTAATGCCAATTGCATCTTCCTTGAGTAATGTGTTGAGAACACCTGTTCCGATCGACCTTCCATTGAAATTTGTTAATTCTTCTAAAGGTGCCACCACAATAAAAATATTATTGTCTCTGAGAGAGAGAGAGAAAAATAATATCATTATAGGGTCAAGTTCATTGTTCCCTCAATGATGCTCCTCTCCATTTATAATCGAACGCAATAAAATAATGTTTTATCCGGTCAAAATTTTTAGAATTCAATTTCAATAGATTTATATAAAAGCATCTTTTTTATAATGTTCAGTTCAGTGGTGGGAAAATACAATTTTCTCAGAGATCATTTTTTTTTTTTAATTTAATGACGATAGACAAATTTAGAATACAACAATCATAGAAGCTTGTAAAATGATCAATTAGTGGTCTTTAAAATAAATTATTGTCGGTATCGTTAAATTTCTGGAAAATTAACATTTTTAAGATTTGTGTTTTACATGACTAGGATTAATTTTATTAACATAAATCTTTTAATCAACATTTAAGGTTTTAAGAATTTTTATATTGTCATGTGGATAAGAAAGTAGGTGCTTTGTAATACGTTTAAAGAAAGCTTTAGGGTGACGGTGCATTCAGCTATTTCGTTTGTTAAGTAATATAAAAGTTTTATTGGCAAAATATATTGACATCATAGGTAAAAATATTGCAAGTTATGCATTTTTAAAAAAATCTAACTATATATAGATTTTAATCAAATAACATTATGATGAAAGGGAAACCGAAAAACGTTTGGTCTCTCTGCAGTTTTAACGGATGGCGTGGAGATATTTAAAATTTATTTAAATCGTGTGTTGGACATTCCCCCTATACGAATTTTTAATATTTTTTAGGATGAAAAATACAGAATGGTGCCAATACCTAATGTAATTTTTTTTTAAATCCATCATTAAGGAATATTTTAAAACGGTTTTGCAGATATTTATGAACAAAAATCAGTTAATTATTCAAGGTACATTATGTGCCTATATGCAGAAACGAAAAGCAAAATTATTTTTGTTGTTGCGGTTTAGCTTGAATTACTTATTTAACGTTGCACTACAACAAATAAATTTATATTATTTTTCGGCGAATTTGGAAAAGAATTAAAATTTCAAATAGAAAAAAAAGCAAGAAAATTACATTAAGTGTACGTGACCACAATTCAGTTGTACAGATTTCTGTGTATTTTAAGAAAAAAAAAAAAAACAAAAACAATAATAATACTTAAAAACATAAAATTTTGATTAAATAAATTTAAACAAATTTTCTTCTTTTTTTAAATTTTAAATTTGAAAATTGTTTTTTTTTCGAAAACTATTCACTAAAACAATTTGGTTAAAAAATAAAATCTGCTCTCCAAATTTAGAGTACTGAATTTTTAAGAAATGCACAAAGCTATACATAGAATTGTAAGACTCAAAGTAGGTACTAAAAAAATAAATTGTAAACATTTTAAATACATGTAATATAATTGACATTTCTAAGAAGTATCAGACTGTAATTGCAACAAAACCAGTCAAGCTATAAAGCAAGTATGCGATAATAAGCCAAGAAAATAAGGAATTATATCCTCAAAAACCGATATTTGAATTTGTTTTGCCAAAGATCAACTCAATTTTTTTAAAGTCCATTAGAAAATTGGAACCTTTTTGGAGAAAATTTGAAAAAAAAAACAAAAAACTCGTTTTTAATGAGCTTAAACCAAAATGCGAATTTCTCCTCTAAGGAACGATTTAAAAATGTTCTATTCCAAATTTTTAATCAAATCGAGCTAGCTCAGGTTACAGTGGACTCAGTTTTTTTTTTTTAGACTACTCCATTATCGTAGTGTTGATTTTTATTAATTTGTTAAAATGTAAAGTATAGTACTGTGTGCAAGTAAAATGTAACTTTGTTTTCTTAATTTAAGTGCAATAAATATGTATAATGCAATATGAATGTTTAAAAAAGTGCAATATTAATGTATATTTATTTCAAGTATATCTATATATGTACAATTTAAATGTTCACCACCAAAAACAGACAAAAAAATAAAACCTGATGATGTTCATAATCATGAACGAAACGTTGTTTTAAACAACATTTTGTTTTTCATTTAATTGGAAAAAAACTGACCTGTAGCCCGTAAAACAAATATAATGATTTTTATTAAAACCTCGAAATTGTTTCTTACACGAAACAAACTTAAATTTAAAAAAAAAAGTTAAGCATTTGTTCTTTGATTTTTTTTATTTAAAAAAAATAATATTTTAAAAATTTGTAAGAAAACCGATCAATTCGTTCAACGTGATTTACTCAAAAAATATGCAGTTTTCTCTAACACGTCACCACCCTACTTCCGTTATTCAAAAATTGGCAATTTTTTTAATCTAAAAAATAAATTTAAAGCGTCTAGAATGAAAAGGTGTTAAATGACATTGACTGATATTTCTCTAAAACATACCCTTAATTTGAATTTAAATAAAAACATTACAAATTATGCGTTTTTCTCTATTTGTATGGCCTTTTATAATTTTTTCTAGCCGTAAGAAGAAAGGTCTAAGCAGTTTTAAGAAGGAAGGTCTTTAAAGACCATAAATCAACACATCAAATTTTGTCACGTCAAAATAAAAAAGGTTTATTTTTAATTATTTTAGTGAAACAAAAATTATTAAAAAAACATTTAAATTATTATGGTGCATTCATAGTCGTTTGCTAAACTCATGTTTTACTAAACTGCACTTTGACCAATGAATATAGGTTTTTTCTATAACCAAATTCCATTCTATACTTTTGTCAAAATGCAATTTTATTGAATTATAAGACTTTAAATTCTGAAAATTAAAAATTGTAGTAAATGTTATAAATAAAATTTATTTTAAACTACTTTTAACTTAGCAACATTTTAAAAATTAATATAAATACGGTTCATTGTAATTAAGTTTAAATCTCAACGCTAAAATCCATTTTCCACGAGTTAAAATTTTCAAGCAGTTTAAATGCTGCTGCCTGCTGCTTGATTTTAATTTAACAAATTTATATTATAGATATTAAATCTTCAATGAAAATTTATCCAAATTAAAAAGTTTAAATTTCATAAAGATTGTTTTTATTTGATGCTAAAATTTAATCATGCAATCAGCATTTATTTTTAACCACATTCTTGGTGCTGCTCCATTTAAATTAAAATCAAAACAAAATATTCCCATGACATCAAATAAAGGAATTTATATTGAATCATCACAGACAGCTTGAACTACTTTTTTGTTAAATCGTTACAACTACCACAACAAACAAAAAATAACGCCTGCAGCATTTTTCTGAAGATATAATATAAAACTCATATAATTCTTCTTCAAAAAGCCGCATTCTCCATTGAGAGAAAGAGAAAAAAAAAAAAAAAAAAACGATGTTAACAATCCTTTTCTCGAGCCATTGTCCATCAGCTTCCTTACAATAGCCATCTTAACTGTAATTGTTGTCTTAAAAGCCCCACGTCAATATCGGACATCATGCATAACATGAAAAAAAAACAGAACAAAAACGAACGCCTCCTCCATCAATCCAACTCGAACAACCACTTGACTTAATTTCAGAGTTAACATGTTTGTAACTCCTGAGATTTTTCATATCATCTCAATAATGTTTTGGGCTATTCGTCCGATGAAGTGGAATATTATTCTCCTCTAAAATTATGTTTGCGTTCAATTTCCGAGCCAACACAATCGGCCACAAATTGTTAATTGTATCATCAAACACAAGATGTGACAACATCCCACTGAAGGTTGTTGCGAGGGCGCGGGAAGATACCCGCTGTTTCCAAATTCTCAATGCAGTCACAATGTGTTGAATTGAATGTGGCTGATGCTTTGGGAGAAGGTGGCTGATGGAAGGCTGATCTGGATTTTCCCAGAAGTGTTTTTTTTTTTTTGTTGTTGTTTATGTTTGAACACCTACTCCAAACTCCAATTCATGTTCCTAACATCACACAAAAATATGTTGTGGTTCTGAGGTTTTGTTCAACAATCGTTACAATTGTCTCAATATTTTCATCAATAAATACTGAGATTTTGGATTCGAGTGCTTTGTGTAGCACAATTTGATGGCTTGCCCTGGCGAGAGACTATATCTGAACTGAAGTGTTAAAATTGGGGCTTACGGATTCCGACAACTCGTTAATCTGTCATGGATTCGATAATTACTGAATTCATTTCATATTGAGAATTATTATTATTTTGGAATGTGAATGTTATAAAATGTTGAATGCGTTGTGTGTTGTGCCTTTGAACCTTTGATGTTTGGTGTGACGTTGTGACAGGTGGAGGCATTGTTCGGCACAACTTAACTGAACTATGAGACTGACTATATGTGTATTTTTTTTTTTGTTGAGAAAATTTAGGTTGAGAGTAGGATGCATGTACAATAAGTTTTCCCGCTGTCAAGACCTAGAGAATTTAGAGGATTAACATACGTATTTGGTGTTTAAAAGGTGATAATATGTGGAGGCACTATGTAGGTAGTTATATGTGAGAGCTGTCATGGGGAGCTTATGGTATAGAAGAATGCTCTGCTAAACAGTGGTTTATTGGACTTTAATTTAGAAATGTTGGCACTTTAACGGGGATATTATGTCAGTGTCAGGTGATAGCAACCTCATAACAATGGATAGCTAATTTTGAATATCTATGAGAAAATGAGTTTTTATAAAAATTACTACCTCCTCTATAATTATGTGAGCAATCAATGGGTGTGAGAAATGTTTTAGAATTATTTTATTTGATTGTTGAAATAAAATGAAGTGTCAATGGTTGGTAAACTAAATTTATAGTAAATTTCATGAAAGTATAATATTTATTGCATTACACCATAGAAGAAGCCTATGAGTGGCTGTTAGGACTGTTATGCCGAAGGTCTTGGGTTCGATTTCCAGCCTATGGTACCTAAAAAAAATAACAGGAATATTTTTCACGAGTTACTGCTTAACTGATCCTCCAAAGTTCATTTGTCACAAAAAAGTTCTTCTCACCTTAGCGATTTGGATTCAGTAGAAAGTTGTAGGTCCCCTCAATTCCTGCCAATAATTTAAGCAATTGATATCTTTAAGTAGATTACACATTAGCTCCGTAGTAGGTGTCATAAGCGGACTGTCTAATAGGTAGGCACGCCAGACGACTAGGCGTCTACTCAAATGATTTCTGCAGAAGCTGCATGGATGAGGAAGAGGAGGAAAGAATTCCTCACCTTCTTTGTACCTGTCCTGGTCTGTCACAGAGACGTAGACTCCATCTGGGAGACTTCTACTACAACGATACGAGTGACCTAGCAAATACTTCTATAAGTAAACTTGCACGCTTTATAAGGAGCTCAAAATGGTTTAATTGAGTAAGGAAAAGCTTTCCCAGATCCATGTGGTATCATAATGGGCCAACAATTGGTCTAAGTGTGTTGGTTCTCCGCCGACAGCAACTTCAACCTAACCTAACCCTATTGAAGGTTTGAAAGAAACAACAACAATTGGGTGAGCTACCACCAATGATCGGCCTGGTAGTCGTGAAATAGCTATAACTCCAGCCTATAAAATCTTGGTTGTTGTTTCCTTCAAACCTTCAGTATTAATATGATGGTGCGAAAGCTTGGCAACCTAACTGCAAAGTGTGTTATCACACAAAAACCCCTTACTAACCTAACCCTGTTTCTTCTTAAGCTTCGAAATGAAACTAACAACATTTTCAATTTCTAAAGTGCAATAAAAATGTATAATTTTATTGGAAAAAGCTAAATAATAATATAAACATACATTATTATTTTAATTCCATTAATTCGGTAATTCTCTAAAGTATAAATGTAGAAAATTATTTTCTAAAATTCATAAGTGTTGTTGAGTTAAAAAATCTCATCATCAGCAATTTCCAGCCATTTCCATATCAACACTTGGATGCATTAAGCTCAAGTCGTGATTTGTTGCCGAGGTCCAATTTCTTCGTGGCAAAATCCTTCCAAAACTAAAATACTTCTGCCTCAGTTTATCTTTGATTTCATCTTCATTCATAATGGCGCTAGCTTCACGGAAATTCAAAAAAATTCTACCTTTCTCATCGGTCTTGATTGGCAGTATTTCGGTGCAAACATTTCGAGCTTTTAATAGAAATCCTTCTTCTACGTCTAGACGTGAATCAACCGATTGACTACGACTTGGTTTTGATGTATTACGTTTTTTATTACGCAAGCAAAAAGGATCTCTATCGCTGGCTTTAACATATTGGACAATTGGACGGTTGACTCCCCATTTAGGTCGTGCGTCCATTTTGTCCTTTTTCTTCTTATCCTTATCTTTTTCTTTGTCCTTGGCTTTAGCTCGAAATGTGGTGGTGGTAGTTGTTGTGGTTGTTGTAGTAGTTTCATGGTCCTTCTCAGAAACTGCTGGACTCTCAACGTGACAGGGTTTGGATTTTGATGTTTTTGAAGTTTGTGTGGTTGTTGTTGTGGAAACTTCTCGTTTCAGTAGAACTTTGTAGAAATTGTCATGGAAGAGACACAAATCGCAATTTAGTGGAAGTTCGGTTTGTGTCTCAACATCTCTGAAACCTTCTTCATTGACAAGTCCTTCTAAGGTAGATCCAGGCTTTATATCAATTAAAGCAATTTCTTTTCCTGATAATGGAGGATTTACCTCAGCTACTGGCAATACTGAAGCTGGCAATACAACTGGCTGATCTATTTCTAGAGAGTCTTCTGGTGAAACATCGGTATCATGTCTTTGTCTATGTGATGCCATGTCATGACATTTCCCACACATATTGCACAAACCATCATCGGCTAGGGTCATTTTACTCTCAGTTGACATTTCTGAGCGTTGGGTAGTTGTATCATCACATGATACTTTCGAACTCATCGGTTCCATAAGGCCTTGAGGTACCTTTAGTTGATGTTGCATGATGTATGTTGCAATTTGAAGATTTCCAATGACATTCTGGAGGCCAAAAACATCGGTGGTTACTGGCAGTGGGATTAGAGTGGTTGGCTGAAGCATCACAGCAACATTTTCGCTGTCCTGAGTAGTTTCAGTGCGATGGACTTTCTTATCCAATGGTTTCTTGATATTCTTTCGTAAATTCACTGGGGTTCCAATTAGAACTTTCTCCTCACCCTCATCATCTTCTTCTAATTCTTTCTGTATTTCTTTCTCGCTATTCATGGATTTCACTTCATCCTTGATCTTAAGTGGAGAACTGGTTGGAGAAGTAGCTGCATGAACTTTTGTGGAAATCACCGGCGGCGGCGGCGGAGGAACGTCACGAGTTGGGTCTTCAGCAACAACCTCCACTTGATGGCGATGATCATTCTCTTCATCATCGTCTTCGATTGGAAGCACTTGCAGTATTTCTGGTTCACGGTGTTCCATCATCACAGGTCTATGCTGTTGCTGTTGATGTTCCATCATATTTATCTTCTTTTCTGGCAAAGGCTGCACCACCATCATATTATCACTTCCACTTGTCGCTGAATCATTCTCTAACGTTTTTATTCCACTGCTGTGACTTGGACTACTGTAGGCTAAACTACTGCTGCTGCTTCCATTGTTGGCAGCCTCAAGTAGTGAAGGAATTTTATGCCTTCGCTTGCGCTGTTTTTCCATTTTGGCTGCCACTTCTGCCTTGGAAATTGCTTCCAACATTACTTGCTGTTTCTTCTTCTGGGCTTCTTCCTTCTCGATCTGCATTCGACGTTCATATTCCAAGCGTTCCTTTTCAGCTTGTCTCTGGCGTGCCAGACGTTCCTCTTCAATTCGTTCTTCTTGCATGTGTCTTTCAATTTCCCATTGTCGTATACGTTCACGCTCTTGAAGCTGTTGCTTGATGGCATTGTGATATTCCACAGCCTTGCGGCGCTTATCCATTCGTTCGGCCAGAACTAAAGGATCCAATGGGACATTTTGCCCACGAATATGTGACTGCACTGAATTGTTATCGTCTTCGCTGTCTTTTAAGTCGTGCAGGCCCCGACTCAGCCATCCCGGGCCACTGGCTGTACTTCCGCTGTCGGCCATGTTGTATTTGTAGTTGCCCCATTTGGCACGTTCCTCGCGTGTCTTCGGGTAATAATCTAGAGGCTCTGTCGGATATACCGGATAGGTGTTCGAAGTGGAGATATCTCGACTGGCATTGGAAGGACTTGTCGGCGGAATGTAATAGCTGAAAGTCAAGAACAATGATATTGAAAGTACATTACAATTGAAAACTACTCTACTTTTGACTTACTTTGATGGTTGATAGCTTCCATTGTCTAGGACATGGGTTGCCTCAAGGGCGTTATTCACATTTTCTGGAATTTTTTCACTCCTCACTAGATATCCTTTATTTCCATGGTAGCCATTCCCGTTGTTAATTGGCGGCTGATAATAACCCCGTTTATTTTGTCTGGATCGATTGCTCGCTGTATCGATATCATTCCCATTGCCATCGTCATTGTCGTCCTCGTTGTTGTTGTTGTTGTACCAAATGTCGGGAGTGTGGGTATTTTTCGGGGAATCACTGAGGTATCCCGATGTATCCTCCTCCTGGCAACCGGGATTGTTTAGTCGACTTTGAATATTATTTTGGTTGTTATTTCGGCGCATAGCCAAGGCATAGTCCCTATGACGAATCGCAGGCAAACTAGGACTCCTTATACGTTGTTGTTTCACCTTCTGCTGCCCCCCATTTACTACCCCATTTGAATATCGACTTTGATGGGTATTGCTGGTTTTGGGATTTCGATGCACTGTGTATGTTGCATCACCGTCATTTAGCAAGTCATAGCTGTTTCCTCGATGGAGCAGATTATTACTGCCAACTGTATTCATTTGTCTATTGCTTCCATTCGATTGACTCAGATCCAGATTGGAGTAATAGGTTCGTATCGATGTACGCTCAAATCGATGTGACGACGATGAAGATTGATGGTGATGCGAGGAGAACATTTCATTCATTCGAGCTAGTTCCTCTGTAACCAATATTTATATACTATTAAAATTAGTAACATAGTTACTTGTTTTTTGTCAAACTCACCCCTCTCCTTAGCCCATTGCTGCCTTTTCAATTCCACAAGAGGCTGTGTTTTCCCACCATTCATTATCTATTCCCCACAAGGGAGAACATCAAAATCACTTTGAATGCAAAATTCTTCTTCAATTCTCTTCGCTTTCACTTCACAAAATAATCCTTACAGATATTATAGCTGCCGCCGTATTTAGTTTCCGAGCAGCAATATATTTTAAGTCCTCACAAAGCGAAAATTTCAAGAACACTATTTGCCAGGAAATTGGAAATTCCATCATACAGCCTTTAAGTTTTGGTATTTTGCCTTATTTTTTTTTTTGCCTCTTTGTGGGTAGCTATATTGTCGATGTCTGGTTGTCCTAGGTAACCTGGGCTGGTAAACAGTTTCGAGGTTTAATGTTATTTTTCAAATATACACCACGATGTCTAACACTGTAGGTATGTACTTGGTATAAAAGAAAACGACAACATGAATCCTTGCGCCTATAATATAGAATAAGGAAAAAAAAACATGAAGTGTACTTTTTTTTTTTTTGAATATAAGGAAAGTTTAACCGCCACACAAAATAACCAATTACTTGCTATGGCATGTGAAAGGAAGTAGTGGCTGACATGCATATATAGTGTGTGTTGTGTAGCATAGAAATTTTGAGCGCGACTCATGCAGATTATAGCGGTAGGACTTTTGTTTCGTATATTTTAAGTTGGAGGATTTTTAATGAAACTAAAATATCATGCAATGGAATTTTAAAAATAAAGTTGTACTTCATATTGATTTGGTTTTGAGAAAAAAAAATGATTTTTAGCAAAACATTTTTTCGAATTTAGTACAAAAATAAATTGTGACCATAGAACAGATTTTCTCAAAATTGTAGGAATTGGTGACAATAGTCTACCTTCCAAATTAAATTATTAAACATAAGAAGGCGTGGTAATAGGTGGATTTCCAAAAAATCTACACATGTCATGGTTTTGGTTGAAGACAGCTTTATTATAAATTTTAAGCCTTCCAAGGACGTAAACAAAGAAAAATTATAATATTAGAAAAATGGGCGTGGAAGTGGATGGATGAAGAAAGCTTATTTACAAAATTTTTACTTTCTATCAAAAAAACTAAAATATGATAAAAGTGGTATGGCATTGGGCAGATTTCACCGAAACGCGACACTATAGGAACAAACAAACATTTAAAATGTCATCGATATTAATTTTACAAATTTTTTGAACGGAAAAAAAGAAGAAGAAGAAGAAGAAGAAGAAGAAGAAGAAGAAGAAGAAGAAGAAGAAGAAGAAGAAGAAGAAGAAGAAGAAGAAGAAGAAGAAGAAGAAGAAGAAGAAGAAGAAGAAGAAGAAGAAGAAGAAGAAGAAGAAGAAGAAGAAGAAGAAGAAGAAGAAGAAGAAGAAGAAGCATTTTGGACTTGAGTTTAATTCTATAAAAATTAAATTAAGTAACAACTTTAATTTAGGCTTTAAAAAAATATTTTCTTATATTAAGAGCTTTTTTGTTTCAATTTAAAAGACAGCCAAGAAGTGTAGAATCCGGGAAACATAACAATAAATTGCAAATGTAATTTCAACAGCCAACTCCGGAACCAAGGAAATGCATTGATTATTTTGTTTGTTCTATTCCAACATTATAGCGCAACAAGTTGGTATACGATTTGTTTCACTATTGTACTGAAAACTCATATTATACCTATACCTATACTTTACTCTTGTTTTAAGCTTTATTCTTCTTAGTAACAAAAAAGCTTTATTATACGGCCCATTTCCTGCCTGACATTAGCTGCCATCTGCCAACACCCTTAACTTTTTCCTTATTTGGTTCATTGAACTAAACTTGGCCATAATATGCATTGTGCTTATATTCTCCTCGTCCTCTTTCTACCACCAGTTTCAATTTAGTTAAGGGTTACTTACATTATTTACAAACTAAAATAATTTCAGAAAGTTTTGTTAGTAAAGGCCAAAAGTGTTTGTTTGCTTATTTGTGTACATACAATACATAACAGTATTTATAGTCGACAATCGATTTTTTTATGCATTTACTGCCACTATATTGTGTGACCGTACAAAGAGGAAGAAGTATTTACTTTAGGATATTTTAATCTGATTATAAACGTTGAAATTAGGTATATATTGTATTTTTTTTTGTATACATATTTTGTTATAGTTAAATATAAGAAAAATGTATACTCGTAGTATATTCCTTTGGTTTCAATGGGGTTAATGTTATTTTATGCAAATTTCGACCCGATGATGTGACTGACCTAAGGGATTTTAATATCAAACAAAGTCATCAAAATGGTGTTGACACAACATCATGGGATTGTTTAAGAATTTTTTTTTTGCTTGAGTTGAAGTATAGTTAAATTACTGCTTTGCTTGTTTTCAAAGTGAGTCAAGGTAAGTATTTATTTAGTTGCACTACAGCTTCAAAGTTAAAGTGAATTTTAGCCTGGTTTACTTTAAAAAATTTAAATGTTAAGGAGTTTTTTTTTACAATGAATAACTTGGCAATTGGAATCTACATAAAATAAGGTTAAAAATTGCAGTAAAAGAAGAACCAAACGTCAGGTACTAATTTTACGGTTGTGTAGAATACACGATGTAATTGATATTTCGAATGTTTAAAATCAACTGTAGGTTATTTAAGTATACCACAAAAATACTGGACTTTTACAATGTGCCACCCAATGAACTCTTGACCAATAAAACTCTTGACTATATACTAGGAAGTATAGTTCAGAGTGAGTTATAAAAATAAACTATTTCCAAATTTTACCATTAATGCGGAAAAATAAAAAGTTTTACCGGAAAATTCTCGAATTTCTACATTAAGGTGTTTTGTAGCTACATAATATCTACATACATAATTATGATAAGTAATTTCTTGAGAAGAAAACAAAACGTTGAAAATATTTTTAATACAAACGGACTATAGCTAGTACACATAATAAAACTTTTGGAGAGAAAATAACCTCAAATCTAACAAAATAATGGTTTATTTGTACTTAGATGAAAATATATTGAAAACGTGTTCTTCTTTGGAAAAATAAATTGGGTCCACTTTTTATTGGAACATTCTACCAATTTTTACTTGTGATTGTATGTATATGTAGGTACGATGGATTCGTAAAAAAATTCGAACTCGGAGATTTTGATCAAAGTTTAAATTACGATGATATCGAAGTCGAAAAAAGTGGATCTCGCAATTCTGTTTGTCTGTCCTTTCAGCTGCAGCCCATACGTGTAGGTCGATTTTCCTTAATCTTGGTACTCAGCGATTTTGGCATTACCCCTACAAGTTTTTTTTCATTTTTTTATAAGACCAAAAATAACGATATCTATACCTGCGGTACAATTTTTTTTTACCAAATTATGAAAATCTTATTCAAATCAAAAACGTGCCCAAAACGAAATATCAGTAATTTAAAAAAAAAGGCTACCATTTTATAAAAACAAATTTCGGAAAAATGGTTATTTTTTTTTTTTAATTTTTATTTTTTCAAAAACTGCTCGACTGATTATGATCATTTTTTTTATAGAAAATCTTTTAAGAAGTTTAAAGATTTTGTATACTTACCAAAATTTTCATTTTTTTTTTATTTTTAAAAATAGTTTCAAAATTTATAATTTTGAGAACTTAATAATTCGAAAATGACTTGGTCGATTTTTATTCAACTTGGCACCCAGCAGTTTTTTAACGGTACCTCCCATACTAAGTGTTTAAAAACTGGAAAATATCATTTTTCTCAAAAACGGCTCCTACGATTTTGATTATCATTTTTATGTGAACTAATATTAATATACGATCTACTATATTATTAGAAACAAAATTATCTATCGTTTAAAAATGGTATCTCTCATAGAACCATTTTTTCGACTATCTCATTATCTGTGGAACCAATTTTTATGAAATTTTTTACACAAGAGCTTCTAATGAATAATATTGAATCAAAATTCAAAAAAAAATAAACTTTGGATTTAAAAAAAATCAAAATTGTTTTTTGAAAATTCAATATTTCGAAAATAGATGATTTTTTATCAAAATTAATTTTTGAACCCCGCATTAATAAATTCTAAAGGATGGCGTACCAATTTTTTTTTTCTTAAAAATGTTTAATTATATTCTAAATCGCAGACTAACAAAAACTTTGATCAAACATTAATGTAAGAATTAAAATATTTATTAATAAACAATTAACTGCTTATTCATATTAGGTAACAAATTTTAATAGAAATCTAATTCAGTTAGAAATTTTTCGTATTATTCTGTCTTAATTTCTTACAATTTTAGAATTTTTTCACCAACACTTTCTCATTATTTTAGCTTGTAAGTTATACTAGGGTTTGGTTTTTTTTTATCTAAAGACGTTGATTAAAATATCTTATGTATTTTTAAGCAATCCTTAATCCACCTATACTCGGGTGAATTGGCTAATCAACATGAATTAACATTTTGTTTGTTAAATTAATTAGATTTCGCACTTACTTCGCTGCTTGAAAATAATTCATGTTTGATTTGAGTTTATTAATAGATGTGTTCTTATAAAATAAAATAATAATAAAATAAAAATAATAATTATAACTTCTTATCTTCTAAATTGACTATCCACCTATTAAGAAAAAAATATAATAGGTAAGATATGTACATATATTAAGAATTTAAAAAATCAATTTTTTAAAAGAATTAAGAAATAAATATGGATTTAATAATAATTGGCCTCAAAAAAGAGTTAAAGTGTTTTGTAAAATTAGAACATTAATTTTTTATGAATTTATGTCCCAACGTGACACGTGCGTCAAGAATATTATATTTTTAATTTTATCAAGGCATATAATATCTACCTTGTACATTGTTGTTACTTTCTGTAAATTGTACACTTCGATTGTTGGGTTACGACATTTGGATTCCCCTTTCAAGTTCAAATCTAATTGTATGTTTATTAAAATAAATGCCCCGAGATCTTACAAAAACCCACTTTAAGATGTCAAAAAGTCGTGGTAGAATCATTTTGATTCATGAGGATATAATATTATAAATGTGAACGAGGCTGGTGAGGCTCTGTATATGATAAAACACTGAAGATCTCAATAAAGCAACTTGCGCGCACTGCCTTCACAAGTGCATCATATGGCGCATCTAAAAACAAACCAAGAAGATTCCATCAAATTGATGGAAAGTTTTTTTTAGCCGAGATCTAAATTATCTCTCGGCAAACAAGATTTACGTGGGCGTCAAATCAGCGGTCTTGTCAAAAGGTCACCGTCACATTATAAGGTGATCTTCAGTTTATATACGACAGGCATCCACATCATGAGGCGATCGTCATCATCTCCGCAGCTATATAAGAAGATGATGCTCTATTCGTCTCTATGCACTGGGTACAGTGGGTACCTACATATACCTACCAAAAAAAAAAGCAATCTATTTGAACTCTCTTTGCGGATATAGGACACTGTAATGGGTTTTTATGTCCACTAAATGATACTGGAGAGCATCATGATGTGCCCTGAGGCATTTCAGAAACTTATACGCTCGTATAGGTAAGGTATACGGCATGGTACCTATACTCTCGTTCATAAAAAAATATAGAAGTTAAAAAAAAAATAACAGACAAGTGGATTGCGGCGAAGCGGTTTGGTGGTGTTTGGATATTGTTGGCTTAAAGTGGATTCAACCATTTAGAGTTAGGATCGATCGAGATGTAGACGAGATGATGATAATGATGATTATACAATGCCTGGGGTCGTTTGACTTTAATGTCACATTAGAAGTAGTCATTATTACGTTTATATAAATAGAGGACGCAAAATAGATGTGACCTCTTTTGTGTTTCAGAAGATCGATCAAGTAAAATTATTATCAAATGACTGGGAAGTTATTTTTACCAGGTTTGTGTTATGTTTTAAATTGGAGACCACTAGTGCGGTGTTTTATTACGAAATAATAATTCAATGCGTACGAACGTTTTCTCTTTCGGTACCTAAACAAGTACGATAAAAAAAATATTTCAACTAAAAACAAAATAATTTAAAAGAAACCTTCATTTAAAACTTACTTTTTGAACACAAATTTAAGAATTTTCCTTGATTGTTGAACGCAACCATAATTTCAAGCGATAAGACGAATGGCTCATCTGCAACTTATGATGATGATTTTAACAAAAGCTGATTTTAACAAAAACTGTGTTCGTTGATTGCTGAACGCAAACACAAGTTCAAGCGATAACACGAATTCCTCACCTGCAACCTACGTTATGATTTTAACATTAGCTGTGTTCCAGAACAGCCAGATTTGGTCCGAAATCTTTCCACACTTCAAAAATTGTGCTATTTCTTGCAAAAGAGAACGAGAAATTTCTTCTGGCTATTTCTGGGATAAATGTTAAATACCAAGTTGACATCTACTTATCCGATGACAGAATTTGTCAGTTGCATTCAAATATCAATGTCGACCAAGGGTTGCCCAAGTGTTATTTTAATTTTTATTTTAGTTTTGATAGATAAGCATATTTTTTTATTATTTTATAAATCTCTTAACTAATCAAACAATTAAAAAAAATGTATATCAATTATCAAAACTATTACTTAAGAAAAAAATTTAGGCAAATGACAATTGAGTAATTGAGTATTTCTTTTATAAAATAGTGCTTTTTGAAGAAAAACACGCGTTTAAGCTTCATTATTTAATGCATAATTAAAGATAAACTTGATATAAGGAGGTATCTGGTATACGTTTATTTTTTTTTTATTTTTTTATTTTCTTGGGTTGTGATTCTTGAAAAAATTGAAAAAAATTTATCATTGATCTATGGCAACTCTAGTGAAGTACATTTTTTTACATTTAAAAAGTTTACCGAAATAGTGCGAAAACCTTGCCAGACATTTTGTCAGTTTTCTTTCTCTTTGAAAGCATTTCATCCCCACTCTTCAAATTTGACATTTAAACCACATTCAGAGCAGAGCCTAAACTGTCAAAAAAAATCGTGTTTCTTTTTAAGCTCAAAGCATTCAGAGCTCCAATTTTGTGTTTCTTTTTTCGCCCTGAGCATGTTTAAAGCGATGCTTTATGAGCTCAGAATAAATTGATAGAGCAGACGGAGTTAAAGAGCTAAACACAAATTTGACAAGTGGAAGAAAAAAACATCAAAAGAGTAAAAATAAATAGGAAATAAACAAATCTGAACTCTCAGAGCAGAGCACGCTCAGTTCAGAGATCGCTCAGAGTATGTTATGAATGTTCAGACTCTGTTCAGAGCTCTATTCTGAACTAAAAAAGAAAAACCCCCATTAAGTCCGAGAAATGTTGGGAACACACTAACACAGCAAAAATTATTGAGAAATGTCAAATCACAAAATGTCAAAAAATTCAATCGGAAAATAAAGAGTTTAAGAAAAAGTTGTGTTTATCATTTTTTAAATTTATTTATTTTAAGAAATTCTTTATAAAATAATAACAAGGTCCTTGAGCATTATTTTATTTATATTTTTTCTATAAATTGACATATTTAAATAATTGTGTAGGAAATACCACCAATAAGATATATCTATAAATTTCCAATTTTCCTGACAAATCTATATATAACACACAATCGTTGATCCTTTCCACGTGTCCTTTATAAAAATAACACACAAAATCACTTTCATCCCTGATCATCCGCATTACTTTCGTTATTATTTCTTTAAATTCATATTTATATTTTCATATTCGTCTATATATTTTTCAATAAATGAACAATCACTTTCACACCTTTCACACAGAATCTATATCTATGTATGTGTATCCTTTATCCTTATATAAATTCTAGAAAAACCTCTTCACATTTTGTATGAATATAATTGTGATTCTTTGGGAATTTCTATTTTATTTGCATGTTAATCCATGAAACGTGTGCTCTTGAAATTTTCAAAAAAAAAATACATAAAAGTTTTATCAAAAGGAATTAATTCTAAACCACAAACAAAAAATTGCAAAACAAACACCGGAAAGTACCTAACACATATGTTTATTTAAAAACTCTTAACTCTCTCAACTCACGCATGTAATTACCCAAAAAATTAGTTGTATACTCTCAATGCACAGGATTATCTCTTAACAGAATGCGGAAAGTCCGGAACATCGACTTAAAAATAAGGACAACACACTGGCTGGCTGGTTGGCCCTCGTTTTAGTGCGATAATGTGTGTCATTTATAGATAGCCTGTGTGAAACATCAAATAGGACATTCATGTAGGCTAATCGTTTGGAACAAACCTTTGTCCATATAATATACATAGGATAGTGTGCGTGTGTGTATAAGGGCATTCATATGAACATTCATTTAAGGATCATTAAGTCGTATCAGATGTTCTCAAAAAATTGGGGAATTTTATGAGAGGCAGGACACCCTAAATACCTTCGCATATATAATTCTCTCCATTATATCCGCATCATTCGTTTCAGCTTCTCTATATCAAAAAAGGACCTTTTAGTGAAGACACGTCAAAGTCAACTTCCAACTGCAACTGCAACTGATGATGACCGTGTTTTGTGGTTTTCCATCAGCTCCTTCGAATTTTCCCTCTTTACCGCAAAGAAAACAAAAAAAAATAATAATTATAACCCTGCGAGTCCTGATCTGGTAGGTATTGATGATGACCACCATGGTGGTCATTAGCCTTTCAACAGTTGTTGTTGATCCTGCCAACACTCCTCGAAGACACACCGCCGTGAACAAATTCTAAAACAAATAAATAGAACTTTAAAAAACACACACACTAAATAAATATGTACCTAAGTCTACAAAAAAAAAAAAATTATAAAAAGGATCGACATTAGAAGGAGCAAGTTGTATAGAACTACGCAATGATGCACCAGGCCCTTTCAATATACTAAAACATAGAGGGCATAACCCAAATTTAATGGCAGTCGCGGCAAAGTGAAGAACGCCTCTTGTCCGCCCAATAATTAATTATTTTGCGGTCTTTATCTCTATATATGCGGGCTCCGGTGAAGTGGATGTGGACGATGCATGATGCAAAATTTGGGATGAATGTATCCTTGTTGCGCGATCTGTTGCTGCTGATGCTACATATATACTTTTTGATCTCTTGCGATTCTTCCCATTCCCCCTGATTATTATTGGCGGCCTTATTGTTGGTAGCCGCCACCACAGAATGTGAATCTTCTCGAATAGTATATTCAACTTCAGAATACATTGCCGGAATCATCGTGTGCGGTAAATTGAGATATCGAATCGTTTTTTTAATTTTTTTTTCTTAAGATGACTTCTTGCGGTTTTCACAGAGTTTGGGTTCTGTGATGCAATTTTGGAGGCCTTGAGAATAATATATGAACATTTTAATAGATTTGTGCTTTGTGCCAGTTGTTGCTTGGTTTTATATCATTTTACAAAAAAAAAAAAAAAAAAAAATAAAACGCAATACTTTAGAAAAGGGATCATTTAAGGTAATTATTTTTTTGAGAATTAAAATATGGCACAGTAATTACAAGCATTGCAATTTTGGACTTCTTGTTTGTTTGTTTTGGGAATTATCGTACTTTTAGGGATAATGATGATTTTAAGCACTTCTGTTCAGGTATATATTTATAATCGAAGTTTAAAGCAAAGAATTGAAACTAATAGCTTAAGGTTAATACTATTATTGATTTCCCCGGATTTATGAACAAAATTAAATCGAAAATGGTTGCATCAATAATTATTGCCACAATTTCCACTGCACCGGTTTTGATGAAATTTTTTAAGGTCCTAAATTTTGTATTTTGCTCCTTACTTCTCAGCACTAAAATTTTCAGCTTTTCAAAATTTTGAGGAGTGGGATGAAATTCTATCGAACAATTTTGGGACGGGTAAAACACCAATTGAAACCACAGAAATGTTTTTTCTAGTTCGAAATATTTTTTTTATCAGCTATAACAACAAAATAATAAAAATAAGAAGAAACAAAACAGAAACAGTGAAAAAAATATTTTTAAAAGCAAAGATAATTCAGAAGGCTTAAAACCTTAAAATTATTAAATGATTTTAAAATCGATAGCTTATTAGTAAATACTGAAATTTCGTCAGGGTTTAAAGTGTTGACTTTAATTTTTTTTTGATAATTTAATCGGTTCTAGAATTTCTATAAAACAAGACCGAACATTAATGTTAAATAACGTTTAGTAGTAACCCTACAATTTTTTGCCGGCAGATTTTTTTTTTAAATTTTATTCTTAAAATTTAAATTTCATATCATTATTTAAATTAAAAATTTCCTCAGTGAAAAAAAAAACTTTTCCAAAAATTCGAATTAGTTTTTCTTTACAAAAATTAACACAAAGTTTGAAAAAAAATTCCATCACCAGAAATGGGAAACTCAAAAATATTTGGAAATATGTATTGAAAAAAAAAATCTGTTTTGTTTTAGAAATATATTTTGAGGTTGGGTTGTTATTCTGTATTTCAAAATTTTATAAATGAATTGAAATTTTTTTTTGAAAATAATTCTGTATTCCATTATTCTGTAATCCAGTGATGCATTCTAAAATTCAGTAATTCCAAAATTCTGGAAATTAAAAGTTCTGCTAAATTCTAAATTAGCATTTTATTGGTGTGTAGTAAATAATGTTTATCTTTTAATTAATCTTGCATTTAAAAATATGAAATCGGTGTCTGCAAATTTTCTTTTCGTTTTTGTATATCAACAGTTTTTATCATACTTGGTGTATAACTACTTGAAACTTGAATAACCTTTTACGGTCAACATCAACATAAATAACTGAAACTTTATTTTTGCTTTTCAATATAAATTGGTTTCACGTTGAACTAGAAATAACTAATAAACGTTCCTGCACGGACGTTCAAAACGTCTAAATTGGACTCATATGTTACAAAATTTGAATACACCTACATTGAGTTTCGAATGAAAATAGAAAAAAACCGTATTTCAAAATTATTTTGATAATGAAAAAAATGCGCCCATGTAACAGAATTTTGAAAAATAGAATTTTGAATTTTAAAAATTTTGGAATACAGAATTTTAAATTTACAGAATTATGAAATACAGAATTTTGGACTCTTTGGCAAATATAGAATTATGACAAAAACACTTCTGTATTTAATTATTGTGGAAATATATTATTCTGTATTTTAAAATTTTGTAAACCACTAGTTTATGTATTTTTTCTTTTACTACTTGAATTCAGACAAATAAGTTTTGTATTCTGACATAACATACGTCAACCATGGAATTTGACAGAACTGGTATTTTTACCCTAAGAAATTTAATACTGCGGTTGCGGTGGCACTATTATAATTTTTCGACAATTTTTTCTTCGTATTTTCGGGTACATATCGAAAAAAAAATCTCCAAAAGTTTAGACTTTTTAATTCTTTAATTCGAGTTTTTCTAATGAGAGGGTATAAGAATAATCGACTGTTCTCATGTACCCCCTACCCAAAATAGGGTAACTAAAAAGATGAAAAATGAAATGCAAGAAAACAGAATTTCCGTTTCTGAAAACTGATTTTTTCTATAATGACCTGTTTCCTTTATAAACGCAATCTACTTTACTTAACCTACGATCCCTTTTAAACAAAACATATACAAATAAATAAAAATAAAAAATTTATATATCTAGAGCCAATTTTTTAATAGACAAAAGTTAGTTCTTAATTTTTATGCTGGATTTACACGACTGAAAAATTGGCAGTTTTTTATTGTCAAGAAATGGGAAAAATAGATAATATAATTTCATTTTTTTCGCAGTTTTTGGACTGAAATAACTTAATTTGTCAGCATTGTAGATCTAGCATTAATCTCCAAATAATAAGAAAAACACAGGAAAAATATAAACGAAATAGATTCATTTTTCAGTTATCCATGATCGTGTTACGTAAGTATATAATGTATTATAATTTTATGTATCTGCCAAAAATTTAAAAAATTAGCTTTGAAAGAATTCTTGAAATATGGCACCACCACTGTAAGAATGACGTTTAAAAAAATTGTTGAACGAATTTATTTTGAAAATATTAAATTAATATACTATTTTGTGCGTATGCGTTTACAAAAAAGAGTTGAAAGTTTCAAAAGGAGCCAAATTTTAATTATTTTAAAAATGATGAATCTTAAAGTCCCGACATGCTTAAAAAGGAGTCAAAAGTACTTTTAAGAATCCTGGAAGGTACCGCTGGGTGAGATAATATTTGTACATTAGTGAACATTTTCTTATGCTATATACGTTTGCCCACCACGGATAACGTTCGTCACCAAAATATGAGATATGATCTGTTGAAAGAGCGTATACATAATATGTATTTATATTTATAAGATTCTGCTTAGTTTTTGAAGCCACCGTAAGAAAAATACTATTTTAAAATATAACTAGCATTTTTTATTTGCTTTTGACACATGTGTTTAAAGTTTCATACATTAGGTCATTTTTAGAAAATTAAAGTTACATATTTTGTTTTGGTTTTAATATTTTAATAATTCTTCAAAACCTCCAACAAAGTTTGTTTGTTTCAAAAAGCAAAGAGTTTATCTTTTACTTAGTTGTTGCATCATTTAATAGTTTCTTTTAGTAACAATGAATAAAAAAAGTTATTAATTTATTTGAAATATTAAAGCTAAGTAGCTATAATAGTTGAGAATTTTCATTTATAAAATTCCCATATAATTATTATGTTTATATCTTAAAAAGCTTCAACTTAGTTTTTTTCAGTTCATTTCAATAACTTATATCAAGCAGGATGCTCAATGTGAGATGTAACATAAAACATGTAATCATCTGAATAAATATATAAACAAAAAAAAAAACACCTGTGCTCACCGATGCAAATCGCTCAAGTGAATCTTCTCCGTGATTCTTTATAATTGAAATTCCTCCTCTCCCGTAATTGCCATAGTTAGATACTGATCATGACCCTCCTGTCCAATAACTGCGCTAATGATTATAATCACCGTTTCCCTGTCATCCAAATAAAGTCGTGATTTTTTCATTTTAATAATTCCGTCAGCCTCTATATACTCGTAACTACATAAATACGAAGTGCCAATGTTGTGCCCAGGGAAAAAAAATATACCTACTAACATACCATATCTTTATAGCTTTATGTATGTATATATTGATTTTTTTTTTTTATATATAGATTTTTTGCCATTTTACCCATATTATTATGAAATCAGCAGAGCATCATCTCTGTCACGGCCTGAACTTGAATTAAATTCCACGATCATCGATCATGCACCAAAACCTAAAAAAAAAATAAAAAAAATCCATATATACCCCAGCTCCACACAGATTATAATATATGAGGGGATGTTGCTCCAAAATATATTTTTCCACACCAAAAGACGAAAGGAAACAAAAAAATCAACACAAAAAAAGAAGAAAAAAATCACGGTTGTCGTGTCTCGTGCTTGCTTCATGCAAAGGAAAAACGAACGACAATCCATCCATGCCACTTCGGGGGCAAAGTCACAATGTCATTTTCCACGCTTGAAAAGACAATGAAAATCTCTAAGTGCCAGGTTCAGGTATTTTCTTAGTAGTTTCCAATGCAAATGTCGAGCGAATTCTTCCATCTCCATCCTTCAGTCTGACAGTGAACTATGAAGTACGATGACGACGACGCAAGTATAAACAGTAATACAGTTGTACATGGAAGTGATCTTGGTGTGGTGTACCTCTTGTTATGGTTAAATGAGTTGCGGTCAAGGTTGTAACCTTTTTTTATTTATATGAAAACTATCATTTAAGTTGCATTTACATTTGTATTTACTTGGTCAAGTCGTGTTTCAATTTGTTTCCGTTCACTCTTGCAAATTTATGTGCCCATTTATCATCATATGGGTTTCAATCCAATAGCAAATCAGTTCGTTAGAACTTTCGAATCAAAAATGCTCTGGCTAAGCATTAAAACACTGTGAATGCCATCATAGTAATAAATCTATGACCCTATCGTGGAATCAATACCATCATTTGAATTTGTATTTTTGTATTGCCATTCAATTTTATTATTTGTTATAACCAGATACTGTAAAAACCATCTAGGGTTGACTGATGACAGGGGTATTAGTTGGCTATCGCTAGGTATGATAGTTCATTAGAAGTCCCTTGAAGAGCTTGATAAGTGCCAATCGAATACGTCTTACTGCTAAAAAAAAACTTAAAAAAAAACTAACAATTAACAAACAAAATCTAAAAAGCCAACCACCGAAAAATTGTAATATTAATTTAAAAGCTTTTGTTTTAGCTTTAAGAACCAATTTCTTGTGCAGATATAGCAATAGCACAAGAAATTGGTTCTATTTCATTTATTTTGTTATATTTTATCACTGTAACTCATTGAAGAAAAAGGAACATAAGGAGTCAAAAATACACTCTATTTTTGCTACGATACATTTCGGGATCTATAAAGGTCAGATGAAGAAGTTCATTAATTCCTACCTTGACGAGAAGGTACAGCTTGTCATTTTGATATTTCTAACACCGCTGTGGGCAAGTAGATCAAACATTTCTTCAATAGAAGAAGAACATTTTTGTCTTTGATTATTTCTCAACATAATTGTTTTTTTTTTTTTAATTTATCCGACTCCATATTACCCTATAAATAGCTTAATGTTGAAACAAAAAATCCAGTCCTTAAATGATCTTTGAAGTCTGTCCTCTAAATATTATCATTTCAAATACAAGAAGTTTTTTTTAAATCCGATACCATTTTTTGTGTTAATCCCAATTCACCTTATAAATATAGGTAGTATATATGTGGCTTAATTTTTAAAAATAACTAGAGCTAAAGTGTCCCCGAAGTACATTCTAATATAATTACCATTGAAATACAAAAATCAGTTTTTGTTTTAACTCTATATCACCCTTAAAATAGCAATATTTTAAATAAATTTATTTTTCGCCTAAGTATTTTGACAACAAAACTGCGGTATTCAGCTGAGTGATCCTGATTATTACCTGAGAAATGCTATGTTTTTAGTTTTTTCCCTAGTTCACCCTATAAAGAACCAACATTATACTAAAGTCCTCGAAGTCCATCTTGTAAATATAACCTTTGTAAAAAAAATATTTTTAAAATCTGACAGTATTTTTTGTGTTTACTAAATTTAAAAGATATCTAGCGGTAAAGTATCCCCGAAGTCCATGATGCTTAAGTAATTACCTTTCAAACACAAAATTATTTTTTTTTTTTAAAGCGGATAATAAAACAGAAAATGAAAACCAATTTTTATTGTAACCCCATTTCACCCTATAATAGCTTAGATACAATTTTATTTTCAGTATTCTGATAAGGAATTCTTTTTATTACTGAGATTTCTGAGAAAAATAATTATTAATCAAATGCAATTTTTTTTATTTACCTACCCCATTTACTGCCTGAACACAAATGCTGCAACTGCAACTGAGACTGGACTGAAAAAGTGTCGTACGTGCTTATTTTAATGTGTCCAATCCAGCTGTACAGCATTTTTTATATTTTAAAGAAAAAAAAACAATCAAGGTCTCATTATTCACATGTTCTTATTTCCGATAATTTTCTTTTAATTTATAATTTTTTTTGCGAAATAAATAACCACAAAAAGTTTCAATATGTTTTTCTCAAGTATTCTTACAAAAGAATGGAAATCTTGTCTTGAGATAGCAAGGACCTCAGTTTTTCAAGAAGTATATAAATCATATACCCGGTGGAAAATGCTTAGTGCATAGACCTGTTACGCCGAAGGTCTTGGGTTTGATTCCCCAGCCTGTGCCACATAAAAATCAACAGAAATGGGTGTTTTTACGGCTTACTCCTTCTTTGGAGGAATTGAAAGTATATTTCTTGTCAGGAAACAGTGCTGGATTCCGCAGAAAATTGTAGGTCCCCATTTCTGCTAATAACACGCACAAATGAATGGTAGAGAGTTGTTAATCACTAGGGCCTGGTTCTTTACAGGCTGTCGCGCCACCCAATTTATTTATTTAGGTACATATATTATAAAAAAAAAACACCGGAGTATTCGAGTAAAATGTTATGTCAAAATTCCTAAGCAATCGGTAAAGAACATTCAGAGATTTAAGTTTTGAACATCATTTACACTTTTATTTAATAAAAGATGTATGACTCGTTGGAGGAAAGAAACTTACAGAAATCAAAAAATTCCCCAAACTGATTTTATTTTGCAAAGTATTCAATCGAAGCTTCATTTTTATAAACCACCATTTATAAATTCCCATATCTTAAAATTAGCAGGCAAATTTACAGAATTAATTAAGAAATATTTTTATACAACAAACTTAGCCCGAGACCAAGCCCCATCTCTCAAACCTGTCATATAATTTCTTCGTTTCGCCAAAACAAAGTTTCACAATTTATTTATCGTTTCTATAAATTGAGGTCTCAGCAAGTTCACTAAGCAACAGCAGCAGAAGAAGCAGCAGAGCATCCTTAATGTTGATGCAAGAACTTTTTTTTTATTTTTGCTACTTCTTCTTCTTCTTTTTCTTTTTTAATATAATTTAGCTATGTAATATTTTTGTCTTCCTCGTTTTCATCTGCAACATATTGCTGTGTGGCGATTTTATCCCATTCACCGTTGGCTCGGTGACCTTATGACATTATGAAATATATAGATTCTTTTCCAGCACCATCAGCCACAACAAACACAAAAGTGACAAAATACCTCTTTCATCATTATCCACACCTATAGCATCACAGGCAAAAGCTATATACCTACGTAGAAGAAGTGAAGAAGCGCACATCACAGCAGCTCAAGCAGCAGATATATATAACTACTATAGAGTCCATCTTCATTCTCCATCAGAGCCAGAGTCAGAGCCATAACATCAGAGCCACTGTGCAGTTGCACTTCACTTCGACGATTCACGCCTGCCAAACTTTTTGAGTTATGCGCTTCGCGTCAACTTATTCTTAGCATATCGATTGGTTGTATGGTATGGACAATTTACAGGGTTGGATTTAGTTTGAATTCATAGGGCCCGCGGAGCGGTTGAATATAAAATTCAATTTGTAAAAATTACTAAATCAATAAATCCTATTTGGAACCTTTACTGAAGGTCTCCCTCAAGGTCTGAACTTGAACCCTGAACCATCGTTGGACCTCAGTTTATCTGCAAAAATCTGTGGGTTAAAATTGCTGAACCATGATTTTGTACGGCTGGTCCTATGAATAGGGTTTTTGGAATCTTCGGGTAAATGTTCCCCTTGGATCGATTGTAGTTTTGTAAGCTTTTTTCTAAGCAACTTTTAAATTTCACCAAAAAATTCCATCTTTCAATTTTATTTCCACAATTTCGTCCATACGCACTTAAAGTGTAAACCTTTCAAAACGTTCAACCAACTTCAATTCATTATTACATTTTATGTAAAATCCTTCCCTGCCGTGGTCACATGATGCATTTTAAAAATTCTTCCTGTGTGCCGCAGGCTATGAGCACAGACACTGAGGTGTTAAAGTGTCCATCCGCACGTCTCCTCGGGCGTTTAAAGCATTTTACACCCAGGGTGTGCAGTGCAGCTGTTTAAAAATGTAAAAAAAATAAAAAAAAATAAGAAACACCGAGCCTAGATTAAATTATGAAGTCTATTTGGCGCATGGTGTGCGCGCTTTGTGTCGCAACACCCTGGCAAATGCCTCAAGGACATTTAATTACTGTGGGAAGCTTCAGCTGTGCTGTCTTCTCGCCTTAACTTGGACAGCCACAAAGATGCATTGTGTAATTGCCTTGCACAGTAGCAGTTAAGTTAGGTGGTAGCACTAAAGTGCAGATATAAAAATGTTCTTCAAAATGATCAAGTCTTGGTCTTGGTTATAGATTAACTCACCATGATCATCATCTTGAATGGGTGACAAAATTTTTCTCCAACAATTACAACAACAAGATAAAAAAAAAAAAACAAACAAATGAATTACCTTTTAGAATGCAAAATGAAGTTCTGTTTTTTTATCGGTGTAACATCTCCCAAGAGCGGGTGCAATTTAAATTAAATTTTTGCTCAGCGTGTAACATTGAAGTCACTGTCTTGTCTTGCTAGAGGTATATTGGTTTAGGTATGTTGTGATGGCAGCTTTTTAACAAAAAAAAAAAAAAACTAAAAAGACTGATTGCCTGGGCAACAGATACAATGCTTGTATAATTACAACGAACGCGCGCTGGCGCTGCTGCTGTTGCTGTTGCTGCAAAGTAGGTCGGTGCAATATGCCTTTGAGCTACAATGGAATGATTTTATTATATTATGCTTTTCCTCTGTAGGTATATTGGCGGTTGCCTATTTCTCATGACATTGGCAAGTATCGCAGAATTATTGTGAATATAGTTTTATATCCAAGCGAGCACTCAGCAGCGTGAAGTGTTTGCCAGAGATTTGAAGTGGGTACAATTAAAAATCTAGAACACAGCTGGGAAATCGAGAAAAGACAAAAAAAGTGTTAATTTACGGTCGGATTTAACTTTGTGTCGGAGGAGGAAAGGTTAAATCGATTGAATTGCATTGAACTTGTTGAAAGGGCTCATTAATCTTGAGTTTTTGCAAAAGGAACAAAAAAAATGCCTTGTATTTTGGTTTATTGCGGCGCGGCGGTGTAGTGTGCCCTGATGATGGGGGTCATTTTGTATAAATTGAACTGTTGATTTATAAATTTTCATGAATTGTTTTGAAGGTAATTTTACATGGCTAAGATATTTTTGTCTGTTGGTTTTCTTATACATGTAATTTTTTTGACAAAAAGTCATCTAATTCTCCTTTTTAAACATAATTATTTTTTGAATTTGTTTCTTTATCTAGTACGGACTAATATCGTTGACATTTTCAGATGTGCGTGTAGTTAGTACCGCTATTTCTGATTTTTGTAAAAAACGGTTGTGCTGCGATGTGCCGTAGGTATTTAAAAAAAAATCTTACTAACCGTATGGTTTTTAGAGGCTAGCCATTTTTTTAGCGTGAATTTAGCACCGTCATTTTCGATTTTCAAAAAAAAAAAATGTCTGCTGAATTGTGCTCAACTTCTGCCGGCATGTGCCATAAATGTTTTTTTTTTTTTAATTTGCAAATTTTACGGATAAAATTTTTTGCAAAATTGCGACTTTCAAAAAAATCAAAGTTGTAATTATAATGCTCAAAAAATGATACTAAGAACCAAAGAGATAAAATAAAATTCGCATATTTAGAGTTTTTACGACAGAACGCAAATGTTGCGAAGAATCTTAGCGTGAAGTTAGCATCGCCATTTTCGATTTTCAAAAAGGTTGTTCTGTATTGTGCTCAACTTGAGCCGGCATGTGCCGTAAATAATTTTTTTTTTATTCGCAAATTTGCTAATTTTACGAATAAAATTTTTTGCTAATTTGCGAACTTAAAAAAAAATATTTACGGAACATGTCGGCAGAAGTTGAGCACAATACAGCACAACTTTATTTTTGAAAATCGAAAATAGCGGTGCTTACTTTACGCACATATTTTAAAGGGACAATAAACAATTATGTAGGTAGCTCAAGCTAAATCAGGTTCCTCGAATATTTTATTTTAAAAAAAATACCTACCTATGTTATAAAGGCTCCTGACTTGTGAATATTCTCTGCCCAAGAAACTAAGAAACGGGAGATTCCATTCTCTACGGGCTTAAGAATATGCTGTTTTCAGTCTCTTAACGTCATCCATGATAGCTTGGTCCTTAGATGGGAGATTCGTTCTTCCTTACCGCATTGAACCTGGGGTCCAAGGATTCTAAGACCTCCTTGGATGAAGCATCAACTACAACTACTCTTTTAACACCTCAGAGTATAAGTACCATCTCTTCCACTTTCCTTCCTTGCAAACAGGACCAAATATTCGTTCAAGAATTTTTATTTCTTAAAAGCTCAATATCATATTTCACATACTGAATTAAAAATGTCAAAGAAAATATTAATTTAAGAAAAACATTAATAGTACTAGAGTTTACTGGAAAAGTAAATAATGTGATTTTGTAGAATTCCAGTCAATATTATTTTCGAAGCCTTGTTTAAATAAATACAAACATTTGGTGGGGCGATAAAGCTCTTGGAAAACCAGGGCCTAGTGAATTACAACTTTCAACCATATCTATTTTGTTAGCAGGAATGAAGGAGACCTCAGATTTTCTGTTAGGTCTAAGTGGCTTAGATTCGAGGCAATTTTCATGACAAGATAATATACATATGTATGTAGGTACTTTTGGAGAATTTGTCACTTCCTCGTGTCAGTGTCGCTAAAAAAGAAAGAAAACATAAAATTTAATAACTTGCCAGTTGAAAAACTAAATAAAGTTGAAATTAATATTCTTGACCTGCGTCAAATCTTTCATAAAAATCTCCCTCCTTATGTTCAACGAATTGTTGACTTCTAAATCGAGTACGGAGAAAAAAGAAAGAAACCGAATAGACAACAACTTGTGTGTGGCTAGTAAAAATGCTGGTTTCAAATGCAATTGTCAAACAATAAAACCTACATAAATTGGGATGGACTTGATCACGTGACCTTAGTAGAGCAATGTGAAATGCATTGGCTTGGAGGGAGCTTGGTCCAAGTTCGAGTCCCAGCTGGGCATAAAAGTTTTTTAATTAAAATTGAACAATGACCAAGCACCACTGAAAAAGAAGTCTGATGATCGGCCTGGCAGTCGTGAAATAGCTACAACTCCAGCCTATAAAAATCTCGGTGGTAGCTCACCCAAATGTTTTTGTTTCATTCAAACCTTCAAACAAAATTCAATATCTTTAAAACTATATGGTGGACTGTACAGTGTACATACGATATTGTCGCAAAATATTATTTTTATTTTTTACTCGAACCCTTTTTTGGCAGAAAATTCAAAATCCAATATAGATTTTAAATTTAAAGCAGAATACTTTTACATTCGAATGACAAATGAACAATCAACAGTAGGGGGTATACCGAACAGCTAGTAGCCTACCTACATGAGTATTAACAAAAGTTGTCAAAATAACTATACAAACGTTTTGTTAAGTCTTTTTAAAAGAATTTCAAAGGATAACAAAAACATTCGGCTAGATCTAAACACCTTTAAATAATAATAATTAATCATTTTCAAGATGTAAAAAAAAGACTTAAATAACGGACTTTTCTACTATTCCTTTAATCCTTCAAATAGGTATCTTATTAACGCATAATCAAATGAAATTTGCACAAACAAAACCATTATAGAAAGAACTGCTTATATATTATAGGGATGGAACTGTAAAAGGGCCATATGTCAAGATCAATACAAATATTTACCCAACCAAGCGGCAACATCAGCACATATCACAAGGACCAACCAGGATACAACACACACTACCAATTTCATTTCAATTTTAAAGAAAAATCCTTGAGAGGCGAATTCGCCAAAATAAAGTAAACATAAGAGACAAGAGACACTCTTTTTATTTCTTCTTCTTCTTCTCGGTCCAGTAGGCATTTTCTGAGATTTGAAGAAATGATCTATTCGGTGTCGACTGTCAAATGTTTAGTTTAACCCCTAAGGAAACGAAAACATAAATACAGAGAGAGAGTCACCTCAGAATACCATTCCAGGGCCTAAACTAATTTCCATTATTTATTTTTTAAGGTCGCACTCTTATTGTTTCGAAAATGTTTGATGTACGAGTATTTGTATAGGGCTGTGATGATAGCGCGTTCCGATATCGTTATTCATTTCAAAAAATCGGTTCCTCCTTGGGATTTAGTTCAGTTTCAGGATGACAGGCTCCAGGGGTGATGTTTTTTTTGTAGGTATAGGTAACCTACCTTATTTTATATTTGGACTCGATGATTCTCCCATATAATATTATGTAGGCCCCTGGTTTTAATGATTTATGAAAACGAACTTTTAATGAAGATCATTAATCAAATCTTCAAATTATTGTGCAGTTTTGTTTGTGGGTTCACATATTATATATCTTTAGAAACGGAGGCAGAAAATAATAAATCAAATAAAACCAAAATATTTTAACAAGGAAACGGGTTGATATTTAGGAAAATGGTTTATAGAATTGTTATTCATGGTGAAGGAATTTTCTCAACATTATTGCTGTGATGTTTGTGCATTTATAAATTTTTAGATCAATGATGTAAAAATAAAAAATTTGGTGGGGCTAAATAGCTCCTGTAGAACCAGGGTCTAGTGACTTACAACTCTCAACCATTCCTGATTTATATTCAACTCAGATATTATATTATTTTCATATAGATTTTCCCAATCCAATCCCCTGAGTGCAAACCTCAGATATCCTTTTTTCACCTGTTCTAATTTAGCTTTATGGCAGTCGTAATGGGGTGATCAAACATGACAACCAGAATTGGTCGAAAAAAAATGTTATAAAAAGTATCCGAAATTTGTCTCATGGTAAGTCATTGATAAATAAAATAAAAAGAACAGGTCCTAATTGTCTACGCTGCGGTATTCTTAAAATTAACCTTGATTCGCAATCGTTGAAAAATAGGGAGCAAGATTTTTCAAATAAATACGACTAGAGGCACCTTACAAAATGTTCGTTAAATCCAGAATTACCACTGGGATATAATAGTACCTACCTATCCCGAAGGATTCTATTTTTTCAATGGGACTCCGCGATACATATTTTTTTTAAAGGATACATTTTTTTAAGATCATTTAACTCCTTAAAAATTTTAAATCTGTTTAAAAACAAACAACTAAAATGAAACAATGAAAGCAATGAATATTATTCAGGAAAAGTTTGGCCTCCAATTCAAAAATGGGTGTGTCCAGATATTAAACACTTATTTTTTTTAAAATTTAAAATACATATTGTATTCTACAGTTTTTTTCTATGTTTTTAGTTTATTAATTTTACAATAGCTTTTTTATCAAAAAAAAAAGATTTCAGAATTCTTTAATTCGTACTTTTTGAAATTTTTACAATTATCTTTAAAAGGACACATTTATTTTCAAAAGGACACATTTTTTTATTCGAAGGGATTTATAAATAATTTGACCTTTTTTTTAAATTTAAACAGCAAAACTGCAGTAAGAGTTACTTTTGGAGGATTTTTCAAATTCTCGCCAGAGGCAGTAATCAGTGAAAGTCCTTTAAATAACATATCTTCAGCTAATTATTATGTTTATCTTAAGATATTTTTTTTTTTACTAAGGATTTCGATATTATATAATATTAGAATTCCAGAAGCTTTTTTCTTCTGAACTTAAGTCAAAAATTGAATAATGGACCTTGCTGTTGGTAGATTTTTTTAACCAACCAAAATTATTCGGATTACCATTGACCATTAGAAGAATTTGCGTTATTTAAAAAAAAAAATAGAATTTCCAAATCTCTGTAAAGTAAGTAGTCTGTCTTACAATATTCTTTAAAATAATATTTAAGTATTTTACATCCATCATTATTGAATTTAAAAAATCAAGAAGAACATTAACATGAACCTGCATTTCCGTTCTCAACAAGCTAGGTAGGTATGTATATCTATTAAAAAATATCAATAGCTTTTGATTGTCAACAACAGTTGTTTATTTGATTCGATTTAAAATCTTTGATAAGAATTTCCCTCGCCTATAGAACCTACATTATATAGATTCGAACGGAAATATCCCATTTTAGTATTCAATATACAACATGTTGCTATATGATAGACTTCATCATCATACTCGCGTACTATATGAAGAATGTCAGAACATATCAAAAGTAATGAGTTTTTCTTCGAGCTGCTTCTGGGCATTTTCCTTCTTTGGTGGCTTCAGTAAATCTTTTTATAGTCAACCATGATGACAATATTATTTTTTTTTTTTAGTAATATCAATGCAAGACCATACACACACAAAAAAAAAATAAAAATATTAATGCATTTCACGTCAAGACATAAAACATTTTATGTATATGGATAATGTCTGATGGACTTAAAGATGGTGTAGATTAATCCCACAGGTGTTGTTTATTGGTTTGATGTTGTTGGACTATAGAAGTGATAATAATTCATATGTATATTTGAAATGTCATCAAAATCGAATAGTATCATAAACTTTCATACGAGATAAGAATTTGTTAGATAAAAAAAAAATGTAATATTAGAACCCTCTTCGATTTGATAATAAAACTCTTCACTTGTGGAAAATCTGGCCCACCACATTGATAGATTCAATGTTTTATTTCGATAATTTTTAATAGTTTTTTTTTTTTTTATTTTGACGTTAGTTGATGACTGTACGACTGAAGACAAAAATAAAAAGCACATGACTGCATTCATATAACTATAATTTGAAAATTAGTTTGGGTTTTCAAAAAATTGCATCATGGGAAAGGTAGGTACGAATATTTTTTTGAAAGGCAAAGACATTTTTTTTATAAAACAAATTATTAAAATTAAAAAAAAATAAGTTTTGATTGCAATAATTAAAATTTTTTAACAAAATTAGGCGCTCTTTTTAATTTGAGCTCAAAACTTTTTAATGAGTTGTTTAATTAATTTAAGGATTGAGTTTATTACTTTTTTAGTATTTTTCCTAATAAAGTATAGATAAAGCATATTTGAAAAATATATTAGCCGTTATTAGTTTTTTGAAAAAGTGAATAGCCAGCTCAGCAAAATTTTTACACGTAAACAATAACAAATAAAAGTGATTATAAATATTTCGTTATTGTTTGTTCACAAAACAAAAAATTATTTGTTTTTATTTGCGTGTAAAAATTTTGCTGAGTTGATATATTAGCTAATATAAAATCTTTAAAATTCTAAGGCACTTGAATAAAAAGAACAAGTTCATTTATTTAATTTTTATAAAATTGACCATACTGCTTCAACGGGAGTAATAAAAACTCCCATTTTCCGTTCTATTTTCTTCTTCCCTTAAAACAAATCTACAAATCGATTTTAGTTACTTTTGAAGCGAATCATTCTCTTTATGGTAAAATTTCTATCGTAGAAAAAAAAATAATACAGTACAGTCGCGATAACGTGAACATAATTGAAAACCAGACTGGCTGACGTTTGCGATATTTTTCACGGATATGATTGTGGAACTTTAAATTTGGTACCTAGCGATTTTTAGGCACTCCAATGTATGTTTTTTTTTCATTTTTTTTAGGGCAAAAATAACGGTACCAGCCGTACAATTTTTTTTACCAAATTATGAATTATTTTATTTTTCTCAAAAACGTGGCCACAACTTTTTTTTTTTTAATTCAGTACCTAATGTTTTTCACAAAAAATCTTCCATTTTGTACTAAATTTTTTGTCGGAAAAATGGTTATAAAAATAATATTTTATTTTATTTTATTATTTTTTATTTTCGATTTTCTCAAAAATGGCTCAACTGATTTTGACCAATTTTTTTTTTTACAAAATTTTTCAAAAGCTTTTGGTAAAAGTAGCTATCACTCTTAGTTGATTTTTATTAAACTTGTCATTTAGCAGATTTTTAACATTATCTAGCAGATTTTAAATAAAAATTATTTTGGCTACCCTGATGCCTTTGAAAAAATAATTTATAAATAAACTTTGTAAATTATTTCAATAAATAAATAAATAAATACAAATTATTTTTATGACCAAAAATAACGGTACCTCTCATACAAGTGTATGGTAACCGGTAAGGAAAATCTCATTTATCTCAAAAACGGCTCCTAAGATTTTAATTAAGATTTTTAATATCACTACGATCTACCATATTATTGAAAAAAATAATAATCTATCGATTAAAAATGGTATCTCACATACATATATCTAACCTTGGTTTTCGACAATCTCAATATCTGTTGAATAGTTTTTAATGAAATTTTTTACACAAGACTTCTAATAAGTTTGAATAATATTGCGTTCAAAAATTTTCAAAAAAAAAAAAAACAAATTTTGGATTAAACAAAACACTTCACAATTTTTTTTTTTTAATTCGATATTTCGAAAATGGGTAGATGATTTTTTTTTTCAAAACTAATTTTTTCACTTCGCATTAATAAGTACTAAAAATTCGCGTTTCTACCAATTTTTTTCTTAAAAATGTTTTCAAAATTTTATATATGTATAAAAATTATTTTTTGTTTTTTTAAACCGCTCCAGCTATGTTTAAATTTTTGTCTCACAAATTGAGATTTGTGTAATAAATCAGATGATGTACATTACGCTGATGTCAAAATAATTTCAGAATTTAATTATTTATTTCTAATTATATTGATTTTTTAACAATTTTTTAGTCTTAAGTTTAAGTTCCATGCATATTATGTGCAATACGGTGTTGTTCATATTTATTTACTCACGTATAATACTTGCTTAAACTAAACCAAGAATGGACAAATGGCATAAAATAAAAGCTCCGATAGTTTTTTTATTTCTTTTAAAATCAGATCATCTAAACTATTCAGACTTTAAAACTACAGTATGATCGCTCATAAGAGCAAGTTCGTCCGATCCAGTCGTGCATTTTATTTTTAAGAATTTTGTAGATAAAATTTCTAATTCATAAAAATGTTCTATATGTAAGTAATACAAATCTTAAAAAAATTGCTGTACAATTATAAAATATTTTAAAGCATTATTTAGTGCTTTGTGTTCCGAGTTTTCAAAGAATTGTAATATTTCTTTTGTTCAAACTGATACCTTTACAATTTTTTATCTGAATATAACATTAATACATTCAAATCGAAATAAAGTCCAAAACAAAACATAAATATCCCTATGGTCATCAAATTTTTATGACTAAACTGTAACAAAGTCCCACATCTTTTTTTTTTTTTTTTGATTTCATAAATCTTGATATGAATAAATCAAACATTTCATGACCCATATATACATATATCCAGGAACTATAATAATGTATGTTGGTTTTTCAATCAATTCGTCGATCAATTTGAAAATGCAGAACAATGCTCCTCATTGTGTATATCCTTTTCATTTTCTTCCATCCCTGAGATGAATTTTTTTATAAAAACATTTTTGTTCTTCCATCGAAAAAAAAAGGTGAACAATCGAAACCAATCGAAAATCCTATTGAATACGTCGATTATCCAATGATAAATTACTCCCAGCACCCATCCTTTGTATCAATCTATTGTTATATATCAGGACCTCCTTTAAAAACCGAAGCATCGACAAAAAAAAAAAAACAAAAAAATCAAATCACAAGGCGATCGTTATAACACATTTTGTCACATAATGAACAAGCGTCATCAACACCATCATAGAGCATCCTCATACTCGACTTGTATGTATAATATATAGGCAAGGATCGATCAAGCAAATATCTAAACATCTGAACCACCTGAGTGATGGGGAATCTATATATTTAACCTATGATATCGATAACGGATCGAACATTTAACGTACATCCTCTTGTCTTTATCCTGGGCGGGTTGTCTTTTTTTCGAACTTTATGACGTGTCCTTGCCAAGGGATACAAATACCTACAATATAACATATAACCACCATGAAGTGTATTGATTTCTGTGGCGCACAAATTCTAGCTACCAGTTGTTTACCAGATCATGATTCTGATAGAAAAGAGAGAGAGAGATTGAGGTTATCGCTAGACGTCAATCGCATGAAGCCATAACAAAAGGACATCATGAATCTCCTCAGGGTTCCGATATCGTAATCGGATAAGAACGTGTTGTACTTATTGCGAAATGTGCAATTACGAGGATTAAAATGCGGGGCACACAGATGTATGTTTATGTACATATGATGGAAGATCCTTATGATAGAGCTGCAGTTAGTGGTAGAGGTTATATAGGTATGTTTGATCGTGCATTGTGGATATGTCAAAATCGAACTTCCTCTTATCATGACGTCATGTAGGTATAGATAGGCCTGCGTGTGGAAAAAAGGACAAATTTTTTGATCGATAAGTGTTTTAAGTGTGAAGGATTTTTTGTAATTTATATTTCTTAGTTATGGTATTGTTTAGTTGGAAGATATATCTATAGATAGAATATACAATATCTGTATTTTATAAATGTGGTAGCAAGCACAGTGGCACAGGAAATGAAAGGTTTTTTTTTTTTTTTAAGTTGATTTTTCTGGTTTGATAGGATTTTATTTTCAAGGAATTGCGTGAATGATAAATTGGCATTAAACTCTGATTTTGTTATGCAGCTTGTTAACTGATCTGATCAGAATCTAAGGATGACATCTTAATTGTGATTCAGGACTTTTTTTCATGGGAAACAAATGTACTAACAGTTTTATAACCTCATACCTATGAATATTAACAGCATTATTTGGTATACATTTATTGTGTTGCCCCTGCCCGGTTTTAAGAACACAATAATTGGAAGTCGCACATTTTTGTTAGACATATAATTTTCTTTAAGTACGTTATAGGCTGAACTTTGAATTCTGCTGGATAGGTAAACATATCTAGGATAAATCAATCAAAATTTAAAAGTTACATACTTAATATTTTCAAAAAAATACCAAGAATATACAATTGGTAATGTATCGGGGGATAAGGAGTTTAAAATATATAATTCACTACTGGGTCCCACGAAATTGGTCTTATGTGCGATCACCTGTCGTTTCAAAGTCTGACCAGTTTGAAATTTTGATATGCAATATTATTGAAGCTCTTGTGTATACAAATTCAATAAATTGCATTATAACAATTTTTTTAACATGTTATTGAGCTATTGAGCACCGTTTTGATATGCTAATATTTAAAGTTTAAAAAATTATTCTTAAAACTTTTCAGAGCAACGTGATCACGGGTTCACTAGTATGAAATAAAAAAAAACACGAATGTACCTTTTTTCGGAGCAAATTAAAATTAAAAAATTAAATTAAATAAACCTCCCCAAAAAAAAATTTAACAAAATGATATTCTTAAGCAGTTTTGCAGTTTCTTGTCATAACTATTTATTGAAGTTAATTCATTTATTCCACAGGTAAATGAGACGTTTAATATTTTATTAGGACAAGTTGAAACATAAAGGATTAGATTTAGGATATATTTACTCAGATGTACATATATAAAAAACAAGTTTGAAGAAGTTCGTGACCTTGACTTCAAAATTAAAATATGTCATGCGTTACCCACGTTTAAACATTCAATATAGAGATAACCTTAACCTCCATAAGAATTTCATTTGCCTATAGGTAGGTACTCTCTGTTGAAGAAAAATTCTTGACAATAATCATTCAAAATCTTTATTTAAATCAACTTTACACTGAAAACGCAATAAATTAAAAAAAAAATCTTGAGAACTGAATTTGTCATAAGATTGTTAGTACACCTAACGCTGTTGTTGTTTTTGTTGTATTGTTGTCCTATAAATCATGAAATAACACCCAGAATTACACCGATAAGAATCTAGAACGCGTGGTGCATGGGCATTTAAAATAACAATAAAGTTTCCTCGGCGACACCGACAAGCAGTAGGTATAGTGTTGTAGGTATTACTTGCTATACCTTGACGTCAGTAATTTGGTTACCTCTTAGCCCCATTAACTCCCATCATATATGAGTGTTATTCATCTGATTTCACATATTGCCTGCATGCAATCACCATTGAAAAAAAAAAAAAAAAAAACTACTTAAGTCCGTTGCTGCTGCTGCCATAACCTTCAAGCAAATGAACAACAAAATTAACCTACAAAATATAAATTAAATAACTCACTCATTCAACAATGGAAGACAATACAATATTGCGTTCCACCACCAACACTGCCAAATAAAAAAAAAAAAAACATCAGAACCCAATTGTACTTACTGAGAAAAATATAAGTACCCGGTTTGGTGCTCTTTGGTACTTTTTGTTTACAATGCGAAAATTTTTAATAAATTTGTCTTTGGAAACGCAATAAAAGTTCACTGAACAATGTAAATGGCACACGTCCGTCGTTATTCGACGACCGACAACGATGACGACCGCTGCCGCCGCCACCGACCGGTTTCTTGACGAAGTCAGCGCGTGAGCTCACATTGTTGCTCTTGGGGCTTGCATAACCGAAAATTTTGCAGTTGAAGTTGCTTTAATTTTTACCGAAGGTCAGTAAAGTTATGAACATGACTGTAGAATTTTTACAAACAGTGTTGCCAATTTTACAAAAATCAACTAGCCCAGAAAAAATAGAAAAAACAACGGAATAGAAAAAACAACGGAACTATTTGCAAAGCAATTTCAAGTTGCTTTACAAAAACAGTATAAATCTGAATTTTTTTTTAAAGCTACACATCGACACTTTTTCCATTGTTTCGCAGCACAATTTTTTCTATTTACTTCGTATTTTAATTTTTTTTTATTTTTCCCCATTTTTCCCCATTAATAGTTAAGTTTTGGAAAATATATGACCGTTAATGGTTCTCGCAATCGCAACCTTCCAAATACAAACATAAATTTAATAACAGGATTCTATTTTTTATTTCACCCTATTTCATCCTATTTCACTCTATTTTCTCAATTTTACCCATTTTAACATAAAAATAACTAAATTAAATAAAAAATATTTAGCTCTTAAACAATCCCCAAAATCCGCTTCATCTAAATATAACCTTACAAAGAAGAATTTTTGAAATCGGATGTTTTTTTTGTTATTTTACCCCATTTCACCCTATAAAAAATAATTTAATACCTAACCCTTGAGATATAAAAGAGGAATTTTTTCTAAATATATAACTAAATAATCACTAAATCTACTTAACTAGTTTTTAGTAAATCTGATCTTTAAAGAAACTTAGGTACAAAAGGATTGAAGTGAAATTAAGAAAAACTTACTTTTGTTATTTTCAATTTTCTCAAGAACTAGATTAAATTTTAGCATCTGGTTTTCTATATTTTACTAAAAACTAACAAGAGCATTGAATTTTGAAAACAAAATATGGTAAGTAATTACGTAAAATTAAAAAAAAAATAGTTTGAAATATTTCTTTTAATTTTTTTTTCCAAAATTTTTAGTTTGAAACTATTCACTGCAACAACTTAATTTAAAAAGAAAATAGAAGAACAGATTTCTGGCTTTACAAAAATATATATCATGGTATTGTAAGTGTAACCATTGTTCTTAAATAATTTTTTTTCTATTTTAGTTCAATATTTTAGAAAATTGCCCCTCCTGGCTAAACGCAGGAGAATAGACCCCACTGCTTTACAAGCCAACCTACACGCTATAGCTTTTTGTCAAACCTTATGCGAATTGCCCTGCGTAATAATAATAGTTAAATTTTAAGCAAGCGAATCGAAGGTTTTGTTCCTTAGTATTTTGATGGAAAAATTAAGGATCGATACTTTAATCTTTTGGACGGCGCGGCGCCCGGCGTTAAATTTTAAATCATATATAATTTATTTTATTTTTTTTAATTTTCATAAAAAAACATTTTCATAAATTTGTATAGTTTTTTTTTTTATAAATATTTTAAATTATTTTATTAAAACACTTTTCGAAAAATGCTACGATGGTAACACTACTCTACTCTTTTAAAATTCTGACATAAAGTACAGTACAAGATTATATTATTTGGGCGGCTTTAATTAAAGTCATAATATAATGTGCATGTTGTGCATGCTCACGTATGATACTCGGTTGTGACTTTTGTCGATTTTTTTATTGTTTATTTCAAACTTTGTCAGAAACTTAAAAGAACACTCATGCATGCGAGTATAGAAGTTATACGCAGTTCATGCGAAAAGAAAACCTAGTTTACTTCTATTATACTCACCGATACACCCCCTCACGTGGCGTCGTCGTCGGTCGTCGTCATTGTTGAATTGCAGATCAATTGTCTTTCAAGGTGACAACCCGCGTTCATAGAACTAAGTATAAGTCTCTGCAGTTAGAGTTGATGGTTGATGGAGCATTCAATTTTGTATAGGAAGATATAAGGAGGGTAATTTTATAGTAACTAAGTTGTTGTGATGTTGTGCAAAAGCAAATTGGCCGACTGTGTGATTTGACATAATTTTTTTTTTTCCGGCCAATTTGAAGTTTCGAATTCCCATATTTCAAGGTCGTGACGGAAGTTGGTGTTTATTGTCAATTCTCATGGTGGTTTTGTAAATGGTATGATAGATCATTCATACTTATAGCATATAGAGAAAGGTTGTCAAGGAAATGTATGTAGGTAAGGTACTCAAGCGTTATATTGTAAAAATATACTATTTTACTCGTATATTAGTATAGGTATTGTTGGATGATAGTTTAGTTCCATTTTTTATGTATTTATTATTGTCGTTACGTTAGAGTAATTTTTTTTGTTGATCGAGGTTTAATGAAAAAAAAAGTTGACAAAGCTACTATTAGGTTATTTTTTTATGAAAGAAGAAATTAAAATTTTAAAAATGTTTTATATGAATAGGCTCAAATTTTTAAGAAAGTAGAATACTTACACTCTTTGGTTCAAACAAAAATTGACTTATTAAATGCAGACGAAAATTTGTACGCCATTTTTTAGAACTTATTAATTCGTAGGTAAAAAAATTACCCATTTAAAAAATATGGAATTTTCAAAAATTAATTTTGAAATTTTGTTTTAAAATCCAAAATTTGGATTTTTGAAAATTTTGATATGCAATATTATTTAATCTTATCAGAAGCTCATGTGTAAAAAATTTCATTAAAATTTGTTGAACAGATAACGGGATAGTCGAAAACCAAAAAAATGGCTCTATGAGAGATACCATTTTCAGACGATAGATACAATTTTCTTTTAAATAATATAATAGATCGTCTTGATTTATTAGCTCACTTAATAATTTTAATCAAAATCGTGGCAGTCGTCTTTGAGAAAAATGAGATTTTCCATACTGGTTTTATAACATTTGTATGGGAGGTATCGTTGTTTTTGGCTATAAGAATAATTTGAATTTTAAATCTGCAAGATAATGTCTAAAACCTGCTAGATGCCAAGTTTAATAAAATACGACTTTTTTTTCAAAATCTAAAAAAAAAATTTTGGTATGCAATACTTTTTAAACTTTTAGAAAAATTCTCTATAAAAATTGGTCGAATTCAAGTTGAACCATTTTCTAGAAAATCAAAAAAAGGAAGGTACCATTTTTCTGATTTTTTTTTAATGGAAGCCTATTTGGAAAAAAAAATTACTGAATTTTTTTTAAGTTTTGGGCACGTTTTTGAGAAAAATAAGATTTTCATTTTTTGCTAAAAAAAAATTATAGGTACAGCAGGTACCGTTATTTTTGAACCAGAAAAATTTAAAAAATGTGTGGGGGGAGTGCCCAAAAAACGCTAGGTACCAAGTTTAAAGAAAAGTGATCCACACGTTTAGGCTAAAGATGAAAAAACAGACAGACAGAATTGCGAGACCCACTTTTTTCGACTTCGCTATCATCGTTATGTCAACTTTGATCAAAATTTCTTCGTAAGTACAAAATTAAAAGTGTAAATTTCATGGTATAATCTTCTACCAAAGAAAGATGATTTTTTTTTTAAGTTTTTTGGGAATGAGATTTTTTTCTACATTATGAGTGGAATTTAACACATATATACATTATATGCCTGATGTTATGATCTACAGTATTTTAAATTCCACTTTGTATATAGTGCACGACTTTAGAGAAAAGATGATAAATTAGCGTATGAAATTCCAGGAGTGGCGCCCAATTGAAGCTGATTGTATTTATATAGGTGGAAACGTATGACTAGAGTTGGCCTTGAACCCATACCTCTAAGGCAGCAATTAATAATCCACATTTCCGTCAATTCATTGTTTTTTCAGACTAACTCATTTTATATGCAATTAAGTCCTCTATCATGTAAAATTAGGTACATGTTTTTTTTTTATGAAGATACTTTTAACATTTCGTAGCAAAAATATATTATTATAAAAAATCAAAAAGCAAGTTTTTAAGTACTAATGCACTCTATATTAGCTGCTGAAATCCAGATGGTCATATTGAATGACTTTTTAATATGATAACCTCATACGTCGTACTAGAGTCTTTAGTCATAAAACTAAACGCACATAAATAAAATATGTAATATTCAAATTGCTTCATATCTTGTATAGGAGCTAACGGCATTGTGTGTCTGTTTTTAATTTTAAATAGATAACTGCTATTGAAAGTGCAATGAAGTGTCATCTTATAATGGAAATTAGCAAATAAGCAAGCCTCCAAAAATATATGCATTTATTTCATCACTTTGATGCTCTTCAAGTTCAAGCACTATTATTTTCATATATCGTATGTTCTAAAAAAATTAAATATAAATTGTAAGGCTACATAATGTATATGTACACCCAAAAAAATCTCGGCTGTAAATTTCACAACAAGTTGCAATCAAATTTACAACTAACTGTTTATTTGTATATTCAACAGAATTTGTGATCAAATTCACAATTAATTGTTGGTTTTACAGATTTGCTATCATTTTTACGACAAAATTGTGAAAATGATCGCAATTTCTTGTTGTAGAATTCACAACGTGTTGTCAATTTTGGTTGTCAATTCTACATTATTATGAATTTGTGAAATCCACACCCCAAGTGAATCAAATTTACAACCTAAATCCATCAAAAGAACAATAATATGTAAAAATGACAACCGAATTTGTTGAATTAACAACAAGGCAGTCAAATCGACAACTAAAAATCTACAATCTTATTATTGACAGTACAAAAAGTTGTGCTTTCGACATCCAAATTTGTTGAATTAACAATAATGCAATCAAATCGACAACCGCAAATCTGAAATCTACAAAAAGTTGTGCTTTCAACATCCAAATTTGTTGAATTCACAACAATGCAATCAAATCTGCAACCATCTGTTGAAATCAAAGTGAATCGTCCCGTTATCAACTCATTCGCTTTGCAGTTCAATCAGGTCGGTCATCGTGTTTTATCGTGTTAATTAATTTCATGGAAATGAATAGTCATATATTTGTCCTATCTCAAAATACTGAGAACATTACAGATAAAGGTGAAAGTGAAAACAATCCATCCATAAGTAATTCGTCGTCGCCTTCTTTTCTTTTGGACCTGGAAGTTTTCAAGATCGTAAGCAATTTTAATTTATCTAAAATTGTGGTGCCGTTTTTAGCAGGTAAGTGGTGTTCAGTTACGTATTTGTTTATATATCTAACTATATAAAGCCAGTCTAGGGATTTTTTTTTAATTAAAAAAACGTGGCCGCTCAAAATCTATGTTTTAAATTAAACTATCTCAGAGTAAAAAAAGTTTTGATTGTAAGTAGATTGCTTTAGCTGCTGTTTTGAAATAGGAGACATAGATAAAAAAGCACCACGTTTTGTAAAAAAAATTCTTTGTCGACGGTCCTATACGCCAATATTTTACGCGCGGGCTTTCAAAAAGAAGCTTACTCCTACTCAGGTCGGAACACTTTGTCAAATATTTTTCCGGATAGTGAACTTGGGCTGCAGTTAGAGTTCGAAGACGAGTTGCTGAAGTGGAAAAAAACAGAAGTAAGTATGTACATAGTCAATGACTTTATTTCTGATAAAGGTTCCACAGTCACCATCTTAAACGAAAACCTTGTGTTCTTGAGGTGATTCTAAATGAAAATATTTATGAGATATGAATTTGGGTTTTGTTTCAATTGAATTACTACATCTTTGTCAAACTAAAACCGATTCTAAAAGGTTATTATTTTCTTAGACCAAGTCGAAAAAAACGTTTAGAATCGGGTGTAGTTCGGCAAAGACAAAGCAATTTAAATGAAACGCAACACATAAACATGAACAAAAATTATAACTCGAAAACGGAGCGAAAACGAGAAAATGACCTCTTAAGTTTTTTTACTTAGTATCTCAAGAAGCCATGGTTTTTGCCTCAGGCGGTGATTGTTTATAACTTTTTACCTACTTTGTTAATTTCATTAAAAACTATAAAATTATTTGTTTTAGTTTCTACACGTAGCACGGTCACCAGCGAGATGACCACCTCGGACTGGGTTAAAAATAACAGTTCACTTAGTTTAACACCAAGCACAGAAGGCACCTCACAGCATCTGGATCATCCGCAGACTTTAATTGTATGTACGCATTTAAGACCAAAATATAATTTTCTCCTTCACTATCTGTCAGGCATTCGAAAAACAGGACCAGTAAAATTCACTTGGACATTAAGGTATGAATCATTCCATCAGAGTACATACACTACACATGTTAATAAAAATAGTAGAAATATATGTCAGTCTCTTTCAATAAAGGCATGCATGTCGTTTTCAAACTTATTGTTAAATGAATAAGGTTTTTGAAACGCTTTTTCAAGATATTAAATATTATCATTCATGAGAATAAAGAAGTATTTTTTTGTTTGTTGTGAATACAAAATTTTGAATTTTATTTTTCATTATTGTTGCTATGTAATAGATCTAACAAATGTAATTAAAAAATATATACTTATCAATATAAACAGATTCAATAGTCCACCCATTCAAAGTCCAAAGTTTTTATGAATAAGTGTAATTGATTTTTTTTAATAGTAAAAATTTATGTATGTCATGTCATTAATATCATTTAATTGAATAAAAAGAAATATTAATTATTGAATTTGTACGTTTTTGTTTGTTATTTTGGAACAGAATTTTCAAAAATAACACTGTTCTACAGGGTTTTAGTGTTATAAACAAAACTATACATTTTCGAAGGTTTTTGGTGTGGTGAACTCGAATCCGAAACTATAAATTGTTTATTAATTTAGGTAAATTTTTGAGACATTTCTGTTCAAATATCTCAAAAACTAAAAAAAATAAGCAATTTCTGCCTACAGATTAAGTTCACCACATTAAAAACCTTCGAAAATGTATAGTTTTGTTTAGAATACAAAAAAGGTTAATTTTGTAGATCAGTGTAATAAGAGCAAATGGTTGTAGTTTTGATAACGAAGATTTCAATTTGACTGCAAAAAGTTGTGAAAATCACAACGAAATTTGTATTTTCTACAACAAAGCGTTCAATTTGACTGCAAAAAGTTGTAAAAATCACAATGAAATTTGTATTTTCTACAACAAATCGATCAATTCGACTGCAAAAAGTTATGAAAATCACAACGAAATTTGTATTTTCTACAAATTTTGTTGTGGATTCTGCAGCAAATGTTGTTGTTTTCTTATTTTTTCTGGTTTTCAATTCTATAGCAGGTGTTGTGATTTCTACAACTTGGTGATAGATTTCACAACCATGTCTTAGCCAAATTGACAACATTGGTTGTCGGGTCAATTGTGACAATGAATGCAATCAAATCAACCGCGATTTTCATCATTTCTACAACCGATTTTTTTGGGTGTACTATAAAGCCCTGAAAAGCTTGGCCTCACTTTTTTTTAGTAGAGCGGAAACAAAAATTAGCTGAAACAGTTATACCTGTTCAGTGTTCAGTGTTCATTCAACATAAAATGAGAATAATTTTCTTTTTGTGATGTTTAAAAAAATAAAAACTCTATTATTTGAAATTAATATTTTTCATCTAAATACAGTTTTAAATAGCTTTTAAGTCACTTAGGTCACAATGGCACTGAAGAAAAGCAATAAATTTTAATGGAGATGAAAGTTAGGACAACAGAGTAGAGTTCAAAAGAGGTGGTTTTTATTTAAATTATGCAGTTTCTATTTTTAAATGAAGAAATTAAAAAAAAATCGTTCACTTCTTGATGTTTCAGGAGTCAAAATATCTTTTTATAGTGGATTTATATTCATCGTCATGCGAGTTCTGCAAAAAAAGAGATGTAAGATATAAAATTGACATTTGTTGAGTAGAGAGAGAGAGAGAGAGAGAAAAGATCAAAATGAAGAGATCTTCATTATAGCAAGCGCCATTATGAAGATATAAGGACAAACATGTTCGTCTTTCTTTCACATATTCGTGTTTTGGCATGAATCTCTCCCGCTTTACCTATAGGTATGTATACTTATACATAAATATTTGAATATAATTTTTCTTTACGACTTGACATACAAAATTGGAAAGTATATATTTTGCTTAAAAAAAGCGTTAGTAAAGTTACCAAAAATAAGATATTAGCATATAATTTACGCAGTCCTCTATAATTTTCAGAATAACAATCGCGAAAAAATAGAGCCCGTGGGTTTTATTTCCATAATATAAGAAAATAACGCCTTGCGGACTTTTTTTTCCTTTTTGGAGTGTCAATAAGAATCACCATAAAAAGGCATTAAGACGCGCGGGAGTTATTGCTATTCTGAATTGGCACGGGATTTATTTCCGTGGGGCTTATATTGCACTACACTATAATATATTATAAGATGTAAGAAAAAACGATAGAGAATTTTTTGTCTCTTTAATCAATAGATCTTATAAATACACGAAAGTTTAACATATTTATAAGAAACATTCTAGAAAATCTAGAATTAGAGATAAAATGATTTTAAAGTAAAAAAAATATGAAAAGTAGATGTTGCAGAAAAAAAAACACCTAAAAGCAGGAAGACACTTTCTAGAAATAAGTTTTATATATTTGAGAAGCAGATAAGAAATTTAAAGAAATAATATTTTCGATTTGAGCTTTTTTCTTGGCTAAGTGAATTTTTGAAAAATATATTTTTTTAATCAATTTTTGTAGGTTTTTGATTTTTTTTTCTTTTTACCCTAATTGGTATTTTCATTTATAACAAAATCACAATAAAGATAATTTTATTACATTTACGATGGTAATATGTTGTTTTTAAAACTGTCGTCCACTTTTAGAGTTACGCCGAAATTTTAATTATCGACATTTTTAAATTTCTCATAGCGTTTAAGAAAACAATTTTGATAGTCTCAGAGAGGTGACTGCAGAAGTGGGGACAGAAAATAAAACCAAAATGTGAGTAAGTGGGTTAATTGGTACAAGTGTCATGATATCAAATTCAAGAGTCTGGAATTTTTTTTTTCTCAGCTTGTGGTAGATCTGGGAGGTTGAAAATTGTCATTTTTCTAATTATTTTACCAAGGAGTATTAACACTTAAATTTATATTTAAAAAACATTTTTGTCATTTTCAAAAGCTAAGCTTAAAGACCTCAATCTTAATGATCCGATCTATAGAACCCCAGATATAAGGTTTTTAAACGATCCATTCTTAGGATATTTTTCACAAAAAATCTAGAAAAAGACATTCTAAATATGATTTTGTTTGCTTAGCGAAAAATCTCCACTTTTACACTAAAATCAAGGATGTTTTTTAAAACAATTTTCAGTTGACTCTAAAAAATGAATCTTCTTTTACTCACTATACTATACATATAATTAAATTGCAAATAATATTATTCCTTTTTCGTGACCTTTTAATTCAAAATAGTTGAAACGTCGTCTATCCAAATATAATTAACAAGAAAGAAAGACCTGAAGCCCACAAAATTAGGATTCAACTATAAAATTTTAAATACATTTTTTATTTTAAAATAATATTTGAGTCATTGAGAAAAAATAAAGAGAGAGAGAGCAAAGCTGAGATTTTAACCCAAAAAAAAAACAACCACTGCTATCTATATGACCACAATTGAGAAATTCTGTATTCCTTTGTAAAATCACTAAACTTTGCCTTAAATATGAGGGAACCTATCTTTGAGCTTCTCCAAATCAAGATATTAAATTATAAAAAAAGCTATCAAAAGTTGCATACCATTTTGACCACGACAATAAAAATAAAATTCTTAAGAAACCATCCTTTCTTATCGCTGCTGGCAGATGTCACAACCAGATTTGTCAACTACATACATACATACATTAATGTACATGTATCCCATATCATGAATAAAACCAAACGTAAAAAAAATTAAAAGAAAAGTCATCTGAAAGGATTAATCCAGCAATAAAAATCACTTTATTACTATCATTTTAGTTTAGTCTTGAAAAACACGATTATTCTCATACCAGACCAGACCAGACCAACCAACCATCAGCCTTCCTTCGTCTACTACGTGTGTGATATTCTTCTCACCTTTATACATGCAATGCTATATTCAAACAACAAACTCAATATAAAAGATGCGTATAGCGTATATCCTTGAAAAATAGTAAAATCCTAATGAAGACATTAAATTGTCACGGAACAATGCTCGCAAATGCCATGACGAATGATAAGCAGGAAATGGAATTTATCACTTTTTTTTAATATGCATACAGAACTGCGGAAAAACGGTCGCACATCCTTGGGCATCGCAGACATTCCTCTATCCGCTCCGTTAAGGTTTTTTTTTATATATATACAGCTTCAATCGGACTTCTCAGACTATGCTACTGCTGCTGCTTCTGTTACAAAGGGGTCTATGTTATTTATTGAATGACATTACACACATCAAGTCATAAGCTTATGGAATCAGTTATTTCTTTATTTGCTTTACTCTGATTCCAATTGAAGATTGTCGCCTTTAAGAGAGAAAAAAAAAATAAAATGTAGCTCAAGGATCATTATGATAATTAATGCCCATAAATGACGTACATAATAATGCCACAGTATAAGATAGAGCCCAATAATAAAAAAAAAAAGAAAACCCTTTAACAATTGTTGTCAAAGAGGTATTCTATAAGTTCTTGTGGCAAATTCTATGAATAAAATCAGAAACAAAAAGAAAAGCAAAAACAAAAATGGTCAACCACATAAAACAAAAATAAACATCGGTGAAGAAGGGTTGAAGGTCAGAGTAAGATCGAGATGACGAGAACGACCTTTCTTTATTTGTATTTTCTTTTGTAGAGCAAAAAGGTTATTGTGATGTGGTTATGGGGAATCAAGAGCACTCTTTAACTTCCCATTGAAATGCGGCGTAATGAAGACGTTTAGGCAGTTTTTTTGATTTTCAATTTTTCTGATTTCAGGGTCGATCGTAATAAAAAAAAGTCTTGGGTTGCGGTTGAAGTTGGATTGATTTATAGCTGATCCTTTAATCAAATTATGTATGTAGATTTTTGCGTTTTAGTCCTTAGTGGTGTGACATTTGTAAAATAAAAGGTTTGTAACGCATGACTTCTTTATAAGAAAGTTTTTTATTAATTTATAGTTTTTTGTTCTACAATTATTGGGCGCCACTTTTTAAAGGTATTTTATGAAACCCGATATTTCAGTAAATATATGTTTATAGTTTTCAGTGTTAAATTGAGAATTAATAGATCTTCTATTGATCCCCAATTTAAAAAATGGGGGAATGAAACAGTTTAAGCTATGGTTTGCTAAAAAATCTTAAGGCCCGCCGAAAAAACCTTCTAAAAGGATTATTTTTGACAGGTGTGGTTACTAACAGTTTGCATCTGGGTGAAATAAGGTAGAATGACTTAAATAAATTATAGGTATAGATTCTATATATAAAATACGCCGATATTTCACGATTCTAAATGTTGACCCTTTTCACGAATTAAGGACGACAAAAAATTCGATAAATACATTTCTCTTTATGAAAGACGACTTATCTAGTCTACATGTTCTTTTTTTTTTGTCGTCTTCCTTCTTTAAATGTATCCAATTCATTACTGTCACCAATTGGAACATGTACCATTAGCTATATTTTCCTGTATTTTCGAATCAATTATATTCCCACCCTCTACATACCTACATATCTAGCCTATACCTACCTATAATCCTCGAAGAAGAATCCATTATCCCCAATTGTGTATATGACAAATGCCATCCACTTAATATTCTCCAATCCACCACTCATTCTCTCTATCTCAATCCATATCGGTTCCTTACGGCTTACATGAGTTCCCAAATCGAATCACCACCATATAAGCCAATCCTATATAACCTAACTACAGCGGCGGTGGCGGCGCAGCGTTGTATTATTTAGTTTATAATCCCTGTGCGCATAATAAATGATCAACCAATTGTCCCTAATTGTCGCATAGTTATCACGGATAGCAAAATGCCTGCTCCAACACTATAATGAAAAATGTATTCAATTCCATATACTACCTCGGGCCGGGCGATATATAAAAATGATGGTCCTTTTGGAGGACACCTTCTTTAAAATCGAATACGGACCACCGCGTGTGCACTCTCTTCTATAGCTACATATATAATCTTTCGGGGCGATGCTGACCCTGCTGCTCCTCCTCCTCCATCACTACACTGTTTTTTTTTTATACCTTACCTAGGTATAACGTTGCATGTAATAGAAGAAGTTCTTCTCGCCGCCGTCACAGCATCTTGGATCTATACATTTTATAAAAACAACAACAATGAGCTAGTCCAATGACAAATTGTGTGCATTTGTGGTTCACTTTGGGAAAATTAATGATGGAAAGTCTCGTGCCCTCTCTATACAAGCGCGATAAACTCACAAACGAAAACAAATCGGTATTCACCGAAGCCTAGATAAAACAACAACATCAACGAACCCTGTTGATTTAAAAAAACAAATACAAATGAAATAACACCTGTGTCGCATGAAGCTGCTCGTTGCAAGATGATATTTTTGTTAGAATGGAAATTAAAATATTAAATATTCACCGTTATTTTTGCCATTTTACTAAAACGACAAGAGTCTAGAAGCAACACTTGTGGCGTTAAAAATAGAGCATTCACTATATGTACGTTCTCCAATTTTTTAAATAAATAAATAAATAAAAATTAAATAATTAAAGTTTCTAGGGCCGTATCCTTTTATTGCATCTTTTTAGTTAAACTATAATAAGAGTTATTATCAAGCAAGAACAATTTTTACAATTATTGTAGAATGTGAGCACCTTATAAATTATTAATAAAGTACTACCTGAACCCTGCAATATTTTGCAGCGCCACCTTTTGAACATTTGTCAAACTACAAAACATTTAAATTCCAAAAAAAAATTATATCTATATAATGAAAAAACTATAATACAACAAAAGTGGGTGTGGCAGTAGGTGGAATTAAAAAAAAAATTACAAATATCATGCGTAAAGTTTACAAAATTTTAAATTTCTTTACATCCCAAGAAATTTAAAATTTTGTAAACCTAACGCATGATATTTGTAATCTAGGATACATGAAAAGTGGGCGTGGTAGTGGGTGGTTTAAAACAAAAAACTACTCATGCTATGGCTTTGGGTCTAAATAACCTTAATATAACTTTGCAGTCATGTAAGGGCGTTATATAAGCTTAAAATTCTGATGGAAGAAAAGTGGGCGTGGTAGTGGGCGGACAAAAATAAAGAATATCATGTTTTAGGTTGTAAAGAGCTTAATTACAAAATGTTGACGTTCTAAAGAGAAATCTAAAATATGATAAAAGTGGGCGTGGCAGAGGAGGATTTCCAAAAACAAAAAATACTACACTTGACTCAACAGAGTTTATTGCAAAATTTCGACGTTCTAAAGACGTTCAATAAAGAAAAATCTAAAATAAAAGTGTAGTAGAAGTGGGTGTGGCAGTGGGCGGATTTTACTCAAAAACAATTTCTAAAACTATATCGTTGCTAATAGGAACGAAAATTGGTTAAGTACCTACTCTAAAGCGTCTTACTTCTTAACATTACGCTCTATATGGAGCAACTGAAGATAAAAAATAGGTCGAGAGAAAATATTAAGGGATAAAAACTTTTTTGTCAACCAGCCTAATTTACATAATTTTTTTTTTGTTTTTCTTTTTTTGCTACGACATTTTGTATTTTTTTAATGAAACCAATATTTGTCATTAAGAATTTAAAAAACAAAATTAAAAATAAATAAATTGAAAAACCCAGGACAAGCTACGAAATTAAATCTAAAACTGAAAATACAAACTATATTACAACAAAAACAATTTTAAGATTTTTCTTCTTTGTTCCCGCCGAACCAAAACGACATGCCGCCGCCGAAAGTCGCTGCTGCTAAAGTTGAATGAATGAACTGAACAACTGTGCGCATGCGCATAGCGCATAGAGCATCCAGATCCAAACACACTCTACGGTTGCGCAAAGATGAGCTGCTCCAAAAAAAAAAAAAAAAAAAAAAAAAAAAAAAAAACATACAAACATGAAAGAACAACAACACAAGAAGATCCTACTTTGACACCCGAACCAAGCGTGCTATTTATCAGCAGATTAAAAGCGTAGGTAAAACTTCTAGAATTACAAATTGCGACCTAACCACCGCGCACACACTGCACACCACACCACACATATCCCCAACAATATTATGTCCGCAAAGTTCCTTCCTTTTCTCGTGTCTCGTCTTGTGTCCTGCACTGGCTTCGGTGGTCGGTGCGCTCTCTCAGCCCCCATCAGTCTTCACAACATAGCAAATGCAAGGCAGTCTTCTTTTGGTTTAAATATCTAATGTTTGGACATAAAGTGTCATATAATGACAATAAATGACTTCCATATTGGCCGTCGAGTCGTCTCTCTGGCATAACGTAACGTGTGCGCTGTTGCCACTGTAGCCTCAGGCTTTTGTCCATTCCGTCAGCTCCTTAGCTCAAGGTATAAAGTACGGATATATAGTTTCTCATGACACAAGACGCTTCTCTATACAGCCATACGACACGGACACGGATACGGACACGGTCGGGGCTGACTTGACTGATTTCAAGACTGGCCATCGAGCAGGAGGGAAATGTCATTTAGTCATCTGAAAAGGCTGTGTCCGCTGTCCGTCGCGATATGAAAAGTGCAGGATGAGGTGGGATAAGGTCCGTTTGGAGTTGTGAAGGAAGTCACTTGACATAGAATCTAGTTGACAAATGCCTTTTGGGAGGCTTATTGGGGGAAAACTGTGGAAGGTACCTAATATCCCACAACTCGTCGCTATGCTCAATGATGCATACGCCACCTATCGTATATAGCTTGTTCAATGTTGGCGGTAGTGACGGTGATGGTGCAGGAGACGGTGGCGGTTATGCGTGTGGTATATAGGTACTTCTTTCTCTCCACCATCATCATCATCAAATGGTTCTCAAAGAAAGCAATAGTGGACTGTCGGTCGGTCTGTACTCTGTAGCCGGCTGGCTGGCTGGCGGGAGGTCACAATGATGGGCAAAATTGTTTATGAGAAATAAATGTGACCAAAGTAATTCAAATGCGATTAATGGAACTTTATGATCGTATACCACACATTTGGCCATTAAAGTTCACCAGAGACTTTTTGTCATTTTTCCACTTCTTATCGGTTTTGTTGTCGTGGGCTATAAAAAGCCTTTTAAAAATTGTCTTCCTTTTTATTTATGGCAGATAAATGGGAGATCCTCCGCATGCATGCTCAGCTAATAATATGAGTGTTGGTGATGTGTTGTGTCGTGTATATCTATAATAATATGTTGTCTCTTCGGCTTTTATGTATGGTCTGGTCTGGTCATGGATATAATGTATGAGACTCTGATGGTTGATGTCATCGGTTGTGTTGAAAGATCTTTTATTATTATAAGGGTAACCGCTTTGATAAACCATCAATAGAGTCATTTAATTTGATTGTGTCAATGTCGTGTTAGCTTAAGAGTGAATTTTCTACCACTATGTAAAATTGGTCCAGTTGTAATGAGAATGTATTTATGAAGGAAAAATATATTTCTTATATTTTCACTTAGCATATCTGCCATTTTGGACCCTAACCATGGTATTATCGCTAGCGTGAAAATTTTACTGTTACAACAAAAGATTTTTTTTAACTTTTGACTTGCTCTATAGGATAAGTACAAATTTGGTGTCGTGTAAAATAAATACTTCGAGGTCATAATTTAAATTAACACTACGATGATCGAGAAGTCCGGAAAATTAGGTTGCGTCTTATGCGTTTTTGCGTCCGTGCGTTTGCGCGTCTATGCGCCCCTGCGAAATTCTAGCTATAGAGTGTAAACGATTGGAGCGATTTACATCAATTTTTTTGCATTAAATTGTTACCTATGTGATTTTCTAGAGTTTTTCAAATTTTTATTTTAGGTCATCTGGTATATGTATATCTGCCCTACAATGATTTTTGTTTTATTTAATTTTCACGAAAACAATGACCTCAATGACTTTGAGGCTTAATAATATTTAAAGCAATAACAAAAAAACTGGTTTTATGGTTTTGGCCATGCGATTTTGATAACGGAAATAAGGTTTTTTTTTATTTTTGGATTATTGCCGTTAATCTCGTTAATGTCCGAACTGATTTTGTTACAAAATATTTCTTAAAAAGATGTAGGGCGTTAAAGTTTAAAAAGAAGATCACTCACATGATGTTTGGTAACTTCGCCGCTCTCTATATATACCTATTTTTTTTATTTAAAAAAATACATTAAAGGGTAAAAATTGTGAAGAAACTGTAGGAAGGGGAAGTGGGACAATTCCCAATTGTATTTTTTTTTAATAAAAAAAAATTGAAATAATTAGAAGCTTTCGTAAAAAACTTATTTTTTTGTTCAATGATAATCGTACTAATTATAATCAAACAGAAAAATTTTAATCAAAATTTTAAGAGTCGTTTTCGAGAAAAAATTATTTTCTTTCTTAAATGGTTATTAAACTGTTATATGGATTGTACCGTTTTTTTTGATATTTTTTTTTAATAAGCAAGATAACTTACTTGGTCCCAGGTTTAATTAATTATTAATATCAAACAAGTCTCTACCTCACATAAAGAATCCAACTATAACTGATTATATGGGCAAACGAAATTGAAAATCCTATAGGACCCTGTTCTACTTTTGGTGTTAATACAGATCTCTAAATACCTCACAAAAATTCTGTTATTCATAGCCCAGAGATTTAGACAGCCGTTTTTTAACAAGAGACAAAATCTAAAGTTTTTATTCCCCAGATTTGGGTACAAAAAAAAATTATTGAAAAAAAAAAAACAAAACAAGACCAAGGGGGTGATTAAAAAAAATCTTCTCCCTGGATTTGCCTTTGGTTTTTATATATAAAAAAAAAAAGTTTCGTTGGGCGCCATTTTTAAAAATTCAAAATATTTTTGTTTTTTTAATTTTAGTACCTATACAAATCTACTATTTAAACTTTTCAAAACATTCTCCATTAAAAAATTGATCATAATCAGTTGAATCTCTTCTGTTAAAAGAACAACATGGTTGTATGAGAGATGTCATTAATAACCATTTTTCGAAAGCTTTCGTTGCATCGAAATAAAACAAAAATTTATTTTGTATTCTTTGAAGCCATATTTGAGAAATTGAGATTTTCTAAAAATTCATAAAAAAAATTGTATGAAATGGTCCGTTATTTTTGGTCCTTAAAACAATTAAAAAACATGTCGGGGAAATGTTCAAAAAATATTCCAAGCTTGAGCAAATCAAGAAAATATATTTTCAATTCTTATTATGCAAACCTAGTATCTTCTATTTCACTTAAAATTGATAATTTACAAAAGACGCTACACTAAGTCTTATTACACTTCATATTATAACAAAAGATGAAGACAGTTCACCCCTCCAATGAGTCTTTGATGGCTGAATTCAAGAGATTGTTTTTATGGAAAAAATAGGATTATCCCCGCTCCAAAAATTTGCAAAGTATTAAACTTACATATTTAGTTCAGCGTCAGCCAAAAGTGTGCCTTCGACAAAAGAAAAACGATTTTCCAAGAAAAAAAGGAGTCAATCTTTCATCTGCTGAAAGACCTCAATCCGATAATATCCAAAGAAACTTAGGTACTTCACAAATACAAAATTCCATTGGAATAATAATATTTTTTTTTTTTTTAATAAATTCAACAATTTAAAATAAACCACACAATCTATCAGATTTATATAAAATCTTGGGACCACATTTTTATCCGCATACCATAATTCTAACAACGTGCGAATAAAGGATAAAATTCCACAATAAAAACTCCAAGCATTTGTCATCATGCTAATCTCATTTGCCAAAACGCCGTCCGTCTCAATACAAAAAAAAAAAAAAACAGAAGAAGTGAAATAAAACCAAACAATATGCTTTCGAAAAAAAAAAAACATTAATTTATTGCATTCCCAACACCATCTATGTGTGATCCTCCCACCGACCGCAATCATATTTGGTCCATCTGAATTTCATACCTTGAAAATATGTTTATATATAAAAATTCCCTCTCCCTCTCTTGGGTGCAGAGGTAATTTATTTATGAACCACCAAAAAGTTCCCTGAAAAAAAAAAATAATAAATAACACCAAAACATTCCTGTTTCTTCAGATTCTAGTATAAACGAATTTAGGTATATGATCGAGTATATAGCGTTAGCGTATAATCATGGGTCCACATTTGCGCCTTGGAGAATTTATCTAGATCATTTCGAACCCTCGAAACCAATAACATGTCAAATCTTAACACACAAAGCCATTTTTATGACTTTTTCGTCTGCCTGCGTTTTAATTTAGCTCCTGTGATTTTACAATTTTAATCAGTAAAACTATTGTAATAAATTTATATTTTTGCATAAATTGATAGACATTTATATTGGCAATAAAATACTTTGATTATTTATTAAAGTTTTAAAATATTTATTAGTTAAAATAAATAATTAAATTTATTGCATTATCAACATTCCAAATCGCTCCCGTTAAAGTTATTTATTTTTTTCTGCCGGTGAGTGAAACATTTGTTGTATATGTTCTGCCTTTGAAGCAAGTTTGGTGCTACACACAATCAAATATTTGTATTCTTCATTGCATGCAACCCGCAACCCGCACCCCACAACAAAGTTTAAATTGGGTACCTGTGTGCTGTGACAATTATACTCATACCCTCATCAAAATTGAAGAAATATTTGGTTCTCTTCTACCTTACAATTGTTCATACTAAAGCGGACTGTGAGCGATATAAAAAAAAAAAAAAAAAAAACAATAACAAAGTTTTTTTTTTTTTTTTTTTTGTCTTACCTCCATAGTTCTCTTTACATGATACCTGCTGTTACATATACATCATCTACCATCGTTATCAACTATCAAATACAATAGAAGAGAAACAATATTTCTGCAAACAAAATATATATAATAACAAGTACACTGAGGTGAACACAAAAATTGTCTAAAAAAATAATAACAATTACGCTGAAGTGATAAATTGAAAATTTAAATTTGAAATTTAAAAAAATATTAGACAAAGTAATACTAGCTATTTACAAGATTAATTTCTAAAATGTCTCTAAAAAACTGTGCCAAATGTGATCTTGTAATTTCCGATGCAAACTTTATTCAATGTGAATCTTTTTGCCAATTAAGATATCACAATAAATGTGTTGGTGTATCTGAAACAATTTTAAAAAGTTTAACATCTCAACCTAACATGATGTGGAGATGCAATGCATGCATTGTTAACCATAAATCAATTAATTTTGTTGTTGAAAGAATCAAATTTTTATCTTCTGAAGTGAATGAACTTAAATCAATAATTAAAAATTTTTGTGCCAAAGCTGTTACTGAAGTGCCACCTGATTGTTCTACTAAATCAACAAATAACTTAAATAATACCATACCTCTACGAAATGAAAACACTGATTTAAATAATAATTCGCCTATAGATACATTACCTACAAATATAACACCTACTGAAGATACTAATGAGCTTTTACCATCGATCAGCCATAAGTCTGCCAATCAAACCGATCTAGCAATAATTTCCAAGGAAACAGGTGTGAACAATGATATTTTTTCTTCAAACATGAATCTCAAAAGAAATGATGAAGTTCGAAAGAAGATTATTGGTTCGGACTCGACTTGCACTTCATTAGAAGTAGTCCCAGGTATCAAGTGGCTTCATCTGTCTCGGTTTGCTAATACTACGACGGCAGACTCAATCGTAACATACATCAGCAACAAATTAAAAATTCCTAGAAGTGCCATAAAATGTATAATGCTGATTAAAATTTCTGCTAATATATCAGAGCTTTCCTTCATTAATTTTAAAGTTGCTGTCCCTGAAAATCTTATCAATCATGCTCTGGATTCAGCTTTTTGGCCTTTAGGTGTCCACGTCAGAGAATTTATTAATTTTCCAAAAAACCTGGATTCAAAGACGTCAACTATTCAATAGATTGCAATCATACTTATTCAATCTTTTCATCGACTGTTTTGTCAAATAATGAAAGATGTGTTGAAATATATGACAACTCTCTTTTCTCTAATGCTGCTGATATTAATGATCATGTTGCTGCTGCGAATGTGCATACTGTTCCTGCTGTTGCTGATGTGCCTACTGTTCCTGTTGCTGCTGTAGTTGATCCGTTTGATGGTTTTTCTCTTTATTACCAGAATGTTGGAGGCATGCGTACTAAAACTAATCAATTTTATTCATCTGTTTTTGATTGCACTCATTCTATAATTGCACTTACTGAAACATGGCTTTATGATGGTTTATTGTCAACAGAATTATTCGACTCTAGTTATATTGTCTTTAGAAAAGATCGTAGTGCTACCCATACAGGGCATAATAGAGGGGGGGGTGTCTTGCTAGCGGTAAATTCAAGCTTAAATTGTCATGAGATTGATTTACCAAACTCCTCCGGTTTGATAGATCAGATTTGTGTTTGCGTTGAATTTTTGCTTAACTCACACGATACAAATAATGTAATTAAGATCAATATATATTTTTTTATTTCTTATATTCCTCCTAAGTCTGATATTTCCATTTATGAATTGCATATTAAAAACGTTCAAAATATTGTTTCTGTACTTGAAAATAATTCTTTTGCTGTCGTCTTAGGAGATTTTAATCTTTGTAATATAAAATGGCTCTATTCTCAAGATGATAAATGTTTATTTCCAATACATGTCTTAAAGGATTTTGAATTTTTGGTAACTGATACATTTTCAGCTTTAAATTTTGCACAAGTAAATAATATTGTTAATGATATTGGTAGAATTTTAGATCTGATTTATATTCACAATGAACTTGATGTTGAAATTTTAGAAGATGAAAACCCATTATTAAATAATAGTATTCACCATAAAGCGATAAATGTATTGTTCAATTTATCAATATTTCGATCTATATCTGATTCTTGTTTTAATTTAAGTTATAAATTTGAGTTTAACAAGGCCGATTATAATTGCATTAATAATTACATCCTTAATTTAAACTGGGATTCTCTTTTATCTAATTCTAGTTTATCCTCTAGCTATTCGGTTTTCATAGAATTAATAGAAAATATTTTTGAAAAGTTTGTACCAAAAAAGGCTATAAGTGGTAGATCTAATAAACCGATTTGGTATTCTAAAGGATTAGTACGATTAAAAAATGCATTAACTAAATCTTATAAAAAAAGCAAGATTAATTCAAACTTTCGAGGTAATTATTGTCGTCTACGTAAAGAGTATGATTTTCTGAAAAGATTTTTATATAATCAGTATTTATGGTCTCTTGAATCAAAAATCAAGAATGATTCCAAAGCCTTTTGGCAATTTTACAATGTGAAAAGAAAATCTGTGGGGATTCCTCCTAATATGAAGTATTGTGGGAAAGTAAGTAGTGATCTCTCTGAAATTTGTAACATGTTTGCAACATTTTTCCAATCAAATTTCAAAACTGATGATTCGGATTTGAATGTCTTGCCAGCCATCTCTCAAATAACGGATATTGGATCCATGCTCATATCTGAAGATGATATTCTTGAAGAACTTTCAACCCTTAATAATAATTTAAGCATGGGTCCGGATAACATTCCTGTAGTATTTCTAAAAGAATGTGCATATAACTTGGCTAAGCCACTAGGCATTATATTCAACCGTTCACTTGCCAATGGTGAGTTTATCGATGTTTGGAAATATTCATATATCACTCCTATTTATAAATCTGGTCCTAAGCAAACTGTTGATAATTACAGACCTATTTCTAAACTGCAATTAATTCCTAAGGTTTTTGAGTCTATAGTAAAAAAAAAAATGTATGAAACCGTGAGAAACCATATATCGGATAATCAGCATGGTTTTATCCAGGGACGATCAACTATGACAAATCTTAGCCTTTTTTCACATTTCTGTTTGGATAACATGGAAAATAAATGCCAAACTGATGTTGTTTTTGTCGATTTTTCTAAAGCTTTTGATCGCGTGAGTCATCGTATACTTATAAAAAAACTAGAATTGTTGGGATTTCATTCTACTCTTCTTAAATGGATTAGCAGCTATCTAGTGAATCGTTCGCAATTTGTAAAAATTGGTTCTGAAAAATCTTTTAAAATATTCAACTATTCTGGTGTACCGCAAGGTAGCCACTTAGGACCTCTGTTGTTTTTACTCTTCATTAATGATCTTCCCTCAATATTAAATTTTGCTAATTGTCTTATGTTTGCAGACGACGTTAAAATTTTCAAGTCAATTAAGACTGTTGCTGACAGTTTTAAATTGCAGAAAGACGTTGATAGATTGAATGATTGGTGTTGTAAGAACTGTTTACATTTGAATAATAACAAATGCACAATCATGTCCTTTTCAAGATCATCATTACCTATAGTATTTGATTATAAAGTGGAAAATATTAAACTTCAAAGAGTTACAAGCCAAAAGGATTTGGGAGTCATTTTTGATTCACATTTAGCTTTTAATATGCATTTTGATTATATTATTTCTCGAGCTAATGCCATGTGGGGATTTGTTTTTAGGAACTCTTCTGAATTTAGAGATCCTTATACTCTGAAGGCTTTATTCATTTCTTTAGTTCGTCCGATTCTGGAATATTGTTGTGTTGTATGGTGTCCTTTATTTAATAAAGATATGCAACGTATTGAAAGAATTCAAAAAAGATTTACGAAATATGCGCTTCGAAAATTGAATTGGTCTGATTCCCTACCATCTTATAATAGTAGGTGTGCATTGATTGGCTTAAAGCCTCTTTCATGTAGAAGAACTTATTTTTGTGTTGCTTTTGCTAGAGATGTCATAACAGGACATATCGACTGTGCTCCACTTTTAGCCTTATTTGGTATCTATGCTCCTTCAAGGTCTCTCAGACCTAGATCTGATGAATTCTTCTTTATTGCTCGTCATGCAACAAATTATGGTCGTAATGAACCTATCACGAATGCTTGTGTTAATTTCAATCGTTATGCATCTATGATCGATCTTGATATAAATAGAAATAGTTTTAAGTATTGTATTCTTGAGGCCATTAATTAATTATGTATTATCTCAGTTTTTGTATATTATATATTTAAGTACTTTTATTTTAAGTATTTTGTAGTCTGAGAAAGTTTTGTAACTTATAGACGTTAATAAATAAATAAATAAATAAATATTTCGGTTCAACTCGCCCAATCTTACTCAAAGCATCTTTTCTCCCTGAAGTCGCTGTCTCCTGTGCGGGACCTAAGACCAGATTGGCCTGGCCATTATAGGTCGCTATACCATACTCGTATGATTGTATAGTATAGAATGCTTCTTGGAGTTTTGATTTCTTTGGAAGATATATGGCATCTGGTGTCGATGATCGAGAAAACCAATAAAGTTTAAAATATTTTGACATTTCCAAACAGAGATATAATAAAATGTTAAGAAAATAGTTGAGGGTTGAGTATACAATTTTTTTTTGTTTATCATTTTCAAACCTTAGAATCTTGAGAGTTTATGGGTTCACAATCGAGGACAACACACGACAACTAATAAACAAAATCAGAACATAAAAGGTCCAACCAAACCAACCAACCAAGAGCAACAGGGAATTGAATGAGGAAATTATTGCTTGACCACAAAAGTCAAATTTGAATGAGGGAAAGGTGAGAAATAAAGAAGCCCTGATACAATCAGCAGAGCACAGCACAACACAAACCAGAACAGAGGCTCATATACATTTCCACAGTTGAATGCACATAAATTCAGTAGAAACAAGGACACGTCACAGGAGGTTATTGCTGACAAACTGTGTATGCACCTTTTTTTTTTGTATTTATTTATTTTTCTTCTCTCGAAAGTGTGAATTTTGTCGTCTTTGAAAGTTCATCGTTCGTTCGACTTGGACCATGCGATCTGGACAAACCAATTTAATAAACAAACTCATTGATGATGATGCTGCGTAAGGAGAACAAAATAATGATTCAGCTCAATATTTTTCAGGATCATCATTATTGTGATTGTGCTGGACCATTGTTGGTGATGCAATTTATTGCCTTCAATGTGGAATGAAATGACATAAAAAAGAACACATATATACACGAGTTTAAGTGGAGTGTCCTGGATGATACGAAAACTGAAATGAATGGAAAAAAAAAATAATAAGATTTTGTACTCTCATTGTGTTTTTGTTAAAATATTGACAAAAGAAATAAGTGGATCGAATTTTTGAAAAGAATGAATTATCTTTTATGACAAGATTCAATATTCCAGAAAAATGTGAGATACAAGTTCCAATATCAACAAAATAAAAAAAAAAATAAAAATTCAAATTCCAAATTCATTATTTCCTTTGTTTTATGTAATTGATACTAAACATTTTATAAAACTAATTGAAGATAATCTTTAATGACCGAAATTAAATTTTGAAGTAAACCGCGGTTTTGAAAACGTCATTTGTGTCAAAAATGCAATTTCAAGATGTTCTTTAACGCAGACTGCAAAAATCTTTTACTGTTCAAAAATTTAAAATGAAATTTTTATACAAAAGCATAATTTCCGAAACCAAATATGCTAAATAAATTAAATTCTTTTTTATTTGGAGATTTGCTTTCGGTCGAAAGTTAGTCGAATTCGAAAAAATTGCATTTTGAGATTCGAGTTCGAAAAAATGCATTTTGAGATTTGATCGATTCAAAAGTTCACCGAATAAATCGAAAGTTTATTTATTTTCGAAAACTATAAGTAATTATGACTTTCGAAATAAGGTTCATTTAGGTTAATTTTCTGCAATGAATATTTTTCATTCGAATGTCAAAATAAACAAAGTTCATTCGAACAAATGTCATTCGAATAAACGTTTCGTTCGAATCTCAAAATAAGCATCATTAGATATCACATTATTTGCTGCCCATGCTCAACTCTGCTTTAACAAAAATCGAGTTGATGACAAAAATATTAAAAACTCAGAGAGCGTGTTAGAAAAAAGACAATTGAATATTTACCCGTCAAAATAAGACAATCATTTGAAGATCAAATTGACGTTTATTTGACATTTTCAAAAACGGTCGTAGTTAAGGGAAAGTTAATAAAAATGGTTTTAACGATTTTGACAAAAATTTGGTATTCATGTTTTAACCGACTTTCTCACTTTCCACTGAAATGGTTTTTATCATAACCCACTGATTATTTTTAATAACAAAAATGTTCAATTCTTGTTGGGCCTTAGTTGAATTATATTAAAACATTTCAACAAATTTTGGATTAAAAAATATAAATAAATTTTTACTAATAATAATATTAATCTATATAAATAAATGTAAAGATTAAAATAAAATTTCATAAAAAATGGAAAAATCGTTATTTCTCACATTGCAAAACAATTAATTTAAAAATACGAGGAGTGCCCTCCTCGAATTCATATTATATTTATGCTTTCTCTTCCACTTTCGAGCAGAAAAATAATATTATCTGCCCTTCTCGCATAGAGATTGTGATCTTTACTTAGCATTGTATATATTATATATATACATACATAGCATGAGGTAAAAAGAACCTTTTTTCAATGTCGATAATCAGTCAGACACAGGGTGTTTATTTGGTAACAAAAAAGCAGAAGTTTCTCAACTACCACCCATGGTTGCCTGAAAATTTCCCAAAATCAATTAATCAATACCAATTTTCAACCAAAGGCAACCACACACACACACACACACACACATACACATCAAACGAAAAAAAAAAAAACTCTGATTCTGATGGTGGCCACCACACTGTGACTGACCACACTATGGACCACAAGAACAAAACAATACAATTGGCATTATCTCGTTAACATGATCTTTATTTTGTGCACAACTACAAGATATGTTTTTTTTATTTTTTTTTTGTTCATCCTGTCCAGGTCATGATCCGATTTCTTATATGGATACGATTTGAATTCACTATAAATGCTCTTCGAAAAATTTTGGAAGCAGTCAAAATGGAGTTAATAAATATCTTATTTTTTTGTTGTTGTTGTTGTTCTGCTTTCTCGATATATTTGGTCAGATAAGGAGGCGAAAATCAGTTTCAATTTATTACCACCAAATCAATTGGTATTTTTTGAGGTTTTCAGTTTCCAAATAATTTAGTTTTTATATTTTTGTGTGGGTTCTTGTTTTGTTTTTTTTTTTTTTTTTTTTTGATTTCTTTAAAGATTCTGCAGAAAGAGCACACGACAAATTTGAATAAGACAAAAAGAAATAATATACCTATATCTTCTCAAATTCCACACTTAAATTTATAGGTTTCATTGTTTTCTTTGAACTTGAAGATTTGTCAATATTCCATTATTTATTTATTTTGTAGATCTTGTATTATATTTGTATCTTTGAATTTAGATTTATAATTTGCTTTATTGTAAGAATAGGTACACTCATCAGACTTTTAATTAATTATAATAAATATAAATATGGTGAGAATAAATTTTCGTTTGAATAATTTATTTATTTATCTATTGTTTCATCAAACTGATTAAAAAAAATCTTTTTTATTATACTATACATAAAATATACTTAAAGAGTTACCAACACATTATTCACCTGTGCTTATCATTTGTACTGTAATAGTTATTTCTTCTTAGATTTGCATGATAATTATTATGCAAGCAGTTAAAAATTTCAAAATGTCTTAAGTACCTCTGTTTGGTCATCCTGAATTGATCGTAGTAAAAAAAAATTGAAAACAATTTCATTTTAAATAAATAAATAAAATTCATTATGTCAATTTATTTTTTCCGCTCCGCTCTCTCCCTCCAGCTGTCAGATTTCTACTAAAGTATAATTCTTATCTTAGCCTTTTAAAAGTCTCAATTCCAAAACAAAAAAAAATTACATTTATTATAAAAGCTTAATATAGGACTAGCTGGCCCACCCCATCTTTACACGGGAGATACATCTAAGCCTAAAAAAATAAAAAAAATAATATAAATAAATTTTTAAAATATTATTTATTATTATGTATTTTATTTTTAAAACCTTCTTCGTCCCCCTCAACAAAATTTTACTTTATAAATAGCTAGATTAATAAAAAATGCCAAAGACAGATCTTTACGTATGATGTTTCAAAAAATTTTAAAAATAGGACGTGTGGTTTCTGAGATTATCTCTAAAATATACAAAAGTAACTTTTCCACTTTAATAATATAGAAATGCATACATATTTATTTATATTGGAATATATTGGTAAATTTGGACATAATAATTAATTTTCGTTGATATCTTGATAAAAAAAATATTTGGGATTAATTCACTCCCCTATTTTTTGAAAACACGATTGTTTACAGAAACATGTTTTAATTTTTTTAGTGCACATGTCACTATCTAATTTTTTTTTACAATTGATCTTAATTTATAAGAAACAATTTTGAAAAATGTTGTAGTGGTTTTTCAAAAAAAATAATTTTTTAACATACAAATTTTCAAAACAATTTTCAAAACAATTTCCAAAAAAAAAAGTTGGTAAGCCATTTTGAAATATTTTTTAATGTAGAGCTAAATAAAAAAAATGCAAAAATTTGTAATTGTAATTTAATTGTAATTTAGACTTATTAGAAGCTCTTTTATAAAAAACTGCATTAAAGCCGGTTGCAGAGATAATTAGATAATCAAAAACCCAAAAAACAATGGTGCTACCGGTATAATAATAGATGTAGATATATATATTTTTTTTTCAATAGTAGATAGTTTTAATATTATATTATCACAAAAAAAAATTTTAAAAAAACGTAGGAAAAAAAAAAATATGATTTTCCTTAAGGATTTTTAAACACTTGTATGATTATGCTACCGTTATTTTGGAGTATAGGAATAATTTTTGATTAAAATTAGCTTAGTTATGTTAAGAAACTGCTGGCTGCCAAATTTAAAAAAAAAGTCGACCTAGCTGTTTTCGAATCTTAAGTTTTCAAAAAAAAAAAAAAAAAAAAAAAAAATGAAACATTGGAACCCTTTGGCCTTTGGATGATATAAAAATACATACGAACGAAATGAACCTCGTATCGCCCATTTTTAGAAATTTCATACAACTATGACTGATACTCGATACCTAAATCGAAGTCCGCTATTTTGACGAAATTTTCCATATGGCCTGAAAAAAAAAAAATAATCATGATCCTTAATTTAAATTTCATGGCAAATCAAAAAAAAAAAAAAACTTGAAACAAAATATCTCTTATACTTAATCGTATAGATAATATTTATTGGTAAAATAAAAACTAACTTACATAGATCACCGTTAATTAGGCCTTCTAACAGTCTTAACAAAAAAAACTATTGATATCCATGAAATATATTCATATACCTATCTTACGCAGCCGCCTTATATACCTTTACACCCAATGTCATAATATTTTCTCAATTTCCCTAAATACAAAATAATATGATATGTGAAAATTCCAGGTGGTCCCAAAGAGTATTGTCCGTCACTGATACGATGTCGTAAACAAACTGTGATTCCAATTCATATCATACCACCTAAGTAGTTTATGGAAATGAGAATCAATTCTTCATAAGAAAAAAAAAAACAAAAAAACAAAAAAACACCCAATGAAGAATGATGGAATCAAATGTCTTAAGAGAAATTAGGTATATTATTAAACTTTGCATATTCATTAATATAGTTTCATGTTTTTTTTTGATTTTTTAATTTTTTTAAAGATTCAAAGCTCAATGGCTTTTGTTTATCAAAATTTGAGATAAATATACCGAAGATTTTTAAGTGGAACGATTTGAGTACTTCGAGTAAATATAATATCATAATATCAAACCTATTTCAAATGATGTCTTCAGATACACAGCAAATTCATGTCAGAAATAGCGAGCAGTAAACATATACGTTTTAGTTTACATTTTGAGCTTGGAATTGGAAGTCAATATTGGCCGCTCCCCAAACGAAAAAAAAAAAAAAAAATAAAAAAAAACCCTAAGTAAATTAACTTTGCTCTTCCACTGATCGTCAGTCAGAAATATTGTCTTGGTAAAAGTATATCAGAGTATTGCTTGAGTTAAATTAATTTCACCAGCCAGTAAAATAAAGTGAAAATAAGGAAATTTGTACACTTTGGGGCTTCGAGACTTAAAAATTTGATGAAGATACAAAATTATCTATACTCGTTCTTTGTTTCATCGACTTTGAAATGTTCTGTATTTTTGAAGGTGAAATTCACCTTGGTTACGATTTTTTTCCAAATCCTATATTCCGCCGAATGGTTAAAACAGAGGCTAAGGCGACAATACCAACAGGTGTAAGCGATGTAGGACAAACAAAAAAAAAACTCAAGCCCCCACACATCGGGAACGAGAAAGATCGAATTGTTTTAGTTTCATGTCATCTACAATGAGCCCACAACAATATTTAGATGAAAAATTAGATACTTTTTGTATTTATTGTTTTTTTTGTAAAGGCCATATATTGACCAGACCATCTATTTTATCTGCGCTCTGGCTGGAAAGTTATAAATGTATTTTTTTTGAATGAATTTCTTATTTGATTAAACCAAAAAACCCACACACGTTCAGTGAACCTCAGTTGTTGTTGACTTGTTCAGTTAGTGTAATGCTTTTCGAGCTTTTCACACGGCCATGATATGCCCAGCCGAGGTGGCGTGTTTCCGAATATAGGTACATTACATACCACAACATAATTTTTTAGCTGGGAACGGCTGCTTCCTGCTAATTGGGTGATCTGTTGTTTCTAATGAAGCTCTTCATGGGAGACAGAATATGGGTTATAAAATCAGTACGATTGATGAAGCGTTTTTTTCTTATTTTTTTCCTTTAAGTAAAATGTTAGTATGTTTTCACTTTAAGTGCTCGGGGGGTTAGATATATGACGAAGAGGATTTATTGTGTAATATTAACCCTAATGGGTTTATTATTAAACTATTTGTATACACATTATATATATGCTGCGTTCTAATTAGGGTATATGTACACTTGTACAGGGAATTCGATGGTTTTAAGATTATTACATTAAAATTGTTAATTGGAAAGAAATTTACACTTTCAAGACGAATCACGATTTAGTGGGTGTTTTTCTTTTTTAAGATTATGGGAAGCGAAACAAGATTTGTTTTTTTTTTTTTGATTTTGGAGATGATGCATGATTATGACCTTAAAAATTTTTTAATTAAAAATTGGTGAATACCAAAATTAAATTTATGACAATTTCGTTCAATTCAAATGTCCTAAACAATTTTAATAGTTTATTTATATTTTGGAAAATATTTTTATTATTTAGGTAGTCCCCAACGATTTGGTTGATCTGGTTAGAATAAAATATATGTTTTTATTTAAATATTTTGAACAATAAAAGGAATGTTTTCAAGTTTAAATTTAATTAAATAAAAGTGGGATGGTTATTTGTCAATGTCAGTCAAAAAATAGATAATAAAATCTGTATATATATATTATGACGTAGGTTTGAAGAAAAATTGAAAATTACGAAAACAAATACTTCTTTTGGCTGAAAATTTTTGAACAATAATTTTTTGAATTAAATTTGATTTTGGGTTTTGTGTTTATAAAATTTTAAAATACATACTAAGAATACCGAAACGGTGTTAACTCTTCCCTAGCATTTTTCGAGATTCGTCCTATAAACAACTGGGTCGCATGAACTAGCTCTTATGTGTGACCACACACCGAGGTTTTAAAGTCCGTATAGTTTAGATCTATTCGTTTAATTTTAAAAAGAAAAAAATTAGTCATTAAAGCCTAAATGACATAATGAACTTATGCGAGCTATAGATTTTTGATTTGCGTAACAAATAAGCATTTAATTAGCCACAAATTAGGATTTAAAATTGTTTTTTTGATTCCGGTAAAGTATTAATAAGGGACATTTTTATTTGTCTTGACCCAACCTACACGCCCTAATCCTTTGTCGCATCTTTTTCAAAACACACTGTACAATTATAATATTTTCAGAAAGTTGCTCTTGCTTATTTATATTAAATTTGAAAACATATATTCATCTTAAAATTCACCTAACTGAGACAACGTATCAAGACAATTGTTTCATTAAAATAAAACAACAACAAAGCAGCTTACGTTGTCTTTAGGTCATTGGGTCAAAATTAAAACCCTATTGTTTTAGGTTGTTGTGCAAAATTGAGTGATGTTGTGCCTAATGTCGTCTCACGTTGCTAATTCATAAAATATTGTTTGCTGATTAAATCACTACCAAGTCTGCACAGCTTTGATGATGGTGTGGATGTTGGAGAAAAGAGTATATTTCATTACTATATGTTATAATAACACACCTTTTAATTACGAAAGTATATGCCTAAGAGATAAATTTATTAATTTCCCTCGTATACATGTTGGGTGAGGTTAGGTCGTCTCTGATAAATCTTATTGTTTGTATTCAACTTTGTTTTATTTCAAAACATGTGCAAGGTCCTTTATGATGGAAATTTATCATCATACACATATCTTCCTAACCAAATTAAAAAAAAAAAAAAAAACTAAAATTTGTCATATTTCCCACGTTCAAATTGGCAACTAATATGCGTCAAACACCCACTTAAAGACAAATTAACTTATTTGAACTATTACCCATATGCCAACCTTTATTTTAGAAACGGCTTATATTTCAAATTATTCTTTATGTATACATACCTTAACTATAATTTTTTCTTTGCCAAAAAAAAGAAAACCGGGTTAAGAGTGACGAATCAAAAACACACAAATTAGGCATACATCAAACTGACATGAAATAACATTCGTCAAAGCCCTAAATAGACTCGCAACGCACAGCACAGCAAGCACATTCAATCCGCTCTTTTAAAACCGCCTCTATATAGATACCTAGTCGTACTATATGAACTTTGCTTTAATTCTAAAACGTGGCCATCCGCTGATTTGGCTTATTATATGCAAATTACCATAAGATGACAGGAACGAATGTTGGCAATAAAATTGTTGACTTGTTTTCCCCGTGTATATGTACCTATATGCAATGTTGATGATTGCTGTTGTTCGCATGGCTCAAAAACAAAGATTGTTTGCCCTGCGACAGACGCGACAGTTTTGGTTTTTATTTTTGTTTTCTTTTTTTTCTTTTTTTAGTTGAGTTATAGAGGACCAAAGTTGTAGTTTACTGCGATTGCAAATCCTATAATATAAGATGCAAAGCTATCTTCTATCTTATACTAGGGTATACTGGCTTTATAGACTTCAGAGAAGAACGGACGAGCGGACGCACCATGAAGCAAAGGTAATGCGGTATTTTTCTATTTCGACTTTGATAGATGGGCGCAAAGTGTTGTCAACATAACCGCAGCAAAGACAATTTTACCATTCAGTACTGGCACCCGCTTTATACCACCAATAGCCCTCTTGAGCTAGGTGAAGTAGGTACATATATGCAAAACGAAATAGATCGATTTTCCACAAATGTGAGAGAAAAATAACGAAGAACAGTCCGATGTGGTACAGATTTCTAGGATCATTCCTCTCTAGCTATATTCGCCATCAAGACAAACGATGGACTTTGTTTTTTTTGCCATACAAAACGACTTAGATAACGCCAAGTGAGCATTCGAGAACAATATGGGTAACGAAAATTGAGATTATTGTGATCTAGGGGTTTTTTTCAGAAGCTTTTTTTGTTAGATGGGTTTACCATTAATTAAACATTGATTAAATTCGGTGGTCACACAGTCATATTAAAATTTATAAAAAAATAGCTTGACCTTTTCCCTGAAGAACACATAATCCCGAAATCCTAATCTAGAAACCCAATATCCCGAAAACCCATAATCCAAAAAATCTAAATCCCAAAAACCCATTATCCAAAATTCAGAAAAACTAAAATCCCTAAAATCTAAAATCTAATAACCCAAAATCTCAAAAACCCATATTCCCGACCCATATTTCCCAAAAACCCAAAATTCAAATTCAACATCCCTAAAAACTTAAAATCCAGTAAAACCAACATCTCTTAAACCCTATAAAATCCAAAAACCCGAAAACCCATTTCATCAAAAACTCTTTATCTTAAAAAGCTAGGACCCAGAAAGCTCAAAATTCGGAAAATAAAATATCAAGAAAACCCAGAATCTAGAAAATTCAAAATCGATAAATACAAAAATCCAATTATAGCAAAAATCCAGGATCCAGAAACCACAGAATCTAGAAAACCCAAAATCTAGAAATCCAAAACCTTAAATCTCGAAAATTTTTTATGTATCCCAAAAACCACAAAACACAAAATTTTTAAAACTCAAAATCTAGAAAATCCCGAAAACTCATTTCCTCAAAAACTCTCTATTTTAAAAATCTAGGACCCAGAAAGATCATAATCCAGAAAACAAAGTATCAAAGGACCCAGAAACCATAGAATCTAGAAAACCCAAAATGTAGAAATCCAAAACCTTAAATCTCGAAAACCTGTTATGTATTACAAAAATCAAAAATCCACAAAACCCAAAATTTTGAAAACTCAAAATCGTGAAAATCCAAAATCCCGAAAACACAAAATCCCGCAAAATCACAAGCCATTGCGAATACTAGAGGGCTTACCTTGGAAGAGAGTTCAAATTTTTCGAAAAAATATATCAATATTAATTTTTCATACTCAAATGTGCTCTCAGTTAATCCTACTTCCACTCCACTTAAAATAAATTCAAAAAAGAAAAAAAAAGCTTTTAAGTAAATGTCGTATCTTCAAATCCAAACAATCCATATCGCAACACGCAACTATAGCTTAGCTGCACCATTCCATCAAATGTCACCATGAAGGACGGACCGGATCAATCTTTGCTCGAAAACTTTGACAATCGAATAAGTTATGGGTTTGACTTTTATTGTTCTTCTACCAGGACGATAAGGATCTCTCTCAGTCTTGCAGCAAGTCTTATATATATAGGTTGTGGCATTGTTTGTGCATTGCACAATAATTGTTGGTTCTTGCGAAAAAGTAAAGTGCGGTATAAAACCGTTTGTTACCGGCAATTTCATCTGTTACAATTTTTGCAGGCAATATAGCTCTTCACTTTACCTACTTGTATGTTAACAATACAAACAAACCTAAGTACTTGCTGCAAGGCATATACCAACCAGAGTGTAGCACATGCGGAGACTATACTCGGAAGAGTTATGCGTTCGGTTGGATTGCTCGAGAGCTCGTATCGAAAGATGGAAATCACCTTGCCGCTCGCAATTCACATTCAATCGGTATATTATTGTTAGCTGGCGGTGTGCTAGTGAATGGCCAAAGGAAACTAATTGGAATTTGGAGCCGTTGCGTTGTACCGTCGTCGTCAGTCGCGTAGATGCCTTAGCCAACAATGGAAAGTAGTATCTATAGGTACTTGAATTTATAAGTTGCTTACAAATGTGTTTTTTGAGTGCAAGCGTCTTTCGGTCATCATCATCCTCATAGTCAATGTCTGCGTTAGCGTCGCGCCGCCAGCCACGCGGTAATGTCTTGATCATTGGAGACGACTACGCGACGCGTGCAAAAGTGCAATTAATTTTTGCGGCTCCAATCGGAATCAATATTAAAAAAAAAAAATGGTTTCAAACTTCTTCCCATCGTAGGTATGAGCATTCAGGCAGTCATAGGCCGACTTTGAATTTTTTAGTTTCTTAGTTTTGGTGCACAAAAGTCAAATAATGCGCATGCAATGCATTATTTTGAATGAAGATGCATAAGATGTGATAGGTGCATCGTGTGCAGTGAGTTTTCATATACATACACAATATTATTATTATTATACACACGAGGGATTTAGTGGGAGTATAAATAAAGCTCAAAGTATCACGAGCAGTTGGGGCGATCGCATAAGAGTAGGTATGTATATCAAGACATTTTAATCTCAATCGCAATCGAAATGAATTAAAGGACGCCCATTGCTCCGCCTCCTTTAAGAGTTGGTTTGATATGATTTACTTTCAGCGAGGAGGAAAAGCATATACCGAGGAGTACCAACTAACATAAAATTTAATTTAATAATCCACATAATCATAACAAATTCAATACAAACTGTATCATATCATAATATCTGCTATAAGCATAATATAGGGAATGTCTTGCATGAATGTGGATTGTGGAATGGTAAATGGAGTATATTTGCAGCGGTATTGTGTCTGAGATGGGAATGAATTATTTTAAAATAATGCACGTCCATGTTCTAATTTTTGTTTTGGATTTTTGTCTGGCTCTGTGCATCAAGGCATTTTATGCATGCATTTTATTTTTGCATCATGTATACTGCTGTTTTCTTCATCAAACCCATCATGCATGTATGCCTGGATACATATCATACCTGCATATCTCTCCCTCATACATAAATTCCATCCTTCTGGAATGTGTAGAATGCATCGACTGCATACATTATCTACATCATTGAATGATACGCATGCGTAAAATTACTCCTTCTGTCTGGAGTTATGCTTGACACTCATTAACATACATGTATGAAATGTATGCCATGCACCATGCATGACATGTGCGCATAACAAAAACAATGTTTGAATGAAATATAATATTGTTTTATAAGCAACAAATTATTGTAACCACTAAATTAGTTTTGAAGTAAATTAAAAAAAAAAAATATTTAAACAACAATATTTGTGTAGGTACCCAATTATGTTAATAATAATTTTCTTGACAATTTAAAATTATGATCATACAACAGTCACCCGCTGCTTCATATGAAATTATTTATATTTACAATAAAAAAGAACTACATATAATAATAATTTATTCATCGATAAGTACATTTGCTTAGCACTTAATGCATAAATGTCATTCAAAATGCTGCACCTGTCTAATCATACTTAATGTCTCATTCTTCTCGAGCATAAGTCATGTTCATATATTTTTTTTTTTGTGTTTTTTTTTTTTATTTTTATTAATTTTAATTTATTTTTATTACAATCATGGTACATAGGTAAATAATAATGAGGCAATCATATCGACATGAAATTAGCAATTTTATCCACGAAGTAATATTGTCTTCGAAATCATATTCACTTTCAATATATACGTATGTATTATGTTAGCAATAAATAGTTAGTGATGTATATACATATATATAAAAAAAAAATATCTAGGTACTATTTGATGATTTTGTGAACCTGATGATGTCGCTTTATAGGTAGATAGGTATAGAGCCAGGCAAATCTCTGTTGGTTAAGTGCTCACACCTGACTGACGTGTGTAAGTTAGTGTAACCTCTGATCTTTTGTTGGGCATCGAATTACCTGTTAGGTTTTTTTTTTTTTTTTTTTTAAAGAGTAGGACATACGACCAGGGTCGTGCTGTGCTACTATAACATCTAAATGTTGCCATCCAATGAGCGTATAGACTATAAGATTTTATTTTATAGAAATGAGGCAATCATTTCGATTTATTTATTTTTTTTTTTAATCAATTAAGACATGATAATGATTTAAATTTAAAATTATTTTTTTTTTGAGAATTTGGTTTCATTAAATTTTTTTTTTAAATTTAATATTATTAAAAAAAATTGTTAAAATATTTAAAAAATATAAGCACCATTTTTTTTATAAAATTAAACAATAATGAATAATTGAAAAAAATTCTTTGAAAGTTTAAAAAAGATTTTAGTTGTTTAAAGCAAAAACTTTCTCTTACGTGCGATCACACTATAATTTTAAAGTACACATTGCACCTACTTACGCTTTAGACTGAAAAATTGTTAAACAATAAATATACCTAATTAGAAATCAATTGAATAAATAACTCCTGAAACCATTTTGACACCAACGCAATGTACACCATCCGATTTCTTAAACAAATTTCAATTTATAAGAAAAAAATTTTAAAAAATCGTTGTAGCGGTTTAAAAAAAAATAAATCATTTTTAATATATAAAATTTTGAAAACATTTTTAAGAAAAAAAAAATGGTACGCCATTTTTTTTAGTATTTATTAATGCAGAGTTTAAAAATTAAATTTGATAAAAAAATCATCTACCCATTTTCGAAATATCGGATTTTCAAAAAAAAAATTGATTCTATGAAAGATACCATTTTTAAACAATAGATAAATTTCTTTCTCCAATAATATAGAAGTTCGTGCTAATATTAGTTCAAATAAGAATTTTAATTAAAATCGTACGAGTCGTTTTTGAGAAATTCCATTCCAATTTTTAAACACCTTTATGGGAGGAGGGAGGTATACCGTCATTTTTGGACATAAGAATAATTTTTATTTAAAATCTGCTAGATAATGTTAAAAAACTGTTGGGTGCTAAATTTAATAAAAATGGACCAAGTCATTTTCGAATTATTAAGTTAATAAAAAAAAAATTTAACTTTTTTTAAAAATCAAAAAATTGAAAATTAAGGTAAAAACTTCTTGAAAGATTTTCTATAAAAAAAAAAATTGGTCACAATCAGAAGAGCCGTTTTTGAAAAAATCGAAAATCAAAAAAATGGTTCTATGGGAGTTACCACTTATGTATAACCATTTTTTCCGATTTTTTTTTTTTATAAAATGGTAGCCTTTTTTTAAAAAAAAGAATCTGATTTATTTTTTTTTTTAAATTGTGGGCACGTTTTTTTGAAAAAAATAAGATTTTCAAAATTTGGTAAACAAAATTTTAAGGCAAGTACAGTCATTTTTCGTCTTAAAAAAAATGAGAAAAGTGTGGAGGATTGCCCAAAACCGATGGGTATTAAGTTTAGAGAAAATCGACCCACCCGTTTAGGCTGCAGTCAAAGGGCAGACAGACAGAATTACGAGACCCACTTTTTTCGACTTTGCTATCATCGTTATGTCAACTTTTATCAAAATCTCGAGTTCGATTTTTTTTACGAATCCATAACTTGCCATGTTTGTGTGTAGTACTTTTATATCGCAAAAAAAAAATGCACGACTAGATCGGACGAACTTAGCTTTGGTGGTTATGAATTATTTTCATAATTTTTAGATGCATTATTGTTTAAACTTTTAAGAACTGTGATATTGCAATAAATTGTGTGATAATCGGTCAAGCCTTTAAATAGATCTAGGTACTTGAATCTCTAAACGCTAAGGAAATTTTCTCAAGAAACGTCAAAACCCTATTTTCGTCATGGGGATTTTTTTGGCAAACACCTGAAACGCAGTTTTCTTGCACTTTGTTTTTTTTACAAATACGAAGTTAAATTCAAATCGTTAGAGGCATTTTCGAGATAATTTTCTTAACGAAAATAGGGTTTTGAAGTTTTTTGAGAAAATTGATTTAATTTTGAGTTTTTCAAGTATAACTTCTCAATGGGTCAATCAATTTTTTTACAATTCTTTTAAGCTGGTGCCTCTAAATAGTTTAAACAATACTGCATTTTTTTTAAAACAACAAACAGAATTTTAAATCTTTTTTTTTGTTAAAGATTATATGTTAAATTAGATAATGTAGCCTCAACTTAGTTAATAACTGCACAAGACCAATTATGAGCCATCTATAGGAATTTGAGAATTTGGCCTTCAAGTTAATTATTATTACTATATAATATTCAATTAAACCTAAATAAGACTTCGAAATGTTTTAAAAAATCACATCATCAATATTTTATTGCATACAATATAATCCGATTAAAAAAAAAAAGTAACTTTTTATTACGGTTACCTGCCATTTTGGCAACATTTGATGTAGCTACTTATCACTGCCAATTTTGTCAAACAATTATAAATACTCGCGCTCGTTTAAATCAATAACGCGGCAATTTAAATGTTAACCACACACCACATAGCAAATTTTATATAGTGTTACCATTAATTACCCCAACATTCTGACCACATAGCTCTAAATAAATCGTACGTTCTTATGCCCATATTTATACACCTAAAGCCTGCTACTACTATATTTATCTATAAGTAACACAACTATCTATAACTGGGAAGTAATGAGCAATGAGCAAACACGACAGCAAAAACAGCACAAATTATTAATTACGCACCAAAGCGGTGTATGTATATGTATAATGCGAATTGAATTCTATATTATTTCCAGTACTTCAGAATATGCCCATTAAGTCTCTATATTTGTCATAATGTTCTTCCACCTTCCAATTTAAGGCCGAGCAAAATACGATTTATCATGTTCGAGGAGTAGGTACCTGTGGTTGATGGGGCTGAAGCGAATTATAGGGAATCACGTGGATGCCATACACAAATTATTACCATGCCAAAGGCTTTAGCGAGCGCGGTAGCTGGTGCTGGTGCTGGTGGTATAGAGCTGATTCAAAAAGTTCCATCTGCACTTCTATATCGCTTGGATCATGATTATGATGGTGATTAGGACAGAAAACAACGACACAAGAAGAACGCAAAGTATATATTTATAAAAGGATGGACAGACGGACAGACGATTCCGACGGAATCGAAACGCGTTGTCGGTTTTGGAAATGATTTACTTTCAGATTTGGGTGGAAGCAGAAGAACCATCATAATGCAAGGTGGGGTCCAGTTTTAATTTTTTTTTTTTTTTAAACCATGATCGGTAGCTAAATTCTATTTAAAAATTCAATTGGTGTGCGTTTGAATTTCGTCCATAGACATTAATATTTTAATTCGACGCGTTTTATGATCATTTGAGCATTGGAATTGAAATATTTTATTCTATTCATTTTTTTTTAATCATTTATGAGTGATATTTAAGAATTTCATTTATTTATCACATCATACCAGCTAAAATAAAGAAACAGTAGGTAAGGATAAGGTAAAAATCGGTAAAAATTGATTTTTGTTTTGGGTTTACTAAGAGGGCTTTTGGTACTTGCTCCAGGAGAAAATTGACTTTGAATCTTCGACCGTAATCTCTTCTTAAATTAAAAAAAAAAAACTCAATTTTTGACTAAACTTTTTCAGCATCGATCTTCTGTGCAACTTTGGGCTTAAGTAAGTGTTCATCCAGCTAGAGCAGTAGAGCCTAATTGAATAATAATAAATTGGATTCAAATTTGGTAGAGATGATTTTTATATAATTCGCTAGACTCTAGAGAATAAATTCAATTTTTTGTTTTAGCTCATTTGGTATGGTAGCCATATACGATTTAATTTTTTTTTTATTTTCTTGAGAATGGCTCTAACGATTTTGATTAAACTTCTTACCTAGAGTTTTAAAAGCAGTTTCAATAATTTTGAATATGTATCATGTTGTTCCAAAAAGGTCAAATATCGAAAATGGGGTTTTTGATTTTTTGTTTTTTTTTTCAGAAAATTTCCTTTCTTTTTGGAGTATTCCCTAATATTTCGTTACTGACTTGATAAACTTTCATATAATTTGGCAGTTCGGTAGGTACTTAAAATTAGTTCAAGTAATATTGCATTTTAAAATTTTAGAAATCAGGTTGGACCCGTTCACGAAATTTTCCACAACTTGTGCTTATAGTCTCGAATAATGTTTGGCTAGAGGTACCTTACACCCACTGAACTTAAATTCATTCGGTTGACATTTCCACCGACGACGTGTATACAAAGGTCCAAATTCAACTGCTAATATTAGAGGTGGCGTTTGAAGCTTTACCACAATCTAGTTGAAGATCTTCGCTAGCGATTTCTGTTACCGTCTTTTTTCACAGTTTATGTGTTTTGACAATTCTTAGATTTGACCAGTAAAATTAATATTTTTCCCACTGTTAGAAAACATTGTATATATTTGTTATTTATTGATCTTTTAACAGGCCTGCTCGATGTCAAGAACATCGAAGTTCGAAGAAACACTACAATATACGATTCAACATTTGCGTATGACTATGACGATGACCAGCAGCGTACGTTCGTCCGTCTGCCGATCGGGTGGTGACTTTATTTTATATTACCACTGATTTGAATATCGTTTCCTCTCTTGCAACAAATGCAGCATAACAATTTGTCTGCGCCGCCGCCGCCGCCGATGCCGCTGCCGCTTCCACTGCCATACTATCGTGGTACCTAAATAATGTTACTCGCGTTTTTTTTTGCTGTTTTATTTGATGAATGAATGAATGATAATGCTGTTCACTATAAATACATTCAGAATGAAAAAAAAAATCGATTTTTAATTCATCACCATATACATATACAACCCTTCATACGTATTTCCATCATATCAGTGTCCATGTCCATGTTTTTTTGATGATGATGGTCTTCAGCAAAACCAAGAAGAAGTTATTGGCTACAATATGGTTGAGTTCATGGTCGAAGTAGTAGAAGAAGCGAATTAATATAATAAAATATTATAACGACGTTTTAAGCTTCTTTCTGTTTTTTTTTTTTGATTCGACAAAGATTTCAATAAAATAACTGCAAAAGGTTTTGGGCATATATGTCTATAATATAGTTTTGAAGGGCCTTTGATGTGTTGTCGGTCGAAGATCAAAAAGGTATCGAACACAATGTGCATATATTTAAAAAAAAAAATATTCTGATTGAAGCTTTTGATGTTTTTGGGGCGACTACGAGTTGACGCGACGCAACGATAGAAGCATACAAGTAGCATAATATTGAGACAACATCGCTGATGCATCAGCAACACCAAAAAATTCATTAAAGAAGGAAGTTCTTAACTTGAGTTTTAGTTAAAATGCTTTTAGAATATTTTATCGAAAAATAAGATGGTGGCAATGACATTTTCACTTTAAGATAACTGAATTATGAATTAAGGAAATTAAAATTTTGTGTTTGTTTTTTTAAGCTGGCCCTGGGCGAGTTATGTGCTGCATTTTAAGTGCATCATATGTTTATACATATACTGGTGGAGTGATCATTTGATAGTTGTAAATTTTGATTTATTGCAAGGGAAATGTTTTTGGCGGTATTTAACATGAAAACTAATTAGAAAAATGTAAATTAATTTTTTTTGTTGTTGATTCGTTTTGTGTTTATGGATATTTTTGATGAAAGATAAGCTTTCTTTTACCACACACAGTGTGAGAAAGTAGGTTGTAGTGGATAGTACAAGGAATAGTCTATTCATAGAAACATATGTCATACGACATGAATCTTAATTCGTACATTGGAAACATTCCAATAAATTTTTGGAGACTTCTGATATATTGACTATACATTATACAACCAGGACCTTTATTATAAAGGAAATATCTAGGAAAGGGTTAATATCTTTGGAAGAGACTTGGGAATATTTACAGTTAAGGTCAAGAATCGTGACAAGTCATCAAGATCAATTCCTACAACGTAAAAAATTTAAGGTCCCTTCCATTCAACAACAAAATGCATTACATATACCGGTTAAGAGTTGTAAGTTTGTACCTTGAGTATCCAGAGGTGTCCCGTCCTATCACCAAATTTATTTTATTATTTTCCAGAATATAATTTAGTCTTTCTGATTTTACCAACTTTATTGTTTGTAATGGGTGATATTTTAAGAGGTTTAGAACTTAAAAAAAAAAAAAAACACACAAAATTCGAAAAAATGAATGAAATATTTATTTGAATCGATAGTTTGAACCTTGCAATTTAATGTTTAAAGATAATTTCATGCAAATGTTGACCGCGGCTGCGTCTCAGGTAGCCCATCCGCTGAGTCCAATTTTGGCATACTCTTTCACACATATCGGCCGGTATCTCACGAATGAATGCATGGATGTTGGCTTCCAGTGCGTCAATCGAAGCGGGCTTGTCCCTATAGACATTAGCCTTGACATACCCCCACAAAAAATAATCTAATGGTGTCAAATCGCACGATCTAGGCGGCCAATTGACCGGCCCGAAACGTGAAATTAACTGTTCACCAAACTCGCCTCGCAATTGCGCCATTGTTTCGCGTGCTGTGTGGCATGTGGCACCGTCTTGTTGAAACCACATATCATGCAAGTCAAGAACTTCCATTTCGGGCAAAAAAAAGTTTGTTATCATCGCTCGGTAGCGTTCACCATTGACAGTAACGCTGCGATTCGCATCATCTTTGAAGAAATATGGCCCAATAATGCCGCCGGCCCATAAACCGCACCAAACAGTGGCTTTTTCGGGATGCATTGGTAGCTGTTGCAATGCTTCTGGCTGATCTTCACTCCAAATGCGGCAATTTTGCTTATTTACGTACCCATTCAACCAAAAATGAGCCTCATCGCTGAACACAATTTTTCGATAAAAAAGCGGATGAACATTTCGAACCGAGCACGAATTTGGATAGTAAAATTCAATAATTTGCAAGCGTTGTTCATTTGTAAGACGATCCATGGTTAAATTGCAAACCAAACTGAAGCTGTTTGACAGTGACACAAGGTACTAAACACACGTCAGCTGTCAAAACCAGTGTTGCCAAAACCAAACCAGCTAAAAAATCACCCGTTATAACTATCTGATCTTTAATTTTGTTATGGCATTTAAAAAAATTGAAAAGATGGGCTACCGAAATTTCTGTCTAAAATTCTCATTGCTTCACTGCTTCAGTTAGGGTATTCAAATAGGGATGGGTAGATTTTGACAGTGTCCATGATGTTGTTTTGTCTGTTTTTAATTTTCCAGCTTTTTTTTAAATTTATTTTTTTAGACACTTTATCAGCAATGAATTAAAGAATTAAAGTATTTTTAATACTTTAGAAGTAATTATTATTATAACTGGTCTTTAAACTGTCAGACTCAAAGTGATGGATTTAATAATTGGCCTTAGACCTCAAAATTGGTCTTCTTACGCAATCCAATTTTTTTTTTCCCTATATTTTTTAATAAAATGAGATGAGATATTTTATATTTTTTTAGAAGTATTCAAACACTTTAGAGATATTTAGACTGACAAAATTTCTCGATTTCTATTTATATTCTAATACAAAAGACATACAATTTGGAATGAACTCCCCAAGCTAAGACAGACAAAACTAATACTTGGGAATTATAACCAAGAACATTTTACATCCTGTATCAGCTTAAGTAGGAACAATTTAAGGATGATAACGGGTCTCTGGCCAGTGACATTGCAAATTTAAAAGACACCTAAGCATCCTTGGCTTGGTGAGCAATACCATCTGCAGATTCTGCAATACCCATGAGGAGACACCAGACCACATCTTAGGTAGTTGTGAAACACTTGTGCATCAAAGTCATAGATATCTGGGTCGTCACCAGATAGAACAGAGCGAATTACCCTTTCTTAAAATACTCCAAATACTAAATTTCCTCAAAGTGACTAATTTGGAGGAAGAGCTGTAAATGAGCACTCTCACCTAGCTCTATATAGATACATATATGTATAATAGATCTCAAGGTCGCAGTGCAATTAATACCCCAAATATTCATTCATTCATTCATATTCTAATACAATTTTCGTCAATAAATTTTGAGAGTGGATGCATAGAACTAAAATAAGAGTGTGCGGATTTCAAGGTATAAGCATCGTGATCAGGGTTTGAACCTTACTCAAAAAAGAAAATTTATTCCAATTTAAGGAAAAAAAATAAGTTAGGAGTGACAGAATGACGGAGCTCCGGTTTTTTGAGATCTAATTTTTTTTCCACATTGAAAAATTAAAAAATTCTTTATCTAAACCCCAAAAAAGGAAATGAGCAGTTATTAAATTCTTAATATGAATTTTTGAATCTAAATTTATATTCTGTTCTGAAACGAATAGAATTAATCAGATTTATTTATTTTTTAGTTTAAGAATATTTATTTTTGTTAAAAATATATTTTTTTGAAAACTTGTGTTTTTCTTTCGTTTTAAAATCTACTCCGGAAATTTTCATTTTGCTCCATTTTTTTTATTACAAAAAATCTGTTCCGATATTTTAATACTGAGGTTCTAACCCCATTTATGATATCGAATACAAACAGTTTTGTTCTTACACCTCTGGTGGGGGCAGGGATTTACAAAATTGTAATTTTTCTAAACAAATTTTTTTAAACTCATTTTTGCTTAACTTATCAGAAGGTTATATCTTGAAATATAACCTTTTTAAGGCTGTCTTAACCTAGCCCTAAAAAATTCTATGTCTTGCTGAAGGATTACTAATTTAATTTTTTACTAACAACAATTATAGAAAATATCTAATTTTGAAAAATGGGAGCCCATCCCTGCCATCAAAATATATTTTTTTATCTGTTCTTTCTTTTTTTTTTTAAATCTGAAAACCACAACACTATATTAAAGCATAACAAGCTAAACTGGAAAATTTTTAGAATTAATCTAACACTACTAATTATATTTTTTTCGAATAATGGAATGGTCATTTTAGCTTATAATGTTTTTAGAAAATTGTCATTTCTTTCAAAATTAAAAATTTAAAAACAGGGGAAAAAATCGATTTTTGATTTTTTGTTTAATAAAAAAAAAATATTTTTAGGGAAGGTCAAAAAAAAAAAAATTAATGTGTTGTAATAATGTAATAATAATAAAGATATTATTAAATTTGAAAAATAAAAATTTTGGGCGTTGAGTTCTTATAGGTTTTTTTTCGCAAAACTGTGATTGGTAAAAAAAATTAAAAACGCCACGTAATAAAAAATGGTCAATATGTTTGTCATCTTTTATACAAAAAAAAAAATAGCAACTTTTCTGGGCAAAGAGAACTACTTAAGTTTTAAATTTTGAATTTTTCATTAAATTAATTAATCTCTGAAAAACCATATTGCAATTGTAAGGTACATAAAATAATATCTATCAATACCTTACAACGAAAATTAAAAAAAAAAAAAAATACAAGATCATAAAATGGTTCTTTATATAATGATGACTTTTGTTATTTCTTTCGTTGGACATTAGAGATTTCCAAGATATTTAAAAAAATATCACTTTCTTTTTTACTTTCATAACAAAATTATTTCGCAATCATTATCCATATCACAATTAAACTCAACCAAAATTATAGCCCCATAATTCTAGAAAGTTTATCATCCGTAACAAAAAACATTAGTATTCCCTTAATTTAACATTTTCCCCCCCCAAACAAAAAAAACAAAAAACTTACATCAAATTCACTTAAATGGACATAATAATGTCCGCACCAGTCTTTAGAAAAAAAAAAAAAACAGATTTCTGCACGAGATAATTATAATTCTTCAACAAAACAAAAAGTCTTGACAGAAGAAAATTGGCCAAAGATTATTATCTTGTAAATGAAGTCACCTTTGCTCGCAGTTATTACCAGATCGAGGTCATCTCATCATAGTTTCAGCGCAGATCATTTTCACTCAACAAAAATATTATAATTGACTTTATCTCAAAGCCCCAAAAAAAAAAATAAAATAACAAAAATATAAAAATAAACAATTGTCTGGACTATAGAAGAAGTCGTCTATTGAAAATAAAATTATGATACCTAAGTGACGTGGAAATGTGATTTCCTTAGATGTCAGCTACTGTCTTGGCATATAATGACCACAATTTTGAAGAAAATGAAAAAAAAAAAATCCGACCGCAATCGAAAGTATGTATCTCATCTGTTGTGAGTGAATTAGGGTCTATCCCCGCAATGATGACAATTGACTGTTTTTAAATGAAACACAAAAGAAACTCTTATACACGCTCCTGGGAAAATTTGTTTTACCAAAAAGCCGACAAGACTACTGCTACTTCCACCGTCTCACCGCCACCGCCACCGGCGCACTTGCGCGATGCCCTTTTTGTAAGCATAAGTTAAGTATGGCTGTTTGACCCCCGCCACCACTCTTTGGCTTGAGGTTCAGAGGGAAATCCGTTTTTTTTTTGGAATCATGTTGAAGTGCCCATCTTTATATACAAATGCAGCACGCAGGGTGCAGTGTATAATAAGTTTAGTTGGGTTTCGGAAGGTTTTTTTTTTTTTTTTATTTGAAGCAAAGCAGATCTCAATGCTAATTATGTGAAGCCCGATGGCGCCAGTCGGATAATTTTTGTGTCTTTTTCAAAAAACAATTAAAACGTGATCACGGTGAACAATTTGATTTTCAGGGGCAATCTGGAAGAAAATGTCTCAAGGATTCAATTCTTTCGGATGAGACAGTGATGTTATAAGAATAGTGATAGAGAAAAGGCATACAAATAAAGGTTACGATCTATAAAACAAATCGGTGTTATAAAAAGACTTAAAAGTAACGTGTTTTTTTAAGCGATTGTTTTAGATTTGAAACCAACATTAGTAATTTTACTTTGCCTTAATTTCTTATTTGAAAAAATACCTGGTTTGTGTCAAATTTTTTTTTTAAATATCCTTTAAATTTTTGGGATAAGTTACTGAAAGAATTCTTTTTATAAAAATACTAGCTAAACACTGTCACCTTCGTAGTGTCACCTCTTGAAAATTTGTCAAACTACAAGATGATTTTAGGTCAAAAGATGTTTATTATTAACTATAAGTGGGTTAAATTAGAAAAAAATAAACACGCCATGCTTTTTAGATTCTTGAAATTGTAATTATAAAATTTAAATTATCTAGAGATGTACCTAAAGTTAGGAGGAATCCTATACATAAGAAAAGTGGGCGTGGCAGTAGGAGGATTTCCAAAAAAACAACATACTGTAATGATTTTGGCTCAAAAAGGATTTATTATAAATTATCATTCTTCTTAGGTTCTAATGATAAAATTTTAATATAAGAAAAGTGGGCGGGATGGTAGGCGGGAGAAATGACAAAAGTTGTGCTTTAGGTTGGAGAAAGCTTAGTTACAAATTTTAACGTTCTAGAGAGATAAAACTAAAATATGATAATAATAAATAAAGTGGGCGTAGCATTGGTAGCATTTTAAACTTAGAATTTTACAACTGTAAATTTTTACTTCAAAAACGATAAACTTCTTTCTTTTAAAATATTTAAATCTTTAAATATAAATCTACAAAATTCAATTTTCTTTCAAAACGAATATAACAACCCTGTTTAAAGGCCACTGAACGAATTTCCATTTTAGAACGACGAAAATAGTTTATGTCCGCGTGGCATATCTTCGAATGTCGTCAATGCTAGATCCACACCAAACCAAACCAAACCAAACCAAACCAAACCGAACCAACCGATGATGATGGCGGGCGGTGGTGGCGTTGGCGTTGTTTGGTGGCAGCCAGCAAGAAATATATGCATTTATGTACCTACATTTTACATAAGTATATATGTAGTTGAGTTGGCCACTTTCAGTTTGGTGCCATGTCATCCACATCAACAAGTCCACCAAATCCACCCGCCACATAGGGCGGTCTAGTCTGCATTTCGAGTACAGCACATGAATACCAAATTGCATGGCACTTCCCCATGAGTGTTAAGCCATTTATGTATATTATACTCGTACACAATATCGAACCGTATAACTCCATACGCAATCAAATCGATTTATTTTTCTGTGAAACAAATGTTCTGGTCTGGTTCTAGGATTGTCCCTGACCACATTTGCCAGGGTGGACTTATGTGCTGCAACTGCAAGTGTACGTTGATGGCACATCCGGCTTCTTTTGGTACCTCATACACATCAGGCATATTATGTACATATTAGTATTCCGATCGAGTCAGAGTTGAACATTCAAAGAAGCCATACTCTATACTCACTCTTCAACTCATGTGCACTTATGATAAGAAAATGTGAACGCGTACTGATTTATATCAACCTATGCTGAACATGCTATGGACAATCTTATAGATACGAGTACATATATTAAAAAGGCAAGGAACACAATAAATAAATACGGGCAAAATAAAAATAATAAAGAAAAAAAAAAAACAATAATAAAATAGTTATAAATGCGGATGAATGAGTCGATTTGATTTGAATCGCAGGGACAAGAATATGAATTAGAGTCTTTCTCTTTTATTAACTATTTTACTACAAGAAGGTATAATAGTTATACTGACTGCTGTTGCACATGTGATGACAGTTTTTAATGTTAAAGATACGAGAAGGTATAGGAATATACCAACGATGACAATGGAACTTCCGTGAGATGTCCAATCTGATTTCCTGTGACAGTTTGTTTATTTTTTTTTTTATTTTTTTTTTTATTTTAACTTCAGAAGAAGTTCGAGGAAGTAACTACTTCCGTTGGGTCGAACATTTTATATACACCTTTTGTCTGAGTAGAATTATATTGGAGTCATAAGGAAGTTGAAGAGACAAGTAGTTGATGAGCACATCACAATCATGGTGTTACTCTTGTCATCGATTTATATGTGAACAAGAACATTTCTTGTGATTTTTTTTTTGTTGCTGTGCAGACACTTCCTATAAAATAAAAATCTAATAATCTGATGGATTTTTCTTAAGATGCTCTATAGAGTAAGATTTGGTATATGAATTCAAAGTTGTAATCAAACCTATTTATTTAGATAATTAAGAAAATCCAAAAAATTATTTTAGCTTATCGCAATGGACTCCGCGTCTGAATATCTCTCATCCTACATATATGTACATCGAGCTAGAGCCTGAACGGATGCACGGACTTTCTTCCCGTTTAAAATATTAACGTCATATAACACAAAATCTCCAGTTTTAAATTAGATCGACATTCTAGTTCCTATATGCTTAAAATTTATATCTTCTTATCTTCTTGATAAACCGAGGTAAAACTGCTCATTAACAATAGGTGCGTTTCGTTGTACAAACTTTTATGGTTAAAAAAAAAATAAATGAGCACAAAAAACCACCATTACATTACTATTTAAAAAAAAAATATGAGACAGATTTTTGAAAAAAATTAAACTGATTTATTATTAATTATGAAAAAATGGCTTCTCTCAATAATTTGTATACGAAAAAACCAAAATATACTTGAAGTTGTGAGCTTTGATGGTAATAATTTTGTCTAATACTGTTCTTCAAAATTTAGAAAAAAAATTTAACAAAAGTTTGCAGTTTCAAAAAAAAAAAAATAAAAAAAAATAAATATGCCGCCTCCCTTCCGTATTTTTTACCTCTTCCAAAAATATATATAAAAAATTTAAACCTTAACCATAACTTACAATAATTATAGCTGTAGGCTTCGATGTCGAACGACGACGTTACGATTAGCAAACGCACAGTAATTTTTTTTTAAATTTGGATTAATTTGCCTGATTTTTATGGTTTTTGATCTCTTTCCAATTAAATCAGAATGGGCATGGCGGAACGAAAAATAAAAAATAACACAAATAGTTGAAAAGAGGTAAATACCTACACTAAATATTTACGTTCTAAAGACAAGGAGAAGGAAACAAAAATAATAATAAAACTGGGCGTGTCTGTGGGTGGATTTTACTCAAATCACTTTCCTAACTATTTCGTTGCTAATAAAAACTAATTATTAAATTTTAGAGAAATGGATTCATAATTTCTTGAGTCTATAAATTTATTTGTATATAATGTATGTACTAGCTGAACCCTGCTATGTTTTGTAGCGCCATCTATTAAATATTTATCAAACTACAAAATTTCAACTTTATGATAACGAAGATTGGAGGAATTAAGAAATAATTTTATGAAATTTTAATTGGAACATTAAATGTATAAGAAAAACACAAATATAGGAAAAGTGGGTGTGGCTTTTGTTTATAGATTACAGAATTAAAACTTACTGGGGATGAACAAAAGGAGGAATCTCAGATATAAGGAAAATGAGCGTGGTAGCTAGTAGCCGGATTTCCAAAAAAAATCTACAAGTGTCTTGGTTTTGGATCAAGAGAGATTTATTATAAATTTTCAGGACGAACATTAGAATAAAATTCTAATATAATAAAAATGGGCGTGAAAGTGAGCGGAACAAATAACACATATGTCATGCTTTTAGGTCGAAGATATGTAGCTCAATTACAAAATATTAACTTTCTTAGGATCATCAATAAAGTGAAAACTAAAATACGATATAAGTGGGCGTGGCAGTGGGAGGGTTTTCTAAAAACCGCTCTTAAACAAAGTTTGTGATAAATATACAATTTTTATAGAGCCATGGTTGGTTTTAAATTTTTTTACAACCACCAAATTAAAAGATAAAAATCAATAACCACCAAAAACTGACCAAAAGTTTAAGAAGGATTTTCGAGACGAATAGTTCATAGATGCAGAAAATCCCTACCTAAATATGAGTCATACTAGCGGTATTCATGCAACGTCATAAAGTCTTCGTAAACGTGATAAACTTAACTTGTCAAATGTTCACAGAAATTTGACAAGTTTACGCAGTTTACAACAATTACAACGACTTTACGCCATTGCATGAATACTCCCACTGTTTTTAATGATTTTTCTACCACTACTTACAAAATTTGTTCAAAATAAAATTTATTCTGATGTATGGTAAAATACTTTTAAAAAAATCTATTTTTTAATTTTTAATACACGTATTTCGATTTATTTATTTTCAAGGTTAGAAAATAATTTCAAATTTACAATAAGTCATATCAGGTGCCGATCGCTTTCACAAAGAGTTTATCTCCTCCCGGATCCCGGATCAAAAACTCCATACACTCAATATATACAACATTATTCACTATAAAAAAAAAACACTTTGCATTTATTTTATGATTTAACATAAATTTTACTGACAAAGACGGGGCACTAATTTGTTAATTTGTTTCTTATCTTACTGCTCTAACCAGAACTAAATAATGCATGACATTTTATTTGATTGAGAAATTCAAAACACCACCAATAAAATATAAATCAAAATCATGTATTTACATCTAAAGGTTCCATAACACAACCATTCCAATTAACTTTGATAGTTTCATTAAATTTTTAAATGTTATTCTTATTTTTTGTGTTTTTTTTTAGAAAATGAATTGTTATTAACAAAAATAGCTGCAATAAAAATCTAAATGGATTCATCAAAGAGACCTACTGTTTTAATTTTTTTTAACGATTTAGATATGTGTGTGTGTGTTTCTATTTCTGTTTTTTTTTAATGTTTTTGATGAATATTATAGCAAAGTGGGAACATTTGTATACCACTACCCCATTAGCAATAAATAACAAGAAAAAAAAAAAACGAAATAGGTATAAGTTATTTCAAGTGATTATAAAAATTTTATCATAAGGTTTACATTTTTTTATTATATACATAAATCGACCACAACAAATACAAACTTAAGAAAAAAAAAACATGAAACATAACAATTTGTGTTTCGTTTAAATTTAATGTGACATTAAGATTTTTTCTTTGATTTTGAATTTGATTTTGAATTTTTAAATAAATTTATACAAGAACTACTAATTTTGTTCATGGCAATTAAGAAACAGGTATAATGCCAAATTAAATTTAAATAAATATATATTTATTATAGAAAGCCTTTTGTTAATTTGTTTGTATTTTAAGCATGATGTGTAGTTATAATTAATTTGTTTCTTTATTTGTTTACAAATAATGTGGGCGTTTAAATTGCTCATTATTTTATTATTTAATGTTGTTTTTTTTTAAGTTAAAGTTTAAAGTTGTAATATATTTATAAAGATTTTACTTCTTTTCCCGTTGAGATGCATTGTTATTAACAACAAATTTAATTAGGATGTTATAATAAAACAAATAAATCACTTAGAAATTATTAAAGAAATATAAACAGTGCTATGTAAATAATTTTAATTTTAAATATTTTATTTTCACATATTTTTGTGAAATGCAAATAACAAGATTGTGATGCCAACAAGGTCTTCAACTTTTTGTAAACCTTTTTTAAAAATTAAAACAAAATAGTTTGAAGCTAATAAAAAATATTTTATTGATTATTGCGTATGAAAAAAGACTTCAGTTAAAATATCCCCGCTTTGATAGCCAATTTCCCAATTTTTAATTATGTTTGTAAAGCGTGATAATTAATTATTCGTTCTTATTTTTATACACAGAACTTTAGTAATATTTATAAGTAATTTTTGTGTGATAACACACTTGCAGTTAGGCTGCCAAGCTTTCGCACCATCATAATAATATGGAAGGTTTGAATGAAACAACAACACTTGGGTGAGCTACCACCAAGATTTTTATAGGCTGCAGTTATAGTAATATTAATATTAATTCGTATACTCTTTGCAATTTAAGCATAAATTTAAATACCATCAATAGATATTTTGATAATGTGAATTTCCTTTAAATTTTGTTTAAAGTGGCTTAGGTAAACTGCTTATACAAATAAATGTTTAAAAATTGGAAAAAAGAATATAATTCTTATGGAATATAAATTGTTAGGTATATTGATATGTAAAAATATTTTCTCGTACAATTTTATGCTGAAAATATATTAGACTGCTTAGTATGGAACACGTTTGAATCCCACTTCTGAGACCATGTCAACAAGCTTATGATTGATTAATTAACTACTAACGACTACTAACTTCATTGTCATTTAGTTCTGATATTAACAACTGGGCCCTGGGTGATCGAAAGTCTACATCTGGAGTCACTAGAATTTCAAATGATTTGTTTATTTCTATCAGCGATGGTAGTTGGTCAAATTAAAAAATCACAAACTTATACGTAAGCCGTTCAAAATTAAGCAGAAAATTGTAGGTCCTCTTCATTCATGCTGATAAAAAGCAAACATAAATGGTTGAGTATCTTAGATCATTAGGCCCTGGTTCTTCATGAGTTGGTTTTGCCACCAAATTAGTATTTTTTAAATAAGTAAAAAAAATATAAAAACCAAATTAAAAAAAAAAAATAAATCTTATTTAAAAATTTTTACTGTAAAAGCAGCCAAGGATCCATTGAATCAGCTTTTTCTTTTATATTTAAAAATTCAAATCTTATCAATTTGAAGTAAAAGAAAACTGTCTTCTACTTTCAATAGAATTTTAATCAATTCTTTAAATTTTATGTTAAATTACAAAAAAAAAATAAAACAAAGGTGGTCTTAAAAAATATATTTGCAATTCAACCGTGAGATTACTGAGTATCTTTATACCACACACATGAGTAGAGGATAGTATAGTAGCTACAACATATATCGAATATAAAGGTGAATACCAGTGTTGCACTATGCCGCAATAAAAACAAAGTACTTCTTTATACTATGACTATTTTAGATTTGGATTTGCACATCGATTTGCCGACATTATATACGAATAAATACACTCTGACTTCTCGAAGAAAAAATCAACAACAAAAATGACAACAAAAATTTATATATATGTATATCTATCTATAATCCTCACACATACTCCTCGCTCTTATATGGCAGGAAGAAAAAAGAGATGGACTCAAATTAAATTCCAATTCATTTGCTACCAAGTTCGCATTAACATAAAACAAATTATTCCTTCGTGACTTAACCATAAATGACTTTGGACAGAAAATAGGAGAAAATATCAGCGAAAACATAAAAAAAAAAAAAAACTGAAAAAAATGTTGTTTGATTTTTTTTTGCTGTTGTTGTTGCTTCTTTTCTGAAATCATTTCCATTTATTGTCGCGTCGAATGTATGTAACTATTCGATTGCAAGTTACAGAGATAATCTAGGTAAGGTTTGAAATCCATTTACAGCCAATATGCTAAGTTTTCTTTTTTTGTAATTTTTTTTTTGGTTTTTGCATTCGATGTCCAAACCAAAGCTAAATAATAAAAAAAAATAATCAAAAATGCGTTGCCATTTCCAAAAGAAAGGTTAATCTTTTAGCAGTAACGTCCTAAGCGAATGAAACTAACTTTTATATACACGTATTGAATGAGTGTTCTTGAGATTGGTGAAGAATCTCAAGACATCTTCTCTTAAGTGGTACTTATCATATTAGGGCATAATCATTCGATTTTAGTACTTCGTGATTGAGTATTTGTTATTTGCTTTGCCATTAAGGATAAGGAAGATGTTTAAATTACAAATCAAGTGAAAATCAGCTATATCTCCATAGAAAAGAATGTTTATGTCGAGATTTTTACCTCATCTTTCATCTATATTTAATATTTAAATGATGGTGTATTATATTGAGAGGTTCTTCGAGGACTTACCCTTCCTTAAAACTGATAACCAATAACAAATTTCAAAATCGAATACTTTTGATGGCTTTTCTTAATAAACAAAAGAGCTGACCATCGAACTTGATTTCTTCAAATTTTTTGCGAAACTTCAAGTTTTATAGAAAATTTCATAAAACAAAAGAGTTGAGCATCGAACTCGATTTCATCAAATTCTCTGCGATATTTCAATATTTCGTTTCCTATCGACGACGACGACAACGTAGGCTATAAAAGCCTCAGTAAACCCTTCTTATATTGTCTTCGAGAAGAAAATACTCTGTTTTTTTTTTTTTTTTCGTGAAATTACATTTCAGAAGTCGAATGTCGTGCAACTCGTTGAACCTCCAGCACCCAGTGTATTATTAAAATCCACCTCACGACTGTCCGACACTTCGAAGTGTGTATTAACCACACGAATTCTGATTCCTTCTTTTTATTTCCCACAAGTGTTGTTCTCGAAGAGAAAAACAAAAAAAAAAATTAAAGCTGCAAAATATAAGGCACAAAATATGAACGAACACCTCATGCTCGCTGACTCAACAAAACAGTTTTTTTCATTTATATTTTTTTTTGTTTTTGTGGGTAAAGTTAGGTCCTAGACCAATTCAGAAAAAACACTCAGACACAACACGGCCAACGACGAATATGTTGGAATAATAATAATTTCCATATGGTGTGACCAGTCGATTTCGTGATAATCCATTATTAATGCGAATCAGCATATTATCTCGTGGCGCTTATCTATCGAAGACTATAATATGGTGTCTGGTGTATATGTGTGTGTGTTAGCCACTAGTTTAGTGATCGCTATTGTTGCTTGCTTTGCCACTGTTTGCTACCACACAGCCTGAACGAGCGCATATTATTCCTTGCAGAAATGTTACAATAATTCACATCCTGCTTGTTCCTATTGAGTCAATGTGTGTGTGTGTGTGTTTTTGATCAAGATGATGGTGGTAGTAGTAACTGGTACTCTATGGCATCGATACTATCGATAGATTACATCAATAGGATTTTGTTTGATATCCACACACAGCAGGCACGATGAGATCAAAAAAAAAAAAAGAAAAACTCTCATTTTGAGCGTGCAGCTAATATTTTTTCTCCCAAAGCACATTGTTTTGTATGGATAGCAGTCCAGCCAACTGAATAAGGAATTCTTCCCATAGCCTTTCTTTTGATCCGAATTTGGTTGCACCATTCATTTCGCCAAAGATCAGCCCACACGCGTAGAAGTTCCCTTGGCTCACTTGTATATGTTTATAAAAAGAAGAGGTGAGAAGAAGCGGCACCAACACCAGACCAAAAAATGAACCCATTTGGTTTTGGTTATGTGAGAAGCGTCATTAATCAGGGACGTATCTTCAAAAAAAAAAAAAATAAGTACCATTTTTTTCTTTAATTACAATATTACGGAATGTTTTACAATTAAAATTTTAGATATTTGTTTCTAAAAGCAGTGAAGTGAGAAGTTTGATTAAAACCCGCCCAGTTCCACGCCCACTTTTATCATATTTCTCCTCATTAAATGTCCTCAGAATGTTAAAATATTATAATTAAGTTCTCTTTAACTTAAAACGTAATATATTATATTTTTTTTACCGCCCACTACCACGCCCAGTTTTCTTATAACTGAGATTCCTCTTCTCTGAACAATACTTAAAATTTGAAATTTTTTAATTAAAAGCTCTTCAACTTAAGTATGGCATGCGCTATATATTTTATAGCCCGCCTACTGCCACGCCCACTTTTCTTATACTCAATTTTTTTTCCTTGTGCATAATTTATGAATATATTTTTCTTTGAAATTTGAATTTTTTTAGTTTGACAAATGTTCAATAGGTGGCGCTGTAACGCGTGGTAGAGTTCAGCAAGCAAAACCTTTAAAATGTGAAACAGAAGTTTTTTGAGGTGCAAGGTTGTTACTCCAAAAAAAAAGCTCAAACATCGTAAATAAAGGTTTAATATATTTAAAATTTCACCTCCTTAAATAAGACGCTCCTGCTCACAATGATAGGGGGCGTTGGGATGGAAAATGCTAAACCCAATATCGCCTGCAAAGTGGTACACAGTGTCTCGATATTACTTTGCATTTACATCAAATGCGTGCCATGCCATATTTAGATGGTCCATTGTTAGTCAGATTTTTCAGTTCAAGTAGTCGACGTCGCATCGTTGTCGTCGTCGTCGATGATATGTTTCTTCGTTTCCAGCATGTCTCCTGTTTTTAGCCTAAAACAAAGTATGAGCATTATATATAGAGGCAATAACTATCATTTGGTGATGCTACATAATCGCATTTAACCGACCACAGTTCACATTATAGTACAAGTATAGTGTTCCTCATATTTTTCACTCCCATAGCGATCAGGCAAACACATCATGCGGACCTGCAGGAGGAAAATATTATGCTAGTAGCTATACGAAGACAAGGGGGAGCTTAAATCTCTCACGGTTTGCTAAACCGTCGATATGCGTCGCGGTCATTCAGGTTGCAGCTTGCTTTTCTTTGTTGCCACTTTTTGCGACACACCATCAGTGGCTGCTGCCGTTGGTACCGGTGTTGTTGCAGTGCTCCTGCCACTGCCACCAGTCATAACAGTTGGAATAATAATAATTATTATTATCAGTCGCTTGGTCTGAGGGATTATGAAATTGCAATTATGTGGAAATTTTACGCTCCATTCACGCATTCAATGATGGCTAAAGCAATGAGATGATGTTGTGGATGCTGGATGCTGGATGCAGTGGCTGATGCTACATTTGGGGTCATCCCAAGTGATTTATTCATGATTGTTTTTTTATCGGGGTTTTTATTATTTTTTTTTTTTTTTTTGTTTTTCTTAAACAATTTAATGCGTCAAAATGTGTTTGAGTGCATCATCATCGGACGCACAATCTTGGATTACAATGATGCTGTGCATATAATAATGATTTCTTTTGGAATAGAAATCATTTGACTTAATTAAGCAACCCTTGGCTTTCTATAAAGCCACGTTCTTTTTTGCTTGAAGCCAAATGGGGCGTATTGTTTTGTTCACCTTGGAGCGATTATCCTAGGATGTGAGGTCAAACATCAGTGATCAGCGCAATCAGCCAGCCATCATGCCAGTGCGGTTTATATGAACTTGTGATATTGTTTTTTAAACGATGTGATGCAGTTCATATGTAAAAAAAGAAAAAGAAAAATTAAAATGAAATAAAATAAAATTAGCAAAAAAAAAAAAGATAAACAATTATATAGTGGTAATCAGCGAGAGGTGATGGTATGGTATGAAATTGAATTAATGTCTGATGATGACTGTGATGTGTTTTATTAAAGAGAAAAAGCAATTGCAATGCGATGAGTGAATAAAATTTATACTGCGAGGAACAAAGGTTTGGATGAGACAGTGTTTTTACTCTTGATATATTTTCCCAGACCTTAATTGATATTAAATGTTTTTTTTTTTTTGATGAAATATAATTTATGGAAGTGAGAATAATCTGAGTGTTGGAAACGTATCTATACGTCTGTGTTTTCAAGAAAGTTAGTTTTAAAATATTTAAGTGAAATCAAACTGTATAAGTTGTTAGGCGTAAATTTTGTTAAAGTTTTAAAATTTATTAATATTTTGGTATTTTATTCGAAAAAGAAATTTTATTTTTTTGTTCCAAATTTTTTGATTACAGTGTACTCTCTCATAACCGAACACTGACGGTACCCAGAAATTTGTCCGATTATGAGAGATGTCTAGTTATGAGAAAATAAAAAATAAAATTGAGAACTCTTTAAAAAAAAACCATTAGCGTCATATTTTAGAATTTTCTTATTTTAGTCCGATTGCGTTCCCATATTGGACAAATTTTAATGTACTTTAAAACAAAATTAAGCTTACGGGATACAGGAACATTTTATGTATGAATAAATTTCTGTCTTAGATATTTTTTATTTTGAGCGATTCGAGCCTTTAGTCTTCTTAATTCAACAAGTTGTGATTTACTATCTAAAAAGTACCGAAATTGACTTTATATAAAACTTGAAAGATAGTGCTCCATGAGCAATTTGTCCGTTTAAGAAAGAGCCGAATTCTATTGCGTTGCGGTTATTAAATTATGGGAGAGTTATTTCTATGAAAAATCAGGAATTTAATTCCGTTCTTTGAAATCTGTCTGGTAATAAGAGGTCTCCGCTTATGGGAGATGTCTATTTGGAGAGTTTACACTGTAGATGAATTTTGGGACCCCGGAATAAGGTGGTTGGAATCGGGAGTGTGGCCTACTTAATCAAATAAATAAATAAATAGGTAGCAGTTAAGGATAACCGGGTTCCATCAGTTACTTATTCTGTTAACCATGTCTGGGTGCTTGTTATTAGTCGGCAGGAATGTAGAGACCTACAATTTTCCCTCGAATCCAAGTGAGTAAGATAATAACAACTTTATCATGGTAAGGAATATTCTTGATGAATTTAACACTGGAGATACTGCTCCAGGAAATAAAAAAAAATCGTAGATTGCAAATAGGCTGGGATTTGATCCCAGACCAGTGGCTGACTAAGGGGGGTGGAAAGGCGGTCTGACCCAGCTGGCAGACTAATAGAGGGTGCCATCAGTAACAGCAAAATAACTATTTTGCACATTACACAACACAAAAACACAAAAAGTCTCAATATGCTGATTTGACGTTGGAAGAGAAAACATGAAGATCCACGTTAGAATGTCACTGAACTTATGCATCGGTCTTAGGCCATGGAAGACATTACGTCAATTTAAAAGCATAAAAGTCCACTACGCTAATTATTATGACGAGGTGCATTATAATTTTTTATTAAGACGTTTTTTGTAAGTTAAAATATTATATATATATATAAGAATGTATATAAATATATGAGGATAAATTTTCATAAAAATAAAAATTAGATTAGAACTTCGTAAACCAATGTGTTATAGCTGCTGCATAAGATTAATAAACAAAAGTAATTAAATCCTAAAAATTCAAATTCTAAGCTAACGAATAGGGTTTCTTTTTTTTTTTTAACTTGATTGATTTTACTCAAATAAATCAAAAAGCCGAAATTACTCTTCAAGAAACCTAAATGCCCATAAAAGACCTACACACCTAGCCTGATTAACAGAGACAGGCTTATTCACGTATACATATAGGTGTAGTATAGGGTCCAAAACAACATGCAATAAAAAATCGTTAATTTTTTCTGTTCTGGTTCGCGTTGTCTTTATAAAATAAAATAAAATTTAAAAAAAAAATCTATCCGGGTCGGAAATTAGACCATGCATCAACTTAAACATAATCTTGATGAATAAAAAAAAAAATAAAAACCAAAACGCAATAAAAGTATTCCTTTCAGTTGATTTTGATGTTTATCCCCCCATATCATCATATCACAAAGGTCTAATTTAAGAACCAAAATCAAATCTTTAAATGAGCAATTAGGAAGGAATTTCGAATTTCCAATGAGACCCGAGTCGGTGTCGCCACCAATATCACAATAATACTCTATAACAACAGATTCGTCAATATTATGAATGACGAATGAAATTCCACATCAATAAATTGAAATAAACAATTTTAACGATGTCATAAAGTAAAGCAAGACAAAACTGTGCGCATTGTTCGTCTATGTCTATTGATTCTACTTTTATCTGTATCAAAACAATAAAACCATCGAAAAGATCGAGAAAGGTATTAAAATCATCTCAGAGTCGCAGCAAGATGCTTCATCTTATGTATACCTACACTACATAGATCGAACGTAGTTAACCGTATAAAAAGGAACATGGCTATAATTATTGTTTTCAGGGAGACGATCGATGATGATGGTTCTACGAATTATTCAAACCCAATTTAAAAATTTATCACTCCACCAATTCTCCAATTTCAGGGAATCTATGTCACCAAGCCTCGATTCTGGATTGTTCTTAGTTATAGCCATAAATTAGATCAGCCATATATGTATAGTGGATCGGTTCAAATTGAATAGGGCCATTGGAATAGAATGAATTTAGTACAACGTGTTTCTCAACATATATCAAAAACAAGTCCAAGCCACAATAAGGACTATACAACATAATGATCTTAATTTTCATGTAAAGCCTATAATAGTGTTATGTTTCTTCGTATTACGGCTCGATTAAATTGATGAGCAGACACCATATCAAGCGATAGAGATCCTGCCTTTTCGGAGACACACATCACATTATTTGGTTAATTTAATTACCTCTTTTGTTTGGGCGTAAATGATCGAGTTGATAGTATTTTTTTTTTTTTTTTTGAAGTGTTAGGTTAAAAAGGGATCTCTCTTTTTATGTTATAAATGTCAAAATAATTTCTAGAATATTGTGTTTAATGATACAGTTTTTCAAGTGAAAAAACATTAATAAAATATGTTATTGACAATTTTTAGAGGTGACAAACAGGGTTGTATCTACTATTAAATACCAGAGCTTGTTTAAATCGGTAGTGGGAATTTGTTTTTATTAAAAAAGAGTGTAGGTAAATTTTATTTCTCGGAAAATGTAAGTAGATATTTAACTTTGGAATTAAATTTTATTATTTTTTTTAAAGTATTTGTTTTGAAGCTATGCGATAAACGAAAATTTGAAACAAAAATCATCGAAGCTCTTATTGAAAATAGACATTTAGTATTAAGTGATGAGTTTCATTTGCAAAATAGACCCTATCGAAATTATGAGGTATGTACCATCATCTTGAAGCAGTGACTCATGGAGGGTGTCATACCTGGCCCACCTTAATGGGCCAAAAGACCATATAAAATAAAATTGCTGTGGACTTCTGGTCCATTCAACATTGTTATAAATATTATACCCTAATACAAAAACATGTCTGGTCGGTATTTAAAAATGCCTAGTTTTCTCCTACTTTTCTTTTTAAAATAAAAATCCGATTTGATTGGATCCTCTATTGCACAATTTTCCCTTTAAAAATATTCATTATAAACATACAAAAATCGTGAATTATTCAAATTCAATTTTTAAGTTGCAAAAATTTAATTTTCGAAAATTAAAATTTGTTTTTTAAAATATTTTAAAATAACTTTAAAAATTTTGAGTTTCATGTTGAGTACCTACTTTAAATTTATAAAATTATTTTTGAATACCTACTTTATTAATAATGGTTATGAAAAAATAATTAAAATTTTATTGAAATAACTTTTATAAAAACGGACTTTGAATTTTTTTTTTTTTTTTTTTGAAAACGAAATTCAAAATTACTTTTTGAAAATTTTGTAAAGAAATTCCAAACAATTCGCGATTTTTTTTTTTAAATTGACTTCAATAATATAATTATTCCTTTTTCGTGACCTTTATTTCTTAATTCAATATATTTGAATCCTATTTCTGAAAGAAAGACCTGAAGCCCACAGAAATAGGATTCAAATACATATATTGAATCTTCAATAATATATGTAATATGTAATAATAATAATTGAGTTTTTTTCGTGTTTCCTCCAAATTTAATGTTTCAATAAAAAAATGTCCTTTTAAAGAAGCGCTTAAAAAATAATATTTAAGTTGAAAGATATACATATTTATCGAATCTCTTAAATGTTAAATGTGAGGTTACAATCCATTGTAAAACTTATAACGAAATAAAAATATATCAATCTAATAATAATTTCATATTTTTTTAAAAAGAATTCAAAAAAATCTTGGCGAAATAACTGTAGTCGGATTTTACTTTTATTTTTATCAGTGTTAGTTTATCCAATTATTACGATTTTTTTAATTTTTTTTTTTTTTTAATTTTTTAGTTTTTGTAAATATTTAATTATTCGTATAATAAATACTCTATACTCTAGTTCTATTTTCAATGAAAGAAATAAGTTATAATTTTGTCCTATTTTCTTTATTTAAAAGCATTATGAAATTGTTAAATATAATTATTTTGGATTTATATTATAGTTACATTATTACGATCCACTTCTTTGCTGATTTTAGGACATTAGACTTGTGGACTTATGATTCTGGGGCACTCTAATCGCTGCTTTTTGTTTTTGTTTATTGTAACTTCTAAATGAATAACTCAACCTCAAAAATGATTTAAAAAACATTAAAGGCCAATTTCGTTCACAACCCTTTTTTGTTGGATTTTTTTCACAAGATTTTCTTGGGTATTTTGGGCTTTGGAATTTTTTTTTGAATCAAAAATCACTAACCCTTATAAAATTCTCGCATTATAATATTTTTTACGCATGTATTTTTCTCGTATGATTTATTTCTCGCATAATATATTTCTCGCATAATGTGAGTATTTCTCCCATGAAATATATTTTTCGATATTTTAATTTGATTATATTTTTCTCGCATGAAATATTTCACTATTTTTTTTTCTCGCTTAAAATTTTTCTGATTTATATCTTGCATATACGTATTTTTATCGCATGATATGTTTCTTGCATTATATATTTTTTATGTATAAAATTTGTCTTCTTTTATATATTTCTCGCATGTTATATATTTTTTGTATGATATTTTTCTCAAATGATTTATTTCTCGCATGATATTTTTTCACAATTTATTTTGTTCTGATGATATATTGCTCGCACGATTTTTTTCTTGAATGTTATTTTTATCACATGATATCTACATATATTTCTCCAATGTCACATAATATTTTTTTCGAATTTTTTACACATGATATTTTATGATACATATAGTATTTCTTTCCTTAATTTTACTTTTCTTTCATGATATATTTCTCGCATACTATTTTGCTCGCATGAAATATTTCACGCATGTATTTTTCTCGCAAGATTTTTTTTCTCGCATGATATATGTATCTTTTTCTCGCATAATATAATAATCGAGCACTACTAAAGGAGTCTGATGATCGGCCTGGCAGTCGTGAAATAGCTATGTATAACTCCAGCCTATAAAATCTTGGTGGTAGCTCACCCAATTGTTGTTGTTTCATTCAAACCTTCTATATTTATTTATTCATTAAATTTATGGCATACAATTTTTAGTCATGATATATTTCTAGCATTTAATTTTTTCCACATGATAAAGAATATATTATGTAGACTGAAATGGTTGAAGCGTGGACCGACTTATTTTAAATTTGGTGCAGAATATTTTTGTAAGTATAAGACCCACCCTAGAGGAGGACTTCGAGCTCCTACGACTACTAAAATAAAAAATCTATTTTTTTTAATTTTGCATAGGTACCTACCTAAATTTTTCTATATTTTATTTTTTGGATTTTTTACATAATTTTCTTAGTTTTTTGATTGTACTTATTTCATTAAATTTTTGTATTTAGTTAAATGCTTAAATGCTTTTTGATATGCTATAATCTTTATTTAAATTACATATTTTATGTTTGTAATTATTTTCTATTTAATAATCACTGAAGATTCATTTATAATCGTTAAACAAACGGACAATCGATAAAATCTTTTTACCGCTGCGCCATATTTATTGGACTTAATCGCCATACATTTTTTTTTGGTACCATTTGATTAAAGGTCTAAATTGTTAAATCTTCAAACCCATTTGTGGCGGATTTAATATTCACTCGGCATATTTTCTCTATCCGACGCAACGAAACATGATGGGCTCTAAAGAATATTCATCATTGATTTCAACCTCTCCCACCCCCTCTGTCTTCTTTTATAAAATTCCTGAACAAAAAACCACAATTAATTTTTTAAATATTATTTAAAGTGGACAGAATTAAAAGAACACATACATCCCACTTTTATACTAACTGATCAAAACACCGACTGATCAAAAAAAAAAAACCTGCATTAATTTTCTTTTTTAATTTTGACTTTCAAAAGTTGATATTTTCCTTAAAGTTGATTAAAAAAATGTCGACATTCTCAAAAAAGTTAAAATCGACTATAACCCTCGTATACTTCAGAAAACGACTCTTTAAAAAGTTTTTTGTCCATGTCCATCTCTTCAGGACATTTCTTGAGCAAATAAAATAAAAATTTACAAGTCCATGTATTTCAATCTTCCCCAACTGATATCTTATAGAGAAAGGGCGGTGGAAGTGCTTGTTATCTTTTTTTATTTTAAATTTGAATGAAGAACATTTTCGATTAAAATAGACTATTTTTTTTTTGAAGAAGAGGTCTTCCTATTCATACAGCTATGTCCATCAGCCTTAAAACCTTTAAAATGACAATCTTTTTTTTCAAATTAAAGCAACACCGTTTTTTTTTTTTAATTAACTTAACAAAACTTTCCCAGATAATCAACTTGAGATGATCTGAGAAACATATTTATAACTGAAAAAAAAAAAAAAACAAAATCTAAACACAAGTAGCACTAATTTCTATCAACACACTTGCGTGACTGCATCAACTTAATTAGGTGACACTTTATACAACATGTGTTCTATAACACCAACTTTGACCACAAATTATGAGCGACATCTCTTTTTAGATGGAAAAATGGAAGACAGCCTATCACGAAGGGGTCATCTTGTTGTTCTTGTTGTTAGAACAAGGAAAGGAAAAATCCCTATAGCGAGATGATGGCTTGATTGCTGGTATAGGTTACGTTCTCGACAAAAGTGTAACATGGTATAATTTCAATGAAACTTGATGGACATTATAGTGTTAAACCGTGGGATCATTTTGTTTTCCAATAAAAATTTTTAGAATCTGCTTACCAGACACTTTTTTTCAACTGGACCAGATACACATTATTTTTTACGAGTACCTAAGTCTTTCCAGCATGTAGGATGCGTTATTATAGGTTTTCAGGTTGCACGTCGTCGTGTTGTTGTCTCTTCATCCAAGTTGAGATTTGAGATGGAAATCCAACAAAATTCACATATCAAGACAAAATACATATTACGCGTGTTAACCTCCTGCAATTTCGCTGCCAAGTGTAAAAAGAATTATGACTGTCATCATGATTGGACTGTTAAGCTGACATAAACGCTACACAATATGCTCTTATGTGTCGAAAGAAGTGTGTCCATTATATTCGCGACGCTGCTGACCAAGACCATATGAACTGTGTATAACTCTGGTTGAGTCTTTTAAACTCACTCATCAGGCAGAGAGTATGTCTTATATACTATCGCGCAATCAGCGGGTGGTTAAATCAGCAGGTTGTCTTAAGTCAATTTGCACACAAGGGACATAAAGGATAGGTATTGCAGGAAAACCGCAGGTTAACATTGAGCAAAATGCACCTTTTTGGAGGAATTCACTTGGGAATTTCGAAAGAGAGAAAAAGATTCTAGTTCATAATTTTACTGAAAATAAACTTTAATTTGCAGTAATATTGTGTTTAACAAGAAAGGGTTGCAAGGGAAAATATTTATAAAGCTCTGAATTTATCTTTTTGGATTTTTTAGAGAAAATTGAGACAAAAAATTTTAACAGGTACTGAAACTTATAGAAACATAATATTTTGGGAATTTGTGTTTAAGGATTTTGGTTCTGTGGGTTTTCGATTTGTGGATTTTCAATTTGAATTTTTTGATTTTGGGGATTTTCAGTTTGTATATTTTTATATTTTTAAACTTGTGTTCTTTAATTTTGGATTGTAGATTTTAGTTTTATAGACAGGGTATTCAATTGTATTTGAGTTTATGAAGTTTGCCTTAAAGCCATAATAATAAAAAGAAAATTCCTAAAGCCGAAATCCCCAAGAACCTATAGTAAATAAAGGGTTTTTTTTAACAGATTTTCTCTTTTGGGATTTTGGCTTTGGAGATTTTCTCTTTGAGATTATGGCTTGAGGGATTTTATTTTTGGGATTATAGCTTTTTGGCAAACATCACAAACCCCGTAAATACATGATACGCGGGAAATCTGTATTTAAAGATTTTGGTTCTGTTGGTTTTGGCTTTGTAGATTTTAAGTATAAGGATTTTCATTTTGGGGATTTTGAAATTGGATAAATTTTTGATTTTGTGTTCTTTAATTTGCATTAAAGATTTTGGTTTTAAAGCTAAGGTTCCCACTTCAATTTGGGTAAATGATGTTTTGCCTAAAAGCAATAATCATAAAAAGAAAACCCCCAAAGCTCTAATCCCCAAGTGAATAGCTATTTAAGACAAATTTTTTGTTCAAGAAATTTTCTTTTAGGGGGTTTTATCGTTAACAGGTTTTTGGTTTTGGGATTTACATTTTGGGATCATCCCATAAATATACATAATACGTGGAGAATTTGCAGGTTCTTAAGGATTTCAGTTTTTTGGGTTTTTAATTTGAGGATTTTGAAGATTTTCAATTTGAATATTTTGGTGTTTGTAAATTTTTGTTCTACGAATTTGGATTTTGGTTTTAAAGCTATTTCGATTTTATTTAATAATAATTAATAATGTTTGCCTAAAAGCAAAACTCATAAAATGAAAATCCCCAAAGCCAAAATCCCCAAGTGAAATCCTTGTAAAGACAAAATTTTTTTTTTAAGAGATTTTCTCTTGGGGATTTTTCCTGTAGTAGGTTTTCATTTGGGAATTTTGGATTTGGAGGAAATCCCCATAAGCCAAAATCCCCAAGTGAAAACTTAGCAAACACAATTTTTTCAAGAGAATTTTAAAGGACGTTAGTAGTTTTTGTAAATTTGTCATTACCGAATTTAAGACCATTTACCCCATTAAGTCATAAAATGGTAAAAAATGGAAGAAATTATGTGACAACTTGTCAGCGTCATCGTTTGAAAATATTAACTTTGAAATTACTTCTGAAACCTTGCTTTTATGATATTTTTTCTTGATCAACAGAGTGTAAACATCAATTTTCAATTTGACACATTATACTACGTTTCAATGTACATACATATACGACAAGGATTGCAGGGACATGAAAGACCCCCTAGAAAGTTGACAGTCCGGGAGTAGAAAGGAGATCAACACTGGAAGACAAGCATTCGAAATTAACCAGAATACTCGTACCATCATGAGTCGGCCAGGTTCTCATAAATCCCAAGACATTTTTTTTATATTAGCTTTATGCTTTTCATTGGACTGAACTTTGTATCGATGCATGATGATGATGATGGTCCTACCTTATGGCGATGATGTGTCCCATGTGTGATGATGTTGGACTCCATGCGATCATTTGGACATCCTAAACCGCTGTGTTTAAGGTGATGCCCTCCCTATTGGTTTATGATCGCACATGTTTACCAACTTCGTCATCATATTCGTAATATTATAAAAGGTTCCTCTCTCTTTCTTGGGTTCTTTCTATCTTTTAACGATGCATTTGGGGAAGACTCAAGTCTCAACCCCATCGCCATCGTATATCGCATGTATATGTATGTACATATATCCCCTCAACTCAAAAACTCCCGTAGTGTACATCTGTTTTATTACCTAGCCATGATCGTCTATCATTATTGGAAATCAGCTTTCTTCGTGTGTTTGGTCGTCGTCGTCGTCTTCGGTCTACCACCGACCGATGACGCGACGCGATGGTCGTAGGGACATTTATTTGGCAGCAATCAACAGTCACATAAATGTTTTCGACTTGTCGCTTTTTATCCGATAATAAACGCAGCGTTGCAGCATTGTTACATTGCCGAAGTTGTCGAATCGATTCAATTCGATCCAATGATGACGATCGACGTGCGATGACGCGAGCGACGCGACGGACGCAAACGGATCGATTTGGTACTATATAGTTTACACACACACACTGTCAGTTTGACATTGTTCAATTTGATTGATGGGCTGTGAACCTTGGTTGAACTACCACTACCTCCCCCTGCTGAATGGTGGCGGGTTAAAAACACGAGTGTGATTTGTAAATCTTTGTTATTTATTGTACTCAGCTCAGTTCGGTTTGGTCTGGATGGTGGATTTCTATGAATAATAAATGAAAACAGATCTTAGCGCCTACACTTTGACAACAATCAGTCGGTAGGTCGATTGGCATTGTTGTTAATTTATAATTTGTGGCAAGAGATAGAAACTTGCAAACTGGCAAAATTACTGCATTTTAAAGCCAAGTTGCATTAATCTCTAGCTATACCTAGACTAAGTGTAGCGCCGTAGGTGTTAATATGGACTGACATGAAGTAATTGTTTAATTGAGTTCGCAATTTAATTTTCTATTGAAATAATTCATGTTAATTTAATAAAGTTTTTATTTTTTTTCTTTTAATTTGATTTAAATGTTAATTTAAAAAAAAAATCAGCGTGGGCTTTATTCATCGAATGTACTTGTATTTGTCATTTGAATGTTTAAATTTAAGTATGATTTTTGTTGGAATTAAGTCCATTATGGGAAATAGATTGTAGATTATAAAGGAATTTATTTTAAACTTTGGCCCTTTTTATGCAGTGCGAGATTACAATTAAACCATGAAAATTGGTGAGGTAATCCAAGATTAATTTAAAAAATTGTTTTTATCATCCGAGTTTGTTAGGTTATGTTAGCATCATGCATGCCTCACTAAAAAAAATCTCCTATATTATATTCGCAGAGTTAGATAACTCTGGTATATCTGACCAGTGGACAAATTGGGCCTTAATGGAAATAAAAATCCATTGCAAATAATCTTCAATTTTGAGTTATAGCTTTTATGATAGAGCTAGAATTGCTTATTATAATAATTTTAAGGAATACCTACATATGAAGGGTTATTTTTCTATTAGACAGACTAACTTGTATCTTAAATTGTAAAATAATAATTTTTATAATTCAAGTGGGCTTGAATTATCATATTTAATTAATTCTTAAAAAGACTGTGAAAGGATGCTAGCGGTTTGGACAAAATCGTTTCACAAATCTTACTCCACAACTATCAAAATAAAATGTTAAGTGACTTGCAAAAGTTGGTTCGCAAATTTTCTTTTGTTCTTTGAATTAATCCGCAAACCAGTAATGTCATTAGTGTTCTCTCGTTGTTTTTATATCGCATTCTTTTACATAATTTTTCATAAAAGTATATCGCGTAAAATTTATTATTACTTATTATGAGTGCCTCAAATATCGAAAGGCAAATAGAGTGCGACAAATTATATAAGAAAACTAAGTAAAAAAAATTAAAAAAGGAATATAACAAAATGCGAAATATTAATTTTCGAAGTAATGAAGTATTGAAATGCGAGACCACAACTGCAAATTTGCGAAATTATATTTTGCGATATATTTAAATGCGACACTAAAATTACGATCCAAATTATTATGCGAAGTGATTATTTTGCGAAATAAAAAAAAGCAATTAAATACAAAATGATTAAGTTACAGGACATTAATTGCGAAATAAAAATCAGCCTAAAACTACTTTTCCAAGTTATGCTGCAAAATAATGAAATGTGAATCAAAACTGCTTTTCAAAATATTATTACAATAAGAAGATTTTGCGAAACAAACAAAAACATGCCACAAAATTAAATACAATAAATAAAGAAAATAAATAATAATTAAAGAAATTAACCTAAAATTATTTTGCGAAGTTATATAATGTAAAATATTGAAATTGGAAGACCAAAATTGCGGTGCAAATTATTATGCGAAGTGATGATTTTTCGAAATAAACAATTTCGCCAAACAAATAATTAAATACTAGAATATAAATTTGCGAAGTAATATTTTGTGAAATATTAAAATACGAGATAAATTTTGCGATGCAAAATACTATGCGAAATGATAATTTTACGAAACAAAAAAATTTTTAAGACAGTTTTAAATGCAAAATGATTAAATTTCAAGACAATAAATTTTGAAATTAAAGTCTGACAAAAATGTTCCACCCGACGATTGCTGACCCCTGTATAATTTATACAAAAGTCAATGTCATGATTATGAAATGCGAGATCTAATTACATTCTGTAAGAATTCAAGAAAGAAAATTTTTCTAAAAATAATTTTCTTCGAAACTCATTTCGTTTTATTTTTCTGTGAGTTTAAAAATATTACATGGTGTTATTAAAATTTTTAATATTTAAATTTAGGAATTTATTAAAATTATCTGTACCTACCTATAATTTGTTTCTAACTTTATCGGTTACTGGCAAAGTGCCACCTATGTTTCTCTCTTCCCTAAACTTTAGGTATTTGTAAATTTTTTGTATAGGTAACGCAAAACATTGGTTTTTGCAACTGGACATCTTAAAACTAATTACTACATACATTAGCAGGTATTTCATTTTTCGTACACAATCAGTTTTGCATTATTTTAAGCTATAAGTTCCCATGAGATCAACTTTGTGCGAACCGCAGGACCATTTTTTGGACTAACATGTACTTCACAAATTATTTCCTTGTGATATCTATAAATCAACGGCTTATTTCCCTATTTCACAGTCCAATTTATTATTACTTACTCTAAAGGTACACAACATATACAGAACACACCAATAACTATAATTACTCTTCAAATCCCTCAACATCGTCGGTGGTCAAAAAAAAAGAAGAAAAATAACCTCCACGATTGTTTACAAACGTGTCCTATTGCATGTTAACAACGCCATAAGGTGTATATAATGACTTCTTCCGCAAACGCCTCCAGCAGACACTCGACTACTCTGTGACTCCATCAATCGAATCAACTATAATATGACGCGACCGACAATACGTATCCCTTCCTATAATGCCTTAATTTCCTTGTCTCGATTCCGATAGAATAATAATACAACAACTCAATCGTATATTTTGAATTCAAATGCCATGTTCCCAGGTAGGATGTATAAGGATACCCAGATCTGTAACACTTTAAAATTTCGCACAGCGGAAGATACAAAATAATTATATACTCAATATTTGTCTAATTTCCTCTCTGCCCATATCATCCTTAGCATGATGGGTGGCAGAGAGGGTATAAATATACTCGATCTCAGGATCGCACACTTCTTATTGCAGTTTGTAATTTAGATATAGCTATACCTCATTCAAAAGAAGGTCCTCAGAAGAAGAAAAGGCAGTCAGAAAATTATAGGGTTTGCTGAATATTATCATGTTGTGTGTTGGCAATGTGTGTAGTTATTTGGTTATGCCCATCTGTTGGATGTCCTAATTATATTTAGGGCAATTTAAAGTGTTTGATTGATTTCGAGGTTAGTTTTTCATTTCAAAAGTTGATACCTTCAGATCTTTTGAAATGAAAAAAAAAAAAAAAATATAAAATGAATGCAAGAGATTTCAATAGGGAAATAAGCACTAAAATGACATAGTTCTAAATTTTTTATAGTTAAATGTTTGATCGTACCTACTATAATAGTAGCATATCGAACAAATTTTGTATAAAAATCGTAGGAATCGTTTTTGAGGAAAAGAAGATATTCTTTAACTGTTCTTGAACAGTTGTATGAAATGTACTTCTAGGTTATGTTAAAAAACCGTTTGGTGCAAAGTTTAATAAAAATCGACGTCAAATCGATGTCAAAAAACTGCTAAGCCCCAAGTTTCATAAAATGATTAATTTCGCAAAGAACAAAAATTTAGACTTTTTTTAAAAATACAAAAAAAAATGACATTTTTTTTGAGAAAATCGAAAATCAAAAAAAATATGGTTTTAGGGAAGATATTACTGATAATCATTTTTTCGATTTTTTTTGTTGTTATAAAATGGTAACCTTTTTGTAAAAAAAATTACTGAATTAAAAAAACAATGTGGGCAAGTTTTTGAGAGATTTCCATAATTTAGTAAAAAAAAAAAAATTTAGTTACGGCAGGTGCCGTTATTTTTGGTTTTAAAAATAACAATTTTCAAAAACCGCGAGGTACCAAGTTTAAAAAAAAAACGACCCATCCCTTTAGGCTGCAGCGGAAAGGACCAGGACAGACAGAACTTCGAGATTCACTGTTTCCCACTTTCCACTATCATCGTAATGCCTTAAAATATATACAAACATTTTTAAAATATTCTTTTTTGAAATTTAAAAATTAAATTTAATAAGGAACACCAAATGAAAGTTTTTTTTTTTATTTTATTTCTCAATCACAAGTGATAAATGCATAATTTTCCTTGATTTTCCTGATTAAGTTTTCACAGTAGTTGAAATAAATAATACCAGAATAGTACCTAAACAAAGATTATTACTAAATATTCCTGCTATAATGATTAATTTGGTATCTGCACTTTTACGTCATCTGTGCAAATTATTCATCAAGTTTCTCTCTACATATCTATTATGTATATAGCTACTCGTCCAAAACTATCTTTCAAAACTGCCAACCAACTTATCAAAAACTGCATTCTGAATTTATAAATGATTGTAATATTATAAATAAGCTATTGACTCACTCTTACAATGCGCACTTACTTATATAGAGTCTATAAGCATTCCTTATATTAAAGTAACTTGATACAATAATCACCGTTTTTTTCTGTACAATATTATTTTCCCATGGAATCTCAACTGCACACTGCACACAGGCCAAACGTCATTGTGCAGATACAATTTTTCATTTTCAACAAAAATCTTTCGATATTCTCGTCAATGTAATAATCATGTCGATTATGGAATACGTAATACTGCATCCGCAGTGCAGTGCTCTCTTTTCTCTTCACCTATTTGTCGTGAAAAGAAAAGAGAACACTGTACTTAGAATCACTGCGGATTTAGTATTGCGTATTCCATAATCGACATGAATAATTATTTTCATTCATCAAACACCTGCGTTTGGATAAGAGCAAAAGCCCCAGAAATATGTATAAATATGCATTTACAACTTATCGGCTGAGGCGCTCATTTGCATAAATTATTGCACCGCAGCCGCATATTGCGCCTGCGTCATCCTAAATAGTATAGTCATCAATAATATTGCCCTGGTGGAGTCTTGTACCACCAGACACCGCGAGTAAGCTTCGTTAAGTGCGCTTTCAAAATAATATCATCATCTTTGATGGTTGTTGAGGCCGATCGGTCATCATCCCTTGGCTGGTGATGCGCCGCCGCTCCGCCCCACCACACCACCGACCTAAAGGCCGTTTAGTCGTCGCCATATATTTATAAATTCGAATTGAAGCGGAACTATTTGTAGAATCGTGCACAAATTACTATTTGTTTTAAAAATTACAATTAATTCATAATTAACATTGCAAAAAAAACGAAAAGAAAAAGATACTTATGTATGTTAATTTCCGGAACGTTTATCATCATCGTCTGGTGGTGCGGTGAGATTTTTCCCAGGCTCAAATCCAAATGACACATGAGTCAACAGCAAGTTCCAACTTATCCGGGGTTCGGTCACCACTTTGAGCATCATTTTTGATGTGAGAACCATTGTGGATAAGCTGCAGCAGTTTAACTGCAATTGTGAGCCTATTTATAGATTCACATTAATTTATTCGCCAGATTATGCAATTTACTCAATTAGATCGAAGTTGGTGGCGTTGTTGCTTTTTTGCAGAAAAAAAAACAAGCACAGAGAATTATTCTAACCAGGTGTGAAAGGACATGACATCACTCAATTCTATAAGTGGTCATATCAGTGGAAATGGATGGCGCATAGCACGGGAGTAAATTAGTCGATGGACTGATCTAGAAATACCAGAAGATTATTGCTGGTTGTGATTTAAGTAATTAAGGGAAATTACTTGTGCACAATCACGAATTGAAAACTTTGTGGTCGATATGGCAGCTTCTATGTAACTGAAACTGATGATGATGATATTCGATTCGGAAGCAAGTCCCATGTTAATAATAAAAATAAGAGGTGTGTGCTTTGCTTAGAATATGTGTTCTAATTGCTGGGAATTCCCAATTGCGCATGCGGCTCAATCAAATTGAAATTATATCTCAGCAATTATTATTCTTAGAATGGAATAGATTCATTTTAATTATTTTATTGAATTAAAAACAATGAAATTATTTGAAATGATTGTGTATAATTGGCTCATTGGGGTATTAACAAATATAATTCAAGATTCAGGGTAATTTAATTTATAAATTAATTAACATTTTAATATAATGACTTTGTCATTGTATACCTACCGCAAATATTGCAAGCCTTATGCATGAAGAAATGAAATTGCAACGAGAGAAATAATGTTAATATATTTTTTAAGACCAATAAAACGTTTTTTTACTTTCCTGACGTAGGTAATGTCTTTTTTGTTTTAACAAACAACTTTTTTAAAGAAAAGTAGCTTAGCTAGGTAAAGAAAAAGTGAATTACTTATCAAAAATCATCATATCAGGGTTGGTATATTATTTTGTGTTAGTGAGTTGCAATGAGATTTGGGAAAATCTTCTTCAATTTATTTTAGGTAAATTTTGTTATTAAAATTAAATTTAAATAAGAAGATCATAAATTGGCTTCATCGTGACCACTTGGAAAACTTGGCTTCGACCACTAGAGTAAAGTCGGGTAATATGGACCACCAATCATATTTGTGCTAATAAAACACAAACGGTGCAAGTTTTCTGAAAGGTATTTATTTCAAAAAAAAATATCAGTTCATTCTTATTAAAAAAGTAGCAACAAAAATATTAATTCACTTTATAAAAAAATAACAAAAAATAAAAACTTAAGTAACTCTAAAACTCACAAATAAACAGTGGTTTTTCACACCTTGCACAGAGTTCATGGTTCCAAATGTGGCAAAAAACGCATTGTATCTATATTTCGCCGGGTCGGGTGTACAACAGTACATACATTCAGCATCTTTTTTATCGTCGGCGGTGACGTAATGCGTTGGACAATTTTCGACGTCCGACTCGTCATGATAGCTTATTTGGACAATCTCCGGGCTGGATGAGCCTTCTGTTAACATCTTCTGCAGTTTTTTCTTGTTTTTACCCCCCTTTTGGGGGACAAAATGCTATTTTAAACTTCTTATAATAAAATGGCGGGTAATATTCCATATTAGCCTCTTCTACCGTGGTCCATATTACCCGCAACATACTTCTTGGAAAAAAAGCTATTATACAATAAAACGAGACTCTTTACTATAGTTTTTTTAATAAAAACCTCAAAACAAATATTCATTTCTTATATTTAAAAAAGAAAAGGATAAAAAAGATATATTTAATTATAGAAAAAAGGAGAAACACTTACGAAAAAAAAAAATGATCAATGCCTTGGATTTTTTTTTAATCCGGACAACTTCGAGACGCGCCCCTCCTGACTGCTCAAACTACACAGAGGTAAGTTTAAGCAGGTCGCGCACAATCGCAACCAATCGACACCTCGATTGCATTTGTGTGAGGCGAGAACAGCTGGTGGTCCATATTAGCCGAGTGGTCCACATTACCCGACTTTACTCTAACCAGACTAAGGCTGTATACGATAGGAATTTGGATCATGATGGGTTATACCTACAGAATACATTTATAGATATCTAATTTCAGCTTAGAATTTTTGTATTCGTCTAGAATTACTCATTTTGGAATTATTCGAATTTAACCTCAAAGTTTTTACCTCATATGCAGGTTTTAAAGATAATCGAATCTAAAAGTGAAAAAATACCGTTATTTCGATATGAAGATGAAAATACTTTTATTTTATTTTTTTTTTTACCAAAAATAACGGTACCTGAAATAATTTTTTTTTTTTTACCAAATTTTGAAAATCTTTTTTGTTTCTGAAAAAACGTGCCCACAACTTTAACAACAACACAAAATTGGGACAAATGATTATATGTGGTAGATACCTCCTATAAAACCATTTTTTTGATTTTCGATTAATCAAAAACGGCTTAAATGATTTTGACTAATTTTTTTATAGAAAATGTTTTCCAGAAGTTTTAAAAGTTTTGCATACCAAAATTTTCCATTTTTTTTTAAAGTTTCAACATTTTTTTAGTCGAATTTTTATAAAATTGGCACCGAGCAGTTTTTTAACTTTATCTAGCTGATTATAATAAAAATTATTCTTATGACCAAAAAAAATAGAAAATAATTTGTTTCTATTGATTAAAAATGATATCTCTCCTAGAACCATTTTTTTGTTTTTTTAGATTATCGCATTATCTGTTGAACCGGTTTTAATTAAATTTTGTACACAAGAGGTTCTATTTAGTTTTAAAAATATTTCATATCAAAATTTAAAAAAAAATACAAATTATGGATTTAAAAAAAAACTTAAAATTATATTTTTAAAATTTTATATTTAATTTTTTAATATTTTCAAATTGAGTTGATTATTTTTTAGTGTTAAGAAATGCTCTGAAGATGTAGCTATAGTGGATGTTTTACATAACATGGAGGTTGGGTTAAGACAAGACAAAAATCTTTTGGGAACGGGAGTTTAATTCCCCCTGATTAGGTGGGAGGTGTGATTTTCTAAAAAATTGACTTGAAATCAATATGGAAAACAAATCATACACAATCAGCAAAAATATACATATATATACTTTTTCAAAGTAACCATCCTTCTGTTAGTTTCTTGCAGCGAAGCACCCTGTGTTATGGCAAGCAATAAATACTGAAATTATAAACGCCTTAAAATTAGAAATTAAAATTGTCAATGATGAGTTTAAAAGATAACTATATCTGACTCCTAATTTGATGAGATCTTTTATGAACTAAAGCCCAAATTTGGGAATATGTAAATACATAGGTATAACCAAATAAACCAAAAAAAAAAAAACATTCATCATTCATCATTCATAGAATACAGTAGCACTTCTACTTATAGGGGGTTAACTGCCTACTGTTTTTTTTGAATTACAAAAATTAGTTCCACAAGGTATTTATGCCATAAGGCATACAAGAAATATATTTAAAACCAAACATTTTTTTGCCACCGGAATGAAGACTTAAAAAATTGAAAATTTAAAGTATGCTAAACAAAGCAACGGATCAAGTAAATATCTATATGAAGGCAAAAATGTATTTATTTACTTTTGTGCCAAACTAAATATTTGAAAAGTCAAGTATACACTCTAAATTTTTTCCATCTTGAATATGTCGCATTTCAGATTATTATGAGTTTAGATTTTATTTATTTAACTTCATTTATAAAAAAAATAGCATAAATTATTAACCCACAAAAATTGTAGTTTCAATGAAAACGATGCTTATGACACAACAAGATAAATAAATCCCAGGAATTTGGTCAATAAGCGATTGCTACTATACGCAACGCAATGTGCGTCGCCGTAAGGCAATCAAAATATAGGCCTACTTTACTTATTTTTACCTATACGAATTTATATTAAAATTTTTGTTTGATTTTCAGTTTTTTTTTTTTTTTAATATCTGACGCTTTCTTTTAAAGAGCTCTTACAGAAAATTATATTTGAGGCTGTGAGTCAATTTTTTAGTGATATTATGTTTGGTTTAAATCAGATAGAATTTTTAGATGGTCATGTGAGTTGTTTTTCTTAAGGCTTAGAAATTCTAGAATCTAGAATGGTGTCTAAAATCACGAAAAAAATTAGGGTAAGATAGGTACAGTATTTTACGGATATAAGAAACACTCATATAAGAAAAACTCGCTTATAAGAAACGCAACCTAAAACACCATGTCTTTTTCTTAAATTTCTCTCTGAAATTGAACGTATATAAGAAACTCGCATATAAGAAAAACACGTTTATAAGAAATACCTTTTAATGCACAATACAAATTTTCAAGAACAAAAAAGTACGCATATAAGAAATTAACTTCAGCTTTACTTTGATTGAAATAAAAATTTGTTTACACATACGCACCAATATGTTTCCACCTTTAATAACAACTTCCAGTTTTCCAATAAAAATGACAACGTCAGATTGACAAGAGCGTGAATACTCCGTGATCTATAAATTGTGACATTTTGATTTTATATTTGATTGTTTGTTTTTGTTTTCGTTTTCGTTTAACTTTCATGTTTTGTTTTTATGTTGTGTGTTTAAAATGCTTAGAAAAAGAAACACGGTATCCGTAAAAATAAAAATTTTAGAAGAAATAAAAAACTTTTTGCATTGTTTTTTTTTTTAAATCCGTTGTTCTTTATAAGAAATTTTTTTTTCTTATATCCGTGTTGCTTATAAAAGAAATTTTCTTTCTTATATCCGTTGTTTGTATATAAGAAAAACTCGGATATAAGAAAGAAATGTCCGGGATTTTCAGACTTTCTTATAAGCGTGTTGTACTGTATGCCACTTTTGAATATACTAAAAAATTCCCTTTAAGGGTCTTTAAGAAATTATAAAAATTCCGGACTGTAAAAATCTAAAATTTTGACTTAACATTATTATATAACAAAAAAACAACTAACTATCAACATTATACATTGTTGTTTAATTCCATGTCAACTATAGCTTACGTCCACTCGAAAAAAATCAAAAAGACGAAAATAAAAAAGACTTAATGCACATTTGCACACACTAGCTACAAAACAACCTATAAATCTTCGTTGAAGATCATAATATACAAAAAACATCAAGACCAAACCAAAACAGGGCAAAAATATAAAAAAAAAAAATAAAAAAAAAAAAAAATGTTATCGCTCTACAACACCCGCACACAAAAAGACCTGAAACCTATCTTGATACACCAACAGAATAATATACCTAATTTTATTTTTTTTTATAGATTTATCCTTTTTGATGCGAAAAGGCAACAAAAAAGTTGACATATCTTTACCCTCGAATGACAGCAACAACAACTGCCACGACATCAACATCCGTCCTTATAATATTAATATGCAATCTTAGTACGCACACATATCGCATGGAATGTGATTTATTTCTCACATCACCTGGGCTTGGATATAATATAGAAAGAACCTGATGCGCCTATAGCTAGCTCACTATAGCTGCCTGGCTTCATTATGTAGAAGGCAGATAGGGAGCGATGAAAAATAAGACATATAATTCCAGGACAAATTGCGCACAATTCAAGTCTCGGTGTGATGGAGCGAGGATCCCAAATCACGTTCGTTTTCGATGTGAGGTTATTAATTATGAATGCATTTTGTTATTCGGTTTTATTTATTCATTCAATTTTGTAGATGTTTTCTGTTTTTTTTTTTGGTTTTATTAATTTTTTATTCCTTCGAAAGGGGAACACAAAAAGGATATCCGTTGGAAGTTTCCGTTTTATTATTTTTATCCAGTCTTGAATTTTCTTGGCTTTAAAAAGGATCAAGATTGTTTATATTTAAATTAAAAAAATGAATACAAGGAAATTTGGTCTTTGTGAAATTTAACCAGTTCACCATTTGCACGTAATTTACCAAAAATTAACACGAGTTGATTTTCTCAAAACGATCCTAGGCAGAAATGTCTATGAATCTGTTTTTGTAGAAAATTTTATAAAAAGTTGATCGTTGATTTGAGTTCGATTCTTTAGCTATCCTAGAATTTTTTTGCCTTTCGAGGAATTGACAAATCATCATACCTCCTTCTTAAGATGAAAAATTTCCTCTCACCGTAGCCATTTGGATTCGACAGAAAATTTTAGGTCCCCTTCATTCCAGCCAATAACCCAAAAACACACAAAAATGTTTGAGTGTTGTAGGACACTAGGAGCTGGTTCTTCACGAGCTCTCATGTCACCAAATTTATTTATGATCGAAGACAAGATTTTTTGGTGTAAATATTTTCTACTAACAGACCCGTGCTGGCGTTGTTTCGCAAAATGTTTTGTTTTTATTTTTTTTGTTAAGAAGGTATGTGTTCATGTTCGACAGACAAACATCGTAATGCCATGTAAATGTCCCATTGCAATCTCGCGTTCAGTTTTTTTTTAACGAATCCATGAATTGCCTTATAGTTCTTCAGTACAGGTATGCATTAGAAAAAAAACGAATTTGCATTTAAAAATTTAAAATGTATGGAACAGTCTATGTTTTTGTAAAGTATCAAGCGAGTTTTAACGTAAAAAAATGTGAAAATATGAAAATGTGTGTCAACCTCCAAGAAAAAGTTGACAAAAAATTAAAAAAACAGTATTCTAATTAAAAAAAAAACAAATTGGACCAAAAAAAAATAGCTTTAAACAATCTTATAAAAATAAAGAATATTATTAAATTTGTTTCAAGTAAATCAGGTTTATACTTTCTGAGTTTATGCGTGACAAACTAAATAATTGTATCGTCTTTATACATAGTCATGATAGTAATCACGTGCTTTTCTAGTAAATTATAAATCAGACAAGTGTATTGAAATTATTTACCATAACGTGTGATATATTATTCTAACATAGGATATGCGTAAAAATAATAAAAATCCCCCTCAGGTAGGGTAGGTTTGCCTATGAACGTTATTATCTCCAAAGTTAAAAAAAAATCAAGTTACCTAATTTTTATTATACTACTCAGGTGGTAACGTTTGACAACAAACAATTTTTTTACTTTCGATGCAGCGATTTTCAGCTTCATAAAATTTTCCATTCAATTAAATCCCTTTGAAAAGTATCTTCAGACAAAAATATTGTTCGCATTACCTTTACAAAGTTGACAAGCATTTAAGACTACTTTATACCTGTCTTACGCAATTCATCTACAACATCACAATAAAATTGGAATTCCCTCCAATATTAAATACACAAAAATCGCATCATTTAGATTGCGCAAACGGATTTAAAAATTTATGAACTCCTAAGAAAACAATATCACTGCAAAATAACAAGAAACTCTAACACGGTCATGATCGTTATTAATCCACGATCCCGAATCGCAAAGAAAATAATAAAAAAAAAAAAACTAACTTTTCCCACGTCAACATTCCCGCCAGCTCCGAAATCTCTGTCATGATCATCATCATCATAGTCATCATCGTCGTCGCAGTCGTAGTAGTCGTCGTCGTCATCATCGTCATTCGAAAGATGTTCTGCCTGCTCAGCCTTTAATCCATCACCACCGCCGTGTCTGCCACTGATGTGCGGCTGAAGCTGATGCGGCTGCCACACCAACTCCTTTAAGTATCTGCTGCCACTCTGCCCAGAGTTTGAAGTCAATCATCATTGCATTACCATCCAAATGGTTCAATTCAAATGGAGACCTACAAATAAATATATAAAAAAAAAACACAACAAACGCGCGCGAATATTTTCCCAATAAACCGCCCACAGTCATCGCGATTCATCGCTTTAGTTCGGCTTTGTTAATCAAAAAATCCGAAATTCGAATCCCTGCATTTTTCAATTGAGCAATAATTCATTGCGCATACATTTTATATTCGGTGCTCGTTTAATTCATTTAACCCATCGCGATCGTCTGCATCAGCAGCAGCAGCAGCAGACTATGTTCAGAATGTAGCCCGTAGCTGCGAGATACCAGATTCAACATCATCCAAGGGTGTCCCAATTTCAATCGTTACAAAATCTGTTTTCATTATGAGTAGCGAGTTAGATTGGATAAACAATAAAAAAAAAAACAACTGAATAACAAAAACAAGTAAAATCACTTAAAAATAGTTCATCTTTCCGTCCCATCCTCGTTGGTGTCACAAAGGGAGTCCCCTGATCCATCAGACGGTGCTTATACTGCTCACTGCTCAGTATTTATTCGGGCACTGGCTGTGACTGTGAGTCTGCAAAGCTGGTGAAATCATTGGAAGCTGTGTACTGACTACACTGCACTGCACTGCACTACAATGCTCTGTGCTGTCCTAATCAAAGATCATCACTCACGAATTCCAAATATCCGTCTTTAGAGGCGCATTAACTATGGTTTAGGCCAAACTATTATGCACCACGCCACGCCGCCGCTGCCACCACCACCACCAACATTCAAGTCCGACGAGACGATAAAAGTCACACAAAAGGCTAAACCATTAAACGGTGCAACTTTTTTTGGGGCGCACTTGCCCACAAGTGTCTTGACTTGACGCTTTTGTTTGGTGGTATTATTATGGTAGCTTGCTTATAAGATATCCTCAGCTCATGGCTAACATGTTAAACTAGATGAGTTTTTTTTTTAGATTTCGATTGTTAAACTGTATAGTAACTTTGTTGTACTATAGGAACTAGGACATGCAAATATTGCAATTCAAATTTTCAGAGATATTTCAAGTGTGCAATAAAAAACAAAAAGTCACTGATGGTTAAGGTGCATAGTATTGGTTCGGTGTAAAAATAATTTTGCTGATATATATGCATTCCAGTTTCAGGATATTTGATATTTTGTAAAAGTTTCGGGTTACTTTTTATACAAAGCAAAACATCAATTGACATACTTAAATATTGACGATTTTTAAATTGTTAACTGAAATTTGGCTAAAAAATTAAAAAAATTATTAATAATGATAATTTCATTTCTTCATTTGACAATGAAAATTTTTGATTTGAAGAAGTATTGCTGGATTTGAACAATTGAAAAATGTCATTATCTCCGCCATATTTATGATATTTACTGCCATAATTTTACCCACTGGTAGATTTAGGATTTGGGGAACTCTGTTTTCGAGAAATATTTGAAAAAACGTGAGTTTGGAATGTGTGCGTAGTGTGTCTATAAGACATGCTCTTCCAGGCTAATGTTTGGCGCCTAATAATTATGCCTTGAAAAGTTAGTCAATTTTGTTAAAAATAAGTGATGTTTCAGCAACAACATGAAGAGGCCATTACGTTCCAATTTTAATCGTCTTGATCCAGGATGGGACCCAGAGAAGAAAATGAAACAGAAGGTTAATTAAAAAGGCGTCATAATGTTGGCCAATTTTTTATGTACAGTACAGTACATGGTACTATATGACAATTTATAGATTCGTAAAACAAATTGGACTCGAGATTTTGATCAAATTTGACATAACGATGATTGCGAAGTCGAAAAAAGTGGGTCTCGCAATACTGTTTGTCTGTCCTGTCCTTTCGGCTGCACCTAAAGGGGTGGGTTGATTTTTTTTAATTCATTTTTTTTATATGACAAAAAATAACGGTTCTGCCATACAATTTTTTTTACAAAATTATGAAAATCTTACTTTTCTAAAAAAACGTGCCAACAAAAAAACAATCATTTTTTTTAAAAAAAGGCTTCCATTTTATGAAAAACATTTCAGAAAAATGGTTGTGAGTTGTACCTCCCATAGAACCATTTTTTTAGTTTCGATTTTCGTACAAACGTCTCAACTGATTTTGACCAATTTTTTTTTAAAGAAAATCTTTCACGAATTTTAAAAATTTTTAACAAAATTTTTATTTTTTTTTTTTGTTTTTTTTTTTAAAAAAATTTCAAATTTTTTTTGAGAACTTAATAATTCAAAAATGACCCAAACGATTTTTATTAAACTTGGCAACCAGCAGTTTTTTAATATTGTCCAGCAGATTTTAAATAAAAATTATTCTTATGACTAAAAATAACGGTACCTCCCATACAAGTGTTTAAAAACTGGTAGGGAAAATCTCATTTTTTATAAAAACGGCTCCTACGATTTTGATTAAAATTTTCATATGAACTAATATAAGTACGATCTGTTGGGAAAAAAATGATCTATCGATTAAATATGGTATCTCCCATAGAACCATTTTTTTGTTTTGTTTTTGGATTACTTATCTCATTATTTGTTGAACCGATTTTAATGAAGAGCTTCTAAAAAATTTGAATAATATAGCATAATCAAAATTAAAAAAAAAAAACAAATTTTGAATACAAAAAAATTCCAAATTATTTTTTGAAAATTCGATATTTCGAAAATGGGTAGATGATTTTTTTTATTAATTTTCTAATTTAACATTAATAAATACTTACAAATGGCGTACCAATTTTTTTTTCTTACAAAATATTTAAAAAAATTTTATATAGCTAGGTATGAAAAAAAACCTCCAACGATTTTTAATTTTTTTTCTCATAAATTTAGATTTGTGTAAGAAATCAGATGGTGTAGATTGCAATGTTGTCAAAAGAAGCACACCTACTTTAAAATAGAAAAAAAAAACTTATTTACACTTTTCCAATCGATTTCTTTTTTCTTTTGGGCTTACATAAGACAATAATTGAGTAATAAAGCTTAATTTAGAATATTTAGAAGGGATCGTTTTTCATTTCAGTTGTTCCCACATTACGATCCAAATTATTATGAAAATGAACAAATCGGCTTTGAAAGAAATATCTATTCTTAATCTAAGTTTTCTGAAGGAAGTGATTCAGGTGATCTTTTTGTGTCCTTTTTCCCAATTAATTTTCATACTTAACAAAAATATTAAAATAATGATAATATTGTCAATAATTTAAAGAATTCTTATTGTTTTTGCTTTTCATATACATATTTATGCATTTTGGGAATAGTGTTCGTACCATTTATCATTTTGAGGAGAATTTCATTAATTAACGATCTAAATTCATGCTTCAAATGGATGCATTTTTTTTTAATTCTAAACTGTTTAAATGCATACTTTTCATCTTATATGTTACTCGTCTTAATTAACTTCAATGTCAAAAATAAAATGGAAAGTAACTTAGACCCGATTTTCATTAAAGTATTTTTCTTTGTCTATACTCCAAAAAAAAAAATACCTTTACTATAAAAAAAAATCCTCAAAGCCTCAACAAATAAAGACAGATTGTAATTTCACCTTGGACTTTGCTATACAAAAGAACTTAAAAAAATTGTTAGTGCAACATAATCTGCACAATATTGGCAATTGACATAACTCACCTCCAATTCCCTCATCAAAATAAAAAACAAAAAAAAGGTGCCATTCTTTTCATGTTCAGCTATGTTTATCTTCAACGGAGATGTATTAATGAAGTGATCGTCACGTCAAGTCTGTCGTTGTATTGTTTGTCGTCTTCGTCTTGGTTTGGCAAAAATAAAAAAAAAATTATAATAATATAGGTAACCAGATGGCCGGGCCGCTCCCAAATCCCCAGAATTGTTGTCAAATTAAATTAGCACCTTAAAACTCAATTTATTTAAATAAAAAAGATCAAAATCGTCTTATTGCACGGAATACCATCATTCTAAACAATAACAGAACAGCAACAAAAAAAAAAAAACTCTGCATTGTTTATAAATCAACTCTTCCACCAGCTACTTCATTTCTATATGCACACAGACTTCAAGTACCTACTTAGTCTATACAGGGATCCAAAGTGGCAAAACCATTCAAAATCCAAAACTTCAGTATTGAGAACGACACCTGTCTTTGTTTTATTATTCGCTATATGATCGGATCACCTGCATGAACTTTACTCGTGGCTCTGGCTCTGGCTCTGTCTCTGTCTCTTTCGGTAATCGATATTGTTTGAGTGTCATTTTCGTCTAGATATGAGCAGCGGATAACCCATCAGGCTGTAATTATCACTGCTATCCCAATTCTGAATCTCACATCGGATAAACCGGCGAAATATATAAATTCGCAATGTTTGTACTTCATATTTGCTATAGAAATAAATAAATATATAATATACATTGTATCTCATTAATGAATTTTCGTTTAGATTGAATCTTCTGTGGCTTGCTGGGGTTGTTTTGACAAAAAATACTGAACGAATTGCGTCAGAATTAGGTGTGACTTAAAGTGTTTCATCGGTTTCGCCAATTCTTCAAATCGTTTCATTAATTAGATGAGAAAATATACAAAAATATACCTAAGTAAACATTTCATCTGAAGTTAGAGATATTCATATGTAGGTATTTCTATAAGCTTGAAACTGATTAAATATGTTTCCGAGAATCCATGATCGAGGTTGGTATTTGTGGAGCAGCAGAGCGTTGCTTAGTCATGGGTTTTGATGTTAATTCAAAACTGGTTCAGTAGATCAACTTAATATGAACTCTTATAGCTCTTCGATGGAAATCGTTATGACGATATTTGTTTGTTATTTGCATTTAGATGATGGTGATAAAAATATTCCAAAGAATGTTTTTGCAAATTAAGATTGATATATGATTGTAATATTTGGGTGACTTTTTGATTATTATTGCTTACTGGAGCAATTACCTATATTGGATTCGGTTGAAAAAAAAATTCGTAATAATTTGGTTTTGTTTGTCGAATTTTTTTTTAAATGACTCAAACGATTTTATTTAAAATTCAATTCATCATTAAATTAGAAACCAAGGACCTTTCATTAAATAAGAGATATTTTAGATGACTTTAAGTCTGATATTTATAAAATAAATGCTGGTGTACCCCAGGGCTCCCTTTTGTCACCAACTATCTTTTTTATTTTCATCAATGATCTGAAAATTCTTACTTATAAAATTTTTTCGCTGATGGCAGTAACCTCAGTTTTCTATAACCAATTAAGACAGTTAAAAGATGAAGGTTGATTTTCTCAAAACTTATAAATATTAGCGTAAAATTTTAGACAATTTAGAGCCATTCCGAACATACATACTGAGCGTGCTCAGCTCTGAGAGTTCAAATTTATTTATTTCCGCCATTTTTACTGTTTTGATGTTTTTTTTTTCCACTATTGTCAAATTTGTGTTCAGCAATTCAACTCCGTCTGGCGTCTGCTCTAACAATTTATTCTGAGCTCATAGAGCGCGCTCTGAACATGCTCTGGGCTTAAAAAGAAACACGATTTTTTTTTGACAGTTCAGGCTTTGCTCTGATCTAAAAAAGAAAAACGCCCAAGAGGATTTTTTTTACATTTTATCAAAAGTAAAATCACCAAATGCCTATTTTATATTTTCAGTGTCATACTAACTCCAAATATCAGTTTGACAGTTCCAAATGTGAAAATAGAAGGTAATGTTTGCTTATTTTTTTTTCATGAACTATTAAAGTGTTATAAAATTTTTAATTAGCATCATGCTTAGGGTTGCCAGATTTTAAATCCTAGACTTTCCCGGTAAAATTTTGAATACAAAATTAAGACAAAAACAAAAAGATTACTTTTTGTCAAATAAAACTATTTTACTAAAGTACTTCATACAGTTAGGTATTAAAAATATTAATAAAATAATAAACAAAAATTAAACGGAATACAAAACAGAATTCTGGAAATAAAAAAATAATAACCTTTACAACAAAAAAGCGTCCATTAACTGACTTATAGATTCATTTTAAGTTTGACAGCTCAAAAATTCTGTTCGTTTGGAATTTCTTTTTCTTTTTTATTGGTTCTGTTTGTTTCTATAATTTGAATAGTCCTCAATTAATTGAACAAATACTTAAAGTGATGAAAAGAATATAGGTACATTTCCCGAAGAATAATGAAAACTTTACCAGGCGTTCCTCGTAGGGGCCAAAAAGATTACATTACATGGCTGGTAAAACCCGGTTAGATGCCAATGCTAAGCACAATAACTTTAACATCAGGCTGTTTAAAATTATGCGTCATTATTTCTAGCGTTTTTCTGATATCTGAATTTTTTTTTCTTTTTTCTAGCGTTTTTCTGATATCTGAAATTTTTTTTTGATTTTTTTTTTCTTAGCACCAGATATAGGTAACGTTGCCTGGTGATAAAAAATTTTCAAGCCGTTAAGAGTGTTCCGGACGCAATTGAAACAATAAATTTCTATTTATTTTATCGGTTTTTTCAGCAGTCGGATTTTTTATTCTTCATTCATTTTTTTTACCAATCAGCTACCTTTTTGAATGTCCCCTCCCCATCCCGAATTCACTCACTAACTATGGCAGTTTAGAGTTCAACTTAACACATAAAAATATAGAAATTCGACCGATTATAATCGTCAACAAAAAGAAAAAAAACCGTTTTATCCCAACGTCCGTTCACTGGATTAAAATAATTTAATTAATCCATCGAGTTGGATCAGAGATCTAAACTATTTAACTGAAGACAACTTAATATTCACTCAGATTTATCTGATTTATCGCACCAAAAAAAAATTAAATCACTCTGTGGGCCTATATATAATATTATGAGATAGTTATGGCCAGTGATTCCCGGAGCATACCTACATAATAAACTATCGATGCCGAAATTCGATTTTGTCTCCATGATGATGGCATCGCGATCGCCGTAGAATATTGTTAACTCTTCTTCGGACAACAAGTTTCCCTTAACTTGTTGTTTTATTCGGCCCCTCGATGCCTCCTCGAATTGAGCTCAGTTGAGCTGAGCTGAGCTGGAACTGCTGATGGTGCTGGGTGCTGCGTTTCGATTTCTTTGGCATAAATTACAAAACGGTCTGAAGATTTTTATCACAAAAATTAAATTAATGAATTATTTAAAGCCTGTGTGATTTATGGCACTGATCGATATGAGTCAGATCGTTGATCTAGAAATTCGTGATCTCGAGGGTGTTTGAAATAGGATCACCACATTTGCATTATTTTTTTGGTTTCTTTCTTTATATCTACATACGTTTATTTCTGAAGATGGTTTATTTGTTTTTTTTTTTCTTTAAATTAATTTCTGGCACTGGGCTCGGGGCCTCACCCATTTGCATACAATTTATTGGTGTTAATGAAGCTAGATTGGAAATTTGTGTGTGTTGTTTTTTTTTTTTTTTTTTTCTTTCCTAGTTTTCAATAAAAAAAAAATTAATTTATGAGGTCGATTCTTGTTAATTTATTGTGAAACAATATATCGCATTAGTCAGGGCATACTTTCGTTAACTGAATCGTTTAAAACAACCAAGAAAACTAGGTATTCATATATTGAAACATGTTTGTTATTTAATATAGGTATATATGTATTTATGTATTCTATACTATATTTTTGGTGGGATTAATGAAGGAAATAAATCAAACAAAATTTATACGTAGGTATATTGCTGTTAGTTAGTTAGAGCTGTATTATATATGAGGTTAAAGTATAGAGGAAATATTTTATGTTTTTTTTTTGAGAAACTATCTCAAGACTTAAAGTTATCAAAAGCTGATGATTTTATTTCCGGCTTGTTGAAGAGCTTGTTTTTAACACTTTGAATATTAAATATAGAGATAAACTTATGCCCCCATCATCATCACAATAAGTTGGATTTGGGCTTAGTTTTTGTTTAGTTTGAGAATTTAATTTAAAATTGGGATCTTTTTGTGGTAAATTTTTGAGTTTTATTTTTTTACAAGAAATGTTACCTATGTATATTATTACCTTGAAAGATGGGTAGTTTAATAATTTATGTTTGTTGAAGACTTGGACTTTTGATATTTGATATTATGTACATCTTTTTTGTGTTAGAATCCGTTTTATGATATCAAATTAATTTAGCTACATAAAGTAACAAAGGATGGAAATTATAATTTCGTATTAAATTAGTAATAAATTGTTTAGTTTACAATGGGCTATATTGAATAGGTATACCAGAATATGAGAAGAAAAAAGGAACAATTTTGTTTTTAATTTTTTAATGTACCTACAAACTTCTGCTTGGTTCACCAAATTTATGTACATATTTCGATGAGAATGGTCACAGTCATCAATTTTGAATATTTTTGATATTATACATAATTCGAAATTTAAGAGGAATTTTTTTGTAGGAAATTAGATTTTAACTGAATTTTGTGAAAAATTTTAGAAAGGAAAACTTAAAAGAAAAAAAAAAGGAGAAAATTGTAAGAAATTGAAAAATCATAGATTTTTTAATTTTTACTTACAACTTGTTTTTGAGCAAAATGTTAACTCTCCTCCTTAAAATTTTCGAGCTATACCGAAAATATGTAAAAATACCAAATGTGATAAAATACCGAATTTTCAAAAAAATATTTTGAATTTTTTTTAGTCTAAAATTTGTTTTTTTTTTTGAAAATGTTGATATGCAATATTATTCAAACTTATTAGAAGCTCTTGTGTTAAAAAAAATTCAACAGATAATGAAAAAGTCGAAAAAAAAAAAAAAAATGTTCTATGAGAGATACCATTTTTAATCGATAGATAAAACTTTTTTTCCAACAATACGGTAGATCGTCCTGATATTAGTTCACATACAATTTTTAATAATAATCGTAGGAGCCATTTTTGATTTTGATTTTCCTTACCAGTCGTTTTTAAACACTTGCGGTCGTATTTATTAAATTTTTGTCTACTTAGACACTGTCTTACTATTTTCAAATTGATGGAAATGTGCTTTATTTAGTAAAAATAAATATCACATTATTCACGGTTAAGACAATCTACTCTTGTGTCTAAGTTTGGCAGCTATAAGACAACAATAAACAAGGTTTTTGAACACATTTTTTTAAATTTGGACAGTTGTCTAAAGTTAGACAACGTTTATAAATAAGGCCATTGAAGAATAATTTGTATTTAAAATCTGCTAGATAATATTAAAAAACTGCTTAATGCCTAGTTGAATAAAAATCGACCACGTCATTTTCGAATTATTAAGTTCTCAAAAAAAAAAAAAAAATTGAATTTTTTTTTTAAATCCAAAAACTATTTAATTTTTTAATTTTTGGTAGGTATATAATACTTTTAAAACTTTTTGAAAGTTTTTCCAGAAAATCAATATCAATTTTTTTGGGTTTTCTACATATTTTACATCGTAGCTATCTTACTTGATAGATGGGGAACGAACTGCATCTTGCTTTTATTGAGTACATCATGCTAACAACTGTCATCAGAAAATGCAAATAGTATTTTCTGGTTTATTTTAGCTTTCTGTTTTTTCCTTATTGACCGCAATAATTCATAAAGAAAAAGAAGAAAACAACACAAAAAACATTTAATTTTAAAACGTCAGTTTTTTTATTTTGCATTTTTGCATTTTCTAGATTTATTTTATTAACAAAATTTGTTTACATAGACTACTTGTGAACGCATCTACTTGTGAACGCATCTAGGAACTGATGATTTTTTGTGATGTCAAGGAGTCAAATTATTGATTATTTACGTTGATTTTCTAACCGTAGCTCAATTTTCCAAACCAACACATTTTGGTTCTAATAAAAACAAACCATAAACATTGAAAAATATCAACGAACGCATCCTTAAATCCCAACCTTCAAATAAAAAAATATTTTTCTGCAATCCCATGATTGTCAAACTATTTCAGACATTCTAAAATGTTATCTCAACTATTATATTCACTATTTTCACTGACTAACTGCCTGAACACAATAGAATGCTGCAACTGGAACTGGAGCTGGAGATGCAACAGCTGTGAAAAAGTGTCGTACGTGTTAATTTTTATGTGCCCACTATGTAGTACAGCATTTTGTGTATTTAAAAAAAAAAAAAATCACGGTAGGTATCATTGTTCACATTTTCCGATAATTTTCTTTTAATTAATAATATTTTCGCGAAAAAAATAACCACGAAAAGCTTAAATTTTTTTTGTCGACTCTTTTTTTCTTCACAAATTGAAACGTCAAAAGTTCTGCACGTGAAAAGTTAAAAGTTGGTGAAATCTTGCAGCACCGTCTGCAGCATCACAGCAGTTGAGTTGTGTTGTGTTCGTAACATTGAATTGAATTTGAATTTTTGCAGTTCCAATTGCAGCTCCGTTTCCATTGTGTTCAGGCAGTAAGTAGTTATGGTTGTTGTTTATTGTGAAAAATTTTACTGCGCTGCCTATAGAATTACTAATAAAAAACGGCTATAGTATCTATGTACCTGCATATATAATGTATATCGGAAGTAAAAACGATGCTGATTCAGATCTATAGAAAATAAAAGCGAAATGTCCACGCAGGCAGTTTTGGTGAAAAATAAAATCAACTTAATTTTTTTTTTGAAATACGATTTAACAGTTGCCAATTTGTCTAATTTAATTTTGAAAGTGTTTGAAGTGTTTGTTGAGATCTTTTTTTAATAGTTTTATCGAAGTGGTTATTTTTTGTTTTGACGCAAGAACTGTTTTTCATAATTTAATCTTCATGACATTTTAATCAAATTTGGTCAATTTTTGTAAACAACTTAAACTTTTCGATGTGTAAATTTCACTTTTTTTAATGGGTCAATTTTTTAATAGAAAATTACAAGCGCTTATTTTCATTGGGACTTAGAACCGACGCGACGACGACGGGAATCTCGAAATATTCTCCTTCTCATTCCCAAAATCGTATTTTCCAAATTTAAAGAACTCGTTAGAAATTAAATGCAAAACGTCCGTTGTTTACCTCCGTAGGCTCCATTGCAACCAAATTTTCAACAACCGGCTAAACTTCATCAGTTGGTGTTGGATGACGCACGTGTCGGCTGGGTAGCTGTCAAATAAGTCGTTATGTTGAACTCAAATACTTCTTTTCAGCAAATGGGCTTTAACAATTAAGGACTTTTTTGTTTAATTAAAAAATAATAGTGCGCAGAAAATGTAAGTTCCATTTTGACGTACCTAACTAGATTACCGATGTTAAGAATTTTGGAATACAAAAATGCATTGCTAAAGAATTTTTGTTCCCTTCAAAGAACTTATTAAGAATACAACAACTACTATACAAACCACACCGCCAATTCCAATAGATATAGCGGTTCTTTAGTAAATTTGTCTTCTTGGCCCTTTTGCACGGATGTATGTATGTATGTACATTAAAATGGTATCTTTTATACCTTCAAGCTAATTCTGGTGCGGTTAATAAGAATGTGTAAAAATTCACCAAGATATAACTGAATGAATTACCAATGAGCGGGGCATCGTGAAGCACATGTCAAAATACCCATTGTTGAATATTAATTGAAAAAATTTCTTAGACTGGCCGGGGGCTCTGGAAAGCCCGCTCCACTGATGGGTGGGTTCGGGTTCGATTTAAACTAATTTTCTTTTTATTTTAGCATTTACCAAGATGCAGCATTGAATATAAGCGCGGTTATAGAAAAAATACGTGTCGCATTCAAATGGATATAATGGTCTCAGTCAGTGTGTTGTTGCCGCTGCCGCCTATCGCACTCGCTGGATGGTCGTATAACGCTCCCATTTCCCTTGAACATTTCAGCACACACCCGTTCGGCTGTCCATTCATCCGTCCGTCGTCATCGTCGTCCGTCCGTCGCATCAGTCCGAATCCGAGGTAAGAATGGTAAATTGAAGCTCGGTTATACCTACTACTGATGGTTCGATGTACCTTTGGAAGCGCACTTCTTGGGCATGGAGGCATATATTATAATGTAATGTAGGTACAACATTTACATTTGATAGTTTGCGCCTTTGGTTTTGGCCAAATGGCTTGCAGTTGGAATGTGTCAATCGACTAACCGATGCAATGTCCGCTGAAGAGTCACAACGCAGACGCGGGCGATGCAGAATAATCATTTTGCCCTAAAGGCATATCGCATATAAATAGATGGATAGGTACAAAGTAGGTACCTTCGCTTCTCTCTCTTATTTGTATGTGACCAACGTCACAACATAGGCTGGTTGTTAAAAATGTTGTGAGTCATCCAGATGGTGTGGATTATGAATTACGAATCGCGAGGTTTGTGTCAAATGAACGGAAATCTTCATTCAAGAGTGTGCGGACACTTTGGAATCCTATATAACGTGTGTGTGCCACACTGCCCATCATTGCCCATTGCCACTCTGCCGCATCATCATCATCATCATGATCGGTAAAAATGATGGTACCTATATAATAAAGCTTCGATCGAAAGGAAGGTGTGGTGCTGATGGTGGCAAGACTTTATAAACGTACCTATACAAATAGCGCCGGATGCTTCTGTTTGAATTGGACATTGAATTATTGATTTTTAATTGGTTACATGGAATTGAATAAAAAGATATAAGAACATGGTGTTTAACATGCGGATGAACTACGATTTAAATTAAAACAAAAGGAACGCATATAATAATATGTACATTGTAGGAATAGGAAATTAATTGAAAATTATACTTTTTTTTTTTAGTTTATAGTTCAGTTATTCTAACCTCTTTTTTTATGTACGAAAACGGAACACATGAAAACTTTAAAGCAGAATTCTGTGCAACGTAATCAGCTCTATTCACTTGAATCGAAAGGTAGTAGGTAGGTATACTGAATTTTAATGCAACTGAATTTTTTAGAAGGAATTTTTGTAGGAAGCGAATTCAAATTCAAAATATGGAAAGAACCAAATCTCGCATTATTTTTTTAAATATCAAAAAAAAAAAAGTCGCAACTTAAATATTCAGCTTTTCATAATCTCGCAAATACGGTTTTAACAATCTTACATTTAAATCTCGCAAATATCGAGCGAATAATGAAATCTCGCATTGTTTTAAAAAACAGACGAAAAATGAAATCTCGCAAATTAATTGTTCAGCTTTTCATAAATACAAAATCCCTATCTTAAAAATCTCGCATCTAAATCTCGCACCTAAGAATCTCCCTAATATCAAGCGAATAACGGAAACGGAATATCGCATTTAAAAAAAAAATAATCGAAGAACCAAATCTCGAAAATTAATTATTGAGCTTTTCATTATCTCGCAAATACCAAATCGCGTTTTTTATAATCTCGCTTTTTCATGTCGCCCCTAAAAACCTTGCAAGTATCAACTGCAATCTCGCAAATTAAAATCTTGCATATTATACCGTTGTTCAAGAAAAATGTTAATATTGGCGCCTACCAGCGGATCAACGGAGTTAATATCCCTTGAACGGCTTGAACCACTGCGAGGCAGGGCACCTTAGGTACTGTTGTTAGGACTGTTGAAATCGGTGCCTGTCTGAATCTTGTACTTTATTGTATTATGGGCTTAATTTCATATAATTTTTTTTAATTTTTTTTTAAATGCGAGGTTTTAATTTTCAACATTTTATTTTTCCGTATTTTGTACATAAATGCGGTATGGAAAAAGTTGTATTTTATAATTGCAAGGTTATGAAAAGCGGGATTTTGTAATTGCTAAATTTCGCAATTCAAGATTTCAAATGCGAGATTTTAATTTGAAGATTTCAGTTGATATGATATTTAAAAAAAATTTTTGGTGCGAGATGTTGATGTGAGATTGTTAAAAGCGGAACTTTGTAATTGCGAGATTTTGAAAGCAAGATTCATATATGTATTTGCGAGATTTTGGTAAATATTTGCGAAATTTGTTAGTTTGAGATGTAAACGCGAAATTGTTAAAAGCTGGATTTTGTAGCTGCGAGATTTCAAATGCCATATTTATATTTGCGAAATTTCATTTGATAATTTTTTGAGAGTTTTTCATGCGAGTTTTAATTCATAATGCGAGATTTTTTTCAATTTGCGAGATTTCGGTTGATACTTATTTGCAAGATTTTTTGGTGCGAGATGTAAACGTGAGATTGTTAAAAGCGGAATTTTTTAATTGCGAGATTTCATAATGCAAGATATCGAATGCGAGATTTATTTAATTTGCGAGATCTGGGTTGATATTTGCATAATTTTTCAGTGCGAGATTGTGAAAAGCAGGATTTTGTAGGGACGAGACTGTAAACGCGAAATTGTTAAATGCTGGATTTTGTAACTTTAAGATTTCGAATGCAATATTCATATTTGCGAAATTTTATTTGATAACTTGTCGATTTTTTTTTGTTGCGAGATGTAAATGCGGGAATGTTAAAAGCAGAATTTTGTGAGTGTGAGATTTCGTAATGTAGGATTTCGAATGCGAAATTTACATGACTGGCGAAATAAAGTATAATTATACCATTTCTATATACACTATGCTTTGGCTGGTATAAGAAAAGTTTCTCTAAATTTTTAAATAAAATCCCCAATACCTAAATAAAAATTATCATGCATCACCACATATTACACGCATTAGTATTCCGTCGAATTTAATTAATTTTTAATCGAAATAAAATCAATAATTTTAATATCCGCAATGAGACAACAAAATCCCCTTTCAAAAAAAATATAGGTACTAATATACCTCATCGTCATAATATTTTGACATAAATCCGCTTTTGTGGTCATGGGTCAGCCCATAATAACAAAACCCAACCCCTCACGATCATCTCTCGCTTATCGCGTTCAATCAATTTTAACAAGTGTTAACTTATTTTATAAAAATTTTAATTAACTTTGAATTGCACTTTTTCAACAGAAGTAAACAATTATTCCAATATTTGTATATAATGTTATTATTGAATTCCTTGAATACTGAAATATTATTAACAAACATCTTTAGTTGGTTTCATTTGAATTATTGAATCGGTTCTGGTAATTATATTGGATGAATCACTGTCTAGCGATGTTTGTAATAATATGATGACCGTAAATTAAAATAAATAATAACATATGTGCAGTGAATTGATAGATAATTTTATTTGACGTTGAACTAAAATCCAATAAAAATGTTAATTCCAATATTGTTGAACTTGGTTTTGTTGGTTGAAGTAAATCGTAGAATTGCAAAAGTCCAAGTGCATATGTATATATTTATATGAAAACGTCAGTTTCATGTTGTGAATAGACCTTTTGACCTTTTTTCTAAATACAAAAAAATAAAAACCTTCGTGCGTTATGGATTTCCCCATATGTATCGAAATGAAATAAACTTACAGAGCAAAATTAACTCGATGACGCCTCTAGTGACGATGATAAATTACAATGCGGCTTGGTCATTGTAGATGAAAATTATTATTATATTTTTACAATGTAAAACTAACAAGATTCATAATTTGTAATTTACTTTTATTCTTATTTTAGTTGAAGCACAAAATTGAGCCTTTTGTATGGAAATTGAACATCCGGTCCACATGGATGTGTGCTGTAGGAATATATCGTTCTGCAATAATGGCTTAGCAATATCTAACCGTGGGAATGATTATTCAAAAGGTCTAAAGTCAAATTCAGCTTAAAAGAGAAAGAGAAAGATCTTAAAGTTGAAAGTGAGAGTTGCTGCGTTCATATATGATTTGTTTTAATGCAATAGCTATATAAATACATTATTGAGACTTTTTGTATAATCTTTATAATCAAGTTGTATAAAAAAAAACAACCTCCAATACCTGCCCTAAAGAACAAGACAAAATAAAATGAAAATTATGCAAAATGTTATTTTTTTGTTTCTATATCTTTATTTATATGCAACTAGCTTCTGAATCTCATTTTAAAATTAATTCCATCTTTGTATTGCATACAAATTAAGTAACAACAGTTAAAGGGAAGGATAAATCGTTGCCACCATCACCACGACCACACCACCACCATGCCGTCGCGTCGTCGTCGTCGTCGGATCTTGCCATCATGTGCGCTAAAAACTTGTACTAACTGATGTCATCCTAATTATATGTTCTTCATGCCAGGACAGAAGATACAGTCAGCCGCAACTATACTATCCTAAACTGAGATTCCAAAAAAAAAACTAACTTAAGGCTCACAAATGCACGTCTGATGTCACGGCTCTGTTCATCTTCGTCCTCTCACGGACGGACATATAAGTTAGTCTATTCAGAATCTATAAGGTAGCATATAGTGCTATCATCATTATAATAGTGTGCTGTTAACAGTGTTGCCATAATAAGGCAACTCCATCGGTAATAATTCAGTTGCCATACGCCATAACCGCTTAAGTCCATTTTTGTACTTTTCAGGAGAGTTTAAAATTTTAAATAATCTCTGAGAATAAGATTTCGTTTTTTTTTTCTTCAAAATTTCTCGAAATCAAATTTAAGGATTTAGATTAAATTTCTTGCCTGTAATAAAAAAGTACCAGTAGGTACGGAACTATGCTTTTGAAGTTTTTTGAGTAAATTGCATTTTTTTTACTTATTGACTTATAGCAATAATTTTGCAATTTGGTGCTCCTGAATAGTTTTAATAATATTGCATTTTAAATAAAATCAAACAAAGAATCCTTTTTATCAGTTTTTCGTTAACATGTAAGGGAGAGGGGGGCACTCTTGAACGCGGGGTACATTTCAACAGCATGGCTAATAAAATCCTAACAAATAAATATTTCAAAGCGTAAACTTTTTTTGAAAATTCAAGATTTCGAGAACAACTAAGTCAATTTTAAGATTAATCGTAGTTAAATTAAAATTTGTCTGTGGGCTTAATTCTCGACTGAAAAGGTAAAGTATCTTAAGTCAATTTTTAACATTTTTCAGGAGAGCAAAAAAAGCGTCAAAAGAAGCTTACCAAAAAAACCTTTTAAACATAGACTTCTTAGAATAAACTTCTTAGAGGTCAAATTTTATGAACTTTTTTTTTTAATTTATTGTAAAAAGATATTGTTAATTTATTGAGTTATAGGAAAATTATGACTTAAGATAGTTGCCTTTTTTTTAATTTATTTTAAATTATTGATTTTAAAAATCTTAAGTTGAGTTAAGATACCTTGATTTGTTAAGTTTGGTATCATAAGTCTAGTTAAGATGTTTTACCTTTTCACAATTATTACAAACTCTTAAGATCAAATAATCTTAAGTATACTTAAAATTTTGTAATTCGCTTCAACACATCTTATGTGGACTTAAGATATTTTACCTTATGTCACCCTGTTATTTTCGAACATAAAATGATTTGTATTTCCTTTATAAAAAGGAAACGGAGTGAGATAGAAGAAATCGGATAAGGCAGAATTGTGCGCCTCTGTGTTGGTAATAGGGATCATTAAAAAAAAACAAAGCATCTTAAATCGACTTAATTTACTTTACCTTTTCAGTCGAGAATTAGTATAGCAACGATCGCTATTATACAAACTTTAAACTTAGCCATATTTTACGGTACCTCTCATAGAACTATTTTTTTTTTATTTGAGAAAATACCGCTTACTGGCACGCCCACTTTTATCAAGTTTTAGTTTTCTTCTTATTTTCATATTGTAAATATTGATTTCATCATCGTAAAGCATAACATGTGTTTATGTTCCGCCAACTGCCACGTAAACATTTTTTATATAATTTTATCCTTATAATTAAATTCAATAAAATTATAATAAATCTCTCTTGAGCCATGACAAAATATTATGTTTTATTTTTGTACATCCGCTTACTACCACGCCCACTTTTTTTGTAACTGTTATACTTCCTTTTCATCTCTAGATAGTTAAAATTTTGTTATTAAAACATCTTATACTTTTTTAAAATGACAAGTATAATTTTTATTAAAGTCCGCCTACAATACCACACCCATATTTCTTGTATTTAATTTTATCCTTATACATACATAAAGTTTTCTTTTAAAGTTAAAATTTGTATAAGTTTATAAATGGTCAATATAAGTGGCAAGGTTCAGCTAGTAATAAATAATTTCTAAATTATTTTTTGAAAATTCGGTATTTTGGTACTCATATTACCTTTATAAATTTTTTTTTTTTTTAAACTGAATTCTTACCTCACCGTTAAAAAATACTAAAAATTGGCGCACCTATTTTTTTTTTTTCTTAAAAATGTTTTCAAAATTTTGTGGTTGGTGGCAAAACAATTTCAAAAGTAGTTATAGTAGTTAATAAATTTATTGTTAATTATCTCAATTTTCAGTTAACTCAATTTAAAACCAATAAATTAGACAATTTTTCCTTGAGTCAGAAATGAATTGCCATTAATTTTAGCTTTGGAACAATTTGGAACTTTGAAAGGAAAATGGGCTTCACATCGTTTTTGTAAAAAATGTGTCCTCTTTGTTCCAAGATGTTCCTATTCCAAAATAATAAAGAAATATAGTGCTTCTCAAAATTGTGTCGTTTTTAAAATGTCCCAAAATGTTAGTCACCCATTTAAGCTGTTACTATCATTAAAGTATATATTTTTGTAAATTAAATTAAATTAAATTAAATTAAATTCTCTCTTTCTCTCTTATGGCAATGCTGTTCTGGTTGTAAGTTAAAGCTAATTTGGTTAAACAATTGGGCCCATTATATTTGTTGTTATGTATGTATATTTTATCGATGATCCGATATGCTTTCAAAGATTAATATGATAGTATCTTCATCTTGTTGTTGTCTTCGTCGTTGTTGCTTTTTGCAAAGATTACTGTTACATTAAAAATCTAGTTTGAAGATATGTACAATGTACATAGGTACTAGTAGAAGATTTTTCGTTAAAAATTTTGTCTTTTCCCTTAATACATGTTTAGTTTATATGAGAGGCACATGCGGCAAAACGTTTTGTTTGGTAACTGTGTGGTACACATGTACATCTGGACCAAGTGAAAATCTCTTTATTATTTTAATCTCGTACTTTGCTTTAGAATATCGTGACGAACGTGATACAGGATACCATGTCGCAAGGTGATTCCCAGGATTTGTTTTGATTTCTTTAAATTTGCAATGTTGGTTATAGTTCGTGTGTTTTTTTTTTGTATTTCTTTCCGTTAATACAACAACAAGGAGGTGGAATTTCCTCCTACAGCTAGTTGTATATATGGGTACTCAGCATGATGATGATGATGATGATGAGGCTATTTTGTAAAGATATAAGATATGATAATCAATTGATCGAAAATCTTTATTTTATAATGTTAAGAGAGGCTCGAGGAAGCGAAGAAAATGATGTTCAGATGTGGGAATACCTTTATATTTAAATAGTGAAGTTTTACTATATCGATTGAAAATGCCCCATTCACAATAATTGTTCGCGGTAAAAATAAAGAAATTATTCATAAAAAACATTTTAGGAAATTCATATAATTATCGATAGTCGCGAAATCTACATATGTATATGGGTTAGTTGGTGTATTTCGATGTCATTTTTGGCATTTTTATCATCAATCAAATCATATTAAATCATTTAAATTTTTGCGCCAATAAATTTAAAAAAAGCATAAATGATTGAAATGACTTCAAATGGAATCACTAATAAAATTATGTTCTCTGGCGTTTAATGCAGTTAAACATGACATCGAAATACACCAACTAACTATAGGAACTAGGAAGGACTTAGTTCTCACTTAGTGGGAATTTAATCCATTTTTTTTTTTTTGGATCGGACTTATAGTTCTTATGCATTAATTTGGGATTTTAATCGCAAATAATCTATTGGATTTATTTTCCTTTTAATAAGAAATAAATTATTAATTTCCCTACATAACAGTGCAACCTAATATTATTATTTTTTCAATAAAAAAAAACAAGTTTAAATAAGGGCTAATTGAAAAAAGGCTTTGATCGAAAAATTGAAATGTATATAGTTCAGAATATTTAGTTCAGGTTTCTCAGGCTCACTGAGATCTTAGAGACCACAGCAATCTCAGAAATCTAAACTTAATTCCTCAGTGAGGCTGTCAAAAAGCTGAGACTGATATTTTTTGGATTCGCTTATAATTATTTTTTGTCCCAGTTCATCACGGACTCACTGTTAAGATGTATTAACATCAAATTAAATATTTAAGTGCTAGTTTTACATCACAGAACGCGACGACCAAATTTCAACCACATTTCAACCCAAACTCAACTCGGCCTTTCAATTTAGTTTGAGTTACGAATGAACGTACCCAATATTGAATGTATCCAATCTCAGAAACGTGAGCTTGCTTAATAACTTCCGATTGGAAGTTAGTGTATAATTGGTCCGAATTGTCGAATCGAAAATTTAGATTTTAATTTTGCTACCATTTGTGTAGTAAAGTGTTGACAACCTTAAAAAAAAAATGTATAGCTAAAATGTTAGGGTTAGCGGATTGACAAAGTGAAGTAAGCTGTATCTTAAAAATTAAATTAAATTAAATTAAATTGCGCGTTCAACCTAAAGGTATTTTTTTTTCTAACAACAATCCAGGTCAGGTAATATAAAACAAATAACACACTCATCTAACAAATTTTAGAATGAATAAAATTCTAAAAAGCACTATTTATTTAAATTAAATTAAACTGGAATTGAATGTTGAAAACAATAACTGTCGCCAAAATTGCCAGATTTGAATTAAATAAACATAAAATTTCTGAAACTTAATCCAAATCAAATTCTTTTAACTAAACAAGAACAATCATTATAACCCCTTTAAGAACTTTAATGGCTTGTAATCAAATACCATAATATTCAACCCACACACATATTTTTCTGATAAAACAAATTTAATAAAAATGTTCTCATTTAAATTCGCACTCATATCAAATAATGTCCATCTATTTATGCTTTCCAGTATTTTATTTGTAAAAAAAAAAAAAAAATAGTAATAAATGCCAAAACAATAGTTAGTCATATTTAACTTAGTTAAATTATGGTTACGATTTTGTGATTTGATCAGACGGAGATGAGAATTAAAGCACCCAGATCTCCTCCAATTACTAAGAAATAGTTTTTGAGAAGAAGACCGTGACAACACTCTAGGTATAGTCAGACGCCAAATCTCCATTTGGAGAGACACACACACAAACACACACACAGTTTATAAAGAAGATTTTGTCCTCGAGAAGCTTCATTGCTACCATAAAATCAAGATTTTATCGGTTTCAAATCCTCAGTTGTTAGGCAATATAAGTCAGTTTTTTTTTTTTTTTAGACCTACATAAATATATTTACTTATACTCTACTCATCTGAACCTGGGTCGTTTTGTTCATGGATGAAATTAAACGAAGCGTGGGTAATTCTTTAATAGGATAGTTTAAATTTAAAGCAGTGTCTTACGCCGGGTTTTTCATAATTTTATAGGACATTTTGTTAAAGGAAGGTACTAGCTAGCTGAGCTATATAGCATGCATTGACGATCGAGTGTGCTTTGCTTATGTTTATGTTGTCGTAGAACTTATTATTACTGATGGGAACTGGAAGACATCGATACTAATCATCAGTATAATCTGCAGCTGTGTTTTAGTCTAACAATATTGATAATTCAGTTTTTATATCGTATCAATAAAGTGTTATGGTTGGTAAGACGAATGCTCCTATAAATTCATTGCCTACCTTATATGCATTTTTGAGATGAGATAAAATTTACAATATTTTATGTCTGTGCATAAATTAGTTACAAGAGTCTGCAGTAAAAAATTATACCAATTTTTCACGGCCTAGTAAAAAAAAATAAATAAGCGTTTAAGTATCTACCTATAAAATGTACAAACAATATACATATATGTATTAGGTATATAATATATGTAGAATAAGTCAAAATCAATATAAAATCATTCAATGATATTTTAGAAAGAGTATCTATCCCATGTAAATTCAATTCAATTCAATTCAATTCAATTCAATTCAATTCAATTCAATTCAATTCAATTCAATTCAATTTAATTCAATTCAATTCAATTCAATTCAATTCAATTCAATTCAATTCAATTCAATTCAATTCAATTCAATTCAATTCAATTCAATTCAATTCAATTCAATTCAATTCAATTCAATTCAATTCAATTCAATTCAATTCAATTCAATTCAATTCAATTCAATTCAATTCAATTCAATTCAATTCAATTCAATTCAATTCAATTCAATTCAATTCAATTCAATTCAATTCAATTCAATTCAATTCAATTCAATTCAATTCAATTCAATTCAATTCAATTCAATTCAATTCAATTCAATTCAATTCAATTCAATTCAATTCAATTCAATTCAATTCAATTCAATTCAATTCAATTCAATTCAATTCAATTCAATTCAATTCAATTCAATTCAATTCAATTCAATTCAATTCAATTCAATTCAATTCAATTCAATTCAATTCAATTCAATTCAATTCAATTCAATTCAATTCAATTCAATTCAATTCAATTCAATTCAATTCAATTCAATTCAATTCAATTCAATTCAATTCAATTCAATTCAATTCAATTCAATTCAATTCAATTCAATTCAATTCAATTCAATTCAATTCAATTCAATTCAATTCAATTCAATTCAATTCAATTCAATTCAATTCAATTCAATTCAATTCAATTCAATTCAATTCAATTCAATTCAATTCAATTCAATTCAATTCAATTCAATTCAATTCAATTCAATTCAATTCAATTCAATTCAATTCAATTCAATTCAATTCAATTCAATTCAATTCAATTCAATTCAATTCAATTCAATTCAATTCAATTCAATTCAATTCAATTCAATTCAATTCAATTCAATTCAATTCAATTCAATTCAATTCAATTCAATTCAATTCAATTCAATTCAATTCAATTCAATTCAATTCAATTCAATTCAATTCAATTCAATTCAATTCAATTCAATTCAATTCAATTCAATTCAATTCAATTCAATTCAATTCAATTCAATTCAATTCAATTCAATTCAATTCAATTCAATTCAATTCAATTCAATTCAATTCAATTCAATTCAATTCAATTCAATTCAATTCAATTCAATTCAATTCAATTCAATTCAATTCAATTCAATTCAATTCAATTCAATTCAATTCAATTCAATTCAATTCAATTCAATTCAATTCAATTCAATTCAATTCAATTCAATTCAATTCAATTCAATTCAATTCAATTCAATTCAATTCAATTCAATTCAATTCAATTCAATTCAATTCAATTCAATTCAATTCAATTCAATTCAATTCAATTCAATTCAATTCAATTCAATTCAATTCAATTCAATTCAATTCAATTCAATTCAATTCAATTCAATTCAATTCAATTCAATTCAATTCAATTCAATTCAATTCAATTCAATTCAATTCAATTCAATTCAATTCAATTCAATTCAATTCAATTCAATTCAATTCAATTCAATTCAATTCAATTCAATTCAATTCAATTCAATTCAATTCAATTCAATTCAATTCAATTCAATTCAATTCAATTCAATTCAATTCAATTCAATTCAATTCAATTCAATTCAATTCAATTCAATTCAATTCAATTCAATTCAATTCAATTCAATTCAATTCAATTCAATTCAATTCAATTCAATTCAATTCAATTCAATTCAATTCAATTCAATTCAATTCAATTCAATTCAATTCAATTCAATTCAATTCAATTCAATTCAATTCAATTCAATTCAATTCAATTCAATTCAATTCAATTCAATTCAATTCAATTCAATTCAATTCAATTCAATTCAATTCAATTCAATTTGAACGATTTTGTTGGTTTTACTAAAGCTAGAAAAACCAATAAGGTATAATATGTATTATTATTTACATCTCGACTACAGTTGTTTGCTCCAGTTCCAAATTTATTCAAATCACCATCAATGGCCTACTAAATCAGAGTTTAAAAATCATAAGTTAGCATTAAATTTTAAATCGGCCAAAATTAGTTACAACCTCTTATAGATTTCTATATAAGCACGTTATACGCCACTCTCTAAAAAGGTTCCCCATGGTTATTTCACAGAATTGTCAACTTCAATAAATCTGGAATCTGATATAATCCCCCTAAAAGATTATGGTGTGCTGTATCCCCTTAGATTCTTTTTTAGATTTATGACTAAAAAATAAAATGAACGTTTTTTTTTGGCTTTGTTAAGCCACGATTTTGAATTTGGAGACATCTTCATCATTCCCTTTACTATTAAAAAAAAGCCAAGATCGGGATCGGGAGTAAGAAATGAAGGCAACAAATGATTGAGTTGAGAATGAACTCGACAACATACGTTGGCTCTGGGTCTAGAGCTCATGAGGTTTTATTTTTCACTGATACTTCATTATCTTTTGATATTTTTTTTTTGTTGTCTTTTGTCCTTTAAAGGTGCGGAAAGATAAATTATTTAGGCTTTACATGTGTTATTTATAGAGCCAGAGTGATAATGAGCTATGTTTAACAAATTAACGTTTTTCTACTTAAATAACAAAAAAAAAAAAAAATAACGAAGAAGAGAAAAGATCTAATTTACTTAATTATCTTTATCGTCCAAGAAAGATTTATGTATGGCAGACAGTAAGATTTGGTTTCTTTTATAAGAAGTCAAAATGTTCTACATGAAACAAGATCGGTAAAGGTAGGTAAAGGTAAAGGTACAAAAAACCCTTTTGAAGAAAATTCAAAAATAAAGTCGTCTTTTTTCGTTAAGATTTATTGATTTGGTTAGAGAAGATTTTTGTTAAAATTTGAGAAGGTTTTAAAAGTTGGGAGCCTTACCATGACGATGTATGTATAAAGCTAATTGAGATTTTTTACATAATATAAAATCGATTCAGCATCGAATCAACATTGTGTTAATGACTAATCAAAGAACAAAGATTGCAGGTGCAAATATCTCATCATCGGCAAGTACAATCGGTTCTGATGTTTTTTTTTTTTTTTTTGAAGATGCGCTGAGCTACTGCGCATTTGAACTTGCGAATCTCATTAAAAATTCCACCCATACCGTACGTTAAAATAATGCGTGCAACTGAAGAATTTGCGTACAAGGAGCTATGGAAATCCTTTAAATGTTTTAACTCGTCTTTGGAGCGAAATGAAGGAGTTTGTTTTTTGTTTTTATTTTTGTCAGCCCCAACACAACACAGAGCATGTGGAGTAAAACATTTTGCATCATCATCGTTGTTTTTGTCGGATAAAGAGCGAGCGAGCGTACCTAACCTTATACCTATGTATATAACGTTCCTTTGACCAAAGTTATAATTTCTTAAGCTTAAGTCCCTGATTATCTCGGGGAATTATCCACACAGTGTTGATGCGCAGCATCTGTATATTTAAAACCAAACCACCAGCCCACTGCTGCTGAGATTCTTGCTTATATATTCCACAAAAACAACAAGAAGCACCCTAATATAGAGTATTCTTAATTCCAAAAGCCAAAGCGGTTCAGCTGCAGGATATAGATAGAAAATACCATCGCACTATCCTTATAAATGTGTATATCGTATATACAATACACAGAGCGGATTCGAATGGAATGAGGAGCTCGTCGGGAATTTCCATTTCATCGACTTTTGTCCCCACTTAGAGACCTAAATTGAAATTTCAATTTCAGCACTTCGTTTTGTGGCAAACTGTAATCTGTATATGTGCACACATTCGGATCCAAATGAGCTGCGAGTACTTGAAAGTTTTTTGTCCTTTATATGTAGCTTGGCATATTGCAGATTCACCAGATAAATGAATCCGACGGATTCAAAGAACAACACCGAATCTTTGGTTGGGTTTATCTTTTATCGGTCGGGACACAGTTAAAAAAATAAAGTTATACCGAAGTAAACGGGGCCGGCCGAAGAAAACCGAATGCGACTGAATTCATTATTGCCAACTGATGAAAAATAAAAACTTTCATCAATTAAAAGGAGTTTTGTTCAGTTTTGTGTATTTAAAAAAAAATTCAAGATTGAACTTTTGTAGATAAATGTCAAAGAAACTTCGGTGGAGAGGTCCATGTATGAGAATTAAGAGGAGACCCAATTAAAGAGTACCTATAGAGAATCTTTCTTTGACCGTACTACACGAATGTTTAGAAATTCTAGACTTATGTGAATCGGCATCTCCATTTTAAACCCTAACCAATTTTCTTATCGCTTGCACTAAGAGTTAAGAAGAGACTCAGTTACAGAGTACAGAGATTCTTTTTTAACCGCACTATACGAATGTGGAATGCTTTACCTTACTCTTTTTTCCCCTCTCAGATATTCAGAAATTCTAGACTAATGTAAATTGGCATTTGCTTTTAATCCCTAACCAATTTTCTTATCGCTCATAGTAAAAATCACTCAATTACAGAACACAAAGATTCTTCTTTAATCGTACTACACGAATATATAGAAATTCTAGACTTTTGTGATTTGGCATCTCCTTTTAAACTCTAACTAATTTTCTTATCGCTGGCACTAAGAGTTAAGAATAAGAAGAGACTCAATTACAGAGTACAGAGATTCTTTGATTCTTTTTTAACCGCACTATACGAATGTGGAATGCTTTACCTTGCCCTTTTTTCCCTCTCAGATATTCAGAAAACTTATCTCTATCTATTTTTGCAAGTTAAGGATAGTCATAATAACCCCTTGAGTGCGCGGAGCGTATATATTATAAAAAAAAAAACGGGGAATAATTAGTATTTATCTGCAAAAAAATCTTAAAGCTATAAAAAACCATCGCAAGTTGGCAACCATGAATGCATAATATCGCGTTCCGCTTTTGGTAACTGCTGGTTACCAACGTTTTGGCTTCCTGTTACCACTGAACTTACCTTAACAAAAAAAAAAAAAGAAAAACTAAATAAAGTAAGTCAACACAAATTCCCACAGGTGCACAACCCAAGAGTTGTTAAGTGTTTGACCTTTCATATATTGTTTGATTGTAGAGCAAATTAATGTGATGTTCCTGTATGTGTGTGTGTGTATTTTTCGATAGTCAATTTCGCGGCACATATAGTTAGGTACAGAAAGGTTCAGTGAGAGTATATTATAGTCATACTATAGTTGATGCCTGGGAAGAAAAAAAAATCAGATCATGCCTAACCGAACCGAAACCAAACCAAACCATCTAGCTAACCTCCATCCATATAGACAGTAATTCGTGTAATTAAACGTTTTCACATAATTAAGGTTGATTTCTTTATTTTGGAGTTCTTCTGTGGGGAGATAGAAACATTGATGCATTATACTTACCCTTCTATATAGGTTGCCGGTGATACTCGTAGATCACTGATGATGAGGATGACTGATCATAGGATAGACAAAATGACCTGTGTAAATCATTATAAGCAGCAGCCATCACCAACTCACTGACCCGTGAGATGATTTGGTTTTGATTAAAGTTTTAAGATAATATAAAATTAGCTTGGGATTTTTTTTTGATAGTTGGTGGTGGGGAAGGATGTAGAGTGTAATACTGGTAGCTGAAAAGTAGTGAAAAATTATATCTACTTACGTTTACCAGTGATTTTCATCATGAACTCAAAAAAAAAAAAAAAAAAACACTTTGTTTTAATGGATGAACGGAAGTAGTTGATTTAATTGGAAGTTGGGATTATTCATCGTCTCGCTAAGACACATATGTGGGATTTAAGTAAGCCTTATATATTCTTCTGATGGTTTGTAATTAATTAAATTAAAAATAAATGAGAATAGGAAGAAAACTTTAAATCATTTTTATCTTAAAGAATTAAAAAAAAAAAAGTAAACTGATTTTTTAAGTCTTACCTTTTTTTCACGATTATACCAAAACTTTTGATCCATTTTGATCTTGAAATTTAATTTCAATTGAATTTCAACAGATTCTAAATCTTCGTCACCTACCATGATACCGATGGTATTTAAAGCCATACCGAGGCTATTTAAAACCATATCAGGTCCTTGGGAAGGACCCTCTCTTAAAATACTCCAAATACTGAAGTTCCTCAAAGTGAATAATTTGTAGGAAGAGCTGTAAATCAGCACTTTCATTTAGCTCTAAAAGGGGGGCACAATAGATCTTAAGGTCGCAGTGCAATTAATAAAAAATATTCATTCATTCATTCATTGAGAAGTATATATTTCAATATCACAAAACATAACTCTATTATACTATTGCATAAAAACTTTTAATTTAATTCATAGTTCAAGTGACCTCAACTGGGCGAAACGCATTTCGCTTGATTTTTAATTGAAT